>CM037830.1:7133251-10025751 GCA_021234535.1 Stichopus chloronotus
AGCTCACACACGGAAATATACAGTGGACCTGATTGTGTATGTGAGGCAATACAGTACCTCATACAGTACATGTTACCATAAAGTCATGACTGTGTCTAGGCCTATAGTTAGCGTAGTCCAATATACGTGTATGCAGTAGGCATATAAAGCCCAATATCCTTCCTTAAAGGGAAATAGGGCATTTGGTTTACAGGACACATCCATACTGTTAAAACCAATGTTTGTGGATGCAGAATGATAGATTATTGAAAATAAGGAAGGACAGTAGCCTTCTTTTCAAGAAATAAGTTTCTCACAGATAGAAACTCAGTTATTTGTTGCTCCACACTAATCTGTTCACCCAAACTTTTCAAAATTCAAATGATGCATCTTCCATTACTCATCACATGCATAATTTTTTGAGGAGATGAGGCTTTGGCAGATGTTTATTGATGAGACTGGATGGTTTAACAATTACAAAAGCTATTTCTTTTTTATGTCATGTTGGTGTATTCTAAACGCCCTATTTCCCTTTAAATGAAGCTTTGGTCCCAACTCTTGAGAAGATTTCAGACCAACTTTAGTCTGACATAAAATATGGCTGTAGTAAAGGAAACGTCAACAGCATCCTCAGACTGACAGAGCAATTAGTCAAACTACAGTTTTCTGTATGAACCAGCGCTGTGTGGTTTGTTTCTGAGTGTGTGTGTGCGCGTGTTTGTGTTTTTTTTTTTTTTTTTTAGGGCTTTTACATACACACTGCATACAGCAAAAATAGCAATTTGTTTGTGCAGTTAGCAGTAACTTATGTTACAATAAATTATTTAGGCATATTCGCATTGTATGGTTACAGAGTTACTATTAAAATGCACAGTTACAGTACTGAATTGACACTGCACATGTGCAGTGCATTGATTTAATGGGTCAGTGCATAAATTTAATCAGTCTCTGATACATAGTGTCTTTGACTGGTGGAGCACTGGCAGTATGTTTGGAAAATAATACAAACTGTATCCCAAGAAAATTGGTATGATATATATTAATTGTTGTTTGTGAATAAAATCCCAATCGACATAATTTCTCCTCCAGTCTTTCAAGCATATACATGTATGCAGTAATTTAATAGTATTATTTTGTCTGTACAGGCTGGTGTAATTGCTGTGACATATTTGAACTCAATCTCTGTGTGCATTACTCTTTCAAATCAATCCTTCAGGTTGCTATAGCTAAATGTGAAGTGGATATTTACCTCCGATGCTATTCATTTCCATGGCATATGGTTCAAGCAATGTCTTTTGTTGTTTCAACTGGGATGACTACGGTCGTGACAGATCTGAACATCTTTTAGAAAAACAATTATAATCACAACTATATCAGAGAATGCCAAAAACTGTAGAAGATCCTTCCATTTTCTATGATGGTAATGATATGATGCAAATTTTGTCATCAGTTACACATGAGCTGTGTGTAGCAAATTTTCTCTTGGAAATTTTAAGATAGGAACTGGCCCCTAAATTCAGCATGCACAGTACCTGCTTCTAGTGTATCGTGTATTTAGTGTGTGTGTTCAATATCATGAAGTTTACATTGCACTAGCATGCTTTAGACAAGGTTGCTACGCTGTGCATTTCTGCCTTGATTCCACTGCATTGTCGCTGCAGTACGTACAGTGCAGCCAGGCTTCTAATCTATTCCTACATGGAACGCTCGTTACATCACTGGCTGCATGGTGCACATGTGTATATTTTCTAGCTGCCAAAGACAGAAAGGTGTTTGTAATGTGTTATTATGTGTGAGTTTTGTGTATTGAGTTCAATGATGCTTGTCTTGGCAACGCTATCACGTCAGTAAGTTAGAGGTTGGGGCCTTCAAAACCTCTGACAAAGAAAAAGAAAAAAAGGGAAACTGTTGTAAATTCTCTAAAGATTTGATGAATTTTCCAGTAAGAGGATATTTGAGCAAACCATAATAAGATACCACCTGCAACTGCCATTAAGAGATGATGGTTTTAGTGTGAGTGTGTGTCTGTGTGTGTTTATGTTGAAAAATTCCTAGGTACTATCAATTGATCCTCTTGCCTTTAGATTGTAGTCAAATCGATATGATTGTCTGTAATCCTCTCTGTAAATGGAAGAGGTGGAGAGATGTTTTTAAAGTGAAAATGTCCTTGCGCTATATTTCAAACATTTTCGTAAAAATTAAAAATTATCCTAAAAGTTTTGTGTAATTACATATATGTGGCAAGATTTTTTACGTGCTTGCCTGGATGAATGTTTTAGAGTGATAAATTTGACTGATTTAGCAACTTTATGGGTCTGATGCAATCCGTGTATAATTTTCAGGAAACTCAGATATGAATAGAAACTTAACAATTGCCTCAATTTTTCAGTGCTATGATCGAATGTTATGTGCTAGCATATTGAGACATTGAAGGAACTGTCAATGTAGTACATATATCTTTCAAGGATGTGAATTTTAATTCTCTAACAACAATTGATCAAATTATTTGAGGTCCATCATCAGTCAGCTATCTTTGTGTGAGCATTCTTCTAAAATTCTCAAGCACGCTTAACAGTGCTGCACTGGTAACGTACAGTATGGGTGATTAAATGAGAAGGAGGCACTTGTCTTGCACCCACTTGATATCATTACTTGTCATTATTGCACAGTTTATAGAGAGGTGCAATATCATTGGAGGTAATCGGCTAAGTTTGGTGTAAGTGACCCGAACGAAGGTATATTGATTTTTAGTGTTTGATCATGCAAGTTCACTTCATTTAAATTTGTGTAATGATCTATAGGCATTTCTGTCACAGGTGTATAAGGATTGTCAGTGTGTAGTGAAAGGTGCATGGACAGGACATCATCAGCTGACAATCACCAAGTCAGATGTCGCTTCAGATACATGCTTTGAATTTACAACTCCTCTCAAAACAACTAACTTTGTCTCAAAGGAAATGCATAGTAATGTGTCCAAATGCAACTTATGCAAATTAGCCTCACGGTTACGTTTATGCCATACGGCTTTTCCTCGGTGGAGATTTTTGCTGGATCACAATAACGAACAAATTGCATGCTTGCAGCCCTCCATTCCCTTGTAGGTACCTTACAGTATGTGCAGTCATCTCTGAAAGCTTCAGTTTGTTTCCTGCAAGATCTATGTGAACTATGTAAAGGGAAAGTTTATTTAAGTAACTACAGTATTTACTATCACCACAGAATTTACCCTATTAGAGACAGCAAGATCCAAACATGGTGGTGATAGTTTGCAAATGTCTGTAGATATTTCAAGATCAATTATCAAGTTGTAGTTTAACAGTGTGTCATTGCTTGCTCTATAAGACTACAAATCTCCCTGCAATTAAGGCAAGATCCAGCCTCAAGTTCATAAATTTTTCTCTGCTGTAATGTGCACTATATTCATCATATAGTTGTAAGTTTTGCCTCGCTCCTCATTTTCCTGCCAATGCACAATCAATGAACCCAAGTTTCTACGGTGATTTATTCTTTCTGCAACCTTGGTACAGCCTTAGTACAGCTGTTAATTAATGCTCTTTTTACTTAAATTATAATATTAAAGTTAGAAAACTCCCTCAAAAAATGGAACAGATGACATCCAGAGTTCAAATCAGGTGGTTTAGGAAATCAAAGATTCCAAGGGATGGAACACATTGCAAATTTTCACTTATAGAGCACATTCGAGGGAAGCATGAGAAAGGGAGCTAGTTGGAATTGTGCAACATAGTGATATGAAAGCAGTGCTTGAAAAGTTGCCAGTACTACACTACTTAGAACATGGTAGGTGATTATGCAGTTGCTCTAAAGAGAGATAAGAGTGTAAAGTGCAACCAAACCATGTACATTTTAGTAAAACTATAGACTTCCATATAGTTTGTATTAATTTAGTTAGAAGTACCACATACCTTTCACATGTATGTATTTTAGGGCAAGATGTTATAACTATAATCGCTGAACCACAATGTAACTTACCATACTGTTTGATGATGTGGGAAAAGGTTTTGCACATTGACCTAAATTTTGGGGGCCTTTGGGATGCAGCGCAGGCTTACAGCAATCACCTTTTGGCAGAAATGAGATGAAAGGCAAATGTGGAACGACATGTCATGTGCAATGGCATGCATTTGTACTGGAATAGCCTGCTGTACTTTTGTTGAAAGCATGTACAGTAATGAGTAGTAATTGACTCACTATCTCTCCTGTCTGTCGTCTATTTGACTCATGGACAGTACACTCTGATTGATACATGAGTTTTGCAAGACAGGTAAGTTAATAAGTTCTTAATTGCCAAACCAGGTATTGTTGGAATGCTCATTGACTCCCATGATTCATTTGATCCTTCTGATTTGCGGAATGTGAAATGATTGCTCATTATATTTACCAAGAGAGGAAGAGTTCCTTAAATTCATTCATCAACCAGAACCAACCCGTGCATGAGTTTCAGTCAGGAGACAGTATTAGTTTATTGCTATAAAGAACCAAATCAGGCAGTATGTTAAATCTTTAGCTGGGCAAGCATATTTCACTTAGTCCACTGCCAACAGTTTGTTGTACGTACTTTAATTGTGTTGCAATTCAAACACTGTGCTTCAGTAGTTCCCTTAATTGTGACTGTCATTTCGTTTTATGTGCACCCTTATACAAGTCATATATTCCAACAGGCATAGTAAACAGTGTGATTTGAAGCCTTAATGGAAAGTGTCCAAGTGAAGGTTACTGCTCTCTGGAAATACCACAGTTCACCATTTTCATTACAGCGAAGTGCAATTTAAGTGGCCTTTTTGAGAAACTGTTTAAATTACCTATTGAGGCCACGTCGACACACCCGTTAAACGCTGCAGGGCTGAATTGCCACCATTCAAGTCATTGATTTCACTCTGATGCAGTTCCTTTAATATGCATTACTGAGCTGACATAATCACAGCCAGGATACATCACTTCTGAAAGCTGGTCACTGTTGTGACCTTTCATAATGTTCCTAAGAAATCAATGACCTAAAATTACCAAATCGATTGGTGTAGTTTGTTTCATGCAGTAGTCATTCAACCAAACAAAGAGCAAAAATTATGTCACATAATGAAAAAAATATGAAACTTACTGTATTTGAAGCGTAAGTTGAATTCTCCTTTGTCATCAAAACAGTTCACTGCACTTTCCTTTTCTACCTCTTATACCAGTTTTATCCATTTTTACATACCCCTTAATTTGTCATAGCGTACATCAGATACTGTAAAATCCATGCATGGAGATGCTCAATTCATTTCAGGTTGTGTATCTTTGTAAGCAATTTTAGGCAATTAGTTGTACAGTACTGGATGGAAAGGTAACAGATTCATGTGGTTTTTCAAATGTTTATGATTGTCTCCATAATATTTTTGTGGTGTGATCACTGAAGATATCTTTCTTTGCTTTGCTTCTCATACTATACATGTCTCCACACAACAGCTGTACTCCCTCACTGAAATGCTAACGATATGACTGGCAGACATCTGACACTGACTCTGTAACGCTTAAGACTTATCTGTTGGTGGTAGTTAATTGTGCAATCCAGTACAATTAGTTCAAATACATTGAAAGACTTAAGTATATTGGAAAGATGGAGTTTTAGAAGACCATAAACTGATGTCATAATGAAACTCTATTTACTTGTGGCTTTAAAGGGAAATAGGGCATTAAGAATACACCAACAAGACATTCAAAGAAAATAGGTCTAAACATTGTTAAACCATTCAGTCACATCAATAAATATCTGTCAAAGCTTCATCTCCTCAAAACATTATGCATGTGATGAGTAACAAAAGATGCATCATTTGAATTTTGAAAAGTTTGGGTGAACAAATGATTGTTGAGCAACAAAAAACTGAGTTTCTTATCCGTGAGAATCATATTCCTTGAAGAGAAGGCGACCGTCCTTCCTTACACTGTATTTTGAATACTCTATCATTCTACATTCACAAACATTGGTTTTAAAAATATGGTTGTTTTCTGTAAAACAATCGCCCTATTTCCCTTTAATAGAGGGTTGAAACTGAATACATGACCAGATCTGCATGAGCAAGAGCATGAATTCAAAGATTCCCTTGGCATTGTGAATCTAATGCAAACAAAGTATTTGGTTACCCCTTAAAGAAAAAGATAAATTTGCAGCTATGTATATTAAGGCCATGCCACTGTCAGGTGACTACATGTCATTTCATTCGTCCACAATACATAATATTATATTCTTTTCTGCCATTGCTTTTATTAACAAAAAGGTCAAACTGGTAGTTACATTGAGTTGATACCTGTAAATTTGTAAAAACTTTTTAACAATGCTTATAAATAGCAGCTATTTAAGTAAATAGCAACTATTTAACAATGCTTATAAATAGCATATTTAATCAAGTTGCACATCCAATAGTTATGAAAACTGTCAAAATTTTGACGTTTCTACCCTGACTTGAACTGGCTATGTACATATGAATTAATGTGAAATGTCTGGTCATGGATTTTGAAAAAGCAAGATGAATTGTTAATTACTCACTCGTTAATGTTCCTCTGTGTGTGGCAATGGGGATCCTTGTAGTTTGACTATTCATCGATAGTATGTGAAGGAAACTGAACAGGTTCAATGACTTCTAGTGATTTTCACAAAACAAAGTGTGCCTCTTACAGCTCAAACTTTAATGTTAAGAAACTTCCAAGAAATGTAACTACAGGTAGTGTATTTCATTATAAATCCCCTACATTTGTTCGGGCAACAACTTGCAATGTATGAAATTATCAAAGCCCTTGGTAAGTTCACATTCATGTATGTCACATGCACAGTTTAATAGTATTTATTAAACATGATGTTTGATGATGACATGTTGGTGATCTTTGTCACAATGTAGATCTGTGCAGAACTTTAAAATGATGTTTGCATCCCACAGTTAAATTTCTATGATTTACTGTTTTCTTGACCCCTTGCAAATTATCACTTCAGTTGAATTCCAGAAACCTACAGTCCTGTCGTTGGTGTCTACCATGCTTTGTCCTTTACACAATATACATTTCAGAAGGGCTTGAATGTTCGTATTCTATGAAAATCTTGCTCATAAAGATGTTACTAACAGACATTTTGATATGTTGCAGACTCATGCTTTTTTTTCTTTTTTGGGGGGAGGGAGGCTTTGACCCATGGGTAGAATCAGCAGAAGCAGAAAGAACAGGAGAGCAACTGTCTGTCTTCCCTCCCTGTCCTTGAAGTCAGTTTACAAAATTACACCAGTTTACAAACCACCGGGAAGATATGATGATAGACTGTAACTTTAGACATGGATGTACAGCATTTGTAAAACACAAATTGGTACAATGTCATTTTATCATCTCCAGTCAAATAGGTTCGGTTTCACCTTTCTTTTCTCTTTGCATTCTTGTGATAAAATGTTTTGTACTCTTCTTTCCATTTCGTTGTAGGAATTGACAGAGTCACTTTGTAAAAGCAATGCTCCATTGCTCCTTTTTAGTGCCTCAGCTTGCTAATTGTACCTTACTGAAAGATGTAAACCATTGTTTTTATAGTTTTATTATCTCAAAATGAACTCCGCATCATAAAGTGCTTTGATGTGAAATATGTAGGTCTTGATATCTATAGTTGATAGCCATATAGCGTAGTTAAATATATCAATACATCCTTTCCATATCTCGACAAGCACCATTTTGTTATTTTCCTTTCATTTTGTAAATATATTGCCTTTTCTGATGCAATATGTCAGATATACATCTTTTTGAAAATATTCTTGTGCCTTTACGCATCTTGCATTGAAATGCACTAGTTCACATCGAACCTTACAAGTACGTCAGCAGTGTATATGAGATCTATATAATTCCATTAATTACTCAGCTAGCAGTGTTGTTCGGTCATGCTACAATTCACAGCTGCACATGCAGTACAGTACGTGAGTCGTTCGTACTACTGGAAGGCTTAGGTATTAGCTCTCACAGTGTCGGCTGCATGGTGAGAACTGTGAGAGGCAATTTCTACCAGATCTAGCGTATGTGCACTGGCAATACATAAGGTAGCTGTTATTACATGTGGAGTACCTGCTAGACCTCTGTTACTGTCTAATGTGTAGTAGTTTAAATATCTCACTCAATGTGTCATTCGCAGTGCAGGACGACTGCCAAGAAAGAGCAACTTAATTAGATGAATATGTTGGTTTCTGTGAGTTGCCACTGCATGTGTAATTCTATGGAACATCAGGTTCACAAGCCATTTTAATATTTCAAGAATAAGACACAATTCATGTCAGTATAGATTTGCTGAAAGTTTGTTTTCAAGTTTGATGCAAATTTACTGACTGGAGGTAAAATCAGCCAACATTGACAGAATTATAGATCTCAAACTCGATGGTGCTTTGATGAATGAATTCATCTGCAATGCACTCTGTATCGTTAGATGCTTCACTGGTTGTTTTTCGCTATTAATGCAGTATTCCTGAAATTTTAAGAAATTGCAGACAAATACTGAAGAACAAGAATTTATGTGGTCAGATTGTGTTTAATTCTCGTAAGTGGTTTCTTTAGGTGGGGTCAGATTATTTTAAAAGCAGGAACAAAAATGTTTTAGTGGCCAGAAATTTTTAATCTCTTTTAATTATATGATAGAAAACCTGTGGGCCTGAACACATTTTGCTTTTGAATTCCCAGCATGTTGTTGATGATGTATTCATGGTTTTAAAAAGGATGTATTTACTTCACTCTCCAATTTTACCTGTCTCCAAACAATAACCACGCATTTTCAGCTGCAGTACTGTTAGCCTTCCAGGGGCTTTTGATACTGCTTTGTTTCGTATGTCTGAGTTTGCTCTGCCCAATGCTTTCTCTCAGATTTTCAATAATTAGAAGAGTGATTAAAAAGAGAATTCTGAAAAATACAGTTGCACTTTATAAGATCAAAGTCAGTTAAACTCTACCTGGAAGTCCACTAGTCATGGGGTTATTTTGATCACTTTTCTTGCCTGCTAACCCAGGGTATTATTTAATGGAAGGTACTACAAGTATTTTTTTTTTAAATCAACTTGATATTGATAGTTGAATAGCACTTGATTACAAGGGATTGATATTGTAAAGCAATATTGCATTTATTCCATCACTTTTCAGCAAAGTCAGGCCACTGAATTTCTCTGCCACTCATTGACTATTACTATACAGAACTTTACTCCCCACTTAACCATACAGTGCTAATAGCACAGCAACTGCACTGAATACATCTAGTGCCTAGAGTGCTTAGTTCTACATCGTCAATGCTACTGAAAATTCAGTCTTGTGTGCCCACCAACAGTTCAATGTGAAAATGAATTCTGCTTCTCCAAAAGTCTGCAATGAAGATTAAACACCTAGCTGTATCAATTGCGCATCAAATCATTGTATATCAAAAGTTTGGACTCTTCGACCTTGCTTTTTTCACGTAGATCATTGGTGATATGTTCTGTCAAACGCCCATCTATGAATTGTATGTAAATGCACACACTAGATTTTTGAAGGTACATGAAATAGCTCAGACCTTTCCTCCTGTGCAGTTATTTTTAGTGAAGACTTTCAAGGTCAGCCAAATATATCCTGCAAGGATAGAGGTAGCAGGTGACCCCTTCTGTGTTAAGATTATCTGGGGATTAACTGGAGATGTTTTGTCGTAGATATTTACGTGTACAGTCTATTTGATGATTTCTTAATACAATCAAAGAATTCATGGTTTACATGAGTGGTAAGATGATAGTTATAATTCAGAGTTGGTTTATGAAGGGTGTCATTTCCTATATTAATTGCAGCATCTGCTTGCCTACCCCCCAAAATTTTCCTCCACCACTCTGTGCCTTTCTTTTCCTGTTTAATAAAACATATGCATACAGAAAACTTTGCCATGTTGATCTATGCATTAACATAAATGTGCAGTACCAGAAATAGTGTACAGGCTAAAGTCTCACTAGCTTGAAAATATGTAGTTCACCAATAAACACGTGGGTAACGGATGCACATTGTGTGGTTGTCTTTGAAATAGTTTATGTAAATTATTCACAAGCGTATTTGGTCATACCTTCATGTCCCTAGGCCCCCTAAAGCTCTCTCTTCATTTCTATTCTTGAGGCTTGTAAATTTGAACAGGAGGAGCATCAAGTGAGACTGATCCACAGCATTCATCTTCTGAAGATGAGTAAATACTAATGAATCAAGTCAAAGGTTGTTCTCTGATGGGGATTGCCTTCTTTTTCTCCTGTAGAATGCTTCCTACATAAACTTGAATCTATTAATTGTTATTTTAACTGAAATTGATGGATGGCTTACGTTAATTTCATTTTCAATATCGAAATTCTGACTGAAGTTCTACTGTGTGTGCAGATTATTCTCAAAAGCATTACCTTTTTATGCTATATGTACTTATGCAGATCTTGTTTTTAACTACACTGTAAGCATTTGATGGCTTTGTCGTGACTGGTGTAGTTTATTGTGATTATATGTGTTAAAGAAGAGACAGTTGAATCACACTACTTCTTTGTCAATACATTTTATGCTCACAAACTCTGCATTCATCTTTCATTTTATACTGCACCCTATGGGTACCTTATCTCAGCTCCCTTCTTGTTTAGGAAAACTCCATTACTAATTGAAAGTCTGCCATATTGCATTGCTTGCATAGTGTTGTGCCTTTGTCGGTAATTTTTTTACTGGGAAATTGCATAATTCACAGCGCGTACTCCCTCACCTCGTATAACCTATGCATTACCTATGCATTCAGTTTCAACTTTACAAATATCCAGTGTACATGTATACTGCAGCATTTATTTTTAAACACTATTTGAAAATTTCATTAAGTTAACAATTTATGCTGACACACGGTGCATTTTATAGTCATTGTATCCATTATGGCTGACCTATTTAAGCCCATTGTCTTGTGAATATTTCAGTCTACAGGTATGCTACTGTAGTGTTACTTCTGGTATAAATGTACCATCCATCATAAACTGTTAAGTTGTTAATTGTTTTCAAAGTTATGTAGAAATTTGCTGCATAAATTCACAGTTAGTTGCCAATTGACAGATAGACAAAGAAACATACAAGACAGATATTAATCAACAGACAGGAATGCACCCATTTGTGGCTTAAACATAAGTTCATGGTATAGTACATACTAGTGATGGCATTGTTAAATTATGCATGCAATTGAAGTGTCGGAGACCAGCTGCATGCTTGGTAATGGGTGGCTACACAATCGCTTGCTGTCATTTTGACCAATTTGAGAGGTACCTTGTTTTGCAATCATGTTTTTGTCACAGATTATCCTATGAAACTGTTTTGTCCAGAGAAGATTCTACGTTTATCATGTGTGCACATACACATATATACACACAATATCTCTGGCAGTGCATATATGCAATATACACTTTCCTACATGGGTATGTATTGCCTTTTTGCCATTGCAGAAGAGTAGAATCAACTCCATACGTTCTCCCGTGGGAAGTAAAACCTTCTCTGAGAACAGGAAATGCAATCAATTTACGAAGGGTAGAAAAGAGGGATGTAAGTTGTAGTGATATCTATGACATATGTAAAGTGTATTGCTTTTCCAAGATTATTTATCATCATAAGGGTTTTACTTATCTAAATAAGTTTCTCCCTATAAAAGATTGAATTTTTTACTGCAGAAGTGGCAGTCAGAAAATACCTCTCATAAAGTCTCTTGTAGAAAACTGGAATGTTTTGTTGTCCTTCTCCTCACAGGGGCGATGGTCAAATGTTGCTTAAACTAGGCTGTCAATTGCATGTATCTAGGACTTGCTGAAGATAGTGGAAGCAATGTTTATAAATTTTGAACAAATTAGTCAAAATGCTTTCAATGAAGTATGTTGTCCCTGTGTGACTACACCTGGCTTTTCATTGCCTGTCTCCCAACAACTTTGACATAGTATTTGTTTTTTCCTCTGCAAGGTGATGTTTAAGACCAATTTGGGTAATGTCACAATTCAAAATTGTTATTTTGATGTTAATTATGCCATTTGGATTCAGATGGAATCTTGTTCTCTGCATCATTGTGCATTTGATCTGTATTGTGTTTTTATTTATAGCACCAATCAATATATGTTATTGAAGATTACATTGTTCTAATTGTTTCCTGATTTATAAACAGTAAAGAAAAACCTTTTAAAATATTTGCATGTTAGAAACAACATTCACACTTTGTATTTAGGTTTCTTTCAAAACATTTGTGAATTAGTGAATGTTTTTGATGTTAATGTCCTCAAGAGCAATGGACATGAAAAAAATGTTTCTCTTTTAATGTTGCCACATGGTGGCCTTGTGTCAACACTGGTACTGTATGTTCAATACCAGTTGCAGTGATCACAGCATGCATATTAAAATAAACTTATCTTTCGCTGGGTGGAACTCCAAGCCCCTTTGCATTATTGAATCACATGAAGGTAGTGAGATCATCATGAAACCTGGTGGCACCCTAGTAAATTGTCAGATGACGGGATTAACACAGTCACTTCAAAAAGTTTCCTAGCATGCCTCAAGTTGGTACAATACCACATCTTCAATGCTGCCCACAGCTGCCTTCATATTTCCCAAGCTGCATAACACAAATGTAAAAGTTACCATTCAGTACTGTGATTCTCAAACTTATTTACCCCATTGCCCCCTTGCACCATCGTGAACTGTTCCAAGACACTCTACAATATCTAGTGAGAAATGTCTCTGCTGCAATGACATTTAAACATGGAAGAATTGAATTTGCACCAGTGGGTGTAGTTAATAAAACTTATGCAATTTTTGGATGTTTTCGGATAACAGTTTTTTGGGAGGGGGGGGGGAAGAGGGCAAGGGGTGTGGAGGAAGGAGAAAGAAGCAAAGGGGAAGTGAAACAGATACCCTGGATGCCTTATTGTGCCCCAGGTTGCAGTGATGTTGCATGTTGTATGTGACAGGACCACCAAATTGGTGGCAAGGCACCCTTATTTCACCCACCTGAGACTTCCCAGTGCCTCTTTGGGGACAGCAGGGGTCAAGTTTAAAATCATTCACTGATCTAGTGTAAGTGAAGGAGCAAGACCTGATCATGATTAGTTTTGATGCTCTACAAAATGTTGACATCTTTCCTAACCTCAGCTCAATCTCTTTCCTTTACCCTCCTGCACCATTTGTTTTATTTCAGTAATCTACATTATTGCACATGGAAGTCTCTGTCCACCACTCTCAATATTACATATTTACCAACCTCTAATGCTGGAGACTGAAATTAATCGCCAACTGATATTTTTTTTTTCAAATAAAACAAAATCCCTACAGCATACATTTCTTACGTCACTCCCCAACTACAGTGCTCATCTCCAAATGACTAGTCAATATCACATTTGACAGTGGTGTATCTTAATGAAACTGATCTTTAGATCACCGAGACCATTATGGATTAATGTTCTGATCTGTCTCTTGTCCTTAATCATACATTTTATGTAGGCAGTGCCATGCATATGACATGGACCATTCTGTGCTTAAATTTCTTCGAATATGTGAACTCCTTAGATTGACATATTACTGTATATATCTTGACAAATCACATTCACTGAAGTTCACACTTAAACAATTGCACTTTTTAATGTGAAGAGTGACTTGATATTACCGATTAAGTAGTGTTATTACTTAAGTAGTAAATGACTGTGAGCTGATTGTTACAAATTATATTAGAGGGCTTGCAAGTCGAATTAACAGACGTACAGTCTTACCTTATAATTTGAGAACAGACTAAATGCTATAAACCTTTAGTACTAAAGCTGTGGTAGCAAAGTTTACTTTACACATGAACCATTTGTACTGTTCATGAAAGCAAAAAAAAAATCATCAGTAAATTTACATTTTTCAAATGTTTTTCTAATTAGATCTGACCACAGTGTATGATCATTAACTTGTCACTCAACAGTTTACAAAACATGTTACAGAGAGCCTTAAGTTTATAAGATCCTGTCACATTCCATGGTGATTGATACAAATTGACTTTGAGTTAAATTACATCCAATCTTACTTTATCTTTCAACCGGACAATGAGGATTTTATTGATAAGAGTTCATAGAAGAATGATATTACATGTATGCTTTACAATTATAATTCTTATTCGATGTAAGATGAGATCCACTGTAAAAGCTCACCCACGACATAGCTGTCAGCAGTTTACTTGACATGTTGCATTTTTACTGATGGTTTGCTTTCTGACCACTGTATTTAACCACCATATTACATGATAACTTATGCAAGCACTCCTAATCGGAAGTTAAGTACATGAATCTGTTGGAGATCCCAGAGTCAGCCCTTCCTTCCCCCCCCCCCCTCCCTTTTCTGAAGATTGGATATGGGAGAGGCAAAAATTTCCAACAGCCAGCACCCTGGATCAAGAATTGGAAAGTGGGAAGTTTCACGTTATGCATTTAAGGAACCCTTATCATGACATAAATACTTTAGGGATATGCAGTATGTAGAAAGGGTTAGAGGGGCGATTGATTTACATCAATACTTTAATAGGCTAAAATTGGCATTTTATGAAGCTTAAAAAGTCATTTGTACACCATCTGTTTGTTATTATACTTTTGCTCTACCCATTTTGTTTTTACTCTGCCTCAGTTTTGGGAGGAAGAAAAAATATGCAAGGGTTCAGTTAACCCACCTTCTCCCTCTTGGATCAATGCCCGTGACTTCAGTAGCCCAGATTTCAAAGATCATCAAAGAACTGCATCTTGACAAATTTGTTTCTGCAGTATTTTGTTTGCAATGATTATGATGCAGCCATATTCAGATTGTTTATAGTCAAGGGTACAACAAAAGTATCCTAAGGTGTGAACTTCATACCACTTTCAGTAAATGGTTTTAGGCCTTAATAGACTAGTTTGTAAAGAATAAATTGCAGTCACTTATATAGATGCTAAGATGTAAATGTCTTCAGCACTTGTGACTATGTCTTTTGACCACCTACAGTAACATGTTCAATGACACTAGTTAATGTAAAGGTCAGCAATGTTTAGATACTTGAGATAAAATGAAGATTTAGTCATTATCATCCAGGAAGTAGCTTTAGTAATTATGTGTGAACAGTTTCATCTGATTTTATCGCAATTGTGATGTTTTTGTTTTTTTCTTCAACCTATAGCCACAGCGCCTTTCTACATCAGCTGCCTCTGAACTCATCCTCAGTAAAGAACAACTATATGAGATGTTTCAAAATATACTAGGTGTTAAAAAGTTTGAACATCAGCTGCTCTTCAATGCTTGTCAGGTGAGTCACTCTTTATGATGTTTGTACCATGATGTGTGTTTTCATCATCATTGTCACCATCATTATCAATATTATCATTATCATCATCATCATCATCATCATCATCATCATCATCATCATCATCATCATCATCATCATCATCATCATCATCATCATCATCATCATCATCATCACTATCATCACTGTCATCACCATCAGCATAATCATCATTATTACCATCATCATCGGTGTGACCATCAATTTACCTTGTTGAAGTTACATACCCTTGTTCCACACATGTACAGTACTTTTATAGATAGACGTAGCACTGCCCTATCTTTTTATCTTAAGTCTGTAAGTTTTTTACTCTTATTTGTGTGTACAAGATGGTTAATACATTTAGTTATGTTATCATCTTGTTTGGTGGACAGCAAGTGATATTAGAATAAGGGAGTTGTTCATTTGAGTTACGAGAGGAAGGTCGTCGTCACATCTATTTTGTGTAGTTCTTGTTTAACTTTCTGAGGAAGTCTGAAATCTCCAGGCTTACTAGTGCATTCATTTAAACCTTGCTCAAAGTACTCCTGAAAATTAATTCTAACACCATGCCATCTACATCCAGGCTTGCTCTCATTTGCCTTTCTCTTGAGTTGCTCGAGTGTTTTCATTGTGCTTGCCATTTTTTGCCCTTTTTGTCATTTTTTAAATGCTATTGGTTTTTTCACATAATATTGTTGTTAAATTGTCTTTTGCTTTGAAGTGTATGTTTACTATTTAGCATAGTGACACCCTCTTGTGCTTTGGCACTGTGTCTCCTCCTGATGTTCGTTGCCAATAACTTTGAGTCCCCTTTGGATCTGGTGGGAGCCGATGTTCCCGGACCTAGAGATGGACTACCATCTTCTCCAGAATCCTGATTCACTCTAAGCTGAATTCCATGGAGCTGGCTCCTGAGACCAGCTTCATGAACCCCTGACATGCCAAATGACCTGCGGGAGGCCATTCCGAGAAACATCCTCAACTGTTCCTAACCTTACCTTTGGTAGACCTAATTGGAGGTTATGGGAACCAGGGCTGCGGCTTCATAACTGTAGAGAGATCTAGAGGAAAGCTGCAGTCTTCCTGCCACAACAGGAAGGTGAAAGGTGTGGTACATGGAGGTACTTCTGGAGGCCCTTCAACCTCAGGAGGGACTGTGGGGACAGGGATGGTGGTTCACAACCTGTCACTCTGGCACTTGCAAACTCAGAAAAGCAGTTTCTAGTAAATGCAATGCCTCAGAAATTGTCTCAAATTCGGCAAAAGAATAGATCCAGGTTCGGGCAACCTAAATGCAGAAACAGCCAGTCCGTCCAACCCGGATCCAGAGCCCACTCCCCCTGACTCGCCTGGCCCCTGGACAACGCGTCAACCAGCGTGTTGTCCTTCCCTGCCACGTGGGATGCCCACACCACAATGTCGTGCTGGCAACACCACAGGAGGAAGGACCACGTCTTCAGGCAGAGTTGAGGGGATCTCGTTCCCCCCCCGCCTGTTGATGTAGGCCACGACTGTCGAGTTGTCGGAGAACACCGTTAGACTTGTGCCCTGCGCATGATCTCATAGGGCCTTGATGGCCCTGACGACGGCTTCGAGCTCCAACATGTTTATATGGAGCTCGGCTTCCTCTGCTGACCTCGTCCCTGCGAGGGTTCTGCTTTCGCAGAAGGCGCCCCAACCACTGAGCGACGCGTCTGTAGTAACGCTCAAGGTGGGGCGCCGGGTACCAAAGGGTACCCCCTCCAGGAGATTGTCGTCATCCAGCCACCACTGGCAGTGGGGCTGGGTGGGAGGGGACATCGGCACCAGAACTTGGAGGTCTGTGGATGCCGGTTTCCAGTAGGTCAGCAGATGGAGCTGCAGTGGTCTCATGCGCAGTCGGCACGGGCACAACGTCTACTAGGCTGGCTAGCAGTCCTAGGACCCAAAGCCAACTTGCGGAGGGACTCAAGGGAGCCTCCGGGAGTTGCGAAACAGCTTCCCTGAGGGCCTCGTGCCGCTCTCCTGAGGGGAAGGCGCGGCCCAAGTTGAGGTCAAGTTGTGCCCCTAGATAGTTAGGCAAGGGGTAAGTAGTGTGGCGAGGGGTAAGTATAGTCACTCGTGAATACCCACACCAGTGAGTTGTGGGGATTTCGTATTACATCCCAAGCTGAGTCTAAGAGTCTTGTTTGTTTTGGTGAAAACTTGAGCTCAACAAAGTGTACGCCCTTACACAGGTTTTCTCCTTGCTCTTCTGTTAATGACTCAATCTCACAATCCACTTGGTCTTATTCTGACAGTGCACTTGTTCTGAACATGATGACAATTGTCAATAGCTAACCTACTGCACAATGCAGCCCTTTAGTCATTACTTTATGAATCAGATGTCACAGTATTTTCCACAGTAGTAAATTGCATGGACCTAACCTTTCATTAGGAGAGGCAGGTTTAACAAGATATATAATTCACAGACTTATGGTACAAGAAATGAACAATTAATGTGAGATTTTTTTTTTTAACATCTTTATTTCAATTGCAACCGGGCAAGTAGTATCAAACACAGAGTGTGTTCACTTAACTGCAACTGGCAGTATTGTTTGTGTGTATAATTTACAAAATATTCACCAACCGATAGAAATATGTAATTCATGTCTGTTGTGAGTCCTGCTGCCCCAAAAAAGGTCAACCTTTTGTTCCGGCTGGTGTGCAAATAATTGCGCAAGTTATTAATCCCATGCACTTTTCGTAGTAGTAGCTCTCCGTCAGTTGTTATTGATTGAATGAATGGGACATAATGCCGTCTCCTTTTGTGTCTGCTTTTGCTCTTTAATTTGTATGCAAATGAGCTGCAGTAAATTTGATCTGGTAAAGAACGATAGTTGCTGGCATGTACAAAATACAGCTTTTGTTAAGGTTCAGATGTCATAGTTGAATTTATAAATTATGTTATTGATACAAGAAAGGAATAGAGGAAGTCAAACGAAAGCACAACCAAGTTGATGCTTGCAGAAATTTGTTTTCAGTTTGACAACAGGTTTTGACTCACCTTCATATCTGGTATTCATACATCTGAAAACATATTAAGTAAGAATCTCTTGTATGATGGTAACATGAAGGTAAATCACTGAAACAACATTTAATTACCCACTGTAGGTATTCCACTCTTGGGGCAATTACAACCATTAGTCATTATTGCAAGTTGCACATTAGTGATTAAGTAGTTATTTTGCCGGGCAGTAAACCATTAGGTAGTTACAATGATATTGTTCTAGCATTAGCTACACCCACAGTGCTTGTCTTTTCATGTAATCATGCACAAATTAAAATTTCACCATGTTGTGCTCACAATGGGATAACCATTATTTTGGTAAGTAAAGTGGTATGAAAGAAATTTTGGACAAAGCTGAACAAATTGTACAGTAGCATGCAACTAAGTGTAAACTTCAGTGATGGAACTGGATTGGTGTGAAGTAATCCACTGGTTTTAATAATGACTATGATATATGTATGAAGGTCATGCAGTAAAATTATAGCAGGTGTCTTTAATGTGTAGATTGTTGGACTTAAAGAGGCTCATTGAGTTGTTTTGTGAAATTCACTCAATTTTTCTAAACCGGTCAAGTTTACTTTACATACTAATAACAAACAGTCAAACTAAAAGGATCCCGAAGTTTTACATACGTTGGAACATTAATGAATGAGTAACCAACGATTAAATTTGGTTTTTGAAACTTTGTGACCAGACATTTTCACATTAGTACATTCACATGCACACAATCAGAGCAAGTAACGGTCAAAAATTCAAAAAAATTGACAGTTTTCATATAACTATTGGATGTGAAACTTGATTAATTATGCTGATTGTGAGTATTGTCGTGTCGTGTGTTTGTATACTTCAAAATCACCGCAATCTTTACTGATATCAACTCAATGAGCCCCTTTAAAGGCGTGCATGTAGTACAGTAGTACACCACTGTTGATTGCCTTTCACCTGCTAATTTTCTCTCCAGTGTCTCAAGTCTTGCATACAGTATATCCATTACTATATATCCATTGTTGCATTGCCTGTCAGTAAAGGAAGTTTCTTTTCAATATATTTAACAAAATTGAGTATGTTGTTTACAAGTCTTTGTACTATACCTATATTTCGAATATAATAACATAACTACATACTGTATGACTTCATGTGATTCATCTATAGTTGATGACTCTTAGTTAAAGACTGTTTGTGAATTGAATTCATTGAATGTGAAAAGATGTCTCAAGAAAGGAGAGATTTGCATGCAATGCATAGCTAATCAGTGTCAGTTAAATCCATCGGTGCCTACACTTGGCATATTTCTCATCTCTTTAATACCTATCTCTACACAACCACTGCACTCTTAATATATCCACCATGCAATGGAATTTTAGTATGCTTTATCACTAACAGATCTCCAGTCAGTAGCCAGTCTTCCACCTGGACTATCCTCACCATTGCTGTACCATCAAAGGGCCTATAATATTTTTCAATTCTGTGATGTAACTCACGGAATTGTATATTTACTTAACATTTTTGTAACTCATGTCTTGATAAACTCACTCCTTGTTTGAGACTAATTTAATAACCATAATTGACATCAGCACGAATGTTTTGTTCATCTGTTAATCTCTCCTGTCTGTTGCCCTTTTTCATGTTATCTTCTGTTTGTTTGTTGATTGCCATAGCTGTACCTATAGAAGAAACTATACATGGTTTAGGGAACAATTTGTGTCTGTCTGTCTTGGTGAGCAGTCCAGAGTTGGGTACCTCCATACTGGTTGTGGTGCCATAAGTCTCATTATCGAAGTGACTGTAATATGTGTGATAGGGAGAACAAAGCATAGTTAAACATCTTCTTTATCTCGCATCCTCTCATGAGACAAAGAAGACAGGTCTGTCAACCTAAGTGGAAAAAAATTTCTCCGCTTAAAGGACCGTATGCATTACTTCATGCAAAATGCAAGTGAGAGGCCAACAAGACAAAGAGTCTCTCTTGCCTTGTTTTGTATTTGAATAATGAATAACTTCTTTTGACACTGTTTGAATTCTTCCTGTTTTCATTGTAGATTGTGTGTGTGTGTTTAATGCGATGTGTGAGACGCATACTAATAAAAGTGAGAGCATTGCCATGGAACAGTGTCTCGATTTTGTCTGGCTTATCCAGTAAAAGAAAATAGAGAAAAAATTCCAAAATACACACTCACAGGCAGTAAGAAACCTTGAATTAGTCTGCCACTTGATTGATTTTAAGTCAAAATATCGAATTTGGACTTGGGTAAAAGAGAAAAGTCAAAGATGTTGTGAATATGAAGATGGGTATTTCCATTTTATGGTTTGAATGTTAAAACTTCCCAGACAATATGTAAAATATTGCTTCAAGTGTTATGTTCCTAGTTTAAGATCAACCATAGAGTACATGTGTCTGTTCACTGGCTGAGTTATGATTAGGTGGATGAATGATAAACTTTTTGATTTCCAGCATATTGCTCATTCACACTTGATAAGAATCCTCGCCTCCTATTGGCCCATTACAGTTAAGTGACCGTGCTTTATCCTGGGTTAAGGCACGGTCAGGTTTATAAAAAAATTACCTGTGGATGAATAAAGCAGAACCGTAGATCAGCAGTGTTTTGTCATCTGCTAGCATACACAAAACATTGGTGGCCCTTTGTCAACCTCACATGAACATTAATGTTGTTCATAGTTTTACCTTTTCTCTGGGTTCTTTTTTAGGAAAAGTGTGCTCATTTACAAACCCAAACTTTGTTCTGTTTTTGTCTTTTCATCAAAATGTCACTGTCTATGAATGTTTATCAATGCTGGACCTGTGCATTAACTGATTGCACTGTCGGGGGTTAGTGCTATCGCTGGATGCTCTCAGGCTGCCCCAGAGGGCATTGCTGACATTACCCCCCGATTGTGCTTATTATCCAATGGTTAATGCACAGGAAAACCTTAAGTTATTGACCAACATATACCACATACATTTAACAATGCCCTACCATGATGTCATTTTCGAAGAGTATATTGAGAGTGTTTTTGAGAAGCACAGAGATGAAATATAGCCAGGAGTCAAATCATGTACTTTCACAAACTGAAAATCTGTTTGTGAACAGTGAGACACAGATCTTTCAAATATCTTTTATTCAATCTTTGCTGGAATATTATTTTTTGCTCTTAAGTATAGAAGTTTTTAATTCGATGTACAGTTCAAAGTTTATCCAGAGCAGAAACATAGGTATTCTACGAAATACTTGAGAGGTGTCTCATTCAGTTGGAAATGAAAGATAGTAGTGATCCTTATCATTTGAGAGTGATGTTTTTTTTTCTTTTTTTTCTGGAGGCCGATTCATCATGTTGTGAAGAGGTTCCTTCTTAACAATTAGATGCCTCAAGATTGTAACAAAGGGATGAAGAGAGGAAAAATTCATGAAATGAAGAAAAGATAAAACTGCTTTGGAGTTTAAGGGCCTCTTGATGCCATGCCTCAGGGGCATAGCTTAGGGATCCATGCATAAATCTGACATTTTCTTGTTTTGTTAAATTTTTAAAACTGCAGTATGTCAGTATCTTTCAGAAAGTGAACATAATGTATGTTTCTGTATATCATTGGATGAATCTACACAGAAATGAGAAAAGATTAAAAAGAAAAGAAACATCTTGCTGGATACATTTGTAGGGTGTTTACTGTATATGGAGATGCATTTCCAAAACCTCTCACCAGCGCTAGATTCCTGTGGTCATATTTCACAAGTGAAGTGATTGAAGTAACCATAATATCTGGTGACAGTTTTGACTTCCCTGTCTAGAGCAGTAAATGTTTAGGCCCATCCCCATGCATGAAGCATTAATTACAAAATGTCTAGTATTCCTGCATTTCCTTAGACAGTCAGCATAGCCAATTGCATCAGTGTATTTTTTTTTTATTGAAAAGAAAATTTCCCTCTTCATTTTTAGCTCATACCAGCATGCTGTTATGAGCTATTGTGATCATTTGAGGTCACTATATCACTCTATCAATGTGTCTGCCTGTCTATCTGTCTACCTGTCTGTCTGTCCACAATTGCTCAAAACGCTTCTCCTCCTACTGTACATGCTTTCATGGATTCCTCTGAAATTAAGACACAATTATCGTTGGGTGGACCATTTAGAGCAGTAGGAACTTTTGGTCCAAGGGGTCCCATATCCCATGGGGCCCTTTGGCCCATTTTATGAAATTCGTCTAAATGCTCCTCCTCCTCCTACAGAATTTATTGTACAATGTTTACAGTTTGTCACAATGATGCTCTGTTAATGGTCCCTTCAGGGTGTTCAGGGATTTTTAGTCCAAGATCCTATGTGGGCCCAATGGCTAATTATGTGAACTTCTTTTTGAAATGCTGCTGCTCACACATGCTCCCATGGATTTACATTTAACTTTGACATTATGTTCCTTGGGTGGTAGTTTATCTGGGGTGTACACAAAACTTTCAGTCCAAGGTCTCATGTGAGCCCTTCGGTCCATTTTAGGAAATTCTGCAAAGTTCTTTGTCTCCTACATATTCTTTTGTACAATGTTGATGGTTTGTAATAATGATGCTCCCTTCTAGTGGTTATCTTAGGGTGTTCATGAATTTGTAGTCTATGATTCCATGTGGACCCTGTGGCCCATTTTATGAAACTCTGCAAGTTGCTTCTCCTTCTACTATGAAAGTGCCCCTTTAAACTGTCATACACATCTCAATTATCCCTTTCCTGCATGAATGATAATTGAGTAATGGGACAGTGTCAGTTGGTGTACTAACTGAACCTCTATATTGCCCTCAAGATGTTGACCAGTATATGGACACTAAAGAGGCACTTCCAGTTGTTTCATGAATTTCAGTTAGTTTTCACAAACCTGTCAATTTTGTGTCAAGTTTCTAGTGAAAGATTGATGGTCAACTAATAGCGCTCTCCATTATGAGTCACATACAAATGACCACTAATGAGTGAGTAATTAATGATTTAAATTGGTTTTGGAAAACTTGTGACCATTTACTTTTCAATTTACACATTAGTACTAATTCATATACAGACAACCATTACAAACCAGCTTGTTATTTGGTAGTACCCATCAAAATTTTCACAAAATTTATTTATTGATAAAGATCAAACTTCTGCACTGTTGGTGTTCTAGTTTATGAAATTCTCAAAATTGTGCAGCCCTACAGATTCTCTTGCACAATGTTGATGATTTGGTATAATGATACTCAGTTAGTGGTTCCTTATTGAGTTGACATAATGATACATAAATGGTACCTTCAGGGTGTTGAGGTATGAGCTTCTGTACCTTTGTCGGGTATGATGGTCAAGCTTACTTTGCGTCTTTGCGTTGATTGTGTTCTGTCTTTTATTCCTATAAACACCCTGGAGTATGAGCGTCAACAGGTGGGGGACAGGGGGGACATGTCTCCCCACTTTCAAAAGTGGAGGGGATATCATATCATTTGTCCCACCCACTTTTCAGAGCAGTTATTAAAAAAGCCACATGCATGTGCGATTTTCTATCACATTTGCAAGGACGCTGTGTTATTTGTCTCCAATGGTGTCAGAGCGGCATCTTTCTACCAGTACTTTCTGTCAGAATTTAGTTTTGTTAGACAAAACTCCCAGATCTGGTTCTTATGTAACTAAAAACGACTCAGGAAGGCTGTCTCCTGCGATCTAGGAGGTCTTATGTACCCAAAATTTTCTGGTAGCTACGCGCCAACCAATGGTGGCGCTCCGCTTAGATAGTATAGTGTCCCCCTCACTTTCTGAAACCTGCTGATGTCCATGCCCTGGAGATGTGAAATTTTCATGAATTGGTCCTTTGGTAGAGTCAAATGATCTTACGTTAATTTTTTAATCCAATGTTAGGCTATTCGGATAGACCGAGGATCTATGCAAATATCAGTCCCTATGTAGTTTAACTTCCACTTCTGACCCATCAGTGAAGCAGTATAGATTCACGGTATGTAAAAACAGAATTGACATCAACAAAAATTTTGCAGAGACATTCTGCAGCATGATATGAGACTTGATGAGATTTCATGGCAATGAGGTAGAACTACTTCATTTTACTATCCTCTCCCACGAATATCACAGTTTCACTGCATGCAATGTGATGACAAAATCAAGCGGTTGGGGGCATTTTTTTTTGTAGAGGGAACATGTATTAGATTAACTACGGTAAGTTTATTATTGTCACTGTTTCCTTTTTATTTGGTACCACCTACAAATTTTTCTGCGGTGTTCATTTTCTTGGGTCAAATCTCCTCCAGTGGAAGTTTCTTTTGCATCAAACCATGAGAATAACAATGAGAGAAAACACAACCAAATAAAACTGGTGTGCCATTATGATTTACTTCATTCAGTGCATGCACACAGTTAAAGAACCCTTTGGCTTGTTCTTTCTGATGTTCACATTAAGTAACAAATGGTGATAATGACATTGATGAAGATGCAGACTCTCATCATGATTGTTATCCTAACTTTAAGTATATTGACAGAATTAACGTGCTGCCGTTAAGAGAGCCAAGTCTGCTCGGGATGTATACGTATATCGCACAAAGTATAGCGTTCACCATTTCCCTCTTGCGAACTGTACGTAGCTGCTAGAGGTTTCAACGTCTGGAAGCCTAAGAAGTGCAAATCAATATCAGTATATATATACATTTATTGAGTATATATTGAGCTGTAATGACTCAGTGGGCAGTAAATGGGTGAGAGTGACGTTGATAATGCATCACATAGCATCGGGTGCTAAGAGCCATCGTTAGACTGCAACGGTGATAGTATTGTTGTTAGAGAAAATAAATGGACGGTGATACTTTCAGAGCATGTTACGATCACCTTTTGCTTGAAATTGATTCTAGAAGTTGACTTTAATCACCATATAAATGTACAGTGTGATCAGACTTGAACTGCAACCTACTGTTCAGTACTGAGACAGTATCTAACACTGTGAAAAGTAAGATGTTCAAATGTTGGACTTACGGCTAGTATAAAATCAAAGATTCGAAAGGTTTTTTTTTCTCTAAACAACAAATATTACGTAAAAGATCATATCACATGCATAATCACTTAGCTACAATACAGCTTTGTGAGTGAAGGTTTGATCAAATGATATGAAAGGAACATAGGACATAAACAAATGTAGGAGTTAACTAAAGCAACCTATACCAGTTGGTTCAAACACTTTATTCTACCAGACTTCAAAGAATTGTTAACATGTTTGCCAACGTCCTAACGATATCTGCAGTATTATTGTGCAATATGGTATTGTGCTTCGGACTTACAGTTCACGTATGTATGGGTGGTAAACCTCTGTACAATATTTATGTCAGTCCTCACTTATATGTCCCAACACAACAATCACACACTCATCTACTTTGCCAAGAGTATTGTTAAACTTTTAACCCATCACCTCTGGCACCCTCGATAAATGTATACGTTTTCATTTGTATTTCTACTTATATTCATTTGTCTTAAAATATTATTCCCAATGTACGTCACAACTAGGATGCTTAACAAGCTGTAACAGTATCCTCTGAGGTCAATATGAATATGTACATGTTTTTATTTGGAAATGCACCTTGTCCTCACAGAATTTCCATAATGTGCCAAAATCATGTCTGGAGAAGAACCTTTCTTCATGATTAAACATGACTTACCATATACCATAATATACCAGATATACCATAATGGTTTGGGTAGGTGCCTCTCAAGAAGGGATGAACATGTATGATATCACATGAAGATTGGCTGGGAAATGCTACGTCTGCAGAGATCACTATAATTGTCCTGTGCATGTCATGACACGTAACATACGTTTACAGTGAATTCAAAATGACAATGGATCCAGTGCAGTCAGTAAATACAGCATAAGGCTCAGCAATAATCACACAGTACAGTACATGCAAACAGTTGACTCTCAGTCATTTCCATAATGTAGCACTGTTTCAAAAAAAGCTTGATGTTGACTTTGTTGTACTTTATGTGGGAATGAATGTTTTCTGTTGCAGTGACTAATTACATGCACTTTTCTCATTGACACGTTTTGCACCATTCTTTCCAAATCTGGCTTCCCAGTAACCCATATGCCCTTTCTTTTTTGGTTATATATTTAGAATGGTAAAGAGGTTTTCAAGTTCATAGTTACCTAAGGTGAATGAAATGTACTGCTTAAAGGTGTCTTTTTCACTTGTCCATCCTTTTGACAATTTATGTAAATTTGCATTGACAATTTATGTAAATTTGCATTATAAAGTTAATAATTGAGTAGCATCTCCCTCTTTCATATGTCATAAGTTCTGTAGTAATTCAGGGATGACTCAGTTAAAAATTTTATATTATTCCAAGCCGCATTTTAATATTCTGTTGATCATTGTTCTTTTCTCTCTGTTCAGCTGGACAACGCTGATGAGCAGGCATCACAGATTAGAAGAGAACTGGATGGAAGGCTGCAACAGGCCGAGACTCTCGCAAGGGTAAGTAAACAAAATTAAAAGTCATTGCTAACACTCTGCTAGACAAAGTCAGGCTACTGCATAGATCTAATGTAAGTGTCACTACTAACATTGCAGTTCTTGTATGTAGCTCTGGCAGTATTTATGTCACTTATTTACTTCACTACCCACTAACAAAACCTGTCTTAGTTCTACAACTGCACTGTCATCTTCTGTGCCTTTAGTACTGGTAACCTTTTAGCACTGCATTTAAATGTCAGACACAGTTCTTCCCTTCACCCCTCACAGTTTGTCATTCACCATGTTATGTGCTCTTTGTGTTTACAGTATGCTATTTACACTACAACGTATGTCATGTAGAGGTAGCTCGCTGCTTGCAATGATTTTTACCAATGAATGGACAGTCTTTTACAGCCCATTAAGGTATTGCTTAAGATGTGTTTGTTTCATGGGAACATACAGCCCCTCTTTGTGGACATCATAGTCCTGACCAGCTCATGGAAATTCATATTCCAAAAAATAAAATCTTTTTCAATTATGAGAGTGTAGCACTCCTCTGTCTACTTACGTTTACCGTAATTGCTATGTCCACAATTTGAAGGATGTGTCCTGAGTGAAAACGAGGAGAGGATCTCATTTTCTTTGAATGATCAAACAATAAAAGCGGAACAAGTGACTTCCTACTGAAGATGGATTTGTTTGAAAAAGTGATTATAGAGGATGTATTGAAATTCCCATACATGTGATGATAATAAATTTATAGCAAGGTAGTGTTCAATTTCTGCTTTTACACCTAAGTTTGCCATATATCCTGCTTTTTACTCCATGTCTATCTTCAATCATCAAGCTCCTCTGCTCCCCTGCAGACGCTGAGTCATTGTATGAAAATAACCCAGGGCTTGTAAAAAATGAGGTACAATTCTTCGTGAAATGAACGTAGAAAGCAACAAATTGTTCCCAGTGTTGTGGTCTCGCTACAGTGTATTTTACGGAGGTATCATCACTTGGCAATTTCAGGCAGTGATGACATGTTTATAGTCAATGATGATAGCTTTAACACTAATTGATGTGGTTCCTAGGCTAAAATTCAAAGGCCTTAGTTGAAAGAATATTAACAATACTATCCCTTCCTATGATGACATTTTCTGCAATGTTGCCATGAATTCAGCTGAACTCCTTATTTTGAAGTGGCCATGTTTCACTTTGATGTGCACATCATTTGAAGCAGGAATCATTGTTTATTTATGGTCAGTGTTTTTGGCGGAAAACTGACTCAACACAATACAGTACAGTCAATGTACCAATGTATGACAGATTCATAATTTTGCAATAACTACTGATAATTCTAAAATATGAAAAAAATGACCTAATGAACTTTTGGTGTGAATGTCTGATGGAGATGCATTTGTAATGATACGTAAGTAAAGAGAAACAGGGAACAAGAACTAATTTTCCATAAGAGAAGTGTATACTGTAGGTCAGAGATCCTAACCTCTGATCATGCCAATTGTCAGACTTGCATGATTTTTTGTGAAGCTGTTGCTGATTTGAAGGTCCGATTATGTAATATACCTGGTAGATACATGGACCTCGGTAACTGCTAGGACAATACGCTACAGCATAGTCTGTCTTTGAACAACACAAACAATGTAGGTCGACCTGTAAACTGATGCGTTTCTGAATTTCAGGCCATAATGCATCATTCTTCATTCAGCACATTTTAATATAGGTCATTCCTGAAAGGTGATCCATGCCAGACCCACAGTGTATCTGCAGTGCTTACGTCAACCAGCTTCGCAGGGCTCTGCAGCATTGCTCTTATCACAGTCATGAAGCAATGTAGGTCAGCATAATAGCGCATGAGTCCTCACACAATTATTCCTCTATGGCAATTTTCTCCACATATGGTGGTCTAAAAGTGATGCTAATCTAGAGAGGCAGGCTTTCACCTTCTCTGTAATTAACGAGTCAGGCCTAGTTTTTGAACCAATTATCTACCCTACATCGAAAAGCACTTGATTCCTGTCAATAGAAATTACTTGCGTAATTAGGTACACTGTTAGATCCCATTTTGTAACACTGAAACATCATGGGAGAGCTTATATGCTCTGTTGGAATCACACAATTAGTTAGTAAGGAGCACCATGATGGCAACTAGTGTTCCGAGTTTTAAACAGAATTTGTATGCTATAACTACACAATTTATACAATTACAGACAATACAATTTTTCATACATTTATGTCAACGGAATGACCGGGTAACAGCAATGTCAGAAAGTAAATTTAAGTGACACTTGATATGTATGTCTCATGCCTCACAATCTTGTTTCATCTACTGCATTGATTCACGATACTCATGTGTACTGTACTGATTCCCATGTGTTCATGGGGAAGAGGTACAGTACTGTAGCTGTTGATTCAGGTACCTATTGTTTTAAATCCCCAACGCAGTAAGTTCAGAGTGTTTGCCCCATACCTCCTTCAAATAACTGTCTGATCTACACATCATGATGCACAAATTGGCTTGGTTACCATGGTGGGAGTCTCAAGGGGCATAGCAGACACCAGCGCAAACTCCCATCCACAATGCATGGCCAGTAGCAGACTTGAACACCCAGTGGTTGTTTTCAGGAAGGAGGCAGCAATACATTGATGATATCCTTCGAGAGGTGGGCCTTAGTGTATCTTTAAACGCCAAGCAAATTTGTGGGCTGCCTGACCCTTTACCTCCTGCAAAGAGCATTTGCAGCTGTATGTATGTGTTTCTCATTAAGTTGCAATTCTTGCACCAAAATTTAACTTCCCTCGTACTGTATAAGTTTAACAGGACAGAGTTTAAGTTTGATTCTGGTCTAAGAAAACTGCAGACTGGGAGTCACATAGAATTGGACCCTCTTACAATAACTAATAGTGCAGCATTCGGAGAAAGCTAAGTTACTGTTTTGCTGAGGCAGCTGGCAGTGTCAGCCTCCACCAAAAATAAAATTTTGATTGTTAGACCAGCAGACACAATAGAGAGGCTGTGAATGCATCCAGTGTGAACTTTGGACCAACTAGATGAAGAAACTCTTTTAATGCTTCGGGATGGGACATGTGTTTATTTGAGAGTGATCTGTGATTAGCCCTGTTTACAGTGTACTTAGTAGGTTCCATTGTGTAACTGAGACAGCTTTCAGTATCATAGTTGTTAGTGCATTTACTAAAGACTCATAGAGCGTTGGAGATTCGCCATCACTTTTCAATGAACATTAAAGAGCAAAAGTTTAACAGGAACTATACAAGTATTGAAGTTATTCAAAACTATAGTAATCTTCAGTAGCTCCATGGCACAGTTATTATTTTGTAAAACTCTGGGTTTTTCTAGACCCTCACACCTCATTTCCAATTGGACTGTATGTAGAAAAGATTATTTTGCAATTTATTTGTCAAAAGAAAGAAGAAATATAACTTATGTTTTCTGAACTCTGGGCTAGGAAAAAAGGTGGGATAGTTTAAACCTATATGACTTTGATATTTATTTTACCTTTTTCGATGCTTGGTTTTTACTTCGACTTGAACGAAGTTCAGTCGAAGTAATGTTATTCCCAGAGCAGTTTGTGCAGTCATGCGTACCGATTAGTGCGTTCGGGGCCCTTTCGACGGCGATTTCTCGGCCGTTACGGCAGCTACGGAGCTGAAATTTGGTGGAAGGGTAGACCGTGTACGGGGGCGTGCGTCTGTAAAATTTGGTGGGGATCGGCGATTTAGTTTTCTCGTTAGCGATCATTCTCCATTTTTTCGCCAAAAAGCCTACTCCTCCTAGGGATTTCGGAGTTACCTCTTGAAATTTTGCACACTGTTAGAAGGGTCCTTCGTGCACAAAAGTTGTACTTTTTTAAGCGAAATTCGGTAAAATGGCGTTTTTATGGACCGGTTGGGCTCCGAAATGGACCCTTTCGGAAAATGGCCAATTTCTCTTAACTAAGGCAAAAACTCGAAAATTAACTAATCTCATTTTGATTTTACACTTGTTGTAAAGGTCGTCTGTAAATTTGGTGAGAATTGATTGCGAAACCGTGGAGAAAATGCGAAATGAAATTCTCCTGTTTGTGTCCAAAATCAAGTTTCTATTATTTTCAATCTCCTCGCCAAGCATGGTTTGGTATGGCAGCGTGGATTAGTCCTGCTTGGTGGCGGGGATGTACGGTAGCTTTGTGTGCCATATTTTTCTTACGGTAGTCAACGTGTAATATGTCTTTGATGCAGTGCATGCAGTCTACTTGTTTGTCATGCCTAGGTCAGTGGAAACCATTAAGGATAATGGTTGAGGAAGAAGTATTTTCGTTGATACTAACAACGAAACCAGCCCATTTAAAGGGTTAGTTTTAAATTTTACATGAATTGATTTAATTTTTCCAGTATTATACATGGTTACGTATTTTGGTCGTGATGGTTGATTGTAATTTATGTCAATTTTCCATGAAATATATGATACACCCTTTATCACCATTTGGTATAAACTAATAGCAAATATGAATATGCAAAAAGCTGTTGTTGACTGCTAAACTTCAAGGGAGTATTTTGTACTCATTTTCACAAGAATAAAAAAGCATGGCTTCAAAACGTTTCAAATTAAAACTTTAAGATATTGCCATTATTTTTTTTTTTCGTACTGTGATCTTGAATTATGTGTCGATGATGACTGCCTTCAGAAAATCAGCTAATTTTAAGAAACTGTTGCGAAACAGGGAGTGTAACCCCCTGTTTTTTTATGGTATTGCTTAACTAAAGGTGAATGATATTGCTTGGGGAATATGTATTATTGTTGGCATGGAATGTTGAATGGAGAATCGTCCACATTAAATAGTAAACGCTTATGACTTTTATTTGATAGCAACCTGTAAGTTAATGGTATCGTCGAAGATAATCCTTTTCCTTGAATCGATACCCACGCTGTCGTACCGCGTACCGTACCCGTACCATAAAAAATTCCTTGGAAAGGAAAGTGGACTGGTGCAGTTAGTTGACAGTTGATGAGTGTCGTCTGTTTATAGCATTGGTGTGTGTTCAATAGACACTTCATGCATACAACTGTCAGATTTTGATTCAAAAGAAATGAATTTTCTAAATACGGTTAGTACAATTCAAGATAAGTAATGCGTCATATTTTGATGTGAAACAAACAATATATTAGACAGAGATTTTCTTCTATATGTTATATACTTTACAACATCAGTGATTCGAGATATTGACATTTTTTATTATAAAAGTGAAAAGATGGAATTTTACCAGCCTCCTTCTGGAAATCCCCCCTTCCCTTTGGAGAAGTATTATACATGGTTACGTATTTTGGTCGTGTTGGTTGATTGTAATTACTGTTAATTTTCCAAATTGCCATCTTTAGTCGAAGTTTGCGTCATTGACACTCTAGTTATAACATTAAGATCCCAGCCAGTGTAGAAAATAGTAAGTTAGTAAAATAGTAAGTTAGTAAGATGGTAAGGTGTTAATTAACCTGCTAATGGATCTGGTTCTTGATTCTTGCATTTTCTTTCGGTCATTTACACCACAAATTTTTCAGGCCACTTTTTCCTTCGGTTTGTGGATACTGGTTCAATTAGTTGGATCTTCTTGGGAGAGGATAATCAGAGGAAGTTTCCTTGTCAAAACTAGTTTAATTAAATTCATCAAATCAGACAGGGTTATTAAAATGACTAAATCATAAACATGTAATCAAAACCAGTGTATGTTTGTAACTGATGATCAATACGGATGTCATCTCCTCTCCCCCCCCCCCCTCCTCTTCTCATATCCAGCACTGGGATTGAGTAATTAAAGATTAATCATACACGGTATGTATAAACTTTCCATCATCAGTGTTTTACATGCACGTGTCCCTCTGTGTTACACAAGCTAATAACATAGCAAAACAAACTGATTAATTTTCTATTGACCTTTGCTTCCTCTCTCGATCCTGGAAGGAGCAACTTTAAAAGATTCCCTGAAAGATATGAGTGTACTGCCATCTGTTGTTTGTTCCGTACCAACAAGCACCAATGACTATATGTTAAAGAAATAGCAAAGAAATATTAACAAAGATAAGAGATCTTTTAATCCTATTTTTCATGGCTGCTTTCTTAGGAGGACGATAAAAGTACGTGTTGTGTATATATCTGCCCTATCATGTCAGCCCGATACAGTGTGTATGTAAATATATCCTGTGCAATTTATTATGTAGAGGGCAAAGTTGTTAAAAATCCACCAAGAGTAATTAATTGGATGGATGCCTCCTCTTAGTGAAAGGGAGGATGACTGAAGGAGCAAGGGAAGGGCTACATCAAAGAGGATGGAGAGGCCTTTATTCAACATCTTGCAAATGTTTGTTAGAATATTTGATGTATCCCTGAGCAGGTGATGACTCTCTAAAAATAGCTCTTTATTTTGCAGCTGGGTTTAAAGTTGGTCAAGGAGAGATGTGCTGTGTTGTGTTGGATCCTTCCAACCCATTCTAAGCAGCTAGGAGACACAATTATCACAATTTTCTTATGTTGAGAGCAAATGTGACAGGAAAATAAAAGGAAAGCAAAAAGCAACTGATTCTAGTAATTATAGCATCTGAGTATAAACAAACTCACGGATGACGAAGCCGCTGTGTCGACTCAGAGTACGTAGATGCGTTGGTGTCAACACCGTCTATTTCCTCGTGTATGTCCCATTCAATATCCCTCGAATCCAAGACAGGCATTTGATCTCAGAATCCAAACCATCTCTGCCATTGGTGAAATATCACCAACCACAGGGCAGTCACTGCACACTCTAACTGTACGTGATCTCATTTATTTTGATTAAATTTGACATTTTGGACAAGCATTTTGGACTAAAAAATTCCCGTCTAACTTGTTTGCCTCTGATACATGCACTCACAGTTCTCCTTTTGCTGCCTTCTGTAGTTGCCTGACTCACTCAGAGACATGTGCAGCTAGTGTTACAGTGATGACAGGAAGATTCTGATGGTATACTGTAAAAACATTTTCAATCCATGACTTGATTAAAAGTTAACCATCGTTAATTGAACCTTTGACTTTTATCACAATCTTCATCAATGCAGAAATGAATTGTGCTCTGGATAGCTTAGGCAACTGCCGACCTTGTGAAGTGTCTTTGGAGAAGGGACAAAATTTGAACCCTCTGGTTCATTTACTATAGACATCACAGACAAACATACTTCAGGTGTATGGAGTGTTGTGCGTTTGAAGTGTGAGATGTACAGAATTCTTGCAGACAGAATAAAGAACTAAGTTGATTGTCTATAAATTAGAAAAAGGCAAGAAATTATGCCTTTAACATGAAAAAAAATCTCATAGTCTTGGTGGTACACTTTGGTACTTGGAAATGGTAAAATGAATATGGGTATACTGATGTAATGTTAAGAATAGTGCAATGTTGTAGCAATGGGTGGGGAAAGGGAAAGTGAGATTGACATGATAATCATTCAAAATTTGTTAGCCTGTTAGGCATGTTCAGGGTTAAGTGTTATTCATACATACTTGGAAAGAATCCTCAACTCCTATTGGCCCATTTCAGTCAGGTGACCGTGGGTTAATTGCTGCTCACCCAACTTGTTAAACCATGGTTGATCACCGGCGGATGAATACAATAAAACTGAAGTTCGACAGTGTGTTTTCAGTCTGCTATATCGATCTTGCACAAAACAATGGCTAACACAGTGTAACTATTATCAGGCCTACACAGTAGTGAAGTAATGTTTGATTAGAAGTTCGTAGTTCTAACGTTACCTAGGCCGCGCCTAGGTCCTAAGGCCTGCTCAAAAGTAAAATGTAGGTAAATCTACGTAACAACAGCACAGTATACTGTCAGTGGTAATCCCTCTGAGGGAGGGTAGCCTAATTTTACCTAAATACCAGAATTGTGTCGGGTGAAACCTGCTTCCGTATATTTTGAACAGCTTAATTTAGTTTAATAGCGTACTGGAATTAGCTTTCCTTCTTTGTCAAATTCTGCTGAGATGTTAAAAAAACAATTCCCTTTGCAATAACATCGCAAAGAGGACCAAGGACTGCAATACATTGATATCTTGAAGGGTCTCCATACAACCACCGGATTTATTTTCTTCCGAAATTTTGCATAACCTACTGAGAACTCTCATACCCACAGGTAATTAGGGTCCACACACAAAAAGTCTTCCACGCTGCTGTTAGGACTGAGAGTAAGACCTCAAGCAGTTTTTCTCGAAATGTTTAGTCATGAATCTGTCACTGTCTTTATCCAAAATCAGTAATCAGGCCCTGTAGCTGTACAACCCTCTGTAGCCCGCAGTTACGTACACACTACACAGTGAATACACGTACGTACACTGACCACAGCGGCGGGCACACATTAGTACACTACAAGTTGCAAACGAACTATACTAAAGCACACAAACAAACTAAAGCACGCATTGCTGCTATGTCAATTGTAATTGTTATTCTTTTTGTCTAAGTGTTACTTTCTGTTTCACGTACAAATATTGTTGACACGTAAATTTGTTTGCCTTTTCTCAGGGTTCCTTTTCAATAAAAATGACGTTGTTTAAGGACCAAATTCCTTTCTTTTTTCGACCTTTTTTATCAAAATCTGGTTGGTATGTATGAACAAGGTTAATCAACTTTGGGCCTGTGTATTATCTGTAGTGTAATGCACGATCAGGGTTTAATGCAAGCGATGCACGAGGGTGCAGCCCTAGTGCATCCAGTGATAGCATTAAACCCCGATCGTGCAATATTCTACAGCTAATACACGGTCCAGTGTTGATTAACCTTTAATTCATACCAAAATTATTCTAGATTGGGAGAAAACAGTACGAAGATCGTCAGACAATTGTTGATAAATGTCTAAACCATATGTTGACGATATACTTTCTTTTCCTGACAAATGTGTCATGTTTATGAATTTACTCTTCTACATTTTTAGGAGCAAGAAATTAACCACCAAAATAAAACAAACAAAATAACCTCCAAATATTTGTAATTGCACCATTCACTTTGTGCTGTCGGCACAATCTGTTCTACTTAAAGAAAGGAATATAAAGCTCTGTACAACAGGGAGTCAGATCTCTGACTCAGAAGTACTGAAGCTGTAACCGCAAAGGTGACTGCATTTTAACCAGGATGTTGATGAATTTCATAACTTAATTGTTAGGATATGAGGGTGAGAAATTCTTTATTAATTTTTTCGTAAATTTGTGACAAGTCAGCATCAAACATCACCTTCTTTGATCATTACAATTAGTTTAGGTTTGATCAGATGACGTGAAGTACTGTCATTCATTTATCCTAGAAGGAAACTGGTAACTGACCAGTCAATGTAAGTCCAAGCTACATAACATGCAGTACCGTAGACTTGGACTCTTTAACATTCCTGTTGTCAGAGTGTAAAGTTTATGAGAGTTTAAGTATATAGATCTCTCTTAAAGCACCCATTGTTATGTCTGAAAATACATTCTGATGTGGTATATTACAAAAACATTAATTTAGAACTCCTCCCTACTGCACAGCTGTTATACTAGTGTCAGTATACCATACTTGCTTCAGTTACATTACTTGGACCTTGTTCGGATTTAACAGTACAATCATTTGTGTTGGTGTTACGTCTGCAAGAGAATTATATATTTAAGAATGAGATGCATTCACGTTTGTAAGAACCGAGTGAGTCTCTTAAAAAGTAGTCTACACTTGCAGGGATTAGTGCACTGTGCATACGTGAGAAGGTCAAATCAACTGTTTACATTTAGGTATAGGCCAGCCAATCCTAAGCTAACTTGGGTCATTGTTAAGTCTTACCTTTATCTAGTGATGGATCATTTTTTAATCAACCCCACCTCCTTCGCCTCTTTCCCTTACATTATTGAAAAATTCCCTAGTTGGAAGAATGTGTGAAAGCAGGCAGCGGGCAGTATTTTAATCCATGACTGCAGGTTTTACAGTATCTCTGATCCTTGCACACATTCAGTAATTGGTACAGTGCGTGCATCCTCATTATGAGTTCACGATACTTTTTCACTAATCTCTGGTGCGGCTTCATCCCATCCATAACTGATATTCCAGCGGGTTTCTTGGCTTTCATTTACTCACTGGATGGATGTTTTTAGACTTTGTTTTTCTGACTGCACACAGTCATCACAATTATAACAAAAGTAGGACAAGTTGACTCTTGATTAACTATTGAAGATTCTGTCTTATTGCTCTTTCAATACAGGAGATTATTTGTCAAGTGTAAATATTAAAGTATTTGATGTGCACAAGGAGGGGGGTGAAAGACATGGAAGCCAGATATTCTGTCCAGCATGACCCCATTTTGTCTCCTTCTATGAACCTTTGTTATTTGTTCTTCAGTAATCACCATTTACTCGGCACTTGAAAGGTGCTTGTCAGCACTGTCAGTGTAGTGTCAGAGGAAAACCTGTGTGAACAACATGCAGCTTGCGAAATGAGAATGAAAAATTTCATAGCCTTTATGAATGAGCAGAAATTGGTTTTTTGTGTAGTACAAGTAGATGGAGAGGATGGCACATACAAGATCTGTGTTATTAAAATGGCAAGGTGTCTGTGGTCTGGGCAAAACACTGCTGAAAAAAAATGGAATGAAATGGTTATGACTTTATGAAGGTATTCATGCCCTCCAGCAAATGTTTGATGGCTACGTTGTCAAACTTGTTCTTTTGCAGGGGATCTGTTTGTTAGTTGTAGCCTTGCGTGCATATCCACACATATCACACACATGTCGATTCGTAGTATCCTTTCTTTCTACAAGGGTCAATTCTGCCTGCTTGTGAATGGCGAATGAAATGGGACTGCTATGTGGAGGTACGTAAGCGGTACAAAAGTTTTACTTTTGCAGTATGGTGGACGCTGTTTATCCAAACCTTAAGCATAAAAAGTTATGTCACTATGCTTTGTTATCTGATTATCGGGGAAAAAGCATAGCACCACTGCTTTTGCGCCCGCCCGATGGTCAGGCAAACTATATTAAAGCAGTAGGATTGTGCTGTTTGCCTGATCATCAGGCAAATAAGCAGTGGACGCCATGCTTACATGCCGGATGATCGCGTAAGTAAGCAGTTGCTCTGTACTTCTTTCCCCCAATCGTCAGGAGAATTAGGCAGTACTACTATGCTTATTTGGCAGGTCATCAGGCAAATAACAAGCCGTGACCAGCTTACAGTATTTGCATGATCATATCACTATGTTAATGACCAACAGTGATCTGCTTATATGCCCCATCAATGGACAAATAAGCCTAAGTATTTTATCTGCGATTATGTCGAATCAGATATGGGTGTGACTGAATTCTCTCATCATCAGTGTGGGATCCATGCAGAACCAACTGTCACAGAAGGAGGGAGGGTGAAAATCATGTTTGTTTGCTCACATGCTGAGGCTATTTCATGGGGTACCCCAGAAGGTGTGGACAACTTTTGACAAAGTTAAAGCACACAATTACTACTACACAACTAGAAATTCAGTATTTTCATGAGCACTTTAAGAAGTAAACTTGGCTGACATGGCTGATTTTTGCATTGACTTTTTCTGGAAATTCTAGGGATTGGACCATGACCCCCCCCCTTTAAATCATGATAAGAAATCGTTGAAATATTCGGGTGTGTTTTTGATGATTGTTGGTGATTTTGTGACAAAGAAGAGAAAAAACTAATAGGTGAAATGCTTACCTGGCTGACCGATTGACTATGTAAGTCTAGCAGAAGACTGAAACTTACTGCAGAAGAAAACATATATCCTGTCTCATACTATGCTTCATCACCCTCAATACACTTGCACACAAGAAGCCACCAAAGTACTGTAAGCTGACAAATTGCTTACTTTGCTGTGATATTGAAAAACAGAAAAATCTTTGCATTTCACAAGAAACTGATTTTGTTTGGACTTAAGTCTTTTGTTGGTGACTTCAGTTATCTTGCAATGTAGTTTTGAAAATACAGAAAAGTTTCTTCCTAAAATTTCTTCACCATATACCAACAATTCTTTGAAGTTTTTGAACTCCACTATGCTGTCACTTACATCGGCGACATGTAGCGAAACATTAATGAACTTGTGCGTGGTGTAACATATGTGTGGTTTACAATTGCCGGGTCATTACATCATCCACTGTGGAAATATAATGGTTTGCTTGTGATCGGAACAATACGGGTACAGTGGTGCTTATTTTGTAATTAACCACAATGTTGAAGCATATATCTAGAGTTGTACATAAACCTAGAGCATATACCTTCACATGTCCCCCCACCCCCTCTCCCAATGCCATGCAGGAAAGATACTCTTCTTACACTGCCACACTGACATGTGAACATGACCTTACTGAACGAAACTTTTTCAGCTGATCTTGTCAGCTTTATAGTAGATTGATTAGTAGAAGGATATTTTTAGAATATTCAAATTTAATGCATCAAGTTAAATGACATTGACATCACCAACTAGTTGTCGCTGATCCGGAAAAAGAGAGGAACGAACGTTCAACAGGGGTGTTTGAAGGGAATGTGTTTGTCAGGCTGGCTGCCAATGTATTCATATGTCCATATAACTATGATGCCCACTATCACAAAGCAAGTATCAAAACACTGAAACTTTATCAGTGATGAGTGGACAGTAACCTCATTTACACTACCTCTGGATACATATAGTCAGCTGACACCAAGAAGATGTCTGATCCTTCCTTCCTGGTTTGTTGCAGGATGTGAAAAACAGTGTGTGATATATTTTTATGATTTCATGACATCGGTGTCCATTTTCAACAAGGTCCATTTGTAAAATTACTATTTCCACAATGCAAAACTATTGTCTTCATTTTGTAGTTCTTCCAATTTGAACTGGCTTCGAAAGACACTTTTGCTTGAAGAAGATAGTTATATTTTAGTTCGAAATCTTGTTGGCCTTGTGGCGTTTTCTTGTTAATTGATGCTGAAGGTTCTTAGTATTGTCGTTTTTCAATGCTTTAGCACTGTTTATGGGATACGACAGGATTAATATCACGAGTGCTTGGATAAAGTCACAGTATTAGTATCTATCTGAGGAGAGTGCCAAGTGTTCTCTCATTTGACATGAGAAATGGATACCAAAGTGACATGAAAAGATAAAGCTCAAATCATCTTCAAGATGTGTTGGTTAATTGTTCAGTGTATCAGAGAATGAAAGAAGCTGATGACAAAAGAGAAGGTGTGTATTGAAACGTCACATCATCTAGAAATTCTTGTTTGAAAGATGAACTTGCAGCATTCAGATAAGTTGAAGTAGTCCTACAATTTCCCTTTGGGCTACAGAAAGCACATTTTCATGATTTACGGAGCATTTTTTTTTTTTCATTCTCTGCTGATAGACAGCTAGCTTTGAATGTTTTTCTGTGACTACTCAGCCGTTTGCTATAATGCACACTGCCTGTGTCTTGGAACCATGAGATGAATCCAGCATATTGATAACTCCATCATATCTTTGTAGAAAACATTGATCCTGTGGAGTCAATCAGTCAAAAAGGCTCCGAGTGTTTCTATTGTAAATATTTGATTAGCGATACCAAGTGAGATTGAATAAATCATATTGGGCTCTCTCTGCTTTGTTTTCCATTCGGTAAATTGAAATGAGCTCGTTCAAATTTTGCAAAGGGAATCATGTTTTCTTGGCAGTGAGAGGAGGCTTCCCAGTGAAAATTGTGATTGCTCCATAATTAAAAGAACCATTTCAATTGTCGTTCTAGACAAAGCGAGGTCCAAAGTTTATCGTGAAGGAGATGGAGATGATGTATGTGGAAGAGCTCAGATCAGCCGTGAGCCTACTGATGGCAAATTTGGAGAGTTTACCCGTATCCAAGGGCAACACAGACTCGAAATATTCATTACAGAAGCTTAAAAGGTACAGTATTATACTCACAGAATGGCCATCACCCAATGTCACTTATTATCTGTCAATCATGATATATCACTGAAACAGGATGCTTATGATTTACTTCACTACTAACTTACCTGTCTGGTCCATCCGCCATCTACTGTGCTGAGAATACTGATGACCTTGGACACCACTGCTGGTGCCGTCCAGCCTAGTGTCGGACACACGCCTCCTTCCTATTCTGACATCTTAATGTGCTAAGTTAAGGATAGGACTTGTTGGGAGTGTGGTTGCGCATAGAGGTACATATACTTCTCCACTGTCATCTTGTACATTATAATACACCTTTCAGAATGGTACACGAGCTTGACAGAATGATGCTTACCGGTGACATATTACATTGAAAGTATTGCCTGGTAGCGGGTGATAACTTTGTACATTAAATTACCAATTATTCTGTGCTGCATACTGTATTAACTGAGCTAAAACATAAAGGACTTTAACTGGTAGGATGTCACTAGGTAACTTTACTTGTTTTATGTAGTGATAACTAATTTGACGTGAATGCTTAAATTTAAATTCACCATTGTAACAAAGATTTGAACTATTCAAAATAATCCTGTAAACATTTGCAATGATTTTAAATCACCTGCAGTGAACGGTCACTTGGATGAAGTCTCATTCCATTCTAACATCAACTTATCTACAGAATTTGTAATAATCACATATACCCACAAAGATTTGCTTTTGTATGTTTGCAGTTTTCATTCACAGCTCAAGTAGAACACCTACCTATGTCCATCTTTACATTTCAGTACTATACTATGTTTTGTATTGTTCATCTATTGAGCAGGAACATCACCATAGGCTTATGATCCGTTTTCTCTTCATACCATCAATGGTCCTTAAAAAAAACCTAAGAACACCAACATAAATTTCCTGTATAAGTCAATATTCTAATATTGCTGTTCATGAACAAAGCTCACACAATAATCATACATGCCTGACTGTTTCTGAAGTTCTGCTGTGTAATATTGTTTATCTACAATTTTGTATACTTTTTGAATTTCAATGATCACTGTTGAAACATATATCAGAACACCAATCTTACACTATATCCATTATATATTATTACTCTGGTGTTTGATCTGCAGAGGTCGGAGCTCAAGTGCAAATGTCTTTGAGCTTTCAGGTATCGTAAATTGTTCATATGCAGAGCTCATCACCAATTTTCGATGACGTTCCATTGCTTTGTGACGTTACCGGTGGTCATCCATGAAGCTTGGTACATTTGTACCCACTTTTGGTTTTAATACTCCTACTATAACAGCTACATATTTATTTATTTATTTGCAGAGCACAGAATACCACAATGTCCATGATGGAAGTTACAGAAGATTCTGAACCAACCCTCTCCAAGTCAGACGTGGTTCTCTCCTTTTCATTAGAGGTATGTCAAAGCTATCACTCAACGGCCGTTTATGGTTCCTCTGATCTGCAGACACAATGTTCTTGAAGCAAGCAGTACGTTATCTTCATGATCTGTTCCAGAGCCACTCTGTATGTAGTCTGAAATGCAAAGCAACACTTATGTAAGTTTGTGATAATATAAAATTACTGCCCGAGTTTCCACAGCATCTTTTTCATTTTGAAGATATGGACAGATGTACCTCTGTTTACAATTTGAATGTTTATCACAACCTCCTTTAACAAAGCTGGTGGATGAATGACTAAAAGGACAATATATCTAGAAATTTGGGTGGCAAATATCTCTCACCTCCCTCCCCTTTCCCTTCGTAGTGTCAGCATGTTGAAAACGAACAAAAGTTCTTCTTCAGCTGTTTTAATTTACAAAATGATGTCCTATTCACCATGTAAATATAAAATGCATCTACCTTTCTCTTTATGACAGTTACTTCACCAAAGGATGGGTATACAATGTACTGTAGTATTGTTTCACTCTTCCAAAAATGTATCAGCGTAGCAACTGTAACTAGAACCCATGCTAGTCGTTTGCAGAGTGACAAAATTGAAATGCATCAAGAACATTCATTCCTTGTGAAGTATATTGTTTAAAACCATTCATGGGTAATGTCCTTTTCAAATACTGTAGCTGAGGTAATATTCTTAAAGCAACACAAGATATTTGAGAAATCCACTAGGTATTGTATATCATAGTGCTTTATGACCTTCATGATCGATTAAAGTGACTCACGGTATATCTACTTAAATTCATTTCTCGTAATAACCTCTGTGTACATTCATATGATACTTATGTGAACACATGATATTATTTTGTTGCACTGCCCCTTAAAACTGAAGTAGCGATGTTTCCTTCTCTAGAATTTGTAACTCACGACTAATGCTTGTTCAAAACGTAGTTGATGGTTATTAACCAAACACAAACAGTAGCAGTATTCGCACCAAGGAATTGAACTTGGAAGGGGAATTCCCCTCTAAAAAATTTTTTGGGAGATATTTGTAAAATCAAGGACTGCGGTGTATTTGTAATTGTAGCTGCGTTCTCAGCTGTGGGAAAGTGTGCTGGATTTTCCCGCATAAGAGTTATATTTGTGCGAGGTTCAGGAAACAATTGGGGGATTCACACAATTCCCCACCATAGCGCGAACCCTGAACAGTAGCACTGCATGTGTGCTGCAGCTGGTTACACTGACCAATGGACCTTGAATGGACCTTGTTTCACCTAGTATTCTTACCTCCAAGAGCTAGGACTTTCAAGTCTGCCTCATCACTATCCCCATAACACTGTTACCTTCCATTGTTTTTTTTCCATTGTTTTTTAATGAATCACATGCTGTAGCAATCCCTAAACATTTTTCATTCCCCACTGCCTTGACCCTTGTGAAATTGGGAACTCTGATCAAAACGTTTTCTCTACTTTCCATCTGTTTTCATTACAAGGTTGTCGTGATGGAGGTACAGGGCCTGAAGTTTCTGGCACCAAACAGAATTGTCTACTGCACAATGGAAGTCGAAGGAGGGGAAAAGCTGCAAACAGATCAAGCTGAAGCCAGCAAACCAACGTAGGGAATTTCTTGATATTTTACCAGTCTGCTGTTTTCAAACATGTTAATACACTGATATTATCTGGTTGATAATCCATAGAAGCTAGGTGAATATGAATCCAACATGGTTGTCTTACTTTTAGTCTTGCAGGAATGTCTGCTAACTGCAATACCAGATCTACATTGGCAGTGATTGCAGCTTAAAAATCTTGGAAAGAAGGGACAGATTAGTAACAAAGGGCCAATGTGTAATATCTTTTCAGGAAAAGTAAATTTTGGGAAAAGGAAAGCACTCTTGAGAACTGTTTCTAATAAAATCTGTTATTCCTCCTACCCTTTTCTTCTCCCCTCCCCCTCATTGTAATGCCACCACTGGAATAAAGTGTCTTCTTCATTCTGTCGTAGGTGATGACTTGCTTCCGATTTGTCTCATTAGGAAAAAAGGACTTCCGTTTCCCCTAAGAGAGCCTTAAAATTCATCTCTGTTGAATTCATTTTTTCTGAATCCTTGGCCCCAGTGAGGTCATTGGGTTTGCATCTCTGTGTCTTACCACACGAACGTTTCCAGAGGCCAAATTGTTTGGACAAATATGTAGGAGTATAGAAAGAAGTTGACAAAGGGTGACCATGCATATTTAAAGGTTCAGCATATTTAGGAATCACTCGTTCAGGTGTTTCTAGGAGGTCTCCGAAATCTTTCACATGTTCAACCACGTCCTTCCTCCTGTTGATCCCCATTTTCATTCCTCATTGTCATTTCACACCAGTCTACCGTCTCCTAGAGAAAAAAATAAATCCACCTACGAACTATCAACTCTGTTGCAGTCAGATCACAGCTGCTCTCCCATTATAGTGGTTTCATCAGTTTTTAAATGTTTTCTTCATTGGTTAGACGGAAGTTTGTTTTGATTTTTGTTTGTTTTTCATTTAGTTTTACCTTTTGCTTTCCTCCAAAGGAAAATTTCTTCAGACAATGTCATTAATATTTTTCACACACTCCTAGTATTTGAACTTCGATACCGCCGCGGATGAGTCTTTGGAAGTATCTCTCCCCGAGACTTTGTCGCGATTTTCCCCTCGTCGTCTGAATTCCCCGATGCTTTAATGTAGGAATGATTAATAGATTTGGAACTAGAATGAGGTTCATGTTTGGGCAGAAGTAGCAGTTTTGAAAGGTCACAAATGGTGACAGGATGAGTTCACCACGAAACACTGAAACCACGATGCACTGAAAGACTGATATGGCAGGGGAATACAGCACAGAAGGTTACAGAAGGGGCTGATGAATTCCTAGTTGAAGTACGTTCAGAAAATTTAAGCTAAATGTTTCAATTCAAAAGCTTTCAAAAGGGTATAGAAGGTAGAATTTCACTTGTGTTTGTTTTACACTTTCCAGATTTAAATGAGGAAAACATCTAGTCAAATGGAAGTTGTGGTAAAAAAAAAATCCAAATATATATGAACTTTGTACTTTAATGCTTCTCTCATATCGAAGATCAGTCGTAATTTTAGCCTCTAGTTTTGCCCTCAAGGTAAAAATGCTGGACTTTTTCAATAAAGCAAATTCAGTGGACAGTACAAAATTAGGCGCTCACATTCCTTATGAGTACATGAAAGGACATATTCATCAAGATTAATTTCATCTGTGATGGTACTTATAGCATTGGATACAAAGTGATCTCGTTTAGTATAAGACTGCAAATTGATCAATCCATCTTGAAACAATTTTGTTCACTTAAAGTTTTGCTTGCAAGTCGCAACAATGAAAAAGACAGTCTTCAAATTGAGTTGAACTGATTTTACACATGTTCCCATACAACTCTGACTTCCTAATATACTAAGCTGTTGTTATTCTGTTTGTGTTATGTAACACGATTCCAGCATTACCTCTCCCTTCATGGACAGTTCTCTGCAACTTGTCTGCAGACTCTAACCTGATTGGGTAGCTCCCTGAATTTATGGCTTGTTGTTGTTATTGAGACATGGCAGCAGTTATTAGCTTGAGCACAAATATGCAGATTCACATGGTAGACATACATATCCTTTGCTTACACTAATCTATTGTTTGCACAAAGTTCACCAGAACCTAGGCTAGAGGGTATGGTGCTATAACTGTATTGCAGTACACTTTGTGCAAGGTCAAGCAATACATTAGTGTAAGCAAGGGGTAGGTGTAACCACTTGTGAATACCTCCACTAGGGAGTTGTTGGGAAACTGACCCAGTAGTTTGGTAGTAGAATGCAAGCAGTGAACATCAATCCTTTGTATATTTAGATCAAGAGTAATTACTGGGCCATTAAAAATATTTGCCTGTAGAAACACTTCAATGTACCATACATATCGTATAGTCAAAATAGACCTAAAAGTGTGGACATAAACTTTGATTATTCATAATTTACTTTGCTCATGTTTTACCGTGCCAACTTCAGTTTGCATTTTCACAATCTAAAATTTTTAGAGACCACAGATGTCAAACTTAAGCAATGTCCTCTCTGCTTCCCAGTCACATTTTGGCTAACACCCTCTCCCTTATTCCTGCAATCTTCTCATCTCACATGGTTATTCTTTTCACTCTCAAGAAATCTTTTAACACTGTTAGCATGTCCAGTGCATGCAAATGTATTTTGGCAGGGTTTGGGTGATGATTCTATAAAGTCTGTCCTATATTTTTATTTGTTTTTTGCGTAGAGTTGGGCAGACATCCCTGCTTACATCTATGTGTCACTCAAAGTTGAGTTGAAAGAATGGGTAGTGCATCCTTGATGGAATCTGGTTAAAGTCATTACTGTTACCTGGTATATCCTGTGGCTCACCTTGAACTTCTAAAATATAAGTTCTTTGAATATTGAGGACCTCTGGTAGACTGTTTACCACCACCAGTAGGTCATATAGTATCTTATTCAATTACTCTAAAACTTAAAAATCTGGATTAAGATACAAACCCGCAAAGCTTGAGAACAGAGCCTTTGAATGGACCTTAGTAATACTCAACAGCATAAAGCTGTCACAAGGTAAAGTTTGAATTCCTGTAGAGTTTTGCTATGTGAACCTTATGGTCTCTTGCCAATGCAAATTAAATAGTAAAGCTACTAGCTAGATAACTATTTGTAGCCATTATTGTTTTTCCTTTAATGAAGGAATTTCCAACCCCTAGTATTTGGAAAAGCTTTGATTGCAATCGCCAGTTCTTTTACCGACCACCAGGATGTGCAGGATCCATATAGTGTAAGATCACCCAGAAAAAATATTTCCTTAGTCCCTATAGTCAAACCATTATTACCTCAAAAAGAAATGAATCGCGGTCATACGTTTGTCATCGGCCAGACTGCTGCTGATGCTCAATCTCTGTTTTTTCTTTTTTTTGTTTCTCGTCTTGGTGTGTTTTCTTTTTTCATCATCAACACTGTTGTTTCCGTCTATATTGATAGCTCTAATTTATTTAGGGTGACATCTTGTGAATGTTTCCTAATCATGTTGGGAATATGGACGTTTGCAACATCCTTTTATTTTTCCTCCTGTGTACATCATTCATCACTTCGCCCCGAGGCGATATTTCACCGGATTGCACCACTCGCTCTCGTCGTCGGTGAAAGCGATGAAGTCTTTGGTGATCTAAGGTCTTTTTGAATTCCATAATAACAGGCCAATTCAAGGCTGATTATATTGCTCGTATAGTCACCGGATGAATTGAAGGCCACATGATAGTCATGTCCTTCTGTGATAACGCTGATGATGATCTTGTCAACATTTGGTGGCCTGGCATTAAGTCAGAGCTCGAGTTCGGCGAGCCGACCGTGTCTGCTGCTCGTATTGTAATCAGCAACAGTTGGCAAGGATGTAGTCATGACGATGCATAAATTTGAAAAAAAAAAAAAAGGCAGGCAGCATCAGACTCTCTGCCAGTCATCTGCCTGTCTTCTGCCAGTTATCTGCCAGTTGAAGTTTCTAGTTTTTCGGTTCTTTCTGTGAGGTAGAAACATAAAGTCAGATTAGGATCCTGCAATTTGTTTTTTCTTGTTTGCAGGGTACATTCAGTTTAATGCATTCATTGCCATCTTTTTCAACCTTTGCATCACTGTAATAATGTGAATTCTAATTAGCATACTTACTAAGTAACTGCTTCAAATGATTATTTAAAACTTGAGAAAGTCTGTGTTTGGTGCAAATCTTTTCATGTTGGGTGTATTATTCATACTGTAATCAATTCATGGTCAGCAAAAATCTTTGAATCTATTATTGAGACCTAACTTTTCACCAGTTAGCCATTTCCAAAACCAACAGGAACATGTCTTTGTCGAACAAAGGTTTGTCATATTTTGAGCAAAGGTAGCTTTTCAGTGAAAAGTCACAAATGTAGGGAACGTCACTTTTGAACCCGTAGGATGTTTTAAAGTTGCTTAATGGGAAGTGTCTCGTGTCTTTATCAGTTTATCTTTCATTGATGTGGATCGTAAATACTTATCTTAAATACTCTTGTCTGCTTCTTACTTTTCATACCAATAAGAATACCAGCGAAGAGTTCCTGTCGGATTTGATTGTTGTCAAGTCTTAGGAATTCACAACAGATACTCCCTCACCTTCTGTTGTCATGTTAAATTTACCTGCATGACTAGCTACTGGCAAATCTATCGTGCATGCATCTGGTCACCATAACTATCAACCCTTAGGCTCATTTGCTCTTTTCTCATTACAAGTCTCAAAAGATATATTTGAAAAATTTGTCACTCTGTGAGAGTAAAATTGGTTTGTAGGAGGAAAGGTAGTTGTTACATGCATTTTACATTACTTTTTGCTCTTTATTTCTCCAAGTTGGGTGCAAGCATATCTTATTAACAGATTTGTGTTAAATGATGATCTACACATCAGGAAGTGAAGCAGTAGAGAGACAAAACCATTCTTTTTTTTCTTTTTTTTTATGTTTTCTTACCTTGATGTCCCCTAGATAATTTTCATGAGTATGTGTTTTATGCCTCCCCTGTTAAGTGGGTATGATTATACCAAATTTGGAGGACGGACGTGCAAAAACTTATGTAAAATGTATATATCACAACTACCTATACTCCACAAATCATGTCTTGTTGACATGTAATAGAAGTGGGCATAGAAGTCCCTGTTGTGTAATATGCTAAAAGAAAAGGACGCTGGTCCATTAATACTTGCAAAGCAGTGACCGTCATAGTTAATATTCACCTTTGTGCAGGATCTCAGTTAGTGCACACAGGACTGTTTTTTGTATGCTATAATATCCACTGTAAGGATATTAAACATGGACACTTGGTACGTGGAAATTTTTTAGAAATATTTCAAAACCTTGACAGCTGTTGAGATTCTTTCTTACTCAGTGATTTGGTTCCCCCAGATAATGTGTTCATCTAGATAAGATTTAACTCTGACCGGCAGTCCCTTACAATTTAACAGTCACTGATTACAGGATCTTCACCTTCATAGAGCTATATATATGTCTGTTTGTAGAGTGCAGGATTCATGATTCTGTATGTCGGTTCAAATCCCATGATTATAAAGTGTTATTTCCCACTATTAGAAATCTTTGCATCATCCAGAGATAAATTGGCTTCACTATGGATAGATGAATGAAAGTGTCATGTAGTTAGTGTGAATTGATATAATGTGATATTTATATTTTGTTTATATTGTTACAGGTGGGATACTCAGGGGGATTTTACAACAACCCATCCCCTCCCTGTGGTTAAAATCAAATTATTTACAGAGAATACTGGAGTCCTTAGCATTGACGACACAGTACTTGGAAAGGTATGTTCAAGTCCTATCATTTAAATGGATATGTTAACTCCATTCACATGAATTAGGTTCATTTACCCAAAATGTCAAAGGTGCCTTGCATTCAGCTCCAAAGTTAGCATACTAATACAATGTGAATATTATCCCCCAATGAACCACTGATGTAACTTGCTGTTTGAACAATACTTTCTCCCACCTCAAGGACAAATGGCTGGTATCAACCACAGAGGTAGCAGTAAGTTAATTATCTTCCTCTTAATCTTGGGAGAACATTTCTATTGTGATTATTAAGAATAATCTTGTGTTTTTGGTTGTCCTAGGTCTTGATAAAACCCACCCCAAACAGTCCAAAGACACCAGAATGGCACAAGATGTCAACACCCAAACAGTGCCAGGATACCATCAAGATAAAACTTGCCATCAGAATGGACAAACCCCAAAACATGAAACATTGTGGGTGAGTAGTGCCTGAAAAAAAGTCTTACAATCATCATGGAATGGATACAGTATGTCTCGATCCCGATTTTCCGATTTTTAAGTAACCCTTTAAAATGAAGAATTCACAGGGCGTACTCCCGCACTTCAAATAACCTATCCATTACGGTATTGACAATGTTTTAGCAACTGGCAATTGTGTGTGTGTATGTGATCACTGTTCTTCCATAATTTGCCATCCTTTTGGTCTAGCAACAAAGTTTCCTGCACCAGTTTGCATCCTTTCCCATGGACATCGTTCGTGACTCTTTTCACGGTTTTCTCCACGCATACGTAGGATTCATCCTTTCCAACCTTTCCAGGGAAAATGAAGAGTGTGGGTGGCAGGAGGAGAGAGAATATGTATGTGTAGTGTAATGATAGATACTTAAATGCAAGAGCAAGTATTTCAAGTGGCAAATTAGTTGGGATTGTTGTGAAAAATCACAGTCTTAAAAAAAGATTTTTGGTAAGCAAGTCACTTTCTACTATACTACATTTGGATATTCCTTGATCTTGATTGCACAAATGCAACTTTTATCTCCTTTATTCTCCATCTGAAATAAAAAAAAAAAGTGAAAATTGAATACTAAAGCCTGGTATTTCTGCTATCCAAAGGTCTGCCGGAGCTAACCTTTCTTGATAATTAACTCTTTGCTTTGCTGTAAATTGAAACAAGAATGGAGACTTCAAATACAAAATGTCATAAAAACTGTGTAAATGCATGATCAAATGGAATTGTTGATTTGCTGCTTATGAAAATTGCCCTCCCCTTTAATTTTTCTTCTGCATTTCCATCTGCAACTAAGTATTCATCTTCAGAAACTTCAGCAACGATACATGTGGATCACTCCTCAAATCACTACTCGCTGGCTTCACTATTCAAACCTCCACAGCAAACCTCTTGGAAGTCCACATGAATAGCCAGAGGTCTTTATAGATTTAATTAGACACAACAGACCCTGGGCACGAGAAACGGTTTTCCGCTCGGCTGCTTCCACAAACTACATTCTTATTCCTTAACATCTTTTTCTTAGGACTGTCTCAGCAAAGAGTTTATACCGCCAAACCCTTGGGCAGTCTTGACTTATTCGATGATATTTTAATGAATTTTATGACCTTCAGGTTTCTATCTTGTAGAAACCAATTCCGCTCTGTGGACCTTCAGCTATTGCGCATCCTGATTTGTGGTACTGTAGATGCTCTAAAATTCAGTTGCTGCTCTTGCAAAATGATGTCACTGAGTACTTAAGCAAGAGCTCCAAATCGATGTGTGTTTGTTGCATACATCACCAAAGTGAACACCATAAATTCATAACTAGTCTTATCTCCAGGCCATACGAAATAATTCCTTATTTATATTGTCGTTGTCTAAGGACTGAGAGATCCTTACCACGGTACTTGAAGCGTATTTCAACTTTTTTCTTCATTTTTCACCTGTCCATCTTGACACAACAACCGCACTCTCATGTACCATGCCAAGAGTTCTATTAACTGGTTCTGTCGCCCTTTTATGTCCTCCAGCTTAATAATAGAACTATTTTAGCTTGTACTTCCTTCCTATTCTGTCATCCTTATTTCCCAGGAGTGTGGAGATTCAGCATACATAGCTTAATATGACACGTACTAATGCTATTATATCAGGTTCAGAAAAAAATTCTCTTAAACAGATCATCGAAACCACAATGCATTTCTGCATTCTGGTTTGTTCTCCAGCTTAATAATAGAACTAGCTTGTACTTCCTTCCTATTCTGTCATTCTTATTTGCCAGGAGTGTGGAGATTCCAGAAAATTTGTAGCCTGGATTATCTGTGTTTAATATTTCCATCAGGTCTACGGTTGTATTCCCAAATGTAGCGTATTTCAACTTTTGGAACTCTAGAAATGGGGCATTGCCAGCTGGTGAACTGTAAACATGGCTGCACAGAGATCAATGTGTACATTAAAAATGTGAAAAATCATCTGGTTTTGCCATTAATGATAAACAGTGGTAATGTTGTTTCTCCAGAGGGGGATGTTACCTCTTAAGTCATGCACTAGTAGTGACATTTAATCAAACATTCATGTTCCTTTTGCTGTCATTCTTTTATTTTTGCAGGTGGATGTATTGTTTAGGAAAGACAGTATGGAAAAAGTGGAAGAAAAGATTCTTTGTATTAGTACAGGTATGAAAATGCTCTGTTCAAATAAATTAATGAATGCCAAAACAGTTCCCAGACCGCCAGTGTGTCAGTTTGTGTTTTCCAGTTTGTGTTTTCCCATCAAACTAAAATCATCTTCACCTGAATATTGTTATCTGTGTAAATACAAAATGAATAATATTAAACAGACAATTAATTAATTACCCAGTACAGTATGTCTTAGATCGGCACTGATGTCCAGATCAAATCTTGACATTGAAATCATTCAGCAGTGAAACCTCAGATCGTGATCAGATATCCATCAGTGATGTTGTCATGGAACAGGATCTGATCTCATCGTTGATCTAGAACACTTGGTTGCGATGTGAAGTGCTCCCAGGCCCTAGCACATCACCATGTGCACCACGGTCCAACATGATTGCAGCCTTTGGCCATTCAAGAACGCTTTATGTTTCAGTTTTGTTGCGATGCATTTTCTCTTTCTTGTCAACAGGTTACCTTGGATTCTCGTCTCAGTTTGTGCTGTGTTGTAATGTAGGAATCCTTTTCTTCCCCTTTTCTGATTGGTCAAACTACAGGTCAGCCAGTACACGTTTGCGATGTGCAGTTATCGTGACAAGAAGGCAGATCCGAACGAGATGCTCCAGTTGGATGGTTACACTGTGGATTACACAGACGCAGTCCTCGGTAAGAAACAACAGCAACAATGTATGGACCAGAGAAGCTGAGAAATAATAGAATAAAAATGATGAAATGTATTATACCCAAACAAAAGACGTAGTAGCTAATGGACAACCAGGTTGACACATAGTATCTGATGGACAACTAGGTTGTACGATAAGTACTGTGATGATGTTCAGACAAATAAAACAATCAGTTATGGCTTAATGCATAATATAAAACATTGACTGTGAAGTTGCCCTGCAAATAGTACAATGCCATTCCATTCAAAGTTATAGCAAACTATAGATAACTGGGTGTGTTATATATACTGTAACTATGTGGCATGAACTTGGTAGGGAAATGCATATTTTGGAAAGAACGGTGACAAACTCAAACTTTTGCAGGTTTCTTGACTTTCTTCATTTGGTAAATATTTATTATCATTTATTTCATATTTCTAAGAGATAGTTACCCTCAAACCTTTAAGTGTTATGGTTCAAAATAGTAGTGATGAACATGCACATCAGTCAAATCTATGGGATGTACTGCATTTGTCTAGGAATACATTTCAATAAACTGTCTGTGCATTTGTTTGTTTACCTGGTAGGCTGCAGGCCACGTCAGTGATAATATCAGAATAATCTCTTGAATCAATCATTTTCTTCTCTGTTGATTGCTAAGCATGTTTGATGAACATTCATGTAACCAGTTGAACATTCCGTCTGAGTTTCCACTTTGTTCAGTATTTTGATGCTCAAGACTTGTGAGCTTAAAATGCATAGTCAAGGTCTATTACTGCTTATGTAGGTAAGATTCACACTCTTTTTCTAATTAAGGAAGTATTGTCAGCTTTGGACTGTATAAATTTGCACCATCTGTCTGATTATAATTTCACATTAAGTCACTGTCTGACATTTTGGACACAAACTTCTACCCTCATTGTTTGAATTAATGCACACTTGAAAACTTACATAAATTATGGGACACGCGGGTGTAATTTGCTGCTTTAAGATGAAGTCTGTCTAATTTTGCTTGATTTTTCTTTAGAGTTGGAGTCACAAGGCGGCCGGTTCTTCTTCAGTGCGGTCAAAGAGGGCGACAGTGTGGTCTTTGCTTGTGATGAAGAAGTGGACCGACAGCTCTGGGTCCAAGCCATTTACCGGGCCACAGGGCAGTCACACAAACCAGTGCCTCCGACACAGCTAGCTGGTGGTAAAGGGTCCAATGCCATCATCTCAAGACTGCAAGGAGGTGAGATGATGAGCTGTTAGCTGACCTTACACTGGAAGAAGAGGGTGGAAAGGAGGATTTATACTGGGTCTTCATCCTACTCAGCATCTATACCTATAGTTGTTTGAACATTTGTATGTGTGGCGAGTCTCCAGTGAGACACTTTTGTCTTACATCAAACTGTATGCTGTCTGTTATAAAATTCTAATAATCATCAGTATGAGAGCAGCATATCCTGACATACTCTCAAACATGCATTCTGTGGGAAAGAAAAAGATGATTTCATCCACTCTTCCCGGCATTCTCATTTTCTGCTGTAGAACACTTTTTTTGACATATCGTTAATACATCCATGCTTAAATCATGTTCAAAGCATCTTCTCAACACGGTTGGTCTATCCTGCGGTAAACACGGATGCTCTTGACGGCTTTGTTTGAAATTTTGTAAAAGCTCTGTCAAGTAATTACCATCAATGTTTGTCTTTGAAGTTTGTCTTTTGGCCAGAAAAAAAGAAATGATTCACCACAACTGTTGCATACTCCATATTAATGAAAAGTATGTTACAAGTATTATTATTATTATTTTCAGTTTTGCATCATTTGTGATCCTTCCTATCCCTTTCCTCTTCCTATCAGCCTCTGTAGGACTGAGTGTGATTTATCTTTTCTCCTGTTGGATAAACTACCATCTGTAAATCTCTTGCATCTTCTCTCCATCTCTCATTGTTGTAGATGCGGACAGGGCAAGGAAGCATGGCATGGATGAATTCATCCACAGCGACCCATCTGGATTCGACCACTCAGCGTTATTTGACATATTACAGGAATTAACCCTGGACCACAGATTGAACGATTCATATTCTTGCTTGGTGAGTGACAAAAATTAGTTTTGACTAACAGACATAATAATTAGGATGTGATGCTGGAAGTGCATAAATAACGTTTCCTTAATTGTGGCTGTGTGGTCTTTTGAAGTCTTTTGAAGTGTGACTGGAAATTTTGCAAACTGATGTCCGCAAAGAATGAATATAATGATTCCACTTGCATGCTGATCATAACTCTGCAACATTTTTGAAATAAAAGATTTTTTAGGAGGTTGGGAAGGGTAATGGCACTCCTCTTGTGAGAATGTGGGCACAGCGAACAATGCCCTCATCTCTAACAGGTGATGCTTTCACTTCCAGATATAATATGATTGTAGGTTGGAAGTAGTAATTTCCAAAAATTTGTGGGAAAATGTTAGCGTATAGTTACCTGAAAGTGAAGCGATAGATAGTTGCAGTTACATGTTACCTTGTGGGCTACAACCAAAGTGAAAATACTCAAACGGTCAGTTTGCTTTAAAAGTGGTCTCAGACTGTGTTGAAGTAAATACTACATCTTGTCGATCTGAATCACAAACTGCAGTGAAAGTAACATTTTCAAGAATTGTTTTATTTTCTCCCTGTTATTGTCGATGGAAATAAAGTTGCTTGGTCCATGACGTGCTGGTTTCACAGAAGTTTCTAAGTCATGGTATCAATGTGTCACATGACTATTGAATAGATCAGCTACCTTGATCTAATCAGGAGAAAACCTTCTTCATTTGTTACTTGGTTTGCTGCATTTTCAGTTGATGTAGAGATTGGCAATAACAGTGAGCTTCGTTGTATATACCAGACAATTGAATTGATATTCCTGTGTGGTTTATACTTCAAAAAGTTGAAGATGCAGTGGTATGCAATTTTTTGAATATGCAGACTTCTACAGGTATGAACATTCCCTTCAGCTGTTACACTTAACTCATGCATTACTACTAATGCAGACATAAAGACTCACACTGCCATATCATCTGGATTCGTTTGTCATACCTCATACTGATGGCTGAAAGGTGCCAGTCCATTTTTCTTTTCAACAGCACACATTCAAGTTCAATTATCCATTTGATATTTTCAGTATAGTGACTCATAACCAAATCTCTCTGTCAGAGCTGATAGAATGCATCTCCAATATTCCAAAATGTCATTTTCATGTCACAGTACCTTCAATGGATTTATGTTGATTGAAATTTTTTTGGTGGAGATAGAACAGAAATACTGCAATCCAAGTAATTTTAACTGATGCTGACTTTATGTACATCCTGTCACCTACTTTTGGGTTGTATGTTATGATTTACATGTCCAATCTCTTTGATTTTTTTTTTTGTTTCTTTTTAATCTAGGGTTGGTTTAGTCCTGGTCAGATTTTTGTGATGGATGAGTACTGTGCCAGGTACGGTGTGAGAGGTTGCCATAGACACCTGAGTTACCTGAAGGACCTCCTCGACAGAGCTGAGAGAGGAACGATGATAGACCCTACACTTATACACTACAGCTTTGCATTCTGTGCCTCACATGTCCATGGAAACAGGTACAATGACCGTATCAAGTTAAAATTCATCCTGTTCCTTCTATCTGCAATGAAATATAATTGAGTTCCTAAAAATTATGGCTTTGTTGTGTTGCAATTCTTGTAATTGCCTCTGTGAAACCATCTCTCCTCTCATGTATTAACAAGGACTCCATTTTCAAGGCGGGTCAATGATTTTCTGATTTCATTTGCAGACCCGATGGCATAGGGACAGTTACCATCGAAGAAAAAGACATGTTCGAAGAGATAAAAGACAGATTGAGATGTCTATTAGAGCAGCAAATAACGAGATTCAGGTACATTAGCATCACCATGGTTACCTTTTATCTTTATCCTTTGTCTTCATGCTTTGTCTGATGGGGTTCATTTGTCATGGTTACTTTCCTTTCTCTAAATGTTTACATACAACATTTAGAATACAGTCACAGTTTTATAATGAGCTCAATCCTTCAAACCTTACCATTCATTTGATTCTTTCATGATGTCAGGTGTTTATACTATGTTGACTTGAAATTAATTCTGAAATTGAGAGCTCTGTATCTGTGTCTAAAAACCTGCCAATTTCTGTGATATTTCAACATTTTCTTCAGTTTAATCATTCACTGCTGGCAAGTCAATGTAAAGGATGGACATAGCAACATCTTTGTTTTTTTTTTTTTTCTATTTTCTACCTCAAACATTTATTTGCTCACTAAGAAAAAAATGGTAAGTGTGAGAAAACAAAGAAAGATACGTCATAATATTACCAGTCAGTAATAGAGAACATCATGTGCAAACACCACATTGAATATTCCCTGTATCATACTTTCACTGTATTTCAAGAAACTGTTATTCACATCCTTACATTGCCCTCCAAAATTCTTTACAACTTTGTAAAGATTACAGGTGAAGATCAATTTGATACCATCACTGGTTAATATGGCATCAAAATAGGTGGTGGGGATGAGTACCGTACCTTTAAATGGTAAAGAGATGCTGATTTTAAAAGCTAACATTGAACAGAATCATTTTTCTCAGTCAAGATTGCATGATAGCATTACAATTCATAACTAGTACAGGTAGTTTGGATGTCATTCAATCTCATAGCCTACATGTAGCTACACTAGTGATCACTTCTGGAACTTTTCAACCAATTTGTCTTTTAAGTGGAAATTCCCTCAAAGCACATTGTTTACACATGTTTGTAGTCCTTACCCTTCAAATATTTCACTGCATATACCCTGCATCACTACTTGTCTTGTTCTTGTTTGACTTTTCCTTAATAGGTACAGCTTCCCTTTCGGTAGACCAGAGGGTGCCCTGAAGGCTACATTATCTCTCTTGGAGAGAGTAAGTATGATATTTTATAAAAAGAATTGATCTCGTTGAGAATGTCAACTGTGTAGGATGTTATGTTTGTGAGAAAGAAAACATGGGTGAAAAGGATATTAATTGGTTGTTTTGACACAGGGTGGGTGTTAAAAACTGCCCTGATGACGTGGGTGTGAGAATGTTTTATAATGAAATCTTGGGCGGACAGGTGTCGTCAAACAAAGGTGTCAGTGTAGCTGAATATGTATCTCCCGGATATGTCAGGAGTGTTATGTGGGGGCAGAGGTGTATGTCGGAAAGTATATCAGACATACTCAGTGCATGAGGCCGAAATTGTTTTTTCTGCTTTTTTTTTCATAGAATATGTTTAAGGTAGGAATTATGTGTTAAAATGAGGTTTTTCAGTTTTATGGATTTTTTTTTATGTGGTATTTTGTACATGTTGTGCTAACCTAACAATATAAAAGTGTATTTGATATTAATTGGCATGCATATTGTGTTTAGACATGTTCCAATTGCAAATTGGGACTTTCTGACACTAGGTGAGTAAATGAATGTCACTTGTAGCAGTTATTCTGATCGATTGACACAACACTTGGGACATATGGGAAATATGATGACTAAGAGCTTCAATTTCCTCCATCTCCCTTGTCTCTCTTTTCCTCCCTTCTCTTCCATCTCCACTCCTCTTTAGACAAATCCATATACACATCATTTTATGCTTTCATTTCTCCTTTGTATGTACAAGTCCACGGAAAACTTTGCTTTGAAAATAAAAGCAGGCAAACAAAAGAAAAAAACAGACCGTAATGACAATGCTGCTTGACAATGCATTGAGGGAAGCCATCTCAGTCCCAAATGCATGTACCGAAAGATTAGAATTCAAAAGAGAATGAAAAAAAGAAAAGGTTATCATTAACTCCTTCAATAAGGGCTGGTCACAGTAGAGCGACATGTGATTCAAATCCATCTAATTTTTGCTAGTTTCAACTTAAGTTTTCTCCAAATTTAGACTAAAAGATCTAATTAAAAGTTGGCGATCTGACTTATTTACATGAAGCATTGTTTATGCTTACTAAAATAGAGTGTCAACCAATCATGGCATGATGTCACCTCAATAGATAGGAGTGAAAAATATTGGAATGATTATGGGATTAACCTCTCCGAGCGTGGTATATCAGATTAGATCAAATTGGGACTATTTATGGGAAGTCACTCATGATCAGATGATACTGGTGGCGAGTGGTACTCTGGAATACTGGTACAACACCAATGGTCTGATATTTTTCAAAAAATTGAATCTGATAGATTGTTGAAGTGTGACTCATACCTTAGTCTCCCTCAGATCTCAAAACGTGTCGCCCACTTGTGCCTCTGTTCTGTCTGATTAATGGTTTCAGAATGTGTACTGTGCAAGGAGGAATGTACATATTTACAAGGAAGGTAATGTTTGCTGTCAAAGAAATCTATAGTAGTACAGCATTCGTATGTGCACCACAAGTAAGCCAAAGTTACTCTTGGTACAAAGATGAGCCAAATTGCTTTGATCATTCCTTCCGGTGGACCTCTGATCGTACAGTTTCTTACTTGATGTGGTTTTTGCACTGATTTAGTGTTCGAAATTTCTAGCTGATTGGAAAAGCCAAACAGTCGGTCCTTTATCTACCTGCGTAACAATTTTTGTCTTTCAGAATTCAAATTAGGCTTCGTTTACTTTTTTATTTTCGGCCATGTGGGATGGAGTTGAGATATCAGTTAAATTGCATCAAGGTAGACTTGAAATAGAAGGAACAGATGGTTCTCTCACAGACTGCTTGAGAGCAACATGAATTTGTGTTGATTAACTCACAAGAAATGCAGTCTTCATCTGGCATCATTCTCCCCTACACATCTCTCTCCTCCCCTGTCCCTCCCCCAGTCAGTTAGAATTTAAAATGAGTCATCTTTTCAAACATTAACCAACAGGTCTTGATGAAAGACATTGTCACCCCTGTACCACCAGAGGAGGTCAGAGGGGTCATCAGAAAGTGCCTGGAAGAGGCTGCTCTGGTTAATTATGAGCAAGTTTCAGCATATGCCAGAATCGAAGGTATGTAGATCACCCAATTCAATCTGAATGAGTTGTATTCTGCTACCCTGACTGTGAGGGAACCGTCAAACACAAAGTAGAAATGAAATTCATCCTTTCAGTAATTGCATCTGTTTCATTGTATCTGTTTCATTGTATTAATATCATTTGGTTAAAACTTGCTGCCCTCACAGTACAGTATAGATTGACTCACTTCTGCTTGTTTGTAAAAACAATGTTTATTTACTTGGCAAATTATTACGACTAGCCAACAAAGAACTGGAGTAAAATTTGTAGCAATCAATGCAGTTTGTACTTTACGAGGTAGCAGTTTTTGTGATATAGCAGTCTTGCTTTGTTCAACAATCTTTAAAAGCTCTTCTCAGTCTTTATGTCATCCCAACTCTGTATAATTATCCACCTTCTGGTAGTGGTTTGTAACAGAATTAAGATCTATGTGGAATATCATGGAATGCTATACTTGCCACAACTTCATCCGAGTCAGAAAACATCTCTCACCTTCTAGCATGTAATTTCTTGCTTTTCATCTTCAAACTGAGAAACAATGTGTGATCACCCCTTTGCAACCTCCTTGTGCCATTTGAGCAAGCGATAGAAAAAAAAATTCCTTGTCCTCATTTTGGATGTGCTTCTTTTTTTCCTGCACAGCCATAAAACCCTGCCAAAATTGGTATCTCTTGTACCTCTTGGCTCATAATTACCATTAAGTGTGTCATTGACCTACATTTTTCTTCATCATGCTATTATCTACCCAGGGCATATCGTGTAAAAATATAGCAAAGCTCCTTGTCATAAACAAGGCTGCTGAGGGGAAGAGGGGTGGGTAATTATGCTGTTTACCACAATACAATGCCTACTGCCCCCCACCACTTCTTACATTGGCATCTTTTTGGGGTTTTGAGGCATCTTCTGCATGTTACAGTTTACCAAGAAGTTTAAGACAAGGTTTCTCCACCTCAGCCTCTCGTCAGTATTAAAGGCATCACATTGCATATTTCATGCATTTAAATATATCGGGCATGGCTGAAAAATTTATTAAAACAAGGGGGAAAATATGAATGAGATATGTGTCTAGAATTTCCATTGATCAAATTTTTTCCTATGTATAACACCACAGATACAAGGCAATGATTAAATTGAGATATTTCACGATTAGTACCTCATGCACGTGTGTTATAGCTAGCATGTCATTGAAGTTAACCATCTCATAATTTAATGAATCAAACTTTACTGCATCTGCTCTGCATCTTGTAGAAGGAGACGACTCAGGTGCTGTCTCGAGAGGTGACGGTCAAACTCATTTCATTTAATATTTATTTTAGATGTTTTTGGTGTGTCGTCATTAAGTGTTTGTCCTTTCGCAGAACTCATACTCTTTTTCTTAAGTGTGACACTTGTTGTAAAACCATGGATTTAAATTAGGAAAAGATGGTTAAACAACTGCTGTTTATTGCCCCATCTGAAAATAACTGTTTTATACCAAGGGCAGCAGCCGATGGTGTCAAATCACATATATGTCTCTCTTCTACATTGGTGTTTTGAAAAAAAATTTAAAAAAATAGTCAAGTATTGTTTGCCATGCTCTGATGTATTCAGTGTCTGTGCTATAAATGTAAAGAAAAGGCACAGTGATGAATTTGATTTAGTTTTGGCTTTCAAATGTTGCCTCGTTCAGAGTCCCAGATTGACTATGCCGCAGTTTAAGACTCTGTCACGTCACTGGTATCTGAATATTCTGTTCAGACCAATGAACAACAACCTTCACCATTTCCCCATGGTGTATGCCTAACCTGTTACTCACAGATGCTTTTAAAGGGGCACCTTGACATGTTTTGTGAAATTCACTAGTTTGTTCCAAACTTTTCAAGTTTCCTTCACGTTATTAATTTCAAAAGGGCAGACTAAGATGACTTACCATGTGTCATAGACAAATGAACATTAAAGGAGTGAGTAATTGACGATTCAATTCGGTTTTTGAGAATTTGTGACTAGATGTTTTTCCAAATTAGCGCTTATAAATATGCACAGAGTCAGTACAAGCCAGGATAAAAAAAATTCAAAAAGTTTGACAATTTAATTGTACATTTGAAACTTGACAATTTATGCGAATTATATTCATTATCATGTGGCTGTACCCTTCAAAATGCTTACAAATTTACCAATATGTACTCAGTGTGCTGCTTTTAAATACTTTCCAAAGTGTTCACACATCAGATGCTGCATTGGTGCTGGCCAGAAGTGCAGGTTAACTTGAAGGGGCTAAGGTAATTGGATGGTCATAGCTGGTGGGTCATCTAATCAGAAAACTTGCCTAGCCACAAGCATACCGTCATCGGTATGAAAAGTTCAGCATTTTGTCGATCCCTCTGAATATTTATCAAAAAGGAAATACATCAAGTTAATCCCAGTATAGGGCAATTCATATTTGCATTACAAAATGTTTGAAAGCAGAGTGACGTTACTCTTCAACTCTGAACGGCACTGCGTGACAACAACGGTGCATATCAGGCCATTTTGCACAGTCGTTCGATGTGTTGCTTGCAGACGTGCCGCTGATGTGGCGAGGAAGTGCCAACCGATGATGTCATCATGTTTAAGCCTATTCATTCAAGGCCATGGCAACTTATGAGATTGAAATTTAATTCTCTGTGTTAGTCACAGTATAAGTAAACTGATGTGATAGAGGTTTGTTTCACTTCACTAGTCCCAGCTGGTTAGTAACCATCCTCTATCTTTCAATCGCTGACTCACCTCTGCATCCCGAACCTCATCCTGTTTCTTTGCATCATATTGTTTTGTTCATGTTAATTCTGTGGATCTGCTTTAATCTGTGCCACTGTCTAAATGTTAGCTTGGAGTAATACAAAGGTCAAATTGATGTCGATGTAGGCCGATTCTTAAACTTTTAAATTTAGTATTTCAAGGAAATAATAATTTGTCAAGGTACATTGCATGAGACTTGTAGCTGACTAGACTTGCACTTTAGGCAGAGGTACTAGTATGCATTGATCACTGAAGAACTCTAAGTTAGTTTGAACTTCAACCATCGGTGTCCAAACCAATCTGGCTAGAACCTTGCCCTATTTCTGGTTATATGTCTGGCCAAGTATATCACCGTAAAAGAATTTAGCATGATCATGCAGATGCTTTGTATATCGTCAATGAACCATTTTGATTGCCATTGATGTACTTATTTTCTTTTATTCATATCAAGCTTTCTAAAGAGATAAATTGAGAAAAAAAAACTGCATCTTCAAATAATTCACATTGAAATAGTTAAAATTTTGAAGTCAATAGCTTTCAAAAACCTGAGCCAGAATGTTACTTGACCTTCTTGTACTAATTGTACGTACTCTGTTGTGGATTTCTGTAAAGTGTTGACAAATAATGTCAGTACTGATGACTCCATGGATCTTTACTGAACAAATGGCTTACAACAAACCCTTCATTCTCCATCATTTATTGAAGCCACTGCCATTTAGTTTTTTGTGATTGGCTGTTGCCTTATTTCTAAATGTCAGCAAAAAGAAGAAAAATTGCCTCAAGTCATTCAGCTTGTAATGTGATGAATTTGACTTAACGTATGCATTTTGTGGGAGATTATCATTGTGTATATTTTTGGGTGTTTTTTGTGATTGTTTTACTCCCACATGTATGCTTTAGATATAAAGTTGTGAATTTAGTTGTTGGCTGGCTTCCTTGAACTCTTGCATGCTTCATGTACTTCCTCCTGCAGAAATTTCAATCATGCAATTAGTGTCCTTTGTTTATACTTCGTGAAGCGTGTAACATTTGTCAGACACCACCATGTCTGCCCTGAGGGCAGTGAAAAGACTGTGTAGGTGTTGACAGCTTTCATGGAATATCTCCACATTTCTATATATGTTATTCGGAAGTTGCTGGTGACCTTCGCTGATGTTGTTTTGTGTGTGTGTGTGTTTCATGTTCCATCCTAAATTTCTTCATTCGGTAAGTTCTGATTGTCATACCTAACTGAAGACATTTTTGTGGTCGTGATCATGTTGACGTTTCGTACCAAGTTTCATGAATAGTTTACAAAGTTATTTTTATCGTGCATCCATGACATGACCGACACTTTTGTCAAGAAAGTGACATTTTGTTCAAACTTTGTACAAATGGTCATACGTTAGCACCTCCAGGTTTGTGGGACACAAATGAAGAACATGCCCTCCAATCTTAGAGTTTTCTGCATGAAATGTAAGGACGGTGAAAGCCTTTTGTGTTTGTTTTTTTTTAATTTCAGTATGAATTATTGTTTACTGACATGAGATGCAGTAAAAAATTACACAAGTTGTGGAACAGTCATAAAAATTGAAACAGCCTGCTAATTTTTTATGAATTTACTGTGTATCACAATTGAGCCATTCATCAATTGTCATGGATCAATTTCTTCTGAGTGTAGTATAAGTTGGTCATGAATTGGTCTTGTAAAAGTCATGAAATAATCATGGAAAGGTTGTGAAATTTTGTTTTTGTCAAGACACATGAACCGTGGGTCAACCGTTCCTTCCTGCGTTCCTTCTTGTCTCCACCCTCCATTACTGCTTACCTCCCAATATGATGTGTGGCCTGATCAATTGAGACCAAAGTGCACAAGAATCTGTTTTCTTTTGCGATAGAATGGCAGTCTAAACTGTATGTAGTTAACTGCCATGTTTTTTTTTTGTCTCTCTGCGTCTGTGCCATAAAGAAACCCTGAACAGCGACGATTCCACGCCAGAGAAGAGGCTAGAAGACGTCATCCACTTGGCGGAACTCTGCATCGACGTCCTTCAACAGAACGAGGAACACCACGCAGAGGTATGAGTATAAGAACAAATTATCTCCCGGAGAGCTAAATATTGCCGTAGCAACTATCGCAAGTTCCGGCTGACATCATAATCTGGTGACGTCATTTGGGAGGTGATTGTGAAGTTTGAAATTGATGCCGATAAATCGATTGCAAATCAAAAACTTTTGATCTCCCGTGCCTGCTTTGAAACGGTCGGAATCAGCGCCGATGCGTCGGAAGTTTAGGGAAAAGGTTTCTCCTCATCGGTTGGCTGTGTACACAATGAAAGTTACACTTTTCACCTTTTGCAAGTTCTCATGAGTCAGAGTTACAGGAACCTGTTTGTTGTAACACTGGATGACTTGAATGATGAAGGATGCCCACAAATCCCATCTTCGAAGCAAAATGTTGAATTTGTGACTGAAGTCTACTAGAGACTTAATATTCATTTTTGAAAAGGAGAGAGAAACATTAGAGTCCTTTTTATCATTCTAGATTTCTTACAAAATATCAGTATCAACTTTCTTGCAAAGACCTGCTATAAAAAAAGGAGTTACAGGTTCATGTAATAGCATAATCATAACTGTAGCTGTTTGAGATGATCATACAAAACATTTGGTAAAAGTGAAACCTTTCTCTGTCAATTTTATATCATGGATCACTTTCATTATGTGTTAAAATCTTTTTAAAGTGAGTTAGTTTATCAGTTTTGCTGAACTTTCTTCAAAACCTGCAAGCCTCTCACTTCAGAATAAACAACAATGAAATCCACCTATTCTGTTTATGGCAAACACAAAGTCACAAAGTCAAAACAATCTCTCATTGAATAGCTGATCACTGAATATGCAGTATGCTAAAACGACCAGTTACAGAGATTCTATGGTAAATCGTTCATGCAGCAACATCAATGACAAATTGAATATTTCGACATGACCGCTTTTCTCCATTATCCCTACCCTTTTCTGAAAACATTTGCAATCAGCAAGTTTTCCTCTGTGCAAACCTTGTCTTCTGAAATTCATCAGCAAATAATGAATGAGACTAATATACCTTGAAATATAGCACTGAACAATTCAATGACTGAATATGGGTCGCAAAAAGCACTGAAATATTGTTTTGATAATCTGCGATGGATTGACAAGTCTCCAGGAAGTGTAACAAGTTATTATTAAGTATCAGGATTAAGGTCTCCAACTCACTTTTCAGTCTAAAATTAAATAGTTTAGACAAAGGTACACCTCTGTTGGAAATGTAGCCTTTACTTTACTTGCTACAGATTAGAAAATGAATACTTTATGCTCAAATGTGCTGTGGGCATCTTATGTCAAGATGACTTGCATGTGACAAGTTCTATTTTATTTTCCTGTCGTTTTCAAGATTCCCAGCATACAAAACTGACATTGTTGACCCTGCAATTTTTCATGCTTTCCCTGCTCAAGACCCAGCACTTCTCATCACCACCCGTCTCCCCCCCCCCCCACCCGTCTCAGTAGTGTGCCAACCAACCTCAACCAATCCTAGCATGACAGATTGTACATAGAAGCTGTGTAGAGACACCAATCAATTGATTTGCATGCTGTCAGCGTGTAGAGAGATAGTTTTTCAGCTAGATATTGATTTCATATTTACTGTGTCACCTCCTTTTAGCGTTTCCATAGATCTTCCGTCTGGACAGGTGTTAACAAACTTCCAGTTTATAATTTTGGCAGTTACAGGCATTTTAGTAAAAACTATGCAGTAACTTGAAGAAGAAAGAAACTTGTGTTTTCTTATTGTTGGACAGACATTTTGTCTTATGGGCTGCTGTAATTATTTACATTTCACATGAAGTGTCTTGTATTCAACATGGATGATCAAATTTGTTGAAGGGAAACTTGTTTTTACAGTAAACTGCCAATTTGTGTGGAATTAAAATTTACTTTAGTAGAAAGTGTAGAATTGGTATAGATCTTACTTGTCTTCCAAGTTTTTATCAGATGGCAGTGTTATGGTATTTATCCAAACCTTTATGTACGAATGGATTAAACAATAGCTGAAAGAAACTTTTTCAAATAAGTCGTCTGGCAGTTACTACAATCTTATTCACCATTCTGTAGGTCATATGAAATAAAACTCACTGTTGGATGAACCAATCATTTTCTGAAATTTTTAAGCATCTTTTCCCAAAATTGATTTTCACTTTGTAATACTGGAGTTAAAAAATAAGTGAATGCAACTTGAAGAACTTTTCATCACAGAATTCCAATGCAGTCAAGTCTACTCCTGGCATAGATGAATTTCCTTTGGCAGAGGAGTAAAAATGCCCTCCTCTTTTTTTTTTAATTAATTTATAGCACAATACACAAAACAAAATTTTTTGCTGTTTCAGTTTTCTGCACATCTTGTGATAAGTAGAATTATTTCATAATTATCATTATTATTGCAAAGAACATTTCCTGATTTACTAAGCTAAGAGTTGTCATCAACTTTATTCAGCAGTTTCCTCTACGATGATGAGAACTGGTATGAAAATGTCTTACAGAATCAAAAACAAAATCCAACTCAAGAGGAGAGTCCCAGCTTTTCTATTCACAGTGGAAAAGATAGAAAAGTCTTTTTTTTTTGCCATTTAGTGGGTTTTGAAGTAGACCTATTCTGATTGAATTTAATGTTCATGGCACTGATAATTTGTTTGATGCTGTTATATATCTAAACATTGCCAGGATGAAATGCGCGACTGTTGTGATGGTAACCTTGGAGACAGTTGATGGGAAAAAGCCAGGCTCACAAATATCCCTGTCGTCTCCAAACTAATTTCTCTACCACTGAGACATATAAAACAAAAGAAAGGCACTAGACTTCCTCGAGATTGAATTATTGATGAGAATTGTATGCCAATGTTCTGATGTTATATTATTAATTTTTTCCCAGATATAATGTCCCTAGATAGAGCTGCTTAACTTTATCTGTGGCTGAGTGTTCTGCTTTTTGTGGAACCATAAAGAAAGGTCAAGCATGCATTTTATCAGACTACGTTTTCTTAGAACAGATAAAAACCAATGATTGCTATGCATTTTAGAATAGAGAAAACTCATATTCCTGTTTGAATGCAACCTTTGACCTTTAAACCCTGACAACCCCACATCATCCTATCTGCTCTTTCTTTTACCCAAAGCATAACAAACCCAAAGAATCGCAGGTACCTTTATCGGTGTTCACATATATATCCGATGTGCTTTCTTTTTTTGTCTCGTTTGTTTTTGCTGTGTTTCTTTTTCATTAATATTATTATGGCTATAGTGATGTTAATATTTCCGTATGTATTTGAAAATCAGTGTTTATTTTCTTGTTATTAAACGACTAGTATTTTTTGTTATCTGCTAACCTGTAGCATGTGTGGTGTTTCTAATTTTTTTTTTTTTTTGCTAATATCTCACCATTTCAGTCTAACCTACATATGCATCTGTATACATTTACTATATATCTATATGAGAAAGTTAACGCACCTATCCTGGTGGCATTGACTTTACGACAAAGGGGATGAGGTTCAGATAGGTCAGAAAGGGAACTTTGTTTTATGTGTGTTTGTGCCAAAGACTCAATCCAAGCAAAATTTCAAAGATAATCACATGAGATGAAGTAAACAAAAAAATGACTTTATCCATGACAGTTGAATGAAGACAAACAAGTTCCTCCGGATGGACACCCCAAATAGGGGATTTCCAGTCAATGCCATGATGTCTGCACATGACAAACCATAAATGTCACATACCTTCGTCAACGGCGGATCGTGTGCGTTACCTTTCGAACTTCTTCAATAACCTGTCAGTGTTGCGCCTATACAGTGAACTCTTTTATATTGTTCTGCTCAGCCTTACAAAACGGTGTACGGCAGTACTCCACGTAACATGGGCACCCATGATGCTTGCTCTTTTAACTGTCTTTACCATGATAAATGGGATACTGTATAAATGATACACATATCACCAGCATCTTGCAATCTGCGAGTCATGATCAATTTTCCTTTCAGAAGATGTGTGCATATAGTTGTTCACAGTTTCACTGCTGTCAGTCACTTTATATTCAACATTGCAGAGCACTACTCAGGCTGACTTTTCTGATTTTTCAAAACAATGCATGAGTATTGTTTCTCTTAGTTATTTATTTCTTTCATAAAACTATCAAGCCACCAGGAATATTAAAGAGTGTTTATGGGGTAATTATTTTGACAAAGAAAGAAATAACAAGATAATCATTATTGTTCTGTTGGTTGATATCACATTTTGACAGTTGTCTAAAAAATGCTCCAAAATCTTGAGACAGCTTTCAAACATATCAGTTCAAGCTGTCTACTTTAACTTGATGCTTTACATAATGAAGGTTAGGATTGCAAGTAATAATACTTACTCCACTTCTCACTTACCAGTCTCAACACACTCCCATCGACAATACCAAGAGACCAATGGATTTGAAGATGCAAAAAAATGCATTTCTTGTGGGATGGGGGCATAGTTGGGCTATCTTAAAACTTTGACATCATAACTGCAAGGCTGACTCTTTAATATGAAAGTGTGGATGCACTCATGTCTTAATTTTTAATTTAGAATCAAGGTGGACCTGTTCTTCATTTTTATATTGGATTGAAGTGGGGGGGGGGAGGGGTGAGTGGAGAGGGCAAGGGCAGGGGGACTTTGAAGCTGGTCTCTATGCTGGACAGATATGACATGATATAGCAAAGAAATGTTTACAGAAGCCTCTAGTATTTTATGCACAGGGTTATGGATTTAAAAAAAATATAAAAAGTAACAAGACAGATAGAATTTATAACGTGTTAGGACTTGCATATAAAATAAATGCCTTGTTGGAAATGCTTAATTAAGAATTTTGTAGGAATTTTACTCAAATAACAAGATGAACAAATTCCTACCTGATTACTATACTAATAAGAATGATAAAAAGGCGGCAAAATGTGGCTATGAAAGTACTGTGCACTAAAGTTTAGCTGCAGTAATTCAAAGGTTTCATCCATACACTAGATAATTATTTGTAGCCTATATCCACTTTTTGTTCATCTTTTTCATCAAACACTTTTGACTGTTTCACAAAGTTTAAAAGGAAACGGAAAATGGGTCCAACTGAATCATGGCTTGCATGTTATTTTACAATACAGGGTTACAGTTGTGATTTATTGGCAAGATCATCAAGCATACACTGGAGGCCAAGCCCTTGTATGCCTCATGATCCATGTACAAAGCAGTGCTTGATCTACTACTTCCCAAAAGTAGCTTCCAATTTCCTAACACTTTATGAGTAAAGCCAGAATTGTTACCAAAAAAAACAAAACATTGTACATGATTTTGAAAGGTGTGGTAGCAGAATTTCTACTGGTACCAAAATCATGAAGTTTTTTCACGATATTGCGATTGTCTCAATATAGTGATACCTCTTCCTCCCTACGCAATACCAAAAGTTACTTTCTAGCATGTATCGTGATGTATTAGGAAAAGGGAAAATCCTTTAAAAGTAATAACATTTTCCAACCTTGTTCTCCTTTGTCTCCTGTTTTGTTTCTCTAGTAAACATAAACATATATCTAAATGTGAGTGTCATTTTTTTTTTGCACAAGAAGAGACTAATACAATCAAGAGCAGAAAACAAACTAACCCAAAATCAATATCCCTTGAGGTTGTCAAGACTGTTACTAACTTTGTTTCCAATTATCGTGATACCTCGATCGTTGCCAGTATTCGGTAGTGCTATATCGATAGATTTTTCAGCTGACATCCTGACAGCACTAAAATCAAGGAAGACAATTTTAACACCATTAGGATCATATGGACATTCAGATATTACCCAGTCAGTCTGTCGTTGCACTCCCAGCCATGACTGTTCACATCACATTACGTCCAGCACTGGGTCTGGTCTGTGACACGTATCATGGATGATAACTTTCGGGTTTTACTTCGTTTCACAGGTTGACTGTGGACAGTTGATGTGGATTAATTCTTCTGATATATAAAACTAGCCATTTTTCATCGTGTTTGTCATGTCTTTGGAGTCAATTTCATGCAGTATCATTTTGACACAAAACCCACTCATGTGACTGACAGCTCTGAAGATACTAAAAGGATTCTAGCCTGGGCAATTTTTTCCCTTGCTCTTCTCACTTTTTGGACTCACTGTTTTTTTATGATGGGTCATGGCACTTCTCGGTGTCTTTTCTTGTAATCGCAAGTTACATGCTAGATGTTTTGTCCTGTCGAATGATCTTCAACAAACTTGCACAGTGGTTATCATTTTCATGAAAAGAGTTACTTTGTGTATGGGAAACATGTTTTGGTCAGAGGAAGAAATCAGGGTAGAATCATGATCAACTTTGTAGCTGTCTAACTCACCGAGTTGCAACTGGGTGTCATTGTTTATCTTTTATTTATTCCCTTCTTTTATTTTCTCACGAGGACACTGTAGATCATATTTTGTGACATTAAAATGGGGTGTTTCAAGAGGAGTATGAAGGTATTTGAACTTCAAAAATGGTACATATTATCCTTTGTTTTTCTTGAATTTTGGCAAGGTATCTCAAAGTCATTGACTTTTTTTTTTAATTTGGCTGTAATGCCAACCAACTTGGACACCAGTTTTCCTTTTTTTGTTTTGTATTAGAAATGATCCTACTGCAATGGAAAAGTTAACATACAGTGACTTAACAGGAATCCACAAGAATTAGAGTTATATATGACTGTACTTGTAGTCCAGTGTATGTTGAAATATCATGAATAAGAAGTAGACGTTTCCAGTGAGTTGTGTCAGTTGACTCTACGATGACAATTTCTCAATGCCTAGTGTAGTATACTTCATGGCAGTTGGCCCGCTATTTCATATCTTGTATGATATTTATGTAGCGTACAAATGGTATTCAGACATTAGTCCTCCTCTCTTCATATAACGTCCCTCAGTTTTAAGAGAAGCTTTTGGTAGTGGAAACTCCTGCTGCTAGTGCCACATTTGTAAAGTTTGTAAAAAAGAGTGTTATTCTCGAGTATGGTCTAGGTAATGACATGTGACCTTTGGTTGCTATTTTGTGTCTTTTCTTTAGACATTTCTGTGACATTTCACTGATATCCCTCGCTGAAATCTTCTTGCAGGCATTTGCGTGGTTCAGTGACCTTCTCGTTGAGCATGCCGAAATCTTCTGGTCGCTGTTTGCGGTCGACATGGACGCAGCCTTGCAGGTCCAGCCTCCTGATACTTGGGACAGTTTCCCTCTGTTTCTGTTACTCAACGATTACCTGAGATCAGAACGTAAGTTTTGGATGCATTTCTTGCGATGAAGATTGATAACTTTGATCACATTCGTACCCCTTCACCAGGTTCCTCTCATCATCTCATGTAATAAGCATTATAAATAGTTTATAAATGCCTCTGCCAGGTTGTTATAATCACCCAGATATTAACATTGCCATGGCAACAGTTGATGTGAGATGATTACAACCAGAAAACATTATCCAGAGTCAGAAAGCCCATTCATGACGTTTGCGGGCAACTTAAAGGGGCACCTTGTTGTATCGTGAGGTTCACAGACTTTTCAAAATTTGCCAGTCCAGTCTAGTTCACATCCTAATGACGAATGGTCAAACTAAGAGAATCCCCTCAAAATAAACATCAGTGAGTGAGAAGTCAACCAGTTACTTTGGACTTTGAAAAGTTATGACCAGACACTTTTCATGTTAGTTCTTATTCATATGTTCACAGCCACTATGTAAGCTAGGGTAAAACATGCAACAAATTTGACATTTTTAATAATTATTGGAGGTGAAACTTAAGTAACTATTGAATTTACAAGCATCGCCATTTGGTTGTACCCTTCAAAATTCTTATCAATGTCGGCTCGATGTTTCGCTTTAACATTGCTTTTTGTTTCAAAGCTTAGTGTATCCAATCTATGCGTGTGCTTTGGCACATGTTTATACATAAAAATAAGTATGAACTGAGTTATTGGTCCTCCTCTGAGATTAACATCATGGCAAAATGCCTGTAAATGAAGTGGTTCATAATATCCATGAACTCTCTATGTTGTAAGAATTAAGAAGGTCTGGAATTCAGGGTAAACATTGATTAAAAAAAAAAAACTGAAACGTGCAGGAAGTACACGGTATTAGAAATGATATAAAAATTGAGGAGCAATATGGTCAAATTTTCATAAAAAAAGTTTCAGTTAAGCTGATTGAGTTATTTTCATCAAGTTTCTGTGAACAAGTCTTGTGTGAGAGGTTGCATTTGTGGATGTGATTATATCCACTGGCCATCAAATGTGTTACTCTTCTTTCGTGTAAGTGGGTAAAGACCTTCTGCACTCCTCTCCCAGATGTGGAGTAGAAAAATCTGATAATGACAGAGGGAGAGGAAATACGGTGACTCACTGATTCACTTTACATCCCTTTTCAATCATTTACTATGCTTTACATTTTATACAGTATTAATACAAGCAAACGGTAGATTCAAACATGTAGTCTTATACATGATAAAATGAAGAATTAATCACCTAATATATGGAGACATGTGGGGCTGTGTAGTTCTGCTCCTAACTCATCTCAGTATTTCAGAGCTGGTTTCTGGCTGTATACAGCTGTGTGAGGAATTCAAGATACTGTTTGGATATTTTATCTGTAATTTATTTTTGATTATCTTCTAACCTCAACGTTAATATTCTTTTCAGATCCCAACTTGTCATCATCCAAATCCAATGGTACATTTAAAAAACATTTTGCAAGCTGACAACATTCTATATTCTACACAGCTCTGTGCAGTTGGGTGTTTCACTCTCCCCCCTCCCCCTCCTCCATCAATGCCTTCCAATTCCCTCCCCCCCCCCCCATGTATCTCTTCTGCATGTGACTTTCTGCTTAAATTGGCTTCTTAGAGGCATGGAGGGTTTGCATGTGAAGTGAGTATGTATCCTGGGAGTATCTCCTTCAGGATATTTTCCTGAAGTGCTGTCATTTTGCTTAAAACAGAGTGACAGGCTTCATGCTGTTCTTGAATGGTGATAACTTCTGAGGATTGCCATTCTACTATTAAACCTCAATAACTATTAAACCTCAAGAACAATATGCAATATATTCTCCTGAAAGTGACATGAATACCTGTCAACTTCTCAGAGTGTCGCATCTCAGGAATCAAGTATATTCCTGATTTGTGGACAGTATTTATCTTCTTCATGTGAATGCTGCATACCTCTTTTTTTAAATTAAATGTGCTTTTCATCCAAATGGTGGGCGGAGTAGGAGCTGGTAGATCCTGAAAAGGGACAGTTTATACAACGGGAGATAGGAGGAGGGGAAGACTTGCATGCAGTAAAAGCTGCTCAGAAAGTGCAGTTCAGGGACTGGTCTCTTTAAAGGGAAATAGGGAGTTTAGAATACACCAACATGACAAACAAAAGAAATAGCTATAGTCATTATTAAACCATTCAGTCTCATCACTAAACATCTGCCAAAACTTCATCTCCTCAAAACATTATGCATGTGATGAGTAACAGAAGATACATCATACGAATTTTGAAAAGTTTGGGTGAAAATGTTGGTGTTGAGCAACAAATAAATGAGTTTCTATCTGTGAGAAACTAATTTCTTGAAAAGAAGGCTACTCTCCTTCCTTATTTTGAATAATCTATCATTCTGCATCCACAAACATTGATTTTTAAAAATGTGGATGTTTCCTGTAAAACAAACGACCTATTTCTCTTTAAGAACACTGCAGAAAAGATTGGATTTGAGATAAAAAAAACACCAGAAATGCATACTTTTTGTTAGCTGTTTCTAGTGGATAGACATTTAGTATTCCTTTTGAGTTTCTTCTCGTTGTTTCTTCTCACCACCAAAAATGTGACGCCCTCTTTGAAAAGAACAAAACACAAGTCAAAGCTTGCAGAACAATGCATCCAGCTTGTCTCATTTAGCTCCACATCAGATTCATTTCGGTAGCTTGCTGGATGATGCAATCATAATTTTGAAATAAAAAAAGAAGGACATTTGTACGAAACAAGAGATCAGGAAGTAATCATGCCATGAGAGTCAACACCCATCATCACGATTTGGCTCAGTTTGATTTCTTGTTGTCTTGGAGTCTTAATTCTCTTATTTAAGTGCACAATATATACTCCATGCACAGCAGTTTTTTTTTTTTTTTTGGTTCCAAGTGTTTAGTGACATGTGTCGCATACCTGTATGTCATCTATTAATCCTCACACACATAACTTGTAGAACTTCAAGTCTGTAGTGAACAGTGGAGGACTAAAGGTCCATGGTCACTCACAATTTGGAGTGTTCCTACAGTTCCCCTCTGAAACAATTCTGCAAGCCAGTGCTCAGTCTCAGACTGACTTTGATCCTTGATTGTTTTTGGTCGTATTTCTGTTATAAGTTTGTCTCGTTTGTGCCGACGATGCTTGAACTCAAAAATTTCCCAGCTGTCATTAGACATTTGTTAAAAGACTTCTCTTGAAGTGTTATGAATGATTCTGGGACAAAGTATTCTTCACCAAATGTATTGTCATCACTGATTCCATTCTCCAAATCTTAGATTTCTTATCAAACTCATCAACATACACATGACTGGCATGTCATCATCCCATCATGCCATTTGCTAACTCTTGACCAAACAGAATTCCTTCATCAAATAGGCAAAGTTACCAATGGACCTTTTTTAAAAATAACTCAAGATGTTGCAAACAGTCCTTGGTGAGGTATGCAAATTTCAGCCCGCTCTTGATTGGGGATGGGGGAGAAATTATCCACAAAGGACCAAAGCCATGCATGGTGGATGGCTTGTGTGGTGGATTACTCAAACAAGTGAATATGTTGTAGTGAGGATCATTCTTGTGAGTACTGAAAGGTGGTTAAACTTCACCTTTAACTCTCTCAGCTTCCTGAAGAAGTCTTGTAAACATTTTTCTCTTACCCCGACTTCTCTTTTGACCCCCAAACTCATACACCTCCCAATCCTTTGCAATAAGCTCAAGTCATTAATAGTTGTTGTGACCAAGTATCGTATCAAAGATATATCCCCTTCACTCTATATCACGTCAACAATATATGCTCTTTCCTTTACGTCTTTCCTTATGTGTAGATCCACAAATATATACCCAATGTGTATTCATTCAGTTCAAAGTCTCTCTGTCACTATGTTGTAAAACAGTGGACACCCTCCTTTTCTGTAAAGGCAAGCTGTTGTTTTACTGTTAAGTAGAGTTTAATAACCAGATGGAATTCATACTCTTTTTTAAAGTGCTTCTACATGTTTTCCAAATTCCATCAATTCATTGTAAAGAGTACACAAAAATATTTGCTTGGTATTTGCAGCAGTGAAAGAGTTTCATGGTCAGAGCTCCTGCTGTGCCTATGTTTATATACACTGTATTTTGCATCAGGTTTTGTAAGTATCAGAGGGAGTTAAATTTGGATTTATGAAGTGTCTTTGTGACTGATTTAATACAAGTGAAACAGTTCAGTTCGATTCATGTTTATTTAGATGTTCTCACATGAAACCAACCTCTAGGCAAAATTACATACTAGAGAAGGGCAGGAGAATGATTCAGTTAGGATAACAGATGAGGATAATTGTTTTCACAATGCTTAGCATTATAATGCAAGAAAAAAGAACAGGAATGTGTATGGATGTAAAAAAGTAAGGGAAAAGAGAAATAAGGCCGTTAATCATTAACTCTTCAAATAATCTGGTGCAAAGGGATCAATTGGTTTTTCATTGAATGTGAGATGTCATTGCCATGACATAAGTAAATATGGTTGCTGTCAATTGTTGTGTTTCTTTATGTTATTACTTTAATATTGGTTACATAGCCTGTATCACATGTTTGAAAATATAATGTGTACAGGATACAAGTAGACCTTCTCCTTTGATGATGTCATGAAATTTATAACAGGCGATTAATCCCAAACTGAGTTTGGTGCTCGGTGTTGGTCCTTCAGTGCGTGTGTTCACTCTAAGTGGTATCAAATGTCCTCTGTTGTCATGAAATTAAAATAGATGGGCATCCATCAATTCATTGTTTGCTGGATTAGTCATATTTTTATGACAGAAACTTGGATTTATTAAATACTGAAAATATCATCGCCATTCACAGATGTGTGCATCTAAAAACTGAAATACATATAATTTAAAGGAAAGTGCCAAAAAGTTGTAAAAATTTCATCAATGCTATTCATGTTTGTCTTTTGTCTCTGTGTCTCTTTGTGTGTTTGATGTTTTCTTCTGCCAGGGGGAGAATGTAACAAGTGTCTTTAAATTGCTCCTACCTGAACATTCTGCTATATTGGCCCCTTCCCCCCAAAAGTTAGCATGTTAGAACAACAAAAAGCTTTCCCTTGAACAGATTCTCTAGGCTGAACTGCTCCATATAATGCCACCAGTGACCAGCACTTGCTGTGGTTCAAGCTGCTCTTTCACTTTGGTCTATCAAGGTGTTCTCACAAAAATGCTGAAGCCAAGAGGAAAAATTGCAGGTGTATTTGTAGGATGTAAGCCATTTAATGTAAGATAGTTCGCTTATGTCAGGGCTAGAATTATATTTTTAGGGGGGAGCTTGTCACATGAGTGGGGGCCAGTGTTGCAAAAAAATACACTCATTTTTTAAATATCAATTTATTTCATCATATATCAGGGGCCTATGATATTTTTGGAGCCTGGTACTCCTCAAATTCCCCTGTTTCTATGTAGCTGGCCTATGTAGTGGTCTTACTTTCCTAGTTATAGCATGCTAAACTTTGGGCCAAAGGGGCAGATTGTAAAATTTTCCAACCTAACTCATCTTATGGTGTTGGAGCCGATGTACAATTGGTTCTAGTCAATGTTTGTTTGACATCGTCCATCATCTCTGGAGTCAGTGCTGTGGAGTGTGGCAGTTCTTACCTCATGTTTGCCGTCGGTCTTCTTGCAGTTGGTCGGTGGTAGTCTTGTAATTTGTCCTCTCTTCAAATACCCCGCATACCTTGGTGACGGTGGGAAACGCTGGCTTTGAAATCCACTCTCCTATAAGTTTATTCTTCAGCTAAGATTCTCTCTCATCAAGAGAGTACTCTTAGTGTCGCTATCTTTTCTGAAGATGAAGTACATTCATATCGCGTTCAGTAATTTTCAAGCGATTCTGTTCGTCTCCTTCGAAGACTCGTAGCTGACATTGGTGGCATAGTCTTTAGGAATTACCAGTCTCCCTTTACCAGTTTCCTCCTTGCTTTCCCCCTCCCCTATCCAATACAGTCAATTATAAATAGTAGTGTTGGCACCAGGTCCAAAATTGGACCACGAGGCCCAAAATTGGACCATGAGGTCCAAAATTGGACCTGGGTATCCATAGTTGTTCAGATACCCAAACACCTGAAAACTTCCATTGGGCTTCGAGTTCATTGTGAAGTCATAATATACAATATTTTTCTCCACATGGTAATATGACACCATATATCTCAAGTATTTCTGTGACAATGAATTGCTCTTAATAAGCATACTTGCTGAGTTCTGTCACGCATACAATTTTTGTTACTGAAGCTTTAGATTCAGGTATCGATTTCAGATACGGGGTCTGACACCGTCAGTCGCGGGATCTGGTGCAAACACTCGTGAATTGATGTATGCTTTAAATGGTGCCTCTTCTTTTTTCATTACCATGGACATGTTCATTTTCTTTGGTTCATTTTCTTTGTCGTTGCCATCGTTCGTTTAAATCTTGTTCTCTAATGTGCAAAATATTTTTCCAGGCATAGATAGAATTTCCTATTGAAAGGGCTCAACATGATAAACCAGAAAATGACTTTCCTCATCTTAAAGGTTTAAATCATTTAATGTGAATGATAGCAGGATGATTTTGTCCATTTCTGTTTCAGCCAATTTGTGTGGAGGACCATTCCATCTCAAACTCCAGGACACATTTGCACCCCAAGTGATCCGTTACGTGGACCTCATGGAGTCGTCGATAGCACAGTCGATCCACAGAGGCTTCGAGAAGGAAAAATGGGAACCCAAGGGGTGAGACGTGATACATTTTTAGTGGTTGCGCTATGCTTTTAAATTTTACTCTAGCATAAAAAGAGCTGTTTTTGTCACAGTAAACAGTCACCAGTATACACACTAGTCTATTTTCTACTTTCAAACTAAATGATCGGTGTTGTGTACTCTCCTTGAACCAGCATTTTGTATGTAAGTTTTAGTATGATTTGCCAAGCTCTACCATCTTTCCACATCATTGCAACTACTGTCAGCTTTCGCAACCCATGTCATTCTGCTATTAGTGAGGGAAAACATTTGAAATTTTCAAATTTGAAGGGATGTCTGTTTCTGTCGTTGCATGTCAGTCATGTCAGTACATTTTTACTGATTAAGGAACTTTTTCTTAGAGAAAAACAAGGAGCAGTTTTAAATTATCGATACCTTTTTTTTTGTATATTAAGATGTACCGAAACTTCCACTCCTTGTCAGTGATACCATGACAAAACTACACTACCCATATCCCATAACTATCGGCGTCTTGCAAAAATGTTGGGGGAGTTCTTCCCATAGGTTCTGCATGAAGCATGTGCAACACTTAAAGTGAAAGTCACTTAGCAAGCCTTTGTGGGTATTGATAAACTCAGAATTATGCTTTAATTTTTACACATAGTATTCAACTGTGACTTAAGTCTTACAGAATATTAAGAAAGTTCTACAGAACAGTATTTGATACCACTCATGTTTCAAAGGACTTGACAGTAACTCTCATATGGTAGCAGGTATTCAAACCATCATAGATAGGTTGGAGTAATACCATTACCTGATTAAAGGGATAAAGTGACATTAACCGCTCTTTAATAGAGGGATATATGACGTCTTAACCTCATCCCTGTCTTTACATCCCTGCCCTCCCTTTGCCTACCTCTCTTCTGTACTCACCACATCTCCGTTTTGAGCAATTTGAATCATTCTTGTTTCTTTACCAGGTGTTTTTGTACTATGCTTTGATCCTTTTGGTTTTCCCACTCCCTTAATAGGAATGGCACGGATACATCTGAAGATTTGTTTTGGAAGTTGGAAGCACTGCAGTCCTTTGTCAGAGATTTACACTGGCCACAGGAGGAATTCGCAAAACACTTAGACCACCGACTGAAACTGATGGCAGCAGACATGATTGAGTCTTGTGTCAACAGGTAAAGATTCTACTTACTAGGAACTTGTTTATTTGTTGAAGGGGGGAGGGGCAGGGCATGTTTCAGTGACAGTCATTCTCTGTTCCAACTTGCGTGAACTTTATATTCTTTTTTCTTTTTGTAAATGTTTGTGACACTCTCCTTCCCACGTGTGTTCTGAAGTGGTTACTTTTGTCTTGTTGAAAGGGAACTATGCCAAGTTGTCTTAAGTACCGGTATATTGAAGTGAGATTTTCTATATCTTTAATCACAGAACAATGACTGCCTTTGAAGTTTACACCAAGAAGGGTCGTAACAACAGCGACTACAGGGTTCCCACGGAGATAAGCGTCATGATGAATGTAGTCAATGATGCAAAGGAAAAGTCCATGAAATTATGTCCACCAACAGTTGATCATGATCAAGTATGAATATTCATTCAATCTGTTTTACAGAGTTAACATAGTTGGAAATTGTGTCTCTTTTTGTCTAGCTTTTTTTTGGGGGGTTTGTCAGCAGTTTTGAATATTCATGTTCTGCAATAACACCACATGAGTCTCTAATGTGGTGCTAAACAGGGTGACATTTTTTTTTCAGCACACCATTTATTGCCATACAATAAATGCTTCGCACCCAGCTCTTTGAACCTAGGGTTAATATTTTTTAGATATTATCAGGTAAATATTTTTCTAGTATGAATGCCGTAACTCTTTATTTATGTTGAAACATTGACATGATTTTTTTTTTTGTGAGTAGTTTGGTTTTCCAAACTTTATGATTGTCTTTTCTTGTTTAGTCATAAGGTGGGTTCCTGCCCTAAACCTGTTTATTTTCAAATTTCTCATTTTGGCTGTTTTGCTGTTTGTTTGATTTTGACTCACAAAAGCAATCGTATTTACATTTTCTCTTTCAATGTTTTGATCATCAGAAAATGGAAGGCATTCGGAATATTGTTTAATAATATTGTTATTTGAGGTTTTTCTCGTCATCCCTGTTTATTGTCAGCATCAGTACCACACGATGATAGAACAAGTCATCAGCCAAAACCTTCAGCAGATGATTGGCTGTATAGTCCAAAAGCTGACTTTGGTCTTGGCCAATGTTCTGTCAAAACTATCCAGATATGATGAAGGATCTTTCTTTGCACCCATTCTATCTTTCACTGTGAGTTCAAGATTTGCTTTTCACTGGTATCAAGGTCATTCTTAATATCACTTCTTTTTTTAAATTGTCAATTTTGATAACTTAAGCTTTAAAAATGTTTTTTCTTTAATTCGTTTGTTCTTTATTCTGTGCACAGTGGCAAGAATTTAACCCTCAATATTATGTCACTCTGCCAAATTTCTGGTTCTGTCCTTTTTGCTAATTTCCTTTTTTTTTCTTTTGTGGACAGGTTCACACGAACACCTCTCAATCAAAACCTCTTTCAACCATTCAGCAGAATATTGTATCCCTCACAGCTCTACATTTAAAGTCCTGTCTTTACTTTTAAAGTTAGGTTCAGTCATGAAATGAGTTAAAAGCTTTCTTGCTTTTCCTTTCTTATTTCTTCATCGCTTCATTCACAAATGTTTGTTGTTGATTTCAGAAACCCGGTATGGAAACAGCGGACGATTACTGTGAATTCATTCGGGACAACTTGGATTGTATCAGGGAAAGGCTTCATGATGAAGAATTTGTCCTGAACTTATTTGAGGTGAGGGTGAAAAAGGGACGAAAATGGAAGTTGTCATGAACCGCAGCCAGCAGGACAACATTCATTAATTATTTTTCCTTAGCACCTCAAAATTTGATTCGATAAAACAAGAGGATATGGTCTGTTACATATGTTATCAAAGATGTAGGTTCTCTGATGTTATGCAATCAACAATGCTGCAGTGATATATTGTGTCACGGCGCATATGTTTACATGTACCACAATGCAATGATCCCTGGCTCATCGCTGTGGGCTGCTAGTTTGTAATAACCCTCGATGGTGGGTTAGAACATACTCACCCTCCGTGGGGCATCATAATTGTGATTATAGTGCCTACCACGCATGATAGGTGATTACCAATCCTGCAGTCAGATATAGAGAAATTAATAACGTGTTCATTAAAATAAATTAAAGCAGTTTGGGTGCTGTTATCGTTCAATTACTTTACATAGTGGGATAATTACAAGCACAGCTACAACTTGATAGTGCACGGCTCCCTCTCTCTTTCTTTCTCTGTCTGTCTCTCTCTTGAAATTTAAACAGCAGCACTTCAAGTCTTGTGTCAACAAGAGAGCTTCATCTGCTCATCTGTATAGATCTTTGCTCTTTCACTGTCAATGCTATATTTAGCTTTCTGGTGGCTTCTGCAGTATCAGATGACCTTTGACCTATCATATGTTTAGAAGTTTTTCGCACAACTTCCGAGAATGCTCTCACGACCCTGCTGTCGTTTTCTTTTCCTCATGTTCACAGGCATGGTACACTTCTAATATGAATCTCCTTTGTGATTGGCTGTCGGACCGATTAGAACTCCAACTTCATGTTTACCAGTTGAATTCATTACTGAGAATAAAATCTGTAAGTGTTTTGTGAAGACGGGTAAAAGTGTTAATGACATGTCATAGATGCAACAGTGAAGAATACCACACTTCACCCTGAGGCAGGATATCTGTCCATCTAAAGAGACCCACAATTTGCAAGAGTAAAAGAAATCTTCAGTTTGATTAGACTGCATTGTGTAGTGTTGTGACACTCACCTTTCATGTTGTGACACCCACTTCTCAGGAATAAATTTGATTTGCTCTTAAGTATGCTGTTATGATGTAACGTTCCTTTTTTGTTGCTGGTGCATGGCTGTTTTGAAAGTTACAATTGTGTCATGATATATTAGACAGATACCAGTCAACCATTTCTTTTATCTCTTTCCCTACAGAAAATGTACAAAGACTTTGAGCTTCATGGGACAAGCAGCAGCTGCTTGAACAGCAAGACTTTTGAAAATGTCTGCCAGAGGCTGCAAGTGGAGAAAGCTACTGCTTCAGTGATGCATGGAGATGAAGTGATGAGCCAAAGTAGCCTCTCAGATGAGGATGGAGACCAGTGAGGAGTAGAGTTAGGCAGGCTAGACCCGAGAGATTAGTGAACATGCCGATTATGATCCGGGATGAGGACGACGTTCTTGATTGTTGTGTGAGCTCATTGTCTCTTGCCATCTGAATCAGGTCCATGCAGCTCATCAGACCACATTTCACAAGTTCTTTCAAGAGTGTGCAGAGTGAAGGCTTCCGAAGAGTCGCTGAATTCGAATTTGAGAAACTGACGTTGTTAGACCATTCGTTTTCCCCTCCCCGTAGTTGCCAGAACTGAGTAAATTCAAGCAAACTGCCTCGTCCTTAAACTGCCTAGTCCCTCAACTTTCCAATTCATTTTACGTGTCCTGCAAGAATTAATCTCATGGACAAAAGAAAAAATTGAATAAATGTTTTGCTATAAGCCCCTTGGGAGCATGTGTATAATTAAAGATATTAGTGTAAACAAGAATTTTTTATCATATGTACTGTGAAAAGATAATGTACCCAAGATATTTATTTTTATTCTAGTTATGAAGCTGTGAAATCATGTCTTATGTGAGAAGTGGGGGAGTTCAGGGGGTCCATCAGGATTTGGCAAACCTTTCAATTTTTATTTGTCAGTGGCATTATAATCAAACCTTTAGCAATCTTCAGAAGCTAATCTTGTGTACCATCAAACTATTAGAATGACCATTTCACTGCAACTTGTCAAGTGGAATAATAGCCTTCATTGATTGTCAACACAACGGCCTACGTGTCCAGCGGTAGTTGACACATCAGACCATGCGTTCATTTGCAGTCGACACATCGGCTTGAGCGTTGATTGGTAGTCGACACGTCGGTTTGGCACGTTCATCGGTAGTTAACACATTGACCTGCCTACGTGTTCATACTCGGAATCTTTTCAATTCAGGAGACTCATTTAGAGACAATCAATGCAGACCCTGACTCCACACTTCAAATTACAATGTAAAATGATGAGAACTGGAGTTCTATACTCTGTAATAGACTAAGAATCAAGGGAGATTCATAACCCACAGTGCTTCAAAGCTTTCTCTGCATGCAATTTTGAGACAGATGATCATTGATGCACAAGTTCTTCACTTTCATCACGAGCGATTAAACTTCCCGTTTTTTTTTCTTGCAATGCTCGGGGCGGTGCAGTGTGCGCTCAGTGTCAAATGTAAATAGTCAGTGGTGAGGCTGATTCAGGATCAGAGAATGTAATGTGTGATCATGCACAAATAGCATACATTGAAATCAAGTGAATCAACATGTGCACACTGAAACCAAGTGAATCAATATGAAAATCAAAGGAATACTAATAATAAGCTCGTAGTGTTGCAGTAGAGAGAGAGAGACGTAATCAGCGTGAATGTAGTCCAATGATCAGACAATCAACTATTTGTGTATAGGAGAATTGGTAGTTGTGAGAAAGGCTTACCATAACCAACTATTCCTGTGTTCCTGTAAAGGAGAATAGGTTGTTGTGAAAAAAGACTTATGGTAACCAACTATTCCTCAAAAGGGAATAGGAAGTCTTGAGAAAGACCTACCGTACTTTTCTTTGCAGGCTGCTTCAAAATGGTGCATGTATCTAAACACAAATTTTGACGAGCATGTATTTGTGAGGCAGAAATTTGACACCCAAGAAATATTTTCAGGGACAGAAACAATTTCCTGGATCCTGGCAAAGTGTGGGCCACACATTTAAGACAGATTTAAATTTGAACTGTCTTTCATGATTTTAATACATTTTTAAAGTACATTGCGAGATAAGGCACCCACCTGTTCTTATTGTTACCGTGATATATTTTGAAAATGTTAAATGCTTGGGCTTCTTGTGTCCTTGCCGATGACAACTAAGTAAACAGAAAATGGGTCTGACAAAAAGTCGTTTCCCTTCAGAGTTGAATTTCGCAAAAATAGCCTACTCTCATTAATGCTTGTGTAAGGAAACACCCGGGACTGACTGTAACGTATGGTGTTAAGGAATAGGACTGATTGACTGTACTTAACTTTGCATCGAGTCTGACATCAGAAATTGGACCGCAAGAATTTTGTAAATAGAAAGAAAAAAGATGCTCTCCTGCACTTGCGATGTACTTTTCAAAATGCATAGTGATGCCCGACATGCGATGGGTTGCATCTGCAGAAAATAAAAAAAATTTTGCACTAGATGGAAGTAACAACACATACTCCCCATAGCTTTGTCAGACATCAACAAATTTTTCAGCGATTAACAACAGAGAAAAACGTAAAGCATCCGTATTTTACTTTCAGTTGCACAGACCAGGATCTTCAAGAGCTGTACAATAACGGTTGAAAATTAAAAAAGTTTCATTGTCCAGCAAAATTTGCAACATCAAAATAGAAAATGCTAAATAAAATCATTTTTCATTTACGTTACACCTTTTGCTACACCAAAATATTTCGCTGATTCAAAGGTTGATTTTTTTAGTGCTCATATTAGTGAACACTGAGGACAGGCTGATTGAAATGATGGAGTTAAGGAAGAGGGCTGATTAACTTTACTCTGTTTGCCTCATTCTGTTGATTCTTATTCCTCAAAACTTCTTGCCGCATTTCTGATGAAACCTGTCTGAACAATAAGCTTACACTCAGACCACTTCTGCAGAAGTCTGAGAGACTTTTGTGAGGTCCAACACATTCAGACTGCAGACTGATAGAGTAGTATCCCTCAAGAATGACCGTTCAGAAAAGACTACCTTCGCTGACCATGTGGTTATTTCTTTGACCTGTCCTAATGTTATTATAAGTATGCAAATTGAACGTTAGTAAAGGAAGTTTCTGTATCGTTGACTAACACATCCATTCCACTGTTCAGCATACTTGCTGAAGGGTTACAAAATGTTGAAGACCATTAAAAGCAAAATGTTGAATGTTGGAATTCAAAAAGGAAAATGGTGCGAATATTGATTGACTCACATTCTTCAAAATTAAAGGCAGTACATTCCACTTTTGGGGGAAATTTAAGAGAATAATAGCACGTTATTGACTTGTTAATATAATAAGCTCATAGTGATTGTATAATATGTCATGGTAATTTGTATTTTTAAAAGCCTAAAAATAAGATATCAATATTCACTTTTATTAGTGTAAGGTCATAGCCAATTGTCAAAAGGTATGCAAAACATTCAAAATATGTACAGAATATTCTTCAAATTTCGTATCTCGTCTTTGTCTTGTATCATTACCTGCTTATTGTTCTAAAGTACTATAAAAGAAAAAAACTTATTACCAAACTATATATTTTTTTTTTCCTTTCATTGCCAAGGGGATAGTCTGCAATCAAAACTAAACCTTAGATATTTTTGTTTTGTATTGACATCTTTAGTTTGTCTTACAATCCTTTACTGCTTTGCAACTCTTATAACTTTGGATCCTATTATAAAAGCCGCCTCACACATCAGCTGTGTAGGCAGGATAAAACTTGTGGTTGCATCACACAACGTTTGTATGAAACAAAATCTTTAAGTTGAATCCATAAAGATGATTTTATGTAATTGTACTATTTCTATTAGCTTCCATTCTTATAATTATGATTAGTAATATTATTATTGTTATAAATATATTATAAAATTCCATTGTTAATTATTATTATTAATATTGGTATTACATTTGTTACTAAAACTAGCTTTATACAATGTCCCACAAGGTCATTATTTTCAACCTATTTTATTTTGTCCCAGCAGTTCATAGATTTCTTTTCTTTTCTTTTTTTTTGTTCCTGCTCTGGCAGAAGTGCAGATAAGTAGTTTAATTGTAACAGGGTGTGTTTAGGGCAAGTAGGCGAGGGAAGTGAATAAGTTAATTGTCAGAAAGTCTCCTTGTGTTCATATTACATACTTGCCACTGTTGTATAAATGTAAAATCAGAAGCAGAAAATAAGTCTGAAGGTCATCATGATGTAACTGAAGTTGCCTTTACCAAGAGTTAATATTTGAGTTTAGGTAACATCTGGCACATTTTTCACTATCGTTTTTCTTTCATGGGACCTTAGTATGGAAATGACCTTTGACATAAGTTAGCTACCAACAACAAAAAATTGTAGTTGGAATTTCTTTGATTGCCATTTCACAGATAGCTCTACCAAAGGACCAGAGATTAATCACTGGCTTTCAGAAAGATGCTCTTAAGATCCTCTTTTTTTTTTTTTGCTTCTGTTGAACACAAGAAAGGTCCACAGAGAGTATGAACTGACAGAATGTGTTGAAAGTGATTGCTAACTTTCACAAAGTTTCACAGATACTGTAACTAACTGAAAAAAATTACATAATCTTTGTATTTGGTCAGTCCATTTAATGAACATGTAATATTCTATGTGATGATGTAACTGATGCTTTTGATCTCCAGATGATGTGTTCAAAATGTCAGCACCTCTTTGTTGACCTGGCTCAACCTCTTATGAAGCTTTGGGAGAAAAGCTGAAAGAGTGAAGGTGAATCTGTTCTGTTGACAAACATTATGTCTACTCATTGCTCAGCCAAGCCTCACATGATATCATCCATGTTTATGCCTTCTCAAGAGGAACAGACCCTAACCATTATGGTATATCTGGATATCACGTAATGTTCTATTGTGCATGAAAGGTTTTCTCGAGACATGATTTTAGCACATTATGTATATCTTGTGAGCACTAGGTGCATTGCTTTCATGGAACAGTTCTTGGAATCTCTTCAAATTAAATAACATGTGATTTCTTTTTCATCCTTTGGGTGGGGGTAGGTTGGAAGTGTAGGGAAGGGGTACTCAAGGTGCTTTTACCTCGGAGATGTTCAGGTTTTTGTACTAATCCATTTCATGGAAAAGAAAGAATGAATCCTTCACATTTTTCATGGCTAGCATGCAAAACATTCCTAGAGAAAGCTGTTGATCTTCTATTTCAAATTGTCCTATAAGAATTTGCTGATATGCTGCAAGTGTGTGAAAGAATCAAAGCATATTAAGCCCAAAAGGTATGACTTTACATTTCTTGTTTGAAAATTAAGTTTGAAATGTAACAACTTTTTTTCACGTAAACCCATGTGTCAAAGTTTGGACAGGAGATTGTCCTTGTAGGTTCAAAACAGTTTAGCACACTCAATTTTCTTAAAACTTGGCAGCCATTTATTTGCTGGTGAACTTTTTTCCAACCTTATTTGTCAGATAAATATTATGAATTTTGTTTAGGTACTAAAGGTGGTTACCATTTTTAGAAACCTATCATATTTGGTTTTAACATCAACATAAATGTGTAAAAACCATACAGTTAATTAAACACCACAAAAATTCAAGCATTTAGCCTGTGGAGAAACATACTCTACCTTTGTTTTGTTTTTATGAGCTAATACTGTTGTAGCTACATACAGTAGAGCTGTTCTCTTTTATTAATAACAGTAGTAATGATAATAATTAAGTATGACCCAGTGAAAATACTCTCTTTCACATTTTGTTCCCTTTGCTCACTTAAATTGTCTTTACAATTTTACCCATCTCGTTGAAATACCTTACATTTTTAAAGTGTGCTCTAGACAAAATGCCATCTCATTTCTTATATTTGTCCAAGGATAATGGACTCTCAGGATTTTTTTTTTGTTACACATATATTCCTTTCCACCTTTTGTTCATCAGATAATAGTTTCATCCAGTCGTACAAATTAGTAATGATATTGGTGCAATATAAGAGGATGAACGCTGGCATGCATGCATATGAGGATATGCATAGCCGGCTGTGTTTCTTTTTGTAAGTGCTTATAACCAAGGGTATCATCATCCACTACCTCAAAAGTTTTGGATGACCAAATGAAAATTACCTTCACATTACCTTGATATAAACAGTATTCATGTAGTATTCTTTACACATAGACCTGGGCAGCTGCCGCAGGACTTTCCTGAGGAATGGAAAACCTGATTTGTATGATTTCAAATCTCTTCTACGGCTTACTGAAACCATTGATTTATTTACTTGTGTTTTTTTTTTTTTGGTGGGGGGAGGGGTTTAAATGGTTGATTACGTCTTTATTAAGTTTGGTGATTCTCTGGAAAACTGAAAACAGCAATGAGGTTGTTAATGCAACTATGCTTCACCACAGCAACAGCCTTTCATGTGACTCGATTCCAGCTGTTATATTTTGTCAGTTGCAAACAAGATGCAGCCTTCTCTTCTACAGCTGCAAACTGTGTTCTCATTCATTCCTGGCATCTATTCCCTTTTCTTCCATGGGTAAATATCATCATTACTTTCTTTTTCTCCTTCTCAATGACCCCTTCCTCTCTTGATCTTCAGCTTCCTTCTTGTCATTGTAACTTGCCATTTCTATTTTGGTTATCACGAAAGCATTTTTTCTTCAGCTGGCTATATTGTGTGCCTCTAACGACCTAAGGTGCTGCAGGTTAAATCAAGTTGACCAATTGTCACACTTTAGTTCGTAAATAAACTGTCATTGTGAACTTTTGAAGGTGATGCTCAGTTCCCGTATGTGTACTTAATGTCTTTAGTTGATGACCATCCTCAATGTGCAATTTAATGTCTATTCTATTTTCCAGAAACAGTTAATAGATATTTGAGAAAACTAACTAAATAAATAAATAACAGTTGTAACATTGATGAAATGAAACCTATGTTATGAAGTGTGCTTTTTTTCATGTTTCTCATGTTTCTTTTGTTTTCTGTCTCTCGCAATAAATTTTTTGTTTAGTTACATCATTCGATTACAGTGGCATAATCAGTGGGGGCAGGGGTTGGGAGCCCCCTGGCAGATGTCACACCCCCACTTGTCCCCCCCCCCCTTCCAAATGAAATTTGAAGAAAACATGAAGACGGTAGCTGACACTCACAAGGCCAGAGAGACTGGTAGGTGCGATTTTTCGCAATTTGATAAATTTTCTCTGCATGATACACGCTAACTGATGGCAGCATTCCACTCAGATAGTGTCATCACTATTTGCCACCCTCCCCCCACCTCTTCAGTCCTAAAATGAAAAAGATTGGTTATGCTGCTGCTCAGTTTTATTGAACACCCGTAAATAGCACCTGTCCCGCTACATAGCTTATGTATCCAAATTTAATGGTGCCTGTCTGGTGAAGGACATCTACGATAACTAGTGCTCTGGTTTGGTAACCACTGGTTACATTTATGTCCTTCTTATGTTGTGAGACTCCTGGTTTGGTTTACAGTGGGCTCATAAAATTGGCTCTGTAATGTTATGTTTTTATCTACCATTTTTGAAAAGAGATCCCAGAGGGGCAGAGGAGGAACTCTTCAAGGTACCAGCTTTGCTTGATTATCCACCTAATGCAGCCATGCACGTAGGGATAAGTTTACAAAAGGTAACCACAGCATTTAACATTCGCCGGCACCAAATAATGCAGTATCAGCACCGTGAAGGGCGATTCCAGCAATCAGATATATTTAAGATGTTGTGGTGGCTGTAGCAGATTGTGTAGCAATATTAATAATGAAACATCCAGCAAGTGAGTACTCAGTAATGCCCTGGGATGGTTGTTGAAGAGGGATTCGCTAAAGGTAACCACTACGATAACTCAATAACACATGTCCCTTCTGACTAATTATTTTATCACTCCAGATGCCCCAATTCAATGGGTGGAGGGACCAGAGGGACTTAAAAAGGTGAATAAGCAGTTTCTTTATTTTGAGAAATCATCAAAATCTTGCAATTCCCTTCTCATTTTTCGTATATGAATATATTTTTCATGAGAGTGCTGAATATCAGCACTGCAAAAGTAAGGTGTTATGCTGCGATTGACCCAATCCATCAACAACAACAAAAATTTATTCGATATCGCATACTGACAAAGAGCCATTCATGAGTTACCATGTTTAGGGGGTAGTCTAATTCAGAAAAGGGTGACTGCACTTTGCAATTTTGGAGATTGTCACATGGACAGTTCGGTTCTCGACCTTTGGCCAGACTCCGACTAGAGAAAAGAGAAGGAAAAAGACCGACAGGAGGAAAGAGGTGGATTGGAGGAGGAAAACAGAAAGAGTGCGAACTGAAGCGATACACTTAGAGAGTAACGTCTTTAATCAGTTATGATGTTGTCCTCTGAAGGGGAATTGCTAAGTCGGGTGGTGGCGCTATAACGGTCGGGTTATATATAGTGCAAATAGTGGAGAAGACTAAACACTTTTTTGGACTAGATAATTAACATCAAACACCGAGATCCTTTAGTGCAGTATTAGATAAAGACAATTGAGCTGACCTGTAAAAAGCCGATTCTAGCTAAAATATCCATTACATGACCATTTCCCTCAATCTGTTGACCATTCCAAATTTGCCATAATATTGACCAGACCATGTGACCATCAATCACTATTAGAAGAAACAATTTGACACCTTGATTCCAAAATAACCTTTTGTGTCGAAATCATACCTAGTTGATCGCTGAAATATAATCTTAAATAACTAGGCAAATTTTGGTCCACTTTAAAAATCGTCTGGAATGAAATCTGTCATGTCGAAAATGGGCTTTTCAAAGTGCCATTTTCTGCAATCCGGCCTGCCTGTGTTTTTGTCCAAATTTTCTGCCATTCTAGTCGTCAACCGATTGTTGGCGCACCGCTTACTTACTGTCACAGCGTTTTTGCCCTCCTTTCTTAACCTGCGACCACTATACTCTTGTAGAGGATTATAGTCGATCGTGAATTGGTCCCCACATTTGTGGATCACAAAGTTAAACTCAGTTCTGTTATTTCGACAATAAAGGACATCGGAGATGCAAAGTTTCATCGTCACAGAAGGACTTTTTATAGATACTGCCTCACGCTAACTCGACAAAAAATTCAAATAGTCGAGATGTTATGTTACAAGTAACTGGTGGCATTTTTTTTCAAGATACTGACTTACGCTAACTCGACATCTTGAAAAAAAATTCAGATTGTCGAGATGTCGTGTTACAGATAACTTGCTATCTCGACAGAAGTCTGTATACTGTCCTTAGATCAATACTGTCCTTAGATCCAACTCGTAGGCTCGTTCATTATGACGTATGGAGTCCCACGTTATCGTTCCAAGAAGACACGTAAATAGCATCGTCGGTCATAAGGCTACAAAATATGCTACGGAAATGATCGGCATCATGTGAGATGTGAACTTATGGGTGTTAGAATAACTTGTGATCTCAAAACCACACAATTTTGCTTTTCGTCGTGATGCAGCTACTGTGACGTTAACTCGAAATCTCGGGAACAAAAAATATCGAATTGTTGAGATACCTCCATCCATGTTACAAACAAATTTTTAGTGTAAACGTAAACATTTCAACAAACGGTAACACATTAATTCTAACATGGTATCTCGACAATTTGACAAATTTTTACAAGATGTCTATTTAACGCAAGTCAAACAAAACAAAATTTCATCGAGACAACAAATATTTCTCACACGGTTTTTCGACAATTTGGCAAAATTCTCCAAGATGTCGAGTTAGCCTAAGTCGGTATCTCAACAAAAAGCAAACTTCTGTCGAGATAGGCCTTCCCGTTATTTTTGTTTATGTTTTTTTCGACGGAGATATGGAGCAAGCCTAAGCCGAATTCTCGATAAAGCACAATTTTGTCAAGGAAACAAGTTATTGTAACAAGATAACTTCACATCTCACATGTCCTCTTGTGTCCGCCTTAGGAATGTGATAAGTCTAAATTGTTTTATGTTTCGAGTGCTCGAGTCAGTTCGAGCGACATCGTTCAACCAAGTTAAGTGTTGAAGTTAGGATTCCTTTACTTTAAATATGGCTTCATTATCAGGATGGAGAGACTGGCACATTTTAAATATAACGTCAGGTGTAGCCTACATATATTCAAAGGACATCGATAACTTCGTACAACATCATAATAAGCCTGTTTTCCATCAGTCCATACTTTTTATCCAACAAAAAGTTCATGATCAGTTTAGTTTTGAATAGTCATTTGAGCGTCCAAGGGATCATGTTTTAAAAGCAGTAACTCATCACCCCCAAGCTATATTTTTTGGCTTCCAGATGGCTGAATTTTCAACTGGTTCCACCCTTTGATTGATAGTACATTTGAAAGATGAAGAGTAGCCAAGTTATGTACACAGGGATCCATTGTTTTCATTACACATGTCGAGGAATTTTAGACAGGCTGTGGGCAAAGTCCCCTTAAGTTCTGAGGTTTTAGCATATCTGTGGGTGGAAAATTAAGCCCCGAGAGAGGTATATTATTTATATTTATATTATTTATTTTTTCGGTTGACCGGACTCCAAGTTTCCCAACTTTTTTCTTTGGGAGTACCATTTCACATTTTCACGGTACCACCGTGTACACACACACACACGCATAGGCTACATACACATTTAGGAAAACAACGACATTATTTAGGAAAACAACCACCTACCCGCCCTTCCCTTACGCTGGAAGGTAAACATTCCAGAGAAAATTGGTCTGATCAGGCTGGCCTACTGTTGAAGTGGCTACGGGCATGATATGAAAACTGGCAGCCTGTGTAACATAAATTAGGCATTTATCAATCATGGTTCCCGGGAGGTTTTCTTATTCAGTCCAATGCCAATACATAGTTTTGTGATTAAATTAAGTTTGGATGAGGACAAGATCTGATTGGGAAGGGTGAGAACAACTGGGGGGGGGCAGCTGGGGGAAAGGAAACAATTTGGAGGGGCAAACGCTCCTCGTGCCCCCCCCCCCCCCCCACCGTAGCGCCGCCACTGAGTCGACGATAACTAGTCAAATCAATTTTCTTCTGCACTTTCTTATATATTGACGCTCCCATGTTGCGTTGTTGAACACAATAGCTTATTCTTCCAAAAACATTCAACAATTTTATGGCAACGATTTCTGGTTGCTCACCACAAATTTAGAGGAATAATTAGGCCCTACTATGATGACATCGAGGCGTGCTAGCATGAGATAATATTTATAAAAGGATCTGGATTAAGTATGCATTTTCGAAACCACAAATAACGTGTAGTCATCAACAACTTCTTGAAATTGTGTTTTGTCATTTTGGTTGGATACAATAAAGATTTGACACATTTAAAGTTTCAACATTAATTCCAAACGCCTGGAGTTCTGTACATACAGCTGAAAATTTTGAATGACCTCTTTGACCTGAAGAATTTGTTGCGCTAAAACCTCTCGCGTCGGCTTTAGTTGACTAGACTGTAATTTATCTACCAAGTTAAGTGGCTACAGTATATAGCTTATAGCATGGACGGATATGTGACAATCATCTCTGCAAGTTACGGCTTTATTAAGCATCCATGGTTGGGGAACAGGTACAATGTACTTCAAAGAGCTAACGCAAATTACATTACTTTAGTTTTCAGTTAGTAAATTTCAGGAGTAAGTATCAGGAAACTATAGGACATGACCTACAGTAGGCATAGCCTACTAGGCCTTGCTCACGGTCACAGGTCTACACTACAAGGCCGTAGTACTGAAGTGTTCATTAACGCCTTCAAACATCGATTAAAATAAACTTGTGCAATAATTATTTGTTATGTGTCTTCCCCACAATGGTGAAATTTTATGTGTTCTTGATCGAACAATCTATAGATGATAGAAAGCATATTCTCAAGTGACGGTTGCGTCAACACATGCAACCACAGTCAACTGAACGGCACGTTCAGCCGCACATTCATACCGCACAGTAAACATATATGTGTTGAAGACAGCAAACAGTTTACGACCGAATGGACTATTGCGGAGGCCTTTAACGGCCGTTATCAGAAAGAAAAGTAATGAACGTACTTCCAAAAACGAATGTGCGACAAAGACTATCATACTTTTTGCTTCCTACGATTTCTCTGACATTTTGAAAGTATATAGCAATATTTATTATTATTATTATATATATATATATATATATATATATATATGAATGTGCGGCTAAGTTTATAACTCCTTTTTGCCTCATACGATTTCTTTATTTCTTTCAAACTTCAATATCATAAAGCCATACCTACTATCTGCAACCTTGCAAAAGAACTAAGTAGCCCCTTACTTTAAAAAAAAAAAATGCCGTAACAAAGAGACCACACCCATGTGACGACCTAAATACATATACGTACAATACAAGTAATGCATGTAATAAATAAAACGAATGTGCGGCTACGTTTATAACTCCTTTTGGCCTCATACGATTTATTTCAAATTTTAATGTAATAAAGCGATAACTACCATCTACAATCATATAAAAGAACTAAGTGGTCCCATATTTACAGAGAAAAATATGACGCAACAAAGAGGCCACACCCATGAGCCACCTTCATTACATATATGTACTTACAATGTATGTACAAGTAATGCACATAATAAATAAAACGAATGTGCGACTACGTTTGTAACTCCTTTTTGCCTCATACGATTTATTTCAAATACCTATCATCTACAACCACACAAAAGAACTTAGTAGTACCATGCTTACAGACAAAAATATTACGTACCAAAGGGGCCTCACCAATAAGACAACTTATACCTATCTGCGAAGTATGTACGAGTAATGAATGTGCGGCTAAGTCCATAACTCCTTTTTGTCTCATATGATTTCTTTGACATTCTGACAGTATCTAGCAATATTTATTATCTATCTCATACAAGAAAATTAAGTGGTCCTGGCTTTGCAAAGAAAGTTGTGACGTAATGAACATATCAGTTTTACTACTATTCTGTGCACAAATAAATAAAAAAGTGACGTAACAAAGAGACCACACCCGTGAAACAACTTAAGTAACTATATATTTTGCAACTTTAGTAACTATATATGTTGCAACTTTAGTACCTATATATTTTGCAAAGTAGTTACAAATAATGCATTACATTATTAGAAGGAATGCGAGTCTGAGTTTATAACTCCCTTTTGCCTCATACGATTTCTTTGAAATTCTGACAGTATCTAGCAATATTTATTATCTATCTTTTGCAGGAAATGCTAAGTGGTCCTGCCCCTGGAAAGAAAGTTGTGACGTCATGAAGATACTAGTTTTTTTACCATTACTATATAGCATAATTTGTGTAAAAATGATCCATACGTACTTTTTGTCTCTAAGAATGTCCTTGATTTTAGAATGCAATAAATTCTGTGCTACAAGCTGCAACTTTAAGAAACAATTAAGTGGTCAAATACTTAAATAGAAACATATGACATAATAAACAGACCACCCGTTAAGACAATTATTTATAAGCAGAATTACTTGTGTACAAGTAATGCATGTACTGAATACAATGAATGTGCAGCTGAGTTCATGACTCGTTTTGCCTTAAACCATTTCTTTGAAATTTGATGGTGTTTAAAAACATTTGCTATCTATATCCTACACGAAAATGTAAGCAGTCCCTACTCTGCTAGCTAAACTGAGTGGTCGCCGTCATATGAAAAAGATGATGATGCCATGAACATCCGAGTTTTTTACAAATGATAAATCTTTTAATCATAACGAATGAGCGACTGAGTTCATAGCTCCTCTTTGCATACCTCATACAATTTCTTTGAAATTCTCAATATAAAAGTCTTGACTATAAGCTACATTCTTATTGAACCAGAAGATCGAATGACACTCTGATCCCTTGCCAAAATTTCATTTTCCATATACACATGTATATCTTTAAATAAAAGAAACAAAAGCAAGGGGAGAAGGGAAGAGACCAATATCAAAACGAAAAACAAAACATAAGAATGTAAACCAAATTTGGTGTAATGCCAAATGCTGATATGAATGAATAACAAACGAATCTAAACCACATACAACTTCATTGACCCAACCTTACCGAAAATTGTGGTGACAAAGGATGGCATATATCTATTAGCAAAGTAATTTACAAGTTGACGGAAAGTTCCTTACACCACTTATTGTTAGAGACGTAAAATTAGTGGCAAATCAACAGAGATACCCCTGGAAATATCTTCCAAAGGTGTCCTAATGGAGTACTTTGTAACGACATGGAGTTGCTGGAAACGGGGCCATTGACTGATTATTTAGAAACAGCAATAAATCTAACGAGATATGCTAAGTTATTGCTTGAAGAGAGTGCACAAACAACCATACTTCTGATAGTTTCATAGGAAAAGCAAATGAGATTAAAGGCAGTAACTCATCACCCCAAGCTGGCTTCCGGAGAGCAAAATTCTCAACTACTCTTTGATTGACAGCAAATTCAACAGATGCAGAGTAGCCCATATTACACAGCGTGCACAGAGATCCATTGTTTTGATTACACATGTGGAGGAGTTTTAGACAGGGACTAGAGGTGAGTGGTTAGGAGAATTTAAAGTCTCTAAGGTGATGAGTATTTGTTTTTAAATTCCATTCATTTAGTAACAATATACGGGCCTATGCTCTTACATCTACTTTTTGGTACGTTTTGAATGTGAAAAAAGGGTGCATTATTTTCCTGATGGGCATTATCTCTTCATATGTTCACATTCAGAACATGTAAAAAATTCAGAGTAACACGTTTGGTTTTTGAATCCAGGACAGATCTCCAGAATAATAGAACTTATTCTTACTATGTCATCCCATCTTCGATTGGGCATTTCAAATGATACAGCTCATCTACTCATCAGTGTTGAAAGTTTTATCTTAACGCAAAATTCAGTTGCCGAGATAACTTCCTTAATAGATGTCATACTTTCAACTCTGGTGATCTCAAGTGACCTTTAACCTCCATGAAAACCAATAGGAACCATCTTCTCTTAATGGACTCCCTTTACACCAACTTAAAAGTCCAAGCATCTTTCCCTTTTGAGACATAGTGTTTACAAGCCAAAACACGCATACCCGTTTAGGGCGCCTTTCGGGACATGAACTTTTCCTCACGTAAACGGGGTATCCCCACTTTGCATATGAAGTCCCCAGTTACTGGTATTTAGTCTTGCATGTATCCCCGATTCACGCCAGAAACGGGATTGTGTGTATAATTTTTACACACATACACTCCTATACACAGATATAGATCTATAAAATAGGTACTGAGAAAAAGTTGGATTGACCAGTGAAGCTGAATGCGCATATCTGAAACCCCAATTTGCATTTTGTTAAAATATCCAGAAAAGGGGATATCCCCGTTTTTCGGCGAAACCCCGTTTGCAAGCTTGAAGTTCCTGTATGTGTCCCTGTTCGGCACCCTAAACAAACCCAACCTCTACACACACACACACACAGACACACGCACACACGCACACACACACACACACACACACACTCACACACGCCGTCATCATCACGTAGATTCCTTGCCTGCCTTCGGTAAGGGATCAAAAGTGTTCGCTTACAAACAGATAAAACTATGACGTAATAAATAGCAGGCCCGTAGCCACATTAACCATTTTTGATGGGGTGGGGCAATATCAATGTTGGAGTTTCTCGACCTGGTGAGGGGTTTAAGGGGAAGATTTGTCACCTTCCGTTTGATTTTTTTTTTTTTTTTGTCCTTTCAAGGGTTTTACATGCAAAACGGATTAGGGATTCCTCCTGTATTTTTATTTAACAAAAGCATGACTTTTTATTGAAACACATTTTATTTAAAACACTATTTTTTATGAGGCAATTTGCCCTCCGTGCTCCCCTCGTAGGGGGGGGGGCTGTGCGGCTGATATAATCCCTTGTTGCTTCATAAAACTTCGTTGAAAATTTAATTGTATGCTACAACACTTATTATCTACCTGCCACAGGGAAAAAAGGTCACGACCCTACGATAAAACAAAAGAAAAGAAACAACAACAATGAAATCATGAACATACCGTTTTCCAATTGCACCAATGATGCACTTTTACAATAAAACGAGTGTTCAACCCCCTCAACTCCCTTTTGTTTAACAGAATTTTTCTTACAAGTTTAATATAATACATTATTACACCAAGTGGTGCCGTACTTATATGACGTAATAAATAGACCATTACCGTGAGACAATTATTTATGTGGAAATTTTCGCATACTTTCAAGTTTTTGCCGAGAAGTGATCTACGTTAACTTCCTGTCGCACAGAAATTACCTCTCATTCTTTTGTGTTCGTGTGTTCTAGGTTTTAATCTATCTTACGTAATTTATTTATTTCACACCATTACATCAGTGCCTTCGATACAACAATCTACTAACCACTTCCTTCTTAAAAAGAAGATATTTGGAATGGACCAAATCTGATGTTTATTCAAAAAGACGTCTCTACGATCCTGAATAACTTCAAAGTGACTGCATGCGTGTATACATAGTAAAAACAACAACTTTCATGTGCAAAACTTTTGTATGTCACCATTCTGAAAAATTGTATGGGACGATAAATAGGTCTCATGGGATACATTCTGCCACATGATTTCAAATTCTGGTGACATAACGACAAAAGGTTTAAAATACGATAATGTAGTGGTTGACAGTTTTTCTTTTTTTAAACTTACCTATATGCGCTGCTTTCAGAATATGTCCATGGCAAGTATACTGAGGATAAATATTCAGTTAGTCAAAATAGCTGATCACTACTGCCACAATAAGACCATCAGTTGGTATATTTGTAAATGCATGTGCTTCGTTTCTCTAAATATTACAACTGTCGATGCCGATTAAAGAGGATGACTTAAGTGGTGTGATTTTGATACACCAGCATGTGCTGTCGCATAGGGGCTTATACGAAGAACCCCTAATTTTTAAATATGATTTCTGTTTTTACTGTTTTATGTAGTTTCCGTTGCTCTTCAAAGTGTTTATTGTCATTTTCGTTCATCCATACCCAGTCCATGAACAACCTCTCGTGTACGTTATAACTAAGGAAAAACTTAAACAAAATCTAATCCTTCAGATTTTTCTGTACACACGCAACCGCTGTAACCCTAGTGTGATGTACAGTATAATCGGTAAATGCGGTTTTGAAAGAAAAAAAGGGGGTCTGAAGATGTCTGGAAAAATGTACACTACATGACCCACTTCAGTTAGAACAAGTGCAATGCCGAATGCAAGTGTCAATTGCAGCATCGGATTTTAGAATTGGAAGAACTGATTTTCTCGCAACTGTTTGGCCCGTGTCTTCAAGGATAAACACATTCGCTTGGAAAGATTGAAATCGAAAAGTTATTTCTTCGTGCGCCGTCACTCAGTTAACGACAGAATACCGGGGAAAAATTGATGAGCCTTCAACATCAAACCAAAGTAACATGGAACTTTGTTAAATTTAGGCCAATAATTTTATTAAATTGGCATCTATATCGTTATTTGTTTTCATGACATCACATCATTATGGAACTTGTCTTTCGTCATGGATTACATTAATATATACTTGGATTCACTCTATGATTATTGAACGTTGTTAAGAACAAATACGAGGCCTTTGAAGAGGGAGAGAGAGAGGTGGAGAAAGGTGGAGCCAGAGACGCTCAGCTGAGTGATGGGTTAGTGAGATGCCCCACTTGCATCAAATTCACCAGTCGACCGATTAGTTTGATGCTTTTCGTCTGCGCAATCGGTTAGTTAGGTGGTTTCTGTAAACTAGGTGATTTGGTCAATTAGATGCGTTCCGTATCTTGCCGACGTCAGATCAGGCTCGTACCCTACTGAAGAAAAAATATTCCAATAAATCAACGACAAACTTACGCGGAGTTACGATTCAAACTACAGAAGCCTCTTCGGAGTTTCGTTTTAACCTGTGAACAGTATGTTGCCTTTTCAGCACATCCTGATGTGCTTCGTCTTATCTTATGTGGAGAAGAAATAGGAGTGATTTGCATTCAGTTTGGTTCGCACTTAGTAAGGATATGGTACTTCTACGGTTGACAGGCACTTCGCTAATCCCTTAGTAATAAGGCCGATACAGTAACGTTACCGTGTTCCTGCCCAGTTTGTTACTGCTCAGTGTACATAATGCAGCAGGCGTATCATTTCAATGTGATTAATTGTACGGTAACAAAGTGTGAGGGCCTAAATTGGGTCTGACGGAGGTATTTATTTAATTTAGACAAGTCGACCTAGGTACAACGTTATCCTCTTTTCTCAACTCAATAAGACCTCACTTGTTATGGTAGGCATTGTATTCCAACCGCCGGAATGACGTTCATGAATTATTAATCTATGATTTCGAAATCTGTTCCTGAGCTTAAGAATAATGAATAGAGTGATGTGTAAGTGACTGTGAACTGAACTGGCCGCGCCAAAAAAAATGTTTTATTTATGGTATCCTCAAGGTTACAGGAAAGAAACGGGAATTTAGCATGGTGCTACGAAAGTCTGTTGATGATTCATTTTTCAAGTATAGGCCATATGGCTTAGGGGATAAAAGAGTTTAGGGACTCACTGCTGAAGCCTGCACAGTCAGACTGTTTTTGTATTCGGGCATGATTGCGTGTGACGGGCGTTGAACCGCGCAGGCTGGTTTTCCCTTAGATGAACTCTCATACCCTGCTGTAGGCCTACGCACGGTGGAAGCATGTTGCCGTGTTTTTACTATTTGAAAATATTGGTTAATGGCTACAAATTCGTTGTAAATGGGAGTGGCTATCAATTCGATGTAAAGGGAAATCGGGGGAGGAGCGGCGCGCAGATAACAAATTTCGGAAACTATTAATGTGCATTTTCCACCCTTTGAGTGTGACCTCGATCCCCAGTTGCAACCTCAATCGGGTATAGCCCGTGTCTGAGGGCAAAAGTTTCTGTTTATTTATTTATTTTATTTATTTAACATTGACATGAGGGTGGACAACTAGGTTAGCTCACAAAAGGCTAATCTTACCCGAGGCCCTCGTAAAAATTAAAAAGGAATAAGTAAGAGGAAATAAAAAGACATTTACAGTATACAAGTAGATAAAAACATTAAAAGAGATTTAACTGATTAGTAAAGGTAGCAAAATGGAAAATAACACACGTATACATAAAGCAGAGAAAGAAAAAGAAAAAATAAAAGGGATAAAGGAAGATGATCAAAGATTTAAAGAGGGAAAATTAACAAAATTGCACAAAGCCTAAAACAGAGAAATGAAGTGAAAAGAGCATAAACCCTATAAAAACATTAAGGCGTAAAAACATAACAAACATGAGTGTAAAAATATCATAAGTAAGAGTTAATAAGACTTTTAAAATGATTCAAAGACTTTGCGTTCCTACATTCGTCAGGGAGTTCATTCCATTCATGTGAAGCTAAGTATGTGAAACGTCTCTTGTGGTATTCTGTTCGTCCCCCTTTAACAAATAAATGATTAAAAGTTTTTGATCGAAGGCAATACGTATGGACATTGTGAGTGTACTGAAAAAGATCACAGAGATACTGAGGTGCTAATCCATTCAAACATTTATAAAGCATTATCAACCTTCGAGCTTTTATGCGTTTGTCGAAGGGTTGCCAACCTAAAGTTTTGAAAAGTTCGTCTGACTCGCACTCAAAACCAGCATCTAAAATTATTCTTGCTGCTGTTTTTTGCAAACGTAAAATCATATTGAGGTCACCAACATTACAAGTGCCCCATAAGATACTACAATAATCTAAAATTGGTAAAATGTATCGATTATAAAAAGAGATGCGAGTATTTGTATCTATACATGGCTTAATTCTTCTCAAAAGCGCTAGTTTACTGTTAACAATCTTACACACGTTATCAACATGATCGTGCCACGTTAGCTCTTTGTCAATTGTGACACCCAGCAATTTTTCACACGATGTATCCTGCAATGTTATATCATTAATATCAATAGAAAGTACATTAGTTCCAAGCGTCTACAAACGTTGCCTTGACCCAATGACCATAGTCTTAGTTTTACTAGCATTAATCACCATTTTATTTCTCTCACACCATGTTTCAATACTTGCCATATCTTCCTTCAATTTATCATTTATTTCATGAATGTTTTTACCTACAATGTAGAAAATAGTGTCATCGGCATACATATCTGCTGTTGCATGATTTAAAGACAAATCCATATCGTTTATATAAATGATGAAAAGAAGGGCCCTAGGACTGATCCTTGCGGTACACCCCTTGTAACGGACATTGGGGTAGAAAATTCACCTTTAACATAAGAACTTTGAACTCTTTCAGACAGGTAAGACTTAAACCATTGTAAAGCATTGTCTGATAAACCATACATACATAGTTCCTTCAATAAGACATCATGATTAACTAAGTCGAAAGCCTTGCGAAGATCTAAAAAAATCGCACCAATTATGTTACCGCTATCAATAATTTCCATCCATTTATCGATAATTTTTAAAAGTGCTGTCTCACATAAATGCTTTGCTCTAAAACCTGATTGAGAAACTCTCAAAAGGCAATGGGCATTAAGAACTGTACTGAGGGCATCATGAACATGCTTTTCAAGAATTTTGGATAAAACAGGTAAAATAGATATAGGTCTGTAATTGGAAACATCAAGGGAGGAACCATTCTTAAAAATGGGAATAACTTTGCTTCTCTTCCAACTCGTGGGGAAAATATTTTGTTCGATGCTGCAGTTTAAGATATGGGTTACACATATGGCAAGTTCTTCGGCATTTACCCTTAAAAGATAAGCACTTATTTCATCTAAACCAGTCGCCTTGCAAGGATCTAACTTTTTAAGTGATTTCGTAACATATTCAAGAGAAATTTTGGGAATCTCAAAAGTCTCATCTGCTGGTAGCTTCGACTTGACATAACTTTTTACTTCTGGGAACGCTTCGTCATTACTTGCTTGAACAACAGTCATGTACATAAAAGATACTGAGGTAAAATATGAATTAAAAGCATTGGCCATATCAGTAGGACTACAAACTTCCTTATTATTAACAAATAGAGTATTGATTGACCGCTGATCACTCAAATTGCAATTATTTGATTGTACGTTTCTTAACAATTGCCAAATAGCTTTAGAATTACCTTTGCTCTTTGAAATAGCTGTCTGGAAATACTCTTTCTTAGCTCTCCTAATCAGATAGGTAACCCGTTTCTCCAATAACGATAAACTTCGGGTTCACACCATTTGGCCTTATTTCTCCTCTTAATTGCATCGTTAATGACATCATCAAACCATTGCGGTTGACATTTTCTCTTAACTCTTCCTTCTTTGGAAGGAGCGTGTTGGTTTAATACTTGGAGAAAATTTAGCTCCCAGTTTTCCAGACTTTTGTTCGGGTCCCTTTCGTTTAGAACATGGCTCCAAGAGAGAGATTCCTGTCTCTACGAACTATAGTATAACCTGGTACAGAAACCTCAAAATCCTGATAAGATCCATTTAAAAAAGTTTCATTTATGGCAAATATATTGAATTGTCTTCCTTCCTGATATAAGAGAGCTTGAAGTTAATCTACTTTAGGATAGAGGTGGTGAATATTGAGAAATCCAACATCAAGTTTGTTAACTGAAGTAGCATTGCAAGTCCTTAAAGATGTTGAGGTCTTACCGACACCGCCTTCTTGGCCGGACTCCTAGCGGGACAAACAAACTTTGGCTTTGTGTCCACCTACTCCACATGATCTACAAATAACAGGTAGGTCAAACCGGCAACCGTTGGAGGTATGGTTGCGTTCACCACAATTATAACAACCTCTTTGGTAAAATTTACTGCCTCCATCGCTATTTTTGTTAAGTTGATGGGTGAATCTGTTGGGTAAAGGAGGTTGGCGTAATTGATCTCGTGCCCTGAAATGGTTGTTTGGGTGGTCGTATCCTTGAAATCTATCTCGTCTATTTTGATTGTTTGAGTGAAAACGTCTATCATGTACGTCATAGTTTGGATTTCCAGAATTGAAGTAAGGAGAGTATTGACGGTGAAGGGGCCGTGAGGACATCGTCGAGTCTTGTTGTGGGCGGAGGCAAATAGGCCCAATAGTGGTGAATTTTTCACGAAGTTTTTGGGTACCCCTTCTGCTAAGATGTACTCCGTCGGTAGTGAAGAGTGAAGAATCAATTTCCCCATCACCATATTGAAAGGATTTTAGATTGTCGAGGAATCCACAGTCAAGCTTAGAAGACAGTTCCTTTAGCTGAGAATTAAGCTCCTTTACTAACTGAGAATGTTGGTCTCCCCTGGGACAGGGTCCAGAGATGTAAAACTTGGGAGACTGCTCGCCGAAAAGGACTTGACAGGATGTAACGAGATCCTCGTATTCGGATAAAATATCTATGTTGGCAGCAGCGTTGTTTGCCACGTCGTTAGTGCCAACATGGATCAGTACGTGGCTCGTGTCCTGAAGATTGTTAGGACCGTGTACAAGCACGGCCTTGATGTCTTTTAGTGTAGCCCCTCTGATGCAGTTTACATTAACATTGTCGTCAAAGTCTTCGCATCTAACATCTCTCAATAGAGAGTCACCAATAATTAAAACTTGTCTTTTCCGGGGGACCGTTGGTATATTGTTTTGGGCTATTTTGGCGTAACAGTCTTCTGTTACTTTATTATGAGCTAAATTATCTCCGCCGTCCAGATTCAACTGTGTATGAGTATTAAGGCTCGATAGTTCAGTCATTTTGGATTGCAGTGAAATTATTGTTTTTAAGGCCTCTTGCAATCGCTGCTGAGTCCCATGCAGTTCACCCGGGAGTTTTAAACAAGGTTGACAAAACCATTTTGTCTTTGCACCTTTGGTTGGAACTTTTTCCAAACCTACACATGATATATGCTACACAACTTCACAGAAGTCACAAACAACTTGCTTGGCTAAATCTGCTTTAGGGAAAGCACAGTTTGAGCTGCATTGTACCGTGAGAAATTCTCTTGATTCAGTTTGGATTAAAGCAGTCTTAACTCGTTGAAGTGTATCTTCGTTTCCCATGGTAACAATACAATGGTGAGCGATGTCCGCAGTGGATACGATACGGGCAATATGTAGGCCTGTAGAAATGAACGGTTAGGATAGGTTGTAGTTTTGCCTTCCAAGGCGATAGAAAGTTTTCTATGTAAAACAGGCACTCTGTACCTTTGAATCTATGCTTTTCACGCGTGAGAGTTTCCTTGTAGGTTGCTTCGGTTACTTCATTAATGCATTCCTCGTAACGAAGAGCCTTTTAGGTATAACTTCCTGAAAGATTTCACTCAGTTCTCTCTTGTCTCTCTCTCTACATAAAGAAAGATAATGCTTACGAGGCCCTGGGACGTAATTATTTCCGTGTAATGTTGGTGTTCATTTGCTTCCTTTCTGAATGATAAGAATTACCCTTAGTTGGAATTTTCAATGTAATTTTGGAACTTCGTTGTTTTCTCGTTGAAATAGAACCACTTACACTGTAGCTACTGTCCTGCATGTACGATTGTAAACGAATAAATCGACATAGACTATACTTTGTTGGACCATCATCGGATGTTGCAGCTCCATGGTTGGACCATAGAGCTACCACGGCCTCAAGGTAGACAAGTTCTGCACTGCATACCACATGGCACACGCATACCAACATGACAGAAGATGGATTTCGGGAGTCCCCGTGACGTCGCACACGTCATTTATTAAATATTCATGAACGTCATTCCGGCGGTTGGAATACAATGCCTACCTTGTTTCAGTAGGCCCAATGAGACTATGTGTTTGCGTTTAGGCCCTAGTATAGCCATATAATAACATAACAAGCTTAAGGGCAAAGGAGGGCAAAAGCCCCATAAGATTCCCTGTAATCCAGAACCCCCCAAAAACCCTAACCAAACTAATACAGTATTAGTATGCCTAGAGCCTTGTAGCTCGGTGTTTCTTTTTCGTTTAGGCCTATACCATCCTTGCCAGGATGCTTAGATCTAACTGTTAGCTTATAATTTCTTTTGTCATCTATGACTACTTAGCATACTGCATAGCCTAATCTCATTTGTAGTAGGCCCTACAGCATTTACAGAGCATTTTCTGTGTGATTGCACAATAGTAAGATTCTTCAGGCCTTGCCTTTTAAAATTGGCAGGAGCTCTGTAAACTGCTCTCCCGAGGAGAGGTTATTGCTCACCTACTATGTTAGGGGTAACCTCAGTTAAAACAGGGACTTGCTATTTGTAACTCCCTGGTTAAGAAGAAATTGTATCCTGCATTTATGCTCATTGCTGACTTGCAGTTTTCATTTTCTTCAGGCACAATAAGTGCCAGTGAACATACGTGGCATATCCCATGAGAATTCTACTACTTCACCATGAGGCGTAAACTGCCACCTGGCACCTGTACCAATGAATGCATGCTATAGAATTTTGTCATACCAGTATTCATTTAATGGTGCAATTTTTTTTTTTATTTATGACTGTCCTTGTCTAGTCTTGAAAACAGACCTGGTGGACTATGACATTTTTGGTTCCTTGCTTTAGCAAGAGGAACCAATGCATTCAACTTGGCGTGTGTGTGTGTCTGTGTGTGTGCGTGTGCGTGCGTTGACGATTGGTGTCAATCGAGGACCCTGTTGTCAAATCACACATATCAATCGGGGACCCATCTGGAATTGGGGACGGTCCTGTTTCAAAGTCGGCTTTTAAATAGCCTTCATGCGCTATATGATGGCGCCATGAAGCTATCTATTGATTTTGAAGGAGTATAGACGAAGTCCCCGTTGAGATAGTGTTGGGTTACGTCCTCATCTGCAGGTGTATGTGTGTAAGGTACCATGTCCCCGATTCCCTAAACAAACCGATACACACTCACTATTACAGTGAAAAGTATTAATTGAAAAAAGAAGTGAGCGCCCCCATTATTGGTGAGGCAAAGGGTATTATTTCCCATCAATAATGCCTACTACAATGTTTATCTACAGCCGTCCACGGTTGAAGAGTAAAATGAAGAGATCCCCGTTTGGCGGTGTAAACCTGTATGTGTGTGTGTGTCTGTTACGCAGCTTGGGTACGCTCTAACTCAATATGGGCAAGCTGGATAAAACTTATACTTGGTGTACAGGTATGTCATAGTGCGTAGAAGTGCCCTATTGTTTTTGGTGTCCAAACCTTGCATATTAATGAGGATATGGGGTCAAACTTAAAAATCTTAAAACTGCCATATTTCCATAACCGTTGTTCAGAGTTGTTTTAAACTTGATAAGGTTGTCTGTTATTGACAGGTTCAGGTGAAATTTAATGCATATCAATAGAGAGGAAGGGATAATTTTCCACTCTAAAACAATAATAATAGCCTTAACACCATTATTGAGGTTATTATAAGCTACCGTACAAATTAGTTGAGAAGCTTATGGGCTACAGTGTGTAAAATTCCCATTGGCAGTTTTAGTCACACAGTTAACTCAAAGGGATTTGGTCATTGGAAACTTTTGGCTCTGTTTTAAGGCTATGGTAGCCTAGGAGGACCATCAGCGAATGTATGTCATGTTTGAAATAGCATTTTCTATATAGGTTCTCTTAGGTTGGTGTACTGATCCATCACAGTGGGTATAAGTGCCTTATTGTTTATAGTGTCCATATCTTGCATCTTAATGGGGTTATGGGGTCAAACATAAAAATCTTAAAACTGCCATATTTCCATAATTGTGGGTCAGATTTGTTTTAAACTTGATATGGTTGTCTGTTATTGACAGATTAACATCCCTGTGAAATTTATTGATAGAGGGGAAACATTTTGTGGTTTTATTTTTTGGTCATTGGAAAATTGTTGCTGTTTTAGTGCTATGGTAGCTTAGAAGACCATCAGCTGATGTATGTATTGTTTGAATTATATCTTTCTATATTATATTTATAGATTAAAATGGGTTGGGGAACAGTTTCAGACACTGTGTTTCAACATGGTATAGTGAGTTGTTAGTTTAGCAGTTGGTTCACAACTACACTATGGTAACCAGTATAGTCAATGTGTGTACCGATTGAATTTGCATTATCCTTAAATTTGAAAAAAAAATGGGAAACTGTTTAATTCCTTATATTTTAACATGTTTAGTTGTTTGGTAATGTAGTGGTTATACATAGGCCCAAAATGTTTTGGATCCAGTTTGAGCTCAATTTTTGGGCCCCAATTTCATTATCAAATTCATGATCTAAACATGTGGTATATTTCTTAATTCAATGGGGACACTGTACAGATAGGCCTTCATTTTTTGACCTGATTTGAACTCCGTTTTGGGCCCCTATCCTTGATAGCCCCAATTTTTGAGTCCCCACTTTTGAGAACCCCACTTTTCACTTGCCCTAACTTCTTTGCAAGGAACCACAGTGCCCATTGGGCTCTTGTTTTCAATCATGCAGTGAAATGGTTTTCTAAGTAGGCTTGACTGATGGCCTAACAACTTACTGTAGTCATGTACTGAAGTTGTCTATATGTGACCTCTGAGCCTCCTGGTGGAAAGTTTGGTCTACCTTCAAAAGTTATTGAGAACTCCAGGTGAAAGCTATTGTCAGTATACAGCATGCTATAGAACCAGTGTTTTCACGGGTAACCAGGGTATCCGGGTACCCGGCACAGCATTTTACTAATCGGATCCAAAGTGACAATTCATCAGTCCCTTCATAAAGTGAAAAACGACACAACCGCTTTATGAAAAGACTCTGTCAGATTGCCAAATTTTGCCTACTAGACACATCAAATAGTTCAAAATGGAATTTTCTTCTTTTTCTCTCGGAAAATTGCTGGCCCTATTAATGAGGAGGTGTAGAACTGTTGATGGATGTTTGCAGTACATTAGTGAGATCCCTCCATACGAATGCAATGTACTTTACTACTGTGGAAATGCCAATGATAACGATATAGCGGACGTTTGGTTTGGCACCTGATGGTTCTGAGAAAGAGAAATTACCTGATTTTGATTTTTAGGAATCTGTGAAAACACTGTTTAAATCAGACAGCACCAAGGTGCACTTGTATCCAGTAAGGTGTACTTTTTAACTGTTGTTGGCCTGTTGGCTAGCAAAGTGGAACAGAAGAGCAACAGGATGAACCCAACTTCCAGTATATATAAAGTCCAAATGAGATTATGGCGTATTCTCATAGCATAAAATAATATGGAATTACCCACCTTTCCATTTCCAGCTAAAGAAAATATTCTAACGTATGGGAGCATCTTTGTTGCAATGTGCACCCTGATCGTGCTGCAGATTCGATGGACTCGATGGACACTAAACAGATATAACAGATGATGAATGTCATAATTAGTGCCATGCAGACGTGTTGGTAATAGTGAGTATATTTTCAATTACTACATTGTAGAAATCAATTGCACTTTCTCAACGGACGTGCAGTCAGAACGCATGCACCGTTAACATACTGTTTCCAATGTGCTTCATTACATAAAATTTTTGTGAAGCATAATTCATTTTTGATTCCTTGCCGAAGGCAGGCAAGGAATCTATACGAAGGTGATGGCGTGTGTAAATTTGTGACGCCCTAGCTTGTAAACATGATGTCTCAAGAAGGGAATGGTGCTCGAACTTCAAAGTTGGTGTGTTGGTAGTCCATTGTGAGTACATGATCCCTATATTGTTTATCATAGAGGTCAAAGGTCATTTGAGGTCACCAGAGCTTAATGTGTGAAAACCTATCAAGGGAGATATCTCAGCAAGCCAGTTGTTGCTGGAACTTCAAACTCTTATCATAGATAGCACTTGATGAGTAGATGATGTCCAGCATTTTTATGGAGGTCAAAGGTTGTGTGAGGTCAATAGAGGACATAGTTTGAAAACCTTGTAAACAAGGTATCTCAAGAAGGGAAAGGTGCTTGAACTTCAAAGTTGGTGGGTTGGTTGTCAATTGTAAGTAGATGATTCCTATTGTTTTTCAGGGAGATTAAAGGTCATTTGAGGTCAGTACGAATGGACTTATGATATGCAATTTACTGTACGAAAACACATGAAAGGGTATATATAATAAAATCTATCATTCCAAAATCCTGTCATGGATTCAAAAGCCCAACATGTAATACTTTGGAAGGTTTACATGTCCTATATGTGTACATATGAAGAGATACAGTAAATCTCACACATATTAAGAAAATACATATTTTTTCATATTAAAACTTGCTAAAATTAGATCTTCAATAGCAGATTGTTGCTAAATAGAACTTCCATTTCCTTTCAACATACAGTATGGAGCTATTACAGCCCACTTAGCTTTTTAAATTTATCACTTTCTCTAACCTTCTCTATCCCAGTTGCCAGTCAAGATTTAGGAAGTACATTGTTTTAGTCACCATAAGGACTCCCAAGGGAGAAAGTTTACTCTTGGATGATACTTTGCCCCTTGCAATTCCAGATCATTAACCACAATTTGGTGTCAGGACCGTTTAAATTACTTGTAAATTACCTCAAAGATTAAGAGGGCAACACTGTATGTCATCCTTCATTACCACCATTCCCATCAGCTGAGTCGATGAATTTTGTAACGTTGCCAAACCCATAAATAATATGGCTCGTTTGGTGTAAAGTGCTTTTGTGTGTACAGAACAATAAGATATTGGCAAGGAATCACAAAGTCATTTGACTTGTTGGTTATCTTTCAAGTAATGCTACAAAAAAGTCATACTTCAATTCAGTTATATCGTGGGTTCGGGTAATTGCAATTCCTAACAGTGGTTAAAACGTAAATGTGGATTTACAAATCACGTCTTTTAGAGATGGATGTGTTTGAATATGTTAAAAATTTTGCAGCAACTAAGAGACTGGGTGGTTGAAGTACGCGACCTGTACAACACACCTTACGTATTGGAAAGCTAACAAGTATACCTCTAACGTCTTTCCTGTAGTGACTGTGCACGATGGTCGTTGAACTTTTCAGCTGCAGGGACTTTTCATAAAGCCTATTGTAGATGTCTTTTCTTTTACTTCATTCAACACATAGAATTATTACTCAGATACATAAAGTTTAGAGAACAGTATCTGTAGATTGCTGTCCTTTGAGTTAATTGTTCACAGAAAAGGCCACCTTTACTGTGTGCTACTATTGTTCGCCAGCGTCCATTCATTCGGCCACCCTTTAACAAGCAGTTCACCATGAAACGAGGACAATAGCCACATATTGTTAGTGCCTTGTGACTCCTCCCCCCCCCCCCCCCCTTTTTAAAAAAGCGATAATTGTACGATCAATGAAATAAGCCTTTCAAAGAAAAACAACTTATGAATAATCATTACACACTGCTTCTCCTCTCCAAACAAATGTTTCATTTTAAAGATAGATGAATTCGGTCTCAATAAAAACAGAAGCCTCGGAGACGTAAGTTGAGTATTGAGACCTTTCCTATCAAATGATGATTACATGAAATATAGAAACGGTTTCATCATATAATGGGAAACTTTCCATTTCAAAAACACAACTTGGAGCCATGAAAAAATTCCTTCGTTTGAGGGGGTGGGGTTTAGTCGTCTTGATTATGTCAACTAAGTAAACGTTTAAGAAAACGTATCAAGTTGCGATATTCACGTTGTAAAATATTTTCTGTCAGCACTTGCCTGCAATAACGTCTTTTGCCCTAATTTCGGAATTTATAGAAGGACATTATTAGAAAAACAAATGGTAAAGATGGAAACAAAATATTGACCTCTTGCAACTAAAGTGAATTAAGACTTCCTGGTCAGAGTATGGTAACTTGGAAGTGGCATAAAAGCCACCTCAGTTCAGCTATATCGTGAGTTCTAATGATTGCAATTCCTAACAGTGGTTAAAACCTAAATGTGGATTTACAAATCACGTCTTTTAGAGATAGATGTGTTTGAATATGTTAAAATTTTGCAGCAGCTAAGAGACTGGGTGGTTGAAGTACGCGACCTGTACAACACACCTTACGTATTGGAAAGCTAACAAGTATACCTCTAACGTCTTTCCTGTAGTGACTGTGCACGATGGTCGTTGAACTTTTCAGCTGCAGGGACTTTTCATAAAGCCTATTGTAGATGTCTTTTCTTTTACTTCATTCAACACATAGAATTATTACTCAGATACATAAAGTTTAGAGAACAGTATCTGTAGATTGCTGTCCTTTGAGTTAATTGTTCACAGAAAAGGCCACCTTTACTGTGTGCTACTATTGTTCGCCAGCGTCCATTCATTCGGCCACCCTTTAACAAGCAGTTCACCATGAAACGAGGACAATAGCCACATATTGTTAGTGCCTTGTGACTCCTCCCCCCCCCCCCTTTTTAAAGGGAACAAAATATTGACCTCTTGCAACTAAAGTTAAGACTTTCTGCTCAGAGTATGGTAACTTGGAAGTGGCATAAAAGTCACCTCAATTCAGCTAATATATCTTGAGTTCTGGTGATTGCAATTCCTACCAGTGGTTGAAACTTAGATGTGGATTTACAAATCACTTCTTTTAGAGATGGATGTGTTTGAATATGTTAAGAATTTTGCTACATCTAAAGGACTGGGTGGTTGGAGTAGGGACCTGTACAACACACCTTACCTATTTAAAAGCTAACAAGTATACCTCTCACATAAAAAAAAAATCTTAATTGACACTAATTGAAAGAGGAAAAACTCTTCAAACTTATTGCTTTCTAAAGTTAGCTACCCAGTGACAATTTCCTCCTTCGTCTAGTCTAGATAGCTAATAGTCGAACTTTGACATCTTATCCTGACCTTATATCCTCCCCTCGGGCATCTACCTATCAAGTTTATCCTACTTACCGTCTGTAGGAGGAGATGTTATATCTAGAGACATACCATGCACTCACATAAGCACACGCACACACACATCTGGATACCCCTTCCCGTCACCTCACCACAATCGGTAATCCTGATCCACGTGACTTTGTGCATCCTTAGGAAACCTACTAACGTCATTTTGTTTAGCTGAATACTTAAAGGGAAATAGGGCGTTTAGAATACACCCACATGGCATACAAAGAAAATAGCTTTAATAGTTTTTACACCATTCACTCTCACCAACAAACATCTGCAGAACCTTATCTCCACAAAATCTTATGCATGTGATGAGTAACGGAAGATGCATCATTTGAATTTTGAAAAGTTTGGGTGAACAAATTATTGCAGAGTAACAAATAATTGAATTTCTACCTGTGAAAAACTTATTTCTTGAAAAGAAGTCTACTGTCCTTCCTTATTTTGAATAATCTATCATTCTTTGTCGACAAACATTGGTTTAAAAAATATGGTTATTTTCTGTAAAACAAACGCCTTATTTCCTTTAAGAGGCCTCCGTATAGGGTCAACATTTACGTGTCAATTCACTAAAGCGGTTCAATGGAGTACAGCATCTCCTCGCTAATATACTACGTATAGGGATGAGATAACCACCTTGAAAAAAACTCGAACGCATAGAGTTATCCGCGTCCAAAATAATTGCTCAAATCTCAAAACATTTTCGAGGAAGTTGAAAGCCCTCATAAACCCTATCCATAACCGAAACAGTGACAAGTTACGGACAAATGCATCAAAGATGAAACCTTTTGGTTTCCATTTTTGAGGTTTAAATGAAAGTATTTTACTATATTTAAAAGAATTGGAAGCTGACATCTTTAAATTTTAGACCTCCTCCTCCCCTTGACATAATACAATGTATCAAATTCCTGACATTTACCCCCCCCCCCCCCCCCGTCTTCTCATATTCTTACTTTTTAATGAACTTTATAGATAGGTTATTTTCAAAACGCCCTTGAGGAATCCTACCAAAATGGTATTAATTCAAATGAGTGAGTCAGAAAAGATCGTACAGTACTAAACAACACAACTTCCAAGTCTACTCCACCTTTAGTAAAAATCGCATAACGACCCACTTGGAACAAAACATCTACTTTTTTCGCCAAGGTAAATCCAACATAAATCAGACATTTTAGCTCTCCGAAATTCACATTGGGCTTATCAAATATTTTTCTGGTTTGTTCCTACTGGTTTGTTCCTACATGTCGAAAAAGCTTTTAATAAAGCGTTGCACACCGGTATCAGATACAAAATGCCAAGATTCAACCCACGATTTAACTAGACTCTTTTCTTTCTTTCTCCCCAAATGGGAAGTCCTAATTCCCTTTACATAACCTGAATATTCTCCAGGCTACAAACTGCAAATTCAGTCAGTATGCCGATAATGATTGTATACAACGCACAAAAAAAAAAACACTAACCAAAATTTACAATTTCTTACCTTGAAAGCTGGTGCTTCATGAAACTGACATCTCGATAGATTTTTCTTAACATACTGTATTTTTATACATAAGATACTCTTTTTTAGACACTCGTTCTCTTCTAAAGGTTTTAAAATAACACCGTGCATTTGTCTTCAAAGTATCATCTATAATGCTTTTATTAAAGCCTCTCCCAGTGCAACTTTCCTTGATGTCACTTTCGGAAACAACCTTAATTTTAAACGTCAAAGCAATAATTCTGCCATTCCGTTGCTGGATTGGCACAACTGCACTATCTCCATTGCCTATGTTCCGCCCGATATCCTCGTCAAGATTGCCAAAAAGAAAAATCCGTCCAGTCCTTTACTGTAGAATTTCTCTTACCACTATAGCTGACGTCAATGAGTAAGTTCTGAATAGAATTCGTGGAGATTGCAACCCATATCTGCTCGCTCATAAAATCCCTGGTTACATTGGTAGGTCTTATACCTACAATCCTGACAACGCGGTATACGATTTTTTCATTTCTTCAGAGACTTTGAGATTTGAAACTTTACAAGGATAACAACTCGGTTGTTGGTGGTTGATCTGAACGCCAGTTACGAAAAGAGCAAGCCGCTACAATGCATTTCCCAAAACATCCTAATTATGCAGAAACTCCTCTTGCTTAAATCCGCATTCCTTTCTGGCTCACTTCCATTACCTTGCAAGTAAATTGTTACAGCTTTTTTTTTTTAAGAATGCAGTGTGATTGTAGACATCGTCATTGTTGTCAATGGATAGCTTTGCCTTAAAAAGAAAAGAAGGAAAAAATGTCACCGTAGCTCATCCACACTCCCTTATAGGACCTTTCGTGAGGGTGATCAGAGGTGAACTTTATGATTGTACATATGTATCTACCTATATGTCCCCTGTTTCTAAAGTTCATCTGATATGCATCTAGAAAAGAGCTCGCTTTATTCAAAATTTGCAGAGTGAAGCTAACGTTAGCATGACAATCATTACACGCAGAGAGCCCTTTTAAGCAAATCTTGAGCGTAAACCTACAGCAAAAACATGTGAACAAGCTAACAGTAACAACAAAAATGGTCTGGAAAAATGCCATTGAAGAGGCAAAATCATGATTTAAAAATTTGTAACATTAGGTAGAAACCGTGGGAATAGGATGCTCCGGCCTAGGCAAGTCTACCTCTCCTTATCCTAATTACTATGCAAATGCAGTACTGGACAGTTGACCAACCAGACAAGGGCGATTTCATAAACAGCGCTCAGCTTGTTTAAGTTGTTCGAGGCATGGTGATCAAAAATTTGTGAAGCTTCTTAGGCCTTTGCTTTTTATGGCTTATTTTTTTTTTAGGGGTGCGTGAAGTTTGGCAGTGCGCGAAGATTGTTGGATGCACCGTACATTTGGCATATTAAGTTTGAAGGAACCTTAGTCAATCATGGTTGAAGACAAAACAAAAGAGTAGATACAGTATTAGCAAGTACACCTACGTAGAATGACACATACCCTAAATAGAGAGACACACTCTAGCTACAATACTACACCTTCTGAAACTGTAACGTCATTAATTCAGACAATCCAACCCAATTTTGTTGAAAGCAGAGGGACATACTTCCTTAAAATTATTCAACTGCTGTTGTAGGCTTGTTGCATACGCTATAGGCTAGGCTCCATCTCCTAATTTAAAATGACTCCAACAACACAACCCAAAAATTCAACTCAAAATCACCTCACATCTCCAAAACAATGATCCACCTGCTAGACATAGGCAGGCTACATTTACGCAATAGCTTATGCCTATAGCTATGCCATTTGACTAAAATTTGCTTATGACTCTACAAAGTTAAAATGTGTCAATTTCGGCACATAAAAATACTTCTGACATCAGAATCTTCAGTTCAAGTTGTGCTCAACTTTAAAATGAGAAGAGACAGTATGTACACTTACAGAAGATCTATTCATATTATCATTACAACTGGATTTTACCAACTTCATAATCAGTGATCATACAGTATCCTTAGGTATGTCTTTGTAGGTGCAGTCATGCTACAAGTAATGCATGCCTACATTCTGCTTTTTTTTCTGTTTTCTTTCTAACATTGTAGATACAAGCTTCACCTAAGACATTTCGGTCACAAAATTCTGTAATGTTTGCAAATAGTTAGTTCATAAAATTTTTCCATGAGTACCATAGTCACTTTGAACATCTGTAATTGATTTTTCTTTTTTTGGTATTACTGACTATACATTTTAGATCAGGTTCGCTTGCACTCTCATTGTGTCTACGTACATGTTGTCTTGGTGTTTACAACACAGTGAACCACGCATGTCATGATACTAGTTGACTTACTGTACTGTATGTCATGATTAGGCTACTTACATTACAACTTAGCTGAGGCTACTAATAAGACTAGCCTACATTTCTAGCCTACATACACTTGTATGTCGTAAGTATTTTCTCCATACATTATTCACACAGTACATATTAAATAACAAGCACTGTACCATATATAGCCACATTGATTGTCACCGGCTAGACTGGATTCATTTGAGTTTGATAATGTACTGACTTTGTAAGCAATGAAGCGCACAATAATGTTGAATGTTTATTATTATTATTTTTTTGCATCGAACACAAGCGGTGTAAAGTTCACCCATTATCAACATTATTTGGTCTGTCTGCTTTACTTTTCCAATCCTCATGGATTTTCATTGCCCTAAAACACAAGTGCTTAAATGTTTTTCTCCACCAGTGGCCTTAACGATAAAGCTGGAGAATAAATAAATGATACTGAATTACCCTAATTCTTTATGTCTTTTGTTTGTTGGTTGTCCATATAGAATCACAATAGGATCATTAAGTCAATATGGTACAGAAGTGCACTAAGTCTTGGCTATTCATGCAAAGCCTCTCTAGTGTCAGTGCTGCCCAATGTACAGCTGTGTTTTTCACTCTTATCAATGCAGTGATTTAAATTAACAAACACATAGAAGACTGTCAATCACACTTAAACATAGGAAGTTATATGAGAGATGGTAAACCCATTAACTCTTAACAAGTTGTGAGATGAAAAGAGATAACAAGCTTCAAATCCTTGTTTATATACTGAAACGGTAAAGCCTACTGCTGGCATTCCATTTCTTTGCGTAGGTTTCAGACAGTAAAAGACAAGTCTATCTGCTCGTGCTGTCCTATATTGTTGGAAAACCTTGCGAACCTTCCGAACATGGTTCAAGGGAAATAGGCGACGCTCATGGGAAATCCTGCATGTCTGGACACATCTTTTTCTTTTTTTTTTTAAAAAATAAATAAAAACAGGGAAAAAATGATGGAGATCAAATGTCAGTTGAGTTCGTTGGGGTCAATTTGGGAAAACTATGTAAATGCAATATGTCAATGAGAAAAGCTGATACATACAGTATCTCATATTTGGTATGTAGGTGTAATTCATAGGATACAGGAACCCTATTGTGATCGATGGAGGTCAATGGTCATCTGCCGTTAGAAGTGGTAAGTGTGTGAAAAACTTTTAAACACAAATATCTCAAGAAGGAGGAACCTTTTGTCTTTTAGTGGAGGTCAAAGGTCATTTGACATCAACAAGGGTCAAATTATTGAAACCTGATAGACATGTTCTCAAGAAAGGAAGCTTTTAAAGCATAGGCAGCTTATGACACATCCTAATTCAATACTGTGAGTTAAAAAATAAATCCTCATAACTGGATTATCGAAACCACAGTGCATTTGTGCAATATGATTACAAAAGATAATCATATGATGTCGTGATTGTGTGTGTATGTGTGTGGATGTTTGTCAATGTGAAAGGTCTTATGAGGTCACCAGATCTTAAAATTTAGAGCATTGTTTCCACAATATCTCACGACATGAGTCATCAGAAACTATTAATACATGCTATTTGAATGCTTTACATCAGAGTAACCTTGTTGTTTTTGATGGAGATCAAAGGTAATATGAAGTCATTAAATCTCAGGCACTGAAAGTTTGTTAACGTTTCAAGACAGAAATAACGGAAACTTATGATAATTAGCATGTGAATGTTTCAAAACAAGTAGATGAATCTTGCTGCTTAAATGTAGGCTTTAGTGACATCTGAGGTTACTTGAGTTTGAGTTTATTCATTCACGCATGTATATATATACAAATGATTTAATTATATAGGTTACTTGTTTCGTAATTATTAAGTACTATATACACATACATGAAAGGGACGTCATAAGCTCTGAGAGAGCTTGAGGTGACGTCCAACAGAAAATAAACAAAGTTAAACTAATTGGGAATGAAGATCAGGTGACTTAAGAACAACAAAACTTTACAATAGTTATTTACAACAAAAATTGTAAATGAAATAAATAAATAAGAATAAGAAAAGAACCTTAAGAGTATTAAGAGTAGGAAGAAAAAAAGGTGGGGAGGAGGGAGGTGGGTGGATTTAGGAAAAACAAAGGGAAAAGGGATGAAGAAAGTTTTCTACATCACTTGTAATAAATCAGTATTGCATAGTATATTTATCCAAGATAAGACTCTTAATTTGTCTCTTAAAGCTATTTTTTGTAGGGCACATTCGAATATCCATAGGTAAAGAATTCCAACGGTCGGGGCCAGAGTGTCTAATAGATCGATGGGCGAGAGCTGTTTTGGGGTTTTCTAGATGAACATTTAAAGAAATTCGGGTTGGATAATTGTGGATAGCAGAGTTGATGCGAAACATGTGTAACAGGTTGGCGGGCAGTTCTTGAGTACGGAATCTGTACATAAAAAGAGCAATTTGGAGGTAATGAATATCATGTATAGTAAGTGTGCGTAGCTCATAAATAATGGATTCGAACGTGCCCGATAATCTGAGTTCGTACAAATCCGGACAGCTTTTTTCTGGAGAAGAAGCAAGGAGTTAATTTTAGATTTTTGACAAGCCCAAACAACATTGCAGTATGAAATGAAGGGTAGTATAATCTAATTATAAACAGTAATCAAAGTTCGTCGAGGAATATAAGAACTTACTTTATACATTGCACCAACTCCACGTGATACAGACGTAATAGCGTTAGCTATATGAGAATTCCAGTTCAATTCCTCATCGACAGTAATACCTAGGAATTTGGTACCTACTTTTTGATCAGTTTTCATATTGCCAATAAAAATATTAAAGGAAGGGTTAGTGTTAATTGACCTTTGATTCTTGAAGAGCATAAAGTTCGTTTTATTTACATTTAATGATAACCTGTTACTTCTGAACCATGTGGAGACCTTGGGTAACTCCGTATTCATCGTTTCAATAAGATGCTCAAAATTATGGTGAGATAAAAATACATTAATATCGTCAGCAAATAAGATGAAATGAAGTAATGAAGATGAGTTACAAATATCATTGATATATATGAGAAATAACAAGGGTCCAAGGATAGAACCTTGGGGGACACCACATCTGATCAATGAAGTATCAGAGTTTATATTATTATAAGTAGTGTACTGTTTTCTGTCGGAAAGGTAGTTTTCAAACCATAAGAGAGGAATTCCTCTAATACCATAAAAGTTTAATTTTTTTAGTAAAATATGATGGTCAAGAGTATCGAAAGCTTTGCTAAGATCCATAAAAACGTCAAGTACATGTTCGTTTTTGGATAATGAAATTGAAATCTTATCACAAAGCTCAATAAGAGCAATATCTGTAGATTTGTGTTTTTGAAAGCCATATTGACATGGAAAGAGTAAGTTGTTTTTCATAAAGAAAGAATACAGTCTATTATATACAACTCTTTCGAGGATTTTGGAGAAGCTAGAGAGGATAGATATGGGACGATAATTGCTTATCAGAGAGGCATCGTCCTTTTTATAAATGGGTATCACTTTGGCAAGTTTCATTTTAGTAGGGAAAGTACCAGTACTTAGTGACAAGTTGATGATGTGTGTAATAGGGGAGACGATGAACACAATTATTTTCTTCAGAAGATTATTGCTGATTTCATCATGACTGGTTGAGTCACTAGATTTAAGTGAGTTTACTACCTGAATTATTTCAAATGGTGTAGATGGAGTAACATGTAAGGAAGACACACATGGTGTTTTGAGAAAATGTTTAAAATTTGCATTAGTAGCCTGGACCGATGAGACCTGCTCAGGTCCTATATTAACAAAGTACGTGTTGAAAGCATTGACGATATCTCGTGGTTGGTCATAAATACAATTATTATGAGATTATTATGAGATTATTATTTTTTACAGTTTAATGTAAAAAATTGAAAATATGGTGAACACAGTAGGCCTAGCTCGAGGTAAGAATCACGGAAACTATTTGTACCTTCTGAGTGAATATGTTAAATCAACTAGAAGAACCCTATCGTTTTCGGTTGAGACTGATGTCATCCAAGTATTGTATAGAGATGGTCATTCTACCCCACCGTACGCAAAAAGGTCGTACAAAGTTCAGTCTTCCGGTGTTTACCCCAGATTTATTTTAACCTTTTCTTTATTTCCCTCCGACAGTCAGATTAGACGATACAACACATTAAAAATAGTTAACTTAGACCCTGTTCTCAGAAAGGTTGCGCAATCCTTTCGTGATTGGGTAGATCACGGATGGCAACCGCCTCATTCAATTACGTAGGTCAACCATTTGACCTGTGATTGGTCAGTGTCAGCAGTCTATCCCGTGATCGTTAGCAGTTCGGCGTGGGATCGATCCATCGACCTCGCCACTCCGCTGACTCTGGTTCTCTGGACATACAACCATAATCATCGTCTGTCTCTGTCTGTGAACTATGTAGGCCTCCGTCATCTTATCTCTGCGTCGGTTTCTCTCTCTCTTTCATCATCCTCATCTTGATTCTTGCTTAATTAATCTATGTGCCAGTCGAATCAACGATAAATGGAACTTTAATCTCTAAAAAATCTTTCTTGGTTCTGACGTCTCTCTCGTTGCGTCTAACATCCGTCGCTGGGGCAGTCATATCCACGACTGTGAACCCCTAAAACCCGTCATATTCTACACAAGGTACAAATAGTGGAAACTCTGAAACAGCAGAATTAATGGAAACATTTGAATAGTATCAGTGTCAGTATATCTTTTTACCGAGGTGTATCTTAGACCAACAATAAAGGAAATAATGTGGGTGACTCCCAGACCCCCTTGGTTCAAGGGGCTAATCAAAGTAGATCTTTTTATTTCGTCTGGTTTTCCTGACCAGATGAAACGAAATAAACAAGCTTCCAAATATTTTATGAGGGTAACAGGAGGGTTGGGTAAAACTTGAAATAGGAAAACTTGTTCAGGTAATCCGGTACCGAATGGTTCAGGTCACAAGCCTGTGATGTGTACAGTTTCAACGTCCAGTTTAAATTTTAATCGGACTCATAAATGACTGATTGCATTTATCAGAGTCGTTTAAAAATTAATCCAGGAATATCAATTCTGCAAAATATGGAATCTGGTTTATTTATTTTAAGATGCAAAGTTAATTGTCTTCATATTTGGAGAAAATATGCACAGTGGTGCTCACTACTATTAAGGAAGTGTTATACCTCAAAAATAAGTTCTTGAAGGTACTTTGAGTCGTTCAAGGTCTTTCTTCTCTAATTAAATTCTACGATAGTTACTATAGAGACCAATCAAACAGACCTATTCCTGGTTTACGCTGAGACGCACAATTGTCTTCACATTTGAGGCTAACGGTTTCTGCATAGTTGGGTATAGGGAACAGAGCGTGGTATGTGAGATTTGTTAGTTAAATGTCTTACAGTTATTGCCTCCAGTTTTTATTTACAACCAACGAGTTGGAGTCATTAATTACTTATTACATTTAATCAGAATCGTTTAAAAAATAATCCAGGAATATCAAGTCTACATAATATGGAATTTGGTTTATTTATTTTAAGACGCACAGTTAATTGTCTACATATTTGAAGCCAATATACACAATGGTGCTCACTACTATTAAGAACGCGTTATACCTCAAAAATAAGCTTTTCTACGATAGTTACTATAGAGATCAATCAACGTAACATATTTAAAAAATATGTACATGTATTATAGGCCTATTCCTTGTTTACGCTGAGACGCACAATTGTCTTCACATTTGAGGCTAACGGTTTCTGCATAGTTGGGTATAGGGAACAGAGCGTGGTATGTGAGATTTGTTAGTTAAATGTCTTACAGTTATTGCCTCCAGTTTTTATTTACAACCAACGAGTTGGAGTCATTAATTACTTATTACATTTAATCAGAATCGTTTAAAAAATAATCCAGGAATATCAAGTCTACATAATATGGAATTTGGTTTATTTATTTTAAGACGCACAGTTAATTGTCTACATATTTGAAGCCAATATACACAATGGTGCTCACTACTATTAAGAACGCGTTATACCTCAAAAATAAGCTTTTCTACGATAGTTACTATAGAGATCAATCAACGTAACATATTTAAAAAATATGTACATGTATTATAGGCCTATTCCTTGTTTACGCTGAGACGCACAACTGTCTTCACATTTGAAGCTAACAGTTTCTGCACACTTGGGTATAGGGAACAGAGCTTGGTATGTGAGATTTGTTAGTTAAATGTCGTACAGTGATTGCCTCCAGTTTTTATTTACAACCAACGAGTTGGAGTCATTAATGAACTATTACATTTAGTCAGAGTCGTTTGAAAATTCATCCAGGAATATCAAGTCTACGTTATATGGAATTTGGTTTATTTATTTTAAGACGCACAGTTAATTGTCGTCATAGGCTATTTGAAGCCAATATACACAATGGTGCTCACTACTATTAAGGACGTGTAATACCTTAAAAATAAGTTTTTGAAGGTACGTTAAGCCATTTAAAGTCTTTATTTTCTGATTAAATTCTACGATAGTTACTATAGAGATCAATCAACGTAACGTGTATGTATTATAGGCCTATTCCTAGCTAACGGTTTCTGCACACTTGGGTATAGGGAACAGAGCTTAGTATGTGACATTTGTTAGTTAAATGTCTTACAGTGATTGCCTCCAGTTTCAAATTCAACCTATGAGTTGGACCCATGAATAGGGAACTTGGCTTATTTATTTTATGATGCACAGTTAATTGTCTTCATATTTGAAGCCAATATACAAAATGGTGCTCACTATAAAGACGTGTTATACCTCCGTCAAAAACAAGTTCTTGAAGGTACCGTAAGCCAATTAAAGTCTTTATGTTCTGATTTAATTCTACGAAAGTTACTATAGAGATCAATTAACCTACAATATTAAAAATATATATATATATTTTTTATTATAGGCCTATTCCTTGTTTACGCTGAGACGCACAATTGTCTTCACATTTGAAGCTAACAGTTTCTGCACACTTGGGTATAGGGAACAGAGCTTAGTATGTGACATTTGTTAGTTAAATGTCTTACAGTGATTGCCTCCAGTTTTTATTTACAACCAACGAGTTGGAGTCATTTATGAATTATTACATTTAGTCAGAGTCGTTTGAAAATTCATCCAGGAATATCGAGTCTACTTTATAAGGAATTTGGAATATTTATTTTAAGACGCACAGTTAAATGTCTTCATTCTGTATTTGAAGCCAACGTACACAGTGGTGCTCCCTACCCAAAGCCGATACCGTAACTTATAAAGCCAAATTTTGTACTTTCCTCAGCACAGTGCTAGCACGCCTGGATGTCATCATAGTAGGGCCTAATTATTTTTGGAAATTTACCGTCCCAGGATTGCTTCAAGTTGAAGTTAGCAGCAATCTAGAGCAAATACTGTCAGCGCTTCTGAGCGCTTGACACACTTTAATATACAGTGTTAATAACACGTCCCTGGTAAGACACTGTGAACCGCTCGTTGTGCACTACCTTCAACAGTTCTGTTGGGGTACAACACCGGTCACACCGGCCTAACTGAATCCAAAATATTCTTTCAATTTATGTTAAAAGCATTTGAATAAAATTCAGGTGAGCCTTTTATATAAAATAAAATGAAGGGCATTGTCCCACGTAAATTCTGTCGCAACGACAAGTTAACTTAGTAACTTGGACGAAAATCATGAACGATACGGGGGGGGGGGGGGGGGCGGCGGTAACCCTCACATTTCGATGGGTGGGGGACACAATATCAGATATGCCTTCCCACGCATTTCTTAAAAGAGAAATGTGGCTCATTTGAACGGGGGTTGGGGGTTGTAAATAATGCCACCTCTCACTTTTGGTGAGTGACTCATGTACGGGTGCTGGTCTTATAAGGGCACTCGACATGCGTTACAAATTTAGCGGTTCATATTTCAACGTTAGACTCATCTACACATCCCAAATGTTCAATTTTTCCCCCGTGCTTCACGTGCAGTGCTTAATTTACCATGTTAATGTTCAAAACGAGGCGATGGATTAACTGACCTTGCCAGTCTAGACTTCATTTAGGTTTTGAGCAGCGTCTAACGTTTAAAAAATCCGAAGAATGCCAAGAGCAAAAAGTATGAAAGGTCGCCTGCACGTTGCTTGTAAACGGAGCTCCACCATCAGCTTACCGGAAAATTGTTGACAGAAAAACCACCCAGCCCACTGAAAATGGAATTGGCGAACCCATTTTACTATTCATGTAGGCATCACCCACCCCCGTAGCTTACTTCGTTTTCAAGTAAGTTTATTTACTTTTCGTTTCTGTCAAAATATGACTGGGGCACGTTCCCTTATGCTCCCTCAATTGTTATTGTCTCCAACTGAGCGGAGTGTTACCATTGGTCAACGATAAGTGTACAGAGAACTTTTCGATAAAAATGCCGATTAGATTGTAGGAAATGGCATCCCCAGTGACGGAGCTATCGTATGGTCAGGGTGAGGTCCCCCTCCCCGACTCAAAAGGATTACCGGTGCCCTTTTCAGCTTTTTACCAAAAGATAAAGAAAGGTAAGAATACACCAGTGTCCTCCTCATCCAGGAAATGATGGTGGTGTTGCAAATTTTCTGTCTCCAAATTTAAGCAAGTGCAGTATTTGCTATGAATTGTGCAAATTTGATCAGACTTTTTCAAAGGGAAATTCCCAAATGAGATTAAGTTTTCATCTAAGAAAATACTGACAATACCATTTTCTGGAGCTGACTGTGCCAGGTAAGGGCGATTTCCGACAGTCTACTAGTAGGGGGGATTTTTATGTATTTTTATCAGGTACACTCACATCCGAACGATAATGCCCCCCCCCCCCAAAAAAAAAAAATCTCAGTCCACCCCTAATAAAAACTTATAGGCCTAACTGCGCCAATGCAATACTTCATACTGTATTTCTATCACACTGTATCACTTGTTGATGTCCGTTCATCCATGTCCCATGCCCAGTAAGCAAACAAATCTAGCTACGTTCCCGGCACACTTCGAGTTTCTTAAAACCCTGCTAACACTTTAACTTAACTGCCGGCCAATCAAAAAGTGTGGGAATAAAGATAAATTCACCTCCACCAAACTATTGGACAAGTGATCTAAAAATATATGAAAGAGGATGCATAATTTATCATCATTGCACTTTCGGCTCAACCGATCTGATAATTAGCATTCTCATAGATTAACCTTAACTCTCATTAATTTAAGAAATTGCAAACCGAAAATCCTTGTTTCAAGACTGTGCATATGCAGCTTAAGACACAGGAGGTGCCGTTTCCGGACATCTGGTTAGTTTGAAAAGCCAAAATTTTCTTGTACGCTTCATGTCAACTGATGGTGTCGCTCAGCTTAGATGGTCCATAGGGTTTGGGTTGCGACGACTGGTTATTTTGACGCCAGTTTGCCTCCAACTGTACGACCTTTTTGATCCTTTGTCAGACCTGATAACTAAAAAAATTGCCGTTTTACATGTTTGTTTTCACTGAATAAGTTGAGATCATGTATCACCTTTGAATTACCTGCATGCAAGTACATATCGCCCACATTGTTCGCTCAGGTGGAACGCAATGCCTAAAATCTCAACCCTCTCCGTATAAGAACATTAATAGTCCTCACCATAACCCCCCCCCCCCGATCCCCGCTGCTTATATCTTTATACAGTGCCCCTAAAAGAAATCCCCCCCCCCCCACATCTGTCTGAAACATCCACTTCGCCACTGTCTGTCCCCTCCCTCTCCTTTCTTCGTCCTTGCTGTCTCGTAACAAAAAGGAAGCAATTGGTGGTGTTTCCTTCTCTGTCTGCACGACTCAAGAGATTCGTGAATAATGGCCGCTGCGTCAGCAGTTGCTGTCACAATGTCACAGTGTGCATGAACACAGTTGCCTATAGTAAGTGCTGTATTTAGTGTGTAAGTAGTTGCTGGATTCAAACATTTTAGGCGAAGGTTCATTGTGTTGTATGTGATACACTAGTGTTAGTGTTATTTGTTGACAAAAAGGCCATATTAGTGATTTATAATTAACTGTATAATATCTAGACAAGACGGAGGCTGGAACACAAACATCCTCTTCATTATAATGAACGAGGGATGGTTGGAATTAGAAAGCGACCCAGGTAATTGCAGGTCTAACTGTGGTAGGCCCTGTAATGAATCTATAGGGCTATATGCCAAGTCTGCTCAGCGTAGGCTAGGCTGTAATTTTAGTGTGAATGTATACTGTAAGTGTAACTAGCCCAACGTTAAGTGTTGCCTGTTGTAACTTGGAGTTGGTCAGCTCAACTAAGTAGCAATAGATATGAGGTCCGGGCACCTTAATACAAGTATTTCAGTAATACAGGATTGTTAATTTGATATATTTTTGGTTCTAATTTAGAATCAGTGACCACTAGTCAAGGTTATTGATGATGGTTAGGATTAAGTATTTGATGAGAAAAAACAAGTTGAAGGTGTAAAAAGCTATTTAGGCCTAGCTTTAAAGACAAGAACTCATCACCCCAAACAGTTTCAATTCTCCCAACCACCTACATCTAAGTCACTCCCTTAGCCTGTCTTACATTCCTCCACGTGTAATCAAAACAATGGATCCCTGTGCACGCTGTGTAATATGAGCTACTCTGCATCTTTCGAATTTGCTGTCGATCAAAGAGTAGTGTAACTTAGAACCAGTCGAGAATTTTGCTTTCTGGAAGGTGGAAATATAGCTTATGGTGATGAGTTACGGCCTTTAATCTAAATAACCATCAATCATGGTTAGAATTGAGAGTTAGGGTTAAGTTTAGGGGGAAATTAAACAGAGACAAGTATTTTAGGAAGAATACGTCACTTCCGGTCACTTATTCTAAATTAGTACCATAATTAGTAAATCTTTTAATCAGTGATTGAAATAAATACATTTAAGTAAAATAAATCAATTTAAATCATTCTTCAAAAATAATCAGGATATTAATCGTGATTTTAGCCTAAGTTGACTTCATTAAATCAAACAACCCTGGAGTAACAGAGTAATTGCAGAATACCCCACATGTGTAAGCTATGCTGGAAAAATTTGAAAGCTACACAGTGACGCTACCAGCTTACTGCACATAATTTAACGGTTTACCTGAAGCCCACTGGCATCAAATGTCGATGGGGTCGTGAGAACTGGGGCAGACAGCCATCGCTGGCTAATGTATTGCGTTAGTGTAAGAATTGATTCTACAGTAGGCCTGAGTACAAGTTGAAAATCAGTTGAAATTCTTGTTATCTGTAGTAGTCCTTTTGAGCGAGATTAATTGAAAGTAAAAAAAACATATTTTACTATGTTACCTATATAAGGCTACAAGGATACCTAGTCAATTGGAAAATAATTCTTTCACTCACTAGGTCTATAGAAGAAAACAACTTGCAAAAATTTCAAGAATATGCAGTAAGAACCAGAATAGGCCTACAGGATACACATTTTAATAAGCTACAAAGATACTCAGTCATATCATTTGATATATTTTTAACGGAGGCCAGGAGGATACTCAGTCACATCGTTTGATATATTTTTAGAAGCTACGAGGATAGGCAGTCAAGGTGAGTAGTTGCCTAGCCTGTTCAAAAACAGCTTCATCTTACATGGTATTCTGCAATTGTTCCGGAGAAATATTAATAGCCTAAGTACTCTGTAGGTCTAACTTGAAACATGATAGCATAGCCTAGCTTAGCATTACATAGCATAACACTGCAGTAGTTCAATGCTGAGTTAAATGATGGCAGTATAAGCTGAATACAATGCCCCAAATGAAAGTGCCCTGCAAAATCACAGTTAGAGTGGCCAGAAGGCGTACATCACCATGGAGGTGCAGTTATCAGGGTTTAGGCGAAAATGACTGAACTGTGAGTATATGGTATAGCATAGGGAGGTTACATTCTGTCCAGATTGCATAGTTTGTAAATTGCGCACGGGATTCAAGCGTTAAGTTCAAATTGCACGTAAAGGAGTGCTTTTAGCAGAGACTTTGGTGCACAGGCCATCTAGTGCTTAGTATACACAAAACATTTAGTTCTAATATAATAACACAAGGTAAGTCACTTCAGAGACCACTGCATACCGGTTTGAGCAAACTGCTCATGAGTTCTTGCCTTATTCGTAACTTTACCTCATTTTATTATCCAAGAACATTCCAATCACCATTCATGATCAGTTCAGTAGTACAATGACTCCTTTGTAATCAAAAAATTAGTCAAACATGGAAAATCTCCTCAGATCATGTTCTAGATTGTTCGTCATTGTGTAGTGACGTCACATTGTTTTTTTACTGGGACTTCACTCTGCCTTCATTACCTAATACATGTACTGTGTCATTTTCAAGGTAAAGTAGCCTTTCATACACTCAGAATATAACTGCACCTTAGTCCACCCCACATTGGTTTCTTTGTGGACTTGGATAGTTGTACAGAAAACAGGCTCATCATGTGTACTTTAAGTCAACCCAACCAGCTAGGAACACGATTGCAGTGACTGTGCCTCCTGATTTCAGAAAAGGCTACTCCACTGTGGCAGGGTATTCAGGGCCCCCAGGTTTATGCTTCACAAAATGGGAAATCCTGGTTTCTGCTATTGATATCCCATATATTTTTTTTTTCCATTCACAACTTTTATCCTTGGATTTTTTCGGACATAAAGCACAATTGGTGCAGTGGCCTAAACATGACTGCCGTGAAGAAATAAAGTAAAACCCTCAGTAATAAATCCAAGTACAGTAGGGTTGGCTTTGTGATGTTTTGTATGAGAGTATGATGTAATGTCACATAAATCATTTAAGTTAATTAAAAAAAAATTGATAAAAATTGTTTTCCACTTCCTGTCATCAGTGACCAAACATTCTTCCCAGCTATTAATGAGAGAAAAGAAAATACCTGATACTACTGTTCTGAAAGCTCCAGTGCGACAACCCTTCAGAAAATTCAGTTGACACTCTTGCCATGTTTTTGACCTGATTGGATTTGTATTACTTGTTTGAGAACTCTCTCAAGTCACATACTGTACTTCAAGCAAGCATTCTTAATTGTGATTGTTGCTTTACATAATGCTGTTCAAAACTGCTGTTATCACTTGGATTATCATGTGTGTTTCTTGTCAATATTTGTTATTACTTTATCTACCACATATCCAAAATTACTTCAGTGCCGGCATTGAGTTTGAACTCCACTACTCCACTAATGAAAGTAGCAAGGTTTGCAAATTCCCAAGCAGGGTTTGCAATCCTCTTTCATGTCACAAGCAAACAAGCACACCATAGTAAGACAGTACTGTAAGAGTTATGAGGCTTTTTACAGCAACTTCCAAACATAAACTCTTGCAAATTGGTTCAACTGTGGTTTACCAGTTACCGTATGAGACATATATATCCATCCTGTGTTAACTGAATGCTGCTGCATAAGACAGATATATACGACAATGTCCTGTAATATATGCACAAAACTGCATCACATAACCCCTAGCCTAATCAACAATACAGCTTTTAATGATAATTCACTTGTGCACACAGTGATCATTCTAGCCCTAGTATGTGTTTGCTATTTGCCATAGGACCTGGTATATTCTTTTCAAATTGTACATTGATCATCTAAAAAGAGCCAGGAAGTGTTCTAGAGCTCCCTGCATTGTTTGAAATCCCTTCTGCAAAGGACTACGTGGGGTATTTTCTTTCTGATTTCAATATTGCAATTTGCTCCCTCTATTTAAAGGGAAATGGGGCGTTTAGAATACACCAACATGACATACAAAAGAAGTAGCTTTAGTCATTGTTCAACCATCCAATCTCATCAATAAACACCTGCAAAAGCTTCATCTCCTCAAAACATTATGCATGTGATGAGCAACGGAAGATGCATCATTTGAATTTTGAAAAGTTTGGGTGAACAAATTAGTGTTGAGTAAGAAATAACTGAATTTCTATTTGTGAAAAGCTTATTTCTTGAAAAGAAGGCTTATTTTGAATAATTTATCATTCTACGTCCACAAACATTGGTTTCAAAACTATGGATGTTTTCTCTAAAACAAATGCCTTATTTGCCTTTAAGAATAGCAGGATTTTTTGACCTACAGTAAGGAGAAGCTTTGGAGGGGTTATTTGACTAAAGTTTGGAGTTCAATAGTGACTCACAAAATGAGGAAGAGCATGGTTTTTGAGCGGAACTTGTAATTAGAAAATAACCTCATGCAAATGATATGAAGACATTGTCTTTGGCATGCATTTGCTTCAAAAGAGGAGGAAAATTATGTGATGGCATGTGTTCGTGTTAAATATTTACAGTGTAGTAGTTCTTTGTAGTAGTTTCTTGTGTTCAGTTGAAATTAGGAAAAAAGACTCTTTTGCGAAAATATATTCCACAGTGGGATGTAAGTTAGATATTTTAATTCCACAGTTAACTGGCTAATAAGATTGTGCATTACAGAAGTTGTAACAGCAGGGGGATGCTAAAAAAGGTTTTTGTAGAGCCATTGTTAATCTTAGCCTTGCCCTCAAGCTGCCTTCTATGAAGAGTTTTTTAACTTATTATTTTACAACGTTGGTATCAATTTGTTTCTTTCAGTATCATAGCAGATAGATAACTATTTGCTAACAGTGTTGTACTAACTTGTAGATTAATGATTAATATAGTCTGCTGGAATTGCTTGACAATATTACTTGATGATTTATTTTCTAAAGTGCAAAATATTAGATTTGGGACAGGGCATGGCATATGGTGTCAATGTTTTTGTCATTGTGTTTTTCTCATTACAGTATTTTTTCATTTTTCCATTAAATTAGACTTTTCATCATTCATGTTGTAAATTCCTATAACGTAAGGTCATTATTATGATTAGGTAGCAGTTTTAGTTGATATAAGATTGTTTGATGCACTGTGCAATTAAATTGACAGTACACCATTCTATCCTTTATATTACAGGCTTATTCACACTCCTGGTGCAAGATTTTGGTGAGTGAAATTGAAAAGTTGCTAAGACAGAATTATACCATAACTTAAAGTTTTCTTGTCACTACTGAGAGAACTATTGTAGTATACATCTTCATAGTGTTTATGCCTACCTGCATAAGACACTCTTACATCTTTTCAAAGTATTTACAAGATCTGAAAAATTGCTTCATTTTGTGATTGTTTGAAAACTGTAAAACCAAATGAAAGTGCATCATTTAGGAAATTTGAAGTAAATAACTGTAGAAGGGTAAAAATAACTCTTTACAGTACTTTCCTACTTCTGAGTTAAACATTCGGTGATCTAGTTTATAGGATGTGGTTAACCGTAATGTTTCTTCTAGTGATGAAGCAATCGCAGTGGATGCAAGCAAGGTTGTGGGGTTATTCTGCTTGCAATCATGCAATGCATCCTGTTATTCAAATAATCAGTCACACACTGCCCTGTAAATTTTATCCCATCTCTGCCATCTTTCTCATTGCTGGAGTAATAACTATCTCACTGTGGAATATCTTCAATACCATCCATCAACCATCTCTCTCTTAGGTGTGGAGGGCATCCAGGTGGAGGAGATATATGATTTGCAAAAACCCGTGGAAGGACCCGTTTACGGTTTCATCTTCCTCTTCAAATGGATCGAGGAGAGACGGGCGAGAAGGAAGGTGTCGGTCGATGATGAAGCCTGTGTCAGAGATGAAAGTATTCTAAAAGAAATGTTTTTTGCTCATCAGGTAATGCTGTCAGTCACTGTTTAGCTATTATGTACTTTGCATTTCATTATGAAATATAAACAATTCCCTCCCTTTTCTGTGTCACTGAGTGGAAATAGTTCCCTAGTTCTCTGGCTCATGGATGGTAAATGTGCCAGTTTTAGTGCAAGGTGACCCTTCCCTAGCTTGTGTATTATCGTGCTGTATGCGCCTATGTTTACATCAAATATTAGCTTGAAAGTATCTGATACCTTTAAGTGTTTCTTGTAATCTGTTAAAAATAACTAGTACATGTCTCATTTTCAGTGAAAGTGTACAGGTTGTGACAGCAAGTTGTAGAATTTTAGGAATATTTCATTGACAAGAAAAAGGGTTTTAAATGAGAGAGAAACAAATTTTCACTACAGTCAATGGAAACCTATACCTATATCTTGTTCCTAACTCAAGATATTGTTGTTTGAAGAAAGAGTTGTCTTTCCAAGAAAGCTGTCCTGTCGTTTCAGGCTTACAAAAATACCATGTAGCAGCAGCAAATTTTCAAGCAAGCAAGCAAGTTTTCTTTGTTCTTTGAACTTGAAATGCTTTATTCAACCTTGAAATTTGACACCAGTTAAAATTTAGATTGGATGTGTGATAGATTGACCTTAAAACATAGTGGAAATTAGAGTCACATTTCTTCAGCTACTATAATGTATCTTTTAAGTCAGTCAGTCAGTCAGTCAGTCAGTCAGTAAGGTTGTAAAGAAGTACATATTTTCAAGTAGTTGTGCCTGAATGACATTGCAAAATTTCCACTTGTGCTATGTGCCATTTTAAATTAAAATTCCACAACCTCCAAATGGAAGATGCTATTGAGAATATGGTTTCCATAGGGAAAGAGAGAAAAAACATTCGTAATTTTTATGAAATATTCATTTCCTTCAGTGTTCAATTCCTTTGGCTGTAAGGAATCTAGTTGAGGTCTAAACTGCTGAAGTTCCTTAGCTTTTTAGTTTGTCTGGTTCACTGTCATTTCTTTAAATCTCAGCACATAGGCCTATACATACCATAATTTCATACTGTAAACATGTTTTGTATTAAAATCTTATAGTTTCATACAATACAGTATGTGCAGTAGTATTTGCATCAGGTACCTGGGGACCCAACCAACGATGTCAAAAAGCTACTTTTGTGATAGATCATTTTCTTAATTTTAAGCTTTTTAAGCACCAGCTTAAATACATGCCTTGCTACAATAAGTGATATTTGTGATTTCTGTCGTCACAGGTCGTTCCAGATTCTTGTGCCACTCATGCCTTATTAAGCATCCTCCTGAACTGCCCTTGTGATGTGCAGCTAGGGAAAACCCTTTCAGAATTCAAGGATTTCACCAAGAATTTCAGTCCAGAGGTAAACTTTTCCAAGTTAATTGCCCGGATCAAGCTATTTACATCAACAGAATTTTGAAGCAGGGCCTTTGACTGCACAATGAAATCTTTCAGCTGTTGTTACTCTCCTGTATTGTTCCTAGTGTAGACTATTATGTACATTCAGCTAGCTACCCAATCAGGTTTTCAGGTCTTCCTTTTAAAAAGGTGGTAAAGGAATCCATTAACAGTTGGTGTAGTTATTCGATCACATCGTTTCAATCTTCTTAATGAATTTCAACAATCTTATTTTTAGCTATTAGATTAGAGACACAACATTTACATAGTGAGGTACCTATTACTGTACATGTTCATGTATCTTTTTTGAAAAAAGTCATTAGTAAAAGGAATAAAGCGACAGAGGATTATTTCGAGAAGACAAAAAGCTCTACAGTAGAAGAGAGAAGGAAAAAAAAGGAAAAAAGAGAAGCAAAAAGATATTGATCTTTACCAGTAACTACAATAAAGAGATTTGAGCAGGCTTATATATACCAGGATTCAATGTCAGGGGCACTGAGACTTTCAGGTTGCATATTTAATTGTTTCTTAAGTGACGTATGTCTTCCCTTTGGGATGTGTAAGGGAAAATGAACTTTATTTTCAATAGAAAAATACAGGACAGATTGCATTAACTGGTATGTCATTTCATGTTCAGATGTTGCTTGATTCAGGTCACGGATTGGTAAAGTTGGTCTAACCTCCCCCCCCCCCCACGCCTCTTCTGTCCCTTTTCGTACTTGTCACCTTAGAGTAAAGGTTATGCCATCGGGAACATGCCAGAGATTGCCAAGGTCCACAACTCTCACGCACACCCGGAACCGCCAAGACTCCCGGAAAAGCAGTTGAGCGGTTTGACTAAAACGACCTCTGGGGAAACCTTCCATTTTGTGAGTTACGTTCCCATCAGAGACCGCCTCTTCGAACTTGACGGTCTGAAGCCCTACCCAATCGATCATGGTAGGTTGAGCTATTGGAGTAATGTTTAGAGTAAGTAATGCAATTACATAGGTATGTTAGGCTTTAGATGAAATGTCATGATGTAAACAATGTCCTTGCTATGTGCTCTCTTTGGGTAAGTGGTATGCAACTTGTAACATGCCTCAGTTTGTCAAGGTGCATATTTCTCACCTACACTCTCAACCCTCAAGGCTACTTTATTCAGGTCTGGAAAATGACTACAATGCTGTTGTGGTGTAAACCTGGCTGAGATCTAATGGTGAAGGTACAGACCTGCTTTGTAACAAAAATTCTAAGTTGTCTGACAACCCACTCCCCATATTTTGATGTCCAAAAGATGTTTTGGTCGTCCAAAACAGAAAACAAAATCAAAAGCCAAAAACATGAGACTTAATTTCAACAATAGCAATGTTTTGATAATTATTGTATGTAGACAAAACAGTGAAATACACTCCTCCATGTTATTGAGAATGGTATCCTGTCCTTCCCTTGATGCGGAGCATACCAAATAGATTATTATTCTGTTGTTAATGTATATGAATGAAGGATGATACCGAGAAATTATTACCACTATTCAAGGGTAAACTTTGTTCCATAAATTTCCTTATCTGTTGGTTCACCAGAAGCAGTGGATTTGTTTGTCCAATGTGATTTTCACTCGTCTCCGACGATCAGATGATCATTAAATGTTACCCCTGAGGTACATCCTTCATTAAGTGCAGTGATGTGGTTTGAAATCTTCGATTGTTCCTCACATTCTCTGTTGTGAGCTGATCTAAGGAGAAATAATTAAGACAAACAACATATCTGTTATCTTTGTGTTCTTCTCTTTGTAAGTAGTACATATATTTTTCTCACTCTTTTACATATATTTTGTGTATATACTTTTGTCATTCTTATCCATATCTAGGACCTTGGGGAGAGACAGAAGACTGGACGGAGAAGTTTCGAAGAGTTATTGCTGAACGTTTGGAAAATGAAGGGTGAGGTTTCGTTATCCATTTTGCTGCCATTGTTTTGTGTTTTCTTTCTACTTCATTAAATATTTTACATTCAGAATATTGAGTGTCAGTGTGATGGTACCAATCATTGAACTTAGAATGTTTTTCTCTTATTCGTGACTTTGAGAATTTGTACATTCATATCTGGTGACTAGATTGCAGAATGGATAATCACATTTCTTCAAAAGTAGGAAGCAACTCAACTTTGTATGAATTCATGACTATATACTTTGAATAATCAGGAGCATAGCCTTCATAGCAGGAGTATAGCCTTGGCATACTCTGCTCTTATGGTTCACTGGGTGATCTGGGTCAACCCTTCATGAGACTTCTGTTGCCTGTTTGTTTATTTCCACTAACCCCCCTCCACCAATGCTTTTACCTCCTTTTGTCACTGTCTTTCTCTGTTTTCAATTATCAATGGTTGTGCACTTGTTCAAGTTTTTGCTTGCTGCATAAACTTTGCTGTTTGCTGTCTTCTTTCGTCTTCAGAGGAGAATCTGACATCCGTTTTAATCTCATGGCAGTCGTCTCGGACCGATTGTCCAGCTATGAACAGAAGCTCAACACCTTGAGAACAAACAGACAGATAATTCGTCAAGCCATACAGAGGGTAAGAAACACAACATCTGTGTTATCTTAAGCACCGCTTCTTATGTGATGACCAGTTGATACACACATTACAGGATTGCTGCCTTACAGTGGATTACATGTAAAATACCTTCAAATTCTTTTTAATACACTTTCTTTAAAAAAGGAATAAATAGAGCATAGCCAACGCGTAATATATTTAGATATATCCTTAATCTTTTTTTATAGCTCATCAGAGAAGAGCAACAGAAAATCGAAGAAATTAAGAAGAAAGAAGCCTTAAAAAATTCTGGAACAGAAGAACCCTCAGCTGCCGATGACAACATCAAGACTGAAGATACTAAAAGAGAAGATTTCAAACCAATCAACTTGAAAGAGAGCTCAAATTCAGAGAGCAATGCCATCGTAGAGGACGTCACTCCCAGAGACGGAGAAGCAGCAGAACCAGCTGCAGATGAAGTCAGACTGGTAGAGGTCACAGAATCACATCACCACCATCACCACCACCACCATCATCACCATCATCATCATCATCATAAAAGGAAAAAAAGGAAAAAGAAACACCACCATAAATCAAAGAAGAAGGTAGAAGTACTGCCGATGCCAGCTAGGTAAGAGATTCCCTTTTGGATGCTGTTTCGTTAACATTTGAAGTCAATTTGGTTTATGTAAATAAACGCCTGGTTTGAACTCTTGTCTCACAAATGCTCTGAATTACCTTTTGATCATGTTCATAGATGTCACATTAAGTGATAGTGTAGCTGCCGTCACTGTGGTAGTTTTTAAACTGATTACAGCCCCTATGAAGAAAAGGTCATGTGGGTAATGTTCTACTGTGCAGTAAAATGGTTGTATTTTCTGAAAGGTATGGGGTACATGCATGGTACGGTGACTCTCCCTTGCATGCAAATCTATGCAACGTTGAATCTAGTAAATTAGTCAGCGACTATAAAGCAGATGATCTGCCATCGTACCTAGTGTCAGAAGTAGACAGAGATGTCTTAGTTTTCCTCATCTTTCCATGTCATCGTAGGCTACCATCAGCTCTTGACAATCACAACTATGCCAAAAGTCTCCCGTCTGCAGACGATGCTTCGAGTGCCTCCACTGAGTCGGAAACTGAGGTTGACACCATGAGCAATTCTGACACCAGCAAACGGGGGGAGACGTCTTCTACGAGTAGCGAGTCCCAAGCAGTGGCAGCAGACCAAACCAAGAAAGACACAATGGATACATACCCTCCTGCTTCCTCACCCTCTGGTCTGGACCCAGAAACAAAGGAGAAACTCCTCCCCTCGTCCACCGGTCCGTCAGATATTGCAAAACCCCTCACCATCCAGACCCTATTCGAGAAATCTGCCACGCCTTCTTCGCCGTTTAGCAACTACAGCACAGACTCAGCGTCTGAAGTAGGAAGTGCCTTCAACTCACCAATAAGATCCTTAAACCATTCCAGAGCCAACAGCCCCAACTCAGCCAAGGTGACCAAGTTCCAACAGTGGAAGGCAAGCTCTTATACAGAGGAGAGACGGGACCTGGAGGAGATCATCAACATGATAGAGAAGGACAAGGAACGCATCCAGAGGATGGAAGATGAAGAGGCCAACCTGGAACTGAGAAAGAGACGTCTGGATTCGGGTGGAAAGGAACTGCGATCAGGTCTGGTAACGTCTCCGACTGTCAAACCTGCACAGGCTAAGAAACAAGAGGAAGGGGGAAATTTAAACTCCAAGAGTCTCGAAAGTGGAGCTGAATTAGATGGAGCTAGCCCATTTACTCCAAGGGTAAGAATAGATTGTTTGCATTCCTCAAACATAAATATTTAGCTAGTAGTTACGATTCACACAATAGCCAGTGAGTTCCATGTATATGACTGCCATGATACAAAACTGTTGTTCTTTAATAACTTTACATAATTTTATGGGATGATATTCATTACTGTATGTCACTGGAATAGATGCTGGTGCTTATGATTGCCTACCTCCAAGAGGGAGAATCCTCAAATCATTGTTAACCAGTCATGGTAGTATGATGTGAAATCACTCTGGTTTTATGAGAAAGTGCCATTTGTAGCTTCAGCTAGTGCTCCATTGTTTTAATTTTCTTCATATTTTTTTCCTTTACCCTTTTTTTTTTTGTCTTGCTTAGCAACTACTGGAAATGATGAAAAGTGTTGAAGAAGAAATCCAACAATTTGAGCAGAAAGTCGAAGATGAGAAAGAAAAACGAACAAAGTACAAGGTAGAGTTAAAGCAGTATTTTGCATTGGAACACTTATTTCACACCATGTCATCATGCAGTTTGCAATACAAAAATGGCAGAAACTATCAAACTAAGACATTCACTTACCTTTATCCCGCTGGTGAACATTAATTACCGTGTAGCTAAGGCATATGCTTGATTTTTAAACACATGTCCGCCAGACAATTTACTTCTTTGATATTAATCACATGCAACCACCGTTTCAAATTCAACCATTCACTGATGTGGTGTTTATTTATGAGTTAATCTTAAAATTGATTTCTTCACACATGTAAACAGCACTCTAGTGTGTAAACAAGGGAAATGGAAGAACAACCAGTGTTAAGTTAGAACTTCAGAAGGTGGTTCTTTAACTAAAAGACCTGACTTTCAATAGTATTTGTAATATGGGGGCACTGTATCGTGACTTTTTAATGGGAAGTAGCTTCCAAGAATGCAAAGTAGAAAATGGAAATGTCTCAACTTCTGATTTTTCTGTCTGCAGTAGGAATTAGCTAGATGAGCTCATAAATGCCTGCAAGTACAATATTTTACATCACTACGGATCCTAAAATTGCAGCGACGGACACAAATTGCCACTTTAAATAAGTCTTTCTCTGCTGGAAAGCCACCTAAACTGTACCCCACATATCAGACAAGTTTTTTGTTCATCTACTCGCTATGACAAACTAACATCCACTGACTTTAGAGGCAAATTCCTTTTAATTCTGGAAAAGTCACATGCTGCCCTCAGTTTCAAAGCTCTATGGCGATTGGCTGAAGCAGGACTTTCAATTAAAAGAGATACACTGCTACCATGGCACGTAGCTGTGTAGATTGACTGTGAAGAAACATGTAACTGGACACCCTCCTGCTACTCGATGGTACTGTGTGTGCAGCGACGAGTGGGCCAATGGCTATCAATATTAAGTTCATCAAAGTTTTTGGCTCTCTGAAAGGAATGTTTGACCATCGCCGACAGACTCTTCGGGGTGGCAGCCTTGAACGGGCGACTGCTAAAGAGGTGCTCATGCTGGCTTCTTAAACTCGTGATTGTTGGGTTTATGTTTGTAAATTAAAAACAATCAAAGTTCTATGAATTTAATCCATGCTGAAAAGTTACATCTCTTTGGAGGCATGCAGATGTCATCTAAACAGAATTTGTATCAATTTCAAGCTTGTTATTGAATTTCATAAAAGGTCTGTGTCATCATTTAAAAGGAATGGCATTACTCCACCTCAGCCAACCTCACCCAGTCAACACCAAGCCAACCTCAGCTTAATGTTCCTTTATAGTAGGAGTAGACTCGTAAATATTTCGGTGGCATTGCTATCATGTCAGTTACAGACAAATCTTTTATTTGACATCTTTTTCTTAAAAGTGGTTTATTTTTAACTCCAAGAAAAGTTATTTTAAAAAGCCCATCATTCTTCTCCCCAACCAGATTGATGACTGCAGGAGGACGCACAATTACGACCCATTTCTTTTTACATTCCTGTCGATGCTGGCTGAGCAGGGCAAGCTGAACGGCCTTATAGAAAAACACTCACAGATCAAGTCCAGGCAAGGCATCTCTGGCAACAAGCTGTCTCGGAGAAAATCAACGTCAAGAAGAAAGCAAAGACCAAGTGGAGATAAGATGAAGAAAAAATCCGGCAAAACTAGGTAGCAACAACCACCCTCCACCTCATCAACTCGTCCCTTTCCACCCTCTGACGGGGTCACCGTCATAACTTAAGAATGGGAATGAACTTATGCCTTTTAACGTATATCAAGAATCACCAAATTGGAAAGTGTGTACTGCAAAACTGGCAATTTATGTATCTGAAAATGCATAGAAATATGCAACCAAACAGATATTGTTGGTTTTCGTTCCTGTCTGCTGCCTACTCCCATGTTTTGCAGATAATTATGAATTTGGAATGTATATATTTTGCTACACTTCTTTGTAGTGACATTCCCTCAAGATTTGGCCATCGTCAATTTTAGCAGATGACTACATTATGTGTAGTCAGTCATATATTGTTACTCTTACGTGAACGCTAATTTGTGTAGCACAGAGATGTTTACCGCCCTCTTGCAAGGGGACGGTTGAACCTTCCAGGCAATTTGGAAATGTTTAACGGAACAGATTTCTGTAAAAATAGAGAAAGATCAATAAAAATAAAATCACTGAAAAAAAATTAAACATTGTGACATTTATCTTGTTCTTTAATATATGGAAGTAGATGTTTTAACAATGGCCATACCCATAGATGTATTCCCTGGGGTGGGGGAGCTACAGAACAATATGTGTCACCCACCATGAGAATTTATATTAGCAATGTATCCTTCAGCTCCTATTCTTTGTAGGAAGTGTGTTTATGACTCACATTGGAGGAAGATTACCCATAGAAGTATGCAAAGACTATTCCCCGGGGTAAAACAGTTTCTTTTAAGAGTGCTTTGAAGACAACCAATTGGCAAGATTTTTTTTTTTTTCTCAGTAGGAACAAAACCTGATCCATTTTGAAGACTACTTACAGATGAAGTTGTACTTTGTAATTCTTACATCAAAGAAAAGTAGATCTCCTAGTCCTAGCGATAATTTCTGTGCAACAATGACCCAAAACATTAACTTTTGTGTTGAAAATATGTCCTCTCATAATATTCCTTGCTCGCTTGTCATAGATATCGGTATCACTGCATCAATCGTAGTCTGACAATACTTAAGATGTTTTCTCTTTTTCCAGTGTAATGATATCTGTTGGATATTGCCTTTCTCTCAAACACACAAACAAGAAAGTTTTATTCTGACGTTAAGAAAATAAAATTCTTTCAAAAATGGGAGGCAGCAGCGGTCTCAACCATCTAAACAAGAAGAAGGAAGATGCAAACAAAAGATTCACCATCACCAAATGGCAGCAGCAAATATATTTCACACATGTATAGGAATTACACCAAAGAAAACCAACATATTATATGTCAAGATAACACAAATCAAACGAACGGATAGAAAATAAAGTGAAAACCAACATATTAGATGTCAAAATAACACAAATCAAACGAAAGGATAGAATATAAAGTGAAGGGAAAACACTCTTATGGCTTGAACTTTCTGACCCTCTGAGAATTTTTTTTGTGTAAAATATGATGTTCTCTAGAACTTTTCTTTTACTTTTTACTCACTTCTACATCCTTTTTTTTTTTTGCTGCCAGAACCTTGCACTAACTACGTAGTAAACTCATGCAAATCTGACTGGTGTAAAAGATTATAGCTGAAACACTGAAAGCATAGTTCACCAAAATTAGGAAAGATAGACCTGCATTATTTTCTGCTTCCACAAGTTTCATTATTTCTACCGACCTCCACCTTTCCCGTATGAACTGTCCATGACCAGACAATCACCACATGATAGCATTTCTACCGATTAGTGCAAATTTTAACAACCACTGGAACTTAACCAACACTAATCTCTAAGTGTTCAACACTTAACAGTAGTGTTCAGGTAGGACTCTTGCCTGTCCAATGATTTACTGCATAGGTTCCTGCAAAACCTATTCTACATTGAATTCAAATGATCACACATAAAGTCACATCAGTGGAACGCAATATGAGTTAAACCAATAAACTCAATTTTGTCAACAATTCCAAATTCCTCGCACTGAGATGTGAAGGTCTGTGATAAGGGACCAATGAATCGTTTGTCTGACTGTAAATATGAATTATATTCTGTTGGAGTGGTACTCGGATGAAGTGAGATTGAGGTAAAGGTGTCCGCAAAGCCGGGGAAAGTAACCTCTCTCCCCCAACGCTAATGTGGAAATGGCCAGGCCCGAAAATTTGCCTATGGGGGAGTAAACGATCCTGTCGAGGATTCCAAAATATACTGGCGTACCAGATATTGTCAGTGAAAGGGAAAATAAACCGACAAATAAGTTAATGATCGCTGTGAAATTTTGCAACGAATATAATTTAAATTGAACCTCTATACAGACTACTTTAATCGCGAAAAGGCTTCCAGCAATGTCAATGAGAAGAGATTTACGTTAAAGGCTGTATTGCATCACCCTAAGCTATATTTTTACCTCCCTGAAAGGAAAATTCTCATCTGGTTCTAAGTTACAGTGCTCTTAGATTGACGGCAAATTCGAAAGATGCAGAGCAGCTCGTATTACACAGCGTACACAGGAATCCATTGTTTTGATTACACATGTGGAGGAATGTAAGACAGGCTGAGGGAGGGACTACAGGTAGGTGGTTGGGAGAATTGTAACTGTCTGGTGTGATGCATTACAGCCTTCAAGGAAAATATTGAAAAGGACCATTCCCAGGAGCTTACTTGCTGAGCCTTCAAGAGACAATCTTAGGGGCACTTTTATCCAAAAATTTCCTTCCCCCGCGACAATCGATGGCCGGTGCTCCGCTTTGATTGTCTTCCAGTTGAACTTCCAGCCCCTGTCTCCCGTCCCCCCCCCCCCAAGTCCGAAATGCTAGATGGCGTCATTGCAGTGAATGAAGACTATATTTATGTATCACATTTGTATTTTTGTTTATATTGATCTGCCATTGACTTCTTGCTAGTGCCTCCTCATTTATGTGCTCCTCGTGAAAAAGGAGATTCCATCTGTGCCCGTGGTCCTTACCATATACGCATCAAGTGTATTTCTCTGTAAACAACGTACCTGCATCGCATTATCTCAAAACTTCTGTACCTTTGTCAGTTTGTCTACTCATGTGGAGATCACTATGCAATGTGTACATCAGTATGCATGTGACGAAATACAAGGCTTAAATGTGTTTATTTTCGAAACTTAAAATTTGTGAAAATGGGATGTATACTATCAGTGCACTCAGTCAAACTGATTGTGCTATTTTGGTTCTCCCTACTAGTTAAATTCTAAAAATATTTTCCTTAGACCACAGTGCCACAGTTTGCTTTTTTTGTTTTGTTTTTTTTACAAAATGTTCTCTTGGATATTCAATGTAATCACTTTTTCATTCATGTAAAATGATACTTTAATGATTATTCTGGGAAATTGCGAAATTAAAAGTGTTTGTATGCGGCGCAAATATTGCAGACAATTAAAAAAAAAAAACAGAGTAATTGGTAACCTACAGTTCAACCTGTGAATAGAAAATTACTTCTCAAATAACACATCGAAGAAGAAAAAAAAATCGAAGAACTTATGATTATATTTTTTTTTCCAATCGTCCATTAGAAACACTGACATGAAACTCAATTATACATATCACATGCGTATTCAGTTTTACATATCACTTACAACAACATCATTTACAACAACAACAGCATATCACTTACAACAAAGGGTTACTTTAACAGCTTTATACTTGCACAATGATGGACACTTGCACAATAATAACCACTGAAAAAGGAACATGGTAACAATTTTCATGACTTTTACAAAGTCTATTTCTTATTACAGGAGAATCATATGATAGAGAGGTTTAAATATAGTTCATTGTCTCTTTTTCTTTCGTTGTTAAGCAGGAAACGATGAAAAACAAACAAAATAACAGTGTTTACTTTGAACATTTACTTACACAACATGAATTACAAGCAATTGTGGCTTACATCTGCATAACTTTAATGCCGCTCACATTAGACTCTAATTAAAGGAAATATTCTTTAAAATACTGTTTTCATGTATTTTTTGATTTCTTGCCGAAGGCAGAGGAATCTATGCGATGGTGATGTCGTGTGTGTGTGTGTGTGTATGTATGTATGTGCGTGTGTGACGCCTGCTTGTAAACACGATATCTCAAGAAGCGTAACTCTGAGTGATCTCATATTTGACATGTAGATTGCCCATATTGAGTAGATGATCCCTATTGTTTTTGGTGGAGGTCAAAGGTCATTTGGGGTCACTAGAGGTCAAAAGGTAAATACCTTGAAAATTGCTTGTAAACACGATATCTCCAGAAGAGTAATTCTGAGTGATCTCATACTTGGCATGAAGGTTGCCCTTATTGAGTAGATGATCCCTATTGTTTTTGGTGGAGGTCAAAGGTCATTTGGGGTCAACAGGGGTCAAATTGTGAAAACTTTGTAAACACGATATCTCAAGAAAGGAAGCTTTTAGAAATCTCACGTTTAGTATGTAGTTGTACCATGTTGAGTAAAGGAACCCTATCGTTTTCAGTGGAGGTCAAAGGTCATTTGGGGTCAACAGGGGTCAAATTGTGAAAACCATGTAAACACGATATCTCAAGAAGACCCGCTTGAGCAGATGTCATATGAAGTGGGCAGGTGTATCTTATTGAGTACAAGGGTCACCAGAGGTCAAAAGGTAAATACCTTGAAAATTGCTTGTAAACACGATATCTCCAGAACGGTAAATGTGGGAGATCTCATAGTTAGCGTGTGGATTGCCCATATCGAGTAGATGATCCTTGTTTTTTTTTGGCAGAGGTGAAAGGTCATTTGGGGTCATGGGAGGTCAAAATGTGAAAAACTTGAATCTACAATATTTAAAGAACGGTCCTTCTAGTGAATTTTATACTTGTAATGTAGAATCCTCTTGTTGATTTGAGAACTTATTTTAGGACATACCAACATAGTCTCTTATAAAGAAATGATGAAGACAACATTAAATTTGGTATCAAAGATTACTATTTTGCAAACCTTATGCTACTGTCCTCATAAGGACATGTGAGCATGCATGAATTGTAAATTGGAATTGATTAAATATACCATGGGTTATTAGCTTCATAAAAAGAACTAAATTACTGATCATTTGGATCAAATACCCTTGAGCGTGCATGAACTGTGATTGCTTAATTGAATGAATCAAATTGTAACTGACCCCCCTCTGTTCAAATTGGTCACTGTTATCTGACATAATTTATCACAGTTGACTGCCAGTAGAAGCCACAATGTCCAGAATAAATCATACAGTCTGTTGAGCCAGGTGCTCAATGGACTTAGCCATTTACTGTATAAACAGTGTCTCTGTTTAGCCCTAAAAGGTAAATAGGGCGTTTGTTTTACAGAAAACAACCATATTTTTAAAACCATTATTTGTGGACATAGAATGATAGATTATTCAAAATAACGAATTACAGTAGCCTTATTTTCAAGGAATAAGATTTTCACAGATCAGAAATTTAGCTATTTGTTGCTCAACAATAATTTGTTCACCCAAACTTTTTAAAATTCAAATGATGCATCTGTTACTCATCACATGCATAATGTTTTGAGGAGATGAAGCTTTGACAGATATTTATTGATGAGGCTGAATGGTTTAACAATGGTTAAGGCGAATTTCTTTGTATGCCATGTTGATGTATTCTAAAGGCCCCATTTCACTTAACAGTAGTTCAGGTAAGCTTTAAACAAATGACTATTGTGTATCAAACCAGGGAAACTTGTACTGTGTGTTGTGACTTTAAGTAGACTAAAGGCAAAATTGCAAGTCATGCTAGATTCTTGTTTAATAGGAATATCAGTTTTTACTAATTTTCAAGGACCTCATAGCCATTGGGAAGGGCATCATGCCAAAAAATCAAATATGAAAGAGCTGCCACCAATAGCTGTAACTAAACAAAGTGCTATAATTTTGATTTAATAAACATGTTTACCTTTTTATCAAGTTATTAGACACGACAAAATATAATTTGTTCCCCTGCAGCATCATATCCGTTTGGGAGTTTTCTCATGTTTGTGTAGGTCAAAGGTTATTTGGGGTGACAAAAGGTCAAAACCTTGTGTGCATGATATTTTAAGGGTGATAAATAAGAGGGATCTTATACTTAGTTTGTGAATTGTTCATATTTAGCATGTTGATGGCCATATAGGGTAGGTGATACCTATTGTTTTAAGTGGAGGTGAAAGGTCATTTTGGGTCACGAGATTTCAAAAGGTTTTGACCTTACTAAGATGGTATATCAAGTAGGATAACTGTGTGGGATCTCATGCTTGTCATGTGGGCGATTCATGTTTGTTACAATATATATCATGAGGCAAGGAATCACTAAGCCTTTTGGCTTTCTAGTTGTTTCTGTAAAATATAATAACAGTCTCTAAGTCAAGTAAAAAAAACAGAAAATGATAATATGCTATAATTCCAATAACTGATAAGTAAATAAAAACAAAACTCAAAATATTTCCCCCAAACGTCATCTCTAATTAGTCAATCATGGTGAAATGGAGGACTACGAAACCACATCCAATTGTAGCGAGATACGGGGGGTTATGTAATTTTTCCTGTCTGAATTAATATATGTCATAATGATGCAATAATTCACGACATTGTCTATGAATGCAGGCATGGCGGTGATGAATAGTGATCGTGACAACTAAAAAAGTCCGAGTTAGAATACTCTTACACAGATGGATGTCCAGAATCAGGACTTTTGCCAAACCCAGTAAAAGTTGGAGAAAATGGAATGTATTTCATCCACGGTTTGTTCTTTATCCATTCCGTACCAAACGGTAGCTGGTAAGAAGAAAGGGATTCCTTTGATGTATTGGATTCGCTCAATTTGTCTCTCCAGTCCATGCCTCTGTCTTCAGGTGTACCTTAAATGAAAAAAAAAAAAGAAGTTATAAGTAAACGATTCGGTTGACGCATGAATATAAGAACAAAATGCTTCCATTCGAATCAACACTGGTCATGTTCTCCATTAACGAATTTCAAAACTCACTGGTGTAAATATGCTTGAATATAGATTGATCGATGCTTCCATGAGAGTGAAGCATTGAAGCGGGAATCGTTGAAATTTGTTCTACGTTTGGCGTATATTGATTGATGCTTGGTATAAACCTGAAGGATTGCAATACGAATCATGCATTTACATGGTACTACGTATTGAATTTATCAATCGATGCTTGTAGATATGTAAGAGTATAGCATACTTTAGCTTACAATAAGAATCTCATTATGGACACTACATTTGGAATACATTGGTCGATGCTTACATGAGAGTAAAGCATTGAAACAAGAATCACCGATAGGACTACTAACCGTTTGGATCATATCGATCGATGCTCTTATGAGAGTAAAGCGTTGCAGCAAGAATGACTGATGTGGCTACTGTGTTTAGATTGTATTGATAAATGCTTGTAAAAGGCCAGGGGGCGGAGGATTCAGTGTAATTTAATCGAACAATGAGAGTGATAACAAACCTGGCAGTATATTGTCCAGAAATGCAGAGATAATCGCTCCGACAAACATCTTATTTGACAGAAGAACAACCGCCAACTGATTAAATTCTTCGAATCCTATAGATTAAAACACACAAAAAGTTAAGTGAATCATTCGGATATGTGAAATTACAAGTGAAATCGATATTTTCCAACTCAGTTGTGAATTAAATGAGTTGAAAGAAATGTTGTAAATCTTTGTCGAACTTGAAGTTAAGAGCATTACCAGTATGGATTGCTCCTGGGTTCTTGTCGATGTATGCAGGGATTCCGATAGCTGTAAATATCGAAATACCAATAACAAGAATGTTTCTTGAATTTTCCATGTTCACATGCTGGAAATTAGCTAATCCAATTGCCGATATCATACCTGTAAAAAAAGATGATAAAAACAAAACATTATGATATGGCATCGAAAGATCGTGTGCACGTAATTGTCATGCATAGCACTTGCAACCTTGAAAGCAATTTGAGGAAATTTTGTTTCAGTCGGCCAAAATTGACATCATAAACCAGCGACAAATGTTCGTTCGGAGGATATTATGAACCTTGGAGGAGGATGGCGGTGACCATAGAGAGATCCATCCTCTCATCAGTGCAGGAGAAGAGATGCATTTTGATGTAAGAATTAATGATTGGACCTGTGGGGGTGACTTTGGTTCAGGGTTGCCCGAGGGTAAGAATGGGAAGGGTACCCCCTGACCAAATGGCATGTGCATACGATGCAACGGAGAGAATAAAGTTTGAAAGCCACATACGCGTCATAGAGATACTGAACTACCAATCTTTTTTTTAATTTATGTTTTAAATAACTAATGTTAAAGCTGGCGGGTCATCATATTCAGTGGGAAAGTGATGTTTATGATCATATTGGAATTTGTTTCGAAGGTTGGGTGACTATAATAGCTAAAATACCGGTATATTGTGATTACGGTAGGGATGATTTAACTGCTAAGATGTGACGTCAGTAGATTAGGCCAACTAGGCATGGATATTTGTTCATCAATCAAGTTTCCACTTCCAATAGACCATTGCAGACAAAGTACCCTTGTGGGTGCCCGACCCGCGAGGTGTCCCCCCCTTCCCCATCCCTTGCCCGGGGAAAACGGGTTTCCTACAGTCGTGGGGAATACGAGGAACCTTCCTAGATTGATATAAGATATACAGTGACTTATAGTTACCGATAACCACCGTGGAGACTCCCAGAACCGGAGTTGGTATTCCATTCACCAGTGCGTTGAATTTGGTAAAGAACGCAACATTTGCGAAAATAAATCCACTCAGGATTAACACCGCTCTACTTGCTACCTGCAAATTAAAGATAAAAGAACAAACAAAAGTGTCTGTTGTGATTTTAAGTTCATTTAATCTGCAGATGATTTCTATAGGAAAACATTCATACCATGTTTATATTTCATTTAGTGGTAAAATATCTGAAAAGTTAAGTGAGTCGGAATGGGTGGCGCTGCCATTTCTTCGTTCGCAGTAGAGCAGAGTCATGGGTCGTTCGCAGAGCCATGCATTGGTACATACATGCATCTCTGCCCATTCGAAAAGTTTTGCGCCATGTCACTGAAACTCGGATGTAGTGTATCGTGCAGAACACAGATTACAAATGAGAGGCTGAGAAAAGGTCAAGAGTTCAGTGGGTGCGAGAAATGAAACCGAATTTTGTTATGAAACAGAAGCCCTTCGACCAACTACACTTGGCTGGCCACAACTGCGTCATTCCTCCAAAGGACAGAAAACCGATTGATATCCGCAGGCCAGTCCATGATTCCGATTTTCGCGAGGCATTTTTTTGTACGAGAAAAAAAAAAACTTGACTGAAAGCGCTATCGTTAACTTCGCTGGAATACATTAGAAAGGTGTTCCCTAGATGTAGTATTCGTAAACCAGCCTTTAATTAAAGTAGATGTTGATAATGAACCCCTTATCTCATTGGCTAAAAAGTTGAAGTGATTTGCAAGTATAGGCTTATGTACTACAATAGACGTTACATATGACAATAAACGTTTGTGGTTAATACCTACAAAGATAAAAAACATATGCTCAGGTAAAAATTACGAAATCTTACCCTGGTAAGCTTTAAAACTGCGATATCACTGCTGTGTGAAGTCACACCAACGCCTGCACCATACAAGGCACCAACCAAACAACTGATTCCTTCAATTCCTATGCCCCGATTTATTGCATGGACAGGTGGCGGTGGGACACAAGCTACCTGGGCACACGCATGGTAGTCACCAATGGAGTCCATCATGCTAGCTAGAACACCTGTAAGAACCCCTATGAAACCGGCGACACTAAACACGGGCATTCCCCACTGACCTGTAATATAATGCACAATAAAGGTTTTGAAAGGTGTAACTTTTAAGTTTTAATATGATATCTCCCTATGATGAACATAAAGCGTGCAGTCACATACTAGAAAAATTAAACGACTTACAAGTTCCTGATATTAGAATAACCATTACAGGCATACGTAACAAAGAATACTAGTAACGTAATAAAAGGTTCTATATAAAAATCGAGTACAAATGTCAAGATACGTCAATGGCAGGAATCCACAATAGTGAGACGTAGATTCTGCAAATCGTTTCAGCAATTGAGGATAAACTCTCAGACATTTTGTTCGCACATTTCGAGTTGATGACATCAATATATTTGAAAAAAGTATAAACAACCGGTAAGCCATCTGAAGCAACTAAGTTATTCAAAGGCGTAGGAAGCGGGGGAATGGGACAACAGTCCCATAGTCCAGAACATGGGGGAGAGAATATATCCTCCCGCCCCCTTGTTTCCAAAGACGAAAACCGTTTTTCACAAGGCCAGAGAGACCGGGAAGTGCCATCTGATGCAATCTGAGGCGTATTTTTATCAAAAGGTTTATATGTACGTTTCGCGTCGTCCATGGAATGGCACCTCACTTAGATGAAGATCATGGAGTCAAATACCCCTTGCCTCGCACTTCAACCCTTCCTTTTCCATTCTCTAGATTCCAAAATCTGTTGATAACAATAACTGGGCAGACGTTTAAGACCATAGTTCCCACCCCTACATCGGCTCAAACTGGACTGCCACCAACCGAAATGTGTGCTTCTTGAAGGATTTACTATCTTGTTTTTCCAAAAGTATTTTTCTCTGACCAAATGAAAGACGTCTGGTAAATGAATCAGGAAATATGAGACTAAAGTTACCAACTCAGACACTTAGTGGCATTAAACAGCATCATGCGGGTCTCTAATTCTTCAAAAAAAAAAATCCCAAAGGAGATGGGACACCCCTCAGCTTAGGCCCCTCCCCAAGGCAGCGATCACAACCCATCAATTCCGCCCATCCCTTTTCGACAAATATTCCTACCTACCCCTATGAAATAATTACGTGAGTGATTGTATCTCAGTTCACATTCGTCTAATGTTTACCTGGATATGGAAAGGAAAACCAGGGAGTACTTTTCAAGTTATCCGACTTAGTGTCTACCCTACCAGCGTAGCCATACGTATTCGGATCTTCCGGGAAAACACCGGCTACCGTCAATATCAAGCACACCATCCACATTATCACAACGGCAAGCATCACCTGAAGAAAAATAATAATAATTACCAGTTTAAGATGTTAGCAAGTAACGGTTAATTAATAAGTAATTTCATGGTTGTTGTGGAACCAATAATCAATGGTCACCTTGAGAGAAAGTGATTAACTTACAGGAAAAAGTGCAAACAAGCGGATTCTTTTCCCGCGAGGAAATGGGACGTTCACATTGCAGAGAACCGTGGAAAAGATTATTGCCAAAGTAATGGTTCTGAAAAGAATAAGTTGAAAATGTTCAGCAATAAGAGATACATTCACTGAGGGCAGAAAGTTCACATCACTGGGGGAAAGGGTTGTTCTACGAAGCACTGAAGGGCCAAAACATCTTTCACTTTTCTTTATTTCACATTCTAGAAACTTTACCTCACACTCTAGAAACTTTTACACACACTTTATACACTCAAATTATCACACTTTTAATTAATTTATACAAATTAAACACTTAAAATATCACACAATGTACACTTAAGTTCACACTCTAACTTAAATTCAAACTTTATAAACTTTGCAGTTTATATAATAAAGTGCGAATGCAACCTTGTAAAGTGGAAATTTAAGAAAAGTGAAAGTTGTTTTGCCTCCTCAGTGCTTTCGTAGGATCGTTTTGCAAATGACTTCTTAAGCGTACATTGTTAAAGAAAGGAATGTCATGGAAATAAACTAAATGCATACCGATAATTTATAACAGACAATTCTTCTGACAAGGTGACAGGTTCAATAAAATATTTTTGCAGTACCAAAGTAGAAGCCGGATACTCGCTCATACATCTTTTTATGCACAAATATAATCAATATACAGACCTACACCTTGCTTTAGGATAATTTACTGAAAAATGCTTGTCCGATATATCTTATACGCTTTTTTCTCGTATCAATTAAGTCGCCTTTAAACCGCATTACAGGTCGTTAAACGCAACAATATCTCTTGTATTTTAATTTCTAATTTTAATCTGTTGTAAGACTTGTTAATCTGTGATTAGAGATTAAAAGATTCATAAACTATTGAGTTTTTGTAGACCTAAAACGTGCACTTTTTACCATCAGTTTTTTTTTTCTCTTAAAAAGGATGTTCCATGTTAAGGGATACGAATATAATGCTACATGAAAAGAAAAAACTTACGGGATAGAGATAAGCCAGTGATCTTCAACGAGATTCATTGCTACGTGAATTATGCTGATACCGATTGTAAATATAGTGACACCAATGGTAATAGGACCAACAAAACGAAGAATGGCCCCAATGAGACCGGTAAATCCGATCAGAGATTGAACGACCGCAGCTAATATCATCACACCCTGCACCTGAATGTAGCGGAACAGGAGAAAAATCATCATGTTCATAATTATAATTGCGGTGAGACGTCACGGTTGAGAAACTTGAAAGGGATATTTGCCGACCGGTGTGTATAGGTTCTCTAATTATTACTTAATAATGAAAAAAAAAACAAAGGGAGAAAATAGTTCATGTCAATTATGGTTGAATATGGTAGCTAAGGTTTCAAAATTTCCCACCCAGAAAAGTGGAATAAAAGGAGCATTCCAACCTGCAAAATTGACAGGACTCGATGTTGAGTGTTAGGGACGACGGGTTTGGGTCAAAGGAAAAAACCAATAATAGTTTTTTTTTTTCTAAAGGATTCTTGGAAAGAACAGAATGGGAAGGCGCTTATAAATGTACTCACAAAGTTCTGAAACAAAGACGAAGTTTACTTTTCAGGGAAATATGGGTGTATGACTTTTGCAACACTTTTACGGTGTGGAAGATGCGTCTGTCCCCTAGACAAAAAAAAATCAGAAAAGAGTTTCAAAGGGGTACCACATCTATTGACCCCTGTAATCATATATCCGAAGAAAATTAGCAAAATTTTGTCAAATGAATTAAAAGGAAATATCTAATTTTGAGGGACAGACATTGTCCGTTCATCACGCCATTGGATTCTGCTGACATGTCCCTCCCTCGATAACAGTATAGAAAATATTAAAAAATCTATAGATAAGTCATGCATGAGTTATCTTCGATACCACCCAAATTAATTAACCAAAAAGCATCACCGGTATTCTTGGAGACAGCAATTGAGACATTGGTGTCCGTCATTCACGTGAGAGACAGAATTGTATCACTGTCTAAATTTCCTGGCTAAAAGCACAGGAGTACGTTAATTCCAATACGATGCTGCTGTCAATAAAAATTTTAAAAAACAATTCCAATTGAAGGGCAAAGTGTTTCGCTGTTTGCATACCAGGACTAGTGTCCCTATATTAAATACATGGACACTAACCAGGACCATGTAATATAATTTAGCAAAAGCATACTTAGAACAAGAAAAGATCCTTCCTGTTTTATCGAGGTAAAAGAAACTTGGAGAGCAACTAGGGCAAGTTTTGGGAACTGTACACTGTTAACAGCTACATCTTTCCACATATAGCTGTAATGTATTGGAGTCAGTAAAAGTTCTTTTATATATGCAGAAAAGAGACAAAATGCTTCCATTTGTTAACTATTTCAGCTATACTACCACACGCAAGTGTGATGAATACTTATAAAAGAGCATGCACATCACAAACGAAGGAATGGTAAACCATGAGTATGACTACAAAGTCTTGAGTATGAGAATGGATAAGCCTGGAGTACGAGTACAAGTACAAAGTCTCGAGTACGAGTACAAAATCTCGAGTACGAGTACAAAATCTCGAGTACAAGCCGAGGACTGCAAGTCTGCTTGCAAATAGTAAAAGTAGCTTGTAGCGTTAGCAGATTGTAATCGAGAAAAGACTGACGTCATGCACGAGATATTAATCACATTTAACGTAAATCTCCCAACTAATTCTTTCCACAAAAGTATATCCCCATTTCCCATATGCCAGTTTCTTTTAACACTTCACTGACTATTTACACATTAGGGACATTCACGTCTACTTATACTCCTCTTAAATATTGTTACTTCAACGAATGTATATAGTTCTTGCTATTTTCCTTTCCGCATAGTCAAATACACTGTATATCTGATCGTAGCATTGAACGGTGGTTTAGTACCTTGGGCAGGTTATGCGCGAGGTCGAGAATGTTTTAGTGTTTTTTTTTTTATGAACTTGATATTCTTGTGAAGTTTGTTAATTACTTTTTTGTATAATGGTAAGTTAAGAAGTGAATATATATCTGACACACTTTTTCTGGAGAAGACACAAGCGTGGACATGTTCTTTTTAAGTGTGATTTGGAAGTTTACGCGTAGTCCTTCATCTAATGCATGGAGAAACCTATATGCCTAGTTAAGTGCTCAAGTGCAAGAGAATGCCTTTTTCTTGGAATTCATCAGAAGCTCTCTGTCATATTTCTAACTCAAAGTGCGAAACTTTAACAATTTACAAGTACGTCATTTTCATATAAAATGTTGAATTTTGTTTCACTACGGCTGCATGAAATAACTGCTCATGTCTACCCAGTCCACCTCTTTCAGAGAAATTTCAGTCTGATCCTGCGTGGCTTTGTAACCTTAGGCAGTGTTCGGTTACCCCCAATTTTCATTTTCAAAAGTGGAATGCCATCGCAGGATAGGATTGCTTTCGATGCCTCTATGTGACTATTAGCACAAGTAATTTTCGTAAACTTTCATCATCTTCTTCAGCAGAAAAATGTACCAAATGCCGTACATTGTACAACAGGGCCTCTGGAAGCAGTAGAAGTTCCAGGTCCTCCGGTGCTTTAGGACATCGACGGAATGGGATTTGCGTTTTGCACTCGTAATGAGTCCCTATCCATTCTTTCAGCCACTCATTTAATTTGGCATATCAGGGAAAAGGTTTTGCGCCAGCACAAATCGAGAACGTCTAATAGCGCAATAACTTCTTGGCCATGTCCCCGTCCGTCACAGGTTTTTCAGCCAAAATCCCAGCCCCATGTTCATCAAGAAAACACATTTTTGTGCTCTACTATCAGTGTATGTCCTTCATAGATTGTCAGTCTGAAGAAAACAATGAAAAGGAAAAAAAAACTAAAAAATGGAAGAAAGCTGACGTTGTGATTAATTTTGTAACTTTGTGTTTTATTTATGTGTGCCTGAGTTTGTGTTTGCAAGTGTTTGCGTGTGCATCCGCTCGCTTTCGTGTTGATAAAATTTTGAGTCCGTTTCGGGGAACTCTCCAGGGTCTCATCCCATCTCAGAACGAAATCTGCTCCCCTGGAAGCTGACGCCAGGCTTGGACAAAGTGGTGGAATTTATGAAAATGCACCGTTTCTTATCCTACCAACAATTTGGATTATCTTTTACAGTTAACAAACCTCTTGCATTCTGCTGAGAGCCTCTTCTCTAAGCAAAGTCTTCTCTACTACAGTTGCATTTGCTGTCGAGTTAACAAGTTATTGATAAAATAGGTCAGAGCATTAGGTGAAGGTTTGGATAAAGTTTATCTTTATTATTCTCCTCCTTACAAAAACGTGATGGAGAAAAAAGACAAGAAAACAATTTCATAATTTACAAAAAAAAACACAAAAAAAAAATTTTACAATTTACATTTTTAAAATTGCATAACTTCTGCACTTGTCATCAAAACATTGTGTCATACAAACATAAACGATATTTCGATTTTTGTATGTTATCACAAATATCAGTGAATGCACCATTTGTAAACACATGATTTCAAGTTTCTATCGTAGGCCATTGAACATGGGTGCGTCGAGGTAAAGAAAAATGTGTTTGTTTACGTTAAATTGTTTTGGATTTTTCACTAACCTGCCGATATCGCAGGACATTCACCCCTGACATTCAACATGGTGATCAGTGGGGTTAGGTACGCTGCAGACGGTCCTTGAAGTATGGGTAAGCTTTGGTGAGGTTTGGAAGTTACAGAAACAAAAAACGCACATCACATTAGAGCTTTTAAAGATATGTTTCCCACAATTATTGAATTGCACACGCATAACACAAGCTACATGTCTTTTGTAAAGAACGTAGTAACTCTTTTTCTTTCGAAAACAGATATCGTCCGTCACTGTTGGAGATTATTCGCTAAATTATAATTATCCACAAATATGATTGAATACTACAGAAAGTTCGGGTAAATTGTGTAACAACATTTTAAGGGGAGAAAAGATTAAAGGGGGGATCTTCGGGCGTTCCCTTATTGGTCATCCCAGTCCGTTGTGATTCCTTAGCTTAATTTTGTTTCAAGGCTTGAAGCTGACCCGTCAACTCCATCTGTTGTTCAAAGAAGGATTCTTTCTTTTTAAATATCTCTTTTATCGGATTATCTCTCATTAATTATTCATAATTATTAGCCCGGGTCGAATAAATTGACGCAAATAAATGAACTTCGATTACTGATCAAAATTTAGTATCTCTCAGAAGTTTTTTTTTTTTTGAGTCATAGCTATATTTACAAACCAAAACTGTCCGGATCAGATTGTATTACCACAATTTTAACAAACAACCACACAACAATACAAAGCAGGAAACTATGGAACACCGAAAGGGCAATACATTATGTTGTTTACTTTGATGTTGTTTCCTTTTATGCTGCTGTCTCCTTTAAAGTTGTTGTCTCCTCTGATGTTGTTTACTTTGATGCCGTTGTTTACTTACATGTCTATTTTAAAGTTATTGTCTCATTTGATGTTGACATTTCCTTTAATGCCGTTGCTTCCTTTCATGCCGTTGTCTCTTTTAATGTTGTTGTCTCTTTTGATGTTGTTTACTTTAATGCCGTTGTTTACTTTAATGCCGTTGCTTCCTTTCATGCCGTTGTTTCATTTGATGCTGTCGTTTTCCTTCGAGTTTGTTGTCTTCTCTGACGTTGTTGCTTCCTTCGATGCGGTTGCTTACTTTGAGCTTGTCTTCTCTGATGCCGTTTCCTTTCATGCCGTTGTCTACTTTGAGTTTGTTGTCTTCTCTGATGCCGTTGTTTACTTTGATGCTGCCGACTACTTCCAGTTTGTTGTCTTTTTTCCATTGCTTTGTTTACTTTGATGTTGTTGTCTACTTTGAGTTTGTTGACTTCTCCGACAATACACAGAATCTCCCACCCAGTGAGTTGAACAATTCAACAAAACGTTACGTGCACGTACATCATATATGCCCACACCCACATACGTACATCGCACTGTATGAACTATGATGGAACACAACGTATGCTAGTCTGCAGCCACCCGAACAAGTAGGCCCGGTCCTCGTTGAAACCGAATGTGTAGCCAATAGCCTAACATGTAGAAAACTACGATAAATTAAGCAGAATTTACCCAGGATGAACAGCTGTGCTTTGAAAGTACAATCGCAGTGTGTAACGTATGGCATTACCGTCAAATACTACTGTGCCTTGGACTAAGAGCTTTCACTAAAGGATACTTTTTAATCATAGTTTTGTGATTAAATTAATTTTGGATGAGTACAAGATCTGATTGGGAAGGGTGAGAGCAACTGGGGGACAACTGGGGGGCAAGGAAACAATCTGGCGGGGCAAATGCCCCCTCATGCCCCTCCCCCCCCCCCCCCGTAACGCCGCCTCTGGAGAAAACCATTTTTTTTAAAATTCTTATCCGGATGTCTCATACAAGGCTAGATAACATCCATGAGTACAGTAGGCAACTATGTCATTATGTGGTTCAATGTGATGTCTCCCTGTAGCCCGTTTGTACGTGGGAGGAATTTGCCATTAGCTGTCCCTTCTTGCTTTGAAATCGAGCGCAACGTGAATCCAAGATTTCTGCTGTTAGAAGTATTTGGATGCACCTAAAATGACACTTTTTGACTTTTGTGGAGTCGTATGTACGCAAAGTGGAATATCACAGTAGCATTAGCCATGAGGTATATTATCATGTAAACTTATATATCTAGCAGGTGGATCATCATTTTGGAAACATGGTGGGATATTGAGGTGTATGATGGGTTGTTTCGTTGAAGTGACATTTGAAATGAAGATACCAAGCGTAGCCTTTAGGCAAGGGTGAAACTTGAACCTCATTAAAGAATCAGGAGTGTTACATGCTTCATCAGCAACATATTATGAATATAATTGATTCCTTGGAAGTTTGCTCTATAACGTAGAGCTAGCTCCTACCGTACCGTAGGCCTACATCTACGTGAGCACGACCTGCGGCCTGCCGAATGGTTTCAATAATGAAACAGTATTGTAACGTTTGCCCGGACCGGTCATGTGGTGAGGAATCAGGTTGGTGAAGGGGTAGGGAAGGGGAGAGAACCTAGGGAGGTAGGGGCTTGATGACACCGATGAAAATAAATGAGGACACTAACGGAGCATGTTAGGTTTAGAAAATGTAATTCAAGTCATCACCACTGCCCCAAAACCAAGCAAATGAAGATGCTAAAATAATTCAACAAGTTAATAAACAGCAAGTGCAGTAAACTCACACTCATACTATGCTATTGCAGCTAACGAAACTTTCACGGCGTAAACAGTACAATGTAGTGTGAGGCATTGCCACTAAAACTCAGCGGCCTAAACCCAGCGCAGCTGAAACTCAGCAGCAAGATGAATTTGACGCAGCTCAGCAGCTGAACATACGCAACGCAGTTGAGAGTCAGCAGCGTAAATACTACGCAGCGGAAACCGCTCCAATAATAAGTCAAAAATAAACTAAGTCCCTAAAAATCGCCCATCACAAGATGGATAAAAATTCGGCATAGATTCTGCTTAGTAAAAGTGTACAAGTACACCCTAAACTACTGAATTAAATCACACCGTACATGGTATTATAAAGGACCCCGTTATCGTGTAAAATCCCATACGAAACAAATTACTGTGTAAAGTCCTATACAAGCAAACTGACAAATTTCGACACATCAAGACAGATTGACATACACAAAGGTCTAATCACAAGACCGTCAAGTATTCTATCCCGCATTACGTAGGCAAACTAACACCGCCTCGCTGTCTGGACGAACCTCGCTACTCCCCCTCTGAGGAGAACAAAGCTGACTTTGCGAACCGGAAGGCTGCAAACTCCGGCAGCGCTGAATCACCACAGTGCTAAACCTACTAAGTACAAAGCTCAAAATACGGTTTCTCCTTGAAATACGACATCGCCAGAAGCTGTTACAAGTGGATGAATCTAAATATACGAGAAAGATAGCCGTTTTCTCGTAACAGTATAATAAAGCTTCCGATTTCATTGGCTCAAATACTTACGACGTCATAAAAAGTAAACAACGCCATCGAAAAAAAGACAACAAACTCAAAGTAGACAGCAGCATCAAAGTAAACAACGGCATCAGAGAAGACAACAAACTCAAAGTAGACAACGGCATGAAAGGAAACGGCATCAGAGAAGACAAGCTCAAAGTAAGCAACCGCATCGAAGGAAGCAACAACGTCAGAGAAGACAACAAACTCGAAGAAAACGACAGCATCAAATGAAACAACGGCATGAAAGGAAGCAACGGCATTAAAGTAAACAACGGCATTAAAGTAAACAACATCAAAACAGACAACAACATTAAAAGAGACAACGGCATGAAAGGAAGCAACGGCATTAAAGGAAACGTCAACATCAAATGAGACAACAACGTTAAAATAGACATTTAAGTAAACAACGGCATCAAAGTAAACAACATCAGAGGAGACAACAACATTAAAGGAGACAGCAGCATAAAAGGGAACAACATCAAAGTAAACAACAGAATGTATTGCCCTTTCGGCGTTCCATAGGAAACTACATCAGCGCTTTAATTTATCGATCGATCATTTACTTCCTTATATTTTGTCAGAGGTTAAATGTCATTTGACGTCATGAGTCAAAGTCAGAGTTTTGCAAATGATATAACTTACGTATGCCATGGAATCTTAAAGGAATTGCCCACTGACGGAAAATCGACATTTTATAAAAAAAAAACTCATGGCATTTTTTTCTCTCTCTCACTTTTACAAACTATATCTCAGTAGCGTGTTCTGTTTAGAATTTATGGAAATAGCTTTCTAAAAATGGTACATTACGTCATGGGGAAATCTGTGATGTCACACAGACGCTATCTTTTGTATTTCTTTATAATCTTGACTGTCTAAAAAAGAAAAATTGCAATAGTCTTAGAGACGTGACCTAAATTTCCGCAAAATTTGAGGTCAATCTATACAATAAACTCAGTCTGGCTTTTCAGTGGCGTCAAATTGCAAGGTTGAAGCAGCTCTTCGACTTTAAAGATCGTGGCATTTTGCAACTTTGAGGGAATTGACCAAAGAAATCACTTCTTCAAACAGCAAGATCTTGAGTTGAGATCATAATATTGGTATATGGGATTTAAGCTCATTGTGTTCACAAAAATGTATTTACTTTCATTTAAGAACTTGTCAGTAGACTATTCCTTTAACCATCCTTTTGAGTCTCTCGTGGTGAAGCTCTTGCAAAGTGGCTAATACAGAAGACATAAGAAATGTGAAATCTGGAGGGGCAGATTGGACCACTTGTCATCAATTGTGGGTGATATTTATATTAATCTTACTTTTGTGGTCATTGAAAGTTCTGATTTAAAACGTTGTTTATTCGAACACGGGGATTAGTGTAGCTTAATGCTAATGTTATAGGCTACTGTAATCGGTCAACGGCAAACACTCGGTAGTTACCACAAATCACTGCAACGTTGATTTATGCAACTCCATTTTAGAACACATATAGCTATCAAGGGAACTCCCAAATTGCAGATACCAAGTGGCTTTAAGCAGGAAGGTCCAATTTAGAAGGAGATACATTTAATGAGTAAATTGCACCTTCCTGCTTGAAGTATGTTGTGCTTACCGACATCCAATGAATGCTTGAATTATGGTTCCAAATCCCGTAGTGAAGAAACAAGTAGCAATCAGTTTCGTGAGAAGCTCTTGATCTTTGTCAAAGCAAAGGCTCCTCGATAAGAGGATGGGGAGGACAATACAGGAAGTAAAACTTGATGAGAAATGCTGAAAGATATATAAAGGAGACGACATAATCATTACATTACTGCATATTGCATCAGATAAAAATGAATAACGATAACGAAGTCGCAAACGTAAAACAGCCGGTTCAACAACGACCGTTTTAATTTTAGTTTGATCCAAATTAACGACCTGTGCCAAAGAGAAAATACAGAACAATTAACGGTTATGATTAAATGCAGAAGCAAAAACTCTATAATTTCGACTTCAGCTATAATCGACTAGCTTATGGACTTCTTTTGATCTGATTTTGTTCTCGTTCTTTGAAAAGTTCTGTCTTTTACTATAAACTTTTCCCCACTCATCGACGTTTACACTTAATTCCACATTCTATGACAGTTAAGTCGTAGAAAGAGAGTGACATAGGGATTAGTGTGTCTTAAATTCGAGGTTTTCTCTTTGACCGATAAATATGCCAAAGGGAATTTCCCGGAAATTTAAAACATGGCAGTGTTTTTGTCAATCTCTAGATAGACTTTTACCATGTGCTTCCTGAACGGAGTAATATAACCGAATGTGCCTATGGGAAGTATCCAATATATAGATAATATTGTGGGGGGAGGGGGTGAGGATGTCTTGATTATAGTACAAATATCTGCCAGTGGATAGAAAAAATAGAGCATGCATAAACTGTGACTACTACAGAAAACTTAAATTTAAGAAAATTAGAGATGACTTGCTTTAGTTCAGATTTTAAATTTTCATCACTTTTGTGGTGCTGTTTCTTGTTTCCACGTCGATACTTCAGCAAGTTGACGTGAAAAACGTGGGAGACGTAGGGTAGCAGTTATACGAATAGCATTATACGGCACGAACATAGAGCCCCTCGATATGTAAATGTATAGACCCACCAAAACGAAGTCCGTCAATGATAAATGTAAACTGAATTAAAACAAACACCGAGGAAAATTCGTCAATAAACAAATACCTGTAAGGCCAACACAATAGACATTATCCATGGCGGCCGGTCACTTATACCGTAAATTAATTCTGTTTTTTCGTTTTCCGACTTGCAGATAGCTACCGAAGTGTCTTCGTCTTCTTTATCTTCGGTCAGTCCTTCCGTTTCGACGTCAGCATTATCTAGTTCTGTGAGAGACATTTTGTCACCGTCCATGGTAGGAAAGTTCCTCTTTGACTGTGAATAAATAAATGTACGTCAATGTCATTACAACATTCATGAGTAACCAGTTTATTGTAACATATGTGGGAATTGAAAATAAATGATTGACAGACACTTAGCTTACCAGTTTGAGGAGAATCTGGGAAGTGAGAAGTGTAAGAGAGGCTTACACCTTTCATAAAAATTATCGCAAACTAGAAATGCGCCTTTGAACCAGAGTATAAAATGAAAAAAAAAAAAGAACAAATACTGAAATGATGACAAAACGATACGATTAAAGTCTTATTGATTTTAGAGCTCTGAAAAAAAGAACGTGCCATGGAAGCTTCGTACCAGAAGGTTCAGAGTAATTTCTTGTTACTGAACAGAAAGTGTACTTTATGCTGGGTCTCTCACGCATGTGCACTATGTAAAGATTAAATAAACCGGATGGTGAGAGGCAAAACATCTGTTCATCCTGGCAAAAAGCCCATGTCTACAGACATTCTATAGCCCAGCAAGTTTCTATCACAAAGTGACGTCATAAGGCTGCACCCTAGTATGTTAGTCTTTTCTTTCTTGTCGTCAAGTGTAATGCCCCCCCCCCATTTGTATAACTTAGTATATGTTGAGGCACGCACGCCGGACCATTCGTAGACAAACTATACATAGCAGGTCTGTCGGTATGAATTTACTCCCCCCCCCCCTCCCACCCTACTTCGGACAAAAATTTACGGTACTTACCTTAAGAGCATAAGGATCTTAAGACTTCTTTAGCACAAGAACAATACTCCCCCCCCCCCCACACCCCTCCCTTACTAAGCATCACCAAGAACATATGATTTGAGTTTGCCAGCAAAATTGACCACAGCATGTATATTTATAATCAATATGACACAGTAGGGTATATCTTTACATATAGATGAAGTTTATTGAGAAGCAACTTAAGAATACCTCAAAGATGGTAGTTATTCCGTATAATCTGGCTGAGGATGGCGCCCAATTACTATGACAGGATGAAAGTTAAATTAAGATGCGCAACAGGCGAAATACAAGGGAGCTCACTCTACTCTTTCATCGTTGGTAACACGTACATAACTTTCGATCTAGTCCATGTTTACACACCATAGGTGCTACCAATCATGATTATCTTAATCATGAAATTTATGTTTTCCGATGTAAAGGAGACAGATTGTAAAATATGACGAATTAAACTGAGGGGCAGTACAAATTTGAACTGAATTACAAATTACTAAAACCAGTGTGACTTTAACTGATAAAAAAGGAAGAAAGCTTTCATTACACCTCAGTTCTCTTCTGTTTAAGTGGGGAGTGTTAGGATCATGCGCAAAGTACCACAGAATGGAATTTGCCATTTTGGCGTGCTGTAGTGTGCACATTCATGTGGCTTTTGGAACCTTCGGCATCCGCCTCGGACTGTGTTGATAACAACGTCCAGAGACGATGATGATAAAAATGATGCCAATGATATGTAATCCACACCGATAAAAGGCGATGTTGAAAAATTGAAACAGACAGACAGACAGAAAGGAAATGATGAGGGACTGGAAGTTGGTGGTTGCGTAGCTTCTTTCATACTATATGTCTTGAATATATCCGTTGTAAAGCAATGGACTGGAAAATGAAAGTTAGATGACAAACTTGTAACACCTGTTCATACCGAAATTCTACATTTTTTCCTACTATTTATCAGTTTCCTTAAGGCATCTCAACAATTTTGTGTCCGTCCCCTTACAATATTTGTTAATCTGTCATACGTACGAGCAAAGTACTAAGATGAAACTCCTGACATTACTACAACTGATATTCTTTGTTTTAGTTGGCGTTGCCGTGCCTACACTGACAGACACTTGATTTTGTAAAACGCGCAATGCATTGTCTCTGTTGGGACGTTTAGGCCTATTAAACATGAAACCTTGTTCATATTATTTCGTTCTTCCTCCAAGTTAGGAATTATCATTCACTGATAGGATAAAGATCAGGACAGCTTCGGGCACATTGATCTAGTACACAAAGAATTAGGAAAATGTAGCAACATTTTCCATCCTAGCCCTCCGAAATAGCTGAAAGACAAATGAAAAGCAGATTTGGTTTATCTTTGAGAAATTTTATAAAGGAGTTGCATGTTTTCCATATATATTTAATATAGTAAGTTCAGCTATTGTCTTGATAACCGGCGATGAGCCAATTCATTTTATCACTACCATGATTTTTTTTAAATTTTTTGTTATTTTTGTCAAACAACTCCGTATGTTATCTCCACTGATCTAGTTTAATGCTATAGACCAAGTTCCGATGTTTGTTTTAACGTTGTCTTTTCTTTATGCGGGCTGGTAAAGAAGTAAAATACCCTAGGTAATAATATTAATTACCTGCAAATATCAATTGCATTGTTTCGTATCAAAGTGCGTGAATCTAGGGGTGTGAATGTTACTGTTGTTGTTATGCAGCAAGTTACGTTTCTATATGGGCAGATGTGAGAATATCTTGGTTCTTGGTTTCAGCCACTAGAGCAGCCACGAGTAATAGGTTTTATAATCATATTGAAACTGCGTTTATGCTGTATAGGTTTCGGTGGAGGGTAGGTTAATGTGCATAGTTTCTACAAACTGGACATTTAGTAGTCAGAAAATCATGTTTTCCCTGTAAAGAGACCCTAAGCTTTTCGCGTTCTTTGCGAGTCCATGTAATGGGCCTATATGAATTTATTTACCGAATCACGTGCCCCCCCCCCCCCCATGAGCCCACCCCACCCGCTGTAACGCTGCTTCCATCTGTAACTCATTTAAGTTCCACCCACTTTTCGGCGCCATATCTAGTTTCACCAGCTTTCTCGACAATGAGTTAATTGATTGTCGACGGTGTTTAGCACACATTGTTCTTTATGTGTGATGGTTTTTACCCATGGTTAATGGTATCAAGAAATTGAAACAACCAACCACATGTTCTGGAAAAGTAAAGTTCACTTTAAAGTTTAAAAACATGTTTTCCGTATGTTGGCACGATTGAAAAGTTCCTTCCCGTACATTAATTTTGACCTCGTTGGGGGGTAACTTGCTTACATATATGCACTACAGGTAGTATTCTACGGGATTTTAAATTATCTGTTACACTACAAGGTTTGTTACATGGAAATCCAGGTGCCTTAATATAATGTCGCACAAGTGCAAAAGAGGGACAGTCCTCCTTCAAAATATTGTCCGAGAAATTATAAGCAGAATTCACTCGTCTAAATCTAACCCAATTTATTAAAAGGCCGGGGGAAGGGCAAGGCTTTTATATATTTGTATAAAATTTCAAACTCCGTCATTATGGTTGATATTTTCTTCTTAACATAGTGTGAAATAGTGTAATCAAGTAATGTAACTGATTAATCTCTGTTGTGTTATATACTTTGTATATTTACCTATCTCCCGGGGAGGGGGCCGCTAACGACTCATTTACATTTTTCTTACGTTTTAAGACTATGTTCTAAAAAAAAGGTATAGTTGAAGGAATGATGGGCCCTAAGGGTAACTCATGTCAAGAGTGCTCTGTGGGTGTTGAGTGATATTTGAAAAAAAAAGTGTCTGTGATCAAAATATTCTCCCTAGTTTATTTGTCCTGGATATCATGCACATTAGCGAGCACTGGGTGTATGACTGAGTGTGACAGGGTGAAGCACGTTCGGGTTTGAACTCTCATATTTTCATGTAGGCGGATATCTCTGAGTGGTTGTACATGTGTAAGACGTTAGTTCTTAACTTCCAATTTTGTCCTTTTTTTTTCATTTAACTTCTCCCAAATTGGGAGCAATTCTCCTTTTTCGTTTTCCAGTGGACGTAAATGAATTGATAGTCACTACTACTGGTTGTTCATGCACTTTATGATTGTTCTTAATGTGTTCATTTGAGTCAGGTTTACGTCTCCGAGAGACGCCGATATAAATACTCAGGCTGCGTAATAGATGGTCCCAGAGAGATGGCAGCCCGAAGAGAAGGAGAAACCTAAACATCCTGCATGAAGACCCACAATTGTGTATGGCTTTCAATGTTTATTCATGTGTCCATTCTGTTCTTAATTTGTGGTATACTTGCTTGATTGGTTTAATATGGTGTTCCGAAATTCCGGGACCGTTCTAAGGTTAAAATCCTTTTTCCTGGAAATCAGTTCACTAATTTGTAATTCATCCAGATTTGTGTTCATGTAATTATTATTCATGCAATGATTATACAAAGGGGCAGACTGAAAGTTTCACAATGGACGCCCTTTGCTATATTATCTAAGGGGAACCCCACCATCAGTTGGAGCGTATTGGACAGGAGAATTTTTGACGACACTACTTGCCAGATCTCAGGAATGGCAGTTCGCATGCCCATTTTCAAGATACCGGTAAAAGATTTCACTCAAGCAGGGGCGCTCCAAGATCTATAAGATTTTTACAGCAAATATTGCCATACGTCTATGATAGGACATCTGGGGCGCATGTTCAAGACTTTCAACAAGAGAGGTCATGAGGGCGACGCCCTTTTGGGCACACCGCCGGAGCAGGACTAACTAAGCAGAGTGCCACGCGGAGCCAACAAGATTTTGAACTGTACACTTCCACCCACTCCCCCCCCCCCCCCCCCATTCTAGATGGCCGGAAAGGGCACTTTTTGCGTGTCCTAAGCTGTATGTATCCAACCTTGAAATAGAGATTTCATAGCTGCAATGTCTCGATTAATGAGAAAAACATCAATGTATGAAAAAAAAGAAACGATTAATTTGGATTGCTTTAATCTAGAATATGTAGATGTATATATTCAATCGAGTTTATTCAGTCTTACCGTCGCCTCACCTAGACCAACTTTCTTAGCACAGCTCCACCATAAATTGACGCAGAGTGTAAAAGAAATGGGAGAGCACCTCTCAGATCAGAGCATTCTCTAGTTAATTTTTCTGTTTATTTTACGCCTCACATCACCCCTACAAATTATTGCAGCTTAAATACGTTTTCAAGTTTGTTTTTTTTAATCAAAATACGATTGGGAGATATGCGCTCCATACCCAACTAACTCACCCCCTCCAATGAACGTCAGAGGATGATTTTAAAGGGGCAGTACTTGCTTGGTTACTTTAAAAAAAATAATCATGACGACAAGGGGTGGGGGACCACCGTTGGTTGGCGCGTAGCATACGATAAATTTTTAGACAAAAGATTTGCGAGATCGTAGAAAGTAGTACTCGGCAGGACCCATTTTCAATAACAGATTTTGTTAAAGAGAATTTAAAGAGGCCCGCAACACTTGCTTTGTTATTGAAGATGATAACACCTTTGACATTGTCAGAAACTTTGGACGCTGCATATGAGGATTTTAGTTACGAGGGGGGGGGGGCATCACATAACTTCTTGTCAGTTAACAAAATTCCTGCTTCCACAGAATAATTAAAACAATGTTAAGAACAGTCCAAATTAAGACGTCAATCGAGAAGAAAATATCTTTGCTTTTTATCAAAATATGGAAATATTTACCTATTATTTAAAAACTGAAGACCTATAATAACACACAGAAACACTGCAGAGCTTGGACGCTCCACAGTGTGTGATCTGCTTTTCCTCCTGTTTCTTGAATTCGAAGGAAATTAAATGTGCATGAGAAGGTCAGTGAAGGGGACACTGTTTACTCCGTTCCCCCCCCCCCCCCATCTCTCTGTGAGAGGGGGCATGTTATCCTGTAGGAATAACATATCGTTACGAAGCTGATGTATCGTAATGAATTGATTTTCTTAAACGAATAGAAGCGCCATGTCAAAGATTTCATTACAGTTTCGTGGAGTTAACTCTACCGTCCTTTTTTTGTATTTACTTGCTGAATGGGGTTAAAGACAGGCAGCCACCAGAACAAGCGGGTGGTAGAAACTCACTCATCCTCTCAGTCCTACCTCCTCAATTACCCGCCTATGTGTACATCCCTACAGTACTAACAAATTTCGAGCGAATTAGATAAATTATTGGCAAGAACGAGATTTTAGCCAAATCAGCTATCGTCATTGGTTAGTGGTTGGGTTCGTGCGAATAAACGGAGGTTATTCGCCTGTATAATTCCCCTGTTCTTTGTGCATAATTTCAATCTTTTCAGTTTTCATATAGGTACTGAAGGCAAATGTGATTGACGCGCCATTGGTTTTGCAGTTGCGCAATTCATCGAATAAACAAAGGGCTGCTTGCATCATTGAAATCACGACACATTCCGACACTCTGATTTGACCTTGCGCCACTTTCATGTAAACATCCGGAATGGCGACTGACACTGGATGTTGCTTGGGGTGATCACAGACTATCAATTCTTACGGGACTGCTTGATTCAAACAGCCATATTTATAGCTGAAACCCTCGGATTTAGCGCGTGTCCCCCTGTATTACGATCAGATCCTCCACTGCAAAAAAAGGAAACCGTCGTGGACGGAATTGACGCAACGTAGCAATCGTGGAGAAGAAACAACAATTCATAGTTTCAACTGCAAGACACCCTGTCACGTACTGTGGTGTAACTAGTAGGAGTCAATGGAAGTAAAAACTGCTTTCATGAGGCAAGTGAACTGAGTTTAATTATTGATTGTCATCATCTCAAAACCAACGATTATTCTTTCATCTACAGACGTATAACGACATCCGATGTTTGCTGTATGTGTAGATGGTTCAGTTCTCCACGTTGGAAGTATAGGTAAGACTCTCTCTAATTGTACGGCAGTACCCTTATATACATATTGTACACAATACACATTACATACCAAACTACCTGAATACCCCCCACTTGAGCATAGGTCGACCCTGAAGCCACGTTGAATCTGAATAACAGTCACCAGCGAAATCCTTTGCTGTATTGAGACGAAAACTTGTACTGCGGAATCCGACTTTTGATTGTCAAAAGTCAAGTTTGATCACGAAAGCGTTTCGTTGCCAAGGTGATATTCCACAAAAAGCACTAACGGGAGTACGGGAAATAATAAGTAGCCCTGAATGACTTGTTGAAAATGACCGCGGCCAAGATTATGTCTGCATGCTATTAAGTGTCTAATGTCTCTCTTTGCTCCTTCCTCAGTCTAGGCAGAAAGTGTTATGCTATTACTGCCTACTTTGTATAAGAGCTACCCAATTCTTTTTTTTTTCTTTTTTTTTCTCTGAGATTCAAATTAATCGACAGGCTTCTACTAGAGTTATTTTGAGTGGTTGTTCATTTAAACAGTAGTGATGCACAAGGACCACTTTCCTATTTAGCAGCGCGGTTCGACGCTGATATCAATTTGTAAGTTCCCAAATTACTGTTTATCATGGTTCCTCATAGTCAACAACACTTTTAGAGGATAGAAATCTTACTTTACAAGGAAAGACGACCGGCCACCATAGGCGACTGTACATGTGAAATATCTTATACAGTATACATCACATGCAGTGACGTTTGATATTCCAAATTATACGCACTGCATATGGGAAGAACAATAACTGTTTCAATGAAGTTGGTAAATTAATTGCGATAAAGTACGAGTACCTGCATACCTGAACATCACTTTCATAATCCTATAGCTATCATCATCCTTTCACTATTATCACTCTACCATCATGACCTGTCACAATCATCATCCTATCACTATCATCATCCTGTCACTATCATCCTATCACTATCATCATCCTTCCACTATTATCACTCTATCATCATGACCTCCTGTCACATCACCCTAACACTATCATCATCCTTAACTATTATCATTCTGCCACTATCATCATTGTGCCACATCATCCTTTCACTGTCATCATCCCATCACTATCATCATCCTGTCGCTATCATCCTCCTATTTTCAATAGTGTTCATGCAATTTCTTAGCAGTATCATGACGCATCAATACCTGGCAATTCAGTCATTACGCATGCTCTATAGTACTGAAACCAATGAAAGGGGGATGATGAACATGATATTAAGTATTGGATTGGTTGCGACTTAAGGTTTCGATGATAATTGTCATTTCAGCAACTTGTGTGTGTATAGGTGGAGGGTATGCTCTTGTCTTTGTTTCGAGACACAATACCTGAAGAAGGAAACGTCTAGACCCGTGTTCGCAATATGGTCTCCACGGGTGTATACCATGCACAGTTCAGTACTTGTATCCTGTTGTGTTAGTCTATGTTGGTAGAGTTCAAGATGTTAAAGGACTTATTGTTATCTTGGACAGACATCGTATTTTAGAGGTTGCTATTCTACATTCTGCACTGTCTCAACAAATTTCTTATTTTACTTAGAGAGCAAGGTTTATTTGAGGTCAACAGAGTTCAAATTGTTACACCGCTTGAATATCTAAAGAATGTAAACGAGTGAGATTTCATATTTGGAAGCAGTAACTGATTCGGGTGATGGCGAGGGTGCATGTGCATTCCACACTCCCACCAGCCCCACCCCTTCCCCTTCCCCCTCCCTTCCCCCTCCCCCTCTCCCCCTTCCCTCCCTCCCCCTCCCTCCCCCTCCCTCTCCATCCCCCTCCATCCCCCTCCTCTCCCTCCCCTTTCAACCAACCCTAGCCAGTCCCCAGACCCCCTGGTTTCCTGTTTCATTTTATTTTTTTTTTCTTCAAAATGGAATAGTTGGGAGACGAATAATGTTCATATGCGGTTCCAAAGGAGCAAAGTCTGCCCAGCAGTTACCATAGAACTTCTTGACTTGCTCAATGAAATTGTCACTTTCGTCGACTGGCAGTGTGAGTGGGTAGGCTACCTATGGCAACGCATTTCTCTCCCATCAACTTGTGTGAATCGTTTGTCTACACTGACATGACCACGACTTTCTGTTTGTTCTACAACTGTTCTAGTTCTGTTTAAAAGAAAGTAAGGTTGCCCAGTCCGTGTACCTCTGATGCCTACAGCATGACACTGCACGATGTTTGCAACTGCACGCAGCCGACATCGGCGTTTCCTATTGAGATTCAATGTTTGTCAGGAATTATCGAATATTCTTAGTATGATCAATAATGTTTAACACTGCCAACTACTCACAGATGTGAGAAGAGTTTACGTCATACATTCTCTGCCCCATTCTACTGTCTTCATCTCAAGTAGAGTACTTACCCCTACGTGGGCTCCATTTCACCTCTGTTTATCTAGTTCACCCTGTTCCCAGAATAAATACAAAAAGTTTACAGAGCCTACCATCGTGCACTACCCCTACCCTACCCCATTGAGTCGCTTGCCCTTTTGTCACTAAGAACATGTTAAGCTCATTGCTTAGGTGGATCCTGGGTTGACAAATCTTCTTATCACTTTTCTCTTTCATGTTCTCTTTAATCAAATACTACAGCAGACAGTGCGTGGCTAAGTCTTATTGATTTGTCTTTGTTTGACCTACACGCCATGCTTACAAGAAGCAAACTTTTCTTTAAAGCATTATCGATTACCAATGAAAACAAACTGAAAGGCAAACCCAGTGGTAATTGAAATAAGGCAGTAACAAAGTACGTGACCACCAGTTATGTTGTCGTGTTACACACAAAACATAAAGTTAAAGTTGCATTCGCCTCGAATGTCTGAATAAAGTTGTCATGCACATTGCATAATTCAATTTTTGCCTTCGGTCTGACTAACATGTTTTCGCAATATATGGTTTGTGTAACATAGTAAAACAGGAAGTTCAGAATGCCCCAGTTAGCTGCGTTGAAGGAGGATAGAGGGTTGTAAAATAAATCTTACATATCTTTTTACACTTTCAAAATCGACCGAAGCACACCAATTTACCAAATTTGTGGTAAAATGACCTGCCAATGACAAATTTTGTTAGAGAGTGCCCTAGTAGAAAAAAGAACAACGCTAATATTTGAACTTTTCTTATGTTGTGGCCCACAAAATAATATTCATGCGTATGTCTTTCATGCCCCCCACCCCTCGCCCTAGCTTGAACATGGAATGTTTTTTGATCGAAGGTTATCAATGTTTACCTGCATTCAACAACATTCCTCCTGCAAAGTTAAGGAGGGGCATAAAACACATACTCATGAATATTATCTTGCGATACGAAACATAAGAAAAAAATAATAAATTAACGGTGAGATAATTGCAACTCTTTAGTTTGGAGTGTTCTTTGATTTATTGGTTGTACCTGCAAATTTTAAGTATTTCGATACTATTAACCATTTTTGCTTAAAGCCGGTTAATGATATTTTGAAGAGAACGCATGACATCCGTAAATGTTGCATCATCTTAAGACGTCGACAATACTAGTTGTTGATCATTAAATCAACAAACGATATCAATAAATCCGTTGAAAGATGCTTTGATGTGACGTGACATATCTGTCAGTCAACTCCACAATATCGAAAGATATCTTAAATTTCACCTGGAATTCAATAGAAAAACGATAATCGACAGATAACCCCTTCATTTTTTAAATGACCGAAAGTCCGGTATTTGTATTTTTTTTTTTAACTGCATTGCTTTGTCGGTCGTTGTAAAGTTATCGGACTCATGGGCGTAGATTTGGATGCATGTCCCATACTCTGTTGAGTGGAAGGGACACTAACACATTTGTCCACTACCACACCTTTTGTGACCTGTAAACTAAAAGAGAAGAAACTGAACTTTTAGTGCTGGAAATTAAAATATCAAACCTGTGTTCCAATATATTAAAAAAACGTTGCTGAAATTTGCAATATCTGAGACACTGGGAAGTTCCATTTTCTGCAATAAAAATATTTTTTGCAATAAAAAAGAAAAAAAAGAATCTCTGAATGCTGCGCGCCAAGTGATAGTGGCGTTTTGCATAGATGAAGTCTTTACTGGTGGCCCCAGTTAACCTTTTTTGCCTGCGGTCCCCGTTAACCCCCCCCCCCCCATCACCCTCCCAATGAAATAAGGCTGGTTATGTTTCTGATAGAAGAGGAGTTTAGGACAGATCCGCCTCTTCACTTTCAAAATCATATCTATGATTGGGCGGTTTTGGTTTGTACCGTAAATGTGTGTATTTTTAGGGCCAAATAGACTCTAAACATTTTCAAGTTCAAGTAGTTTCCTCCCCAAGTACAGTATTTCAAGCAGTCTAATTGATTTAGTCAATACCACTTTAAAGTCAACTCCAGGCCCGTATCCATTGGGGTTCAGGGGGTTCGTACGCACCCCCACAAGATCTGGAGTTCCGCTTAGCCTGTGGTAGTAGGCGTACGTTAGCAACTTATATAATGAGTTTTAATTCGTTGGACATAATTGTCGGGTAAAATATTCCACTTGCAGGTAAAATAGGCCCCCTCCTCTGAAAATGCTTCGTACGGGCCTGAACTCAGTAATGTCATTAAGTAAACCCAAGTACTATACAAGGTAACTCATAGTGTGATTACCTCTATACCGTTACGCCATTTGTGTATCGATCTGGTCTAATCCTTTCGGACTTCTTAAATCGATGCCGTTTTTTGCTTCTTCTTTTAAAAGTCAAGATAACCTTCACCGTGACTTTACTGTTGCAGTCGTGTATGAAGCACATTATGAAATACACGGCAACAGAAGTGCAATCGTCCTTCTGTCACCGTATGGACAGGTTTACAACATTTTCCCAAATAAATTTGTGACATTCAATCGCTCTTTTTTCTTTTTCGTTACCTTACCACCATTTTCGAACTGCTGTCCTCTAACGAGAAGTCATCTACAGTTTTGTAGACACTGGAGAGCTCATGATGACACATTTTAAATAGAGGTCTACCTATTGTATTGCTTCAACTACCGAAAACTTTTGCAACATTTCAAAAGGAAACGTCGATTTCCTTGTTTAGCACGATCACAGTAATATTTTACCTCTGATGTATACTCAATGGAACCAAATGTGGTGAGTTAATTCTTAATACGATTTTCTATTTTGTCTCATGAATATTCATGTAGGTAACGGACATGTTGTCAGGCTACTACAACACTCAAGGGAAAGTGTCACTTCTCACCAAAAATAAGGTAAGTAGCCACTTCATACTCAGATCTATGCAACAGCATCTCAGTGTTCTGTTTTTTTTTTTTTTTCGTTTTTTTATGGAGACCTAAACCTATTCATTTACGGTTGCATTTATGTGTTTGTTGGGTGTACGTGCATTTTACATGTGTGCAAGTTCGGTGTCATGTAACACCAAACTTGAAAACACGCCGCTGTATCAAGTACGGAGACTTGGATATTTCTTAGTCTGCAAGGCTTCGTAGTAACGCTGTATTTATGCATGCTGGGACGGACGACCACTACACTAAAGATAACGCCACACAGAAGTTTGTGTTCGACGGTGAGTGACCGGCGACAAAGCCCAGTTTCTAAACTGAACAGATGGTCAGAGGTCGGTCAGCAAAATTTAAGATAGTCATCACCACATCAGGATGGTTAGGCTCCGGACCGTTTAATAAGCAGTGTGTAAAAGGAGGCGTTGGAGATGATACTGTCGAGACAAGGGTAATGTTGAACCACTAAAATGGAGGCTACGCTAATGTTGAATGATGACAGTGTATACTCAGGTATACATTAGAGGGTCGAAGAACAGCAAATGTCTTCAAATGAGTGAATTAAAATAAAATTAATCCTTCTCGTATGGACAGCACAATAAATATTAATTACTGAATTGCAGAATATTCTGTAACTTTCGGTAATATAGAGTATAATAACATTATAGAGAGTTCCACAGCGGATGCATATCGACAAGTTGCGATCATAAACCTCGCAAATGCGTTACAGTGTGTGGGCGCATGGTATATCGTTTGGGTTTACGTTTTATACAGCACTCGGGGTTGTGTTTTAAGATCTGACTAAACTGGCTTTGTGATGTACATACTATTACACAGCCACTAAATACTCTTTTGATTGGGCACACCTTACTTTTTTCATAAATCATCAATTTATGAGACTGATTCTTATGGGCAAAAAGCGTTTTTCATCACAAATTTATTAATCTATTTATTTAGAGGATTAATACTTGTAGCCACACATGTATTTACACGGCTGAATGCGTTTCTGTGAGCTGCTTGTCATAGGTAGCCGGAGGTGAAGAATTGGTTTCACAGTATTAGGATCTGTAGTTTTGCCGTAAGCCGCATGGGTGTAGACATCACCTTGTGCATTATTTTGGGGGAAATTACCCCCAAATTAAGACGTCACAAAATTTTGAAACGGTCAAAAAATCTTGTATTTCGAATAAAAATCGGCATTTCATGAGTTGTTTCCATCTAGACATATCATTTCCAAGCATAACCGATTAAGTTCACCTTAAAGCCCGGTTCCCACCGAACCGACTAGCCACGACCCAAGGGGACTCGACCGTGGCGGTATGGCCAGCCCTACGACTACGATTCCATAGAACTGCAGCACATTTCTATATGTCTAAGCATTGGCGACATCTCGTGAAATTGTACTGAGAGTTTCTGAGTAAGGAGATAACAATACTTGAGATGTGGAAGAGAAAAAGGGACAGTATAAAGATAAAGTACACTCTCGTCCAAAACATGACTTGCTTGTCGAAGAACGGCAGTTGTCGTGTACATTTTTTTATTTTGTATATATATATAACATACTCTTTCCAGTTAAGAAGCTTCTCGTCAATGAGGTCACCAAGAAATTTTGTGACCTGAACTTTTTCAATAATAACATTTTTAATGTAAATGGAATTGAAGTGTATAGAGTGATTGAAATTCAAAACTGATATGTTGGTTGTCCTTTTTTCGTAAACATTGGCAAGGAATCACATAGTGCCTTTCACTTTGTGGTTATTCAATTTGTTCTTGCAGAGAGACAAAGCTCATGTGAAGATCAGAGATAAGATGAGAAAGAAGGCACATGGTAAGAAAGAGAAACAGTATCAATCGAGCTACATGACTCACTAACGTAGGTCATAACAAAGACTATTATTTACCAAATCTAAATGACTGTATACACTAGCAACATTCCCAAAACATTCACTGGCAACAATCCCACTTAACAATCTTAAATCATTTGAAAGTGTTTGTCAAATATCGCAGATGAGGTGCCGTGTCCATTTTTGGAAACACGTTGCAGGACCTTCTCAGAGTCATATTATACGGACAAAATGGTTCAGTGTGATTGTGAATATTTGGAAATGTTTTAGGAATACCGCTTGATCGCCTGAACAATGAAAAGCTTGTGGTCTTAACAGTGGCGTGTTAAGTTCTTATGTAGGCCTATCCGTAAGTTATGTAAGTTTTAGATCGGAACAAACTGACAATAACCGAAGTAAAATTGTGCAGTAAATTGAAGTTGGACAGATTTCACAGACATATAGGTATATTATGAGATTTACTGCCGGAATTGCATTGCGCTGCTGCTAAGATCGACGTCATGTATAGTAAACATAACGAAAGTCAAATTCAGTGGAATATGTCATAGCCACTACACAAGATAACATTGTGTAAGCCCTATTTTTGCATAGATGAATATTCATAACCATTTCCAATTGGTCTGTTTGATTTCAAGTAACGGTGATTGACTGCTCTGCTTTCTTGGGAAATCTAAATTTTGAAGGGCCAACAAAAATGTCGAGACAATTTTCATAGTCAAATATCTGGAAGATGAGTGCATAGTTCTCTTTCAGGTTTTGTGACATGTAATCTTTTGTTCTTCTTTTTCTTACCTGAATCCTGACAAGGAACAAAAGTAGATGACCAAGCGATTACCAGTACAACTCATAGTCCAGCTTAAAATTCAAAGATAGCGGCACATTAGCATTACAACATTCACTATTTGGCTTCGCTTTTGTTTACAGGACCTTCTCTTCTCCAACCGAAGTTCCATAATTCAAATCTGTCCAAAGCAACGAGTCAGCCATCTTGTGATGATCATGCCGGGTCTTACAAATCTCTTCTTAATAGAAATGGTTACTGGTAAGGAAGAGAGCTAGATGAATATTTTTTTTAATGAGAGGTTTAAGGCCTCGCTGGAAAATGGTTAAGCATCATCATGGATTAAGTAACATTTCCACGTGAAAGTTATCAAATGCAGCTGCAATCACTTGACATAATAACAGTAATTTGTACGACAGACTGTCTGAAATTAGTTCAAGAAGTGTAGTTTGTTTGTTTTAATTAATTTGTATATTCAATTGTTTATTACTTTTTTCATTTTTTCATTCACTCATTCACTCGTTTGTTTGTTTATTGTTTTTATGGTGTTCATAAATCAGCTTACATGTGTTTATTTTTTATATCAGATTATTTGTGTTTTTTCTTCTGAATGCCTAACAGGAATGTTTGCTATGATGCCCTAACGATGTCATCTCAGTGACTTATATTATGTATATATTTATAGGCGCACCCAACAGGAACGTTACGATAATTTGCTCCACGATAGTAACTCCGCATCGACTCCAGGAAACCAAGACACTGTCCAGTCCCTCGTGGGCAGAGTGATGAAAAGGAAAAGACAACTTTATCCAGAAACAAGCAACTCACTATTAAGTATACGGTAATTAACTATTAATCTATAGTTATGGTATATCCTTTGAGGGTTAGCAATAGCATTGTCACTGTAGTGTCAAGAAAAAAACGTAGGCCCTATTGTTTTTTTTTTCATGGATGACAGTTCCATGACCAATTCCGAAATTTTCATTCTGGTTTATACACTTCTTTAAACGGTACTTGTCTTGAAGAGGCATGTTAGCAAGATGCCTGTTCTGAATTCTTAAACGGCTCAAGTAATGATTTTTTTTTAAATAAAATTTACAAACTTCGTACTTCCTTTTGATAGCAGGTTGCAGTTGCGTAGTGGGACAAATCACCAACATGACCGTACAGCTTACCATAATTGGTTCAATCTCGTGAACTTAAAGTTACAGATATGAGGTTGGGAAATAGAAATAAGCGGAGAGAGGAATTGGAATGAGATTTCTCCTATATAGCAGAAAGGTAGTACAGTATAGTTAATGTGAAGGAGAAGAAAGCTGAGATTAATACGAATGAACAAAAGTATTGTGCAAAGGGTTTGATGACAATACAGGCTTATAAATGTTAGTGCATCATCTTTTCTTGTATTTCAGTTGTCTCCCACTCAATCAGATCTCGATAGCGTCTTGAAAATTAAAGTATTATTTGCGTAATGATTCTACAAGGATTCCAAAAGTCTATGGATAACATAGCACATGCAGTAATTTTCACTGCATATGGAGGGTAAAAAGAATTAATATGCTTAAAACAAGATGTGGATCACTACACTTACAGCAGAAAGAAACTTTTGAAAAAAAAAAGAAACATAGGTAACATTTTTGTAATTTGTGTGATTTCAACTTTGGTATACAAATTTGCAATTAAGGTTTTAAATTTTAAAAGTAAATTGTCAGTCTGGATTTTATTCACGACCAAATCATGGAATCGTTATTTACACCTTTTTTTCAGATCGTACAAGCGACCTACAGCACCCTATGCGATTCAGCAACAGTCGGTGATAAAGTAAGTTATTACATGATATTACACCATAGGCCTACACTTACTCTGTTGAAGGTTTCTAGTATAGTAATTCATCAGGAGCCTAATGATGGATAACCTTTTGACATGTGAGATGGTTCTGATTGAAATCATACACTCTTGAATCTGAAATACCATTTTCAGCAAATATCAATATTTTCTCATCATGACTGCCGCAATTTGCTGTCATTTGAAAATCCTGCCCGGACCACTGACTTGATAATTACCCTAGGTGGCATGATTCGTATCTGCTAAAATACATCAGGGGTGAGTGAGTCGATACATCCGGGGGGGGGGGGGGAATTGATCAAATATGTCACGTGTTATTGCCCTCCAGTTTGAGGATATGACGTCATGCGTACTAAGGAGGGGGAGGAGCTTAAACTTTAGAACGCTTACGAATTAATAATTTTGGTCATGATTCATGAATATAAAATAAATATGACTGTCAGCATATTCAGGGGATAAGCGCCGCTTTTATTTTGGAAGGGGGGGGGGGGGTGGTGACAGGGCCGTAGGCGAAGTGGTGAAATGGGGGAAGTAATATAATGGCTCTGTCTAAGCAGAACCCCAGCAATCAGTTTGCAGGTAACATACAGGGAATTTGCTTTGATAATTATGCTACTCAGATCGCAGGAAATTGGAAATAGTTGTTTAACGTTCGGGTCACAAAAGGTGGGGGGCAAAGGTATTAGTTCCCCCTCCACTCAAATCAGTGGGGGATATATCCCCCAATTAATGCTCATGGTTCACGGTATATTTTCAATCTTGCAATCTGCATAATATTTCATGCTGGAGAGCAACGTGCAATGTGTAAATTGTTCGCATTTATTCTATATTCATTCCATGTAAACATATGTCATTCAATCTAAAAATCAGGAAATGTGTAAGATGCTTACAGCAACGGCGGTATGATTGTTTAATTTCATTTTATGTAACGGTACTCTTACCTGCAGGGTCTACAGATATACTCTGCCATAGTCGTATCAAAGGAGGTTTTAGTACATGTGCTCTGATATGACAATAGTAAATATCACTGATTGTTATTAACGGGCCGCAAAAATATGGTACAACAGTTATAAAAGTTTACAATATGTGCTGTTCTTGTTTTTTTTTTTCCCTAGGAAAATGGTTGGCGTTACACCACTTCCACCAGGAAAGCAAGGAAAAGGGCCCTATGTGCTAGTTCTTCGAACTAAAAAAAGAAAAGACGGAAACACGAGAGAATTAAATGAAAGAAAGGATCCTGCTGCAGTTAATCCACCTTACGAAGTCTTGACAGGAGAGAACAGTTTACGAGCATTGAAAGTTGGTTCAGAAAAAAGTCATGAATTTCACCCTTTATCAAAAAGCAAAAGGTCCTTGAAATCAAACCTACAGAGTATACCAAAACTTACCAACCAACCTCACTTAAATGATCAAGAAATTGGAAACTCTGACCTGGGACTTATCCAGGCAAAGAAATTATTAGAGTCTCCATTTAGTATTACAACTCATTTGATGGGACGCCCAATGTTACAAAAGTTTCCAGCTTTACCAAGTATTCCGACGAGTGCAGATAAAGTGTTTTGTGAAACAAGAAGTGGAGATGGCGAGTTAGAAATACTGCACGAGACCGACGACCAACAGGATGATCGATGCGAGAATGAAAAACATGAGGAGATGGTGCCGTCGACCAACCCTAGGACAAGCAACTCAAATGAAATTTTAGAAATTATGAAAGCGAAGAAAAAAGCAAAGAGGGGAAAGCACTCTGATGATGATTTTAAAACTTTATTAAAAACTAGAAACAGATATACGTCAGCTACTAAGATGTTTAAGGATGACTTATCAAACATGAGGCAATTGTCAATTATCTCTGAAGGGAGCTTACAATCACCCGAAAATAAAAGGAAAGTATCGTCGGCAGAACGAACAAACAGCAGGAATAGCATTTTGAAACTGAAAAGCATTTCTTCCCTGCAAAAAATTGATGACAGTGAAATTGTGAGGGACGAAAACCTCCAGGAGTATCCACGCGGCCAACCATCAACCTAGTTTTACCACATTCAGGAATATTATTAGAGCCTGTCAATGCTGTGGTTCACATGGTAACAACCGGGAAACTCAGTGACATTAACAACATATGTATGAGAATGAGACAGGGACATTGTAAATGAAACTTTCAGTAAATATGTATACCGCACGGAGTCCAAAAAATGCAATATAGAGATGTTATAGGAGATGGCATAAAGCATCTGAATAGCTTAGTTCCTTCCATAGGCCTATACATCTAAACAAATACGTACCGTAGTCGTTTATAGTATCCATGCTGTGATGTTATCATGCTCACAACATCTAAAAAGTATTCATCTCAACTAGACGTACAACAATAGCAGAGAAAAAAAAAGAAAAAGTCTCCAATGTCTGGCATTGCAAGCTCAAAGAAGTACTCTGTCGTACTGCATGCTCAACTCCTAATATGTGTCGGTCCGTTGGTGGGCTGTCGTTACCTGGTACGTTTTTCTGTGGGATACCTATGCTGACTTCATGGACATCTTTGCGTTGTTTATTGAAGCATCGCTATGATTGGTTAAAAGCTAAAATTCTTCTGTAATGAACGCACCGGTGGACCTGCATCATGATGGGATAAAACAACAACACAATATGTATGAGCATATATTTCCTGAAATAACGTCTCAAATATATGTGTAATCATGGACTCTTCCACATACATGGAAAATAACTATTGGTTCATATACCGTTTTCCACCAGTAATAAGCAGAATGCGTATACTTGGTTAATGAGACAATATGAACGGTCACCTCACACTGCAGAAAAAATACCAACAATTTGCCTTTTTTTTATTTTATCGTGTACCATCGATGTTAACCTCTCCACTGTGCATGTAAGAGCTGTAGCCCCAAACACTGCAAATTGATGGAATTTATGGTTTTACCAATCTTAATACTGAATATTCATTCAATGGTAAAGATTGATCTTAGCATCTTCACACATTGACATCTGTGGAAGTCACTGAAGAGAATTTTTAATTAATAAAAATTCCAACGATGGCTATCGTGCATATGTGCTTATGTGTGTTTCAAATAATTCACATGAAGATATGTTTAAAAATTGGAACCAGTGATGATTCATGTTTTATAAGTGGTTGAACTTTATTTAGTCCAAGCTCTCAACTGTTTTATGCAAAGGGTATGGGCCCAGCCCGAGATGATATTCCAACCCGACATGAGGGTACAAATGTATGGACTTTAGTATTTTGAAGCTGTCTTTCAGTCGTATACATCCAATCTTTTGTGGATACCGTTACTTAACGAACTTATTCTGATCTACTTCACATATTTCTGTAAACCCTTCTAATCCTAACAAATATGGTATACTTCTACAAGATCTTCAGTTTCTGGCACCATGATATCTTAAATAAACTTTGACTAAACCAGTCAATAACCTGAGTTTTTTAAGTGCTCGTTTTTAAGTACTTATTTCCTCCAGATGAACAGTTCCGAAAGTTCGTTTCAAAGTTTCATGAAAGAATAATTACTTTTGACTTCCCAAATAAATTTACATACGTTCGCACACATACAGAGAGACAAACTACGCAAGTAATAACAGGTATCAGCATTGGCCTTTAAACTGCTGAGTTACACGAAGACTGATATAGGCTTCTATCATTTTGTGCCTTAGCAATTCTGGGCATTGCATTAATCTCTCAACGCTTCTCATCTTGAAAAAAAGTTTATTTATGTTCATAGTTCGCAAAAAATGCCTAACCAGCGTGTGATTGGTTAATTGGTTTCTTGTAACAAAAAGCAATTCTGTAATAGCGCAGTGTAAGAGCAGGGCGTTACTTAGTTGTTACTGTAGCCTAAGTAGATGGCGCCAATCTGAAAAGAATGTTTTAAAGGGAGATGAGGCGTTTATCTACAGAAGATCATATTTTTAAAACCAATATTTGTGGACACAGAATTGGTAGATTATTCAAAATAAGGAAAGACGTTGAAATTCTTTTCAAGAAATCACTTTTCAACAAAAAGAAGTTCATGTATTTGTTGTTCAAAAATATTTTGTTCACTCAAACTTTCAAAAATCTCGACGATTCATCTCCAGGAACTCATCTTATGTGTCATGTTTTGAGCAGATGAAGTATCCACAGATGTTTATTCATTAGCCTGAATGGTTTAACAATGCCTAAAACTTTTTGTATTTTTATCTCATGTTGGTCCGTATTTACCTTTAAACTAGAACAACTGCGTATTGTATTCTAGTGAGTTTGCACAGACACTGTATAAAGGAATCCGTTTGGTGCGCATTGCCATACTGGGTGGGTGTACGGCATTACAATCACTACAAATGCACCAACAGCACTGTTGCCATTACTGTGCCTCATACGCTGTTGTGTTGTATGCCACAAAACATGGTCATTGCGTACCTAAAGCACAGTTTTTCTGCCGTAGACTAATTACTTGTGGCCATATTGTAGAACGACAGTACTTTAGTGTGAGTGTGCTTTCTCATATATTTTCAAGCTGTGGCAGCAGCGAACGAGAGTGACTGTAACTTAAGAAAAGGAAGTTTACAAAAAGGCTTGTAAGTTTCGTAAGATTGCTTACTTCGTAACTTGTCATTGTCAGTGCAGACTAACATTAAGAGAATACGGAAATTTTATCAGACTTTTGCATAGGGAAGAATTTTATGATATAAAGGCGCCTACGGTTTTCCATCCCGGCAACACAATACTGGCAAGTGCATTTTCCCGGAGCTTACTTGTCGAGCATGGGATACCCGCCATCCGGGTGTTCAAGCTTGGAACCCATATTTTTCTAAGGATAAGGACTTACCTGAGAAAGTCCAGAGCAGGGTTACTAGATTTGATCAGTGCCTTAAAGGGTGTTCCCTATAACAGTGGGTTACGTCTCTTAATTAAATTTCACTTCACTTGAGCTGAGAAGATTACATGGAGATTTGATATAAGTCTACAAGATTGTTCATGGTTTTGGTAATTTATCATTTTGCAAATTTGCAAATAGAAAAATTACAAGAAGGCATTGTCTTAAACTCAAGAAGATTTAAAGTAGGATCAGTATTACTTCTTTTCTCAGAGGGTAGTGAATGAGTGGAATAGGTTGCCTGATGATGTATTACTCCAACAGTTCCCACAATTATCCCCTCATCGTCCAAAAAACCTTGGGTACGCAGCCGCAGTACAATGAATACTGTATTTCTGTATCCCATACTGAAACTCAAATGAGCTGTCATAATTTCTGGCTGTGACCACCAAATTCACTTACCACCCACCACCCACCAGTTGGGGAAAACATCTAACCAATAGGATAATTTGTAACTAGTGTAAACCTCCCTCAGCTAAATGCCACTCCTATGTACCGCCCTGTTTGAATGGAAACTCAAATTCTGCTTGTCGGACAGTTAAACGACCGGAAAAATACAAATGGACTTTTACCACCGTGGAATAACAGCCATGTACACGTGAGAGCTAAGTTCTTGGAGCATATTTTCGGGGGGGGGTGTATTTGTCCAGGGGTGTCTGCATGACAAGCATCAGAGTTATCTATTTACATTCCTCAATTGATGGCTCTGACAAGCACATTCAAACAGAGCGCCCTCGAATTGCCTAGCAACGCCCAATATTTACAATGTCCACGCTGACTACAGCTGTTTTGGTCAGATGTTGACATTAGATGGGCACCGGTACGGTATCGTTACATGTCATAATAGCAACAGAGTCAAAGCCAAACAGACGTGTTGGTACTAGACACCGAACCTCCAGTCTCACTCGCAGTCACCAGCGAAGGAACTAGTCTAGGTAAAAACATGGAGATGTCAACGCGGAATCCATATCCTTTCCCAAGGTTGCAAAATGACAACGACTTTATGCAAGGAGAAAACTTTGCAACAGTAAGTTCTGATATCATCAATGTTTGATCTGTTTAGCAACTGTTACTTACTTTAAACTGTTACTGTTAGGGCCTAGCCCTTACTGTTACTTTTTTAGTGTTACTGTCACTAAGTGTTAGGCCTAAGTTTGAGTCACAATTAATCACATGTTATATTAGAAGGATATCATTGTCTATGCTAACATCTAACCAGTTGGACCTACGGATTTTCAGTGCATGTCTACAGATCTCACGCTTAGTTAGAAGAAGTGCACAACATTAAACATATTAGGTCTAACATTATTTTGTATGTGGAAATGCCAAAATTGTATATCTAGCCGATTGTCTCTATATAACAGTTGTATTACGAAAGAACTATTACAACCTTTCGAAATTGTTATGCCTGACTTTGAATTAGGTTGTTGTCAGTTGTTGTGAACATTGTAAGTGTAAGCTCAAACACTGATTTGAATTGTGACTAAACTCAAAAGATTTGTAGGCCTACAGTAGCTTATGTCAAAACATTACCAATGTAGTTTGTGTAGTTCGATGAATGTTAGTGAACTTAGGCCCACATAATTATGATTCTAAGCAAAAGCAAATTCTCTGCCTGTGTTTTTTCACAACAGAATGCTACATACAGTGATCCAACTCATTTAGCACAGAAGAAAGACCCTTGGAATAGGTTGTATGAGACTTGCACACTTGCCAGTGCTAGGAGAGAAGTACATCATTATGACCCACATGTAAGTATATGTACATGCTAAGAACTTTGAATTATGTGAATAAACAAAACGTAATGTTTTCAGTGGGGGTCTGCCCCATTGTTAAAAGTTGCCACCCTCTGAAATGGTAACAGCTCCCTCCCAACAGTTAGACCTTCGTACTAAGTCTCTGCATGACAGAAACAAAAATTGACAACAGGCTAAGTACTGCCATTTCAAATAGAGCAAGAAGTTATCTCTATGTTGTACCATTTTGCTTCATTAAGCTTCTCCTTCACAATAAAATTCCTGGGGCAGAATCCAAACCCCTAACTTCTCTCAAATTTCTCCGTATACACTCCTGTATCTTGAAAATCTGTAGGGAACACGGCATGCAGAGTAAAGAAAGTTGATTTTGTATTGTACTCTTACCAATCCTTGTATGGCATCGCTTAGACCCCTGTAATTGCTGTCATCCCTGAGTAAATCTTTATATGCTGAGACATTCAGAAGTCCATGGCTGTTTCCATATCTGCAGAACCTGGGTACGAAACTCAAAGATGTTGGGTTTGGGAGCTGGCAACTTCACGCACTGAAGGATCATTTAAAATTATTTGATGCACTAACCTTACAACATTTGTGTATCCAACTTAGCCTACATACAGCTTTTCTCTTTGTTAGAGTGTGTGTTGAGTGAGGACTGTCTGGAGTTCTTACAGATACATGCTCTTTTTCACATGAGTTTATCTGTCAGATTTGAATGTACTGTAGTATTAAAGACTGATTTGTTTCCTGTTTCTTCACAGGCTCCAAGTGACAGCTTAGATTTTATACTGAAAGCAGATTATGATCACCATAATCAATTACTAGAACCAACTTCTAGAACCTTAATACAGCCAGAGACCATTGGAGATGATCATGGGTAAATCTTTCTTGCAATTTCTCTCTCCTTCCATAGTCCACCGAAGACACTGTTGAAGGTGTTTTCACACAGCACAAAGTATAATTTTGGTAGTCTGGTAATTTTTCTGGTTAAACATATTGAATATGCATCTCTAGTTAAGATCAGTCTTCAAATTATTGACTACTAAGTATTACATAACTGCTTTGTTGTCTCAGGATTTCAGTTAATTTTTTTTTTTTCTGTGGGAAATGCACTGTTTTTCACATGCAGAAACTTCTCTGCAATAAAGAAACTGTTATGAGTCATTGTCAATCATCCCAATGAAATTTTAACATAGACTGATTCAAATGTTATGATAGAAAAAAAAAAAAAGAAGCAATCTGAGATTTCTGAAATATCAAAGAAATGTACAGTATTGCACTACAAGGTAACTTTTGATCATAATGTTTGCAGTCATTTTGGCATGTGTGTGTATGTATGTATGTATGTATGTATGTATGTATTCGTGTGTTTGTGATGTCTGTTTGTACATGTGAGAACTCAAAATTTGAAAGTTGGCCTGAACTCATATTTGGTATGTTGGCATAGTACAAAAGACCATTGTTTTTGGTAAGAGTCAAAGGTCATTTAATGTCAACAGGGGCCAAATTACAAAGCCCTTGTAAGCACAACATCTGAAGAAGGAAAACATGAACAGATCCTATATTTAGTTTGTAAAGGTGTAAGTGTGCCATAAGCCACATGGACTAAAATATGGAGGTCAAAGGTCATTTTCTTATCAATATGTAGTAACTTTGGATAAATCATAGGCAATACTTTAAGAAGGAAGCATGGGAAGACTTCATCCAATTTCTTGTGTTGGTCATAACCCAATGTTTTTGTGTTACATATTGATTAAATAGACAGTGCTGCATATATTAAATTAAAACTCATCATCAAAATAACAATGCATTTTATGTTTTTGTTTATTTATTTTGTACTCCTTCCTTTAGTCGAAATCTTAAAAATCGTGCCCCAAAAGAAGTAGAGACAGCCGAAGAAAAGACAGGTCCTGTACTGAAGAAAGTCTTCATCCAAAATCCAAAGAAGGAGAGCATTCATAGTGTTAAGGGAGCCATAGAGAGCCATCACAGTGCTGCCACCAATGGTGGATACTCAAGAAAACACGACGGAGGCTTCTACACAACATAATTACCAACGAAAAATACTCAAGACTATGAATGCCAGCAATTTTTAGGACAATTCTTTCAAATGCTGATTTCTGTTGAAAAGATATATGATGTATGCAGTCAACAGGAAAAGAAGAAGAAAAGTAATCACTAAAATTAGTTATAGAAAGTCTTTTCATTTGGGTTTCTGTTTCTTATCGCTATGCATTTGTCCTCATGGTACGATGCCTGCAGTTTCAATTGGACTGAGCAAAACTGCTCCCATCAGTGCTGCAAGGGGCATGTTAAACTTTGACATGTTTCAAAGTATCATAATCTAATTTAACCACATGCAGAGGCAAGACAGGTGACCCCTGTGTTGAAAATTTCTTGAATGCTAAAGCCAGTGACTACATTATGCTAGAAAAAATTATATTATGCTAGAATCAGAGAAGCAGAAGGAAGCATCATTTTAATGGTTTCCAGATTCCACAGGTGATTATGTAATCTCTTCATTTTTCAACTGATGTGAATTTCATGTATATTTAAGTGACATTGGTGACATATATAGACAAATATTTCAATCATGTAAAAGATACATGTCCTTGGTAGCACATCCTATTTTTTTTCAGTTTTGATGTTCTCACATGCTATAGCTATTTAGCATAACCAACATGTTGGGGAAAACTGTATCACCCCCTGTAACACCCAGTCTTTCAGAATACTGTTCATAGTAGATTTTGTCAAGGCACATTGGCCCACTTGATCTGCAACTTGTACTGGATTCATTTAGGTCACAAAAAGTGCACTTCCTTTATCCACAGGTGTTATTGACAAGCTGTTGCCACTATCAACCTCATTTGTGTGCTTTCTCCAGTCTTCAGAGTGTACCTGGTAATTGGAGAAAGTATAGCAGCCTTAGTATTTTGTATTTTCAACTAGATCCATGCACATTTGGCAGTGAGCAGACTCTTTGTAGTGTATGGTGATAGTTGCGGGAGTTACATTTTTTTTTCCTCGTTAGAGTTACAGTGGCCAGTTATTAGCAATAATAATTTGAAGATGATATCATTTCGATATGGTATCTCATTTTTGGAAAGTGGTCATTTCAGGATCTGTGGTTCATTGAGCAAACTTTATTTTGACTGTGAGAGAACCGTATGAGATCAAACTGTGCAGATATCCATAACAAGTGCCCATGCATTGAAAGCAATTTTTCAATGCCAGCTTTATGACTTTGATTGTTTAGAAAGTTAAATTTTGTTAAGTTTCGCCACAGGACTTCTTCATATTGTTCCTTTGGTGAAACTAAAGTCAGTTTGATTCATAATTTTGATTCATAATCATGTTAAAAGATTGACTTCTTATGATGAGTTCATTAGTTTGTGTCTTTTAATTCCTTATTCCCATCTGGCTTTTCTCATTTTACTTTTCCCCAAATTCAAAGTGAACAATTATGCATTTGAGTGAATATTTGTGTCATTCGTCATAAAAAATAAATGCCCGTATGCGATTTAATTTAAGTCAATCCTAAATTTTTTCTGATCTTGCATATCATCTGAACATGCATGTTCCGATATATGTGCTAGGGAGAAAGACTCAGTATTTAATTTAAACCAATGAACTCTGATAGTTTTTTTTTTTTCCCTTTTTTAGAAAAGTTAAAACAAATTGATGCATTCTTTAAACTACTCATTGTGAGAAAGTCTCCAATTTGGAAATAATATCTTGGGGAAAATATATTTAATCATGAGATTGTATTCATCATCGCATGTGGTGTGTAAGATTGTAAATAGATGATTATTGCTTCATTAATCATCGTCAATTCGAGTTATTGTTTCGATTATTGTATATATAATAGATATACCCAAACTCTGTTGGACAAAAAGCATTCGCATGAAACCGCGTAACAAAAATCCAACGGAAATTTGAGGATCATGATATAACTCGCAAACAGTGGAACGCAGTTTTCCTTGTATGTTATCAAGCCATCTGTAAAAAATACCTCGAGCGGTTGCATTTACTTCCGTTTTTCCAAAAGATGTGGTTAGATTTCGAACAAATTTTCGGATCGTATGTGCGTAACATATCGTCAATTTTGAAGGTGCAGTTTTGGCATAGGCTATAAAGAGCAAGCTAAGGACGGCTTCATTTGTTCAGTGTGTGACTAGTTAGCCTGAGGTCATTCTGATTTATTTATTTCTCTGGTAATAATGAACATTTAATCAATTTACAAGAAAAAAAATCTATGAAGTATATTAATTTAACGTCCACCGTTATTAACTGCAATTGTTAATGCTAAAATGAAAATTATAGACTTCATCAAAACTAGTTGTCACAGTCTAACTTTCCGGTAATTAAATATGATTTTGTTATGACTACAAGAGCTATAGGTCCTTTTAAGACAGACTCATCGCCCCAGACCGTTCTATACTCCCAACTCTAGTCTCTCGCAAACAGGGGCGTAACCACGGGGGGGGCACGAGGGGGCACGTGCCCCCCCATGACAAAGATGTGCCACCCCAGGTGCCCCCCCCCCCCATGAAAAATTTTGAAATGTGCAATTTTATCCTGCGGTCAATTTATTAAGTCAAAATATATATATATAGACAAAACTTGTGCCCCACCAGGAAAGGTCTGTGCCCCACTAGTGCCCCCCTGCTCAAAAAATCCTGGCTACGCCACTGCTCGCAAAGTCTATCAAAATCTCCTCCACATATGTAATCAAAACAAATGGGGACTAGGTATTCATTTTATTCATTATTTATCATTTATTTATTTCGTGTCTACATTTATAGATGCAGAAAGGTAATATAGTATAAACAGGTAAAACAAACTGGTAAGTTTAACGAAGCTAGCGACCATACAAAAAAAAAAGAGGACAATGATTAATGATCATAGCCTTCTATCAGAGTTTTGATGTTACTATAGGTAGTTCTTGCCAAGACATGTAAAGCCTAACTGTCGTTGTTCAACAGAAGTCTTCCATGAGCCGAATTAGATCTTACTGAGAAGCGAGTATTAGATTTTGTACTAACGCTTAGATCGGACGAGGAGTAACAACTTTGTGAATTACATAGAGTAGTTTATTATTTATACACTTATAAATAAAACAACATATTTTGAAAGTATGAATATCATTGACTTTTAAAATCCCGAGATCATCGTGTAAGGCATTTGTAGGATACCATTGGTGTTTACATGCCTTACAGTTTTCAGAATTCTATTTTGAAAAGGACTTGTACCGGTGTGAGAGGGGCACACTCGGCCGTTCAATAGACCTCAACTCAGTATGCAATAGGTCTATTATGATCAGTGTTATATGAGCTACTCTGCATCTTTCGAATTTGCCGGTTGTCAATCAGAGAGCAGAACCAATTGAGAATATAGGCTTTCCCCAGCCAAAAGCTGCAGCTTGTCCCGGGGTGATGAGTGACTGCCTGTAAAGTATAAAAGTCTCAGTGGTGAAGCTAGAATTTTTCCAGGAGGGGCAAAGACATGAAAATTTACCCAACTTTCCGGATACATTTAATTAGTCTAGCTTGATCTCGAAAGTGCGGGTGACATGGAGGGGCTTAAGCTGGTCTGAGCCTGTTCTATAAGATGATACGATAGATCTGCCATCCTGCAACCGGGAGGGGACGTCCCACTTAGTCCTTTGAAAAAAAAAAATCATTATCATGCAGGGTGGAGAAAATACAAACTGTATTTGATGGTAGATTTCAATACGTTTACAGGAATTCTACATGTTGTAAGTAGCCTGGGCTAATTACTTAATTTTTGTCTTCTTTTTGCTTTGCACTGAAATAGGCTATTCATTTTGAGACATTAGCTGAATATGCCTAATTCAGAATGACAATGTGATTAAACAGTGTAGTTCCGATCATATTTATAGGCCATTTACCCAATTCTGTCCCCTCTGTCATCACAAAAGCAATGTCGAAATGATCCTATCCAAAAGTATTTAGCCGGGTTTGCCAACCACACTGTAAGGATTCAGCCGAAACACTGATAAACAGTCCACTAACAGCGAAACTCAGAGACATAAAGGATAAAGGGGGATTCCTGTAAAACACGACTGTAGTGTCATGCTCAGGCTTTATGACACAGTGACAAGAAGTCTGGGGAAATGTACAGCATTGTGGAAATGTTTTACAATTTTTTCTCTTAGAAGAAATATTGACAAAATGGGAATGGATATTTGCCCAAACTTTTCAAATTTTCCCAAATTTCCCCCCAAAACTTTTCCAGGTGGGGCAAGGTTTCCCACTCCCCCCATCCCCTATTTGCTATGCCACTTCATGGTTTATGTACTACTATTTCTATGAAGACAACCGATTCGCTGAGAAGGGGCTGTAATGCTTACACAGGGCTTAATCCCATCTACAAAAAGTAGATGGGATTACATACCACAGTCGGGGCTATACTCCTTCTAATTTGGGGGCCAAGTCAATGGGGGAAATATGTTGCATATTGGACGTAAAATATTTTTGAAAAGTCGTTTACGTGCAAAGTCTGCGAAAACTCTGAACTTGATGAAAAAAAAAAAAACATTACGTAATGTGTGCATGATTCAGCCTGTGCCTCTTCTGGATTCGCTTGGATTCTGACTGTCTGAAAGCTGATTGCTAGCCTAGCAAGCTAGCCGTAATTCTACCCGTCTTCTGGGCACTGGAACAGCAGTCCGACCTTAGTTTAGACCGACCGAAGTGCATTCTGGGCAAGTTCAGGGGACATATTTAATTTTTAAGAAATTAAATGGCAGGTCCACTCAAAAGGGTAAGAAATCTTTTGCTGCTTTATTAGAAAAAAGTGCTTGTATTTTCTATCATGCCTATGATACCTTGACATAGCTAGAACGACGTAGGCTTAACGTCGGCCAATGCCGAACGTTACTGTACTGTAAGCTAGGCCTGGGCTACGTATTTGTACTGAATCAGGCTAAGATTAACATGCTTGCTATCTAAGCTCAATGCCCATGTTCAGCTTCGCCTAGGGACACACAGTTTAAGTTAACCATCTTCACTATCTATCAGCAAAAGTATGTATTGCAAAGTTAACTTTGTCCTTGAACATGGATGTGCATTTCTGTATGTATTGTAATGCACCACATCACCTCCTTTGTGCCGCTAGTAATAGTTTGTGCAGTATGTGTTCCCCCATTACTGGACCCTGACAGCACCACTGGTTCTTCTATTGAGTTTGCGAATTACTGTTTCCTACGGGCATTCCTGTTTGGTTTCATAGTGACATAACTGTTGCAAAATTCTTCCCTGTGACAGTAGCCAGGACCAGTTGATGAATATCCTGTTTCTCACCATGTGTTGTTCTCAAGAACATAGTTTCATGGCAGCTGCATAAATGGCATGAAATTTCCATAAAAATTAAGTTTAATCTCCTCCAAGTTACCAAAATGTAGGTACAGTAAAATGTGCAATGATGTAAAGGAACCCAACTGAATTACTATTTCTGAAGAACAATGGACCAGTTAAATTGTTGCTATTGTAACACTCATAGTGGACAGATATTACAATAAGAACATATGATCTAGCCTATTTTAATGTACAAGTTCACAGCATTTGAGATTTGCAGGTTAGTACTAAAAGGAAAGTTGAATAGCAATCCTGGAAACAGGTTTGTTTTTGCACACAGGAGCACTGATTGGTTCACCCCTGCCTTGCTAACCTCTTAACACTTATCGAAAACCATAGGCGAATCTAGGTGGTGTTCATCCATGATCAACATGGAATAGGGTCTTCAATGACTGTAGCCAGTTGGCCTTTCTGATCCTGAAACTTCTAAATTCAAAAAATATTTAACTGTGTGTATGCAAACAGTCCTATTTTTTGTACATATTCTGTGCTCCCATCATGCATTGGTCCTACACACTGCTCAATGAAAACTGTGTATGAATTACAAATGGCACAAACCACGGGTGTCCTGCTTTTGACAGAACGGTATGCTCTGGAATCATGACAGCTGCATGCATGAATTAAGATGCCAGTAACGTGAAGGACAGCATAGTCAACTCTCCGTTTTGATTCTGGGAATTATCATTTTGTTGAAAGTTAATAGCAACAATAGAATAAGAAGAATAAAGCCTCAGGCAAAGGAGGTAGGGGACTACAAGCAGTTTCATTTTATGGCAACACTAAAATAGGAACCACCATCTTCAATACCATATGTGTCTTGTTGTTTTCTGCCTTTGCTATTAAGATGCCAGTAACATGAAGGACAGCATAGTCAACTCTCCGCTTAGATACTGGGGATTTATGTCAGTAGCAATGTTGGACTCAAATTTTTGATTTGGAGAGTGATCAGTTGTTACAATAATATGTTTGCCTTGTTAGAAGTCTATTGCAATCCTCTGTTGAAGCTCAGTACACTGATGCAGTGATTTATTCTCTCTTAATATCTTAAAAGCAATGTGGACTGTAACTATTTGAGAACATTATCAGATTATCACATTGCAAATCATAATTAAGATAAATTAGTTGCATTGCAAGGGCTTACATAGACAGTGTTCATGTAAATTCTTACCTTTTTCTCTTCATTTTCTTGTAGACAACTGGGCTTGTTGGCCTTGCAGTGGAAGCCAAACCACTAGAGGTAAGATTGAATTAGATGCAAGAACAGTTTGGAGCTGGTATGATGCAAGTGGGTGTGGAACAGCCACTGTTCAATATATCACAGTTTCCATTGCTTTTAACAGGCATACAATGCAATGTACCTTAGATAATGCAATCAGGTCATCGTTGCATTTAAGGACAACACGCAGAATTTTGTGCAGTTCCTTCATGAAACACTTGTTTTGTATAATTTCTATTCTTGTAAGTTGTATCCAATTTTCATATAGCTTCCAACTAGTTGAACTAGCAAAAAAGAACAAAAAAATCCTCCATTATTTTTTGCATTGCAGAAACTTAAACTTGTGTATGAAAAATTGCTAGCAGCCCTGCAGGAGATTCCAAAAGAAGCTGGATACAGAGAGTACACAGAACAAATAGTAAAAGAAAGAATGGCCATGATAGAAAAGGTAAGAGCTTTTTAGCAGTCATAGACACAGTAATACGTCAGATGCAAATTATAGCCATGAGTAGGGCGATGATAACATCAGTGAGGTAAATCATTCAGTGTACATTTACCACAAGTTTGGAGCAAAGACTACAAGTTGGGACATTGAATGCAACAGCATTCCAAAAACTTTTTGAGTTTTGGCAATCAAGCCTCTACAGAGATGCTCATATTTGATCAAATTAACATAGCTCATAAGAAGCTTGTTGTTATGTATTAAACTGGAAATCTTCCATTAGATTGCAAACCTTATGTCTGGGTACATTCTTACTGTAGTGTTAGAAGAATGAGCCACTGTGACAAATTTGAAAAGGAAATTAATGATGTTTGGGTTGATGGCTACCAGGTTATTGTCCTGTTTGGTTAGATAAGTGACACATTTAGAGCATCAAGTAAAGTCAAACCCTTGTACTATTTGCAACAACTTTCAGCAATGTGATGTAAATAGGAAACAATGTCTTGGTTGGTGCCCTAACCTCAGTTGTTAACACTACAATAATTGTCAATTGAAACAGGAGTAACCAAGCTAAGAAGAAATTCTTATATGTAGTGATGCCAGCAAGGAAACTCTTCTTGAGAAGTGTCCACTGAGGTGCAAAGTAAGCTTAGCATATTTTTGTTTATTTACACTCCTTCCTTTTTCAGGATGCTGATGTCAGCAAGATAGAAAAAACGCTGAATGTTGGACAAATTGAGGAGATCATCAGACAGGTAATTGGGTTATGACAACATGGGAAATAGTTCAAAGGAACTATAATAGTTGACGTGTTAAATAAGAGGGCAGCATTGAACTTTGACGAGTTGGCAGTCCCCTTAACTTAGACGAAATGAAAGTGAGATCTTCTCTGTCACAGTGGGTGATAGACCACAATATTTTAAAAGCGAGCTGTACAGTTGACTCTGCTAAAGGAAATGTATTCCTTTACCCTTGTGTTGGCCTGATCTGCTTTCTCATCAGTTAACTCATTGATACAACGGTGTATGTTATGGAACACCATAAAGTTAAACATGACTGTTCACAACTTCTGTGCATGAGGCTAGAACCAAATAGTTTTATTTAGTCATGGGCTTCCAAACTGGGTATTCAGGTATTGTGGAGATCTATCACGCACATGCAGTTTTTTAAGTGTGATGTAATATGTACAAGCGAAGCATTTACCATAGCAAAAACTCCCCTGCATCCATAATGAACTTCACAGTTTCTTCATCATTCAGTGGATACAATAACCTATGACATGACATGGGTAGGTTTTACCTAACAATTCAGGAATATCCTGTGGAACTTTGCTAAATGAGTCGATTCAATTTTAGCAAAATGAGCATATGAATTATCTGGTTCAATCATCTCCTTTCAGGCTGATGATGAACTCTCTTTAGCAAGAAAAATGGCTGGCTGGAAAATGTGGGAGCCCTTAAAAGAAGAGGCACCACCCAATCAGTGGAAGTGGCCAATTTGAAGAAGAGTGTCATCCTTTTGGCTGGACTGAACTTGAGAGGCAATTACTTGATGAGTGGAAGAAAGCTGTTGCCTTACAAACCTCTGCAAAAGATGGAATAGAAAAAGAAAAAACACTACAGGATCATTCAAAAGTGAAAAAGTTGTCATTACTAGTATTGTATGTTGTTCAATGTTCATGGCATTAAACAGATCCAAAGCTTTCAGAGGGACAGAGATTTTACTTTACTTTGGACTCAAAATGTGTAAACTAAAATCTCTGGTAATCTTTTGTAGTGGAATGAAAGGTAGTTGGGCACTATGATACAAGTTATACATAAATTTGGAATTGATGTGAAAGAAAATGAAGAAGTGTTGTTGTCAGCCAAGGGCTGTAAATATACTGAGATTATAAGATTATAAGTTTTCTTTGTTTGACTTTTGCAGTTGTCTCTCTTTGTACTCTGTGCATAACTCAAAGGGCAAAATGTGAGTGTGCTTGAAGCAGTGACCACTTGTTTGAGAGGATGTTCATGACAAGCTGACCTGCTCCTTCATCAATAGTGACCTGGACTGTAGGTTTGCAACTAAACATTAAGCCATCACTGACAAAGTTTCAGTCACTGAAGAAATCAACATTAATGCTTGCAAGGCAATTGTATGGTGCAGATCACAGGCACCTTTTATTAACAAGGTAACAAAGTCATGTTCCTACCTAGACTCTACAAAACATACAATTATTCATTAACTTAGTGTATGGCATGACAGAAACTTTGTTATTTTCTTAATGTTGGTCATATACTGAGCAAAACTGAAAATCATTCACAGTGCCTTGCTGTTTCTCCTTAAATTTGATTAAAATTGTATTTCTCAAAGCAGGCATTTTCAGTTAAATCTTGATACTCACATGTGGTATTATGTCAGAAAAAGTAGCAAGTTGGAGATAGCGTGTTGGAGGGCTGAAACAAAAGTAGAATTATATAAAGTTGTCTGTGAAATGAATTATTCTAGGTTGAGAATGTTAATGACCTGTATTGTGGGAAATGTGGATAAGACTGGACTAGGATACTTTGCACTGCTCACACAATCTTTTCATTAGAATTCATTATGCTAAACTGCTAGACTCTCAAAGTTGCTATTTAACATGAATTTACATAACAAAGTATTTTATACCCCACCCCTTTTGCCTCTATTTTTTCACCTTCCAAACCAATATCTAAGGGAGTTCCTTCAAGCAGCTATGAAGCAAAAGCAATTGATTGTTACAAAGGCACAAAAGATAGATACAGTAATTGAAAAAACAGAAGTGTTCCATAACAGTAGACTGATGGAAGAATTTCATTGTTAACCAAATTGCAATTCTGACATGATAAAATTTTAGTGTCATGAAGCCTTAGATTCTCCCTTTATGAGTCAAATTTTTTCCTACTGGTTTACTGGTTGCAAATGGATATTATACCACGTAATGTTGAAGGTTTGCAAGTGTTTGGAAGCACTTTCTCCCTTTGACAGTGTGAAATTGCCCATGTTGTTAACACACATACTTTTTTGCCTTTTCAAGTTCCATCTTCGGAACCTACTCTAGGTTTGATACAGAGTACCATATTCTCCTGTCAGACATTTGTAGGGGACATGTCATTAAGTAATTGGATGTAACCACAGACTTGCCAAACCAGACTTGCAAACGTCATGTAATATCAAACCTTAAGGTTCTCGCAGGAAACCTGGAAATTATGATAGCATCAAAACCTGCTTTCTTCTCCCATGATTTGAGTGCAGGAAAACTTCTTGAATGACTGTAACATAGAGACCATTACTCTGTGTAGCATCAAGCAATCTGTTGCATTATTTAGCTTAAAGTGATTGCGTGTGTAGGCAAAAAGTAACAACATTGGAATTTCATCTCCAAAAGTTTGGTACGGCATTTAATTACACCATTCAGACAATCTGGGAAAATAAATAGGTTTCAGTTGGTTAATTTTGCCATATGATTTTAAATTGTTGTAACATAATGACAAAAAGTGTAGAATAAGATAATGTAGTTGTGGACAGTTTTTATTCAAATCAACGGTGTGCTTCTTTGAGCATGCCAATGGGAAGCATGCTAGTGTTGAATACTCAGTTAACAACTCAGGATCACTGACGCTGTGGGCAAGGTTGTGTTCAGTTCGTAGGTTATTTGTAAATACAGTGTTTCCTTTCAGCAAATACTGCAATTCCCGATACCTTCCAAGGAGCGACGACTTGAGTAGTATGTTTTTGATACACTAGTGAGACCTGTACTGTTGCATATTCATTATGTAGGCAGTTACAGTTTGAACCGTTAATTTTCAAATATGATTTCTGTTTTCTACTGCTTTTATGCCAATCCCGTTGCTTTTCAAAGTAGTTACTGTCATTTTCCTTCATGGAAAGACATAGTCCGTTCATGTACAACCTCGCTTGTACATTTAAAAACAAAGAAAAAGTTAAAGACAAAAACTCATCACCCCAGACAGTTTCAATTCTCCCAACCACCTACGTCTAGTCCCTCCCTCAGCCTGTCTTAAATTCCTCCACATGTGTAATTAAACAATGGAACCCTGTGTACACTGTGTAATAAGAGCTGCTCTGCATCTTTCGAATTTGCTGTCAATCGAAGAGTACTGTAACTTCAAACCAGTTGAGACTTTGCTTTCTGGGAAGTAAAAATATAGCTTAGGGTGATGCCTTACAGCCTTTAAGATCAAACATAATCTTATCTTTTTGGTTTTTAAGTACACACGCAATCACTTTAAGTGATTCCATCCTATGAAAGGGACAAATCTCAACATGATAAAAATTGTGGCCGCCAACGTGAGACTCGGGCCTGTTTTTTTTTTTCTTTCTTTCTTTATTACACGTTTGGCTCCCCCTAATATTTCATCTCGAAACGGCGTACTTTTCACTGACCTAGAGGATCCTAGAATATGCTACACATGCCATTATGGCCACTCGTCGAAGGAACTTCAGCGATTTTACGTTCAAGATCGACACTCGAGTGCCGGGATTAGTTTCAAGGTTTGTCTTTCACAAATCAGGTTGATTTATCTCCAATGGCGCAATTGCATTAAAAGTTCAAGGTCTTTCAAATGGTCCCAGTCGGTCTTCTTCCCTCTGAAGGAATTAAACCAATAAGGTTTTACGAAAGTTGAAACATGCGAAGTTTCGAGACTACGGTCAGGTAGGCTAGGCAATAAATCTTATCAACATTAACACTCATCTGTTCATCTGTTTACTCATTGTAACTATATACATTGAAGGCGCACAATGCAACATGTTGTTAGCGGCTTGACCTATTGACAATTGTAAATATTGTGTAGGCTAATGGATGTTAGGCCTGTTGTTCTTTAAGCTTTCTCAGTTGCATCAGTCATGTCAGCAATCCATCGGCGCATAACCTACAGCAAGTAAAGCCAGACACTGGTTTGTGTAGCAGAAATTTGCAACCTTCCCCACCTTCCCACAGGTTAAAATGCTGTTAAATGTTATTTCAAGACAAGTTTTTTTTTTTTTAAAGTTAACTGGCATATTAAACGTTATGGCTTAGCCTACAGTACAGGCTGGCTACAGTAGCTTTACAGTGACATGTTTGTTAATTGCTACTCGACAATCCTACGTGCTAAGTACAGTTCAAGATTGGAACTGTTGCCAACTCTAATTTTTCAGTTTTAAGTATGGTAACTTGGTGTTTTCACTGGATAGAAAATTTTTACCCCTGTTCATCAGTGCCATTACCTGTCGGGTACATGAGTACCGGATCGTCCATGTGCAACTTTGTTAGTGGCCTTGAAACTGTATAGGCCTAGGCCTGCAATTCACAACATGATTCGCAGTCCCTAGTAGCACTACAGTAAACAACAACAGACTATTGCATGCTTTAGGCCTACTTCATCGGTTCATGTTGTTGGATTGTTTGCTTTTGTTTTGTAACAGTAATTTATTAGATGTGTACTGCCCAAACAATTTATGGAATGCCACGTAGTAATGAAATGGATTAGGCATGCATACCAGGTGAGCTGAACAATAGCAGAAGGTGCAAATTTATGCAATCGTATGTGGTAAAGAGAAAAGAGGAAGATAAACACAATAAATCGAAATGCCCTGTCTGTCAGCGGGATTTTTCATGGTTTGCATTATAGGGGTATGAACCATAAGTGTACAGTACAGTGTCTCACTTGTGGAATTAATAATTTACTGTAAGCAGTAGTGGTATATCGATATTATCGATAATATGTATATTCCGTTTTTACGAATATTATCAATATCCACCTTGGAACTATATCGATATATAGAAAATACTATAATATAGAAAAATATCGATAATATAGACTACTCCATCTATAACTTAATATCGTTACTTCTGTATTCATGGAAACCCTGTTTCAAGATTTACTGCAAAGTTCACGCTAAGTCAGTCAAAGTACAATTTATTTCTTGTCAAACTGCCCAGTTTCGTGCCGTCCAAAACAGCTGTGTTGTATAGTGAATGACTGGGGTATGCGTGTTCACAGCACTGATTGGATGTACTCTGGAAAAGCCCCACCTGCAGTAAAAGCCACATAAACCCTTCCCGCATGTAAACGATGTACACATTCCACTCACAGAGAACCTATATTTTCATTACACTGATATTTATTTGCGAGACTATATTTACTGAAAAAGTCTCTATATCGTTGTGACACGCCGCCCAGTAGTCCAGCATCCCGCACGACCCGCAGTTACAAGCCACACAAACCCTGCATACATGCACACATTTCACTCCCCAAAAACCAGGTCTATATTTTCATTGCCCCGATATTTATCTACAGACTATATTTACAGGAAAGTCTATATTTTATCGTTTTATAACACGATGCGCTGCACAAGCCACACTAGAAAATCTGTATTTTCATTGCGCCGATATTTATCGACGAAACTATATTATGGAAAAGCATGTTTTTTATCGTGTTTGATACACGGCGATAATACAGAGAAACTACTATAATGTCTGTGTATTTATGGTTACCTGTATTTTCATTGCGCCGATATTTATCGACGAGACTATATTATAGAAAAGCCTATATTTTATCGTGTTTGATACATGGCGATAATATAGAGACACTACTATAATGTCTGTAGTCATGCGATAGCACGTGGTCGGTACTGAAGGCAAGCAGTGGCCTGCTCAAGCTCACAGCCATATATGGCTCTTGCCCCAGCTTTCCCCGCCCACAACACCTGTTGGTAGCTCGCGACGAGCGATCTGATTGGACAGTCGGTTTCCAAAACAGCACCCCAGTATATATTACATGAGAAGAATATCTAGTATCTCACCAAAATACTCCTTGCGTTGCACGATGTGCATACAATGCATAGCATTTTTTTTTACTGAGTGTACAAGGTGTTGCTGTTGAAAGACGATAATAGCTGCTACTTTTGTTTTCATATAGGAGTTATGGAGCATAGGTTCACAAGTTACACTATTCAGGTGAGACATTCGGGAGAGGGATAAAAATGGGTTCAAGTAGGAAAACATACCTCAAACAATTCACATGGGGAAAGGAACACTTGAGAATACGAGGATGGGGCGAAAATAAAGTTGAAAAAAATAAGTTTCAATACACTTTGTGTCAGTCAAAGTAGTATAGTAAAACATGTGTTAAGCCCACAGTTTGGGTCCATAGGTGCAGTAGCATATTGTGTGTACCTATTCTGCGAAATTATCGATAATATCGATATTCTGTATATTGTATTGCCGATACATCGATGTTTTCTTTTTGGAATATCGCTACTGCTTAATTTACAGCTAACGTTACCACTAGTGACCTAGGACTAGTTTATACTGTAGCTGTGATTGCAAGAAGATCGTGGTGGAACCATCTCAGACACTATCGTTGCTTCACAAGTTGGTATGTTGTTTAACTATGGCTAGTTGTATGGATACCAACATAACATAACAAGTTCAAGGGCAAAGGAGGGCCAAAGCCCATCGGATGCCCTGTAATCCAGACCCCCCCCCCCAAAAAAGCCCTATCCAAACTAATATCCAATATATCCCAGCATAATTAGATTCTGCCACAGTCACAATAAAACTTATCAATGTTACCTTTGAAGCTATTTAGCTGAAGTGGAATTTACAACCCAATCAGGCAGACTATTCCACTCATTGACAACTCTATGTGAGATCTATGCTAAACTTTCTCACATCAAGCCTAGAGAAGCATTTCACCAGCTTCTTACTATGACCAAGAACACAGGAATTAGGACAAACCTCTAAGTAATCACAATAAGACAGAGAATTCCTACCAGCTAGGAATTTAAAAACCTGCAACATATTCCCCCTGATCCTTCTTAAATCAAGAGTAGTAAGTCCCAGACATTTAAGCCTATCATGATAAGGGAGATGACGTACATCGGGAATAAGCCGAGTGGCCCACCTCTGAACTTGCTCTAAAAGAAACTTGTCCTTTTCATAATAGGGACTCCACGCCTGCACAGCGTAGTCAAGATGCAACCTAACCAACTGCTTATACAGATTCAACACAATATCTGTACTTAAATTATTAAAATTCCTCTTGATCAAACCAAGCACCCTGTTTGTCCTGGCAGCAGCACCTGCACACTGTTTAGAAGGCTTCAGATCACTTGTAGTGATAACACCTAGATCTTTTTCTGAAGTCACATTACTCAAAATACTACCAGCCATGGTATAATCATAATTCAAATTATTAGTACCAACGGGAAGAACTTTGCATTTGTCAGCATCACAAGACATTTGCCGAGTTTTGGACCATGTTATTAACAATCTATCCAAGTCCCCTTACAACAAAGAAGCATCCTTGTCGTCATTTGCTATCCGATACAGCTTGTTGTCATCAGCAAACTTACTAATATCAACAGTGAGAGAGCTATCTATATCATTAATGAAAATCAAGAAGAGAATTGGGCCAAGAACAGAACCTTGAGGAGTTCCACTTGTGACATCTCTCCAAGAAGAGAAATTACCATTTGACAACAACTCTCTGAGATCTACCTAGTAGCCAAGAATTGATTCAATCTGCACACCTGCCCTGAATGCCTAACTGACGCAGTTTCACCTTAAGTCTGCGGAAACCTGCTTTGTGTACCGTGTTTGACGTGATCACTGGGTGTGTCTTCTGACTCAAAACTTCTCTTGTTGGTTTAATCTTCAGTTTACTGCCTGTGGGGCTGTTTTCGTAAAACCATGTTAATAGACTTGCATAGTAATTGACAATGCCCTGATAACAAAAATTTGACGTCTACTAGCATGCCTGGGAATTCTGGGATCCTGAGTTATTTACAACTTATTGCTTGCCTTGTCAAACAGTGTTAACACCCTTACAGTCATATATGATTTTGCAACCCTGAGAAAGATGCTAATACAGTAATGCAATTATCAGGCTAAACTTACTCTAAGGTTTGAATAAGAAACATATGAAAACTGGGTGATCCAATCCTTGAGTATACATAGCTCATGTACTTCCCAGTGCATTCCATGATTACTTACAAGGGGAATTCATGTCAATTTTTTACACCACCTAATAATAATGATGATGATAGTAAAGTAAGACTTACAATGCACCAAATCCACCAAAGTGCCCATGGTGCTTTACAAAAACAGGAGAATAGAAAAGCCAAAGGAAGTAGGGAACATGCACAACAAAGTATTAGACCAAAGATGCAGTATGCATAAGGTAAGTTTTCAATCTTTTCTTAAAAATATCAAGTGACCCTGAGGAACGAACACCAAAAGGCAAATTGTTCCAAAGCCTCTGGAGCAGCCACAACAAATGACCTATCCCCCCTACATGATTAGCCATGCATTCTGTCAAGAGAAATTTGGATTTTGATCTTAACTCACAAAAAGGAATATACAGTACTGTAACAGGGTCAACAAATCAGAAAGAAAGCAATGTGCACAGTCATCACACAGGAATTCCCAATAGCAATGTGTGGAACTGTAATCTTATGCAACTGCTGAGGTGAACCAAAAAGGATAAACTGTGACTTCCATCTTTAAGTTTTAGGAAATTGTCCCTCATCCAGATGCAAACATTAATAATACATGATTCAAGATGATCCATCGCTGAAACACATTCCTGATGAACAGGACTGAAGGACAAAACAATTGAGTGTCATCAGCATAAACATGATAGTTAGTATTATACCTCAAAAAGATTTCACAAATTGGGTAAGTGTATAAAGTAAATCACTGAGGGCGGAGGACTGACCCTTGTGGTACAGAATAGTTCAGTAGAACAGGATCATAAATATCATCATTAATACAAACACAATGAGGTCTGTTGCTTAAATACAATCAACACCATTTCAGAGCATTGCCATCACATTACATGCACATTGTGTGAGAACCTTCTTTTACATGTAGTGTGTTCTTATGTAGTAGAATTGTCAAGGTGTAGGCTTAGCGCTTAGGCTACATTGTAAACAAACAACAATGGTTATCATGTCTAGTTAATAACTGTTCATGGTGTAATTTGTGACAAGCTTGTAGCATAACTGAAACTCAAATCAGGTACAGTAAAAAGACAGAAAAAGTTCATTTCTTGTTGTCAAGTTTATTGCAAAGAAAATAGAAGAGACATTTTGCAGTGTAACTTGCAATGTTTCTAAGCTGAAATGCTATGGTAGCTACTGTACCTGGGTGGTAATTTCACTATCCAGCTACATCGACTTGTGGGTACCAGGTACCCCATGAAAATGCTTATATGTAGCCTAAGTCAAAGTAAATGTGATGACCAAAAATCCAAAACTGCTAAGGAGGAGGTTGTGCAGTAACTAAGGAGACATTGATGCAGTAAGTCAATTGAAAGCTGGTCACTTGAACACTTGATGTTAACACATTGTTTGCATAGCCTACTGTAGGCTAGGTAAAGAGTAAGGCTGGCAATAGCAAAATTATGTTCAATATTCTCCCTCTCCCCCCTCTCCTCTCCCTTTCTTCCATCAGTGTTTTGAACATTAGTCAATATCACAACTACAATCATGCAATCAAGTTCAGAAAATGATCCTCAAAAACCGAACATTAAGTAGTGCACTAGTGCAGTGCACATTGTAATTCCTGTAAACTGGAGTTTTTATTTGACTGTGTTATCCAGTGTTTTAGGAAAAATGTGGATTTTTCTATCCACTGGAAATGAAATCTTACCATGATATTTATGAGTCATCTTTAATTATCTCTCATTTGCAATTCATTAATATGAATATACCTTCTGTACTCAGCTCGTTTTCATCTCTCTAATTTCTAAATGTTGCCATTCACTCTAAAGAAACAGCTCTTGTTAAACCATATTTTCTTTCTATTCTTTGTTTAACGAATTTCTAAACAAGAAGTGTAGTAAATCTGTGTACTGCGTATATTCATCAGTGAGCTCTTAAAAAGAGCTTACTGTTGATACATCTTGACTTTCGTTTCTAGGAATCCAGACAATAGGTGGTAAATGTAGGTACATTGCAACAGTCTCTGCAATGACAGCACAAACAATAATATATCAGGATAGCTATCATCTTTCAAAAGGGAGTTGTATACTTAGACTTGTGATTGGACATGTGAACATGCATATTGCATCCCTTGGTTGCACTGATCCGCTCAGTAATATTTACAGCCTAGACTATGAGCTATTTTCATCGAAAGTGAGATTGACGTTCCTACTGTACAACACTACAACCTGTAGACACATAGTACAGTATGTACGATATAGGTGTATATAGGAACCTATGCACACGAAACATCACTGCAGTGAAAGAAAGGTGATCAGCTTATAACTTGAATTACATAATGGTTACATCTCTTTAAAAACTGTGATGGTAGTAGTAGTACTACTAGGCCTCATACAATTCTGCAGCATTGATACAGTATTAGCAGAAGGACACTAAGTGAAAGGGGAAAGGACACCATATCATGCCGTCATCGGTCTGGTATACATACAGTATATGGAATGTCAGTATGTATGACTCCACTATGAGACAACCTGTACTTGTGTATATCAGTAACATTCTGAAGCTGGCATGCACAGAGTTAAGTAGGGGAGATGGAAATAACCTGGAGCAATCAATCAAATCCCCTATTTTCCCTGAGTGAAAGTTGGGGCTGTTTCGAATGGTACTCAGTGTTACAGTGTTAAGCTCAGTGTTAAGCTTCATGCATGTTGGACAAGGCCTTGCAGCATTGATGTGGACAATATGCTAAAGTAGTACTACAGTATGAGCTAGCTGTTTCAATTGCAATGTCATTGAAACACATTGGGACACTCAGAATCATAATTGATGTAACGTGATACATTGAAGGCTATTTCATTTGATTATGGAATCCATGAAGGACCTGAATATGTTTTCTGAAACAATTTTTCAACTCAGCCATTTTTCTTGGGAATAACCCTTACATTTTGACACAGAGTCTCTTAAGGCTTTGACTTTGATCTTCTCTGCCTTTGCTGTAATGATATATATCTAGCTCTACTTCTCATTCCATGGAGTCTATAGATTTAGCCATGCCCAGAACTTCCCCCTCAAGGAGTGTTGATTTTGTTTTGCATTGTTGTCAGTTTTTTTGGCAGAGATGGCAGCTTGGTGTAAGCTGCTCCATAAAAATAACAAATTTTAGTTCTATCATGCCTTTGTCACATGCACTTTGATGCACAGTTGTTAGTATTGATATCAGTCCCACTATGAGCCTGTTGGTTTCTCATATCAATTGTAATTCTTGGTTTTCTCCATGAAATTCCTCTTATTCTAAATGATATAAAAAAGTTACCAAATCCCTGACCATTGCTCCCCATAAATTTATAACAATGTCAGGTCTATAACGTGAGAACATGACTGCTTTAGTTTAGGAGTGCCTTATAAGGCAGTTTTGATTTCCCAACAAACACCATCTTGAAAAATTTATGTAAGTCCTGCTTCATAGGTTAACAAAAGAAAAATGCCATTATTTGTCAGTATTACATGACACGTTGGAACCTTGATTTGCCGGGAAATCATTCTTGGCCAGAAGACTTAGTTCCTACAAGTGTCCTCCTACAAATAGCAATATTTTGAGTACTGAACAAGATGTTGGTGTGGGATTTGATCTGCCTTCATCAATGGACCTCAGTGTTTGGAAATATTATGGTTGTTCTTTGCAACAACCATTTCACTAAATTGTTATTTGTCTGCAATCAAATTTGGTCGTCCAAGAGACAACAGACATTATCAGTACTGAAATATGATAATGATAGAGTTGAAAAAGTTGATCAGAAATCAGGTTTGCCATGAGTCAGATAAAAACAAGCTGCTTTATAATTCTTACTAAGAAAGAAGTTCACCATTAAGGGATTGATTAGAATGTAAATTGAAACTTAGGGTGTACTGTTAGAGATATGATCTGCCTCTTACATGTATGTTGAATATATATACTGACATTTTATTGTTTCTTTTTGCAAGTTCTCTCTGGTGGATATGTGGTGGATGGCATTGAAATGACTACCACAGAGTGTCTGATTCATTATGGCGACAATTTCTGGCTCCAAACATCGGTGGGACTCAATCCAGCACCAGTTCCGGTTACGGCAACCCGTCAGACCATTCATAAGCTCCACGTTTACAGACTTTGAAGAGGAAAGAGAGCATCTCGTGAAGTATGTGTTTCCACAGCTTAACTCTCTGTGCCACCAAAGAGGGACTTACTTTGCCCCCGTTGATCTCAGGTGGGGGATAACTGAGTCCCAGTCCCACGCGGCAAATGTCGTCTCTTTGTGCCTTGATTACATTAAGCACTGTCATCCTTTCTTCATATGCTTGTTGGGCGAGAGATATGGCACATACAGGTCTACGGAGCAGTGGCCCCTCCCGTCTATCGTAGACCCCGCAGAAAAGTACTCGGATTTCGACTGGCTGGGCAAAAACTTTCTCAATGCCGCAGCTAAAGGTCATGACTGGATCCTACAGGATGTTTATCAGAATTGCAGTATCACGGAACTGGAGATTGTGGAAGCTGCCTTCAGAAATGACAACCGGTTTTGCAGATTCTACATCAGGGATGTCAGACACATAGAAAATAAATTTGCAGACTTGCCAGAGAAAGAACGAAAACAAAAACTGCAGGTACGTGCAGCGATGAAAGTTCCACAGTATAGGCTTAGAATTGGTGGAGTTGTTGATTGATGGTTTGGAAGAAGTTAGTGCTGTCAGGAAATGACACCAAACTTTTGTAATTCTTGCTTGCTATTTTTGGGGGCCATGACAGCCAGTATTTTACTTTACTCTGTCGAGCCAGCTGCAGAATTGCCTGCATGAGCCACACTTTTAACTAGGCACCCTGTTCTGGTGTGTTTGTATGATATTTTCTCTCTAAAAACGTTGAGTTGTAGGTGATTTACAAATCTGCCCAATCAAGCATTGATTTGACCTTTCTGCAACGTTGAACAGTATAAAAAGTAAAATGTTCTCTTACATTCAAAATGTGTGCCAGTAGGAAGAACTTCTTGCCTAATTTGGTTGGCACCCCAGCTAATCAGCAACCTCAAACCCTTGGAGATAGGCATGGCCATATTGTAAGACTTGTCCTAAAATAAGTGATACAGCACATGTTAGAGTTTGCTATGATGATGAAGGCAATGCCAAAACACTTTGTGGATCATTTGAAGGATGAAAGGAGTGGTGTTAAATTATTATTGCAATTCTCCTTTGTTGGTGTTAAAAGATTGCAAAATGATATCGCATTTCATCTTGGACCTTCATCTTTTCACTGTTTAACCTTTCCTGAATATTGCATACGTCACGTTTCTTCATCTTTGTCAGAAATATATGGCAGAGGACGAGGAGACGGAACTGCTGGTGACAGATCTTAAGTATCGTATTGCAAACAAGGGGCTTCACACTCGATCGTTCCTGACCGTCGAGGAGCTTGGAAAAAGCGTCTTAGAGGACTGGATTGCCATCATAAATGAGTTTTATCCTCCTATGCTGAAACTGCCAGAAGGAATTAGTAAGTAAATGGAGGACCATGAGGTTGTTGATAGATGTTTGTGACATTAATCCATGTGAAATTAGTTGTTGTGGGAGCCTAGCCTAGCCATTGCTGTGGCCTAGTAGGTAAACGAGTGGCAGTTGAAGCAATGAAGGTTATCAACCGGGAGGTTTGGTGTTTGATCCCTCGCCAGATCAGGGTAAGACGGGTTTTTCGAATGTAGGGTAATTTAAGTTTTTCCCATCTGAACTGACCTTGTGAAAAAAGTTACCAAATGTGATCTAACATTGTTGAGTTGGTAGTCACCCGATGTGAAGTTGAAGTGTAAAAGCCACAGGCTTTTTCCACACTCATGTGGTTACTCAGTGTTGTAGAACAGCTGTCCTTCTAGGTTGGAGAATGAGGGGAATGAAGCATATTAGATGCTTGCTAGTGTAACTATATTGTAACAATATTTTATACGTCTTGTGTTATTTTCAGCTGGAGATCAGTTTAGTGAGTGGGCCCTGGGGGAGTCCCTCGCCGAGACCAGGAGAAGGGTCTTCGTTCCCACGAAAGATACGACCAATCTATTTAAAATCTTAGACAGACATGCTCTGGAACTTTATCCTGATGAGCTGACCCAGGAAGATAACCGTCCTGTGAAAACAGGAACCAAAAGGTGAGGGTTTACTCTTGGAACTTTTGGACAATGAGGTTTTGATCAAACTGCTTAAGTCCTACTTATGGTGGTAATGCCCTCAAGCTCAGGAAAGCATGAAGTAACACTATACCTGTTTCAATTATCTCTCTCTGTGTTTTCTGTGTCTCTCTGTGTGTGTTTTGATATCATCATTTTTCGCCCATCACCGAGTCATGTCTTCCCTCTGTGTGATCTCATCAACTCCGTCATCATAGTATGCTCTTCCTCTTCTTTCGCACTCCTCCGACCTTCATCCTCTTGTTCATCTTCTTCAGTGAGGATCCAGTTGGAATCATTACCTTAATTGGAGACAGAGGTTGCGGGAAGTCCGCCATCGTGGCTAATTGGGTGAAGAAGTTCTCGGCCGAGCACAGTAGTGTTAAGATTATTGCACATTACGTAGGTAGCAGCACTTTCAGTAGAGACATTATCCAGTACATGAGGAAAACCACATGGGAGCTTAGAGGAAAACCAGTTGGTAAGTTGAAACAATGATGAAGCTGTGAGTACCTTCTTTTGCATGTGAATCGTGCCTAGTATTGGGGCTTGACACTTACAAAGTTGCTGATCCACCTGACATTGTAAAATGATCAAATCAGTTTTGAGAGCTTTACTTAATTTTTTGATAAGGTTTTTAATGTTCCAATGAGAAGAATAGCTTTTACATGATGGCTTTTGATTTAAATCATTAACTGTAGTCAGAAATGGTTGAGTATGGCTGTGTCATAAAAATTATCACAGAATTCATTCATCAAACAAAGATTGTAATAAAACAATTTCAACAATCAGTGCTCATGTTGCTAATAAAGTGTAAAACACTAACATTATGGCATTTGGACTAAGTGCTGAAACTTATGGTGTGGTCTTCAATTGAAAACCAATGGATTGTGACAAGTTCTCTGTAATACTAAGTTCTTGTGTCACATGACAACAAATCAAACCTGGCAGTACCGATGTAAGCATTGACTGCTCTTAGAATTTCGTTCCAACTAACCTTGAATTGTTTCAATGTGTGTTGGCAGCAAAAGGACCTACACAGTGTCGCTCAAATTTTGGTATATACTTGATGTAAGCTAACCTCAAACTGACTTGAATAGACAAAGTTCTGCTAATCCTTTTCAGTAGAGGCTGTTCAATGTGTTCATTTCCCTCCCGATATCTATTCACCTGAGTCTGAAGCTAGGCTTACATCAAGTATCTGACCAAAGTTCAGTCAGTTCTGACACAAATCAACCTCTTGCTGAAAATATTTGCAAACATTCAAACATTTGCAAGCTTTATATGTTGTCTGTTGTTTGTCATTGGTTATAGAGGTTTCTTCAGAGATGACGTCTGAAGATTTGTCCAGTTTTCATGAAGTTTGCGAGGCGTTCGTTGCCACTATCGAGTCTACTCCATGCATCCTAATATTAGATGGGCTGGATGACTTAGGAGGTACCTTGGGATTCTCAAAACACCAGGTAAAATGTCAGCTGACATTAAAACAATATTTCCATGACAAAACTGTTGTTTTATTTTTTCTGTGAAGGAGAGTACATGTTGTCAAATAGGTTTTCATACTACAGAAAAAAAATTAATTTCTAATAAAACAATTTAAAGAGACTATGATAATTGTCCACTTCAAACTTACAGCAGGTGGAATGATTTCAGACGCATTTTTTTTAGTTTAGTGTATTCATTTTTTTTCTGGTATCCAGTGTTACTTTCGATTTCCTCTAATATTAATCTTAACCAGGATGTGAAATGAGCAAAGGGCATCAACTTTTTGCTTTTTTTGTATGTTAATGTGTTGCACTATGGAAGTGTTGCACAGACGAGACTTAATTAAAATATACACATTTTAATTAAAATAGGGAATGCATTGTGGAAAAAGACTTGAAAATTATGAAACATTTCCAGTGTCTGCTTTCTTTACATCTGACTTGTTGCTGTGACTTGAAGAAGACCAAAGGGAGAATCCTGTATGAGTTCATCAACATCCTCAACTTTTGAGAAATGGCTCATTGGATCATTCCACTTTCATTGGGTTACACCATAAACTTTTACTATTTCCTGTCATCTGTAGGTGAAGGAACTATTTTGGCTCCCAGATGTCCTGCCCAAACACTGCAAAATCATCACTACCACGATTCGTTCTGACCTGACGTACAAAGCCCTGGCTCAGCGGAAGGACAACCGGTTCCACATGGTGCCCCTCTTCACGGATACCAGCGACAAATCCACAGTCTTGGAACAGCTTCTCGCCCTGCACTGTAAATGTTTGAACGAGAAACATCTGGATGCAATCGTCGGTGCCAGTCTCAGCTCCAAGCCTCTCTTCCTGTCTATCGTCGCCAACGAGCTCAAGCTATTTGGGACCTATGCAAAGGTTGAGGAATGTCTAGAGCAGTATACCAGTGCAAGTAACTTTAGGGACCTTTGGAGGCTGGTGATCATCCGATGGACGAAAGATTACGGTTGGACCAGGGCTGGAAGAATAGAGGCTTCATCTGGCAGGCAGTCTGCCTCGGGTAATATAAACCAAAGTATTATCGAATATCTGCAAAGTACGATGCCTCTTCAAATGAAAACAGTTGTGTCATATTGTAGCACTTACGTTCTGTCAGGTTTTAGCAACAAAGTGTATTAGAAGTCCTTCGTAGTAGTCCTTCCAACTTTCCACAAATTTATTAGCCTGTGTGTGCTTGATCTCAAGACACCTCTGCAGGCCTGCTTAACTGCATGTTTACATCTTTTTTGCAAGGTCACCAAGCAAGTTATTGCTTGCACAGTGTGGCATGGTCTGGTTGCCAAAGACACATGTGGCAAGTGCTTAACTATGTCATGATAACTTCACTGTCCAAGTGCTGATAAATTATTGTTTTCATCTGTAGTGATTCTGAATTTGATCAGTAACGGTCAGAGGCGATACACCGTCCAGGAACGAAAGTGTGTATTTTGACAAGTTTGCAGTATTGATCACTCAGAGCATGCTATCTTAATTTCAGAAGGACTAAATTTGATAGTTATAAAGCAGTTTGCAATCTTTATTTATCATTTTATTGTCTTCAGAATTTGATGGTTGGGTAGCCGATACCTTGAGACTGATTGCTTGCTCTAGAGAAGGACTGTCAGAGGAAGACATACTCAAACTATTGAATAGGTTTGGTTATACCAAGCAGGCAGAAGTGACCCAGTTTGACTTTGCCCTCTTCAGGTCAGCAACCTTTGACACCCTCGTAGAGAGGCCCTGGAGGATTACTGACGTTTTGCCACCAACATTTAAGGGAAGCTGTTGAATATTTCTTATTGGGTAAGAGTGTTTAGCACCTTCCCTGATATATCTTTAATAAAGCAGAGCTATTGAAGTGCCAGACCTCTTTAATAGCTTTTTTCAACTTCAAAAATCATGATGATGTTGCTTTAAAATTTCTGTAAGCAAAGCTTTAATCTGTTGTACAATTTTGTATTGTGGCACAGAAAATTATTTGGAAAGCTGTGAACAATCTAAATTGGTACTGTAGTAGGCTTGAGAGAGAGAGTGAGGGATTAAAAGTATCACTGAGACACTAAAACTGTAAACAAATTGTTTATCCACTTGAAATAGGGCAAAGGTAAGTGGGCAAAGTGTTTAATCCTAGAAAGATCTTGGTTAAAATGTTACTGACTTAAAAGAGAATTCAAACTACTTGATTTCATTGCATCTTCAGAATTTATGGAAATATACCTGCTGTAATCTCTATCATAAAGAGTTAATGTTGTATCTTGCAAAGCTTTTAAAATAGTTTCTGTAGAATCATGACAAGTATTATAGAATAATTTCTTCAAAGGGTTTGATCAAGAGTTGCACTTTTCAAATTAATCGTGTGTGACTAGTGGTGGTTTCTATTTGTGTTACCATTGACTAGGTATTTGGTGTGTCTCACTTGATTCGTCCCTTTCCATTTTGCCTCACGCTTATTTTCCCCTGCTGACTTGGTTAATACTCCCACAGGAATGGTTTCTGGTCTCAGTTCACCTGCCAAGAGGAAAGTGGAACCAAGTTCCTATCTTCTCTCCAATTCTGGAATGGGAAAGAAGTTTTTGTTCCACGAAATCCTAGCTGGCTACTTTCAGCAGCTTCCACACAGCAGGCGCAAAGCTCAAGAGCTGCCGTATCACTACCTCCAATGTGAAAACTGGCACAAACTTAAGAAAGAAATCATGAAACCAGAGTAAGTGATCACCGCATACATTTAGAATTTATGACTCAACAGGATTGGTAAAATTCGTTTTGCCACTGCTGCAATATAAGCATCCATCAGCATGGTGTTTGATGTGGTTTATTCATGCCAAAAGAAGAATCGCTAAATGAGGATTCTGTAAAATTTGTAATGAGTGAGTCTTAAACATCATCAAACTAGTTTTTCTATTGTTGTTGTGGACAATTTGTTGGCCAAGATGAGTCCAGAGTGCATACTCATTGATGATAAAACTGTAGTAAACATTGCTTACATTCAAATGCTTAGCTGCCGTAGCTTGTACATTGTCTTTGCTGGGGTGTAGTTTATCACCTAGCCTACAAATATGTTATGATTGTTCACTTAACTTTTGTAATTGCCCCTTGCCTTCAAATTAAGTTCGATTCCATGTACTGAATCTTAAAGGCAATTTTTACCTACGTTTGTCAGATTAAATTGCTTTGCTGTTAACACCATGCATGTTTGATGTCTAGATTGCTACAGTATTTTTTGACCTCTGGATTAATCCTCTCCTTCTGAAAGGATGTTCATCACGCTGTATGGACCAGCCTCACAGATGGTTGCACTATCCAACGACCTTTTGGTTTACTGGAGGAGGCTCTCTGAAGAGGATGTAGACGTGGTGTCTTCACTGATCGATATGGTCAGCGGCGCCATCTACGGCGAAGGGGAAAACGACTCCATACCGGCGGAGAGTGTGGGTTGGTGGCAAACAGGTAACTTCTCAGAGGCTGACTCGCTCTGCAGTGACCAGGAGTCCCTGGCCAGCAATGATTCAAGGCTTGAGAGTATCATCCATGCCATGAGGGACATTGAGGTGAAGGAAAGTGGCTACAAGGTGAGCAAGTCAGACGGCTGGAACGACCATGAAAAATTTCCCAAGAGCAAGCTACCGTCACTTCCTGATGATGAGTCAGACTTTCCTCCATCGGAAAGACATTTTGAAACTTTGTCTGTCCTCAGTGATAAGGGACATGATGGTATGGATTGTTTCCAGTTTACAGTGACTAGCAATGAAAAGACTGAAGCTTCTGGCAACAGAAAGAACAGAGACCACCCACATGAATCTGATGGAGATGAAGAAACCGGTTCATTACAAAGTAGTGATCAAAAAGGAATTCTAAGGGAATATGAGATTGGTCAAGTAGAGAGGACACACACACCTGAGATTCAAATACAGGAAGAAACACGATGGAATCATCACGAAACACATCCAAAACATCTAAACGAAAGCAAATGTGAAGATACTACGGAATTATCATCTAAAGATGCAGTGGAGACGGAGGTAGAGACCAAAGAGCAGATTACAGAAACAAAACAAGAAGTCTCCAGGGCATCACCATCCAGTGTTGACTTTGATGGTAGTGATGAAGGTTAGTTATCTGACTTTGACGTGCCTGTAATGTCACTCTTTAGAATGTCTTAGTTGTTATTATCAGATGGTACTTTTCATGGTTCTGATAAAGTTACATATTGAGAGTATTTTAAAAGTCTTGAGACATGAAAATGACATTTTGGAGTATTGTCCATATTAAACATTGAAAGTGTTGAAAATAGCCACAAATTTTGTGAAAATCCATCAAATGTTGACCACTTTGCTAACAAATTTCTGTCTTGCAAGTTACACCTGCACCATGATGAAACATCAATTGACTAAGAATGCAAATTTGTGATGTCAAGGGGTTGACTCACGTGTTATCCCTGATCTTATGGTGCCTTATGTTATTATTCATAAAAAAGACAATTTGAGGGATTTCTTATGAAAGTGAATATTGGCTACTTTAACAATATTGACATCATTTACCAATGACATCATTACCAATGTCACTAATGTCACTATCTGTAGTAGAGGACAAGGAGTTAAGAGACAATATATAAAGAGGTTACTAAACACTATGCAACACACCACATCACACTTTTTGTGTTGTCAATGATCAGATCTGTCAAAAATGTTCAAACTTTAAACAAGGTGTCCTAAGAATGGGAAGAGATGTGAAAAGAGTTCCAATGGATTTGTCACGCTACAACTTCTGAGTAAATCCGACTCTTTTTTTTATTCACATGTCACACAACCTTTGTGACTTTATGAAAATGCATTGCAACAGGTTTTTTGCCTTGCAATCTACAAATTATTCTACATTTTACACTTAAATTGTACCAGCACATTCCCTGAAATGTCACTATCTCTACATTTCCTTTTGAATCTAAACAAAGTCAACACTGGTTTAACATTGGTATTAGTGTTTGCCCTGGGCTCAAAATTTGGACCTTGGAATCAGACTTCCATATCTCCTGTTAGGCTTCAAGTCCGTTGTGAGGTCATAACATGACTTTTTGCTTTTCTTGTTAATTTAACGCCATGTATCGTACTTAAAAGCAGGACAATGAAGTTGTCCTAATAGTTGCATAGATGCTGAATTTTTTCGCATGCTACAGTTTACATTGACGAGACTTGGAATACTGGTAGCAGTTTCAGAACCGTGTCTTGATATCGCTGATGAGGTACCCAGGTCACCTGATGCAAACGCTAATTTGCATTTTTTTATCTACTGTATTTCATAATAAACTATTAATTTCTTCTTTTTCTTTCTCTTTACCTTGTCAGATACAGATGTATCTATGTCCAGCATGTCTTCAGAGGCTACACGCTGTCCAGCTGCAGTTCTTGCCTTCTATGCTGGCAAATTCCTGGCAGAGCGTTCTATCTTCACCCAAGCCGCACAAGTGTTGCACCTGGCTCATCAAGAAGTCGGCAGGGTAATGTGTAATGTTTTTATTTCCTTGTATTTTTGCTTTCAAGGTTTCTATTGATTCAGAAGTTTTTCCTTTCAACTTTTTTCCATGTAAATCTTGTCACAAATACAACAATTTCAAATGTTCACTAAAATTCATCCAGATTTACTCATGGTTTTCTCTCTCATTCTCTCTGGTGGTTGTTTAACAGTTCTTCCCACTCAATACCAAAGAGCAGTTTCTCTTAACTGAGATTCAAGAAGCACTGGCCAACCTCTCTCTATATCAGCTTCACAAGGGATCTGCTCGATCATGGTTCAGAAAGGCACTGTCTACCATTGATAACATGTGCCTCGGACAGAGCGATGTGGATTACAAGGAGATGCTGGAAGTGAAAGGTAAGCTACATTGTTAGGCACACTACCTTTAGTGCTCTGTATCCAGAATATGTCTGCCTGGAATCTTTGTTTGTTTCGTAGTGACAGTTTGCAATGGTAAACTTTGGTAAGTTTCCTATGATATGGTCTGACTGGATCTGTTCAAATGCATTGGACCTAAAAAAAGGCAGAGTTTTTGGATGAAATCATGCAAGAAGAACTCAACTCAGATTTCACTTGCTAAGTTTGTGACTTGACAATTTACAAAGGCTAGAAAGTTGACAGGTACTTGCAAAGTGAATTTTGACTTGTACTCATGGAAATTACTTGCTACCATGTCCACTCAAAGGGACTAGTGAAGGAAGTTATGAAAGGCTTCTTTCTGCTGGAATTTATTTATAACTTTTAGCACTTTTGACAGCTATGCTCATACTTTACACTAGTAATTTCTCAGTCTCTGTGTTGAGGTTTTCCACAGCTGCTAGTCGAAGGAAAAATAATAAATTTGGCTCACTTCTCCCCTCTCTCGAAGGGAAAAAGAAAACAAAACATCATTAAATGGTACTTACCTTTGATGTATGTAATGATCATTTAACCAGTTTACTCCAGTTGTGCACAGGTAGCCTAAGCCCTTAGTGCTTTTTGTTTTTGATGATAATCATAACCTTTGTAATCATGCAGCAGTGTATGTGTAGGTGTGTGTTTGTGATTCCTACCATGTAAACACGATATCTCAAGAAGAAAAGCTTTGTGGATAGATCTGATATTCGGTACATAGATGTACCACATTGAGTACAAGAACCCTATTGTTTTTTGTGGAGGTTAAGGTCATTTGGGGTCAACAGGGGTCAAATGTGAAAACTTTGTAAACACAATATCTTAAGAAGGGATGCTTGGGAAAATCTCACATATATGGTATGTAGGTGTACCCCATTGAGTAAAAGATCCCTATCAATGTTGTTGGAGGTCAAAGGTCATTTGGGGTCAAAAGGGGTCAAATTGTGAAAACCTTGTGAACATGATATCTCAAGAAGGAAATGTTGGACAAATTTTATATTTGGTATGTTAATGTACCACATTAAATACAAGATCCCTATTAATTATGGTGAAGGTCAAAGTTCACTTGAGGTAAACAGGGGTCAAAATGTGAAAACCTTGCAAAGATGATTCTGAAGGGAAGCTTAGACAGATCTCATATTTAGGTTGTAGGTCTATTGAGTACGACAATTCTGTAGTCTTTGCTGAACGTCAAAGGTCATTTGAGGTCAACAGGTGTCCTGTTGTGAAATTCTTGTAAACATGGAGGAATCTTGGACACATCTCAACTGTAGGATGTAGGTGTATCTCATTGTTCAAAGTTCAAAGGTCGTGTGAGGTCAGCAATTGTGAAAACCTTGTAAATTTTCTATCTCAAGAAAAGAAGCTTGTACAGATCTCATATTTCATGAAGAGAATAGGTAGCTTGTGACACATCCTAATGTTGTAAATGTCAGATTCAGAAAAATGCTCATAATTGCATCATGAAAACCACAATGCATTTGTACATTGTGGTTATTGATACAAAACCATCTGCTGTTGTTCATGTATGAAGCTAGTGTCTTTATTTTGCCTTTATCAGGCCGTATTTTGAACCAGTTGGGTAACATGGCAGCCTATGATCGAAATATAGAAGAGGCGGAGAGCCACCTGAAGATGGCCAAAGAGTGTATGGAGAAGTGTCACAGTGTGGCTGGTCAAGCCACTGCTCAGTACAACTTGGGGTTATTAAGGTAAGTTCTGCGGTACTCTAAGCCTTAAAAATCATCAGTGAATCACAAACTTTGGAACTGGAGATATTATGACTTATAAATAAATAAGCATCGACTCACTGTTACAAAGGTTATAATCTGTGTCCCATTACAAGCAGGAAGATTCATTTGGAGGGGTTTTAACCTAATTGTGGATGTTGTAGTCAATTTATTGTATGAATTTATTGCCTTTGGTATTACAGGACTGAAATTTCACTCACAGATTGCTTGCAGGATTCCTGTAAATCACAAGAACAATACATATGTACCCCTGTATACCATACATGTGATTGTAAAATGCAGTTATATAGGTAGCCAACATCGTGGGCACCTCTCCAAGAATAGAGGAAAACTTCATGGTTTGTGGCAAAATGTTTGGCAAGTGTCGTGAATTTGTGTAAACTGTTATGCATCACCAACAATGCTGGATGATCTCAAAGCAGACCAACAATGAATCATGAATTTGTTTTTTAATCCTGGTAAGTTGACATTTCCATAAGGTCCAGTCAAACATTTTACTTTGAGGCTATCAAATGTGAAAATATTTTTGTGTCCATCGTTCAGAGCTAAGACAGGAAACTTCTCAGAGGCTGAAGAACATTTACGCGAAGCGCTGCATGCTAGAGAACACTGGTACGGTAGATCTCACCCCGGAGTGGCAGAAGTATTGAATAACCTGGCAGGCTTGTTATGTGACCCCCTGAATACAGAAAGGTAAGACTGTTACAAATCCATGATGCAAAGCACTTTGAATTTTGGAATGTTGCTAGCATTTATCATTCTGACTTTCCCTGAGAATATTACAAAAAGTATGGAATGACATGCTTGCTTAATACATCTCAGCTTCATTTGCCATATTTCATATTTATGCTGTTGCCCAAAATGAGCATGTGTCTTGACATTGTGTGATCAAACTGCTACTAATATGTAAGATGAGTTTTTAACCAAAAGTCATCAAAATGTGGAACACTTTGTAGATTTTTTTTAGAAGTTACAGAACATTAAACTGGGAATTCTGCAGTACAAAGCATCCTTAGCCTCTTGTAGAGTTTTGGAGAGACTTTTACATCCCCCTGGTATTTTTTCTTTCAATGGTGTGCAAAGAGGGGGCAGAAAGAGGATTGCTAAGAAAGCAGAGGAGGAAGAATTAAATCCAAAAGAGAAAAAGCAGAAGGAGCCCTGAGAAAGTGTTGTACACAGATTTTAAGGACATGTTTAAGAAGGAATTGCTGGTAGTGGGTTTTGATGCAAGGGGAACAAATTTATGTGAATTGACATGCTTAGTGATGCAAAATGTGACTTAAAGTTGATTTCTTGCTCCCGCTTCAGTAACAGTAGCCTGTTGTCAACCATTTGGGAGACCAAGCAGAGTTTTTTGGGGAGGCAGGATTTCTATAAGGAGGACAGAAATTTATACTTAGGGCACAGGCCACTCACCTAGAACCCACGGTGGATAACACATCTGCTTGGCTATTTGAAGAGCCTCAAAGTAAACTTAAATTGCAGCAACTACTGCACAACCCTTAAGGATGAAGGAAATTAGTAGAAGACAGAAGGATACCATGCAGAGAAAACCACTGAAATTGCAGCACAATCCATCCTCTGGCATACTGCTTCTCATTGACAGATCTGTAGACCCAGAGAGCAAAGTTGCCAATTTTCAATGAGAATGACAATTTAAAAGCAAAGTCATCCAATGGCTAATAAAAGTTGGCAAAAATGTACATCATCATGCATTTAATCTCAATGTTAACCAGAACTTTATATCATTCAGCCGATCATGCAAATTAAAAATAGCTTTTACTTATTTCATTGTGATGGTAAGGGAAAAATGTTCATTACATCGAAAACAAAATGTTGTCAAAGGTTCTCCTTTGTTTTATAATATATATACCTAAATGATGCTGCTAGCTCTGCAACAGTAGCAAGTTTAAGGAAAACTCAAATTAATGTGGCCTGTAATCTTTTTCTTTTGATGGGTAAAACATTGGGGCAACTTGGTTATAAACTAATTAGTAATAGTAAGAACCATTAGTGCTCCCATACTGAACTGTATTAAAGTAGTGTTATGTATAATTGTTGTACGATCTCTCCAACATATATATATATATATGTATACTTTCTTACACATTTCCCAACAGTTATGACAGGATTGTTGCAGAAGCCCTGTACCAAAGAGCCCTGCGAATCAGGAAGACTGTGTATGGTGCAGATCACCTTCTGTTAGCAACAACTCTTTTTCACCTCGGTACGTCCAGTTTGGTAGCTTTCAAAATTCAATTTATTTGAAATTTTTAGCTCATACCAGCTAGCTGGTATGAGCTATTGTAATGGTGTGGGGTCACTCTATCTATCTATCTGTCTATCTGTCTGTCTGTCTGTCTATCTGTCTAGATCTATCTATGGATCTATCTATCTGTTCACAATTGTTCAAAATGCTTCTCCTCCATCATGCTTTTATGCATTTGCATGAAACTTGGACACAATCTTTGTTGGGTGTTGGACCATTTAGGGTGTTCAGTAATTTGTGGTCCAAGGTCCCATGTGGACACTTTGGCCCATTTTATGAAATTCTACAAAATGCTTCTACTCCTACAGATTGTATTGTACAATGTTGATGTTTTGGCACAATGATGCTCAGTTATTGGTCCCTTTAGGGTGTTCAGGAATTGGTAGTCCAAGACTCCATGTGGGCCCAATGGCCCATTATGTGAAATTCTGTTTAAAATATTGCTTCTTACACGTACGTCCATGAATTTATATTTAACTTGGACACAATAATCCTTGGTTGATAGTTCATGTGGGGTGTACAAAAAAGTTTCAGTCTAAGGTCTCATGTGGACCCCATGGTCCATTTTAGGAAATTCTACTAAGTTGTTCTTCTCCTACATATTCGCTTGTGCAATGTTGATGGTTTGTCATAATGATACTCTGCTAGTGGTTATCTTACTGTGTTCATGAATTTGTAGTCTATGGTTCCATAAGGACTGTATGGCCCATTTTATGGAATTGTGCAAATTGCTTCTCCTTCTACAGTTAAAATGCCCCTTTAAACAGTCATATGCATCTCAAATATCCCTATCGTGCATGAATGATAATTGAGTAATTGGACAGTGTCAGGTGGTATGCTAATTGAAACTCTGTATTGCCCTCAGGTATGTTGACCAGTATATGGACTTAAAGGGGCACTTTGAGCTGTTTCATGAACTTCAGTTAGTCTTCACAAACATATGACTTTTGTGTCAAGTTTCTAGTGACTGGTCAATGTTCAACCTAAAGGGCCCCATTATGAGTCACATGTTAATGACCACTAATGAGTGAGTAGCTAATGGTTTAAATTGGTTTTGGAAAGCTTGTGACCATTCGCTTTTCCACATTTGTACAATTCATATACCCACGTCCAGTACAAACCAATAAAATAATTAGTAAAAATTGAGTTTTCATAATTATTTTTATGTGAACAGTGATGCTAATTATAAGCATTGTTATTTGGTAGTACCCCTCAAAATTTTCACAACTTTCATTTATTGACAAAGATCAAACTTCTGCACTGTTGGGACTTTAGTTTACGAAATTCTGAAAAAAATTGTGTAGTCCCACTGATTCTCTTGTACAATATTGTGATTTGGTGTAATGATACTCAGTGGTACCTATGATTTGGCATAATGGTACATAAATGTTACCTTCAGGATGTTGAGGTATGAGCCTCTGCACCAATGGCACTCTAGTTCACATCTCATTTTAGCTTGTACGTCGGTAAAATGGAAGTCAAAGTAGATGTGTCCTTATATGAATCATCATTGCATACATTTTACACTTGCAGGAAAGCTTTTGAAAAGGGACGAAAGTTTAACCTGCAAGAAGGAGGCTGCAAAGCTGCTAAAGAAGGCACTAGATATCCGAATGTCTTCCCTCGGTCCCACTCACAAGCTTACCTATGCGGTACGCAATACCCTGAAGCAGTTGGAACGCGAACTCTCCAAGGGACGGCTTGATCACTCAAAAGCCTACGGGGGAGCCAACGAGGGTGAAGCTCCATTGGCGTACAGTGAGATGTCCTGGCATGATGCTGACCTTGAAATCCTTGACAGGAAGGTGGAGGAGTCGAGAACAAAGTATCTGCACCAACAGAGGTATGGCCATCCCAACGCATCTCCACACAGACGAGCACTGACTACACATGGAGTCAGACAAGAACGGCTTCAGAACCGGCATCTGGATAAGCCTAGATTCCGAGCAAGAAGCTCCTCACCAGCTCTGGTCAGAGACCTGAGGAGAAGAGGCAGAAAGGACTCTGGGACGACCCAACCAAGGAACAGTCCATCAACGAAAAGACGGGTATCTCCTTCTACACGTTATCAGAACACCCAGTTGAAAGAAGCTTCTTTGTCTACTCAGACTAGTAAGAGGCAGAGACCCAGGACTGCCAGTGCCTCCATGAACAGGAGCATTTTTGAACCCAAGCCTCATCTGACCATGAGTCAGGTGTCTTACGCTTCTCACCATTCATCCTGTGAAATCCCTCAAGCATTTGATCTGCATCCCAGCAATTCCCGGACTGTACAAGGACCCCACAGTGACATAAAAGACCTTCTCGGTGACCCTCCTTGCCCCCGACCAGTTCCTCCGAAAGAAATCCACACTGCCACATGGTATCACGCTCCTGGTAGGTATCCTAAGGATCTCAATGATGTGTATCCACCTAGGAGACACCAGAGAAGATCCAATCAGTCTTTTTTGCCGAGCATTGATAGAGCTTCAAAGGGTAGTGGTGTTTAGTTACCTACCAGATCTGCGGTCATCATAACTAAAAAAGATTTGTGACCCACTATAAGGCAGTCCAAGATTTTTTTTTTAAGAATGTAATTGTTAAGAATAGTCTGAAAAACGTTTGATAGAATCTTGGATATAGTGCATAAATTTGTAAATAAAATTCTTCTCACACTTTTTTTTCACACATTTTTTTTTATCACACATTTTTTTTTATCACACATTTTTTTTTATCAAACATTTTTTCTTATAGTGTGTCAGTGTTTGCCTGTTTTCATTCTCAGTAATATAAGCTAAAATTCATCTGAAATTTTAAAGGACAAATCAGTAATCTTTGGGATTGATATCCCATTTTTTTTCCAATCAGCAAAGACTTCCAAATATGCAGGCATTTGCAATTCATATATTAATGCATTATCAGGTATACAATTTTACAACGTGTGAGCTAGCAATCATAAATGAAACTTTTTTTATATGAATTTTATACAAAACCATTGTAAATATGAAATTTCCTGAAATTCTAAGGTAGAAATGATCTTTCCAAATTATTGTAAGATGATACAAAGGTTATGTTTGCCGTGACGTTTTAATCAGTGAGAGAGAACGAGCCTTTGAACTTGTCAGAATTACCTATGATTTCAATTTTAATATGATGCTCTGTGTGTTTTTGTGATTCACTTCTGCAACTAAACTGTATTTTGTTTTGGTAAAGCACAATTGGAAAGTATTTTGTACAACCTGGCAGCATTATACCTCATTACAGATATGTATGACAGATTTGTAAGTTGCAGTGTAACTTATTGAAACTAAAGTTTTAAAAAGAGTGGGTTGCAATACTGTTCTGATCTCTTATTTGGTGATAAAACCTCAATAACACCAGGTAGAACAGTAAATTTAATTTTAAAGCACTGTTCTGGGCTAGTTGTTTAAGGAGTATGTTGCTCAGTGAATGATTCTGCACTGGAACCGACGGATAAAGGATAGGAGTACCTTTGAGACAATTATGCAGCTTAGCTTCATGTGATTTGGTGGGTCCTAAAGTATTATCGGTAATTAATTTTTTTTTTCCATCTTGGTAACAACTCCCCTTGATTCACCCATGAAAACTGGCTTGCTGAATGTAGACATTCATGAGGTTTTATAATTGCAGAACTAAAGATTTTTTACATTGTAAGACCTTTCTATGAACACAAAGAGTGCAGAAGATATAAAACAGAATTTGTCGGTTCTGTGTCACACGCTGTCAGGTTCACACTGAAGCCAACTTTCAAAGCGTTATTTCACATCTAAGGAAGCTTCCACTGGCAAAATCATTAGTTTAACTGATAGAACAGTAAAAAATCTCATATACTGCATCAAGTTTTCTTGTTGGTGGTTAATTCCTTTAATATTACTAGCAAAGAAGTAAAGAGTGCACAGAGCAAGGTATCTCCATAGGAAATAAATTTTAAGTAGTTTGGTTTCAAACCTAAATATGCGCCAGATATGCGACTAACAGCCAATCAATTACAGCAATTTCCGCAGCTTTCTATCTTTCATTCTTTTCACGACCATTTCTGTCAGATAACAAGCTCTATACTATAATTTATGTCATGATTTATTTCACAAATATGAGTGATCAAATTTTCAGATCAAATTTTCCTAATTGTATTAAATCTTAATTACAGCCTTTAAAGTACATCATATTTCAGTAATTTTATCACAATTTTGACATTTTATTATTGGGCATTTTTTGCACCTTAGATATTAATAAAGATATATGTAGAATGGAAATACACCTTAAAAAATGGAAAAAAAGAGGTATTTGATCAAACATGTGGCATGAAATGCATTAACATTAATTTTATTAAATTTTTGAGTGAGTTATGACTCCAGGTGAAGTGCTCCAGTTCAGAATGCATTATGACTCAACAGTCATGACTTGTTAGGAACAGGTAACATGTTCTATCTAAACAAAATGACACCATGTGCCATTTGCATTGCAAGGTCTCCATAGCAACTGTCAAATCTGCACAGGTCGTAGAATGTGGTTCAAAACATTATGGAAACACTGTCAAAACTACATCAGCAATTATTGTAATCTTCTCTTGGTGACGGGCACTTTTTTAGATTATTTTCAGTTCATTTGCATGTCCACTGTGTGAAGGGGAACCCAGCTTCACAAGGATGAGCAAATTTCAGTGCGGTACTGTAAAGCAGCAACTGCAGCTTATTTCGAAGAATCTTGGAAAAACATTTTTGAATTGGTCAGAATCAGAATGGGTGATCTTTCTGCCAACTAAGTTTGTAGCTTATGATGTTACATGAAAAGCATTTCATCTTTTTTTTATAGTCTTCCACATAGTCTTCCAAGTATTTCATGCATTCCAGATGATACAGCACTCTTTCTTACAGGTTCTTTCTTTCTTAGATGATCAGGGTATGTAACCATAGCAACTTTTTTTGGTTGACCTTTCTTTACATTAAGTTTCTTCGTAATTGAGTATGTTATTGTATCATATATCTCATACACTATATACAGTATTCTCCTGCAGCGTAGGTTGTTGCTGTTTTTATCTGTCATTAAGTAGTGCTATACCACTCAATACTGTGACATTTTCTTTGTCAAGTATGTCCTTTGTCATCAATATTTGTCTTTGCACACTTAAATTGGAGAAACAATTTTGTGTCTGTCAATTTGAAAGTGACATTGCAATAGCTAAATGTAGGTGGAACACCATACCTTTACAGATTACACTTTATACTTTAGTAACTCACTCTGGATGCAAAGCAGTCTGAGGAGGGTATATCGAGAATATACTCCTTTCTTGCATGTATCGGGGGGGGGGGTGTTAGAGGAAGGAGGGGACACAACAATCATGTACCACTTGCTACTGTCCTACAGTCAGTTATGGCAAAATGATAATAGACCATCTCCAGTAGATAACAGTGGGGGACATACAACAGTCATGGTGTTCCTGCTATCGGCACCCTGTTTTCAAATCTAGGAAAGAAATGGTTCTCCAAAGATGCCCAGATACAATGTTAATTCGATGGTAACATCACTTTGTGTCACAAATTGCTTTTCTGATAAATGTTTACATGAACTTAACCATATCACATCTGTTTGACATTGGTTAGCATACATCTTTAGAGCAATAATAAAATACATGTTCATCCATTTCTGTATCTTACAAAACATTAGGAGGCTCTTTGTCCATTATTTTCAGTCTTACCTGTTCCTTGTCGTATTTTTTCTCTGCATGTAACTGCATGGATCTTTGCTTGCTACTCTCTGATTTATTTGTGACATAATTTTTTAAATGAAGTTTTTATCTATTGCAATCTGATTTTTGTGAATAAATGTATCAACTTTTGAAGTGAATAACATCGTGCAATACCTTGAACCTACTGTTCAGTGTTGACATTTACTTTCTGAGTTAACTGCAGTTGTTTACATGGATGTTCCTGGGGTAGTTTATCATTTTGTGGGAACCTTGGAAAGCGGAATATAAAGATCATACCCTGCTGCTCATGTCCTCTATGCTTATACTCACTGGCGTAGGTATGGGGCACAAGGGGGCCATGCCTTCCCCCCTGCCTCCTGTTCATCCCTTGCAAAGTAATGAATAAAGTGAAATAAATGGAATCAAATAAAGGGAATAATTTGAAAAGATGAGAATGCAGTACCCAATGCTTTGTGATTGGAAGAAGCAATTGTACCAAACTTGAGAGCCTGTCAAGACTGGCTTGTGAATTCTTCCCTGTGGGATGGCATAGGAAGGCATTTTTAATGGAAGATCGGCCAAATACATAGCTTTATTTAGGCTTCACAGAGACATTAGGGCAGGTTTTTAAGACTTGTCAAAATGCATTATGTTATGTGATGGATTGGGTGCAAGACTGGCCGGTGGTTGCTATGCAAAAATGTCATGTCTATTCCTTGCCAGCTTGCACTACACAGTCCACAAATAAACAGGTAGGTGTAGGTATGTATGGAAGTGTAGGAGGGACATTGCATTGACGAGTTACCAATTGATAAAACGTGCCCTATCTGCAAATTTTGACGAGTTGACGATACAGAAATGTGACAAAATTCAGAAAATTGAGGAGGGACGAAATCTCGTCAGTGCATCAAATTTTCAGAAGATTGATGTTTTGCTGAGTCACGACTACCTCATCAAAATTCAGAAAACTGACATTTTGACGTGTTAACATTTTTCTTGGACGGGAAAATGCTCTGCTTACATAATTCAAAGTTTTTCACCATAAATATCTGATAAATATTGTACATTCCATGGAGACCAAAGTACTTGTTAAGTTCTGAAGGCTGAATTTGGGCAGCATCATCATGATTCTGTGGATGCTTTTTTTTTTTTTGCTCATGAAGGCTATTAGACATTTCAATTTAATATCCTATTTTTCCAAGTTGTAAAGACTCATCTCAACCCCTCCAGTGGCATAGCCAGTGGAGGGTGGCTAGGGGTTAGCTGCACCCCCTGGCAACATTTTGGGGAGAAATTGAGAGATTTTAACACACTTCCCCAGATCTTACGTGCCACTGACTGTCAAGCATGAAATGCCCCTTCCCTACAGCAGGCTGAAAGTGAATGCGCTGGTGTTATTACGATCAGTGCAAGGCGGTGGGACATTTATAGTTTAGTGAGTGGCACTACACAACCACGGAGCTATGTACAACTCACGCTGGCAGGCACTTTTTTTACCTAAAAAACCGAGGTAAGCCAAAAAAACTACATGTAGGTCATGGAAGATATCTTCAGTTACAAGCGTAAACAGGAATAAACTATAGTTCGACATTCAATTTACTCCGACTGAAGTAATGTACATGTGCATGCAGAAATTAGGATCTGGATAAGGCATGTCAGATAAGGTCTACATATGAATATTTCACCTGCAGTGTGAAGCAACTTAATGAAAAGAAAACTAAAACCATTACTTTAAAGAACAGGAATTCTTGGATAATATTCAGTTCAAATCTATAGCATCAAACAAAACATCATTTTGCGTCAAGTCCACCCTACAAAACCAAAGGGTATTGCCTGCACATTGCTCAGCCTAATAAATAGTTGAATACAAAATAAAAGACAAAAATGTTCTTTGTGAGTGGACACTACCTTTAGTTTTTACACTTTTTATCTGGTTATTCTGATCATTTTGCATTTGCTCATTGTTTTTATTGAGGCAAACACTTTATTGCAGACGAAAGCACAAAATAAAGACTGCTTACAGATTCTTCTTGTGAGCTTGGGAAATATCATTTCTGGCTGTCTGAGAGGTCATCATTTTTCAAATTTTCTTTACACTTCGCGCCAACCGATGATGCTGCTCCGCTGAGGAGTCTCGCGGAAAAATCTCACTACACATACTCCCGTACATTTAGCAACCCTGTGATTGCTCCCCCCCCCCCCTCCAGAATATCATGTGTACGTAACTGGGCTCAGCTCGGCTTAGCCCCCCCCATCCATGACACACTCACCTTTCAGATCAAGCGAGACCCATGTACCTTGAAAACATTTAGGGAAAATTTCATATCTTTGCCCCACAACCGGGGAAAAATCCTAGCTTCGCCACAGTTAACTCCCTTTCCCCCACACACCTCACCATTGTCACCTGATTTGATCCTCCAGTGGTCAAGCCGCTTTCCATGTCGCCTCTAGCTGTCCTTGCTTACATTACAAAAAGACCAAAGTCCTTCAAGTTTCACTGACAGTGGCTGATGAAATTTTGTATCGATATAAAAGTAACTGATACCACCATGGATAAGTAGTAGCCTTGACATTTTATGTAAACATTATTTGTAGCCAGTGGACTAGCTTACATCAATCCCGCGATTAAATGTCAACGACGACGTAAATACTCTAAAAGCGACGTTAGACGACTCGAAGCACCAGGATACCGTTCATCTATGTTATATCCACTTGTTTTTGCCGGTTCATGGCTAGGCTAGGCCATCTCCAATATTCTAAATCGTGACTATGGAAGCCTTCACTGGCCGAAAATCTCTCATTTGTCTTCATTAGTTGAAATTCACCAGGTAAGGAGTTATACGTAAAGACTGAACAAGAAAACTCCCATTCACCTGTTTAAAGTCCCTCGATTGGCCGTGGGAGGTCAGGGGTTCGGACCCCCCCCCCCCCCCACAAGATCTGGAGTTTCGCTTACCCTATGATACTAGGCCTACGTTAGCAATAATGAGTTTTAGTTTGTCAGTCATATTTGTCTGGTAAAATATTCCAATTGTGGTAAAATCGACCCCCCCCCCCTCCGCTGAAAAAACTGCATACGGGCTTGGGTTAGCGTCAGAAAGAATATGCTCCAGTTTCCGAATTGAGCTGAGTGCATGTGCAAAGGTTTAACAGTTCAAAACCTTGATTACTAAATCTCCTAATTCATTCATTCGTTCATCCATTCATTCATGACAGTTGCTTTTCGATGAAACACCACATCTCTGAGACATTATAATCAGACATATCTTCATCAGCTTAGAAACATAGGAATGTATCATTTACCAAGAGAAATATTGCAAATTGGCTGACTAAGCTATCGGTTTTTAACTTCTCCAATATTCCTTACTGAGAATTTGACTACGACTGCAACGATCACAAGCTGGTGTATATACTTGGAGTATAGTGTGATATTACTCTAAGGGGTGTATGTAAATATATGTGAGATTGTCAGGCCCCTCTTGGCTTCCATCATTTTACAGTGCGCGCCAATGTACATTGCAAACTGGTTTAATCCGCACGTATATTTTCACAACTTGTGATTGGTCAAGTTGTGTGTTGCCGCGTTTACTTTTCATTGGTCGTTTCCGCAGAGCCAAGCAATTGTCGTGAATCTATTGGAGGAGAGATCAAACATACACAATATCGCCTAGGTAACTGAATCTTGGTGATGTGTAAAGTACATGTGTACGTACTATAGCGGCGCGTCTCTTGTATATGATTTTTCAATTTCTGTCCATTCTACAGTTGACAAAGCTACATAGAAGCAGGCGTCGACGTTGTTCAAACCGCAGATCTTCGTAAACCAGATCGCCGACCTTAATTAGCCTCAAAATGGTATGAATGTTACTTCATAATACATTAGTAGGCCTTATCGTTGTATCTGCATACTGTATTAATTAACAATAAGTTACATTGATTTTTATTGAAAACTCCAGCATAGGCTAATGGTGGTTGGGCTAGGCCCAGGTACGGTTTAGCTTAAGACGTGTTACTTCGCTCGATTGCAGTCACTGTATTACTTCAGACAAGACAACGTATTTTATTGAAAGCAGAATGACATAATTCCTTCAACATGGTATGGCGCTGATGAAGCCTGTCTCAAGTTCTGGTTCCTTGAAGTTTGATAAAGATTTCCACCCTTGCCAGGCTATAGCCTAGGCAAGGCTTCGTATGCTAATTTGAAATGTCACTTCAAGTTCAACAGAACAACCCAAAATACACCTCAAAATAAGTTTTCTTGATAAATGTAACTCATAGCTAATGCTCCTCTGCCATTTGACTTTGCTAATGACTCTAGCCTAGGCCTACAGAAGTTACAATGTGTCAATTTAGGTGCATAAAAATGCTGAGTTCTAACAGTAATTAGAAATCATGGGTTCATGTTGTGCTCAATTCTAAATTGAGAAAGAGACACCACAGAAAATCTTTTCATATGATATTACATTTGTGAGCTACTGTTTGTACTAAAACTCCTAGGCCTAAATGAGTGTTCTGGATTTTTATCATCTTCATAATTTTCAATCAAATCAATAGAATAGGTGCGTCACTCATGAGTAGATCACTTAACGAACACCATGACTATAGAAAAAACTTGGAATGATAAATTTTCTTAATAGCACGTTTGACGGTCACCCCTTTATATAAACGAAAAGAATGTCTTTTCTTTCTAAATTGTTCTATGCAAGTGCCATGAAAAGCATTTTGGTCACAAACTTTGGTAATGTTCGCAAATTTTTACTTAGTATATACTTAAACAGAAAAATTTTTTGCCATGAGGTACATATTTGCTACATCAAAATAAGACAAATAATTGTTTTTGGTATTGTTGGGCGAATATACATTAGAGGTCACGTTTGTAATTTTACACCGAAATCGCTTCCCGTCTTCTCTGTGCAGGTTGTACGGGCGTTTAGAACACACTGATCGACTCATAATAGCCTAAGTTACTGATCAACTCATGATTGTAGGCCTAGCTTAGTACCTCTCCTAGGCTAGGTCAGCCTCGGTTCTTAAATGTGTCACTTATTTGCCTTGATAACAAGAACAACACTTAGATGTAACATTAACTTAGTCTAGGGCATGGTTAACCTGGGGTAATTGAGCACTAAGAGGAAATATTGCTTTCCTTCTGATATTTAATTAGCATAAAGTTAACTGGAAACTATTCACACAAACAACAGCCAATAATCATTAGTAAACTATGTTAATTATGCACCAAATCTTAATTTTGAGAGCCAGCCAGAAGCAGATTTGGCCGGATTTTACCTGAAATCAGGCTAGACTGGATTTTTACAACACTTTTATATAATTAAAATTAGGCCCAAGATTTCTGTTTCAAATTGCAATATCTCATGTGCAAAGGGCCTAGGGGTTGTTATGCTACAATTATGCTAAAATTACCAGTGTTGTAGTCAAGTCAACAGTCTGAGTCCCTTTCCAGTCAGAGTCACCATGTTTTTAAGCTCCCAAAGTGTTTACAATATCATATGATTTATAGGTCTACTGTAGTGTAGGTACCAGTATTTGTCTTAACACTTTCAAAGGTACAAAAATCAATCAAGTGGGTCAGTTAATCATCAGTACAAGGAACATTTGGTCCAAAAACTTACACTTTAAAAAACAGTAGAACTATGGAAGATATACAAATCAAAACGCCTTTTTTTTTCTTAAGAAAAGTCTTCAACTGAAAACAGCATATTAAGTCTGCTATTTATTCAGTTCATTGTCAAACTTGCTACAATGCCGTGCAAGCTTAAGCAGGTTTGAACGACATGTTTGTACCATTTGAGGAACATGAGAGTCTCCAGCATGCAGTAGGTAAGGATGACTGTGCTTGATGTGGATTGTGGACATATGATAATGCCACTTACCAAAGACAAACACCATAATTGAGTGAACTACTAACAGACATTGAGAAAACATTGTAAGCTGGAGCATATAAGGCCTAATTCATCCCTACCATACTCTCACCTTTTTGCGTAGATGCCTTAGCAATGAGAAAAGGAGATGTTGTATAATTCTGCAATCTTTTTCCATTTGAATGTTTTATACTGTAAATTCAACACTGTTCAGTGTTGCAAATTATTTTCATTAATACATGTTACACTTTTCCACACCTTCAACCCTTTCACCTCTTATGTTGCACACACTTTCACTTGTTTTCAGAGTTATGACAGTGAGTATTTTTAAAGTTCATGTCACTGGATTTTTTTTTTCCTCCTAACAAATGAACAAGAGGGGGAAAATTCATTGCCTAGTTACAACCAAGGCACACTTTACATTTGTGATTCTGGCCCCAATATTGCTTTTCTACAAAAGCAATTATGAATATTTCTGCAAATATTGTTGTATGATACTCAACGTAAATCAATGCTCTGTGCGCAGACTGCAGCACCAATACAGCCTGGAATGTTGTAGGACTCGAGACCGAGTCTGGTCTCGAGTCCTCTGACACTGAAAATTACTGCGCAACTAACTTTTAATTTGCCAATAGCTTTTGATCATTAACATCTTATCATGTTATCTCTCCTTTGAGTGCCATTAGATCTTGTGGATGCTGTATTGCTTGTAGCCATTCTAAAAAATTCCAAAATAGGCATAGAGTCACCACAAATTGTGTTTTACACTGTTATTGTTCAACCTTTCCTTTTCCTAAGTTTTAAAGGCAGTAACTCATCACACTAAGCTATATTTTTTGCTTCTGGAAAGCAAATGTCTCAACTGGTTCTAAGTTAGAGTACTCTTTGATTAACAGCATAATTCTAAAGATGCACAGTAGCTCATATTACACAGTGTTCATAGGGATCCATTGTTTTGATTACGCATGTGGAGAAAATTTACACGGCTCTGGGAAAGATGTAAGTTATTGGGAGAACTGAAACTGTCTGGGGTGCATCCCTATAGTGATTGTTACAGGCCTACTTTCAGAAGAATGTGTGGACAGGGACAGAAGCTGTTTCTCTTTTACTTGACCTTGCATTTGTGCAAGCACGAATAGAAACAAAGGGTTATAAAATAAAAAGTGCTAGGCCTATATACATCTTATATAAAAGGTAGCCATTGAATGTGCCATCGAGTGCGCCTAGCCTAACATTCACGTATCACAACTAAGTTCAAAAGCTTATGTTTGGCAGATTGAAATTGTGCAGTGCACGCCACCACTCTTTGTCATTTCCACACTAAGTCAATGGCAGGTGCACTCTACATACATCTTTGGGATAGCCAGTTTTGTTTCGGGTTGTCATAAAGAAGGCAGAATTTTTTGTTGCAATGAATAAATCTTCATTTAAGAAAATACTGATTCATAATAAAATGTTCCAGTTTTTTTTCGGTGGGACTGTCACCAACTTGGAATGATGAATTTCCTCAGCACTTTCAGCAGTCACCCCATTATACTTCACCGTTGCATAAATCATGTTCATTTCTTGTGATTTCTGTTGGACTGATCAGACAGTTTACCTTTAGACACCCAGTTTTTAAGTTCTGGTTGTCCAAGGGATGATCGAGTAGCCTGACTTTAACTTTTCCTTGATTCAAAGTGCTAATAGTTTGATGGTAGCCTGTCATCCTTTATTTACTGTACATTAAAATTAGAATGATAAAGATCCATTTGGTACAAGCTTAGTAAGATGGGTAATATGTGTTATGTAGGAGACAAAGTTATGATTGGTTCTCAAGTGCTGTTTAGTTTCATTGCAAAAATTTAGTCTTATTATTCAGGCCTTGAATAATGAGGTGTACGATTGCACACCACCACTTGCCTCAAATCACTGTAAAAAGTGATGTTTTGCACACCTAGAAGAAAAATGGGAACACAGGCAGTCAATGAAAGTTTTAAAAACAGCACTTGTACCACACTCCTTAATTTCCTGAGAAGTGTGATTTGTAACACACCTGGAAAAACTCAAGGGCTGATTATCTTTGGGTTGTCTTTTTGTGTTCTGTTTTGACAATCAAAATATATTTCAGACAACCAAATATAGGAAGCAGGTTGTCCAAAGGACAACTTAAAAATTTCCTTGAAAAAAAAAAATCAGGCCTGCATAGTCAACAGAGTAGGTCCATTGCATTAGTGCATGTGGCATACCAGTAGATCTTTGATGAGTATAGGCCAGAAGCTCTTTCGAATAAAAAAATAGTAATAACCAAGTCTAATTAGACTTACATTCATGACAGATTTTATGCTAAACTACCTATATTATTACTCCTAATATGAAGTTTATACCAGCCGGTGATAAAACTTACCCTGCAGGCATTTTATTGAAACAGATCAGTATGTTTGAAGTTGATATTTACAATATCATAAAAAGTAGGAAAAATGTAGCCATAAGCTAGAAGCATATTGCCAACATAACACTTTTCATTAATGGCTCATTAACTTATTTTTCAGCGTGAGTGTATCTCAATCCATGTTGGCCAAGCAGGTGTGCAGATTGGAAATGCATGCTGGGAGTTGTACTGTTTAGAACATGGCATTCAACCAGATGGTCAAATGCCAAGTGACAAAACAATTGGTGGTGGAGATGATTCCTTCAACACTTTCTTCAGTGAGACTGGAGCAGGAAAGCATGTACCAAGAGCAGTCTTTGTTGACCTAGAGCCAACTGTTGTTGGTAAGAATTTGTAGTTGTCTTTAAAGTGATTGCGTGTGTACTGAAAAACAAAAAAGATAAGAGTATATTTGATCTTAACTTTTTCTTTATTTTTAAATGTACACGCGAGGTTGTACATGAATGGATTATGTCTTTCAATGAAGGAAAATGACAGTAAGTACTTCGAAAGCAACAGGATGGGCATAAAACAGAAAAAAAAAAAAAAAATCATATTTGAAAATTAACGGTTCTTGCTATAAACGCCTACATAATGAATTCAACAGTACAGGTCTCATTAGTGCATAAAAAACATACTACTTAAGTCGTCGCTCCTTAGTAGGTATTGGGAATTGAAGTATTCGGTGAAAGGAAACACTGTATCTACAAATAACCTACGAACTGAACACAACCTTGCCCGCGGAGTCAGTGATCCTGAGTTCCTAACTGAATATTCAATACTAGTATACTTCCCATTGGCATGCTCAAAGAGGCACACAGTTAATTTCAATGAAAACTGTCAACCACGACATTATCATATTCTACACTTTCTGTTGTTATGTTAGAAGAATTTGAAATCACATGGCAAAATTAACCAACTGAAACCTATTTATTTTCCCAGATTGTCTGAATGGTGTAATTAAAAGCCTTACCAAACTTTTGGAGATGAAATTTTAATGTTTTTACTTTTTGCCTACGCGCATAATCACTTTAATGGGGGTGACTGAATTTCACCCATCTAATGTCAAAATTTTAGGAGCAGCAATGTCCATTTTTCATTGGAGTGGGAAAGTAGCATGGGCCAGAAATTGGATACATTTTAAGCTATCCTATCATAGTTAAGTTCGACTTAAAGCAATAATTGACAAAATATGCGAAATCAGCTCAGTTAATACCTTTCCAATTGTTCAGACCTTCACATAGAGAACAGACTCAGTGCATTGCTAGGGGGATGCGACCAAGGAATTGATTAGACGTATACAAGACTAAGCTCTTATTCAATTTTTATTTCCAAACTATTCTTCAAGATGAGGTTCGCACTGGTACCTACAGGCAACTTTTCCATCCTGAACAACTGATCACCGGCAAGGAAGACGCAGCAAACAACTATGCACGTGGGCATTACACCATTGGCAAGGAGATCGTTGATTTGGTCCTGGACAGAATCCGCAAACTTGTAAGTTTGTATCTTTCCAACAGTTTACATCATAATGATTTCAGAAAATGATTTCAATATCACCATTTCTTCTGGTTTCTAAACGAAACAGTTTAACAGAATCATTCTCCACATTGCATCATTGCATTTTGAATGCAATAATGCATTGTGGTTTCAAGGATTCAAATATGACATTTTTTTTCCTACTCTTCTGGTCTCTGTAAGGGAAGACTCACATTCCTAACCGGGCATGGCTGCTAGCCTTTGTGAAGAACTTAATTGACAACCAACTTCTAATGAGTCACAATTGATGCATTCATCTCTGATTTCTGCAGTGTGAGTGCACCATCACATTCTGGGTGGTTTACTGATAAAACCAGTGTAGCACAATAGCAGTTAACTACAGGATGCTGGCCTGAAAAGATCAGTACATTTGCTGCATATTGACTCTTTTCATTTTTAGCTTGATCTACAAGTTTCAGGTAATTATGGCACATCACTGCCTCATTAAAAACAAATCCTTTAAAAGTTTTCACCTGCACTTTTGTTTTTTCGACAGACTGTAAGTTTCAGCATGAGGAAAGTTCAATAAGGAAAGCCAAAAGGCTTTGTGATTCCTTGCTACATGGTTATATTATAACAAACATGAATTATCCACATGACAAGTATAAGATCAACTCCAGTTCTGTTTCTTGAAACACCACATTAATAAGCCTTTAACCCAAAATGACCTTTTTTTTTTACCTAAAATGACATTTGACTTCCACCAAAAGCAATAGGGATAACCTACTCATTGTGACCAATCCACACACCAAGTATGACATCAGTCACAGTTATCCTTCTGGAGATATTGTGTTTACAAGGTTTTTACAGGTTGACTTCTGGTGACCTCAAATGACCTTTGACCTTGACCAAAAACAATTGGGATCATCCACTCAATGTGACCAATCTACACACCAAGTATGACATCAGTCTCAGTTACCCTTCTCAGGGATGATCCTTAAGCAACTGAAAATGGTTGTCCGAAGGACAACCAGCTGCAAAAATTTGGTTGTCCTCCCAAAAATTTGGTCGTCCTCCACAACGGACACATAAAAACAAGAAATGTGCAAAATGTATATTTTGCACAGTCAAGACCATGTTTTTATTTGTCTTTCTTATACAGGTTGAAACTTTCCACAGCTAAATTATACTACTGACTTGTAACTTAAAAGTAATGCTCAGGGTTTCTCCAAAGGGAAGGGGGGGGGGGTTTCCAGAAGGAGGCTGGTAAAATTCCACCTTTTCACTTCGATAATAAAACTAGAGCACCAATTGGTGCAGAAGCTCATACCTCAACATCCTGAAGGTACCATTTATGTATCACTATGTCACATTATAAGTACCACTGAGTATCACTATACCAAATCATCAACACTGTACAAGAAAATCTGTAGGACTGCACAATTTTTCAGAATTTCATAAACTAGAGCAACAAAATTGCAGAAGGTTGATCTTTTAGACTAACTGAAGTTCATGAAACAATTCAAAGTGCCCCTTTAAGTCCAAATACTGGTCAACATACCTGAGGGCAATACAGAGTTTCAGTTAGCATAGTAACTGACACTGTCCAATTACTCAATTTATCATTCATGCACGATAGGGATATTTGAGATGTGTATGACAGTTTAAAGGGGCACTTTAACAGTAGAAAAAGAGGTAATTTGCAGAATTCCATAAAATAGGCCATTGGGCCCACATGGGGGTCTTGGACTACCAATTCCTGAAGGGAGCAATAACTGAGCATCATTGTGGCAAATCATCAGCATTGTACAATATAATCTGTAGGAGAAGGAGCATTTTGTAGAATTTCATAAAATGGACCATAGGGTCCACATGGGACCTTAAACTGAAACTTTTTTGTACACCCCAGATGAAGCACCACCCAGGGATTATTGTGTCCAAGTTAAATATAAATTCATGGATGCATGTGTGAGAAGCAACATTTCAAACAGAATTTCACATAATGGGTCATTGGGCCCACATGGGACCTTGCACCAAAAATTCCTGAACACCCCGAAGGTACCACTAACAGAGTATTATTATGACACACCATCAACACTGTACAAGAGTATCTGTAGGAGGAGAAGCATTTTGTAGAATTTCATAAAATGGGCCACAGGGTCCACATGTGACCTTAGACCAAAAATTCCTGAAGACCCCAAATAGCCCACCACCTAGGGGACATTATGTCCGAGTTTCAAACAAATCCATGAAAGCATGTGGGAGGAGAAGCATTTTGAACAAGTGTGGACAGATAGATAGACAGATAGACGCTGCTGCGTGATAACAAAAGCTCACACCAGCATGCTGGTATGAGCTAAAAATGTCATTATCTAGAATCACTGATGTTGTAAAATATATATATCATATAGAAGAAAATCTCTGTATAATATAATGTTTGTTTCAAATCAAAATATGATACATTACTAATCTTGAATGGTACTATCACTATTTAGAAAATTGATACCAGCTCTCCTTGCACGTGGCACATATGGCCGAATTCTTCGACTTGCGATTCATCTACAGTATTTGGTACTTGCTGTGTACAGTATGTGCATGTCTGGTACAGTAAAATCAGTTGAAACATGATCGTACACTGAGGCTGTTTGTTTGGCTTTTTACGTACCGTGGATTTCAGGTTGTTTTGGCATTTTTTTGTGAAAGAAAACAGATGTTTTGGAATGGAGTTCATGCTTGTTAAATATTTTGGTTGCATCTCAGTGTTGATTTGTAAGCATTGTGTCACAATATAAATGACCAGGGGTAAAATTTGGTCGTCCAAAGGACAACCTGAGGTAGTAACTTTGGTCGTCCTACAGAAATTTTGGTCGTCTCAGACGACCGCTAAATTTCATGCCCGCTTCTGGAAGATATCGTGTTTTCAAGGTTTTTACAGTTTGACCTCTGGTGACCTCAAATGACCTTTGACCTGGACCAAAAACAATAGGGATCATCTTCTTAATATGAACAACTAACACACCAAGTATGACATAAGTCACAGTTATCCTTCTTGAGATACCGTGTTTACAAGGTTTTTACAGTTTGACACCTGGTGATCTCAAATGACCTTTGACCTCGACCAAAAACAATAGGGACCATCTACTTATATGTCCAACCCACACACCAAGTATGACATCAGTCACAGTTACCCTTCTGGAGATATTGTGTTTACAAAGTTTTCACTTTCTGACCTCTGGTGACCTCAAATGACCTTTGACCTTGACCAAAAACAATAGGGACCTTCTATATTATATGGGCATTCCACATGAAGTATGAAATCCCTCAGAGTTACCCTTCTTGAGATATCGTGTTTACAAGCAAAGGCGTCACATACGCACACACACACGACATCACCATCACATAAATTCCTTGCCTGCCTTCAGCAATTAATCAAAAATTGATCTTGCTTCAAAACTGAAATGGTGCACATGTTAAGTTTTCAAAACAACTATATTACAGTCATTTTTCAACTGAGTGTCTCATAAAAAGAAATGGAAAGAAAACTTTTAAAATCTTCCAAAATTAATGTTGTAACATCCTGACATAGTGAGGTCTATGTCGAATAGCCTAGAACCACCTTAGCAATTGTTTCTTTCATCATTGCAGTAAATAGCTGAGTATTTGTAAATTATGGACTTAAATGTAACATTTAAATAATACACATAATTGTGGGATCTTGTCACAAACCTATCCAGAACAGCCGTGATGTTTTTTTATCTCTGATTGATATACTGGTGATAACCTGCAAATATGCGTCGGCAAATATATCACAACGAAATCCTAAGCTTTGGCTTATGACTACATTGATACAACCACAGCCACTGCATACATGCACAATATAAAAGACTTCGTTCAGTTGGCTGAGCTGGCTCATCTGCATGTAGGATTAAAACAGTGTACTTCAATTGGCAATAGCATGACACTCTCCATGAATATATGCAATAAGTGGGAAATCCCAAAACCTTTATAAAAACTCTTCATTCCTAAATGCTTACACATAATATTTGCAAGACAGCTGCAGGTAATAATTTTCAAAACTGACAAATGTAACTGGGTGCACCTATCCATGCTGTGTATGTTGTTGGGCATGAATCATGATGTACACTGATTGAAACTTTTCTGAGACTTTCAGTTTATATTCAAGAAACACCCATACATGATAAGAAGACATGAATAATATTGATAGAATGCTTAAGTTGTTCTCTCGTGAAAATATGTTCATTCTGAGTAACATTCAGTTGCTGGGGTGCTTCTATCACAATTCCAAAATCATAGCAATACCTCAACAGAGTGAATTTGGGGAGACTACAAGTAGTCAAGTAACACATGGCTGTTGGAATTGAACTACTACAGTGAAGTACACATGATAAATATAACCACTTCTTTCGGATGTTGTTTTGTGCTACACACACTTTATGGCTGGAATTGGTTTACTAAATTGTGTGGGAAGTTTTGTGGTGTTCGTTACACATTAGCAAAGCCGGTATCCATCTTGGTTTTGCGCTCCATACCTATAATATCAAGACTGATTTCTACTCATAATGATGTAGACTATCCTTATGTGATTCCAGAAACAATTTTCTGTATGTACACCCTGATATATTTAAATTAGTAGTCCTGAAATGTTCTACGCTAGTCACAGTTGTACTTTGCTGAAATTTGGAAGAAATAGGGGTGTAAAATTCAAATCTTTCATAAAATTCAACAATTTCATTTAATTTGAAAAACAAACTCAAAAAATGCAGATTGTACCATAAAGAGCCAATGGTGTGTTTGATGCACCTGCAAAGATGACACACAGTCACATGCTCACTGTGAGAAAATTGAAGTTTGTGCTTGTCCTTGCACTCCTGATTGTTTTAGTCACCTTACAAGATTTCCCTTGATCTTTAGTGACCTTCGACTTTTTTTTTTCTCAACAGGCCGATCAATGCACTGGACTTCAGGGTTTCCTCATTTTCCATAGTTTTGGAGGTGGCACTGGGTCTGGATTTGCATCCCTCCTGATGGAGAGACTGTCTGTGGACTATGGCAAGAAGTCCAAATTAGAGTTTGCAATCTACCCTGCTCCACAAGTGTCTACTGCTGTTGTAGAGCCATACAACTCCATTCTGACAACTCACACAACCTTGGAGCATTCCGACTGTGCTTTCATGGTAGACAATGAGGCCATCTACGACATTTGCCGCCGTAATTTGGACATTGAGCGACCAACTTACACCAATCTCAACCGACTGATTGGCCAGATCGTATCTTCCATCACTGCATCTTTGCGTTTTGATGGTGCTCTCAACGTAGACCTCACCGAGTTCCAAACCAATTTAGTGCCTTACCCACGTATTCACTTCCCATTGGTCACCTATGCCCCTGTAATTTCTGCTGAGAAGGCTTACCATGAGCAACTCAGTGTTGCTGAGATTACAAATGCCTGCTTTGAGCCAGCCAACCAGATGGTCAAATGTGACCCTCGTCATGGCAAATACATGGCTTGCTGCATGCTTTACAGAGGTGATGTAGTACCAAAAGATGTCAATGCTGCCATCGCAACCATTAAAACCAAACGCACCATACAGTTTGTGGACTGGTGTCCAACTGGATTCAAAGTGGGTATTAACTACCAGCCCCCAACAGTAGTACCTGGTGGTGACCTAGCCAAGGTGCAGCGTGCTGTCTGCATGCTGAGCAATACAACTGCTATTGCAGAAGCCTGGGCACGTCTGGATCATAAGTTTGATCTCATGTATGCCAAGCGTGCATTTGTTCACTGGTATGTTGGGGAGGGCATGGAGGAAGGAGAGTTCTCTGAGGCACGTGAAGATCTTGCCGCTTTGGAGAAAGACTACGAGGAGGTCGGCGTTGACTCGGTGGAGGGTGAAGCAGAAGAGGAAGGAGAGGAGTATTAATTCCAAAATACAGAACGTGAACACATAATTCGTAAATATTAGACAATATTACACCAAAACAATTCATGTCTTGAAAATACAAGTGGATTTAAATAGATTTGTGAACACAAAACAGTGTGTGTTGACTAGATTCTTTTCACTTTTACTGTGGAAGAGGAATTGTTAAGTGCTATGAATGTATTTCTCACTGACTTAAATTTCTGGACTCACTGACCACATGCTTTGAAAGTGCAAAAACTTTAAGTCTGGATGCCTTAGATGAATATCAACAACGGAGATTATGCACTTGCTGACTATCAAAAAAAATATATTAAAGAACTAATATGTAAATGTGCATTTCAAACAGCAATGACTGAAACTTCCACATTGGCTGACATAAGGTTATACCCACAAGATGTGTTCCCATAGTAGTTGCAGTGCATTCCAACAGTTTACAAGCCAACGCACAGGTCACACTACGACAACATTGGATGCGATTTTTGAAACATCAGACCCTTGGTGATGTATCAGTATTTTCAATTAGATTGGTCACTCTTCACCGATATCATAGCTGTCTTCCTAAGTTGTCCCACTTTGATCTCTGATATCTCTCAGAGAGGTTAACTTCAAACTACATTTTTACTTGCACTCATGTCCGATAACTCAAGATGGCATCACCCCATTATTGTTTGACATTCTACTTTAATGTTTGTTAGCAAAACCTCATGTGATTAAAATTCAGCTTTTAGCACTGTTTAAGGTTGTACAAGATATAAGCTAACACTTGTAAAAATCGGATTTGAGTGAAATACCACTGTGATTACAAATGTACCTCCACAAACAGGAATAATTCTTGAAGGGCATTTTAGGAAGATATGCAATATGTTTAGCGATCAAAGTGATGTTGAGACAGTTCTTTAGGCTTGCAGTGTAACAGTTCCCCTAACTGATTAAATAGTTTGGTAAAACCTGGAGCACATTACCCAATATTCCATGTGCAGCTACACTAAATCACTGAAAAATACATCCACAGCAACACAGTAAAGTCACATGGAGGGTGGGGGGATTGTTTTAAAACTTCATGTAACTAGGCTTGAAATACACCTGAAAACAAAAGACATTTCCCATATGTTAAAAAGGTATTACAATTCAACCTTACAATGTACCTGCTGCAAGATGTTCTCATTCACAATAAAAACACTCAAATACAGATCTGCTTTGAGTAACTGAATTTATTACATATTTTTTATTATGTACAATATCAGCTGAATTTAGACATGATCAGTATCATACTAAATTGCCTAATTTTCTTCCATAAAATGTCTTGTAATACAAATAAAATTGATACACAAATATCATTGTGGGCAACCTGATGGGTACATCGCAACTATGTGAGCTGCTATGCCACACTGACATTTCTGTAAACCATTTAATGAAACAGTTATGACCAAAGAAAAGTTTACTACAATTTAAATACTTATACCGACAAGAGGTATGACATGGTGAACTTGAATAGATGCTGCACCTTATAAACAAAACATTTTGCAAAAGTGTGATGAAATCCATGACATTACTGATAATCTGGGAGGAATATTCCAAGCACAGCTTTATTTGTTTAAAATCTAGTTGTACTGCAACTGAGATATTGTACAATAGTCCTTATTATGAAGCAATGACAAAGTTGGAATACAGTAAGGGTCTAAATGCTGGACATACACTAATGTCAGACTTAACAAATCTCATATGTTCACTCTGAAATCTACGGAAGCTTAAAAGTGCCATCCAAATAAGAATATCTTTGGACCCGTAACTTGACAATTTTCTGCAAAATGTCTAGATAACAAGAAAATATAGCAACAAAAAACGGACAAATGATCAATTGTTTAGTTATGTTATTTGAACAATTAAACAATTTTCTGCAAATTGTTCAAATGACAACTTGCATATCTTGTCATTTCAACAATTTGCTGCAAAATGTCCACTGGTTTACTTCTTGACTAAGTGAGCAATTCAACAATTATCGGCAAAATGTCCAAATGACAACTTATCGTATCTTTTCAACTCAACAATTTTCTGCAAAATGTTGACTTGTTCACTTCTTTTCTGAATGAGCAATTAAACATTTTTCTGCAAAACTGTTTAAATGACAACTTATTACATCCTGTCATTTCAACAATTTTCTGCAAAATGTTGATTTGATCATTTCCTTTTATGTGAACAATTAAACAATTTTCTGTAGAATGTTATCTTGTTCATATCTTTCTAAGTGAACAATTAATCAATTTTCTGCCAAATGTTCAAATGACAACTTATCTCATGCTGTAATTTCTATTTCTGGTTTGGGAAGAGAACAAGTGGACATTTTTCAGAAAATTGTTGAAATGAAAAGATGTGATACGTTTTCATTCGAACATTTTGCAGAAAATTGTTCAATTGCTTACTTAGTAAGAAAGTAAACAAGTCAACATTTTTCAGAAAATTGTTCAATTGTTCACTTACAAAAAAGTGAACAAGTAGACATTTTGCAGAAAATTGTTAAAATGGCAAGATATGATAAGTTGTCATTCAAACATTTTGCAGAAAATTGTTCAATTGTTCACTTAGTAAGAAAGTGAACATGTCAACATTTTGCAGCAAATTGTTCAATTGACAGGATGTGACAAGTTGTTATAAGAACATTCTTCAAAAAAATGTTGAATTCCTCGCTAAGAAGCAAGTAAACAAGTTAACATTTTGCAGAAGAATGTTGAGTTGTTTAGATAATACAACTGAACAAGTGATCATTTTTCTGATTTTTGATGAGATATTATCTCGTTATGTAGAATTTTGCTGAAAATTGTCAACTTATGGGGCAAAGATATACTTATCTTGATGGCACTTATCAGCTTCCGTAGAAATCTCAGTTTCAAGCATCATGTCACATGAACAAAAATACCAAATCTCATAGTGAAAATCAATGTGGTGGAATGCAAGATAATTCCTAATTTAGATCACGATCAACACTTTCTTCTATGACTGGTTTTAGTTCTTGAATCAGAGATGTACCATTGTTGGAACAGTTGCTTTTGCAAAAGAATTTTTATGGGACATAACACATACTTCAAACTTCCTAGCGCAGAAAACACTTTCAATAACATAGGTGCTTTTTAAAGTCTCCAGGTTTAAAATGTTATCTCTTGGTTTTCTTTGAGGCCTTTAAGAGGTTGGTAACTTTTTGACGTTGGCAAGTCTGTTGTTAAGTTGTAATATGGGAAGGTGAAAACAAAATCTTTCTTTGGGCCGACCTTGACCTGTTTTGGACAACATAAAAAACAACATGATTCCATGGCCAGAAATTTCAGAAAACACAAAAAGGATGGTCAGTGAGGTTTTTCAAAATCAAGTGCTTCTGAGCTCCATAATCCCTTTCACATGAATGATCACAAAAATGTTAAACTTGTAACTTGCAAACCAATGAGTATTGACCGGTACTTGTTTCTGTGATGCTGTCTAGTAATGATTCATGCAGTCAGATTTTGACATGCTTGTGCTGTTTGATGTTTAGAATAATTTCATACTGAAAAACCATCTTAAGTTACATTTTCCATTATGGCCAATATGAACAGACAGACAGATTCTATGTGGATCAATGACATATTCGCTTTGTGTCCATTTTCACAGATAAGTATTGAGTTTGTCTGACATTTCTAGCAATCTGCTAAAGCTTTTAAAACTTAACCAGCAACATTTGCAACTTTATAAAATGGTATAATCCCAGTAAGTTTTGCACTTCATTTAAAGGATGCATAACTTCTGTGAACGCAGATGTAATGTCAATGATGTTCCTTTTATCCAGCAGGTAGCTTTAAAGTTGATTCATTTGCATGAAACTGATCAATACTTATCCCAATGATCACTGCTGAGCTTTACAGGAGCAAAAAAAAAAAACAGTTGTCACTATTAAGGGAGGAACAAATCATATTACAAGAGTGACTGGAGATATCCTTGTTCTTTAGTACATAGCTAATTGTTAACTCTAACTTGCAAGTAAAAGATGTTTCTCACATTTGCATAAAGCGAATAACATAGTTTGTATGAAATCAAGGTATACGAATGTGCGATGGTAAGTGCAAGAAACTTGATCAAGTGTCCTGACTACACAAATGAAAATAGACGGTTCTTGGCTACATAATTGATAATTAGTACATAACAATGTACCTAAGTGGCATGTGACTCACCTGTGTAAATGTCCCCTCAATAAGAGCAAAACAAAACACACTAACCATAATTGGGTTCCCGTAAATATTTTGGAATTTTTTTGTAACATGCTACTCTTTTTGCGAGTAGGGGAGAAGCAAGTGCCTACCATTTCTATCACATGGCCTACAATTTTAAGGGAAATTGTCACTTGGCCTCACAAAGTTTGTACAACCCATCCGTTTTACAACATATCCTCTTTTCATCAGCACCCAAGGTACTACCACAACATCCAGGTGATAAACAGTAGCAAGCAAATGTACAAGGCATGAATTTTGTTTTTGAGTTGCATCACCAGAGGCAGCTGATAGTGTTTCATTAAAAGGGTGGCCAACCTTTTAAAACCAAGGGGACATATTGCCACCTTTCAACTTTGTAGCAGGCCACATAGCTTACAAGCCAACTCTGTTATCCTTTTCTGTATCTGTGCTGAAAAAAAAAACCAAGTGTTGCAGCCAGGAAATGTGTAACAAGTAAAACAATAAAATTGCATGAAGTAGTATGCATGCAGAAGTAAGGCTGAAGCTGAATGCCAACATATGTGAAGACAGGGACTATTGGTTAATGTAGTGAGTGCCAGGTTTGACAATATATGAAGTAGCCTATTACTTGTCACAAGCTTTTATATGGATAATATCTTTATTGCATTCCCCCCCCCCCCCTCCTCCTTTCATTTTTTTCTCTTTAAAGATATTTTCATTTGAAACATGGTTTTGAGGATTGCACGATACCTTTCTGTGGGGTGCAGGTTGGCCATCCCTGCATAAGAAGCTTTGCAAAGTCACACTGTGGTGCATTCCCTTCCAATGTCTCTATAGTCATTTATGTAACTGATACTAACAAAGGAAACAAAACATTTAGGTTTTGACCTTTTTACTTTTGGTGACCCCCAATTACCTTTGACCTCCACAAAATATAATAGGAAACTCCTACTCAGTGTGGACAATCCACATGCTACATATGAGATCTCCTCTGTTACCCTTCTATAGAAAAAGTGTTTACACACTGTCACCTCAAATGACCTTTGACAGCCACCAAAACCATGGATGATCTAATTAATATGGTCAACCCACACCACATATGAGATTATTTGAGGTTACCCTTCTTGAGATACTGTATTTACAAAGTTTCAACAGTTTGAACTCTGATGACCTCCAATGACCTTTGACCTCTCCAAAAAACAATAGGAATCACATACTTACTCTGAGTTGTAGACATGCAAGATGAGATCCTTCACCATTTATCCTTGATAGGGGGTTCACATGGTTTTGCCCTTTGGTGACCACACAAGGCCTCCACCAAAATGAGATGGATCATCTAGTCAATATGGGTGATCTACATGCCTAATATGAGAATCCTAACAATTATCACGATTATCCTTCTTCAGATATCCTGTTTACTAGGTTTTCAGTTGGACTTCTGGTGACCTCAAATGACCTTTGACCACCAAAAACAATAGGTATCACCTAGTCAGTAAGGCCAACCTACACACCAAATATGACAGTCAAGTTTACCCTTATTGAAATATTGTGTTTGCAAGCAAAACTTCACGGACACACAAATCACCATCACAGCCCACCGCGAACTTCAGCAAGGAATAAAAAATTGTTTAAAAAAAAACAAACAAACAGGGAGATCAAAAAAGCATAACCATCTATGTTCATGCAATTAGTGAACAGTGACCCCTGTAAACAGTACACCTCTAACTTAATTATGTAGTTGTATCCAAAATTGTATCCCAAAATTGACTCTCTTTTCAGCTGGTCATACCATTGGTGAATAATCAGACACTGCCAAGATACTAATGTTAACCAAAACAGATAAACATTGACAATTCAGAAGTGAGCAGAGAGAGAGAGAAACTTGTAAAGAGTTTCTTAGCTTCACACATTATTTTCCAATACTGAAAAGGAAAAAAAAAACATTTTGTTTATCAGGATAGGTCTTACTGATTCTTTTCATATCCAGTGTGATCATTCCCAGTTCTCTGATTGTTGCAAACAGTTTCAAAGGTGACATGTAGGGAAGATGCTACTGTGAAGATACAGACAACTGACATGACCCATGTACCCACTTTTTTATTTGTCTTCTGTAGGATATGAGAACTTAAAGGGGCATAGGGCATTGTAAAATACATCTTACATAGCTTTTTGTGCTTTCTTTCTTCAAATCGAGTAAAAGCATACCTATTTAACAGATTTGAGGGAAAAGATGATCTGCCAAAGGCAATTACCTTGGGGGCCACAACATGAGAAAATTCAAATAGTAACAGTTTTTTCTCTCTACTGGGGCACTTTCTAACAAAAATTGTGATTGGAAGATCATTTTTTACCACAAATCTGTCAAAAAGGTATGCTTCTACTTGGTTTAAAGAAAGAGCAAAAAGTTATGTTACAAGTCTTTCACAATGTCCTATCCCCCTTTAACACCAAAATGTTAACAGCGAGGCAATTGGTTTTTGTATTCCCACTCTGCCAATCTTGCAATGATGATAATATTTAAGGACGGTACTGTATGTCTTATCTCCCTCTAGCAACAAAGAGAACGTTGCTTACAATGATCACCGCTTCTGCTGCTGACCAAGATGTTTAGGGGCATCCGCAAACATGTACTTGAGACTGTAGGCTTCAGCAAGCAACAGGCTTATGTCATCATTTTTCCAGTTTTTAGTTGGAAGATTTTGCAAAAACAGCATTATGCCCTGAAGAGGGTGACAAAAAAGAAGATAGTGCTCAATGATCAAATGACGATATGGTGCTAAAATGTGACAGGGACAAATGGAACTAGCAATGTTTTTCAATGTTTGCAAATTTTTACACAATGTGAATGTAAACAAACAGGTGTGCGACAGATCAAACTTTCGTCATCAATGTAGTTGCCTCAGAAAAAACAACATTCTGATAATTACAAACTGTCCTTAGGTTATTCTAGGTTTTGTTTTGTTTGTTTGTTGTAACTCAAACTTCATGAATGTGAAAATGCCAAAAAAATGTGGTTAAAAATATCACAAATCATGACTGCAGACAGGTCGTATGAGACAGGTCCTGCAGTTTGTAGACAAATTTAAGCTCTAATGACAGAAACAGGATAACAATAGTTTTTGTTGTGGGAACCTAGTCACTTTCAACCATGTCGCACATGCTGTGCTTGCTCATCTTCAAACCTGTCTTACCTGGAAATCTTTTTCTCGCAGAATCCTTTTGGCATATTTTTGTAATAAGGCAGCACAGACATATAAGTGGAAAACAGAAAATCCCTCTGGTTCACTCTGTAAAATTGATAACAAAGAACAGGAAAATGTAAACTGACCTGCCCTCAAAAATGCCTTGAAGCATTTCTGTAAAGAGCTTGCCTGACACCTTTCCAGAGAATATGTCCACAGTAACATTAACAAACTTGTGTAGACCAAAACATTAACCCTGAGAGGCATAATACAGCATGTTTACATAGGAATTTTTTTTCACAAGGAGTTGTGGATACATTCTGTTACATATATATATGAAGCAAAATCTCTGGAATTTCTGATTTGTTAGGTGATGGCAACTTATCAAAGTGTATGCTTACTTAGCATCATGTAGACTTCTGTCCACAAAGTAGCACATAGTAATACAAGTTTGAAATTTGCTTTTTACCTTTGGGTGATCAAACTAAACAATCTCAATAATGACAAACCTTAAGATTCTCACAAGAGAACATGGGAATAAATTTAAAATTATGAAAAGTGTTTAAAGTAAGAACATATAGTTTTTTTCCTTCACACTCACTTATAGTATCTCCTATAGAAATTCCCTTACTAAAGTAATCACAGTCTGACAACAATACATATGCAATTCAATAACAGCTTTAAGTGGTAATAGAAATAATTGTTCTTGATTTAAATAACGAAACAGCGTGTTGCATCAAAATGATTGTCTCTGTGATATCTGGCATTTTTTCTGTGAGATGATCCCAAAACCTTAATATTCATGGGGGGAAATGTGAGTTGGCAACTTTGAGTGCAGTCCCAAAGCAAACTGTGCCATGCAACTGTGACACTGCTGTGCATTAAAAACCATGAGAATACGAGGTTCAGAAGCATGTCATTACCTGACTACAAATGTTGTAAACAATAAAGAACACAAATCTGCATAAAACAAACAAACAAACTGAGTGAGAGCAAATTTTCATTTTGAGAGGAGTGCTGAAAAATGAACTGCTTCTGCACAATGTAAGAGATGTGTACAAGATGGAGAGAGACTCACCATGTAAGTATCCCATAATCGGATTGTACCCTCAAGGGGCAGTTCCCTCATCAACAGGTTGTTCATCCATCGGAATGCAAACTGTAGATATTCCACTTGATTTTCACCGAGGTGTTTGTGTAGAGGTGCTGACGAGAAAGATGTGAAACAAAACAAATGACCAAAAAGAAAAAATGGCCCTCCACTACATACAACATACAGGCTAGGTACCAGTACTTGCACAGTCAAAATCAGTCTCTCGATCTACCATGTTAACTATTACACTATGCAGTAATGCATTATCACAAGTGGTAGTGATGGTTACTCAATAATCAAAACACCCTCTTCTGATCACACAAGCAGTTCTCCAATACGTCAGTTGACGACAACTTTGACGAGAGACCTTACCGTCTGGCACTGGGAATACTAGTGTGGTCAGTAAATTAAGAAAACTTAGAAATACCACATTCTCTGAAATATCCAGGCTGGAAATTTTATTTTAGTTTGAAAACAATGCACAAATCAGACATGCAAGTCCACCTATACTGGAATGGTTTAAAGAGGCTCATTGAGTTGTTTTGTGAAATTCACTCAATTTTTCTAAACCGGTCAAGTTTGCTTCACATACTAAAGACAAACAGTCAAACTAAAAGGATCCCAAAGTTTTACATACGTTAGAACATTAATGAGTGAGTAACCAACGATTAAATTTGGTTTTTGAAACTTTGTGACCAGACATTTTCACATTAGTACATTCACATGCACACAATCAGAGCAAGTAACCGTCAAAAATTTGAAAAAATTCACAGTTTTCATATAACTATTGGCTGTGAAACTTGATTAATTATGCTAATTGTGAGTATTATGGTGTGTTTGTATACTTCAAAATCACCGCAATCTTCACTGATATCAACTCAATGAGCCTCTTTAAAAACCTACATATATAGCAGTTCCACATGAAATACATGTCAACTCCCTGTTCCTGCATGGAGCAGTCCCACATTCTCCAACTGGTACATTTTCTGAAGGACTGCTGACAGGAAATTACTTCACATGTGAAAAATAAACGAAACACTTTAAGATAATGTCACTTTGACCATAAATGTACCGTTTCAAAGATGGGTCGATGATTTTTTTACTATACCGTGCAAAGCTTACCATTTATCCTTTGTATCAGCTCTTTTAGGGAGTTGATTTTGATCTGGATGCCAGGCTGAGCAAATGTGTAATTATCCTGTATCCCATCCAGCAGTTTACTGGTGCACCAATAACTATCTGCTTCAATCTCCTTTATACTTTCCTCAGGTAACTTGTTGAGGTCGAAAGCCTCCAGTTGAGACACTTTCTGCTCTGTGAATAAGGTTCAGCACATTCTACCGTCAGCAAATTCATTATTCACAAATGACAGAAATTCAATATGGAGTCACTCATTTACATTGCATGTCACCATTAGGAAACAGAATATGCATCTGACAGCTTACTTTTATAAGGTAAGAAAAATTAAAATCTATGGAACACAGGGACTAAAAATGTCACTGCTTTCATCTGTAGCAGCAGTGAACAAGAAAACTGTGATTGCTCTCCATCTGCAGCAGTATGAAATGCAAAAACTCTGAGCCTCATCTGAATCACTGGGGTTTGTTGATCGGAATAAATCTGTCTTAAGGGTCAATCAACTGTTATTTTATCTTTGATTTGATTAGTTGCAGAGAGTTTGAAACAACAAACATTCCAACGAAGTTGACCAAATGATGTACAAACTAAATACAGCCACCCAAAAGGAAACGTAAGGAAGGATTTTGAAGAGGTACTTCTAGACTTGACTGACAACTTACTTGTTCTTTATGGCCATGGTTTTCAAGTTCTTGATATTACAATCACGTATTAAAAGTTGAGGTGTTAACACAAACTAAGACAATAGGCAAGGTACTGTGGCTCTGGCTAGCATCACTGTAACGAAGTGGCTAATTAAGTGTGACCTATCAATCAAAAGCCCCTGAATAGAGCTTGATTGGTTGAGAGAAGGACAAGTAGTTTCATTCTGCACTTCATGTTTTTCTATTTTTTCCAATCACATCCACAATTAATTTAAATTTAATTAATACATGGCCTTAAAAGGTTTACAGAATACACTGTCCCCTAGATGCCGGACATGCTTGAAACTTACCAGCATACTCTGACAAGAACACAAAAAAAAATGGGGTGACAAGATCGTTGATGCCCTGGACATAGCCGCTGGCAGGGTGGCGGATGGCCCAGATGAAAAGTATCCTCTCAAATATCTAAATCAAAGAAAGTTTACAAGACTGATAAGATACAATCCAACGGCAAAATTATATGCTGATTTTACAATGAGAGACTTGAATTACTAGCACAGATATTGCAATCCAAGATGTTTCACTTGGAATATTGGAACTTTACTGAACAGAATGCTTTACTGTCAGTACAAATAATAGAGTTGAACATTTTCTTGTAGGTCTCACTACTGAGTAAGTGATAAACTTCCAAGCCTATAAAATAAATCAAATTGAATGGTACACACATTTGATGAAACTTTGAATGGAGCTAATGTAGCGAGGCATACATGACAAATATCATGTCTGGTGCCACAGATCTTGCACTTGACATACAACAAAATAATGTGTATGACTTCTGACATTTCAAATTTTGACAAATTCCACTTGTTTTGAACAAGTTGATTTAGTAATGAACTAGACAGGATTATTAAAGGGGCAATAAAACAAAATATGCTTTGGCAGCAAAACAAAATTATTTTTGCTCTGTTTCACAATTCAGCTGAATTTTTTATCAGATTGTCTGCAAATACAGAAAATCAGTGGCCCTACATTTTACAATGATTACAAGGCAAAAATTATATCATGTTTGCTCTACTTTAAAGCATCCCTCTTGGAAATAAATTTAATAACTCAGGCTGGAGTTAGGACTGTTTTCTTGCTACAAATAGCAAACAAGGGACTCCCTTCTGATGCTGTAGAAATGCACACCAAACAACTATTAAAATGCTAGCCCCAAAATGGTGTGAAGTATGTCAAAATACATTCATAACGAAAATACAGAGAGCTTCCCTCAATCGCAGAACATTTATCAAAGCAAATGATACACATATGTACCCTCTTTCTGATATTCCACTATGACATACAAATAAGACAAGCATTTGGCATTTTTGGATAAAATGTTCAAAACAACTTTCAAAATGCTATGAGGGAACAGTGATTAATTATGCTCACAAAACTGACACTGATCCATAATTAATACAATGGAAAGGAAAATTATTCAGAGAAATGCAGTTAAAACTCAAACAGAGCGGAATAAGATCTGATTTAAATTATTCCCTTAATTTCCAAGAGAACACAGGGAATGAGTACAAAATTGATCATGTTTTGATCATATTTCATGATATATTACAAGTTAATCAATAATCATGGTTATTAGACCCACCTCTTGTACTTTATCCACCTGAAATAATGGTATGAGTGGGTTGGTCCTTGGTATATCTATTTGAATCTGGTCAAAATGATTGAGAGAAGATATGAGTCTCAGAGGTTTCAATGAAAAGATCCAATCATGACCTCCTACAAACTTAGGGTTATCAAATGATTACATTCAGACAACTTAAAACCTGATTTTTCCTTGGACATAAACATGAGTCAATAATTAAAGACCAAATCAAATTTATCAGTCCTCAATCCAGTACTAGAGACCCCTTGCATGTGACATCACAGTGATACAGTGAAGCTCCCTCCTTCTGGATAAACTACATGTGGCATCCCTGCAATTCAACCTACATGCACCTAGTGTAACAATATGTGCTGCTTGTTGGTTTGCCTCAAGGAGGGGAGCCATGTTTGTTCCCTTGTTTGTTGTGATGTGAAGTCAATGCAAGGGGTCTATTGTTGAGTGGACAAAGGTGGTGGTATTTAAAGCAATAAAGCTAGGCCGAGGTTCGAGGTCTGATTAACGGCTGGGTCACAGTAAGATGGGTTTGCCATCCAGGAGCCATCTGAGATTTTTATATCTAAAATTAATGCCACATTTGATCTAAAATTGAGTTGGTCATCACCAGACATGAAGTTGTAATATGTAAGCCACAGGCTTCCTCTTCACTTGTGTGGGAAGCTAGCATTGTAAAATAACTGCCCTTAATCACATCATCTACCACTTTCTAAAGAGTTGTTGATGTTCACAAAGGATGAGCAAACTCAGGAAAGGGATCAAAAGTAGATCAGTGGCCACTGCTGATTTTGATTTCATAATTATATGTCTTTGTCAATCTATGCAATCTGAAATTAATATGAATTATGGTAAATGTTTTTACACATCCTATACTTACAACTGAACACCGAAACAGTCAATAAAATATCAATTTTACTGCACGAGAAAAAGAAACAAAACCAATGATTCAAAATAAGGCTCAGCTGTCTACACTTAGAGAACCGTTAAAGGGAAATATGGCCTTTGTTTTAGAGAAAACATCCATATTTTCTGAAACCAATATTTGTGGACATAGAATGATAGATTATTCAAAATAAGGAAGGACTGTAGCCTTCTTTTCAAGAAATAAGCTCCTCACAGATCGAAATTCAGTTATTTGTTGCTCAACACGAATTTGTTCACCCAAACTTTTCAAAATTCAAATGATGCATCTTCCATTACGCATCACATGCATAATCTTTTGAGAAGATGATACTTTGGTAGGTGTTTATTGATGAGACTGAATGGTTTAACAATGATTAAAGCTATTTTCTTTGCATGTCATATCAGTGTATTCTAAATGCCCCATTTCCCTTTAACATATAAACAGTGCTGCCAAGTGCAAACTGCTGGACAAACTGCTCTCTAATTGACAGTTACAACCAAACCATCAAAGCCACAAACAGTCATCACTATAATGTTAGCAAATTTTATTGCCCATCACCTCAAATACATCCTCTCCTCTCAAAATTTCAGAGAAACTGAAAATTTACAAAGTGCAAGGAGCTGGCCACTGTGACAATATTTTAATGTATTTAATGTCCAATATTAAGAGGATAATGAGAACCATTGTTCTGACTGAAAACACACAATACAGTGGGTGCCCTTGAGGACTTGCCCACTGTGGACAGAAATTTTTTATTTCTCAACACATGGTTTACATACAAATACAGACACAGGCTGTATTTGAATTTGATTACCGACTATACAAATCCTTCAAACTATGTATAACACTAAAATGTTTGAGAAACAGTTGAACTTGAAGACGTGATTGCGAGACATCCATCAGCGGAGAAAAGAAGATTAAGTCTCTTTAAGTTAGTTTACATCATATAAATACTGCAGCCATATGAATCACATTATATGTCCACATTCTATTTGTGCAGGATTTCAAAGGGATCTGCCCACTGGAGGAAATTGATACTTAAAAAAAATAGGAATATTTTGCTCTCTTTGTTGGAAAAACCCTTATCTCAATAGCAAATTCCAGTTGAAAGCTATGAATTTTTAAAAAATATTTTTTCAAAAGGGCACATTCTGTATGGGAGACTTGTGATGTCACCCAGGCACAATTTCATGAATATTCCTTGTATTTCTTTATGATCTTGACTGTCTTAAAGGAAACACTACAATAGTTTTGGGAGATGTGACTTTAATTCCCACACTATTTTAAGGTAAATCTACAACATACCCACTCTTCATTTTCACCAGTGTTTCAATTACAAGGGTAAAAGAGGGCTTCAATTTTAAAGATTTCTTGCGATAATTTGTCACTATTACACAAAATGTTGGTAACCTTGAGGCAACTAGAGATCTGACCTGACCAGAGAAGTCTCTCTTCAAACAGCAATATTCTGAGTAAGGAACCATTTATTGGCATCGGGTTTGAAATGTATACAGTGGAAAATTATCCTCTTTTATTTAAGAACCTTCTATTGCCAAGAACTTCAATTGTCAGTAACATATATGCCCTAAAGCAGTGTTGGAAAACCTTGTGAACCTTCTGATCCTGGTTTGCAAGAAATCTATGATGCTCGCAGTAAATTATGCATGCCTCAGCACTTTTCTTTTAATAAACAAGGGAGAAAAAAGCAACCATGAAGTCTTCGAAGATAAAAAAATTATATGAAGGAGAACAAAAAAAGTGTTAAAAAATTCATTGACATGCTCTTTTAATCATTTTTGCTTATGATACTCATGTTGTCCAGTAGGAGTTGCCTCTGTGCCTAACCAGAGTATATATCCACAGTGACAATGCACATTTTGTTTTCATAAAAGTATAAACTATATGAGGGAGAACAAGGAAAGTGTTAAAAAATTCACTGACAAGCTCTTTTGATCATTTCTGCTTATGATACTCATGTTGTCCAATAGGAGTTGCCTCTGTACCTAACCAGAGTTTATCCACAGCGACAACACACATTTTGTTTTCCTGGAAATTATCGATGTTTTAGGTAAGCTTCTGTCGATCTACATACCCTCCCCCCATGTCTGAAGATCATTTGCGCATAGCTGACAGCATCTTCTGTCAGTTTTAATGTTTCTTCTTTCCAAACACAGCACAACAGGATATATGAGCAATGTGACCTGACCTGAGATATGCATACTTAACAGAACAAACAGAGCCACCCCTAAGTACTTGACGATCTTTTTACAATTTGTTTCACAACAATGCCCCACCGGTATCATACAATGACTTATAACTAAAAAATATGATCAAGATTATCTCAAAACATGTGGACAATTTCGAGAAACGAGTCAAATTCGGTAATCATATACAGGAGGCTGTCATGTCTTGTACATGAACATTTAATTTTTTGTAACCAACAAATATTACAAGTTCTCATTCAACAGTAATTAACACAATAATTACTGTTTTTTCTACCTTCAAACACCTCCCCAACGTGTCTATATTTCGGTGAACAAGCAGTTTAGAAAGAGAAATCAACTAAAGGTGAATTTTCTCAGTCAAACCCTAATTTCCCCGTTAACACTCTTACGCACAGATGCAGTGGTAGAACCAAACACCTTTCTATAATGTAATGTTAAATACAGTAAAAAAAACTGCTGTGTTTAGATCATTTTGAAATGTTGGGGAGATGACTATCATTGTTTTAACATTTTTTACCTGCAACTGTCTACTGCCTGTGAATGGTCACACTCAGCATCGATAAAAAAGTTTGGTACTAATGTCATAGTTGCAACAGGTGGGTTTGAGTGTGTACTGCAAGTTAATGAATATGACAAAGAAATACCACAGGTATTTTATGAGTTGAACTGAGGTTAATGTCCAGCCACCATAGTACAAGCCCTCCAAAAAATAAGAAAATAATCAACTTTAAAAGGGTAAACCATAAAAATGAATGTTTCAAAAAGTGAAGCGAGCTAACCAAAGAGCAAGTTAAGGGGAAGGGAATATCCGAATATCAACGTCTGTGAACGCAAAGAAAGTGACCCCTATAAATTAATGCTTGAATCAACCATGGAATTTTATTTCTTACTTACTCCAGAGCAATTTCATGACAGACACAGACATTACCATTTCAGGGTGGGTGCTGACACTTTTGCAGTACAAATGTTTTCTTGGAAACATCACAGGATTTTCCTAAACCAAACACACAGATTTCATACTACAGTGTAGTACAGTTAGCTGACAGTGTATATCGTAATCTGTGATTCTGTGCGATGTTACCACATGAAAGTCAATTGCTTTTGTTTTATTATTTGAAGCGGGACTGATCCATGCCAGGCTTTTTAGTGAAGAGTGCCACACTGACTATTATGACCTACCACCAACATAATAACTCATAGCAATATCATCACTTTTTATAAAAAGGATAAAGACTTCAAAACTTTCTCACTGCTTAGTAGAAGTCACTCACCTGTCTGAATGTATCTGTATGTGGAGATTCATGCCTAGACTCATAGTACTGCTCCACACAACCAAAGTACTCTGAACGTTTCCTTTGTAGTGTCTGTTCCCTACGATCAGCATTAGTTGGCAAATACCCCTGAAAGATATAAAAAAAAGACTACCAGTTGCAAGCGACCTCTGACTCATGGACAGTTTCACTTTTCCATAAAGAGACAACTCTATGTCTCAACTTAATGTCTGAATATGTTTGTTAATATTCCAGTCAGTACTCAAGGAACAGTTCATGGCTAGTTTGCTCTCCCTCCTACCCACAGTCCCACAGTCAGTTTCATTCAGGAACCTGGTCTGTCTCTTTCTGTCCAGTCTGTGAGTAAGTCCAGCTTCATATTCTTGTCTCTTCTCACACACTTTCATTGGCTAAAAGTCAACAGTTCACAGAATTACTACCTATCTTTATGGACCTTTGACGTAACTCATCCCACTGTAAAAAAAGTGAGGGCCTATGCAACATGTCCAGGAAGATTATGCACTATTACAGATAAGATTTTTAAGTGGAGCACAATGATATATATTGCCTAAAAGTGAGATTAGTCTGTCACCAAACCGCACCATTTCAAGCTTCTTTTCTAAAATTTTCCACATTTTATTCCTATACGGCACTTATGATTGCCGACCATACACTTAAATCAATGATGATGGGATGTGATAGATTCATGAATGCCAAATTGGAATGACAGCTAAAAAAGGTTGAAAACCCCTGCTGTAAATGTTAGCATTAAAGGAATTTCACATTGTGCCAAGTTGAAGACACTTCTGGAGAGATTACAGGTATTCGAAAAGCCAAATTAATTGACCAACACAAGCAGAGGTGTTCCTAACTTCAACACAGATGATTTTGACTTAAGCAGACCTGTTCTTTGACAAGAACTTGTAAAGATCACATAATGTAATGCTTTTATGTTACCAGCTTGGGATTTAAAATCTAAAGTATTTATGAATTAAACATATTGAAAATGGATTACTCATTCCCTTTCCTAAACTTTGCTCCACAGTAGGAGAATAAAAAAATAGCCAAATACATTTTATTGGGATTATTTCACTGAAATATTGATGTTAACAAACTCACCAACAGGAGTTTCCAAGCAGTAGGCCTTACAGAGTCAGGAATTCCATTCCAACTCTGCTTCCTAAGTTCGTCTGTAGAACAAACGGAAACAGCAGTTGAAGACTGTAAATGATTTCAATCAGAACTGAAAAGTACCTAACAATGTTTTGATGAAGTGCCAAGACTATACGTATCAAGTTGTTAGCATATTTTGGCATAGAAAGTGAAACATATTTAACTGAAGTTACCAGTGGGAAGCATTGAGATACCTTCACAATGAGACCTGCTTGTATAACATCAACAGTGGCATTTATCTTCATCTATTTACTAAAGAAGGGATCTCTGCTGGCATCGCATTGGGACAACATGTAGTCAAATTTTCAAATTCATCCCATTGACTCTAAAATGGTGATTAAGATACAACAATATCCTTCATTGTACTTGTGACAAAAAACACACTAAACATAAGATAGGTCCTCCTTACAATGTTGTTCTTTGAGTCCTTCTCAAATATCCCTTTTCAATTGTTCTTCTAAAGATATCATGTATTTCACCAATATTGATAACACTTTTGTTTATAACTGAAGGGGGGGGGGGGAGAAAAAGATAAAAGTAAAAAAAGAATGAAATGTCTGGATTCCAACCATGTTTTTAAGATAAAAGATAGGAAGGGAGATAGTACTTGCATGTTACTTTGAGGATGAGCTCTCATCTTCATAAAATAGACTAGTGTAGTGGACAAATTTCTTTTTTTTTTTCAATTATCTGCTTGAAAAGTATTAAAAATTTTGACAAAAAAAGTTTCATTTTTCTACTAGGGGTAGCAAATTGCCCCATTAGCCCCCCTCTCCTGTCACATATGCCTATGTCATATGTCCACCAAGATCCACTACGATTGTATACACACATGTAGTCATGATGGAGTATTAAAGCTGTGATTTCATCAAACCCCCAAAAGTTCTTCTCTACTGGACAAACAAAATCAACCTGCCACACACGTAACTGTTGAGGCAGCACATAATTTACCTAAATTGGTGTTGGTATCAAAGAGAAGTTCCTTGAACTTGTCAACTCTTCCCTCTCCTGGGTCCTTGGATGGTTTCTGTGAATTAAGGCGTATCGGTGATGGAGGCCTTGGAGCTTCAATTTGTGATATAGACTCTTTGGCTGGACTAGATGATGCTATATTCCCATCAACAGCTGGACAGAAAATGCAGACAAGTGTTACAAGGGCAATGGAGAAGGACTACCCATCAAATAATTTGACCCCTCCTGCTCTAGTACAGATTACAGAGGATCAATACACCAAGGGCAGTGAACAATATACTCAAACAGTCGAATGTGCAAACAACACAGTCCATAGATAAAATGTATTAACTATATCTCATGTCACCTTAAGACTTTAAATATGCTGGTTACAAAAACAGAATTGGCCAGGTGAAAGACGTGGAGATGGGGGACTGACGGTGTGATGGAGGGTGTTCATTGGTGAAATATTTCCTTGTGGAATGATACTTACATCACCCAGTCATGGACCCATACATTGTAGCTGCTTAAGATCTCAGACTCCTTAGAGATGTTCCTTAAAAACGTTGCAGCCACAAAATGATGTGCTAAATTAGACGTTATTATAAAAACATAACAGGGGATAAATAAACGTCAACCTGTTATCTTCTTTTTAGAAAGCTTATTAGAATAAGCTGATGGACTGATGGTCATAAACCCACATAATATAGCTATGGTACTGCAGCTTTTGGACTCTTCCTTCAAAAACAAGGCAGCTTCATGCAATAAAATGGAACGTTAACTTGCACATTACTACAAAAACATAAAAGCATAAATAAGGTGCCAACCTGGTATCTTCTTTTCAGAAAGCTTACTGGGATGAGCTGATGGACTGTTTGCTTCATTTACTCGCACAGCTGATGGAGAGACTCTCTCTGGCTCTGAATTTATCTCTGACTGAGATGAAATAGTTGCATATCTTTGATTGTTTCCACTTGCATGTTTTTGCGGAGTTAAGAAAGAAAAGTCTTCATTTTCATCAATATCCCAGACATCACTTGTATTGCTGTCAAAGTTTGCAAATGAATCTCCCTTTTTAGATTTCTGTTTTCCAGGAGATCTTGATGACACTGCCTGAGAATAGCTAGGGATATCAGTTGGTGGGTACTTGGCACTATATACCTGTTTAATGCTGCAAAATGGAAGGGAAAAGAAAAAAAAAATACTGTTTATATATATAACAACAATATCTTCAGTAGGCTTAAAGACAAAGACTCATCACCTCAGACAGTTTCTTTCAATTCTCCCAACCAGTTACATCTGGGCTTAGTCCCCCCCCCCCCCCCAACAACCTGTCTAAAATTCCTCAACAAGTGTAATCAGAACAATAGATCCCTGTGTAAGCCGTGTAATAGGAGCTACTCTGCAACTTTTGAATTTGACCTCAATCAAGGAGTAAAACCAGTCGAGAATTTTGCTATCCCCAAGCCAAAAACTACAGCTTGGGGTGATTGATGAGTATGGTATTGTCGTCAGAGAAACAATCACTTTGTTGGATGAGATTGATTCTTACCTAGCATGCTTTAAAGAGACAATGTTAATTAGATTCTTACTTTCAGTGTTGTAGAATCAAGATCATACAGTATGTACCTGAATGTACTCTACATCTTACTATTCCTCTATATATCATTATTTACTCATATCCTGTTAGAAGTATCCCTCATATTAAGTGAGATCCTTTTACGTAACTGACATGTAGAAAAGACTCAGTGATGAAGTCAGTTTCCCAAGTGCAAGATTAAATACATTAGCTGATGCTAAATTGACAAGCCCAGCACACTTGATAGGTGTACAACAGTGCCATACACAGTGCCATACATTGTGCTAATAACCATAGAAGTGAAATGTTTCTGGCATGGATGCACGCGGAGTGTTTTGTGTTGCTGTCCTAAAAAATGACATACGCATTTCAGAGTTTGACTGAACTAATAAAGAACGAGGGATTTCGAACACACATTTTATAAAAGCATTCAACTGTGAGTTTCATCTTTTGTTTCTCATTCTCTCCTCTTGCTTAAAAGGATGGTCCAGCCATAAATTTATCTCAGATATGGTGAATAGTAAGTTTATCCAACCATTCTGGTGAAACTTCGATTCAGTTCCCATGTGTGGTTCTCAAGGCATTACCAGTTGAAGTTACCCCCTTTTCTACCACCTGTGAACTTGAGGCAAGCAGGAGTGACATCATCTCCTCACATGGCTGAATAGTCTTTTGTTTTCTTTATTATTGAATTTATTATTTTGACCTTGAAATCAATAGGTGGTCAGCTTAGGTACTGGTTATGTGAAGGTCGCAAAACTCTCATACCCATTATACATTCACATTGTGATAGCACTAGATATTGAAGTATTAAATTTGGTGTAAATTTGGAAGAAAAACATAGGATGCTTTGTCAATGTGGGGAGATGACATCACTCCTGCTTGCTTCAAGTCAACTGTTGGTAACAAATTGGCAACTTTAACTGCTCATATCTCCAGAACCACACATGGGAATTGAATGGAAGTTTCACTGTAATGGTCAGATTAACATACTCTTAAACATATCAAAGCTATATTTGTGGCTGGACCATCCTTTTAACTGCCAGATTGGCAACAGCGAGGGCAGCAGTACATTACTGTCTTTAGAAGAACCATCATTTTGTAATGAAATTACCCTGTTTAGGAAAGTACATTTTGCAACATCAACACATAGGCACTGAAAACAATCGGTATTTATTAATTAAAAATGCTCATGGTTATGAGACCACTGAGTTTTCATTTAGTGATAATGTTACCTGTGGATATCCTCTTGAAATCTACAACCAGTTCTCAAGACTTAACCAAAGAAAGTGCTTCTTTTCACAAAGAATTGCCAATAGCAAGAACAGTCCTCAAGCCTCAGCTGTCTAATAACAAGCACTGCTAACACTTTTATGGGTCATATAGACAATAATAAGTTGAGATTAATTTGGGAGTGTACTGTATGTAAGAAAGTTGGCTCCAGTGTTCCACTGTCACTGGTCTTAAATAAATTTATTGTTGAAGGTTATGTTCCTGAGGACTGGGGGTGTGCTATTGTAACATCACCCCAATTTTTAAGATAGGAGATAAGTCACAGCCTTGTAATTACAGGCGTGTCCATCTCACTAGTGTTGTTTGCAAGGTCATAGAATCTATTGTTAAGTCCATGGTTAGTTTCTTACATAGGTATTCATTAATCAGAATATCTCAACATGGCTTTTATCAGAAAAGGTCCTGCCTTACCAATACTTTGGAGTTCATGGAAGATGTAACTAGTTCACTGGATAGGCAGTATGCTGATGTTGTTTTTCTGGATTTCCAGAAAGCTTTTGATAAGGTTCCCCACCAGCGTCCTTTGCTTAAATTAAAGAGTATGGGCATCTGAAGTGATATACTGACCTGGATTCAGAATTGGCTATGTAATACAAAACAGAGGGTGGTTTTAAACAGTTGTGCTTCTTCTTGGCGGGACGTTACTAGTGGGGTCCCCCAGAGGTCTGTGTTGGGTCCCCTCCTGTTTATTGTTTTCATTAATGACATTGATGTTGATATTATGTGTAGAGCCAAGAAGTTTGCTAATGACAATAAACTTTATTCTGAGGTCTTCTCTGAAGGTGATTCCAAAAGTTTCCAGAAGGATTTAGGCAGGGTATCTGGTTTGTCTCGGGAGTGGCAAATGCTTTTCAATATTGATAAATACAAGGTAATGCATATTGGCAATAATAATCCTGCATATTCAGACACATTGAATGGACAGACACTGCAAGAGGTTTCTGTTGAAAGGGACTTACATGTTCACATAGATTCTTCTATACAGTAAGCTAAGCATTGTTGAAGCAGCTAAGACAGTGAACAGGATTTTAGGTATGATTAAGAGAAATATTAGTTTCCTTTTAAGCATGACATTGTTGTAAGGCTCAATAAGCAGTTGGTTAAGCCACATTTAGAGTATACTGTTTAAGCTCCGAGCCCATATTTTTCCAAAAATAAGGATTTACTTGAGGAAAGTCCAGCACAGGGTTACTAGATTGACTACGGCCTTCAAGGGTGTTCCCTGTAACAGCAGCATCCTTCTCTTAAATCTCACTTCACTTGAGCTGAGAAGATTACAGGGAGATTTGATACATAGTTTTGATAATTTATCATTCTCTGATTTTTTCAAGTTTGCATATAGTAAAATTACAAGAGGTCATTGTCTCTTCCAAAGGGTTCAAAGTAGGATCAACACTCTGTGTTGACTGTTGAGATCATTTAGACTTAATTGAGTTACCAGATGCACTGAATCTGAAAATAAACACAAACCGGGCAAGTGTATAAGCAGTTAAACATGTACTTTAACATTTACAGTTAAACAGAGAGCCTAACATTATGTTGAAATGCACAGTGTCTTGTTTGGCTCAGACTGTCAGACTTAGAGTCAGTGTTACCTGTCTTTAAGCTGAAGGGCATAACTTATGCGGTGTTAGCCTAGGCCTAACTTAGTTTTTTCCTAAGTTAGTTCTCACCTTCCTGGTACTTTGTCCGAATTCTTCTTCCAGTAATTTGTCTTCTTGTCTGTTTTTGCTTTGCTGCCAAAACCTTTCCCGACTGTAAGCTCTGCTGTCCGATTACCTGGTGAAGCCATTGGCCTAATGTTATTGTATACGTAAACAGTCCCTTTAACACATCGATAACACTGGCTAATCTGAGTTAGTGTTTCTGATAGTGGTAGAACTACTAAAAGGAAGAAATTCTAAATTCTAGCTGTTACTGTCCATTTTCAAGAGAACCTGTAAGAAACGGGCTAAAACTGTGACGGTATGGCCACTAGCTGTCAATGACATTCGCTTTGAAATTGATGGACAACCTTCCCCATTCAATGATTCAGACGACTCGACGAGTGGTCGTATTGAATCAAACCGTACACTGTACCGTATACTGCAAGTGCAATAAATGTTACATCCAGCTAGCTATACAGTGCCTAGGCAGTAGACTATGTGCACGTCACCGCAATGATACTTACGGCACTGTACGATTCCCTAAACCTGTCACAGAGAGAGATGTACACGTCCCTTGTACGTCTGCATCCAGGGTCTTTGTTTCTATATACATTTATCGTTTACGCAATGTAAGAAAATAAAAGTTGCTAGCTACGCAGGATTATTCCGCAAGTCGAGGCGCTGTCCTAAAACAAGTTAGAGGGGGAAAAAACAGAAAGGAAAAAAAACAGTCGAAAATATGCCTTGTTTATTCAAAGTCAAAATTTCGAGTTATGAAAAGCCGAAGTTTTGCAACTTTCCCCCTTTTCCCTTGTTTATATCGTCAATATGTGCTCAACAGAACAATGAAATTTGCAATTCAGGATATTTATGCAAAACAATGCATCCTGCATACTGTCCATGTAAAGCAGTGAAATTTTGACCGTACGTGAAGGAGTCGAAACTGTGACTTAAAAATTAGGTAACATTAAAAAAAAGTCAAAATTTCGACTCTAAAAGAAATTCCATATATCGATTAAAAAGTAAAATATTTCGATTAAAAAAATTTGCTATAGTTCAAAGTGATTGCATGGGTAGGCAAAAAAAAAAAAACGTTGAAATTTCATTTCCAAAAGAATGTTAAGACACTTAACGTACATAACATAACAAGTTTAAGAGCAAAGGGAGGTCAAAAACCCCTTAAGATGTCCTGTAATCCAATTCACACACCCCCCCCAAAAAAAACCTTACTTAACCAAACTTGAACTAATACCCAACAAAGCCCAGCAAAATCAGATTCTGTCACAGTCACGATAAAACTTATCAATGTTGCCCTTGAAGCTATTTACTGAAGTGGAATTTACAACTCAATCGGGAAGACTATTCCACTCCTTGACAACTCTATGTGAGAATTAAGCTAAACTTTCTCACATCAAGCCATAGACAAACATTTCACCAGCGTCTTACAATGGTCACGAACACGGGGATTAGGACAAACTTCTAAGTAATCACAATTAGACAGAGAATTCGCCTCACATAGGAATTCGAAAACTTGCAACATAGCCCCCCCCCCCCCCCCTCTGATCCTTCTTAACTCAAGAGTGGTAAGTCCCAGACAATTGAGCCTATCACAATGATGATAAGGGAGATGACGTTCATCGGAAATAAGCCGAGTGGCCCTCCTCTGAACCTGCTCTAAAAGATACTTGTCCTTTTCATAATAGGGACTCCACGCCTGCATAGCATAGTCAAGATACGGCCTAACCAACTGCTTATACAGATTCAACACAATATCTTTTCTAATATTACTAAAGTTCCTCTTGATCAATCCGAGCACCCTGTTTGCCCTGGCAGCAGCACCTGCGCACTGTTAAGAAGGCTTCAGATCACTTGTAATGATAACACCTAGGTCTTTTTCTGAAGTCACATTACTCAAAATACTACCAGCCATAGTATTATCATAATTCAAATTTTTAGTGCCAAAGTGAAAAACTTTGCATTTGTCAGTATTAAAAGACATTTGTCAAGTTTTGAACAATGTTAATAACCTATATCCAAGTCCCCTTGCAACATTGAAGCATCCTTGTCATCATTTACTATCCGATAGAGCTTGGTGTCATCAGCGGACTTATGGACTCGTTTATGGAAATCAAAAAGAGAATTGGGCCAAGAATAGAAACCTAACTCCACTTGTGACATGTCCCCAAGAAGAGAAATTACCATTGACAACAACTCTCTGAGATCTACCTAGTATAGCCAAGAATTGATCCAATCTGCACACCTGTCCTGAATACCTAACTGACGCAGTTTCAACATAAATCTGCCAAATGGTACTTTATCAAATGCCTTTTGAAAATCAAGGTAGATGACAGCAATACAGTGAACAGAATCAAGTGACAAAGAGATATCCTCAAGAAAACTTAGTAAATTAGTAACACAAGACCTGTTAAGCAAGATACCATGCTGAGACAAGTTCAATAAACTATTATCTAAAAGATACTTTAGCACGTAATCCTTGACCAAAGACTCCATGACTTTACACACTACACTGGTTAAACTAACAGGCCTATAGTTGCAAGGCAAGCTCCGATTCCCTTTCTTAAAAATAGGAGTAACATTAGCAATCCGCCAATCATCTAGAACGAAGCCCAAGTTTAGACATTTCTGAAAAATAATACACAGAGGGAGTGACAAAATCTCAGCGCATTCATGCCGTATGGCGCGGGATGAATCCCATCAAGTCCAGGGGACTTGCTAGCTTCCAAACTCCTAAGTTTATTGCAAACCAGCTCCTCAGAGAGAACAAAATCATCCATGCAAACTGAGCGGAAGGAGTCTTTACAAAAATCTGTTTCAGAAGACTCCTTGGTAAAGACAGAAACCAAATAATCATTTACCAAATTAGCCATATCCTGATGATCACTAACTAAAGTAGCCCCCCCCCCCTTATCCTTACCATGCTGCTTATAGTAAAAACTGTTGATTTTCAAATATGATCTATGATTTTTACTGTTTTTATGACAATCCCGGTGCTTTCTAAAGAAGTTAGTTTCATTTTCGTTCATTGAAAGACGTTGTTGTTGAGAGCACTCTTATCTGTATTTCTTTTGTTCTTGTATTATCTGATCATTCTGTATTCTCAAGGCGCCCTTAACGTGCGCGCGCCGCTTGTTTCTGTGTTTGCCTTTCTTCCCGCTCTATGACGTAGTGAGTTGCGCATCGTGCTTTGCGCGTTGCAAGCACTGCGTATCGTTTTGGCATTCTAATATTCTTAAATAAAACTTCTAGCGAAGCATCCTCTAATAGCCAGCATCCTTTGAGAACAGTCTGCTCACAGTAAACACGGAAGTCCGCAGTAGCCACATATGTATAGTAAAAGGATCATTCAAGACTAGTAGGAGGTCGTATATGTACCGGTGGCGGCAAGAATAATTAAATTAGTTGAGCAGACTTTTGGTCATTAAGGGCCGGCCATATTCACTCATCAGATCAATTACAGGTCAAGTCAATTCCAACACAGATAAAAAACTTTCACACGATTTATTTCGACTCCTTGACTTGTGTCTGCGTCTGTGTGAAAACGTCCACCTTCTTGGATATTTAAAATCAATAAATATCCCACAGACGTATTCTGTTCTTGTGCAACCTTGCGTTTACATCTAGAAATAAAGAAAAAGTCAATATCAAACATAATCTTATCCGTCTGGTTTTTCAGTACACACGCAATCACTTTAATGTTCTTCCTTCTTTTGCATAGTTAACCGTATGTTGTAGAATAAGTCATAAACAGCATATACACAAAAAGCAGACAATGCCTTTTACGTTATATTTACAAAATACGTTGTTTGTATCCAGATTACATAGTTCTTGGCATTGGATGGTGTATGAATGATTTGAACTGAGCTATTCTCATTTTGCAAGATTAATTTGTGTGATTTAACTATTCATCCATTCAACCTGCAATGAAAATAATACAAGCAGTTGCTCTAAAACTACCAGATTTGTTTCAGAGCCTCACGAGTGACAAAGGCCGGATGCATACACCCATATACTCATACAAAACTTTTATTCTATCTTTTTATATCTCTACTTTCAAATCCGTCTGTCTATATTATATTAAAATATAAAAGTTGTAACTTATTTTTTATTTTGTTGTTCTTTTATAGCGTCCTCGCTTTGCTTTGATCAGCCTCAGCTAGCTCTGATCAAATTTACAGTTGTAGGCAAATCATTTATACAGCTGATGTCTACGTTCGGTGTTGTCAATCATAATACTAGCAGGCGTGTCTTATTCACGATGGTAATGCTCTATCAATACTCTAATCTAGGAAAATGTAGTTCATCCGTCTAAAAGGGTACAGTACATTTAATTTTGCCAACGGAAAATTATTTGGTACAATTTGAAGTAAGATTCATGGGGCTGCACTGTTTACCGAGTAAATACAATTGAACCGTTGTTAAGGAGGTACCATTAATACACTTTGACAGTGGCTGCTAGGTTAATGTTTACCTGACAATGGACGCTGCAATGACGTAATTGTAAACAACCGACCGCTTAGCAGAGTAAAACTGTATGGATATCTGCAACAACTATTTATCGCACTTCTAGTTACTGACATATGTACCTGCACAGTTAGTCCGAACTTGGTTGGACTGGTTTCACAGAATACCTGTCGGTGACCTCAGAAAAGCAAAATTCTGTCCCAGAGAGGATTGCCTTTAAACAGACAGTGGAGGTAAGGACTATTGTACTATGAGGTTGAACTTTGAAGCTTTTTGATGTTCATACTATTGTATGCATTCGGCGTAGGCCTAGTAATATTCGAATCTTTCCGATGAACTGTACCATCCACACAGAGTTTGGCTGCTTGCCATGCGTTCATGAAATTTACAACTTGTTGGCTGATATGAATTACGATGGATATTGTCAACTCATGGGTTTACTTTCGTCATAAGTTTAACTGAACTTTTATGAAATGTCCTGGAATGCATGTCAACAGAATGCTCCTGAATTTCCCACAGTAGTGTTAGTAATTAAGGCTCCAAAATGTGAAAAGAAAATTTCTGTGTGTGTGTGTACCTGAGCTCAATAAGTAACATTACCGAAGCACTAGAGACATGTATGGTGTAAACATTGAGATGCCTTGTTTTATAGGCATAGCTGATAGCTAGTGCACTTTAATTTTAAGTCCCTTGGAACAAAAACTGGAAAGCCTCATTTGCTAACCTGCAATTCATTAGGCGTACTAGTAAGTAAAATTTGTTGTATATTAGTCTCAGAATTTGGCATCTTTTAATTTTTTCAGTTATTTTCTATGCAATCATGCTGCATAATTATCCTACCATAGATTCCAACCAGAAAGGAATTCTGGAAGGCACATCAAAAGGATAAGGCCAAAGTAAAACAAAAGAAAAAAAATTGATCTTCCAGACTTTCTAAAAAAATGGAGCCTGAGAGGTGTTTTTGTTAAGTATTTCTATTTTTAATTCAAAATGGCGACATTCTAATCTAAAGTGGTCACCTGCTGTGAAAAGCTGCTGCTCCGTGATGCAGGGATGGAGATAATACACACATACACTGTCACTACAAAATGACAAATTAAGAATCAGAAATGATCATGAATAGCCCATCAAGTTTGATTTTCTGCTCAACAAATTTACAGATCCTGATATATTTTGTATGGCAACTTATGATTTTCCAAATTTGTGATAAAAATATAAAACTACAGGATATAATTTTTAAAAATAAACATTAAAAGCAAAATGCCACAAAAAATGATGTGAGTGGGGGATGATCAACTTTTTTTCTTTATTTGCCCACGGTAAAGAACTTGATTTTTTTTGGGGGGGTGCTAGTAAAGACCACCTAGAATGATGCAATGACACATCCTCAGCTACCAGTTGAATAGAAATGAAATTGCAAATATCAATAAAGGTGAAATAAAAATGGTTCCAACAAATAGTGTCTTCTGTTTCAAATGTTCAACATAAATGACTGTTTTCTGATGAATGTTCTTTATAACTTTGGCTTGAAATAAAAGTGAAAATAAATGCTTTAAAATGTTCTGGCTCTCTCGTAAAACACTATAGTAGGGTATGAAGGCTTACTTCTTCCTCAAATACAGTAAGTAACTGTAAGTCTCTCACTTCTATAAGCCATAAATATTGATGAATTCTCAGAACCAATGCTGCCTCTGTCCATACTGGTGGTGGCATTACGTGTAGGGTTTATTGTGACCTGTGCATTGTCACACCTAGCCCCAATTTGTGTCTAACGGTACCGGAATAGGTGACAGTTGGGCTGACCTTCTCTGTGTCATCAGCAGAAGAGAATCTCTGCTGGTCACAAAACCCATTAGTGACCAACAGCCATCTGCTATAGTACCACACAATATTGTAAACAAACAACCAAACATGTGATTCCATAGTCACAGTGCACATTAAGTAAAAGATCCCTTTTGATTTTAGTGGAGGTCAAAGGTCATTTGATGTCAATAGGGATCAAATTGTGAACATAATTATAAACTCAACATCTCAAAAAGGGAGCTTGGACAGAGCTCATATAGTATGTAGGTGTACCTTCTAGAATATCAGAACCTTATTGTTTTTGGTGGCAGTCAAAGATCATTAGGGGTCAATGGTGGTCAAATTGTGAAAATACTGTAAACACCTCTCAAGAAAGAATCTTAGACAGATCTCATATAGTATGTAGGTGTATCTCATAGAATACAAGAACCCTATCGTTTTTGGTGGTGGTCAAAGGTCATTAGAGGTCAATGGAGGTCATTAGGTCAACAGTGAAAACATTGTGAAGACAAAATCTCAAGAAGAGAAGCTTTGAAAAATCTCATATTTGGTATATAAGTGTACCACATTAAGTACAAGATCCCTATCAGTTTTGTTGTATATCAAAGGTCACTTGAGGGCAACAGAAGTCAAATTGTGAAAATGTAAGCACAGTTTCTCAAGAAGGAAAGCTTGGGTAGATGTAATATTTTAGGGCCCTTGATTTTCCTCGTTTCAAAGTGGAAAATTCCACTTTCCACTTCTCAAAATTCCGTGTTTTTCTGTTTTCAACTTTCCCATTCCCATGAATTTCCATTTCGAACGTAAATGGCAATTGCAAGTTACTGGTGTGAGAATTGCTCCGCATGTGTAGTGTACAAAAGCTAAAGATAGTATCCATATACACAGTGTAGCATTAGGTTGGTTCCATCAAAAGAAATCATTCTATATTGCTTCAAAACTTAAATGCTTCACAAAGTGTTGTATATTTCATGTAAACCAAACTTTATTACGTGCATTTTTAAAGCTAAAATGGACAGAAAGGTTTCATTTGAAAAAAATACAAAAGATCGCCCAAAGCCTTCCGAAAAGTTACAGTAATTTTATAACGTAGTTAGATGTATAAGGAATAGTCTAACCAACTCAGAGATAACATGCGTTTTGTTGCCCATGAAAGAACAGCCAACTATTTGTAGGTTAAATACTTCATGGTACTTAATAAAGAGTCAAATGTATTCTACTGTTTTTCAGTCCCAGAGGCTTAAATTATTGAGATTCAAGATTGAATTTGTAGAAAGAGGGCTTCACTGAGGCAACAGTTAGTATTAATGTTAGTAACTTACCATCCTCAAGTTTACGAGGGCTGCAGTAGGCATACAATAGTGCTAGTGCTCATGGGGAATGCTTGGTTTATTCAATCAGGTGTATTAGCCAGCTGCAGCTGGTCTGCTGGGGCCGACTACCATACGTATTATGCTTACAAAGTGTTACGATAGTTTCTTTGATATATGGATTGTAAAGTTAACGCAAGAAACTTGAAACTGTAAACCATGTACATTTTATTAATTTTACTTTTTTCTGCCAAAATATCTAAATGGTAGAAAGTTTCTCAAAAATTGGTAAATTCTGTGAATTTCCATTGTTCAAAAGTTCAATTTCCATTTTTTCCTGCAATTTTCCACCATCGCCGAAAATACCTATATGTAGTATGTACTGGTAGGTGTATTTCATTGAGTGGACAATATTGCTATTGTCTTTGGTAAAGGTCAAAGGTCATTTGAGGTCAACAGGGTCACATTATGAAACTTTTGTAAACATTATATTTCAAGAAGGGAAGCTTTGACATATGTCATATTTCATAGAAAGCATTAGTAGCTTAAGACACATCCTAATGCTACAGGGCCATTTATGTCATGTACGTTACAATTCAGACAAAAATTTCAGTTATTAAACTTGTCAAACTCTGTCCAACACCATGTGAGACCATTAAACTTTTTGTCTTCCATTCAAAGAAAAAACACAATATTATATAATTTGTTTGTTCAGTAGCTATGAGAGCTCCCCCCAATATGTGTCATGTAAGTTATGCACAAAAGTTAACATTTTATTTTTCTTTTGTGGGGGAACTCAAAAATCTCGTGCATTAAAAGATGTGACAAAGTGAGCCATTTGTTGTTAGGGTCAATACCATGAACATTAAAGCGTACTGTGGTAATATGTACCCTTATAATCAAATATACAGCAGCCAAATAGATATCAGTTATTATTTACTGTCATGTAAGTTACAGGTAATTGTTACTTGTCTGAAATATGCAACCATCTGAAGGTACAGTGAGCAATGAAAATGTACTCCATATTGGAAATGAAGTGACCAACAAAATTTATTGCACAAGCAAAAGAATGCAGGGAAGAAAAATGGAGGGTGATACATATATAGTGTTGAGCGGATTATTGGTTAGTGGTATCGGTATCGGCCGATAATGGCATTATCGGTGAGATATCGGTATCGGCAAAAATGACCGCTGTCTCCGATAAGGGCAACTTATAACAAGCCTTTGTCATTCCTCCACGCTCAAGAGTGTGAAAACTTTACAGAGCTCACCTGCGTCGCAGTTAAGTTTCAAACAAATGTAAATGCACAGTTGTTGATGGTTCCAAGGCAGTGTTCAACTTATATTATTGTAATGGTAATACTGTTTACAAAAGATTCTTTATGTTTTTCTTTGTTATCGGTATCGGGCCGATATTGACTTTGACGTATCGGTTATCGGCAATTTCCGATATCACTGTTATCGGCTCAACACTACATATATCCATGGTCCTTAATTGGACGGACAACTCTTGTACAGCACAGGATTTATATTAACTAAAGCTGTTGGAAGGGAATCTGTTCTGCCCATCAACAATGGCAAAAAGAAGATACTGTATGTCTGATGTCATGAAGATGGTGATGAGATACACCAGAAGTGATGGACAAAGAACCAAAGGAAGGATCAGTGTAGCTGCAAGAATGTGGTTGGACCAGAAAACTGATGGACATTATTATGGAAAGATATGAGTAATATCAAGAACATACGTCACATAAAAAGCTGATGTCAGACTTCTTTGAAAAGGACATTGTTGACACTTAGTTGGATGTGCTCCAGGTAGACTCTGCTATGGTTTACAGCAGGCTTGGGGCGATTATATCTGAAAGTAATCGATTACGATTACTTCAGATTTTATGATTACGATTATGATTAGGATTACAGCTAAAATTAAAGTAAGCGATTACGATTACAATTACATTGCAATGTAATCATGATTGCAATCGTGATTACATTGTTTTTTTACATCTTATCCATACATATATCTCTAGACTTCTATACAAAGAGAAGATATACAACAACTCTGGGATGCAGTCCAGTTATCTCAGTCTTCAGTTTAATTTGTGATAGGCCTACACCATTATGATTTTGCAGATGTTCAGTTAAAAGCAGTGTTATCCAAGTGCGGTTTTAGGGTGGCCCTGCCAACCAAATGACACACCACCTGAAACGCCCTCTACAAAACACCGCCCAATGTGTACATCCTTCCAAAAAACTTGGTTCGGCCGAAAAAAGTTGCCAGTAGGCTGATGAGGTTTCGAATAGAACAAAAATTGTCTCTAAGTGGCACCATTTTGCATCTCAATTATCAAAACTTTCTGGAGATGAAGTTGAAACCTGTGTTGGGTGATCGATTAGCGATCATGTATGCACTCAATGTGTGACTGCATCTCTCTCTTGTAAATGTGTCGAAAACACTGTAAAGATTTATTTCTCGTGAGTCTAATATGAGAAACAACACACAAATAAGCATTGAACAGTACCATGTAAATACCAGTAAGGCACCAAAATGTACAAAACCTGCCACTAAGTGTAGTATCTGGTGGCAGTTCCTTCAAATCCTTCAAGTTATTTGGGGGCATCTTCTGCGTAATTTTGACTACCGTACAGTAAAGTTGCAAGTGGCAGTTGAACCTGCAACTTTCCTGGATATCATTTACTGATACATCATGCCAGTGTGCAATGACATATAAATATGTATGGCTTGTAGAAAAACTTTTTGTGGATATTTTGTCATGTAAGTTGCACTCCTGTTTTGGAATTTGTAGATCGTATTCTTGAAAAAGTACAAGAAGCTGCTCTGAAGTGGACCTTAGAATTATGAAGTGGACCTAAGAATTATGCTTTAGATTGACTTATCTTAGTTATAGTCCTATATCAGATTGCTTGGACTAATTGTCATATAGTTTAGAGGTCTCTAAAAATAAGTCTGTAAATCGGTGCTTTAAGACCCTCTGATTTTAGTAATAATGAAAGGGAATAAACTTTGAAAATATCAAAGTGTGGTAAATTGATCCTTGAAGCTCAAACATCATGCTACATCACTGAAATCTGTCCAGTAACGCATTTTCAATTTTGCGCCCCTCGACCACTTGCCGTGAAATGGCCCTACAGGTATAATGTCAGATTCAGAAAAAAAATGCTCATAATCAGATCATCGAAACCACTATGCATTTGTACATTCTGGTTAATTGATGGTAAGTTTGAATGAGTACATTATATGACTGTAAGAGGATTCACTAGACATGATGATGACATTTATGGATAAAAAATGATGAAAAAAATTGATAAAAATATTGGAAATAGTACAAAAATAACCTTAATTGACAAACTTGCATAACATTGCTTAAGGTACTGTTTAGTCATCTTTCAAAGAAGACCAAGTACCCTACTAGCCTTCTGCAGAGAACACAGTCTGTCTATTAAATGTTGAAATCGAGTTAAACTTGTCTCTCAAGACAGTCAGTGTCATACTGTAAGTTGAAAGTAAAGTTACAGTAAATAATGTCATTCACAACAATATCTCTTTTTCTACAGGATTAACCTCCAGTACTAATAAAAGTGTTCTGCTTGATGAGGGTTTGGTTTTTTCAGTGCAAGTATTGCTACAGATACAATCTGTACAGTGCTGTTACTCCTCGTCGTGGTTGGGATGAATTATTTAATGACGTACCATGTGTGAGGGCAAAATTTATACTGTCGAATATAAAGTGAAACATCGTGAGAAAAACGAGTATTTGAGCAGACTTTTTGAAAAGAACATGACTGAGGCACTTTTTTAAAACAAAGATACTTTTAACTAAGACTCCTAGGCTCTTGGGTGGTTTTACCTGTTTACATGTGCAGGTGGATAAAATTGAGTTTGCAGATTTAGCCTAATATCTAAAATACACGCTGACTAGTCAGATGTGTTGTACAGTACGATCTATGAATGATTAATTTGTTGCTGTAATAATAAGGAACTAAAGTAATGTGTACACCATCAAAATCTAGGAAAGGGACATTATGCTGTATGTTTGAAAAACAATCTGAATTCAATTTTGCTTGTGTAGTCAGATATATTTCTACAAATAATAAGAAGTGTCTGTTTTGACCTTGCTGAGTCTGTTTTTTTTTGATAAATTTAAAACATTGTCACTGGGAAACATGCTGATGTTACTCTCAGATTGTTACTCTCCTGCACAGAATTGTTGATTTGCAACATGAAAATTATTAGAAATGGTTTTGTTGCAATGGTCATGACGTACTGAGAACTTGAACTTGACTGTGCCGTAGTCGTTGTGAGGATAGTGCATGTGGTGGAGGTTGAAGGTTATTTAATTAAAGTCAGCAAATGTCAAACTGTAGACAGCAGCAACTGTTATGAAATAAAACTTGGTTAAAGTTTCAACTTTCTGTCAAGCCTTTTGGTCTCCGTGCTCACTGATCAGATCAAATCTCTGTGCTTAAAATCCTGTATGCAAGGAAAAGTGTAACCCCAAAACAGCTTGTCGCACAGATAGCAGCATTTATGGTCTGTTTGATAAGGGCAGACCGGTAAGTACTTCGTTCGTAAAGTCCAAACCAGGAAGCTTGTAATATGCTCAACAATTTACTTTGCAGTTTGCTCAAAGTTTGTTTGAAATATTTTTGCAGGATGTTTCTTCGTGAATCAAAATACTGTATCAGTGTTGGTATTACATGAAGCCATAGATTGTCTTTACATTTTTTCATCTGCTCATTGCTAAAGACTAATTGGTTTTGTAAATCTCTGTCTCTTGTTTCATCCACAAAGGTTTGCGATGAGACCTCTGTTAGATGAATGGATGCTGCGGTGCCAGAGATAACAGATCTTGTGGAATCTGTGACTATCAATGGTAAACAGTGCCATGTATCCATCCAGGACGACAATGTAAAATTTGTCTTATTGACAGAGGAACATGGTATGTAATCTTTGGAAGTTACATCTTCCTCCATTTCTCAACCTTTTTGCTATTCTCCGTCTAATTTACCAAAGTTCCTCCTTCCTTTCATGGAATTTCAAACATCCTTGTTTGATTTATATCAAACCATATCAAGATTACAGGGGCAGATGTGGGGGGGGGGTGCAAGGAGCCTGACCCCCCTTCCAAAAATGTTGGATTTTTTCTATCTTCGTAAAACAGTACAAAGCCCTATCCAATTAGAGCACTAGGCCCATGTGATGTGTCAGTGAAACTTTGTCTCTTGTTTCAATCCTCGAGTACAATTACGCCCATAAAAGTTACCAAATTCAGTTACTCAAAATTTTGGCACTCTGAAAATATTATGGCTGATATGGAGTATAACTCAAGCCAACTGGGGACGTTACCAGGAGTAAGGTAGTACCCTGTGCGGTTACTCATGAGCACTACATTGAATTGGATTCAGTCTATTACCATGGTAACCAGGGCCAGAAAAAACTGCTTTCCACATTCAAGAGACTCCAACTATAATTTTCCACAATTTAAGGCTTTGTGCCTAACTCCATGCACCGTTAGTGTCTTACGTGCAATTGATATTGGATGGAAATTCTGAGTGATGTGAAGAAACAAGTACGAACGGTAAATTCGAAACCTGTTCTATGGAGAATGTCAACAAAGTATGACTGCAGTTAACACACATAAAGTGAGAGAAAAACATATCATATACCTTTGTTACAAAATGAAAATGTCACAGAGATTTCACTCTCTATATTGCTTGATTTGCAACAAACTCAGTGACAGAGACAATGAAACGTTTTCAAGAATAGCCCATACTGCAACACTGGTGTCAGTTTCACTGTTTTTGTTTACTATTGAATGTCTAAAGTTTTAAGTTGTTTTCAATACTATACTCATCTCATGAAATATACTTAAGATACCCTCTGATGGCAAAAAACCCAGAAATAAATGTAACAACAAATCTGACACAATTTGCTTTTTTTACCCATCATCCCTTATGAAAAAGCAACAACAATCGCAGCGTTTTGTATAAAGTGAGACTTGTTTGTTAAGAAAACTCTATAGGGGAAGTGAAACCCTCTCAGGCTTAGAAACCTCCCCAAAATCAGTTGTTTATTCAAATCACTATGACATAGGCAGGGCTGTAGGCTGACATGTGTAGGATGTGCCAGTTAAAGAACAAAATAATTTACCTGGAAGGGTCTAAGAATGCCAGCATCACCAAGGAAGATGAAAAATAAAACCATCCAGCCTTCAGAGATATTCCCAGTCGCTAGGAACTCCCCATCAAGATACTTTATGTGGCACTCGGTTGTTTTAGTCACAGTAAACACTCCTTTGGGAGGCAAGATGTATTTCAGGTTACTTTTGATGACTCCATATTCATAACCACAATTTGGTGTCAGGAACTTTCTATCAACTTGTGAAATACCTTGGTAAAGAGCATCGTCCTTGACCACAATTGTCATCAGTGCCAAGTGATTGACATTACTCATTCATATCAGCTCTTGGTAACATTAAACCCATATACATTTTACAGAATGTGGTTGTCATTCTTTAATTTTGTTTCTTTCATTTTAATATGGTGACTTCCGTTCTCTGGTTGCTTTTGTTTGTAAGTGATTGTGTGGGTATAAAAAAAGGAAAATGAGATATTGGCAAGGAATCACAACATCCTTTGACTTTCTGGTTATTTAAATATGTTTAAAAATATGTGTTTAAAATATGTTCAGATATGGTGTACATTTTCTTAGGGTAACCATCTGTACCGATTAATTGGGACTGTCAAAAAAATTTTTAAGGGAAAGAGGGAGTCCTTACCAGTAAGACAAATTGTCCTGATTTATGCAATTTAGGCCTCTTTGTAATATTTTGTTCGCATGTTTTGTGCATTTGTGGGAAAGTTTACTTGCAAATTAATACTGTATCTGCATCACAAATTGACCACTTCCTTCAGCAACATGGCATACACTAGTCCTCCCTATTGCTTTTTAGGGACTTAGTTAACAAAGAGACCCTGCCCAGCTCATTCTCCAAAAGTTATGTCTCACTTTCAGCTTAAAAGAATATGGCAACCCTAAATATACATGATTGCATTTTACTAACAGTATGCTTAATATTCAAACTTTATACATTCCTCTAATGGAATCCATGATAGCTCTCAGAGCTCTGTAAGGATCTACTTGAGATTACCAACACAGTTTCAAGATTGTTTACATCAGGTTCCAAATTCAGACCTGGTTATCCGTAGCCCACAGTCAAGTGGGTGTCAAATGTATGACTTATGGTAAGGGATACATCATTTCATTGTGACGTCCTAATATGACATTTTGTTTCGCATGTCTTTCGTAGGGGCAGGACAAAGGTAGTGCTCTCAGCTAGGCATGTATTCTGAATTTTTTTTCAATGAATTTATGATGCAATGATTGGGTTTGAAAAAAAAAAAAAACCTGTGAGAAAACAGTTTCTTATCTCACATGTACCATGTGGGTTAGTGTAACTTATGTTCCAGGCAGCAATTTCAGACGTTGGTCCTGACATTGTTCATTGGGTACCGGCTGCCTGATTGAAACGCTAATGATTTTATACATTAAAGACTTATGGCTATAACAATATTTCTTCTCACTGATTTGGGGGAATCTGCAGCCTGTGTTTGTAGTAAGATGTGGGATTGTCTGAATCCCGCATTTACACACTAAAATACTGACCTACGAGGTCCCCCTAATGCATGCAAGGTATGTGATATCAGGGATTTCCTACCTATCATGTGATTTGTAATTGCCTGGCCTATCATGGCATTTACAAATTTCCTTATGTTGACCATTCAGATTTTGAGCTAAAAGGAGTGAAAGTTTAGAGAGGTGTTCTGCCCCCTTGACAAGGCTCACAGACCGAAATATTACTATGACACCTGATTTTCTAAAACAGTCTAAGTTTCTTTCAATACTCCTGATTTTCATATCATCTGTACTTTCATTGGTGGTCTTCAACATCCAAGTAATAAAAATAGAGATGATGACTGAAAACATGATGAAAAAAGAGGTTGCCATGGCTCATTTTAGACACTTTTCCCGAGGGTTAAGAAAAGTCACGGATGTACAAAATGTAATGGTGGTATGATACCTTACATCTGTGGTCTGGTTTGGGAACGTGACAATTTGTTACTAGTATATGATGGGAATAAGTCAAGTACTGTAACTGTCAATATCACACTTGTGGCATTAAGACGCCATTTAAAAACCTGTGTCTTCTTAGTATTTACGGCTGATTCAAAAGGTTTACTTTGCTTGAACTCTGATCTCGTAAAATATTTCAGTTATATAGAACTAGCTTCAATATCTTACAGTACATTTCAGGCTTCTTTGGTAGACTACAGTAAACCCAAAGTGCAGTATGGTTGATTAGACTTTTCAATAGCTGAAATTGCCAGGTTACCCAGTGGAAAGTTCTGAGGAATGATGCCATGTTTGAAATAAACATTGGTTTGGCAAATTTTACTGTCAAGTAGAACTTGGTGTATCAGATACTCTGTGAGGTACTTTAGAATATTGTTATTGATTTGCTGTCAGTGTGGAAAAAAATGAAAAGGTGAAAGAAAAAAAGTGGTGTTAGTGATGCAAAATAGAGGCGAATGGATAAAAAATTGATGGACAAAAAATGAGCTTAATTTTCAAGAAGGATGTTAAGATTTTCATATAGGATCCAAACAGTGCAGATGTCATTCTTCAAATTGGATTGGTAGATCAATAAACAGTAGTTCATTGCAAATTATACCCAGTGGCACACAGTCCTGACCTCTAGAGGTAATTAATAGTCTTAATCTTTGTGAGAAATGTTAACCTCAAACTTGCAGATTTTTTTTTTCAGTTCTAGCAGTTGCAAACCTCCTCAGAAAGCAAAGGCATAAAGATTTGGACAAGTTTCATGTTTAGAGAGAACTTTCATGAAATGTTGTGGTAGTGCTTTGCTTTGTACAATTATAGCAGGTGATTGGAAAACTGTTCAAGGAAGGACCTGTGTTCAGTCTGCAGTGATGGACGTTTACGGCGATGGAAAGCACAGTCCCCAGACGATAGGGAGGAGTCCAAAGGATAGCGCTGACGATCGAAAGTATGGTTACGGTACATTTGCGGTTCCGACCACGGTCACTTAATACTGATGGGAAACCCTCAAAATTCCTGATTGACTCAAAAAGATTGAGGACCGTGAAGTCCTCAACCATAGGATCCCTAAAGACAGGTATCCCCCAAACTGGTCACAACCTGGACACTTTGGAGCCACAACTGTGGGTCTGTCTAATGCCGAACGTTGTGAACGTTTTGGCAAGACCAACCACCAGTAAAAGCCTTTGGTTGAGGGCTTATCATGCCAGCAACGGGGGCCTTGGCTGGAAAGCAGGTTTAATACAATCTGGAGTAAAGGCCTGAGAAGTGAAATAGCTCGGGCCATCTTAAATGGCGGCCTCTTCACTCTGGATGGGACTTCTAAAGGCCATCTCGAATGGCAACCTGTGCGGAATTATCAGTATAAACATGGCTTTGCGAACCCAGGTCCTGGGTCTCGGTTAATGGCTCTCTGGAAACGGTGCACGAGGTACATGGGAGAGACTCAGCTCAGAGATCTTGGTACACCGCAGTTATATCATTCTTCGCCTTAGGAGCAGATTTACTGTGCTGATCCTTCTGTTTACGAAGCCAGTCTGTTGTAGTTAACCAGCACTCGGGTCGCCATAGACGTCTAACTGTGCATGGTTGGAGTTTCCCACAGGACCAACCCGTTGGACATTGTGTGTGCTTGTCCCATGCGCTAAGGTGTGAAAATGCTTTCAGGAAGCACAGACGTCCTGAGATTTCTCCGTATCGACAGGAGAGGATAAGGAAAGATAACACAGTACGGTGACCAAGAACCCACATGAAGGAACACACTTTCCTACGCAAGGCCTGACGTCCCAAGGGGAATCACATGAGTGAAAACAAAAGACCCCTAGGCCCTACAGGAGAGAATTTTACTCCTTGCAATCCTGAGGACCCCAGTCTAAAGGGTGGCTCAAAGAGCAAAGTATGGAAAACCACAAGAAGACAGTCAAAGTCAAAATTGATGCAAGGTTTATGCCTTTTGTAATAAAAAAAATACTTTTCTCATTCTAGCTGTATGGTTCATTCTCCAATACTGGTTAATGAAAGTGTTAACATGCATGCATAGATGTAGAGATCATGTCCAAAGCAAACCAAATACTTTTTGCATGATCATACTGAATATGAAATAAAGAGATGCTGTATGAATGCACTCAAATATTCCCCAAAAAGGTTTATACTCCTGTGTGACTGAGGTATGGTGTCTGCTTCATGCGTGGAACTGAATGTGGGGGATTTTTTTCCTGAGTAATTTGTATTTTATCACACCCTTGTAGAGCACTATGAAATACATTTTATGCATCAAAACATGTGAAATTTTACATCAGGGCATCAAAATCACACTTGTTGAATAAGTGGACACCATTACATGCATCGCAATACTTGAAATTTGTAGCTATTCAGTTAAAATTTGAATTTTTCAGTTTCAACCAAAATACTAATTTACAGATTTCTAGTTATTAGTACCACTGAAACAATATAGTCAATGTTTTTACATTTATTGTATTTTACATGTGCTCCAATTTTGTTCATAAATTGTGATGTATGTACTGTATTCACTCCCTTCCTCACTTACTGTCTCAGCATAACAAATGCACTCCCATCGACTGTGAGTGAGACTGGTGAGTGAGACTGGTGAGTGAGACTGGTGAGTGAGACTGGTGAGTGAGACTGGTGAGTGAGACTGGTGAGTGAGACTGGTGAGTGAGACTGGTGAGTGAGACTGGTGAGTGAGACTGGTGAGTGAGACTGGTGAGTGAGACTGGTGAGTGAGACTGGTGAGTGAGACTGGTGAGTGAGACTGGTGAGTGAGACTGGTGAGTGAGACTGGTGAGTGAGACTGGTGAGTGAGACTGGTGAGTGAGACTGGTGAGTGAGACTGGTGAGTGAGACTGGTGAGTGAGACTGGTGAGTGAGACTGGTGAGTGAGACTGGTGAGTGAGACTGGTGAGTGAGACTGGTGAGTGAGACTGGTGAGTGAGACTGGTGAGTGAGACTGGTGAGTGAGACTGGTGAGTGAGACTGGTGAGTGAGACTGGTGAGTGAGACTGGTGAGTGAGACTGGTGAGTGAGACTGGTGAGTGAGTCGTTTGTAAATAACCAAACCAGGTGAGTTTTGGTATAACTGCAGGATACCTAAAGTTTGAATTTTTCAAGGCTCCGATTTTTCAGAGTAGGAGAATGCTGTGCACATTACTCATTGCAGAGTTGCTGTTTATCACAAAAGTGTCAAGGTGAACATGAAATTCTGTCCAAAACCAGCATATCTTGGTAGAATTCATGTTTTCTTACAACGTCTGTAACAGAACACCAAAGTGGTGGACACCAAACATACATGTGCTCAGTATGTGACTTTCATTGCAAACATTGCCACCAATGACAATGCATAGAAAGACAATAGTAATGGTTGCTGCATGTGATATACACATAATTTAAATTGTTTGTCTACAGGCAGGATGGCTGCTCTGTGTGACGTATAGAACAGCGTGGACACCAACATTAAATTTGTCCCAAAGTTTCTCTAGTTTCAATAGGGATGATTGCTCTATATTCAGTGCTATGTTCTGTATCAGCTACTGTGCTACAGTAGTGCCTTCTGCACAGTAGATCTTTACAAGCAAACATATCTAACCATGACAAAAGTACTCACAGTGTTAAGCTGTCAGAGTTGTGACATACTGTATGTAACAGAGTGGACACCAATGTTACATACGTCACACACTTTTCGTGTAGTTCATAAAACTTATGGTAGGTTATGTCATATAGTATTTGATAAAGTGGTGACAGGAAATTTAGAAAAAATGAAGCATTGACAAAGAATTACTTCCCTTGCTTTTCTTCTGATCCCCCATGAAAATGTTGAATTTTAAGGTCACATTTCAATGGTGTTCACTTTATGGCCATGCTTTCCATTATCACCTTTATTATCTGCTCTCCAATAAATCCAAAGAGCCATATATGGCAGTGATTGCATCTTATGAATTTCTGTGGTAGACAAGATCAATGTAAAAAATACTACATTTCACAGTTTGTATCTTAAGGAGACTGAATAGGCAGCAGTTCCTATATGTTTATCTAACAAAAGATTCTCCAGGATTGAAGAATGACATATATAGTAACTTTACGCAATAAGCACAAGCCATAAAGTATATGTCCTGATCTACGTGCATTTGCCACCTGTTTTATGCTGGATAAAAGTATCAGAGCCACAACAACAAAAAGATAACTGAGGAACAAACATCTGTCCCAGCTAAGGTTGCAGTCTAAATTACAAACTTAACTTTGGTATATGATGCACTGTAGTAGCCGTAATTTGTTTCAACCTTTGCACTGTTTGTCTCCATCCCCATCGGTTTAATGGAAGACACGTGCACATAATGAACTTTTCGAGCCTGCAGAACTTCCATGTCTTTGCCTCGCAATGCCTTCTACTTTCGAATGGAAACTCCCATAGGATGCCAATCCCATTTTGAAGAAAGAAGGAAACCAGTTTTATTGTGCCGTGTTGAAAGTTTGCCTGATTTGTATTGTTATCAACATACTTTCCAAACGTGCACATAAATGGCTTCTTGCAGCTGCCATGTAGAACCCAAAATTCTGGAGAAAGTGGTATTTGATTTGGTCTAAGAAATTAAATACATGAAGCGTGCAAAAAGTTAATGACACATGACAGCAGTCTCCAGGCGCTATTGTACTTACAGTAAGCTACACTACACCAAGTTTCTTGTGTGTTAAAGGTCATGTGACATATTGCAGCTAAAGAGAGCCATGTTCATGTGGAAGTTGCAGAGTAAAACTGCATGAACAGTTCATTGGAATTGTTTTCCTATCTACAACCCTTTTTGAGATGGCCTTTCACAGTTTGATTTGTGCAAATACCTGTGTGATGACATGGACTGTTGCGCAGTGTTGCTATTTCTTTTGGTTAGGCCTATTGTCTATTCATTACATAATTACTAGGTTTCACACTAGGGAGTGATGACAATATTTTTAGAGAAGAAAATGTATGCTTCCAAATAAAATGCTTAGGGCTTATAAAGTTCAAAACTGAAAAATCCATCTCGTGAAATTTGCATACTGTACTTTACCAATGTTTATTCATGATGCATGATGCCTGTAAAATTGTCAGTATTTGATGAATTTTGATAGAATTTGTGGAACTTTTCAACATTTTCAATGATTAATACAACTGTACTCCAAAATGTCATTTTCGTGTGACACAACCTTTAACACAGCATTACATGTTTTCATTGTAAGATGTTTACACATGGTCAAGACTTTTAGTTCCTTACTACCAGTGCCTTTGAACTATTTATTTAATTTTGCAACACATGGATAGAAATGTTTAATTTACTTCAGGTTAATATGATTTGTTATTGTAAACCTGTATATGTCCAATAAAACAGTCTATTAGTCAGTTATAATCTTTTACATTTTATTTTGAAACATCATAATAGGTACTGTAAGTATCATTTCCAATAAGGTCACTTTCAGGGATGTAATTTATCAATGACTACTGACTTTGCAGTAACATACTTTATGACGTTGGCAGATTATTTTGCTTTGCATTTTTAAGAGTGATTTTCTGTTACAAGGTCTCTGTCCATTTTATGCATACTTAAAAAATTTCAATACACATGGGTGCTCCCAGGGTCTAATGATTAGGGGTTACATATTTCCATACAGTAACATACGTAGCGCATGCCCAAGACAGAGCATACAAGAAAACCTTTGGCTTGACAAACCCTCCAAATGGCGTCATGAAAATTTTACTTCCCTCGTGTCATAAGCTGATGTACTCTGCCTTGAAATGGAGATGTGGTATCTACAATTCAGCAATTAATGGGAAAAATATCAATGTATGAAAAATGATAATATAACTTGGATTGCGGTGGCAAGAATATTTCCACAGGAAATCTTGTTTGCTCGTCAGGCAACTTTGCGTTAATTTTTGAAAAAAGTCTTAACTTGCTCGGCACGAGCAAAAGAAAAGTCCTTTTTCATATACTATCAAATCAGAGTTCCACTGTCAGTCTGTCAGTCTGTGTAGAGCTGAAGAATTTTTGCCAAAAACAACTGTCATTTCTGAGCCCATTTGTTCCGTATTTAACGTCTCAAGCCACCCCCTACATATACAGTAAATGGAGCTTAAATATATATTTTCAAGTCAATTTAGTTTTTGGATCAAAATATGAAGACGGACATGTGCCCTCATGTCCCCCCCCCCCATCACCTTTCTTTCCCCTCTGCCCTTCTTTTGGCATCTCCATGATAGAAACAGCTTCTGAAGTTCTAACCTAGCTTTTTTTCTCATTTTCACAAAATTACATTCACGAACTGCTTTAACGCAACTGCTGACTGCTTGTGCTTATTAGTTGGCTTTTCTCTCTTTGATTGTCCACGTTCATTGAGTTGCTTCAGAGGTGTTAAAATACGAGACCTTTTTCCAATGTGAGACAATTTTTGCACATGTAAGCTGTGGAAAATTAGAGCGGAACTATCACTAAAACGTAGACTAACTTGGATCCAGAATCGTAATAAGAAAAGTTAATAAAAAATTTTGATTAGGAAATGAATATGGCAAGTCTAACCAGCCGATGTATCAGTCAGTCAACAAATTCATCATCAATTAAATATAATGAATGAACCAATTAAATTTTTAAATGGTTCAATAGATGGGAGAAGGAATAAATAATGGAGGAATGAATAAACTAATACCCGTAGAAGAGGCAAGATTGGTCGGTCATTGGTCTTCCACTGTCGTAAATGTCGATAGCAAATTTGCAATGTGGCAATCGTGACAAAAATGGGGGAAGCGGAACCCAGGCAGGGAAAAGTGTAACCAGGTATCATATTGTTGACATTTCGTATCCAGGATGACATGCCAAATGCAGTTGTTGGATACCCTCCAAGTTTGAAAAGCAATTTCTATTAGTACATGGAAGAGAACATTTTGACTTGAAAAAGTACAGTTATTTTAGAAGAATAGGTAAATGAGCGAATCAAAGGACACTGTACGCTGTTCCTCAGGCAAGATGGTGAAGTGTAAATTTGCAAACAATGCTTAATTAAACGTATGCAACCCTCATATTTTTATTCATTTTATGTATAGGTGAACACCATTTTTGCTGGTGACCAGCCACAGCTTTGAACAAAGACCTCAGATTATTGTACATCATTGTAACAGATTGGATTTAATGAACAGTGCTGTTTAGGGTTACTTCAATTTCTTGTACTGAGAATCTGTATTTCAAATAAAGAAAAAGTCATTTTAAGAGAGATCGCCATCTTGTGCACATTGAAATAATGGGATGTATGAATCATATCAAAGCCTACTTAATATGATTTTGTTGTCATCAATTTGTTTTCACTCATCAGTATGTCACAGTATGTCATCAGCCAATTTTCCTTATTGAAATCTTGTCATACAGTTTTCATGTACTGAGAATAATCATAAAAGCTTTAGTGTGAATAAGAGAGTGTAAAATAAAGTATATTCATTTCTCCCTTATGGTGATGATTGTAAAGACATCTTTCATGTTTACCTTGCAAACATCAAAGGTCAGGTTGCCTCACTTTGAAGCCTAAATGTTCAATAAGCCTATCGACTGTACTTTCAATCAGTGCTGGAAAATATGTTCATTTTCTGTGAAAGGAGTCTAATTGTTCCAGCTTCATATAATATTCCTGTAAAAAAAGGGTAAATTTCCCTCCAGTGCCAAAATTTCCCTCCAGATACACAAATTTTCCATCTGAATAGACAAATTTCTTTTAAGGAGCCTCTTGGCTTCCCAACTTTTTCCACCCATACTTTTAATAATGTCAACTACTGTATTTGAGGCTTAGCTGCAAACAAACAAATTGACAAAGCTTCAACAAGTCCTAGTCAAGCTTTTTAGTTTTGATTACAATCCATTTTTAAATTTTTTTTATTATGGCAATCGTTTCTTCATGAGATTGAGTTCTCACATTCAACCTTCACTGTGCATTTTAGAGAGGTTGACAGACTATACAGTATTCCAGCTGTTTACCATCACCACTGAACAGGACCCTATTTAACAACTTCATTGATGTACTGTGTATTGTGATATAATTTGTGTATTTTGCATCCTCTTCCCTTCCCCCTCCTCCATCCCTTCTGTAACTGGTTTTTACGTGTGTAAACGTAGCTAGTCTGATTTTTACCCGCATTAATTTGTGTTGAAATTTTTTAAACAGAGATTTATATTCATGCTTTAATCAAGAAGCAATTTACATGGAAATCAATTCTGCATGAATAAAAGATGAGTTAGGGGGTAGTCAATTCTCAAAGAAGAAATCATATTTTACGGTAACGTTGCACGGTTGGGTTCTCAGTAATTTTTGGTGGAACGCAGGTTCTGCATTAGTTGTATCATGTCTGTTCTAGTATGGATCAGAGTTAACGTGAGACGTCGAGATAATTTGATAGAGCTAAGGTAACGTTGAATTATGTAATAATTTAATAAAAAAATAACTTAATGCAAAGGACCGAGAGCCGTTTGGTTTGGTATCATTTTAGCTGTATCTGCCATTCTTCTCCTTAGTTCCTTCCTCCTCTCCTCCTCCCCGCCATTCTCCTCTACCATCCTCCCTTCTCATTAGCCATATTGGGATAAATTTTGGTATGTGTCCTGGATAGTTCTGCAATCCCAGGAAAAGGAAATTTGCACAGAGGGAGTCTCATATTCATACTTTTATCTGACATTTGCATACATTGTAAATTTACTCTACACAATCCTGCTTTGTTTAGCCTAAGCCTCATGATCTCCTTCACTCCCACCATAGCTGGAAAAAGTGTAAATTTCCTGGGAGGCTACTAACAATGTGGTCGTATTTCCCGGCAGACCTAATATGGCGCCAAAGGCATCATTCGATCGCAAAGCGATTACCATGCCAATGTGGGGTCAAGGGCCCACCATAGGGCGCCTTGTGGGATCTAGGGATGAAGCCCTGTGGGGGTCCATGGGGCAAAGCCCCTGAAACTCAGCGATTTTAGTGTTTTTGGACGTATGAGGACCATATAAAATCCATGCTAAATTTCAACTCTCTAAGATGAAAAATGTTTGTATCGGATGAAAACATGATAGTTTGATCAGAAAAAAGTAATTGAAATTGCTTCAAAATCAAAATGTTCTATGAAATGTTGCACATGTCATGTAGAGTAAAACTGTATTACAAACGTTTTTGAAGTTGAAATGTCCCCAAAAGTCTCATCAAAGAATCCAGTGAGATAGTGTATGTAAGCCTTCCGAAAATTTCAAGTAATGATATCCTAACATATTGGATGTATATGGAGTACGTATAACCACCTTGGCAATTCATATTGAACAAACAACTTTTTGTAAGTTGCAAGCTTCATAGGTTTTCAAGGAACATTTAGGTTTTTTTTTTGCTTTTTTCATTGATTCTAGTCACTTTAAAACTATTGGTTTTGTGAAGGCTTTTGATCATAGAAATATGATTATGTATTTCTGTGGGTTGTGATATGCACGCTAGCTGTCTTCTGCAGATAATTCATGTGCACAGGCCCAAGGCAGGCCTAAACTTTCAAATTGACACTGAATGTAGTCAAAGAGGTATAAGTAAGGGGGCCTGTTAGTTTCTGCTCCTGTAGTTTCCGCTCCTGATTTTCGCCCTCAAAATCATGGGGCAGAAAATAACGTTCATTATCCAGGCTTAACTAGTAAATGTTTTTCTATCTTTTTTACACCTGTGGATTTTTTGTCAATGTTTTAGGACTGTAAAAAATGTTGACAATTTGAGTCAGTACCTGGCCTCATTAGGAATTAATCTGGCCATGACTGATTGTTGATTTTGATGCCTCAAAAAACGTTGAAGGCCACCTATCTTGACCTTTCTAAATATGTTTACTGGGAGGCAAAAAGAGTTTGAAAAAGTTCCTATTCAAAGCATTGTTTTTAGTGTATACATGTACTTCTGGGACTTTTTGATTGACAGCAGCTTTTGAGGCACACACCACCTGTCACTGTAAGCTAAGACTAAATTTGATTGACCTTCTATCAATATCAGGGGCCTACTTCTACATTTTGGCACAATTGGAAAAAAGTCGTGGTCATGGAGTCTCAAATTTGAGCCAATCTTCTATACTTCAAGTTGTTACTGTCTGCTCCTGAAAACAGTGTGTTCTGCCCTCCAAAATCAGGGGCGGACAACAACACTTTTTGAGGGCGGAAATTACTGGAGGCGGAAATTCATGAGTAGAATTATCCGGAAATATTTGCTAACGTTGTTTTTTTCACATGTAACTTAATATTGATTGTGAGTAAAAAATATGGGCATTTATTATTTGGGGTTATGGAAAATTTGAAGCTACGTGTTTCAAGTTGTGTACACGAAAGCTTTGTACTTTACTGGGCATATATCGCACACAAGTTTGCATTTTAGTAAAAAGAAAAATGTTGGGGACAATGAAAGATCAGAATGAAGGAACAACATTCACAATAGGTAAAAAGAAAGTGAGAGAATGAGGAACATTCCACAATACCATATACCAATCTGGATAAACAGTTGCAAGACCGATGTGGCTAATGATACATGTGCTTTCCCTCATGTATGGTAAATGAGAACAGCAAAAAGGTGAGAGGATTACATGCACTTTTTCATCTTGTTACCACAAATTGGAAACGTGCTTGTCGGTAGAAACATAAAGTTACACTTTTCCTGTAATTCCCCTCCAAAAACAGATCTCATTGATCAAAGGCGGGAAAAAAATGAGCTAAGTAATCCTTTTACTTTCAGTTTTGAGCCCATCCGCCTATACATTCTGATTCTGCTCTGTGTTCTGCTTCCAGGCCAACCTGCACACCTGTCACGTTAACTTTGAAAGGTTACGTTGCAAGTACATACTGTACAGGGTCTTTGTCTGTATATGGAAGTATGACAAGACTGATGATTGGTGTAGAGTTTTGAATGATTGTTGAAGGAAAAAACATCGGGTGTAAACATTTTCGGAATGTGTAAAGGGATTTTCCTATTATTTGGTCCTTTGCAGGATTTTCATAGGTGAAAGAAGTAGTTCCGTATCTTTTTCTTTCGATCGTATGTTTTTCACTTTCGTATGGATTTCCCGCGAGACGCAAAGTTCCCCGGAGAGGAGCTGCCTGGTTTCCTGACTTTTTCCAGCCCTGCACTCCCACCATTTCTTTACATTCTGGATTTCATAATGCTTTATGTAAATGAAAATACTTGTCTAACAATGTCAGAGATGTATGTGTAAGAAAGTTCCTACATGTACTCTCTTTTTATCTCACAATTAGTATGCTTTCTTCTGTACATGAATCTTTATCATGAAGAAGAGCTCAGTTTAAATTTTCTACGACATAGTTTTTCAAATATCAGTACTGCACTGTCACTTTCATGATAGTTTCATTCAGTTTTAGATTCCTGACATCTGCTGCAAAGCTAATAATGTTTCCACTGTTGTGTGCCCCGCAACACGGGACTGTGCACAGAAGTAGTACTGTACGTACTGCAATTAACAATCCTCGGCTGTGTCGAGTGAGACAGGATTTTCGAAGAAGAGGTAATCTATTACATTAATATCACACATTTTTTTTCCCCCCAGGGCAACCATTTCTCCACATTCCGCTGAAAAACATACTAGCTGTCAGAACGTGTGAATCCACCGGAAAAACGGCCTCCCTCGCCAGGAAGTTCTCCAAGAAAAATGGATTAGAAATCCCACTGCCTCATTCCCTAAAAGGTATGTGAATTTCATCTAATTTTCTCAAAAACTGCAACAAATAGAAATAGCCTGTGAGCAATGGGAGCCTGTAGAGCAGGTTATGAAATCTTCAAGTCTCCTTAATTACAGCAGATGGTTTCACAAATTACAATACAAACTGGGTTTGGCTTTGAACTGATATGACAGATCAGACTCAGCAATATTTTATCCTAAATTGTAAAACTGATCATGTTTCCTGTCACCGGCTGGCGTTACTTTTATATGAGACATTGCTGTGTTTATCATCGACCACTTTAATGTGATACACACATCTTTGCCATTTTACATGTTAATCCTCTCCACTGCTGTAATGCTCCGTGAGCATAGCATTCTTGCATGGTGGTATTTAAATCTACTATTATTATCTGTTGATACAACTTGGCCATTAAGCGGTGATACGTATACTGTACTGTATCCGATTAGTGTTAAACCAAACACAACAAGGGAAACTCAAGTCTTATAAACCTCAGAGAAGCTTCCTTCTCCTGTTACTGGCTTGCTCCTGTAATGAAGGTAATAAATTACTTTACTGCTCATATCTGTAATCAACTTTTTGTCCTTTTACATAATAACTGAAAGAGTTACCCATCCTCATATATGCGTGAAATTACCTGTATGCCTTAAAAGGATGTGAAACTACTAGAGTACTGTTTTATAGGCGGGATGTTTCTAAACTAGGTAGATCATAAAGTGATCATGCAGGAACTACAGTTCACAGGGTTACTGCAGAAGGACTGATGTGGTAATGGGAACTTGTATTAAACACTCATGCTGACTAGATGTGCTAGTAGTAAGTGCTTTTCGTTTAAAGAAGAGATGCAAATTTAGGTAAATGTTTAAAGTAGATGTGACATAAAAAACACATTTTGGAGTGTTGACAGAATTTATCATTAAAAATGTTGAAAATACTCACAATTTTCCTGAAAATCAATCAAACATTGACCATTTTACAAACAAATTTCTCTTTTACAATTGCATCATGACTAAACATAAGCCAAATATGCAACTCTTTTCTAGATGCATGTCACTCCAAAGGTGTAAGAAGAAATAATGGAGCATTAAACATTGAAATGTATAGAAGGAAAATTATCATCTATCAATTAATTTTTTGCTTGTACATGTAGTGTATATAGCTTAGAATTGGATGTTTTAAGTTCCTTTCGAGTGCTCTGTGTACATGTAATAAACACCGGGAAGATTTCCAGAGCAATCCTTAATTAGGAGGTAAAGTAGTTGCTTGTGTTTTGGGTATGCATCCTTACAGGATTCAGGTTAGCTCGTGACATATCATCTGGTATAATTCAGTTCAAACCAGTTTTCAGGCCTACGGTACAGTATAATGTGCATGCAGTAAATGCTCTGCTGTCAACAGTGACCAGATTGTATGTACAATGCATGCATCATTCCAAGAAGCACAACTTGATTTGTGTGAAAAGTACTATAAGCATGTATTTTACTAGCGTTTCTGGCGTTCATAGTACTGTACTTTGTCAGAATTGCCACTTGTCTAGATATGGGAATCATGAAGAATGTGTGACATGGCCCAAGCTATAGACAAGAATTAGTTCAGCTACTTGAAATCATGAGAAGTGTATATAAATATGTCATGTATTTCAAGGGAAGTAGAAACCAAAGGAACAAAGTTTACCAGTTTCAATCAAGTTTGTTGTTTTTTCTTCCTTTATTCCATTCCTGTTTTGATGTGTCAGATCTTTTTAGAAATTTGTGAGAGGTTGATTTCAAAGGAATATTTCATGTTAAAAGACAATTGATCAAATTTGCTTGATGTTGATTCAATTAAGTTGTCACCCCATACCTTTAAATGTGTTAATGTTGACTGTTTACTGCATAATTTCAATTTTTTTCCAATGAGTGTAATTTAGTGTATTTCGTCTCTCTACTGTAGTCCTCATCGTTTCATTTTGTGTTTTATGTTGAATCTTTTTCTTCATTTCTACAGGCTGCAGACGTAACTTTGTATTGTCTAGTTTTCCATTTCCTAATACCATTGATTAATGGCCGGTAGAATGACCGTTTTGAAGTCGTTATGAATTCCTAAAATGTGCTTCACTCCTCACTTACCTGTCTCCTAAAACTATTGCACTTCAGTCTACTGTAAAGGAAGCTCTATTTGTAACATTGGACAAAATTTCAACGTTTTGCAAGAGACGATTTCCATATTCTTCACTTCCATTTTCCCAAATTTGAATTAATTTCTGTATTGGGATTTCAAGAAGTTTCTCTGTTTTGCCAGCTACTATTTGGTAATAGTGCATCACATATGGTTATTATCTATGTTTGGGGGAAGCATATGTTCATTGTGCCTCATTGAACATATAGCAATACAATGTTGTTTGCTTTCTGCCATGTAGCTGCACACACTGTACTACCAGTGTACAGTTTAAAATCATCAGAAATTACTCCAAGTGAAGCAAATGTTTTTCATAGATTGAATATGAAAATAGAATCAACTTTTCACAATTTCCAGTTGGGATGTTCAGTCTCACATTACACTTGCATGACATATTTGCTAAAAATCATAAGAAAATTATGAAATTTGCTCAACTTTTGGACAGGTCCAAGTTTTCACAGATCCTTTTTTTTTTTTGTCTTCTCAACTTTTACATGTTTCTGTGTTATAGTATGATATCTGTGATTTTTCCAATTCCTTTTTTCCACAAATGGTAACTTCTTATCATTAACTTTTAGGAGAATATGGGAGCAACTATACAGATCGAATAAGGAAATCAGAAGTGTACTCACAAAAACAAATCTAAAGTCCGTTTATAAACAATTGCTCTGGCTAAATCCGTGGTCAATATATTCCGGTCCTGGTCGATATTTCAAATTGTAAAATACGAGTAAAATATATAAATCGGCGAATTAATTAAGTGATGCTGTAAAGAACTTTTCGCTTTCCTGTCGCGAACCACGTGGCTTTGCTAAGGAAGTTGAAAGAGTTCTCCGGGAAGTATATAAAGTGAAATTGGGGTAAGAATATGAAGATGAATATGCGAGGATTATTGGTGTCAATAATCGGGTATTTAATAAAAATTCGCTACTCTCACTAGAGACGGAGGCTCGTGCCTAATCGTTGAGAAGCAGGATGCAGAGTGTTAAGAGTTCTTTGTTCATCTCCTCGTGTCAAGTAAGATGTTTCGGCTGATGCATAATTAGTCATCTGCCGAAACAAAGGGATGTTCATACAAAACTTGGCAAGAAAACTTTTCTGGGAATTTGGAAGAATTTGTTTGCCAAGTGGACACCGGAAGTGAGGGCAGGCTTCCAATCTATGACTTCTGGATGAAGCCGCTACAAACTATTCGGTTAAAAGAGCACCAGACTTTAAGTCCTCTTTTTCAGTCATGTAGGTATGGTCACTTCCATCATCCAAACTCTCATGGTTTGAGGTGTGCTCTCTTATACAGTAAAACCCTGTTTATGCGAACAGGCCGTTGCCAAAAGTTGTTTGGATAACGGAAAAGTTCGAATAAGGGGCGTTTCTTGTTCATTATTAATTTGCCATCCTGGTTGTAGCATGCATCATGAAACAGAGAGACAAAATGTTTTCAAGTGTAGGCTGAAATTGACGTAGTTTTTGTACTATGCCAGTTTTGTGAAACGGAAAAACCAGTTCAGATACTCGGGGTTTGGAATAAACAGGGTTTGGATAATCGGGGTTTTACTGCACTCTGAGGAGCTTTACGCTGTACTTACCTGACTAGGAACATATTCTAGCCCAAGTTGACGTTCTTAAGAATCTTGAAGTTTAGAACAGGCTGACGTGTGAAAAACAAATTTTGGTATTTAATATTGATCATTGCCATTACTTTTATGTTACAACAAAAACAACATTTGTTCAAGTGCATTTTTATATACTTGGGGAGAATTCTCAACTCCTGTTGGACTGTTTCACTCAGGTGACTGTGCATTATCCTATAGATAAACCTCATTCGATCAAGTTAAGTCAAATTATGGCAGATGAATACAATGAAAATGTAGATCAACAGTGTTTTGTCGTCTACTATCTGTACACAAAACAATTTCTTTGATTCTTTGTCCATAGATTGCGTACAATCATTGTTGACATTGCGAATCTTGTTTACCTTTTCTAGGGGTTCATTTTCTATAAAAATGTGGTGATTTGCAAACCCAGATTTTCTTTTGGTTTCATTTTTTTTTTTTATCAAAAGTTTGGTTTGTATACAGTGTAAAAGGTTATCAGCTTTAGACCTGTGCATTTACTGTAGGATAATGCTTATTGAGTCAATGCTATCACTGGATGTACTCTGGCTGCACCCTTGTGCATCGCTTGCTCGTTCATTCCTTATTCTACAGATAATGCACAGTGCAGCATCGAATGATCTTTCATTAATAGGTATTGCATGCCATATACATACTGTAGAATACTGTAGGTGCTACCAAGATGACCAAAGACGTAAAAATAGCAAACATTCAGATCAAACTTACCCCTTGCCTCACTAATGCATACATTTGACCCATGCTCAAATTGTCCTCAAAACCAATTCTAGCCACGCACCCTCTAAGACCTAGCCCGCCCTCGTAGGGCATTCATTGCAATAGCTAAGAAATTTTCCGTAAATAGATTGAAATCGTCTAGTTTACTTTTGTGCAGTCACTCCTTTGTGGCTTTTAGCGAGTCTGGCTAAAGTGAACTGTTGTTGGGAGATACATAGGAGTAACCATACATCTGTAAGGGATTGTGGGAAATGTACAGTACAGACCTTGAGCGTGGCTGGTACATAAAATAAAGTGAAGTAAATTACACCACGGTAATGGTGGCAGTTTGGCGGAATATCTTTGCTTGTTTTCTTGTCATCATTAGTGAGTGGAAAAGGATACCAAATTTGATCTAACATATACTGAAGTGACCAACTTAGCCTGTAGCTATACTGAAGAAGGAAGTGATCGTTACTTGTTATAAAATGGTTCCTTTCGTTTAGAATACAAAATTAGTAATGGAAACGAAGGAATGTTTTAATATTGCATGCCTATGTATGCATAATTTTAAAAAAAATGAAAGTAACCATAACACCATTTTGCTTCCTTGTATGTCAGAGAAAGGTTTCATAGCTTGTGTTTATGACAGAAAGTGAGAGACAAAGTGATAAAATTAATTGCTGATTCATATTTCAGTTGCCATTTTAGTCTGTATAAATTAAACATGCACATCTGTGTACAGTCTACAAACTTTTCTCAGGCAGACCATTTTTCAGTTGGGTGATAGAACAATGACAAAGAAAAAAAACACCTAAGTAATAGTTTTTTGGGTTTTTTTTGTATTTGATGAAATGGTAAATTAAATCTTTAGTCAGCCCTAGTTATTGATCTTACTCATAGATAAAAACTGGTGAAGTGTTTGCATTTCATTGTGTTGATGGCATGAAATAACACATGAACAGGTGCGGACTCTTTCAGTCTGGTGGTAGTAGTACAGTATGATACATCATTTTATTCTGGTAGCCCACATATTCTATGTAATATACAGATCTGGTAAATACACATGTAGCTTGCAACTATAGGCCTGTGATGATCCAGGGTATGCAGAAAACAAAGGATCACGAGGGATGAGAAGGATGCTGCACTTGATTCTTCCATGAATATCAATTGATGGTAACAATGTACATGTCAGTATTATCTCGTAGATCTGGCCAATTGATTGAAGTAAAGTGCCTATTAAATTTTGTACAAATCTCTGTTGTCACCAAGGTAAATTTACAACTTTGTTTAACGTGTGCAATTATGAAACTGTCAAAGAGATCACCTTTCATGATTGCAATTTTTGAGCTATCATGCAATTGTGCTCACTTAAGCATGTCAGGCATTTCGTTGTGTGTTCAATCAATCTGCATTCCCCACAAAGTTTTGCTGCAGGAGTATTCATGAGGACGGTTGTTTGTACAGCAGTTGCTAATGAATCAATACTGAAAATGTAATTTCGTAACTTGACTCAAGGACTGTGATGCAAATGGAAACATTTAAAGACAGTAACTCATGAATCTCCCCAAGCTATATTTTTGGCTTGGGGATTACAAAATTCTCAACGGGCCCAGAACTTTTTGAATATTGACGTGAAGTTCGGAAGGTGCAGAGTACATGCTACACAGCATACAGAGTGATCCACACTTGTAGAGGAATTTAAGACATGCTGGGTTACGAACTAGAAATGCAGTAAGTGGTAATTGGGATAATTGAAACTGTCTGGGGTGATGAGTCTTTGTCTTAAAATAAAACAAAAGAGACTCAAAACAGGAGAAATTTCACACTTACTCCGTTCTGCAGTCCCTTCCTGATTCAACTTGGTCCCCTTCACCTTTAATCATGGCCTTTCAAGAAGGAAATAATGTAAAGTATTGACTTTTTAGGGTTAGAAATCTATCAATGTACCAACAGAAGTTGATATTGACCACTTTTGTAACAATATGATAGATGGATTCAGCTTTTAGCTAGGAATACTCTGAAAGTTTGAACAGCTGCATGGCATGAACTTGATTGCTCTGACAAAAGTTCTTCTGTAAACAAACTTAAGCAGTGCTTGATGTTCTGGTTGCAGACCCTTGGCACTTACAGTAGTAACAATGTTTCAATCAGATACAAATTACACTCTACTGTGCAGCTGTGTGCATTATGCTTTAGTGTACATTCATAATTGTCACATTGTTCTTGTTTACAATTGTTTTGTCAGGTAATTTGGTACATGTACATGCACCATTTCAGAAAAGCGACGTTTTATTGATGATCAGTAATGTGAATGAGCATGAACACTGGAAATGAGTTTAACCGAGATGTCTCTTTGGGGAATATTGCAAGTTTCTCATCATGAAAAGTGTAGTTGACACATTGCTACTGGCATCCATCAATGGCAAAAAATCTTATGCAGTATCAGTGCCATTAAAAGTAGTATTTGTCAATGGTGCCTCATCTGATTTAAGCAAGACATCAACCATAGTCCTTCATCATTGATTTTTCTATCACTCCTCACTTACCTGTCTCCACGAAAGAAATGTACTCTATTTTTCTGTCTGTTAATTCTCTGTCTGGTACTTAAAAGTGATTGCATGTGTTCTGAAGATCAGAAGGATAAGATAATGTTTGATCTTAACTTTTGTTTATTTTTAAATGTCCAGGCGAGGTTGTACATGAAGGGGACCACATATGTCAACGAACAAAAATAACAGTACCTTCTTTGAAAAACAACAGGATTGGCATAAATAACAGTACAAAACAGAGATCACTTTTGAAAATTAACGGTTCTTAATTGTAAGTGCAGAAATAATGAATATGCGGCAGCACAGGTGTCACTGGTATAGTAAAAACAAGCTTCTCAGTTCTTTGCTCCTTCATCGGTGTCGGGAATTGTAATATCTGGTGAAACAAGCATTGTATTTACACCTGCAAACTGATCATGTCATTGCTCCATCAGTGATCCTGAGTTTTTTTACTAACTGAATATGCAATACTAGTATGTACTTCCCAGTGGCTTGTTCGAAGAAGCACTTGGTTGATTAGAATGAAAACTGTCATCCACTACATTATAGTATTTTACACTTTTTGTCATTATGTTAGAAGCATGTGAAATCATATGGCAGAATTAACCACCTGAAACCTATTTATTTTTCCAAATTGTCTGAATGGTGTAATTAAAAGTCATACCAAATTTTTGGACATGAAAGTTCATTGTTTTTACTTTTTGCCTATGCATGCAATCACTTTTAACAGTGTTTCTGGCCTACCCCTCTTTGCTACTCAGTGGATGCACTTTACTTAAAATATTGAGTTCAAGCACCTCATCTTGACATGAGTAAAATCACAAAAGTCATTCGGAAACTGTTGAGATTAGCCGTAATATTAAATGTATTTAACATTAGGAAAGCATAAAAAATCTTGTATTAGCTATGTCTGTATGTAGGCCTATATTGTATGCGTTGATTGATTTTACTGTTATCCGCTGTTACTAAAAATTAACCATGCATTGACCATTGAAAGGGCAAGTTTGACGTGTATTCAAGACAACTTATGTTTACACCATTGTGAGAGTAAGCAACATACATCAGACTTAATCAATATTGAAGGAGAAACAGCAGCTTCGTTACAGCAAACAAAATCTATCGCTATCTTCCACAACAGGTTTTCAGTAAGCAATAGAAACTAAAGATCAATGTTACTGATGTCTCCAGTTTATTACTTTTTTTTGTTTGACATGTCAATAATTTATGTAGTATAAAACACATATTACTGCTACTGTAATTTGTGCCTCACAAATGACATCACAAAATTATGAGTATGTAATTATACACGTACAAACTGTGGTCTGAATGTGAGCATATTTGAAGGAAATGTGTGACGATAGCAAAAGCTTTTTGAACAGTCAGAAGATCTTTCCCTCCGAAAGTTTGGATAAAAACAAAATCACTTTTCATATAAGTTGGTAGTTGTATGTGGTTACCTGTTGAAAAAAGTAAACAACACAGGTTTTAGAAAATGTAGCAATTTTGAAATCATAAGACTGTGTACATGCATGTACAAGACAATGCATTATTATTCAAAATTTCATTAAAATTGCCTGTTATTACTACACTGGCGTCTTTACACATTTCATGAGCAAGAAAAAGATTCCTTTCTGAATGTAACATTTTTATATACCGAATGTAGAGTAGCACTCCCTAACATTCCGTATGCATGTGACCCAGTTGACTCAGATGACTGCAGATCAAAATGGTACCCGGTGCAATAAGAATATAAGGGAATATATGGTAACCACTACAGTAAGTATTGTTATTAGCGAATCAGTCTCTCTTGAGTTGATACAATAAAAAATGGTTTGAGAGAAGATGTTATCAGGGATGTCACATTTTGCCAGCTCGTTTACATCCTCACAGATTTACTGCAGCTTCAAGTAGCTGCGTGTACTTTCCAGGATCTTGGAAATTGTCCACAGCGTTCCTGGCTACATTACACAGACATTCGAGACTACATACAAAGCCGTACCTGGAGTCACATGTTGGGACTGTTATTTCGAGACCTTGGAAGAACACAGAATGATCCTCTCAACAGATAAAAGTATTAATATTATACAAACAATACTGTACATCAGAGCTGCTGAGGAGTGAATCCAGTCTGTACCTTAATTTCAGATAATTGATCTCAGATGTTCAATAATTCAATCTGGCATCATGTGGATGACAATAATGATGTATCCACCCGTTGCTATGGTGAAATCTGCTGTTTCTGGTACATGTGTGTCAATATATGTACATAGTACCATTATACATGGTTTGGCTAGCTGTAACAAGACCATTGAAAGCTGATCTAATGTATTTTAGTTTGCTTAGCCCAGTTACTTGATCTAGCCTTTCTTTTGTACATAAAAATAGAATTTTCAACATCTTAATATGGGACAAACTAGAGTGTCTTTCAAGTAGAGATCTTTTCTTTTCACAGTAAACATTTAATTTGGGAAACTAGGGACTGACCCATTTTTCAAGCAGAAGTATATTTTGAAAGTTGTTTTTGCATAGCTTTTACCTGTGATTGTGGCAATGTATTAAACCTTGTGAAGAACATTGAGCTCTGACAGTCACGTTCAAGGTGTCTCTGAATGAGTCACTTTGTTCAAACTTTTCTTACACAGAAAAACATCCTATGGGTGATTGAAAATTCATCAACCTCATTAATGTTCAGAAACCATAACATTTTCAGTTTTGACAAGGAACTTTGAGCCTTGTTTCGTTAGCAACGTTTGTGTGCAGTGCGAAATAGGCTCTGAACGTTTCGTATTACGTGCATGAAATGTTGATGCATGCTGGAGATGTGACATGGGTTTACAGCTTGCAACAGAATGGTTATCAATGTTACTCTTGCAATCCTCTGAAGGAGTGACTCCAACGTTCACATCGTAGACATATAGTTACCCCTTGCTTCACTACTGTAATGCGTACATTTAGCCTTACTCTAAATGTCCCCGATTGCATACATTTGACCCTATGCTCAAATTGCCTGGAAACCAATTATAAGGAAACTAGAAAGGTACAACAACTGGCATCATAAAACGAGGATACTTCTGGTTTTCGAGCCAGCCACCTTTGCAAGAGGCAAGGAAACAGCCGGCTGAGCTTTGTGAAATCAACATTGGAGGCACTCGAGCGAAAGGCAAACAAGGGCTGGCTGGACCTCAGAGGGCGCGGTGCTAGAATTGGTTTCGAGGACGATTTGAGCATAGGGTCAAATGTATGCATTAGTGAGGCAAGGGTTATGTACAGTCACTCGTGAATACCCACACCAGGAAGTTGTGGGGAATTCACCAGATTTTATAACATTCATTCATCTCTTTTACTCTACTTCAGTTTACAGTTCCAAGATAGCAAGGTCTGGCAAGTGGAAAGTTTGCAAGCATTGTATCGTGTGCTCTTCTCAACAACAGTCTCAGAGTTTGTTAGAGACAATAACTACAGAAATTAAACAATATGGTGAGTTGTTTACTTCCAAACCGTTTCATAGTGTTTATTTTCATAGGCCTTTATCTGTTTGTCTTCTCAATACTGCATATGCAGATACCCATTTAACTTCTGTTGCCTAGTAGCTTGCTCGGTAATATTTTGTATGGCATGTGGATTCTTCATAATACGAAGCACTACAGTACCAGGGTGAAAGTGACTTCTGTTCATTCTTTCATTCATCTATTCATTTGTATAGATTCCCTACAGGTTTTTCCTCAGTTCTATTGTTCCCAGGGACTCTTGGGCTTGTATTTTAACATCGTTAGCATAACACGATGCAAACGGTAAATTTCATGTCAGAGTACTGTAGGTGCCAGGCTACACTAGAGACTGTGGTAGCAGGCTATTATGGGGCACCTGTCATACAGAGGCAAATAATTGTCTGTTTGTAAGACTCATGTATCTAATCTACAATTATAATTAAGAGAGGCTTTCATGGCCCAGGTCACTTCATTTTGCATCAATTGGTGTCAGCTGTGTCATATGTTCAAATCAATCATCCTCACAAGAATTTCTGCTAGATTTGGGGGTGAAAGAAAATAACCTTTTCAGGCAACTGATTTTCTTCTTATTAACTCTGTTTGTTTTAGGTAATTACCTAATCACATCAGAAACTTTCAGTTTCAGTGTGGAATAATTTTGACTTCCTTGTCAGTGTAGGAGTCCTTCTGTGCGTTAGAATTTGTCGTGTGCTGTTAATAATTACAGCATTCATTTTTGTTCAATTATTCAGTCTCCTTGAGACCAAGGCACTTGATGGTCATCATAAACCCCAGAGGAGGAACGAGGAAAGGAGAAAAAATATACCGCAGATATGTAGCTAACATATTCAATCTCTTGGATATTAAAACGGAAGTCTTCGGTAAGTAAACCATTCACCCTTGGCCCAAAGTTTTAACAGGCAGGGATGCATCCACGTCAGGCAGTGCCGGGTGTTGCTATTCCGCAGTACCTGACACTCAAGCATTTCATCTAACACTGTTCCAGAAATACACCAGCACTGTTTTCAGATTTGTCAACTAATTTAAATCATTTTTTTGAAAAATAATTTGAAAGAGACTGAAAGTTTAGGGTTGGGATCTCATGCATACGCTTCATGGTTTTAATTATGACACATAATTTCACATTTTAAGATTTCAACATTAATCTCAGAACAGAGTAAAAAAAAAATGCAGCCACACTTCTCTCCCCCCCCAAAAAAATCCTATTTACTCTACAAAAATCATACACCATTTTGCATCTGAGGGGCCTGACTAGTTAGTCCAAGTTTTCCAAAAGGGGTTTCATTGCGGTATGCTCGGTCATGAGACCCGGCACAGGTGGGGGGATCAGACTGATGAACTAATATCGTACCAGAAAGTTCTGCATTTGCCCGCAAATTTGCAACCTCGTCTGACATGAAAGTAACATTTTGGAGTCTTGGCTGTATTAATCGAGACATGTTGGAAATAACCTTAAAACCTATCAAAGTCCATTAAATATTGACCACTTTACAAACCAATCTCTATTTTACACTTGAACCATGAATAAACATCAACTAAGTATGCAAATTTGTAACGTCAAGAGAGAGACTTGTTACCCCTTGTCTTCATAACACTCACTTCAAGGACAATTTCAAATTTGGTATGAACTGAGGGATTTATTTTGGAAGTGCGTATTGTCTTCTTTTAGTATTGATACATCACTTACCAGTTTAGTAAACCATTGTTTATGGGGCAATACATAAAAGGCTAACAAAAGCTTTTGCAACACACCCACATCATAACTTTTGCATAGTTAGTCTGACTTCTGTCCAAAATCTTCAAATGTTAAAAAGGCATATCTTAAGAACAGCAATAGATATCTAACATAGTTCCAACGTATTTGTCATTCACTCTACAACTTCTGAGAAAAGCCAGTTCCTTTTTAGTTGCATATATATCCCAACAACTTTTAATGGGATATTAGTCATTCATATCCAAGTTCAGTACTGTCCGCCCCAGATAAAAGTTACACTTTTGCAGTTACTATAGCAACTGCCTAGTATGAGAAATTGTGTACTCGGTAGGGAGTGTCCATAGCAACTCACTGCACAGAAACAGATATATTTTGTTAAATGAAAAGCTGCCTGCCTTTTCTTAAGTTGCTGTGTGGGACATGCACGTATTAACCACATGTTGTATCTACCCTGCATATGCTTTGTTGACGTACAAATATGTAACTATGTACAGCAACAATGCCATTATTACATGACATGTACATGGAAGAAGAGTTTGCTGTTCACATGGTGCTTCCTTGTTAAACTACCAAACAAAGTTCATTTTACCAGCATTATGTCTTCGTTCTGTGGGAGTCACCAACCCTCAAAGCTTGATTTCATCTTGCTGGATATATTGACTAGACCCTTTCAACATGTGGTGGTCCGGAATCATTCTAATTAAGTATACTGTTGTTATTAATCTACCCACATGGATTATAAACAGTTTTAATGTGCATCAGGTGGTATGGACTTTATTCCTGTGTTTGGATGAAGTCAAGCCAGAATATTTACTGTGGACAGAACTTGTTTTCTGGTAGAAGAGACATTTTGCCCCTGTGGATAAGTGTTGTGTAAGATCGTAAGAGAGGAAGCATATTAAAAAACGGAGAGTAATAGCTAGTGATATCTCCTCTGCTCGTTTGTCTCCAGTGAAAATCCTCTTTTTCCTGGAACTTACCCAGAAAAAAAAACTTGCAGTAGGTAAAATGACTCTACCCATTTGTAGTAAAACTGAAGCACTGCATCTGTTGCATTGTCAATTGAACAGAGTAGCTCTTGAAGAAAGGTCTCGAACTTTGATCTGGGTTTGTACACATAAGTAGCTGCCTGTAACTAACCTTGTTAATCAATTGCAGACAAGGTTGTAAACTGTATTTTTTCACAAGCATTCCTAAAAACAAGGCTTCATATGACTGCATAATTCTGCAAGCAAGTTCACTTTTCAAGTACCTGTCACTTTATTGTACTTTTTTTTTTTTGAGTGGCTTTGGCCTTTGTGGTTGACCGTAGCAGCTGCTGTCATCCGTGTAATCACCTCAAAATACCATTTTTTTTTTTTTTTCATTTGTTTCACAGTTTATGCTACAGGGGTGTGAATGTGTGCATTATGAGTCTTCGTATCCGTTCTCTCTGTCCACCTTTGGAAAAAATGTCTCTTTACTTCATCTAGTTCAATTTGCAAGGAACTGGCATGTGATCTTCTTTGATTACCTCATGTTTTCATGGTGTCCAGTTAATCATTCGGATGAAAATCAGTTAATCCGTGGATCCTGTTAGGAGTGTATTTAAGATAGCTACAAAACCATTCTGCTCATTTATAGGCATTCTCCAAGGCCATTGTGATGTAACATTCGGTCATGCTCATAGGATGTTCAGGGATGTGTGCACCAATGTGATTTATTGGTCTTATTTTGTGTTGGTGATAATATGCCAGATGTCTAATTATACATGCATGCTCCTCTTTGAATGAAAGATCGCACTAAATTTATTGTCACCAAGAGGATTCCTTTCCCAGCATTTACCTGTCAGAGAGCATACAGTGTTCATTGGTTGATATTTAGAGCATGTCAGAGCATGTTAAAGTTCATCATTCAGCGATATTTTGGATATCGAGGATGATGCTGTTATTGATGCCAGTAGAGCAGACATTCGAGCTTGCTCATGAGTAATACTAAACAGGAAGTAAACCCTGTTACAAGAAAGCACTTCTCCGCCTTACCGTCAGACAGTGCTATGAGGTAAAGTTTTTGCAACCAGAGGAAATTAAGGTAATGATTGATCATAAGTCAGGATGCACAATACCTTAATATCTGATTGAATCCACTCTCAGGATTATACATAGAGTATGGATCAATTTAAAAGTTAATTGATATTAGGGTTACCAGTTTACATCTGAATGAAGCACAGATTATAAATTAAAATGCACATCTTGCTGTTTAAGCTACAGGAGTAATTCGTCACTCGTGAAAACCCACAGCACTGAGTTGTGGGGAAACCATCTACTGAAGAAGTCAGTGCTCATCTCCGTATTTGCTTTCATCTATTTCTCTAGGCAGTCAATCCTCTTTCTCCCTAGATGCTTACATCTTTTACTCTAGGAGTTAATACTCTCTCTTGTTGCTTTCATCTGTTACTCAAGGGTTCAATGCTCTCCCCAGGTGCTTTCGTCCATTTCCCGAGGAGTCGATGCTCTCTCTTGTTGCTCTCATCTGTTACTCTAGGATTCAATGCTTTCCCTAGGGTTGACAAGTCCTAATTTTCTTGTAAACCAATGTACTGTAGGTCATATTGGATGTTATAATCTGTATCGTAGATGTTTTGTTTGCCCAGTAAAGTTTCATTTTCTTTAAATGACTGCATCAGAGATTCAGCACTTTTCAATTGTATAAATCAATTGTCACCTCCTCTGCAACATTCTTAGTGGAAATGTAAATAATACTTGAAGAATATACTTCACTGAAACTCACAAGGCCAGAGAGACTGGCAGTTACCATTTCCTGCAATCTGAGAGGCCATTTTGTGCATTTTATGCCAACCTCTGGTGGCAGTCCCCTTGCATACGTAGTGGCACTGTACTGCTACCCCAATTTAAATGTTGACTCCCCTTATCCTCACCACAATGAAAAAGTCTGATTATGCTCTTAGAGCCCCCCCTCTCCCCTGCAATTCAGTCTCTAAACATGATACCCACTTTCAGCGTAGCAAAATAACTATGACAGACATGACCATAACACAAGACAGTCTGGATATCTCCGATTACCACTTTTAATTCAAATTTTCTGAAGCAAAGTTTACACCTAAGAGCATCCTCCATCTGGAATACCCTCCCTAATGAAGTCCAACTCTGCAAAACAATTTCTAGTTTTAAAAGTAGGTATTGCAAGCAATGTATAGAAAATTATTGATTAATGAATTATTTCATGCAGCATTCACCACTCTTATGTTCACTGTATATCGTTTAGGTTTATGTTCATCTTTTCCGCTTTGTACTTCTTACAGGGAGTGCTCTGTCCCATAAGCCTACCAAGGTTTTTAGAGTACTTCCTTCGTAACTTTCAAAAATGTAGTTCGTTACAATACTGTACATATGTAAATATTGTTATTATTGGTCGTTATGATAAAACAAATAAATGAAATGAAATGAAAATATGGTAGCGCTAAAGGCATCAAATGCAGTTCAAGTTGTTTTATTGGATACATCATGAATGTTCATGAGATCATGATGTCAACCTGGAAAATATAGGCAAAACAGATAGAAAAAAAAATACTCGAAAGTGATGCAAATCCAATGTCTCATTTAACTGACATCGTACGACTTTCTTGTGAGGTGATAAACAGATTTGTGTCTGTATGTCAAATTTGATGTATTTGGAAGCCAATGAAGATTAGGAGGGACGTGTGGCTCGTCGATGTGTTTGTTTGATTTGTCGCAGTTCACCATGGTGATGACTGATATCATCAGCATTCATGGCTTTTTAAATCACATCGTTGCAACCGCATGCGCCCGACTGCTCCTGGTGGTTATTTCACGAATTTTAACGAGAGGTAACTGATCATATCTGAAAATCATGAAATTCTATTGAATCCATGAGCAACCCGCAAGCGCATCAATTGCTCTGGCATGTCGTGTGACAGCAGAGTAGGATCACTGATAAATCCCATTGAGCCAGTGTGCGGTGCAGTTTGTGATATCGGTGATTGACGTGAAACTGAGTGATGTACTGCATACAGTGTCTAGAAACTTGGAAGGGATGTTTGTGGCAGATGGTTTCTATATGATGGTCGTCATATTTGAATTTATAACGTAAATATCCCAAAAAGACACTATACAACTGCATCACTCTGAGTAGACATCTACAGGCCTAGCTACTGTATATTAAAAGTGATCTTTGTTGCATTCTTGGTGCTCGTATATAACCCATTGTGACATTGAGCCTAAAGGTCTTGATAAAAACAATAATTCAGACCTTAAAGGGCAGTTATTGTTTGACAAAAGTTTGGAGGATGCCTGCTATTATACATTACGACTTAACGCTGAGTGACTGCCATCTGAACAATTGTGGATCAAATTTGGTATTTTTTTCGCAGGTTCAGTTCAGACAGGAAAACCTTTGATTACTCTTGGAAGAAAATAACCCATTGCACTATGAGCCAGCCAGGGATCTAACCCAGAACCTTCTGTTAGCTAACCTTTGGTACCTCAAATGCCATCACTTAATCTACTTGGCCACAGCGCTGTTCATATTTTTATGTGTAACAACTCAATTTAATAGAGTTTTCTGTAGCAAGGGAGGCCAGTGAAGCAAGTAACTTGTGTCCACTTTTTGTCATGTAGATTAGTGAGAAGACCAACTTGGGATGTATGGACACAAGAGCTGAGGAAGTACTCCCATATATCTATGAATAAAACAGAAAGTCCAAGCAAACTGAAGCATGAAACAAGAGATCCCTGGGCTGAGATTTAGTCTTGTGATCCTGGAGGTTCAGGACCAGTCCGTGTGAACGTTGGACTTGTGCACATGATGTTGAGGTCATCAAGGTGTAATTGTTGTACATCTGCATACACTGTAAACTCTGCATTTCTTCTGACTCTTGTAGAAATTTAAAAAAATAGAAAGGTAGCTTGAGCTGATGAACTCTTTCAGAATATAAGGAATCACTCAATGCACTATGCCAAGTTAGCCATTTAATAAATTTCTCGCTGGCCAAAGACAATTTCGCAGGAAATGCTGTCTGCATGCTTCCCAACACCAATTGAGGGAAACGCGCAAGTGAAATCCGATACCTCTCTCAGGGCAAAATAAGCTGATGAAAATGTTTATCTTAACCACTTGTTTGAATGTTCCCCTCCTTCCTCCACGTCATTTCAAAGTCAACGTAATTAAATCATGCAACACACACTATATGTTCTTCTCATTGCATCGTCTTCCACATTTTCCATTTACATCCGTTTCTCCGAATTTTCCTGTTTTGCCAATTTTAATTGATTCCCCATCGCTCGTTCCTTTCTGTCAGCTAGGAAGTCATGGATTGCTTTGCATTCCCACCAGTGAAACAAAACCATGTCGACGCCTGCGACAGTTATTTTGTGTTTTATGAATAGTTCATGTCATAACATCAAACATTGTTTGATGGTTTCTATCTGTTTTCTCTTTGCAGTCACAAATTATCAACAGGAGGCGAGAGAACTCGTCCTGGAGAGAAATCTGTCAGAGTATGATGGGTAAGTCATTTGAAATTTACATAGTGATTGTCTTATTAACTTAACAGAGTTGAAGAACTGTGGATAAAAAGGTGCATGCGTGGATGGTGAAGCCATCGGGAAATTTCCCCCTCCCACTCTCACTAAAAAAGAGAAAAGATCTTGTTATTTTAACATTCTGTATCCTTCAGCTAAATATCACAAATGGTTAAATTTGGATACTGCAGTTTATGGGTAGCTAGAAGCTCCTCATCCAAAGCGAACCTTTTCTTGTCAAGTTTGAATTTTTTTATTGGCATAATGGAAAGATGGGTGGGAAAGAGGGAAGCAATGGGTACATTGCCCATACCCCCAGGGGAGGGGTGGACTGAGTGGGAGAGTAATTGCCTTTATTTCAGTCTCAGAACTCAAATTCTGCTATTGATATTGACAGCTGCCATTTTGTTTTCTACTTTATATCTCTTCTCAGCACATAGCATCTCCAAGGGAAATCATAAACTTGAAAAAAAAAAAGGAAAGGAAAGATAACATCAACTTGTTCAAGTGAAAGTGTCAATTTTAGGCCTGTGTTCTAAAAATTAAAGAATACTTTGTTGCACTTTGCAAGGACAGAGAGACAATCTGAGGGGCCTTTTCATCCGAAAATTCTCTCTCTGTATGCTACAGTGCGTGTCATTTGATAGTGGAGCACCTTTGCTTAGATTGAGTGTTAATTATTGCTTATGCCCAACTTCCTCTTCCTCCCCCTGCCCTGTGAAAAAAAGGCTGGCTATATGCCACTGTATCAAAGTTCTTATGGGAAGTAAAAAACTTCCCGCCTATTGATCTTCTTTCTGTGGTCACCTATGTCTAAGGAGACATTGCCCTACCAAATATTTGGTTTCATTTGTTTGTTTTTTTTTTGTTTTTGTTTTTTGTCAATAGTTGATCAGTGATAAATGTAGCCCCTTACTTAAAACTGCAGAATTATAGTGTATACAGTGTTCTTCTACTTTTGTTATGAGAGGAACATTTAGACTGCAGTAAATAGTCAAAAAATTTTATCGCACATTTGATTGTAAGTTATCTTTAACATACTGCCTGCTATATGTTGACTCTGTATTACTCACTGGTTGTTGCTGCAGCCCCACAATCTCCTCCAATCTTATATATCTGTCAGCCAGTAACCAACATCTTAAAATTCATTTTCTGGTTAAAAGGTTAATAGGTAACATGAACAAATTGTCAAAAACGGAAACCATGGGTTAATTATAAACAAAGAATGATTTTTTTTAATGTAGACCAGTTTATTTGCAATCCACTTTTACAAATAAGGTAAGACAACCACAGATCATCACTTTTGTGTGTCCATTTTAAACTAGTGAAAAACATAACAGTACAGTTAAAATTGCTGCATATTTCACATCAAACAATGAATGTGGATGACTATTGAACAGAAAGTTGATGTGACCATGAGTTTCCAAACCTTAACCTTCTGTATGCGTGCAAGTCCAGATTTGATCCGGTGGTTGAGCAAGATTAATGAGACTTGACTTACCTTGAAGAGCTCAAAACATATTCAATTAGCTGACATACTCTTATAACATGGCTACAATATGTGAAGCAGTTTTTTTTTTTTCTTTTTTTTTACAACAAAATGGAGTCCTGTCTGATTTAAATTTTGGTGCTTCTTTGACCATAAATTTCCACATGTAATATGTAAACAGAAACAGTTTGCCAGAAGGCACAGATAGACAGATCTAGGATACTGTCAAAGGTAGTCCTGGAAGGCAATTCCACCTTCCTATACATCTGTCCCTCAAGGTGGGTTTTATGTCGTTTCCTAGGTAGAGCTTTGCAAACAACATCCTCAGCATTGAACTCCCTGGAAGATTGTTGTATCCCGAACAGCTCTCATACTGTATGGCCCGTTGCAGAGTAACTATCTGCCTTAGTTTCCTGGCTTGATCATTGTCCCTGTAATTTAGATATCACCCAACTTTTCTCTCTTTGTTCGGATTGCTTGAGGTGATGCAACTTCTCCTCTCTTCTGTGGACCTACTTGGATTTTACTCAGTATCCCCACATGTTGACAATCTATACAAGGATACAATTGCAAATAGCAGTAAGAGCATGCGAAGCATTGAAATAATTAAAAGAACAAAGGAAATTAAAGAACGAAGGAAGAAATACTATAGCATAGGATTGTTAAAGTGTGTTATCTGCTGAAAGCCTCTTTTTATCATGTTGATGGAGTTGAGGTAACATTCTACGATGATACTGGCTTTACACTGTAATGCAATATTGCAGCAAACACAGAATCTGTACTATTTAATACAGAGCAATGCAAACTTGGTCAAGTGTGACCATGTATCCGGTACATACTGTGCATGCACAGCAATCTATACCTGTTAATCAAGCTATTAGGTGCCTGTACTCATGTTGGTTAATTTATACCTAGCAGGAGAATGAACTTTTATCTCTTTAAATGCCACAATCAAATTTGGACTTTGTCCTGTGTTTAATAGCTTGTTGTTTTTATATTAATGATTAATTTGTTGAAACTGTCGTAATGAGGTCCAAGCTTTTTCCTGTCTGTCATGCATTGCATTTTTCCCTCCCGTTTGGCACTTGTCTGAATGAGATATGACTTTGACATGTGTTCAAGGACATTTGTTGGGATTATTGGGATAGCATGTCTACCTTTTTGTTTTTGCTTTTGTTTTTTTACTTGCTTATTGAGAAGAATTCCAGGTAACCTTGAGGGCTTATCTTTTGTAACTCTTGTTTTTTTGTTGATTTCTTTTCAGAGGAGGTACAATTAATTTGAGTTCTGGTTCAAAAAAAGGGAAAACCACTGAAAATGCCACTAATGCTAATGGGGAAAGCATACAGCTACAGTAGAAATGAAATTTAAAAATTAATCATCTGATGGTAATACCCCTTTGGATTGCCTTGAAATGTGCCAGCGTGTTATAGTATGATTGTGCTTGAAACATGGAATCTTATATATCTTTTAATCAAACAAAGTTGCAATTTGCAGTGCAGGAAACATATCTTATTTCAGCAGATTACAGATGTTCAAATCTTGTTGTGGACATTATATGTAACCAGTTTTATTATTGGGGTCCCTCATGCACAGGAATTTGTCAAATATCCACCTTATGTGAATGTTATGACCATTTCATTGAGTTTTATATATTGAAGGTGCAAGGAGGAAGCTTAAAGTGATTGTGTGCGTAGGCAAAAAGAGAAAACATTGAAATTTCATCTCCAAAAGTTTGGTAAGGCTTTCAATTTCACCATTCAGACAATGTCGAAAAATAGATAGGTTTCAGTTGGTTAATTCTGCCATATGATTTCAAATTCTTCTAACGTGAGGACAAAAATGTAGAATACATTAATGTAGTGGTTGACAGTTTTCATTCAAATCAAAGGTGTGCGTTTTTGAACAAGCCAATGGGAAGTATACTAGTACTGAATATTCAGTTAGTCAAAACAACTAAGGGTCACTGACGTCGCAATGTTGTGATCACTTCGTAGGTTATTTGTAAATACAGCGCTTTCTTTCACCAAATAATAAAATTCCTAATACTGACCAAGGAGCGATGACTTGAGTAGTATGTTTTTGATAAACCAGTGAGACCTGTACTGTTGCATATTCATTACGTAGGCGCTTATTGTAAAAACCATTAATTTTCAAGTACGATTTCTGTTTTTTACTATTTTATGCCAAACCCGTTGCTTTTCAAAGTAGTTACTGTCATTTTCCTTCATTAAAAGACGTAGTCCGTCCATGTAGAAACTCGCGGGAACATTTAAAAAGTTAAGATCAAATATTATCTTATCCTTCTGGTTTTTTAGTACACATGCAATCACTTTAAGTGTCCAGCACTGTTAGCTGCTTTTTCTTTTCTGTTTTGAATATTTAATGCTCACATATTGCAAGGATTTTGTTCCATTACACATTGCTATGTACATGTCAAGACCAGCAATGGTGTTTGCTGCACTGTGATAACTAGTTCCCAGGGAATAAGCAGTTGCCCCAACTTTATTCTGAAGCATCAGCTAAATCTTACAAATCTCCTCTTTTATACCTTGCAAATATATTTCAGGATATTTCAATTAAATTCTGTATTCAAAGTAAACAAATTCCTTGCATAAATTTAGCAATCCAGTCACAAAAATCTTATCACTTGGTGAAAAAGAGCCATCCATGAAGTAGGATATACAGTAGGTCTACAGTATACTAATATAACTTGGGATGACTGCATTTTGCCGTTAACAGAACTGAGTCCCTCTCACAGTTTCATTGATAATTAATCATGATGTTTGAGAAGTGCAGTGTACAGTAGTGCAGGAGCATACTGTATGGATTTGTTGAAAGGTATGCTTACGGTAGGCTCCACTTGCACTGTATAACTTCTACTGCAATTTCACACATGCCCACTTACTGTTATTGTAGGGAAATTTTATACGTTTAAAACCAGATAACTGTTCAAATGGTCATTACATTTGGGGCTATTATAGTTACAACCTGCCATTATGATAGAAAAAAGAAGAACTTGAAGTCACATTTCTTCACTTTCCTGTCTCGATCAGCTGAATGGTTATAACTCGTCGATGTGCAATGTATTGCAAATACTGTGATAAACTGTGTCACTTACATGTGTTGTACTGTACCTATTTATGTAAATAAAATTTATTGACTCTCAAAAATAGGAAATTGCAACGTTGAAAAGTTAGTTATATGTGGATCAAGTCAACCCAGGCTGAATGCAAATCTTTTCATTAGTTGTTTGCCATAATTTGATCGCCAATGTCATGCTTTGCACTGGGGTAAAAGTTGTCTATATGTCAGTCCAGAAATTAAGCATTCTAGTAGTTTTAGAATATATATATCGAAAGTTAAGTCGAAAATTACTAACAGGATTTCTTCAGACACTTAGAATGAAGAAGAGATATGGACCTGTATGTATTTGGGAAGACTTACTCTCGAGAGTGATGTAGATGTGAGAAAATCTTCTCTTAAGGGGACCTTAAATCTAAATTCAGCACATTTAAAGCCAGTACATGGACAAGTTTTTAAATTTTTATCTCTAGTGATATAAGAATCTCAAAATTTACAGTCCTATTTGCAACTAGTATAATATGAAATCTTCAACTTTACATACATGTTAATTCCACCGCTCAATACATGCACAGTCTCGTTATCCCATTTAGCTTCACTGTATTTTGATGGAAGCTTGGATAGCCATTCCAGTTGCATGGCCATTTATTTGCCGAGGTTTTTGAGTTTTTACGGTGAGAACTTGTCTGATCGAATTTATCAAGCTGAGATAATTGAGTCCTCTGACTGAACATTTGCAATTATGTCGTCTGAATCCTGTGACAGATACTGATGATTGGGTAAATTTACACAGTCAAATACTGGTGTGTTTGCTAATCCTCGTATACATGCTTTTCTGTTGCTATATCGCTTTGGCTGTCGTGTTTTGCATCCATCAGAACGTTGATGTTGCATTTTGACATCCTGCAGAGCCATGTGTGTCATTAAACAACTAACTGAAGCAGTTGAATGTTGAATATTTTCTGTGTGCTTCTGGGTCATGGAAGTACTTAAAAATACTTTTAACATTGATACTTAGTTAATTCAATTAAGTGTTATAGAGGGTAACTTTTGATCATGAAAGTGTTCCTGATTCATCCATGCTTGATACTGTAGCTGTCCTGGGTGTTTTAGAGAATATTTTCTAAGATGTCCATGTACAGAGCTAGTATTGCCCACTTCGACTTCCTTTATATGCTACTTCCTTACCTGTCCCCCCCCCTCCCAGTTTAAGTGCACCTCACTTTACAATTTAAGAAGTGGGCTTTGCCAAATCAGACCATACCTCTATTTATAGGTTATTGCAAAGGTTTCAGGACATCTGTAGTGCTGTTTAAGTTGTATTGTCGTATGCACAGTTAAGTTCGTACTCAGAAATATATCATGTACTTAAAGTTTGAATTTTCATCCCTCATGAATTGCTTACAGTGTGTGCTAATTATCATTTGTCTCTGGCTCCCCGTAAAGTTACAGAGTCTTTGCTCACACTGTATGTACCCTGCCAAATCCAGACTGGGGTAAAACAACAGTACCACCATAGATCTGAGTGACACCTTGGCGTTAATTTAACCCTCTCTTAAACTAAAAATAGCAATCGTTCCTTGGTGTCTGTTTCAGTTTTATTCATAGACATATAGTGTGTTTATCTTTACAGCGAGTTCATGTAGAAGTGTTTGTGCATCCAATGTAAATAGCTTGTCATTCATGTTTTGATAAATGCAAATCCCCTTTTAAAAATGCAAGTCAAGTATAAAATGGCAATGAAATTAACAGCCAGTAACTGCAGACCACACAGAAATAAATGTATGTGCTATAATTGTTAACGCAAGTCCATGTTCTTCTTCTGTGACGTTGTTTAATTGCCACTTGGAAAACAATTTTAATATGGATGGAGGAAGAGCTAGCTGTTTTGTAAGATGGTGTTTTCTGGAAAGGGGTTGGGAGAGGGAAGGGGAATTCGGTGAGGGGTAGGAGATGGAAGATAACAGGGACCAAATGTTCAACAGATTGGCAGGTTAACCATGTATGGTAATACCACTGGCTACCTGAATCTGATTGGCACAATGTTCAACAACTGTACTACTGTATGTGAAGATTATAATGTGGAATATGACTAGTAGTGGAACTACGGAGAGTGGCATATTGGAAGCTATGTGTCTTTGTCAGATTTTCTCTGTTGCCCTTCAGCTGTCCTCAACACACATCCAGTTAAGTTGTGCACTCTCTCCTGCTCTGGTTTTAAAAACAAAGCAATGGTTTTCTCAAAGATATTATCTCTATTCCTGAATTTTCCCACATTTTGTGGCTTCAGCCAAAATTCAGAAAAGATGATTACTTCATTAGAGATATAATATCATAGATGATTTGCAATAAGCGTTGAAAATGCTGCATATATATTCAAGTGCATATTCAGACTCAATTTTTTAGCCAGAGGGATCAGTTTTTCCTTGATGTACATGCATACTGTAAGTTTTTTGAGACTTACTTCTCAAGTTTTTGACCTAGTTACTATGCCTTGTTATGGTGAAACCTTCTCTTCCTACATATTCTTGAATCTTGACTTATTTACGTGGTATTTCAGTTATTCAGCAACTGAGACCATATGCACTTAACATATACATATTGCAGTTGATGTGTTCCTTCAACACCATCATCGCAGTGGTATGGAATATTTACACTTTTTATTGCTTCTTTTTGCATTATATGTAAAAAAGATGAGGGTACCTTTCCCCACAGCATCAAATATGTGAACTGCTTCTGAGTAATATGTGAGGTGTATATTAAGTGGTTGAAATTTTTTTCTCACCATACCATCGTACGGTGGCAGGATCATCGCAAGTTGTGCCGTGGGTTTTACACAACCAAGTAATGACATTGAATGGAACATGAAAATGGAACATAAGCTCTTTATTTCAATGATTAGAATTGGATGAGCCTGTTTCCATTTTACCTATAGCAACAAAACCTCTGAGATGTCGATACTCAGCATCGATGATGTATGATATCCGAGGGTGCTAGTCGTTATCTTATGTTGTTGTGCTTCAAAGAGATCATATTTAAAAGCTAAAGGGAAGTCTGTCATTATCGGCAACTTCGTTTGTCGGGTACTTAACCGTGGAATTATTTAAGGCTCAAAAGTTTCTGCTCAATCCATCCAAATTTGACTGACTGAGATCACACTAAACATCAAGTCCTTAAACATCAGTTACTTATTAGTTAACAATTGAAGTTACCTTTGAGTGTCATTCCTAGCTCTTTAATATACGAGCATGTCAGGGTAATTGGAAATTGGTTCGTGAATTTCTTGTATTAAGAATTGTAAGTCTGAATGACTTGTGGAAGACACGCTATATAGGTTGTTCTCACTTTGAATTATTACAGCATTGTTGGTGTCGGTGGTGATGGCACAGTCAATGAAATCGTCAATGCCCTCTTGACAAGAACTCAAAATGAAGCAGACCTAGACCTTGATGATCCAGAAGTTCAACTGGTTCGACCAAAACTGAAAATCGGAATCATTCCAGCAGGTGAGTGTACCAGTGTAGCTTGCTTACTGGAATTAAATTTGTGAAAGCAGCAATCAGTATTGTTTAAAGCAGCAATCATGTTGATGAAAGTGGCAATTAGTATTTCTGAAAGCAGCAATCGGCATTGACTAAAGCAGCAATTGGGTATTTGTTTTGTAAGTGTTTGTGTTCTGATTTTCTGCAAGATGAAACATCATAAAATGAACCTATATGCTGCATCATATGCATTGCTCATAACCATAAGTTTGGTGATGAAAATTTTGGGGATCAAAGTTGGCTCTAGCACAGTTATGATCTAAATTTTTCCTAATTTTGTAACCTGTTTTGAAGATATGACTTTTTCAAAGTTTGATGAAAAAGCAAAACAGATGATGTGGAGTATTGCACAGTGGCAGCATTTCTTTTGTTAGCTCTGTATATTTTGCCTCTTTAATCACTGGGTTTCACATTGGTTAATGATATTGACATTTTTGAAGAAGAACATATATGCGTCCAAAATGAAACCCCCAGGGCTATAAAATTCTCAGTTGTCCTTGAAATAAATGTCCAATAAACAAACGATAGCATAAGACATACAGAAGCTCTTATCTTGACATCATAAATTTGCATACTTAGAGTACTAATATACTTACAATATTAATTAATGATGCAGCAGGGAGACATTAATTTGCCTGAGAGATTGTCAATATTTGATAGATTTTGATTAAATTTGTGGCTATTTTCAGCATTTTCAATAATTAAAACACCCATTACTCTGAAATGTCATTTTCATGTCACATGACCTTTAAAGGTCTGTTACCTTCAAACTGGAGTGAGTCGGTTGAATTTTAATATCCTTCAGGACAGAGACAATGAATACAGTACATAGGGCAGTGCTCATCGTACGTCAGTAGAATTAAATTTCATGTTGCGTGAGTGAAAATGTTCTTGTTGGGTCATGTTTTGACTTAAGAAAATAATTCACCACGTGAAATTATCCTTAAAGCAACATTACTGCTCTGTAGAAAAAGTGAAGGTTGTTCAAGAGTGCAGTAGAGATAGTTGACAAACAAATTTCAGTCAAAGTCTGATGGCCAGGCGGCATCGGCGATTTCCAAGTCGCTGCAAAATGATCCTGAAAGGATGTACATATGACGAGTTTCAACGTCGGTGAATTCGAATAGATGAAGTGTAAGTGTCTATTGTAGATGGAATCCACAAAATCTTTGAAAATTCTCTTCGTTGTTAGGAACACCTCAACAGGTGATGTACGCTACTGTGACTCTGATGCTTCTCGTTCGTGACGAAAACTCTAACCTAATTCCCCGTAATGGCCTTTTATCAATTCAATAAGACAGTGCTTTGGTTTTCTTCTTGTTGCTAGCAAAGTTTCACCCTGGTTGAAAAAAAAAGGACTTGAAATGTGTTTGGTTTTCATTTTACCTTAATTCAACTTTGACTTTGCAAACTTTCTGATAACATGCTTGTGCACTGCTAGGAAAACTGCATTTAGGCTAAATATTCAATATTCTTTTGCTGATATTTCTCATTCACATCGTCATCAAGATTTGAAATCAGGCCAAATTATGTGCCTTTCGTGACTGGATGACAGGATTTTCTGTTTTCAGGTTGTGGTGATGTTTTCGTTAAAAGAATTGTGTGCCAAGAAGCCATAAACTCACATTTAAACGCTGCAGGGGATTTAGCCTTTAGGATGAATTCAACTGTTAAAGTGCATGTGATATGACAAACAAATGTTGGGGTGTTGACGGAATTAATCATTATAAATGTTGAAAGTATGATTTTCACCAAGTTCATTAAATATTGGCTATTTTACAAACAAATTTCTGTTCTTCAATTGCAGCATGAAAACATCAACCAAATAATTTGCAAATTTGTGATTTTGATTGAGTGACTTTATGGTATGCCTTATATTATCTTTTGCTTATACAGCCTTTATTTCAAGGACAATTGAGATTTTTATATAGACAAGAAGCTTTTGTTTTGGAAGTGTATATTGTCTCTTTCAAAATGTTGATATCACTTGCCAATGTGGAAAGCTAAATTACCAGTAATTAAGAGTTAATAGTGTAGGCCTAACAAAAATACTGACACCGTGCAACACTTCATATCATCATTTTTGCAAAAGAAATCTCAAAAGCAATCTCAGAATTGGTAGTTGATAGAAACACAAATCCAACAGATTGTCATTATAGGGTTTCATGCCACAACTTCTGAATAAAGTCCCATTTTTTTCTAGAAACTTGTCACATGGTCTTCAAGTTGTTCACAGATGGTGTAAATTTGTTTTCCTGTGACCGATGACATTGGATTTCAAATGTAGGTTTAATGAGAAACATATTGTGAATATTAAAAGGACGTGATTGATGAAGCAGAGGCATTGCCAACCCAAGGCAGTCTTTTTCTGTTTTGAATGAGGCCATATTGGCACAGCTGTTTCATAATCATAGCAGTGCAGAGGCCCTAATGAGGATGACTGTCGGTGACATTAGATCAGATTAATAAAATATTCAGGCAATGATGAGCGAAGGGCTTCTTATATGAAGGAGCATGTTTTCACTGCAAGGTCTTCAAAACTCACCCCAAGATCCATGTCCATATCTGAAAGCAAGTTAATGAAGCAAACAGATTAAAAAGAAAAAAAAACAAAGAAAGAAGTTTGAAGAAAGATTGCGTTGGTCAAGAAGGATTTCCAATTACCACAATGTTACAAAATGTCACATAACACCAGAAAATTACCGTATAAAGTCTTTGTTGCCCTTTGAGCTCGAAGGTGCCTATTTATCCCTGAAATTTGAAACTTATACTGAATTTACTGTAGATTGAGGTGAAAATATTTGAAAGCAAACATCACAACTCTTAAACTGTTGCCATGTTTCTTAAAAGCCAGTTGAAATTATAAAAGAATACAGAGAATATTCAATTATTTTGGCTGTTATGACAGCACCAACTTCCTATTATGCAATATGCCACTGTGAAATAGATATATTTGTGTGAAAATTCATATATTCTAAAGAGAGCTTGTTATTGAAATCTGGCTTTACAAAATTTTCCAAATTTTGGTTTTACCAGAATACTTTGAAAAGTATATAAGTGATTAAGTTTGAACTTTGGTAAGGTTGTGCATAATGCAATATTTTCCAAAATGTATTGGTTGTATGGTAAATTGAGTCAAATTCACTGATTTTTTAGGAAAAAAGCCAATTTTGCCCCAAAATTTGGTATTTTCAGTATATCCGGAGAAGTGTTGGGGCATTTATTGCAAAATTTTTCAATGATTTATCTGAGAATGTAATATTCAAGGTATATCATTTTTATAGTAAAGAGAGTGAAATTTGCTGAATTTTGAGAAAAGCCAGTTTTGCCCCCTAAAATTTGTATTTTCCATTTTATATCTTGAGAGCTAATTGCGCATTACATGCAAAATTTTGCAAGGCCGTTCCTTTGAACACGATAATGAAAATACAGTATATCACTCTTCTAGTATTTAACTAATATTAAAGGTATACACTTTTATAGTAAAGAGAGTCAGTGAATTTTGCTGATTTTTTAGGAAAGAAAGCCAATTTTGCCCCAAAATTTGTATTTCCAGCATTTCTTGAGAACTATTAGAAAACTTGAAAATTTGTGAGGACTCACCTAAGAACATATTGTTTAACATAATATTAATGTAAGGGTAAATCTAGTGAAATTTCAGTACTGATATTTAAGAAAGCCAATTTTGCCTCAAAATTTGGATTTTCACTATATCTTGAGAGCTAATTGAGCATATATATACGCAAACTTTCTCAAGACCGTCCCTATGAACACAATAATGAAAACTGAGTATATCACTCTTATTGTAAACTGGTGAAATTGTATGAATGCTTGGTAAAAACAAAACAGAGCCAGCATCCACAATCTTGGACAAAATTGTTGGGACACTTTGTCATACATTGCAAATATAATACTGAATTTTATGTGGGAGGATAATATGAAACCCCGCCCCCCTTTCCAATGTTGAGCACTATAGAAGTGAATGTACCCTTTGAACAGCAATCCTATAGCCAACATTGAACGGGGGCACAGGGTGTCCCAAAGTATTTTGTCCAAGATTGTCTGAGTTTTTGGGGGGCAATTTTGGAGTGAAATTTTGAAAGAAAATTGAACATTTTTGGACAAGGTGCATCACAAAAATTAGTTATCGAGGCCTATGAGTCTGGGGATTTTCAAATTAAAGTATTCTGAATTTCGACTATGAACATGACAAGTTTAATTTAAAATTGGGTGTTTTATTTGTATATGTTTTTTTGAACACGAGTGATCATGAATGAATAGATTGTTTCATAGTTTTGTATGCGGACAGAAATTGTTGCGTTTACAAATAACATTGATGGGCAGCTGTTGCATTGCGTTGCAAGAGGAGTGTTAGGGTAATTGTAGAATGCTGGTAAGAATCCCAGTTATAATATATTCTGAAGTAGCTCCACGTTCTACCAAAATGAGTAAAAGTCAGAACTGTCGATTCAGCTTAATATTAAAATAATGGTAGAACGTTAGTAAAGGCTGGTCTTTTTACATTTTTGGCCGCTAAATCAAGATTTGTGACTGCCATTTTTACATTGCATGAAGCTGGTAACATATGTAATCTTCAGTCTTGTAATCTGCGCAATTTTCCAACGGGTTGCTTAAATAGTTTCCTGTCAAAACATTTGGTAGAACGTGGGTTTCCTTAACCTATACTATGGGACACTGTTGTTAGGTCTAAATCAGCTTGGATGGGGAGGCCGGGTTTCGATTCACGGCATGACCATAGTGCTTTTCACTGCTCAATTATCCATTTATAAATGCAAATGTTTGTCAACTTCTCATTTTTTATTCATTCCTATATAACATAGAGTAATGTATATATTAATATAATGAAATAGCTCTAACAACAAAAATGTACTCTGAAGTCCGTTGAAACTTCTTAAAATGACTAACATACTATAGTGCACCATGTACGGTACAATAGAATGGGTGACACAATGTCACTGTTATATGAATATGAACAAACGTCACATCTATTAAATTTACATTTTGGGGGTTTCTTTTGTGTAATGATAGTACACTTTTTTACTGAGATTAATCTGCAAGTCAGGCATAATAGTCATTAAGCGTACTTACTTTAATACCAGACACCACATCATCACTGTGAACAATTTGAATAAATAACACACATACATTGATCTCATTCAACTGACCACTAACATGTTAGTTTTTTTTTTTTTTTAGTTTTTAGTTTTTTGTTGTTTTTGTTTTTTTTTTTGTTTCTTCGTTACCTGTCTCAGTATCAGAGTTCGAGCTGAAAGTACGTTATTTGTATCATTCAAAATGTTTTAAAGTAGTTTCCTGGTCGACAAGATGCATTGGACTTTTGATGTTACCTCTTCAATGACTGCATTTTATTTAGCACATTTTGTGCAAATACATGGATTTGACTGACTTATTCGTCCCTTTGCTCTGTAATAACATTGCCAACATTCACACAATAATATTATTACAGTACACCAACTTCAATATAGGTCCCAAACATGCCGAACATGCACTGCTGATGTTTCTTGTTGCAAGGAAGATCAACCCCCATTTTGCCGTTTGAGTTATTTCAAACTGACACTTTTACCTGTGCCCTGGGCATGCTTCTGGCCCGTAGAAATTCTCAGACAATCTTGGACAAAATTGTTGGGACACTTTGTCATACGTTGCAAATATAATACTGAATTTGATGTGAGAGGATAACATGAAACCCCGAACCCCTTTCCAATGTTGCGCGCTATAGAAGTGAATGTGCCCTTTGAACAGCAATCCTATAGCCAACATTGAACGGGGGCGTGGCATGTCCCAAGGTATTTTGTCCAAGGTTGCAGGTCAATAGGCACCACCTTTTTAATTTGAGCCAAAACATCTTTAGCAGAAGTGACCCCTGTGGGTACTGTCTTTGAACATTCCTTCCAATTATGGGAGTGTTATTTTTAAGTCAAACAATAATTTCAGCAAAACCAGGTCCTGCCCAGGTAAATTGGAGATTAATGTGCAAATAGCCCATAGAGGGATGCTCTCATATCCTGCACCTAACTCTAACATAACCACTATTAAAGCCTAAGCTACATGGATAACCCAATGTTATAATTTTGTCATATAGCGTACTGTAATATGCACAGATACTTTTGAGCCATTATTGTTATCGTTACTTGAGCTTAAGTAGTGGCACCAGCCTATAGGCTTAGGCTTGTTACCTTACAGTAAATATCAATATTGCCATTTTATGTTCGGTTTTTCCTTTTACCACCATTGTATGTATGAAGAATATTTGTCTCTAATTTACAATCAGTGCCTGGAACCAGGTCTCTGTGACATGTGGTCGCAGTAGACTATTACAAATCCCCATGTATAGGCCCTGTGTTGAAATCAGTGGATCGTTGGCGATGAGATACGCAACTCAGTGGATTGCCCTCTCTTTTATTTTGCAATGCTTGCATCATGTGTTCCAAAGTGTTCATTGGCTTTACTCAAAGTGAAAAGAAAACTGAAAGTTGCTGTAAAAGTTTACAGGAATACCCAAAGTTATTTATTGTCGTTGTTGTTGTTTTACTGCAGGATCCACTGATGTGATAGCCTTTGATACAACAGGAGTGAATGACCCTGTGACATCAGCTTTACAGATAGCACAGGGTGAGTCAATCAGCTGTTAGCTGCTGCAATTTATGCCTTGTTGAATGCAGAGCTTGTACGTTGATACAAGTTGTTTTATTGTCAGTCCTGTACTGTTCTGTTTTAAACTGCCGTGTGCTTATTTTATTTCACTATACCTGCTGCTTGATAAATGGGAAGAATAATGTACATGCCTACATCTCTCCTTGCATACATGTCTCAGGACAGTAAATTCACGGCGCGCACTCCCTCACCTCATATAACCTATGCATTTCCGTATTGACCATTGTCTAGCATCTGGCAATTTTTTTACAAATACATAGATGGAGTTAAACAATACTTAGACCTTTAGTGTACAAATTCTTAGCAAAATGTCTGCACTCTTGGCAGTACCAGAATGTGTGGGGTAGTGATAATTTGTGGTACCAGAACTCTTCATATTCACAGTATGTAAGAGTGTAGCCCTTGTGCTGAGTTAGGTGAATTAATCACCCATGAAGAAAGAAAAACAAACACAGGAACCATTCAAGTTCTCTGCATCACTCTTGGGTAGAAATTTCTGACAATTGGTACCTTGAAACTTGTTTGGTCTCTTTTATTATGTCTCTTTTATTGAGGTCTACAAATAGCGATGACGGTGAGTGAGATTGCTCACTCTTGCAGTTTTACAGTGGTTGTAATTATGCAATGAATTTTTTTTATAGTATTTCAATATGCAATTAACCTCTTCCTTACAAGTCTCTCTGTGTAAAGGAATATTTACTTAACCATGGATACTAAAAGTTTACAACCCTTTTATATGTGGTCTATGGAATCTAGGTAGCATCATTCTTAAAATAAGAATAAGCAAGCAAAGGTGGGCCTGTCCAGTAATGGCAGTCCTTGCAACATCAATGTGTTTTGATTGGTGTAATCGCTGCACGTGTACCAATCTTATTTTTTGTTCATAAAAATGTCTGTATCATTCCCATAATTTTTCACATCATCATATAATTTGTGTGGAATGGTCACAAGCACGGATCGTTTTGGAACAACATATAGACACCTTTACTTGATTTCCACCCTGTAGTGGATAGTACCATCTTTTTTAGAAAGTACCATCTCTTTGGATAGTACTGTCTCTTTGGATAGTACTGTCTCTTTGGATAGACCTGTCTTATTGGATAGTACTACCTTTTCTGATCTATAATTTATCCATCTGTTTAGATATTATCATCTTTTTCATAATGCCATCTCTTCGGCTAGTACCATCAGATCTCAGTAGTACCGTCTCTTACGTTGAAGCATTTCTTTGGATAATACCATCTCTTTGGATAGTGCTATCCCTTGGGATAGTACAGTACCATTTATTTGGATAGTACCATCTATTTGAATTATACCTTCCCTATGGATAGTACTGTCTCTTTGGCTATAGATCTATAGAACAGTCACTATTTCGTTTATTTTGCAGTACTTTATAATTGGAAGTGTAAAGGCATGTGCAGACATATTGCCCAATCCACTATGTTCGTATCTGCAGAAAATTTCCTCAAAGCTTCTCCTTGAAGAGAAGAGACTTCATTAGAATTCACATACTGCTCAATATTCCATACCTCATTTACAGTTCTCAATTACCCTTCCTCACATCATGGGTTTATTGCAGGTAAGAAAAGACCAGACAAAAATTATGAGAAAAGAAAAACAAGTGCTTGAAAGGCTGCTGCTCGCTCTAGGTTGTGATATTGAAAGCGAAGTCGTGTGTGTCAATCCTCATGATCTGTAACAACAATGAATGATGAATTCAAAGAGGAAAAAGATTATGTTCTAAAAGGAGAGAGAAATTACGGAAGACTGGTGTGGTTCATAACTTAATATGTATTGAATATTGGAAAATGGCAGTCATGGGAGGTGAGAGCTACCGAGAGACACTGTGTTGGAAAATATGTCTGTTGCCGTGGGGATGGCATTGATAACTATGGTCACTGATCCTGGTGTGTATAGCAGAACGGTAAGGGCAGGTCTTATTCATCAGTAGGACATCTCGGTGAATGAAGAAAGACTTTTGAGGAAACAAAATTGGATTTGTTGAAATTTTCAACTTGTAGTGGTTGAATGTGAACTGATCCCTTTCATATGTAGGTTCAGTTGGTAATATCATAGTAGGTAAATATACATGTTTTGGAGTAACCATGTCTCTTAGTGTTCAACCACCCAAGCAGTACTCTCCACAAACCTGCAGTGCTGTTGTAACATGGAAGTTCCTCACACTTGTCGTTTGCAACCTTTCAAGACTGTGTTTGATTACAACAGGGTTTTATCAAATACAAATTTATCACATAAATATTTCTCTCCAGTTGTCATCTTGATGTCATCATATTGTTTGTGAGCTACTGTATGTAGACTGAATGTTATCTTGTATTACTCTTGCCATCATTAACCTTTCATTAGCCTTTTGTTCTACTGCCTTTGGTGTCACGCCGTCATTAGACCGCACAAAGTGCCTCCGTATTCCAAGCATCAGTAGCATGCCACTGTTTTCTCATCTCACTTCATGTATCAACCTCGTTGACTAATGCAGAACTTAATGTATTAACATTCCACTCATAAATGAACATCTGAATGATTTAATGTTGCACGTCCGTCTCCTCTCCAATCGAATCCAGGATTTTCGGTGGGTTTAGACATCTGTTCCGTCCATCACAACAACTACCTCCTGAGGTACACATTATCCTTCCTGGGGTACGGGTTCTTTGGTGATGTTGTGAAAGAAAGTGAAAACCTCCGTTGGATGGGCCCTAACAGATACGGTCTGGCAGGTAAGTCGTGAACGCCGTTGTGAAACCAAGACACAAGATGATTTTTGCCCTTGGTTGCTGGGGTGTGAAGGTTGTATGCTTTTCAATGCTTTTTACTTTTAACTTTGAATAAGACAGAAACAAATCAAGTGCTTTGTAGTCTTTTCATTTTTGATTGCTTGGGAGAAGTTGTGGCTCTCAGATATTCTCCCAAAGCATTTAAGGAAGATATTAATTTTGATGACAGTATATCTTGACTGTAAAGATCATTAATAAGAACTACAGACAGAGTTGTAGTTTTATATTATACTGTATTCTTACATTTTCCACTTCCAGATCATCTTCAGTGGTATTGGCAGTCTGTGGAGTGTTAATTCCTTACATGCACATACACATTGCTATCATATTACATATTTACTTCGCTATGCTATTTTCATTTACAGTTCACTAGAAATTTAGTTACCATTGCACAGGAGTTACTATCCTGTAGAGTGGGCTGTGTATGTTCCGTACCCCTTTAAGGCTGCTAAATACTCAAGGGAGCTACATGTGTGCTACATACTCTAAAGCAAATTATATGGATCTTATTTATTTTATGTCTTTCCATTGGTTATATTGTCTGCTTCAATCTATCACAAGAGAAGCTGAAAATGCTGAAGTATTAAAGACCTCTGTTTTCAACTGCATCTGTGTTACATGTAGCAGTACTTCCTGTCTGAGTTACTATATTTATCTATAAATTTCATTTAGTTGTAGTCTGCAGGTCCTGCACCAACCATTCTGAGCACACACGTACAGTCCCAAGGACAAAACGTGTTCTAGCTTATAGTTTCATTGTTTTTCAACATAGTAATTGTTAATGTCCATGAGAGGGATAAATTACATGAAAAAATAGTTGGAATAGGGGGACTTGTAAGTTGTTTTTGTAAGGATGGGTCAACCTATGGTGTTCTTGCACTTTCATTTTGGTATGTTCTACTGGTTGATGGAGATTCTTGTTTTGACATTTGACCTACAGGTTTCATGAAATACATGGGTAACCGTTCGTACCACGGTATCGTCTCTTATCTTCCAAATGATGATCACAGTCACTCACCTTGGGACAGTGAAATCTGCAGAGCAGGGTAAGAATTAAAAGGGACAAAATTAAAGCTCTTGTCCACACTGCTGAAAGCTGTTCGGAGTGGCATTTTAACAAGAAATTTCTCTTCTCATGTGTTCAGTTAACCGATTTTCATTTTATGTATTCATATAAATGCATATTCTAAAAAAGAACGCACCTGTCATAATCGAAAGTCTTACCCTTACAAAAAACCTTCAGCATTGGAAATAATAAATGTCTGTCTTCTCAGAAAAATGGAAAAGTTATCCCCATTTTTAAAAAATGTCCCGGTATGCATTTAAGTAACTACAGACCCATCTGTGTGCTACCTGTAGTCTCCAAAATAGTAAAAAAGTATATCAATGTTCTGAGCAGTGGTTTACTTCATATTTATCAAGTAATAAACAAAGTGTTTATGTAAATGAAACTATGCCAGACTCTATGTCTGTATCATTGTGGAGTGCCTTAAGGATCAATCATTGATGACAAAGAGACTTTCAATGAGATTAAGGAATGACTGTAAATATTTATCAATGTTGTGTTGATGATAAAATGGTCATTAATACTGATGAAACAAAGAGTATGCTAGTTTTGTTCAAAACAAAGACAAATTATCCTTTCAGATGGTGATATCTTACCTGTATATATGGTTGATCAAAGATTAGACAGTAGTAACAAGAAACAAAAATCACTTGGGAATTTGGATTGATTTAAATCTAACATAGGACCAAGAAATAAATCATGTGTCCAAGACTCTTGGCTCAAGACTAACACTTTACAGAAGAATCAAACTTCATAATGACATACCAACTTGTGTTTAGTATTTTGATGGATATATTTTATCTTACATTGGCTATTGTAGTCTCATATGGAGTTCAAGTACCAAAGGGAACTTAGAGAGAATAGAAAAACTTTTGAAGAGTGCTGCTAGAATGAATGAATGAATGCTTTGTTTGAAGGCAGATAGATTGATCTTTTCAATAGACGTGGATGGCACCTATATGATGAAACAATTAAGTGTAAATGGTTGTGCAGGATATGCAAATTGTTAAATGACCTCGGTCCATCTTTTATGAAAGATTTATTCAAACACACTCGAAAAGTTCATATTTGTGCTTTAAGGTCTACATCAACAGTAAACCTATTCATGCCAAGGGGAAATACCAAGTTTCATAAAAGGAAAGTTTCATTTACTTGAGTTAAGGAATGGAATTAATTGCCAACTAATTTTTGATTCCTTGCTGAATGGCAAATTAATGAATCTATGTGATGATGATGTCGTGTGTGTATATGACTTGACTAATTCATGCTTGGTTTGTATGTTAGTCATATTGAGTAGATGATCCCTAGTGTTTTTGGTGGAGGTCAAAGATTTTTACACCTTTTCTTTCTTTTGTGGTATACATTCTGCCCGTTTTATATTTATGGAATTTTAAAGAGAGCCTCAGTTAAGATTAGTCATGGCTTATTAAGGCACCGTCTTGAAACTAGGTTGAAATGAATGAATGAACAAATGAATGAGTGAATAAATAAATGAATAAATAAAAAGTGCTAGAACCTCCGTTGGCTGGGAGGTTTGAGCACACTGTGTTGTCCATGAAAAGTTCATTTTAAAATGTCAAGAATTTTAATGGAAATGGTGTAAAATGGCTCAATAAGTCAGAAGACACACTCCTTGTCTGGAGGATTTTTTTTCTTTAATTAAACCTTCCTTTGTAGGGTTGCTTCAAGTCTCTTTTGAGTTGGACTACTGGACTATTACACTATCCTATAACCTAGGAATATAGCTGGTACCGCAGAGTGAATGTGAGCCGGACTGAATTACTTGTACTTAGCAAGTGCTCTACCACAGGGCCCTGTTGGTTTGGCCCCTGACTGTGTCATCAGTAGATGACATAATGCTGAAGTAAAGGGCCTTGTTTAGTTAGACTGCTAGTCTATATTGCAATCAGCTGATGTATAGGTAGTACTTCAGAACTATATATGTGGTGTTAGACTATTGGTATACATTATCTGCAGCTTGCATACCGCTCAACAATGTTTGCTCTTGCAATCCATTTCCATCGTTAGAGGTAGAAGACAAGAACTTAACTTCATCAGTCCTTTCTATATTAATATTTCACCCCTCCTCTGGTGCTGGCCTCATTTATCCTTTGCAAGTTTTCTGACAGTACCTGTCTGATAACTGGCTGTTGGAAATGGCCAGAAAGAATGTTTGGGTGGGTTTTTTGGTGTGTGATTTATTTCATGATGTCTGTTTTTGTTTTTTAAAATCTAGCTTGCATATGCAGCTCCTAGGTCCTGACTGACTGTTTCTTCTCTCAATCATATTACATTTTATTCTTCCTTTCAGTTGTCTTGTTTGTAAAGAGAAAGGGGAATACATTCCATTGAGTTCAGAAGATGTCAACCTTAATGAACCAAACCAAAGCAGTACTGCAAAAGGTTTGTTGGATAGAGTGCTTAAAGAGATTGTCTCTGTGGAGAAATGAAAGAGGGGGGATGGGGTTTGTAAAATCTTTTTGAACAGGTTTGTGCTGACTGAACTATGCATACCAGTTCCATTCTCGGAGAAGCAGTATTACTAACAATTTGCAGGGTAAAAAACTAGTGGATGTGAGACGTGACTGATCATGCTAATTATTGTTAGCATTGCCATGTTGCTGCACCCATCTGAATCCTCATTAATGTATCATATTCAACTCAACAGGCCCCTTCGTGGGAATCAAATCAGTGTTAATTTGAGATGACTTTGCAGATCACCTTATTACAGTACAATATATAATGAGACAATGGATGACACAGATCACCTTATTACAATACAATATATAATGGGACAATGTATGACAGATTTTTAATTTGCAATAAAGTCACTGATTATCTTGTATAGATGAAAAATGACAAAGTGCACCTGAATTACTGGATCTTATACAAACTTTATTCATACCAAGTTTGCCAAAAAAAGGGTTGGGAACCTTGTTCAATACCAGCACACTGAAATGGTCAGAATTCTCTTCAGATAGGATAGTTTACAGTACAGCAGTCCTTGCATCAGGCACTTGGGTACCCGGCTACCCAGGTACCCGACCGACAAAGTCAGGACCCGGTTCTGAAACTTTCACCCGGATCTTAACTTAAAACTTACACAGATTGTATGTGTGGTAAAAAACATTAATGTGTTTCTAACTGGAACACTTCATTGTCATACCTCAACATAAGGTAGACCTACATGGTGTTATATCAATGTACAAAGCAAAATGTGGTATTATGGAGTTACAAAGAAATTGTAGTGTAACTGGAAGTTATGTTTTGGGGTTCACAGGTACTTGACTGACCATGGATTTCGAGTACCTGAATCCAAGTTTTTAACCCCTTGCAAATACTTGTTTAGAGTGTTAAAAATTGATGAAGATGTTAAACCATATTGAACAAGTCAAACAATTCATATCATTTCTGTGAATGAAGATTAATTTAAAGGTATCACCTCTGGTTGCTGCTTTAAACCAGTGTTTCTCAAAGTGGTCCCCATCTCCCCCCAGGGGGCATTGGGCAGTCAGGTGGACTCTACAGAGTACACAGGGAAAAGGGGCACATTGGTAGGATACTGATTTGGGTCCCTGGCTGAACTATGTAGGGCACAATAAGACATCCAGCAGAGTCTGTTAGTATGTTAGTTCTTGCGCTTTGCTTTCAAAATTTCTTTGACATGACTGGAAGAGTCAATATTTGTCTGTTACTCACAATGATGGAAAACACATTTGTAATCTCAAAGCATTGAACCAAACTCACCCTTCATACCGCTGACTAAACCTACAATTTCCCTTTCTACGGTGTTCCACTTTCAAACTATGCCTGCCTTTTACAGGTTTTTGTTGTTCTTGCAAATAGAAATAGTTAACTAAGAAAAAACAAATCATTTTGAACATCGGATTGTGAATGGTAGAAGTAGGGGAGGTAGGGAAGATGCATTGGGCTCGTTCAAGATGGTCCAAAGAGGAGGTTAGTTTAGGAAATTTAGAGAACCACTGCTTAAGACTGATTTGTTTTGATTCTGATTTCTTTTTGATTCAGATTCCAACATGTGGGAAATGAGACATGGAGAGTTCAATGCAATTAATGCAGCTATCCTTAGTTGCACCTCACTGAAAGCACCAGGTGGTGTTTCGCCAGCAGCACATCTTGGAAACGGGTGCGTGGACCTGGTCTTGGTGAAACGATGTTCAAGACTGCAATATTTAAGATACATGTTACGTATCGCCCTCAACGGTAATCCAGTAAGTTCATTTCAAAATTCACCGCTAATTATGTCGCTACAAGATCAACCTTTGACCTGTCTTTGATGAGTAGAGAAACTATGAGCTAAGTAATGAATTATTAATGACTGCTGTGACGAATTCATCATCCCAAGCAAGTAGGGCTGCTGTCCATGTGTCATACATACAGCACTACAGTCACATGAACTACATATTGCATTCTAGCTTTTACTTGATCTATTCCCTTTACTTTTAAGGGGGGGGGGATATATATCGTCACCCCTCGAGTGGTGAATATAAAACCATTGACAGGCTGGCATCACTTTCATATCTCAGCACAATATCCACACGCTCACCTGCGATATTTGCCATCCCTTATCGAAATAGCCCCTCACGATAAAAAAAAACAAAACAAGATGTTATTTGTTCATATGGCATGAGGTGGTGATACTGTCTTGGACAAAAGTATCAGCAGATCAATTTACAGCCAATGAAAGGTATAATTATGCGTTGATTGAAATTAAAAGCTGAGCTATGGTTCGGACTGTAGAATCAATTTGTGTAAGAACAAGTTTAAATTCTCATGCACCTGTTGACCCTTCATTGTCATTTACAGCCAACCACCAGGTGTGTCAGAACAGCCATAATTTGATTCAAATATTTTTGTATCACACTATTATATACTTTTGTATTTACCATTTCAAATTCATGGGTCTGAATTGCACTGTGTAGTTTTTATATATGTTTTATAACTTTTTAATGTGTTCACTTTCTTCCTTTCAAATCTCTGCAATTAAGTGTCAGTTGTTTTTTTTTGTGTTTTTTGGTTCTTGTTGATACTTTATGATCCTACTGTCGCACAGTTCATATCATTGCTTCAAGGAAGGAATTAGCTATAGGAACATAACAATTAAGTACTCTCATAGACTCTCAATGATATTGCTGAGGGTTTACATATTGACCAATGTAAAAACAAAAGCTATTTCCTAGAAAGGCAGATCTCTCTTTTACCCCAACTTTCTCTCTTTGTTTTGTTTTTTGTGTGTGTGTGTGTGTCAGCTTGACTTGGATTACGTTGAGGTACACAGGGTGAAAGCCTTCAAGTTTCAGACAACGCCACTGTCGCCAGCAGGGTTAACGATAGAACAGGGTAGCGAAGCAACAGACGTCAGCACGGAGGTTGCCTACATGCCTAGCAGACAGGCAAGTGTCTCAAGCACCAGTTCGTGGAATCTAGACTGGCGAAATATCGGATCAGCCGGACATTGATGTCAGGTACTTGAACTTCAAACAATTCATTGTTGTTGTAGAATGATGCTCTCCACTTGAAGGCCTCTCTGTCACCCATTCAACAGTTCAGGGTCCCTTAACAAAACAGTTTACTATTTCAAGTTTGATTTTTGGTGTGAAAGGCAGACTTACCATTCAGATTTGTATGTTCAAAGAAATCGATACAGCAAGTTTCATTTTCGTTTGGCACACATCTATTTGAGTCACATTTCAAGAGTATGTGCAGCTCTAGAGAAACGTAGATAAGAATAAAAAAACAGATGAAAAACTGACTCGGGAGTGTTCCTTAAACAAACAAGTGTGTCACAGAGGTTCTTATGTAGGATATTAAAGAAATGGAAACTGTGATTGTGAGGACAGATGGAGGAACACAAGGAATGAAAAATTTCTAGTCCCTGCAGCGACACATTTCATGTTGTCATTTTACCATTTAGTTAAAAGAAAAACAGTAAAAAGACAGAAAGAATCTGAGCATAAACTGGCAATGCAACTTACCAGTGAGACATATTTTAACTGCTTCCTAAAAGTATTGAATTAATAGCTTTCTTTAGGTCAACTTCTGTACTTCAGAGTTAGCAAACTGACTTTATTTGAAGAGTTGAGGTAAAACTTTTCCTTAGTCGTTTAGTTGGATTACAGTTGCAGTAGCTATTTGTTTAAAAGATTTGGCTGAGGTCCATTTGATGAGAACGTTGGCAATGTTTTTAAGACCGAACTAAATGTATCCTGGTGGAAGTCAGATAGGTCCTTCAGAGTAGACTCTCTCTAGTGACATAGAGAGAGGTTTGTTGGGGAAGCAGAAAAAAGCTTCTGACTCTCTTTCTCTCCTGCAATGTACAACATTCAGTAATTCTGCTCATAATAATATTTCTACTTATAATAATTATACTTATAATTCTACTTATAGCAAAGCACTCCAAACCAAATTTAAGCAGCTTGCAAGGGAAAACAGAGTTAATTAATACCCAGTGCATTGCTAGACTGCAGTGAGAGGGTCTTTCTACGCCTTGCTCATTCAGATTCATAATACTCAAAGCTTGAACCTGTTCAGTATGCCGTCGACAGTGTCAAGTTAAAGCAAGCCCTAATTTGTGCTTGTAGCTAGGAAGCTTTTATAACTGTTACTTAGTCTAGCTTGGACAAAAAGAGAGCTTTCTGGGTGTTTGAGCATCTGTTTCATAACAAGATTGTGAGAGCATTGCATCCTTGTGTCCGTGTGTAGCTTGGAGCTTAGCAAGTAGTTTAACTCAGCAGTACCTCATTCAGTATTGCGTTTGGCGGACAATGCTTTGGTTGTTGGTGAACAGAAAGAGAACTTAAAGTTTCTTTAAGTTTCTTGTGAGTGAATTGTCAGTTTTGTTTTATCCTCTTTTGCTTATTTGTGTCCACTGATTTGGGTCATATCCTTTTTCATTTCATGAAATTTGTGACAAGACTTTCGCTGATTTAGTGAACAACTAGAGGCAAATAGAGGCAGTTGCCAGAGGTTGTTAGTGGTTACCAAATGTTGTAAACATTTCCCATACTTAAACATTAAAGTCAGCACTCCAGTTCAGTCATTACATCTTCAGCAGTACTAATACCGATGTGTAACATTATTTAACTAATTCTTTCATATGTTCTTTCCACGTACCATCTTTACTCTTCTAGGGTACACTGCCAACTAATTCAGCTCTTTGCTCGTGGTCCAGACATTCCTGAAAAGACGAAAGGCTCGAGTCTCTCGTGCTTCCATTGAAAGAGACAATTCCATTCTATGTAACAAGCTGCCTTAATGAAATGACTTCCATCTTAGAAAGCAGGGCCTTAGATTGTTCGGACCCCTTCAGAGGCGAAGACCGGTGGCATCCCACGATGGTTTGTTGGAGATGTGAGAAGGATTCGGGTAATGCTTGATGGAATGATGGGAGACAGGGTGCACTTCACATGAAACTTTCAGTGGCTTCACCAGTGTGTACTCTTAATGTGAATCCATGTAAACAAATGACGTTTGCCATCTTCATTTCTGTTCACTGGAGTTATCAGTACGTGCGACGACAGATCGTTCAGCAGTCGAGTACCACAACATGATGACAGCTCTTCGATAAGGATCATGGTACGGTTCGATCACCACTATTTGTCCTGACTGCCAAGATGCAGGAGTCTAAGTCTGTGCGTGTGTTTGTTCGGGTATGTGTGTGAGTGTTTGTGGAGCACTGCAAGATTCAGGTTTAAATTGAATATTTATTTGGATGAAAATTAAAATTACTTTCGGAAATTTCTTTGAATTTGCTCATTAGTTGTAGTGACAGACATTGAAGGGAAGCTCAAGAAACGTCTCAGGGTTTTGACCAAAGATGAAGTGCAAAAGTTGATAAAATTGTATCGAGAGCAAACTGTGCTTTTCTTTCTAATATTTATTCCCACAATTTCAAATCAGATCTATTTTTAAATTTGTGTGACTGTTTCAGGTAGCTACCGTGTAGCTGCAAACATCATCAACCCTACTGTTATAGTGGTGCCATAATTTTATAGAATTTGATGTAGCTAAAATTATAGCTATGGCTAGAAGTTGAGCAGCCACAAATTTACTCTATGTTTTAAATCCTTTGACTCCTTGATCAGCCGATTGTTTTTATTTAAAGATTCTTACTTTTACAAAAATTCTGGTCTTATCAACCAATGCTCATAGTTCCACTGCAAAATTCAGAATGAAATTTCTACTGTCTGACCCAGGTAGCAGTAGGCTAGCAAGGGACCATAAAGTGACCACAAATTTAGGGGTTTGTCTTCACCCCAAGTGAAGGAGAAACACCTTTGTTACCCTCCTTCACCACGTTCTCATGGACTGGGGCTGGAAAGTAGAGAAAAAGGATAGATCAAAGTGTTTGTGCCAAATATTTTGCCAAACAGTGTCATATACCTTCTACTTACCTTAGTGATACTGATTGTGTCTTCGACCTGTTAGAACCAATTATTATGAAAGCCTCCTTGGGGTGGAATACCACACCAGTGATTTTATAGATGAATTGCTCCAGTGACTATCAATGAGAAGCTGTTCAGAGGCCATACTCCCAACTCAAAACTTCAGTTTTCTACATTTTAACAGAGGTCATCAGTAGTTTTTTTGGAAGATATACACATGCCGTCAAATGCGGAATAACTTTTTGCAGCATTGGTACCAACATGTGTGACATTGTTGACATATTAAAGAAGTTTCATGCATTTCGCCAGTTCCACCAGGGAAGCTAAGGTCCCGAATAGTACAGGCAAGAACTGATGTATCTCTCAACGGGCTCAGGAAACATAAAGGGATGGAGACAGAGGGGCAACTCTGCATGAAATCTCCTGCAACTGAGAAAGACTACCAGAGAGATTTTCGTTTATTACTTAAGTGGCTTTGAGCATTGCAATATGATACTCATTTTCAGAATTTTGATAGCTGTACCCGAAACGTCTCGAGAACATTCATGAGGAAATTCTTAGGAATTGTATCAAAGATTTTATCATTGATTGACTGAGATGACGACGCAGTCATGACTCTTAATACCAGATTGATCAACAATATCTCTTACTTTACACTATCTGCTGCTACTACTATCTTCCTGGGACAGACCATGTTTGTTGTCCAGAAATCATTGGACATTCTAACTTTTTTAGCATAAATTAGTTTGTACTTGCTCAGTAAAAGAGTTGCCACTTGTTTTTGGATGTGTTTAATTTAGGTTTTTTTTTGTTCTGGTGTTTTTTTTGTGTTTTTTTTTGAGGTGGCGATTTGTGGTGTTTTTGATGTGTGTCGTTTAGTTTTGGGGGTGGGTCTAACTTTTGGGGTGTGTGTTTGGCATGTGTGTGTGACTGTCTCTTTATTTTCTTTTTTTTGTTCTTTGTTTTTCTTAATTTTGAAGTCAAGTTGATGGTGGCTTGTTAAAAGTTATCACACATTTGAAACTTAAATGAATATTCATATATTTTTAAGTTGACATATATGCACGCTACATCAGTTATGTAACAATGGCATTTTCTTCTTAGTTTTTAGTGTTTTTAATATGATCATAAGTATATTTACCATAATAACTGCTGTACAAAACATCATACCTTGCATCAAAACATGAAATTTGCAATTGAAATTTAGTAATGAATTATACATACTTCGATACCAATTTAGTAGTCCTTGAGTTTGAAAACAGTAAAATTGCTTTTCGTCATAGTCAGGAGGCATTCATCACAGAGAGTCAAATACAACTTGTTGACCTGATGGTATTATCCACTACTGATGATTTACAAGAGAGTAAATGGATTTGTAAAACTCTGAAGGAAGGTGATTTTACAAACCATAATGCTTTTGATGATATCACTATTTGGATGATGGTGTGTGTGTTTTCATTTATGGGTGATGCCCAGCTAGCAAACTCAATAGCTCATGAGAAGAACCTTGGATATGTCTCGTTGTTGTGGTGATGTGCAATATTTCAGTCTATTGTGATCAGAACTGGTCAAGGGTCATTTTGTGTCAATTGGAACTGTACTTTGAGAACCTCGTCAACACACTAGTATCTCTAAAGCGGCATGAATGCGAAGAGGATATGGGATGTTTTATTCTTTGGTTTGTTTGGAAGTTTGAGGGCCTTTTCCACCTTTGGCTTTGGAGGGCAAAGGTCATTTGGGGTGGAGAAGGGTGGAATTGTCAGTTGATGCATTAGTGCTGAGCTACCTATTACTTACTATGTTAGGTAAGCAGTAGCTGTTGTTGGGATGTATTCTTTGGCACATCCACGTTTTTTCGGTTTTAGCTCGAAGTCAATCTATGAAAATACATCAGTGCAGCACTGTATGTCAGATGGTCAAGGTTAGGCCTACTGTATGTCAGCAAAGCCACAAGGCATTATAGTTAAAACTGTCTTGGGCTGGTGGCATTGCAGGAATAGAGGCTATGATTTAGATCCTGCTATCGTTGATTGGATCAGGTCGATTGATTGGGATAGATGTAACAATATGAAAGCCCTTTGATCTTTCATTAATGCTCAGGATAGTGTACATTGAACACGGGCTGTTAACAATATTATGACAAGTTTGATTTGAGAAAAGTCTGTCTTGGAAAAAGTAATTATATTATATCACAAGTAAGTTTACTTTAGAATTTCTTTGAAGATTGTTTCTTTATTCATCAGCTGATTATCTAAATTACCATATGAAATATAGTATAAAGTATGAGATTATTCAATTTTTTTTGGTCAAAAGTCGAGTTTTGTCAAGTTTTAATTTTATATAACTATTTTTACATTAAGGATGAATTCCTTGGATCATACATTGCAGTATTCAGCAGCTGTTCTCATCGTGAACATACTAGTCGTCTCCTACGAGGTCTTCGCACTTTGGCATTTTCAGTGAATTTGCAGGTCTCCGATCATCTTTGATGGCAAGTTTGGTTTAAAATATTTTGCTTAAACAAGGTAGTGTGTACAAGCCGATACAGATAGCCTACGTCTGGGGAAAGTTGCAATATGGTCGAAGTGATGATACCGTACACCCGATCTGAGGAGATTTGGATTAATATCAATAACCATGCAGAATGTACATTTTATTTGTGGGTAACTCCAGTCCATAGTCAATCCGGTGCAGAGGTACCTGAAGAAGTAACTATGGTGAGCCATTGAGTTTGTTGTGAGGTCATAGAACATTTTGCCTTGCATGTTAACAAAACAGCATTAATTTTAACATATGGGCATGACAAGGACATGTTTTTTTTGGAAAAAGTAACATTTTAAGATTTCTTTTGGTCACATGTATTATACGCATTAACGAAACTGGATCTGGGTTAGCAGTATCAGAAGCGGGTCCTTACATCGTTGGTCGTAGTGCACATACTGTAACTGCTTGTAGTAAAACAAAGGTGGCAGCTAGACCTTCATGTGCTATTTCAAATATTATAACAAGTGTATATATATCCAGTTGTAGTATGACTGAAGTATTCATGGTATTCATGATTATTGTAGAAATACTGGAAGGGAAAAGCCAGGAACTGCATTTACATGACCCAACAGAACTATTAAACCCCTCCTTTTATGAATTGCCCTATTATCTGTAGTATTGTCAAATAGTCATACTGCGCAGAAAAAATGTTCAAAGAAATTGCATTTATCTGACAGTTGGCAGAGGCAGGGAGGGGAAGGGGGACATGGGTTGAATAACAGTGCACTTTTAAGTATTAATCTACTACTTGCAACTCTAATTTGTTTTCACCTCCGAAGCAGTCCTTATCTCTGTACACGACATTTCACTTCCATTGTTGTGAAATAATTATCGTTCTAGACTGTGGTTGACCATATGATTTACTATTGTGATGTGTGTGGGTCACTGTGCAAGATCCTGAGGACTGTGTACCTATCAGGTGGTCAATGGCTTTGAGCTGTTCCTATTCCCTTAGTATTCATAACAATCCCTAAATGACTTATACTGCGTTGAGGGGTTTCATAGTGCTTTCAATCAGTGGCAGCTTGAGCGAGTTGGTTTGGAAAACAACTGGGACAAAATTCTGCATTTTTCATTTACAAAGTCAGATCATAAAAGCCTAGTTAAGTTCTACATAATATCTTGCCAGCACTATTATTTAATTATTCACTGTATCCCATCAGCAGAATGTAGCTGGATATTATCGGACATCACAGATTGGCATTCCGCCTTACCAAAAGGACTGACGGAAGTTTTGCTTTTACTTTTGTTTTGATTTCGCTTTTGAGATTCCCATGTGCCACTTTGTTTCATTTTCTCATATTTTCTTTGATAAGCCTTGATTTCAATTTTCTGTATCTTCATTCATGTATATTTTCTTGATTTTTCTTTTTTTCCCTTTCAAATTAGCTACCTATGACTAACGTTCCAAGATTAATTTGTTAACTTAAAAAAGTCAGTGTTTAAAGCACTTGCTGCTTTAAAGGTGACACTTTCACAAAAGTTGTACATCTTAACAGCATACGTATTTATATAGCATAGTATGGCAATAATGGTTATGACTCAAAAAGAAAAATCCACCGAATTCTGGATAGCAGCCAATTTGGGGTTGTATAACTCTTGCAAGAATTGTACATTGTCAGTTAATGTTTTATTCAATAACACCAACTACCTGAGGATTATCATATTTTGAACATAGTTCTGTAAGTTGGGCAATGGAAGGCAAAAAGGAGACTGCATTCACTGTGGTAGTACCAGACACTAAAAGTGTGAGATATTTTGTTTAAAATATCTTTAAAGCTTCTAGAAAAGCCACAGAATTGCCCAATGGGAACAGGGTGTAAGCTACTTTCATTCTTTAGAATTCCAGTTATGTCTCATTTTTTGTTTCAAGAGAAGTATTTTATCTCTATGCTTAAACTGCTTTCGGGAAGTTTTCTTTGTTAAATTACTCTAGACAAATTAGTTTCGGATTCTCTCATGCACTTTGCCCTAGTTTCTGAATTCACTTGTATACTAACAGATTTAAAAGTCCACACTGACGTCGTCGCTGTAAGTAGGGTGATATTTTGGAAGATTCCTTTGCTGCCATTCCAAACACTCAAGTACTTCCTTTACTGTGTCATGACAATGCAGACATATTTCTACTTTATTTGCAAGGCTATGTAATTGTATATTTCTACTTTCAGAGACAAATATTTGTGAATGAATACAGAAAGAAATCACTTTTAATGCAAGAAGTTTATTCCTGCTCGTTAAGTAACTCTAACGAGATAGCGATGTTGATTGTGAATAAGCAACTGAAAGGACCATTTACTGGTTATAAAAAAAAAAACTGGTAAAATTAAAAAAAACTCTATACTTAGTAAAAACTCTACCAATAGGATGAAATGTGTCATTAGGATGAATTAGTCTGAATTGAAAATAGAGATTATTATCATTTTCTGCCAGTTTACAGCAAGCATGCTAATAAGACATAACTGTGGAAGGTTCACAGTACAAGGATTACATTTAACGACAATATCCTCTTAGAATTTACTCCAAATTTACTGCACTTTTGGTCTGCTCAGATGGAAAGATGTAATAACATCTGAACCTATTTGCAATAAGCTTCTAGACAGATGTGAAAATTAGTCTAGTATGTGAGTGTTTTATTTGCTCTCATGTTTATTGTTCTTCCAGAATTCCAGATTTATGATTAAAACAATCTTTTTAACATTATTTTGGCCCAGGTTTTGAATGACAGTAGTTGGTTGGAAGATTTTCCTGTCAACTTGAAACAGACTCTGTTGATCTTCCTGATCATATCTATCTCCCTCAATACCATTGGGTGTCTGCAAACAACCAACTAGAAAGATTTTTGTAAGTCATTCTCTGACAGAGTGGTAGTGAGGTCATTGTACCACTATCACTTACCTCAAATAAGTGACCACAGGAGACAATTTTCCAAACAAGTTTTGGCCATGAAGTTGCTATTGAAGTTAGACCATCAGCCAGTTACAGGAACAGGATAATAGCCAGCCAAAGGGGAAAAAAACTTAACCATACTCTCAGCAATTAGTAGTAATTAGTCGCTGCTACAATTGTTGGGTTCATAACCAGTTGAGTGACTGTTAACGAGCTGCGGCTGAAAATATTTTCATAAAGTTTCATAAAGCCGGTCACCAGTGATGTTTCCAATTGTGCTAGTTACGTGGTCAACTGGTTTTAGTTTTGAGATTCTAACAACCAACACGGTTGACTTGGAATGTGCTTAATAAAAACAGATACCAACGTCAGTCTCTACCTAGACCCCGAGGCTGGAATTCAGCCACTAATTCCCGAACTTTTGTCGTCGACATGTAAGGAGTAAGTGGAACCAACCATCATGGGTGCTTCTGGGAAGAGAGCAGGAGTACCGTTTCATTGGTCTTTCATGGCAGTATTTGCATTCATTGGAAAATCTTCAAATTTAAATGTAAGACGATGGCAAACCTTGAACGAGAGCAAAAACACATTGCCTTCATCCTCTTTTCGCTGACATCCACCGATTCTGCGTAATAAACATTTAAGCACCCAATGCGAGAAGACGGGTTGATTTGTTTTCATTAAATTGCATAGAAACACACACTAACCTAATGAGTCACTAATGAATATCAGCATTTGATTACGAGACTCCTTTCATTGCGACAGCTTCAAATGTTGTGATGTAATTCAAGAAACATCGGAAGGTAATTAAGATGTACCTAGACTCGACTCTAGCTAAAATGTACTGAAATATGAAATGAACTACCAGTAAAGACAATTGTTTCCATGACAACAAAAACGGTTCATTCAAATCTATCCTAACAAACGTATTTTGAAACGTATCTAACGCTAAATGTACCTAAAGCCGTTTGTGTCTAAATTCTATTGTTACAGAACACTCAAAGTGTTTACAAAGCAGAAACTTGTACAAAGGGTATCCACAACCAATGAAACAGCAGAATATGAGCTGATCAAAGTTTTGATGTTAGTTTCTATTAATCAACAAAAAATGTCATTTTTGTAAAACATTTCATGATGGTCTCTGAAACAGTATGGTTCAGTTTGCTCCAAACACTGCATAGGATTAACTCACTGAAGAAATATTTCCAAATGCCTCTGTGGTAGTGCAGTATAAATATACTGTGAAAATGTGCTTCATGAACGCTTTGAATGGTGTTTGCTGATTTTACATTCTCCAAATTGCTCTTAAAGCAACATTAAGTACCTGGATGAAAACTCATCTCCCAGCAGAAGTTGAGATTCTGTCATTAGTACTGGTCCTTGCAGTGGAATTACCTCGACAAATGCTAGTGAAAAAGTTTGATTACTTATAAAAGCAAAGTGACTAAAGGAATATTTGTAATTTCAGTTCTCATGAACAGTCGAAAGCCAAGCAGCTACAACCCCAAAAAGTAGTTTTGCTTAAATCTCTCACTTGAAATGTTCAAATGATCAAAATGACTCACAATGGCAGTGGAATATTCTTTGAGTGACTGTTCCTTCAGAAAAAGTCGTCTCGAAAAAGTGAGATACACAGAGGGAATCAATTCTCTGTTTATGAATATTCATGTCTCTTGGGTGATAAGTGAGAGTGAAACATAACACGGCATAGGATCTATTCAAACAACATCAAGTCTCCTGACCAAAGATAAATCCATTTGCTTGAACTAAAACAAAATCAACTTGCTGTTCTTGGAGTACATTTTGTGAAACTAAAAAGAAAAAAAAAACGTTACTAGAAATTTTGAAATGAATATAATTTCTTAATCAGATCCCATTACAAATGATACCCATATAGATTAATATAAAGATGATCTAAAAATATATAATTTGAAGTTCTGGATAATCCTATTCCATTTCTTTAAGTTTACAGGTTTGGATTCTTCCATTTGTAGGTGCCAGTGAAAGTGAAATTGTTCTTCTCTGCTAGAGCATCATACTCCTTTGGTCCACGACTGAAAAAGAGAAGTAAAAATTTGTCATGGAGAGCAGTTTTTCATATTTTGGGGACATCATAGAGGGACAAAAATGATTAACAACCTACCAAAGTAATATGAAGTGATAGATCTAAGTCTGATATGTCACAAGGAGGGAACTGGTTAAGGTCATAATTCCCATGACACAACCCAATGGACAATGCTGGAAAACCTCTGTCCTATGATTATTACGATTAACTGCTTTTGTTCTTCTCAAGACGTAATACCAGATGAAAAATCTTCAATCCCTTTTTCATCTACACCATACAACCTAACTCTCAAGACTGCATTCAATATTTAATGTAGACCAACAATACAGCTATGAAGGGAGTAGACTTAAAGGTCGTGTGACAAGAAAATGACATTTTATGGACTAATGGATGTACAAATAACTGAAAAAGTAAAAATGTTGAAAATAGCAACAAATTCCATCAAATATTGACAATTTTACAGGCAAATTCCAGTCTGATACAGCGCTTCATGAATAACCATTGGAAAAGTATGCAAATTTGTGACGTCAAGATATGGACTCCTATGATATGTCTCAGTTTAATCCTTTGTTTTCTTAACCTTTATTTCAAAGACAACTGATAATTTTGTATGCCCAGGGAGTTTAATTTGGGAAGCATATATTTTCTTCATTTAAAAATAGCAATATCATTACCAGTACGGAACCCAGTAATTACGAGACAAGTATACAAAGAGTTAACAAAAGAAATACTGACTCTGTTCAACACTCTACATCAGCTTTTTGAAAAGTTACATCTCAAAACGGTAATAGGAACAAAATTCCAGCGGATTGCCATTCGCTTTTGAACTTTTGAATAAAGCTGGCTCTTTTCTACATGCGTATCATCTTGAAGTGAAGGTCACAAACTTATATGGCCTGCACTTCAGGATGCTTGTTGCAGGTAATTGCTCATTGCATATATTAAAGTCCTTTTCTTTTTCAGCAAGATCCATATACAAGACAAATGTGAACATAATTCTATCAAAAATTTTACAATCATATGGCACTGCAAATTGTATTACACAAAGACTTAGATATGGTGGTCAAAATACATAGCTGTCTGTTCCCAACACGTAATTCAGCAGAGCACAACAAGTGCCATTTCTGAATGACCCAAGGACCACTTCCTTGAACCAAAAGTAAAGCATGAAACAAAACATTACCTTCCATATTTGTATGGGATTGGCTTCGGTTTTTCACTCTCAATTTGATGGAGCACAGGAGTAAAAATTCGCCAAGCCTCATACAACTCGTCTCTGAGGAGTAAATAAGAAATTTGAGATGGTTTATTTTGGAAAAAGGGAAAGGGATTCACACATACCATATTACGCCTGTTGCTTTTCTTTTGATATCTTTCAAAGCCTGATGGTGAGTACTAAGTCTTGAACACAGATATATAAATATAAAGGACCCAGAAATGGGGGAGTGGGATACGTGTTCAATGTGGTGAACTTACATCCAATGCTAAGAATTGCCATCACATATATTGACATGCCAAATGTTCAAAAAGATTCATGTACATGCACAATCATAAATCGAGTAAAGCATTTTTTAAAGGTAGCACGGTCTATAAACAGACCCTCATTCCACCTACTATGCCAGAGGACATTTCAAAAGAGAAACTCACGTGCGAACAAAGTTGATTTGACTTCCGGAGAAAACATCGAGAATAAGACGTTCGTAGGCATCGGGCATCACAACACCCTAAAAGATGTGGACAAAGAGTAGTTTAACTTAAAATAATATGGATACATACAGTCATCCAAATATATTTTGCTTCCTATGGTTTTAAAGTTGTATCTTGAGAAATGTACTTCATACCTGATACACCTGACAAGGCTAGGTTAATAGTCAGAGACATTAGGAAACGTTAGGGAATACAGAAACACATCTCATGAATATTCATCTTGTGACAAAATTTGATTAAGAGACATTCGAGACAGTGTCCACCCCATAGACTGGAAAATAATTTTGCATGGTAAAACTCTCCCTTGTTCTACTTAAACACATACTTCTTGTTACGTAGTTCTGTTAGAGGAGACGGATCAGGCTCATGGCCACCCTATGGGTGTACTCACGATGCAGTGCCATTCTGATAACTTGACAACACATACAAACATGGACAGCTACAATGAAGCGATATTTAATTTCATTGGACTCACAGATGATCTCACTCTCTAGCTGATATATCACTTGATTTACAGTCATGCAGTTTCACTGAAGTGCCAATTATTGCATTATGCTGACACACATATAGATATATGGACAGCCACACCAATATGGCATTGGTTTCATTCAGTTCACATACAGACACATTCACAGTCAGATCGATGCGGCACTGTCTTTACATTACATATGGACGCACAGACAAACATACAGATGAGATATTGGTTTCATTCAGTTCACAGACATACAGATAAATAAACAGTCACAATGTTGTGGCATTGGGTTCATCAACTTATACACATACAGAAACACAGACTAATATACCAATGGGATATTGGTTTCATTCAGTTCACATGTATATGCATAGACAGTCCCACTGATGATGCATATACATGATAATGATCTCCAAAGATGCAGGACATAGGTCAAAAGATTGTGTTTACAATATCCACCAGTTTATACCTTGTATCTTGAGCCATAGGTGAGATCTAACTCTGTCTCCTCTGGGCTGAAGGACATACCAGGCTGCTTGGTCATGAATTTGCAATAGACGGCTTCGTTTGGCTGGACACGGATCACCAGCTCATTACGTTTACAACCTCCCTTGAAGATATCACCGGGAACATCGGCAAACTGGACACGAACTTCCGCTTTCCGTTCATTCAAAGCTAAAGATGTCGAGAGATGATGTCACATAACTTGAGTATTAAATGGTACTGAATTGAAACTGGCATGATACAGTCGCACATTAAAGACATGAAGGTATGATCAGGAAAATCATGTTGTACATGGACAGGATGCTGATTGAAAGCACTGAAATATGGCAAGGAATGTGTCTGATCTCAGTAAAAGCTTAGTTTCAAAGCTAATTATAGCTGTAGCATGCTATAATTGCAGTCAATACAATAGAATAAATATTTCATAGCTTTAGCATGCTGTAACTGAAGTCAATTAAATAGAATCGGGGATTGATAGATCCAGCATGCCATATCTATGTGGGGCCAATACACTTTAACCAGGAACTGATGGCTATAGCATGCTATGATTGGAGTTAAAGAATGCTATGGCCTGCTAGAGATGAACCTAGAATTTAGCCATATAGTTTTTTTAACCAGGCATTACAGAGATTCAGCACACGCATCTCTAGCTAGATGAGCCTATTCAATTCTAGGTGCATGAATTGGGAGTCAATAAAACCAAATCATCAATTTATGATAGTTGTGGCATGATGTCATTGGGACCAATACAACAGACAGCCAACAACTAGAAGCAATTTCATCTAATAAACAACACACAAAGTGCTCAACAACAACAACAAAGAAGAAATGAAAGGGGCACCATGGATACCCTGTTAAACAATTTACATGATAGAGAGCAACCTCTGGAGTGTGGGAGATGATTCACTTGATTCTGTCTAGAAATGCATCTGATATTCATCTCAGAATATTGTGTTTATATGCAAGAAAACAGCTATATGCAGAAGGTTAAACAAATGTAAAAGACCACACAACTAACCTTTGCCACACCTGAGAATAAAAGGCACACCTGCAAAAGAAATAAAATGCTGACAAGTTTGGAAAATGGTGACATGAGTTATGTGAATGAATGGATTTTTTTCCCTAGTTGAAAATTTTATTAGACCAATAAAATGGCATTCATCTTAAAGCAATTTTTCACATCATCAAAACTAAACTTTATGACATTAACTATGCATGTAGGACCTTCATCATGGTGTTAATGTTAGTAGAAGCACTATGGTGAGGCTTGAAAGGTCGTGTGACATGAAAATGACACTTTGGAGTATTGGGTGCATTAAGCATTGAGAATGCTGAAAACAGCCACAAATTCCATCCAAATCCGTCAAAGATTGACAAAGTTACAAGCAAAATAGTGTCTCACGGCTGTGTTATGAATAAACATCAATTGGCTAAGTATGCAAATTTGTGATGTCAAGAGATGGACTCCCATGATTTGTCTTATGTTAATGTTTATGTAACCTCTATTTCAAGGACATTTGAGAATCTTACATGCCTAGAGGGTTTCACTTTGGAAGCACGTCTTTTTTCCTTCAAAAATATCGATATCACTTACCAATGTGAAACTCGGTGATAAAGTAATTAAGAGGCAAAACATATAGGGTTAACAAAAGAAAAACTGACCCTGTGCAACTCTCCACGTCATCTGTTATGCATTTTTTCCAAACTTAAAAAAGTCTTATCTCAAAAATGGTAATAGATATAAACAAAATTTCAATGGATTTTCACTCAGGATTTTTCTTTCCAACTTTTGCATGAAGGGTGCTCTTTTCTGGAAGCGTGTCATACAACCTTTAAATGTGTTTTTCATTGCAAAGCAGTTTAAACATTTAATTAAATGTCCATTTTGGACCACCATTCTACAATTCCCTGAATATTAAGTGAAGTGCAGTCTTGACAAAGAGAAACCAAAAGTATTTTAACAATTAAATCACTTAATAAAGAAATGAAATACTATTAAGTATATACTTCCCATAAGGATAATTTATGTATCTGATTGAATCCCCAACCCACATGGTCTCTTTCCCTCCACCTGGTCCTACCCTCCACCTGGCCCTACCACCCCCCCCCCCCCCCCCCCCCCGCTGTCTCTTTCCCATCACCTCCAGTAATGAAATAAAGATCATACTGATACACCTTTAATCCTTAAAAACCCACTCCCCAAAGAAATTGACCTACCGTCCCAACGTTCATTTTTAATTCTGAAGACAGCCGCGGCGAACGTAGGAGTGACCGATCCACGTGGCACCGTAGGGTCGTCCAGGTAACCGTCCTTGGCGTCGCCTTCACCGTCGGGGTCACCTACATATTGGCCAAGCACTGTGTCTTCCAATGTCAAAGGCTGAATGCACTTCAACACTTTCACCTGCAAGATGAAAGGGAGGGGGACTAGAGATGTTAATGGGACGTATGAAAACTTGATATCCAACAAGTGTTAAGACTTTTAATGAATTACCACTTGGGTATTTATCAATACCAAAGTTAGCTAGCAGCAAACACATCTTATTTTAAGCAAAGTTTCTGAACTTGAAAAGGTAAACAACTACCAAGGAATGTGAGCAAGAGGTGATGGAACATTCTGTTCAAATCCATTCTACTCAAATTCATTCTGTCCAAATTTAATACAATAATCTAATAATAATTGTAGTGACTATTCTAGCAGAAACATGTCCTGTCATAAATGAACAGTATGAATAACTACCATGCAAAATGAAAAAATTCTTTTATTTATCAAAGTAAAAAGCATGCTGAAAATGGCTTGCACACCTTTTCGTTTCGGATGTCTTCGGCACTTGTAGAGGCAGGCTTCTCCATGGCAACCAGAGAGAGGATCTGGAACAGATGATTTTGCATGACATCCCTGTAAATCAATAAAAACATTCAGGTTGCCACGTTAGAGAACTTGCACTAAGAACAACGACGACAGTGACAGTTATGATTACATCAGGAAGGTAAAAAGACAAGCCGCTTATACATCTTGATACCTATACACCATAGAACATTTCATACTTTTTAAAGACTTGCACACAAGGTACCCCTTCCAAACTTGAAGTACAAGTAGCGATTTGGAAGTCACATCAAGATATTTGCAAATGCAATTTCTGCATTTCCGAGAGAAGCTCTGATTGAATGGCATCCCTAGATGCTGGCAGTTCCTGGTTCCACTTAAATCAAATGCTTTAAATTTACAGTTAAAAATTTTATCTCAAATGCCAAACTTAAGTCTCATAAACTTATTTTAACATTAATTTGATTCAGGAAAATAAGTCATATTAAAAAGCTCTATTCACAAAAGCTTTGTATGCTCCTTGATACCAACAAAGACTCAAAAAATTGAGAGGGACATCGAGAGAAAAGCATTAAAGTATCTCATGGTAGTGATACTTCTAACCAAACACTGAGGCCAACTCACATCTGAGGAAAGAACTTCTGCCCTTATCAACGAAGTTAGTAGACCACTTGTTGTGGTCTTTGAGTGTACAATGTCAAAATTTCATTAAAGGAACTGATGTAACAGATAGTTGGGTCAAAAGCACCAACTAAAAACATCCATTGAATTAATTTCAAAATAGAACATTAAAGAATTTCTGGAAATATTCGGAAGAAACTTAAAATATTGTCACCCCCTACAAAATTAAGTCACCAAGTTTGTTGCACTGAATTTGGCTGCACTTAGTGTCCTCAGTCCTTTTAAATTCTGAAAAGCTAAAGGAGAAATGGTTTGGTTAGAACATCACAGAACTTACTACTGGTGCAATCCATATTGAGCTATGCTCCGTGGACTAGACCCCTCAGAGTGTCAAATGTCGTCCTTATTTACAGGTTTCTGGTTTTGAACTCACCTGATGATCCCAAAGTCATCAAAGTAGCCCCCTCTGCCTTGTGTGCCGAAGGGTTCCTTGAAGGTGATGACAACACTGGAAATACTGTCACGATTCCAGATTGGACCGAAGATTCTGTTCCCAAACCTGAGAGGGATGCAAGGGGAAGGACGGAGCAAGCAGAAATAAGGAGGAATGAGAACATTATCAAGGCTAAAAAAAAAATAAGCATCAAATAATCCCCTTTCATGCATCAACCAAGAAACAATAGTTTAGCATTTTCAGTAAAAAATGAATCTCTACCTTTTCACTTAATGTAGTAATCTAATCACTGGAAATTGATTGTGGTAATCAGACACATAATACATTCCTGAGAGAATTAAGCAATTGCAAATTGTTCTAGCTATTCGCCTGAGCAACTTGGTGCAAATAAAATGAATTATTCACAGACGAGATTTTAGCCAATCAGCGATTGTTATTAGGACTATGTTTAGGGTAAGAGGTTAGGTTCATGCAAATAATGGAGGTTATATGACCATAGTCTTTTGTCTTTTGTTCGTGGAATAGAATAATTGAAAATAGCTGCCAGGAGAGAGGGATTCCCAATCACACATCATCATAGCAACCTTTAAACACCAAGTTCTGGGAAAGTGGAAAAATACTTTTGCTGATTTGCTGAAGAAAATTTCTGGAGAATTTTTCAAAACTGATGGAAGACTTACTGCAGGAGGAATATGTAAGTCAACTTTAGACGTGAAACAACCAGAAATTCTTCCAGTTTTCACAGTTAACCTATCCACCTGAAACAAACTAGATCACTTGTTCATGTTTTTGTAGCAAAAGGTTTAAGATCTAACTTTAAACAGAGAGGGAATAATGCAGGGATATTTTTCTCAATGGAAATCAAATGAATGCCCTTCTAACAGAAATAATCCTCATTATTTCATTTTCTGCACACGGTTAACGAATATTTTACGGGCCGAAATTGCCTTTTTCCTCAGGATGCAGAAAATATTACATTTCCTGGGTGCCAATTAGCATTTCTTTTGATGATGACAGAAATGTAAGATGATCACCCAATTCACCAAAATAAGAAAAGTCTGATAAAAATTTTCCCAAAGTAAGAAAGAACTTGTGCAACGATAACAAACAAGTACCGAGAGATGTAATTTAATGATTAACATTGTTGTTACCATTTATCGTATGTACACAACTGAATCTTCTTACATAATATTCTCATGAAAGGAACCAAGAAGTGCATGACCTCTCCTTTTGTGAAATATTAGAATATCATTAGAGGGAAAATTACCTATCTCTCTCATTTGAGAAAACCCAACCCAATAACACCCTAAGCACACCTGTAACAGCTGTGCCACAGCTAACCTGACAATCATGAGATTCTGAACCATCTCTTTGCCCAGGTAATGGTCAATCCGGTAGAGCTGATCTTCCTGAGAACATGGAGGAGAGATGGGACGACAGCTCCGTGGAGGTCTGCAAGTCACGGCCAAAGGGCTTCTCAATGATGACCCTGGTCCAACCCCTGTGAGATACAAATGTTTATTATTGGAAGAAAGTCACTGAAAATGTAAACTAAACACATTGCAAATATACCAGCAAAGTAGATCTTTTTCCTTGGATGAAAATATTACAGTTTTATAAAGAAGAAAGTTATCATTGCACAATGTAACAATTATCACTACAAAGTCTTAAAGTAGATTGCGCTGTTAATTCCTGCATTTTCAAAAGAGGAGCAAAGAACTGGCTGTACTCCTTACAATTGTGAAAAGCTATAAACACTACCATACCTTGGTGTTTTCATAAAAAAATAACATATTGCCAAATTTCCCATGGCAATGCTTTTGCAAAACAGTTTTGTTATGGTTATTCACTTGGAAGTCCTGTACAATTATCACAGGATTCCCTTCAGCTAAGATTTTAGCCAAAAAGATAAAATCAATCTTCTACCAAAATTAATTCTATAATTGGTGAAATTTCTCACAAAAGAAACATGGCATAGATGTTGTTTTAGAGGTTGGTATCCAATGGAAGAGAACAATAAAGGCCATTTCTTTTTCATCGAACAGCACATCCTACTTCAACAAACTGACATTGCCAAGGGAGGTGACATTATGGCAACTGCCATTGCCAAGGGAGGCACATCCTACTTCATCGAACTGCCATTACCAAGGGAGGTGATATTAGGGTTTAGTCATGCCCTGTCAACAAGCTCCTCTGCTCACCCTACACTGAATTAAAAGAGTGTTCTTCCCACTTTGCAAGGAGCAGTGAACCTCTGGTTGTGAATTGAAGGTAAAGATGACCTAACACTGAAATAAATACAGAAAGGCATCAGCCACTTTGTATCTCGCTAATGTTTATTGACACAGCTTGGGATGTCATTGACAGGGAAATATTTCATTTTCTTTGAGAATGAAAAAGACAATCTTTAGACACTTGCAACAGCTCCAATGTAAACAATCTGTCAGCATTGTTTACTAACACCCATGGATGGACAAAAGGAGAGGTGCAGAATACAGCCGAACTTACTTTTTGGCCATGGCACAATGTCTGAGGTTTTTGGTGACATCTTTGTAGACACTTGGTGGCAGAGCAAGGTAATACAATCGGTTGCACTTTTCGTCCTTCTCGAAGGAAGATATGACCTCACCCAAATGCTCAAACTCAGATGGGTCAGTGTAGGAGCCCTTCACGTAGCGGTTGGCCTTGAAAAATTCTTCCAACTTTTTGTCATCACCCTCCCGTAGCTGTCAAAAGGGAAAAAAAATGAGCATGTCAGAAAAATTCTGATAAATCTACAGATGTCATCTACATGAGGTGAAAATAATGTAATTAATATTGTAATAGCGATGACTTGTGCTTGGTAATAACATTCCTTGTTTTACATGTAATAATATCACAGGCCATTATCAAACACTGTTGTCTTCATTTATTACATCATTGGTCAATGGGTGAGGGGCAATCCCTCTGAAGCTCAAATGACCTACAACTCAGTGTTTATGGCAAAGGTGTGAGATTGCATGACTCCTAAATTTGTATCCTAAATCTACATCCCACACAAAGATAAATCTTAAGCGGCAAAATCCTGAGAATTCAATAGGATTCACTCCGAGGACCCGAAATTCTTTTGTTCGGGTCATCGGAAAGTATTACAATACAAAGGCACACCTATGCCAGCCTGACCACATACAGGTAGGTTCCTTTGCTGACACAAGGAACCAAAACAGAACGTGATCAAAATAATTGTTTTTTCCTGGTCTTCACGGTGCTTTCATGGTTTTATAATGTTAAAGACATTAATTTTATGGAATTATAATGATGAATGTTTGCATTATCAGTATGAGATATAGGTAGCATCGTACCTCATTTTACAGTAATCAATTTATTGACCAAAGGCACAGAGGCACTATTCTCAAGATCACTCTATGATTGGACCTGATATGATGATCCAAAAGTCATCAAAATAGTCTCCAGATTCAGCTGTGGGTGACAAACGGAACCTCACCTAGACTGCGCTGGTTCTATTTCAAATCCCGACAATTTAATGTTGAAAACACCCCATATAGGTATATAATGTACCAAGTCAGAGAATTCAGAATATGATAAAAGCTATCCATTTTTTCCCATCACTCCGACCACTTGATGGGATTACATTCTTAAATACATGTTGATCTGTATCTCCACATTATTTCCCCCCCCCCCCCAAAAAAAGGTACATACAATCTTAGAAAAGCACTTGAAACTGTACATTGAATCATCTATATGATATAACTGTGTAATGGGGAAGGGGGTATTGCATGTAATGTTTACTGATTTTTAACAAAATATGCAAGTAATCAGATTCCAGTTCTGGTGATTGAAGAACACTAGTTGGATATATTAATAAAACTTAACGCCATAAAGTCATCAGTGTTCTAGCAAAGTAAGGTCTTGAGTTAAAATGTTCATCTCTAGTATATACACTGCAATCCCATATTGCCTCCGTGACCCCACTCGGTCATTCGTTAATACGCATACAACCTTCTGGTCGGTTGCAATATTTCCGTTACTGTAGAACTCTACTTCACCCCACTTCAATCCTGAATGTAAGATCCAAACAATCTCCTTGCCAGTCCAACCAAGTTTGATTAAATTTTCTTATGTTAATACCATCCTTCAGAAGCTAGATGAAGAATGTTAATCAAATTTGTGACACTCCCTTTTCCCATTGACTGGATGGAAAACACATTTCTAAGTCAAGGAAGACACAGGACAAGTAGAGACACTGCTTCTTTTTGTCATTTGAGGCCTTTGCAACACAACCGTACTAAATTAAATCTTCCTGCACAGACTCACAGTGCAAATAATAGACAATAAAAGGATACTTGTAAGAACATACAAATCACTGGTGAAAAGAAACTAGGTGCAGACCTAAAACCTTTCGAAATATGTCCACGAAAATTTCATCAACTTGGACACAAGGTACTTTTCTAGACATGCCACCTGATAGCAATGGCCATTATATATATCTGGAATTATTTATTGCTGATTAGGGAAGTTCTTAAAAAAATGCAAAAGAAAACAAAACTGAACTACAGACATTCAGAATACAAGGATCAAATTTTGAAAGGGAGCACTTTACCAACTTCAATGAGGAAATAGCATTTTATTTTCTGATATTTTAGTTTCTGATATTTATTATCAATAGTCCATGGAAAACACCCACCTTCATTGCTACATTGACTTGAATCTAGGACAATTGTAAAAGGAACTTCAACTCTAACAGAAATGCAAAGGAAAAGTAGTTCACAATGCAGGAAAGTTCATGATACCAGGGCTGCTACCAAGGATATGGCTTCAAACTCCCCAGTGCTGAATGAGTGCTACATATAAAATCAAGTGTTGACTGTTCCCTATTTGGAACACCCTCTGCACTGAGTATTTAATTAAAACTTTACTTGTGCAGTACCTCAAAATTTCAGTTTACACACATAGTTACAAAGTAGTGGTTCAAATATGGTAATGACATAAAATGTCAGACTATTTTACAGTCAAGTATGTACCACACCTGCAATACGGTGTGTGCTGATACATCATCAACATACAATACAGTCTTGTTCCTGGTGCATAAAACAACCAGACTATATTCTGGTTTCCTTCCTGTAATCTGAACTTTGTTACCCTCTCTTGGTTGAATATGGTATTAAATTAAACCTACATCTGAATGTGCTATGGAGTATTAAGTGGAACTACTTGAAATGACAAGTGAAGTGGCTGGAGGGGATGCATAAATGGTTCTAGTTATAACACTGAGGACATGATCACTTCAATAAAGGTACAAGGGAGTTGATGTGATTTTAAAATTGTGAGTGTATGGGGGGTGGGGAAGACACCTGGCCAATCTTGATAAGAAGGCTAAGAGCAAGAGACTCATGCAAAAATTGTGACAAATGTTTCAATATTTGTGAGTACTATGGAAATTTCTTTCCATCGGAAAGCCATTCTTCTGAGATCCTTTTAACAATTGTAGAAGAACAGAAGACATTCTATCATGACTTACATGTACTTTTTTGTTACCTCACTTTCTGGTTTCAGGTCACAAAAAGTGGGAGGGACAAATGTATCAGCATCCCCACTAAAATCAGTGGGGGGGGGGACATGTCACAAAGTGACATAATCACTGTACAGGCTTTCATGTGAACCCGGCAAGGAAGTATGACCATGTAGGATTTTTAAGAAAAAGTTAGATGTAGGAGGAAGTTCCAAAAAGTAGGAAAAATAGGATAATGTAGGACATGTCCCGCTGCCCTTCCCCCAAATAATGCCCATTGTAAAGGACAGGTTGTTGGTAAAAGCAAGAAATTCTAAAAAATATGTTTTTCAAAATATAATTGATCAGCTATTTTACCAACATTTCAATTACAGAGTAGTTTTGCCACTTCGTCATAACTTCTCTCCAGGGTGGAACAGGGAGAATGAAAGAGGACTGGAATTTGGAGACATGAATAATCCAGAAAAATTCCAATTCTACAAAAATCATCCCTGTTTGCAAGAAAAAGTGGTAGAGTGGGGAGACACAAAGAAAGGATGCGGAGAGAGGGTTCAAGAACGATGCAAGTGAGATCAGGTTTTCGCACCCAATCTTCTCCTTCCTTCCTTCCCTCCCGACCCACCCTATGATGTGTTTGAAGAAAGATGAGTATACTTAGAAGCAAATCATACCTTCATGTATGGTTTGGTTTTCTTCTTAATGTCTTCGATGGACAGCACAGACCGGGCATATCCAACAAAGATGGTTTTCTTGGGCAGAAGTCCATCCCTAAAGAGCCACCTGGTGTTGACAAACAAAGAGAATGTTGACCAAACACACAAAACAAAAACAATGCATCGTCACATACATACTAACAAAGGAATTAGCAGAGAACTGAACATGAAATTATGCAAATTAACATTTCTACTTTTCAAAAGAGTACTTCAACTTTTCAAAAGAGTACTCTAGCACTTACATAAATGACTACTGACAAGAGAAAAACTTGACCAGTGACCACCATTGGGAAGCCTGTCCTGTCTACAAGAACTCCAGAGAGAGGGCTCTCAAACAAACAAGTGGAAAATTTAATAATTTTATATATTTATCATAGGAAAAAGACATGTGCCACCAATCTTAAGGATGTCTTGCAACAGGAGCAATTTCATCTCTGATTCAGACTGCTAACATCTTGCTAACATTTTCACCGATTCCAATCAGGCGTACTGCATCATGGTCAAATGAGCTCTTTCATCTGTCAAGCAGGCAACTCTCTTCCTACAATGGCTGAGAAAAATGCACCAGCAAACCATATGCTTCATTCCACATTCAAAAGGTTAATGGATCGGAAGGTGCTCCACGCTCTATGCACTGAAGATGTTTGTACAAGGCAGTCAGAATCGTACAATTTTAGGCTATTCATAAATACATGAACTGGAACATCAAAGGGTTTGTGTGATGCTAGAGACCCAATGGTGGAAAAATTTTGTTAAACAGATAATTATTTCTATAATGGAAACAAGTCTTGACCAAACACGATAAATGCTTCTCCTTGAATCTACTCTGTCATTTTCTCAACTCCCCAAGAATCATTTGATGTCCTCAGTCCATGAAATCTCTTTGAACAGACATTCCTGTCATATATTCTTTCTTGTAACAAGCAAATGTTCTTCAGAACTCTTCCCAGATTTCAACATGATTTAAGATGCACTGTACCAATGCCAAAATAGTGATAGAGGTTACTAACAGATGGGTGACACCGCAGTGCAGAGATCCAATGACTGTGGCAGGGCAAGGAGCTGCAAAATGTGAAGAAAGTAAACCCTCATGATTGAAGGGCATACATTGGTGGTCATCAATAAGTTTTTGCACTTTTCTTGAACCTCTTGGCCCATAAAATGTTTATCTTTGGATTACAACGGAACCCTGATTACCTGTCTTACATACCATCAAATCCCCACAACTCACTGGTGTGGGTCTTCATCATTATTTCTACATACCCCTTGCTTACTCTTGCATTATTACAGTTTGACCTAGCCTAAAGTGCAATCAAAATCTATGCTGACACTGGGCCCTGTACAACTACGCCCACCCTCGTTTGGCTTTCTCTCTGGCCATAAGCAATGTGTATTTATCTGTGCTCAAGCAAGGTTCTGCTCCTTGATTGACAGCAAATTTGAAAGGTGCAGAATAGCTCGTTCTACACAGAATATACACAGAGGGCCCATCGTTTTTACATGTGGACAAGTTTAAGACAGGCTGTTGGAGGAACTAGAACCAAGTGATTTGCAGAAATGGAACTGTCTGGGACTTAAACACCAAGCAAAACAAAAAGACTCAAAACCATATCAATAAAAATTTGAATTCGTTTCATACTTAGCTTTTCAGGATTTCCTCCATTTTGCATGTTCCATGCTGTACCATCCCTATAATCCCTGCTGATATACTGTAAAGTATCATGATCCCTGTTACGCATGGTGGTGCGACCAATGAGGCACATAGTGGTATGATCATGAAAATAAACTTGGATGGTACTCTTGTTCTCAAGTTGGTATTGATATTTTCGTGCCACCACTACTCAGTACCGACATATCACCGACATATACCGACATATCACCGACATATCACCGACATATCACCGACATATCACCGACATATCACCGACATATTTTATAGCCGTAACAGTACACAGTGTACGGTGTAAACTACTGTATAGCCTTTCACTGTTCAACCATTGAGTTCAACATGGCTACTTTCAGCTAGGAAAATAATTACATCAATAGCGTTTCACTGCTAGTTGCTCATTGTGTTACAAACTTGTCAGAGTCAGATTTGCCCACATGTAGTAGTCATCTGAGGCACATGGTAGTGTAATCCCTGGGTAGATTAACCACGGTGTAATGACTAGGACACATGACAGTGTGCCTCAGTGGCAACTGGTAGTGTAACTTCTGGGCACATGACAGTGTAATAACTGAGACACATTGTAGTGTCATAACTGGGAGATATGATAGTGCACCTCAGTGGCATATGGTAGTGTAACCCCTTGGGCACATGATAGTGTAATAAGTTGAACACACTGGTAGTATGATCCTAGAACACATAATAGTGTTGTCCATGGGACAAACGATAGTGTTATCCATGGGATGCAGCAGGGTACTCAAGGTACTGTGGCTACCTATCATAGACTGTAGAAAAACAATTAGGGATCACAACTAGTATTGTTTTCTTCGGTGGACCACAGAATCTGAAGTGACTGTCTAATTACTTGTTCTCTCTGAAAAAAAGATCAGAAAATCCACACCTTTTGATTCACTTATTTAAAATGACTTCTCTCTAATAGTGGAAGACTTTGTTACAATGCAATTGCATTTCATCAATTAACTCATCAGACTCTACAATACCTATTTAGCAAATTCAAACCTTCTCATTTCGTTCCCACTTCCTTACCTTCTTTAACTTCTTTATCTACTGCAGCTACTATGACACACATCTATGCTATCCAGAGCTAGAACTTCTAATATGTCAACACACTTGGGAAATTACAAACCTCTGAGACAGCAATTTTCTTACTTGAAATCAAATGTACATTTCACCATCCTTCAAGCTGCACAAGAGATGGTCATATCGAATAATGAACTGTCATTCTAAAAAGCAAAGATCATTTCCAGCCAATAACCAGAGCGTAGAGGCAGCACATGTGCTACGAACGATTAAAGTGCAAATTTAAGCGACAGTGCCCCCTGAGGGACGTTTCAAAACTGGTATCAAATATTCACTTAATGGGCATTTCCCATCAAAAGAAGAAGTGAATGGTGAATGATTATTGCAGGTTCTGCTTGTCTTCCTGATAGATGAGATGACTTTCAAAATTACTCTGCCAGGAAATTAGAATACGTTCGATCAGATACGGATCCTAGATATTACAGTGGTAACGTGGTTCTATTCAAAATGCACACTGCAGATCCTGGGTAATTCTTTGCCAAAATTACAGCCTTCACTTTAAAGGAGCACATTGCAATAAAATGCATCCATCTAGTTTGAAAAGACTACTGCTTTAAAGACTAAGACTACTGACTTAAAAAAAAAGATTGTACTGAACTTGTTAACTATGATGATTTTTTGCGTGTAACCGTTGAAGTACTGCTTGACAACAGCTGACCTCATAGAATCAGTGGCATTTTCTCTAATGGAGCTGGTCAAAGTTATGATGCACAGAATTTTCACAATAATGGAGCTCTTTCAATAAGAGAGGATCATTTTATGAACTTTCAATTTCACCCCATGGACACTTTAAGATACAAATATTTAATGTTAGATGTCTGAACTCAATGTTGAAATTGTGATTTTATCAATAAATCACTCATGCACACATGTACAGTATCAACTTTCACTTTACTTTCAATACTTCTCCATATTAACTGCAGGTTTTACGTTAGAATAATTACTTCAAATCATGAAGCAGTGACTGTCACTTTGTTATCAGGTCACAGGAATATACCATGCTAAGATTTCACTATAGAAAAACAAGACATCCTACTACCACAGAGTTTTTGGCAGACTCTTATGTTAGACCAAACCATTGCAACTCATACACTGACATGTGACTGCAAACAGTAGTAGATTTCATCTTCAAATACATGATGAAAATATGCAAATAGAACAACATTTGCTTTGAACCTCTACAAAATTCAAGATTTAGTTGAAATCACGTACACTGTGTATCATTCCATTCAGTAAAATGTGGATACATCTAACGTGGATGTCTACAAGCAGTGGCTGTTTTTAGCCACCTTTAACCTAACAGATCCTGGGAGGAAAAAAAGAGTTTAATCTCTGAAGAGCACTACTACCAGGAGTGATACGTGACACCAACACCACTCCTGCATATCAACAAGCTGTAACCCAAGTTACTCAGATGACAGCCCGGTGGAACCGGTGCACAGCGATCTCTAGGGTGGTTGCCATAGAGCGGAACATGAACACGATTGCTTGCACTTCTTCTGAGAACAAAGTTTCTCATCCATATTCATTACTACTGAAGCACAGCTGGGGACGAAATTCTCCTCACAACTACAGACAATTTACAGAATAAATTAAAGAGTTATGAAGACGTCTTATAATATTCATCAAAACAAATGAAAAGAATTTTGTACATTCCCGAAAGTTTAATTCAGAGGCAACAACCCTTGCTTTACTGCTTTAAAAAGTGTAAGATGATAGTCTTTTGTACATGCCATGAGTTTGAATATTAAAGCTTGTGTGGTATGTTTGACAGTTTCCTTTACAGGCATAGACCTCTACAATTTCTCTCACAACAGGTTCACTTTGTGACATCAAATTAAAGAATGTACAGTTTAAGTCTGATTCTGTATTTGAAGTAAAAAAGTTCCAAGAACACAAATCTCTATGTTGATGACACATAGTCTACAATCACACCTTCACACTGTTGTGGTGGTTCTCCAAAATTCCAGGTGCTTCCAAAAAAAGTAAACACGTTAAAAATTAATACTGCAAGTCCACACAAAAGACAGTCTGCATCTTCCACAGGAGCAACGCAGAAAAATAAAATGTTTGTCATTTTCTTCATGTTAGTTTTCAATTTGCTCATACTTTGAAAAAAAAAAGCCCATTTCAGGAAAGGGGTGCATGATTGAAGAAGTTCAATTGTAAACTGTCCATTTTCATTAAACCTGACTATTTCGTTTCTGGTCAGTGATGCTTATGTGTGTACATTCAAATGCATAACTATAGCCTTCATAGAGCTCAGAATTATTATAGATTCTCTGATTTTACCATGTAACCTGTGACAAAAGTGTTTGCTCCAATCGAAGACTCATGAATATCACAATCCTAGCATTAAATCTGGATGAAGCATTTGTTGATAACATCAGCACCCTGATTACATTAACCTCCTTGAAGGATATTCTACAGACAAGTTAAGAGGTTTTTAAATGAAAGAGGAAGTTTTCCACTGCAGGTACTGTACTTTCAAGCCCATACCAATATTTTGTTCTTAGTTCAAGATACTGGTGTTTCAAAAATTGACTACTCTGGTGAAGAAAGACTTCCAGTTGCCTTTTGGTTACCAAATGCAAAGTTGCAAACTACTGCAATAAGCCTGTTGTTTTTTTTTTTTTGAAATTGAAGTGCTTGGTTAAGCTTGAAATTTGACATCAATAACAAAGTTACAGTAGGTTGTGTTTAAGACTGATTGACCTTAAAATTTTTTGAAAATTAATGTTAAATGAACTATTGTACTGTTTCATAAACTATTGCAATGTTTCTTATGAGACATTCAAGATAATGAAGAAACACGAAGGAAAGGACATTCAACCTGTTGTGACTACGTGACATCATGGATTTCCCATAATGCAATATACCAAACTCCAACATAGATATTCCCTTAAATATCCATATTTTACAAATAGAACATGCTATTAAGATATATGGTTTCTACCAATAAAGAAAGAAAACTTCCGCCAATTTTTGTGTAATGTAAATCTTCTTCAGTGACCAATCCCTTTCAATGAAAACAAAGAAGATGATTGGTTGATACAAAGGCACAAGCACATTGGAATCATCTGATGTGAGGGAACAGAAAAGCACATGCTGATGGCTCCCATGCGAAAAATAAATTTTATCAAATTCGGTGAATCAGAAGTGTTACAAATGCAAACATGGCAACGAAAAATTGCATGACATTATCAGTATTACAGAAATGAAATGAGATATGTCTATTTTGCTTAAGAGGCAATGTCACTTTATCAACAGAAACCATTGAGTAAAGTACACCAATTGCACTTTGATGACTATTTAAATTCCAAGTACACTGAAAGTTAGAGAAACTGTGACATTTAATTTACTTTTCCAAGGCAATTTTTTTCACAAGCTTTAGGTAAGAAAATGTTTTGAAATATGGTTTCCACAACATTTTCCATCACATCTTAACCACCCACTGCACCCTTTTCTTGAAAAATGTAGGACATACTACTTGTAGTTGGGGCCAAAAATGTGGCCATACTTGCTGGATATTTATCAAAATAGCATACATCCAAGCATGATGAGAAATTGCTTTGGTTTTACTGTTTGCAACAACGCATGCTAGCAGAATATCTGTCAGCCCCAGACTCATGACACAGTCAGCAAAACCTAGTCAACAATATTTGTGAGTTGGAACTACAAAGAGCGATATTTCACTCCACTACTTCCATTTTTTACTTTTTTCACTTGAGAAGTTATTACGAATTAATAGGACAAGGTCTACATCAGCTTTACTTCCATTGCTAAAACACCTTTATATTTTACACTCAAAACTTTCTACTTTAAAAACTCAAAGCCCTTCATACTGCATCTTGCTGGAAGGCAAGAACTTCAAATGATCCCAGATCGCTGCTTGTGGCAAAACTGTGCGATTGTATTAGGTGAAGCACACATTGGCAATGGCAAAGTACACAAGCCACAGCAAGTTCAGAAGAATTCATTACAAGGGGAGATGATGAATATCTGAAAATAAACAATTGACCACACTGTTGCTATGGTTACAGAGCCACAGCACGTTGAGGTATGAGAAATTAATAAATGGAAATCCATGCTCCCGTTGTGATAGTGTTGGGCACTGCAGTAAAACCACAAGGAGACGAAATAAACTTCCATCTTGTACATTGTTGGATTAGTTAGTTGAGCTATGTACATTAATTACCACACTGTGAGAGGAACATGAATGAAACATGATGGTAAGATGAACAACAACTGAAGTGAAATTGAGTGAAAATGTTAACCTCATTGCAACACAACTGTGAGCCATATGATGGATACATACATTATTATGTCTGTAAACTGAGGAAGGCAAAAATGAAGCTTTCTATACATGTACTTCCACTTAACTTTTGACATTCAGTATTTATGAACAGTGGTTCTCTTCAGCATTTCTTCATCACAGTTAGTCTTTGAAGCAATGTAAAAACAAATAGTTACTCTGGGAAAAGTTACTTGGCTGACAATGAACAGTCTCAATACATATAGTTATACATACAGTTCTACCTTACTTTAGGCTAATGCACCTCACAATCACTGTGCCACACCATAGTTTTGTGTACTTTATAAACAGCCTGAGCTACAACACTATAGACAAGACTTTAACAACAAAAGCCTGATTCACAGCTTCCTCAAGCACAGCATAATTAACAGTTAAGTGCTACTTACTGTAATACATTTGGGTACAGTTAATTTACTGTGGGCAAACATGTCACTTATTTGCACTGGCTGTAGAACAGTGCCTTTGAAGAATCTAGTGCTCAAAGATATCCAGTTCTCAAACAGATTAACTACCAGCAGTCACTTCTACAGGCAACTACACATAGCACACTAGTAGCTACAGTATTACATTGTACTTGACTTCAGCTGTAATTAGGTATTTAATATTCTTTCAGCTGAAACATCCACAACTTTCTACTTCTATAAGAAGGAATGATTACATCACAAATTTTTTATTTGCTATACAGTACCATAATTGTGTAAACAAGGACCAATATGGTGGGGATTCATGACACCAATTAATTTGTTAAGTGTTGTAGCGGCCATGACTGATGGTCTAATGAAGTCTATTATTACATTAATTATAAATATTAATGTATAATATGCACAGTTCCTAGAGACATGAAAGCATAATCCTGCATTCCAGCATGTAATTCCTGTGAGCATAATCCTACAAGTGTACTCCTCAGTGTAATCCTGTGAATGTAATCCTATAAGAGTACCCTTGAGTATATATCTTGAAAGCATTACTTCCCCAGTGTATCCCTGCATGTAATTCTATGGGCATAGCCCTACAGGCGAAATCCTGTGGGTGTTCTCCTGAGTGTAATCCTATGGGCATAATCCTATGGATGTTCTTCTGAGTCTAATCCTGTGAATGTAATCCTATGAATGTAACCTGAGAATAACTGCAAGATTAAATGCATTCTCAAGTAGAGTGGAAGTTTACCTTTTCCAGTTATAAGAGCGCACTCATGTTTACACAAATTACGAACTGCCAGAGAAATTACCATACTGTTTCAGACTTTTTTCCCTTTTGTGGCACAAATGTTAAAGTAATAGTGTGCTTTGGCATTGCCAGCATACCAAATTAACTATTTACTTTCGCAACACAACCAAGGAGGATTATCCTCCCTAAAATGGAGCTATGGTACACAGTGAGTCACTATTTTGTCATCCTATTCTTCCAGTACACTCATTCAATGGATGGTGCACAGGGACCAACCTTCTAACCTTTAGCAAATAAAGAAACTAGGGAAGCCACCACCCTCCCCCTCCTCCCACCTTTCCCCCTCCCCCAAAAATGAGAATAGAACAAAAAAGAAGAGAGGAGACAAAATGAAGATACATATATTAACCAGGTAAAAGCAAAAAAACTGTTACTGGTAGGGCTTTGAAATACTCAACCACTTTTATAGCTATGTGTTCTACTTCTGGTTTATTTTCTAGTTTTCAGAATAGTAATGTGAAAGCTGTCATGATGCACAGTTGTACTGTAATGTGAAAATCTTCATTTGTATCCTCTATACGTAACTGATGAACAGAAAGCCAGCCAGAATACTTGTCTTTCAGATTCAAGGAGGCCAGGGCCCAACTCGTGCTTCAGGAGCATCTGGCCAACAGGCCCCGGTTCTTTACTAGTTTTTGCACCGGGTCAAAAATGCAAAACAGGGTGCACATTCATTCATAGTCAGTTGAAAAAAGTAATGATTTACATCAGGCTTTGAGGTTGTTGCGAAGTCGCAGTGTGCTTTAATGTGATCATGACACCACGTATCTTATGTACAGGCAGTGGCGACTGATGCAGTTCTTCGTACACTGAATTTTGCCACACATATTTTATGCTGTAGTTAAACTTGGATCTGAGTAGGAATTTCAGAACCAGGTCCTGCCTGACATGGTTGGTTGGGTACCTGATGGAAGCTTATTTTTAACCCCTATGGATTTCACTCACACCAGCTTTACCAAAGAGCTCCTCACAATGTACCATACCTTAAACTAGGCTTAGGGTCATGTTACCATTCTTCTGTAACTTTTACACTTCACACTTTACCTCTACAAGCATTCCTGGGGACTGACTTTCTATGGAGAGTTCCATGCCGATGATTCTACCTTTTGAATTATTTGTCCAGAGTTTTGAATTTTCCATCTTTAAATATATTCAGCAGTTTGCACAATGCACAATGGCTTGTCCCTTGCTATCAGACCTGGTTACAGAGCAAGGATATGATAATAACTAACCCAGAGCACACAGCTCTATCCTGCAAAATATCCTGCAAAATAATAACTTTATGTTGATGGCAACCCCTTGTAAAGGAAGCAGCAAGAGTAATGAGCTTGTCACATTGTTAAAAATGCATATCCAGGCACTACCAGCATTCACACCAGCAAATATTGTCTTGTCTTTTACATTTGTATTAAAGTAACAACACTTTGCAATACACATCGACAAAAACGCTAGAAGACTATTTGTTCAGCTGTATTACAGTATATGCTATGGCTTTTAAGTTTACTTGCTAACTGTTGCTGACATGCCTTGGGGCAAAAGATATAGTCTAAAAAATGTTCCATTTTTTATTGCAGTTTCAAAATATTATGTGTCACAAACAACTAAGGAATGGTACATTTTCCTTTAATTTTGGTCTAGGGATGGCCTACATACAAAATTATTTGTGTTCAATGGCAGTCTTGTACAGTATTCTGCAAACAATTTGGGAAATCCACACATCCATGGTGGAAATAACAATATTTGGAAGCCAATTCACTGTACTAGTGTCTTGGCTTTTTTTTTCTTGACACCAACAGAGCCTGACATAGTTAATGCTTTCAATGGCACTCTAGAGAAGATATTTCAAAAGTAATTACATTACCTATGACTGTTGCCAATAGTACCCAATCCATTTAATTCTGACAATTTCCAGAAGCTGGCTGACACATGTATGCATCCTGTCACAAACACTTGTCGTACATTTACAAAATACAGCCATATGGGTGAAGTTGCTAATTACAACAGATTATAGAAAGGCTGAATGGATTCTGTGTTGATCTGGTAATAAAGGATTACAAACAAGGAAAGAAATAGGAGAACAATATCATCATTCCTCATAAAATTTGTATCAAATTCAGAAATGTTTTATTTTCAAAATACTGCCACTGAGCTGGAAGTGGCCACCACTGACTACTTTAGTATGAGGCCATATACTGGGCTATATCAGTAACAAATAATGCCACGGTTCGTGTTTGCTGAATTTTGATTGTTTAATATTCTTGCTTTCATTTATTCTTCACAACAGATGGTGTCATTAGTTCACTCTGAAACCACCCTCTTTACCATCGACCACTCTGATTTTCAGAAACATGTGATGTGTTTAATTTTCATTAATGATCGTATCTTTCCATAAACCCTTCAACAAAAGATTACAAGGTACCAACAGCAGGGGCAGTTCTACGGGGAGGCTAGGAGGGCTAGAGTCCACAAAAGATGCGATAGCTCTCCCAGAACTGAGCATATGATTTATATAAACTATCATTTACCTTTACTTTTTGGAAAAGTAAGCTGTTGAAATTCAAGACAACAAAATGAATGTCTAGATGTTTTACACACAGGCCCGAAAAAGTGCCATTTTCGATAATCTGGAAGGGTTTTTTGGCAAAACATTTCTTGATGCAATATGAGTCAACAATGGGAACTGATTGAGGGACGTCCCCCACATTTTTGGGAAAAGGAGACACTAACACACTTGTCTTACCACTTCTTGTGACCAGAAACTGAACTAGAACAGCACCGATCAAGGCCTGACCAAGAGCTCAAATTCTCACCAGTGTGACTACCCTACAGCACAGGAGATGTTGCACATATCATAGAGGAATATGTCTCACATGGCCAGTGAAGTTCTTTACGTATTTTTGTCAGTACAAGTATAATGTTAACATGCTGTCCTTTCATCATTACAGACAGATAAAGTCAAATAATTTAGAGTCAAATAATGTTTTTGAAAAAATTAGAATCAAACAAGCACTTTGTCCTTGGAAAAAAGCACTACTGGATTCAACCAAAGGCCTAATTATGGTGAATTGCAAAGACTATGCAGTTCCCCCACGAGAATTTGTCTGGTAACAAGGCCCTTGGCTTTGGTACAGATCAGCCTCTATCACTACACACAGTGCCTCCATAGTAAGCACACACCATAATATTGTGTAGAGCAACTCTGGCAGACTAACTGTTTACTGCTACAGTCACCAATATTGCCACGCATTCAACCAAAGGTCACATATTTTTTTTTTAAACTGATGCCCAAACAATGGAATCTGCAAAACAGCACATTTTTTGAAAGACAAAATAGTCACAATGCTCAAACATCCCCAAATCCTTTCAGATTTAGTGACACAATAGCTGAATTCAGACATTAACAATGCTGGCACAGACAGCTTAAAGAGCACAAAGCATGGAAGCGATGAACAACTTCTGGTCCCAAAATGTTACTGAAGTGCAGCAAATTGGTATGAACTTAGCACCATGTTGGGCACCAATGAATATACTCAGCTGTGGATCTGGGTCATAGTGAGAGTCTGTCAAAACATGCTCATGGACAACAATAGAGAAATCAGATCATCTGTTTTGGGCTCATACCCTAACCATCAGCACAACCAGTTTTTCAGATTCATGTTGAAAATTTACAGAATTGTTGATATATGCCAGTTAAAAACATTAAAAAAATCCCCACTGGTCTAATTGATGGAAAAGAACATTGGAAAATAAAGCAATAACTGCACAATGCATGCTAGCATTTGCTTGTGAATGGAGACAAAATTATCATAAGGTTCAGACAGAAATATGTAAAGCAAATAATGTTGATTAAACATTTGCAGTGGTGGGGAATTACTCTGTTTCTCGAGGCCAATATTGTCCACATTTGTATGACATAATTATATCAGGCACCTACTATGCTGGCATTTTCAGTCATCACCTTTGGTAAAGTTTTTGACACCAGTTTTCAAAAGAAAAGGCATCATACCCAGAACAATTAGTAACTCCGACTGACTTATGATAACTGGCTTATTGCTAATATTATTACTATTATTATTACCATTACTTATTACTATTATTACATACAATAACTGGATTATTAGACATACAACACAGATTTATCAAAAAATGACTACTGCCATCTTCTTGCTTTGTCAGGAACACCTTACTGCAATTTTGCCAGTTTTTCTGAGGAGCAACCAGCCAAATCAGCGACTGAATTGGGTGAAAAAACTCCAAATAAAATTGGCATGTATTTTCATGAAATTTGACATTGCATACCAGTAGCAAGAGTGAAAGTTCATGATTTGTTGAAATTAAAGTCGCAGTGCACATAACTTTAGTTTCCAGTACTACCTCATTACAGGGTCACTACTGTATCATTTTAAGCAGTGGAGCATGGAAGATGCAGAGGTTTACAGAAGCACTTGAAAGAAAATGTTGAACATGTCAAGTTAAATAATAAGTCCATCCAGAACATGAAAAAAAAACACCCAAACACTGCTTGGCGTGAACTTTGAGATTTTACCAACCATAAAAGGTAAAAGAAATCGAGTGAAGAAAATGTAAAATTTACCATTTTTTGGCATTTGGAATGCCAAAATGGCAAACCTGCTTAGGAATGAGACAATTGTGCATACCTGACCTGCACTGTTTCAGTTATAATCATAGCACTATCTTAGAAGCGATTCACCGTTTGCATACAATTGTTCTTAACGCAGCTTCAACGCTGATCATAAGATTTTGGAGATCACTTGATGGAGAGCTACTGCGCACATGTGGCGGAAACAGGAATAAAAATCCCAACTTGATTCACGCTACACGGGGAACATTCCAAGTCAGATATATGCAAATCCATCAAAAATGTCCAAGATGTCAACTCCTAGTGTATGCTTCATACACGAATGAGGCACACGAGATGACCACTTGGTACTACTGTAAGATGATCAACATTTTACCAAGGGAGGACTCACAGGATGATAAATGCCGTGCCACGTATGGTAGCTTCTCAAATATTCAGTGACACTAAAGTTTGTAACCTGTCTACATAGTTACAGTATGATGATGTACACAAAATGAAATAATAGCTTATTTTGTTACCCACTTGCGTGCAAAACCTGAACTGATATTCAATTGAAATAAATGAGATGATATTGTACAAAGAAAATGGTGGAGGAACATAATATATTCTTATGATCTAACCAGGAAGCCTAACAGCAATGGTGCAATGTACAGTATCAATATGCCCAGATGATATTACTGTACAGCCTCTACAGTATAGCATACTTATAGTATTACGTAGAGTACCTGCCCCCAAAAATTTCCACGCACAAATGATAAGATTGAATAGTCAGATAATTTCAGCTATTTATTTGGGTGGTAGATTGAGAGTGGGTTGATAGTTAATATTGGGTTTAGGATGTCAAAGGTTACCAGCTCCCTCCTCCCCCCAAGAAGTAGTGACAGATAAAGTAGTTGTGTAACGACAGGTAAGTGAGGGATAAAGTGAATTTACAATTACACTTTAACTAGAGTAGAAATAGGAAAACTGGCCACAGAACCTACATATGTACAGTGCCAATTGCATTTCACACACATACTTGTGCACACAGGGAGGTCAATTGTGAAGGGCCATAATCTTCAATCGAAGACACAACAACATAAGTGGTCAGAAGTCCCTCCTCCTATAGAAGGTGAGGTAGACTAGAGTAAAGGATGGTGTAAGGATGGTGGGACTGAAAAGTTTTCATCCCAAAAGCAAAATCTTACCCCCCAAAAAAATTCTTACCCCCCAAAAAATTTTACCAAAAACAAAAATTTTTTACCCCCCCAAAAAATTTTTTTCACCCAAATGCAAGAAGTGAAAATCGGGATTAATTCTCACCATAGTGTGGGATATATCTTCTTCTTTGCTAAGTCACCCTAGAGGGAGAAAAAAAAGGACAAATATTGAAAGCAATTAAGTAACATAAATTAATACATATACCGAAAATATACATAGTTGAAACCCCCTCTGAATTACTGTTACAGCTGAGTACACACCAAGGGAAACTTGTGGAATGGATGAATGGAGCCACAGTGGCAAGCAGGCATTAAGTTCAAGGAAGTACTGCAATATCAGTACAGTACAGTACAACATTTGAGGACCATGCAAACGGATGTTTTACACACCTGAAAACAACCACTTCAGAATTAAAGTGTACAATAAAACTACGGTAGTACATGACAAATTTCTAACTTGATTAACAATGATTACATTCATATACTAAGGCTCAATATACTGTTACTGTAAAGTACATTTCCGTCCAGAGCTTATTTTCATTAAAAATCCTGTAAAACCTTGCTTCACACGTAATCAAATGATTACGTGTAATTTATACTAACAAATTAACATATGTCACACAACAGATCTTACAGTAAGTTCGAAAGTGGGCTACACTCTCAGGGAAGCAAATCACCTGATCATTGCAGCAAGGTATCACTGCTTGTTTAAGACTCTTTTTCGAACTTCTGACGACTTTGCAAAGTGAGTTCAAATAAAAATTTCACAAACAATTGAAGATAGCACACTGAAAGTATCCCTGTACAGTGCAATAGATACATGCTGTATGTAATAGCATAGATTGCAAACTGTACATTTCTGTGCAGTACCTGTTTGAGATGAAGGCCACACACTGCATGTAACAAACTTGTGTTTAATAAACAGAACAACATAATTGAATTTATTTTGCTGTCAATTCTACTGTAAGCACTATGTTCACAGTTTAATTGATAGTACATATTAATTAAGATGCATAGTTTAGAGTTAGGGTTCGGCAGGTATCCCAGTACTCAAGTCAGTACCGGTATTCGCAGTATGAAGTGGCTCATTTGGTTACTTCAGCGGAGATGCTGATGTCACAGGTGCGGTCCCCGCTCGGCACTGTTATTCCATGCGTGTGCGTCTTTTCTTCTATTGGTTTCCATTTGTTTGACAACCTTTGCTCAGCTTCCTACGTAGCCCAATCCCTATTTTGCTGGTTATAACTGAGTCTGTATGCAGCCGCCTTTCGTCTTATTCAAGACATTTTTAATGACCTTGGGATGGATCGTGACTACGAGTTGCCGTTAGAGATACAATGACATTTACTATTGTATGTTGGCTATAGATGCTCAAACATGCTATGTGGGCCTAACTTTATGGAAATCAGGTTGCTTGGAAACTACAGTATTTAAGCAAAAAGTCGGCGACGTTTATATAGCTGAACTGCTGCTGATCAGTCTATATTAAACCAGGTTTATCATCGTAATACCCCGATGAAACATTTAGCACAATCACAGCCAAAAATTTAACATCAGAAATGTGTTGTAAGAGAATTTCGTGGAACTGGTACACATCATCATTAACTCTGTCGCATTAACTCTGATTAACACAGAAATTGCACAAATGAGAAGATCACTCACAAAATACTTTTTGAAATACCAATGTGAAGAGTCTGTGTCTCCTTCCGTTTTCGAGTTACTGAGCAATTTTCTGTTTTATAACATTAACTTTAACTGCCTCCTTCATCTGTGGCATAACTTTTTTAGGTTGTCCTGCTGCTACAGCTATCCAATGTAATCCAGTTTCATTCATTACTCAATCAATGGGCCTTATAGTGACTATAATCAAGGTTGCCAGTTTGTTTATGGGGTAACCCGCCAAATTGCCAGCCAAATCACCCGAAAAATGCCAAGTAAAACCAGCTCCCACTTGAGGAAACTTGCCCCTGTATGTTTGTACAGTGTAAAATTTGTCAACATTTTCAACAAATGGCAATACGATGTAAATCATTACATACTCAATCTATGTTGCTACAAGTGGAGAGTATTAATAATAATTGCATTTATATAGCGCTCACTTCTACAGAAACATATGCAGTGGCGCTTTGCAAACCCAGTAACTTCTTACCTGGGTGACTACTAAATCGGGAAAAAACTTCTTGAAATTTTGTGATATAGTGGGTGTTATACAGTTATTTCCATTATGCTCCCAAAACGGCAGGCACACTCAGTGGAAGAGAAGATTTCAGGCACTACTTATGCTATGAACTGCGACAAATGGGGAAACTTTTACATCACTGAATTGACGACATTAATAATGAAAATTTTATTCATATCAGTGCATAAGCTGGATTGGGAATTTCCGCGATTCATGATCATAAGCAACGTTCCTGGCCTAGCATCTAATTATGAATGCAAGTCCTGCCTTCCGCTAGCATTTTAAATTCATGATTGGCTGTCAAAATCGGGGGGATGCAAAGTCTACGAATCGATCTACAAACTTGTACACAATATCTTTCACTTCAAGGCTCTCAGTCATTTGACACTGAGGTCTTTAGGGCGGGGCATAGACAGCTTGCTCAGCTTCGAACTGAGGTGGCGATCAACAGGTGAAAATTCACGCTGAACTAGTACAGTGACTCACACGCTTCGAAACAACAGTACTACTGTATACGCTGGGCATACACTGCTTCGAACAACAGTACTATATGCTGGGCATACAGTTGTGTGCTTGTATCATGAAAGTTATGTTGTTTGTGTATATAAGCAGCAATGCCAGCGAATTTGTTTGTATTCCTGGAGAAAGTACAACAAAACAAGACAAGTTTTTATGTGACGAAACAATTTGTAAGGAATGTACAGTAATCAGATCTCCTGAGAATTTCTAGGCCGCAAATGGCGACTGCATGTATGCTGACACATGATCGAATCAGCAAAAAGTTGACAGCTGATTTAGTTGCTGTATACAGTGCTGTTCTCAAACCCTGCTGAAGCTGCACAAATGAAACTTTTTAACCTTGCCATTTGATGTTTTTTTGTCAATGAATTTACATGAAGACAGGAATACAAGTTACTGCATTACTACCACAGTTGTAGGGCACAGAATCTGTTCTTTTTAAGATGTTCAACAAAGCACACAACCTCTTGTTTTTAGCATGTTGAACATGTGGTCAATCCCCGTATTTTGAGTAATCCCGGTACTGATGCCCTGTGAATACCGGTACTGATGCCCTGTGAATACCAGTACTGATTTTCTTGGTACCGCCCAGCCCTAGTTTGAGTTACTCACTGGAAAGTACAGTATGACATATTAAAGACTCTAGGCACCAAAAGTAGTCAATAAGAATTTTCCCTAGTTACTGAAAGTTCAAAGCAAATTTGCACACACACATGTAGTGACTTAGTACACTAACACACAATCTAGTAGGGGCAAGTAGGCTACAGCATCATTCACCATACCCTTGTTTGCAGGTCTGTGAAGCCTTCAACGTATAGGAACTATTGAAGCAGGCCTACCAACGCACACTATGCTTTTGTTTACAGTGCTAACAGACTTGAACTTAGTTTGATAGTACTATATGAATGAGGTTCTGAGTGATTCCTGGATCAGCAGGGTAGGCAAACCTCATAAAAGTGCTAAGTCATGCTGAGTCATCAACTCCACAAGATGGAACAGACTTCTTCTAAAATCAGTTTAGCTATTAATAAAGTGACCTGTTATCATACTGATACCAGTGCTCAACGTTTTGTGTGCACTATATCAGCTGGTTCGTGCACAAACACACTCACTGAAGCCAAAGCTAAATGTAGCTAAAAAGAGGCAGCAGTTTTAAATTAAACTGTACGGAACTTTGCCCCCTTAACTTGCTTTTGCAATTCACAATATGCTGGTTATACAACAGAATTAGGCAAAATGATATAAGAAGGATAAGGCAACAAATACTGAGGGTATTATTTCTTTCTTCCTCTTTTTTTACCTATATTATTTTTTAATTTTGAAAATGGAGATGATCACTCAACTTGTGTTGCATTAGGAAAGTAACAGTACAAATAGACTTTGTGCAGACAACAGTTGGTATGGATGCTAACATATGATCAAATATATTTAGAGCCAGTACAAAAAGCTTAAAAAATTCAAATTTTGGGAAACACATTCCTTTCAATAGCATCAAAATCCCAAAGTAGTCAACATATCTCTGATGTGATTGTGTGTCTTAGATTGACAGCAAATTCAAAAGATGCAGAGCAGCTTGTATTACACAGCGTACACAGGGATCCATTGTTTTGATTACACATGTGGAGGAATTTAAGACAGGCTGAGGGAGGGACTAGAGGTAGGTGGTTGGGAGAATTAAAACTGTGTGGGGTGATGAGTTTTAGTCTTTAAATGTTCATGCGAAAGAGAGAACACTGCACAGCCAGCACTGACATCACTGCATAAAGCCAGGCTGGTCAATGTACCTCAATACCATCCCCAAAATTCTGTATACTTTATGGTACAGTGTGATAACACACACTGTACACCGACAACTGAATCTGGGCACACGGCGAACTTGGGGAAGTGCGATTTTTACCACACCTGGAAGGAAAAGGGGAACACAGGCAATCTATGAAAGTTTTATATAAAACATCACACCTACCACGTCCTTAATTTCCTGCGAAGTGTAATTTGTAGAAGACCTGGAAAATCTAAAACTCAAGACCTGCTGAGCATTGTAAATATTCAAGTCATTGATCACTGCCTACCTCAAGAATAGAACAATGGGTGATGCTCATGAATATGAAGTCCATAAACTTCTGGAAAAAAATTTTTGGCTATGGACAGAGGGCTCTTGTTGTCGGCTACCTTAGAGGGTGGCAGTCACAGAGGCATTACTCAGGCTAAGTACATTTTTGGAACCATCAAACATCATCTCTTCTTTCTTTGTTGAAAAATGTCACAGCCATACTCATCTCTACCTAGAAAATACCACCCTGAGAAGAGCTTTCATTCTGTCAATACAAAACGAGGACAACATTGATTCAAGTCCAACACTGAATTTGCCACAAACAATCAAGTTTGTCCATTACACTATAAGCACATTCTCTCAGTGAGCCAAAGTTATGGCCGAAGAAATGAAATGCTAAAAATCAAACAACCCACTAGCACTGTACTTACGTTGTTGTTGTTCATGAATGCACACACACCAAACCTGTTACCTGAGACAAACCTGTTACCTGAGAATACAATTTTTTTTTAAGATACTCATAAAGAAGATGTTCATGCCTAATACAAGCACTTCACACCTGGTTTACACTGTAAAGCTTTTACTTTTATAACGCATACTACTTCTATAGCGTTACTTTTGTAACGCATGGAGTCACTTCCTTTACTGTAACATGCTAAATCTCGGACCAATGTGGCAGATAGAGCTCTAGTTCTGTATTTACCAAAAAGGACAATGATGAAATACGCCCAGGCAAGTCTTTTGACTCACTGTGAGCACTAGCCTAGTGCGTACCATATATAAGCCTTCAACCAGCATGTGAACTGCACTGCAACAGTATCACTTCACATGTTTCATGTATCGTTTTCATACAGGCAACAATATTGAAAGTAACATATATCACCGACACTGCCTTCACAATGTGTAACAATTGCAATACTACATAATGGAACACCACACAGGATTTCCACAGGGTTTAATATATGAGCTATAAACTGCAATTATTTGATTCACAATCATACCAGAACAAGTTTGTTCCATTCTCTGGCAATCTTAAAAGTTCACTCAATTTTTTCTTAGATTAGGAGCAAGTTTTTCTGGTTCTGTGATTGCCTTTCATGTCCAAAGACAACTGGTCTCCTCAGAATCAGTTGTCAATACTTGCTGCAATCTAGCAGCATCCAACACACTGGACTATGAGGGTACAGTACGTACTTAACAGTGCCTCGGTAAAGGTAAATGCTCAATGTGTGGGGGTTCACAATACTGTACAGTCTTGAACTGTTACAGTGACTGTTGTAGCTGTATTCATACAGCATGTACAAAAATAACTTATTACTTCCCGTATAAAGCTATAACACTTCATGTTACAACAGGATATTACATTGTTTTTCCACTAAGGCACTTTACAGAAAACACTTTGTTCTGTGTATACTGCTTCTCTACACATCACGGTGGAATCCACCATACAGCAAATTCCTTTGCTATATTGGCCCTTATTGAGGCACTGACAAATATTCATGACACAGATCCAAAGTTCAGAGATGCAAGACCTCTGACCTGTCCGTCGGTGGACCTCCAGCCTAGGAGAGGGGTTTAATTGGGGAGGCCTACCTTAAAATTTTTGATTCTTTTAATCCAAGAAGTGTCTTCACACAAAATGGTAGCACTGTTGAAGCAAATCAATCGACATCAGGTGCTAAGCTCTACGACATGGACATCCAGGGCAGTTATCACAACTGCAGGCCTGAACTTTTGTGTTGCATAGCATGATTGAGATGGTAATACAGTGAAATGTGACCCTGTCTATAGTCCACAATTACAAACAATATACTGTGCTATATATAATGTACTCACACTGAGACTTAGTTACACTGACAGTAAGCACTCTCTCTACCATATTTCTTTCCTACTGTTTCATGAAGGACACTAACAGTGCATCAATAAAATGTTTAATTTTACCAGCAGGCCTAAGTTGTCACTGAGATCTGGCAAAAAATTGATTCCATGTTGTTGCCTTTCGTGACGCACCGCAAAATGCCAGCTTTTTTAGCCTTGGTTACTGCACACTATCACACTCCACTTATCCACTAAAACAAATAATCACTAAGTTTAATATTCACACTTAGTCTATAAAAGAAAACCTGTCAGAGAAAATTGAGTTAGACCTCATCCAGTGTCAAAACAACCTTGTAAGTTTAATCTCAAGCTTGCTTTAAAACAGAGTACACTTGATTCAGCATGTAATGTATAATAAATACACTGTGCAAAAATGAAAATTAAATGATTTATGTCAATGTAATTTCATTTGCCACCTACAGGATGGACAGGATAGAAATGTTTTTTGTAGCTACTACACTCTAAAGGAGTTAATATTCATGAATGACCTTGCATGCAATTTTTGGTAGCAGAAAAATGGTCCAATAATAACACCTGAAAATTTACATACAGAAAAAAGAGAAGACAAAAAAAAGAGACAATTACAAGTTAGCCATGATCTTATCTTAGGATAGGGTGGGGTAAGAGATGGCTGTATACAATCAACCAAGAAGCCGTTCCATGAGAACAGAGACGTGTTCTAGTTCATCTGTTTTTTCTTCCTAACTTTTAAGGAGAGAGCATTTTCCATGTTTGTTAATTATGTCCTTTACCAAAAGGCTATAGGCAATGTTCAATATATTCCAAAACAATCTACAGCAATATGAAACAACAAGTAAACAACTCTCAATCCTCTTGTAAAGAAATGGATTATTTGAGACTGTTAACATTTCTTAATAGGCTGACCAAGCCTGTGACGTTTTACTAGCCCAATGACCGTGCCTCTAACATGGTCATTCTTTGGTCATATCTTATTATCTGCACATCTTATACAACATCCAAGGGTGGCACCAGGACCCTCAAAGTAGGGGCCGGGGGAGAGATAAAATGGATTACAGATAGGGGCATTACCTATGCTACCGTGGGGGGTTCAGAGGGCACATGGTGGAACTAGGGAAATATGATTGGGGGAAATATGGTTTTCATGGGGTTTTACACAATATTGCTCAAAAGAGGAATAGTCCCAATTTTCCCCTTGATGCTGCCAGTGATAACATCCACTCAAAAAGGACATTTTTAGTCAAAAAGCAGGATGAATCTTGACTCGGGGGTAAATACCCCTTCTACCCTCCCTTTTTAGGTGGCACTGACCCTGTTGAACTTGGGCCATCGCTGTATGCTCTTCAACCTGTTTGTTGGAAAGGAACATTGACTGAAAGCTCTAGTATCAGTTAGAACTGCTAATCATCTCCAAAGCACAGTCAGTGCTACTAACATTAGTGCTGTGCTTCAACAATCTTCGTCCTCACGTGATGCGAGATTTTCGAAAGTGGACTGGAGGATTTGGTATTGGAAAAGATATATTTCATATTTTGCTCTTCTAAAGCAAATGCCAGACACAGCAACATTTTGAAGTTGAACAAGCCTATGCAGCATGTTGAGTACAGTGTAGATTACATGATAATCTTAACGTAAGTTTGTTGTCTTCAAGCAAAGCACAGTGTGATTAATAAGTCATCATACCATACTTATGAAATATGCATGAGATTGGTTGTAAAGTGAGTTACAATTTCAATATTTAAATGGACGAACTTGGCCTTGTTCTAAATGAAAAATACCAACTTCTGTGATCATAATTATTTCTCATTTGTGACGGGAGTTTGGTGATCACCTAGAGTACAGTATCCTTCTAAAGGATCTTCAAAGGTGTTATTTTACAAGGTAATGCATAGTTAATATTTCATTGATTTAGGCAAAAACATAATATATCCTTCACTTACCGATGCACCAAGGACAGTAAAGGTGTACTGAGAATCAGGCTCCTGTTTCAGCCAGCCAAGGGTTTCTTTAATTAGGTTCAGGCTCTAGTTGATCAAATTTACAACAAAAGAAAGAGAAAGTTACAACCATACTGACACAAAGAGATGGAAAATCCAAAGTATACAGAAATCTAATGACACATGTTTAAATTAAAGTGGCAAAATATATATTGCACTCATTTTTGACACTTTTGAGAGCAAGTGTCATACACAAATATAACCAGGAATCGCAACATTTTCAAAAAGTTGCATACAGTTAACATTAAAGCTACTTTATATATCACTACAACTTCTGTACAGGCTAAGGCTAGCTACCACTTCAGTCTCTGACCTACTGTAACCTAGCTAATTGTAAAAGACAATCCATAACATAATATCCTGAATACGGTTAAAAGGGTGAGTGTGTAGATATGACTTTAATTAGAACAAAAACCTTTGCAGGGGAAGTAAACAAAAAATACTTTGACTTTCTCAACTTCGAAAATTTACTTTTTAATACAGGATCCCCAAAAGTCAGCTGCCATGGGGCAACACAGAGAAGCAGATCAAATCATCACATCAACTTCGATGTTGGCTGAGGCCATTTCATGGCTTCTGAGAAAAATACCAATCGAGTCACAAAAGCGTTAGTGCATCTTGTAACCAAACAAATCAGGTCTATCTTTCCTTATCTGATGCCTATCGATGAGCGCTATGTTGCAAAAATGTCACTAAAGACTCAGAGACATGACTTTTGAGGTCGGGACAAGACAAGTAAAAAGTCTAATTTTAACCATAACAAAAAACTATGCAGGAAAAATATCATTCCGGCAGGACCGAAGAACCCTTTTTTTTCTTTTCAATTTCAGTTGGCCAGCTTTAGCTGACTATATGTATTTAACAGCATACATCATGTGTGGCCACTTTAATAGAACAATCTTGGTATGGTAAACAATTAACGTTTTATTGGTACGAAGTTACATCCAGGGAGGCATACACAACAGACAATGGAGCAGTACCACTGCTTACTATACAGTGGAAACCACATAGACAATGGAATAATGCTTACTTTACTATGGAAAACACATGCATGCATTCAATAGGATTAAACCATCCAACATGCAAATTATTAAAGAAAGGATTAACCTACCATATTGACTGTCTTACGAAACAAGTCCCCTACACCACAGGAATGTCATATGGATTCTTAATCTTAGCAAGAAATGACAGTCCCCTACACCATGAAAGTGTCTGCATAAGTATTCTTAGCAAGAGATGTTCCACTATTTACTAGAGACATGAGCTCTTGTCATTTAATCCACATTCCAATTGCTTTCATCTGCTGTAACGTTAGATACCAGGTAGCCACAGTGCCGTTTGTCTCTACAAAGAAGCTGTTCTACCATCACCCTTGCAAGTTGCATGGGAAGAAAGACCAGCATTCCAACTTCTTAGTTTGACAAATATAACGTACTTTGCACTATACAAACAAAACTTTAACGACAGGCTGGTCTGGATAAGGATCAGCACTATCAACAACAAGCAAGGTCGTAACTTCCTAGTACTACAGCATCAACAAAAGTGGCAGCCTATTCTGAGCTGTAAATAGTAAACATTCACAAAAGTGTGTCGCTCCGTGGAGATGCAAGCAATGTAACCGTCTGTGAAAATTATCAAATTCACTGAGAAACTCTCCTCCACAAACTGGTAGCACTTGAAAGTTGTTACCTCAACGGCCTAAGGTAGACTGCTGGGACTTCGGAAAGTGAAAGTCTGGAAAGCCTATCGTCTGCGCAACAACAGTACGATATCGATGGAGGGGTACTTTTCACCACACATGAGGTTCTGCCTGTTAGTACTTAGGCCTTGGTAACGTGAAGGTGAACGAGGTCACCTTACGATAACAATCTTAGTTACATGGGTCACACAGTGACTCATTCCCCGTGCCTTCTCCACAAAACCCCCGAAGAGAACAAAACATCACGATATTTCAGCAGCCCAGACCCTGACACAAATGATTGGCAAATTCGTGCTGAGAGGACTGAGAAAGGAAGATCAGTGGCTAATAAGATGAACAGACCAACAACGGGTTGTGTTATTGCATTATGTATCTGAACCCAGATTCTAAGTGGATACTTCCGCATTCTCGCGGCATTGATTTTTTTCACCAGTCCCATGTAGGCATAAACCATACATCAACAAATACAAACGCTTCAGTAATTAAATTATCTGACATACCTGATCATTCATCGTTAAAATACGTGCATGGACTCTTCGGGCCGAAGTAGAAGCAGTATCTGCATTCAGAACAGGACTTTGAGCTTTTTTCTTCACGTGCGAATGCACTTGCAGGTTTTCGGTCGCGTACAAATTTATCTTTACTGCACTTCAACGTTGTAATGTGAGTGGTACACGTTGCTGTCTCTGCAATTGAATTCACAGTGATTACCAGCACGGAACCCAGACAGCTGTTAAATGGCAAAAATGTTGACAAGTTTACACTTCGTAAGTTAACAATGCGTGGCTTCGTACCGCGTTCAGACGGACGTGAAGTGAGTGGACACCAATCCGTTACACTTCAATGAACTGACCTGGGAATAACGGTGAAAAGATGACACCACTATCGTCGGGTAGAATTTCTGTTTAACATAAAACGTATAGTAGTCATTATCCACATGGTGGGCTACGTTCGTGATACGGTTAGCCTAAATACAGAAATTTAAAAGTGCAGTCGTATATATTTCTCAATTATTCTTCTTCATTTTATGGATTTTAATCAGGCCTATATGAGTGATGTGAAGAGCCGGGTTCGATCGATGACTACAAAATTGATCTTGAAAGGTGCCAATATTAAAAACACATAGTACATGAAGTGCCCTCGAATTGGTACAAACACGATTGCTACAGGGCCCACTGCAATTATAACTTCATTAGGAAATTATTAATTTACAATAGCCTACACCGAAGTGACAAAACATCATCAAGTAAAGAGGGGAAGAAACTCGTATGGAATATGCTGTCGGTGGGGAAGGGTGTCTTCCGTCAGTTGTGGTAATTACGTGGAAGATCTTGAAGTGTAATACAGGCCCCTAGCCATTTTCTCTCTCTCTCTCCTTCTCCGTTTTCTGCAGTGTGTCAAGATCTCAGTATCTATAGGGAGACAATTAAAATGCTTCCAAAAATATAAGTAGGGGACCACCTGTCAGCCCGACAAGTTTTCAGTCCGACAAGTTTTTTTTTTTTTAACTGTAGACGTGTACTGATAAAATTGAGCTGCACGAAACTTCACTGTTGTCAGACGAATGTGTCATTTCAATTAGCACTTTTCACATTGAAACACCGTTTTGCTCTTGCACTGATTTACGTGAAGTGTATATTGGCACACATTAGAAGGATTATTTCAATAAATGACAAAGTAGGCTATGGTTTCGGTACCGACCGTGACGAATATCCACTGACATGTCATTGGAAATATCCCTCAATATGCGCTCACCGTGCCAATTGTAGTTTTATTATTATTATGCATGGCTTTGGGTGAAATTTTATATCATTGTGGGGGCGCCTGACAATCACAGCTAGTTCACGTGTTTGTTTTATCTAGACAGCTGTTTACAGACGAAGGCTATAGCTTACCTCTGGCGCAATCCTAGAGCGTGGACGTCCACAGCGGGAAAAATTGTATGGGGTGTGGGATTTTCATTTTACAAGGAGGATTTTACTGAAGAAAGAGAGCTTCGGAACAGTGTTGCAGCCAGCCTTTGGTCACTGGGGGCATGGGCGTCAATTTGTTATTGAAAGTGAGGAGGGGGACATCTGTCTTCCTTTCCCTTAAAGTGGCGGAAAGAAAAGTATACTTGGGGGCGAGTGCAGGCAGGACTATCTTAGCTCAGCGCCACGTTGGTTGGAGCGAAGTGTACAAAAAAATTCTGGGGTTTGCATCCCCCTCCCAAGATGGCCGGAAACGGCACTTCCTGGGTGTTCTAAGCTATATGACATCTACCGTCAGGGTTGAAATGTAGGAATCTCATGTCTGCAATTTCGCAATAATTGAGAGAAGAAAATCCGTTTAGAAAAATAGTAATACATTTCAAGTACGTTGAGATGATAAAAGAATTAAGAATCATGATTGGATAAGGCGTATGCATCAGCTTTCATTTATTTCTGAAACACGTGGCGAATCATTGGGGGCTGAATTAACATAGCTCCCTCGATCCCGTTCTGTCGTTACTGGCGTAAGCAGACTTTGAGCGAAAGGTTGAATTGGGGAACTTAGTTAATCCATCAGGGTCTCATATGTCTACATGGACTCCATGCGAAGCGCCACAATTTGTTAGGGCGTAGTGTACCGAGATTTTTCTTTATAAGAATACCTCTCAGATTGCACTAAACGTAGGCCTACTTGTCAGTCTCTATGGTCTCAATTTCCGCTAAATTTAAGTTTATTTTTTAGAAGACAATTGAGTTAGAAACTTTACACTTCCACTAAGAATAACGTAGTTTTTTTTTAACTTCACTTTACAAAAAGTGGGGAGGACAAATGTGTTAGTTCCCTCCTCTCAAAAAAGTGGTGAGACTCGTTCCTCGTTCCCTCCCCAAATCGAAGCCCATAATTGGGAGTTTAATTGGGGGTTAAGGGTATAGGTTAGCGCCTAGTGTACAATGAGAATAATTTTCATAAATTCGCCTCTTACATTGCAGGAAATGGCACTTGATATTGTCTCTCTGGGCTTGTAAATTTCAGTTCAGTATTTTTTTACTTCACGAAACGTGAGGTTTGGAAACATGCTATCATGATCTTGTCCCAAATCTTGCGTGTTTGCATTTAGGAGGTTAGGTTAGGTTTATATTCTTTAGTAGAAAATAACTTACTTTCAAACATGCTTTGTAAGAATAGCAAGAGGGCCGTTCCCAAAATGTTTCTACCAACTTGTTTCATAGGTGTTGAAATATAATTCCGAACGGGGGTATTTTGAGAACGACACAGTGGCATTCGGTTTCAATTAGGGGCCTAAAATGACCCTCCCTCTAACCTCCTGCTAGTATAATTGCCATTTTGTACATTTTGTACTGCCAAGACCTTGGACAAGGTTCCACTGTCAGTGCAAATTTTTTATGTTACTTTTTTTTTTTTTTTATCAAGTATATTACTTTCCTGGGGCGAGGATCCCCGCGTTCCGGGCACATAGGCATGTAATTGTAAACAACCACTGGCGTATACAAGGGTGGGGAGGGGAAAGGGACCATGGCCCCAAGGTGGGCCTGAAATGTATTCATAAGTTTGCTGACTAGTATACATAAGGAATAAACTGCATTTTCTGAAGAAAAAAATTCCCATTGATGATGGTGACGCTCCGCTTACATAGTCCCACCACAATCTAGCTAGCATGTATTGGTGATAATGAGCCCTATGTTGAGTCCCCGTCGCCCCCCCCCCCCCCTCCCAGGAAAATGCATCGTGCACTGTCTGAGAGGGCTTGCTTGGCATGTTCCGTTTCGGGTTGTGAAAGGACCTGCCATCAGCCAGCGGGCATGGGAATCAGTCAAAATACCAGTACCCACCCCTCAGGCCGCGCGTGTAACCCTCGCATTTTAATGCTACACATTTCCCCAGATTTCTTGCGTCACTGCGCCTTGAAGTATCCCAGAGTCACCGTCCACCAAAATGCTCCCTTTATGTCTCTGAGTTTCTCGGTGTTGGACTGTTAACTGCATGTCTCTTCAATAAGTATATAGTGTGCTTAACAAGCCCGGCTAGGCTTAAAGACCAGGATCTCGTCGACATTCCTTTTGCTGTGATCGACAGAGCGGAAAAAGAAAAGGGGAAATGGCCTCCCTCCATTTAAAAACTGCACTGTTTACTCACATTGTCATTGTGAATTGGGCATACCCAGGTAAGATCTCAAAATGAATATTAAACCTGCAGTGCGAAGTAAAATAAAAAAAAATAAAAAAAAATCATTGCTTCAAAAAATTGGAATTCCCGGAGATGTTAGTTCAAATCTAGCACCATTTTGCATGTAGTCCACCCTACATATAGCAGTCATCATATATAAGAGCTCCAAACTTATACACAGGATCATGCTAGATTATGCCCCCTTTATGCCACCCTAACTTTCTAGGCCAGACTCATGCACTGAAAAAAGTTTGGGGGAGTTTCAAATCATTGCCCTTCTGAAAAAAAATCCAAGCAAATACACTGAAAAGAGAATATGCAGTGCTGGCTTGTTCTTTTACTTTGACAGTTCTTTTACTTTGTTTTACGTAAGGGAGGAATTCTTGAATAAGAGAACAGTGGGTTTTCATTAAAATAAGCAATTTTACCATTAAAAGATTACAGGGCACAGTGCCGTTTACCGCTGACAACGTGAACCTTCGAGCCTAGAAATCAACCTACCCCCCAAAAAAAAAAATAAAATAAACGATTATTATTCTTGATGCTATATTAATGAATGGTGGAAATTAATTTTCAAAATCACAGAACTCCAATGTTGAGCCACAATTATGTTTTCAAAATATTTTGTGAAAAATAAAATAGAAAATCGTTAGGAATCGTTTGTATGATATCATTGCAAACATATTTTGCTGTGAATCTAAAAAAGGGTCACTTGAAATTCCACTTAAAACATCCATGTTCGCTTGAATTCATGGTTATGCATTTCGTAATTCTACACTCAAGTTAACTAGAGTATTTTCCCCTTATTTTCGGATATATGTTGTAACATTTGAAGGACATCGGTGGCAGTGGAAGCGCCGTATCATCTTTCCCGGTAAGAGGGGGTGCCATGGGGTGGGGGTGATGACGACCTTAGTATCTCCCAACATCTCTTAGCCTACATGCTAGCTAGAATTGCCAGAAGACTATCTAAGCGGAGCGATACCATGACGCGAAGCGTCCAGAATACTTTTGGATGAAAATATCCTCTATAATTTGCAGGAAATCGCTTTCACAGGCTCCAAGTGTGCCATCTTGGGCGTCCCAAGAATGCGGTGGCCGCCATCTGTCCTGCGTTGCTCGTCTTTTGCCGCTAGTCTCAAGTTCAAACGAGACCTACAGTCCATACCAAGCAGGAGAAGAGGGGTAGCTTACCACAGAGGAAGGGTGCATGTTGCACATAATGACCGTTTTGAAAAAGGTGAAAGACGCCACTTTTTTTCTTCTTTGTTTATTTTCTGGTTTGTTAATTCATTTTGGTGTTGTTTCGGCTTGGCAAACTCCCCTGCTAGTGTAGCAATACCGTACGTCACACCGGCACCGAATTAAGAGCTGTAAGTTAAAAACTTCTGATAGTATTCACGGTATTGCTGATAACTTTTGACAGAACAATCATTTGTGCGTCATACTTACAGTGATATAAACTCTTTCTCTATTTTCTTTTGGTAACCGAAAACAAGTTGTGGGGGCCTCCTTTCAATTCTGGGACACGAGAGCTTGGTATGTACAAGTTGATATCTACATCTGACACTTACAGATTGGTTTTTGCAAGTTGCTGGTACTAGGGTTGAGGAAGAAAATGTTTTCGCAGGCATTTAATCAAGAACTATTTGAATTCAAACGTCGGTTGAGATAATACTCGTATATCATTCAATGTAGACTACTTGTACTGTATACCCATATCTTGCACAAAGTCTCAAAGACTGTCATTGTACTAACAATATGCCTCGTTCTAAGATCAAGTATTGTAAGTCGAAGAATCTTCAGTCTTTTCAGATAAGGAGGACCACAAACCTCTGGAATAAGCCTAGTGGCCCTTCTCTGCACTTGCTCTATGAGAGTCGTATCATTTTTTAAAGGACTCCAGGCCTGAACAGCATAACAAAGATGGGTTTTAACCAATTGTTTATACAAATTCAGCACAATCTCTTTTCCAAATCTATAAAAGTTTCTTTTAATTAACCCAAGAACCCTATTACAGCACAGTGTTTAGAAGGATTCAAATCACCAGAAATGAGGCAATACCAAGATGCTTTTCCATGGAAACATTGTCCAAATTGCAATCATTCATGGAGTAATTATGGCTACATTTTTTTTTTTTTGCCCCAAAAAGAACGACCTTGCATTTTCTGACATTGAAGGACGTCTCCCAGGTCTCTGACCGAAAAGCTAATTTCAAGTTTTTGTAGCAGAGAAGTACAATTGAAAGCACCTTCTATACAGTCAGACACTAATCCAATCAGCACACCTACCTCATCGATAATCCAGGTTTATCGACGTCAAATGCCCAATAATTAGATACACTTGGTTATAAGTTGATAAACCAGATTTATCAACTTTCTCCCCCCCCCCCCCAAAAAAAAAAGTCTATTAAACCATCTGTATCAATTTTATGAACCTGCTTTATCACTTCGATAAACTTGGATTTTCGAACTTTTAAGAGTTCGGCGTTAATAACTTGGTTTCTCGACTGATAGACTGGGTTTACCGCTGATAAACGTGGTTTTTCGATTTGATAAACCAAGTTTATCACTTCATAGGTGACTGATGAACCTGGTTTATCGACTGATGAACTTTCTTTTTTTTTCGATTTGACGAGCCAGGTTTATCACTTTATGGGTGATCAGCTTGGTTTATAGAATCGATTAACTTGGTTTATCGATCAACACTTGCCTTATCGGTTGATAAACTTGATTTATCGCAGCCAAATGCACTGGGCATCTGGCTTGTTATATTTGACTTGCCATACACACTGTAGTGACTAGAATCAAGAGACAAAGTAATATCACAGTGACATAGGACCTGTCTGGAAGGAAACCATGTTGGGAAAGGTTCAATTATTCATTATGTAATAAACAGTTGAGCAAACGATCTTTAATTAGAGACTCAGTTCACTATACACACGACACTTGTTACAGTGATAGGCCTGTAAATTGCAAGGCAAACTGTGATCACTTTTCTGCATTCAGATTGTGTTGAAAAACATTTGCAAAAAATCACGGGAAAATGAAAAATTAAGTAAAAACAGTGGCCCATTCAAAGAACTATAAGATATGTGTATCCCTAGGTACATCTCGTACATTGACACGATAGGTATTACGTAATAACTGTCAGATGAAAGGTCATACTCGGTCACCTGATAAGAAACGAAAAATACGTAGCCTGCGAATGCAATATATATTTGGGTAGCATGTTGTACATGTTGTAATATTACGTGTACTTTGATATGCTAAAGCAACATGCATGAACGGTTTCACGTCGCCTTGAGGCTTGAATTCTATTGACAGTGTAATAATACTGCCAACTATGCACGAACAGTTACTAAAATGATTTTCTGATCTTTTTCGCAAAATGAGGAAGGTTGACTTAAAAAGGATAAATTGACCATTTTTTTCGGTGTGACGAAAATCTTCCAAACATGTCTTATCCTCATCACATGGACTCGGATGATTCATTTGACTATCTTTTCAAGATTGTTTTGATTGGAGACGCTGGGGTTGGAAAAACATGTGTCGTCCAACGATTCAAATCAGGAACATTCTTTGAAAGACAACACAGTACTATCGGAGTAGACTTTACCATGAAAACATTGACTATAGATGGCAAAAAAGTTAAGGTATGCCTATAGGCGGTAGATACTAGTTACTACCATATATACCAGCCTAATGTTAACCCATTCACTGTTCCGTGTACGTCACTTTGTCAGCACTAACGTAGCTCAGCACTAAATTATTGAATATACTCACTGTGCCTTAGCCTATACCTATAAACTGAGATTGCAGCTAGAATGAACTTTTGCCATACAGGTGTTTTACACAGTATGGAGTGTTTACTTTCCCTTAACAAAGTAACAATGATGTAACACATTGTTTATACTATTCACATAAGGCTACATTTCATACACCACTATTCAGTGCTGTGCACTTCGAACAGTCCAAATGTGCTGAATTTGCAGTACTAGTTGTGTTAAATGTTCAGAGTTACATGAAGAATATGAATGTAGGCCTAAATATTTCCTACCGGTTTGTTTGTCGCTGAAATGAGCAATTACTATCACCCAAACACAAGACAATGGCACTTAACATGCAGGTATTTAGGTAGAGCTTAGACAAGTCAATTGCCTGTGCAATATTAGATAGCATGTAGCTTTCAACATTAACCTTTAAAAGCAGCCCATCTGTGCGAGATTTGAGAGTCTCCAATTTTTATTTTGTCTCCCCTGTGCACTGTATTCCCATCAACATGAGCCTTGCTTCACAAAGACCAATGGAGTGCAGGTAAGCTCACAAATCTGGAACCATGTGTGAAGAAGTTAACTACTGTACAGTGGGTTTTCTTTGCATGTTTCAATCCCACTGGTCAGTTTAGTTGTCACATGGTGAATTGTTAACCAATGAGATGGTGTTCAGAAATACTGATGGATGTGGTTTCTAAAGCAGAGATATGATTCTACTGATTACAGTGTGGATTGGCATGCTTTTCGAGAAATCTGTATAGACTTACCATATGTTATAACACAAACGTGTGACATACATCTTGAGCTTTGAGTTCGTTTGCCCTTTCAGCACAGGTACAGGTAAATGGTTATGAAACATTCCCAAAGATGCATAAATATTTTTTTTTATGTGTTCGTTAATGTTAGTTGTGGTTGGGATACCAGTGTTTTCGTAAATGCTCACAGTTACATGTGCACCATAACCCTACAACAACACCAACCTAGAATGTTATACATACTTGCTTGATAGCTAAGAAATCTCTGTTGCACACAAGCTAATCTGGCTGGAAGTTCAAAGGGAACTGAAAAAAAAATTGATCAAAACCAAATGATTTTTCATTTCAACCAACCTACTATTTCACTCTTGTTACTCTGAAGACTGACCTAAAAATATTTTGAACACTTAAAATGTGTCACTTGCTTATTGTCCAATGGATCTAATGTTATCAATGATGTAACACTTATGAATAATTATAAGCCATATGTTTCTAATCCAGATATCATTAATTTTACCTAACACATGTAAAATGTACATTCTGGTTGTTCTAAAATGCAGTGCCAATGACAGACAGCATATTGTACTGACAGGGCTGGCATGGAACCAAATTATTCATAGATTATTACGCTGCTTTGCGATTGCATTTTCCTTATTTCTGCACATAATCCCAATAGCCAAGCATGACAAAAATCAACTGTAGTTTCAATCCTTCCAGCAAAATTATTTATGTACACACCATGAAGTTAGCCGACATAAAATTATGCTGAACCCACCTCAGAAGACGGGCTTCATCATTTGGGCTTGTTCTGAAAATACATGGAGTTGGTGGATACTGTAGGTCAACCAAACAGGGGAGCAAGACCATGTTCTCATACATACTGAGTGAGGATTTCCTCACAATTGGTCACATAGGTTGTAGTATTTGATTGCAGGGTCTGTGTGCAGGTGTCATATTAATTATGAGGAACGAAACAAACCTAGGAGTTCGCCAGCAGTTATCCAGTGGTTCAGATATAGCCTTTCAAATGTATTTATTTATGTCTGTTATGGAACAATCAGTTCATTTTTGATAGATTTTGGTAGTGTCAGAGGTTCAAGCTCATATAAAAAATCAAGATATTTACCCCACTGTACGAACTTTGTGAAGACTGATGGCTGTGTTAGAATTATGTTCATATCTCAGTTCATATTTTGTAGATGTGTTGATTGCATTTCAGGTAACACCACTCTTTATTATGAATGTCGTAAGATTTACAGCAGGGTATGATCATCATGTTTTTGTTTGGGCGTATCTTGTAATGCTGTAGCCTGTACCTGTGTTAGGTAAACTAAAGTACTTGGTATCCATTTTGTTGTACCATCTCAATTTTTTTTCAATCAGCTTCAAGTTTGGGACACAGCTGGTCAAGAGAGATTCAGAACTATTACGCAGAGTTATTACAGAAGTGCAAACGGAGTCATAATTGCTTACGACATCACAAAGAAAGACACCTTCTCAAATGTTCCAAGGTGGATTGATGATGTGCAAAAGTATGCAGGGGACAACGTGGTTCAAATCCTCATAGGTAATTATGTAGAAAAAGTGAGATGCTTTGCAGTGTACACGTCAGGTTTAAGGCAGCATATCAGAGATTCACTGATGGTTTTTCAGTGATGCTTTTGGAAGTCTATCTGAAGGTCAAAACTTCAGTGACCAAGTAAATAAAAATAACGATCAGTATGTTCAGTCAATGGTTGTTTTCAGATACTTTGAAAGGGGATCTCAGACAAAGGCAACTGAGGTATGCTGAAAACATATGTTGATGTTACTTTACTCAAATGTAGGACCTCCTATTCTGGGTATCACCTGCTACACTTCACAATTCCATTGGCATTTTGGTCGCCAGCCCTAAATGTTGTTGGTGACCATTATCAATCTTATCCAAATATCTGGTTACCGAAATTTCCAAGTGAATCACCTGAGTGGAGAAAAATCCCTTTCAGATGACTCTTATTTTGACTTTACAAAATTGTGTTCCATGCAGATCTTTGTGCTAAAAATACACTGTATGACCTCATATTTCAGCCATAAAAAGAAAGAGAAAGAATAATGTACACAGATAACTTCATACTACTGTTGTTAGGTGATGGGCTGGTATATGATCATGGTATGAAAAAAGGAAACTGATGTAGTCATGTAAAATAAGGAAACTGATGAGGAACATTAATTTCCTCTACAGTTTGACTTCATGGTCTTCATGGTACAGTTTTATTAAACACGACATAAATTATTGACAGGCGTAGCTCACTGCCTTGTATAGTTAATGCCAAGATGACTTTGTTTTCATAGAGGTATTGCTAACTATATTCACTTTTTTCCTTTCTGTAAAATTATAGCATTCTTGTTAATGAGCTTTTTGCTTTAACGTGCCCTTTACCCTCTCAGGTAACAAGAAAGACTTGGAAAATATCCGAGAAGTTGACTTTTCAGAAGCACAAGCCTTAGCAGCACACCACAATATGATGGAGTGCTTGGAAACATCTGCCAAGGATGCTACCAATATAGAACAAGTCTTCTGGCGATTAGGAACAGAATTGAAGCGAAGACAAACTGGGGGACCTCTCCTTGAGAATGGTGACACTGGTACCATAAATTTCAACTCCAAGAGGGTAGATGGATGGGGTTGCTGTTCGTCGTCGTAAAAGTCACTTTAATCTTGCTGTGTTTTATTTATAAGCTGTATGGAACATAGCTAATAATGCAATAACGTTCTCAGTAACATTACTTGTTCGGTGAAGCTTCCTGTGACGTACCATTGTTTTACATATCTTTCTCGCCTGGCTAATCACTTTCGCTCTTCTTGGTCAATAACTTGGTGCTCTGATTTGGTGTCAATGTATACTACTTGCATCAGGCTGCAGGCTTTATTAGTCTTAGAATTATGTATACTTCTTAAAATCTTGATTAACAGGTAAACTGCCTGCACTGTTTGGAAGTGACTTGTAACGAGTTGGTTAAGATACAGTTTCCAACATTTCCCTCATTCAGATATGTTGAAAACACCATCAAATGGGTAAAATACATCATGACACAAAACATTGATTTTGCATGGTTAACCACAACTATGTGATCACTTACCACAAAAGTTCCAAAGCTAGGTTTTGCTCATAAATGCAGTAAGAGATAAGTTCGTCCTTTCTTGTGATATATTATTGGTTTACTTGCAAAGGTAAGTCAGATTAATTCACTAGCTGATACAGTAAGTAGATTTTGTTCAGACAGACAAAGGGTGGTTGTGATTAATACCCTGTTTAGTTGGTGAAGTATGATATTAGTCATGTGGCTTCAAGGGATTGTATTTGTAATATCACTTTGCTTGAACAGGGTCATGTCTTTCAGATATTGGTAACGTTGGGATGCTTGGTCTTGCTTCCTTGAGGGGCCTTACAGTGATGTGAAACAAAGACAGGATCCATGAGAGGCTTGGATGTCATGGGTTTTTTCGCCTCTGTAAGTTGTACACATAGTTAGTTTAACTATGTTTGTATTGCATGTCTTAGCTCTATCTCAGTTTTGAATTTACATGATGAAACTGTTGAAATCGGTGGCATTGCTCTATTGCTCTTGAAGGGATGCGTTTCAAATGTAGCAGCAGGTGTAAGTAACCGTTGAAAACTCTCATCATAATGTTTGATAGAAGCATGATAAGTTATAAAAAGTAAGGAATTTTTCAACTTCAATTTGAAATCTGGCATTAATGTGACTTGTCAGTTAACCAAATGCCTAAAGCGAATGTAACTCCTCTTAGACTTGATGTGCATGTCCACATACTCTGTGCATTTTGTATTTTGGAGCATTCGACATGTGCATGAGAGGGAATTTAAAGAACACTATCTGTACTTTAAAGTCTTACTTCAGTCCTCGCAGAATGAAAGTTGTGTACAGAGTGTGTATCTTTTTACCCATCCATGTGTTTGTACTTCAGAATATACTGCTGTAAATTGACAAATTATGATGATTTAGGTTATACTGACACCTGAGCTGCAACATTACTCTTCTTGCACGCAAATGAAGTAACAAACGTTGATTCCCTGTTGTTCCTTTTATGTGATTACTCGTCTATCTTAGCGGATGCCGTTGCTGTAAACTGAAGACTGCCTCATAGGTTGCAGTCATTGAATGAATTCACCTGTGATTCATGGTTGGCTGAAAGAAGTTGAAACCTGCCAGTAAAATGCGCTATCAACACTTTTGGCTGTCGTTGAAGCTTTTCAATCGTTCTGGATAAATGCAATTGTTTTGCTGTGTGTGTGTCTGTATTTTTGTATACTGTATGCATGTAACATGTTTCTGATTCTGTATGAGAAATGGGGGCTCTTGGAAGAAGACATACTGTACACCTTTAAGTGATCAAGTAAGGGGTCTTCATGCAAGACAGGAAGTTGTTATCCAGGAGATTCTTATTCTTCATCTTGCAAAAGTAATCCAATCAGGTGCACCCAATTAGAGAGTCAAATCTTGGTAATGTTTAAGAAACGAGGATTTGGATTTGTAACTCGTTTTAGTTATCGCACACATATAAACCCTCGTATAGTTTTATTTCGTCATAAGCAAGAGATTGAGTTTCTATTTAATCTGCAGACTAGCATAGTCAGCTTTACACTCACTTTCAATACTCTTTTATGTGAAGGAGTTTATCTAAAGGTACTGGTGCGGCAGAGTGGCGTTATTTGTTCCTTCACTACATGGGAAAGCTTAGGTACAGAAGAAGGAAAGAGAGTGGAATTGAAAGAAAAAAGAGGAACAAATATTGCCTTGCCATGGTGACATCTGAAATAAAATTTACTGGCATTGTATAATATATCAAATCATATATGGTCTTTTTGGCAAGCCTTGGATCTTTGAAAAGGTGTGTATTCTTTTAGAACTAGGTAGGTGTGTTTAAAGTGGAGATAGGAATCTCACTGTAGTATTTCAGTCTCAAAGAGCAACATAAGATTCAACCCTATAACGCTACTCTTCTAATCAATACTTTCCTAATGTATTGATTCGTTTTGCAGTTTACACATAGTAACAGTAATAATAAACAGTTGTTTTGAAGTGCACTGAAGAGAAACAAAAGAAGCAGACAAGAACATGTTGCTGTGTGTATCAACAGTTCAAACTGACCATATCTGTCTGACTTTGGTAACACCTTAAAGGCCATTAGCTATCAACCAGAGACTGTTTTTGAGCAAAAGGTCTTCACAAATTGGTTATGAAATACCGACCGGATACTCAGTCTCTACCTGTCTGGTTGTGTATAGTTTGATTTGTTGTTGCCAGGGTGTGGCAGTAAAGTGTCGACGTGTGTTTACCTTCATTGAGCTGCATTTTTGTTTCACTGTACATCCATAGCAGATTTACATTCCAGTTTTTCACCAATATTTTGATATCTAGTTTTACATAAAAAATCTCTTCATGAAGAGCACCTGCAATACTTTCACTTCATATTTACAAACTTCAGTTGGCCTGAAAGGTAAGTAGATCGAGAATGCAAAGTGTTACCTTCACAGTTCACACGTCTTAAAAGGGCTGAGTTTGGTCATGTTGGTAGCTTGTACCTTAATAAAAGTTATCTTTGTTTCTTGTTTCCTTCAGATGAGATAGAAATTTAAGGATTTTCACATTTTTGTCATATTTTTTCACACTTGTTTGTTGGTATGATAAGGTCTCCCTTAACTCATTTAGCCATTTTCATTGTCTTGATCATTCTTAGTTGGAAAATAAACTCGACATGTTTCTTGCTTCAAGTAAATTAAACGAAGCCATAATTTGGGGCCGATCCAAATGACACAGAATGAGATTATGCAGTCCTGATCCTTTGCAGGCTTTAATTGTGTCAACTGGGTCATTGTGACTGAAGAACATCGTTGCTTGATACACAGGAATTTTTTGCTGAAGTTTGACATCACAACAAAAACATCCAATAGATTTTCTTTTTATTATCATTGTTGTAAACTTCATTGGAATTAAGCTGATGCATTGAATAATTAAGTTCTTGTACTCTGTAGTCTTCTTTAATGTAAGATTTGTGAAGAGTAAACAGCAGACTAGACCAGTAAACAGCAGGAATTTTAATCCAAAAGCAACCTTAATCGACAGGGAGCACTGTTAGAGGGGAGTTTCCTGACTTCAACTTCAAGAATTTTTTTTCCAGATTTTGCCTAATCAGTCATTTTCTGCATATGATCATTGCAGTATACATATTTGTTTTTCATTCACAGAAGTTTTAGGGCCTTTTAAACTAAGTTTGTGTGATTGCTATTGTTGTCATTATGAAAGGTGCCATCTTATTGAAACATTTTGTGGTTTGAATGCCTGTAATATGGGATTTGACTGCCTTACAATGTAAGGATGTATAAATATGAGAAAAGTCCATTGCCATTCCTTGAGTAGACCTACCTGAATTGAAAAAGTACTACTCGCTTAAAAGTAATTTGAAAGTGAGTAGAAACTTTAAGGAAGTCTTGTTCTTGGACCATATCCAAAAAGTTATAGCAAGAAGTAACAAGTTCATCTCATATTTAGTATAATACTAATGATTACTGTTTTAAGTTTTATGGTTTCACCAAAAGAAATTATTAGTTGACTAAAAATATTTGACATTGATATGGTATGCCTAATGTTAGTTTACATTATATCTGTACCATAGACATGGAGTTATAAATCTGTGAAGGTTCCAGTGTGTGTTTTTCTATTATTACTTTCAATGGACAGAATGTAAAATGTGTCTACTGATGGGAGAAGGCAGAGTTTGAGTTTATCTTTTCTCAATATTTGTTGTCATCACAGCATCATCTCAGCATGCAGTTATGCTTAGTGTTTCAGACAGTGAGATGATGCAGATGGGAATGGTACGAGGAAGGGGGGGGGGGGCAGAGTAGAAGCTTGGGTCTTATACTTAGTGTTGCATAGGGGTGGTGGTATTTAACAACTTAACAGTGTGCCACTGTAGCACCATGTTACCATGCACTTGCTATAAAGACTATTATTTCTTAAAATTAATTGTTTCTTAATGAAATAGAACACACTGTGTCCACAATTGTATGTTTTTACAAATTATAATACCCCCACTTTTTTCTACAGAATCCTTAAACTTTCAAATCCTTAAGCTTTCATACCCTAATTTGAACTGTAGGATATCATGCTGCCATTGCCAGAAAACAAGCTGTTACCACCCAACCCCCACCCCATGACACAGAATGTTCCAATTGCATAGACCCCCATGTCACCGTCTTGCCCAAGCTCCTCTCTCCCAGATGGTTTCCTTTGTTTGCTTTTTGCCATTTCACATCAGAATACTGATGATGGTAGAGTAAGACATCCATTTTGCTTGATTTTCAAATCACAAATTTGGTGTTCCACAATTTTCATCTTGTCATTTTCCTGCTATGTATTCTGATTGATGCAGATGGCTTGTGTAATTTCACACGTAGTTTTTGTTTTATTTATTAAATATATAGTGTTACATTTTTACATACGATAAATCCCTCACACAGTTACATTGTCCTTGTTCTCATTCTCTTTCTTAGTAAACAGGATTTCTGTATCACTTTGATGTAATTTTTTTTCAAAGATGAAGGTGTTTTTAAGTATTTTGGTGCTGAAACTAGACTTGACATTCTATTTTGTTTTATTGAAATACCCCATTTAAGTTAATTGTGTATTTAAAGAATAAAAAAGTTTATAAATGTTATTTTTAGAGCAGTGCCACCAACGAAAACCAATGGGTAGATCACAGATAACTGAAAATCATTTAATCTGAGAACATTGTCTTCATTAACACAAAAGACATGTGCTTTATATGAATTACCATTTTTAGCAAATTATTAAAATAACCCACTTTTGTAAGTACTGGCATATGTGTATGACATTATCAGTATCCAGGATTTAAACAATGCTGTCATGGGAAATGTTTCAAAGTTTAAGTTTCCTTTTTACCACTTTTAAGTCTGGCAAATGTGCAGTTGTATAGGGGATGTCATTGGCCCGTGGGAAACTCAATCTGTACTCCACCCACACATTGCTGATGTGCTACACAATGTGCAAAGAAATGTTCATTATGTAAATGTCTAAATCATAGTCGGCCCCCCCCCCTTGTACCCCTGTGTCTGAGAAAGAATTGCTCATCCCTCACCTCATACCAATTCTTTGCAGGACTCAAAACGTTTCTGATGACCAGCATTAAAGTTTCTCACTGCAGCAAAAGCAGCCCTGGTATTTGAAAAGTATTATGCTAGTGAAATAAAAGCGGAAACATTTAACTATCCTGTAATCCATTATGTAATTCATTAAAAAATATATTAGTATGGGACATTTCATCACTTCAGTAAATTGTATTTATAGTAAACTAATTGAGATAATTACATTATAGAAGTACTCAAGCCAACTAGTTTATCTGTCAACTTGAGGCATTAATGCATCTCAAAACTGGGAGTGCTTCCATATCATAGTACAAGTAAAAGCAAGTCAATGTATGGTTTAAATAAACTGCTGTTACAAAATTTTTTGCTTCTCTGTCTCTCACTCAGCTTCAAACTTAAACAGTTTACTGTTTCGATTAAATTATCAGAATCTCCTTTTGTACTCTTTGTTACATCAATTCATGCTCTCACTCTTTGTCTGCGGCTAAAGTGTCACCCGTTTCCCCCCGCAAAGATGTAACCATCATGCTGTGGAAAAAGAAACTCAATGGATATGAAACCTCCATCACCCCCCCCCCCCTCCATCACATTTTGACTCCAAAAATAAATGTTCTGGAAAACGTATTTTAGCTGTCTCTATTTGTAGAGGGTTAATTGGGTGAGGTGTAAAATAAATAGGGAGATCGGGCGCGGGAATGCTATTTGTGGTGATTGGGGCGTTGTTTTGTGCCAAAGACTACGCGTCCCGCGAAAGCTGGTGGCGCTACGGTTAGATATAATATGTTCATGCAGGCGATCTTAGTAGATGATTTTGCTCGGGCCGATCGTCACAATATTCTATCGACTGCCTGAAAGGTGGACAGATCGGCCCCCAAAGGAGCGAACGCGATGTAATAGATAGAAATATCTATAGAAAAGCCATCAAAATTATTACCATTTTTTCTCAGATTGGTTTTTCTCATTAACTGAGAAACTGCAGACACAGATCCTCATTTTAAGGCGGGTTACACATTCCAAATCCGCTGACCCGCCAAGCCCTTTGAAAAACCTGCATTTCACATCTCCGTAGTAGGCAAAGACGAAAAAAGGAAAAAGATCAGTAGGCCCACAGAACAGATTGACAGTAACGAAGAGAAATTTGACTGATTTGTCCAACAAGTGCTTCCATTTTGCGTGTAGACACTCCTGAACTTCACGAAATTTCGCCTGTGCCCCTTAAACCCCTCCCCCGGCGGCCAGCGGTTCACCATCAGACAGATTAGGGGTAGACCCGTATCTAGCCCCTCGGAACTTGGGAGCTATGGATACATGCAGCTTAGCACACTGGGAGGTGCCTTTTCCCACCAACTTGTAGTTTGTAAATTCCAAAATTTTCTTGAGCGCCGACTGATGGTGGGACCCCGCTAAGATAGGTTCCTGAAGAGGGAACCTAATTTTGCCTGCTCGGTGTGCGCTAAAGGAAGTCACCCTCCAGATCACTCATCACCCATCTACAAGCCAACTCCCCAACTCTCCCCTCTGCCTTAGGTTGAAAGCCTGTACTAATCCGCCATCAAGAAAATTCTGTATCGAAGGTTTTTTAACAGCAGGAACCAATAGGATCGATGGCGATTATATGTATACTGTAGTTCATTTGGTCCATTTCCTACATGCTAACTTCCGTCAAGTTTGTCTAGTTTTGCATCGCGCTACATACTTTGATTTGAACAATACAGTACAGTTACGTCACAGTACAGTTACGAACTACTACACGCAGTTAGTAACTATACTACGCGTGCAGTCGCGCAACAGTAGACTAAAGACTTGTTCTTGTAAACCGGTGATGTGCATAATTATATCATGAAGTGAAATCAATCACCTTGCACATTAGTGAAGAACCATACGAACATCTTCAATAGAAGAGGAGGAACATCAAAACACAAATCATGGCGAGAAACTCGGAGAAAGCAATGTAAGATATTCGCACATGCATAAGTAGCAGTAGGTCCCGACGTCCTACTGTTGGCCCTAGTTGCGCGAAAATAATTTTGTCGTTGTTAAGGCATTGGTACCAATTCTACGAAATATATGCCGACACTGTCACAGTAATATTTCACTGTCAGTGTTCTGTTGATTGAATTATATAATCTCTCTAAACTGGAGACCCGAATGTTAAATAAGAATTAGCACGAGGCCTTGCTAAGTAAAGGGCCAATGAGTGTTGTATCCAACTTTAGAGGTTAGGGCATCGTGGGTTAATGATGAATAATGCCGGTCAATTGGTTTCCCTAGCCTAGTCCTTACCTACCAGACTGGAAAGTTTGCCTTGCGCACGCAAGTTCTGACCCACGCAGCGTCCTCCTTGAATTCGGCATCTGGCTGCGCAAGAGCCTACTAGCCGCTTGATCTGGTGGTGCATGTATGAGAAAGTAGTCGCGGCCGCGCATTGGGCCGGCCGCTGTTGAAAGTACCGTCTCGAAATCCTTTGATTGAATTCATTCGTAGCCTATTCTATTTGAGTGGTTGGGCAACTTAAGCCCATCGCCCCTGATGGTATTGGGTTATATGCATGAACCCGCCACTACTGTGTACGGTAAAGGTACTGCTCCTTCAGCAGCTTCGGATCATCGTTCAGTTCAACCTGGCATATTTCTGTGAAACTGAGCTTCGGCCACGCAAGAGCTAAAAATCTGCAGTCACTTGCCCGCACGGAATGAAAACTTTCCAGTCTGGCTTACCTAGACTTAGACTCTTAGAGATGATACAGCTTGTAGATGAAAAGTTACGGAAATGATTTTTGGAATTTAAATTCTGTGTAGGCCTAATAGTCAAGGTTATAACAGTGGTTGCAGCCTGAATTTAGAATCCGTGACCACTCGTACACACGTCACACACAATATACTACAATATGCTTGAATGAGCACTAGTTGTACTGCCAGCAATAGTGTATAGTAGTATGTATGCATAAAACTTCACGCATCTAACGTAGAAGCCTTGGAATTTCTAGCTGTTGGAAATTGAAATCCGTACAAATCTAATTTTCTTGTTTTTGCAAAGTCTACAAGTCAATTTTACTAGTAATTTGATCCAATGTGCTATGGATTGTACCTCGAGATCAGTTATTTTCACCAACATTTACTTGAGCTAACAATACGATGTAAACCTGCCAAACTTTGCCCACCTCAATAATGTTAGCATGACAATCATGACATGAAGTGTGTCCTTTTCAACAAATCCTGTGACTAAACCTACCGCAAAAGCCTGTGAAGAAGCTAGCAACATAATGGTCAGGAAAACTCCATGGAAGAGTCAAAGTTATGATTTGAAAATTTGTAACATTCGGCATATACTGCGAATAGGATGCTCTTGGCCTAGCCTACCTCGCCTATGCAAATGCAGTACTGTAAAGTTGACTAACCAGGCAAGGGCAATCAAATGAACACTTTCTCAGCTTCCTTTCAGACATTTCAAGGCATTTCAAGGCAGTAGTAGTCAAAAATTTGTCCAGCTACTTCTGTCAATGCATTCTAAGGCATATTTTTTAGGGGTGCGTGAAGTTTGGCAGTGCACGAAGTTTGGTGTATGCACTGTACATACTATAGGGTTAGGGTATTCATGTATGCATGTTACAGGGTTAGGCTATCGGGGATGTATTGTGTAAATATATCTTCGAACACCCTTCAGCTGAATTCCCTCTTGTAGTGTAGTGGGTTAAGAAAGGGACTTTTGAGTGACTGTTACTCTACCCGCACCGGTTCGAATCCTTTTGTAACCTCTTTCTTTTGCAGGTTTGACTGCTGTAATTTCTTTCCAGAGGTTTTCACAGGATGTCTACAACTTTGAGAGTTAAGATGGCAAAAAAAAAAATCTTCGAAAATAAAGCAGCCCTATTAGTCACTTTGTTAGTTGTCTGATACCCTTTTCGTGGTTATGGATTCTAAAGTCGTACGGTGGTTGCCTTATTCTATTACTGATACTAATAAACATAGGCTAGTAATATGCTAGCTATATAGTTAGACTAGGCCAACACTACAGCATGGTGCTTATTTAGAATTGATCTCTGAGTCTAAGTCTTACTAAGTGTAATAACAGACTAACCAGCCTGACACCAAATCGCCAGATCGACCGTTTGCAGTTTGCAAACTGCACAGGGGATACATTTTGGAAGTTCAAGAGTTGAATCTTCTTCAAATGTGCATCGATGTGACTGACTCGCCTTTTGTAGTGCATGTTCTACATCTAGAACAAGTATGTGATGGGAAGTGAAATGCTTTCACAGCAAAGACATCATTGAAATGTCATTTTGCTATGTGGCTGTCTGTTTTTGATTCCTTGCCGAAGGCCGAAGGAATCTATGCGATGGTGATGTCGTGTGTGTGTGTATGTGAGCGTGCGTGGGTGCGTGTGCGTGTATGTGTATGTGTGTGTGTGACGCTGCTTGTAAACACGATATCTAAAGAAGGGTAACCATGAATGATTTCATACTTGGTGTGTGGGTTGGTCATAGTGAGTAGATGATCCCTATTGTTTTTGGTGGAGGTCAAAGGTCATTTGAGGTCACCAGAGGTCAAAATGTGAAAACCTTGTAAACACAATATCTCAAGAAGGGTAACTGTGGCTGATGTTATACTTAGTGTGTGGGTTGGGCATATTAAGTAGATGATCCCAATTGTTTTTGGTGGAGGTCAAAGTTCATCTGAGGTCATTAGAGGTCAAACGGTAAAAACCTTGTAAACACAATATCTCCAGAAGGATAACTGTGACTGATGTCATACTTCATACTTGGTGTGTGGGTTGGTCATATTAATTAGATGATCCTTCATGTTTTTGATGGAGGTCAAAGGTCATTTGAGGTCACCAGAGGTTAAAATGTGAAATCCTTGTAAACACAATATCTCCAGAAGGGTAGCTGTGACTGATGTCATATTTAATGTGTGGGTTGGCCATATTGAGTAGATGATCCCTATTGTTTTTGGTGGAGGTCAAAGGTCATTTGAGGTCACCAGAGGTTAACATGTGAAACCATTGTAAACACAATATCTCAAGAATGGTAACTGTGACTGATGTCATACTTAGTGTGTGGGTTGGTGATATTAAGTGCATGATCCCTATTGTTTTTTATGGAGGTCAAAGGTCATTTGAGGTCACCAGAGGCCAAACTGTAAAAATATTGTAAACATGATATCTCCAGAAGGATAACTGTGACTAATGTCATACTTGATGTATGGATTGTATATACTCAGTAGAAGACTGCTATCATTTTTGGTGAAGGTCAAAGGTCATTTGAGGTCACCAGAGGTCAAACTGTGAACCTCTTGTAAACACAATATCTCCAGAAGGATAACTGTGACTGATGTCATACATGATGTATGGATTGCATATACTAAGTAGAAGACTGCTATCATTTTTGGTGGAGGTCAAAGGTCGTTTGAGGTCACCCGAGGTCAAACCTTGCTAACACATTATCTCCAGAAGGGTTACTGTATGTTGACTGATGTCATTCTTGATGTGTGGGTTCCCCATACTGGGTAGGTGATCCCTATTGCTTTTAGTGGACATCAAATGTCATTTGAGGTCACCAAAGTAAAGGTTACTTGGGGTTAAAGGCAAATGTGTTGTTTCAAGAATGGTAACTGCAGTAACTCTCATACTTGTCATGTGGATAATTCATGTTTGTTATAATATAACCATGTGGCAAGGAATCACAAAGCCTTTTTGGCTTTCTGGTTAGACTATATATCAGTGTTGACTTGACTGTTACAGGATTCTACCACAATGAAACAAGAATGCTCTAGTGTTGTAAAACCTCAGGTATACCCATTCCTGGTGGTCTTTTGGCAAAGAAATGTCTTTAACCTTTTATGCCCTTTTTTGGTTTCAGTGATAATCGTAACCTTTGGAATCATGCATATGTGTGTGTGTATGTATGTGTGTATGTGCGTGTGCACGTGTAAGTGAGTATGTGTGTGTGTGTATGTATGTCCGTGATGCCCTACCTTGTAAACACGATATCTCAAGAAGGGAAGCTTGGACAGATCTCATATTTGGTATGTAGGTGTGCCATATTGAGAAGAAGAACCCTATTGTTTTTGGTGGAGGTCAAAGGTCATTTGGGGTCAACAGGGGTCAAAATGTGAAAACCTTGTAAACACGATATCTCAAGAAAGGAAGCTTGGACAGATCTCATATTTAGGATGTAGTTGTACCATATTGAGAAGAAGAACCCTATTGTTTTTGGTGGAGGTCAAAGGTCATTTGGTGTCAACAGGGGTCAAAATGTGAAAACCTTGTAAACACGATATCTCGAGAAGGGAAGCTTGGACAGATATCATAATTGGTGTGTAGGTGAACCATATTGAGAAGAAGAACCCTATTGTTTTTGGTGGAGGTCAAAGGTAATTTAGTGTTAACAAAGGGTCAAATTGTGAAAACCTTGAAAACACGATATCTCAAGAAAGGAAGATTGTAGAGATCTCATGTTTTGTATGTAGTTGTACAATGTTAAGTATAGGAACCATATTGTTTTTGATGGAGGTCAAAGGTCTTTTGGGGTCAACAGGGATCAAATGGTGAAAACCTTTAAACACAATATCTCAAGAAAGGGAGCTTGGACAAATCTCATATTTAGTATGTAGGTGTACCACATTAAGAAGAAATCCCTGTTGTTTTTGGTGGAGGTCAAAGGTCATTTGGGGTCAACAGGGGTCAAAATGTGAAAATCTTGCAAACATGATATCTCAAGAAAGGAATATTGGACAGATCTCATACTTAGTGTGTAGGTGTACCATATTGTGAAGAAGAATCCTTTTGTTTTTGGTGAAGATCAAAGGTCATTTGGGGTCAACAGAGGTCAAATTGTGAAAACCTTGAAAACACGATATCTCAAGAAAGGAAGCTTGTAGTGATCTCATATTTAGTATGTAGGTGTACCATATTGAGGAGAAGAATCCTATTGTTTATGGTAGGGGTCAAAGGTCATTTGGGGTCATCATGGGTCAAGTTGTGAAAACCTTGAAAACAGGATATCTCAAGAAAGGAAGCTTGTAGAGATCTCATGTTTTGTATGTAGTTGTACCATGTTGAGTAGAGGAACCCTATCGTTTTTTGTGAAGGTCAAAGGTCATTTGGAGTCAGCAGGTGTCAAATTGTGAAACTGTGACAAATGTGGCACATACTAATACTATTATATCAGATTCAGAAAAAAATTTCTCTTAAATAGATTATTGAAACCCCAATGCATTTCTGCATTCTGGTGTTTTTGTCTTGTTTTAAATGAACTTGTCAGGAACTTCCAAAAGAGGAACACATTGTGAACTTGTCATTATTATTGAGTTGTTTTTAGTTTAGTAAGTCTCAGGATCTGGCACTCAGGAACCCATCCTGTGATCATCAAGGACCCTGTACCTTGCACACATGTGAGATTCGCCTCCATTTTCTGACAAGTGCTTAGAGGGTAACCAGGCCGCTGGTAGGGTGAACTGATCAAAATGCCCAATGTAAACTAGTCTTTAGCCACTTTCCCAAAGGCAGGCCTTGTCCAGCAGTCTTACCGTTGCACTGAATAATGTGAAGTGGATGAGACCCGAATCAGACAACAGGAAACCAAATTGAAATCAGTAATTTGCCAGATAGACCCCATAGCAATGACTGTACACAGCTTTGCTGAGCAACCAATTTTGAGCTTCAAAAACCTTTCACAGTGGTTAAACATAAATTTGAACAAGGACCTATGAGATTGCAAGACAAGCAGTCTAACCAGCAATTACCAACTCTCGACCCATGTCTGAATTACCTTTACTACATTCTTCATATTTGTAGCCCACAAGAATAAATACTGTTTACATCTTTCCAACAGGACAACGCTGGCACGATTTCGTGCATCACAGCTTGGCGAGACTGTAGAAAAGGAGAGAAGGCCATTTCTAGCTTCAGAAGAAAACAGCCTCAGAAAAGCTGAAAAATGGAGAAGACAAATTATCGGGGAAGTTTCTAGAAGAGTGTCGCAAATTCAGAATGGTGATTTCTTATAACAATATTGTATTTCCCCAAAACTAGAATAATTGGCAGAACCTGATGACAAGTGTGTCCACCTGACTGCCTCCTGTTGCAGTTTAAAATGTGATTGTAAGCTAGTGCAATCTGTACAGTTTTTACATAATTCAGTATAGTAGAGCTATGGTTCAATTAAGATGTGTTATTTGTATGGTGTATTTCCAATTGGGTAACAAATGGGACCCACTTGAAGTAATAAATATGGGTTTTGACCAAAGCATTTATGTGATTGCAAACTCTTATGACTGTTAAGTATGCATCCAAAAATTGCTTTTGTTACTCATGTGAATGCCTTAATTTGATGCTGTGACATTTATTTACTATAATTGATTGTTCTTATTTGGCCCCTAGAGTTTGAGTGCCAGGACCTTGTTCTGTATTACTGGGGCTTGTGGCAACTCTTGTTACTAATTGTATTTTTATGTCATTCTTCCTCATTTTAGCTGGATTAGGTGAATTTAAGATTAGAGATTTGAACGATGAGATCAACAAGCTGTTACGAGAAAAAGGCCACTGGGAGACAAGGATTGTAGAATTAGGTGGACCTGATTACCAGGTACAGTAAACTGCAAATCTGTTTTTATCGTTTGTTTTAGGGGTGAATGAAAAGGAAACTAGGCGATATCTTTGAGGAAAATCATCGTAGTGTGTTTGGCTATCTGTAAACACATTAAGTGATGATCAACTAATGTGATGTTCATTACATGCAAATGAGGAATTCAGAAACTGCTTGACTATAGTCCACTTAACTTTTCATGATATAATTCTAATCAAAAGGTGCTATTCTTCACATACTTTTATGTTTATAGCCACATATGTTTCTTGGTTATTATTTGAAGAAGGTACTAATTTACATTTTGCAGGAGTGATATTGTGAGGAAGCACATCAACTTGCAAGCTGCAGAAGATTATAGGTACCAAATTGACCTTATGATCAGAAGTTTTGATCAACAGAATTCAGTTTGAAGTTCACCCATATTTGAGAAAATTTTAATTGAAACTGTTTTCTTTTGAATTGCATTAACCTTTTACAACAACAAAAAATGATGTCAACTCATTTTGCTAGTAATAAGGTTTTGCAGGGTCAGGTGAGTAGCTGATTTGGAGGAAAACTTTACAGAAAAGTATTTATAGTCTTATTAACAATGCTTTAAACTCACATTCTCCAATAAATCTCTGGATTACTCCATCTATGACATAAGATTCCTCTAGAATCTCAAGTGTCAAAATGCACCATAAAACTCTTGTTTATGTTTCCACACCATTGCAGCATATCTATTATCACGTCAGGGGATAGCATATCTGTTATGCTGGGGATAAGGATCAGGCAGTGCACCCCTTGGGGAATCATTGCACACTGGAGTAATTTGTTTAGACTTGGGTATTTTGTGAAAATGCAGGATGTATATTGTAAAGGAAGAAAGAAAAAGATGATATGTATTGGTATATGCGCCTATGCGCTTGTCAACTTGATGCTACCTTACCTTCAAATTATGCTACAAGTGCTAGTAAGTATTGCATTCCACACTTTTATTCTGCAGAAAGTTGGACCAAAGATGTTGGACAGTGAAGGCAAGGAGGTACCAGGGAACAGAGGCTACAAATATTTTGGAGCTGCAAAAGACCTCCCTGGTGTCAGAGAGTTATTTGAACAAGAACGTAAGGCGTTCTTTCTCATCCCTTGCTTTAAATTGCGGTAGAATGTCCCTCTTGCCTTTTTATTCTGTTAATTTTGTACACTCATCAGTTTATCTGTGTTTTTCAAAAATCCACAAGTTTCCTGGCATGGTGGTAAATGGTGAACACACAAGAACAGTTGAATCCCTGAAGTGAAATCATGTTTTGTATACAGGTGTCTCTCACGTATCAGATCTGAGATGCGTGGAAAGTACTGATATCTACAAGTGGGTTGAAATAACTTACCAAAATTAAGTAGATAGAGAGCATACCAGTACCTCCTCATTAGGACAATTTCAGAAAGTGCATCAAGTAATGGAGTTGCCTTAAAAGGCCTCTTTCATTGGCAATTAAAGGGTTCACAAATGAAAAGGAATAGCTTTCCATCACAGGCATTTCAAATCCCATGCCAACATCTTAACTTAAATACCTTTAAGAACTTAGGATATTGCTGTTTCAAGAGAGACCTCTCTGGTCAAGAAAGACTTTCATTTGCCCGAAGACGTACCAAACCATGGCTCCATACTGAGGCACTACGTGCTAAATCTCACAAGTTTCAGTCTAATCTACGAGTCTCCAGTGGAATCTGTCGTACCGTTCCGTTGGTTTTGACTCGAGTTTATTTTGAGTGAAATAGGAATGTATTGTCTTGTTTCATTTATCATTATTCTAGTAGTTGTAATGTAATTAATGTGCCACGTGAAGGATCCGTGAACATTCTTCCAGGTATAGTTCACACAATATCTCGTTGTTTGTTCTTTAACAGCGACCCTTCCACAGAGGAAGACAAGGGCGCAGATGATGAAGCTTATTGATGCTGACTACTATGGATACAGAGATGAAGATGATGGTGTTTTGGTTCCACTGGAGATGGAACATGAAAAACAAAGTAATATTCTGAATTAGTAGTTTTAATATGGTGGTGGTTTAAGGAATGGGGGGGGGGGGGTGGGTAGCAGAAAGTAGGGTTATGAAACAGGTGCACATGAATGTAAAAATGTGTTGGCAAACACCAGCATCTAATTATTGATTAATTTAAGTATAATTTCCTCTTGAAATCCAAGATTTTCACCTTTGCATATCATTATGGGGTTGACCTCATGACCTTTGATATTCCATTTCAGTCATAAGTGATGCTGTTGAAGAATGGAAGAGCAAAAAGGAGGCAGGACTTTTGTCAGATGAGGTTGTACAGTCCAAGGAGAAGGAAGATGAAGAGGATATTTATGCTGTTGCTCCAGATTCTGGTGTAAGTGAAGTTAACTCAGATCACATCCACTGTAGAAATCTTCATTGAAAGGGCTTTCTTTCAATGTTGGTAGTTGGTACCATCTTCATTCATTCACTTTATATTGGGCAGTAAAATGGTTGTTTGTCAGTATGCATGAACCCTATAAATTAATCAAATAAGATGCAAAATTTTATCTTTCAGTGATAATTTAGAATGATCTTTCCTATAAAAAATGTTTCTTTTTTCATAGAGGTTTTTTGTTTGTGTAATATACAATAGAAGTCACAGCGCAGTGTTGTGAAGTATCTGCAGGTGTTAGTAACAAGCAAATACATATAGTCTCTAAAACAAGTATTTCTTTTGTTACTCTTTCCCTTCCTCAACCTACACTTTCCACAATAATCCTTCATGTTGTCAATAGTCCAAATTTATTTGATCTATCTTCCCCCAGTGTTCTGCTATATTAACCCCAAGATGAAAATCATCTCCTTATTGCAGATGGAGTAATGTGCCACATTTTTTTTTTTTCTAAGTTGCTTAATGTGATCTCTCATTCTGTCACTTGAAATAGTCAGAAGAGGAGGATGAAGACAGTTCCAAGATGGACACTACCGAGGGGCAGGAACGATACGTTGCCCACGTACCAGTCCCATCCCAGAAAGAGGTAACAAAAAATCTAGTGTTGCAATCCAATGCTGCAATGCAATGTTAACATCCAATGTTCCTGGCATGTGCACATCATGTTAAGTCACTTGTTCTAGACTTGTTTTTCACTTTTAGAAAAGTTCTTTCATGGTTTTGATGATGCATGATAATGGCTGTTTGTTGACTGTGTAATGTGGTGGGTGTCAAGGGAGGCATGTTGCATTTCAAGTCCTTTAACCTCTGTGTCACGCCTCATTGATATCAAATTGTTCACAGTCAATTTCTCTGCTGTAAACCTCATACTTCCACTTTTGCAGTTCAACCTTTCTTACAATTCAACTATTATTTTCATTTACTTGTCAGGTTGAAGAAGCTCTTTTGAGGAGAAAGAAAATGGAACTCTTTGAGAAATATGCAAGTGAAAGTCTGATGAAACAGGGCAAAGAAGCAAAAGCTCTCATGGGACTATGATCACACTTTAGAAGGTCAAACTGAAGAACCACATCTTGTAGCCAGCTTACAGTTCATTCCAGAAGGCATCAATTAGATATTGGATTGCCTTTGCTTGCTGGTTTTGTAACAAAGTTGGCTGAGTTTGTGTAATGCATGAGCTATGTAGTAACCTTTCGACCAGGTACAACAGTGAAAGATAAACCCATGAAGCAAGGATGCTGTGCCCCATGCATACCTTCCTGGGCAGCCAAACTTAGCTGACGAGTGACCTAGGAGCCCGAAAAACTGAAAAAGTTCTATCAAACCCCAGCTGAAATGATTCAAAAGGAGTCCAACTATTTTTAAGGCATAAAAGGTACACTCATTTCTGCAAACCACTCCACCCAATATATCACCTATAGATGTGATATCATACCTGCCATGGGTATGTGATCAGTTAATGTGAGTATTAAAGGTTGTGTGACATGCATCTAGAAATGATCTGGCTTTATTCAGAAGTTGCAGGGTGAAACTCTGAATGACAATCCGTTGGAATTGTGTTCAGACCTATTAAATACGGTTTTCAATGGTTTGATGAAAGTGCAAAGGTGTGTTGCAGAGTGTCCTTATTTCTTTTGTTAGACCTATATATTTATTATTTCTTTTAATTACTTGTCATGTGACTTACCCTTTGGCAAGTGACATCAATATTCGTAAAGGAGAAAATATATGCTTCCAAAAATAGGCCCCTCGGGGCATATAAAATTCTCAATTGTCCATGAAACAAAGGTTAAGTAAATGTGGGATAGTACCAAAGGCGTCCATCTCTTGACATCACAAATTTGCATACTAAGGCAATGGACAGTCATGATGCAAGTGTGAGACAGGAATTTGCCTTTAAAATTGTCAAATTTGATGGATTTTGATGGACTATCTTCAATACTTCTGATGGTGGAAACAGCCAATACTTCAAAATTCCATTTTGATGTCATACAACCTTTAAGTGCTGTGGTATCTTTCTGAGGAATTTGATTCACTCACTGCTACCAACATATTGTATCTACCAAATCTGAATTAACATGCAAAATTCTCAGCCATATCTGGTAACTCAGGGTTCTGCCCAGGATGGTTTGAGTGCCGGCAGGACTATCTACGCGTAGCGCCACCATAAGGTGGCGCGGAGTTTACAAGAAAATTTTGGGAATTTAAAAGCCCCCAGATGGCTGGAAACGGCACTTTCTGAGTTTTTTCAGCTATGTATACAAAGTCTAGAATTTTGGATCTCAGGGCTAAGTAACGGAGCATGTGGGAGACAGTTTGTGTAAGACACGTTTTGCCGCTGCGTTGGTAATCGTATTATTGACGAATGCTACGATCGGTTCGTGGGTTTGTATTCCAATATACCGCTAGTTTGCTGATTGTCTGTGCATCGCTTAAAGTATTTTCACGAGTGTGTTGGATATTACGAACAGTTATGAACTGGATTTCCCCATGTCTCAACCTTACGACCAACAAATAGTGTTTTTTTTATATTTTTTTTCTTGGGTTCTTGTCGGGAATACGTGCCGGTCGGAAAAGTTGCATTGGCAGATTGTGGCGGTCAGCAATTCTGCGTCCTGGTCGGGCCCGACCGGCGCCGACCAGCAGCGGCAGAACCCTGGTAACTGTTAATGAAACTATTGTTGTAAATGTAATACAAAGAATACATGACTTCAGATTCAAAAGGTGTACAAAATGTAAGATAAATAATGTTTGATATTTTGCAATAAATTAATGCTGAGGAATAGACATTCTTCAACTTTTTTAAGATGTTCATGGATTGTAAGCAAAGAAGAGATGCCATATTAAGCCAGCCATCATCCCCTTCTAAGTTCAAAGGAAAAAACAAAAACTATCAGAGAGAAATAAACAAGAAGTATATTTCTAATATTTATTTCAACACATGAAGACCTTTCATATTCAAACTGCCTGATATGATGCCATATAAGAGAGCACAGTTACATACAAAGAAGATGGGAGCGATGTCCCTGAGGAAAAAGTTCTGTTCTTTTGAGTGAGTTCAGGCAACCTAATGTGACATTTCAAGATTATTTATGCAACAAACCTTTTCACTTCATCACTGTGAAAGAAATCATCTCTGGTATATTGATGCTCTTCAAAACTTTTTGGGATGCAAAACCACATGTCTCAAGAGCTGAACTGAGAGTTGGGAGGGAAGAGAATATCAAAAATTTTGTCCTTCACCCACGGATATACATTACCAGTGAGGGAAAAATAATAATTTTTATATAGTTTTAACACAACTTACTAAATTCTTTCCAGGAATAACATCCATACCTCAACAAATCTACTTGGGCTTGATCCAACCAAGGAATCTTCAAACCGTAACCCCCCCCCCTCACTCACTCATCGATTCAACTGAATAATAGAAGATCAAGTTGTCGTAATCATGACTCCAACGAAGGTTTCTAACGACTTAAATATGTCAGTTTGATCAGAGTTATAATCCTCCATTGGATGATGAGTTTAGAATTACAAACACTAGTTAGCTGGCATTGTCAATCAAGGGAATGATGTCTCAAACTGTTGTCCACAATTATTTTGTACTTCTCGTGTTATTCATCTTGAAATCTCAATCACTTTAGGTTCCTTCCAAAGAACAAAATTTTTTCAGCTTCCAGTCCAATGCTGCTGACCAAAAGAGTCTTCTAGGATTCTTGCCATTTCTCCGACGGCAAAGTGCAAGAAAATAAAATCTTTCTCTGAGGTCTCTTCTTCTAGACATGGCATTGTCACAAAAGCCAAACTGGACAAACTTCACTTGAATTCTGTTCACAGAAAAACTGCAAAATGAGAGGCTAAAGACGCATCCAGTACATACCACCTCGGATTCTGTTGTAATCAGGAAGTTGCTCTATGGGACCTGAGGGGAATAAAAGTAACACCACATAATATGTAACAGCCAGAGAAAGATACACTCCTTTTTCTGACCCTTCCATGTCTCTCTTTTACAAACATTCAAGTACCCTACCCTTTAATGTTTACACACTGAGCTTTTACTTGAGCATGAGAATTTTACAGTGACCAAAATCAAGGTATTGTCACAATGACCACAAGAGGGTGCATCAAAATACTGGCTTGAATTGTCCAAAAAATTCTAACTTTATGTCCCTAGCAACATGCATTCTCTCAGAACATCTGTCACAATGCATAGTGGAATATCACACCAATGCCATGACAAATACACAAATCCAAAAGCATTTTTACAAAAGTTGTTACACACAAAAAAAAACACATGCATTGTGGTTTTGATGATTCAACTATGAGCATTTTTTTCTGAATCTGACATTATAGCATTAGTATGTGTCAAAGGCTACCTATGCTTTATACAGCACTTAAGATCCTCACAAGCCTCCTTTCTTGATATCATGTCTGACAAGGTTTTCACAATTTCACCCTTGCTGACATCAAATGATCTTTGACCTCCATTAAAGACCAAGCTGATTTTTGTACTCAATGAGATGCAACTACATACTGAATGTGACATCTGTCAAAGCTTCCCTTCTTCAGATACGATGTTCACAATATTTCATAATGTGACCCTGCTGACCATTAAACGACCTTTGACCTTTACCAAAGACAATGGAATTCTTTTACACTCACTGAGATACACTTTGTTCATAATGGGAGATCCACCCAACTTTTCCTGCTCTAGATACTCTGTTTACAATATTTTCACAATTTATTCCCTCTTGACTTCAAATGACCCTAGACCTCCACCAAAGTTGAAAGTGATCTTGTAAACAATGTGGCTAACTTACATATCCCACATATGACATTCGTCCAAGCTTCCCTTCTTGAGATAGTGTTTAAAAGGATTTCACTTTTGACCTTTTGACCTCAAATGACCTTTGACTTCCATCAAAATCATTAGGGATGTTGTACTCACATATGACAGTTGTCCAAGATTCCCTTTGGGATATCATGTGTACAAAGTTTTCACAATTTGACTCCTGTTGACCTCAATTGACCTTTGACCTCAACCAAAGTCAATAGCGATCTCACACTTAATGTGGGACACCACCATACCACATATCACATTTGTCCAAGCGTCCCCTCTTGAGATATTGTTTACATGTTTTCACAATTTGACTCCAAATGACCTTTGACCTCCAACAAAATCACTAGGAATCTTGCAATCAATGTGGTTCACCTACATACTAAATATGAGGTTTGTCCAAAGTTTTTCTTCTTAATATATTGTGTCTACAAGGTTTTCACAATTTGACTCCATGTGACCTTTGACCTCTACCAAAAACAATAGGAGTCTTGCACTCAATGTGGTACATCATATGTACTAAATATGAGATCTGTCCAAGCTTCCCTTCTTGAGATATCGTGTTTACAAGGTACATGTCACAAACACACATACATACACTGTCCGTGTGATTACAAGAGGTTACTATTTCATCGAAACCAAAAAATTTAAACATTTTGTGTAATGAGTAGCCCAGGAGCTGCTGCATACCAATGCCATGCAACGGCGGGACACTTGTCGTAGATATATCTGGTGCAGACATCTCTGATGGTTTGGGCTGAGATTGCATCTATCCTGGCATCTAACTCAGGGCAGCGGGATACGTCGGTCATAGCAGAGCATCTGACGACCTATGTCCTCACAGATTGGGGTAGAACCTGTTCGTGGAGATGAATGAGCGAAAACCGTATAATTAAAAATAATAGTTAAATAATACATGCAAACATTAACACAGGTAAGATTCAGCAATATATTCGAAGGTAGTGGCATTTTGTATTGTCGGCACTGTAAGGGTAACACAATCCTCTAATCTGCATCCATTAACCTCAAATCAGTTTACCGAATGGATAGTTCACAGTACCACTTCAAAAGACTCACCATGAGGAGATGCAATCAAAACTGACCAGAATCAACATCAACAATATCAGTATGATTTGGTTAATTTATTTCACAGGATCAAAATTATTAAAGTATTCTGGTGTTTCTCTAAGAATCATTTAATGAGTGTCCTTGAGATGTCAACTTACCATCTAATTGCAAGTAGCATGTTTGTCTTCAAGAGGTTTTTAGCCCTGTCCACCTCACTGTCAGGTCACTGTCGTACAGAGGTACATCCACTCAGACTGAATGTGAAACATCATGTCCTCAATGGTAAGTGGGTCACACACCATGTAGATACCCCTTAAAAGAAAAATACAATCCGTGATGAAACATCTGCTTTCACAGAAACAAGTCTCACAATAGCGGAGGGGAACATCATTAGCAAAACTGCATAAAATAGCGATAAAGCAAAGGGTATGTTACAGGAGAATTGACCTACCATAAACCAGTGTCTGTGTAGCAGGTATTGAATGACTGGTAAGAGTGACACAGGTTACCCTGGAAGGCTGCTTGACCGAGTCTACTGGAAACATTCTGTAATGATTGATAGAAGGAATATTAGCTGAAACCATGGATAGCAATGAACATGTGCAGGGATCCCCCTACAAACTCAAGCTGACAAAAAAGGGGAGACACATAATTGATGCTGTTTCAGGGGGCAAAAGTTTGCTTCAAGGTCCACACAGGGTGTAATTTGAAGGATTTCTGGAGGCCACTTATTGCTGTAAGTTCAAACTTTGCTGCAGTCTCCTTTAGTAATTTTTATGAAAATGAAAGGGGGATTTTACCCCTTATTCTGGAAGGGGGGTTGGGAGAAATCCCACTTTACCCCATCTAGCAGAATCCTTGAAATGAACTGGACATTTAAAATAGCACGAAATTGACCTTGTTTTAAGACATCAAATGATACATCAATGTACTGAAGTATATATAGTGTTAACTGGCTCAAAAAGATTGACACACTTTTGATGACATTATGGGGGTTGGGGGGGTTGTCAAATTAGATGACACCCACTACACATAATGAAAGGAGCATGAAAGGAAAAGAAAGGAACAACAGCTCATGACTTACCCCACCTCCTCCAAAGGAACGGTCCCAACTGCCGATCAACTGAGAAGAGAAATACAACAAAGAAATGGAAATATCAAACTAATCAAAGGTGGGAAGAAGTAATTCTGGAGGCATACAGGACAAAGGCCTTTGTTACTTCAATGTAGAAACAAAAGAACATTTGATAAACACCAGTGTGCATGTATGCAATCACTGTTATTCAACGAGAACCCAAAGGCACTTCGGTTCCTAGTGTGAAGATGCTTTAACTTAAAACCCAGTCTCAGATAAGGAGGTCAGAAATTGCAGGGCAGTGGTAAAAGTCAAGGTCATTTAGGAGCCTTCCTATCATATATCAAAGTTTGCTGATACCATAGATTTTTTTTTTTGGGGGGGGGAATGATCAATCGAGATACACCAGGCCCTGATGATGTGGATGGAAATTCCCATTCACTGTAAGTACAGTACAGTAGTTTTGTGTGTGTACCTTCTATCCAGAAGGAATGACACAACTTGCATACTTGTGCACATATACAATGCGTCAGTATTCAGCACAACCTGTGCTGCTGTACTTACTTTCACATGCTTTCACAAAGTTATAGCAAAGTCACAAGTTACAGTAGAGTAATTCACTTTTTTGCCTCTAGTGATCCCAAATGACCTTTGACCTCCACAAAAAACGATAGTGCACATCCACTCAATATAATACATGTATGCACCAACTTTGAAAAAAATTCACCACTCGGTTATTGAGTCATTCGCGAAACATACCTTGCCTTTGCATCTGTCACATACACACACACACATTCATACATGTGCCAAAGTGACTGCATAGGTTCCTTTGCTACCGCAAGGAACCACAAATAGTTTATTATTGTACCTAAACAATCTTTCATACACTCTCTGAGTGTCAGTTTTGCTTGACTCATAACTTAAAACATACACACACGCAAACACACAAATATACATACATGTAGATCGTGTTTCACTCATAACATATCAAATCATACAGAAATGACTCAGATCTGTCATTTGAGTGAGTCAAATATGTATTTCATGGAACAACACAAACTTCACTCTTGTCAAAAGTGTCACATCAATTATGGGTACTCACAGTATTGGCCACCATCAGGGGTAAGGTTATCTGGGTGGGCCCAGCCAACACTCTCCACAGCCATGGCAATGTGGGCCAGAGGCATGCTATCATCTCTGATACGGATCTGCAATATATAGAATTAATATCATCACGACAAATTAGCTTGACTTTATTAATTCAGAAAGTTAAAAAGAGCTATTACTGTTAAGACTTCTAGTTCAAGGCAGATATGTATGCCTGGACACTATAACAGCACTGGTCACTTAGTAAATGACATTGGACAGACCAGCAAAGCCTACATTACATAAGTGCAATGCTGAAACAGTCCACACCACAGTATAATATGTTTTAAAAACTTTCATGTCTTTCAATTGAAATAGACAAAACAATGACTCCAAACTTCAAACATGACCTTGGACTTGCTCTGAACAAAAACTTACCATGTATGGTTATCTCGGCATTCTAGGCACTGACCGTAACAGCAATTCACTAACATGCATTTCATAACAATAAACTTAGTTCTAAATGAGAAACAAAGTATGAGGGAATGATTCACCTCACTGCCAGTGAACCTGCATGGGCTCAGGGTTGGGATCTCCCCTTCATATTCAGTTCCGAGTTGGCCAAAGTATTTTTCAGCCAGTCCAACCAACCTGTCATGATGGACACCACCAGCGCCAGCCAAGACAATACGGGGCCCTTTGTAGTGTAATGAAATGTAATCCACCAGATCGTTCCGGCTGATGGACCTGATTGGGGACAAAGAAGGCGTTTCAGACATAAAATTACTTATGGCATGATCTCACTAATATCTCAAGAAGCTGTCCTGTTAAGCTGAAAGGGAAATATGACTCCATTATCTTTTCCAACGTATCAAACGTAAATACTTTATTTTACAGTGCTTGGTGAAAACTAAAAATTGGCTTTCTGATGCCAAACATTTAGAATGAGGGTAGTGAAAGTTGCTGAGTGGAGTAAGTAACTCATGGTGTCTCTGAACTGAGAGCACTTTGCATTAGTCATATCAACCTACTTCAACGAGGACTGATGGCAAGATGTCACTGTAACTCACTTGATGTTTTCAGTTGGCCCAAGGATTGTCCTTCCCAGGGGTGTACCTTGATAGGCAGTAGCATGAAGATGATCAAAAATGACTTCTTGGAGATTCGTCTCCACTTCCTTGAATAGCAATGAAACAACAAAAAAAGTTTAAACTTTAAATGGCTTTGATATCATGGACTATAAAAACCAGAACCAGAATTGAAAAGTCTACATTCAAAACGTGACAATGCACATTCTCTCCACTACAGAAATCCATGTTCTCATGCTTACTATCTCTTCTACAGGTCATGTGATCCTCTCAAGACTTCTGATGAAATCACTTTATTTAAGAAATTCATTTTCCCAAAAAACTCCCAACTCCACCACTAAAATAGAAAAAGAACAGAATATTCCTTCATACAACATAATACAACTAGTTTTGAGGGCAACATCATAAAACAACAGATAGCAATAAAAGAAGACAGTCGTAAGAAAGCACTGAAAAGTACTCTCAGCAGCTCTATAACCTTCCATGAACTCCAGACTCCTCTGTGCTTCATCAAAAACAAGAATGAAGATTTGGTGTCTGAGGCACTTACTTGCATTTCCCGCAGAATGACTCCCCTCTCTCTTTCAATCTCTGCTTCTCCTAGAGTGCTGTTTTGAATGATATCTGACAGGATTTCAACAGCTGGGAGACCATAAAGAAAAAGAAAAAGGATAACATCAGCACAGGATGGAGAAAGAAAACTATTCATTCCTCTCTGCAACCTATGAATTGCAAAACTAAGAAGACCTGTATAACTAACTGTACTTAAATTTTTGTTCACAAATTCGAACAAGGATAATAAGGATATTATAAGGATAACTCAAGGCAGTCAAATTTCCGTTAAGCAGCCAAAATGGCAAAAAACTTTCATTTTTGAATTTAATTCCAGCAGTGTTTCATGTCTACCAGTGCCAGGGACTTAACAAGAGGCTTGAAATCAATTTCTGTATTGTTTAACTATATACTGAACGAAGGCATACACATTCTAGGTGACAGCCATTCCTTTTGAAAATGTAATTTTTATCCACAAAGAACCAACATTTAAACAACTGGAATATTAAGTTCATATTGATTTAGCCTGCACGTTCAGTGTCATGGAACTGCTCTGAGTGAAACAATCAATGTGCCCCCTGGGCACATACCTTCAACCAAAATTTCAGCAATACAATCTGGAAAGTTCAAAGTTTGAGAGACAAGTATTACCTCGTTCTAAGTCACTTGAGAAGCTTTTGGCATAGTAAACAGTCTGTTCTCTTGATGTGTAAGCATTTAAATGTGAGCCCATGTTTTCTATTTCCAACTCCAAGTCCATCTGGGACCTCTTCTTTGTACCCTGCAAGCAATCAATAAAAGCAGAAACAATCACAACCTAACCATGGAATAAAATGTGAGAATGCACTGTGGTTTTGGAAATGTGACCAGAGTTACAATCTAGTGTACATCTAGTGTAATACATGCCTCAGTAAATGAGACTCATGCACAGAGAAACTTTAAGATAATGTAAAAATTCAACAGTGGAATCATACAAACTGAACAAAATTGACCACTCACCTTAAACGCCATGTGTTCTAAGAAATGAGCGGTTCCATTATTTTTGGCATTTTCATATCTACTGCCGGCATCTATCCAGAGACCCACCTGACGATACGCAAAGAGTAAAAAAGCAAATAAATCAACAAAAAGTAAAGAAGCAAATAAATAAAAAAAAAACAAATTTGTGAAGAAGCTCACAACAAAAGTCATCAAAGGAGTAAAGTTGGGTCAATGAAGAACATATGCATGGTTTTAGGCAGGATATATGATACGACAGACACCTGTAACATCCCTTACAGTTACCCATGAAGCTGACTTTTGACAGAAAGAGAACGATTTTTCTAATCAACCAACAAAACATGACACAAAAAAAAATTTCAGATATGGTTTTTCAACATGTTTACACATTCTTTTCCATAATCAGAGAATAATGTTCCTGAAATAATCCAGGAAAAAAGCTGGAACAACAGCTGCCTGACATACCCACCTACAATGTCAGTTCTACAAGTGACAGTGTCCACTCACCGTACATGTTGGTATGCCAGAATCCTCTGATGCTACTCGGAAGCCATTGTTCAGCTTTGTAACTTTAGTTTCAGGGACATTGACTAAGGTTTGTTGGTAAGTTGCAGCCTGTGTACTCCGAGATCTTGAACACACAGAGGCAGCTCCCTGATGATGAATGGAAAAAAAGTTCAAGAAACTTTAGCACTTAGAGAAACACTAGTTATATCAACACTTTTGACTATACCAGTCCTGCAATACATCTACATAGATTTTGCTAGTTATGACAACAAAACTGTGTGAGACTTCCCTTTTTTTTCTGTGCTTAATCAAGTCTGGTACCCTATCGTTTATACTTACAGCATAAATTTAAAACAAGAAGAAGAACAAAATGATTTCACACATGCGTAAATAAAGGCTCTGATGTTACAGCAGTACTGAAAAGACCTACTGGGAAGTTAGTATCCTTGCAAAGTGACATGTGAATCAATGTTATCATTATTGAGTGCTAAACACTATAAGAACTGTGTCTCCAATAAAACTTTAGAAGGCAGATCTGGATGATACGGATACAGTTTCAGCAACAGCTGAGTCATTTTAGGGGATGTGCACATTCTATTTACACTTGCTATAGCATGGTGGCACCTAGAACAACGCACCCAATGATTTGTTAGACGATTATGAAGTTAGTAAAAATACAAGACACTCATTTCAGGCCCGTATGCAGCTTATTCAGTGGGGGGGTTTCGATTTTACCACAAGTGGAACATTTACCCAACAATTATGACCAATAAATTAAAACTCATTATATATGTTGCTAACGTAGGCCTACTATCATAGGCTGAGCGAAACTCCAGATTTTGTGGGGGGTTCGTACGAACCTGCATTTTGACGGAGGTTTAGTACAAGCAATACCTCACAAATGTTAGGGTATAAGAGATTTTTGGTGCTGCCCATTCTCATTTTAAAATTGAGCACAATGTGACCCAAGATTTCTACTATTAGAAGTAACTTTATGCACCTAAAATGACACAATGTAACTTTTGTGGAGTCATATGCAAAGTAAAATGGAAGCACAGCATTAGACATGTGGTATATGTATCACACAAACTTATGTCTAACAGGTGGATAATCATTTTAGAGACATGGGGGTATTTTGAGGTGTATTCTGGGTTGTTTTGTAAAAGTGACATTTGAAATAAAGATTCAAAGCCTAGCCTAATAATAGCTTAGGCAAGGGGGAAAACTCTTATCAAAGAACCACAAGTGTGACAGACTTCAAATGCACCATGCTAATTACTAAGTTTAAGGAATTATGATATTCTGCTTTCAATAAAATAGGTAGGGATGTCCAAAGTAGTGCAGTTTCAGCGATAGCTAGGAGTGCGTCATTCTAGGTGTACTTACCAATACCATACACTTTGCTGTAGCGTGGATGTATAAAACTTGCGGATCTAACGTAAAAACCTTGGAATTTCTAGCTGTTGTAAATTCAAAATCCCTGAAAATCATGTATCTTGTTTTCGCAAGTCTAAATTTCCATTTTACTACTAAGTCGATCCAATATGCCATGGATTGTACCTCGAAATCTGTTATTTTAAGCACCCTTTACTTGAGTTAATGATACGATGTAAACCTGCCAAACTTCGCGCATCTTACTAACGTTAGCATGACAATCATTACATGAAGAATGTCCTTTGAAACAAATCCTGTGCCTAAATCTACAGCAAAAACCTGTGAACAAGCTAGCAACAAAAATGGTCAGGAAAACTTCCACTGAAGAGTTAAAATCATGATTTGACAATTTGCAACATTTGACGGAAACTGTGAATAGGATGCTCTAGGCCTAGCCTACATCAACTATGTAAATGCAGTACTGTAAAGTTGACTAACAAGGCAAGGGCGATTAAGTAAACAATGTGTCAGCTTTCTTTTCAGTCATCTCAAAGCACTGTACTAAAAAATTTGTCCAGCTACTTAGATCATCGAATTTTAGGGCTTATCTTCTAGGGGTGCGCGAAGTTTGGCAGTGCGCGAAGTTTGGTGTATGTACTACACTGGAAGAAAATGACAGCATAGCTTAGCCTAACTGGACCAGGGCACATAGCAGTTTTGCAAAGTGTTAGGCTAACAATCATAATAGTATGCTTCAAAGAACTGAGAATAAGTCAACAAAAAATCATACAGACGACTGATTTGAGACACAAAGGTAGATAAAATTATCAAGTGGCTACGATTGCTGCAATTACAAACTCTTCACCTGTTGCGATCGTAGAGAAAACCTTAGGAAATGATGCGCTGCTCGTGACACGCAGGAAGCCATTTTGTTTCTCAAAGCATGTAATCTAGCCAGTAAAGTTGGCCTAGCCTAATAGTACAGTTGATGAGTGGTCACAAGAAAATTAAAAGTTACATAACATTCCAGCACAGCTGCTCTTGTATGCGCGCTAGAGGTGAATTAATTCCAGAATATTATTAGCACTTACCGAAGTAGGAAAGATGCATTCAATGCCACTGATAGTCTATGAGAGTGAGTCAGCAGTTGTTGTGAATTTACTTAAAAATCACAGCACAACAAAGGTGTGAGAACGTACTATCATCAAACCTGAAGTTGGCAGGTAAGGACTGAACAGACGCCTTGCCCTTGGATCGTTCATAAAATTGCTTCGGCCTTTTCCAGTAGAGGCTACAGCGCTTACACACGTTAATCCCAGACTTGTGACAGTCAATTCTGTTGAAAAATTTCGAAAAAAATTCTAAGTCCCAGCTCCGTGAGGGGTGCCCGCTTTCCCATCAAATATCAGAAAATGTAACCAGGGAATAGCCCCTTCTCTTAATTAAGTCTTAAAGAGGGTGTATACGAGAATGTCCACACAAAATTTCGGGGGTCAAATCCATCAGTAAGTGGGGTCCACGGGCCCGAGAGACATACTAACTTTGCTAATTTTACCCCCATTGACTTTGCACGTAAAAGATTTTCGAAAAAAATTCTAAGTCCCAGCTCCGTGAGGGGTGCCCGCTTTCCCATCAAATATCAGAAAATGTAACCAGGGAATAGCCCCTTCTCTTAATTAAGTCTTAAAGAGGGTGTATACGAGAATGTCCACACAAAATTTCGGGGGTCAAATCCATCAGTAAGTGGGGTCCACGGGCCCGAGAGACATACTAACTTTGCTAATTTTACCCCCATTGACTTTGCACGTAAAAGATTTTCGAAAAAAATTCTAAGTCCCAGCTCCGTGAGGGGTGCCCGCTTTCCCATCAAATATCAGAAAATGTAACCAGGGAATAGCCCCTTCTCTTAATTAAGTCTTAAAGAGGGTGTATACGAGAATGTCCACACAAAATTTCGGGGGTCAAATCCATCAGTAAGTGGGGTCCACGGGCCCGAGAGACATACTAACTTTGCTAATTTTACCCCCATTGACTTTGCACGTAAAAGATTTTCGAAAAAAATTCTAAGTCCCAGCTCCGTGAGGGGTGCCCGCTTTCCCATCAAATATCAGAAAATGTAACCAGGGAATAGCCCCTTCTCTTAATTAAGTCTTAAAGAGGGTGTATACGAGAATGTCCACACAAAATTTCGGGGGTCAAATCCATCAGTAAGTGGGGTCCACGGGCCCGAGAGACATACTAACTTTGCTAATTTTACCCCCATTGACTTTGCACGTAAAAGATTTTCGAAAAAAATTCTAAGTCCCAGCTCCGTGAGGGGTGCCCGCTTTCCCATCAAATATCAGAAAATGTAACCAGGGAATAGCCCCTTCTCTTAATTAAGTCTTAAAGAGGGTGTATACGAGAATGTCCACACAAAATTTCGGGGGTCAAATCCATCAGTAAGAGGGGTCCACGGGCCCGAGAGACATACTAACTTTGCTAATTTTACCCCCATTGACTTTGCACGTAAAAGATTTTCGAAAAAAATTCTAAGTCCCAGCTCCGTGAGGGGTGCACGCTTTCCCATCAACTATCACAAAATGTAACCAGGGAATAGCCCCTTCTCTTAATTAAGTCTTAAAGAGGGTGTATACGAGAATGTCCGCACAAAATTTCGGGGGTCAAATCCATCAGTAAGTGGGGTCCACGGGCCCGAGAGACATACTAACTTTGCTAATTTAACCCCCATTGACTTTGCACGTAAAAGATTTTCGAAAAAAATTCTAAGTCCCAGCTCCGTGAGGGGTGCACGCTTTCCCATCAACTATCACAAAATGTAACCAGGGAATAGCCCCTTCTCTTAATTAAGTCTTAAAGAGGGTGTATACGAGAATGTCCACACAAAATTTCGGGGGTCAAATCCATCAGTAAGTGGGGTCCACGGGCCCGAGAGACATTCCAACTTTGCTAATTTTACCCCCATTGACTTTGCACGTAAAAGATTTTCGAAAAAAATTCTAAGTCCCAGCTCCGTGAGGGGTGCCCGCTTTCCCATCAAATATCAGAAAATGTAACCAGGGAATAGCCCCTTCTCTTAATTAAGTCTTAAAGAGGGTGTATACGAGAATGTCCACACAAAATTTCGGGGGTCAAATCCATCAGTAAGTGGGGTCCACGGGCCCGAGAGACATACTAACTTTGCTAATTTTACCCCCATTGACTTTGCACGTAAAAGATTTTCGAAAAAAATTCTAAGTCCCAGCTCCGTGAGGGGTGCCCGCTTTCCCATCAAATATCAGAAAATGTAACCAGGGAATAGCCCCTTCTCTTAATTAAGTCTTAAAGAGGGTGTATACGAGAATGTCCACACAAAATTTCGGGGGTCAAATCCATCAGTAAGAGGGGTCCACGGGCCCGAGAGACATACTAACTTTGCTAATTTTACCCCCATTGACTTTGCACGTAAAAGATTTTCGAAAAAAATTCTAAGTCCCAGCTCCGTGAGGGGTGCCCGCTTTCCCATCAAATATCAGAAAATGTAACCAGGGAATAGCCCCTTCTCTTAATTAAGTCTTAAAGAGGGTGTATACGAGAATGTCCACACAAAATTTCGGGGGTCAAATCCATCAGTAAGTGGGGTCCACGGGCCCGAGAGACATTCCAACTTTGCTAATTTTACCCCCATTGACTTTGCACGTAAAAGATTTTCGAAAAAAATTCTAAGTCCCAGCTCCGTGAGGGGTGCCCGCTTTCCCATCAAATATCAGAAAATGTAACCAGGGAATAGCCCCTTCTCTTAATTAAGTCTTAAAGAGGGTGTATACGAGAATGTCCGCACAAAATTTCGGGGGTCAAATCCATCAGTAAGTGGGGTCCACGGGCCCGAGAGACATTCCAACTTTGCTAATTTTACCCCCATTGACTTTGCACGTAAAAGATTTTCGAAAAAAATTCTAAGTCCCAGCTCCGTGAGGGGTGCCCGCTTTCCCATCAAATATCAGAAAATGTAACCAGGGAATAGCCCCTTTTCTCCATAAAGTCTTGAAGAGAGTGTATACGAAATGTCCACACCAACTGTCGTAGGTCATATCCATCGATATGTGGGGCCCACGGAGAGACTTACTAATTTTGTCAATTTTACCCCTATTGACTTTTGCACGTGAAAAAATTAAAAAAACAAATTTCACGAAATGTAACCTAGGAATAGCCTCTTTTCTTCATTAAGTATTAAAGAGGGGGTATACGAAAATGTCCACACTAAATTTCGGGGGGGGGGGGGTATATACTTAAATGTTGACCCACATTTTTTTCTTTTTTGCCTCGGCAAATCTACTGATACGTAGATCCCACGAGACTTACTTCCTTTGTATTAATTGTTTCCCTTCAATTATCACAAAATGTAATGTTGAAATTTGAATTAACCGGCATTAGAAATATTAATGCATTTTGATACCTTACCCCTCGTCGACTTTGATAGAAAGATATAAAATCAGTGCAAAAAAGCTATAAAGCGAAAGTATTTTTTTTTCTTTTTCGTTTATTTATTCATCTTGAGGCATTGACAAAAATATTCACCTAATATTTTGCCATGAGAATTAAGAAGAAAAAGTTTTCTTAGTAGAATAGATAGGAAAATAAAATGAAAATGCAGTTTATTTATTGAAGTGATTGATTCACTGAAGTGTATCTTACGAGGGACAAGCAGCCTATTGTTTTTGCCAATGGTTAAAGGTCATTTTCGGGTTAATAGCGTAAAAGTAAAAACACCGTAAACACAATATCTTAATATGTGAAGCTTGTACAAATCTCATATTTAGTATGTTGGTGAGCCTTACCGAATACAAAAGCCCATTGATTTTGATAGAGGTCAATGTTTGGATGGAAAGGATGTACAGATCTGATATTTGGTATGTGGGTGTACCATATTTAGCACAAGGAGTTTAATGGAGACTATAGTTTTTGGTGGAGGTCAAAGTTTAATTGGGAACATTGGCAAAGTAGTGAAAACACTGTAAACACGATATCTAAAGAAGGGGAGCATGTACAGATCTCATGTATGGTCTTTACGTGTACCATACTTAGTACAAGAAGCCAATTGCTTTTGGTGGGGGCCAAAGGTCAATCAGGGTCCACAGGGGTCACATAGTGAAATCATGATATTCTAAGAAGGAAATCTTGTACATATCTCATGTTTAGTTTATGGATGAATCTAATCGAGGTCAAGAAGCCCATCACTGTAATTAGGGTCAAAGGTCATTTGGGATCAACGGGGTCAAATATTATAAACTTTGTACACGTGACATCTCAAGAAAGGAATCTTTCATTGATCTCATATTTGATTTTTTTTTGGTGTAACATATGTAGTGCAAGAAGCCTATTGCTTCGCTGAAGGTCAAAGGTCATTTCAGATCGTCAGAGCTTATATATTAAAAACATTGTAAACGCAATATTCCAAGAAGGAAAACTTTTATCGATGTCATATTTGGTGTGTTTCTGTGCATAATGAAGGACAAGAATAATCTTTGTGAGTGGAGGTCAAAGGTCATTTATGGGTCAACATGGTCAAACAGTGAAAAAAATGAAAGCACAACATCTCAATATGGAAAGCTTTTACAAATCTCGTTTTAAGTTATGTGCGTGACCGTTATTGAGCACAAAAGGCCCCATTGCTTTTGGTGGAGGTCAAATATCCTTTGTCACTCTGCAGAATCACGTTGTGAAATTTTGTAAGCACAATATGTCACTAGGTATAAGTTGCACATGTATGTCATACTGGTAAATGAAGCTTATGAAGCACGAGAAGCCTTAACGTTTAGGTGGAGGTCAAAGGTCGTTTAGGATCAACAGATGTAAATAGTGATAACCTTAAAAACACAATACCTCGAGAAGCAACATTCATCAAAATAATTCCTCGTGATGATTTCATCAAAACCAAGATGCATTTGTGCAGTATGGTTTTACCTTGGGTATGCCGTATGATAGAAGGGTGTATTTTTCCACACTACATATGATGGGTTCTCGTGAAAAAAAAAAATCTGAAATGCATAGCTGTAGGTCCCCCGTTTATAAGCTTGGTGCATGCGTGTGCAGCTGCTTACGAACGTATTATCCAATTCTCTTGGAGGGTATCATCGGAGCAACCCGATTCATTGTTGCCTACTTTGCATTTTTTTTTTTCAGATTTACCACTTACCTGTCTAACATATAATCAAAAAGTAGCACACGTTCTTTCTAAAACCCGAACAAAATCACAAAGAAATGAACGCAGCGTGGTTTTGAAGACTTCATCATTAGAATTTTTATGAATATGACATAACGCATACGGCCACATGCCTTTTTTTTTTGTGATATTACATTAACTTATGATTTCACCATTTCAGATCTAACAACGACATTGTAAACAACGATATCTGGTGACCTACGTTGATAACTGATAGGCACATTATATCTCAACATGCACAAATGCATGCTACATAGTAGTATAGATGTCCACATGCACATCCTGAGAATATTGACAAATCGACTCTTCTTGTCAAAAATGGTCTCCATCAAACATGAAAGTTTCTTGCTGTCAATACACCACTTCACCTACATAACATATGAAAGATCAATTCCGGCTTCTCTATTTGGGATATCATGTTCACAAGGTGTTCACCATCCTACAACTGTTGACCACAAACTACCTTTCACCTCTACCTAAAAGAATAGGGTATTGTTCTTACCGTGGTACATATACATATTACATACGACACATTCATCCATTTCTTAAATATCGTGTTTACACAGTTTACAGAATTTGAAATATGTTGACCTCAAATGACTTTTGACTTCCACACATAGCAATCTTCTTCTTGTACTTTTGCACGTAAAAACCACATTTGTCGAAATTTCCCTTTGATCGTTCACAGGGTTTTCCCAACTAGAATCCTCGTTGCACCACACGACCCTTGACCTTCAGCATTAAGAATAGGCATTTTGCACTATATGTGGGACACATATACACCAAGTATCTAATTTGTACAAGCTTCTCTACTTGCGATATTATCTTTACAACGCTTTACAATTTTACTGCTAATTGACCTCGACCTAAATCAATAGGATTCTTGCACTCAGTGCAGTGAATCCACATACCAAACATCAGACCTGTCTAAGCTTCCATATTCAGATAAAATCAGGCTTAGACAAATCACACTGCTGTAGGTCACGTGAAATGTTCCACGGCAAATGCGTTTAAAATATTATCCTTTAGTTTGAGATTTACGATGTCTTTTATCGGGGCCGCAGAACAGTGTTTATTTAATGACTTAATCATTTTCTTACCTACCTTCCTGTAGTAATCCCCGTGAGTATTTGAGCCATAACCATCAAAGGCTGCTTTTGCATGGGCCATTTCATGTACAAGAGTTTCGTACAATGTTATACATGTCAGATGCACCCTTCCATAGAGTAAAATGAAATCAAAATCACCAACAACCCCCAGTCGTGACATTGTTAATCCTTTAATAGTAGTTTTTAAATGTTCGGGTAGGTTTTCTACTACCACTAACTTTTCACTCGCGGCCGGAAACGTACTGTTTAAGGCAACTCTATTAACAAAGTTATATATTTCCTCCGCGGGAGCCTGCCACTTGTGAACCCCATAATAGCGTCCAAATGCTAGTAAATCAGCTGCCGACTTGATGTTGTACATTCTCTCCTTGCTTTCTGCAACTGTTATCTTACTTAACCTACCCCGACAGTGTAAGCAGTAAAAATCTCTTCTAGTTACGCGATCTACGCATGCCTCGTGAAACCATTCTTTACATACTGCGCATTGGTGCATTTTCCTTCCGTCATCAGGTCTCCTACACGTGCAATAGATCTTTTCTGTCAAAACACGTAGTCTCCTTCTCCCAGATCGGTCCGAAGATCGTATGCCGAACGGTATCATCTGCCCATTTGATAGATTACTTAGGAGACCTTGCCACATGCTGTGCTCGTCATAGTTTATCTTAGTCGGGTCTTGACCAGCGCAAAGCGATGCGGCGAAAGCAAGCGCATAAACTCCACAGGAAGAGCCGTCACTTTGTTGATTTACATTCATTATGTGAATAAACATTTGTCTTTCTTTAGTGTGCAAAAGGCTAGCTGCAGCTTCAACAATTTCTAACGGATATGAGAATCTACCAGGTAACTTGCTGTCGAATAATGACACATTTGGAGAGGACATTCCAATGTTACTCAGGACTACCCAATGTGAATTTCGTATGTGGACTATTTGTACAAATTCACAAGATTCTGGAACAAACCCAACTGATCGCGTGAGCAATGTGTCTTGCAACCCTCCAACACCACACTTTTCCTTGAGTAATTTCTGCCCTGCATTTATTATAAGGTCATTCAGCCATGTTCGATCAAGCAGTATCTGCCTATCGTTGTCAGTGAGCCCAAGACGGGGTATCCATTTATTCGGTTGACTTGTTTTTTTCTTTCCTTTTCTTGATCTTTTACCTCCCTTACTTGAAGTTGCCTTGCTCAAAGGCTTACGCTTTCTCTTCATGTTTGCTTCTTCATCATTTTTGAGGTCTGTAGGTCTGTCTGGTTGTGGTCTTATTGATTCACCTCTATGGTTATTTTCATTTTGTTTTTCCTTTCTGTCGAGGTCTCTCCGATTGTCAGTTGCGTCATCATCCCGATCAAACTTGTGGTTATGTGAGTCTGGTGTAGGGGAAATTCCGATATCCATTATAACTTTCCCAAGAGAATTAAATGTCAGTGGGTGTCCCATGGCCTTTTGCAGGCTTTGTAATTGCTTTTGATTTAATGCTCTGTTCCTCAGGTCTAATATGCTCCTAAATAAGAATATATGCTTCACAGGTGACATCTGGGTTAAAAAATAATTGCTCTTATTAATTTCACTATGCAGTTGTTCTTGTGCTTGTGTGTTCACCTTTCCGAACAACTCAGGAACAAACTGAACCCTGCGAAGGACTTCAAATTCTGCGTTGGTATTCTTTTCATGCAGTCTATCAAAAAGGCAGTAGTGCTCTGCGCTGCCGGTAACTGGGTGGACCTGACTGTTGTCAACGTCATCAGCACTTATCCCCTCTTCAAGCCATGGCAGACTCTTCTGAAAATTGTTTGTTTTTACCAACCTAATAGTATAAGCAGATGGCTCAGCAAGCATTCCTTCATTCGGATGAAACATATCAGGAAACCTCTTGTTACCGTGGGCAACAACCATGTGGGCCATATCCACAATAACAATATTCGGCAGATGTTCCATAGACATAAGTAAATCCACGATGTCACGTGGACTTTCCGCACGAACCAGAAATTTTGTTGCATAAACTACACCGTGTGGACAAACCATTGAGCCCCAACCTCCAGTACAGCCCTGCATTTTAGAAAATATTTTGTTGAACTTCGTCTTGTCCCTAATCAAAGTGTCTCTGATTTTCCTGATTATGTCCAATTTGGACATTTTAGATGTACCTCTGATACCAATGTCCCGTCCAATTTGTCTAATGTAGGGAAGATTACTACCATGCAGTAACTCGATAAGTCTTTCCTGAGTAAACTCACGCGCGTCATCTTCCAAGAGACCGGTTCCTCTGTGAATCTTTTTGTGTTCTGTGTTCAGGATGGTGTTAGAATTTCTCGTGTTTCTTCCAATATATGGAGACCAATATGTATATGATGGCACAATGTCAAACGGATTCTTCTGGGAGTGACCTAATAAACCAGTGGCCAATAAATTTAATTCCACATCTGCCCAAAACTGATCACAATCCACTTTGTCATGTCCATCTGTTTCTTCGGGTAGTTCCAACTCTGCTATGTCACAATGGAACGCGCCCTTTTTGTCGACGTCTAATATTACTACCTCTGGATGATATCCACAAACTACACAATGGAAGGGGTAAGACCGTGCACAAAGTGCTTGGAAATGCAGGAAACTATTAATTATATTCTGTTGTCTTATATCAGTATTTAACTGCTTATTAATAAGGTCCGTGTGTCGTCCAAGGGCAATGGAACATTCAAGTCCTTTCTCCAAACGATCAAGCATTTGTATAGACACCAAAAATATGTCGTTGTAGTTGTGAACACCTTCAGAACTTTCTTGGTATCTGTACGGTAATTCGCACTGCAAGCAAACTTTACAATATGTCTGGATTCCACGAAGTAGTCCTCTGGATGTTAACAGAGTGGCTTTGTCGGATATCTTTATTGGTCCTGACAATCGGTGTCCACATGCCGAGCAATGTGTTTCTGAAGGAATAAATTCAGATGGATAAGTGCCAGCAATATTTATGTATGCAGATGGAATGGGCCATGGAATGCTATATATATATATATATATATATATATATATATATATATATATATAAATATTTTAAATATACTTATAAAAGTTGCAGTTAATCGATTCAAATTGTACACAAAACAAGCGGAAACGGTGTCAACCTATACACCCAAATACCACCTCAATCATTATGAACAAACATAAATACCGTTTCATATTCCGATTTGAGGCTTTGGCTCCTTTCTTCGCCACACCGTTCGTAGCATTAGGGGGCATTTGAGGCCTCGCTAGTTTGCCTGTGTAGAAAAGAAAGGATATTTAGATCATGGGCGTCAGTCCGGAGGGAGGGGGGGGGGACGAACGGACACGTTCCCACTCCCCACATTTGCATTTTCATAAGTTGGGGACATAATACGAAATGTCTACCACCTTCCATTTCGTAAAAGAGAGGTTTTGGCTCTCTTTTTTTTAATGGTTTAGGGGACATTGTAACAAATATTGCCCACAGTTTTGGTTAGTGACTAATGTAGTCGCTACACTGATATAAATGCTCTCTGTGTGACCAATGTAGATATTCATATACCAATATTAGACATATTTACATATCCCAAAAATGCCCCACACAGTGTTCATTTGCTTTGTTACTTCCGTTGATTGTGTACTTGGTGTTTCTTTCGGAGCCGACAGAAACTACTGACGAACGTTACCTCATTGCCCCCCCCCCCAACGTTTCGAATGTCAATTATCATGTTAACGAATTTTAAGCTTATATAGAACAATCGTCTTTAATGTGACTGATTTTATAGTTGATTTCTTCTTAGTTTATATTTGCTTAAAAGTTTATGTCTTCAACATCATATTCAAGAATCATAAAAATTTCTTAACAGACAGACAGAGAGACAAATAGATAGACAAACAGACAGACAAATAAACAGACAAATAGACAAAACAAAAGAAAAAACATGTTATCGTAAGAAAGTACAAACTGTTGAATTAAGTTTTTGGTAAACTATGATAGCATAAATATTCTAGATGAGGGCAATTTAATTAATACTAGTTTTCAAAAGAATGATGTTTTTCTCATTAATTGATAGATTGCGGACCTGAGAGTCCTGTTTCAGTGCTGGGTAGATGAAGCTTAGAATACCTGGGAAGCACCGTTTCCGAACATCGGGATGGGTGGTTGTAAACAAATATTTTTTGTTCTACTCTCCGCGCCAACTCGTGGTGGCGCTCTGCTTAGGTAGTCCTGCGCGCAGTGCGCATAATGGGCTTTTGCCCTCCCGCCAGGCTTAATACATGATATCGATGACGTATAAACAAAACATGCCCCAATCATTGCATCCTGGTGGTGCTTTGGTAATTTCTGTATACATTCTATTCACGTCCATCTTCTTTTCTGCCTAACCTACAAAAGTTTTTTTTCGCCTTCGGCAAAGAATAAAAACTGAAGAAACACAATGCTTTTATAACCAGAAAGCCAAAAGGCTTTGTGATTCCTTGCTACATGGTTGTATTACAACAAACATGAATTATTCACATGACAAGTATAAGATCAACTGCAGTTATTTTTCTTGATACACCACAAGCCTTTAACCCAAAATGACCTCTGTTTTGGTGACCTAAAATGACTGCGACATTTGATGTCCACCAAAAGCAATAGGGATCACCTACCTAGGCCATACAACCCACACATCAAGTACAGTATGAGTACGGTATGAAATCAGTCAACATTATCTCTGAGCTCCAAGAAACACACAAGTAATCAATGCTGCTTCTAGTCTTGCCTGTTGTTAGTTGAATCAAATACCTCAACCTTACCTCATCTGAACTCAGCTTGTCTGCCATATTTACCTCAAAATTCTTCATAAACGACCAGAATGTTCTTGGGTCTCCATCGTATGGTGGAATTTCTGCCTTAGGTAATTCCAACGCTAATTTGAAACTCAATTTCCTCCTGCAACTTTTTCAATGCTTCCTCCCTCTCCTCAGTATAATGCTTTTGGCATTCCAACATCCAGCTTTCTGCTTGCTCAAATGCTTCATCAGACAACAGCCCAGCCAGATCAGCATGAACCTCTTCCATTGCCTCAAATTGGTGCTCTGCCTTTTGCAAATTTTCCTTTATCGACTCTGCGATAATTTCTTCCTTGTTACAAGAAGCTTTTAACACACTCAAAGTCCTTGTAAGTTGACCCTAAGTTATGATTCCTCCTCAATATTTTTGCTTCCTCCATCCTTTCCGACATTGTGAAATATGATTGAAAGTACTCCAATTTGATTGTTAAGTAACCTTGTTCTGCTACCAGCTGTTCCTCTGGATATTGATATTATCCAAATAAATGACAGAACAGATGGTTTTTTTATTTTCTTCATTTTTTTTTATAAACCCATTAACATTCCAATGCATGAATGCCACCTTGTCTATCTGACCCCATGACCCCCATACCAAGACTATCTCTCTGGACAACTTATCGAGGCCCCTCACACTAGAAGTTACTCACTAAGTTACAAATGCAGTACTGTAGGGAGCAATCCCGTTGAGTTAACTGTGTGCGACAGAATCAAAAACTGAAATTGCACAATGTAGCCCCATATGCATTTGTACGGTAGTTTATAATAACCACAATAATGGTGTTCAGGCTATTATTATTGTTTCATAGTGAAAAATTATCCCTTCCTCTCTATTGATAAGCATTAAATTTCACAGGGTCGTGAACCTGTTAAGAACAGACAACCTTATAAAGTTTAAAACAAATCTGACCCACGGATAAGGAACTATGGCAGTTTTAACATTTTTTATGTTTTACCCCATAACCTCATTAATATGCAAGATTTGGACAGCAAAAACAATAGGGATCATCTACTCAATATGGGCAACCTACATGCCAAAAATGAAATTACTCAGAGTTACCCTTCTTGAGATAGAGTGTTTACGAGCAACCGTCACACACACACACGACATCAGGACTGCATAGATTCCCCTGCCTACGGCAAGGAATAAAAAACTTGATGGCATCAGCCTCACTCTAATACCTCACACACGTAGTGACTGAGAGCTTAAAACAAGAAAAAAGAAAGAAAAAAACCTTGAAGTTCCTCTTGTATTGCAAATTTCTCCAAATGTGCATGGATTCATTATTAACCAAGAAGTCTGCTGGGAAGTTGAAGTGTGTGTCATTGTCACCACAAACATATTTGTCATGTATTTTTTCTTTCTTTCCTTCTTAGTGGAGAGATTCCCTCCGATATCAGTAATAAATATACTCCCTCCAAGTAGTCACATCAGACACATGCATGGTACATTGTGAACAATGAGCATGTTACAGTTTGATCTATAAATGGAACAGCACAACTCTGAAATGGCAGAAAATTGTCAATATTTCTAAACTATCGGAGTCAATCCTCCTCTGCAAAATTACAATATCTGTTGCCATGCTTGCAGGGACCCTCCACCTCAGTTTCAGACAAATCTGATAAAAATTGAAACCAAGGAACCTCCTGAAGAGAGAAACAGACATTTTCTCTCCATACTGCCACATGAGCTCTACCACCACTTAGTGCGTAGATTTAAAAATGAAAGAGACATGTCTAATTCGTTATGATTCTTGTATCACATCAACCCCCGTCTGTGTATATCAGAACCTATGCAGTCATGTTGCTGAGTGTGTTTGTGCGTTTTCAAACAGGGAGTTAGTGTCTAAATAGCAAACCGTCCAGCACTCTCCGACCTGACTGCCACAGAGACAGAACGTGAGTGACTAATAGGAGCACAGGTGAATTTCTTATTGCAATTATAATCAATACATCCGAATATTGATAAACTAATTAGTTTGTGAGACAAATTACCTTTTTTGAGAATTGAATAACACTCATCCAGCAGCATGCTTTAAATAATGAAAACATAAATGAATGGTAATAAAGCCCCCTTTGTCCATGTGAATGCTGATCAGTCAAAGGCACTGACTACCATAGCAGTAACATGAAAAAAAAACAACTCACAATTGAAACAAACTATTTGTAGAAAAACTGTCACTTTGCACAGTATAATTCATGGATAATATGGTCATTCTGCAGTTAAACCCGAAAATGTTGGAAACTGCACAGGGTTCCACTATCGCAATCTTGGAAAACCTTTCACATTGTCAAGCCAAATATGTAGGAAAAAAAAAAACCGTGTTGCATGATTAGATATAATGGTCCATGTTAACCCATATGTTTTTTGTTTGGGGAACATGCTACACCTCCATCTGCCATTCGGATTCGCCGTCCGACTTAAACCTGGTTCTTTAAGAACAGGAAATACGGTATTTAGTAAGCGAAATGGACACTGCCTCCTTAGTTTACACAGCCCATTGAAAATACAGAGACGATGGACATAGTAAGGACTTCTCAAACGGCATATGAAAAGACACTGCTGAGAAATCCAGGATAGTGAAATGATTTGCCTAGAAACACACACCATTAAAACTATAATACACAGTCCTCGACATACCTTTCTGTCTCCCGGGAACAGGGTGGGCCGCGATGATGTCACGCATGGCCTTCGTCATGACGTTCATTCCATCCAGACTCAGATGCACCCCGTCACCGCATAACATTTCCCGAGCAACACGGTCTCGACAGATGATCCCAGGTTCACACCAGTGGATGAAGCGCACACCCAGGTCCTTTGACAGGCCGTGTAGCCGATTGTTAAAATCAAAGACACGACTTTGGAAAACGTCCAGACGCGGTGCTACTTCCATAAAAATGATCTATGACAGAACCACAATTCCCCATTCAAAGCAATTGTGAACATGAGTCACTTGTAAAACGCATAGAAGGAAGGAAGATGGAAGGAAGATAGAAGGAAGGAAGATAGATAGATCTTGATTTTGTTAAAAGGTAAACATGAATTTGTGTGGGGATATCTGGAGAGGTGACCATATAAAAAAAAAAAAGAGAAATCATTGCGTTGCTTAGCAAACATGAGTTTGATATCCACGATGAATATTATGCCAATTTGTCATAATAATACACGTTACATCGTCAAGCGAATTAATTAGATTAAAACTCTCAACACTTTTAACCACCAACCATGTGAAGTTTAGTTTATGCAGAAGGCTGTGGAAAATATCATTTATGTAACTTTCAAACTTGCCATTTTGGATTATGACATACACTGCGTTACAGGAACTTACCGGTACCCCAGGAAACTTCTCCTTGGCTGAACCAACAAGCGTTCGAAAATCACCCATGTCTTTCTCAACCATTGGAACTGTTTTGGAAAGATTGTTGGTACCCACGGATAGGAAAACGACAGATGGCCTACTCCCACCGTAATTTGTTACTTCCTGAAAGAAAAAAAAAGATGTAAGCAATCAACATGTGTAAAGTACGTATCTCGTCTTTTCTCTTTCTCTTTCTTTTGATTTCCAAGAATATAAATCATGGTTTCATGATGAAAGTTGGCAACTAAGGAACCGTATACAACTCATACAGCAGCAGCAGTGCTGTAATTGCGAACTGCTCTTGCTTCTCTTCTGCTACCATGTCTTGATAGAATCTATATATTCTGGTTGGATAATGAAAATGCTGACCGACAGGCAATTGAACATGCAACAGTCTAACAAAATTGCCCGGGTGTAAACCTCATGTTTGTTGTACTGTATGCAATATTTTGGTAAGCTGAAACCTTTTTCATGACTTCTGTTCAGTATTGTATTTAGAGTCAAATTGATCTCTGTTCCTATCTGATATCAAATATTTTTGGTCGGCTGATCAGTTATCCAAAGCAAAGTAAATTTGGACTTTACATGTAACGTAGACATGCTAAACATCATTTCCAGCTCCGTGGAAATTGAAGATGTAAACTGAAGGTGGGTGAGTGGGAGGCAGGTACATACCCTGTGTCCTAACATACACGAGTCCTTTTCTTAAATACTTGGCATGCAGGCAATTTGTATTCATATTTTTTTTTGTCGTTGCAATAAGAGCAACATCCTTACGCACGAAACCGCTACCCCCCCCCTCCCCTTACGCTATCTACAATGACCACTACCTATTCTCTTCACATTCATGTAATCGATACTTTTTTCATCTCACTAACTTCCCTACAGAACCAAATAGAGCTATTTACAAATTCATTCTACAAGTACTTTTGCTTCCTTTTTTGAAAGAAAACATCAACATGACAAGCATTTAACTTAAGTCATGGAAGAGCTCCTTACCTTGCTGATGTCAGTAAACACGGCACCGGGAGTACAATTTACCTCCAATCTGCACCGCGGCGCTCTAACGCGAACAATTCCATCCACAATTGGTCGAAGTTGAGAATCGCCAAATATGAGAACAAGCTGTTAAATTAAAAAAAAAAGAAAGAAACCGTTCGTTGTCCACGTATCACAATACTTCAATGTGTGAATTACTGTTCAAAAATTTCTTGTGTAACGTCTTCAGTTACTATATACCTACAGAACAATGTCTTTAAGTCGTATCAAGGAGTCGTATGAAGGAATTTGTCAAGAGAGGGACGTCTTTAGACGACAATTTACGCATTGAATCGCAATAGATTAGTGTGAACGTACAAAATATTTTATTTTATTTATTTACTTTTTTTGGCCCGAAATACTTGAGCGATCGTTCAAAATGGCACGTCTCAAAATCTCATCCATTGTAAGACAAAGTAAATGTGTAATCGTACCCCACAAAATAGAGGACATAACATCGATATCATCATGAAATTGCTTGATATTTGCTCCCGTATATTCCCTTGACAATAATGTGAGGAAACGCCACTTTCAGAGACGGAAAGTAACGAAATGTTACTTGTTCGAAATGAAGACTATATAAACCTAGATTAAAGGAGTACCGTATCCCTCTCGATCACCACAGGAACAATCAGTAACGATTGTAGTGCATTGTATGATAAGTTACGTTGGCACCTAGTCCTCACATGAAATCCATAATGTGATAAAATAATATCTCGAGAACCTGACGTGATAGCCAGATGTACCATTATGGTTGAGGTAAATACCAGTCGAAAAGGGATAAACATGTACGACATCATGAGAGGATTGACTGACGTTCGAGACAGCTTCATGCATTATTCATAAATATGCTACTACGATCAGCCAATACTCACATGGTATCATATACGATAAGGTTTCATCGAAGGAACAAACTTTAACCATGATGGTATGAGTCGATATCACCTCATATTCTATCATGCAGAAAAGGGTTTTCTCGAGACATATTTTAGCATATTATGAAAATTCTGTGATGACTAGGTGCTACGATCGACGATGTACGTAATAAGAGAATGCTGTGCTGTCTAGAGGATTGTCAGAACTGGACCTTGTGCTGTTGGTTGAGCTTCCTTTCTTACGAAACAAGTTGAAGAGCACACGCCTCTGATCAAAATTTACAAATTCAAAATCGAATTAGGAAATTGTAACAGCTACTCAGACAGCCGGACATAGTACTTCGCACTTTCGCAGCCCCCTGTAACGACACAACTGTTTTTAATTTAAAGGTGCAGTAAAGATGATACCAAGTGGCATTTGATCGGATTGATCCACCCCTTCATGAGGAACACTTTTTTTTTATATTCCCTTCCTTATCAGACTGCCTACTCGTCCCTCTCTCACATAACCGAGGTCACTGTCTGAAACTGTATATAATTGTGAAAACGTGATATGATGGAGAATTTAATATGATCACTGATGGCCATCCTGAGGGATGGCCCCTTGGAAACTCTCTGATTATGTAGGGTGAACTAGATGCAGAAATATCCTACATTTCACCTCTAATTTGAACTGAATATATATCCCGGAATTCCTGTTTTTAAGTATAATATTCCTATTTGTACTTTGCTTGTGCACTGCCTGTGAAATATTCTACTTTTACTTAAGGTCATAAAAAGTGCCAACCAGTGTTAGTTGTATATGGTTCCGTAGTTGTATAGCTTCACTCACGAAAGATTTCGTATTCATGCACTGCACTGCCCCGATCATAATGACACTAACGAGTTTACTTTCTGGAGATGGGCGTCTCACTGGAACTCAGGCATGCTTTATGCCGGAGCAACACACTAAATCCGGGGAAATATATTGTTAAAATATGAATTATGTATGTGAATTTCTCACAATTCATTATCATAGAAAAAAAAATATTTTGAGAAATGGGAAAAGAAGCATTATTTCCCCAAATCCCCCGGAATGTTTGTGCGAGTCAGTGTGAGGCAACATTCCCCTGCCCCCTCTAATTGACTACATCACTACTTGCATTTCTGCTTTAAGAAGTCCCGCACTTAATTGTTATAAGTAGTAATATACTAAAAACTTAGAGCTTATTGGGTTTGCCCCGTGGATCCCATACAGGGGGGTGCCTCGATCACACTGGTTTAAAATCTCTCCTCGCTGTCAATTTTGCACTACAGTAGGAACTATTTCCCCTTACAGTTTTTACAATAGCCTGTGAGGCTACGTCTCTGGCACCGTCCGTCGGGTTTTGTCCGATCTGCCCGATCTTCTCACAATTGATCCTAATCACCGTAATGTTCGTGAGCAAATTGATTAAAGCACCAAGACAAGTATTAGGTATCAACAATTGTTTATGAATGTTATACAAAGATTACAAATAAATTACGTTAGTAGTCTGGTTAGGTATAGATTGCTAGATCACCGATCAACTTGTATATGGAAGGAAATGACATGACTAGAGGAACGTTAATATCACCGTACTGATCAAGTCGGCACACATTACGTCCTTGTGACTAGCGTCATTTGTAATGTAAACCTGTCTATTCCCTATTATGCATCAATGAAACTGTCCATGACGTTCGAAAGAGACAAATCTCTCTTTCATATTCTATCGTCCTAAAGAAAGTACATTACTGACAATTTTTATGATCATTTTTTTTTTTTTTTTTGGTAAGCTATCGGTGTATGTTCATAGCGACATTGAGATAATAAAATCACAAGACGAATTAAACGTCTTATCAGTACATTTTTCCGAAGACTAAAAACATGTTTCTTCATTGTCTCTTCGTCCTGGGGGAACAATCTATCCGCAACAGCCGCGTTAATTAGCTCACGTGACCCATTCTCTTACATTGTCGTCTAATTTCGAAAGTCTCAACGAAGGCATGTCGCGGAACTAGACTGGCATGTGATGGCCAACTGTTTTTGAATTATGCAAAATGAGGCTTTCTATTTTCCAATATAGCAAGGAAGATGGACACGTTGATCTCATGTTTCTTTGAAAATGAAAGGGGTTTTAGGTATTTTGTACGACATTTAAAGACAAATACCAATCGAAGAGAGACTGTTATTTCCCACGTCTCCAACACTTCTTCAAACTTTGTACATGACTCATTTCATGATTCAATTAGATATTTTACAGACGATATTTGCAAATGACAACATAAGCTTTCCGTAACACCAAAATTACAAAGTTTCATTGACACAATCGCCTATAATCAACAATGTAAGATACAGCGATTTTACTGTACAAATGTCTTGCATCTAGCCTATACACATACGAGTAGTAGCCAATGGTCGCCAACTTGCCAACTTTCGTGTTAATAGTCCTGACATGCATGTGTATTTGCGGACGGAACTGCTTCGTCTTATATTTGCTGAGTACCTGACTCATTTACGAAGTCTAATGGTACAAAACTGTCTGATATTAGTGAATAGGAGATTTTCCTTCTATTTTGATAATAACTGAGTGGTTTTACAACGTTTCCATGTAACAATAGATAATTTCACGAGGTGTTGGAAACACATTTATAGACCTTTCATAAGATGGGTCCTACTTGTACACATGCCTGCCCGAAGAAGTGGTCAACAACAGTGTTATTGCTTATGTTTTGGCCAAATGTTTCCATAATTGGAATCTTTTGATAGCGTGTAAATGTTGAGATGTCACGCTTGAAAAATGACATCTTTTACAAAACCCTGTCACGTCACATAACGTCATGCATAAAATGTAAGACTTCAAGAGAAGGAAGCTTTTTTTTTTTCGTTGGAGTGATAGACTGGTCGACTGAATACTGCCGCTGCTTTTTTTTTTGTAGTAAAAAAAAAAAAAGCAAGCCCAATTTCCCACTAGCCCAATAAAATTATAGGAGATTTGCTTGAGCCTATTGAAAATAGGGGATATGGCCACTCTCGCGACCAAAGAAACTGTGGCCGTCCCGCTGTACGTACAGAGTGTGTTTATTACCAATCTTATCAACCTCGATATAAGAAAAAATCGTCGCCGTCCGCTAGTTTGCCGGCTTGCAACTTTTCCGAGAGATAATATTGCAACTTTCAAATAGGAATGTCAAAGTCACTGTTTATTAATACATCAAATATGGGGTCTTAATATGACATCTCTACCTCGAGTGGATCGTTGGTTGATTGTATAGTGACTTCATGGACTATGCTAAGAATTATTGGAAAGAATCATTATTGCAATTCACTCAAATTGAATACTACAATAGTAAATGTTAGAAGCCCTCGTCCGTGTGTGAATAAAAGATTATATGCTGGATCCCCTATTAAATCATTTGGTGGTTTCAAATGATTCGTATATATACACGAAGACTCAGAACAGACGTTTAGTGTCGTATTATTCTGGCATTTTTTTAGAATATTTTTGCAATTGCCTGAATTATGAATTATTCTTTACAAATGGTTCGAATGTAGTGAGCTGGTGAGCACTAAAGTTAAAATAGGTCTAAGTTAGATCTCTAAGTTGGTGCCTACAAGGAGGGTACAGTTACACTCTGTGGTTAAGGTGGTTGAGGTGGTGAGGGGTGGACAAACGATTTTTAAACTCTTTTTGCCCTACCCCCCCCCCCCCCACATAAAGGCCTAAGCTAATCTCTTAAGCTACCAATCGTATCATATTTGAATAAAAACACACATCTCCGATAGGTCACTGAGAGCCCACTAAAACGAAGAAATAGAAACAAGGGTAGATTAGTTAGCCCTATTCTTGCAGTGCATTACATAAAGTGAGTGAGGGACGGGACTACCAGAAACGGGGCATGTAGCCTACGTACCACTGGAACATAACTCATTAAATAGATCAACTATAAATCCCCAAACATAAGAATCGTAAAAACAGTAGTCTGGATTATAATGAAACTAGTTCCCAACCACATTTATCTTATATAGGTCTACCTGTGGGGAAGGGGCATCTGCCATTACGACAAACATTTAGTGCTATGCCTCTCCCCTTCTTTATCCAAAATGAAAATGTTCATTAATTCTGATGTACCCTTGCTGATATGAAAATAACTAAATATAACAGTGCGTTACTCACTCTGTCACCTTTCTCCTGGATCATTCGAGAGAGATTCTGCTTCCCGTTGATACCAAACGGATAACTTCGGACTTTTCCTCTTTTCCCGGTTCCACGCCGATTGAAATCAGGAACAATCCTTTTTCGACACCTCCCTGTCGATGATCCGATGTTTTCAACACGACGTGACATGTTACGCGAAATGGATTTTATCAATTAAATGATGCAAAAATGTGCAACTAAATCGTGCTTTATTGAGTTAAGATTCAAGTTCAAAAGAGAACTGTTGGCAATGCCGTATCGTACCTTCTTTATACATGACGGGTTCAAGTCAAACAACTGACCAATCACCGCAATGGAAATCACAGGTAATACAACCGAATCATCCCAAACCTGTGATTGGTTACATTTAAAAGAAAACAGATACATCACTGAGGAGGATTTCTTCAATGTCCATCTTCTTCGTCCATGCAAGTTTAAGCATGTGTGATTTTCAGAGTTCTATCACATTAAATCACATCATACTGAGACCAAATATTGGGTTTGAATATGGAACAAAAAAAAAAATTGTAAAGTTGTTTTATTTAACCATAAAGTTTGATCAAACCCCAAGGAACTGAAGCAAGAAATCACACGCTCCAAGTCAGATGTTCCCCCCTGTTTCGGTACAATACATGCAAATCATTAGTACATTATACCGATATGCACCAAACTTGCAGAATTGGACTATCTCAGTCTGCTGTACATTCACAATTGCTGATGGTTGGAACACAACCATAGAGATATATGTATATACAAAGGCCCTAGTTGCATAGGAAGTGGACCTTTGTATTGAAAATCGCATTACCAAAATTGTGGCGATTTGACACAAATGAAAGTGACCTTATCATCCATTGAATAAAGACTATACAAATAAGATTGCGAATATAAAACACTTACATGTCATTTAATGCTAATGTATTCCTTTTATGTCATATGGCTCTATTACAAACTGTAGGCATGTATAAGCACCATACCTCTTGATGATGTACGGTGCTACGTGGTATCTTTTTTTTTTCTCATGATGGCTAAAGATCACACGAGGTCATAGTTTGAAGCCTTTTAGATATATTCAAGTTAAGGTGTTTAAACTACAAACTGGTTTTGATATCATTTGTTTTACATGAAAATTGAATGAAGTAACAAACCTCCCAGTTTGACTTTCTTTTATTGCGTTTCTGTATATTTTCTTATTGTTTCAGAATAGGCACCGTGTAAATGCACCTCTCTACGGCACCGAGACTTGTTAGAAACTGCTCCAACGTTGTATGTACTTGTTAAGACCACGACAGTGCAAAAGGGATGTTAACATTTCTTTTAACCACATTGGCTCCTGTTACCGAAGATTTTACCCAAGCCAGAAAGACTACTATGTAGGTCGAAAGTTTAAGTTCACAATGCAGGCCTAAAAAAAAGAAAACACATTTTTCAAAATCAACAAATTTCCGTAACCAAGCAATTCCCTATGGAACGCCGAAAGGGCAATACATTCTGTTGTTTACTTTGATGTTGTTTCCTTTTATGCTGCTGTCTCCTTTAATGTTGTTGTCTCCTCTGATGTTGTTTACTTTGATGCCGTTGTTTACTGACATGTCTATTTTAAAGTTATTGTCTCATTTGATGTTGACGTTTCCTTTAATGCCGTTGCTTCCTTTCATGCCGTTGTCTCTTTTAATGTTGTTGTCTCTTTTGATGTTGTTTACTTTAATGCCGTTGTTTACTTTAATGCCGTTGCTTCCTTTCATGCCGTTGTTTCATTTGATGCTGTCGTTTTCTTCGAGTTTGTTGTCCTCTCTGACGTTGTTGCTTCCTTCGATGCGGTTGCTTACTTTGAGCTTGTCTTCTCTGATGCCGTTTCCTTTCATGCCGTTGTCTACTTTGAGTTTGTTGTCTTCTCTGATGCCGTTGTTTACTTTGATGCTGCCGACTACTTCGAGTTTGTTGTCTTTTTTCCATTGCTTTGTTTACTTTGATGTTGTTGTCTACTTTGAGTTTGTTGACTTCTCCGACAATACACAGAATCTCCCACCCAGTAAGTTGAACAATTCAACAACGTTACGTGCACGTACATCATATATGCCCACACCCACATACGTAGATCGCACTGTATGAACTATGATGGAACACAACGTATGCTAGCCACCCGAACAAGTAGGCCGATCCTTGTTGAAACCGAATGTGTAGTCAATAGCCTAACATGTAGAAAACTACGACCAATTAAGCAGAATTTACCCAGGCTGAACAGCTGTGCTTTGAAAGTACAATCGCAGTGTGTAACGTATGGCATTACCGTCAAATACTACTGTGCCTTGGACTAAGAACTTTCACCAAAGGATACTTTTTAATCATAGTTTTGTGATTAAATGAATTTTGGATGAGTAAAAGATCTGATTGGGAAGGGTGAGAGCAACTGGGGGACAACTGGGGGGGGGGCAAGGAAACAATCTGGCGGGGCAAATGCCCCCTCATGCCCCTCCCCCCCGTAACGCCGCCTCTGGAGAAAACCACTTTTTTTTTTAATTCTTATCCGGATGTCTCATACAAGGCTAGATAACATCCACGAGTACAGTAGGCAACTATGTCATTATGTGGTTCAATGTGATGTCTCCCTGTAGCCTGTTTGTACGGGGGAGGAATTTGCCATTAGCTGTCCCTTCTTGCTTTGAAATCGAGCGCAACGTGAATCCAAGATTTCTGCTGTTAGAAGTATTTGGACGCACCTAAAATGACACTTTTTAACTTTTGTGGAGTCGTATGTACGCAAAGTCGAATATCACAGTAGCATTAGCCATGAGGTATATGTATCATGTAAACTTACATATCTAGCAGGTGGATCATCATTTTAGAAACATGGTGGGATATTGAGGTGTATGATGGGTTGTTTCGTTGAAGTGACATTTGAAATGAAGATACGAAGCGCAGCCTTTAGGCAAGGGTGAAACCTGAACCTCATTAAAGAATCAGGAGTGTTACATGCTTCATCAGCAACATATTATGAATATAATTGATTCCTTGGAAGTTTGCTCTATAACGTAGAGCTAGCTCCTACCGTACCGTAGGCCTACATCTACGTGAGCACGACCTGCGGCCTGCCGAATGGTTTCAATAATGAAACAGTATTGTAACGTTTGCCCGGACCGGTCGTGTGGTGAGGAATCAGGTTGGTGAAGGGGTAGGGAAGGGGCGAGAACCTAGGGAGGTAGGGGCTTGATGACACCGATGAAAATAAATGAGGACACTAACGGAGCATGTTAGGTTTAGAAAATGTAATTCAAGTCATCACCACTGCCCCAAAACCAAGCAAATGAAGATGCTAAAATAATTCAACAAGTTAATAAACAGCAAGTGCAGTAAACTCACACTCATACTATGCTATTGCAGCTAACGAAACTTTCGCGGCGTAAACAGTACAATGTAGTGTGAGGCATTGCCACTAAAACTCAGCGGCCTAAACGCAGCGCACTTGAAAATGAGCAGCCAAAGCTCAGCGGCTAAAGCGCATGAGGGCGGCTGGAACACAGCAGCTAAACCCAGCGCAGCTGAAACTCAGCAGCAAGATGAATTTGACGCAGCTCAGCAGCTGAACATACGCAACGCAGCTGAGAGTCAGCAGCGTAAATACTACGCAGCGGAAACCGCTCCAATAATAAGTCAAAAATAAACTAAGTCCCTAAAAATCGCCCATCACAAGATGGATAAAAATTCGGCATAGATTCTGCTTAGTAACAGTGTACAAGTACACCCTAAACTACTGAATTAAATCACACCGTACATGGCATTATAAAGGACCCCGTTATCGTGTAAAATCCCATACGAAACAAATTACTGTGTAAAGTCCTATACAAGCAAACTGACAAATTACGACACATCAAGCCAGATTGACATACACAAAGGTCTAATCACAAGACCGTCAAGTATTCTATCCCGCATTACGTAGGCAAACTAACACCGCCTCGCTGTCTGGACGAACCTCGCTACTCCCCCGCTGAGGATAACAAAGCTGACTTTGCGAACCGGAAGGCTACAAACTCCGGCAGCGCTGAATCACCACAATGCTAAACCTACAAAGTACAAAGCTCAAAATACGGTTTCTCCTTGAAATACGACATCGCCAGAAGCTGTTACAAGTGGATGAATCTAAATATACGAGAAAGATAGCCGTTTTCTCGTAACAGTATAATAAAGCTTCCGATTTCATTGGCTCAAATACTTACGACGTCATAAAAAGTAAACAACGCCATCGAAAAAAAGACAACAAACTCAAAGTAGACAGCAGCATCAAAGTAAACAACGGCATCAGAGAAGACAACAAACTCAAAGTAGACAACGGCATGAAAGGAAACGGCATCAGAGAAGACAAGCTCAAAGTAAGCAACCGCATCGAAGGAAGCAACAACGTCAGAGAAGACAACAAACTAGAAGAAAACGACAGCATCAAATGAAACAACGGCATGAAAGGAAGCAACGGCATTAAAGTAAACAACGGCATTAAAGTAAACAACATCAAAAGAGACAACAACATTAAAAGAGACAACGGCATGAAAGGAAGCAACGGCATTAAAGGAAACGTCAACATCAAATGAGACAACAACGTTAAAATAGACATTTAAGTAACCAACGGCATCAAAGTAAACAACATCAGAGGAGACAACAACATTAAAGGAGACAGCAGCATAAAAGGAAACAACATCAAAGTAAACAACAGAATGTATTGCCCTTTCGGCGTTCCATAATTCCCAGGACCAAAACCATCATTCTATAATCTACCCATGTACCAATACAAGACTAAAAAAGTGACTCATCTGTAATAACTTTGGTTTTCCTTTGAGCGTCCTCCCAAGGGTTTGAAACCACGCTACTACTTCATACATTGCGTGACCTGTCACTTCCCGTAAAGCGTTGAAAAAGGACAGGTATGTCCAAAGTGTCTTTTAAATTTATATATTTTTTATGTACAATAGGATAAAATATCTTTACGTTGAAACGGTAAAGATTAATCTTAAAGGAGACACTTATCCATGGATTTGACAACGAAAAGTTTCACGTGCAAAGTCAATGGGGGTAAAATTAGCAAAGTTAGTATGTCTCTCGGGCCCGTGGACCCGTCTTACTGATGGATTTGACCCCCGAAATTTTGTGTGGACATTCTCGTATACACCCTCTTTAAGACTTAATTAAGAGAAGGGGCTATTCCCTGGTTACATTTTGTGATATTTGATGGGAAAGCGGGCACCCCTCACGGAGCTGGGACTTAGAATTTTTTTCGAAAATCTTTTACGTGCAAAGTCAATGGGGGTAAAATTAGCAAAGTTAGTATGTCTCTCGGGCCCGTGGACCCCACTTACTGATGGATTTGACCCCCGAAATTTTGTGCGGACATTCTCGTATACACCCTCTTTAAGACTTAATTAAGAGAAGGGGCTATTCCCTGGTTACATTTTCTGATATTTGATGGGAAAGCGGGCACCCCTCACGGAGCTGGGACTTAGAATTTTTTTCGAAAATCTTTTACGTGCAAAGTCAATGGGGGTAAAATTAGCAAAGTTAGTATGTCTCTCGGGCCCGTGGACCCCTCTTACTGATGGATTTGACCCCCGAAATTTTGTGTGGACATTCTCGTATACACCCTCTTTAAGACTTAATTAAGAGAAGGGGCTATTCCCTGGTTACATTTTCTGATATTTGATGGGAAAGCGGGCACCCCTCACGGAGCTGGGACTTAGAATTTTTTTCGAAAATCTTTTACGTGCAAAGTCAATGGGGGTAAAATTAGCAAAGTTAGTATGTCTCTCGGGCCCGTGGACCCCACTTACTGATGGATTTGACCCCCGAAATTTTGTGTGGACATTCTCGTATACACCCTCTTTAAGACTTAATTAAGAGAAGGGGCTATTCCCTGGTTACATTTTCTGATATTTGATGGGAAAGCGGGCACCCCTCACGGAGCTGGGACTTAGAATTTTTTTCGAAAATCTTTTACGTGCAAAGTCAATGGGGGTAAAATTAGCAAAGTTAGTATGTCTCTCGGGCCCGTGGACCCCACTTACTGATGGATTTGACCCCCGAAATTTTGTGTGGACATTCTCGTATACACCCTCTTTAAGACTTAATTAAGAGAAGGGGCTACTCCCTGGTTACATTTTGTGATATTTGATGGGAAAGCGGGCACCCCTCACGGAGCTGGGACTTAGAATTTTTTTCGAAATTTGTCACAACATTCTTTCTAGATTTAACCTACGCAAGCGCTGTAGCCCCTTCTCGCCTTTTCAGGGAACAAACTAAAAGGAATGACAACGAATGCCGGCACATTACCGTTAAAATGAGCGAATGCCAGGTGTTCGCCTCCAAAAGCCGTCGAATGCCAACTTATTTTGCATGTGGTAACGAATGTCAATTGACGTTAGGATAAACCCGATACGGGAGCCTTAAAAAACCATGAGACATTTCAAAGGACTTTACAGCACTAGGCTTAGTAGTAAAAGTAGTTTAAAGGTACATCTAAACGCGAAGAGTGATGCAGGTCTAGCTAGCTAGTATTAGAGAGCTCGAATAGGCCTACGTGAATGCCAACACAGCATACACGAAAGTCAAAGTATGGATGTCAATGTTCCTACAGCATGGCTATTACCCATTGTCAGTATCAAATACCAGTGGGCGAATGCCAAAGCGTGACTGAGCAATATGCATACTTACCAATGCGCGAATGCCAACAGGCCTACACACGAATACCAACACATCATACACGAAAGTAAAAGCATGAATGCCAATGTTTCCACTGCAAAGGCTAATGGACGAACGCCGAAGCGTGTTTGGGCAAATTGCATATTTGCCAAGGAGCGAATGCCAATAGGCCTATGCGAATGCCAGCACATAGGCTATGCAAAAGTCAAAACATGTAGGCTATGTCAATGTTTCTACAGCAAGGCTACTGTCCAGTATAAAGTCCAGTGGGCGAATGCCAAAGCGTGACCTGTGCCGAATGCCAATGAGCAAATGTCAATGAACAAATGACGATATCGCCAATGCAGAACCATGAATGCCAAATGTGCTGAAATTCCGTGTCAAATGCTAGTTAATGAGCAAATGCCAATTTAATTAATTTAAAGTTAGTTTGAACCCATGGATAGCAGATTCCTTGAATGCATTGAACAATGATTATTAGACTCTGCTATTCTCTATGTACTAAAGTATAGAGGAGGCTATACCACTTTTCACTATCAGAAGAACGTGCTGAATGCAAGTATTTTCTGCTTTATCCGTGCGATGTCCTTTTTCAACTTCAGTATACAGTTGTCCGCAATACAAACAAGTTGGCATTCGCGGTTTTCTACATATCCTTATTGGGCATTCGTTATAGAAACACCCCTTTTCAGGCTAAGTGAAGTTTAACCTAAATCCAAAGAACCAAGGCTGTGTAGGCCTAGTTCTATCTCACATCTGGCTCATAACAAAGACGTAAGCCTGGACAGAAACAGAGAGAGATTATGCTACAGTCCTTAGGAAGATACCGTAGTACTGGCAAATTATGTGTATGCAGTAATTTTACACTAGACCCAATGAGTTTCATGTGCTTGCTTCCTCATAGCCCTCCATCAATATGTTCCGACAAAGTACATTTATCTCTGAATCTCAGGCTGAGTACATGGATAGTAACTCGGCCATGGAATGAACAACAGTTATACTTATTGTCCCTGTCCATGGGCAATCCTGGGTTCTCAGAGAGCTCTGCAATTTTTATTTGATGGGACCTACGTTGTGACTCATCGCAGATTACAGATCACAGGGACTAGTTAGTTGTAGAATACATGTATAGAAATAAGAAAGGTAGCCATTGAACACACAGGTCTATTGAGGGTGCCTAGCCTAACCCTCACAAATCACATCTTTTAGTAACTTAGGGGGCAGATTGACATAGTGAAGCACACCACCATTCTTTTCAGTTCCACACTAAGTCAATGGCAGGCGCACCCAACGTACGTACACCTTGGGGATAACTAATTTTGCTTAGGGATGTTGTAAAGAATGTGGAATAATTTCACCTTCAGTGACATAATTTTTGGTTGCATGGAATTCATCTACATAAAATACAATACTGATTCATAATAAAACATTTTGACTTTTGTAGGTGCACGCTCGACAGTCACCCCATTACACATGCAGGTTGTGATATAATAGTGCAGAAGAATTTGCAGATGTGAAATTTTGCTTCCATATCCTGAGCTTTGTTGAAAATGACATGCAACACATAGTTGCAGTAGAGTTTGCTTAGATGCCTGAAGCATGTATATCCTGCGCAGTTTGCAAGCATTCCAATCTGGGTGGTGACAGTCAACTATTGGATCCAATCCCTGAATGTGGATACTGTGAAGCCATAAGCAGTTTTGGCCTGAGTGCATTTTGTAGTTGTGCTGATTACACATTGCAAATTTCAAATAACATATTTGGGAAAAAAAGTCCTTTAATAATCCTTTGCAAATCATTCACCTAATGAATTTACAAAGGAGTTTAAACGCAAAATACGGGATTTGGGGCAAAAAATGCCAGCTTAAACATTTATGCAGGAAGCCAGGGGAAAACTTCTTCAGTTTGCCTCAGCAAAATGTAGGTTTCTTTCAGGACTTGTGTATGCACTGCCAGAAACCTACCGGTTTCCTTAAGTTTCCCTGCAGGATTATTGAAGGACTTTTTTGCCGGAATTACTGCAGTGTACTGTTTTCCTGATGTTTGGACAGCTTTATGAAATTTGTATTGAAAGAATATGTACTTTAAAATTCTTCTACCAACTTTCCATGTCTTACACTTTCATGAACATGTGTATCTGTCTATGATCTACTCTCCCATTACCTCCTGCATGCACACTTCGCTCTTCTGATCAGTTCTAACTTGGTGTCCCAAGGCCCCATGCCCTGGTCTCAAAGCCTATGGTTTTCGTTCCTTTACCTACTCTCCTGGGAAGTTCCTCCTCATATTCAAAATTGTTCTGACGTATCATGTTTCAAGCATTTATTTCAGACTCCTTTTTTTCGTTCCTCTTATTACCGTTGAATACTCTCATCTGTGAAGTGCCATAAGCAGCTGCACCTATGTGGCTTGAATAGCTGTATACAATCCAATTTATTATTGTTGTCAGTATTATTATGTCGTCATTGTTATTGTTTTGTTATTATTTAAGGAAATCAACAAATGGCTTGGCTGATCAACTCTTGGATTTGCCATTGTTTTTTCTCATAAAGCATTTTAGGAGGAAATGCCACATTACATAGCATCATTGGCTGTGTCGTAAATAATTCTGCATTGTTGCATTAAGGCAAACTAAATTAATCACCAGCTGTGTTTAGACCATCCAACATGACAAGCAAATGGCTTGACTTTTGGTCTCGTCAAGCACTAGCCTGTGACATGTGTATCTTAGTATGTCCCTAATGCTACATGAGTATATGCCTTCTGCTTGAATACAGCAGCAAATAAATTCTTTTCCTTTTACAATGCAAAGAAATGTTAGCAAGGTACCATTGCAATAATGTAACAATTTACAAAGTAAATTTCTGAATTTTACAAGCTTTTAAAATTCTGAAATTTTCTCACCACTCTTATGATTTTGCTACATCAGGAAGAAAAAGTGAAAGCAACTAGGTAACTGCATGCACTTGTGCAATATGCTCCACCATATTTACTTCTAAATGGATCGCAAGTTTACAGGGTTTTAGTACAGTATGTTTGGAGCACATATGTGGTGTTACTGATAAAGTGAAGCTTGATCAGTTATGCTTCCAATGGATACTGTTCATACCATCCATGTCACTCAGGCTACTGTACAAATGTACAAATTATTGTTGTAATTTATTGGCTGTGTTAGTGTACAGCTGTGACAAACAATGAATTATGACACACCTTAATTCTCTGAGTGGTAATGTATGCTTGGGAGAATTGCTTAATCAGGGAATACGTGATGGGTGCAATTATATGATGGAAGAAATGTACCGTTAGATTTTGTGCCCAGAAATATACGGATGGGTTAATCACGTAGTGAATCTAATTCAGAAACTAATTGAACTTCCCAAACTGTAACAATTTATATTACTTCATCTTTGACCTTTGATGGCTATGTAGTATTAGTGTTTTAATGGGTAACCTGGGTAACTGGGTACCCAAATGGCATTTTATTACCCGGATCCAAACTTTCAACCGGATTCCTTCTTAAAAGGAAAAACAACACAACCCCTATGTGAATGCACTGTGTCAGATTGCCAAATTTCACTTACAATACACAGCAAATAGCTCAAGATGGAATTTTCTTCTTTTTCTCAAAGAAAGTAGGTGATCCTATTCATGAGAAGATGTAGGTGAATGTATGTAGTGTACTACTGTAGTAAGATTCCTCCGCTCAAATGTGATGTATGGTACTGTGGAAATACCTATGTTAACACTATAGCGCCATTTTGGTAGGGTACCCGGGCACCTGACGGGTGTGAGAAAAAAATTACCAATTCCAAGTTTTAGGAATCGATGAAAACACTATGTAATACACATCTTTAACATTTCTCTTGTGTAGTATTCATGGAGAATCCATTTATTTGGGTGACGCACTTGAAGTAAAATTGAAATGGACCAACCAACTCCACCAACAGCAGGCCGTTCCAAACCAGTCTTGAAGAATGGAAGATTTGAGAATCCTTGGAGTACATGGTCATGGCCACACGTACGCAAGATGTTGAGGTGGCAGCTTCTTGACAAGAACACCAGCAGTGTTCCTTCACAAACGGTAAGCAGGCGCAAGGAACAAATGATCAAGTGGTTCACTGCAAACTGTAACGAATTTGGCATCATGGGGATTTTGTTTAGAACAGTTAGTTACCCTCAATGAAACAACTCATAGTACATTGTTACTTTTTTAATCTACGTTATAAAATTAAGGTTCACAACCAACTGGCTCTGTACCTTGATGTTTGCTGTGTGTTTATTTTCACGATACAATAAATTACTCATTGTGGATGACCTCCCTGAGATGTCAAGGTAAAGTGACGATATTGGTGGCAACCTTTTATCCGCCTCAGGTAAAAGTGTAAATTTTTGGCAGTTTAGTGAAGAATTTCCTATCCAATGCAGATAGTCATGTTATGTAAAATCATATTCAGTTCCTCTAGAAGTTCTGTTAGGGGATTGTTAAAATGCATTTCGTCGAGCAGTTCAGCCTTTTGTCACTGATAATATTTCATTCTCAAATTGCATAAATGACAAGATATGTTGCTCCTCAACCTTTTCATTTTTCCGTACTCTTACATCACTGCTATCAGCTGGTAAATTTGCCCTTTGAAATTGAAATCTCTTTGATGTTTTTGTTAATTCTTTAAATAAAGATTCTCGAAACCAGCTTGCCAGTGATGAAAATAGACCAGGAAGAACTAGAAACACCTCCATCCTCTGGAGTGCGGATTCTGTGGATTGGGCATGCTTCGACTTTGGTGCAGTTTGACGGCATTTCGGTCCTCACCGACCCAGTGTTCAGTGACCGATGTGGCCTCTATAGCAGGTTTGGACCAAAGCGATTTCGCCCTAGCCCTGTCACTGTGAAAGAGCTCCCCAATATCGACGCGGTCGTCATAAGTCATAGTCACTATGATCATTTAGACCAAGGTACTGTCAGAGACCTGTATGGTCGATTTGGTGACGGTCTCAAGTGGTTTGTTCCCATCGGTAATTTGAACTGGTTTGCCAAGAACGGCTGCACAAATGTTGAAGAAATGACATGGTGGCAGGAATCCAAGTTCTCCACGGCAGAGGGCAACGAATTCACCTTCGTGTGCACTCCGAGCCAGCACTGGAGCAATCGGGGCCTGTTTGACAGATGCAAGACCCTGTGGTCATCCTGGGTCATCAAAGGTCAATCTCACAGCTTCTTCTTTGGTGGGGACACTGGATACTGTGAAGCCTTCAAGGAAATTGGAGAAGCGTACGGACCATTCACCGCAGCGGCCATTCCGATCGGAGCGTACAAACCGAGGTCTGTCGCTTGTAGTCATTGTTGTCATTGCTCGCAGTCATTGTTGTATCGACATACAGTATCCTCACAACAAAGTGATGAATAAACTGAAAGCTCCAACTTTGTTGCTTGTTGTATTTTCTGCCATGTGACATTATCATCTCAGATGTTTCTTTATCAGCGTTATAATAATCACCGTTTGGCTCTCTGCGTGTAGTCTTCTTTTGCAGGAATTAGATCTTGCAATTGGTTTGTCACAATAGATATGATTGGATATCTCTTTAAATTTTTCACACCCTAAAATGTTTATGAAATATCTCTGACCAGATCCCTGTGTTACAAAGGGATCTGTCCAATTTTAGAGGGAAGAAAGCAGTTGTCCCAACTTTATTTTGATGCATCAGCTAAATTTTGCAAATTTTCTCTTTCATACCTTACAAATATCTAGTTTCAGGATATTTCAAACTATTGTATACATTTGGTGTAAGCAAAAAGCTTTCATAAATTTTGCACTCCAGTAATGAAAATATTGTCATGTGATTCAAAAGAGCCATCCATGAGTTAGTATAAATGACTAAACTAATACAGATTATGGTGACTACTGTACATTTTCCCTTCAATTTTGAAATCTGGCAACAGTAAAGTACAACTTTGGATTGAGCATAAATATCCTTTTGGAGCAGGTCTTAGAACTGTAGAATTTGGCTGCCAAATTATTTTCAAAACATGTACTTAAATGCAATTGTGTTTAATGCAGCAAAATAGTTCATTTTTTTGGGATTCTTCTTTAGACAGTTATCAGTAACATTTGTTGCCTGAATCTGTCATGCATTCAGTGTTAGCATTTTCAAAAAACTTGACGTAAATATGACAGTAAGGATTTTCTATTTACACCAGAAGATAAAGGTAGTTTAGTAAGTTTCAAAATTTAAAGCGTAAATTAACAGAATTAAAGTCAAGAATAATTGGAAAATAGGAAGTTATGCCAGGTATGTCATGATCTTGTCAAATTTTTTTGAATTTTCAAATCTTTGGTGTAAATAATATCAAACAGAGAAATGTAATGTCATACTGTATTGAATTGAATTTATCCAGACACGTATCAGTAACGCTTACAAAATAACCATTCTGGCATAAAAGGCTAACGTTGCACTCGTCGCTGTTTTATACATTACATTGCGATCAGGTAATCTACTGACAAAAAGGTGATAAATGAATAAACAATGATTTTATATGTCAAGTGAAGTGGTACTTTTGCATCGCTTGACTTTAAGCTGTAACTGTGTTTTAAAAGCCTCAGTAGATAGAATAGTGAGCTTCTCCATCTGATGATTGTCACAAAAATTAATGTGGGGAACATTGTGTAGCCAAATACTGTACATAGAGATTACATAGAAATAAATATATTTGACTTAGAGATTTTATTTCAAATTAATTTTCAAGTTTATAGAGAGACCATAGTGTGAGAGTTCTTAACTTTCATGCTGTGTTCAAAAGGAAAGATCCTGAGTTTGGAATATTATGTAGTTTGGATATATATGGAGCCAATTGTGTGTGTGTGTGTGTGAGGGGGGGGGGGGGAAGAAGGGTTGATGCCTTGAGGGGGATGTGACAAATGCAACTCACAAAAACACTGCTGGTTTATGTCATGTATTTGACTTTTATTGATATTTCAGAGATTGTTTGAAACCTCAGCATGTGAATCCGGAAGAAGCGGTCAAGATTCATCAGGATGTGAAGTCTAAGTCATCAGTAGGGATACACTGGGGGACTTTTACACTCACATATGAGGTGAACATGTCATGTAACAGTACCATTTGAAATACTGGTTACTATGTTGTGACCTGTGTGTCACAGTCATATTTAAAGCTTGGATTTCACAATGGACTGGAATGTTAGTGAGCTCATTGTTTAATCTCTTGTAGGTCAAGTGTTGTTTAATTTGCTAACACTGTTGTTGCAATAGTAAAGATTTAAAGCAAACAGCAAGAAGGAAATACACATCTATGCTGAAGTTAACAAACCAAGAATTGGCAGTATGTTCCAAGCAAAAAAATCCAAGGACAATGTACCACTCTACTCTGGTTGGAAACCTCGTCTCCAAGGGAGCGTTCGCCACTGAGTCTTATGAGATATAACTGATTCTTGTGAATTATCTCCATGGCAATGCTTCTTTTCATTTTCTTTTTCTCTCTAAGCATTACTTGGAGCCTCCGCTGAAACTGAAGCAAGTACTAGAGGCCGAGGGTTTGAAAGAGGATGCCTTTATAACATTGAGGCATGGAGAGGCAAAGACGTTCCACAACTCGTCAACTGAGGATAAAGCAGCAGTTGATCAATGATGAAATTCAGTCTTGATTTTAAATCACAATCTGTCGTAACTGACATTTTTGCATCGTGAGTGGAGGTGAGGTTTCAAGACAACCTTTGTGTTTTGACTTCTCTGGAAAGCACAGAAAACTTATTTTAATAGTGCCAAAGTTACTGGCCATGCAAATATGATGACATCATCTCCTCACTGGAAACATGACTGATGTTGTCATATTTCAGATATCTTGTTAAAGGGTTAATAGTACAAACATTGGTAAAGGCTACCAAAGCACAGTTTTTGAAATTGAGAGTGTTTGGACAAGTGGGGGAAGGTATGACCCACACATATTAACTTTTGGGGTTATAGCTGAAGGGTCAGTAGGAAGCACTTGCCCACTTCAACTGTTTGGTCTCATGTCAGACACTTCTTCCAGTGGTCCTTTTGTTTACAGGATACTTTGATAAAAATGTCTGCTTCTGATTGTATTAGTAAGATATCGCTCACAACAATCAAAAGGAAGAAGTGAAGTTTGTTGAAAGTTTCAACCTGAAATAAATTCTCTCTGTTTGTGTTTAACTGAGTAACTTAAGTTTGACTGTTTATAGTCATCAACATCATTATCTTTGGGTCCACATTTCACAACGGTATCATCATCCTCATTACCAAAAAAAAAGTTCATCAACACCTTTCAAAAGTCCATTCAAGCAATCTGGTGATGGCACTTCCACCATATGGAACATCATATTGAGTAAGTTTCATGTTGTTCAATATCTCAGACCTCTAAGTGTTACTGCTTTAATATTAATAACATTACTGAATAGCCAAGATCAATTTCTGAATTTCGAAGAATATGGAGGCAACTCTGCTGTTACCAGAGTGACATTTTTTAAATGTCCAAACCTAAAGATAGTGGTACGGCAACTGACACAAGGTGTTGGACCATGAATTGTGCTCCAAGGAGCGCCTGCAAAAGTGCTGTTGAATGTGTTGTGTATTAAAGGCAGTAACTCATCAACCCAAGCTACATTTTTGGCTTGCGGATAGCAAAATTCTCAACTGGCTCTAAGTTACAGTACTCTTTGATTAACACCAAATTCTAAAGGTGTAGAGTAGCTCATATTACCAAGGGTACACAGGGATCCATTATTTTGATGACACGTATGGAGGAATTTTAAACAGGCTCTCGGAGGGACCAGACATAAGTGGTTGGGAGAATTGAAACTGTCTGGGGTAATGATCTTGTCTTATAAGTTGTATCTACATACTACAGACATTGGTTAGGAGTGTTGTGTGGTCTACTTGTTTCTGTATGTTAACTTAATTGAGAAACCTTGTTAGCATCTTCACTGTTAATCAAATGTAATCTTGTAGTATTTTTGATGTCCATAGTGTGATCAGACAGTGCAAAAATGATATCATATGTAAGACCTCCGTAAACCTCATGAGCAATGGAAGCATCTCTCTCAAATTGCAGCAGTTGAAAGCATTTTGCTTGTCTGAAATTTCATTATAATAGCTCTTTATATTTATTCTGTTTATACGGTTGGCCAACCATATTCCTTATCTTATTTTCCAACTTTCATATAGTTTGCATGTGATGTTTAGTGCTTATCCCAATGTGCTTCCTCTCAGGTGATTTCTTGATTTCTCTAAGTCCTAGATTTTGAGTACTAATAGCAGTTTCAGCAAGCACTATTTGCAATCCAATTTGGTCAGCTGATGATGCAGCTTACATGGTCTTTCATATTTCATCAAATTTAACCAGAGATATACTGTATAACTAACATTAAAGTGATTGTGTGTGTAAAAAAAAAACAGAAGGATGAGATATTTAATCTTAAATTTTCTTTATTATTAAATGTACAGCTAGGTTGTTCATGGGGGGGGGGGGGGAATACATTGTTGTATAAGTGAAAGTAACAATAAACTTTTTAACATGAATATAGCAAAGAAAACGGACATACATACATAAAAAATTCATATTTGAAAATAAACAGCTCCTCCTGTATGAAGTGAACTATGCCTACACAACAAAAATGTCATAGTACATCTCATTGGTGTGTAAAAAAGATACGCAGGTTGGAACTGCTCGATCAGCATCAGGAATTGTAGGAGAACTGTATTTACATGTAAACTACAAACTGATTACCACATTGTGGCGTTAGTGATCAACTGATTCTACCAAGTGAATATTCATTACCAGTATACGTCCAACTGGCTTGCTCAAAGAACCCATGGTTAAATATGAATGAAAACTGTTGATCACTACATTATTGTACTTTAACCTTTTGTCATAATGTTACAAGAATTTGAAATATGGCAGAATTTTCCCCCTGTAACCTTTTTTTCTCCCAAACTGTCTAAATGGTGCAATTGAAAGACATCTTAACTTTTGGACGTGAAATTTTCTCGTTTTTTTTTTGAACATAAGTGCAAACACGTTAATGAAAAAACATTTATAGCAAAATCTATTCTTTACTCTTTTTTTTAAATTTTGGATTCAAAACTGTACACCTTTTAAACCAATTTATTTATCAGAAGTACAAAAGTTAATTCTATCATTATATTGGTGCTAATCATGTAAAGGTAGCAGTTGCTATCCAATGCATTGCTGTTTTGACTTCTGCTACCATTCATTATTTTAAGTTGATCAAGAAAGAAAAAGGAGTACTTCAATGAATAATTGCTCCTGAAGAAATGGAGGTTCTTACATCTGTGGGGATAGATGATGCTTAATTGCTCAACAATTCAAGTAGATGTGTTCCTTTGGTGACATTGAATGCAGTGAAATTTTTGTTGAAGAGCATGTTGACAGCTCTTGGCTTATATTCTGTCGTCTCCTGACTGTCAGCTTCTGAAAAGTCTAATCAGACTTTCCAGAAGTTACATAATTGAGACTTTCTTTGAGTTTTTACTTTACAAAAGTTGAAAGAGAAATATCTTACGTAAAAAATAGTTGCGTGTGAAGAAACTTGATCCAAACATTTTAGTGTTACTTGTTCTAGTGGTATGATTGAGACCAAAACTAGGTGCGGTAGTTATGAACAGAATTTTAAGGCCTTTTTTTCTTTGCTTTTGTGCTCTGAATCATCTGTCTGTTCATTTCAACAACCTCAGGGTTATGTTAAACACATATATAATTAGAGTTACGTAGAAAATATGTCAATGGCTGTACATTTTCCTTACTTTTAAGCATGCCACATTTGTGATACTAGGCTTTGATGATCCTCCATCCGTATCAAAATGAGGTATTCGTATTAAATGAGCTCAGATTTTATAGGGTTCACAATGTATTGTTGTAAAGCAACTATTGCTTCTTTAATGAATAATTTAGCATTTTGAAAACAAAGTCAGAGTTGTAATTTTGTCCACAGCTAAGTTGATTGTGTTTTAGCAAATTCCAGTATTAGTCTTACGGTGACTGGAGGTGAACGATGTAGTGGTTCCTCGCACCCTGCCAACCAACAAGTTGGTTTTATGATTGGGTTGGGTATCACACACAATTTGACTGGGTGATATTTTCTTCTTCTTTGGCAATTTGGCCTCTGTTGCTGTCCAAAAGGAAGGTTGCTCTAGTAGTGACATTCCAGTCACCTCCTCCCCACCTGTTGAGGACTTTTGACAACAAATATTTATATCTGTGAGAAACTTGGCCCATAATGCAGCTGGCATATTCCCTGCTTGACCGTAGTTGGTGTTTTAGCGCTTTCAGATAACATGGAAAGATGTGTAAGAAAGAAGTAGTTAAGAGATTGTTTTGAATTCTTTCCTGTTTTCATTAACATTATTTGCATAATCATCAATGGCATGTTTCATGTTGAATTGATTAGTCGTACTGTGTGCTACATTTGTCCATCCAATGTTTAATTGCCACCAACCAACCATTTTTCAAAATCATGACAATGTGAATATAAGCTCTCTTTATTAGAAACTGAAAATGCTTTTTAGATCAATGATTGAGTTTAGTTAGTTTTGTTACCCTTAGTGTTTTCATTGATACCTCAAAATTGGAGCAGACTATTTCTTTCTCATACCCTTCAGGTACCTGAACAAACCATTGAGTGTATTCTTTAAAGTCCCATATCACATTTGTGTGGAGGGATCTTACTAGTGTGCTAAATACACTCACCTACACCTCCTAATTAATAGGACCACCGATTTCCACCACAAAAAGGAAGAAAATTCTATCTTCAATTAATTGCTGCGTATCGTAGGCAAAATTTGGCAATCTAACTCTACCTTCGCTTTGTGTCATTTTTCACTTTATGAAGACAGTGGGTAGTGACATAATCATGGGTTACCTGTTTAAACACTAATTATAATGGAGTGTGTCCTCTTCTTAAAGGAATATTTCAGGGATAACCATAAAGGGCATCTTAAATGAGAGAGAATATTTTGTTCAATGCAGGCAGTACCTTCTCCACTCAGATACCTCTTTCATATTTGTTGTTTGAAGAAATCTGCTATGGTCAAGAAAGATTCCAGATTCCTCAAGGTTACAAACCATTTGTGTGACTCTTGAAAACTAATGCAGTTTTCTTTGTTCTCTGACCTTGAGGTACAGTATGTACTAAACTTCGAAAATTGATGACAGGCAAAAAATCTGATTTGGTTGATGGAAGAGATCGAGTCCGAAATGTGAAAATAAATTTTCCATTAAGACAATGGGGAATATGAAGAAATGCAAATGGTGTACAATTAGCATTTGTTGGTATGGCAACCAGATTTCCCATAATGCAATGCACCACCACTGTGGAGAGAAAGAATTGTTCAGTAATCCAGAACTTTCAAACTCAATTGAGATATTTTCATTACTAGAGAGAAAAATTTCCCTAATTTTATGAGATTTCAATTGTTTTCATTCATTGAATTCCTTCAGTCTGAGATCATCTTAACCTTTTTGATGATGCCAATACTTCATAAAGCACCTACCTAATGTACAAGTTTTAATGTTTCATCATTGCAAATGATATGCAAATCATTGAAAATTGTTATTTTGCAGCCTGAAATGCTCTATGTAAATAAACAGTCTAACAGATTTGGTATTCATCCAGTGCATGTTATTTAGCTGTGGTTTCCATGTGTCAGTGACTGCATTACTGCAGATTCCTGTCTCTATGCCTTGCGGCATCTGGGCCCCTCATCACTTCCACACAGATCACAATGTAGTGATAAGGGGTGGCTTATTTGCAATTCACTTTGTGTTCTACCTGGATTTATTACTCTCTAGAGGGAGCCCCAAAGGGTTGAACTATCAGTTTTGTTTTCCCTTGACACTAAAACAGGGATTCAAACAGGAATTCAAAATCTATGATGATTAAAAAAACAAAATTCAGCAGTGTTGTCATGAGATGGTGCTTAACCGATCTTCCATCATTCCAGTTAACACACTTTCTCACTGGATTATCACTAACAGACTTAAGTCCCTGCCAATCTCGTTTGAGTCCATCAGACACCGATATATGTTATAATATGAATCTTGAAGGGGCTCACTGAGTTGGTATCATTTACTTTGCGACTAGTTTGAAGGAAACCATGTCTAGCTTCAACAGTCTTGCATCGGTTTCAACAATTACTGAAAATGCGAGGAATTGCAATTATCTATGAAGAGAGGTTGCCTGCAGTTAATACCTTATGGTAAACAGTATCTGGTCACAGATTCACAATAACTTATTTTGATCCTTCATTACCCTATCATTGTTGCTTCAGTTGTGTAGCAGATGTTCAGAATCTCCTAGTTTGACCATTTCCTAATCCCCTAGTTTGGCCATTTACAAATGAGTAACACTCAGCAGGAGTGACAAAATATCATGAATTTTGTAAACCAACTCCATGAGCATTCCTTGCAAGTTGCCATTGTTTACATCAAGTATTGTTTGACAGTATAATTACCAATGATACCAGTGTGACTTTCTCCACAATGTACAATATAACGTTGACTTCATCACCAATGGACAGCTACTGTTGATCTGTTGCTGTTCTCTAGGCATATAAATATGATATGCAAAAGGAACCGGATTTTTGGCAAACCAGGATGCAGGAAACCAATAAAGATTGCAATGAAATACGGGTTGACGAGACGTGAATATGCATAAGCCAATCAGGATGTGGGGAAACGCTGATAAAGGTTGTAATGAAATACGAGTCAACAAGATTCTCTCTGTGGGAAAGTCACATTCATTGACAAACCAGCTCCCAAATGTCATTGCTATTTTTATGGAATATTTTCAAGAGGAACTTCATCAAACTTCAAAATTAGGCCCGAATGATTCAGTTGAAACTTTCCTCGGGTACTGCTAACAAGACAACGAGAGAAAAAAACACTCAAAATGTGAAGTTTCTGTGAATTCAATTCAAAATCTCTCTTTATTATATGCAATATTGTCTTTAATGCTACTCTAAAAACACATAGCCTCGGTCCTGCCAAGGTTTTAAAATGTGGTAGCTGTTTAAAGCTTGATCATAAAATGGAATTCAGTTCATTAATAAAAGAAAATCTTGTACCAAAAAAAAAAAGTGGAATATAAAAGGAGGATATAATTGGATAATAATTTTCAAATATAGACAATAGCATGGTGCTCTGTACATAATTGACTTGGACAAGAAAAACAAAAGCAGACAGATGCCAAAGCATCCGAATCATGTACAGGATAATTCAGTCTCAGAAACCTCTTTGTATATCACAAAATGTGAATGAAAAAGGTGGTATGCAGCATTTGGCATTGAAATTCCTTGAGAAACAACATCTGAAATCACAAATCAATGCTTGAAATGAGACAGGACTTATGAGTGTTTTATTGCTGCCTGCTGCACAAGTGAACATACAAACACAAAACCGCAAAATCCTATGCAGTTTTAAAAGCTCGTGACAGGAGAAATGGTTCATTAGATTGGACTGCATGTAAGGGAACCTAATCTATGGTTGTTCCCATGAGAAATGAAGCAAGGCAGACTCTTTAATGACCAGTCATTGATGGGGGACCATGTTACTGGCAATCGATATCCAGCTGGGAGCACTTTATCATCTCCACAGTCACATGATGTGGTTCCAATCAAATCAATCAAATCGTTTGAGCAGAAATTATCTAATATTGTATTTTCAACATGTCAGTATGTGGGTTGTTTCCTCCCTGATCCCCCTACCAAACCACAGTCTGTACCAACCCTCACCCACAAAACAGCTGTCCTACCCGCAACAATGTTTGCGAATTTGTCCCTAATTTGGGATATTAAGGAGATCACCGCTGAACTATAAACCATGCCATATAATACATTATTATCTTTCTTAGCACCAAATAATGGCACGATGATATGTAAGGCACTGGTAGGAAAAAGGATTGCCATCTGATGCAGGCCTTGCACGTTTAGCCTTTGGGTTTTTTACAGACATGTGACAAATGAGGAATTTTAAGGGTGCATAATCTGGGATGGTTGAATCCAGCTGCTTGATTCATCACACAAAATATCAATTTAACATCCTCATTTTTCTTTTTCATTTGATTTCATTTGGCAACATATATCTATAAATACAATTATCAATTACCATAATCATGTTTGTTTTCGGCCAAGGAAAGTGAACGCATACGTTCATCAAGGTTCCAAACACATATGAATACATGGGGGTGGGGGGTTGGGAGGAATGTGCAATATATTTTGCAGAGGGTCACAATCCACCAAAAAAAACTTTGGTGTTGTTACAAGACCCCCTCAGACAAGGTTGGGGTGATTTAAGGTTCAAATCTCATATGCTTGGATGGTGATCCAAGGCTACATAGTCATGACAGGGTGACAAAATCAATTAGGTTTCATAATAAGCATCACAAAACATTTCAAGGCATTTCCATTTAAAAAGCATTTTCATTGCTAACCGACATAAAATAAATTTTGTAAAACTTGGTCTCAAAGATTGAAAAGACGATAGAGACAGCCTGACCCGCAGGCATCATGAAAAAGGTAAGTACAAAATAAGTCGATATTAAGGTACTCCTTGAAGAACAAAAGATGTGTAAACAGATGGATATGCTTTGTAGTTCAGAGAGTAAATGTATAGAAACCAGGAAGTTGATATGTGCACAATCCAATATGGATATGACTAAATGAAGAAAGTGAAAAAAGATATGCTAATTAATTGTAGATATAGGAAAGAGACATTCTCTTCTCTTACAAGTTTATATATTATTTCTAAAATTTTTGAGACCCCAGCAGAAAATCCGACTCAGTGTTAGTTGGTCGTCTAACACCCGTCGATATCCTCGCCATTACGTGGCATCCGCACCCGCCATGGCACTCTGCAACCCAGGGTTAATGCCCATCTGTAATTCTGAGTTCATTCACCAAACAATTTTTCCATTACCTTAGTCCACCTCACAAGAATATCATTCACTATTGAAGGTGGCATGTTCGTGAAACGTCACAAAGATAACCACCTACCGATGCTCTCGGCAATGCTGGAAGTGCGACATCCAAGGACAACAAACAGATTACTACACACTGGGTTTACCAGGATCTTAAACAATCTCATAAAAAACATCCTCCTTTGAGGGAAATTCTTTGAACTGACTCTTGTAAAATGCCAAATTACGAATAAATGTGACACATTCTGGTGTGAAAATGGTTTGGTACAGTTTCAAGTCCCCTACTAAAGATCAGTATGAATCTCATGCATGAGCAAGTGAATATCAGTGAGAGCCCAATGAACTCAATGGTTTGACTATGTGACAATGTTTACAAACTAATACATAGACACACTGTAGACATTGTTAAAAATGACAACCGCAAACATCTTTTTCAGACCTTATGGCCACTACAGTTTTCAGAAAGACGTAACGCAATTTTTGAAAGGGACTTAAGTCGAGGGAAAAATTGTGCAAGCATTTAAAAGACCATCTATCACACCTTCAAAGCTACAAAAATTCATAGTCCTTCTGCAAGTGCCTTTTTACTTATTTCAAACAGTGAAGAGCAGCAACTGGATATGTCACATACATTCAACCCTGATTGTTAAGTTTTTAAAAATTCATTCTGCTTTGTGTTGAAACTGGTTTAATACATCTGTTCATCATTTACAGAATATAATAACATTTTGTTACACCCTCAGAGAACAACATTCTGATGGACAAGGATGTTAATCATTGACTCCACAGCAGGTCAACTTCCTGCTTTGATGCTCTTTAGTTGGAGTTGACATAAAGAGGAAAAGGTTACCTTTAAATAGCTCAGTGATAAACCAAAAGAGAAAACTGCTTGTTTCTAGGAAAGAGCGACACAGAAAGAGAAAATTGTGAAGGTAATACTATCACAACAACAATACCTGTCAGATTATTGTTGCTATTGTGACTCCTACAGTACAAAAAGGTATTTCCCTGATTTCATATTATTGTTGTGGTTGTTATAATTTCATATTGTTTGGTTGGAATTAATCAATGAGTCTTCTCAAAGCAGCCAATAGTAGATCATGAACGACACAACACAGCCCACTGCTCTTCTTTGACGACAAACCGTATCTGAAACTTGTGACATTTCATGAATTCCAAGCGCTCAGTATTTTAGGTGAAATCTTTTGATGTTAGTGAAGACAAACAAGGTAAAATCTTCCTGGTTCTAATAAATGGCCTGACAAATTGTTAATGATCGTGGATTACTCCTTTAAGTCCATCTGATGGAATGACTTAAAGGAGTAAAGCAAATGTTCTCTGACGATATCAAATGTTCTCTGATCACTGGTGATGTTTGACACCACCAACCAGTGTATAAAAACGATGTTAGTTCAAAAACGACCTTTGGCATTCTGAGATAGTGTTTCCTTTTCCTCGCTCTAATTAGATGAATCATCTTGTAGTTTGTCATCGACCAACAGGCCTGCCAGAACTTGGTACGAAACGAGATGCGACAGATTTTACGGATCCAGCCACGATGACCATTAGACATGTATGCATGCGTGTCCACGTTTTTAGACCAAGGTTCCCGTTCTGATCTTTCCTGGATGAGACCTGTTGGGCGCCCTGTCAGAGGTCCACTTAGGATCACCGTCGAAGTAATCATCCTCTTCTGGATAGTCATCTGAATCTGTGGCATATTCAGCATCTTCAATGTAAGGTGAATAACCTCCTCTACTGCCCCTGTCAGATTGCAAAAAACAAGATTTTCATTAAGTTCATACATGCTGAATTCATGGACAATACTGGGCAGTTCATATTAGAAGCAAGCAATCTAAGACAAAGTAGGCATCAAGAACAAGAAGAAGCTGTCACAAACTGTCATGAAATGTAATTCTTTTGAAACTTGCCATTCCATTTACTTAAATATATGCAAGTTGCATGACTAGTGGAGTGTAACTATAAAAAAAAGGATGGGCAAAAGCTTCAGTATTTGTGAAAAATGGTGCTATGTAAAATGTGAACAATAACAGAATCCTCTCAGAATTTTGTAAATACCAAAGCTACAGGAAAAATACTAGAAAAGTCTGGACCCTGTTCCTTAAGTCATAACGAAAGTTATACAAAAGCAAAATAAACATCATGCAATGACATTTATTGGCAGTGGTCAGCTGGTGTTGCACTATGGAATGAACATAAAGTAAAAACAGTGACCAAATATCATGCAACATAAATGGCTAAACTATCCAGATTGTAATTTTTGTTCATTTGCAATGAGGTGACCTTGACTACACAAGCGTTAACTCTTTAATTACCTCTTTGTCATACTGCTAATTTTGGCTGTGTTAACAGTCAACCAATGGTGATCCACTTGCAGAATTAAACTGTTTCATGATACTTCTGGCCAATATTGTGAATGCTTCATGCATGTGAATGCTCGATTATGCAGCAAAGTAAACAAAAGTTGCATGAATCACAACTTTTGGTTCTTTCTTTTATCACATCCATTTAATTCCATGAATAAAGCCTCATCAAGAAAAAAAAAACAGAACTTGATTTTGATACTTTCCCTTGGCATGGGGCAAGTGAACACTTTCTTTCATAAGCTATGAAAGATTTCTATCTTTATAATCACTACCACAAGCTGTTTCTACAATTTGATGGAAGGAATAGCTTAATTTTGGCAGATTTTTTGTTTTCCTCTTTTTAATGCAAATGAGGCACCACTGGAGAAAGAATCTGGAATGCTTAGACCACAGGAACTGAAAGATACCCCTTAGAAAGAAACAAGAAAAATGAACAAAAACACAAAAAGCCTTCTTACTCGCTGCTGGCAGGTGAATTGACCTCGGAGCGTTGGAGGAGAACAGGGTTGCTATCTTCTAAAGCAATGAGTGAAGGAAGGCTGAACGTAAGTCATCAAAAAAAAAACCAGAAAGCAGAAACACAGAACAGCGGCGAAAAAAAAAGGAAAAACAAGGGAGAGAAGGAAGAGAAAACACAGAAACGATGAGCAAAGTGTTAGTGCACTGAAGCAAGCGGTGGCAATTTGTGGGTACACTGCAAGCTGATTGGATGAAAAGGCAAGTCAGGCATGTGTTAAACTGTATCCACTGCAGGCCATATCGTCAACCACCACCTTAGTGTACATTTACACCATACTTATGTCTCTGTCGTCCTTTATAATACAGAAATTGTACGATGATAACTTGCTATGAGCCTGTCATAAGAACTGGCACAAATGATTTAGTGGAGTGAAGAGACAGGAGACCTACAGACTCATCATCAGCGATGTAGCCACAATGGGCAAAAAACTTACTGACACAACATGGACATTACAATCAGAGCATTGTTGATGTGAAAACCGATCGAGCACCTTACATAGTGCACTCCATCGATTTGTTTTGAGTCTGTACAACACACTATTCTTCTAGTTTCTTCAAGAAGAATGAGATGGGTGGCGATGCAATTCACAATAAGCCTGCAGAAGATTTCAATCATGCTGTCTACCTAATGAAAGGATCGTCGACTAAGTGATGGTTTTAAACCTACAAACTCAGTCGGTACTCAAACGGATTTAAATGATACTGGAACATCTTATGTGACGACATAAGCACTGTCTACAAAGATATCTGCATGTGCACATTCAAGATGAATACTTACAACATGCTGTTAAGGAATAGGGGAGGGTTGACCCAAACAAAACAACCTTTTCACTTTCAGTCATGTAACGTAATCATGTGACAATAACATGACAAGTCTGCGATGCAATACAACTTGAGTTTGCAAATTGGTTAACTTACAACTTTTAAATAGAACAGATCAATTGGAAAACTGGGCCCATAACTATTCAACATAACATATCAAAGGCACTTAACTTGAAAATAAACACAGTCGAAAAGTTCAGAATACATGAACGAAGCAGACGGGACATTCTCACCGCTCACAAATTTGAAACAGCATGTTTCGTGTTTACATATCAGTAATATTTAAGTAAATTTAATTCAGTGGTATTATCTGAGTTGCCATCTGGATTATATAGAGAAAACAAATGGACAGACAGAGACAAAGACATGCAAAGGACGGTTACTGAGTGATATTATTAAACTACTACTGTGATTTACAACCACTCCGAGTGAGCTTCATCGACATTGGAATGGGTAAGCTCCTTTCATGAATATATGCTGTTCTTTATCTCAAAAAGAAAAGAAAAACAAAATTTGCTGCGAGCAAGACCTTCTTGATATCAGTGAAGTATATACTTGTTTTAATTTTTCCAAGCATTCTTCAAAGAAGTTTTAACTCAGCATCACAGAAATGATAAATTTTTCTGAAGTTCTGTCAAGATTTCACTCCCTTTGCCACATTTTGTCATCTTCTATGTTACATTGAAAACTTTCAAACAGAATGAATCTACATGGTATGCGTCATTTCCTTGGAGAGAGTTTAGGACAAGTTGTCAGGAGCAAGTTTAGTCTGCTTTTGAGTTAACTGCTACACAGTGACAAGTGCGATAAGATTAGCAAACAGGAACCCTAACACCACACAAACACGGTAAACCTAACCTTGGATGGGTTTATAAGATCAATCAATCTATGGCTGTGATACTGCCAACGTTTTAACATATGGCAGGATATTATGGAACAGAAAGGAGGTGACTAACAAGAAGATATGTACAAGAGGAATGAGTCATTGATGGGATACTATTTAGACAGAGTAAGTTCTTCAAAGGAGGGTAGTATTGTAAGAAAGACTTTTTTTCTCAAGAGAAAAGACAAAAACATTCTCTCATTGGATTACAATGTGAAAAGTTTAAAACTGTATGCCACTCTTAATTTAAAGAAACTTCACTTCCTGGTCGTTACAGAAGGTTGTTGGTAAAAAAGAAAATCTTGAGTTTAAGTCATGTCTCATAATCTTTGCAAAAGACATGCCTTTGATTTATTTTGATGGATACTAGGTTCAGAGAGTAACCTAAGTCTTTCTCAACCACCTGTCCTCCTTTAAGGCAGTCTCCTATATGAAGAAGATATCTGTGGATGGCCATGTACAAAGTATAAAGTGTACATATATCTAAGTTGCAAGCCTATTGCAGCTTTATGAATGGAATAAATGTGTGCTGTAATGTTGGAATGGACACAGACGATCACACAGAGGAACAAACAACATTGTGAGGAAGATAGTTTTTAAGATGAGAGGAAAAAAATGACGAAATTTGATTAAAATTATCAGAAATGACCGAAGTTTTGTGCACAATAAATATAAGGCAAGATAACTTCTCAAATTAATTAACAGAAACAATTTCAAAAAGAAACTGGTGGAATCGGGACTTTCCGTCGAAAAAGTGAAACATTATCAAATGTGACCAGAAAACAAAGATGTACCACCGACCCGACGAATGAGATAATTACAGTATTTCATGCATGCAATTAATTATTGATAAACAGCCACCAGATTTAACTTCTTTCATGCTTTACAATGATGGATGCCATTTCACTTGTACATGTGGCTGCTCATTCTCTGAGTGGTGAATTTAACCTTCTTCTTTAACCTTCCTTTTTCTTGTCCCCCTACATTTCTGCTCAAGACTTTCCACATGAAGCCATTCTCTTCTGATACCAGTTTTAAAATGTCGTCGGAAACGATACTGCACCACGTGCCATAAAATCATGAATTCTGGCAAGTTTGACCAAATGTAGGGTCACAACCTCCTGACATAATGTGCAGATATTGTATTGATCCACTGTGCCAGAATGGGCAACGGGTGATCATTACTGTGAAAGAAGAGCAAGCCCTCTGCACTCATGAAATATGCTCTCATTGTATCGATGAGCTAAGAACATGCAAAGAACATTAATGTGAAGAGAGAGAGACACTTGGTGGGATATACCCTTCAGCAATATCAGAAACAATAACCCACTATCCAAATTACATATTGCACACAACATGTCAATATTCCTGTCATGTTTGCAGAGTTGCAAAGCTCACACATTTGTCGTAAGTGACGATCTATTATAATCATAAAACATGTATGAGAGTATTCATAGCTAGGATTTTTTGGGGGCCTAATGTCTGTTGTCACGAAATGAACATCAGATGTGTAAATCTTGATTTGAAAATCAAAAAGATTTGAGTTCATATCATAGATCCACTTTTCACATTGTAAAGGGAACCGTTTCATGATGAACTTGAAAGGTCCAATACGTTGTGAAAAGATTGGCTTGTGACTATGTTCTTTTTGTTTTTATTTTTTGGGGAGTTGGGACTTGCCATTATTTCCCCTCTATGTGACAATATATCTAAATTTGGTTGCAGTTTGCTATCTTGACACTAGACAAACATACCTGCCAGCCATATGATGGCTGTGGTGCTTCTTCTTGCGGGTGACAGGCTCGCAGGTCATGGGTGTTGCAGGCTGGTAGTGGATCTTACTGACTGCTATTGTGGTGCCGTACACCGGTGGGTGAGCAGGACGAGTCATCGCTGGGGTGGACGTCATGTAAGCGGGAGCCGGTTGGGGTACCGCGGATGACTGGATGGATGGAGTTGACACAGCCCTGATGGTTAACCCAGACTGAGAATAACTCTGCTGTGTTGTGAACGATCGGTGGACCTCACCATTATGACCGGTATGCCTCATCTCATCGTGATAGTTCTGAAAGGAGGGTGGTTCATACTGGTTATCAGAATAAAATTCGTCAGGATCACTCTGATCATACAGACTGGTAGACGGGGGATCCCTGGTGTAGTCGTACTCATCCCTGGAGAGGTAATCGTCATACCTCTGAGGTAATGGCTGGTGCTGTCTGTGAGACTGATCACTTCTGTGTTGGCTATGGTGTTGATCCCCGTAGGTCAGCCTCTCACTGGACATCCTGGGGTGGCCCTCTGAGGGGTAGCTAACTGGGATTGCGGTTTGCTTCACAGGGGTGGTTTTGTGGGACCCGGGGTTTCTCATCCCATTGGCCCCCTGAGATGCCTGCGATCGTTGGGAGGTCTGTGACCTCTGAGAAGAATGTGACTGGTGGGAGGTAATTGACGACTGACTGCTGTTGGAGTGTTGAGAGGAAAATGAATGATGCCTCATCCTCCCACCGACACTGCTCTCGGGGTGCAGGACCTGACCCTGTCGTCTTGGACTACTGGGATAGTTGCCTCGATCAACTTGCACATAGTTGCTGTGATGGTACTGGTCATCAAAGTTTCTTTTGGGTACGTTATACCGTCCCTGATTTGGATATTCAACCTGATTCAATGTCAAGTCATCTTCCGCGACATCTACTAAGTTACCGAGTGATGCGTGTTTCTTGGGAGTTGGCACTTGTGCCGCACCCCGCCCGGCCGGTGAGAAAAGACCTTCCGCGGAGTCTTTGTATAACATGGGATGTTCCCCAGGTACAGCTTGTGGCAAGTTGTGCATTGAAACAGCATGTTTTGGCGAGATTTTTACTTCATGTACTGGGGATGATAATTCAGGGGACTCATAGTATCTGCCCACTTGGAGGTATGACCTAGGGACGGTACCATACACCGGAGGGGGACTACTGGGATTGCTCTCAGGGAACAGTGACAAGGGAGGGGTGGGTCTTTGCTGACCCCCACCTATAGCTTCAATGCTGCCCTTTCTTCTTGCAACACGTTTGTCAAAGTCCAAGGAGGTGTTGCTTCCACTACGAATACGGAAGTCCTCGATGCTTCCGCTGTTTCCCTTCGAAGTTCTGGGTAACCTTTGCAAAGATTGATAAATCACTGGGGTGGACTTGGAACTTGAGCTCCTTACTGAAACACTGTAGTCTGAATTGGTTCTATTGTACGGCCCCCTAGAACTGGAGTTGGAACTGGTGTCAGTGCCATAGCTGTGCCTGTCCCCAGCGACACCATCATCGTTCCTTAGGAAATCTCTGGGGACGGTCTCATAGTGGTTGACCTCCAGCTTACTGCGACCTGGAGGAGGTTTCGTGCTCAGTATGGAAGGACTATCTTTGCTGTCGTAGCCAGTGAACGTGATCACTGGGGAGGGCGCCCTATGAACCATGGATTTATCATTCCTGTTCAATGAGGAGGACCTGACATTATCCACTAGCTGCCTTGGAACACTTTTAGATCGCTTGGTTTCAGGAGATTCTCTGGTTTTGCTTCTACCACGGCTGAGGCTCTTTGGCAATGTTCCTGTAAAGCTCAGCCTTCGGCCCGATGATTCCATGTTGTCCAAATCAGCTTGTACTTCAGACGAAATTCTTTCTGTGAGAGGCAATCCCAGTTGAAGTCGGAGCTTGGTTAAATCTTTATATATCTTGTCCAGCTAGAAAGAAAGAAATGAAAGGGTTTGGAGTCTTTGGAAACTCACTGACAAATTTTCAAATGGTCTCAGTTTTACTGGCTGAGCAGTAAGATATAATTCTGTTTACCAACATAAGAAAAACAAACCTTATTGCCCTCCCATATTCCCATCTTGCCAAGAATTTCAAGAATGTTTTGGCTTCCGTCGACACCTCCCCTACAATTACACAAGAAGAGTCTACTCACCATTTGCACAAGACGATTTTAATCCCCCTTCATGCTACACAATAATTCTCACCCGTTGTCCAAGATGATGCTACTCACCCATTTGCATGAGACAATTCTATTCACCCTTTGTTCAAGACAATGTTTCTTATTTGACGTACAAAATAATGCTACTCACCCCCTGGCAAAAGACAATTCTATCCACCCATCCTACATGATTCCACTCACCCTTCCTAAATGATGTTTCTACTCACCCACCCTTCCTAAATGATGGTTCTACTCACCCACCCTTCATAAATGATGGTTCTAACTAACCTTTCTTGCCGAGTTTTTGTAGGATTCTCTTCGTGTCTTTCGGACTCTTTTGCTGATGTTTGGATCATTGGCCAGCTTCCTAGCTGCCGTGGTGATGTTGGACTGTATTTCAAATTCTTTCTCCAAGCGACTCAATTCGAGATTCTGTGGGTAAAGAAGGAAAAAAATTCTACGGTAAACTTTGACTGGAATTCACAAACATAACTTATTACATTGCTCCATTCCTCCACTAATCTTTCCATTAATGAGGCAACTCTGAAAAGATAATTCAAAGAACTGGAGGGGACTAACCTCAACTTTTTGAAATCCATGCCAGGTCATAACATTTGCCTGTCTGTATTATGTTTACTTGCTATACGCATTTGAAATTTACCATTACTGACTTCATACATTCCCCAACCCCCCCCCCCCCCTTGCCATTATAATTCTGTGAACTCTACCCGACTTTCGTAATCAACCTAAACGTGGCCAAGAGGTAGGGCACACCACAAATAACGAGAAAGCAGTCACCATATTCTTTGCAAACATGCAAAACTATATCCCAACAATTATTTTAATCTTATTCTGAAAGGGTTCAAATTGAGCTTGAGTGGAATTTGTCAACGAAGTAAGTAATTTGTCAATCTGACTATGACGTTGCATCTTTGCAGCATACTGTCAAATTTTACCCAACTTGACAATCAATTGATAATAATAGACCAAGTTACCCCAGAGTTGAGAGATTCCTCTACAACGTGTTTATCCGAAAGCTTGTACGACGTGGTCATTCTTCTCTTGAACTTGGGAGAGGGTTCACCGGGTGTCTTGGGGTAATCCTCTGGTAAACTGTTGGTTATCTCCTACGAGGAGAGAACGAAGAGAACTGGAAAATTCACGGACAGATCTTATTATCTGAATGACGACCATGACTTTGGCGTAAGTCGCTTAACAATTCTAGCGACAAGTATTTAAAATCAAGCATGATAAATTCTTGAATGGACTACATTCAAATGTGTATACTGGTAGGAGATGTATTCAATAACAGTCATATTCAAATTCATAAGTCAAATACAGTAAGGTTGGATGGGTCACTCCAGTCTTCTTTAGAGTGACGACTCCTGATTGGTGAATGACTCCACTTTCCTCATAAATTTTTAAAACTACAAACAGTTCATGAAGATCATTTTTTGTGTGCATAACAGCATGTTCTTTTTTAAGTTTAACAAATTATCAGGTTAAAACATTCAAATGCAGTTTTTTTTAAATATGTCTTGTTTTCCAATTAGGCCTAACCTAACATCTCACAGCCTAGATTACTTCTGAGAAGCCCAATGATAACTCAACAACACTGTTTGGGAGCCCTACATTGACTAAATGACCATTTTTGCTGAAAATATTATAATGTTATACCTCTGCAAGTGGCAATTATGACATTATTGAAACCAAGACCATGTAGAAGTCAGGATTAGCTTCAGAGTCAGAACTATTTGGCCGTGAAAACTGAACTCCAAATATATCAGAGTCACACGCGCCTTGTTGGATGCCCTTACCGCTTCTTTGATGCATAGTTCCTTCAAGGCCTCTATCTTCTCCCGCAACCTCTCCTGCAGGACTGTTTTTCTTTCTATCAGAGCTGCAACCATCTCTTTCCTAGCTTCCTCCCCTTCCATGGCTAACAGCTCCCGAGAAGCTGATGGAAAAAAGCCAGCAAATGTAAAATCATGACATGTTGGTTTACTATGAGTCGAAACAAACCTCAGAATCAAACCTTCATGCAAATGCAGAAAACAATAATTGTACTGCAGTATTCAGTACAATAAGCTACACTGAAAGAAAACCATGTCATTCTTTCAGATGGTTCTTCGTGTAAACAACTTCTTGAATATTGGGACATTCGTACAATTGCACATACTGAAGAAATGCCTGAGAATATTTCAGGTATTGGGTGACAGGAATAGTATGAATAGTTAAAAAAGAAGAGACTGTTAAACAGGACACCTCTAATATCATTGAATATCAACTTATCTTGGCATCCAGAGGATAATGCACGGTCACCTGACTGTAATGGGCCAAAAGGAGTTGAGGATTTCAACCAAGTATGAATGAGCATTTGTCTAATATCTGCAACTCAAAATGGGTCAGCTGCTAACCAATTCAAACATTGACTAGCAAACACTACCAATCAATTTGTTCACACTACTTCGTCCCTTGATTTGATGCTAAAACAACATGATTGTCATACTCACATTTCTCTTTGTCTTTAAGATGGGTCAGGGTATTTGCCGAACCCTTTAGACTATTAGTTGAATCCTTCAGCTTGTCCTCATAGCTCTGTTCTGACGTCTGAGACGACGAAAGGGAAATGGTGCTCACCGTCAGGTCGTTGGCGATCTGACTCAGACTTTTGTCCGAAGCTGGCATTTCCTGGTGAAAAGAAATCAAAACTTAAACACTCAGTGATCCTAATATACACATCTACAGCACCAAAGAGATTAAATGGGTGTAAAATGCCCATTTAATGATGTTATCAGGTCCCGCTGAAGTCACTTAGTCCAATAATCATGATTTGGTTTTGACATCGGTCGTTGCTACCGTGTCAATTTGACAGATGACAGACACAAGATGCTTGAGGTCAGAAGTTATTACATTACAGACACTTTGTCCAAACCCTCAAGAGGATTTTGAAGCAACAGAGAGCAGGATTCTGACAAATGTTTTGGCCATTCCGAAAGAAATGAAAAGAAATTACACGATAAACCTAGTTAACAGAGGCTATCCCTTTCACTTCAATATTCTCGGAAAATGGCACCGTGATTGCGTGCTATGTTTCCTGATAGATTTTGCATCTCACTCCTTAAGATCTGAAGAAACCTTCACAGTATGAATAAATGAATGAATGAAAGAATGAATGAATGAATAAGTGAATCCATTCAAAATGAATCCATCCATCTTTCCTAGCCCTGAGGTATCAACCACAGTACTGAGGTATATGATTAATGTGTAAGTGCAGCCAAGACCTTCAAGCATCGACTTGAATGAAAGAATCATGAAGATGTAAAATCATAGTCTTGTCGTTTTCATCAAGTGGACCTGGCATTTTAATATCTAGAATGGTCATCTTTTTGAGACAAACTGCCCTGTAACATCACCCATCCATCCTCGTGCCGTCCTGTCTCCTGGTCACTTCAACTCTGAAGGGATTCTGATTTTATTTGATGTTACATCCACTAAAATTCATCCATTTTCCCCAACATGCTTTTTGAGTGGAAATGGTAGTTTTCTACCACTTTCTTCCTTTCCTTTGGGTTTGAGTTTGATTTGATGTTTCGTTGATCCAGTAAGAAGGAAACTTAATACAGTTTGCACGAGAGGATGGTTAGGTCTATGTAACTTACTTTACTGTGTTTTCTGTCCAGGTAAAACTGATGTTGACTGACCGCCATAGTCCACATAGACCGCACCATCAATGGATGACCGTACCAAGCATGGACTGTGGCGCTGCCCCCGCTGAATGTACGCCGACTGACTGTTACTCTGTAGAGACAAGACCAAAATCATCTGTTACCCCACCAGGAAGACTAAGACACTCTTGGTCATTGTGATATCAATGTCTATGGACTCCTAGAGGGATTGATATAGCACTTAAAGGAGCATAGGCATTTGTAGGAAAGATTTACATGCATTAGAGTACAGTCTTCCTCATAACATACAAAACATAGATCTGTGGAGAGAGTGTGAATAGAAACTCAGTCAAAAAGACTTTGAAATAACTTTCATGTTGACAGAAATCATGATGCCAATTCAAATTTTCCTCAACTGCGTGTCTGACTGGTTGGAGTATTCAAAGACTATGTTTTCTGTTGATCAATTAGACGTCTTGTAAAAATTTGTGCTATTGAGTTTCTACTTTCTTTGTAACATTCATTTCAACAACCAACTTTGAGGGGAAATCCACGGAAAGGTTACGTGATGTGTTGTAAACTACACAAGTGTCATAACTACCTATATTCCTTCTAATGAAACAGACTACGGAAATCACACCATTATTGCTAACTCTTGTCTTCTTCAACAAAACAAAGATGAGACGAAACTTTTTTGTTCCCCTTATGAAAGAACTTCCCTGTTTGAGATGACACTTTGACAATATATACAGCATTCATAGCTACAGAGTAAGAAGAAGGAAGTACAATCTATACTTGCACCTTCCGAAACATTCACCTTCCATTTCCCATTCCAGTCCCTTCCACTCTTAGTGCCAGTACTCCTTTCCAATCTTCTTAAATATTTAAATAAACTTTTGTCTCAACCCATTACCATTCAGTCCCCCATGGTACCCCTTTCCATGGTTCTCTCCCTTAAAGGTACCTACCCTAGGTATCAAGAACTCTCAAGAACTTCTCCCATGGTACATTAAAATTTATTCGAAAGTTTCTTACGGATCTGTCTTCCTCCAGGGTCCAGTTACTGTAAGTAACATCTCTACACATGTCTCAATCCATACATTACAGGAATAGGAAAATGACCATGTTTCTCTCTCTCAAGCAAGTTTAACGAACCCTTCGTGCCGGAGTAAAGAGCAACCGTCTCTTATATAAATCATGACATAGAGACAAAGAAAATGACAAAGGAAACAAGAGGTGCTCCATCTCATGAATTATCTCTCTAAACCCCGAAAAGCCAGCCTCGTCTGAATGGAACGTCCCTGGAGTTTGCTTCCGGCAAGACAAGAGCAACTTATTTTGAATTTCAGATTAATCCATTCAATGAGCCCGGCATTAAGGAAGGTACGACGGTCGAGGAGTTTCGGTCTGTTAGTTGAAATAATGAACTTAGGATGGACAGTGGTTGCTCAGGTGATCGACGTCTCTATGCAAAGTAGATCACAGACAACACTCAGAATAAACCACGAACATATCCAGAATAGAATTATTCTCCTGAAATTATTCGCTTGGTGGGATGAAAGCCATTCATAACATCCTCTGAGGGTTACTTTAAATGTAAAATAGAGCCATCGGCATTCCAGAGAAAAATCTGAGAAAGCTTAGCAAGATGACAGAGAAATTTTAGTAAGGCTTTTTGGGCGTAAGGGCATTTGCAATTCGAAATTCCCTGTAAGCTACACAGCAGGCAGGATTTATGTTTTAATTTTACACTTATATTTGCACTAATGAGTATGAATTGTGATATGGGAAAAAAGAAAGTATGTAAACATAATAAAATATTCTTGAAAGAAGTCTCTGTTCTTTGACAATCATACTATGTAGTACAAATTATAGTGATTCTCTAAAATAAGAACAGGTTTCTGCAGTTACCTTCAATATGAAAGTTGGTATAACAAGAAGTACAGGGGTAGTTCTTGTTTTGAGGGGAAATACAAGAGTTCCACAAATTAAAATGATCAAAACAAGAAATAACCTTTGTTTTTTGAGGGGAAATGCAAAGAGTTTCACAAATTAAAAAGATCAATTGAACTCCTGACACAAAGACTGCTGATATTCTGGTTAAAATAAAAACATAAGCAAAATACACACGTGTTTGTGTTACGAACAACACACTTCTTAAGATATTTACGATGAATTTCAATGCTATACAGGACCCCTGCTGTTAACTAGGGTTTCATGGATAACTAGGGTTTCATGGAACATCAAATGCTTCTTATTCAAAAGACGATTCCACAAAACTACCTGGTTTAGGTGCCTATGAGCTCCGATACTTACCTCCTATTTACTCCAGAGCGTTAATTGTAGGCAATTAAGGGTATACAGATGTAAATAGGAGGTAAGAGAGGAGCGACATAGACGCAAACAATTTAATCTGTGTGTTATCATTTTCATTTTGTTGACGGTTGAAACCCTTCCTCCATGGTAAAGTGACAAATTCACAGCCGGTTCACAATAACCAGCAAAGTGTCCACATAGCCTGGATCTATCTACGAACCTTATCCGTGGAAACCAAGCAAGGGAACACCTTCAGTACATCTGGATGCACTCCTGTTTTCATCTGCCATAATTTCAAAGATGATAGACAATTCTCCACAATTTTTTTTCAAACACTAACATGATTTAGTAATAGTAACAAGTGTATAAAATGCATTGTGTTTCACATCCAACATATAACGTATCTGGTTTAAGGGTTATGAATAAACTTCATCACTGTAACGCTTGGTGAAGTGTGGTCCAGTTACTAGGAAACATTTATCAACTCACTGATCTAAGATTTTAAAGCAACAGGCCACCTCCCCCCCACAAAAAAAAAAACAAAGGATTTACTTTAAAAAAAAAGACATCTTCATTGGTGGTATTTAAAGGGCAAGTCCAACGACGGGAACTCTGATCTGACAATCCAAAATAGACAATTTAACCATCGTATACAATGATCCAAAAGTACAAGGCATGAAAACACCTCCAAGGAGGTCCTCAAGTTAATTGATAGGATGGTCTTGATGTAAAATGGAAAGTAGAATGCTTTCGGAACCAGTGACAAAAAGAAGACAAGCCAAAGCTTTGAAGGGCAAAGGCATCACAACATGACCAAATTGTGACCTCGTGTGTTGACTTCTGTCTAGATCTTCCATGATAGGACAGAAAACACCCACAGGTAGACAACTCTGCTGCAGAGACCTCTTTGTTCTCTTTAAATAATCTATCGCTGTTTTCTTCACTAATAATACAACAGTTGATCAGTTCATACTATCCTGAGACACATGATCAAGAGCTAATGGAATGAATCAAAATTCAAAGTTATCCTTAGATTCCATCTAGAGGATTTCCCCTGTCTCTGCTGCTACCGGTTGAGTCAGGTTTCCTCTCAAGAACAGGAAGTGGCCCATCCCGGATAAATCCACTCAAGATTTCTTTCCAATAGCACGAGATGGATTTGTGTGTCGAGGATTTTAATTGACTAGACCGTTTCATCGTTACCTTGTCCCAGGGGACCTGCTCATCCTGAAACAAGTGAGATCGTTGATAGCAGATCCTTCAAAGAGATGTCACACCATTAGTCTTAATTTGATGCCTTGGAGGTAGTGCAATTGAAAAACAATCAAACATAAAGAAATGACAACCAACACTGATGTCAACACTTTTTAACATTGTAAGAGCTAAGGCTTTCATTTCTCATACAATGTGGGAAAAAAAAGACCTCTATGGCAATCTTACAGATGCATGGCATTGTTGCAAATGTGGATATAGCAATGAAATATTATTGTCCAGATGAAGTGGTGTTTAAGTACATGGTTTGTGACTGCCCTTCACCTCCAAATGAAAGAAACTCAACAGAAATAAATGAAAGCCACCTTTACCCATGACCATTCAGCTGGCACAACCATGCAAGTTGTCATCACCCTGGCTTTTATCTGCCTTTTGTCTTCACTAAAATCACAGAAAAAGTATGTAACGATAAAAGCACATCACCACTTTCATACGGTCCTATTGGATTATTGGACCATGAAGATAGACTTTCCCGATCCGTTTTTCAAAACTGCTGACGCCTCATTGCTGTATTGAATTATTGATTTTATTTTGCGTTTTATGCCAGGTAAGACAGTGGGTAAAGCATTACAAAGATTTGTGAAGAAAAGTAACCATGACAATGGAAAAAGCAAAGAACGTTGTTAGGTTAAATTGGCAATGGTCATAGAAATGTCTATGTAAAACTAATTTAATTCATAATACAACCTCTTCTGCAAAGCACAAGACTTTCACATTGACCATGTAAACCACAAAAACATTCTCCATTCTAAGTCCACCAAAAAGTTAAAATGATTAAAAAAGAAGGTAGTCTAATAAGGAAACACCTTGGAAAGAAAGATGGGGGACAGACAGTTCTATGACCAAAGGGCGGTAATTAATTTATCACTTTAAGCACAAAATCTTGATTCGTTCTTATCAATTTATTAACATAACATAGTCTCAACACATGACAAATTTACAATATGCTACAAGATTTGCCAATACGTTACGAGCCATTCGTTAAAGCCATCAAGAAAGACGAACTTGACAATGCCAATGCAGTAAATAGAGTAAACTGCAGTGGTACAGATGTACAGAATACTTGTTCAAATAAGTTTTTGAATGAATTAATTATTAATTATCAATTAAGTAATGATACTTACTACAAGAACATTATTTCCTTGAAACAAGTACAGGTATACATTATTGTAGAGATATTTAGAGATTGTAACGAAAGACAAAGTAAAATTTTCCAAACTTTGGGTCTGCATTCATGAAATTTAGAGAACTTGTAAAATTCACAAGCAATCGGGATGTCGCTTTCGCCAACTTGAGCAAGAGGTTCAGTGAATTTTATCAAACACATCTACCAAAAAAAAATCCTCCAAAAGCAGTTACTGCAACGGCCATTAGAATAATGCACAAGATGGGAACTGTTCATGGCATCTGCAAGTGTTATTAGTTATTAAATGGTCTACACTTGAAGTAGAAGTCACTCCTCTGAAAACTTCAAAGAGAAAGCTGTGGAATCACTAGGCCAACACTGTATGAGGTTATGTAACAGTATGGACATTTGTAGGTCTTGTGCAGGGCCATGGATGATAAACTATGCAAAGCAGAATCTAGGAAATGAGGGGTCACATGACCAAGACTGATCACAGACTCAGCAAATACATGATACACAGCAAGAATACAGAGAAACAAACATGCGAGGTAGCGGTGCACTTATCAATTGCAAGACACACCTGTTGGCCCTCAGGAAGGGCACATCACGGGTATGCCGTGTACGCAGCCTCAGAGACGAAAGGGACTGTCAAAGCAAACTTTTGATGTGTCACAGGAGACTACATCGGGGGTGCATGTGGGTGAGTCTATGTCCAGCCTTGCTGTCCAAATCCAACCAACAAGTTCCTATAAGCAGTTAGGTGTGTCAACGTCATTGTCATTGAATGGTAAGATGCAAATACAGTTCCATGAGAGTCAATGTCTTGCAACTGGTGAGCTGGCAGACACAAACGTTCAACACATGTACCAGATATTGATGCACTCTTCCCACAGTTCAACAGGCATGGCTTGCAATGGATAGGTAAATAAGCATATATACATGTACATGTAATAAGTGCGGTGGATTCGTACGTTCGTCGTCACTGTAAGGAAGGGGCCAATGGCAAACATGCACTTACTGTGTGGTGGGGTCAGTGAGGGCATCCGTCAAATCATCAAACGAATCTTGCTCCTGTTGGTAGAGTTCTACACTGCTCAAACTGTGGAGGGCCCTGCCAGGTCAAAGGTCACATCGAAAGACAAGCAAAGATGATGGGCAAAGTTCACAAGCAGAAAGGGAAGGCAGTGCACCAGCAAGGAAGAGAGGAAAAGATTACGATTAGCATGCAACAATTTATATATGAACTAAAACAATATAAGACAATAAAATGATGACAATCAAAGCTTCCCGATAAAACCACGTCATTCATCTTCATGCACAAAACAAATAAGGCGAAAACATAACAAGGCTAGTAAAAACTTTCTTTAGAAAATTTTTACTTTTCATTGTTTTAGACATAATTGCTTTGTGCACTTATGTTTTGTGTTTAGAATGTTACACTTGGCATTGATTCTGATAGTTTCCTCATTTCATCCAAACAGTTTTATCCGATCCACTTACACAAAACTGTCAATGACTGTTGTCGCATTCATTTTGACATCTCACAGCTTGTCAACAACTGGTATCAATAGACCAAATGATCTGAGTGATGTTTAATACAAGGCACTGAATTTTATTACGACAATGACAACCTCACATGGCAGCCAACAGTGATCTGGAGCAAACAGAATCATGAATAACTGAACCATTTTTAAAGAAATTAGAGAGATGCCTAGTTGGATTGGTTCCATGACATATATTTGGATCAGATTAAATTCACATATCAATGAAAGTATAGTCAGACACCTGAGGACTTGCATTTACATGCAAGATACAGATCTAAAAGGAGTCGTATGCAGTTGTCAGAGAAAACATAAACAGTGTTCGGTCTATTAAGATAAACTTCTAATGACAACTGTGTTTTGTAAAATAATACTATTTGGTCAGAAATTTGGTTGTTGGGTCAGTCAGAATCATAGCTTCTGCAAGATGCAAGATTAGGCCTATCAGCTAAGTTGGAAAAAAAAAAAACATGCAAGGAAAGAAGTTTTTAAGAAATTCTAATGATGAAACTAGTATATGTAACCTTTCCATTTACAGCGCAACATAATCACACACAGGTGTGACTAAAATCAACTTAACACATCCACTTCTCACAAACCTTATGCTGTGTCATAAATACTTCATTAATTCAATTGATTACTTTAATTCTAATTACGCATTCAACAGCTGTGAGAGAGTGTAGCAGTGATATAGTGACATTCACTGTGGCAGCTCAAGCTGTTATAATTGCTGACATCACAATTCAACAGTCAACAAGGTATTCACAATACCACTGAGTTTACATGCCAAATCATACAATTAACTTTGAAGCCAAGCAAAACGGAAAGTTTAATACATTTAATACACAACACAACTCTGCTGTATACTGTATGCACAATGTACACACTGTCACATGCATATACTGGGAAGGGAATAGGAGAATTAGGGGCACACATGTAACCCCTGGGAAGCAAGGAGGACCTACAATGGCAAAAGTATGTAAAGGGTGAAGTACTGTCCAAAGCAGCGATAAAAATATAAGAGAGAAGAGTGCACACATCCCCGTAAATTTGTCTTGATTAAATATTTACCAGTTATACATCGCAGAATTATTTATCCAGTATCGCATCTCACCTTTGCTACACAAAATGGTCAAACTGCTTCACACATGGAAAATTGCGTAGCAGATTTTGTACATGCAATATATGGGCTTTCACAGATTTTGTGACAAAATACCCAAGACACCTGAAAATTGCTATGCAAATTTTATGCAAATGTTGACAACTAAATCATTCCCTGTCCATAATCTACCCCTCGCACTACTGAACATCTAATAACGGCTGATCTAAACAATTGACACTGCCAGTCATCCTCACTGACTGAATTCACTGTAGTGTTCATTGAATCTGACTGCATCGTTCATTTTGTCTGACTGCAGTGTTCATTGAGTCTGACTGTACTCACAGCAGTGTTTACTCTGTCTGACCAGTGTTCATTATGTCTGGCTATAATGGACTGCAATGTTCCTTATGTATGACTACAGTGTTCATTGCATCTGACTATACTCACTGCAGTGTTTACTATGTCTGACCAGTGTTCATTATGTCAGGCTGTAATGACTGCAATGCTCTTTATGTATGACTGCAGTGTTCATTGTGTCTGACTATACTCACTTCAGTGTTTACTATGTCTAACCAGTGTTCAATATGTCTGGCTGTAATGACTGCAATGTTCCTTATGTATGACTACAGTGTTCATTGTGTCTGACTGTACTCACTGTAGTGTTTACTATGTCTGGCTATAATGACTGTAGTGTTCCTTATGTCTGAGTCTAAAGTGTTCATTATGTCCAACTGTACTGCTTGACTACATAGTGTTCATTATGTCTGACTGCCATGTTCATTTTTACTGTTCACAATGTCTCATCGCCACAATGGAAAAACCCAACCATCTCAGTGAAGTCCACAAACACTGAAAGCACATTACACAGTAAATGTTGCAAAAAGTTATTTTTCATTTTATTTTACTGTTTCTGCCACAACAGACCCAAGCAAATGATTCACTGGAATCAGATCAAGTCATGAAATAAAGATGAAAACATTCGCTCCACACTTAAGACATCAATAATTAATGGCACTAAAAAAATGTTACCACAAAATAGCAGAAAAAAAAACTGAAAATTCTCTCCAGCAGTATGGCTACTTGTGCATTTGCTTTTGACCCCCAGGGATACGAATGAACTTTGCTTGAATGACTCAGTTTCAAAATTAATGCTCATCAGAAACCTCACAGACTTTTACTGTAAGCAGTTGAGCCTCTGTGGTTTGACTAAAGTGACAGTATTTGCGCTGCCTTTTCTTCCCTTCTTTAGTGGCATGTTGCCCGATTTTGTGTAATTTATTTTGCACTATCTTGGTAACTCTTGTATTCCAAGCCATTATCCGAACTTTTTGCTGCTTGAAAGTTCACTGTGAAACAAACCTCTCCAGAGGATCCATTAATTTCACAGAGAGTGATCCTGGGACTGATAGTCTCTAACTGAAGAGACAAAATGTTGTGTGGAGATATAAACAAGTTTGACTAAGAAAGTTGTTGCTACCTCTTTTCTTTCTCCTTTTTTCTTTTATCCAAGACTGACACTCGGGAAGGGGGGGGAGAGCCATAAGGTGAATTAAGCCTATTTTCATGTTTACTCTCTCAGTGTCTGCCACACTACTTTCTTTTCTGCTGTTTTGCAGGTCCCTCCCACAGCAGGATAACATCATTGACTGATGCCCGGAGGTTAAGAGAATAATTTATGAACCAACTCTTTGCAGAGTCTTGAGGAGTGAATACAGTAGCTCTGCAGACTCAATACAAGACATTACACTTATGCACCAAATAACTCTGGCAACCAGCAAAGTAGTGTAAGAAGGCCGGTAGTGAGTAGTAGTTACCGAACTTTGACAAGATTCACATTCAGATCTGAAAATGATAAGAATTCTTGAGACTTTAGCCTCAGCAAATTACAGATAATGACAATTCTTAAATTGGATTACATTCACTTTCAGTTTAAGCAACTTGATATGTTGATGCTTTCCTTCACTTTGAACAGTAATTAGAAAGTGACATTTCTGTCAAACTATCCCCCCTTTCTAGAATTTGCATCAACTAAGCTTGGGGGGGATGATTTCAAAATTCTAACCATGTTAGATGAGAGTGCTGTTGTAATGCTGAGTGAGGTAAAGGGGCAGGCAATGTAAACATACACAGTACAATCACCAACCATTGATTGTGAATGGTCAGATTATGCCTTTGATGGCAAACAAAAGCCATTGCATTAAACAACATCCATTATGTTTAAGCACTGTCAAATGTTATACATCCATGGAGATGTGACAGTTTCTTTTTTTTAACCTGTGGCAGGGTCAAAGGTCATCAGTCATTTGCTATCATACAGTAGCCGGAACTAGAGTTGCTATGAGGAGACAGGTACATTAGTCATCTTAACGTACAGTAATTGCTTCATCTGAAACGGTAGCTGTTCATAGGGTGCTTAATTAGTCAATGTGAGGGATCATTGTTTGTACAAGTGGTCTGAAAACATTTTTTTCAGAGACTATACAAGGAATATCCCAAAAGCATTCTTCAAACCTTTCAAGTTTCCATTAAAAGTAACTCGAAATGTCAATACTACACCTGACAGCCTTGACGGCAAGTTCATTCACTAATTCTATTGTTTGAAATCTTAATTAACATTTACCATCCAAAAGAGATGTTGTATAGCTCATCAGACCTATTTTGAATTATTTTTAATGATGACTAATACCTTTTGATATTCAACGATTAGACTCAGGAGGTTGTTGTAATTAACTCTTCACTGCAACCTGATGCTGTTTGAAAACATTCCTGGTCCAAAGCCCATTCAGAAAATTTTCAGACAGCAGCAGACATCTCAAGACTTCATACGGAAAACAAAAACGACTAAAGCAATCAGAATCACTCAGCGTCAGTCCAGCTGGATTTCTTCCAAGCAGTCAGAGTACTCAATCAGGTTTGCTCTTCCTGCTTCTTCCAACCAGGGGAGTTGCTATTCTGCATAGCAACTCCCAGCTCCAACATTCAAGAACTTACTGATTCAATGTGATCTGAGTGGAGGTGATTTCCTCTAGGCCCCCATTCAGTGAACATTTTTGACTTGTAATCAGTTTTAATCAGAGACAAAAATGTCCTGGCAATCTAAATCCACTTCATAAAGAGAATACCAACTCGCAGATAGGCACGGGACGTAAAGTTGTCCTTGAAAGTTCAAGCATCCGCTAACTTTATGGAGATATGCTTGACGTTTTACTGAGGCCACGTGAGGATTTCCATAAGAATTTCGGAAAAAGTAAGAAAGGAGGTACGTCACCATGGGAAGTCTCAAAGAACTGAATGTTTCACATCAGAACCTCCTTGGATTGAGTTGACGCAGGCATTCGATGCTGTAATGCATTTGTAAACCACAGTCACAAACACACACAAAGAAACAAACAAACATACACTGTTCCATACAAGTGACTACATGACTCTGCAAGCAGATATATCAGACAACATATCTGATTAACATTTACTACATTCAATAACATTAAGCACTTGAATGCATTGTAACACAAGTTTTGCCCTTTCCTGAGGTGTAAACTGATACGTGAAACATCCATCGATAACTAGTAATAATGTCCCCGTGTGCGTACATTACACTACCGACAAGGGCATGGCTTCCACTTGGTGACATCTGGACAGACGTCACCTTGAAGGTTCTCATATCCTTGTTGTTAGCAAAAAGATGGAGGAAAGCCACAAACCAATGACAAATATGGCCTTCTGCATACAGATGCAGTTTCATTAAATTCTATGGAAATTGCGTCGTAAGGGCCTGTTAACATGATACGTAGTTACCAACATAACTATGGGGGGCAGACATGTTACACACATAACATCATGTGTTCTGCAATTGGCTATGTGGCATTTACTGCTAAATTATTTCATTTGTGGTCCTTCACATGACCAAGGTTAAGTTTTACATCATAACCTTAGATCTGGAAATCTTTTCTTTCAGTATAAATATCAACTACTAAGATTTAATATCCAGAGGTAGGACAAATCTCAAAATTTTACTCCAAATCACTGATCAAATTTTGGGGTGTTTGTGCACCTAAAAATATTCATTGATCACTTACCATTAAAATTTTGTACATGACATCTATGAGTGAAGACAAGAATCTACATCAGTCAGATCTGCAAAAGGTCCCACTCACATCATAAATTTACACCACATCTTATATACTTCACTAAACTTCAAGTCAATGTAACACTGATAGGTCGACAAGAAAATCCCAAATTATCCCCAAAACAGCTTTGGACATTGACGAACATTGACAAGTTGGACATTAAACACGATGGACAAGTTGGACATTAAACACGATGGACAAGTTGGACATTAAACACGATGGACAAGTTGGACATTAAACACGATGAACAAGTTGGACATTGATGAAATCTTTATCTCTCTGCAATAAGTATGGTGAACTGTAAAACCACCAAACCATTCTGACATCTTTCAAAATATCATCAAAGCAAAAAACATATGAAGAATATTTCCCTTCATTCTAGACGAACCAAAACGTCCTTCTCATTCTCTATGGAATGATGATTTTTGCCAATTTGCAAGTTTTTGACCCAGTTTATTTAAGCAGAGAGTCATCATTAAATTTTTAAGTGACAATCTGCATAAGGAAATATGCAGATGTTTTAGAGGTAAAATGCCAAATTGCAATACCTAGCATAAACAGGCCAACTATTTCCTCTTTTTTTTCTTTGAACTGCTACTACCTATGACAACAGTCAGAGGAGACAAATAGGAACCCTTGCCCTGGGGGATGAGCAAGAATTCCCTGCTTGGTATTGATTCAAAGAGTCTAGAATTCATTCAGATTTGTCTTGCTGGGATGAGTTCATTGTCTTCTTACCGTGGAGTTTCTGCAATCTCCTTTTCAGAGGCAAACACCAATCCTAAGCCAGGGCAAGAAGAGTTCAAAGAAGGTCGTTTCTGAAAATATTCCACGTTTCGATGGTCCAGAGGTCTCTCAACATTATCTCTTAATTGCCAGGTTCCCTGCAGTGAAGCATTACTTCAGTTTCTGACTGAAATGCGCTAAATGAAGCTCTTGCCCGAGTTGTCACCGTGTTCACATATAAACGCTGACAAACAAAATAATGGAACACTCCAATTTGGCAATTTCTTGGGAGAAGACCTGACAACAGAGATGTATAAACCAAGGAACACAGACATCTCCCTCTGGGCACAAAAAGCTGTCATGACTCTGGAGGGTGAATCTCGCTCAGAAAAAAAAAAAATTTGATTACGGAATGATTAGGGGCCTGAGCCAGAAGAGGGAATGCCACGTCTCCCTTCACAAAGAAACAAGCAGAGACAAGGGACTGCAGAGGAGGTGAGATGAAAATCATTTCAACCTGTGGCTATGAGGACATACTGCCGTAATATACATGGATGGATAAACTGATAACGAGTCGTCAACAGACCGTGACAGTTGAAACATTAGAGCAGGGAAAAAAAGGGGGGGGGGGGAAGAAAATGATAAAAAGGAGTGCAGTGTCCAATCTGGCAAATGAAGTCATACTTGTGCTTCCAACAGTTAACAGACATTTTGTAACTTAACCTGATGAGAGAGAAATTGGTAAAGAGAGAGAGTTTCTGGGTAAAATTATTGACATCTGAGTGACAGTTGACAAAGGTGGGTGGCCTAACAGTGATCTGCTTGGAGTACATGAAGCACTAAACCAACTGTTTGGCAATGGAGACAATTCTTGGGATATGAGAGGAAGATGGGTCTTGGGGTCTCAAGGATGGTGGTGGCAAATGGCCAAAATAAATGATATACAGTGAATACTCCTACCTACCAGCTAACATTTTAATTTGGGTGTTGGATCTGGAAATGGGGGCTACAGATTTAACAATTACGATGCCACAATACACATCAATGTCAATACTGCCTTTCTTGGGTCAACACAACAGCATTACAAAAATCCCAAAACTAAGCTGGTTTGACTTTTTACCAAAGAGTCACCTGTCTCCGTATGACAATTGCACTCCCATCTGCAATGCCAAGAGTACTGGAAAAATTATTAACACCGATTCTGGCGCCATTCAGTCTCATATTGGACTTAAGCATCCTCTCTACCCTAATGTGCCAGGCGTGTGTTCTGTCAGGTGCATTGTTGTATCAGAAAAGGTTAAGTGACGAGTGAAGTAAAGATGTCAAAATTATGGGTACACTGTACTTACATAGATTTCAATAATCAATAGAAGTAAGTTTAAAACCAATGGGTCTTAACCCTACCCAGAAGGATTGCGATGCCATGCAAAAGCTGCATCGTATCGTGTTATGCTGAAAGAGCTCATATCACATAAATCAAACTAACAGCTCTTGATTTAAAACTACTGCAAAGTTTAAACAATTCTTTCACACCAAACCTTATTTGCTCATATCAATACTGATCAGCAAAACTATCTGGGGGACAGCCATGCAACATCCTTGCCACACATCCACAAAACCTTTTTCACACCTACAAAACCCTACATTTTCACTTTCTTAAATGTCAGACTTCATAATGCATTCCAACCCCCTTTATTCATTCCTTCTACAACCCCTCCAAACCCTTCTCCCACCATCTCCTTCAAAATCTTCAAACTTTGCAATATTTGAATTCAAAATTCTTTTACTCCTTCCACAACAACAGTAGGTAGGTTTTGAAACCCAAAGCCACATTCCTCTCAACCACATGACATGGTTGTCACACTCACACAAAGACACAGCTCATTCCAAACAGAGCAGTTTTTTTTTTAATTTTTTTTTTATTTTCTCATTTTTCTCTAAAAAACTGGTTTCTGGAGTTAAATTAAGGCATGACTGACAGCTAATCAGGTGAGAACCATTTCCTTTGTCCGTCTGTCTGCCATCGGGACTACTGCAGCTTGATCAAAATCACTTCATCTATGGAAATGCGACACAGGCCAGGCAGTCTTTGTCTGCCATTGGATTATCTGGCACGTATCATAATTAATCTTCGTAACATTGCAAAAACATCACACCTAATAACCTCACGTGAAAAAATTGTTAAAGAAACACTGTGGCTGTGGGCCATTAATTTCTCTGATTTACACTGCACAAGAAAGGTTCATCGAGGCACTAAATAATTAAAAAATCAATGATGTGGGTTTTCATGAGTGACTATACATACTTACAACTTGCTTCACTAATGCATTCCTTTAGTCTTGCTCTAAAATTACTTCTAGCACCATGCCCTACTGCGCACAGCCCCTCCATTAATGCATTCATTTAGCCTAAGTGTTCTAAATGTCCTCAAAATTAATTCCAGCACCACGCCCTCCAAGGCTAGGCTCGACCTCATTTGCCTTTTGTTCAAGTCACTGCAACTGCATTGAAACACCTGACAGCATTAAAATGCTCCCCCCTTTCCCTTCATCTTCTTTTCCCTCACCTTTCTATGCCCCACTTCTAACCCTTCCCAATAAAGATTTAGCAATCCCCCCAAAGTTAAGGTCTTGACAGTTGATGCAAATTTTCATTGCTAAACATTTTCATCTCTATCAACTTATTTACTGCCTGAGTTTTAATACTTTTGTACCACAAAATATACCTTCCCCCCCCCTCACTTCTTTTGTTTATACAGTCCCACGGACACTCACCTGCAGTCAACACCTTATGTACTGATGACATTGGTTTACTGAATCCAAACAATGCCACACTCCCACTATGCGATCTCAATGATGTATTGACCTATTATGAAAACTTTCTGATACCTGCTCTCCCACACAATGCTGCATATCACTTTAACAAAAGGCCTGTTGTGAGGTTCTGTAAAAGGACTGGCTATTGATGAAGTCATTCACCCTCCATCTGACAATGGACTGCCTACCAGGTACTTATTAACAGTTCATATTACTTAAGCAGTCAGGGTCTACCCATCTCTAACATTGATAGCTCTCCCGGCTGAATGGGCTCGCTCCCGCGGCTTTGCTTTGCTCGCTCGTTAGGATGAAAGTAGGGTATCCCATGTTTGGCTTTAATCTCTAGATTTTTTTAAAAGTTTTAAGCGGTAAGTAGGCCAATGCCTTTTAAAGAAATTTGATGAATAGAGACATCGGCTCTTGACCAAGACTTTTTAAAAGTCCAAAAACGATTGATTTGAGGTGCAACAGAGGAATGAAAAGAAAAGCACACATTCTAGAAGCTAAAGTCAACACAGTTGCACAAGGATAAAGAGATGGTTACGATTTGGGACAGTCAAAGGGGAAATCAGGGTTTTGACTGAGAAATTTCACCTACAGTTGATTTTTCTTTCTAAAATGATTGTTCATCGAAATATAGAGACGTTGGGGAGGTGTTTGAAGGTAGAAGAAAGGGTTATTACTGCGTTGATTACTGTTGAATGAGAACTCCTAATATTTGTTGCGTTCAAAAAATAAACGTTCAAGTGTACAAGTATGTACAAGAGAAGACAGCCTCCTGTATGATATTATACCGAATTTGACTCGTTTCTCAAAATTGCCCACGTTTTGAGATAATCTTGATCATATTTGTTAGTTACAACTCATTGTACGATACCAGTGGGGATTGTAGTGTACAAATTGTGAAAATAAACCCTGATTTCCCTTTTAAGTTGATTTATTATGGGGAGAGGAGAAGGATGTTGAAGCATAGATATAATTTTCTTGGACTACTATTTATCGATTGTGTATAGCAAATGTTTGCAAAATAAATGATTAAGTAATACAGTCACTGCAATTTGGTTATGTCAACTTTATCACCAATTGCTCTGCAGATCTCTTCATTTTAAACAAACAAATTACATTCAAGTCCTGTTCATTTGCATTTGTGCACAGAAAGTTAGTGGCAACTAATTTGCCGACAGTGAAGATGGCCTAGGTTTGCATGTCCCTTTTCCATCAGGTTTTTCCCCACACTCTATACATTTTTAAGAAAGAAACATCAAATGCCAGATTGATGACATAAAATTTCTGGTGGAAAATGTGGAAAAACAGCAAGGTCTGATAATGCACACTTCAACCGGTGGTCAAAACTACCTTCCTCAGGAACATTTGGATTGATTTGAATGAAAATACAAAAAGTTGGTTCTCCGTTTGTTCATCTCAAAATGTCTGGAGAGAATATTTAGGTCATCCTAGAGCGATGGTCATACCACAGCAAGCTGTTATTATTGTTAGCGTCCCACAAAAATAAAAGACTGACTTGATTTCATCAGTGAGGAGGATGTGATGGTATTTTACTGGTTAAGATCTCTCCAGCTCATTTCCAGGAAAAATTGTTTTGTAAGCCCAAATATTTTGTCAGTAAAATCAGACTATACATGGATGGTTTGGGTTTAAAATCATTGATCAAAAAAGCAGGACAGCACTGTGGTTGTCTGTGAACTTTGTCAGTGGTCTGAAATGTTGACCAGAAGAACAAAGTTTTTGAATGCAGTTTTTATCTAAATCGATGACTATTTGTTACATCTATTGTCCAAAAGTCGATCAACAATTATTATACAAGGAAAAATTGTTTCAAAATTATTATGCAAAAAGTCAATGAACACTCACTGCACCTACTGCTAAAGTCAGTGAACTACTACTATAGGTTAATGAACAGTAAATAGTCATGTATCTGTTACATTCAGTCAAGACTAAGACTAAATTACACGTTTGTCTATTCAGCAAACATGAGCCTCCACTTTTCCCTTCACATAGCAACTACCCTCTCACAACACTCCCTCACTCAAGTCTTTCTCCAGAATACCAAAAACTTTCATTTTGGCAAAATCTTTGAAGATCAACTGGACATTCAGCAGCAGTTACTTGCATTACATACATAAGGGGCAGTACACTGCTAGGCACACAAAATATGACTACAGGAACAAAGAATGAAAGTAGCTACCTTTAGTGGAGCAAAACCAACTTAGGTTGACATTAATAAAGCTCAAATTTTGATCACAAGAAACTTAATTTTCGTGACCATTTATAAAAGATCAAATCGATTACTTACATTGCGTGTTTAACCGTTTGCAGATCAACTACGTTTTTGACCAGAAAATTGCCACTGGACAATAAAAAGGACTCTGAACCTGTTAAACAAGTGTCCCAAGAGCTCGGATTTTGAATCGGATTTTGCAACCTATACCACACATTTAGTGGTTAACCAAAATCTACAGGCATTATTCCAATTCAGGTGAGCCATATTGTTAAACTGCATTCAACGAGAAGCAAGCAACTATAATTTTTTGGATTTGTGTTCTGTATTTTCGCTCTCTTTTTGTGTAAATTTACCCTTTATATCTACTCCTGCACAACAGTCACTTTTGGACTTTGAAAGTGACTGCAACAGGAGACAGACAAACACAAAAGAGATGCTATAAATAGAGCTTTGTATCCCAGAAGCGACCATTCAAAGGCGAATAAAATGCAAATACAAAGAAATGTTCCTGTATCAAACCTTTCCCAATTGAGACTTATTGTTTTGTGACAGGCGAGGAGCAGGGGATTGACCACCTGCCGGATTTGAGCCTTCTGCTGATCCTGTTTCGGATCAGCTGTTCTGAATCAAACCTCTGTAGACCTTCTGGTACAGGGAGATGTGATTTCACATACATTCAGTGCCTGTTACCTTGCAGTAGAGTAGATTTGATTTAGAAAGAGAGTGACATATAGTTACAACACCATATGACTGAAGAATGCAGTGTTTTGATTGCTTACCGTTTGGGGTCTAGTACTTCGATGGAAAATTTTCGGCTTTGGTAGTAAATATTTTGAAGCTGTTTCCAGTTGAATACCTACATAGAAGAAATGATGATATGAATGTAATGTGAAGACAAAACAAAACTTTATGAACACTAGTAACAAACATACAGCAGAAAGCATTTGCTCAGCCAAACATCACAGTGTAGCATGCTTTGGTAACTTAAGTGAGTTATTGACATACCAAACACAACAACTGCAGATGTTTTCCTTAACTGAAACTGTTTCACTAAATTCCTCAGAATATATAACTAACTATAGTCTTATCTTCTGTGCACAAAAATAGTGGAATCTTTCCTGTAAGCAATGCCCAAATTGTAGATTCAGGTCTAGTGTGCCCCTTCCGTTCTGTTTCCCCTCTCTCTCTACACCTTGAAAGCAGTTGAGCCTAAAGTATTACATCAGACGTTATTTTACATGTCCTGTGCATGTGTGTGTGAGTGTGAGTGTGAGAAAGGGGTTGTACCGATATAGTTCAAAGAAGGACAAGTTGGTCGGATATAACTTCATTTGATATTTAATAACACATCATATTGTATAGCTCTTAAACAAGATGGTCAACTCTCAGTTAATTCACTTGTCTTTCATTTCTCAAGGATTTCCTCGCACGTACTAATTCGATTCAGTTCGATTCAGACTGGGTTTACCTTCCTCAATGAAATCGACACTAGAAGCTCTGTCCATTTCCTCATGACCAAATGATCTTGTGGCATGTAGGATGTGAACACTTACTACTTGTTTCTACTGTCCCATGTTACGAAAAAGAAAGGCGGGCGGAGTCTATTAAAAGTGTTTTATGAAGAGCGTTGGACTAACTTAACAGGAAGAGACCTTTAAGGAACTGAAGATCATAAATACTGTGTATGCAGTGACATGGATTTATGAACATAGTTCAGGTTAATTCACCTTAGGCAGCTTTGTGCTTCAGGTTTCAAATTGCATGAAAATGTTCATACTGTAGGCTGAGCTGAGCCTGTAACCCAATCTATCATATCATCATCATGTTTTCTTTTTTAATTCTTCAGATATCAAAATTTATTTGGGAGGTAATGACAAATTGGTCTGATTCTGAGATTTTACTGACTTTTAGCACCTCTGTAACCTAGGATAATATGCACACTGGAAATCTACTTGAAAAACAAGTGTTGAAATCTCTAGTTTTACCGAATCATTCAAAACCATTACAGAATACTGTGTTCATGAGATGTGTTGTTATATTTGACATGAACTGTCGTCTACTGTATGGACCAAATTTACAGACATACAAAATGCCACTATAAAGCACCAACTCCTTACCAACACATTGTATTAGCTCCACACATTATGTATGTCATACTTTATAAAAACAAATGTATGGTTTTGCTTTCCATTCCTGATGATAAGTGACAACACCCTTAGGTAACTTCAAACAATTATCAAATGTCAAAGTTGAAGACATCCTGATTGGCAAAGAAACAGCATAGACATTTCACATCCTTCATGTTTATAAAACATTTGTCAGAAGCATGTATACTCATATATACTGAGACAGAGTGAAATGATCTGATATCTGAGATGAGCAAAATCTATTAAAGGACAACGAAATTTTGTTACAAAGTTGACCTCACAAACAACAAAATTTGGTTTGAACTTAAATCAAATTAAGACTTGACTTACAATATCTGAAATAATGTCATGAAATGTAATGATAACTGAATTATGAAAAGGATTACAGTATTTCACTATGAACTAACAGATAAAATTTTCCCCAAATTTCTTGATTTGGGAATTAAGTAGCATAGTAATCACCTCAAATAACATATGCATTAACATACCAACTTTGGTCTAGCATTTGGCAGTTGTGTTTGTGTGTGAGTATCTGGTCACCATCCTTCCATAATTGCAAGCCTTTTGATTTCGCAGAGACGTTTCCAACAACCAGACAAAATTGCTCAAGTTTACACACTGATTCCATACAACAATAACCATACCCCCGGTACACCAAAAACAGATTTACCAAGTGCTTCAATAGGGACAAGAAAAAATGACCTTTCTAATAATTTTGCCATAATATGATTGATACACCAATACCTTCAACATGTATTTCATCATTGTGGTCACGAGCATTAGGTTTCCACACAACTAAGGGTTCATGAGTGACCCAATAGTTAGCCCTTATTAATACTAACGCATTGTTCACCCAGTGCAATCTGCTTATAAATAAAGTTCTGGCACCATGGGCTGTATGCCCTGAATCAACCTGCTTCCCCTGCTTTGCCCTCCACTTCTGGAGCTAACCACAACTTTGCACAGTGGGAACACAGCAATAGTGTAACCAGTTATGTTCACCATATGAATATTGAGAGACCAAATTTTTGTATAGACTCCTTGAATGGACCCTTGTCACTTTCATACCAGATATACGTAAAGATATTGCTTCACATCTTCCTCCAACTGACAAGCGCAATGCAAGAAATTTTTCGACCATCCTAAGATTCTGAAAACAGTGACAGACTGACCTGTCAAAACACAACCACTGCAACTCACGGTATCCACTGTCATCATGACACAGTCAAAATATTAGTTATCAGAAACATTTAAAGGTAGACTGAGCAGGTATAATTCCAGACAGGCTATGGGACAGTGTCACATTTGTTGTGACAATGCTACAGGTTATCAGACATTTATGACCACAAGAGGACCTTGGTTGTTTGGTCATGTCAGTGAGGAGCGAATTAAAGAAGCTCACCCTGTACAGTAAGTATAGCCACTTGTGATGCATCAATCATTTGGTGGCTCCTATGTTTTCAAATTATTTCATGGCTGGGAACTGATAGTGCTATTCATCTAGATTGCAAAACAAATACTTGACTGACTGACTGAGATATTCACAGAAAACATTTCAGTACAACTACAAGAACTAAACTTGAAAAAAGATCCATCACCAATTGTCATTGATTTCCAACACCTAAAGCTCGAAAAAGATTGTTACTTCTTATGGTTTTTCCCTTTTCCATTTTTTTTTAAATTGAAGAGGGCTACTTACGTTTCTAGGTGTTACTCTGTCTCCTTGGTCATACTGTCCAATGCCTTTGTAACTCAAGCCCAGCCACCAGGGTAGCCCTGATTTGTCTTTTACTTCATAGTAATGGACACCATAGGTTGGAAGACCTTCAATGACTTGCATATAACTGTGGGGGAAGAAAGAATTGTACTCAGTAATCAAGGGAAGTGTCCACAGGAGATAGGACTTCAGATCAGACTTCAATATTCTCACAAAGGTAAGGAAGAGTAGTATGTTACACATCTGTGGATCCAGGTATGCAAGGATTAATAGATTTTACTAATAATTACACAAGTTGTTTATAATTATCTTTGTACTTTTTATACCATTGTTATGCATCAGAGATATGCTACTATAAATTACTTTGAACCATTAAAACAGCCACATATTGACAAAATTTGTGAAGAAAAGTTTGTTTATAGCAGCAAAGAATTTGGTCCACTACAGAAAATACATAATGTAAAAAAAGCATTTGGAAAGGCGCATCTGAACAAAGTTCCTGAGGAATAAAGTATATGGATGCACCTGCAAATACTGTAAGACCAACAGAACTTCATCCCACTTATAAACAAAGAGCAGAATGTTTTGCACAGAAGAGAATAAAATGCACGAGTAAAGACACCAAACTTACGATTATCTGAGATGATATTCTCTTTCATCTCGCCATGTAATGACATCATGACCACAAGTCAAAGGAGAGAGTGATTTCATGCAATATTGTGATTGTAAGCTATACAATGCACTACGTACAGAATGAAACACAGAGCCAAAACCATTACCTGACGATTCACTTTCACCGAGTTCTCCAGAAATGGAAAGTAAGTGTGAAAAGTTTGGTTTTGAGTTCTTTCAACATAGCCTGGACTTTCAAAATGAAAGGGACAGTACCTAACTCTATAATTGTGCTGTATATGAAGACAAAAGACTGAGTTCAAACTAACCGAGAACGATAACACGTAAACAGTAATTGAATTAATCTCTTCTGAATAACATGTAACATTATACAATTGTTCAAACGGTTTGAATGTATCGCACTTGCCTGACAATTGTCCAAACCAAGGGCCTTCTATGCTACAAAGCCTGGGAAACTACTAACACAGACAAGATTTTGAATGGGTCGGAATTGTTTTGTATCGACAAGAGGTTTTACTCGGCAAATCACAGAATGATCCTAAAGCTTCCCAGATATGAGAAAGATACTCAAAGATGGATTGGAATGTAGTCTGGGGTGATCAGAAACTGATTCATCATGGTCCATGTTCAAGTAAAATGATTTGATAGCCATGATATAACTGAAATACTCAAAATCTATGACAGGATGGTGACAGTAACAAGAACATTTTGGGGTGGTGCTTTCTAAGGAAGTGCTATTCCATATTAGGGATTATGGAGGTTTCTGAAAACTCAGAACAGTGTTGAAGGTGTACCAGGCATTACAACACAATGGCACAATGTGCAATAATTATATGAAGACATCCAAGTGTGAAACGAACAAAATCTTTCGACTAACTTTCTTCATATAAACATTGTTTTCTACTAAAACCTGCAAGCAACTTTAATGAGTGAACTGAAATGACATCTTTGTCCCTGGACACAGTTATAAAGATTCATGGAAAAACCAAAGACTATATCCTTCCTTGTATTGTAAACTGTGACTCTGACTTGTGGTACAATGGTGTAAGCATGATCTTACTAAGCAAAAGATATGAAAATAGCTACACTGTAGGCAAATAAGGTAAGGTCGTACTAGAAAGCTATCCTGGTATCGTTGCTCACCATTGTGTCATCCGAAACCCCAAGTCAACGAAACCATTACAGGGCTAAATGGTCGATGATTGACAGACCAGGACTGAAGAATGTAGAAGTCAACGTGATTTGCAGATATTACGGGGGAGAGAAGCACCATAAAAACTCAATTTAATCAGATCTCTGCTACACATAGTCTTTCCCTGTTTTAAGGAAATTTAGAAAAAAATTTAGAAAAAAATTGAATAAATTATACCATGAAGAGTCTGTCCAACAACCTTTAAAATGTCCATGACTTGTCTGAGGAAATCTTTCAAAATTTTTTTCACACTTGTTACTGTACTTCCATGCTCCAGTTGTGCTTTAGGCGTACATACATGTACAAAATGAGCAAACATCAGTACACCCTAGGGCTAATCAAAAAGATGATGCCCAATTTTAACAACTGCAATAATTTTGTAGCAAGATCTTGCTGTTGTTGGCTGAAGAAAAATTCTACTTAATGGAAGAGAAACCCTTCGACGACATCCATCATGTGAATCTGAAATAGCAGCTTACCTGGTGTCTCTACTCTCTATGCAAGGCAAAATTTTGCAGTAATTGCCATGGCTGTTTACATGCATTACTTTGTATTTAGGTTTAATTACTATGGCAACAACAGCCTACAACGATGAGTCATTATAGTAATTACTTAAAACAATTATCCCACAAAATGGAGTCAAAACAGAAAATAATATATGTCACAGAGTGGAAAGCAGAAAACTTTTTGCTATTATCTGACGTTGTTCTTTGCTCAGCTGAAGGAGGTTGCAAGTGTCCCCGAGAAAAGGTGAAATAATTGGAAAGATTCCAGACTGTCTTTCCTCCCTTGACACACTGGCAATCAGGGATTAATTGGAGTCATGAGACATGAAACAGATATTCACTCATCCTGGCACTGTAAGTTTAATTGCTCCCTGCAACAACTGAAATGCTTATGGGAATAGCTGCTACAGAACTCCAGACAAATTCCTTGAAATTTGACGTGTAATACAAAGGAACCATTTGTGACACTAATAAGGAAACATGCCATAATCACTCCTGGCTAATGTCTGAAGGTGTATACTATTTATCCCTTCCTGCAGAACCAATAGAGATGAACAATATGACTTCAGGCATGAATCACTCATAGCAAAGAATCTTTTGGAGAATATTTTTGTGTTTTGGTTGCAAAAGGGTCGATTCTTTGAAACTCAACCAAGCGAGAAATACATTTAACTGTGACTTCTACTGAAACTAGTGGTAAAGCTAAAGTCAGCAGGTATGTAATTCGCTCAATTAGAATCCGTATGCAGAAAATCCTTAACTTCCTGCACACTGTAGAATGTTTTTCTCTCAATAACTTCAGGCATGAGAGATTTACAGGAATCTTTCGGTGGATTATTTTGACGTCATTGTTACAAAATAGATGCTTCCCTGAAACTCAACCAAGTGAATCAATTTGAATGTGACTTTTAATGACACTGGTGCAGAATGTCAACAGGTAAGTGACTAACTACTATTAAAGGGATCTGCCTTTAATAAATCACTGTCATTACTGGCATGGGTGTTCCCATTCATTTACCACTGGAGACTGTAAATTCTGAACCCTGTATTTCTTATATTCCTTTAACGGGCAACTCTTGGATGAAAGGTATTTTGTTATCAGGAAGGGGAGGAGGGGGGCGGGCTCCTGAAAAAAACATAAGATCTCAACATTTCCTGCCTCCTGCACCAATGAACTAGAAGAACTTTGGTAGTTGCCTATTTGTATTATCTCCTTTATCGTAAGTAAAAATCTTCCACTTTGTATAGAATACTTTGCAAGATTCAAACTGTAAGCTACATGCTGCACTCATAACAAACAATCTCCCAAAGCTACCAAACCAAAAGTCCATGTTTGGAGCGCTACCCCCAAAAAAATAAAATTCCTTGGGTAAGTTTCTTGTATTTAGACTGTAACTTTCCATACACAGTTACACGCTTCAACACTGAAAATTACATGCAGTCACTGTAGCAACAGAGCGGTCTGTGTACAGCGAGCGATACATTGATATATAAGGACATGCGCAGTAAATTAATTAAGACTGCTTTGGCTCCAAAATGAAAGTTCACCCAATTCAGGACAGTAAACTTTCAAAGCATGTGTTGCATCATAAACAGAAACTGCAATGTTTTGAGATTAGGAGTAGAAGAGAAACAGGAGTACCCACCCAAATGGAGAATAGCTTGAGTAACTACTGTGGTGAACACAACTGGTGGTAGCAGGGACAAAGGAACCAGTGTCCACTCAGTTCTGAAAGTCAGGACAGTTTCTACAAGTACACAACATCAGGAAAGACAGCAATAGTGTCAGCTGAGTGCAACTGATGTCCTACATCACGATGCTGAGGAAGGGCAACCCATGAGAATAGGTGGATGGGTAGGGGAATTGGCATACACGTTAATGTTTGCTCCAGGTACCTGATTGATCATGTCAGTGATTGATTACGTCATTATGTCAGAACTTGTTCTGAAATTGCTACCTGGATCTGAAGTTAAGCTAACACTGAAGCATGTGAAAAGAGAACTCAAATGTTACTTTTTCCTTTTACTAAACACTTTGTCATGCCTGTAAGATGTACGGTGCTATATTAACAAGCGAAGCGAAAAGTCATATTATGTCTTCACAACGAACTCACAACCTGAGTGGAAGTTTTATTTTTATGACACCTGGTACCTAATCAAACATAGACAGTACCTCCGTCTGAATGTTCGACCTACTGCAAACACTAGTGTCCAGTACAGTAGGTAAGAGATCCTGATAAAACTGTATACTTGAACAATAATGCAAGGAATATGACACTTAAGACATCCTTTGGCAAGTCACAACTTTAAAAGGGGAAATGTTTTCAAAGAGACAATTGTTATGTGCAGTAACAAATGCAGGAAATAACTTCAGTCAACTTATATTTGGTTGGTCGAGTAAGATGGCACTCCAACTATGATTGTATACAACAGCTGATGAAGCCAAGATTAAAGCCAAGGCAAAGTTTACCAGTCACTCTACTGACACCAGAGAGAGAGATCCAACGGTTGTGTGCAGACCAAGGGAAGAGAGAAGGAAGTTAAATCCCGGCAATTATGAAGTATACTAATTGACAGAAAAGAGTGAATCAGAAATCATCACAGAAAAAAAAATAAAATTTCAGCCACAAGCTTCCAATCAGACATGAGAGACAAGGCTGGAGGAGAAAGGAATTACAAAACAAATCTGAATTACATTAGTTTGTTAAACCTTAAAAAAAATTGATTACAGTTACAGGAAATTCACAGCATTGCTGGTAGAGGCAGTAAACCAATAGAATTGGTCTTTATATAAGTCCAACAAAATTTATACTACACAGGATACCAACATCATTGAACGTAGAGTTACAGGCAATAAACTGAATTGGGAATTACAGGAAACCAACTGGCTTTACAAGACACACAACTGAGGGTAATAATACAAGAAACAAACTGAATTGGGATTTACAGGAACCCAGCAGAAATGAAGGTAATTACAGTGCGCTTTACAGGAGAGTGTACAAATGAACTAAAGTTCATTCCATTAGGACATCAGGACACCAACTGAATTGTCAGCAGTTTACAGAATTGAAAGCGTTACAGGAATCAGATATGGCCAACATAGACAAACTTCAGGAAGCTAAAAGTAATGAGTAGATTTATATGATCCTTCAAAGAATCTAGTTTAGTTACAGCAACTTCCTTCAGTTACTTTGATCCTGTAGAATTCCCAATCCAGAGAGTATATTCTCACAAATACAAAGTGGTGCTGTAGTTTCACTTGGGCTATGTTAGTGAAGATCCATTTACAGAACTGTTTGTACTACTAGTGAAGAACAACACAATGACATAGTCATTAGTAAGGATTTATGTACTGATTCGCACTTATTGTAATGTATTAAATACTACAGACCTGGTGGACAAACGTAAGGGGGAGGGGTATGCCGCTACGTCCTTTTTTCTCTTTCAAAGTTTCAGTTGCTAGACAACAGTCAATCTCCATGTAATTGTTTAACTGTTCCCAACCCATGCAGTAAAACTTCACTTCATAAAAGACCCGCCATACCTGTTAGGCACAGGAGCGACGCATGGTTTGGGATACTAACTTTGGTATGGGAAGATAGTGATAACTCTAAAGCAAATTTTAGAATGAGATTAGTGGGTCTTGAATAGTCAGGTCTTGCTAGTGAACTACATTAGTATGTAAACACACCAAACAGAAAGTCAAATGTTAAACCACTTAAATGATGGTATACTATAATGTCACGGCACTACACTAGGTGAAACGTCTAAAACTCAGACAATCCTGTACTTAAAATTTAACAAACACCACAGTAATTGTTGATCAACTTGATAAAGAATTGTCCTGCATGACGGTCACAGCTTCAAACTGTTTAAAATATGTCTCAAAACAAAAAAAAAATTAAGCATTACCATGAATGTCTTAAGTATGGAAAATGTATCTTGAACAACCATTAATCTATGAAAGCTGAACATTACAATCTCACCGTGGAATTGATCGATATATTTCCAATCCCCTGACACGTCTGAATTCAAGTATAGACTACCCACACTGAAAACATCAAAGGCATATGACTTATGATGCATGCAAGTAATTCCTCTTTCACAGATTTTGCAGAATTGGTTAACTCCACTGATTTTCCAGTTACAAACACTCTTCAAAATTGGTTTCTATGACAAAATAAACCCCCACTCACTTCAACGGTGGCTTTTACGTCAATGCTCACTACCAGTAAGAGAAATCACTGTGCCAGTAACAACTGACACAGGAAAATTAAGTGAACACTGTTCTACTTCCAGACTGACAAATAAACCAGAAACAGATGGGTGTTTTTGTAAACCTTAATGGTGTACACTCCAAAGCTAAAAATACCAGTCTGGTGGGTTTTATGGCAGCTATACCCATATCATATGTGAACACTGCTTGGTGCAGAATCAATGACCCATAGCATGAGTAATGGTATGCTAATGTCTTACACACTACACTACCCACAGGGATTTGTTTTGACCACAAAAACCAGGGAAGTTTGTGAATGAAGGCAAGGTGGAAAAGATTCACAACCAAATAAAAGGCGTAAAATCTGAAAACAATTGGCTGTCTCCCTTTTCATAGAAGGGGGGTGTATATGTATCTAGATCTAGGTCTATATGAGATTTTTGGGGAAAAAGGAACACATCTAATTCTTCATTGGTTCTGATCAGATTGGGAAAGGGAGAAAATGATCATTATTACTTAATGTCGTATCTCTCGACAAACAAACCACTAACAAAGATAGATCCATAGAAGTGACATGAAGGTGCTATTTTTGGGTGCTTCCTTCTTTTACATAGATCTTCCTCCTTCTATTTTCTGTGACTATTATACACACAATTCCCTCTTTACACTTTTCCATGACCACAACACAGTAGTGACAAGCTTAAAAGTAGGTTCAACTTTGTAAAAGCCATGAGATATCGATTGCAACTTGTGCCAGTTTTACAAAGTAGTGATCAGAGTTGTTGCCATAAATCTTTCACAACACTGCATTGTGACAAGTAGATCCCGCAGCAAATCATTTTAAGAAAACATTGATGCTCTACGATCAAACTACTACACAGTACCGGGTCTATAGATTAACAGTAGGATTATGTTTCTGTATATTCCTTCCCCAAGGAAACGAAAACAAACTAACAATTGCAGAATGCTAACCAGTCAAGCTAACAGTGTGTGGTAGTAGTTAATATACATAAAGGAAGTAATGATAATGAAAGTAGTAATAGAAGCAATGTAATATTACTGATTATGTAAACGGGAGTTATTGTTCAATAAACTTCAAGAAAAAGCACCATGAGGGGGAAACAAGAGAGAGGGGAAAATACATTCTTGTAGAAACTATCAAGTGCTTGGTTCATTCAACCCTATAGATAGCTCTCAAATCTGCAGTTGGTGGTTTTGACATCAGAGACTTGAGTCTGAGTCATCAAGGAGGAAAACCCCCAAACACAAACAAATTACTGGGTAACAAATGAACCTGGACAAAGAACCATGCTGACTATTTACCCACGGGTTTTGTGGTCTGGCAGACAGATCAGTGGCCAACACACAAACTAATTATCCTATTACCTGTTGTACTTTATAACCAGCAACAGGTATTAAATGGTTTGATGAGGTCACCAGGTAAAATACAGTGACGGTATTCAAATGTTTTCACTACATTCACGAATGAAATATTTCCCACGTAACTACATAGTCACAACTATAAGTATTTAACTGTTTAAATAGGCTTAACAGAACCATCCCAGATTAAGCCACTATATCAGATTCTGTGAGGTGCAAACAGTGACACATGTAGGCATACATAAATCAATTAAAGGAAATATGCTAAATGCATTGAAGTCTATGGGAAAAAAATGAAATTGAAGGTCAAAATTCAATGACAACATTGTAGCTGACATTAACGTATTCGGCAGTGTAGCAGTGACGAGTAGGCCTATAGTGTACATATGACAGATGTGAGACGGAGGGAGAAGAAAAAAGGATGGTGTAGGGGAAAAATGAAACAAATGAGAAGGGGTAATGGGATAGGAAAGCAGTGGAAGATGGATGAGAAATACTGAGAAAATAGAATGGGAGGGATGAGGAGGGGTTCAAGTGATGAGAAAGAGCAGCAGGGAGGTAGTAAGGTGACAAAGGTAGGGTGACAACTGTGGATATATGAGATGAAATGAGGAAAAGAAAGAGAAAGCAGGGAGGCACAAAGTAAAGAGAGAAAAGTTAGGATCACAGAAATAGAAATAGGAAAGGTATCTATCTATTAAAATTCATAGGGCAGCAAACTTTGAGTTAAGTCATCAAAGTTTGCCAGGAAATTGCCGAATCTGCCAGGTTTTATTTACAAGAAATAGCAATACAAAGGACGCCTGGAAGATTTGCTTCTTTGGAATACAAACCAATTAGAATGTCATTAGACTTGCAAATTTAGTCAGTAAGATGCTTTTCTTCCACCGTAATCTAGATGAAGATCTAGTCTCTAGGTCAGTGCCCTACTTCCAACCTGACTCACAGTTTCAAAATTCAAAGAGTATCTCCACTTTTGACAGGATAATTAGAAGTGAAACAATAAACCTATAGTCTGAGCTAATTAGCATCCTTCTCACTAATAACTAATACTGTCTCATTGCCATTTTCCATTACCAATTTTCCCAGCTGATAAACATACTTTTTTTTCCTCCATCTTCTCTTAGTTTACATTCCACGAATGTCAATACGTTTTTTTTTTTTCTTTTCAGACTTCTATTTGAATATGGGTTCCAACTCAGGAGAATGACATAATATTCCTAGTCATCTATTTTCATCCCTGCAGTTTGAGCTGTACTGTCACAAGGCTCCAAAGTAATGTGGCTACAGCAACAGCTGTTTCATGTGTGACAGCAGTTTATGCCATGACTCACTGGAAAGGTAAATATTCAACGGAAGATAGGGGAGGTTCGTTGGCACTGTACAAGTACATTTATGTACTAAAACAGAAATATGGTAAAATTTGGAATATATGAAGGTTTGATAGCTTAATGGTTTCCTCGGTCCTACTGGCAATGTAAAACAAGCATTTGCCCTAAAGGCTTGCCAAATGTCACTGAATTTCCAGATGAAGGTTTCCAATCACAACTTTGGGGTGGAGAGAAGATCTGTGTGATATGCTTGGAAATAACACTGATGTAAAAGTATGCTACAATTTGCCAAGTTGTACTCTGAAATGCTATTAATGTAGTTCTGGGCTGACATCAATGTAAAAAATACACCCTCAAATGATTGAATGATCTTTCAGTCTGGAACTCACTGAGGAGGCTTTAAAATGCCCATTTTAATTTATATTTGCTTCCAATTAGAAAGACAAAACAGATTTCTGTGTCTATTCGTAGTACGGGCTGCTATTATTGAGTTAAAATGGAACATTTGGAGCTCATCATTATATGACTCACAGCCAGTGCACTCTGTTTCATATGTGCTATGCTTTCTTTGCAAATCATTTAATCTATAGAATAAAATATTTGCAGGTTCTTGAAACAAATTGTAATTACAAGCAATATTTTAGTCGCCAAGCGAATTCAATAGACGTCATGCCATCGCCATGTTACGAAGAGCTTAGCCGTTTTACTTTGATCGACTTGAAGGTACGCTATACGACGCTTACCAAATCTGTGCACAGGAACGAAGAGAAATTAAAGACAATCCTGCTGGCTGGTAAATCAGTCACTCCAATCATCTCGTCATTGGTATGATGGTACGTCCAGCAAAAATGGTACCTCCTTCTCAAACGATCAAAAGATCAAACAAACTAGACCTGTCTCAGGAAATAGCAGACTGTTGCCAAAGTATGCAAAACGTCTTAAATCCTCCAAGAATATCTTCAAACTTGTACACATAAAACCAAACATTTCAAAAAAAGAGGTGAGTACATAACTTTGACCACAAATATATACTCCATGCATACACAGGTGCCTTCAACATGCTAAGCTTTCCCACATGAGCAACATTCAAAACCCATGGAATAGCTCCACAGTGTGCATGCATCCAGAGAAATTGCTTGATATGGTACGTAGGTGGAGAGGATGGTGAAAATTGTACGGTCAGCAGAAAGGCCAACGAAAATTCACAATAAGCCTTGCAATAGAGACAGCCTCTCACAAAAAACGACACTCAATGTTGCGATGCCTACCTTACAGGGAAGTTACTACTTACGACAAAAAAAAAAAATCCTGAAACAGAATGGGCAACAAGCGCTCACAAACAACTTTCACTTTATGTGTTTCATTTTGCACTGCCTGCAACGTAAATAGAACACTGCTCTAGGGTAAAATCTATCTCAAGTTCGTCTGATGTAAGTTAATCCAATAGGATTAGCTTTCCATAATTTGCTTCGATGCAAAGTTTGCTCACAAGGATTATAAGATGCAATTTCAAAGCAAAAGCAGATCCTCTCTATTTTTGAACTTTTATTTAAGTCCTGCTGATTGAGTAAAGAATCAGCTTTGCCACATGAGCATTCAAAGCAGGTTTTCCCCTGTGGTGCATTGAAAAACCAAAAAAAAGACCAAAAACATGGTAAACCAAAGCTTAGAGTTACCTTAAAAGGAAGTCTACCCTCTCATTTCTTTCTGGTGAGTTGGATTTAGAACCCGCTGTGTCACCGCAGGTCGTATATTCACTAATATACCGGTTGAGTCTCTCCATAAAATGACATGTATGTTGCACACCCACGGAAGCAACTGTCATGACATTTACAGCATAACTTCCTTGTGCACGAAATCTAAATTAAGCCCTTCTGACTCAATGGTGTGGCAAATGTGAAAAGAATGAAAATATTGAGTGTGCACATCACATTAATGTTACACCAAAGAAAGTAATTGCTCAGAGTTGTACAATCTGCTAGAAACTCAACAGATTCCCTTCTTCATGCTCATTTTGAAGCTGACAAGTCTACGCTTGATCATTTCTGGGTGTTGTAATCAAACCATTAAGTCTATATAGTTAACTACATTGTGTATTGAAACGTACACTAGAGTATTACTATCATTTTAAAATTATTTTTAACATTTTTTCTCATCTAGCATAAATTTCACATGACTTTCTTTTCCTTTGAAGCACAACTGTGACTTCCAAAGACAAATCTTCTTGCCTTAGTTTCTCACATGCATGACTTAATACCACCTGTCCATTAAATGACTTTCACGACATACCAATGACTTATTACATAAAGCCGCCCACTAAAACTTGAGGCCACAGTAACAAATCTTGCTATCAAATCATCCAGGAACGAATTATTTAAAAACTTATTTTGAAATCAACTGTTAAGAATTGCTACCCTACACTTTTTTTCAGAGACTCTAAAATCCTTTCAAATAATGTGACTGGTGTTTTCTAAAAGTGCAATTACTCTTTGCCTTTCAGAGAGCCTCTGCCATGAAATGAGAATAGACAGACCAAACTGCACTTGACCTAAAAGAAATCTCATTTGACATTTATGGAGGGAAAACAAGCTTGGCTGACTCTATTCATCAACCTGACACCCTTCCACAATTTTCCCACAGTGACAATGGAGATGTTACCATTGCCATAGCAACCACCAAGCTGAATACACAGGCTGGCTATTGTTCCATGTATGCACAACCTGCCTTACCAGCCCTTCTTGTCTTGGTAATTTAGTATTAATTAATATAATGTGTTTCTCACTAGGATCATGTATTGCAACTTATTGATACTGCAGTGGTACTACTGCAGTGGCGATGCTACAACCAGCCATATTGCTGCTGGGTTTTGAAGCAAATTCTACTCTGCTTGCTGCTTCTCACTGCATAATCAAACTTCAAATTAACGTGAGGAACTTCGAAAGGCACCAAATTATTTCTGCTTTCTAAGAGAAAATAAAAACAGAGTGTAACAGTTGTAGTGTTAATTCTCTTAATGTTGTCTTTTCACACAAATAAGTTTTTTGAATGAGGAAGAAGTGTAATATAATCCCCATGTAACACTGACTGTGCAATATGTAACTAGTTCTTTACTGTAGCTTATTCCTGAGACTTGAATAATGAAATGATTTTATCAATTATTCACTACACACTTTGCCACAATATGTGGACATTAAAAAATGATAGAATTTGTGATTTTGATGGAGAAACATTAGTGAAAGGAAAAATATGCTAGAATTAACACACAAAAGTACTAGTTGCCTCTCACTTTCTTTGCATTTCGCAAATACACCTAGTTGTCCCTTAGTCCCACCCTCCCAGCCTTACGTTCCACCCCTCACAGAATAGACATCACCAAACTCACCTCATTTGGATATTAACCAGATATTTACGCGCAAATGAATTATTGGTGTTCCCTAAAATCAAGACAAAGAGTCAGAAAAATTCCCTTAAACCCCAAGAAACTCTCCCCCCCCCCAAAAAAAAAAAAACATGCAATGAGATTTTAGTGATATTAATCAGTTGGGAGTCTGCCCTCTCTATACGACCGTTATTGCGCAATGATTGCCAAGAGCTCCTATAACCGGAAGTGCCTTGTCAAGAAACCCCGCGAAAATAGGCTCACGGAAAGGTGAATGGTTCTCCGCAAAATGATGTCATAAAATGTGCATATGCATGAAGAAATGTATCCGATTTTAGCAAGCTTTAATCCAAATATGTATTTTCTACGTAGCATTACGTCAGGAATGAAAGAGATGTCATGAATTATTAATTTGGAGGAAGGTTTGTCATCACCATTGGCCTAAGTTGAAAATGGTTAGAGGTAAGTAGAAGTAATTTTTGTAGCTGTGACGCTTGCGTATTAGACCCTGAAATGTAACGAACTCCACATTTCCATGTAGAGAATACTTGAAATTACACGAATAGAAAGTTTCATGCTTGTTCATGAATAGAAAGATATTGAAAACAAACTTTGATTTTACAATCAAGTTTCGGCATCATCGCGGCCTTTGCACACAACCTAACCTTAGGCTATGACATGTTGCGTATAACATTAGCTATAGTATTGGCCTATGTAACGTCGTTAGGTGCATGTACTTGTACTATTACTGTAACTTACTTAGTTCGGCAGACAAGGCAACCAAATACTGAGCACACGTTCAGCCCAGTTAGACTTAGCTAAGAACCTGTTCAGGCTAGGCTTAAGTTAGGCCTTGACCAAAGCTGTGACTTTATCAAACAGCGACGCAAACGAGTGTAGGCTACCACTGCCAAGGTAGGCCTAACAGTAGCAGCTAAGTTAAGCCCAGGCCTGCTAGTCCTACGTAGCAATGCTGACATCAATGATTAACACTAAAACTCAGTAAAAGTCTATAGCCTAGAGTAGAGTTAGGATAAACTAAATTGCATCGACAGTATTAACTATTAATTTACCATAAGTAATAACTCGTCCATTATGTAACTCAGACTGCTCATCAGTCGCAAGTAGGTGATCATATGACTGAGTTTAGGGCCTAAAATTAGGGTGGGCGTAGCCTAGGCCTTGTTTTGGCATAGGCCTAGGCCAGCCCACAACAAGTGGAATGAATACTGGTATACTGGGCAAAAATACTGGTTTACTGGACGAAAAGATGTACGTGTTGCACTAGCTTTGGACCTAGTATAAGTACAACTTACAGTACTACTACGCCTAGGCTAGACAAATATTAGTATTCGTAGCCGAAATGTAATTGTAATTAACAATTTGTGACAGAACGTTAGTTTAGACTTGGGGAAGGCTAGCGCTGGCCAAAGTTAAGCGGGGTGACAGGTTTGTTGATGCTAAGTTTTAACTGAATGGTTTATTGTTAGGCAACTTGGTTGCACATAAGGTCTTTTACTGTCTGGGTGGTAAAAGGCCTAGTTCTGCAATAATTTCATCTATTACTTCTAAACTAAACCAATCCTAGTAGCCAGCCTAGGCCTTGGCATATTTGTGTCCCTAACTTAATTATATTCTTGACAGAGTACATGCTCATACTTTGCCAAGTAGGCTAGCCTTGAAGTGGTATTCGCTGTTTTACAGTGATACTTATACAGCGCATCATAATCCCTCCAATAAATGTATATTAGCAACAGATGAGGCCTAAAACCATTTTGGCAGTGACAGGGAAGTCTCTTATATTTACAGGTTTTTTTCTACCCACTTTTAACATTATATTTGCTGGAGTTACATAAATTACCACAGTTCCATAGCATGTAATCATGTTATTATTTATTCCCCTGACAGAGACACTTTCCATGTTGGTTTGCCACATATGTCCAATTTTGGGATGAAAGAAATTTGGGTTCAATTAAGGGCTGCTAAAGGAGATGATCTTTATCTCAATATGAACTCTTTCATAGAATACCTAGGAAATGACTTGCAGCTTCAGAAGGTTGGAGTAAATAATCTGCCTCACATACCATCATTTGTCCAAGTGTTGTATATCTGCAGTGGGTGTGATTTTACATCTTTCTTCAAGGGCCATTCCAAAAAAGGTTTCTTGGATGTTTTTTACCAAAACTGTGAGTTTATTACAGGTTCTGAAAGTGATGGCAAGCTTGATGATTTTGGGGTTTCTTGTTGGGAAAAGGGGCTCCTAGCATTTATTAGATTGATTGGTTCTGTCTATTTCAGAAAATACTGTAGTGCCTTTGCTGAGGGGACCCCATCTGAACTATTAAATCATGTCAGCAGCTCCTCTAACAATGCCATTACAAACCATATTTTGTTCCTTGATGCCATACGAGAGGGTCATTTTCATCGTATATCAGATGAATCTGAGTGGCTGCCTTCATTTTCAGCGTTGAAGCTTCATTGGCAGCGGTGTTGTTGGGTAGCCCAGGTATGGGCTCAGGCATGCTCAAATGAGGTTACTGTTCCTGATTTTACACTACATGGTTGGTCTTTAAAAGATGGATCAATTAGTGTTATATGGGACACAGAAGAAAACATAAAGAAGGTGGACAGTAACCAAAAAATGCTTAGAAGAGGATGTAAGTGTGGCACCAGTTGTGCAAACAATCAGTGCAAATGCAAAAAAGAAGACAGAGTGTGTTCCCTGTTTTGCCTCTGCAAAAATTGCCAAAACAAATTGGTATTTGAAAGCTCGACAACAACACCTGCCAATGAAGCTGAGATGTTTGATGCATTTGAAGATCTGTCAGATGATACCTCTTCTTCTGATGAGGAGGATGGTCATGAAGAATGTAATGCTCATAATGTAGGTGAAATGTTACATGATGAGGAATTCCTTGAAGATGAATTATATTCATGAGAATTAACGTTTCTTCTTTAATTCTTATTCTACAGGTCATGTACTGGAGAAGAGGCAGTTTATGTGCATCGTGGCATTCATCATCACAAAGTCCTTGAATATGGATTCAGTTAAAGGGGCTCATTGAGTTAATATTGATAAGTTTGTGAGGATTTTGAATGGTAGAAACACGTGACAATTCTTACATTTAGCATAATTAAAGTTTTATATCCAAAACTTATGAAAACTGTCAAATGTTTTGAATGGTTTATCCTGACTTGTACTGGTTGAGTTCATATGAATTAGTACTGATGTGAAAAGTGTTTGGTCACAAATTTTCAAAAATGAAATCAATTTGTTTGTTCCTTTGTATGTTGCATATGTGGTTCCTCTTAGTTTGACTATTTGGCATTAGTATACGATGCAAATTTGGCAGGTCTAGGACAATTTAGTCCATTTCACAAAACAACTCGATGAGCCTCTTTAATCAACATGTTGACATACATGTTTTGCATTATTGTTTTAGATTTTTGGCAGTTTCTTAAACTGTGTAGATCAACTTATGTATTCCTAGATTTTTAAGCTTTGAAAGTGGTATAAATTCTCTAACATGTTGTAACCAAAGAGCATGTATGAGTCTTTGTTAAATTTGAAGCACATATCCAATAGCACTCAAAATACCTTGGAGTTTTGCAGTCTCAAGTCTTTCTGTGAAACCTACAAAACCTGTAGAAACCTTAATTCATCTTTTGAATCCGTATTGGATATGTGATGTAGAATGCCAAGGCAATGTAAGTATTTCTGAGAGAGTATTTGAGATCTGTGAAAGGAATGATATTGCATGTGTTTGTGTGCTAGTGGAATTCTTCTGTTGTTTTTCATTCAAGGATTGGGTACAGTTTTGAGAAGTATGTTTGAAACAGATGTTTTTACACCTGCAGTCTGTGTTTGGTTCACCCACAAATTGTCTGTGAATTCATGTAATGGTAGTAGTATGTGAATAGACAGGATATATGATTGGCTGAAACTGTAACTACAACCAACCATGGAGGTTGTATTTGATGTCTGTGATATGACTTATCCTTCTTTTCCTGTTGTAATTTCATGTACTTGCTTATGGTTAATTGTTTTAATTCAAGGGGTTGGTTGGGTATAGTCTTCAAAATAACTTAATACTTCATTCCACCTTGACGATATCGGTGGATGTCTTAACATTACCATCCTTTTGTTGTTAGTAGTGATATGTTGCAAGTTAGTGAATCTATGCCCATGGCATGTGCATGCATGTTCATGGTTTGTGTGATAGTGTTTGATTGGCATTTTTGTTGTGTGTGTTTGTTCTTGTATGTTTATTATGTGGTGCTCTACATTTTGAATTAATTTTCCAAAGATCATAAAATGTAATCATTTTTTTTTTGGGGGGGGGGGGTTGGACATTAGGTAAGGGTCCGGCAGGTGTATGTACATATCAACCTTGAAAGCTTTTACGTATCTCAAAGTTGGTATGTACATCTAAGACATTAATTACAAAACTGTTTTTGGTGGATGCTGCTTTGTGCAAGGGGTGAAATTATGATGAAAATTATTAGAGCGTGATATAGCTGAAGTTGATCGCAGATGTGTGGTTACTCACATCGAGTACATAAAGTGACATGTGGTTGTGAGAAAGCTGGGAATGTCATCGTTTTTTAATATCACAATGGGTGTAATATACTTCAAAGAAGAATCTGTGCAAAAATACCACATGTTTCATTTAAACATAGGTGATACCTCAAAACCATTGTGCTTTTTCTAAAATGACAGTAAAACAAGCAGCCTGTCAATCATCTGGGTTCAGTGTGTACAAAGAAATGTGTGATTACCATGCCAGTGACACAAGCTTTTGTAATATGCCCTGTGAAAGGCAGTCACCTCCTCAAGCTAATTTTGTGACTAGTACCTCATATTATGCAGCTTACAATGGCTCATTGTTTTGATTACATAAGTGGAGTTTTAAACAGGTTTTGGGAGGGGCTAGAAGTAAGTAGTTTGGCAAAATGGAGCTCTCTGGAGCCATGAGTCACTGTCTTTAACTTATCTATACTCATTACATCCGAAATAAGTTCAAATGGTGACATAACCAGACATTTTCATTCAGTAGTTGTGGGATGAGAGGGGTGGGGGTAAGCAGCAAAGGGTTGAAGTAGGAGGGTGAGTAGTAATGATACAATTTGCATGGAGCACTACTATTGGTTGGTGCCTTGTGTATGAGGAATTTTTGGTATAGAACTGCCTCCTCAGATTCCCAGTTTCCTAGCTGGCCTTCTAAACTGTAGCTAATATTTTCATTTTTGTTTTCTCAAAGGGTGTGGGCAAGACATTTACTCCCCTCCCGTAACCCCCCCCCCCCCCCCCCCCGTTATGCCAATGTGTTCAAAGTTTACTACTTAAATGTTGTTTTTGCATGAAACCATTCTTTGTTTTATGTGCCTATAATGGTCACTGCCATGCATTTATCCTTTTTTGTATTTCAGTATTCATGTCATGTTCTTTTACAAAGTATCAGTCACATTATTTCCAAAGGGTATTCAAAGCAAATTGTGTGAAATATTTATTATCAAGTAACTCACTCAAGTTGGCAAAGTGAAACATCTTAACTCATATAGAAGCCAAGCTGACACATTAACTCAGGTTTTATCAAATGTTTTCCGTCCTTTCCCACGTTATCTTTTTATGACGTAAATGCAGATTGCTTTAGTTTTACTCAGTCACACAGAGCAGTGTATGGTTTTTACATTTCACCTTGTTTTTCCTATGAGTATATAGTGTGGCAATGAGAGCCTCATATGCACTTTCAGTCTTTTGACCATAACTTAGTAACTGCATTAATAATTAAAGCAGGTTGTTGATGATCTTGTTTAAGTGTTGTATAGTCACCCACTCATTTTGCACAAATTTACTTTGCTAAGTGACACATCTTTCTTGCCATCCATGACAACATGAAATTTATTATTTTGTTATAGTTTTTAAAGTTTTTTGAGTCTTCACTTTTCCTTTTGTAAACAACTTTTACCAAATAGGCAAAAGATTTCTTTTATGGTTTGCTATAATTTTATCATTCACCTTGCTACTTTCATCTGCCAAAAGAGTTAAACTGCAGTGCTTCTAGTTGTTCTCAGTCATTCTTGCCCATACCATCAGTATATATTCAATATATTATGTCACAATCAGATGGAGCGCCTCATTTAAAAGCTTCATGTTTTCTTTAAAGGAAATATGGCGTTTAGAATACACCAACATGACATACAAAAGAAAATAGCTTTAATCATTGTTAAACCATTCTGTCTCATCAATAAACATCTACCAAAGCTTCATCTCCTCAAAACATTATGCATATCATGAGTAATGGAAGATGCATCATTTGAATTTTGAAAAGTTTGGGTGAACAAATAAGTGTTGAGCAACAAATGACTGAATTTCTGTGTGTGGGAATCGTATTTCTTGAAAAGGAGACTACTGTCCTTCCTTATTTTGAATAATCTATCATCCTACGTCCTGAAACATTGGTTTTAAAAATATGGATGTTTTCTCTAAAACAAACGCCCTATTTCCCTTTAAGTCTTTTGTGGCCATAACTTAGTAAATGGCATCAAATAATTAAAGCAAATTGGTGGTGTTCTTGTTTACATGTCGTTGTCACCCATTCTTTTTGTACAAGGTAACTTTGCTAAGTGACCTTCTCTCTTTTGCCATCCGTGACAATATGGACTGATGGAATTTATTATTTATTATACTGAGTTTTATAAAGTATTTTAAGTCCTCACTTTTCTACTTGTAAAGAACATCTTTTACCAAACAGGTAACCCCTTTATGGTGTGTTTAATTTTATTGTTCACCTTGCTACTTTCATCTGTCAGAAAGAGTTAAAGTGCAGTTCATGTTATTCTCAGTCTTTCTAGCCTATGCCAACATCAGTGTATGTTTTCGAATAAAAGCTGATTCACTTTGAAGATAGTTCATACTGTATATTTATATACTGACAGTGTGTTACCGTGTAACTTGAACATGCTTCAATTTAGATATATAAACAGATGTCTTTATCTTTTTTTACCAGTACTTTGACACAAAAAGTACAATAAAGTTAAAAGAAAGTGAAAGAAATAAAATTTGAACTTTCATAACAATCTCTTTGCAATGATTTTGTACAGTGTCACATTGTTGTTAGGATTCCCTCCTCTTGAAGTAAAGTTTTAGCATCATCAGCAAATCAGGACTGTCAGACTGTTATGCTTTATTGACTTCCATTAGCCTTTATGACCCTCCCCCACCCACCTCAGTACCTTTACAACCCCACATGAAACACCTCTTGTGGTAGGCTATTCTGAAATATACATTAAAGTTTTCATTTGCCCATATCAGAAAGATTATAATGATAAGAATAAAACCTGACCGCAAATTAAAAATAAAATTGATTAATCTGTGCCAAAAAAGACATTCTTTGAATTGTAATGTCACTGCACCAGTGCTAGACGCATTTCTTGTCCCGGACGCCTCACGCGTCCGATCGTGGTGTTCAAACATACATAGTGAGAAGGGGAACTTATATAGTTGCTGTGCCACCGTCTAAAATGGCCGCCGCATCACGTTCAGACCGACTTGCAGTTCCAAGTTTCGAAAACAGCTGTGACTGTCCGTATTAGACAATTTTTGGTCTCAAAAATACTTCAGATGGTTTTATTAGTGATTGAGGAACATCGTGATCTTAATTTTGTGAATGTTCATGAATAGGTGAGTTTACCAGACCAAATTTTCAAGTGCCGTGATAACGTGTCAACGTCGTGCTTTGAAATCTCGACGTAAGTTATGTTACTTATTTCAAACCAAAAGAAAAAAGTTCTATCTGGTATTAACTCATTAATGTTTGAAGATTTATTCAAGGCTATATCGGTTTTCATTCTAAAGGTAAATAACAACGAAATACAACTCTCAAATTTCTTTGCAAAGATACTGTGTAGCGGGCAAAATTCAAATTTACGTGACGTCACATTCTGGCAAAAATTTTGCAGGTCACGGGGTCAGACTTCCAACTGTAATGGAAGCAAAGAGCTGTGATGTCCAAACCACTTAAAAAAATTCACCATGAAAATGGAACGAAAATACCAAAACAGCTGCAGCACAAATTTCCACCTGAGGTTGCAACCCTCACTATAAACACATTTTAATTTCCGAAACTTGACTTCCATCTCAAACACAACCCGGTTCGGACTTCGCTTCATTCAGAGTGTGCATGCAGTTGTACTAGTAGGCACATATTCAACACCATGTAGGGCTTGCGAGCAGACAATAACACAGTACTTCTTTCCCAAAGGTCCAGTCTACATGTTGGTCTCATGCTGGTCTCTTGCCATATACTTTTAACCACAAAACCAGCAGTTCGCAGCCGCTCTTTCTTCCTCTACGGGCCAATTTATTATTGTATTATCTATTCTAATCTATGTGTAGCAGCAGCATTTTCTCAGCAGGGGGCTGACACAGTAGAATTGAGGACTTGAGGTAAGTCTTACCTACCCACAAAAGCCCTGAAATTCCCTAAAGATGTAGTTGTTGTGGCAGGGCAGTATTTTTGCCCAAATGCTTTTGAACATTTACCCCTGGCTTGCTTTATTCCATCAGATAGGAATAAAAAGCTCAAGGATTTATTTCATGATTTGTATCTGTGAGGGAGTGGCCTGCAAACCCCCATCTTAACCTCACCAAGACCCAAAACGAAAACAAACTTTCGACAAAAAAATATAAAAACATATCTGGTCAATAATCAGTCAGTAATTTTTACCAAGTTTTACAGGTAAGACAGCATTTTATCAACGCAATTTTCACAATTCTGACTGGTAACATCACAAAAGTGACTTCATTTTTTTTTTTTTTTAAGCAAACTGTAAGAAACAGCTTAATGCCTTCGGGAATTTGCCAGGGAAATGCCATTTTGCCACAACAGTGATAATATATGTAAGGGAAGGGGGGTGAAACCTGACAATTGCCAATGCAAACCAATGCCAACTCAAACCTGCTCCTGGGACCATGGTTTAACATCCCCATCTGATGGACGAGAATGTATCCCCCAGTCTTTACTCTTGAGCTCGACAGCTTTCCTTGGTAAAATTTCTTTACACATTTTCTACACACAATTAAGCCCCTATGCATAATACCTAATTGCTACATTATGTGTTGATGAAATCATTCTCCCTTTCCATACTTGACAAATTTAGCTTGTGGTGAGCTTTGTCAGACTTCTCAACTCCATTTGTTATAATTTGGAGATAAGGAACAGGAAAATCAGACATCAGTATTTTCAAGTTGGGCCGATCACAGGTACAGATGCCAATCAGTATGTTGCGGCGCTACGGCTTTGTGCATGAATCCATGCAAAATACGTAAGTGCGGACTTGTGCAGTAAGTGTACTGTGCATGTGTGTCACTAACCTAAACTGTAGGCAGTACTGCTTCCCTCATATACTTCCAATTGGACAATACAGACTACACTCATTTTATGTATTTTTTTCATCAACCCCTTTGCAGAGAAGAAACTTGTAATAGTTTAATATGCTAGATTGTAGTTTAACAATTCACTGACATAATGAATATTGTGTTGAACACATATTTTCAGACAATATCGCGATATCGTTTGGCAATCTACAGAAAAGTGTTCAAGTTTTCGATTGCAAAAATTTCACATTGCAACAACACTACTAAATTGGACAACAGGGACCCAAATACCCCCACGGCAACACATCAAATATTTTACTGAACCAGCCGAATTAGAAAAACTAGAAATTTTCCACACGATTCTGCCGCGATTTGATCCTAGGACTAAAAGATCGCAAGACGTGAACTCTAACCACTAAGCTAACTATCCACCCTTAGTCTGCATTGCTGATTTATGATTTACTAGATCCCTGTCATGCATATAAATTTAAGTTAGTGGCTAATATTTTGCTTCGCTGCCAGTAGTAGGCAGGCTGGTTGATAACTGTTGACAACACGGACTGATAAATATCAGCCAGTCACACACATATGACAACTAAGTCAGTGACATCAGCCCCCATGTATGTATATTGTATAAACTGCAATGTAAACAGTTTCTCTGACTGTAAAAGGAGCTCTCAAATGTTGGGTACATGAAAGCTTAGCATTTAAAGTCTTCACTACTTGCTTGTAGCAAATGATAGCAGTAAACCTAATTTCGGTCTCTATGGTAGGGGGTAAACAGCCTAAACAGATATGGACCATTATAATCACTGATGATTGGATATCGTAAAATATGGCAAACAAATTAACGGTCTATCTAGTACAGCAGACAATCCACAAAGTAGACCAGACAAATTACCGGTATGAGAAACTCGATCACACCGCGAGGAGAAAATGTCTGCAACTACGTTTTGAAAACATACTAAAAAGGATAAACTTTCCATTTAAAGACTTCTAGTCAGATATTGACAGTTACAATGATCATATCTCGTCCAGTTGCAAAACAAAAGTTGACCGTACATATTCCACAAGTTTTCAGATTTTTTATCCCCTTCTACCCTGTTATAACACTGCTTATGACAGGTGCTGTTAAACAAGCTTATGAAAATCACTATAAACATTAGAAAATTTAGAAATGCTGAATTTTATTAGTAATCTGTACGCAGTTATATTACGCTAATGAAAGGAAACGTCCTGCTATAGAATAAATGCATCACTTAATATTCCTGATGTAACAAAAGTCATTTGGCCTCAGGACTTAAGCAATTGTCATTAGTCTTTAGTGTCACAATTATTTTCAATATTTCATCATTATCTTTGATTTTTATGACATAAACAATTATTTTGATTTTTCTTCCATGCAACAAATCAAAACCAGGCAAATCAGTTAACTCCCACTCATACAACCAGTTTACCCGGAAAGCTTAGCTTCAGCACTGAAACATTTAAAATCAGTGAATGACTCACAGATAGAAGGCATTCACAATTTCACAGTCATACTGTTTGATGATGCAGAAACATTGGAAGCAATGCAACTCAGAAACTCTGGGCAGTGCCCCTTTAAACAGGCCACTAATTAAACCAGTCATTAAATACAATGACTGAATAGCAACTTCAGAGTGAAGAGTTTTGAATATGAAAGGGAAGCTGGTCAGTGTCCCAGTGACCCATGAATGGAGTCAGTGGGGAGGACGGTGCAAAAATGATACCAACTGCATTTAGAGAATATCACAGTGGGAGGATTCGTTAGAATACTCATGACAGGCAAGAGTGGAGTAAGGGTAACACTCCCTTAGTTTGACATACTGAAGACAAAAAAATCAAACTGTAACATACTTAACACAGTGTCTCATTCCTCAGAAGGAATTTAAACTGAAAGCTGTGTTCTTTTAATAATCCATTTTTTTTTTTGGTCAAGCTTTCAGTGGTTCAGTTTAGTTTCAACCCTTTGCAAGACTTGTGTTTCTAACCACTGGAGAGAAAGCGTTTCTTATCCTAAGTTCATTTAAAACAAGTTCCCATCATTGCTCCAATGTAGAGGAGATGTAAGATCATTTCATGACAATATCAACAATCAACAACTGTAAAGCAGAAGTAAGCAAATCCACTTCAAATTCACACTTGCATGTCTGCACAACACACACACATTTTTCTGAACTTTACATGCTTCATAAACTTAACTTAATGACACATCCTAACTTAGACAAACAGGGGAAAGAGAATTACCTTTTCTAGCAAGAGAGAAGGCAGGAAAGCTGAGACATCTGAAGACAGTTATGAAAATCTTTTGTCTACCAGACAGTCAAAATAGAAAAAGAAAGTCATTCCACACTGAGATCCCGTAGCACTTCGGAGGATTAATTATCATATTTTGAAAAAAAGATGACCAAGGGCTATCAGCCCCCCACAGGAGGTGAAATGGCTTTCTGAAATCTGAGATAAAACCAACAACTTGTCACCAAAGTAGCTCAGAAATTTGCGGAATGCCGATGCTGGATGCTAATGAGCCTTAAAAGCTTCGTTAGGGAGGCTTGTTTGGGAATTGCAACAACTGTGAAAACAGCTCCCAGCTCTAAGCATGGAGTTTCTAGCTCTGAGAGACTGCTTCCTTTGTAGTTAGCAGAAAAATTGAAATGCCTTTTATATCAAGATTGCAAAGATGGAAAAAGAAATGAATTATTCACTTTTCTTCTCAAGTTTGTTGAGTGTCCTTGATATGGAGACATCAAGCTCGTAAGGCAGCTATTTTCAGAAGGTTCAGTACGAAACTGTACTCTCCATCTTCTACTTGTAAGGGAATTGAAGGGTTGAAGTTATATATTTAAACCTATTCCCATTTCTGGTGTGATATGGTCAGCTTTGCCATTCTGGGCTATACAAGAGCTCTACACTTAGCTGCAGAAGAATGTTCCACAGTCTTTCATTGATACAGATTAGATAAGTGTACAAGAAGTGTACTACGTACAAGCAAAAACGAAACGACGTAGGAGAAAGGTGAACAAAATAAATGCAGAGACTGCAAGGGTAGGGGAACCAGAAACAGGAGTTTCTCTGTGAAGTGATAATCCAAATTCAGTGAGCCATAGATCTCATCATGGTAAAGACTATGATCAGATATTATACTGAAAATCCTGTGTTGGCAAATATTTATCCTAGTTAAGAAAAACACATTTCAGTTTACAATATTCATTTTACAGTGTGTCCCACTCTTGAGACATACAAATTTCTATGGTTGAGTTTCTACTGGTAAATCTTTGCAGGGAGCAACATGTTCATCACTCCTTTGAAAGAAAATTGCACAGAATGTTGAAGTGCTCCTCTTTACTACCATACCTACCTACTGTATAGTTCTTGAGTAAGAGGCAGGTTAATATGAAAGGAAAGGAAAAGGGACAGCGGGGCAGAATTAAGGGCTTCAAAGATTATCAAGATGACTCTAAACATTTCCAAGTCTCTTTTCATAAAGCTTTAAAAGATGAGGGAAAACTTGTGAAGACCAGTAATCAGCAGCAGTAAACATTATTTCATTTCCTTTTAAAATTGTCTGTACACCAGCCGTTGGCATCTTCATTGCATTTCATAGGGCTGCTTGTGCTATATGAATGTATTCAAGTCCACAATTGCTATACATGAGAATCTGCAGGAAACGAAGCATTTCACAGAATTTCATGAAATGGGCCGCAGGGCCCCCGATGGGATCTTGAACCCAAACTTCCCGAACACCCTGATCATTATGAACAATCAACATTGTTACAAGAGATTCTCTAGGAGAAGAAACATTTCGCATAATTCATAAAATGGGCCAAAGGACTCACATGGGGCATCGGAACCATAAATTCCTGGACACCTCAAACAGTGAACGACCCCAAAAACATTGTGTTCAAGGTTCAAGCAATCCATGAAAGGATGTAAGAAGAAAAGCGTTTTCAACAATTGTGGACAGACAGATAGACAGATAGATGCCACATGATCACAATAGCTCACACAAATATGCTGGTATGAGCTAAAAATGATAAACACCACATAGATTATGCATATATTGCAGAATTGTTTTGACAATGTTTCTTTTGTCAAAGTCAAGCTTTCCATATTTCATTCTTCGGGTAACACTACAAAAAGCGAGAGAACTCATGTTGAAGACTGCCTATTTCGAAATTACATTTTTTTTTTTTACCTTTTGAAGATACTCATCTTATCACTTTTTTCCCCACGAGGGTAAAGCCATTCAGTTTAACATTTCCTCCATGAGGGTACTCGTTCCAAAAGAACACATCAAATTCTCGCGCTACTAGTAATCATTCCAGTAAAAGAATTCACTGTGTTTCAGAAGAGACACAAACCACTGGTTTCGTGCGACGTCTTTCCGTGACAGTGCTTGTCCCAACAGTGAAAATCTGGCATCTCAAACGTGTACTTCTCCACGATATGCTTAAGATCCACAAAGTAAAGAGATCCAAAGTTCAAGCCAGCAGAACAAACACACCAAATGCAACACCGCCAGGACAGCCAAGCTGGAGCCGAGTGCAATCCACCTTGTTTATAACAGTCAATGTAAACTTAACATGTAAAACAACAAACCCACACATACCACCATTCAATCCATTCACAGGGATGCCTGAGAGATTCTTCAGCTAATGTTAACGTTCCATAAATCAAGATAAAGGAGCGGGGGAAACAGACCCTTGAAGTTGGAGGAGTGCAGGGTGGAGGGTAACCCGACATTCTTCCTCCCATGAAGGATGGATATGAATGTGGACAGCTGCTCTGGGGTACTCAATCACATCATCATCGACTACTTCAGATTCTCGATGGAATGTCTTCCTTATAGCCACCTTACAAGTTGGTTCAATAACTATGTCCAGTAGGGTGTGAGCAAACTCAGCGACTTGAACACTCGATCCTTCGACTACCATCTACAGAAGGTCCAATGCATAAGAGCAACTGTGTAATCCTTGATACCAGGTCTTGAATGTTTGGCAAACATTTATCAAGTTTTCTGGTAAATTCTGTTTGAATTTTCTTACGTACTTTCTCCAACAGTGACAGGAAGAGTCCATTCTCTGCAAAGTGAGTTTCCATTGACCTATCCCCCCCCCCCCAGTCAAAAATGGCGGCAATTAGGCAAGGTGCCAGATGACCATTTAATTTTGCACAAGTTGAAATGGTATTAAAACCAAGTCTTTCAAAATTCAATCATCAATTAGGTACGCCCCATCTTCACCATAAGGTTGGGGTTTTAGTAGAAGGTTTAAATACAGTGTAGGCCTAAAACGACTTGATGGTACCGGATCAGATACAGTAGCAACTGATTTATGGGTGGTAGATTGCAAAATGCTGAGAGATGCATTAAAGAGAAAAAGGAACAAGACACACAGCTAACCTCAGGGATAAATTTCTTCATCATTCAGTGTCACACAAAATGGTCAAAATGATATGCAAATGCAAATGTGAGTAACAGATGTTGTTTAACTGTACAGAGGAATTTCAAAAAGTTCTCTTACAGAAAACTCAATGAGCTCCCAAACTGCTATGCTAACTGTGAAAGCTGCAACCCTCTAATCAGATCCTAAAATGACTAGGGCTAAATGCCAAAATGAATAGGCCTGATAAGTACCTGCAACTGAACTATCACATTAAGATCTACTGGCTCATCAATTCTCTAAAAATTTGTTAATTAGAAGACAAAATTCACTACGAAGTTTTACATGGTACAGGAATGACAGTGAAAGTTTTGACTGAAGGATCACCTTCTAAAAGCTTAGTTGATGAGTTTAAAACAAATGGTCACTATCAGCTACCAACAAGACAGTCAATCCCATCGATAATTTGGCTTTGTCTTTTCAATGACAGCAATTTGCAAGAAATTGGGGAAATTAAGTTATAACTGTTAACGAGCTTTACTTGCCAGAAACAGTTGAAAAATCTACTGTATCTAATGTGTTAGGGTTTCATTGATCCTTGTATGGGTGCAACCACACACTCGTAAAAATTACAAGACAATTTTCAAATAGTTCTGAAAACAAAACAAAGGAAAAGGTCAAGTATTTCAGGCTTGAATGAAGAAGGAACTTTAAAACCACAACAAAAGCCAATAGTGCTTCAACAGTAGGTTGCGAAAAAGACTACATACTTCTGTGTAGTCTTTATGCAAAAGAGGTCAAAAGCATGCAGCACAAATTGACTCAACAACCAAATAATTGGGAAAAACGTTCCAACTTGGACAGAAAAAACTTAGGAATAACTTAGAAGATTACATACAGAGGAGTTTTAGAGGGGTAAATTCACATCTCAACAGTGCTCTCTCTTGACTGAAGTTAATGTTCATGGTCTAAATTTCTGCCAAATTCAACTTCGACCTAGAATCTTTCTCTGCTGGCTCATACGGGGGAGGACTGCTTTGATAAGTTTGCACGGTCTCTCTCTCTCTCGACTACCAATCCAAATTCCAACGGTAGGACTTACCATACGATTGCCTGTCCTGTTGTAAAACCGATATTCTGTTTGTAGTAATAAAGGATCCTTTCTTCACAGAATAGAAGGGAAGGGTGTTCCTTTAAGGTGCTCTGAGGTAGTACTGGTAATTTCTTCAATGTGTCTTTAGCTCTTTTATCGCTGAAATCACAAGACAAACAGTTAGGTGTGAGACAGTTACGAATGAAGACGAAACGAAAACCTCTCGCAAATCTGAACTTGCAAAATTTGATACTTCATCCTGTCAATCAACATTGTTTTTGGTCAAATAGTAGTAAGAATTAATCAAAGGTATAATGAATATTCATGATCATTCATTCAAGAGACATGTGGAATACGACTTAAATTGATGTGTAGACAAATTGATGAACAGATAGATATGTATTACAATGAAAACGGCAGTAGAGCTGTAAAGTGAAAGACGAAATGCATGCTGAAGTACTGAAAGACAGGCAATGGATGATAGCTTAGAAAAAACAATGCAATAGTCTTAATGATGAAATTATATTAATGTAGATATTAATGTAGTATTTTGCTACGGCCAATCCACAGAAATTTCAGGCACAAAAATGTTTGGCGTAATAGCAGCATAATTCCAATATATCCAGTATTTGGTCCTACCCCATGGGAATAGTATAATAACACCTGTTGACTAGGATTACCTGCATACCACAGGGAAGGAGGTGAGGGAATTTGACCAAGCACTACCAAATAACAATTGAAAACAAAAATCTACAAACCTTCTGTAATCTCCATCCACCGCCTGTAGTACGTAAGCTGCTAGTTCAAATGCTGTCTCGCTGTCCACTTCAATCTCCCCCTGAAGAAAGGAAAGAGTGAGATGTTAAGATATTGATGTTTCTGCAGAAGTTACTAAGGGAGCCCTTTCAGAGGCCACAGTGCCACCAACAAACCATGACATAGACTGCCAAAAGAAGTACATTCTGCACTTCACACCTGCTAAGGGTTGGACTTGCAAGTTACAGACAATGAAGACCATTCTAGACCTTGGAGGGAGTTTGGACATCTTGAAGTTACCATTGGATACTTGGCTTGCTGAGGAGATCCATCTTTTGGACAATGTTCTAAACATGTGAACATGCTGAAGATGACGAACAACACTTGCTTAATCTGATCTCCTCAGTGCTCAGATGATGCTTAGCCTTGGAGCAAACTTGCTTTGAATGCTGTTTGAACATAAAGGCAGTCCTATTGAAAGCTGTTACTGGAAACATGTTTAAAGGAAAGAAAGTCAAGCAGTTACAACCTAGGAAAGACATGTGCCAGGAAAAGATATAAGGTATAGTCAAAAAGGTCATCAACATAGCAGATCTATAATGAGCATAACAACAACAAAAGGCTCACCAGTAAATTTCCCAAAGAGGTTCAAAAAAAGAGAAGCAAAATCACAGAAGGACAACAGTCAGATTGGCAGACAGACAGTCACCTGTAACCTGTGGTAGCAGTGTGGAATTATTCTGCATTTTGTCAACACAAATTCAACTTCCTGAATATGTAACAGTGTATCCTAATCAGGTGGTTCCGACAACAACCATGACAACAGCAGATAGCAACTATTACGTCCTTCTTCCGAGTAAAGTCGCCTCATTAATCCCAACAGGAACCCACTTCAAACAGTGATTTTCAACCTGTTTTATTTACATTAAAAACACACCATGAATCCTAACAATTTCCACCAAAATATTTGACACTGCAAGAGAGATCTCTAGCGCACACAGAGATACAAACAAACCCACAGTGCAGGTAAACACAGGGTAGCATTCCAAAGAGAGCAAAATTATAGAGTGAGCAAAGATCTAAAAGTTGGTATGGACATCCCATTGGATCTTTCCCAAGGAAGAATCGGGGCAAAGGGCCTCTTTGTGGGTTTTTCAAAGTTTGCTTAGTTCTTAACATACAGTAGCTGTCAACCAACAAGCCAGCTTCAAGGACTTGTTGAAATGTTAATTTTTTTTTCTTTTTGCCTATGCGATTAATTTTTTAGTGGTTTTTTCCCTAAAACCAAACAGTGGACTTTGGTGGACTTTTGCAACCTTGATGGAATCATGTACAGTTGACCTTCAAGTTAACATACAGGCAAGTGTCCCATTCACAGCTTTTTCCAAGTATATAGGTTACATTTCCTACAAAGGAATGCGAACTATGCATCCTGATTTCTAAATTTGTTTAATGGCAGATCACACACTGTGACCTTTAGACCTGTTTCACATTTCCTGTGTACCAAAGAAATACTATCATTGATTTATGGTCTCCCACTTCCAGTTCCAAGAAATAACAGTTCATCCAAATGCTGAGAAATTTGTCACTTTTTATTTCCCTTTATCATCATGTCAAGGAACAAACCAGTAGCTAACACATGGCTTAAACTTGTGCGGTAATAAAATTTAATAAATTTCTATCATAAAAGTACATAAAACCACTAATATGTCTGAATTTCCAATTATACAATAAACTGCATGACATTGCAGTAGTGCAGTCCATACTCCATAGACTATCACCAATAACATGGCAGGAACCTTACTCTTGAACCGTGATTATAAGATATTGCACTTGACATATGACTATTTCCACAAGTGTTGGACTCAAACATATGTTTACACAAGTGGGTTGAACTCAAACATAAGTTGCTATGGAAACTTAGGTTCAAAAGAAAAAAAGTTAGCAAGGTATTACAATTTATGAGTTTTCCCACCATTTTCCTGAAGGTATGCTTAATAATATAAATCCCAAATATATATATTGCTGGGTGATGGTTTCTAAATGCATGGGGTCCTCACCTTGATCAGACATAGCCACTATGAGGGCAATGTCAAGAGGGACACTAGTTGTCTCTGGGTGCAATTCTTGTGTGGAGGCATGCAGATGAGAAGCCAACTCATAGTTGTAATTAGAAATTCAACCATGGCTGACAATTTGGTCTTCACTCTTTAATTTTCTGGAATTGTTAGATGGAGTTACCGACTGCCAAAACAACAATTATATTTAGCTACTTTGAATTCCATCAAACTGACTGGCACTAGGCAAGTCTCTGACAAAAGATCTTGGGATAAAATAAAAAGGCTAATAGTGCGATACTTCCTTCAAGATGCATGGGGAAAAAAAGGCATATAGAACCAAAAACCTGATAGATGGGCAAGTTGGGGGTGAAGTTAGGACGACTATTCATGTTACTACCCATCTGATGATCTCCATTTTTATATTTCTAATTTTCACAACCACCTTAGCACATTCTTTCACGCAGAGTCACAAAACAAAAGTCTTTATTTACATTTTAATCATTCACAAGTCCCACCCTCCTGTACAAATATTAATACTGACTATTCGTGTGTCAAGATTCAATAAAGCGTACTTTACTTGAACTGAGTACTGCACATACGTGCTGGCAGAACAAAACTTGCAGGAGGAGTAGGCTGCACTGTGTGTTCAATAGGGCTTTCGTTACATGTTGCCATGCCAACCTCAACAGCCGCAGTTCAAATCGCAATTAGTCCCATGCGGCTTTGCCTAGCTGCTTCTGCACAAATCAATTTAAAGGAGCATACCTGTCCAACATAATGCTTTTTTTTAGCATACTGAGTCAATTAATATTTTGTCCAGTTAAGAGGAGAGGGGAAGAACTTATTTAAAACAGATAAGTATTCATCACTTAATAAACTGTACATGGGTAACATTGTATTCTCCCAATTTAAAACTTAATTTTCATTAATTTATTCCTCAATTTAGCACTGACTAAAAGCTATTGGACAAATATGTAGGCCCCGACAGTAATATATCCGGATCCTAAAATCTCACGACACTGTGTGTGTAAGTAAGAAATATGAACAAGCAGAACAAACACTTATTTCAATATCAAAGTCTTGTACGTTGAAAATGATGCATTCACTTCAGATTCAAATCAAACACTGTGAGTAAATCAGTCAAATTTACTACCACAGTACAGCAATTGGAAATTGAATTAATGGATTAAAGATATTCCTCTCACTCAAGCTGTATCACATTCTACCATACATCTCCTTGTTTCATTTGGCACCTTTTTGCTTTCTATGTTCTCAGATCTATAAATTCAGAATGTGTACAGATGGCAGAGATGAACAGGGTCCACTCACAACTGTTACCGTCACTGATCTTTGACAAGTCACAACACTGATCAAGGACAACGGTCAATCATTTGGTGGATGACCCAATGAAAGAGACATCCACTACCGTAAACAAACACTGAAAAATTTGCTGCTGACACAGTAGTGCCAAATGACAGAGATAACCTTTGCACAGACAGATGAAAAATTACCAACCTGAATCCTCAAGTTCGACTAGGTTTCACAGACTTCAAACATGACACGTCTCACATCTGAGTGTAATCACGTTTCAATGTTTCCTGTCCCATGTTTCATCTTAATGCAACTTACTTTGGCACTCAAAGGCATTTGACTGCTTTTGGTTTTATTAATGCCACAATTACGTACCAATTGCGTTCATTACGTCCAGCCAATTACGATCACAAACTTTCATTTTACTTTTGAATGAAACGCAAACACTTTACCCAAACAAAGTAATGTCAACATTTACGAAGAAATACACCACCTGCAAGAGTTGATGCTGAAAGGAATCGAAACCAACACAGCGAGGATAGAATGTGAAAGCTTCCAGAAATTTGCTTTTCCTTGCAAAATGAGCAAAGGCAAGAAAAAAAGAAGAAATGAATACACCTTAAAAAAAATATATAGTTTTACCACCAGATCATTAAAATGATACTTGCTATATTTGGCCTGTTCCCTTTAGCACTATAAATGGTCTATCCTTTACTTACAATAAAGACCTTGTGGCGCTTAGAACTAGAAACCATAATCCACTTTGAAGATTCCCTTGGGGTTGCCTGTGGGATGGGATTTAACTTGTTCAATCTAATCAATGCAAGCACTAAGCATAATTTTTCTCAATTTTTACCAGTCTGTACTTCTTTATGTAACAATGACTTTGCTTTTCTGTGTATTAATATTTAAGAATATAAATACAACGCTAAGTAACATAGAATACTGCTTAAAGCAACTGGTGGCACATCATCAAGGAGCTCTATTATATTTTCGCGCTCAGTTTGGCATATGGTACAATTATTCGAAGGAAAACTGTAAGGAGAGAATATACTTCTCTCTATCTGTTTTTCTTTTCTTTTTTTTTTTGCTTTTGTCTTCCACCTTCATCTTTGCAATCTCAGCACATTTGTGTTGGGACGTGAAAATCTGATCATGCGTTACACTTTTAAAAAGTCGGTAGAACATTACCATCAATAAATTAATGGTGTTAATGCCAACCAAAGATGCACATTATTACAAAAAAAAAGGTAAATTGCCACACAATTTATGCAGTATATGAACCAGTTTGATTTAAGTTCATCTATGCCTTGGGGTTGGAGTTTCATGTCAAGCTGGTTACTCCAATATACTCTCACATTACAGCTTTCATTCACCATATTAAAACCAAAGACTATTACACAATCTCTGTATTCCCACTATTAAACATGCCTTATGTCGGCCATACGTTTTCTGTGGCATAGGCCTATGACCATTTAGTATGTCTGGTCATGAAGAGACATTGCTCGCACGAGAAGAATGCAGGAGTACCTACCTCATGCTGAATTCATATTAAAAAGTCTACCTTAAACCCAATCATCTAACTTTTAAGAGGGAAGAAATGCTAGTCTGACAATCAATCACCTTAAAGGGGCTCATTGAGTTGATATCAGTAAAGATAGCGGTGATTTTGAAGTATACAAACACACGACAATACTCACAATTAGCATAATTAATCAAGTTTCACATCCAATAGTTATATGAAAACTGTCAATTTTTTTCGAATTTTTGACCGTTATTTGCTCTGATTGTGTGCATGTGAATGTAGTAATGTGAAAATGTCTGGTCACAAAGTTTCAAAAACCAAATTTAATCGTTGGTTACTCACTCATTAATGTTCCAACGTATGTAAAACTTCGGGATCCTTTTAGTTTGACGTGTTTGTCATTAGTATGTGAAGGAAACTTGACCGGTTTAGAAAAATTGAGTGAATTTCACAAAACAACTCAATGAGCCTCTTTAAAAGCCACCACTTTTTCATTCTAAAGGGAACTTCTAAACAAACAGATAAGACTTGACATGTTCCATCAACTTACCTTCCAGTAAGGTGACAATAATATTGGACCCACAAATTATCTCTGAAGGGATTTTAATCACATCTGCACATTAACTGCAATATATTTAACGGTCAAACAATTTAGACTGCAGTTTCTCAACTATTCTTTGCAAAAATCCTCCCAAAATGATTGACCAAACACCAACAACAAAAATACACACAAAAATTATTCATCCTGAAAGGAAACAAGTTCAGATACATTTGGACTTCTTATCAAGAACAATCCACATGCCAGCAGAACAGCGGTGGTTTGTGGGAAATTTTGCGTTCAATAAAAGATCCTACTCCTTCCTAAACATTAATAATGGCACCCTGCTATTTGACCTCACAAAGTTCATAATTATTTACAGTGTATCAATTTGATACCCACTCAAGGAATCACAGAAGCAAGCAGGAAACTGGAATCTTGGTGATAAAACTTGGACGCAACTCTTTGCATGGGTGTCTAGAGCTGTCTGTCTTTGAATTGGTTTGATATGTTCAAAGATGATGGAAGGAACTTCCTCAAAATGAATAGGCCCATCTTCACTCAAACTAGCTTTTGTTCAAGTGGTCACAGTTAGAAATAAAACTGAAAGTGAAGATGGCATAGGTAAACCTGAGAGTTCCTACAGAAATGTAGAAGGCAGGAAACAAAGAACAAACAAATGGAGGTATGGTTGGATGACAAACTGAAAACAAAAGCTCTCAGAAAATAACAACGAATTATGTCCCCTGCAAAGAAAGCCGGTACTTCCAATTTATCCAAAGCAGGTGACACAGGGAAATTCTTCCCTGTTCCCTACCTGGCCAGGAACAAATCCTTAGTAGGCAGGAATGTAATAGAAACCACACTGAAAGGGTTAAATAATATCTAGAGGTAGCAATTAATAGGCTGCAGTAAGAAGACCCAAGGTTACACTGAAATATGATCAACTATGCATGTCAGAAAACTGCTAAAAACATCTCACCACTGACATAATTTATGAATAATATGAGAAACTACTGTGAAGTGTACCTGCCAGAGCAAGTTTGGAATCAGTGTTCCTTCTGAGAAATCATCCATTGGGTCAACACACCCAATATGAGGATGTTTGATTCGAGAGTAAGTTTTTTCATACAACTGTGCATGTACAGGGCACACTGTATTGCACATACTGTAACGAATTGACTTCTGGAACCAGAATGAAACCGATTTTTTTTTTCTTCATGTTTTCCGCACAAACATCAATGGCATCAGTCTTCAAAAGTCATTGCATAAAAACTGCACCACAGTGGCCTAAAAGAAATGTTGTTTGGGATTACATCTTTCTGTGCACATAAAATGTGAATTCACTATGTTCCATATCTTTCACTCTACAGGTACAAAAAAGGGCATCAATTCTGAAAGTCGTAACTTGGAAGATAACCTACAATGACTGAGTATGGAAACAGGCAATTTTGTTCCTAGGGAACACACAGATAAATAGGACAAAATGTGAAATAAAATATTGTTTTCTACTGAGTGAGGTAATTTGTGAAGTCTTCTTTGCAGTCAAAGCAATTTGCACACATAATCTTCGCAGGGGCTGCATGCTTACAGCTGGTTCGGAAGGAGACTTCAGACCATAGTAAGTCCAGTCTTCCTTTAACACAGCTAAACTAGATCCACAGAAGTCACCTCTCAATATTAACATGAAGACTGCCCACCAATGACAGAAGAGTTCATTTTTTTATCTTGCACTTAAAGGGAAATAGGGCATTAAGAATATGTACCAACACGACATACAAAGAAAATAACTTTTTAATCATTGTTTTAGTTTTAATCATTCAAGTCTCATCAATAAACATCTTCAAAAGCTTCATCTCATCAAAACATTATGCAGGTGATGAAGATGTACCATTTGGATTTTGGGAAGTTGAGTGATTAAATTATTGTTCAGCAACAAATAACTGAATTTCTATCTGTGAGAGACTTCTTTCTTGAAAAGGTGGCTACTGTCCTTCCTTCTTGTGAATATTCCATCATTCTATGTCCACAAACATTGGTGGTTTCTGTAAAGCGAATCTCTACTTCCCTTTAAAGTAGTCTTGCTAAGACCGTAGCACTCATGTAGAAGCAGACGTGCCATGCTTTCTACTCGATACTAGGGTCTTGTACATTTTTTCCACACTATCTTAAATTTTTCTTTATTTTATGGTACATTTGCTTTGGAAATGTGAAGGAACCAATCAGGTTTGATAATTTAGTTCACACCGTTAATAATAATAAGGATGTTTATCCATGATTTTTCCATGGAGAACAATCAATCAGGGTGAACAGTGACCAAGCATTTTACTGTGACTGTATGAGCATTACGTGCATGGGGAAACTGTGTCATATGAATGAAGCGTTTTGCACGTGGTTACGCCCCATTTTTGACAAATGTCCGAGACCTTTGCGACGAACAGATCCTCGGATACGCATAACTTGGTTGGTTAGAGGTCTGTGTTCGTGTTAAGGAATTGAACCTGAGAAGGAAATTCCTCCCTAAAAAAATTTTGGGAGGGATTATCAAAACCAAGGAGGGAGTTGTCACTTGGTAAAGATTATATTGCAATCTACTATGTGTATTTATAATTGTAGCTGTCAACTTTAACATGTTGCATAGGATTGAAAAATGAATTACTGTTAGAACAGGGCAAGTATAATCATTCATTAGCAGGTGAGGGGACTGTTTCGTGTGTAAATCAGGCCTTTTTTTTTATGATGCTCCTGTGGGCAGGATGCCTCATCCTAACATATGAAATACAAAATTGACAGATAAAGTATCAGCTTTGGTAAACCAACCTAACATTCTTCTAAAGATGAAACACTATATTGCTGCATGAGTCATGCGCTGAAGCTCTCATATGTTCATACCCATTCTGAGAAAAAGTTCAACCACGATATATCCTAGAAACAATGCTCAGCGCTCACAATATTTCCCAACAACCCACTGGTGTGGGTATTCACGAGTGTACTCACTGCTTCACGAATGCATACATTTAGCCTACATGTAAAAGTTCCATAGCTCTGCTTCAGAGACTATAAATCAACGTTCAACTAACCTCGAATGATCTACAGTACTTTCCACTTTGTGGGCCAACATTATACTGATTACCATGACTCCATTTTTTTTTGGACTCACTCAACGATGGGCAACATATTCATAAACTTCTGTATTGACTGAAGATTAAAGTGACTGCAACTGTATGGAAAAAAAAAAAAACAAATGGTAAACTTGTATGAAGTGAACTTTTCTTTACTTTTACACGTACACACGAGGTTGTTTTATGAATGGAATACGTCAATCAATGAACAACATTCCTAGTATAAGGCCAAGCCTCTATGATCAATATGCAACAGTACATACTGTAGGTCATCTTGTGCACTATCAACAACATACCACTCAAATCATCACTCCTCGATTGGTATCTGAAATTATTTTATTCACAAAAACGAAGCACTAACTTCACAAATAAATAATCTACGAATAATCTAGTTACTGATCACCTAATTGCAGCATCAGTGATCAGCTGTTTTGACTAACTGAATATTCATTTCCAGCATACTTCCCATTTCCATCGGTGTGTTTAAAGAAGTGCATGGTTAAATTACATGAAAACTGTCAACAACTACGTTACAGTATGTCACACTTTTTATCATTTTGTTATAAGACTTTGAAATCATATGGCAGAACTTACCACCTCAAAACTTACTTATTATCCCAAACTGCATGAACGGTGCAATTCAAAGACAAACTTTTTGGACTAGAAATTTGACTGTTTTTGTTTTTTGCCTGTACACACAAATCACTTTCACACCCCTGGCATGGAATACACTTTACAACAATGGGAAAGGATAACTAAGTCAGTTGATTACGATTAGTTGCTCCAGACTTGGGATGCCCAGATGCCCAGAACTTCCCAACTTGAAAAGCAGCATAATGCGGCTTCTGAATTTTGACCAAGTGTGACCATGTCCTGAATTCTGCAATATTTGGTTGGGGTACATGTGATCATTTGAGGGGATGCAAACAGTGCATGACTACTCACAAACATCGGAGACAAGACATGGGAGAGCTGCAGTGCCTCCTCCATTATCTCATCCCTCTGTCAACTGCTTCAGTCAACAAACACATGAATGAGTGAAAGGAAGTAAAACTGGAAAACACACCAAGGCCTGGCAGCAAAGCAAATACCATACTGTTCACAATAAAGATTGTGAGGAACTAACATCGCAATTCTTATGAGGGTATCACAGATTCAGGTCAAAGGTCATCATCAAAGTAATTCTCACTTCCAACCTTTCTAAATCTTTCCCCTCACTTTTACCCCTTTTTCCCTTTGTCACATTTTTTCCCATTGTCACATACAATTTTTCCTAACATTGCCGCCTCTTCTTTTCAACAGTAACACCCTCTAACTCTGTGCTGACCTTTTCCTCTCACCCTCTCACCCTCCCTTCCATTCTCTTCCATTCTCATCATGTCTCAGTCTTACCCTTCTCTACCCCCCTTCCCATCCTTCCCTTCCTACTCCCATCTTATCACTGTCACATTTTCTAGACAGTGTCACATTTCACTAGTCACTTTTGTCCTCTCTGCTCACCACAGTTTGTCTTATGTCACAAATTTGTCCTCACATACATTTTCTCCTCACTTCCTCAGTCACTTGAACTCCTATTCTTCCAGACCCCACTTCAAGGTTCCTTGTTGTGACTGAAATGATTCCCTTCACTCTCTCACTTCACTCTCCCCCCCCCCCCCAGTTTCCCCTCACTCAGACCCACCTCTTCTCAAATAAGGTTTAAAAAAATGTGCCACAGAAGACAACCCAAACGAACTTGCGTCTGATAGCAACTCCTTTATATTGAGAACTTACAACCTTATTCTTGCACAGCAACACAGTTTTGTCCCAACAACAAGCCCCAAAGAATTATCAAAATGCTGTAAGAATGCCAAATAGGTTCTATACCACTGACACATGAAATATTACAACTTATCAAGGATATTTCATGTGGACTAAGCAGGAAACATTTGACGTCTAACGTTTTGAAGGCAGACTGTAAGCACAGTAGCTTAGTTCTGAAAACACGCTAAGCTCATATCCCCAGTGGAGGTTTCTATCATTAAAATTTTTATTAAAATTTCCAGTCTGTTTGGCTCAAATAACTGCAGACATGGCTGACAATTAATAAGACAGCAATAACTCAGAAAATTTGCCAACTGCGAAGGGTATTTATACATCAACGAAATCGCCCACATGGATTACGTCAAATACCATGTGGTATTTTGATCAAAATCCCATTTAAAGAATTAGACATTAAAAAAAAGTACTGTACAAGGCAAGGTCTCTTCGGTAATTATCAAGTCCTTTTGGAGTACTTTGTCAGAGAAAATATGGGTCTTCATACTGCAAGTTAGGTTTTATGGGTTGACAGGTTAATCTCCTTTGAGGGGGATATAAACTTTCAAGGTAAGAAAGATTCATGGCTGTAATAGACAGTGAGTAAACATCTTCCTGTATGAGTCATCATAGCTGACTCAAATTCAACTCTTGGATTACCTATCAGCTCTACTAATATGGGGAAATATCTGCAATGAATTAACTTACTTTTTTTCTTCATAATTTTTCCAAGGGGGGTGTATAGCAAACTGTAGCATGTATTCATGAGTAACTACATAAAGTAGCTACCGCTTGCCCATACCATGGAGCTACCACATGGTAGCTCCATGCTCATACTTATACATCATTTACAAGGTACATTATTTAACAAAGCTCCATGAACCCCTTAAAATAAAAGTGTTCTCACACCGCACCCTCTATGCTCTAGATAGGCCTTGTTTTACTTTCACTCCTACGCACTACTCCGAAACACAAGTTTTCCCACTGGATAATTATGGACCTATGTCTACGATGTGAATATCCCAAAAGTTACATGGCTTGAGTATTTAAAATGGTGACAGTATTTATCAGTCTTCACACATCCACAACATCTTTTTCCACAATGCTGGCAATGATTGGTGACCTTTCACACTACTTAAAAATAGTGCAATGGTCAAGATCTCTAACAGCAACAAACCATGTGCAACAACTCCGAGTACTGGTATGCTGTACCCTTTGCTGTTCCATAATCTCACTTCAACTTTAACTGTATTGAACTCTTAACTTTTATTCTTCATCACTTGCAAGAGTGACCACACAAACTGTTAAAACATTAACTGGGTTTGAAGTTCAGGTATATAAAGATCAAAGAAGATCTTGTCCAGATTCAAAGGCCTTGGTCCCTGAAAACTTTTTCAGCTACTAATAGTTTCCCCAACAGGTACTTGTGTGGGTATTCTAGAGTGACTTTACTTATACCTTGCTCACACCTATGCATTGTTAAACAAGGCTCAATAAACCCTGAATAAGTTGTTCTCACACCGCGCCCTCTACGCTCTAGATCGGCCATGTTAAACTTTTGCTCCTACGGTGCAAATTTAGTGATTCAGCAGAAACAGTCTACCTTTTATTTTCTGTTTCCTTAGCAACAGTGTAAAGGTATTTAAAGATGTGCAAAGGCACAGCAAGAGTGAATTAGTGTTGCTAATACATGCAAGTGGAGTGTGGTGTGAAGCTGAATATATTGCCCAGCGAAAGTTTTTGTTTCAAACCAAACAATCTACCAATCAATCACTTTGGATTAAAGAGTTACAAGGTGTTTTTTCTTGAAAATTCACATCCAATGACAGTAAAAGCATACCAACACCACACTTTAGTTACTTGTCCCTACTTTTTGCCCTTTCCTATCAATGAGCGTTACCGTAACAGTACTGATTTCTACAATGAATACTTCCTTTAGGCAGGTTTCCACTAATGTACAATGAAGTATTATTGAAAGGCTTGCCTTTCAATGACAAAACCTTACATTTTACTGGTTCATGGCCTATATCAACACCGTTGTTCTAAGGCGCTGCAGCTTTTTCATTTAGTAAACATAGCATTTATCAAACTGCATTCAATCTAGGGAATCATATATTGTACTTCAAACATGGGGACTGCATTCAGACACAGAATTCTCATTTCCTATTGTATATACTTCTCACAATGTCGACAGCGGCACCTCCCTGCTTCACAGTTCAAGGGCTTTCCATCTGCCATCATCATCCTTTATATCATCAGATGGTTGTTAGCTTTCACAGCTTCTGTCACCGCATTTGAACAGCAACACAAAGGTGACTATTCTCAAACATTTCAGGGTCTGTGCCTTTAATAGAACTGGTGAAAGTTAAAGGCCACCAAACAATTAAAAGTTAAGGCACTCATTAGGCATACCAACAGACCTACAGTTGGATTGGAACAGTAAATCAGTCTGTCTGTGTGTACTTCTTAAAAAATATCACTATGCCCTTTGTTCATAAGAATATCTACAACTCAATATTTGATCTGTGGGAGGAACAAGTTTGATCTCAAAAAGTTTGATCACTGAGTCCAAAGTGCCATGGAGCAGGGGTACTATGTTTAGGTTGTTGGAACTCTATTTCAGGGAGGTCACACATTTGACTCTATAATGTACACCTTAGGATTATTCTAATATTGTTTGAGATTCATATTAAACTGTGTGGCACATATTCTGCCAGGTAAACAACATTTATGTTCTTTGTGTAACACTTCAAACAAGAAGGCAATCCACAGAGTTGCCTATCTCATTGCCAGCATGTACATTGATTTCAGTACAGGGCCTGCAGTGGGAATTTGTAATAGTTTATTGCTAAGTGCTTACAAAACTATTTCCAGCATATCTTGAGAAGTATTTGAGCATTTAATGAAAAAGTTTGCAAAAACTTACCTGAGAATGAAAAATTTCAAGGTATACCACTTTTGTAGTAAAGGGAGTGAAATTTGCTGATTTTTTAGAAAATAGAGCTAATTTTGCCCCAAAATTTTTATTTCCAGCACATCTTGAGAACTATTAGATCAATTAACTTACAGTTTTGTAAGTACTTACCTGAGAACACATTGTTCACCATAATATTACTATAATGGTAAATCGAGTCAAATTTGCTGGTTTTTTGAGGGAAAAAAACCCAATTTTGCCCCAAAATTGCTATTTTCAGCATATCTTGAGAAGTATTTGAGCACTTAATACAAAATTTTGCAAAAACTTACATGAGAATGAAATATTCAAGGTATATCACTTTTGTAGTAAAGAGAGTGAATTTTGCTGATTTTTGAGAAAAAAAAAGCCAATTTCACCCCAAAATTTGTATTTCCAGCATATATCGAGAGAACTATTAAACCAATTAACTTTGCTAGGATGTAAAAATGTTCAACACAACATTTAGAGAGACTTTGCTTCATCATCCCAATTCCATTTTTGGTCCAAGTAGTGATGAAATTGTCTTTACTCCATATATCATCAACACAGTGACCTCTGAGGGGGGAGCATTGGTCTGGAGCCATAGTCTCATGGTCATTTACTTCTAAAAGAAACTGTCACTGAGACCTGTCTCAAAAATACCGACAGAAAAGATGACCAGCTAGACCTTGAAAGACAAAACAGTTTCTGGACAAACTGTCTATCCTAGGATGGAAATGCTGAAAGATTATTTCTCTTATCTGACACAAATAAATGACAATGATGAAATTTTTTGGTTCCCAGCTCACCAAGCACCTGAGGCTAGGTTTTAACATTGAAATAACAGTTAATAGTCCTGAATACCACAGGATAAAGGTCAGAGGCATATTATGACATACTGGGATTACCCAGGAAGTTTCGTTCATCAGTTTTTAGTTTGACTGATTCATTTGAAGTTAAATGCTTTCTGGATATCACAGAAAGAGCTGGATATCTCTCTACCTAGTCTACTGTATCCTGCTGTTAACACAGCATCTACATTGTGTTTAATCCACATTTTACCCAGGAGACCAACCTTTCAAGTAGCACAGCAATTTAGGCCCATGTGTTAGCATTTGCATCCATTTGAACCCGGTCCAAAATTCATATCCGGATACCCAACTTCCATGGTAGGTCAGGTGCACGGGTGTCCGTAAAAATAACTTCATTCAGGCTCCGATTCCATTGTGGAGTCGTAAAACTTCATTTTGCTTGAAAGTTAGGATAACACCATATATCTTATACGATGTGCAGGCATGAAACTGAAGTTGCTCTTAGTGGAAAGTGCTGAATCTTACCACAAGTTCAGAGTATGTTGATGAAACTTTGAATATGGGTAAGCAACTTCAGAGGCGGGTCCTGGCATCATCGGTCGGGTACCTGGATACCCAATGGAAACACTACCAGGTGTATTATGACCTTTTTATTTTGGCACCGAACTGAGACATTGTCTCTCGTTCCTCATGCTGTAAATGAACATCACCATAAACCTTTCACACAATGGACCATGGCCAAATGGGAAGGGGGCCCTCGTCCGTCATTAGGCCGAGCAGGACCAGAGGCGGTGTTAAAGGTTACAAGTGCTCTTGGCATGGTAGATGGGAGTGCATTTGTTTTGTCGCGACAGGTAGGTGAGAAGAAGTAAATATGGAGAATTTAAACCATGACTGTGTTGCAATAGGATGACGCCACCAACAACCTCACCAGAAACAATTGTTCCTCCACAACTCATTGGTGTGGGTATTCACAAGTGGCTATACTTACCCCTTGCTTCACTAATGCATACATTAAACCTTGCTCTAAATGTCCTCAACATGAATTCTAGAACCATGAACTCTATGGTGTTGCCCGCCCTTGTTAGCCTTTCCTTCAAGTCTCTACGACTTCTCTGACACTGTCCTCCTTTTTTCGCAAGGGGCACACTATGTCTACAGCATGATGTGAATTCATCAGTTTTACTTCTTTTCAGATTATCACACCAAAAACTTTTCACGAATTATCAAATCATACAATTGCATTCTGATAGCTATAACTTGATGAAAGTTTTAAAAATAAAACAATGATTTGTACTTGAAGCTGTGGAGAGATGTGGGAGGGGGGTCTCCTCTGGAGGGAAACACCAGACACAGGGGTTGACAGATGGGAACATGTGTGGCAACAAGTCATAGCAGATGGCATTTTAAACTATATTGACTATCTGTCAACCAAACATGTGTTTCAGATATTTCACTTGATTCATGTAAATCCTCATGGCGAACAGTTAATTTGTCCAACCATGCCAATCAGTCAAATAAAAGCAAAATTTAACTCAAGCTAAAATTATTGCCAGTGACCTACACAATTATCAAACATCAAACTTTTGAGCTTTTGCACTGTCACTCACATTGGCATGCATACATTTCTTCTTCTTTTTTGACATTTTTATTGCAGGAAGGGGAGAGGAGCGATGGGTGGAAAGAAGAACTAGTCAGTCATCTATCTATTAGTGGGCCCCAAAACTAGTCAGTCATGGATACATCAGTGGGCCCCGCACTATTGCCTACTTTCTGGTTAACCACTCTTTTAGATCAGTGCTGTAGTCCATAGACTACGCCAGGCCGACTGCCAAAACAGATGTGATCAATTGTGACAAATGTCTTTCACTCTTATTTCTTGCACAAGTTCATGCAAAATAATCTGCAATAATAACAGCAGAATTGTAGGTCTGAATTATCTAGTTAAGCATTTTCATAACGATGGATAGTGAAAATGACTGCAAATTTAATTTCATCATCAAGTGGAACAAGGAAGTAGTCAGTAAAATTTGACCAATATGATCAACTTTTATTCACGATGCAACACACAGAGAGAAAAGGACAAAAGATGTCTGAACAAGACACACAATACAACTTACACTTTAAAAAACTGAACTTTCAAGGAGGATAGAGAGTTGTAAAATATATCTTACATAACTTTTGGCTCTTTCTCCAAATCAAGTAGAAACGTATCTTTTTAGCAGACTGGTAGTAAAAAATGATCTGCCAATGACAAATTTTGTTAGAGAGCACCCCAATGGAGAGAAAAAAAATCTTAATTTTTGTAATTTTTCTTACGTTTGTGGGCTGCAAGATAATACTCATGAGTATGTGTTTTATGCCTCTCCTTAACTTTGCAGGAGGAATGTTGTTTGAAGGCCATCAATGTCTTCCTGCGGAGTCCGGAGGAAAACACTGACAACCTTTGACCAAACGACATTCCATGTTCAAGCTAGGGGAAGGCATAAAAGACACTCATGAATATTATCTTGTGGGCCACAACATCGGAAAAATTCAAATATTAACAGCTTATTGTGTCCACTGGGGCGCTCTCTAGCAAAATTTTTTATTAGCAGATCAATTTTACACCACAAATCTATTCAACAGTTATTCTTCTATTCGATTCGAAGAAAGAAAGTGCCATTTTACAACTAGGGGGGACAAAGGAGAGAGCAGAGTGATGTACACTGAGGTGGTGGTACAAAATGTGTTTTCAGTAATAATTCTCTATTCAAGATATCTTAGTGTTTGCACCACATCTACAGTCCGGAACCTGGTGGCGTCTACAGTCGGTCCCGTCCACAAGAGATAAAAATTTTAATTGCGCTGTGAGTTTGCTGTGAAGCCATAATTCACATTTTGCTTGGCACTTTCATTCCTAGTTGCATGTACATGTGCTGAATTTTTGTCACATGTACTGTACAATGTACCTCAGTGAAAATTAAGATCTGAGTAGCAATTGCAGAACTGGGTCGTGACATCATCGGTCAGGTAGCCACTAGCCAGGAACCTAGTGCAAACATTAGCTTCTTTACAACATGAAGTTTTCAAGAGGGTCACACATAGAACCTCCTTTTTTTTCTTCTTCTTCTTCTTCTTCTTCTTCTTTGTGATTATAAATTTGACACAAAATGAAATATGGAGAGTCTCATCCTTCCCTGTTTTATTAAGTTTTCCCTCTAGTTGCGATGATATTGCAAGATGACAACTGGATACCGTGCCTTGTACAAGGGGGCATGGCTAACTACTGTCCCTCCCCCCCCCTCCTATTTCTTTTGATGGTAACAAACTACTAAAACCTATCCATACAACATAATTGACCATGATGGTATGAAGTCAAAGTGAGAGATAAATTGACAATGATTCATCTTTTTTAGCAATCAGAGCCATTCCTGGAGGATTCTTGCCGGTCACATTTTGACAAAGCCAAATGCCTTGTCCAACTGTTGCTACTTAAATGGATAGCCATGTATGAACTTCCAATCCCTCTACTGCAACTGTTCACTGGGGCCTCAATACATCCTTCATCGTGAAACATACTACCCATAGTGTTTGCAAAAATTGGCAATGTGTGCAGGGTCACTGTAATATTTGCCACGATATGCGGCGACAGAAATAACAAGAGGAAAAAAAAAAACGTTCAATGCCTAAGAAATTACAAGAGGAAAGAAAGCCCTACGATGTCGAGTACACATTCTGGTCGATGTTGTAGTCACCAGATGCTCTTCCCAGGGTTGCTCTGCAGAGTTGATGAGATATTCCAAGAGAAAACAAAGCAACAAGAATAGTAATGAACCCTTAAAGGTAGCATTTATTTTCTACCACTTCCAGGACACGGCACACTGAGAACAAACAAAGGTTTATGCCTTCATCCATAAACTTCATCCTTCCTGAGACTTCTGAATCAATTTCCTGCCATCCTGGTAGAAACTGAGTTTCCTCTGCCCATCTCTTTGATTTATCATCTTGTAGCAGAGATTAAATTTTGGTTGTGCCATTTGGAATGACTGGCTTTGTACCAAAGAGTGTGATCCTTGTTGAATTGCTTCCTCTATATTCATTACAGGAAGCAGATGGGTGCTCAACCTGTTGTTGTTGTCGGTAATATTGACCAAATTCCATAAACTGTGGCAGTAAGTGGTTATCTCAAAGGGATAACATCCATCCACTTTTCATCTTTTTTGTAATGATTTAATTACATCCCAAAATTATTGTCCAATTACACATCATTGAGCAATTACTGCAGATGAAAAACTCAAATCAAAATAATGACTTAGTCCTTTGTCTTTGACCTAGATCTGACTTACAATTCTACGGAGATGGGGAAAAGAAGCTTGAAACTAGACCACCAGAAGAAGAGTTTTAGGATAAAAACAACCTCTGCATCAAAATGCTGAACAAAAAAAATTTCAAAAAGAGAATTTAGTTTCTGAAAGATTCTCTGGAAGAAAGGAGGTTATATGATTGCACATTGTTACAAGCTGCAGATGACAATGAGTGGTATTTGGGGTGAATGAGAATACAACAGTTTGGTGGAAAGAAACATGTATAAAAAGCGAATTAAACTCACCTCAAAAACCGATTCCTTGGCTTGAAGATAAAATAGTTCTATGGTGATGCTGTCCCGCAATTTGGCTATACTCTCAGAGAAAAACTGCACCCTGAAATAGAGAGTCAACAGCTCCCCTGGTGGAGGGCGGGGCAGCTCGTGGTCCAGAACATTTTTGTCTCTTTGCAGCCAATTGTAATGATTTCTGAAAGAAGTTGGAAAAATTCATATGACTACTTCAATTTCCAAATATGACATGCGCTGATGTTTGATCCACACTTTTAAATTCCCTGGCAATATCGAGAGATCAATTTACGTAAGAATGCTTGGGTGATAAAATGAGGAGGATGATTAGAGGAGAGGGGGAGGTATGAGTCATGTGTGGAAGTAGGGAGATGGACGCAGCACAATAATTTTTCATCCATCTGTCTTCATCCTGAAACCATCATCTCCTCAGTTACTGAAGATGCAGTAAGCATGAACTGGGTTTAATGCAGTTTCAGGAACATGACATGGACTACTGAATTTCCTTCCAGAGCCATGTAACACAAACACCATCACCATTTCCAAAAAAAAGGAACTATTCCTCAACTATGTAAGGACTTCTTTACATTGTACTGCAAAATAACTTGCATTCTGACAAGCTTAAAAGCCAAGGCATCCTTATTCCTTTTTGATAATGTCAAGTACAGTATTACATGGTAAAATCATGGATGTTGACATAGAGACTACCATACAGTCAAATGGGAGAACCCAGACTCTTGAAAAAAGCTTAGATGTGCCACTACTTGGACATTGTTCCTGCAGAAAACAGCAGGTGTTGGTCACAAAGGGCAACATCAAAGGACTGACATTACCAAAAAACAATAGAGTAATATTGAAACAGCATAAAGTTACATTAAAAATCACATTGCCAGTGGGCTACTTCACTAACAAATTTACTGGCAATTTTTTTTTCACAAGAAGAGAGTTGTCTATTGCACAGAATTATTGACTAAACACTTCAGCAATAGAAATCAAATTTACTTACTTACATACGTGGTGCATAAGTACATGGCCTGAAGTACATGGGCTATCCATTTACACTACTAGCATTACATCTATTACAGTTACAAATGCCCATACCTGTTACTTCTCTACACAGTAAAAAAACATACCACACTACCACAGTTGCTTCTTGGTATACGCTCAATGACAGCTATTGGATTACCTTATAAATGAACCTTTCACGAAGACACAAAATTGCGTGGAAAAAAGAACTACTTACATAAATCTAAAGCCAGGAATAAAAACACCTTCCAATGGAGGGATTACAAGGTCTTTAAAAAGACAGTATGAAACAAGTTCTCCAGAGCGTTTGACTCACTATGTCAACTGTGACAGTTCTCCCCTCAATTCAAAACCATGAGACCACATCAACACATCACAAAACTATTTGAAAAGAAGCAGAGTCATCTGTGATGGAGGACAGACCGGCACACACTGAGTACAACTGCTCACACAGTGAAATCCATTCATGAATACAGGTTTGTGTATGAGGTCACCAATGACACCAAGTGCACCATACAAAATGCAAACTGCATGGAAGGTTCAATGGATGCTGTACTACAATGCAAACTGCAGAGAGGGGTTTTCTTTCACAAAAAGGGGGAGGGGAATGTGACAGGGGAATGTGACAGGGTGAATTCAAGAACCAGAATGCACAAATGCATTGTGGTTTCAATGAATTCATTTTTTTCCATGAATCTAACATATTCCATAAATCAAGTAAGTGTAATCATCTTGGTTATTGTAATATTACAGTAATTTATCATATCACCAATTCAGATGTACAATGACATCTGCTGACCTAAGTTGATGACTGATACTGTAGATATGCATCTGAACGTGCATAACTGCATACTACAGAGGTATCCAAGAGCTTCACTATGTATCAAATACCAAATCTGAGCAAACTCCCCTTCTTCAGATATTGTGTTTACAAGGTTTTCACTATTTGATCCCTACTGACCCTGAATGACCTTTGACCTCCACCAAAAACAATAGGCTTCTTGTCCACAATTAGGTACACCCACATACCAAATATAAGATCACCAAAACAATAGGCTTATTCTACTTAAAGGCTGTATTGCATCACCCTAAGCTATATTTTTACCTCCCGGAAAGCAAAATTCTCAACTGGTCCTAAGTTACAGTACTCTTAGATTGACAGCAAATTCGAAAGGTGCAGAGTAGCTCATATTACACAGCGTACACAGGGATCTATTGTTTTGATTACACATGTAGAGGAATTTAAGACAGGCTGAGGGAGGGACTGGAGGTAGTTGTTTGGGAGAATTGAAACTGTCTGGGGTGATGAGTTTTTGTCTTCAATATGGTACACCTACAACCAAATATGAGATCTGTACCAGTTTCCATTCTTCTGGCCCCAAATGACCTTCGACTTCTACTACAAACAAAAGGCTTCTTGCACTCAATATGGTACACCTACACATGAGAGATCTCTATGAGCTTCCCTTCTTGAGATATTAAGTTTACAGGGTTTTCACTATCTGACCCCTCTTGACCCCAAATGACCTTTGGCCTTCATCCCAAAAAAGGCCTATTGCACTTAATATGGTTCACCCACATACTAAATATGACATATGCACAAGCTTCATTTCTTAAGGTATCATGTCTACAAGGTAGGCATCACAAACACACACAAACACACAGATACATACACCCATATGATTACAAATACAATTTCATCGCAACCAAAAATGGTGGGGCCAGAATTCAGGTTTGATGTAATTGTCAATGTACATAAAATTAATGGCTTCAAAACCCAACTGAGTTGGGCAACTCCTCTATGTAAAGTAGTCAATTTTAATTCAGACTTGAAATCAAGAAGTCACACTCCTTAAAATTAAGAAAAAACCTAGAGGAGTTTTTTAAATTTGTGGATGTGATAACATGGAAAAATGTTATGTTATTTCTTTACTGCACTTTCTCAGTTCCATACCTCATAGATTGTAGGTTTATCAATATTGAAGAATGCTAGAATAGAAATAACAGGAAACCTTAAGTATTATATTTAAATTACCATTGAAACCTCTTTATCACTGATCTAAAAGTAAACTTTATACTGACAAACTGAAATTCATGATATTGAAATTTTTTTTTGCCAACTAGACACTCCAATTGTATTTTGTTTTCACCTGATTTTCATGAATATCACACATAAACTGACAAGCACTGACTTAGCTTACAAAATGCAAGAAAATGTGATAAACACAAACATAGATGATAAACAAAGTTAGCGATTTATCAATTTAACATTGAACATGTGAAATAATAAACTTTATTGTACAGAATTTGTGCATGGAAAAGTTGTCAACACCCAATGTAAAATGATTCCTTATGTTATGTTTGGTTCCTGTTGCAATGATTGGTAGCTTCCTATTGAATCCTATCCAATCAGGTTTCATGACTCTGTCTGCTCTGAACAATACCACAATACCTACTGACACCACATGCTGTCTTCCAAACAGGTGTGAAAATAAAAATTTGGCTATGCTTTTTATCTGACTGAAATCAACAACAGCCATGGGTGTAATATCTGATGTGTAAGCCCAAAAGTATGCCATTCATTGATTGTCACCAGGCCAACCAGTCACCATCCCTCTCAGTTTCTGGTAGTAATTCCTAAGTTACACATTCATATCCATGAGTAAAACCTGAGGAATTTATGAACAATTGACCCTTCCATGGTAGGATGCTACCCAACTACAGGCTAGTATAAAAATGTTGATGGCAGTATTCTGGAATACCTACATTAGAATGCTGAGGTAGTAACTGAGGGCAGTATACAACTTTGCATATTTAAAAACTCTCACACAGATTTCAAAGTGAGGGCAGTATCAGAGATACAAAGGTACCATTTGGATTGTGTTTACAGAACCTAGGGTGAAAGCTCGAGACAGTTACAGTGTTAATTTATGGACCTGCTTCAAGACACTTGTATTCTTCATAACAATGTAACATACAAATGATTAAGAATGTAACATACAAAACAATTTGAATCCACTCAAGGAGATGGAGCCAAACTAAAGACCCCAGAAAATCTAGGCACAAGAATCATGTCTGACCCTATATTTCAGCGTAGCATTTACGTAAGACTCACTTCATTAGTTCCTCCTACAACTGATCCATTGATGGTCTTTTGTGAAGTGTCAGGAACAAATGCACCCGTGTGCTAGAATGGTGCTATCTGATTTTCATCATCACTACCACCATCATCATCATTACCACCATCATCACATTCACATGGCAAAATTCATCACCAGTTTTCATTCTTGCTTATACTTACAATATTCTAGAAATATGTTAGTTCTTCCAAGTCCCAACAAAAGTAGTTGTCTTACCACAGAATATGTCATTGCCTCTTAGAAATATTTGTTGTGTGCAAAGAGTCAGGAATGCAATTAAATTTTGTCACTGTTAATCAACTTGCCTGACAAATATTATAACTCATATTTGGATAAACTGTTATGAGATTCTCCAGTACCCTGAAATCAGAGTTGAAGTTTAACAGTCATCCAATAAGAGTGGCAATTAGGCCTACTTCAAACAACATCCACTTCTTTTGGTTGTCCAACGAACAAGTAACTTTCTGCGGGTAAGTTCACCTTTTCAAATGGTGCTTGGTATTGCTCTTCATAATAATATATTTGATAGGCTCCATAGCAAGGGCTATTTTCTACAGAATGACAAACTACCAGTCTGAATAAAATGGAGGGAGTCCATTACACTGTTGTGCATACACAAAAAAATTAATTCTAAAAACAGCATCATAGGAAACATTTTGTCTTGCTTTTGCATTGTCTTTTTGTTTTTTTTTCTGTTTGGACAACCAAAATATATTTCTGACAACCAAATATGGGAAAGGAGTAGTAGAAGGACATCTATGAATAAAAGTCAGGCTTGCTGCAATAGAAGTCAATGACAGTAAATGTGACTCTGAAAACAGAATTAATTTGTGGGGAAAAGCCCATCAAAAGAGTAATGATGATGTCACTCAGCCACTGCAGGTTTTAGTCCAGATGTATGCAGATAGGAGCGACCTTGCAGATGACTTGCTTGGGTATAAATCTCAGTCATCACTGACACTGAATGTAGAAACAAGCATTCTATGACTTGCATGAGGGTAAGCCTATGCCAGAGCTCAATGGTTTGAAGAATTTCAAAGGGTACTGGGATACATCACCATAGCAGATGTTTTCTGCAGGTGTGGATACCAGTCGTATCAATACATCATTTCATAATGACAAGTTAAAATCAGAATGTTCATATCAGGGGTCAAAATACACAGGGCTAGGACCTCCTAGTGCCCATACACTACTGTTCCTTGGATATTGTATTTGCCAAGAATCTCTGCGACCCAACGAGAGCATCTTCCAACTGCAGTGTTTATACGGTGATTGTTGTGTTAATTATCTTATGTAGGTTTAATGCTTTGGTTATCTCTAGTTGACATATTCTAAAGAAATTAGAAGCTGTAAAAGAACATTTGAAAATTGTCTCCTGATGTTTACTACTCATTGTCCTACTTTCTTTGTACACTTTTGGCATTGTTATCACTTGGAAGAGAAAAGGCCACTTGCCAATGGCCACTGGTTCTATCAAAATAGTCCCTGGGTGAAGTGAAGCCCTTTTACCGAGGACCACTATTGTTATACAATAGCTCCTGGAAACAACAATTTGTCCCCTGTTCAAGGTTCTCACCGGTTCAAACGGTCTACTGACTGTAATGCAAAGTGAGGAAACTGTAATACTGGGTATTTTCAAATGATGAGCACCATCGGCATTACTTGTCACAAACAGTGAACTGAACGGTTTTATCCTAGTTAATGACACAGGCCTCCATCCAACTAGTAAACACAAGCTGTTAGTTTGATTCCTCCATGTGTCATACAATCTCCTAAATACATCACAAATGAGTTTCTATCCCTGCTATGTAAGCATTTCAAAAATGAAGACCAAAATGCTGTCTTGTTGATATTCAAGCTTTGGCAATTTGCAATTATTGGAAAAGAGGGAGGGGGGAGAAGGAGAGGAAGGGGACAAAAGGCAATGTTCAGCAAGCTGACTCAATGATAATTTCTACAGATAATTATCATTATACCTCATAAGAAGGAAGATGTCGTTGAACACTTGAAACAAATGGTTCTGTTTCAATCAAATTACAATAATACTTAAAACAGATTAACTTTGTATTTCAGAATTCTCAATGTGACATCTCTATACATTGAAAAGTGATTTAAAGGGGCAATACTCTCGCTTTCCGCTTGACATGTATAAGATCTGAAATATCACCCAACCTGTCTTTCTTTCACATAAAAATTTTTCCCCATATCTGCAATCATAAGTAAACGGTTTCCATTTATCTTCATAGTTCCTTCGTGAGGGCAGTAAAGTGAAATTCTGTAAATCAATACTGCATCACTAAATTATGGTGACCATTTTAGTGACTCAAGTCATCAGAATCCCTTTTATTTACAGCTTCTTCCTTGAATATATTTGGCTTCCATCGTAGCGGGGAAAAATTAAGAACACTATCTGATCAATAATTCGCAAACACCGATCCACCAGATTTAATGTAAGCACACCTCCTAAAAGACTGACTCACTCATTCCAAGTTATGACCGTAATTAAACCTTCACACTCATGGTCATTTCCTAAAATTCAATGGTCTTGATGGAAAGAAAATTTATTCAGTCACTGACAGAGATTCTCAGGTTTTAATTAATAGCTTGGACATTGACTCAATCCATTAGACCATTACATACGACAATCTACTGCATACTTTTTGATGAAACCCGCCATAACACAACCGGTGCTCAATTAATATCAAACATTAGGCCATCCAACTTCGAAGATGTCTTGAAAGTCGTCATCAGAATATGAATGTGGAGCTCTCTGAGATGGTCAGGATGGTGACCCACTTTTTGCAGAGGCAGCAAAAAGCGAGAAGATTAAAAGAGGCATTCCGAGGAAGGAGCCTGTTTCACATGACAAGGTAAATAATGAAAAGGGGACACTAATTGGATTTACACAGCACTTTGATGTTTCTGAGATACACAAAAAAAAGGAACCGGGAAATTAATTCATCATGACGTTAACTGAAGGCTTAATTTAGCAGTCATGAATCCTTTTCAGGGAGAGGGGCAAATACGCTATGGATAAATGACTTGGTATGAGGGAAAACACTTGAAGGAGATACTGCTGAAAACATTCCAAACAAGTCTTTTTGTGTGAAGTTCTCCATCTCAATCTGCTAAATGTTTGATGAAAAAAATATCTGCTACCAAGTATCAATACCTTACTAGTTGAATTTTCCATACTCACAACCTCACTTCCAGCATTACCTATCCATTTCATACTTATTGCACTTTAAACTATCATGCAAAAAGTTCTGTGCTCTAACCCATTTATCAGATGAATGTTTTGTCATTTTTATATAACAAACCGTTAAACTGAAACAAAATAACCACTGACTCTGCTGAAAACTTTTTAAGATCAATCTGACAGCCCAGGACCCCAGGTACAACGACGAGATACAAGGAGGAACTTCTTCTAAAAGTTTTTAACTTACTTCTTGCTCCTTTAATAAAACACTGTACTGTGACTACTGTCATTCGCTTTTTTCAAAGGTCAGAATAGAAATTGACAAAAAGAAACACTAACAGGTAATACAAGTAATATAAGCACCCTGTTTTACGTTTCACTTTTCAACTTGGTATAGGGACATCGAACAAAACATCACAAAAAGTTTGACTTTGGACCAGGAGATGTTACTGGCAATTGAAAAAAAAAGAAAATTATTAACTATTAAGTCAATGTTCGGTATGTTGCTAAAATGTGAGTTAGTTGCATCCATCATGATTCCAAATGCAACATCAACATCAGAATGCATAGCTTAAAGGTTACATGAAGTGAGGGAGTATGCGCTGTGAATATCAGACATTTTTTAAAATTCTGCATAAGCATGATAAACAAATTGTTGCTTTTACAAATAGCTCATGAATATTCACTGCTGACGGATTTGAAAAAATATCAGTATCAAGTTGAAACAGACCAGGGCTATTACAACAGCACATCAACTAAAGCAACAACCTGCTTGGTCTCTACCGTTAGGGACAACTTTTTAAGGATTCATGACCATCTGTTACTACTGTACATGGAGAAAAAGACTGTCAGTGCTAGTGTGTAATCAGCATTCTTGGTTACATATCACTCACACCAGGACTGAAACCAATACTGCAACTCCTTACCATGAATCCATTAGTCTTGAACACATACATGGCAACTGGGAGAAATTTCAAGGTCACCTTTACAGACAAAGGTCACTGAAGGTCAAGGGCCTGCAGGTAAAAAGTGGCATACCACTGTCAATGCCTAGATGGATGCTACTTGGAGAAAAAAAATACCTGAATTTGTTTATTGGAACTTAAGTTGTATTCCAAATATAGGTATTTAGAAACTGAAACTTCAGAATTGATATAAATTTACTGAAAATTTTTAAGGCATAAATTCCTGTAGACTCATTAAATTTATGGGGCCATGATACCACTGTCAATTACCCTCAGATAAGGGTATTTTCTTGGTAGTTACTGTGAGTAAAATATTGCTATTAAAGACATGTTGCAGTTCTACATTGTGTGTAGGTGTGTGTTCAGCATACAGTATTATGCTCTGATGTGTCAGTGGAACAGAAGGTTCAGTAAAGGATACTCTACTTAAAGCTGGAATATGAGTTGTACTGGTAATCAACCGGTCACCTAACTTTGTTCTTTGTCAGTGTTTCAGGGAAGAGAAAGTAGAGGAAAAGATCACATGTCACAAAACCTGAAAGAGAACTATGCATTCATCGTTCCACATTTTGGTTAGCCCTACAAAATTCAGACTCTCCAGGAGAGCATAGCAGTCAATAACCTTTACTTGAAATTGCACAGACCAATTGGGAATGGGTATGAATATTCATGCATGCAAAAATAGGGTTAAAGCAATGTAATTTTGTAGCAGCTATGACATATTCTGCAGAATTTGTCTTTCACTGACAAGTTTTCAACTCATATTCCAGCTTTAACTGAATCATAATGATTACATACAAACAGTGTTATGTGTACTGTAAACCAGAATGGTCTGATCTGACAGACTGAACATGTAAAATCATGTAAATCAACATAATGAGTTGTGGCATTCTTCACCCATACAATATAAGATCTCACAATCAGAGAATGCTACTATCATACCGTGGTCTTAGGTTGGAACCAGATGGAAAATATCAACACACTAGCTACCAAATGCTACAAGCATGTCCTAAAAGGCCTTGTGTGTACCCACAACTAACTGATGTGGGTATTCACCGATGACTACACTTTCCTCTTGCTCACACTAATGCATTGTTTGACTTTGCACAAAGTACACCCAAATAATGTTCCAGCACTGCACTCTCTGCATTCCAAATCAGCCTCATTTGACTTTTGCCACAGAGATCAATCATGTGTAGGTTTATTTATTGCATCTGTGATGTAAATTTAAGCATACTGCAGTAGGCTTCTCACATTCCAAATGTGAGCTGTGCTGGCTCATGTCTATTTAGAATTTTCTTCCACAGAAATAAAAGAACAAGAATGTATGTAGTTACTGTTCATTCCTAATATCTGCAGCATGTACATCAATGGGGTCACTTTGAAGATGACAACAGAAGCAACTACGCAACATCTTTTTCCACCACTGCCTGCACATCCATTTCGCTTCTTTCAACAATAGGCCGGACAAGTCATATAGTTCAACGATGAAAAAAGATTTTAGCTACATCTCCACGTCTGATCCTTCCTCCCACTTCATTCCAAACCTTCCATGAGAGGGTATCCAATCAGCAGGTGAGATGCAAGAGTGATGCAAGATAAGACTTCTACAAGATTACAAGATGATTAAATTTCTCTCTTCATCAACAATCCCACTCCACGTTTGGCTTAGGTATTGATTCTACTAATTTCTCTTCTGGATTCGCTCTCCCCACATCACCGTCTCTGCAGCTTCTGAGAGAGTCACTCTCCATTTGACTATTAGTTGCATGCTCTGATTAATTATCATGCAAATTAGAGTATTATTCAATCTCATTTAATAATACTTGCTCAATACTGTGCATAGTTTTTTCACGTTAGGCAGTCTCAAGATTACAAATACTCCCCCCTAAACGAGATGATGTTAAATGCATGAAGAAGTAATTACTTGCTTTAAAGGGACACAAAACAAACTGAAATCTTTTTTTTTCCCTTCCCCCCCTTTCCTTGTCACCAGTATAAAAAGCATGAACCTTACTTGCCAAAATCATGCTGTGATCTCAATTGACAGAACGGAGGTCTTCTAAGAATTGAAAAAAAAATTTTAGGTGAACAGTCAACAAAAAAATAAAATGCGATCTATGTCAATGTGCTAGAGGCTTTAATTATTTCCCAGACCCTGCAAGGAATTTGTTTCCATGGTAACATCAGATAATGCACCATTGTGACACACTGCAACTGAATGAAGAGCATTTAAAGCAGCTTACTGGACCATGATGAATGCAAATCATTCAGGATTTCAGTCAACAAGAAAGTTTCCTAAAAGTATCTGTTTTTTGCAGTCTTTTTTTCAAAGTCTTTTTAATACAGGCATGAAAGAGGATTTGTTTAAAAATCCCTCAAGAGGTTGTTTGGAGACAAATAATGTCTGAATGTAAACACTTTAGTATTTCAGTTTTGAGATCTTGGTATACACGAAGATGCAGATACGTTGTCAGAAGTTCACTACGGATTTTGTTCATCCAAATTTTGTTTCATCAACCCACATTCGATCTACTGTCATTGACAATTGTCATTGTTGTTTGTGCCTTTGTGATCGTGCCATGATCACACTTTGCTTCTACTCAAAAACTGAAAAATGTCTTTCAATCAAGATAACTTTTGGGGTGGAGGTAAAACACAGGGGCAAAAATACTGAGGCTACTTCCCCTTCTCCAGTCCTGCTTCCAACCCCCCCCCCCCCTCCTTTCTACCCAGCACAATATACCAGCATCTAATTCAAGCCATATTCTGCAAACTGTGCAGCGTTCATGTTGGGATGCGCATAGCATAAAAACTTTGCAAAATTCTATTGTTGAGTTTTTAGTCTCTAAGTTCATATCATCTTTGTTAGAATAGGCCAGACAGTGTTCAAAACATTATCTTAAGTCAATAATAATATGAAGTAACAAGCCAACAACTCTAAATCTGGTCTGAGTACTTCTGTATACTGTAGATGTGGGTTGTTTGAGACTGCCAACATTAGAATCTACAGTAGGCTAATCAATCCCTATAACAAAGAAGTTGTGCAGCGACAACAGTGAGCAAAACTAACATCATTTTCATGGCATCATCCCATGATTATGAATTATGCATTAGGGGTGTCTCAGACACTTATCTACTGCAAACTGTGTTACAAATTCAATATGTTTGTGGACCAAGTGGGTGTTGTTACCAAAGAAAATGTCTTGTATGATCCCTCTCAATCATTCCTCATTTTTTGATGTTTTTGATGGGAGTTAGGAGAATCATCTGGACTAATTAAGAGATGCCACAACTTGTTCTCTCCCTGAATCATGATCTGCCCGTCCTCACACATGCACCCCCTCCTTGATGGTTCCAGAGAAGACTGAACGCAAATTTCTGTATAAAAAATATCAGTGTATGAGTAGGATCATTGGTGCCAGTAGCACCAACATGGGATTAACCATCTCAGTGTTGAAGTAAAATTAGGATTCTTATATCATCTCAACTAATCTGATATGTATTACTATACTGTTTAAGTCTACCAATTTCAACCAGCTAATTCTCAAGACTCATTTGAAGACATTAGGCAAGTATAGTTGATGTATCATCATCATATTCAAATCCTGTTTATCTGTCTTCAGTCTACTCTCAACTTTTTTCACTCTTGCCATGCATGTAGCTTTAAAATGAAAAGACAGCACCAAGTAGAGCACCAAGACCAGGCATTCAGTCTGAGCAGAAATGAACAGTGAAAGAGTCATGAAGTTACCGCTCTGAACATTCATGCAAATTGAATTTGGATGAAAACTGAAAGAATAATTGCATCACTATCGACAGGAAACGACGGGACGAACGTCCATACACGCAGTACCAGCTAAAGATTTTGCTCAAAATAGCTCATAGAAAGAAAAAAAAAGTGCAGGTTACATCAATAAAATGTGTTAATTCCAATGAAGGTAGTGTACTGTAGCAGGTACACTTTTGCAGTGAGACTTTGGTTTTCCAAAGATAACCTGCTAGAAATCACTGAGACTGAAAATGATCAAAGGGCAGCTCAGAATTTGACAGCTGTAGGAAGTCAGGGAGTGAAAGGAAGAGGAAGTGGACGGATATCACAAGATGCCAACAAAAATAGAATTTTTTGTGAAAAATGTGTCAAATGAACGAATCTGGCAGCTAGGCAACAACAGGCTGCTGTTGACAATTATGCGTTTAAGTGTCCATATACATTGCAATGTTTCCGAAGGATATCAGATGGCTAGAAAACTGTCAAGACTTTAACACTTCTGGCATACAGGATGGCATAATGGGAAGTAGGTGCTAGTTCAGAGAGCATCAAATATGGTGTTAAAGGTTACCATCACTGATGTGGGCGCAGTTCTTGCGTTGAGACAAGTAAGTGATGATAGAAGTAACCATTAATGATTGCACATGTAAATACCTATGTACAAGCAATGTTGGATATCTTAGCAGAAACATAGAGCTGTAGGCTTGATTACAGAGGAAGAAATGAGCGTATCATACAAAGAAAGTGAACAGCAATGGGAAAGGTTATCAGCATTCTTTGCATGGCAGATGGGAGTACAGTTGTTGCGCTGTGACAGGTAAGTGAAGAGTGAAGTTAGTAGGTCAGTACTGCTGCCACTATCTTTCACAGATCATACAAAGGTTAACAGACCTTGACCTTGTATGAAATTCTGAACAAAACAACAAGTTGTGGTACAGCGTATTTTGAATGGTGGATTTTGCGAAATTGCCTTAGTGGGCTTGTACGTGAAATAACAACAAAAATGCATCGCAGTTGTTTGTCACTAATTGCAAGCTCTTTTCTGCAGATGTATTAGGGCTTATTTTACAGAAAAATGGCAGAAAATGTCTTCCTCAGCAGGACCAATTTCAAATTACATTATTGACCTTTTTCTTGAAGAGACATTGGGCAACTAAACAACAGAAATGCAAAATGATGCAGTACGTTGCATTTGTCAATCCCTTTGATACGTGGAACTTTCACACCTATGAAACCAACAATTTACGTGGCTTTTTCAATGCCCTGCTGTACATCGTTTTTTGTCTGTTCTTCTTTTCAAATTCCATAAATACTCTAAAAAACCTCAATTTCCTTTCCACTCAGTAAGACACTGGAATACAGTGAATTTGCAAAACTGCTCTGTATTACTTACTTAGCTACTGTGTCATTGGTTGGAATGTTTTGAATTTATCAGTTTCATTCATTTGGGAAATTCTTTTAAAAAACTGTGGCAATCTGACCCCATGAACTCCAACTATAGCACAAATTTTCACAAGAAACTTCTGGAAAACAAGTCTATTGTAAATATCCACCCACCGAAAATGGTTGCTTATTTCTTTGAAATCTATTGGTGTCCTTCTGTTATTTCAGTCTTGCTTTTTGCACCTGTTGACTATTCAATGAAAATCATTTCTAAGGTAAAACACTGCATATCATATAAGTGTACAGAATATTACCAGAAGCTTACATGGTCTGGTAACTTGAAGGCAACAGAATATTCATACCAATCACAGGTACCACAGCACTGGAAATTATGGTGGAGACAAATACAAATATGGTACCCTAAAATCAGCCTGGTGCAGAAGTTTTTGCCTTGATAAGACTAGAATGATGGAGTAACCTATGAAACGCCGAAAGGGCAAAACGAATCAGTAGCAGAGTATTTTTAGGTGGTAGTGGCATACAATGAAGAGGTAGTGATGTGAAATGACACAGTGGCCATGTAAAACGAAGTAGTAGCTATGTAAAATGAAATATTAGCGATGTAAAATGAAGTAGTATAGATGTAAAATTAAATAGTAGTGATGCAAAATGAAGCAGTAGCTACACAATTTCGAATGGTAGCGTGATTTGAAGTAGTAGTAGCGGCTTGATTTGCAACAGTAGCAGTGAGTTATAAAACAATAGTCGTGTGAAATGGGGCAGTAGCTGCTTGATTTCAATTGGCCATTTTCTGGATTTGAAATATATTTATTAGCATGTTTATCTTTGGCCTAACTTGATTACACCTTATGGGCACCCAGGCTAATTGGTCTAACATGTAAACAGTGGGCCAGCCAAAATTTAAGCTCACTTGAGAGTCACTGTGTTCTTAATTTGACGGATCACATTTCGTTGAATAGCAGTAAATGTTTAAGGGGGTAAAGCATGTTTTATTACTGTCACTATAGTGTAGACTTTTAAGAGGCCTGGTTAGTAAAGACTGCCCACACATGGCTTCTTAATAGCATGAGAAATACGTTTTTTCCAGTCGTAATGTTAGATGTAGGCATAACTTGGGCCCTGTTGGCGTTTAGCCTAAAGTTACTCACATATACACAAATGAAATAGCTCTAAGCCTAACAAGGCTAAGTTTTAATTTTACCTAATATATTACTAGTAAGCCCAACAACTTTTTGAAGAGCATCATTGATTGAAATCACACTACCAACAAATATTACGTGGCTACCGTTGCAAATCACGCCGTTACTACTTCAAATCACGCTACCATTTGAAATCATGTTGCTGCTACTTCATTTTACATCGCTGCTATTTCATTTTACATCGCTACTGCTTCGTTTTACATCGCTACTGCTTCATTTTACATCGCTCCAGTGTCATTTTACATCAGTACTACTTCATTGTAAGCTGCTACCACTTAAAAACACGTCCCAACCAATTCGTTTTGCCCTTTTGGAGTCCCTTAGTAACCATGTTACTGTACATCAAAGAGGGAAAACATCTTCATCAATTACATGTTGTGGTTTCTCAGGATTTACAACATCCCACCAGCTGTTAGAGTTTTACATCTTCATCATGGTTGTGGTACTACCCCACACAATATATTTTCCTGAGGTCAGTAAAACAATTTATTACTGAATTCCAGAGAGCTGGCAGAAGAGACAAGCAGAAGTGAAGACATTTATCCTCAAATTTACAGCTTGCAACTTCAAGCATGACTGCAGTTATCTTCTACCATTTTTAGAAAAACTAGCATGTGTCTGTTGATTATATAGAATCAGGTTGGCAGATTTCTTCTCAAGGTAATTATTTTGAAAGAACTTTCATGAAATCTGCAGTCAGAAATGGTGGCATGGATGGAACGGTCAACTGATTTTATCTTATCTGACAATCAAGTAAATTATGAGGATCCTTTGTCTGGGATCTCTTTGGGGTCCCATAATTTGATACTTGATCCATGCCTGGCTGCAAGACAATCCAACAACTTGATATTTTTAATTACAAAGATTTCTTCTAAATATACTAACATGTTTGTGGAATTCTCATTTGATGGCTAGATGTCCTAATGAAAAAGTGATTCGGTCAAGACATCAGGTAGGTGAAAGGATAAAATCCAAAGTTGACCCTCCCACACTATATCTCAACATTCAACTAAACACAACCACACTATTACAGTCCATGATAAAACAGTACAGGAGGAACATGTGGCCAGTCAGTTCCATTGAACAATATTGAAACAGCTGAGGTTCAGTCCCTGGAGTATAGGTTACCTACAAATCACTGGAGTGGATGTTCATGAGTGAGGATGATAACTGACATTTATCTTAGAGGGGGCCACGCTAGAATTGGTTTCCGGTGCACTATGAGCAAGGTCAAATGAATGCATTAATGTGAGCAAGGAGTAACTATGTGCCTATGATGTGAATCAAAATGTCTTACTTTTGTAAAACTGTGAAAGATTCTGCATTTATCATGTTTATCGACATTGGTAAAGCTTCACTTAGCTTGCAAAGCCTTCAGATTTTCAGTCTCTTTCAACCTTGTTTTTCCTTTGCTTGGAAATTAAAGAAGACAAAGACTGGAGACTTCAGACTTATTGTGGGTTATCACCAAAAGCTCACCTCATATGGACTTTTCTAGACTTATAAACACACAAATAACCCCTGTTACAATTTACTTTTAATCTATGATACCTTATGACACACTAAAGCAAAGCCTTTCAAAAATGAGCTTCATTCTGTAAGAACAATAATTTGTTCACTGACCTCTTCTCTATAGGACAATTCCCTCCGTCCCCCCATCCTATGTTCTTTCTTCACACCTGTTTCCTCTTCACACCATGTTCCCTCTTCCATTATATCTCTCCTATCCTCTGAGGTCTCTCACTCAGAATCAAGATATTCCTTAAAACATGTATGGGTAAAGCTCACTTACAAGACTGCTCCCCCCCCCCCTCCCTCCCCCCATACAAGCATATATTTCAAGGCTCAGGTTCTACAGGTGAACTGTCTTTTAATCTCTCAATCTGAAAGAATTTTCACCCATAATTTGCTTTAAATACACAGAAACTGATTGAATGACCAGAAGAAGGGTATGATTTTAGATGACTAACAGGAAGCTAACTGCTGCTCTTTCTTTCCATCTCAACACCTCTCCCTGACCAGATAACACGGCCTCATCGCTGGGAAGTGTTTCTCTCCTGGAAGACACAAATTCATCTCAGAGAATCGGTGGCATATAAATCCACCTTTCTGCTGACAGGATCAACAATCCAATTTCTGTTTGAAACCTGACTGCGGTATTAAATTTTGATGAACCATTGTGTGGCATGTTTTACACTATGCAGTATCCTCAGCTGGCAGAACTTTATAAATTTAACGCTGGGGAAAAAAAAAGGGACTTCTCATGCAAGCTCTGTGGAGTGACTCAAGGAAAGTGGGTATGGACACAACATGATTTAGAAGTACAGTGGGAGGAAAAAAACAACCAACAAGAGCGTCATAGCAAGTAGGCTTTCATGCGCAAGGTAATTTGCAGTAAAGATAAAGTTCATTAATATTTTAATACCCTTTTACTATTCAAACAGCCACAACCATACAAAAGAGGCGATCAAACAAACATGTCTTATAATTCTAGTAATAGATCAGGTGTATGATGTAGGGGCTATGGGATGCTAAGTGCAGTGTGTATTTTCCCTTGTTTTCCTTCTCCTTTTTTACTGAGTTTTTTATTCTTCTGAGTGCTCTACTTTTTCAGGTTCATTGAGCCATTTCACCATCAAGTTGAAATCTTCCCCGAATTCTCTGGGGGAAAAGCTTGGAGGATGGAGGGGGGGGGTGCAAGGAAGCAGTTTTAAATGATCCTAAAAAGTTACCAGTAGTTATAGTTTAGGGTCAATACTGATGACCTTTGAGGTCCTGACATCACAAAAAAGCATGAATTGCACTCTGAGCAAGTCTCTCTAGAGGGTAACCAATGCAATGGTCACCACAATCAACAGTCAATGCAAAAAGAAAAGCAAACTCGGGTCTCTTCATTTATGAGGTCTTTTTAGGAATTCAGAGGGAACAGATCAATCAAAATCAGATGCTCTATCCCAACATAAGGTTGCTGTGTAATAGAACATCTGGAAAGATATATCTGCATGTATGTATGTATGTGTGTATGTATGTGTGTGTATGTTTGTATGTATGCATGTGTGCATGTTTGTATGTATGTATGTGTGTGTATGTTTGTATGTATGTATACTTGTGTGTGTATGAATGTGTGTTAACATGTGTTTCCCTCCTATCATGCACTGAATGAGAAGATGTTGAAGGATCAGAGTTATAACATCTCTGAATAAACTGACATGTGAACAAACAAGGAAAAACTTCAGTTAACTTTGAACGATGCGAGATCCAAGGTGATCCATCAAACGAGGTCTGAATTTTTAACAACTTACGTATCATCCAAAAAAGCCAGCCCAAAATATTCCTTTTCTTTCAAGCTGCAGTACGATACCACCAGGTCCAAGAGATCGCTTCCTGATAGCTTAGGCTGTAAAATGAAAAAGAAGCATCGATCACAGCTGAAACTGTAATATTAGTTGGCAGAGAGATAGTTGAATACACAGAAAAGGAACGAACATAAGGAGCTGAAAACAAAAGACACATGTAAGCCTTTTGGACAACTTGATCCTTGGTCGAATGGTATTCATTTTACGATGTTTGATCCTTATCGCTGACTTATTGTGAGGGATGTTTACTGCATGATGATTCTGAGGAGTTATTTTATTCTATAGCTTTGAAAAAAAGGCTGGTATGTGAAATGTATCTTTTTTCATAAAAATGGCTTCATCTGAGTACCAACTCAACACTAGTATGCAGTGTATATGATATCACCAATCAACTGGTGCCTTAAACACTGGCGTGTGGTGTACCTTGTTTCATAAACTGGTGGGCGATTAAGTCAATACCTGCAGCAAAAAATGCTTCAAACTTGAGATATTTATTTTCATGTGCAGATTATCTCACTGTAAATGACAAAGGCAGTAATAATACAATAAAAGCAAACATTTTATACCACTCAACAACTGCAATGCAGTCAAACCCCCCAAAATTGGTGTGGGTACATTTTATTTATATGCCTTCAAAGTAAGTTATGCTATTTCCATTTTGAATATGCACAACACTTTCAAGTATGCAGAAATTCCAAACATTACCTGGTTTGGTTATTTACGAAATGATTAGCTTACTTGTCTCAACACAACAACTGCACTCACACTTGGCACTTACCATGCCTTGAATAATGTTAACCTTTAACAATGTTTCTGATGCCATTTGTTCTAATATCAGACGAGCGCCCCCTTCTCATTCTGCCATCATTATATGCCACGAGTGTGACAGTTCAGTATTTTTCTAGATAAAAAATTATCTATGTGACTAGTGAAGTACATCCACAGATGTATGTTGCATTTCATTACGTATACATGTGTTACATTACAGAAACAATATTCCAAAAGAAACACTCTTAGGTTGACAACTTACTAGACTGAAGGGTATAATTACTATCCAGATGTAGGCAAGTAACTACTATTTATTGATACATTGATAGTGGCAACAGAATTGAATGTCAAGGAAACTGTCAATGTAAGTGTCCAATTTAAGATCAAACAGTGAAGACAAAAAATCACATGCCACCTCTTATGACCTTGTTAATAGAAAAACCACTTAAAGCATCATGAAGTTACCACTACACCATACTAGACTAACAACATTTGTGCCACTTTGATGCTTTAAGGTTACATCACAGGTTGTCAATACGCAAAACAACTGACAGGAATATTTATAGCAGATGCTGCAGTATTGAGCAAGGTAAGTTCTGACAGGATCTTCAAACAAGGTTGTTATTTTTTCTTGAATGCTCCACTTTTTTTTTTTATGGTGGCAGATTTTTAATCAGGTCCTGCAGTTATGGTATGCCAGTCACTATGAGTCACTATAAACACAGCTAAAAGACTATCTGTATGACTAAAGCCACTTTACTGACTCTGAGATCCAGGCCGAACAGAAACCAAAAAAAAAAATCACTCTCTCTTGAAATTAGATAGAGGGGTACAAGAGGTAAGAAAGAGGATGATGGGAATATTTAGAAAGATGATCCTTAATCTGTAGTTATCAACATGGAGTGTATCAGTATTTGTCTGGTGGAGGGTTGCCCTTGCCTGGCAACCAAAATTATGACTGCTGTCATGTGAAAATAAGAGGACAGGGTTGACTAACATGTTGTAAACAATATTCACTACTGGCACAGAGTAATTAATTACACAAAATTCTTGTCAATTGTCGGTTGATTACCTGAAAGTCTGGACACTTTAGAGGCAGAATGGTGCACTTTCTGGCTTAGGCATTTGGATAATGCACAAGTGAATTATACTGACAACAGTCCCACAAGTCAAGTCCACACTTACATTGCTGATGGATGTGTTCTCCAACCAAACTTTCCAGGGCCAGAGCTGCCAGTGGCAAGGAGGGGAATGAGAGGCAATATTTAATTTATGTAATTTAATTTTGTTCAATATCTTAATATTTCCAGAACAGTCCTCACAACCAAGTGGTGCAAAGGTAACCAGCATGCCGTTTCTTAATAATAACAACCACAGTCATGGTAATCGTCTAAATGTAAGCCTTACACGTACAGTCCAAAAATTTATCTTTTATATACTGCTACTACTGCCACTAATTATTGTTCTTTCCCAATTCATCACTTCCCTTCGAGGTTTCTCTCAACATTTTTTCTTTCAGGAATGGCCCCAATGTCATTCTGACCCATTTACCTCTACCTTTTCTGCAAAACACTAGGATGAAAAAGTTTCCTTATTAAAAAAGGGAAATGCCTACCTTTGATGTCCTTCGAAAAGGTCTAAAGCTTTCAATGAAGGCTGCCAACTGAAGTTGTCAATGTGAAATTAGGCAGACTAACATATATGGAGAACAACATCACAAAATTTCATTAAATGTACTGTTTTCTTTCAGGAATATTACAATTTGAATGGTCCTAAAAGTTAATCAGGAAGCTGCCATACTGAGATTGTGATGGCAAAGCCTGACCACATGTGATTAAAAAGCTTTTGTTTTTCTCTATATTTCATTGTCAATATGTCTGTAATGGTAACGCATAGATTAGGTATTGATGATTTGATTATTGCATGATCCACCTCAGTAATTAAACACAAAATGTGCACAAAGGTGTGTAGATTTATGAAAATTATTAGGTATTAAGAAAACAAAAAAAATTAAATTCCTGCTATCAGTGGTTATGTGACATCATAATACGACTTACTCAAGTGGGTTTACATTCAACCTTAGGCAAAAATGGCATCACCCTTCTCTGCCGTGTGTAACTAATTTGATAGGAAACAATATTTTTGAATGAAACATTGGGAAGGTGTCTGCCAAACACTTCTGCTTTAATTTCAGAAATACATTCGAAGGGTTTCCTTTTCCTTTTGTAGATTCACAACCTTGGCTGAGAGATTAATGCTCTGTGCACACAATTTACACAATGCTAACACTGCAATGAGAAGTGCCAAGATGGTGGCTGCACCACATCTGGCACTAGCTAGATAGCTAGATAGTTAACTAGCTAGATAGTTAGCTAGATAGCTAGATAGTTAGCTAGCTAGATAGCTAAATAGCTAAATAGTTAGCTAGCTAGATCGCTAGATAGCTAGCTATCTAACTAGATAGTTAGCTAGCTAGATAGCTGGCTAGATAGCTAGCTAGCTAGATAGATAGCTAGCTAGATAGCTAGCTAGCTAGATAGTTAGCTAGCTAGCTAGATAGTTAGCTAGCTAGCTAGATAGTTAGCTAGCAGGCTAGCTGTGTACAGCTCGATTAAATCTCAGACTTCTCAGCATCATAAGATGACCTTTTTCAACACAGACCTAATTCCCGTAATTTTGCTTCAAGAAGAACAACAGCTAAATTAAAATTAGAAGTTTTACCGCCTCTGCCAAATTGCCTTTTCTGTCATGATTCATCTCTCAGCGACCAAACAATGACAAAATATGAAGGAGTAAAAAGTCACACCACTGTTTTCTTTTGCTTGTGGAAAGGGTGGAAATTTGAACACTTTGGGAAGTGAATGAACTTTTTTCTAATCAGGGTTAAACACCATAAAATCATGATTACAAGAAGTCAGTCTAGAGATAATAAAATCTGCTCCTCATGGACAGTCCATAAAATTTGATTTGGAAGTGTTAAAGTCAGCCACTACTGGTTGGTGAAAAACATGACACTTCATACACCAAAGATGGTAATATCTTTTGGAACATAAACCTAACATAAATGACATGATGCAGGGGATTAATGTCAGCACATTGATGAGTTCTGAGATTGATAATTACAAGTCTGCAAAAGGCGAGGTTCATAATTAGCAATAAATTTTAATTATAGATGTGTAGCTTGTAGCCATAGATTTAAATCAAAGATTTGGGCCATACTTGGACTAGTGGATTTTCCACACCATAATGTCTGTATGTGAGTCCAACATGTAGGTCTCTGCTGCAACAGTAGTTCCACAAGTGGAGATGCCAGCTCGGGAAAGGACAATGCATTAAGGCTACCATACCGCATATAGCAACTTTACAACCCTTTAGTTTGTGCATGCCTAAGAACTCATGTTTTTTTTCTCAAAAAAGGCTGAAAAACTTTTCCTGCAATAAAATAATCAGCTGTTTCCTTGTGGAAGATGAAGCTAAAGATCCCAGAGCAAGGCCAAACATGGCAAATCTAAAGCATAGAGCTGGCAGTGCTAGAACTTCATTCTGGTACACTTTCTGTATATATACCTCTATCATGTGAATTCAAATCTTGGGGTTTGGCGATACACATGATCATCATAGCACATACTGTACGCCCATTGTGATTGCTTGTTCCACGCTGAGATACTACAGAAAACAGCATGTTCAAGAAATTAGATCATATGTGTGAATTCAAGCACAAACACATGTATGTGAACTAAATTCAAAAACTTAGTCCTTTAACAAGAACATGATCGAAATTTTTCCGAATTTAAAGGGAAATAGGGCGTTTGGAATACACCAACATGACATGCAATGAAAATGTCTTTCATCATTGTTAAACCATTCAGTCTCACCAATAAACATCTGCAAAAGCTTCATCTCCTCAAAACATTATGTATGTGATGAGTAACGGAAGATGCATCATTTGAATTTTGAAAAGTTTGGGTGAACAAATTATTGTTGAGCAACTAATAACTGAATTTCTATCTGTGAGAAACATTTTTCTTAACAAGAAGACCATTGTCCTCTCTTATTTTGAGTAATCTATCATTCTCTGTCCACAAACATTGGTTTTGAAAATATGGTTGTTTTCTGTCAAACAAACGCCTTATTTCCCTTTAAGCATGTCAGCTCTTAGCTTTCATACTTAAATGTTAAGTTACTCTTCTTGGTTCCTTGGTTTGATATTCACAAACAAGCTTACCTGCCTCACTACTACAAATCTACAACAGTACTTTCACTGCCACATTTAGTTTTGGTAACATTCTGACACAGTTCAACTCGGCATGATTTCAGACCCATCCAAACTAGAACCTTCTAAATTAATACCACTTCTCCTATTCTGCACTGTTATTAGTTACCGACTAACTACATGACATGAAGCTATTTTCTGAACTGTTCAAAGGTTGATTTTGCTTTTTTTACTACAATTCTACCAACCTATTACAAGATTTACTTGACCATGCAATTCTGTCTATATTACGGAGCTTTCCATTCACTTGTGAAGGAACAATGCGTTTCAGTTGAGCTCCACGAGCTTTCCTCTAGGAACTGCACACCTCGCTGTACTGTGTACAGTACAAATTGTGCACAACAATTCTCACCTACTGTACACCAGTCACGAATAATACCCCTGTAGAATAAAGGGTGAGTAATATATAATCCTATTTATCCTCTCCTCTAAATCTGCCACACTAACTTCATATGATTTCATAAAATGCCATACAAAGCCATGACCCTTAGTCAGAAGTACAATTCCTGACATTTGTTATTGGAGATCATGTCTAGAATTTTGATTATAGGGTATAATATTCTAGCAAACTTGTTTGTTGTTCCTCTAAAACACATTGCTGAGTGAGTCTCATCCACCACAAAGTCGTAACCTTTCAATTGAGGTCAATCCATTATGATGCAAATATGACAATGCATAACTCCCACAGGTAATAACAGCATACTGGTATCAGGTGTTCCATGTGGAAAAAAAAATCAAAAGGTACAGAGGCTCCTCCTCAGGGATATGAATAAAGGTAAAATAAATGGTGGGAATATTTTTTCTTCTTTTGCATGTTTTCATCTGCCAAGAGCGTGACTAAATCCATGGTAAATCCAGTCCTGACGTATAACAATGGATGAGGTTGGGAACAATGGGTAAGAGAGAAGAAAATGATTTATCATTGTTTTGGAAGTATGACTGCATCATAGTAGGAATGAACTGTGCAACATTTGCCAGGTGGTAAGCACAGAACTTGCTGTGGGGTATGCCACTGTAGGGCTACCAGAACTGAAAAAAACAGATGGGCCATTTATTCATGAATCCCACAGCAGTTTAAAAATCCATCATAAAAAACACGTAAAGAGTGCCCCAGTTTCACAAACAGAGGATCCCTTGATTGTCATACACTGCTAAGTATTGCCCCTTTTAAGAGGCATGAGACTCATACAGTATCATAGCTAATGTAGATACTCCGCAAGTCTCCATCCTAAACACAAATGGAACATGTCAGTCCGTATTCGCAGCACAAAAAGATACACTGAAAGCAGGTTTGCAACTGCACCGTTGATGCACAAATCATCTTGTGCTATGAATACAGACTACAGTATAGTAGCTGGAAAGTAAAGTTGTAGTATACATTATCACTTTATTTAATTCATACAGTGGTGGCGCCATGAGGGGCATGTGAGGCATCTCCAAACTCAACGCCAACCGATGGTGAAGTTCCATTAGACAGCATCTATGCAGGCAATCTTGAGATTTTTTTGCTTCCACTAACCTTGAGATTCTTTGGAAGGTAAAAGCACAGCCAACAAACAAGCGAACACAACATAATAGATGGAAATAAAAGCAATCCAAAGTGTTACCATTTTTTCATAGATTTATGTTTTCCTCAGTAATCTTGAGATTATAGGCAATGAGGTCCCTTTTGCAAGGCTGGGTACATGCAGCTTAGGACACCAGTAAAGTGGAATTTATCGGCCATCTGGGGTGTTTGTAAAAATTTTTCTTGTGCACTCCATGCCAATAGAGACAGTGGTGTATGTGTGTATGAGAATATGTCCACTCAACCATTAGACTCCCCGAAACTTCCTGGTGTGGGTACTCACGATCGACTTTACTTACCCCTTGCTTCACTGATGCATACACTTGACCCATGAGCAAATCGTCCTCAAAACTAATTCTAGCACCGCACCCTCTAAGGGATGGGCCAACCCAACCATTAGACCCCTGTATTCATACACAGGTCCACACATATCAATAGCACCATCTACATATATAAAACACTTTCAAATTTCGGGAGGTTTAGTTGAGATGCATGTAAGCTGGTCTTGAGTGAAATTAATTTGCCTGGCAGCTACAATATGTCATTCACATTTTGAAGAAAGAATTTCCTCAAAAAAATTTCTCATCATGGACACATCTCAAGCAATTAAAGCTTACTCATTACAAAGCAGGTGCTACTTAATGTTATGTCGAACTGTCACAATGCCAACAATCAATCAATAATGGAAGGCCAAAAGCAAGTTTCTTTAATACCAGCTCCACTAATGTTGACAAGGTAATATCCTGATTCATAAACATTTTTTTAGCCAAATGACCCAAGGCATAACAATCTTACTTTAATCTTAACCTTACTGCATTGTGGGTAATATCAAACTCATCATCATGAGTCATACTTTGAAGTTAACTTTCATTTTAGGTAAACATCAAGCAACTAATTCTGATGTTGATAGATATATGCCCTTTCTGTCAACGACTACCTTGGCTATCAATAGCATAACAATTTGTGACATCGTTCATTGGTCAATAATCATGGCAATGAAGAATGCCAGGAGAGGCATGCCAAGTCCTGTTGCCATGGCAAATATCAATCACTTTACATTTTGTCCTTGAAGAACATGGGACAGGTAACATGGCTGATAATATTGAGTGTTCATTTGATTCTCTACATCCCACTTTAAACCCTAATGTGATGTAGCAAGCTGCTAGAGAGCCTTCATCTGAGCTGTCTGTCTATCCATCATTTCTACACAAGACCAATTTTTGGGGTGTGTGTCTGGCAGGGCTCAAGAAAGTCTCACAACTTCAGGAAAGGCAGTCAGCGTATACTGGATGGTTGGATATTGCCTTCTTATCAAAACTTCAATATATTCACACGCCAGATGTCCAATATCATGCAATTCTGATGTAACAAAGCCCGTTTATAGGTTATATAAACTCCCACTGAGTGCTCACACAGTATGAATACATGATCAGTTCCAATGGGGAAGATGGATGTGAATAGCATGGTACCATCATACAGTTCAGTGGCCTCAACGCTGAATTGTTTTCATGTTTCCTGTGACATGATGAATACATGTACAATCCTAGAACATCTGTTTGCAGTTGCCCTTCTAACTTAGGTTACTGTCCACAACTTTGAATGATGATCAGTTTCACTTTAGTGTGAACCTGTTTTCGCACTAAGGCGCAGGATTAATTTGCGTGGAATCCCGCGTTTGTCTCCTGAATTCCACAAAGAGAAATCTTATGTGAGAGAATCCACACACTTTTCCACAGCTGAGGTTGTAGCTACAGTTACAAATACACACAATAAATTGCAACAGAATCTTTACCAGTGACAACTCCCTTTTTGATTTTCAAAATCCTTCCCCAAAACACATTTATCAAGTTCCCTCAAAGACAAATTTACTAAGGCCATCTATCTTTCTGTAAAAGTTAGGTCATGCTGTTGATCTGTAATTTACAATGCACCTTGAGTTACAAGGTCAAAACTATCACAGAGGGTGAATGTGAGGGAACAATTTACTTGTGTCCTACTATGCAGTAAGTTTTTGCATCATCATGGTTTGCACATTGTCAGAAGGATAAAACAAAATGCTGGGGTTAAGCAAAGATCACTTAAGGTATGTGCAAAAAACACATTTTTAAAATATACACCAAATAAATCGTACAAAACATGGGAAATATCCACAATTTCCATCAAACTCCATTAAATATTAACCATTTTACAAACAAATTTCTGTTTCACCAATTCACCACATAACTTAAGTCAGACAACTCCCTGGTGTGGGTATTCACGAGTGACTATACTTACCCCTTGCTTCACTAATACATACATTTCGCCTTGCTGTAAATGTCCTCAACAGCATTTCTAATACCGCGCCCTCTAAGGCCTAGCATGCCCTTGTTTGCCTTTTACTTGAGTGTTCCACAAAGTGTTTGGATCTGTCCTCCATTTGTCCTGGTGCAAAGGCGCCACTACTAGAAAACCTTGAGGATTCTTGTGTTTTGTTCCTTATTTTGTTCCATTTCTAACATTATTGATCGTTTACAAATTTTTCCTCATGTAAATTTGTGATGTGCCAGCCTGGAGGGATGCATAGATGATATGCCTTACATTATCCTTTGTTTACTTACAGTAACCTTCAAGAACAATTGAGAATTTTACATCCCCTGAGGTTTTTTTCATTGGACGCATATCTTCTTTAATAATATTGATATCACGATGTGAAACCCAGTTATTAAGTAATTAAGAGACAAGGCATAATAAAGAAATACTGATACTGTGCAACACTCCACATCGCCAGTCTTGTGTTTTTGTCAAACTTAATTTAAAAAGCTGTATATCAAAACGGTAACAGAAGTTAACACAATTCCATCGGATTGTGATGAAGGGTTTCACTCTATAACTTCTGAGTGTAGCCGAGATCTTTTAGAGGCATGCCACTATACATCAGTTATTGCTAAAAAAAACTTACCTGGTTTTTGCACAGAACTTACAACTGACAAACTAACCTCTGTCTCTGCACAAATACTGCATACTGTACTGTTCTGTGATAGTAGACAGAATGCAACTTAAATATGACACCTCCACTGTAGTTTCAGCCTAATAACCCATTCTCAAACTACCCCTCAGTAGAGCTGTGCTCGTCTGGAATGGAATTAGTTTTCACTCATTTAACTGACCAGACGTAGCGATGAGCAGAAGAGCTGTCAAAAGATGGGCATGAAGAATATATGAGAAGATTAAATTCAAGTTCCTACCACAAGTGAACTGATGCCCAGAACTTTGGAATGCTCTTAATCAAATCACGCATGTTCATCATTTTACAAGTGCTCAACATTTCTGTACCTGTTCAACTATGCCAGCCACACTCTCGCTTTTCTTTCACAATTTTATTACTTTTTAACAATGACAATAGCACTATGATGAATCTTAAACCATCAATCATTGTCTTGTTAGTCTTTGATTTACATTTTACTCCTCAAAGAATTTAACGTAAACATGACAACATACTGATTACTTTCTCTTCAAATTATTCAATATCTTTCCACTGTTTCAATTAAAATGTGATTTACATCAGCATCATGCATGCATACTCAAACCGAAATTGCCGCAAGCAAACTGATGAAATAAATACTCCTTCTAATTAATCTCACATCCAGCAAACAAGATAGACATTATTTGACGTAAGGTTCATACCAATATATCAGACTGCTCGAGTTATTTACATCTCTAAAACACTGCTGCAAGTTATCAAGATATTATCCATGGGGTGATAATGTTTCATTAAGATTCCACTGCATCTACAACTTAGTTCTTGTAATGTACACTGAGATGAAGAGATCCGGTTAACAACACCTGTCCATAAAGATTCATCTTCATCTGATGAGCAGTCATAACTCAAACTGCAATTACAATTAAAATAAAAACGTCTTGATTATTCTGGTGAGATTCAGGCCGTTCTAATACCGTGAGGTGCATTAGTTTGCATCTCAGCATGAATGCAGTGGGCAGACTTTTTAATGCTAGCACCTCTGAGCTGCAAACGTTAACTAGAGCATGAATGATGTGCCGTCGTTCACTTCAACTGGCATTCAACTACACAAACATGATCACTTGGGAGAAATTTCAATTGATCAACTATGATTAATTAATACAGTTGAGTAGACTATGAGAGAGCACAGTTTACAATGAATCCAATCTCTTAAGGCTGGATCTTTGTGTGCGTTCGGTTAACTTGGACTACGAATTAACGTATGTACAGTACATACATATTACATGCAAAACTCATGCATTCCATTCAAATCCATAACAATCATTGGGGAACTACACTAAACTGGTAGCTGAGCAAGCCTTAAACCTTTCTTAAAAATCTTTCCATTTTGACATCTGGTTAGAAATTTCTGAGACTAGCTATCTCCATCAGGAGCTAAACACTTTTGCAATGTAATACACAAAACCTCTTCTGCTAAGGCTTACAATACAGCTGTTCACAGCTCTCTGATACAAATCAAGTAAATCTCAATAATCAGGGAAAAAAAGGATCGCTACTCCAGGGACACAGTGAGCTTGTGAAGAAGATATGAACATATTCCAAAGTAATGAAGGTCCTGAAGCAAAGGCGATTATTTTATCAACATAAAAGTAAATATCACATCACTTGAAGATAATGATGGCTGATTATGTATCACTCCACCTGATATTTAAGTACAGCCAGCAGCTTAAAGAAAGGGAAAACAAGGCTGGGATAACAAAATTCTTTTCTGAAGACCAACTGAATAGGTCTGCCTCACATCCAATAAAAGCAAACAGTACCTTGTCCATTCATAAATGAAATGGTTCACGAACAATCACGATAAATGCAAGTGTTGTCTCAAAATGTACATTGTGCAAATGTGCTTGTGCTTTGCTACCTCAAAGACAGCAAGGGAGAGGGACCGAACTCAAATACTCCATGACATGGAGTAAGTCCTGAGCACTATCAACCAAAATTTACAGGACTGACATCTGAAAAAGTTTAGTAAGAAAGTGAGTCCAATGCCCATGTTTGCAAAACAACAGTTGTTAGAAAAGGGCTAAGGAAAACGTGTCATGTTCAAACATTACATGAGACCCCCTATACTGTAAGGAAAATTTGCCTACCACAATTAAAGGAGAAGGAAACCCTGGGAATATATTTATCAAAGTAAAGCGGAAGTGTTTGACAAACATCTTCTGAAAGTTTCATTTAGAGATATTGTTTCCTATCCAAGTTACACACTTTTGAAATTCAGAGAAGGGTGCTTCCATTTTTGCCTAAGTTGAATGTAAAACAACTTGAGTAAGTCGAATAATGATGTCACATAACCACTGATTGCAAAAATTTTAATGCATTTCAAAATTGAATGGGTATCAAGATCAGAAAATCCACAGAAGAAAGAAATGTGCAATGAAGTTAGTGCATGCTGTAGATATCAAGATGTTTATTTCCCTAACTATCTGATGTGCACAGTAGGCAGAGGTTCCAAACTTCTGTATACCTCTGTACAGGAAATGCTGGTCTGGATGGCTCAGAATTTGGTGATCTAAGTCAGACATTTGCCCTACAAGTTTTGAAAATATTTTGTGGATAAAAAAGTACAACCACTTCATACTTATTGTCAACAACAGTATTTGGTAAGGAATACACTGCATTATATCTGACTCAAATTGGTTTAATAGTACAACTTTTGTTACAAATTTTATGAGAATATTTTTTTACATGATCAAATTTACACAGTTACTTTGTGATGTCTTGTCAAAACACAACTTAGTAACAAAAGGATGAGTCATGCCTGGAAACCTGTAACCATTTCAAATAAACGTTGAAGCGCTGTAGCTTACTTAAATCCCATCAATACCAACTATGGGAGCAAGAACCAACCATGAGTTCCACATGCTCCTTAACAGGCACCCCATTATTCACAAATATCTCTGTGTCAACAATTGTCCAAATTTTGCAAGATGAAGCAGGCAAACAGAGTGATTGAAAGGAATCTAGTTCTATAAAATGTTTCCGAAAGTGTACCCAAACCTCTTGTTTCATTTTTTTTTCTCTTCTCTTTTTGGGGGAAGGAGAGAAACAATGGGTCCCACGAAAGAGAACGCTTTAAAGATAATTACTGTATAAGAAGTCCAATATCAAACTTCAGTGTGACAGTTAACAAGTAACTTTAGAGGATAATGTGTTTTTGATACAGATTTTGTTGATAACAGAGTAACACAACACTACTACCACTTACATCAAATCAGGTTTACAATGTAATAGCATCACTCATTATCATATCTTTGAGACACCAGCTGCCATATGTCATCCCACACACTGCGCCACCTGACAACCCATAAAAAAATAGTTTGTTAGCTCCTTAAGGTACCAATCTCTCTGATGGCCTCTTTTCCCAGACAAGAATGCAAGGGAACTTAACCCTAATGGGAACAGATCAAATGTTTAAACTATGTGCTTTGGAATCAGAATTAGCAGTTTGGATCATCCAGGATCTGGCCTCACAAAGACAATTGTAAATCATTGTAATCACAGTATGAATGGACTGGAGGATTGCACAACTCCATCTCTTCAAATCCCTTCCATCCCTCTCACATCCTTTCTAACCCCCCCCCTCCCTGAGGCTTTACTCTGACATTTCCTAGACAAAATTCAACTAACAGTTTGTGAACTCCAATTGGTATGAATTCAAGTGCTGTGTATCAAACTCTGGATCCTTGATTCATCATCATCTTGTGTAATGATACAAAGATACCAAGGATCCAATGCCAGTGTCTTCACACCTTGTTTGGAAAACTATGTGAACATTTCCATATTTTCGTTTGAAAGATCCCTTGGATGTTTCATCCCTGGCCACCCCCTGGTGGTCACATACCTTATAACATAAATACCCACATATCTAATTAAACCAGGATCAATCACTCTCTCACGTGTTACAGCTCTGCACTAACAGATCTGGCCTCACATGACCATTTTCTAGACATGCACTGTACAATTCAAAGTTACTGTGGGCTAAAGTGTGAAGCAACAAATGCTGTAAAAACGTTATCTCTGATGGTAATGCAATTTTTTTTTTGCATGTGCTTTTTTCCCCTTAACTTGTTAGTTATTGTGCCATATCAGTAGATATTCTATCTATAGCTAACTGTGCCCAAAGGTACTGTTTGCATCTCTGTGGGTGTTACATGCATAGCAATTTCATCATTATGAGTATATACTAAGATAGCTGAGCAGACGAGCTCACATACGTCCAGTGACTGCAACTTGACCACCAAACGCATCATGCTGTATGTTGCGCATGTTTAAACAAAACAGAACATCCACAAAACATCCTGCAGAAGCTACTGTAAAAGTCTAATCCCTAGATGAAACTTTCCTTATAATCAGTGGCACATTTTGTGGTTGTCAGTGACCAATGCATTTGTCCACCTCCTTGATTACACAATTTCCATGTTTGTAGGATGCAGTTGCTGAATGAGCCAATACCTAAAGCCAATAAAGAACACAATACTACATTTAGAAGCTGCATTCACTTCAACCAGTGACCTGTGGCAGCTTTGATTCTATTCTCTACAGCTTGTTCACGGTCTATTCTTGGAGGATTCATTGAATCACAGAAAACAGGACACTGACTAGACCTGTTTATAAAACCAACTTTGCAAGACAGATTAACTTTATGATAAATTGGGAACACACCGTAAGTCCTAACACATGCAGTGCTAGTGGCAAAGGATTAGGCCACTTCTGTACCTCCAAGTTGCCAATGGTAGCTACTGTTCACATATATGCAAAGTTGCTGACATGTTTGTGAAATCAATGGCTTAAAGCTGTAATATGAGTTGCACTGGCAATCGCCTGGTGATCTACCTTTGTTATCTGTCTATGTTTCAGGGAAGAGAAAGTAGGGGAAAAGATCACCCATCAGAAAATCTGAAAGAGAACTATGCACTCACTTTCAAGATATTTGAATACTGAAAATTGCCTCAACAGTTTTGCTGGTCCTACAAAATTCAGATCCAGACCAAGAAAGCATAGCTGTCAATCAATTGTGATTTAGAAAGTACTCCTACAAGTAAGATAAAGCACTGTCTTTGGTATTGTTAATTTGTAAGGAATGATATTGTCATTCCACAGTTAACTGGTTAATTTATCATTTAAGTGGAGCTATTCATACCATACTCCTCAAATAGTGTTTGGAGGTATAATAAGATATGGTTAAAAAAAACAGTTCTCTAAATGTACAAAAGTGACAGGTGTAGAATTTCCTTCATATTTTGTTTTTGTCAACCGCCCAGTGGAAACATCTTTTATTATAAAAAAAAAACCTGACTCTAGTAAGTTTGACTATGGAAAAAAAATTAAAAATTGGAAAAATATTTTATTTGTTTACTCTCAAAAATATCCATGGTTTAAAGAATATCTTTGTGTAAAAAAACATTTTAATAACATATTCCCCATAATGCATAGGTTATATGAGGTGAGGGAGTACGCGCTGTGAATTGAAAAATTCACAATTTCTTTTTTTTTAATATGTAAGTTCTTTACTTCTTTACCCCTGTTTCAGGGTAAAAAAAGTTTAAAAAAGAAAGGGAAATAGTGGGGATAATTGAACTGAAATACTGTAGGTAGGTCTTTTGGGAAAAGAAACAAAAAAAAAACTCTCTAACATGTACATCAAAAAAAGTAAAACCTTTCTGACAAGAGGTATGAACAACAATAAAGGTGCAGGACAATTTTAGTCCTGATTGTACAATGTTAGAGAGTCAGTGATAGGTCTACAAATTATGTTAAAATTAAACGATCAAATAGAGCTACAACATTCAATATATGCAAAAGTGGGACCTAAGTCAATTGTGACTTGTAAGGGAGAGGGGGAATATTTTTTCACTTCAACTAACCTCTTGTTCTTTCTACTACGTTTAACATCAACTGATACAAATTAAAATAACGATGAATGCTGCCAAATGTAGTGTAAAGTGCAAAACATCTTTTTCAGAAATTATTTCACACAACACAACAACAACATATCAGACATGTCTGAGTACCACAGTATAAGTACATCTGTGACATCAATTTGAACAACAGGTTGTTTACATGAGTTGGAATGTAAACATGAACAAAAAGTCTGTGAAACCACTCAAAATGGTGTTCCTATTAACTTGTTTAACACATGCCCAGAGAGACCTAATTCCCAACATGTTGACCTCTGAACCTTGGCTATGTAACACTCATAACTTCAGAAAACTTTGCAAGTGAACTTCACAGCTGCTGTCCAAATGTTTGTTGACATAATCAGTCTGAACTGGATGTCAAATGTGAGTTCACACATTCTGCATGGAATCTTCTGTCTGCTAGATACCTGCAATCTGAGAGAATTAATTTAAGGAAGTCGTAGTGTACGTTAAGTATTTTATGAGCCCTGGGAACCAGACAACTATACTTCCACTGAAAACGTTCCATTGTTGTGGATACATACTGTGATCCCAAAACTCACCTGGTTTGGATATTTAGGAGTGATGCACTTACCTGTTTCCACACAGCTATTGCACATCACACTACCGTGCTGAAAACGGTTGGTAACTTTAAAAATTGCCTTTACCTTTGTCCTAACCAAAGGTGGATTAAACTTCCTTCCTAAACCATCACACAAAAGTGTTAGTTGCTGAAATAACTGTCAGGTTACCAGTTGTTTCTAGCACAGGAGTGGGACAGGTAATGGTTGTGTGGAGACAGGTAAGTGAGGAGCAAAATTATGACCAGGTCATAAACTGAGCAATCCACAATATGGTCGAGATCATAGGTCGTATGGTGTAAAAATGCTAAAATAAATTCTACCCTAGTATAAGCCACCTAGAATGAGGAACCCTTCAGAAACATTACAGTTCCAGACAGGGCTGAACATTAAGGATTTCCCCTTTGCCCACAGCGAGTAAAAATTACGAGGAGGAGTGAAATCTGAAAGACACTTGTCCCAATAGCATTATTTCAGTGCAGTTAAATCTTCATCAGGGGAAGTGAATTCTGAATTACACTTCTCTAACTAGGCAACTTGTTTTTTAAAGTGTTTATCTTCAACCATGCCAGAGTAAAGTTTGACTTACCGATATAGTCAATTCCACTTTCTTCTTATCCAGCAGGATGACTTGGGCCCTTTTACCTTCACTCATCTACAAGAAAAGAAGAATTGAAAAGAAAGACTGTCATCGACCATGCTTAGATGAACATTCACAGCCCTTGAATTCTGAAGCATGGGAGTGTGATCGCAAACTGTCAATCACCTCAAATCACTGTGAGGAGCGAGATTTTTGCACACCTAGAAGAAAAATGTGGACACAGGCAATCTATGAAAGTCTTAAAAAACAGCACACCGACCACACTCTTTAATTTCCTGAGAAGTGTCATTTCTAACACACCTGGAAAATCAAAAACTCAAGGCATAGGTTCAAACCAAACTCAAAAGTAAACGTAGTTAACCTTTCCATCCGTTTCATTTTTGTCTGCTGCTGGCAGAGAGTAGAGACAATGTCATTATCAGATACATTTCAGTTCCTCAGTGAAGAACAGATGAAAATACTTGATGATCTGTTTTAACTGTACAGTTGTTGTTAGTTTGTGCTGAATATGGCTGATATGTCCTTTTAACAAAGAAAATTCCAATTTTTTTGGTGTGAGTGGGGGAAGGGGAGGAATGTAGGTAACAGGACATTCCTGAAAGCAGAATGATGACGATGAGCTGGCACACTTCTTTACCTGGCAGGCATATTAGCCAGTCTGGACGTAAAACAGTAACGGCCTACAAACTACTAGTGCCTTCCCCATCCCCCCCTTCCCACTCTCCCCAATCATTCTACAGGTACAACACAACAGTGTCTGTCGGTAGGCTGTTCAAGCTAAATCTTAAAGTGATTGCTTGTGTACTGAAAAACCAAAAAGATAAGATTATATTGATCTTAACTTTTTCTCTATTTTGAAATGTACACGCGAGGTTGTGCATGAATGGACTATGTCTTTCAATGAAGGAAAATGACAGTAACTGCTTCGCAAAGCAATGGGGTTGGCATAAAAACAGTAAAAAACAGAAATCATATCTGAAAATTAACGGTTCTTACTATAACCGCCTACATAATGAATATGTAACAGTACAGGTCTCACTAGTGCATCAAAAACATACTACTCAAGTCGTCGCTCCTTGGTAGATATTGGGAATTGTAGTATTTGGTGAAAGGAAATGTCACTGTAGTTACAAATAACCTACGAACTGAACACAACCTTGCCCGTGGCGTCAGTGATCCTGAGTTGTTAACTGAATATTCAGTACTAGTATACTTCCCATTGGCTTGCTCAAAGAAGCACACCGTTGATTTGAATGAAAACTGTCAACCACTACATTATTGTATTCTACACTTTTTGTTGTGATGTTAGAAGAATTTGAAATCATATGGCAAAATTAACCAACTGAAACCTATTTATTTTCCCGGATTGTCTGAATGGTGTACTTAAAATCCTTACCAAACTTTTGGAGATGAAATTTCAATGTTTTTACTTTTTGCCTATGCACGTAATCACTTTAACTTTTCTTTGTTATCTTTGCTCTTCGTTACCGAACTTCAGTGGACATTTGTGGTTATCAGCATTCTCTAAAAGGCTGAGCAAGTGGAAATTCATGAGTAAATTTCTGAAACATTGACAGCAACAGAGTAAATTTAACCAAAACTCCTAAAAGGAAACATGAAGTCTGAAGTCATGGCATGAAAGTGGTTTACATGTACTCATACATCCATACAATAGTAACCAGAATGACAGGCTTCCGATTGGTACTTTGTGTCCTTAACTTGTGTAAACAAGAATTTACTTTCATTACACTCAGTTTCCTTCACAAACACAATATATGTAAAATCGAAAGAATTCTTCCTAAACAGTACATCTCATTCAGCCTGCATTAATATTTGGCACATCTAGTTAATGACATTCTACCGACGGCAAACTACACGTGGTAATCTGCGAACAGAGCAGCGATAACTGACTACTCTATGTGCATCATGTCAATGGCATAGCCAGGAGAGGTGGCGAAAGATTGGTCTGGTGGACGTTTATCACTTTGGACTTGTATCTTCGCCATCGGCAAAAGAAAATACAGGACGATATCTCATGGGTTAAATTGATCATCAATAACCAGATTAGAAAGAATGGCAATACGTTTTCAATTCATTGCTTTGAGTCACTAGCCAAGAAAACAGTCTGCCAACACCTGGGATATGAAAGGCACAAAATAGCACTGTAGAAAAATAAACCATACAGCAATTTGCACATGCCGAGACACAACCTAGAATCAATGAACCTCTATAAATACTTGCTATCAACACTAAAACTGAAAGACTATCATGCCTTTCCTTCCAGCATGATTTCCCTTTGACATTTCATTACATTTCTGATCAATTTGAAAGATATCTTATCAAAAGGATCCCTTGAGGAATAATTGTTCATAATTCCCAAAGCCAAACTACAAATTACACTTGAATAGATAACATTTTACAAGTGTGCGCATGCTGGAATATGGAGGCTGAATGACATTTACAAAGTCTGCACACACTTTATGCACTGAACAAATGATACTTACCTTAAAAAAGCGACATAATCGACGAAATATTTTGCCCATTTAAGCTAAAGTGTAAAGACAACTTAAGACAAGAGGACTTTACAAGATTGCTGCACTTCAGACAACACTTGAGGAGAAAACAGTCTTTCAAATTCCTAATCACTCAACTTTTTACACAGAACACCTTCTGTTAACAAGGATCACTATAAAAAAAAAAAACAAGCTAGATAACAACTTCTTTGGTGCACAAATTTCCCGATCCATGAAGCGAAAACACAGTACTGTGGTCGCATTGTAGTTGCCAACGGCGTTCTGGATCTGGCAAGGTAAACTGGATCCACATGAACAAGCAGAGTAGCAATGTAGTAAAGTACTGTAAATGAAGACGTGCAAAATCATGAAATATCCAACATGCAGTGGATCAACAGTAGAGTCTACCAAATCACATGAAAGTCGAATACTTTTCCACCATTTGTTTATATCAGTGGTCAACTTATGGCAGAAGATGGTACAACAGGTTATGTTCCTTGGAAACTCTATGTGAACTCCATGAGAACTCTATGTGTTACTAAAAAAAAAAATGTACAGCTGGGAGACAAAACGGTTTTAGATCTAGTCATGTCAAATCTCTATTAAGTATACTGTGGGAAATACTCCATAAAATGAAGAAACCAGTTTTATACGTGATATGTACGGAACTTCTGAGCTGTTTCTCTCGAACGTGGACACGACCACACAGAGCGACTGTTGATCTGACGACTGAAATGACTATGTGATGGTCGTAATCGAAATAGATGGAAGCATGAACCGTTCAGGGAGGAAAGTCTACAAATGTGAACTTTGGACCATAATGCAAGCTTCAGATTATCTGCATTTGTGACAAACAATTTTGCAATATTTTGAGGTTTATCACTTTCAATGCAATGTGACGTTCACGCCAGAGTACCGCCAAACCCACAAAAAAGCCGCTTCCAAGAAAATGTAACGATGTGACGCCCGTTCTAGTGGATGTTGCATGGATGGTAGTTGTTTACCTAATCAGAAAGCAAATTTGTACAAAGTACACAAACTAATGTATTGCAGGCCTCTAACAAGTGCCATAACCATATCATGAAGATTCCAAAAGTCATTTCCACATTTGCCATACCAAGCTATGTAAACATACACTGTATCTTTTGATGAACAAGGCATTACATCGTTTGCTCCGTTAATCAAAACAGACGGTGGTTATCAGATAAGAGTCTTTTCGAAAGGTCATCCATGAGGTCTTCACGGTACACTTTACAAATCACACAAGTTTTCCTTGACTGCTTTTGAACAAACTTTCATCAAGAAATATTGAATTAACAACCTACCGTTTACACAGCAACTGCACTTAGTTCAAAATTCTTAACTACCATTGAACCAATGTTCTAAATACAAAATTGTAAACTACCAAACCAATGTTGACAATTTTTGGACTTCATTCCAGTGTGCCAAAGCTCAGAAAGTCTCTGTGTAGGCTGTGATCATGAGGAAAAAGCATCCGCATTGTAACACAATCATCACTGATCACAGAATGTGTCATCAGCTGACAAAAACATTCACCATGAGAGCACTACCTCTTCAAAATGAAAACTGTTGATCATCATAACTACCCAATTCATAATATGATTTGGTGATCATCGCAGGTATACACATGCACAATTAGGTGCATGACCACAACCTAAAGCATTGTACATGACCATACGTTGCCATCACTGCATCAGTGTATATCCATCATATAGTTGGGCAGGAGGGGGATATACTTACAGGGGACAGCTGGGAGGTAAGTGCCTAAAAAAGGCATTGTGAAAAAATCTCATGATATGTAATACATAAATGTGGGGACTGTATGTCAAAAATGGCATTGCATCTAGAAATTTAGTGTAAATACCATTCTTCCTTCCTTTCTCCCTCTCCCCCCCCTCCCTCCAGGGAGCACTGGCTCATCAGTTTACTCCCTGCATGACCATTTCTTATGCCATGCACGTACTGTTCATGTTTGCCTCCAAGCACATTTATGCTTAAACAAAGTTGATTGTCATGCTCAATGCTTGTCTTTGTGTACAGTAATGTTAGGGCGCTATTTGTTTCTGAAGAATATTCTTCAGGTTCATAAACAAATCATTGACAATCAACACCTAGGGAAGAGCGGAGCAGACAAAAGTCGTTTCATGCTAACATTTCCATGAGAGGCCGATCTGGAGCCCATGAAGTGTAATTCAAGAGTTAGATATTCCTATGTGGTGATCAATTTTCCATCTTTTAGGGGCTACATGGATGTCTTCAGATGTTACCATGTTGTTGCAAGTGATAATATTAAACCTAGGCTTACATACTGCAACTTAATTTACACTTAATATATACTACGTTGAATGGTACCAAGTGATTTCACTGTACTGAGAGCCTATTCAAGTAACATGGTGTTACAGTTATGGGACTACTGCTGGTCATATGCAAGGTTGTAACTACGGTCAGCTCATTCCGAGAGAAGCTTGCTACTACTATAGCTATGTATTTGTTCCTTTGCTACAGCTGTTAGTGTATTACTAATACTTCAACTTCCTTCTGTCAGTTAGACTTTGCAAAGTCTTTCTCGGCGAATGAATTCCCCCTCCTTTGATACATTCCTCACAATTTCAGCTGCAGCCTACTTTAGTAGCCAACCAAGGATAAGCACTCATCTAGAAATCGCGTTTCCCTGTGATCACCGTCCGCTGGAAAGACTTTGGACACTCGATATAATTATGTACAAATGAATAGTCACGTTTGACAGTTACGGTTAATACATATTAAAATACTACGCGTTGGTCTCATGAAATGAGCCAATAGCAGCGATCGAACAATGAGAGAAAATAATGGTACCTAGGCTAACTTTCACCCTTTTACCAAATTTGCCTACGGCAGAAATAGGATATCGCTAAGAGAGGCCTAAAACGTTGAAGGAGAGTAGAATATTACCATGATAATTACGTAACTAATCAGTCGTAGGTCCTTTCCCCATCATCACTCCCATCATTTCTCACAATGGCCGTGGTTGGCTTCTACCGAATTTGGTAGCGAAAAACAATGGTTTTAGTTAAAAGTTGTGTGCATAATTAAAACGAGTGTCAAGAGTCTGCGAGGGCATGCGATCAGTGGGGGAAGTAAACACTCTTCTGGAAGAGCAGTACAGTATGGATGTTCAGGGGTGGCGGAACCAAGATTAGGAACAGAAATTTTCCTGCCCAAGCAGACTCTGCAGAGTCTATCTGTAAGTCTACAGTACACGTCTTCATGATGCAGAGCATAAATTTGAGTGTAACTTGTACTTTGTAGTACTTGAGTAGGTACTTTTCCTCTATGTTCAAACTTTTTTCCAGATTGTACCATTTGGTATCAACATGGATCATCACCTTCAACATGTCGTACATATTACATCTGTAAATAGGTAAATTGAGATGTATGAAATACATGGATCACAAGTTAGGCAAAATTGATGTGTTGTTATCTGTTTAACCTCTGAGTGTGTGAACTTTATACAACCATTACATTGATGAATCACTGGTAACAATCACAATAACTTTGGGCAGATTTCAATGTACCCAGGATTTTTGGTTATGGGAATTCCTTGATGAAAAGCAATGACTTCTTTCATGTGAACCAGCTCGACCTAACAAACCTTTACACAGGTGTCAGTCAGCCTGAACATCAAGCTAATCCTCTAAAATTTACATTTGACACAACTTATATGCAGTTCCTGCACCACAGTAACAACTTAAAGGGAAATAAGGCATTTGTCCGATAGAATTAACAATCATTTTTGAAAGCAATGTTTGTGGACATAGACCTGCTAGATCATTCAAAATAAGGAAGGACAGAATGCCTTCTTTTCAAGAAATCAGTGTCTCACAAATACAAACTGCAGTTACTTGTTGAACAATATTTTACTGAACAATAATTTGTTTACCCTAACTTTCCAAAGTTCAAAAGATGCATCTTCCGTTACTCATCATGTATGTAACATTTTGAGGAGATGAAACTTTTGAAGATGTAACTTATTGATGAGATGGAATGGTTTAACAATGATTCAAGTTATTTTCTTTGTATGCACCGTTGGACTATCCAAAATTCCCTATTTCCCTTCACGAAAAAAACTTCATCGGTGACATTGACAGACCTCTACATAGTAAACACCGATCTGTCTTGACACTGCAATACATGTTTCAACCAGAGGCAGCAGGAGGTAAAATCCCCCTGCATCATGGCCTTGTAGGAGTTGAAGCAAGGGGTAACATATGTGTACATTTTGAGGGGGCACCCACAGTAGCAGTCAATGTGGCCGCCCGTGCTCAGGGCCTAGTGCAAGCAGGGTGTGTAATCAATTAGAAATTACAAAACAGAGTCATTGCAGCTACATAAAAGAACACTTGAAATTCAATGAGTGAATCAGATAAGATAAAAAATAAAAATAACAGATGTGCTGTAAATTGGAAACAATCAAGAGAGTCACAAAAATTGAATACATAGGCAATAAAACCTTTACTCTAATAAGCAAAGAACTTGTGGAACACAGTTCAACACCAGAGAAAAGAGACTTTGGCAGGACCTATAACAAACTTTAGACTTCTATTGCAGATAAGAAACACTTAAAAAAGAAGAGGGACCAGGCAAACCAATAAACCCTTCCGTCTATGAAATAAAAAGATTCATGAACTGTTTACTCAAAGTGATGACATTGGTGATGTACAGCTTCGTACCCTCCAAAGAATAAATGTTTGAACAATTTGCTGAGTAATACAGTGAAGTACCTGCAGACACTAGTACCTTGAAACGAGGACCGTAAATACACGCTGTCTTCGCACGAATTATGTCTGAGAGTTAAAAAGTCGCTTCTTCTTTGAAATGTCACGCCAAACCATGACAGACCACAGGTGCGTTTACGTCAGTATAAATTTGAAGAAAAACAACAACAACAGAAACACAGTTAACATTCAGTTTGTTGAAGAGTTTGGTTTTTAAGGCACTTCAATCGCCTGTTCACAGATAAAGAAAACGCGATCAGAGAAGACTGGTTATTTGAACGAACAGACAGTTTTACTATATGCTGTGGTCCTGTGAGATTACTGAGGAAAACAGCGTAGAGACAGTAACTGTCATCAACTAGCATACAGTTCCCATAACAGCATGCTCTAGAGCACTGTAATACATAATGGGCTGAATATCAAAATAGCTATTTTGCCAAAAGTAGAGGATTGGAGAAACTTCAAACACATTTAATTTGATGACAAGATTCCGTGATCTTCTTATTAATTAAAAAGTTAATTTTGTGATAGTTGCATGAAACAATTTTTCACTAATATGTGCAACAGCCACACCGGGGAATGTTACAACATTTGTGTTACTAGAATTAATGTTTTTTTTCTAATTTTTAATGAAATTTAATTACTACCGACAAATCTCTGCAACATACTGCACGCGGGGGTTTCACTCCTTCTGGAATACTTAACAAAAAAATCTTATTTCATTACTGTGTTTGGAAGATAACGTAAAACAAAACCTAGATCAAAGTTATTGAGGGACATTATTATTCACTGAAGGAATAAAACTAACTCTTGTCAGAAAAAATAAACTGTCTTCAAATAAGTCAGTGCCTAATTCACCACTAATGAAATCGTCCCCAGGGAATGCTTAATATATTTCATTAGGCAAGCATTAATCACAGAACAGAACCACAACTATTCAATTTTCATACACTCCATGGAGACAGCTTGAGAAACATTTCCCTGACTGATACTGCCACTGGCTGATACCGCCACTGGCTGACACCGCCACTGGCGGACACCGCCACTGGCTGACACCGCCACTGGCTGACACCGCCACAGGCTGATACCACAGCTGACTGTTAGTGTATAATCCATGTTTCCACACAGATCTTAAGCACCTGTCAAATGTTGATAGTGAGAACCCTACTGTACATGCAGCCAAATAAGAGTGCATAAATGCATTGCGGTTTTGATGATGTGCAAGAGTAATTTGTTCCACACAATTTGTACATCTGCACTTTGTGTGTAAAATAAATTCGACCCAGGCAAGACAGAAAAGTACATCCTTTTGAAAGAGAATACCTTTAAAATGATAGTTGTTGTTGTGTCCAGCCTGAAATCTTTGGTCGGGTACCCAGGTACCAGGGTCCCAGTGCAACCACAAGATGAGAGGCAATGCAAATTAACAGATCAAAAACAACATGTCTCTTCCTCTGTTATCATGACGCCTTTACTGGACGAATAGTCTCTGTTGCTTGTCTACACCATGACTTGGAGTTTCCCCCTTCATGCTCATCTTCACTCACAATTCAAAAAGGACAAAATCACCTCAACTCTTCCATACAATGAAAGATGATAAAGCTTTATCTCTGCAAGAAGAGTTCAGAATAATGGGCAAAATTCCAACAAGTAGAATGCTATTTGCAGATCAGATGAAGTAATCATGAAGGACTACTGAGAACCAGACAACCAGCTATTGTTAGGATCCTTAAAAGGTAACCTCTGTGGGTCACTACAAAGTATCATAGTGTGTACAATGATATTCCTTATAGTGTAACCACTATAGACAGGGATCACTTTTGGAAAGTGTGTCCTTCAGAGGCCTTTGTTAAATTTAGAGTATCTCTCTTTCACAATACAAAATAACCCCATAACCCTTGGTCTACGGGTAATGTAATTGCAGAAAAAAAAACATTCTGCGAATCTGGGCTACTCTGGGCTAAGTTTCTCCACGACTACTGTATCTATGTACAGTGTGCAAGGTTGAAAGCCATAAAAGAAACTGGACAATTTTAAAATGATGTTGTTTTTATTGATAGGCTACCTTAATTCAAACAAATGGTCCCATCACTTACACAGCTGACCAGTAATTAATGTTTCATGTATTTGTTGACAAAGCTAGTGCTTAATCACAGTTAGAGCATAGTTTTGTCAAGATTTTATTGCCCACAATTTGTGTAAGCTACATTTCATAAAATAACATCCCTGGCCTGCTGATCTCTATCATTTGGCAGACTACAGACTACATCTAAAAATAACCAATGCCCTGAGGGTTCTATTGGGGTTCTCTACAGGGTATTTACGCATGTGGTGCGTCCAATTTCAAGTTTATTCTCCTTCCCCACAAGGGACCTGACGTGGGCCCCTTGACCCTGAGACAATGCCCTGGGCATTTATAAAGTTGATCTGCCTCATTCGAGGAAAAAAATTGCCTAGAAACTGGTTCCTTCACTTTTATAATCAGGTCTTAAATTTATAATATGTACCAAAAATTAAGACATTGTACATCATCACTGTTAGGCTACAGTTAACTTGTCAAAATTATTAACCTTCAAAGTCAAACTGCACTTTGTAACATTAGGCTAGGACACTTCACGATCAAAATTTGCATGGAAGATTTAATCTACCATTTTCCTTGCGCTGTGCTGTTTAGGCTATACTTGCAATGGTAACCCTATGATACTCAATCATCCTCCAACATACTAAGTGATTTTGTTAGTTTCAAAACTTGTAAACTGTTGAAGTGACAACATTATAATTTATGAAAATTGGACTCTCATTGGATTATGCACTTAGTTCAACTCATAACAACTTATAGTATGCATAAATCAGCTATACAATATTGACACTTTTTTTCAGCAATCACAATGAAACAGATACTTGCTAAAAATGATATCAACCAATGGGAGAACAGAATGGTGTTTCAACTGCATTCTGAACATTCTGACTTGAAATCTGGAACACTTCATTTATATTTTCTGATTATAATTCCAGCAATTTCTTAAACTTTAAGTTAAAATTATCCTTCATCTGTTCATCACAGTTCTCACAGATTAAGAGCATAGTAAGTGCAAAGGACAAGACCAGTTCAAGACCATTTCCAGTGACCGACAATAACAAAAATCAACTACCAAAAGCAGGATATGAACCAACTTGAAATTAATTATCCAATTTTTCATAAACTCTTGTCAAAAAGGTTGATCAATATTTCAAATACCAGGCCCTCAATAGCCTAGTAAACAGACACTGAACCGAAAGGCTGACAGAGAGGTCAGAATAAATTCACTAAAGCCTACACAAAGAATGTTTAATCAGAGTGCTTTTGTGAACTGATTGGTGGGTAAACAGACACCCAAGGGCCCGGCCATTCCAAATATCATCAACATAGGATACATCTGTGCAACATCTACCACAGACCTCCATTTCCTGTAGAGAGAACTTTGGACACTCCAAGCAGCATAAATTGTAACTAAACCATCTGGACTGCCTTGACTATTACATCCTTCAGACTCTTCACCTCTTTCAAGAACACCCATCGCAAGGCCCCAATTTTTTTTTTTTCCTTTATTTCATTTTTGTCAGTTATGGGCTACAGTCTTTTGCCCGATACAAAGAGTCATGTTTCATTTTTCGACAGATGCAATCAAGAACTCCTTGTCAACCTTGCAACTGTTATTCAAGGAAAGGCCTACTTGTTCACTCAAAGACCTACTTATTCTGATTTGCTACTTCTTTGTTTAGCAATGATGAACTGTTCTTGATAAGGAAGTATTGTAGAAAATAACAGGATTCAGCCAAACATGATTAACTACATTTTGTATCTATGACAAAAAAAAAGGCAGTTTGTGAAAAACCTCCTTCAAAACAGTAAATATTTTTGAGCATTCATTGATATGACTCTGATGCCCATTGATCCTATGGGCAGTGTTGGATGCGATTCCATCTCCTTCAATTCACCAGACAACTGAAATATTTAAAATGTGGTTGACAGCCTCGTCAAACTGCAACGAACATTAAGATTGTACTATCAATCTTGCCTAAAACAAATGTATCCTGGTGATTACTAGTGGGACCAAGAAGAGAAAAAGTTATGGCACTGATATATTTTCCCTTTTTGGTTTCTTCTTTTGACAACAAATTGACAATCAAACAAAATATGCTATGATAATGCTATGAACTTACTGTAAGTTTCCATTCTAAGAACTTACTCAAAACAAAAAAAATTAAGTCAGTGTGAGTTGACAGATGATGATCTCTTTGTTTCCAGAGTCCTCAGCAATTCCTTCACACCCATCCCCTATCATTCTTTATCCATCACACATCAATGATTTAGCTTTACCTGCTCCTCTGTCTCTGGTGAAGTTCAACAGCCTCAAGAGAATAACACACAGGTCAATGTCAAGAACTAGCAAAATTAGCATAACACTTTAAATGCTTTTTCTCTCAACCCCAGCTGAGCCTACCCCAGTAAAACCAAAAAAGCAAGTAACCTTACACCCTTCCATTGAAAATTGTCCTGTTTACAGTCATCCATCCGTCACGTCTCTAGGCAAACATCAGAAACCATTGGGATGGACAGCTAAATTTTCAACAGGACGAAATGGCTGAGCAGATAGATTGCGATGGAGGAATACGTTGACGTTACGCTTTCCTCTGAGGACCAGAAGCACTTTTGGGTTGCCCATGGATGACAAGCCATGCATGCAAGATATCATGAGCGCCGTAAGTGCAACAGTTCTTCAAATGCAAATTCATCTTCAGTAGAAAGTGAAGGAAAGAACCCATCAGCATATCCTACTTTATGTGCTTTTTTTTCTTCCCCCAAATCAATCGATGACTACGTATATACTTGGCACAGAGCCTCTGGCAAAGCAAACGCTACAAAGTGCCTCACTCAAAGTAAGGTCAGGAACTACTCTGGTAAGATGAACAACAATTGTGGGGGTACAATTGTAGATGTTTTGATTGTAGATCTGGTAGATGAATTGTAGATCACCATTTGTGTTAATTATTTTAAACAGGGTTTTTTTTTTTGTCTTAGAAGTATCTTGCTCACTAGAAAGGGATACCATCATCTGGGGATTTATACATTGCTCAAATTAAACAACAAAATCTGCTAATAGTTCTGAAAAATTAAAGATTAGTCACAGCTTCACAGAAAGCTGACCTTTGACATGGAAAATTGACCGAGTAAGTACTGCATGTCATGCATGAATTTCAGATACGTACAAACAACTGGTGCAGTAAATAAAAGCGATAAGTAATAATACAAATTACCCATGATGCTTTGGTCTTTGTCCACTTGGTGAAAGAAAATATTCTTCCTGTGATAAGTCTCCCCAGTCCCTCATCTTCCATTGTATTAACTGACGATGTTGTATCCTCTCCAAAAGACTTGCGACATTAACTTTCATGTGGAGGTTTACGATACACTCCAGATGCAGTCACTAATAACGCTCTCTCCATCACCACAAACAACTAAACCATGCATCCACAACAACAGAAGGTACTTAATGTTACTGCCACTGCTCAATGGGAGAAATTAATTTTACAGAGTGTAGTAGGTTGTTAAACGGTTCCTTCAACGGTGGATTTGGGAATTCCATTCATGGTATACCAATTTCACCATGAGATAGTCCAGTTTGCTCTTACAAAGCAATTACAAATATCCGTAGGTATGAACTTTGCATGCACTGACATTGTGCAGATTTTCCAAACGACTTTCACTCACCACGATTATTTTCAACATACTTTCCAGTTGCTTCACTTTTCCTCTTCCCTTTGTGTTTACAACTCCTGTGCACTTTTATGCTTTCAAAAAAAAAAAATTTCCATACAAACTTTCTCAATTTACTGAACGATGGGGCGTCCAACATCAAAACAAACTCCACAAATAACCTTCCATTAAGAGCGACTTCCTGATATGGTCAGAACAGACCTACGTACTTATTTGTCTGAGCTAATTAAATGAAAGCAACTTGATCTCAGATGTTACGCACCAGATGTAGGGAGTAATGAGTGGTCAGTCTAACAGCTGAGGTTTGCTAGTATGAGATGGTTATCACCTGCCCTGTAATATTAGTTTCTTCTTCCTACCCAAGAGATAAAACAATGTATCTAATCAGCTTGGTATTTCACTATGAACAATTCTCTGGCAATGAGTTTCAGAGGTGGGTCAACAAAAAATACAGAACACAGCCAAAAAGATACCGAATTTGTTCAGTGACAATACAGCAAAACAGAATAACATTCTTCTTCAGCAGCGAAAAACTTGATGACCATTTTAAACAGCCTCAAATGAAGATTTGCTAACTTTAAAGAAAGAGGTAGATGTACCTTATTTGTTTTGCTGAGATGAATGAAAAATTTGCAAGGGTTTTGCAGTTTAGCATAGCATCAATAGAAGGTTGAATGAAACTACAGCCACGCAATTATATGTTGGCCTTTTCACTTGAACTGTAAACCATGGAATGTGTACAAGGGGACCATAAACAGACTTTCAAGAAAGCATGTAAGTCCCAGCAAATAGTATATGCCAAAATCACAAGTGACACTATGGTATTCAGAATGCTGCAAGGCGAGTACTGATCCACGAAGCTACAATGCTGGGCAAAAAATGAGAAAATTGGTAGCTTCCAGACACCTGGAAATTTTAATGTATCTCCGCTCAGAATGAATAAACTTCAGCAGCCTCACCGTACTATCACGATACCCTGCGACACAGCCTACTTGGATCCAACTGAACAGCAGTAACTTTCACGAACACCCATCTATGGAGACGACCATACTTTGTACTGGATACCCTTAGACTGACAGATTCAACAACAGCCTATATCAAGTTCCATTAAAATATTTCTCCACCACTCTCCAGTCATAACAACATCCTCACTCCCACAACACAGCTGTGCGACTGAAGCTCTTAAGTTTACGCAATGGGAACGGAGCGATTTGGCTACAAAAGACAGTTCAACGGGGCTCATATTTTCTTTCCTTCTTTTTTTTTTTATTTTTTTTTTTTTCACAAGAGTTTATTAACCATTGAATGGGATTATGCTCAAGAAAAGATCTTCTAACCACCAGAACAATAACACATCTTGTGGTATAATAAGCTGTTGAATACAGTAAGAACATAAAACCTCTGCATAAAATGTAAATACTTGAGGGCTGAATCAGAATGACTGAGTCAAGGTTTACGAGACAGTTAAATTTTTTAGAGAGGTACCACACAAAGCTAGCTGAGCAGGCTAAGTTTACCATGAGCCTAAGCTAGGTATTATAACCTAAGTGATTTCATCCCACTGCCCTGGTCAATATCACTTTACCCTATTTCCATGGAGATGAAAAGGCATCTTAATGCCCTCAAAGGCCATCCCAGAATCTGGCAGCTTTGGGAGGCAGACACACAGAGCCAATTGACAAAGGATTTCAATCCCATGCAGGACCTGCCAGGAAATCTGGTCAATGGTTAGACACATATATGCCTACTGTATATACTGCTAAATCATCCACTGTACAATGCTCAATAACACAGTTAGCCTAAATGTTTATCAATGTCTAGCATGTTACAGCAGAAGAGGATTGAGTGCAGCTCAAATTGACAAGAACTGACTTTAGGTAGTTAACAGTATTTAACAGAGCACTGACTGCACTCCATTGAACATTTGGAATACATGGATAAAGCCAATCACTACAGTATGTCTGTTAACAACAAAAGGCAAAGCAGGCTATCTGATCTTGTGGTGGTAGGGGGCAACCTTATGCATGTGTCTTATAGTAAGCCATTTGATTGTTCGGGTGTAAGTTGTATGACCTTAAAAAGCAGTGCAGACAATTCAAGTTTTCCAATGGGTAAGAGTACAATTATTACATAGTTCATGGAACTATTTTTAATTAAATGCAAATCACCTATGGAACTTATCAACAGATACTTGACTCAGAAAATTTAATTCAAGATCCATACATGTGTAAAACATGCACTTCCTAAAACAAGATTCAAACCAGCGACCACAGAAACGTGCTTTCAAACTCAGAAGGCCAAGAGGTCATGATCCCTAATAAGTGATTTCTTTGCTGACATGCTGCACCTCAGACTCGCAGCACCTTGCCTTATTCCTCTTATTGCAGAAAATACACTTTAATATATGCCCTAGTGGAGGATCAGTAGTTGTAACATGCATTTTACACAACGTTTTTGCATGTTCTTCCTCCTAGCCAGGTACAATCATATCTCTTTAACAGATCTGTGGTAAAGAATGATCCACATACTAATCCACATACTACGTCATAAGATGCCCCACTAGAGAGAAAAAAAACGTCAATTTTTATATTTTTATTATTTTGACATCTCCTAGATAATATTCATGAGTATCTTTTATATGCCTTTCCCTAGCTTGAACAAGAAACGTTTTACCTTGCCTCTGCAGGTAAACACTGATGACCTACAACTAACAACGTTCCATCTACAAAGTTACGGAGAGGCATTTTAAAACACATACTCATGAATATTATTGAGATTTATTGATTGATTAATTGAAAATGATAAAGATGTCAAAGTAAGAAAAATTAAAAAATTAATGTCTTTTTTTCTCACTACTGGGGCACTTTCTGACAGAATTTGCCATGTGTAGGTCATTATTTCACCCACATTTGCGAGGGAGATAAAATTATACCCAATTTGAAGAAAGAGAGAGCAAAAAGTTTTGTACAAAGCATGTCACAACTACTCACTGTCCTTTCACTAGTTAACTGCGTATTTCAAGTCGAGTACCGTGTATTCGTCATGTCCCAATCTTCACACGCTGTGTAAGATGAGTATATTCGTTTGCAATGTATCCACCAAACTGCATCACATATGACATAAGCGCCCCGCCAATCAACCATACACCCTTGAAAGATCATTCGCTGTGTACAGTGAAGTTGAGTGAACATTCTAGCGCTATTATATGTTCACTAATTTCCCAGGACGGTTATCCATGTCGTTGTTTTGAGAGGTTGATCAAGTATGTGGAACCTGGAGGTGTTCTCGTGCTGTGCTACTAACAATTTACCACTGCATGGACCATGTGTGTGTATTTTCTTTCAAATGTCAATACTGCAATGGTCCCCTTGATATCACAAAAGCAGAATTCTGGATTAATGCTTTGCAGATAAATTTGATTTGAATTTTTAGACAGATGGTGAATCAGAAAATAATGGATAGAAAGAGTTTTTGCATGGGGCAAGTGCTTTGGAAAGAGCCCCTGCAAGATAAGGCATTATATTCTATTATACTTGCATCAAAAAAGGAGAAGGTGATCACATACTTTGTGTTAAATATATAACAGTGTATTGCTTTAACTGTGGTTACTTGAAATTTATGCAAAGTGAAATTTTGGGGAAAACTGATTTTGCAGTGCGATGTCAGGTACGTCAGTTTAATTTCACAGTTAACTGGTTAATTAAAGAGGTACATTGAGTTGCTTTGTGAAATTCACATGTATACAGTATTTTTCTAAATATGTCAAGTTCTTTCACATACGGGTGACAAATGGTCATACCAAGAGGATCCCCACATACATGTATAATGGAACACTAATGAGTGAGTAATTAACGACTGAGTTTGGGTTTAGCAAATTTGTGTCCAGATACTTTCACATAAGTACTAGTATATGTGCACACAGCCAGCGTAAATCAGGTTAAAACGTTCAAGTATCATAGTCGTGGGTTAAGTTCCAAACTTCGAGGAACCAATTGGTATTTCTTCCTCTGGGCTGTGGTCATGAACAGCATGATCTAACGGCGAGCCAGGGGAGGTATTATGACTTTCATACATAAAACATTGCACCAATGCATATGGTGGCAGTGATCATGAGTATCCTTTCCATTGCTTCCTATACCAAGCAGGACACCTTGTCATAGGACACTAGCAGTGCTGAAAAAAATATTCTTCAAATACATAGCATGTTGGTCTTTTTAACACCACATTATGGAAGCCTGAACACATTTCGCATCGGCCCGAAATAAATTTGCGTAAAGCTGGAATCGTCACACCGTGAGTGCTTCTACATGTAGTGGCCCTGTATACAGCTCGAAACTAATCAGAAACGTCAATTTTTACCCTCCCCTGATATGCAGGAAAACACCAATGATCTTCATTCCACTGAGCAAGCTCTTTCATGACAGTTGCAGGAAATACAGCACCCAATGTTTCACTCTATTTTGCTGAGCCCACACTATACTAGCACAACTATTGTCCCACTCTGCAGTAATCCAACCGTCTGACTGTAATCGGAGCGGCCATTGGTAGATCGACGATGGAGCTTACGCACTACAGAATGAACATGTGGCTTTCTGAATGATTACTGTTCCTTCGACAGTGACTCGTTAAATCCATTCAAACAGGAGGAAAACAATCTTAGATGTTTCCCAAAAGTTCTATGTACCTCCTAACCTACATGCAATATCAACTGGAAAATATAAGTTTAGGCGTGGTTGTAAATCATCCACGTATGTATGGGTTTTCAAACTATGGCCTCTGCTGACCTCAAGTGACCTTTAACCTCCATAAGCAATGCCAGAAATGATCTCCGTCAAGATCGTAGTGTGAAGTTCCAACAACAGTTACTTCTTGTCATATCTGAAAGTCATCAACAGGCTTCTAGACTTAAACCTCTGATGACCTCAAATGACCTTTGACTGTCCCTAAAGGTTAATCACCTCCTCTCGATGGAATACCTACACACCAATTTTGAAGTTGAAAGAAGTGTTTTACGTGAAAGTTTTGTGGGACGCAAATTAAACAAACCAGAATGCAAGAATGCATTGTGGATTTGATAATTGTAGTCTTACTTGGAAGCTGCTCATGGTAGCAGCAATTTGCTTTGGTATACTTACTTTATGCCATTTCTTGATGTCCATGCAATTTCCTATCCAATTTTGTCAATTTTCAGTGAAACTCCACATCTTTTGTACTTTTTTCTTGATTACAATCTGACACTTCTGTATTTTAGTTTCAACAATTTACACAATAGATAGTATTTTGGTTTAGTCTTCATGATGTCATGTGTAACATTTCGTGGTGAATTTAAGTTTTGAAGTAACAACAAATGATATGTCCTGACATTTTAACCTCCTTAACTAATGCTGAAATGGTTTCATCCTTAGCAAATATTTTGTAGTGCAAGTGCTGCACACCTTCATACCAATAAGTGGTATCTTGTAAGGGAAAATGAATGTTATGGAAGATTAAAGAAACTACAACTGCTGTTTGTCCTGAAACAGAAATCCATGGAAAAGTTGAGAACAAATTTCCCATTTCTGGATGGAGAAACTCTAGCACTCTAACCGGAGCCTATGAATATCTTGGCAGTGGTATGCAGTGTTCAGTGGGTGAACTGGATGGAGGGGCCACAGTATCCAATTCCCTGATTGGCATGGGGAGGGTTTGATGGAAGGAGAACTCAGATTCTGCAAGAAGGTGAAATGGTATTGTCTGGGATGAAAATTCTTCTCCTCACATCTGTTTTTCAAACTAATAGTTCAATTCAAGTTTACATTAGTTAAAGAAAAACTTTACAGCACTACTTGGTTCATTTTTTATTTCCCTTTCTTTTGCAATATCCGATAAACTAGTTTCATTTCCTTAGTCCCTGACTGGATTGTTCAGCTAAAATATCCAAAATCCAGTGGCTAGCCACTTTTCCCAGGTGATTTTCCCTTGACTAGCTGTGAAGGTGGGGTGCATGGACCCTGTGCCCCCCCCCCCCCACCAAGCACACAACTGTATCTTGGTGGTTAATTACATATTGGCAAGTTATCATTTAGGCCCTACCAGACCTAGCCCTTGAACAGGGCTGGTCATTACGTTACATGGCCTAAGCTCATTAGACCCCACGTCACCGAGACAGCCCTTGTGCCGCTGACACAAATTTTTAACCCATTAGCCGACCCTTGCTAGGGTAATTACCTTTAACGTTCACAAATAGTGAAGTTTTCTTACCAAACTTCACACAAACCATCTCTGGCACCGCATCCACTTTTCTGCATAAGTCCTTTACCCAAAATCATATGAGGAAATGGATAAATTTCAACTTGAAAAACTGAACGTACCTGTAACACTAAGTCAGTACCCGGCTGAATGCCATAATCGACAAGCCTTCGAGGGAGTGAATGATGCTGAATTTTACTGTTTTATTTTTCCAATGGTCACCAAATACAGTTTCATGGGTAATCCTATAGCCTAGTTAAGATGTACTTACGTATCATTTACTTAAATAGTGAAAGTAGGCTACTGTGTACATATGAATCGTTTTTTTATGATTTTGGGGGCCAGCATTTGGACCAAAGCTTTACTAGGTTAAAAATTTGTGCTAGTGGAGCTAGTGCTGTGATGTGGAGTTTAACATAACGCACTGCCCTGTTCAAGAGCTATACCAGATCAATAATCCACTTGGACTAGTATCAGTGACATAAGACCACACAACCCACAGTGAATAAGTATCAAGTGTAAACTCAGTTGTAAGTCCATAACTTTACAGTGATTGGACAAAACTCACAGTCACATTAATCCTCTGATCGGGTAGACCTAGCCTTGGCCTAACCTAGACCCCTCCCTTTAGCATTTAACTTTCAGTTCGGCCTCCAAAAAGTATCAACGAGCATTAGCCTTGAAAAAATCTACCTACCTGTGTCTGTACCGGTACCTTTCAACTAGGCCTAATTACATTGGACCGCTGCCTTAGTAGATTACAATAACACATCTCAACCAAATCCGGCTCCAGTTATGATCACAGGCCCAACGGTATGAGGCCGTTAGGACCTAAAGTTAGGGCTTAGTTAAACGTTATGTGTGATTTTCATCTGCACGCAACTCACAAGCCAAGTGAGATTAGCCTAACTTAGTATCAAACTTGCAATTTACACTTGTTTACTGTAGTTGTTATCCTCAGCATGCAACTTGAAAGTGCAACGGTTTATAATACCAACCTTCCTCCTTCCAGTGGCTTCGGTATTTGCCCATCAAAAAATCATGTCCACGACATTATATCCAATTGCATGGAGCAGCAAGAAACCTCTCTAAAAAAATACTAGCACCGATATACCTTGAATTCGTGCAACCTGCAGGGTTGTTACTTAAAACGTACGGTGCTAGATTGACTTAAACCCGATCCTGTTCTTTCCACTAAGTTTTGCTCGACAGAGTACACCGGCCCGATACACTGCACTCCAACCAAGTTTAGCCCGTAACGTGTACGCAGCTAGCACAGACACGGAGCTTTCTTTGAACTATGGATTGCAAACGTTCACTCTGTCGTGACGTCACTGTCAAAGGTTAAAGAAACTTTTAGACTATACAGGGCATTCGATGGTTGTCGCGGTTATTTGCACTCACTGTTTATCAACAAACCCGAATTTGAAAAACAGCATCGTAACGATAAAGGCCACTATCGGGTAAGCAGAATAGCAATGATGACGTCATACCTCTACGAAAACTGTGAATCTGATTCGAGTTTTACCACAAAAAAGAGAACGTGTCTAATTTTGGTGTCGTAAAGGCCAACCTCAGCAACAACAAACACACGTGCATGAGCTTCAAGACGATATCATGACAGGTGCTGCCTCTTACAAAAACCATCATAAAGAAAATGTCAAATGAAAAACAAATTTTGATGAATTGACCGAAAAGACACAATTTCAATCAAAGCCTATCAAACATTAACCATTTTAAAAATAAATTTCTATTTTACAATCGCATCATGAATAAATATAAACCAAATATGCAAATTTGTGACTTCAAGGAAGCAGCTCCTACGATATGCCTTGTTCACCTCCATTCACCTACGTGCCATTTGAAAGGTCAGGTGAACGGGGAAAGGAGTTTGAAACCCAAATAGCCCGTTATGTTGGTTTTGTATTTCAAACAAACATCATTATGTTTCCGTTTGCAAAGCCGTTTGATTATCATATTGAATTAGCAAAAGATACAACCTGACATAATTTGCACCAAAATTCGTCCGTTCAGTGCCCATTTAATGTCTTTCCAAAACAAGCAAAAGAACTACAATATTTTCAGACCTCCATTTGACATTGTTTTTCAGTCGCAAAATGGGTGTTCCTAAGAACATCATCGGTCTGGTGTGAGACTTATAACCCCCAATCACTGCACAACCCCAATACAACCGATTGGACAAAAAAAAAAAAAAATCACCGTCCAACAGATTACAAAATGTTTACAAGATAAGTATAGTAATAATACTACTTTACTACATATCTTGCAGTCTAAATGGAGAAATACAGCTTGTTTTAGTTTGTTTTCTTTTTTCTAAATGCCATTGCATAATCTCCTGCTAATTAAACTGGATTCTTACTGTTAGCTGTGTTTGGATTAACATATTTAATTGAAGTTCATGACGTGTGGGCGAAATTCTGTTGAAACCTGGATCCAAATGCAGTTAATTGTATGCATGCAATAGCATACTTCATAAAATAATAAAGCAAAATTGTTCCAGTTATCTTTGTTTTATTTATTCTTAAGCTCATCAAATGTTGAAAAGAGTTCATTTGGTAACAATGTTCAAATTCGACATTCCCGTCCAACACCTCCTATTTTCCCACACTCTCCCAATTGGTTGGTTATCTCTCATAACACCATGTAGTTTCTTTCCTATGCCCCTATCTGCAAATCCCTGTCATACTCCCTCAGTCATCTCCTCCCCACATTTTGCTCCCAGTAACCTTCATTTTTCGTCTGCATTCAACCACTTATCTGTCAACTGTTTCATGTGTTCGAAGCTTTTTCCTTGAAAGGTAATGCAAGGTAATACTTGAACCGGGAAGTTCGTACGGCCCAAAGAACTAGATCTTGGTATGGCCCTACAGTTTAAGCGAGGGCAGTCGTCCACAACTGCGTTAAAATGCTACATGCGGACTAAACGCTAGAAATAGCAATGATTCAAATGTATTTGTTTTTCCTTTTCTCTTTGCAGTAATAAACCATGTTCCCGATATTTTCCGTTTTGAAGCTTTCTTGCAATAATTCGAAAGCATAATTTTTCACCGATAAGTGCGGTTTTTGAGTGATTATGTCAGTTCTTTGCTCAAAACACATTGGGAAGTTTATTGCGAAAATTTCAGTAAATATAAAAACATTGTTGTACAGTAAAACAGAGTTTATTGAAAATCTGTGTTTATAAAAAATCCCCCCCCCCCCACTCGGTCGGTTAGTGTTTTTCAAGGAAAAAAGTCTTTTTTGGTTATGAGAAACTTAACATGCTTTATGATGCCAATAAATGGGGGAATTAAGTCAACTTTCCAGAATAAATTCTATAGTGTAGGAGTGATGGGTGACATGGGTCGAGCAACAGGGTTAAGTTACTGAACTAAGTTAATGGAAAATTCTGCTGACAACCTCTTTTTCTGCAAAATAGTTTGTCTTTTCCATTTTCGAGATAAACTCAATTTGTCTCTGAAGGAAAACAGGATTTCCATTTCCCCAAAGAGTATGGGGAAGTATGGGGAACTGGCGGAGTGCAAGATTGCAAACAGACATATTTTTGTCACCATCAAGAGTGGTTGATTATGGGTGATCAGTTAAACTTTACGAAGAGCAATTCAACAAACTTTGGGAGTATGCTCACAAAAATTTTAAGTGTTTCAGCACGCTGACGTGAACCTCCCTAGTAAACCTATCTGGCAGGAAAGCTTTTTAATGTTACGTAATCTTAGAAAATTATATTTTATCTTTCCTCTGTTTGTACTCATTCTTACTTCATTGCATTTAATTCTTTACCAATTTAGTCTGTTTCTATTCTGCTTCATTTCCTTCCTCACATTTTAAGGTATTTACTGTTAAGCTTTTATGGTTTTGTCGTAGCCATTTTTTTTCTAAGTCATTCTGCTCACAACTTTTTTCCTTTTTGTTTGCATGCACTTATCTTTACTCTTCTGCTAGTACATTGTTTTGGTACGTTGTATTTTTCTGGAGGACCTCCGGAAAGATGCCGAACAAGTCACCCTCCATTAAACAAGGTTTAAATAAAATAAAGAATAAATATTTCCTGATAAAACGTTACACTTTTCATTTTTTTCCCCCTTTTTCTTTTGAAGGATCGCTATATATATCGCGATATATACGCCTCATCACAAAAAGGAATAGGCTATACTCCACTATACCGAAACCCTCATGCCAGACTAACGATTAGAATACTACTGTTTGTAAGGAAGCTATAGCCTACTACCTGAATAGTGCAACATTAAAATCCATGTCGATCTTTTATACTGCATAATCTAACAGTAGCTTTTCTTATTCTTTTTTGGCTGAATATTGAATTGAAAGAAATGTGATGAGTGGGACATTAGCCTCCCCCCCCCCCTCCCACTTAATGCACATTAAATGAAGACAGTATAAACTACCCGACTTAAGAAATCTACTCTCCTTTCTTCTTAATTATTATAGGCACTGCAATTCAAAGGCTTTTTGGAGACAAAATTGTTAAATTAGGAGATAAAATTATGTCCCTCCACGTAATAGTATAAACAGTGAATGATGTCACAACCTCGATTCGCTATAAGCTGTCAATCATATCATAGCAACATCACTTATACTGGTTACAAATCAGTGCCAGTTGCACTGGGTAATCTATGGTTATTTACTGATTTCAAAATCAAGAATCACGCCTCACAAAAGCAACATTGATATGTTCAACTTAATACACACTATCAATTTTATGTTACTATCAGTTTTTCTGTAATGCCCTAACTCTGCGGCAAAATGTTACAACGAAAACGTATTTGCAACTGCAGAGGGATTTAACGTGGCGCTCTATCTAAATGCATTTTAAAGCGAGGCGGCTTTCACGGGACTATTTCGAGACAACCTATGCAAACAATAGTCTGTTTAAAGACATGTGCCGATTGCAGGAAAATTTCTAATCTTGGACTTGCCTTGGAAGAAGGCACAGCATATTTTAAGTTTGCAATGACGAAAAAGGCTCTCAAGCTTCATAGAATCCATGGTAATCTTTCGAATGAATGAATGATTGAATAAATAAATAATAACTAAATAAAGAAGAATAAATCAAAAGTTTGAAAAGACCACTAAGCAGTGGCGTAGCCAGCGGGGGAAGGGGACAGAGTAACCCGACCCCCACAGAACTTTTGGGGACGCGATGGATCATGTTTTGAAAAATAATGGAGAGCAAAAAAAATAAATTAAAGAAGAAGAGAGGAGTGAGGGACGATAAGTTGAAGGAGTTGGGGGAGGGGAACTGGTATAAGCCTAAACTGAAGCGAGGGGGGGGGGGGGTTGGGAAAATTGTCGGACTTCACTGGTGTGATCTTCTTATGACATTAAAAACTAAGACGAAACAGATTTACAGCACAATTAAAACAAGGAGTTCATAAAGGTGTAAGATCGTTGATTCTTCGAGGTTTTGATGGCCATACATGTACGCAGTATACTAGCTCGGCCACAGAGATAGAATCCGAAGCAGAGCCGTCGGCATATTTATTTCATGCAGAACGCATTCAATTTTGCAATACTCCTCCCCGAACTGTCAATCAACACCTTGGATATTAATGATGTCATGGAATCTAGAAACAACTGAACAACGTTTCTCTATTTTTTCCAAACCTAAATTCACTGAATTAAGAGTAATAAATCCCCAAAAAGTATTGCTTGCCAATGCAAACTAAAGCTTTTGCCAATAGGAACCAATATTCTATCATATTACTATTTAAAAGAAAAAATTCTACTACTTAAGGCATGTCAATGCTACTACTTGAAAGTACGCCATTGTCATTTTCAAAGTTGGAAATGTTTTACTGTTTTAAAGCTTTTATGTTAATATTTTACGTGTCGGGGAGCCTTATAACTATCAGTTGGGCATATTCATACAAATTTACAATTCATTTTTCTATCGAAGTTCTTGTTTTGTTTTTGGTTTCATTTCTCTTTGCTCTAAATTCTCCCCTTAATGATTCCCTCTAACAGTCTACTTATTTCCATTGTTATTTCCTAATATGGAGTCACACTTAGCATTACGTATATTTCTGGTTCCGTACACTTACCAAGTACTGATACTTCTCTTTTGTCTCAATTTTCCAAATAACTTGTATTATATTTATTAATTGTACATCTCTTATATTTTTGATGACGGTAGAAAAGAAATTGAATTGAATTAGAGCCGTCTTAAATATCAATTGAATACAATACAAAACCCATTCACCATATTTGTTAAAGTAGACGTGTATAGTGGATAATTCATTCTCTAAAAACCCTATAGGCCTAGAGCAACAAAAAAAAAAGAAGATACATAGTGGGTATGAGCCTTCAGGTACAGGGTCCCCTTCCTGTTGTGGGTCCCCAGATAGGGACAATATGTGAGGGAAAAGTTGAGGTAAATTTCGTAAGCACGTCCTTCATGCGTCCATTGTACCTTTTAGGAATTGGGTTGTTAGGAGGTGTCTTGGTAAAATTCGATTTGCCACTGTTTGCACAAGGAGCAGTTTTAGAAATGTTGTGGGATGACCTAAAGTATGGTTTGGGAAATTGAAAATGTCTGGAGGGATGAATACCTGCCTTTGACCCTTTGTGCGAAGTGTTGATTGATAGAAAGGTCGTTTAAATAATGCACATGTATCGCACAGTCAAGTGCACCAGAAGTACAGGACAATACCTTATGTGATGGCCCCAGACGGAATTGTTGCATGAGCTGTTGTTATCCTATTTTCTTTAAAAATGAAATTACTTTTGTAAAGGGGCTTAGATGCCAGACTCACCATATTTAAAGTACCTTGATTCTCTCTATATGTAGTTAAATATATGTGATAATGTTGCATTAAAAGCCGATACTTTTTTGTGGGGGGGGGGGGGGGAGACGCGCTTTCCTTCGTCCATGTAGCTACGGTCTTGATTTTGTCTGCGTTAATAATGTGCACTTTTTTGCTTTTAAAGCGGCGGAAAGTACCGGCGAATATCGGATTGGAATTTGGGTGCATTTACAGGCCCTGTGTATGTTTGTGTGTGTGCGTCTTTTTTTTTTTAATCCGGGACCATTTTATACAAAAGTTCAGGGGTTTTCTTTTTTCCTGTACCAAGACCTGACAACCGACGACAACCCATTTCTAAGGTATAACAGCTGTCATGATAGTTCGCAGAGGAATATTTCTAACATATCTTTCTGCAACAGAGAATATACACGTTCAAGCCACACTATGTATCAGGCGAAATTTGTTTTGCAACCTTTGATAATCATATGGCATGCTTGTCACGGAAGCCACCAAAAGATACATCTTCGAACACAAGCTACACCAATTGCGATGGCGATACAAATCAAGCTGTTGAACTCCTGGCTCCAGTAAACACCCCAAAACCTCCCCCCCCCCCAAAAAAAAAAAATAAAACTTGACAAATAGCTGGTAATATGAACCGAGTCGAATGTAGAATGTAGTGTAGCGCCTAAGCAGGAAACGAAAAAAAGAAAAATAAAACATGGTCTATTGGTCGTCTTGAAACGCATACATAACAGGAATCTTTCTGAAGGTGGCAAAAGGAGGTTCACTGTAGCGTTCACTGAATGTAGGCCCATATATACCATACACACCGTGCAAATATTTCTGTGTTAGTTAATCAATAAAAAAAGAAACAAAAAACATTCCATTCATTCTCCTAGGGCGGATCCCGAACAATACACTACCGGCTGGCAAGTTTGCTGGAACATATCTCGTCTTATTTAACACACGTCTAGGCTATTTTCTGACTGGGGTAATAACTGGTCTTTGAACCAACAAAAGAATGATTTTCGGTTCCGTGGTGGCTAATCTCTGTTTTAGCAATGAAAAAAAGTCCGAATTCCACCGGCAGAGTGCAAAGAGTTTGACTGCACAGGTTGTTATCTGTTATAGATGGAATGTCATGGGTCGTGAGCATTCCTTACTACCTCAGGAATTCACGGTGGAGCAAGGTCATTTTAATAGGGGTAAATTCTTTATGTGTTGTATTTAGAAGATCTTTAATTTTGTAAGCTATCATAACGATAGTACTTAAATTAGGTATTAATTACTCTTGTATTAATATTAGAGTTGATAAATATCAGATAATACTAAAACACGCAGTTTACTACAGATAAAATAAGTATACCCCCTTTCAAATATGAAGTCTTCCTTAACACATTCCTCCATTCCTAGCATATTTTCTATCAACTTGTTTGATTCATGCGGCGTAAAATTAGGCACGCAAACATCACACTGAACTGTATTCATTTGTAATTTTCTAATATTTTGTTCACGAAGCAGCTATTCACTTTGATTTCATACAAGGATATAGGTTGGTTACGAAGGAAACAAGATTATCACAGTTAACAAAATATGAGATTTCTCGACAGATTTGGAGTGGAAAAGCAACTGTTATTAGTCGTCGCTTTGAGGGCTGAGCAGTGTCTTTGTTGTTGCTAGTGATCAAGAGGTCTGCCTGATAACGTTGTGAAAAACAGCTACTGCTTGTCTACTTGCCAACCCAACTATTTCAACATATATTGGAGAAGAGGAAAAAATGGAGTCGCCTTTAGATGTTCTCTCACGGGCAGCTTCAGCTGTTGAAACCGATGAGAACAATGGTAAGTGCTTGGGCCGGACGGACTTGATTGTTCTGTGTGAAAACGATATAGTATTAGTGCAGTAAGGTTTGGTGTTTACTAAGTCAATTGTATTGAAGTATATATATATTTTTTTTGTCTAGGCCAGCTAGTAACAATGAATTACAAAGCCTGGTTGAAAGCCCAAAATGCAACGTTCCATTGTAGCCGTGCATAAATCACTCAAGGAATACAACAGTTCATAACGATGAAGTGAAGAGTCATGAGTTCCTTACTTAAAATTCCATGACCTAATTAAGCTGCTGGCATTACACTGACATTCCTATCCCCAATATGCATAACCACCTGTTTCGTTTACGGAGCAATTTCATAGTTGCAGTTTGCTGTTTTAGGCCTAGCCTAGGTCTTCACTATTCCATATAAGTAGCACAAGCCACAATTATCTGAGGAGTGCATTTTGCATGTAACGGTGAGTGAAGAAATTACTGGAGCTATGATCACTGGAGGCTATGATCACTGCTTCATGTATTGACCAGCTAAGGTTTTATTAACCACCACAAAATGTTAAGCAATTGGCAAAGTGTTCAACCATGTGGCACATGAGCATTTCTTTGTCACATTCACAAGGACACAGGTTAATCATTAAATACCCTTGCTTGCATGAAAATATCAAGTATGTACTCAGTACTACAGTAGTAGCCTGCATAATTCATTAAATGTGATTCAAAGCTTGCATGTGACATATGTGCAGACTGAGCAATTTTTTTGTTGTTGTGTGAATCTTGGCTAGTAAATCATGCTTGAAACCTAACTCGTCAACTAGTCTGATTTTTGGCTCTTTAATTTCTCAAGTTCACCCACACTTGGAATGTACACTTGAAAAGAATCACTGAACAATGGTGGATAAAGATAAGGATCTTGTTGAAATGCTTGGCTCTTTACAGTTCTAGGCATTGGGTACTTCGTGTATCAGGACTGCAATACAGTGTCTGTTTTCAACAGAGATGTACTATTTATATGTTGTTATAGTGAGTTGCCTTGGCACTGACAATCATAAATGTGGAGAGCAGAGCAAAGGTTTGCATGACCTTAACTGGACTCGAGATGGTTCCTCGATTGTGTTTAGGACAAGTGCTACAAATTTACACAAATTCATAATAATTAAGTTGATCAATGGAAGTTAATGGAGAGATAGTGGATTGTTGCAGTCTTTCATATTTAATTGAATGTACATTCACTGCACACATTGTACTGATCTCTTACATGCATAGACTTTGCAAAGTCTTTCTCGGCGAATGAATTCTCCTCCTCAGATACATTCCTCACAATTTGAGCTGCAGCCTACCTATACCCAACTGAGGATATGTACTCGTGTAGTAATAACGTTTCCCCGTGATCGCCGTCCACCGGAAAGACTTTGGCACTCGATATAAGTATGTACAAAGTGAATAGTCACGTTTGACATTAGGGTTGATACATATTAAAATACTACGCGTTGGTCTCATGAAATGAGCCAGTAGCAGCGATCGAACAATGAGAGAAAATAATGGTACCTAGGCTAACTTTCACCGTATCAACCAGATTTGCCTACGGCAGAAATAGGATATCGCTAAGAGAGGCCTAAAACAGTTGAAGGAGAGTAGAATATTGCCATGATAGTTACGTAACTAATCAGTCATATGTCCTTTCCCCATCATCACTCCCATCATTTCTCACAATGGCCGTGATTGGCTTCTACCGAATTCGGTAGCGAAAAACAATGGTTTCACTTAAAAGTTGTGTGCATGAATGAAACGAGCGTCCAGAGTCTGCGAGGGCAGCTATCAGTGGAGGAGTAAACACTCTTCTGGAAGAGCAGTACAGTGTGGGTGTTCAGAGGTGGCGGAACCAAGATTTACAGAAACTTTCCAGCCCAAGCAGACTCTGCAGAGTCTACTACATGCAGTGCCCATGCCAGTGCTCGAGGAGTCATCTAGCCATAAGAAGAAAATGATGAGTTGAAATGTCTTTTGAATAAATACCAAAATGAAATAACAAACAAACAATGCTTCATGTCCATTTCTTTTTACTTTTGCCATTTCCATGCAGTCGTCCAAAGTCCACAAATTCCTTTGCCAAATAAGACCATAGTGCCTCATTGCCATCAACATTGTCATTGCTCAAAGTTCAATATAACATTTTAACCAGAGATCAATTAGGTTGACTATGTGATCAGAATCCATATGACATAAGCCTAAATTACTGTTCAGGTATGCTCATGTCACCAAAGAGCTGTGGTGCACACTATATGATGAACGTATTCTCACCAAATACCCCATGTGTGTACAAATTACGGACATGGGGCTTAGCAAGTAGGCTTACTATTCTGTGCAGATACAGTTTGGAATCAGATTTCACAAGTTGAGACCTGCTGTTAATGGTATAGCCATGGTGAATGAGTTATCTCCAACCAGGCATTAAATTTTCACCAGAATTACTGTATTTTAGATGCATTTTCTAAGGAAGCTTTCTGCAAGAACAACACCCAGACCCAGTGATGATTTTGTCAATCTTGTTGGCGCAAACTCTGTCCACATGTTCAAGTAAGTTTACATGTTCTAATCCACACTTTTAGTGTGAGGTAGTATGCAGCTCATGTTTGTCAGGTGAAATGAACTGACCATGACTTTGTTATTCTGGTTGAACGAGAAAGAAGGATGTTATGTGCACTGCATATACCAGTGTTGCGTAGACTTCACATGGGTTAGGAAAGTGTGAGAATTTCCACAAACTTGACACTGTGTCACAAGAATTAAAACATCTCTGTAAAGTAGTTTAAAAGGGATTAATGTCAAATGAACAGTTTTATGTCCACTTCATGCCCAACTCTTCATCCAAAGAACACAAAATGTAGAGCGTGTATCCCTGCACAGCATCAGCAGAACTCTGCTCAATGTCTGTTCAACACATTGGATGCAAAATCTTTGGAGTGGATGACACCAGTGAAGGAATTGTTTTTTTTTAAAAGCAACATCAGCAAGCATTGGTATTGAAAAACACCAGATTGGCATTCGCTTAGGGAGGAATTTTTGTTGGGAGGATAGAGGTGTGAATGGATTGGGACAGTTGCCCTGGGGAAAGGATCTATAGAGATGGGTGTCCTTACCCTCCCCCATTGAGAAATATTTGATGAATCAGAAGCTCTCACATGCTGTTTAGTGCCACCAAATGTCTTAATTTATAGTAAAATGTTTCTCATATTTCCTCATTTATAAGATGTGTATTATTGTGTTCGGGAAAAATACCTCTCTGGCAAAGTTTCCAAGATAACTACTTTATTCCTTAAGGAAACACACATTTGGTGATAGCACAGCACACAGGCAACAACCCAGTGTGGAGGATGGAGGGGGGGGGGGGGTTTGGGTTGGGGTGAAAGCAGTAGTGGCTGCATAATCTCCATCTACAGTGAGCAGAAAACCGCCATTGGTTGGCATGAAGCATACTGAGAAATTTTTTGATACAAATGCCTCGCAAATATTGTACGAAATGGCTCTTCCCAGTCTCTCTGGCCTTGTTAAGAGGGGTTTTTGTCCTTGGGAAGTGGGGGAGGTGATGCAGAACCCCCCCCCCCTCCCTGCTTCCCATGCCCTCAACTGGAAGGGAATCATATAGGTAAACTTTAAGAGAAGGAAGATGACCGCATCTATTACAATGAATGATACTTTGAGTTCGGCATTATGCTATATACTGATGGAGCGGTTACATTTGCCATGATTCTGTATAACAATTTCAGTCTGGTCTGAAGCAAAATAGTTGCAGAAAGTTACAATAATATCATCTGTTCATTCATTTTGTGTAGTTAGAGATCTACTGTTCAAGCTGTATATAGTACAAAGGAACTGGCACCAAGAGTAATTCGTTTGATTCACAGTGTGTCCATATCAGCTGCCTGATTTTCAACTGTGACTGGATCCCTGAGTATATACATTTTGGATCTTCTTTTCTCAGGAACTGCTGAACGACCTTGCTACATATGAATGCATTATTTTGTTGGTATCGGTGTGAGCTGCACGATGTTTGCAAACCAAGTATAGTGGGTTATGTTAAAGTAAGGTATTGGTTAAATGAATTAAAGGATAAAAGAACTCTCTCCTACAAAAAAACAAGGAGAAAAGAATCTAGGTCATCATTTGTGATGGGTTTGTCAGAACTTAATGTGTGACAAAGTTATCTTTCATCTGTCATTATTGAATAGCCTCCTGTATGTACTGTGGTTGGAATGAAATTGTGGTTGTAATGAATTGTTAAATTTGCAAAGAGAACATTGAGAAAATTTGTGCCATTCAGCAGGAAAATATATGATGTAGGGTTTCACCCCATCCCTCCCCCCCCCAAAAAAAAAAATATACTGGGAATTCTCCTGAATGAGGAATGTAAGGCCTTACTTGCTGTCTTTACTGAAAGGTAAGAAAAAGGACAAAAGCAGTAATTTTTAGGAAATTGTCAACCAAGAATGAATTTAAAAAAAGATTATTTGAGGAATGGCAATGGCTACATTTCGCAACAGCTGAGCTCTTAACAGCTCTGGAATGTACTGTAGATCGAAGGACCCATGAAATCCTCAATGTTTTTGGTACTATAGATCTACAAGTCACAGGCTTATGTTTAAGTAAAGGGGGGAAGTTAAGTGATTAAATTTGATAGTAAGATTAAATCGAAAAAGAAAAAAAAAATGCAAGATTATCTCACAATATCCTTACAAATGTCTGCTGCAATGATACTGCTCACAGATTTTTTGATAATGTTCCAAAGGATTCAGCTCTGGAACTCACTTAGCAATGTTAAAATTACATCTCCTTTCTTAGAAGCATTGCTTTGTCTTAAAGTTGCTTGTGAATTTACTTCTTGTTTCTTTTGTATTTTCTTTGCTTTCTCACTCAATCTCATTTCCTTTTAATTTTTTGTCTTTTATGTTGTGAAAATAATTAATTTTAATTAAAGTTAGTGACCCACCTTGGAATGAAATGTTGTTTATTGTTTTCCTGTTCAAAAATCGGTTTAAGACATGTTTAATTTTTCCTCAGAAACAGTTAAACTAAAAAATGATTTTCCTTGCAATTGTCCTCAGCTGTGTTAGAGTGTACCGACCGGTAGAGTATTGTAGTTCGAGACTGTTAATTGTACAGTAATTTCTGAGTCCATATGTCAAGTTTAGTGTCACGTTCTGTTGGCTTTCTTTGCCAGTTTCTGTTTATTTTGAAACCAGAGTTAAAGAAAGGGGTTAACCCATTTACAGCTAAGTGCACTCAATTACAACAAAGGGATACAATTATCCCAAAATTAGTGAAGAGTATTTAACCTAACACTGTGTGCCATAACTGTTTTTCAATACCCATAATCCATGGATGTACTGTAGTGCAGTGAAATGACTACTCATTCATTTCTCAGACTGTAGTGCTACCATAAATTGCTTCTCTGCGTATATGGATGGAACTACAGTACAGGAACCTTTGACCCGGGCAGACAGTGTGTATTTTGAGGGAAGCAGAGAGACAAACTCCTTTGATTTGTCCAAGAGCCTGTAGTTACTTTATCTTTCATGTTATTAAAGCATGGCTTTATGGTGCTCAATGTACTAGTGCTAAATGCAGGTCTGTCAAGAATAATTCAGTGACACTTTTTTGAAAGTCAGCAGCAAAAGTAGCTCACCTTTGTACAAATTGGCAGTAATGCATGTATTTTTCCACTTAATGCATTAAGTTTAACTAGTCCTATATATTCACGCCCATATTTTATGAAAGTAATGTGGAAAGGAGAAGAAATTATCCCAACAGTTGATGACTTGTGATTTAGGTAACATGTCTGGCCCCTACAGCTGTTGATTTTCTTTGTGAGCTGCACCATTATCGGACTGATTGCTTCTGAATTAGCAAAACTCAACTGAATAAAGACTTTCCAATATCAAGTCTCACAACCACTACCAGACATGTGGAAACCAAAATAATGACCTGGCGCATGTCCTAAAGTATTTAGAATGTTGTTTCAAAATGCTGCCCTCAACATCAGCTGCAGCACAAAGCACACCATGTACTACAGTATGCATAAGTTGTTGTATGGTCGTGTGGTATAATAGAGACTGGGTAGTTGCAGTGGTTTTTACGGTATACCTATGTAAAGTTTGTATTTGCACTATTTTGAAATAAATCATGATCGATCTGTCCACAGTTTCATTAAAGGGTGTTTGAACTAAGAGCAGATCAGTCACCAGGGAAAGTCTATCACTTCATGATCAGTTTGAATGATGAGCTGTAAGTAGATGCTCAACCAGTTTGATTTCTAAAAATCGAAGAAAGTTTGCACACTGAGAAGAATGTGCATATGAATGTTCCTACTGTTTCTCAGCCTCCAGTGCAGTTGAAAAATCTGGTTTTGCTGTTGGAATTTACTTTTGCTCGAAAACGAGGCTACGGTTTGTTCTCTTCTGTATTAGCCACATTACCCACTGGTCCATTTGTCGTGAGGTCACTATCATTTTCACTGAAATTGTCTGCTGACATCATAACCAAATTTTTACTTTTTCTGCAAAAGCAAACCACTCAGTATCAAGGAGTCCCTAGTTTGATTGAACATTTTGTTTGATAGAATTTGCCCCTTTGTGAATAAAAAGAAGGATTAAAAGGAGAAAAGAAAAAAAGAAAACTGCAATTATGGTACACTCCTGTGGTAATTGAGGTCAGTTGCTAGAGGTGTGCATATCTGATTATTTGATGTTGGAGAGAGAGCCCACTGCTGGTTGTTATGGTGTCACTTCAGTGCAATGCAAACTGTACAAAATTTACTGCAAGTTGATCGCTGAAGTCAAATTAATTTTGGTGCCCGACTTGAAATGTTTGCAATGTAGACTTCAAACAGGATATTAATTAACTGAAGGATGTATCAGTGGCTAGCTGGATGGGTGTTGTAATTATGAATTGATGGGTGGAGGCAGAGATAAGCTGACTCTGATCGCTATCATGATCATATCGAATGTTAAACTGTGTAGAAACTGTAAAGGGAAATCAGAAATAGTGCATTTAGAATGCACCAACATGGCATACAGGTAAAATAGCTTTTACCATTGTTAAGTCATTCAGTCTCATTAATAAACAGCTGCAAAAGCTTGATCTCCTGAAAACATTACACATGTGATGGATAACTGAAGATGCATCATTGGAATTTTGGGAACTTTGGGTGAACAAACTATTGTTGAGCAAGAAATAAATGAATTTCTATCTGTGAGAAACGTATTTCTTGAAACAACGGCCACTCTCAGGACTGCCTTATTTTGAAAGAGCTGTCATTCTATATCCACAAATATTGGCTTTAGAAATTTCTATGATTTTTATTCTGTACCACAAACAGATTTCCTTCCCTTTAACATCATTATTATAAATACTGTAATATTTTCTTATTGCACTGATTTTCAGTCTGTAATTACCCAGAGTTTAGAGGCAAATTGGCAACTTAGGTTGTTACATCTATCGCTTGAAGTATTTATGTACCTGTAGTGCCTTGAGATGCTTTCACAAAATTCACTTAAAGGCTGTAACGCATCACCCTAAGCTATATTTTTACTTCCCGGAAAGGAAAATTCTCAACTGGTTCTAAGTTACAGTACTCTTAGATTGACAGCAAATTCGAAAGATGCAGGGCAGCTCGTATTACACAACGTACACAGGGATCCATTGTTTTGATTACATGTGTGGAGGAATTTGAGACAGGCTGAGGGAGGGACTAGAGGTAGGTGGTTGGGAGAATTGAAACTGTCTGGGGTGATGAGTTCTTGTCTTTAATTTTTCCAGACCTGTCAAGTTTACTTTCACATGCTAATGACGGATGGTCGTTTCCATGTATCACATACAAGTATAGGTTAGTGAGTGACTACAGTAACTAACGATTCATTGTGGTTTTGAAAATTTTTGACCTGACACTTCTAACATGCAGTAATAATTCATATGCACACAGCCAGTGCAGACCAGGTTCAAATAATTGAGAACAGTCTTCATAAACTCTTGGATGTGAAACTCGACTAATCATGGTGTTACCCTTCAAAGTCCTCCGTAGTCAATATCAACTTAATGTGCCATTCTAAGCCTTAACATTAAAAACTAGTTGCAGCTCCCAAACATTTTCATTGAACCAATAAAACATTGGAATGACAAAATGATAAGCATAACCATTTCTTTATAATTACATAACATAGCCCTTGATCTACAACAAAACTGAACTATCGCCACATGCATCAGAGAGAGCTGAAACAGCTCCAGAGCTCCTTATGGTTATACATAAGATTTTGCACAGAAGAATGCCAGTTAACCTGTTGGTTATGTCAGTAAACACAGCTTCACTGCAGGGGCACAATTTATATACCAGCAATTTTGGGTTGCTGAGCTGCGTGGCTTTGTTCTTCATTTTGCTTTTGGTCTGTCTCCACCACCTCAACCTTGTGATTGAACATTCCCCGCATTCTTGAGATAATTCCAAGACCACCTCACCTACTAAGAGCTGCACTATGTATACACACACATATAAACACACACACAAACACTGCATGCTTTATTGGCCCTGCAATCAGTTTGAAAACCCACCAATCAGCAACAAGTTGTCATGACTTAAAGTAGGTTGGACTTACAGTGGTGGGTCTGTATTGGTCAAATGTTTGTTGGAACTTGGAGGTTGCTGAGTATATTCAACAGTTCCATCTTCTCCAACCTCAGCTTAGAGCAATTTTTAGACTCTGGTGGATATATTGTATTTTCTATTGCAGGCGGAATCTGCTGGTTTTCAGTCGGCACTTGGCAATGTATCGGAATCACTTTGTTATGCAACCATTTCAAGATCTGTGACATATCTATAATTGGACAGAAACTATGGTCACCACAAGATTCACTGTAATCGTAAATGTATTATGATGTTGTAAGTGGACCAGGTCCCTCTCAGGACTTGCACCCTACTCTAAGGGACTGTTCAGTGTGTTCTGCAACTGTTTTGCTTTGCACATATACTTTTGCATGAGCTGTCCTGGAGATTTGAGAAGTTTCCTAAGCTTACTGGACAAAGTCTCTTAATTCCGTTTTTACTGTATTTCAGTTTGTTTTCATGTTTTGTCCAATTTGTGAGAAGTTTGAAGGAACATAGATCGTAAGCTCAGGTGGTTTTCATCTTTGCGGTCGGTGCTTCTATCTGGAACTTTGAAATCAGTTGTGCAGTAACTCATTGATGGAACTTTTATTTGTGACTAGTAGTAACACAGTGGATGCTGCTGAATGTTTTGACAGTGAAATTTTATGGTACTGCAATATTTGTTTCTGAGATTGGTTTCTTTTCTGGACGCATCAGTTATTTTACCTCCCATTGATTGCATAACTATTGAATGATGACACTTGCTTATCATCAACTGTTTGGGTTCCATTTGGACCCACGTCTTCCATTTTACTCAGGTGAGAGAATATTGTCGTAGTCTGTGCCACTATTTGAAATCTTAACGATAATAATTCATAATCCAAGCATTCAAACACCCAAACTGTTCGATGTTTCTCTGCATGATCTGACATTTGTTACATCTTTGTGTGAACTTCTGCTTGAAGTCATTTACCAAGTAAATAGTTCATGGTCAAAGTTGAATACAATTACTACTGCAACTTTGTATGCCAGATGTTCAGCACTTGTGAATACCCTCTCTGGGAACCACATTTGGTTACTTGCTAATAACATACTCATTAGATGTCAACAAAGTTTAAGTTTGTTTCTGCATTCTTTTGCTGTGATTTCTCACCTTACGGCAGTTTCCAGTTAAACCTTGTTAGCTCATAAATAGAGGACCCATTCCCTTCCCCCAATCTCCTAGATATTTGGGTATTTGGTCAACTCAAATGATGTCTACCAACAAGCGTGACTGATTACACCAAATTAAGTATTGCAAATCTGATGTAATTATGTTCCCTGTGAGAGGGATCTTTAAATTACCATTCTGCAGGCACATCACCCTCGGCGTTAGACAGACTTTTCATGAGGTTTAGTTGGACCATTTTCACAAAATTGTTTTACTTAAGTTGGAAAGTCTATAATTTTATCACTGGAAAATATGAAAGACAGTAGCATCTCTTGTTTTTGCTGTTTATGTCACTCAGTCTGCAATAATAGTCCAGTAGCAGCCTAGCAGTAGCAGGAAGGTGAAACAAAGGTATGTCACCTTTGATTCTGTAAAGACCCCCCAGTAGCCATAATTGATTTTAAAAAACTTAAAAAACAGCCTTGCTGTTTCTCTTTAATAGATGTTGGTTTTCACAGAGGTGATTCCTTCTCTGGTGGTCCATCCAAGGAGTTGCCATCAAGAATCAACAGACAACGAAGGAGCGCCGAGAGGCGGGAACTCTCTCAGGCGTTGCACCGAGACCTCTCTACCTCATCGCCATCATCCTCTACCAAGTGCGCTGCAACACAGACGTGAGTTTTAGAATTTGTTTCTGCTGGGCCATCCGGTCTGGGCTTCAGTTTGTGTTACGATGAATCTTTAGTAAACGATGTGAATATTCGATATTCATAAATTACTAATGTGGGACATTTTATATTTGTCAAGAAATAGTGCAACTGTGTATTTGAATGTCCAGTATGTTTACCCCCATTATCTTGGCACTTGAAAATAGATGTAATGATGTAATCTCTGATGTAATCTCGAAGATCTATATCAGTGGCCAAAATTTCTTTACATCAGCTGAGATCACCCTTAAATCTACCATTCAATTGTGCAAATTGTGAACCCTGTGATGATATTGAAATCATATTAGTGGTTTCATTCATTAGTTGCTGGCCTTTTCCTTTTAGAGGTTTTGTTTACATTCACTGTCATTACTCTTTTGAAGTGGTACTTAAGAGTTGAAATGGTTAAAAGAATGAAAAAACAAAACAAAAAGATGTACAAGTGGGAAATCATGGGAGGTCTCTATAGGGAGAATAGACTCATGGGAACCTTTGTTTCCTATCTGACCTGAAATAAATAACTTACATACCAAACTCTGAATAAATTGTAAAGAAGTCTGAGAAGGCATGTTTTTTGTTGTTATACCCCCTGGAGATGAGTAGCAGAAGTTTAGCAAAGGTAATTTTTTTTACTTGTATTTATGCCTGATTGTTACAAATCTAACATCTACAAAGTTCAAGCTGAGTTTTAGGGATATTTGCCCTGGTTTCTGCTCAAGTGGGTGTGAAATCAGTACTTTGAAATTGCACAGTCAATGGCAACTGAACAGAATTCTTGGAAGTTGAGTTTGAATAGTTGTTACACTCAACTTGTTCTCATTGAGCAGGATGTAAATCATAACATTTTACAGTGGATCTGTCAAAAAGGCATTCAAAGAGGCATCCATAAATTCATGGTGAATCTCTTGATGTGGTACACAGGGGAAGGATTTCTGCTATGAAATCTTCCTGATCACAAAATACTGTATGACCAACATTTTCAGTGTTATCATGTCAAAGAATGTGGAGTGTGTCGTGGAAGCAAGGAGGCAGTTAGCAAACAGTGACTACAATGTAATTCTTATTTCACTTACATGTCCCTCCACAACTACTTTACCATGATCTTCCTTGCTGAAGCAGAAAGAGTGACTGGCTAACTATAACACTGCCCACATTATACATAATTCATCGATATCAGACTGCTTGTTAGGGCATTTTGATTCCTCTCTCCTCTGGCTCCGTGACTGTGAAGGCCATGAGGAATTGTGCGCATACATCCAAAACTCAATAGGTGCCATTAACTAGACATCTTCTGTCACCTTTTTCCTTCTTTTTGTACCTTACAGCATCATCAGCACAGTGAGACATGAAACAAATGAGTTTGTGGGCATTCCATCTTTAAACCCAGCCTTTCCTCCTCCCAGTAGTTCCAGTCTTCTATCTCACATTCCGCTCAGCTCCCCTCCAATACATCCCGCTTTCATTCTGGACATGCGCCAGCAGAGCCGCCCTTCCGTCATCAACAAAGCACCCTCTACTCCGAAGGAACACCAAGAGATGAGAGAGAATGACCTGGTAGTCATTGGCGACAGAGAAACCAGGAGGAATGGAATCAGGAATTCTAGACTGGAGAACTTTCATTCAACAGATGTCACTGGAAAGCCATCAGGTAATATATCCTTACCTTCTGATAAAGAATGATACCTACATCATTCCATTCTTACCTGCCTCTTTGCAATCTATGCACGCTCAGTACATTATATATCATGTATATCATGCCATGTGACTCCTGGTGCAACCCTGAACACTGACCTCCCTCTCATTGGTATTCATTCCTTTCTTTGATTTATTGAAACTGTCTTGTGTGAATATTATGATGTTTGGGCCTGGGAACCTTGTAGACCAAAGGACTGTGTTTACCTTATGTTTTCTTTTTGTGTGTGTGTGTGTGGTGCGTGTATGTGAAATATCCCTAGTATGCACTATGCTTGAGAGAAAGAGATATGTGTGAGAAGTGCACTTCTGAGCTTGCTTCTGAAGTCACAGGACCACATTCTGGCTAATAATTTCTGCACTCTCATTGACAACATTGTCCTTTCCGTCCCCTCCCTGATAGCCATGAAAATACAAGAGCACACTCACATTTAACATTGAACAAAACAGCTGATTCTTAAAACTGATGTAAATCGTCATTTTCGTTGTACCTTACACGCTCATCTTGTTAATTATCCACTCCCATTTTATCACATACATTGGACTGAAAGTGGCAAATGGTTACATCGTAGCCCTACAAGGTGAAAGCCATCAAGCAAGGTAGAGGTGCCGGGGGATTCATGTCAGTAAAATGGGAGAAGGGGTTGGGTAGATAGGGAGTGGCAGAGGAGCTTGGTGGAAAGGCAGAAAAATAGAACGAGATGCTATGTTTTCATGAGACTCTTGTCCCAAACCTTCATCTCTCTTTAGGGACACTGTGACTGTTAACCTACTGTACTACCGATTCATTCCAGTGTTTTCAAAAGCCAGACAGTCTCCATATATATTTTATATGCTCACTAGGAACAAACTTTGAGATGAGGCAAAGCCAGCGGGCATACTTGACATTCTTATGGTAACCTGCGTGACCCTCAATGTGAGGGGGAATATAATTCAGGGGTTCTTGCTGTTAAATCAATACTCTCCAAGTGGAATCTACCTCTTTCAGGAAAGGATGTTTTTTTTTTTTTTTTTCTTGTGTGCTCCCAAAATAAGATTAAGATATGCAGAAAATAAAAGGAATTTTGACCTTTTCAGAAGATCTAAACCAGGAATTTTGTAGGAATGTGAGAAAGAGGAAATTGGAGTTGATAGGTTGGTAAATGGTGAAGGGACTGCAAAGCCCATGTGTGATTTCAGTACCCAGTGACTTGTTGACCTTTGTGTTTAATTTCCCTTCCCTTGTGTTTGTCTGTTCCTGTTTTTTTTTAATAAAAATGATGGGATAAGGATAAGATACATACAATCCAAAATCTCTTCTGGTGGACTGAGCAGTGTTTTTGCATGGATGTTGAGAAAAACAGGTTGATATGATTGCTGGTTTACTGCAGTAACTTACTGTAGATACCACTGCATGAACAAATTCATAGTTAGTGCAGGATGTGCTGTTAGATCTTTTTAAGCTATAAAAACTACTATACTGTAGTCTGTTTATATAAAACAAAAATTGCCTAATTTCCAAAAGATTTTAGAACTGGTTCTTGTGGTAAATGAAAATTGTGTACAAATAACCACAACATGAAGAGTTCAGTCCCAAAAAAGAAAAACCTTAATCAGTCCTCTTTCAGTTTTGTTTAACACTCAAAGTGATGCAATTTCTCCTGAAAGAAATGTGTTGTAGATATTGGTTACCACCATTTTGATATCAAATGGAAGAGAAAGATAGAAGATAAACAATAAAACTATTTTCTCTTCATCAAACGGCACATCCTGCTTGACCTCGTAACTGCTAAAGAGGAACTGAAACATGTTGAAAGTAAGTTTTGTTGAAAGTAAGTTTGTTGTTTTGTAAGTAACCAAAGCAGATGAGTTTTTTAGCTAACTGCATCTTCATAAGGGTGAGACATGGTTCTTTCCATTAAAGTTTGAACAGTCACCATATGCAAGGAGAAAAATGCTGCCTGCATCCTTACTTACAAAAGTTACAATACCTGTAGAAATGTACTATGATCTCAAACTGAAGTGAGACAACTTATTAGTCCCTGTTACGTAGGTCAATGTAAATCTTATCTTTACTTTAGCAGTGGAGTATTTCTCTCAATTAGGATACTTTGCGGTTGTTTGAAGGAAGAGCATTTCCATTCTCCTTTCTTTGCAGAAGTCTGTGACGAGATTGAAGAACATTTCCGACGAAGCTTAGGAGAGAATTATCCAGCAGAGAAATCTCCAGAAAATGGTAATCCTTCCAGGTCACCCATTGAGGTCATGCCGCCAACCCCTCCGGGCTCTGCATCCCTCCCGAAAGGTTCTGCACCAGTCTCCATCACTGGAACGGTGGACGATCATTTTGCCAAGGCTTTAGGAGACAAGTGGAGCCGTATCAAGACGGAGATGGAGCCAGCTGCCAACAACAATCCAGCTTCACCTCCAAACACACCATCGCCGGCTGCTCTTACTTCACAAGTCTTCAAACATACTTCTTTTGTGTCTTCATGAATATACAGTGGGATGTTTTTGTTGATAGCTGAATCTGATGAATATTCAGTGGGAAGGGAGAATATTGAATGGAGTTGCTGCTTGCTATATGTACAGAGGTGATTTGTACAGTATTTTGGTGTTCATTGTTTCTGTCAAGATATTTGTAGTGACTGTTGGAATGCTTCCATGTGCAGACTTGTTGCTGTTTGTTTCAAAATGAAACTTCAGTCGGTTTTCTTTAATCTCTCTAAAAGAAAACGGTTAAAGTAAAGACAATTGCTATTTGTCATATCTTTATTGCCTCACGGTACTGGAAGTTACAGTAAAATTTGGATGTACTGGGTCTTGTTACATACAAAGAGGGGGCTTAGTAGAAGAGAATACTTCATAGTATGTGTTCCTCTTCCTTGTGGATTTTCAATATACTTCATAAGAGTGCAGAATAAAATATTTGACACTTGATGAAGGTGAGAGAGGGTAGCATGTTATTGAGTTTCAGGAAAAATTGCATAGAGTATAAAAACATGAATCTGTGAGACTTTTCAGTCACCAACACAAACCCTGTACAAGTCAGAACTCTCTGATCTCACTGACCGTCTTGAATTACAGAAAACAGAAATGAATTTTCACTTTCTGAGTATACATGTCTGGACTTAAGGTATATGGGTTTTAGTTCATATCAAGCAATTGTTAAAACAAAGTCCATTTGTTTCTTCTCCACATTTCATGTTACTCATAGAAACTGTCCAAACTTGAAACCTTCATCTACCACTTATTCTCACCCCTCTTACTTTAGGACATATAGAACAGTTAAGTGGAACGTTGTAGTTTTCGTCGTCAAACTTTGCAGGTAGAACAAGAAGAAATGTCGATTTGCAACTTTTGTAACACCTAAAAGAAAATGAATCGCAACTGGGCCTTCGTGGGTCGCAAGTAGTAATGCAAACCCAAGTTATTTTGTCCCTTGCACAGTCCCCCATGTTATTAAGCACTGAACCAGTCACATTTAAAAGGGGAGGGGTGGGAATGACATACCGGCCAGTACAGGATTTTAATTTACCATAGAAACTTTTGAAGTAACATGGCTGGCATTGTTCACTTTTTTTCCTTACAAGGTTGACAGTACTGTACAGTTGATTGCTTACAAGTTTGGAATGTGACAGACAGTAAGGACATGTTACATTATGAAAAGAAAATCCACAATTATCTTCATTTTGGTGTAATTTAAAGATCTAATATCTACGTGGATGGAGATAAGAAATGTCTGTAAAAAGGTAGGATCATTTTGAATTATTAGTATGACTTTGTAAATCTTGCCAGTCTGTAAGTTTGAAATTTGTGATAGTCTCGAAACATTTTTCTTTCTGAATGGGGCCTTTGGCTTTTGTTGACATTGATATTGTGACATGTTGTTATATGTAACCCAGGTATTCTGGACTGTAGACATTTCTGATTGTTGCAAAGTGTGGGTAAATTAGCAGTTGTACAAATTTCAAAATTAAATGTAATGTAGTATCACCTCATTATGAATTCCTGGGGTCTATCAATGTATTGCAAAGTTTGGCAGCGTTCGCATTTCACCAACGTTGTTTGCGGCACAGACTTGTTCTGCCCCATGAAATTAAAAATAAAAGTAATAGAACAAGAATGTTATAGTAGTGTGTTCTGAAGGAGTTGTGAATTCTGAAACTGTAAAAGTATTCAAGATTGCACGCAAGTTGGCACTTGGAATGAACAAATACACAAGTTGTTATCTTAGGGTGAAATTCCATTTGGACCATTTTCCCAAAACACATTCTACGTGAATGGTCTTGAATGTTTTTAACTTTTTGAACGGTCATGAATGGCACCAACTGGTCTGAAACTTGCAAATGGTTATTTCAACTGGTTTTATAACTGGTTTCCAATGGCGATAAATTGTTTTGAATGGAAAATTGACCAAAACACATTTGAAACCATATGGAACCTGAATGGTTTCAGATGATTTCTGTCAAATAGAATTTCACCCTGGGAACAGGTAAAATAGTCACAGATCTTTCCAATTTTTGCATGACTTGCCTCACCTCTGCAATTGATCTTAACTGACCTTTCATTTTGATCTGTTCTCAATTCTGAACAAGCTTTAGGTATGGATAGGAGAATATTAAGGTGACATTCAGTGGATATGTAATGTAACTACAATGTCCTCTTAATGGACCACATCATCAGAAACGGGACAAAACTGAGTTCCAGGAGGTTAACTAGGATTGGTCAAAGCTAAATGAGGAGTAGTTCATCATGAGGTTGCCCAAGATTGGTGGAAACTTGACGGGGTAGTAGGAGTTGACCATCGTTTGGCCACCAAAGGATTTGAAGATATAAGAATTAAATAAAAACTGCTGTATTTCACACTACTCATTAATGCAATCTTTTCAATGATTGCCATTTTTCAGTTGCACTTTAAGTGAACAACATGATTAAACATCAAAGCGCACCAAACTTTCATGAAATTTTGTGTATTATTCAGTGATGTCATTTGTCAACTCCATGGCAACAGCACCGCCACACTGAACAAGAAGTAGTAGTCTTAGGAAGTGTGGTTTCATGTGACTTTACTGGTTATCGGTCTCTGTCCTTGTTAAACCTTTTTCAGTTTTGTTGTTCCTTAAAAATAATATATAGCCTATATTTCCTTCTTTCATCATAATTTAAATGAGGTCTCCTACTCGTTATCGATTAAAATGTTTCGTTTTTGTTTTTAAGCCAGTATTCATATATTTTTTTTTTAAAATTTCAGTGCGGTGAACCAGTGAGGATGAATTCCAAATGTTCATTGACAATTCCAGAATAGAAACCACAGTAAAAGGAGATTTGTAAATATTGTACATAGGAGAGTTAAACTATATACCCTACATTGTGGTTTTGTTTTATTTTTTATCTGTTTTTGGTTTTTTTTTTCTTTGTGTTTCTGTGTGGTATTGAGCTACAGCTATATGAGGAACATGCTTTGTAACCTTTCGTCAAACTATGCTATAAATTAAAAGTATCCAGAAATGGAAATATGAAAAATGAAAAAGACCTCTAAAAGTCACTTCTTTGTGTTTACGTGGAGTTGAGCCTTACATCTTATGAGTAACGTTTCACATGAAATTGTGACTTCAATTTTTGAAGTGGTTCTGAAAAAAAGGGTACAGAAGGAAGGGGACAGGAAGGAGTGGCAGATATTCCTCTGACCCTTAATTTTGAGAGGTACATGTTTTTTTTTTTTGTCCCAATAGGTGATATTTATTGACCATTTGTCATTGGTCCTGTTGAGCACCTTTCACACGATTTTTAGATCAACGTAAACTTTTGAGTCCCGGAGAACATCTGCATATTAACTCTCATATCTCCCTCTGACTCAGTGCAGAGTCTGCTATCAAGATTTTTACTCCCATCTTAATTTCACTCTCTTCTGAACAAGTTCTGTGTTTGCTGCTCTACCAGGACAACATGTACTCCTACTCATTGGTCACTGACCTCATCTGCCGGACAGTAATCCCAGGACAGATACAATTACAATAGGAGTACGTATTCAAGACTAGGCATAGACCTGCCTTATACTAGGCTTGGCAAAAATCATGATAGACCTGAAAAAGAAGAAAAAAAGGAATGCAATTAATTCCCCAAGAAAGAATGTGCATAGTGTCTCCTTCAGTTGTTACCTGTTGTGGAAAGTTGTTGATAGGGGCATGATAGGTATATCTAGAGAAGTGTTTGCCCTCTTGTGACTCCCTCCCCTCCTTCGCAGTCATGAAAATCTCCATTAATCGTGGTCTCCAACAGGGAAAATAAATTACCACTTATGTGAAACATCAAGGTGGAATAATAATTTGTGAAAGTGGTCATCCAAGGCAGCATTCTCTGAATTGTGGGATATTTCTGCATTGCTCCAAATTCAGGTCTACCCTGACGTCAAACTGTGCTGTTGTGTGTTTCAAGTATATGCCAGCACCAGGAACCTCGCACGTGTTGTCGTCGTTTCGTGCCTAGTCTTATTAGTAACACAAAAACCGAAGACAGCCGTGCAGTGACTGCAGATCCGTCTACATCAATGATGCGTATGTGAAGTATGCCGTGCAGCTAAGGTATTCTCAGCATTTATGGTTGCTAAGCACCTTGACAGTCCGCAGCCTTGTATTTAACTGTAGCTAATCTTAGCAATCAATGTTGAGAATGGCACCTCATTTAGATTCTTGATAGAAAACTGCTTGCCTCCTGACTGATGGAAAACCTCGAGGAACTTGGGAGATGCAAGGAATGAGACACTCACCTCTGGTAATGTCTCTTTCAGAGGTTAAAGTCATCCTTTGAAAAGCATTGTAGTGCAGTCTGTGATGAACATGGGAACCAAAATTAAATTTTCATTTTCATTGATGTTTGCTGTAGTGAACTCGTTTCACCGTGCTAGTCTGTGTAAAGCTGGGCAGCAATCAAAGATGATTCACTTTATGGACTTCGTCGATCTCATAGCTCTCTGGCATGAGCGCATCCATGGCAATCCAACAGTGTGTGCATGTCCTGTAAATGCAAAAATTCTCAAGGAAAGAAGAGATTTGATCTTAGAGTTATTACTTAGTTCATGTCATAATATATCTTGAGTTGAGTTCAAACTGTCAGCCATAACAGATACTTCTTCCAATGATTTCAACTGTCCGGTTTACAGAGAATACCTGCATGTGGTTCTCTTGGTTACATATTTCTTGGAAGAATACGACAGTTAGCTGCTCTCTTGGGCAGGTGTGAGCAAGGAGCTTATGTATGCACCCCATGGTCAGTGCCCCTTCCTTATTGCGGCCCTTCCATTTTAATGTCTTGGGCTACATGTGGCCCGGTTTGTGGAGGCAATGCAGATCCGAGGGTAACACAGTGTTCGCCCTTACGGAATTGAACTCGGGAAGGTAATCTCTGAAAAAAAAATTAGGAGGGATTTTAAAAATCAAGAAGAGAGTTGTCACATGGTAAATTTTGTTGCAATTTGTTGTGTGAACCACATTTATAATTGTAGCTACAACCTCAGCTGAAAAAAAAAAGTACAGGATTTTCCCCCATTCCACTAGGACTTATCTTTGTGAGGGCCTTATGGGACAAATGCGCGATTCAATCGTGAAAGCAGGGGTAACATTGTGGGAATATCAACACGACATGGCAATATATGTAGTACATTCTAATGTTTTTGAAATATTTCAAAGCCTTAGAAGGATACCCATGAATAGAATGTCAACCATTGCCGGTATGCATGTACATGGATGCCAGGTACTATCAACAGATTAAAAATGATTGTTTACACATGCAACAAACAATACATGTGACAATTATAAACTATACATACACATTTCAGTACAAGCAACTTCAAATGTATCAAAATTTTGTTATGACTAAGGCCCTACATTGAACAAATCTTCTTGGTGGCATGAACTCACATGTGCGTCATACCCCCTTTTTCGTGGTGGAGAGAAAGTATGAAGAACCTATTTATGGAACTGAGGAAAGCAAGGGTTATGAGGCCTCAACAATCTATTGATTTATTGTTCCTCGTTTCCTGGCCTCATTGATTTATGGTATGTAGGATCGCAACAGTTGAATATTGAAAATTGTTAGCTTGTTACCATGGCAATGGCCAGCAATACATCTTGCATATAAGATAAACACTAATACTGTCCAGCTGATTTTGAAGATTTTATCCTATGAGGTAGCCCATAGTTGTGACTTTTCTGTAAATCAATTCTTGTTTGATATCTAAACATACCCCACAGGTATTTGAGGTATTTTTTTTTTCCTTACATGCTCTTCTAGTATCTGGATAAATAAATTGATTGTACAGTAGGAATGTAATAAGTTGAGGGGGTTTATTGCTATAAACATGTGACCCATGCATGCAACATGCAGGCAGTGTCATAGATGGAGGTTGAAAATAGACTTTAAGAAAAAATAGCCGTGTCACTTTCAAATCTCATGGTTCTGGTCCCCGTGCAAGGTTTCTACCTCTGGAACAAAATGTAAGTAACAGAGAAAAAAGTTTGTCATCATGGCCTTGTCTAACTTGAATTATACATGCCAATGATGGTTTGTCACTAAATTTTCAACTTCAAAGTTCTAGAAGAGAAAACTTGCAAAATGACATGGATGAATTTAACAACAGGTTAAAACAATGCATATTTATATGTCAATGAGAACCAATTATTGTATACATACAGGGAGCTGTAATAGCTCATATCCATCTATATATTTGGCAATGACTATATCTGCCTTAAGCAAAAATGTTAAAAGGTTGTGGCGAATGTAGCTAATTCCCAGTCTACAAGTGGGAGAATCCAAACAGACTAATTGAAAGAATTGTTGATGAGTGGTGACCAAAAATTAACCTAGCAAAGCTCTTTTAATAATCGAATTCAAGTCGCACAAGTTTGATTACTTTGGTCACCATGGCATTTGCAGTCATTTAACTCATAACTTGAAGGTTATCTCCCAGGGTTAATAGGCAATGCTCTTGTTCCTTGCGACTAGCTAGCACCATCCCTAACTGATCCAGTCCTTGCCATGTCCTCACTGCCCTTGGGGATAAAATCTGAACAGTAAACCAGTTTGTTTAAGTTTATAGTAACTTTGAAATATGATTCTTCTTTGCCCCAAGGGAAGTGGTGGTGGTGGTGAGAAGAAAATCGTGGCGAATATTCTCCAGTTTTGTAGTTTTTCCTTCATTGTATATGGCCTATGTATTCATATTTGAGGGTTACTTAGAAACAATCGACTGATGGTAGAGATTATGGGGTGAAAGATAAACAGAAAACTTGGTCTCTTTTTTTTTTTTTTTTGGTTATCCATGCAACCAGCATACTCTTACATACTTATTGAGAACAAATTAACTGAATTGCTATTTTTGTGGGTCAGTTGGAGATGAAGTCATAGTTCGATCCACTTCAAGATATGTCATGTCTATCATGACTATATGTTACAGCACATCCATATGTAGGCCTACATCCTACAGTTTGCTACAAACATGATCCAAGTGCTCAGTCCTCACAATCCAAACAAAAATTCACAAAGTTGGGTGCTATGAGGCCAAATGAGAATTTAAACTAGCGCATATTAAATCAATATCCTTTGTTGACGACCAACATTCCGAGATCTGCTGGTTGTTCCGCAGCCAAAAGACTGCAGTTATTTTAGTAGTCCCAATGGAAAGGATCACCAAATGACCCAATCAAAGAACTTGCACCCATCCCAATTAGATGCCGGATATATAATCCAATCGACACCCACTACACCACCACTGGAAAAAGAAAATGTGATCGTCTGTGTGCGCCTCTCGCAAACACTGAGCCAAGGTTACAGCTGGCATTAAAGGATAACTAATATGTGTTATCAGAGCCAAAAACCCTGTATTTAGTTTTGTTTAAGGACGCATACCTAGTCAGGTTCGAATCTGCTCTCCTCACATTGCAGCAGATCAAAGTCACCTCCAACAATTTGTCAACAGGTATCTGGACATTTCAACTCCACCAAGGAGAAGGAATTTCAATCCTCTCTGGAGCCAGAATTTTTCAGAGTGATTGACGATTTATACTCAATTCGACCCAAATCTGAGGAGGTTGTCATCATAACTATCATTTTTCTCTCACTTGGGTTTTTTTTTTTAATGGAAGTGTACCCCCTGCTGTCTTCAATCCTGCATTCTAGCCATTTCATTGCTTTGGTGCTTAAAAAAAAGAAGAAGAAGAAGGAAAAGAGAAAACAGATATCAGAAATTCTCTGTCCCATCATCTGGGAGCCTTTTCTGATAATTTTAGGTTTTGGGTGGTATTGGAGCTTGTTGGGTTGATCTGCTCTGGCAGTTAAAAGAATCATCTATTTTGATCACACCAATCTATGGTCAATAAAAATAATTTTACCCGGTCCTTGAATTTTGTGAATTTAGAATTTGGTATTCATACCTAGTCCAGTAAATTATACTAGCTATGCCTTACAGTTACATATATTCATTGACACAATTATGAAAAATCCCCTCCCATCATTTTGTTTCTTCCCTGAGGGGAGATTAGAGGGAATGTTCACACAGATCCAATTGAATGTATCTGGTACTGTCCTGGCCAGAATGGGTGTAAACAATGATGGAAGAGGGTGGGGACTTACTCTGTGAATATTTGAGAAAAAAACTTAATATGGAATCGCTCTCAAATGCAACATAAATGGATAAGGGAGGATGTAGATGGGGTCGGGTGTCTAAAGAGAGGCCTCGTGGACAATGATTGCACCTTGTTTCTGTATGGATTTTTCATTTGTTTTGTGCATGTTGTTAATTAAGGTCACTTTGCCAAGGTTAAAGAGTATCTGTGTTGTCCCCAAACATGCTCAAGTTCCACAATTGTCACCCTATGGTATATTTTCACAACTACCTGATCTATGGGAATATGTATGTGTTACTAACTTGCATGTAGGCTACTTGTTTAATTTTAAATTGTCTGTGGACAGGAAATTTAAGAGAAAGTGAATTAACCTCTAGGAAATGGTTTCTTGTGTGCTTTTAGCTTACTATAGTGATGTAATTGAAGGCTAAAACCATAGAAATATGATTAAGAATGTTACAGTTAAAATTAGTCTCCGAGATTCCAAAATCTAATCCATTGGAAGGATTACCATACTTCTGCTGTCTTTCACTTTTTGTCGCCTACCATCAGGATCAACATTTCAGAGAGAGCAATGGAATGTTTTTAAAAGTCAAAAAATGTTATTTGGAAGGGAAGGTCAAAATTGAGAGAGAAGTGATGTATCATCCATTACAAGGTATGTGAGTGATTTTTTAAAGGGATGCTAATGTGGCAAAAACATATGTGGCACTCCAGGCTGCAGAGAGTAGACCTCAGAAACCATTTTTCTGTGTTTTTAAAGGAATAATCCAGTAAGTATCAAAGGGGTTCTTGAATGAAAGACCATATCGTTCATTGAGGGCACTTCAACCCAATATGTTGGTCAACTCAAGATGACAATGTTTGACTTTTAAGAAAGACTGCTCTGCGAGGTCAAGAAATCGTTCTAGTTCCATATTCAATTAGTGGATCTGTTATGACATCACAAACTACCCATAATGCAGTGCACTACTACGGTAAAAAACAGAACAAAACATTTGTATGAAAATTCCAAACAGAGCATAGTATGATCTCACTAAAAAAGAGAGAAAAGTCTTCTAAGTGTGTAATTTCGATCTTTTTCACCATTAGATCCCTTTAAGCAAGACTGGGGTTTGTGATTCCATGTTACTAGGATTGGTGGCAGCTCCAGAACTTTCCTGCTGAGATTTAATGACAAAATCTAGCGTAATAAAATGTCAGGAACTCAAGAAAGGGGAGCATAAAAAAGTTCCTCTTTACTGCAGTTTTTACCTTTAGCAGTTGATCACAACCTAATTTTTACATCTGGATCATGAGGTAGGGTGGTACTGTCTGCAAACTCCAAAGCAGCTGACAGAGAAATAACAAAGGAAAGTGACAAGAAGACATTAATTTGGTTTGAAAGGGCAAGTTGCATGTCCCTGGTGGATACTTACCAATGTTCTTTCCCACAATATATATCAGCAGGTTGTATAGTGGAATGGGTGGGTCATACTACTCATCTATAATCTTAATGATCCTGCGACTGCATTCCCAACAAAGAATGATGGCATGCTAATGGTTACAGAATTTATGTGGTCACAATAAGTGGACTCTCAAATTGATAAAACAGCGTGACTATGAGCTAGAATAAGTATCCATTTTGCTGTGAGCGCCTTTTGTTTTTGGACAAAGAGTCCATGACAGCATAGGCTGTAAGATTCTGTAACTGACAGGTTGACAGCAATTGGAATGCACACATCACCACTTTGCATCTCACACCGTCATCTATAAAATAGATTTTCAAAGCGGAGCCAACCCTCCCCACCTTGAGACATGTCTATATTTGATGCCAGATCTTATGTCAGTTTACGGCCACGCAGTACATGGTGACCTTGGAAGGGTCACTGTTAGTGGAAACAGAGGAAGGGCATATTCTACTGGCAAGTTCTGCCAGATACCAAGTTACCTGAATGATTTCACCAGATGCGTTCAGTTTTGTAAATAATCATCCATTTGGTAGCACAGCAGCCAGACAAAGGATAAGATTAAATGGAGATGACATATATTTTATGTAGGTATGTTCTCTCTATGTACTTTATGGTTCTCTTCGCTTTTTCATTTAAGTCCGTGGGTGAAATGTAATGCCTTTCTTTGAGGGGTAAATTTGCACACAGAGAAACAGATCAGAAAATAAGTTGGGCATATTGTTTGTAACAGCCATAGCGCAAACTGCCAGAGATTGATTTATGCCGATAGGGTGGGACAGGTCAACCTATAAAACACTGGTGAATACAAAGTAAAATACTTAGTAAAAGGACTTAGCAAAGGACACATTTAGCCAGGACAGAAAACAAACTATAAAAGCTGAGATATTAGTTTTAACAAAGCATGAATATGACAAAAGCATAGCACAACACCTTGAAAGCTGACAGCGAAAACATTTGCCACTGAATCTAGGGGTTTCTTTTTTTGAGAATGTTTTCAAAAGAGCAGGTAGTTAAATAGATTTAAAGACATTTCAGTTGTTTTGTTTGGGAATGATTAGCCTAATGAAGTACTATTTAATTCTTATTTTACTTAAAAGTATATTTTTAATTGTAAGGAAATGAAAACTCTTCCCATGGTTGATGGTTCATTAAATTTTTTTTTAAAAGAGTACATGATTTTGCAAAAGCATGTTGCACAAAAGAAGTTAAGAAAAGGTACCTGGGAAAAGTATTGGCTTCCCTGGTTTGATTTATTTCACTCCTAGTTTAGGGTCACCAATTTCATTTGTTGAAGTTAATTTTTGTCAGTGATAATTATATATCTCACTTTATATATTTTTGTTGTCAAGAGCATAAAAGAGCAGAAAAAAAAGAAGAAAGATTGCAACTGGATAGGCCTTAAACTACGGACAGGTTGAGACAGGTTAAGTCAGGTCGCAACAGGTTGAGACAGGTAGCGACAGATCTTTAAGTCTGCCTTTTGTGTATCAGGACTATCAAACAATGGATGAAACAAAAGTTTTGAAGACAATACCCAATACAATGAAAAACAGAAAGTGAAATTACAAAACATTTCCTTCATGTGCACCATGTGTATATTCAATCTAATTTTCCAAAATATTTTTATTTAACATATTGTGAATGATGCAGATATAGTTAAATATATATCAAATTAAACATTGCCCTCATACGAGTGCATTTGTGACATACTTTCCAATAGTCTAGGAAGCCTGATCTCATGAGATGCAAGTCTGTGCAGATCTGAAATGTCCTCCTGGAACTAGACGTGAGATTTTTACCACTTAGTATGAGAATCTCACCAGTCCTTACATCATTCCCATGATGCTTTGACTGGATCTCATGAGATTGTAAATAATTAAGTCCAAGCTGAGTTTGTATATAAGGAATACTTTGCCAATACCTGCAAAAAATGAAGATCAAATACAATCTAGGTATATGAACTCCACTACAATTTATAGCTGGGGTTAAAGGTTACAAGAATCTACACACCATGGGCTTTTCCATTTTTAAATTGCTTCTTCCACACCTTTATACTTCTTTTGTCCCCAAAACATTCCACTGGTTTTGTTCAATGAACATGGGACAACACCTCCTTTTGCCATTCAAATTTGCTGACAAACACAGACTGGGGCTTTAATTTTTAGAATCTCACTAGAGCTAGGAGCTAGCAAAACATTCTCAAGAGATTGTTACTGGATCTCATTAGATTCTCATCACCTTTGACCCAGTCTCATGAAATTTTACCCCTAAATATGAGTCTTCATGAAATTCTGATGAAAAATTTCATGGCTTACATTTGAATGGAGTACAAGAAAGAAACAAATACATAGACAAAAATAAATAAACACCCAGCAGTTTTGACCTCAATTTCTGGAAAGACGAGAAGGTTGCTGCCAGAATTAGCAAACACTGAAGTCACCGTCACATATTTCTTATCTTAGTTATAACAAATTTGATAAAATGGTTTGTATCTATGGTAGCCTCATGGAGGAGGAGGGGGAGGAGGAGGGAGGCAAATTTTACAGAGAAGATTCTCTCTCCTTTTTACTTATTTTTCCATGTCGATTCTTTCACAGAATATGGCAGGAGAAAAGTGGTGGTGGAGATATGGAAACAGACTGAGGTAACCAAAGAGGTACATCAATAAGTGGCAAGCTCTTGCTCCAGTGATGCACAGAAATTTTACCTACTTCCCTTTTCCCGATTCTTGATTGAAGTATTGCTTGCCTGTTTCCACTCACTCAGCAAGCCTTGTACCATGATCTGATTGACACTTTGACTGGAAACAAAAAATCTGATCGAAAAAGTTGATTCTGCTCATGATTTTGGATATTGTAATGGAATGCGAAAATATAAGCCACGATCATTTGTCCCCACTCTGCTTGTGATGATATGAATTGTTGTGTAGCAAAAAGGAAATGAAGTGAATATTAAAGTAACAATACTTTCCTTCCACTAATATGGAAGAAAAAGGACTATCAAAAGATGGAGGTCTTCCTTTGAGTGCTGCATGACTTAAGAAATATCAAACATTCAGTGATTGATGGCAAGAATTTTTTTTTTTTTCATTATATTGGCATTTTTTGTATTTTAAATGATTATATTTAAGTATCATACAATTCCCTTCACCCCATTTTCCTAGCCTAAGTGAAAGCATTCTACAAAAGACATGAATACACAAGAATCATATTTGATTTGAGTTGCTCATCTTAAAATCTTTTTCACTTCAGTGTTACCATGCATTCTAATTGCTTTTAAATGACTTCATGCCATTCCTGAGAGGCATCATGTCCCAACATTACATGCACTGCTTCACTCTGAATAATATTTAGGCAAAAAAAGGAGAACATATCCGGTAAGGATTAAAACCGCTGTCCACGTCATTGTAATGACTGTCTTATAAAGACTATTATCTATTCCATCGAAATGAGACATTACGAGAAGGCTGTAGGAACAAAATCATTTGAGAGCTAGTTCTGATTGCTTGTTCCAGAAGATATATGAGATGATAAATTTCCCAATAAACTGCTTGATCGACGCATCGATCTACGAGCTCAAACTTGGGTTGCCGTGGAGATGGAACATCAGTCACTCGGTGGACTTGACGCTTTCGTCGTCGCTAAAGGCGATGATCTGAGGGAGAGACAATGAGAATCGCAGACGAGGAAATCACTATGACGTGATGAGGAACGTGACAGAAACGTCTGACACCTGCTTCATCGAAGAACTAACCGGTAGAAAATATATGTCACAGACGTGATGGTAAGGCTTGATGATGTCTATACTAAAGAAAGCAGCAGACAATAAAGCTGTTACCTTGACAACCGATTTTATTACAAGTGAACCAGAGGCCTGACTGTATCAGCAACATGGCTTTGAAGTCATGATGATATCTATATCTGCATTAATGTAGTTGTTCTCAAAATCAATTTAATGTGACAAGTAAAATGCAATTTTTTTTTATAATTTGAAAGTTGAGGATAAGAGAGCCCATATGGGATCATCAAGGAACGTCTACCATGTCGAACACAGGGAGATTCAACTGATCTTTTTGATAAGTTTGCAAACAGAGTGCAAACAGACAATCGCAATCTGAACTCAAAGTTGCTCCAGGAACGGCCATTTAACATCCCCAAAGGGAAGAGAGTGTATCCCCCAATTGCAAGCCACTTTCCAAAAGCCTGGGAGGAGTGGAGAACTTGCCCACCTCAGCAGCCAATCAGCTGTACCGAGCAATCTGCAGCGGACAAAACCTAAATCGGACACCAGGAACCCAAATAACCCCCTCAGCACCACTGGTAACACTTTTACTGAAAAAGCCAAATTTGAATCCCCAGAAAATTTCAGAGTGGTTCCGCTGAGGTTTGATCCGGGGACCCAAACATTGAAAAACAAACACCAACCACTGAGCTAACCTTTCACCTAAGGAGGCCTTACTTACAAGACCTATTGATTAAATGCATCAATATTGCAAATATCCTATGGGGGTAATAATAAAACCAGCAGGCTAATCATTTCTTATGTTTACCAGCTAAGAACGTGGTCAAAAGTTCATAAGGTATAGAGGACAAGGCAACCAGAGCGGTATCTTTACTACAACCGTTGTCACAATTGGTGTTTACACAGGTTCCAACAAATCGGGAACCGGGTGCTCCATGTCCAAACCCATCTGTACCCAGAAATTCACCACCTTATAAAAACTGTAGCTATTCAACCAGCAACTACCTGATCCAATAATATAGGCTGTGTAACATCGGTCTGGTTGTAGCCTAAGTTAAGCAGGGTTTCTTTTTCCTACTGTTTTAACTTTGTACCTTACTAAATTTTCACACAATTTTCATTTTCGTAACACCACTTCATTTTAGTTCACCCCATTTGTAAATGTACAATTTTTGTTCTAGTTTACATTAAGGCATTTGGCAGAGATGGACGATGAATACCTTGCCATAGGGGATCACAGTGTTGTTTTTACACAATAATTAATGTACACAGACATGGTAAGTACAAAACTGTTTCACATTACAGCAATTTTTAACGCGAAAAACCTTGCATTCCATTTGATGAGATTTGGTCATGGCAAATTCGCAATAGGCTCTGTCGCCTTTTAAGAGTCTAGGCAACAGAAATACTAGCAAAGATGGGCATACTGCTGTTCAGTGCAGTTACATGGGACGTATGAAATAGGCAATCGCAGACAAGAATCTTGTCAAGAAGGCGTGACGTAAAGATTAAAATGAGGATTGACAGGTGTTTTGGACTGAATTTCGAGAGCACAGTGCAGACTTCAAGACGGTGCAGCAGCTATGTACAATATTTTCTGTGTACTATAGGTCTGTGGTAATGTGAGTGTAATATCTACTGTACTTTCTGATTACAGTGACATGAGAAATCATTCGTTTTTCAAGAATCATGAAGGAATTCAGAAAAGCTTCCATGAACCAACAAAACAGTGTAAAGGGCAGGAGAATCTGAAAAAGGAAATAACTGGCAACTTTCTTACAAATATTATTTTAGGTAGAAAACAGCAACAATAATGACACTAGAAAACAATTAAACTGTGAATACTGTTGGCATATAAGCTATTGCTGTATATATTTTTGGAACCAGGTAGTGAAACAAAACCCTAGTAGTAACATGTCAGGTGGGTACTAGATTTTTGGTTTACACTAGTCACAGTGCCAGGTAATATCAAAGACAAGCTAACCGGTGGGCTATTTCTACTACTAACATGGTTAGAAGATCTGGTTTTGTCATAAGTCAAGAGAACCTGAACTCTCTTAACTGTTGACCTGGCCAAAAAAAAAAAAAGGTTTGGCAAAAAAGAAAGAAGAAGCTTAATAACTTCAAAGGAAAGGTAACAAGTGCAGTCTTTGCACTAAAGTGAGACAAACCACTGACACAAAGACAACCTAACTAGATATCTATGCACACCAGTTTAATACTGTACATGTTAGAGCAAGGGTGGCCAACCTTTTGGAACCAAGGGGCCACATTGTCAGCTCCGAAATATCTGGCGGACTGCACAAGTTTCAAGCCTACCCTCTGTTATCTTTCTCTTTTATACTAGCTCTCAAGCAAGGGATATGAAAAGAGGCAAATGTTTGCCAACCTATTAGTTTTCACAAGCTTCTACGTGGTCTTTGTTACTTTTTCCCCTTTCGTAGATTTATTTTACTGATTCTCTTCAATATTTTGTTTTTGTTCAACAGCAACTTTAGGAGTTGCATGATGCATCTCTGCAGGCCGCATTTGGTCCATGGGGGACAAGTTGGCCACCTCTGTGTTAAAGGCATAGATACATATTATGATTTCAAATAAGAGCTACCCTCAGATATTTGTCAAATAAGAATGACTTCCTTGACATGGTTTTTATCCTCACCTCAGAAAAGTCTATCTCCTGATGCAATGACGTCAGACCGCTGTGGTCTTCCAGAAATGATGGTTGATTGAAAGCCTTCAGCAGAAAGGTAAACCCCTGTTTTCTGTAACCGGAAATCACAGACTCTGAGCAAGCCGTGCACTTATTGAAGGCCAAACTGGCAGGTAGGATGGTGTGGAAGCGTGCAATGAAACCACGTATCTGCAGGGAAGAAAGAGATCACAAACAGACTTGGTAATGGCTCACTGGTATCAATAATTTGCTCTGCTGCAAAGTAATATAAATATTTCAAACACTGCATGGACAACACATTAAATTACAGGAATTCTCGCAAAATGTATGTTTCAAATTTTGGAACAGAATTGTAAGGTAGGCATTCCGCTGGTGTTAATATTGGTGAGAGACAAGCAGTTGTGATCTGTCCGGTGACATTACTGAGGAACGAGGTTAACAAGGACTGGGCAAGCAGTAGACTCATTAGGGGAGGGGATAATGGTGGGGGGTATGGAACTTAGAGGTTTGAAAAAGACCCCAAGGTTTACCTGATGAGGCACTAAACCCAACGGTGATATTAAGGATGCATTCAGGTGGTCATCTTTAGAACTTGTATCAGCAGCAGCATTTCCTCTGAAGAAAAAGAAAAGTAAAAACAGACAATAGAGATAATTACGGGCTAAAGCAAACTATGTCAAGGTTTCCATGAAAGAAGTAGCAACCTGCAGTTCTATGTGAAAACTCTGAAAGCGAGGTACCTTCATGGGCAGGGTTTAGGGAGGCAATCAAAGGAACACATTACTATGTAATGTCACCTCCAGTCTCCATGACAACCAGAGAAGGACAAAAATAGGTACAGGGATTCGTGTTTCTCCAGTTACAACAACAACCACAGGAATGTGTGACATAGATAGCATGTCAACACATATTGTCATATGTGTATCAAAGCACTGGTTGCTCCCATGATGATTGAAGCCACCTTACTCCCCATCAAATAGAACATAGGACATAACACAAACTAGAGAAGCAAACAAAGTATGGTACTTTGTAAAAAAGTGGCACTCCACGAACAGATGGCAGCTGGGATTGGTTCTATAAAATACTTACCCATTGGGATGCTGTAACAAACTGACCATAAGCTCCACAGCGAGGGCAGCAGCAACCATGGACAGCCCCGGTCTCGACACTGTACACTGTTGATCAAGTGTTCTGTCCCTCGTTGACTGCAGTAGGGCAGAGGAAGAATTTTGAGTACATACTCATGAGAAAAGAGATGTTTTACCTTGATAAATCAAAGAAAGCCATTTTTTAATATGAATATATTTTAGAGAAGTTTATTGATGTGGGAAACTTGTGTTGGAATGGAAACTTATCACAGATATGATTTTTATCCCATAATCAATTGATCAGTTCAATAAATAGAAGATGTTTGGAAAGTATATGCCATTCAATTATGTGAGATAAGTGACAACAGAAAGCTCTCTGGTTGCCTTCAGAAGACTGGCATTTCATATTCTATTTGCATTTTGATAGACAAGGAAGAAGAATTGAGAATTAATCAAGATAAAAAAAATTACTCACATTGGAAACAAAGGATGATTTCGATGCCTTAAACTTGCACTATTGAAGTTTTATTTCATTCACACAATATCTATCTAGAAAACGATTTTTTTCTTTTCTTCTCTTATCAACATAATTTCAATTGCCATTAACACAAAACACTATGTATTAAACTTTGTAGTGACAAGGTTGGCAAGCTTGCACTTACAGAATACCGAGTGTTTGCGTCATGTCAGATGTTACCTACAGACCCTACTTTTCTGATCACACTCTGACAACTTCAGACAGACCACTCTGACAAATGAATCAGATGAACAGTTTTGAGCAAAAGTGCGTAAGTGATTCACTCACATTTCCAGGAGCGACTACATCATTGCAAAAATAGCATCCCAATCTATCACCGGGGATGCAGGACAGGTTGACTGGTTCTTCTGCAGAGGAAGAATCTTCACTTTTGATACCATGTCGTAGTACCAGGAAGGTGTCAAAGCCCAATGCAGCATTGATCACTTGCTGTGTGAATAAAACAGAGATGCTTATGTGCGTATGATGCCACCCAAAATTTTCTACTTTGTCTCAGATTTCAACTGTGCTTGTGACAACTGGATACATTGTTGCTTCTAGCATAGAAATGCAGTGATTATAAAAGAAGCATCAGATAAACTGTTTCTTGTATCAATGATAAAAAAACATCTCAAACACATGGTTAATGTCTGGTGGTAGTTATTAATCAAGTTACCAACCTCTTTACCATTTATGATCAACAGCACCAAGGGATGACAGGTTTATGAATGTTTAGGTACACTAAACTACAAATGCAATGTCTCATTTAAATCCAATATTTCTGCTCCCCCGACCACCTCTATTCCCCCTCTCCACCCCCCCCCCCCCCGGCAAATGATATAAACAGGTAATCCAAATAGATTAATGATAGAATACATATACAAATGACATCAAGACCTAAATGTAAAGTTTCTTGTTACTTATCTATCTGCTATTAGCTAGACCTTCCCTCCACATGTCTTCCTAATTATCCCCTCCTGCTATGATCTGGTTACATACCTTTCTTTTACTTGCAGCTATCAGAGTGGGTAACCATCTGCTTTCCCTCGTATCCATCAGTAAAAAGACCACATCGTGGGAGTCTATCAGATCCTCTAACTTACCAACATCTTCCCTCACTTGCTTCACTGCGGCATCTGAAATGCAGAGAAAAACCCATACCTGTGACAAGTCTGCCTGAAAATCTGAAAAGAATCCAATCTTCCAAGAAACATTGCATTTCTTTAATATCAAACTTGAGCAGGGCATGGATCCAACATCACCATTTTCAAGTTACTCACTCATCCCACTGTAATGTCTTTTTTCCTCTCATCCATCGAACTTAGAGATTTGTTTAACTTTATTTTCTCCACATTTTTCATTTGGATTTATGCTACACTATTTGTCAATTGTTACACAACAGGCATATAATACAAATCAGAGTGAAACATCTTTGCATCTCCTTACCAACTTGTTTACTTTCTCAAGGTCATTTTCCTTGTGCCATCTGTCTTTAATCTTGGGGTTTTGCTGCTTACCTTGCCGTTTTGCCTGTGTAGGTTCTGCTAGGGCCAAACCTTGGTTTTACTAGCTCTTACACATTTTTGTCTAAGGGCTCTCTAGTGGACACCCACAGATTTGTTAACACATTCAGTCCCACAAGGAGTGGGCCAGTGCTTACTGTATGGGTAGACGAGGTTTTCCATTGAAACTTACTATTCTGACCCTCTAAATGCAGTTGGGATTTATGATAATGTATTTGACAAAAAGTGAAAAGTGTTATACATATTGTTCCTGCTCAAATGTAGGAAATTTACTTTCGATAAAACAAAATGTAAACAAGAGCTTAATTTGCATAAATTTTCAAAAAATAAAAAAATACAAAGAAAATGTGAAAACATGAAGATAAAATATATGAAGTACATAAAGAAAACATAAAAATATATAAAATCCCATTAATGCTTGAAAAGTTTATCAATCTTCTCATCCTTTTTAAAACACCAAAGAAATACTTCATATCTCCTTTTAGATTTGTGATTACAAATCATATTTTCCATTCTTTGAAGGTGCTCAAATTTGTTAGTTTTGACACATTTAATCTTCCGTTCATTGCATTTCAAGACATACCAAACTTTTACAAGGTTGGAAAAGTGTTCCTAGCTGTTTCTGTCATCATAAAACTGAAAGTATGCCCTCTTTTTGCTGAAATCCGTTACAAACTGAGGAACTTCTTCATGGTAATTCCCTTGTACACCTCGTGTACAAAAGTGCAGGAAATGTGTTTGACATATACATGCAGCAGTGGGACTGAATATGTTGATAGCTTTTACCAATTTGATTCACAGCAATTCAGAGGTGGACTACTACGGAAATGAACTAAGCATACTTGGTTGCCAAGGAGGCTTAATCATCTTTGGATAGACAGCAACCAGAGTGTGATATATCACATTACCAGTTGCACCAGTTGCAGTATAAAGGTCATCTACCGACTTCATGCTAGCGTGCCATTCTGTGGATTATGGAACAGCTAAGTTACACACATGTGGCGCACAGTATGCTACAGTAGACCATTGTTGAGTAGCACTCTCATAAAACTACAATTCTGCTTTAGCACAAAGATTTCAATTCTCTATCCATACTGACATGTACAAAAGTGATGAGCAAACGATATCCCCCCATGATCAGTGAGGGAGTAAAGTCTTCGGGTGGCGAAGGGTACGCCCATGTAGCACACTGTGGTTGTTTACAGTTTGCTCGTAGTCATGTTCTTGCTAAAATTCTGCTTAACCAGAATGGCATTGCTTTGTCCTTGCTGATTCCAAGAATGCTCAGTCAAAAGTATCCAACAGTTGGAAGATGAAGCTCTGCATATATTCATCACTGTGTTGTGTGTCTATGTGCGCATCGACAATTTTCCCGTCTGTAGATCTTGATCATGAGATACAGCTGACTACAATGTGTGAGTCCTCTGCACCCGGGATGCCGATTAAATGTCACAGAGAAACACGCACACGCAAAGCTTACATTTTCTCCAGCGTTTCAATATTTCAGACTCTTGTTGTTTGATAATACTCACCACTCTTGCCAACAGCATGACCTGGCATTGGAATGGAAAACTGGTGACCCGATGATGTCTAAAAGAAATGAAAGATCAGAATTGATCAGACTACAGCACCAATATGACAACTATTTCAACTTGAGTCAAAAGCTGCAATCTGTGACGAGCTGATGAGACATATGGCAAAATGAAGACCTAAATGCACAGTAATCATTGATACGGCCAAGCAGTGATACGTCTCCTTATTGCTGAAACCCAGTACTTCTGCTTGGTTCCATCTGGTGAATTTGTTTATCATTTTAAGTTAACTTATCAAAGAGTTGAAGGAAACCGTGCTATATAAGGCAATGCACAAATTGAGATCTGTGGTGATGCTAATCATGCTGTAAACAAATAGTTCTCAATTTGCAATCAGTCAGAAAGTAAACACTTTGAGAAAGCACAGAATACAATTGTTTGAAATTTTCTTTTGATAAAAGCGGAAGCTTTTTTCCCAACCTTAAAAGGAAATAGGGCGTTTGTTTTAGAGAAGACATCCATACTTTTGAAACCAACGTTTGTGGATGCAGAATGAAAGATTATTCAAAATAAGGAAGGACAGTAGCCTTGTTTTCAAGAAATAAGCCCCTCACAGATAGAAATTAAGTTATTAGTTGCTCAGCACTAATTTGTTCACCCAAACTTTTCAGAATTCAAATGATGCATCTTCCATTCCTCATCACATGCATCATGTTTTGAGGAGATGAAGCTTTGATAGATGTTTGTTGATGAGACAGAATGGTTTAACAATGATTACTGCTATTTTCTTTAGTATGTCATGTTGGTGTATTCTAAACACCATATTTCCCTTTAAAAGTTAGATGACTTACCATTAAGTTTTGTATATGTTGCATCAACTTACAATTTGGCATGTATTGCATCACTTCTTCCTTTTGTACTTTCAGTCTATTGCTACTTCTTAAACATATTTTAAATTAAATTCTTCCATGAATAAAAATGAAATAATTATTTTAACATATTTGTTCAATGGGTTTGTATGTGACAAAAAGAAAACTTGAATTTAGATTAACGATCGCTACAACATCACCAGACGTACAGACCTACGTTTGGTGATGAAGCTTTCAAGGATAAACTTGTTTATTTCACCATCATTTGTGATGAGGAAGGCTTATCTCAACCCATTGTTCAAGCAGGCTTACAACATAATTCAACCTGATCTGACTTCAGTGGGTGCTTTGACACTCCCCCTGACTTGAAAGACACTCACCGTTAGATATTCGTTGTTTTGGGTTTGTATTTGTGTGTCTATTGATCACTTCGGCGTTCCATGAAAAATGTGTGACTAAATCTTTCTCTTCTCTACATGGTGACAAAGTAAACCAAGTTGTGTATGTGTATTATCTCTAGTCTTCTATGCCTCAAAAAATATAATGCTCACTTTCTCACCAGATGTAGCAACCTTTACTCAGTAATGAAGTTTTCTACATCGTAAGTTTTGGCAAATACAAACTACAGGTTCATACATGAACCAGTGTTATCTAAACCAATGTTTCATTGGGCTTGCGTGTAACTACAAAATCAATTCTGATGCATACTAAATCAATTACAACACAACTTATCACACAAGGGACGTATCTTACCACACCGGGAAAGATCTTCTTCAGTTTTTCTGCAGCGGTGATCGCTTTTGGCTGTCCACCATTCTGAGAGTCTTCAAACTCAAAGAGCGACTGCCTGACAGGATTTGAGTATGAAACAGTCGAATTGTCTACAAAAGTGACCGTCCTGACACCCCATCCCTGGTAAAAATGAAAAAAAAAAAAAGATAAAAAAAAAAGATAAAGGAATGACAGCAGGACATGTCAAAAGCAACATTACGTTCACAGACTGGAAAATGCTAAATTGATCCAGAAAACATTTAGCAAAGGTGGGCATTATTCTTTAGCTTTGTAACATGCATCTGTGCTCCTACACCCACTGTATGTTTGTTGTTGAAAGCCTATTTACAAGACCATGTAACCCTAACCTAACCCCTTGCAACTAGTCACTTCGTATAGTTTAAGCCAACCAATAATCTTAGCAGACCAGGTTCTGTGGTAAATATACAGAATTTCTGTGCAAATAACCACAATGTGGAGAAAGAGATATAAAAGTAGGGATCGGAAAGATAGGTCTGGTTGGTTCAGCTGATGTGTAATTCTGAGGTCAACTGTGTCTTCAGTCTTGTCCTAGTCTTTCATTTCTTTGTCCTATTACAAAAAAATAATACATCTACAAAGAGTTCAGCTATCATCTTACTATGGGGAATGTTATCAAAATGTGACATGACCTAACATTTCCAGTGGCAATAGGATCTTCGCCAATGGAGGTCTTACATCTTTCAGAACAGATAGCACTATCGAATGGAGTTGCAGTACAAAGAACAAAGATAAAAGTTTCAACTTCTGTCCCTTCAGAAGGGTACATCAAAAATTGATAATATGCATACAGCTCTGATGAGAGTCTCCCGAATTCTCTTCTGACCAAGAACAACGTTCTTCTTTTGTTAGCATTGTTAATAATTATATCCTATATATTTCACACATGGGTATTCCAAGTGTAATCGTTTCATTTCCTGTGAATTTACAAGTGCTTAATATTCTCAGTCTTCTATTAAAATGCAAGCACTGTTTCCAATTCAGTTAACGATCAATTAATACACTGAGAAAGTTTATAACATAAACTCTTTCTATATCAATGTCATTTAAAATGGCTCTACGATTAGATTGTATAGGGCAATTTGAAAAAAAAAAACAAAATTTGTTTTGCTAACACTCAAAGACAGTTCCAATCAGCTTGTGAAATTTTATTCTTATACAGTCTCTTCAACCTTTGTTAAACAGGCAGTCTTAGGACACTCTTTAGTGGTTTATTGAAACTGTGGTCAATATTTACAGAACTATTTTTACCAGCTCAACTGATTCAAAAAAGCTACAAAACTGTCTTTCAAACAAAATGTTTCCTGAGAGACCGTTCTCTGAATGACCTTTGCAAGTAGTGCTTGCAAAAATCGTCTTAAACACGATTACAAAATCATTGCTGAAATCTTTGGTCACAAAAAGGCAACAAAAAACTTACTATCAAGCACCTGGCAACATTGCACCCTAGAGTCCCAGCACCCAAAAGCAGGCATTTTGTTTGTTGAACTTTTTCCAGATTTAGTTCTTCTATCAGCCTCCATCTCATCAGTTTTAGATTCAGATCGACAGATGTTTCTGCTAATCTGAATAACAAACAATGATTCAACAGAGTGATTTAAAGGTGGGTAAATTTCTTGCATATCATCTTTTACGAAAAGATTTGCAACATACATGGATTACTTTCTTAACTTTTATAACAAAAAATTTATCGGTTTAAGTTTGGTTTATTTTTCGGTTGAAAATGAAGGTGCAGCTCAGACAAATCATCACCTGTGTGGGTCCATGCTCGAGCTCAGGTCGACCATTCTTGGACTAAGCTTGTTCTTTTGACTTCTCTCCCAGCCAACACATTTTGGACATTCTAATGAAATTGCAAAAAGACAGAAAGTAGTCATTACAGACAGAAAAGGAAAAGACTTTTTTTTAACATTCCATAATGAAGATTCATGCCATGATCATAATACTCTCAGCCTACCTGCACTGTCAGGCTCTAGACAGTTTGATTGCTACAGTAGATATTGTAGATTCTAGTCACAATCTCTATACTCCCAGCCTACCTTTGATATCTTTCATGGAAGGTAGGTTTACTTCTATAACTATGCTGTGCTCGCAGCTTCGCTGTCCTTCCCTCCGCCTGTCTCTGTAACAGATGATAGTGACAGGTTCCTCTGTGGGCCTGCAGACAAGGGTGGAAAACAAGACGTGAAATCAACAGCCAACCTGGGGAGACTTGTTGACAACATGGTTATTCTAATTTGGAAAGTCACATCACAAAGTTACAATATTCACGACCTCTTTGCTTGGACACAACATTTGCAGGGCAGCTTTTCAGATATATCTGCACTTTCCTTCCCATGTTTAAAATAACCACAAAAATCAAACTATTTTCTAAAACTCCTAAATTTGACATGTTTCAATGTTTCTTAACTTGGCAAATGGAAAGTAAAATATCACAATCTTCAGGTTTTTCTTGAATGGTCTGAGCTCTGCATCATTGTGAACAAACTGTCATCAGCATCACTGCTGGAGGTATTGCATGTCTAAAACTAGTCTACAATAGATGATGTATCCTGGGTTGGATTTGTTGAGGGAGAGGAACAAACATGGTTTGAAGTAGAGATGGCCGGAGAGAAGGGGGTTGAAGGGAAAAAGGACCATCCTACTCCAGAGGAAGTTTTTTCTTGTCCACCTTTCTTTCCACAGATGCACACACAGTTTCATAAGCTCAGTCACCGAACAGCTGCAAATAGAGCTTGCGAAGTGAGTTTCAAATAAGAATGTGATTCAAAGGTGTCAAGTTTTGATTGACATTCGACTTCTTTCAGTTTCACATGGAGGTTTCACTTTGTTCGTTCCACTCGAATGAAAAGCAAAGTACCCTGAGTGATCATTGAACGCAACCATAAGTCACTGTGCTTACAACTTTGGAAGTAGTGAAACCATTGTAAGAGTCGCAACAAATAAGCCGCCTTCCTGTCTCATTCCTCTGCTTCTGTTCTTTCATATCAATCAAAATGAACATAAATGTAAAATAAAAAAGGTACCTCACCAGGAGAAACAGGATTTCTTACGAATGGTGTGAAACTACATAAAGATGTGGGTGACGACAAAGACTGGGTTCTTTTTGGGATCAAGGCAAGTCGTTACATGATATGGCATGCTATAAATGAGGGTAATGCAGGGGACTTCAAACAGCACGCAACATTTCACAGGGTATGATAATGCAAGGCATTCGCCTTGAAGGTGAAGGTGCTAAATCACATTTCAAATTTGCATTCAATGCTGTGAAAAACAAGACAATGCTTTAAAGCAAAACCATTGTCTGGGTTTGTAAATCTAGTGCTTTTGAAAGCATATTGCGACAACTGAAGGAAGAGGGTACACAGAAGTACTGATAACATCTTGTTATCTGAAACAATTAATTAATGCAGCATACTTTGAATCTTTCGTTTATGACACTTTCATAACAAATGAACATAACCGGTCAAACCCTGGCACGTCGTGAAGTATTGGACTTTGGAAAAGAAATGAAATACAGCATCCTAGTGACAAACTGTCGACAAATTGTACTTCAAAGTATTAGTGTTTTCTTGGGTTACAGAGGCACCTGCATGAAATTCACGACCCCAGTTTCAGAATAACTACCCTGTTCCTCCACAATGTTAACAACACGACTTCTTTTTCAGAAACATCGCTCACGTCACAAATTCTACCAGATGGGATCCGATGGGAAGGCAAGTGTGCTAGAAAAACCCTCAACACTGATTATGAGGTAAGTAACTGTCAAAACACCAACAATAACGATAGGTCTCACATTTTCTTTGAGTGCACAGATACCCATGGGGTGCAAATCAGAAATTACACAGTTCTGATTTTAGGAATTGATGAAAACACCTAAAATGTTTCCATTCAATAATAACTGGAATGTATTTTAGTATTAATGCCAGTGGCGTAACATTGATCTTGAGACCAACCAACGCCAGTTTCTACACAAACAAATACATAAATCCGTCATGAGTCTCTTACCATTTGCAGGCAATCAGAGCGAGAAAGTTCCTCAATGGCCAACCAGGATGTTCTTTAAGAGTACAAGGATCACAAAAACCATAATAAACCTGCACAACGAAAAATAAAAAATATCCAACACCTTGCTGATAACATAGGAGTAGGTTGGACATCTGTTTTGCTTGTTTGACCTCTGAAAACAAACATGTGCACACATTCATATGCATCAGGGGATCTCCAAAGTGAAAGTATATATCATTGAAACAACAAAACCTTAAATTTTGTGAGCTGTTTGTCAGCTATCAGCAAATTTTGCATTTATTAGAGTGATAATAAGAACTATTAACCCCTATAATGTATGAGTTAAGTTCAAGTTAGTCCTGCCATCAGATACTAAATGTCGTATAGGCTCCCCTGTTTTAATTACCATCATTACATGCTAAGAACCATATTTGGTTACCTTTTGTCATCTTCTATTTCATGTTTTTTTTTTCTTGCAAAGGAGGCTGATCACCTCACTCAGTTTGCCATATCAGTCACCTAACATTGTCTTGGCCTTTGTCTGGGTGAGTTAGGGGTGTGGTATGTTTTGCATGGGTTGGAGTTATTACATACTTTTATGTGGTGGTGGAGGGAACCTAAAAAGATCCCCTTTCAACAGAAGACTATCTGACATATGAAAAGCTTCAGAGAGCTTTGATTGCCCAAAACAACCGTCACAACAGCAGTCTGTGATCCAACCTGTTACGGTCACCTAATTCACGATCGAACCTTTTACAATCACCTAATTCATGATCTAACCTGCTACAATCACCAAATTCATGATCTAACATGTTACATTCACCTGATTCATGATCACGAAGAATTGATTGATAATAATATAATATATATAATTCATTGATTCACGAAGAGTCAAGTAAGACGTCTACAGATGTTGAGGTATTCAATGAGGCTCGCCTCACTTTTGCTTTCTTTGAAACGTTGCCAGCTTTGTCCAGGCTTTGCAGCTTGATGGCATCTCTATCTCTCACCACCAGGAAGAAGCCGCGATGAGGATTGGTCTTCACAAAAGAATCATACTCTTTCTGCAGTGACTGCACCTAAAATATAAAAAAGATCACAGTGAAATGACTGTTAAAACAAGTTAAACATGCGCTGTTTCTCTGATAAGCAGACGACTGACTGGCTCAAATATAACACCATATTATTGAGAGGGAAGTTCCAAGCCATCTGATCTACAGAACCTGCACTGAATGTGGATGACGTCATTTTCTGCAGATACTGGATGTAACTATATGGCTAAATATTGTGAGGCAATTTCCCTAATCTATCCATGTTCTATGAGGGGGACTGTATTGCCCCTCCGTAAAGTTGATCATCTGCCGAGCAAATGCCCTGGGATAGCGATTCTTTGTTAAATGACAGGTGAGGAGTGCAGTTGGGACAATAGTAACTTGCCTTCATTGGTTGACATAGAACATTTACAACTGATGTCACCTTGAGAGCAAAGCTGTTGCAGAGTAAGACAAAAAAAAAAAGAAATGCTACCTTTTCCAACTTGATTTCAGCTTCTAAATTGTGAATGCAAAGCTGGCAATATTTGGATTTTAAACAGAAATTTTTACCATACGCAGCATATTTACGCTGCAAATTGTGAAAAACTGAAAGAGGTATTTCTCAAATCTTCCTCAACCACTGCAAAGCAGAAGTTGTCCATCAAAGTCCTTCATATCTGAATCCACAATTTTTCAAGAAAATGTCTTTTTTCATTCCTGTGATTTTGTCTTTGCTTCAAATATCTAATTTGACTGTGATCACTTCTAACAAACTCAACAACAAAATTTGTCCATAGGTGTTTCAGATATGACCGGTATCATTGTTTGTTACAAAATCACGATCTGCAAATTCTGATGAAAATACGAGTATCATCGAGGTCAGTTGCTTGAGTGCTTGCTTGCCACCATGAAAGAATCACTCCTGGATACATGATTTACCGACAGTGCTGACGACTCAAAATAGTTTAACAGCATTTTTGATTGCACATTAATGTCCTAAAGGTCCAATTATTTTCAGGTGTCACTGATGAGACTATTCAATTCATAAATACTTTTCTGTTACTGTTCTAACAAGTTAACACTATTTTTCATAGAAAGCTGTCATCAGGGAATACCTACATGTCACATACAAATATTCCACAAACATGTTATTTTTAGAAATAACTTGTGTCACAATGCTTGGAGTATTTTACCTCTCTTGACGATAATTTTACCTTCAACCTAAACTACACAATTGCAATGAAAAACTGCTAGAGTTACTATTACCAACAACATTGAGTTATTGGAAGTCTTCAATGTTTTCAACAACTCTGAAGCCACTTTCGAGGACCTTTCACACTTCACAGTCACGATGAAATAAGCACTTGAAACTCTTGATAAGTGCATCTCCTTTATTTCATTAATGGACAGAGCAGTAGCGAGAAAGCAGGTTAAAAGCACCTAATTAAACTTTCTAACTTCCTACCAGGAAATGCTTTCTGTGATGTCTACGAAACAGGAAATTTCAACTAAGACATTAGTGTCTATCATGGAAAATCCATGCAGTAAAGACAATGCAATCTGTACTTCTGGAGATAATATGCATCCTGGTAACTTTGATCTCTATTGACCATACCTTTATGTCGAACAAAAAAAAAAAAAAAAAAAAACCAAAGTAATGAAAACCTTCTAAAGTTACAATTACCGACAACATGAATTATGAGTTTTCACAAAATGAAGTTTCCAAAAGTTGTGATAAATCTAACGACCCTCTAAACAGAGTCCTCTGGTTCAAACTTCAGAGACTCATGACATAATAGGTACTTGTAACCTTTCACACAGTTGCTGTTGCATTAATGGACAGAACAGTAGCAGAGAAAGAAGGTTAATAACACCTAATTGAGCTATCTACCAGGAAATGTTATCTGTGGTAGGAAGGAGACATAAAAACGACATGGTCCCTGATATTTTGTGTTGGTTAGCCATGCCAGGCCTGGTGTTGAGTACACTGCACGCCATGCACGCCACATCCGTGGTGTAAGTATGCGGTATACTCATACCTTTACAGAATAAAACACCAAGGTATTCGAAAGCTAATTATGCCACTGTACATGTCAGACATTTTGTGCTATTATTTTTTACCACTCAAGATTGATAAGGATCAATGTGCGCTGTTTATGAAGACAAAAGTAAAGGCTTGCACCATTCTACACCAATTCAATACAGACTATACTTTTTGAAGGCGTTTCAGGCATTACTTAGGTCTATGACTGCCCTCACAGAAGACAAACAAAGTGTTAAGGGCAAATTGGTACCACGTACTTTGATATTTGAACAAAGAATCACAGGAAAAAACATATGCTACAAACTTTCATTTGCATTTGTAGACATTTATGTACCATATGAAAAGAGTATCAAAGGGCAATTGTATCAAAACTCACCTACATGAATACAATAACGTCTGTCCCAAACATCATAATCAAATTTCGAGCAAACCAATATTTTCCAAATTTCACACTTTGCGAAAAGATTTGCCTAGAGAATTACAAAGTACAAACTTTCATAAACAAATATTGGGGTTACATTGCTATTTTTCATGTAAGCTGTAGAGTCAATGTATGTGCACTGTGTGAGAGAAAAAACAGCATAAGAAACTTCATGGAATACAGAGAAAACACAGGTAAAGTATAGAGGTTACCAAATATCTCGGGCCACTGTTGATGACGGAGCATTTACACTCACTACATTGATCTCGACGTCGGGATCGGATCCTTGGCTCGACCTCATGATGTGATCCTTATGTTGAGATCTACACTGCATTTAGTAGCAATGAAGGTCACTTTACAAACATAGCAGGTTGATTATGTAAACGGGAATATTTCATAGCTCTGCTACAATGTAATTTGAGTCGACAGAGCAGATCAACAAATGTGAAGGAAAGAGTGCAGACTGCTCTGATAGAACTGGAGGTCAACTGACTACTAGGAAAACTACCCCAGCTCTGGTATGTTGTAATGAGAATTAATACAGCAAATCAGCAAAATTCAAGATAACTGCGTTGACTGCTTTGTAGGGCCGGAGGTTCTTTTCCAATAGACACTACAGACTTCTTTGTAGAACTGGAGATCATTTTAAAAAGGTAGCAGGTTGATTATGCAATCATTAATCTTTCCTAGTATAAGTGGCGTATCTTCAAAGGAACAAAAACTCAGTTACAGTGATTTTCAAACTTTGTGTAAAAAAAAACAAAAAACAGGGAGACACGTAAATTCCAAAATGCTTTTGGAAAACTTATTTCAATATTTGGTTCCCAAAATAGAGGTATGGCACTCTGAAGGCAGGACATATGTTTGAAGTAGCTTGCTGCTTGCAGTGGATGGACCATGGCAGGGGTTTTATGTCATGACATCAGATATTCCTGACAAATTTTACTTTCCTTCGATAATCTCTTTACTAATTTGTCCTTGAGACATGATACACCTGTATGTTCCATCACACATTCTACCCTAAACGTAATGCCCCTTGGTAATGCAATGTTGAATAAAGACGGTCTTCATTTGAGAGATGGAATGACAATTACACACTCTGGTATTTGCTGGATACTCTCAGAATCAATTTTCCAGACCTTACAAATTTCTTAAAAGCTTCTGACAAGCCTGATTTCAGTGGGTGGTATGTTCACCTTCTTTGAGATGTTGAAAATTTATTTCAAATTATGATTAACAAAATTAATTTTTCATTCAGAATTTGCAACTCTGTTTGAAACTATTCAACCCTTTCACAAGCAGTGTCCATTACTTTGACACCACCCTTTTCAGCCAACTCCATAAAGTGGAACATTGAGATTTTACATGATAGTACATATGTGGTTCTAAACGAAAACTTTTCATCATTTGTAACATCAAAAAAATTGTCCGCAAAAGGGTTGAATTTAACTTAATGTTATTGAACATATAAAACTTATCTTGATCTACCATCCTCCACAGATTTCATTGGACGGTCAGATCCGTGCTTGCTTAGTATGTTATACACTAGCACTTCATGACATTGTACTTTGAGGTATTGCACAAGCATGTGAGATCTATTTTGATAATACTAATATCCACTAACGTACCGACTCTGCTATCATTTCATAGAAATGTTTTCATCAGTGTTCAAATTTCTCTGCTCCATTACATTTTATCCCATGGCTTAAAAACTTCTCCATGTTGTAAAACCAATGCAAATTTTTGTAACATCCTGGGGAACTTATCTCACTCTGGACTAATTGATAATTCCAATACAGCATTTGCACATGTCTTTGGAAAGTTCACACCCAAGTTTTTATTGTGTGCACAGTACTGATAAGCTATCAACATTTAAACCTTCTGATAATAAAACAAAATGGTGTCTTCCTTTTAGACAACTACTTTCTTTTCTTTCTTGTATAATGAAAGATCTATGATTCTCCTGAAGAGGTACTTTGAGGATCAAACGTCAAGTAGTAAAATATTTCTGGATGTTACTAATAAAACTCTTCATTTTCAAAGTCAGCAGCAGTAATACATATGATCAGTAGATAAAAATTCTGAATAGGATAAACTGGAGATACACTTTTTTTGATGGCCACATTTTACTGTAACTGGTGCATACTTTGAATGAACTGTGATGACACTTGTTGATTTCTTTGGCGGATCAAACATAGCTCATGAGGAGAGCTTTATATGTGTCACATACATGAATATTCATATTCATTCCCATTGGTCTGTTTGATTTAAAGTAACAGTAATTGGTAGCTAAGCTTTCTTGGAGAGTGTGGATTTTGTAGGGCCAACAAAAATGTTGAGACACTTTTCATATTCAAATAGCTCGAAGATAAATGCATAGTTCTTTCAGATTTTGTGACAGGTGATCTTTTTCCCTACTGTCTCTTCCCTGAAACACTGATAAGATAGATGAACAGGCAATTGACAGTACAACTCATATTTCAGAAATACATCTTCTATAGTTTTTTCCCACCTGCTTAGTGGTAAAGACATCAGTCAACAGTTGTGCAGGCTTGTGGACAGTGATTGGTTGTGGGCTGACCAGTGCAGGAAAAGCAAACCAATAATGATAATGGTACTTCTTCAAATCCTGGCAATAAACAAAAACAATGAAGAATTACTTTCTATGATTTCATCACCATAGTAACCTGTTCTTATTATGTGAGCCAAAATAATCACAAAAAGGGAACCAGAGATTGAGAGTCAAAGGTCTTTGTGACTCCTTTGCAATACACATAAGAACAAAGGAAAATACATACCATTTTTTTAAATTCAAACACCTTATCCCTTTTGAAATACCATGTCTACAAAGCTCAAACTATGACCTCTGCTGACCTCACTGTGAACTTTGACCTCCAAACAAATGACAGAGATTGTGTGCTCATTAAGAGCTACCAGTGTTTACAGTTTAAAGTTCTAGTAACATTCAGCTACTGACATATCTTTCTCAAAGGGTTTTCAGACTTTCACCACTGGTGACCTCAAATGAACTTTGACCTACCTGAAAAAGAATTGGGTTCATTTACTCACAATAGACAACTTTCACACCACCTTTAATATTCAAGCTCCTTTCCCTAATTGGGATATTGTGTTTTCCAAAGCATCACATACACACAAGCACACATACACACACATGACACCACCATATCATAGACTCCTTGCAGCTGCCTTCAGGAAGAAATCACAAAGTCAGAATTTGATAGAGGGGGAAAGAAGAAGGGTGGCTTTTGTTCCACTTTCAGGTGATATTGCTATTCAGTACTCTTTGGAAATACTATAACTTCAGGATTCAAATCATAGCCTTGCTAAAGAGCCTTATGAAGGGTGTTCTTCATCATGGACAAATGAAAGATAAAAAAGAAGAGTTTTCTTGTTCAAACACATCCTGGCAGAGACGAAGACCTCAACATGACTGTATACGTCTGTTTGAAACACACTTGTTTGAAACAGTTTAAAGCTGACATTGGTTTTGAATTGACATACAATTAAACCCTGATTTTCTCGCAACCACACTACAGCAGGTTATCTTTGGGTAAACATCTACTTACACAGAAAGTCAGCAGCATAAATCTGGAGAGAAGGGAAGGTTCTGTGATTGCTTTGCCACTCTTGATATCTTCCCAAATCTACATCAAAGAGAAAGCAAACAGAAAAATTCAGCTACTGTAGTGTGATGGTCATGTAATGGCGAACGGCACATTAAAAACCTGCATTACGGTCAGGGAAACGTAATTATGGGCGGTGTAATAATAGCAAAAATTAAACACTACGACTTAGAGGAGAAAGAAAAATTGGCATTTAATACTTAATATTCTCATCCATGGTTGGTCCTGTAAACATTTCAGAAGTTTGGTGAAGTGAAGTTAATGTTTACCTGGTTTGCTGCTTTTTCTAGTACATTTTTCTTGTCACACTCTTTGAATGCGTTGAGTGTGTTAAAATTTACCAAGGTTCCCGGAGTAGGAAAGAGATGAGATGGAATGTGACCAGGTCTGCAAGATATACATAGTTAAATGGTTTGAGAGATATGGGTTAATAAGATCGATCCTTTAAAAGAAAGCTAAAAGTCGTCTTCTAAATGTAACTGCCGACAACATTTGTAAGACAGGTTTTATCTTTATTTAAAATTGTATACTGCCATGACTATTTTGCCGATGGAAGTCAGCAAAGTAAAACATTTGGAAGACTGACATTGGAGCAACAGAAAATTTAGGTCTTAATGAAGCATTTATGCAAGTATACCATTTATATGTTGACCAGAATAAGGCTGCATTTAAATGGCAGACTGTTTGCTTGAGAGGTTAAACAGTTAAACTATACAACACTAATGCATAACTACTATTATTATCCATTTACAGACTTCAATATTAGTTTCAGATATGTTTTTGTTCTTTCACACCTACGTCTGCATTGTGATGATTCATAGTCATAAACCATCCATGAGGTTTATAGCATATCTGGACAGAATTAATTTTCGTTTCACTGTGTCAGTTTATGTATGAAATTGATTTTACTGTGTTGTTACCTGAAATCCAGCCACAGGTATGCATGTATACAGTAAAAAGGTTATGACGATACAGTAATGTAAAGAGCAGGATATTCTTCATCTTCAGAGATAAGAATTCAAAATTCAAACAAACACACTCACTTAAGTCAATTTAGATGCATAATGTTTGTTCATCGTATTGATGCATCACTCACCCTTCAAATGCATTGTACTCCACACAAAGCCTACAGGGGACGCCGTCAGGGTCACCTGCAGGATAAAAGAATGGAAACTTTCGCAACTGGGATCACTGGTGGCATTAATCTGTTCAACATTTAATGTTTGTGCAGGCAGAATTGTATATCACCAATTACCATGCTTTGGAAGATGATCGATCTTCACTATCAAATCATAAATGTGAAATATGACTGAAAGATTGGATCTTAGTAAACAATTTCAGCAGCTTAATTTGGAGTAGATCAGAGGTGCTTTGAAAACATTGATTAAGGCTACCAATGACTGACGAGTTGACAATAGTTGTAATTTTGCGATGAAATAATGAAAGAAACAAATGCTTAGTATCTACCGTTGTAGTAGTAACCACAAAGCTCCCTCGGTTGATCATCTAACTTATATTCATCAAGTTTCTTCTTGCTCAGTGTTGGCCAAAAGCCGGCATCTAAAGCACTGCTGAAGGGAGCAAACTGCAGTTGCACAAGACCTTCTGACATGACTATCTGGGGAAGCAAATAATTCAATCTATTTAGAAACAGGGCTTAGCAATGATCATAAAAGAAAAAAAAGTCCCAAAGGTAAAGCAGTGCAAGTGGTGGAGAGGAGGGGAAAGGAGATGAAGAAAAGAATTTCAACCAAATTGAGTTGAACTTTTTTTAGAACATTAGATCATAGAAACTGTGACGACCAGAAACTTGGAAAAAATATCCAAACAGGTTCATTCTTATTGCTTTCATAGTAAAAACGACACCAAAAATCTTGTACACTTGGTACTCACATTGAAAGTTACCCCCCTAGATGTAAAATTAAATGCAACATTCAACTGAAAAATTCCAACATAGAACTGACAATGTCAACTAGCCACCTAATATAATGGTGATTACTATTAACTGTATGGAAATAATATCTAGGGAAAGCTTGTGTCAATGCCTGCATATTTTGGGGAGTAAAGAGAAACAACATATGTAACCAAAAAAAAACAAAGCAAACAAAGTAACAAAGCTTGTAAACTTCAGACTCATTTAAACACATAACGCTTTGTTTAGCCAAAAAATGAAACAACTAGATACACAATCCAGAAAAAGCAACTCCAGCTTTTGGAGGAACTGTCCACAGGTTAACAACATAATCTTTAAAATAGTGTGAAATGGATTAACCCTTTGTTGTCTTTAATCAAAGATACCTTTTACAAACTTGGTCTAATTCTTCTACCTCCCAGAGATTTTCACAATTAGGAGCAAAGAACAGATTCTACAGACAAGGGCAGAGAATGTAGTGGGGGCAGGGGATGGGGGATTGTCAAAACTACGTGGGGAAAGGGATATATGCTTCCACCTTCCCCACCACTTTCCAAGAATGAAACCTCTTTTCCAAAGATCAGAGAGACTGGGTAGTGTCGTCTCATGTAATCTGAGAGGCTTTTCTTTGTACACTTCCTGCCAAACTGATGGTGGCACTCTGTTTGGAGTCATTACGGCTTGTTCAACATTTAAACCTTTTTCTCCTCTTCTCTGATTAAAGCCTGTCTACACAATGACAGGACAGAAGTTTTATGCCAGATCTCCATCCCCCCTCAACACACACTAGCAGGGTTAGAAAACCTTGCTAAATTTCCCGCAAACACAATTCATCTGTGGGCATTGGGGTTCACAGGGTATGTAGGGCGAGTGAAGTGTGCCTAAAAGTCAACTGGTGATAATATTTGGTAACTTGCACAGTTATAGTGGATAAACTAGACATCGTGATTAGGCATAGAGGCAACCTTTGCTATTTGCCTACGTGAGTATTGTAAGCAATAGCGATCAACAAAGCTTCTTTTCAATATTTTTTTCCCCACATTTTCCCTGTTCTCCCTCATTTGTTTTGCTTCTCTGAAGAATCCCAGGTTCTTTTCTTTAAATTAAAAAAAATGTGTCAAGACATGCAGAATTTCCCGTGAGCGTTGCAGATTTCAGGCCAACCAGGGGTCCGAAGGTTTGCAAGGTTTTTCAATCCTGCACACTGGATTGCTACATGTGTGCTATGTTATCACTAAAGTGCACTTTATGAAGGATATCTAGGTAGATTTTCCAGTGGTAATTTTCTCTAACAAAGTAATAAACATCTGATAGAATCTGAATGAATAAGGATATCTGAATGAATCAGAACATATGAGAAAAATACATTGCAAATATAGACATTACATTTGGCGGCACTAAACAGCATCTGAGGGTCTCAATTCTTTAAGGATTTTCCAGAGGTGGCAATCACAATCCATTGGGTTTGTCCCTTCCTTCTCCCAACAAAGCCCCCCCTCCCACATCCTGATGAAAATTCCTTTTTATGTCCATGGACACAGTTCTGTATTCCAGTGGCCTTGCAAATCAGCAACTGAAACCAAAGTGTCACAACGCAGGTTAATTATTATGAAGGAGTTTGTTTCACTTTTTCAGCATAACATTTTTTGTCCATTCCACGTCACATTGACAGTCATGTTTGGGGAGTCAATTTAAAGGATTCTTTTGATGAAAGTAATCTAACATATGTGATAAATCAAAGAAACAATGTGCTTGTAAGACCAACATCAAAGTCCAGGTGTCTACAAGTTTGTGTGAAGAGTCAATGGCAACCCACTGAAAAAAAAACTCATCACAGAAAAAAAAAACTCATCACAGTGAAATTTTTCCTGTTAAACAACTGACCAACATCCTATCAAGATCCAAAATGTTTTTATCATTACCCTTTTGTCTATTCAAATTTTATGTAGCACCATACTGCATTAAATTTGTATCAAACAAAAGAATAGTCCATGTTTGAAGAGCAATATTGATAGTCTTACTGAAAAATGAAAGTGCTGGGAAATTTCACCCACCAACATTACTGATATCTTACTCAATATCACACTGCACCAAATACTGTGTATGATAAAAAATATGGGTAAAAAATCTCATGAATTAAGTTAAGATTTCTTGTTGGTGGGGAATTCCTCTCAACAAAACCTTGTGACACATTTTCTCATTTGTGTAGCAAGTTTGCCTGTTTGTGTTGCAAATTTCAATGAGATACTGGATAAGACATTCCCAGTAGGCTAATGCACTAATGATATTAAAACACATCCAAGAGACTTTGGAAGTTTTCCATACTGGCTAGATGCTACTAAGCAAATCACCATGCATGTAACCAATTGTACAGGAACTTTGTAAGTTATAGGCAGTAACTCATCACCATCATATCTTTTTGGCTTGTGGATTGCAAAATTCTCAACTGGTTACAACTTACAGTATACTAGGTGTACCTTTTGTTGATCAGTAGTTTGAGTTGATCAATGCATCCTTAACTCCAGTGAGGCCATGTGGACGCAAAGGAATTCCAAAGCAAGCACCGCCTGCATTATATTTACTTCAAACAACATCCAAAACAAGTATTTGCCATGTTATTTTTCATTTCCATGGAAAATTTTGTGTCTATTGACCCGGACGCCGACTCTATTATTCAGGATCTTCTTGTTATTGACCCGGACATAACTTTGGTGCTAATTGGGAATTAAAAACTCTGTAATTAGTGTAAAGATAGCCTAAACCATGGATGCAACACTAATGGAAAGCAAGTTTAAGTTGGCAACCTTATTCTGATGGATGGTACTACTTCTAGAATACCATAATTGTGCAGTAACTTCTGATTTGCTGGTCTGGCTCCATAGATCATGATTTGAGACATTTGCCCCGGACGCCGATTCTGTTGTCGAACTTCTGTGTTCAGTTGGCTGCGCTAGTAGGGACACTTGAGCCAATTGACTCAGAATTTGATGCCTTCTTTGATGTAGGCTACAACACTGATCTCTTCATTAATATGCAAAGCGATCGATGGGCTGAATTGTTCTCTTCTATCTCGCGCCGATGTCCCCAGTTACACTTTGTATTATATCATTGAGTCCGGGTGAATAGTGTTTCCTACTACGTTATTCAACCAGCGTCCGGTCAATAGACACAACGTACCTTTTGGGCACGTTTAGCGTAGCAGAACCGGTACCAACTCAAATGTACGATAATTAAAGTTTACATTGGTCGGAATACAGGTTAAAAACATTGAACAATACTATAGCTGGGAGGAAAAAAATCACCCAGAATGTGATCCTCGATAAAGAAAGAAGAATCTTTGTGGATGCTAACTTTACCGTTGGTCTGTGTTTGGAATGGAATGAATTTCCTTAACGTTTAGATCAAGCAGCTCTTCGCAGATCAAGCTTCAGAGTGAACACTACATATTTGCTGCAACGGAACCGGTGTGACTAAAGATAGTGTCGCGGTGTTCCGTACCGTGAACATATATAATTCACCGATATCGTAACTGTAGGACAATTATCCACCATATTATGGTGCGCCTAGTGTGCCATAAGTCCAGAACTTGACATATGTCGAATTAAATCGCCATACATGTCAGGTTCTCTCAATCTGATTGGATGAAATAGTCTCTTTGTCCCTTTATTCTGGTTTCTGTATTGATGTCATCTACTTTGTTTTTCAAAAGGCATTTGATATAAGTACCATTAGACAGATTTTTGGTGCCACTGCGTCAGTTAGGTATTCAGGGCAGGTATGCTGATCGGATCAATTCTTGGTAGATCTCAGAGAGTTGTTGTCAATGGTAATTTTTCTTCTTGGATACATGTCACAAGTGGAGTTCCTCAGGGTTCTGTTCTTGGCCCAATTCTCTTCTTGATTTTCATGAACCATATCGATAATTCTCTCACTTCTAGTATTTTAGGAGAGTATGGAGGCAACTATACAGATCGAATAAGGAAATCAGAAGTGTACTCACCAGAAAAAAAAAAAAAACTCTGAAGTCCGTTTATACACAATCGCTTTGGCTAAATCTGTAGTCAATTTGTCCAGTGCGGGTCGATATTCCAAGTTGTACAATGAAGTTGAATTATATTAATCGGCGAATTAATAAAGCTGTAGGGACACTTTTCGCTTTCCTGTAGATGAATATGCTAATCTTTGAGAATTTAGGACTAAGTGTGTGTTGAGTTCTTTGTTCATCTCCTCGTTGAAGTGAGGAGATTCGCCTGATGCATAATTAATCATCCCCCGAAATAAATGGATGTACATATAAAACTTGCCAAGGAAACTTTTCCGAGAATTTGGTACACTTTGCAAAGTCTTTCTCGGCGAATGAATTCAACTCCTTTAATACATTCCTCACAATTTGAGCTCCAGTCTACTTCTAACCAACCGAGGATATGTACTCATCTAGCAAACGCTTTTCCATGTCCGCCGGAAAGACTTTGGACACTCGATATAATTATGTACAATGAATAGTCACGTTTGACGTTACGGTTAATACATATTAAAATACTACGCGTTGGTTTCATGAAATGAGCCAATATAGCAGCGATCAAACAATGAGAGAAAATAATGGTACCTAGGCTAACTTTTACCCAATCAAAAGATTTGCCTACGGCAGAAATAGGATATCGCTAAGAAAGACTTAAAACAGTTGAAGGAGGGTAGAATATTACCATGATATTTACGTAGCTAATTTCCCCATCACTCCCATCATTTCTCACGATGGCCGTGATTGGCTTCTACCGAATTTGGTAGCGAAAACAATGGTTTTAGTTTAAAGTTTTGTGCATAATTAAAACGAGTGTCCAGAGTCTGCGAGGGCAGCGATCAGTGAGGGAAGTTAGCACTCTCCTGGAAGAGCAGTACAGTAAATATACGGATGTTTTTTCAGAGGTGGCGGAACCAAGATTAGCAACAGAAACTTTCCAGCCCAAGCAGGCTCTGCAGAGCCTAAGAATTTGGTAGAATTTGGCTGGCAAATGGACACCGGAAGTGATGGCAGGCTTCCAATATATGACTTCTGGCTGAGGCCGCCACAGTATTGTAAGTTTGCTGATGAAAGAAAAGCTCTATCGGATAGTTAATGATGACAAGGATGCTTCATTGTTGCAAGGGGACTTGGATATAGATTATTAACATGGTCCAAAACTTGGCAAATGTCTTTCAATGCTGACAAATGCAAAGTTCTTCACTTTGGTACTAATAACTTGAATTATGATTATACCATGAATGGTAGTATTTTGAGTAATGTGACTTCAGAAAAAGACCTAGGTGTTGTCATTACAAGTGACCTGAAGCAGTGGCGGCACCAGGATTTTAAAAGTGGGAGGGGGGGGGGGGCAAATGGAGGGCAAAAGAAAATGTTGGGGGGGGCAAAAAAGTTTTCGCGCGCTGCGCGAAATCGAGCGCCTGCCCGAAACGCGAGACTTACCGGGTGGGGTCCAGGGGCCCGCCTTAGGTCCCCTGGTGGGGTCCAGGGGCAGAGCCCTGGAGGGGTCCAGGGGGGCGAAGCGCCCGGAAGCTCTGAGGTTTTAGCAAATCTCTTGGTAAAAAATTTAAGTCTCAGGATATATGTATGTTAGTCCATAATGCATCATCCAAAGCAAAGATTCCAAATGATTTTAATGCAAGCTGGACTTATTTGGCTATTACTCTTCTTAGCTGACAACATGAAAAGTTGGAAAGCGACAATAAGTTTGAAAGCTACTTATTAGCAATCTCTTGACACTTTTTACACTTTTCTTAAAACAGAAAGGTGAATGCAATATGTACAGTATATTAACAGGGAATAGATAAACATATATATCTGTTACACGTTAAGTTTATATATCGAGCATACCAGGTAATATATAATGTATGAGAGGGATGTGTTCACAACTACAGCAAGAATTAATTACTTTGAAAAGTTTGGGAATGATTCAAACAGGGAAGAAAATTATTTGTGAATTATTTTGCCTTGAAAACTCCTGAAAGGACACTATACTTCAGGAGCTGAGTGGGGGGGGGGGGAGGGAGCAACTGGGGCAAAGGCTCTGACTGGGGGAATTTTCCCCCATTCCCCCCCCCCCCCCCCCCCCTTGGTGCCGCCCCTGACCTGAAGCCTTCTTAACAGTGTGCAAGTGATGCTGCTGGGGGCGAACAGGGTGCTCGGATTGATCAAGAGGAACTTTATCAATTTAGTAAAGATATTGTGTTGAATTTGTATAGCAGTTGGTTGGGTAGCATCTTGACTATGCTGTGCAGGCGTGGAGTCCCTGTAATGAAAAGAACAAGTTTCTTTTAGAGCAGGCTCAGAGGAGGGCTACTCGGCTTTTTCCCGATGTACGTCATCTCCCTTATCATGATAGACTTAAATGTCTGGGACTTACTACTCTTGAGTTAAGAAGGATCAGGGGGATATGCTGCAGGTTTTTAAATTCCTAGCTGGTAGGAATTCTCTGTCTAACTGAGACTATTAATTGAGGTTTGTAGTAATCCGCGCGTTCGTGGCCGTTGTAAGAAGCTGATGAAATATTTCTCTAGGTTTGATGTGAAGAAGTTTAGCTTCTCACATAGAGTTGTCAGCGAGAAGAATAGTTTGCCCGATTGGGTTGTAAATTCCACTTCAGTAAATAGCTTCAAAGTTTTATCGTGACTGTGGCAGAATCTGATTTTGCTGGATTTTGTTGGGTATTAGTTTGGTTAGGGTTTGTTCTTCTTTTTTTTGGGAGGGGGGAGGTGGATTATTAGGCATCTTATGGGGCTTTTGCCCTCCTTTGCCCTTAAAATTGTTATATGATATGTTATATCTACAAGAAATCGACATTCGTCAATTTAAATCGACATCTGTCAGTTTCTCTTAATTCTATTGGACAAGGACGGCACATGGCAGCTCATAGAATTCTGATTGGAAGAAACTGTCATATGTAAGATTAAACTGACATATACGGTAATTTTAATTGGCATCTACGGTAACTTTATCGTAAATCTATTGGACAAGGACTTGACAGCACATGACAGCTAGCTCAGTAGAATTCTGATTATTGGAAGAAACTGTCATATGTAAGATTGTATACTGTAGGTAGGCATTGTGCCATGTAAGGTGTCATTTATGTAAGGGATAGTGGATTTTTGAGTGATGAAGCAGGACTTTCTATGTGGATTAAAAAAAAAACGAACACACAATAGCCTACAATAGCCTGCTTACAGCAGGCTACCATTGCTGCGATTAGTCTTCAATTCCACCATATCACCATACAGATCAACTTATCACCATACAGATCAGCTTATCCCGATACCTCCATTGATGTCACTCCACTTTCAAAATCTTTGTGACATTGAGAAGTTTTGATCATGTTGTTTTGCCGCCACACCCTCTGAAAAAATACCTATGCCACTGGTTAAGCCATAAATTATCAGTAGAAGATTCTCTGTTGCAATAATGTTCACACGTAAAAAAATTACTGACAAAGAAAAGGTGCTTATGCCCCCCCCCCCCAGGAAAAAGTCTAGCTTCTCCACTCAGGGAGGAGCTAGAGAAGGAGATACAACGGGACGGTTAAGTTATGCTAATCCTGTTAGATTTTCTCCGGCGTGCGAGGTTCGTTGCCGACAATCAACTCAAAACCACTTTCTCAAAAATCGAAACGACTGGCTATCTCTTTGGAATCAAGACAGACTGGTATATAAGAATAAGACATAGACCTTTTGCCATATGCAAATGCGTAACGATCATAAGACTATATTTTGCTGTTGCATTTTATCGATTTTCACTGATTTTTGCAAGTTTGCAGAGCCTGGTGTATCCATGTTCAATAGGTTACACAACATCAACTTTTTCCACTGCGATAGGTGTCGGACAGCGTCGGAAGTTGAAAACTGATTTTCAAGAATAATGACTGGCAATGCTATAGCTATAGACAAAATTTGTCGATAGGTAATTTACAACGGAGTAGACAACATAGACCTTTTACGTTAAGTTCCTTATACCCTTTAATCCCATTGAATCTTCGAGAGGTGAACAAAAGAGACGATTACGGCGGAAACTAGACTACTTCAAAAGAAGAAACCTCTGTTGTATCTCCTTCTCTAGCACTTCCCAGCTCCACTGAGTTTAGGGTAAAAGCATGAAACTTTTTTTTCCCTCCGGCAATACTGTACGCCAAGTCACCGACCGGGCACCTGTCACAGTGGCGTGGCCATGTGAGTGTGGGTTAGTTTATGGTGTGAAAGCTCTTGATTGGTATGGTATGGTTGATTGATATTGGAGAGCATATCGCGCCAGCTCGAGAAACCACGTCGGGGGTCCAGGGGCCTTGGACGTCTGGGGAAAAGTACCAGCGGGGGGTCTGGGGAAGAAGACTTCGGATTTTAGGGAATATTAAGGGAAACATTTGACCAAACTAGACGATATTTTCTTCTAGACTAACTGAAATGTTTAAAAACTATATTCCAGTGCTGTCACATAGGAAGCAATAACTTTGTAAACTGGTCATCGTAGAAGCCAACAATTCAGTATCTGCATGGCGTGACAACAGAATTAAATCGGAGAGTGTCTTTTACGCTTGCAAACTTTATATCACAGTGGAAAGAAGTCCTATGCATAAAACTAAGTTCATTTTCACTGAACATCAAATAATCCGAAATTGTCATCAAGTGGATTATGGATAGAGACGGTTGGTGAGTGCGATCATTCGCAATAGTGCTGCAACGCCAGATGATTTTTACTTGTCAGTGCTCTATGTTTACCCGCACACGCGAACTCGATCATGGGTTCACTGATAAAGAGTGTGTGATGATTGGCTGTGAAGTCTGACGTCTCGAAATCACAGAATTTGAACTACACTTTGTATGTTGACCGAAACGAGAAAGAACGAAAGAAAGTACAGATATATTCCACAATAATTCGATTGAAAGATACGTCAACGTTGTCTTTGAGGGTTAGTTATGCTTTACCGTAACACGGGTTAGTTGTCGGTAACAGTGTTTATTTTCATGAGGTTGGATATGAGCACGTGATTGACATCAGGACCATGGGATTGCGTAATCCTAACTGTCGGCTAGATATTTACGTTCTTTCAACGACAACAGCGCGGCGATATCAAGGGTTTGACTGTTGGAGTGTTACTCTTTTCCATTACCGCATTGCCATTAGGGATGTGTCTACCTCATCTTAACTTCCAATTGGCCTCCATGGACAGCATGATTCACGAATCCTGCCACTTCATGAACAGTGTTCTCACACAATTTGATTAATATACTGTAGTCCTGTCGTGAAAAGCCAAACTTCGAAGGGAGAAACATGTCTAAAGTTGAAATTTCTAGTCTGAGTTGGTTAGGGAGCCTAACGTTAAGCCTAGGCCTCTCATTACTGCTGTTGGTGCTAACATGTTTGGACGTGCAAACAGTCAGAACTGAAGATAAGATTTTTTATGGGAGAAACAGTGACAATCAAATTTTTAACGCCGGACAAACCCAATTCGAAGTTATCAAAAGGGACAGCGAAAACCCACAGTATGGTAAATGCTGGACACATGCATTAACAAAAGTTACTGCAGGTAAAAAAACAAAAAAAAACAGCTTAGGCCTAACGTTAAAGGGAAATAGGGCGTTTGTTTCAGAGAAAAGATCCATATTTTTAAAACCAATTTTCGGGGACGTAGAATGATAGATTATTCAACATAAGGAAGGACTGTAGCCTTCTTTTCAAGAAAAAAGCTTCTCACAGATAGAAATTCAGTTATTTGTTGCTCAACACTAATTTGTTCACTCAAACTTTTCAAAATTCAAATGATGCATCTTCCATTACTCATGAGATACATAAGGTTTGGAGAAGATGAAGTTTTGGTAGATGTTTATTGCTAAGACGGAATGGTTTAACAATGATTAAAGCTATTTTCTTTTGTATGTCATATTGGTGTATTCGAAACGCCCTATTTCCCTTTAAGCATGCTAAACTAAAGTAAATCAGGCTAAGTTAGTTGCAGACAGTAAGTTAGGCTCCAGGCAGTTTACAGTTGCATACTGTGAGTGAGTGTAACTTAGTCTGCCAAATAAGCAGTGGCGGCGCCAGAATGTCAGACTTGGGGGGCACACTGAGGGCAGAGGAAAATTTTTTGGGGCAAAGAATTTTGCGCTGTGTGCAAGGCTTTGCGGATGGGGTCCAGGGGCAAAGCCCTGGTGGGGGTCCAGGGGGCGAAGCCCCCAGAAGCTCTGAGGTTTTAGCATATCTCTGGGTGGAAAATTAAGCCCCAAGAGATATTATTTATTTTTATATTATTTATTTTTTCGGTTGACCGTATTCCAAGGTTCCCAACTTTTTTCTTTAGGAGTACCATTTCACATGGTGGTACTGCGTAAATGTGAAATGGTTCTCCCAAAGAAAAAAGCTGGGAACCTTCGAGTATGGTCAACCGAAAAAATAAATAATATAAAAAATAAATAATATACCTCTCTTGGGACTTAATTTTCCACCCAGAGATATGCTAAACCTCAGAACTTCCTGGGGGCTTCGCCCTCTGGACCTCACCACGGTCCCCTGGACCCCACCCGCACGGCCTCGCGCTTCGCACTCGGTTTTGCGCTGTGCGCGAAAGTCTTTGCCCCCCAAAATTTCCCTCTGCCCTCAGTTTGCCCCCGCCAAGTCTGACATTAAATTATGTTACCTAAGATAATGTTGTTAGATTGTACAGTTTGTACTTAAACTGAAAACAAGTTTAGCCTAGGTCTCGGTAGGTCTGTCACAGAGAATTATTAAAGAAAGAGGAGCAATTGCAGATGCAACGCCCCTCCTGAAGTTGAGTGACAACAATTGTCAAAGTGCATTCAAGCAAGACATTCTTTTGAGAACGATCCAAAGTTGGAGTGGGGCATTGCATTCTGCAGTTGTACCAAGAAGGAAAACGTCTGGAGGCATGTTGGTGGACCATGTCCCATCCCTCTCCTCTTTCCAAATCTGACAATTCATAGTCTGACACTGATCAGTCATTTTTTTCTCAATACTTTTTCTATTTATCAATTCTTGCAGACGGCATGACATACTGTTATTGTGGAAATGGAATAGAGTGCCCAAATGTAGCACAAGTACTAAGTGAAGGATGACCTTGGTGTAACTCTCCCCTTAATTGCTCCAGTGATGTGTCAATCTTCAGGGACCCCCCAAATCAGTAACAAGAATTTAATTCAGGCCATGAACTTGAAGGCAGTTATTAATGAGACCAAGCAACCATGTAAGGAAGCCTGTGATTTATATATTACCACTTAATGTCAGGTGACAACCAGCATAACAATTTTTTTATCAAATCTGATATGTCTCAAATTATACCATGTACTCTGGACTGTAGCTAGCAGCCACCTGCGGCTTCCCCACTTTAGTGCTGGAAAAATGTTCATTTCCTGGGAAGGGAGTCTAATTTTTTTGTAATTTCTTAAAACTTTTCTGTGAAAAAGGGTAAATTTCCCTCAAGTGTCAAAATTTCCCTCCAGATACACAAATCTCCCTTTGAATGCACAAATGTCCCAGGATGGAGCCTCTTGGCTTCCCCAACTGTTTCCACCCATGCTTTCCAACATCCCTCAGTGGTGGTAGGGACCACTTTGATAATCACTGGCCTATTCTAACTATACATGGTGAGGTGCGTAAAAGTAAAAGATTTGCAAAATTAGCAGTACACCACTGAAGGAATTCGGCAGAGGGGAGAAGTGCGAGAGAGAATTGTCTGGGGAGGGTATTGTCCAGGTGAGGTTATCCTGGTGGGAATTGTCTGAGGGGAAATTATCCGGGAGAAATTGTCCTGATGGTAGTTGTCCTGTCATGGTGTGATGACTTTACATGGTTGTGAGACTGTCAGAAGTACATAAGCCCAACCTGCCTCCCAGGAGAAAATTCCAATTGAGTACCATAAGATTTTTTATGGGACTCTTATGGGATGTTCCAAATTCCATGTTGAATCAATGGGATGATGGATTTTCCCATTGATTTAATGGGATTATATGTTGTGACTGTCCAATTCCTTATTAAGTCCGGTTAAATTCAACAGGAATTCATGGCAATTCAGTGGGAATTTGTGGGATCCCATTAAGTCCCATTCACCTGGATTCAGTGGGATACAATGGGAATTTTTTCCTGGGTTACATTCACCCCTCTAATGACAGGATCATATCGGAAAAATGGTATCCCGAGATATTTCTACATTGTTTGTTTCTACTTTTGCTTTCTCAGGTTGTAAAAGACTGACAGATGATGAGCAAAGTCGAATGGCCATTGCTCTTACTAACTGTCATCTGGAGAAAGCTGGGCTGCAGTTGTTCCCCTGTGAAGATGTGGAACCTCTAGAGAACTGTCTGTTACCGATGGGACAAAATGGAGTGGTTTTCAATGTCTACACTGAATTCTTTACTCACACCCAGAATATCTGTTTCTTCCTGCAAAACCAAGTCTGGCATGAGCAGACTGAAGAGACCATTTCAAAGTTAGCCGAGAGCTCAGAGGCAGTCGCAGACCAGCTGGAGGTCACCACCCATCTGCAGTCAGAAATGATGAAGAAACAGAATGCCTCCATGAAGAATCAAGAGGAAATCTTGAAGAATGAGGAGTACCTCCGGGAGGCCTTGAAGTCATCTGCCGAAGGGGTTAGCACCCTCTTTGAGGAGATGAAGAGCAGCACGAATCAACAGAAGCTACTTTTTGATGAGACTTTTCAGAGAGTGACAGGGATTCAGAGGTTGATCCTTGGAGAATTCACTTGGATTCATTCTCTGTTATTCTACATGGCTGCAATCGTCATTACTTACGTAATGACATCTACACCCAGGACCTCTGGAGCCAGGCTTTGGATGTTTCTGGTATTTTTGCTGAGTTGGTTTACAGAGAGGGCAGTATTCAGCTTTTATAAAGATACAAGTGAAGTGAGTTTGCATATATATTGATGTGCTTGTAATAGTGATTAGTTAATGGGGTAGGAGGCTGTCAAAGTGTTGTTGATTGTTTTTACTATTAAAAAAAGAAAAATTGGATTTTAATGAATTAAATCAGATTTTTATGATTTTTCAGTTTATCAAATTAATGCACACTTCAAATTTTCTCCAAACCTTCCTCAGACATGCATAGTCAGTTACATTATTAGCAAGCAGTCGAGTGCAACGTTTTCTTTCCAAATCTAATTTATACTGTGTGCTCATTGCATAACAGCACTATATACTTTCAATAACAACTAATAAAGCCCTATTGCCCTATATTACTCCCATTGATAAATGGAAGTCGAATTTGCAAACAATCAGCTAAGTTCTCAATACCTTGGTCTATGAATATGTACAAAAAATACATTCAAAGAAGTTGTCATTGATTGTGGTTTTCTGTTTTCTATCTCTGATACTTCTGCCCTTAAAAGTCATGTGACATGAAAAGAAAATGTTGGAGTATTGCGTGCATTAAGCATTGAAAATATTAAAAATAGCCACAAATTCTAAAATGTGTCAAAAAGAGTGTAATAAGGTCAAATCAGTTGGTTGCAATTAATGAATTTACTTTAAATGAACATTTGAACTGCTTGATATGCTGAAATTCTGATTAAAACTGGTGATTTATAAAAAAAACTAGTCCTGTGATTAAAATCATGATTTAAATCAGTGATTTTAATCAACGTGATTTTAATCCAACAACCTTGGTCAGTCACCAAAGAGAGCTTCATTTTGTCAAGTAAACTCTACCTCTGTAGCTCAAGTTTCAGCTCAATCGATAGAAACTCAGTGAGATCACTCTAAACATAAGCTGCTATTGTATGACCGGGGGGGATGAACCAGCAAGCTTTAGCAAATTTTTTTTTTTGTGCTGCAGTTTGTGTTTTTTGGAGTTCACTCTGTTTTTTGAAATTTATTGAAAAAAGTTTTCAACCTAGTTCTTAGAAAATTGCACCAAACAACAACTGTGAGTGCCTTTCTGATATTGATATATTCACATAATAACCGAGCCTCTGTGGTCCATTATACATGCAGACTCTATCAGTTCTGATCGACTGTAAGCAGTGTCTGCTAATGAGCCTATAGATATTTATCTGAGCACAGATCATCAAAATAGAGTAATTGTTGACTGACAGTGTTTTATTGTTACTTCAAAATCCTTTGAGAAGTCTGGCTTCATTGACCCCGCCTCGTCGACTACATAATCAAGGCATTCAGCAATCAGCAAATTTATGTGACAATAACCCATTATTGTGTTCTGTATAATAACCAAATAAATCTAGAATTGTATGGTTTCATTTGTATGCTCAGCAGCTCATCTGCCACTAGAATCAAAAAGGTAAACCAAGTCAAATTTCCTCAGAAAGACACAGAATTGATAGGTGAAGTCTTTACATTGTTATCATAATCTATTGCACTCATTGTATGACAAACCATGAAACCCATGCATTAGTACAATTTAGTATCTTGTAAGGTGTTATGCTTGGCAAGTTTAAGTTATTACCTTTACCACTGAACTACATCTGCATTACACAGATCTTAAAAAAATGTAAATACCCAGATGGAAACAGGGCGCGATTTATAATGGTTTTTTTCCTATATGCGCTGATGCATGTAGGTCGAAACATTTACATGCGCACCAATCAGCAACACGAAGTATGATTCACTCCAATGTATTAGAACTACTTATAAGGCTACTGATTTTTATGTGCAAAAAAAAAAATAGGAAATTGAACTTTGCTATGGAAATTCACAGAAATAAGTAATTTTGAAGCAAGATTTAAAATGGAAATAACAACAGACCTACATTGTGATGAAATTAAGTATCCATAATTTTGCCGAATTTTCAGCTCAATATTAAGTAATTTCCCTTTTTTTCATTCTTTATTTTCTAGGAAGTTGTTTATGAAAAGTTGTGGCTCTGTCGGAATGTCTTCATCGTCATGGCGATCATTGTCCTGATAGTTTGCCTAGTCAGGTACAAGGACTACAACGAAATGAACCATAAATTACTGCTGGAACTTCATGATAAAGTTGGTAAGAAAAAACATATGATTTTGAAAAAAAGAAACTGTTGAGGCTTCTGGTCAACACTGGTGTTCCCAGCTCTCTTGTGGCATTGTGAAATGAACATGTCTGTTTTCTAGATTGCTATTTGAATATGAATCTGGGACTTCACACTTCATTAGCTGGTATATATAAATTGTAGGTATGCATGTAAAGTGACAAACTGTGGAGATGGTTATGATATAAAATTGACGAATAAAAACAATGTTTTATTCCATCAACAACTTTTCATGTATGCATCATTTGCTACTTTCTGTTGAAAGTGACAGTTGCCGTAGTCTCCTGAGAGTGATGAAAATTCAGAAACTTTAACACTCTGGCAAGGAAACAAATTGTTGCAATGGAAGAATGTCCTGCAAAGTGATGAGTTTCACGACTGCTACCATGTGGTCAAAACATGATTACAGCAAAATGCTGGAAACAGATGTTGTAGGTGAATGATCTTGGCAGTAATCAGCTTCCATCAAATTATGTATTTGTTAAGTTAGTCTGTACTTCTCTACAGACTTCTGTGCTTTAATATACAGCCTGCAGGGAGACATTTGTTTGCTATCAATTCTGCTAAATATCTATAATCCTACTATCATGCAACTCTCCCTCATCCAATACTCGGATTTATATTTTTCATCACAACCTCTTCCCAATCCATGCTGCAGTTACATTACATCACAGCCCCTCTCTCATGTGATCGGCACTGAAGTTACACTTCTGATAACCCATATCTCTTCCTTCTCCACACTGCAAGTTACACTATGTGAAATTCCCTTGAACCTACTCGCTTTCTGATTCATACTTCATTTCACAACATTAAAACCCTCTCTTACTGATGTATACTGCAGTTACGTTGCATTACAACCCCTCTCCTTGATCCATGGGACAGTTTATATACCTCATCCAACACTGTATGCCTGATCCATGCTGCACTTTTACTACATTACAACCTCTCTCTTCCTGATTCACACTAGCAAAAAAGATTGTTGAAGGAATTTACATACTTAAATGTGTTAAAATTACAGTTATTTTGGCTTATGTACAATAATGCATGATCAGACAGTCAGTTACTGTTCAACATGTAACATATAATGTAATTATCAAGCTGCTTGTATACTTTCCTGAAAATATTATATGCTCCATTTCAATGAAATTTGATGACATAAAACATTTGCTATTGAACTTGTTTTTCCAGGTAAAGTTGTCATGGGACAGTCTACACTTGATGATACTGACTCAGTGACAACACCGAAAGCTGTTAAAGGTTTGTTAATAACTGTACGTATCTCAGAGCCCATGAAATTGGGAAACTGTTGGTGACTGTTGATCCTTCGGAAGCTTGCAAGACCAACATGACTCCCGTCAAACATTTCAACTTACATTAACTGATCATAAGTTGAAAATCATAAAGAATTGAAAATTATTGTAAATTACAAATAATGGTAACCTTGACTGTAACCATGTGAAAAACATTCATTTGCAATATAGTTGATAGATGTTACTGAACTGGTATCGTTTATGTGTTTTGTTACGGTTGCTGGTAAGTAGTGCTAGGTTGCTAAGCAGTCGCTAAGCAACTATGACACAATTTTGACACACTGATGTTTGTAGAAACAGGTTTCATTTTGGGTCCTTAAGTTGATGCTGCCGGAATGCATTCCCTACACATGCACTGTTCTATGAAATTGAAATTTCTAGTCGTTAAAGCATTTCTAAATGCATTGTACTGACCTAACGGATATTTTTTTTGGCGGGGGGAACACTGTTTGTGAGACGGACATTTTCAAGATTGTCTTAAATGAGCTTGGCAGGCTAGTCTTGTTTGAAAAGTGCTTCTGTGGAGAATATATCCTGCACATATAATTGCCAGTGGGATTTATAAGTTATGTTGCTACAGCTGCTGAAATTACAAACTCCTTGCTGATGCTGATTCTGAGAACTTGAAATGCATTTTTCTAATGATTTTATTGCTGTAAAACCAGTGGACAAAGCTTCCTAATTGTCCATTGTGCATTGTCCATTATTAAGTAATAAAGAAGAGCATGCCACTGCTCAGCAGACTGTAGCTGGTGAATAAATTGTCAACACTTTCTTTGTTTGATTGGCTTTGGTGACAACAAGCATGCTGCCTTTAGATGCAGTTTGGTCCATTCTTTTGTCAGATTTAAACCTTCCGCTGTGTATGAATCCGGACGAGGCATGCAAGTGCATTTTCTGTTTTATAACCCAGATTTGTGAAAAGGAAGGTAATTCATGGAGTAAAGATACCAAAATGCAAAATGCTAACAAAAGAATTTAGTAGCAAGTGCAATAACAGATGTTTCTGTCTTAATCACCACCCACCCCCCTTTCCTCATCAATTCACTTTGTTTTACTTCTCTTTCAGGTCCCACATCTCTGTCTGCAGTGATGCCTCCTTACAGCGAAGACCACGACCTCACATATACCCCAGATAAACTCGACTACGGCAGTGATTCTGACACAGACAGCTATGCCAGTGCCTTACCCGGTAGCCGTAGGCCGAGCAGGCCCCCCTCTCCAGCCACTGTGAGACTGGACAAATCCACATCTGCCTTCAACAACACTGAAATAGGTACATTCAAGAAAATGTCTTTTCTGTTTTTCCATGGTCTGTTATAAATTGAAACAACAGCATTGACAAAGCTAAATCCAGCCAATGACTTGTAATGTAGTGTTGTATTTTCTTTTCATTTTCAAAACAAATGGGTATAATACTGATGTTTTTGTATGGGGTACAGTACACACTCCTGAACAAACCTGGCTCCAAATTGTGGTTTTCAGAATTTCACATTTTATGCCTATTGTGTAATATCCAGCAATTTTTAGGGTACATTTTGGTCACTCTTTCGGCCAGAACCATGTAAAAAGATCACGAGATCAAACCTGTCATCATAGATTGCTTTGTGTATGAATGGTTTTGTCTTGAGTAGAACATAACTGTGCATGAGTCTACATGATCTGGTATGCTATTATCATTATTCTCACAATGCAAAGCAAGCACTTGCATTCCTCATGAAATGTAACCTAGCATTGGCACATTTAGCAGATATTGTTCTGAGAAATAGAGGATTTTGAGAAGGGTACCTGTTGGAGAAACATCAAATGCATCATACTCAAGTATGTTTTTTGCTTAGAGGTAAACTGAACTGTCAAATTGGTGCATTTTGGTTGATTTACTGTTCCACTAATGTAAATTCCTTTTCTAAATTTCCTAATTTTTTTATACCGTAAAGCAATCCTGTGTTGACTGTATAAACAGTGCTGTGGTTGAGTTGATGAAGGTGGTGGCATTTGAAGCAATTAAGCTTGCATTCAGGAGATTTAGAACTCAGTCCCTGCCTGGTCACAGTGAGATGGGTTTTTCAGTTCAAGAGCAATCTAAGGTTTTTCCATCCAATCTGACCGTGTGGAAAAAAGATCCCAAATTTGATCTAAAATTGTTGAGTTGGTTGTCGCCAGATGTTGTTATATATTTAGCCACAGGCTTCCTTCACAATTGCATGGTCTCTTAGGATTGTAAAATAACTGCCCTTCAAGGGTTGAATTATTATTATTATAGTTATATACTGGCTTTCCAAACAATTGTCCAGTCATTTAATCAAGTGATGATCTTAATTTGGAACTGATAGACCCTCTCAGGTATTCCATTTGGAGTTGGTAAAGGGGGGGGGGGGATTTGTCCCACTTCCAAAAGAAGGGGGTGAAATTCCCACTTTCCATTCCCATAAAAATATAAATATTCAGTCATCTTGGTTTGTTACGTAAAAGGACACTGCAGTAATGTTGAAATCTTGGCCTACCTAAATAAATGGTCTTTGATACCCTTCAAGTTGCACAGTATACAGACCTTGAGGCAAACTTGAGTTTCCTGATCCCACTTGTTATGTTCTCCAAGGACAACATGAATCTTGGTTTAGCAGTAATGAATTTACCCCCACCCTTTCCCCTGTTTGAATTTCTGGTGGAATCCCAATCCCTGCATCTCACTTCGCATTTGAGAAAACCAAAAACCCACTTTTTCGGATTCTTGTCTTCTTAATGTCAAGACTCATGACATGTCATGCATGGTGATACATTGTTTTATCTCTTTCTTTTTTGTTGTTGTTATTGTAGACTCCAGTAAAATGACCATTACATCTCCAAATGGGGAAATATCAGTAACAGTCAAGAAAAGAGGCAGACCTAAAGGAAGCAAGAACAGTCCCCTCAGAGGTGCAAGTAATCTTACAGTGAGTATAAAAATATTACCTTTGCAGTCGCTGAACAAAATAAGTGAATTCTTGAGAAATCTTCTTAAAGGGAACTGAGGGGTTTGTTTTACAAAAAGAATATCAATCTTTTACAACCAACACTTATGGACACAGACTGATAGTTTATTCAAAATTAAGGAGGATTGTTACCCTTTTTTTTCAAGATATCAGTTTCTCACAGATGAAAATTGAGTCATTTGTTGCCCAAGAATAATTTGTTCACCCAGTGTTTAAAAAATTCAAATGATGCATCTTCTGTAACTCATGCAAAATGCTTTGAGGAGAGGACAGCCCTGCAGATGTTTACTGATGAAACTGAATGGTTTAGCAACGATGAAAAAGCTGTTTTCTTGGTATGCCATGTTGGGCCAGTAAACACGTTACTTCCTTTTAAATTGTAAGCGACTTATGTGGCAGCCATTCTTCAACCAACAAACACTTCAGAATAAGTTCCATACCATTTATAGCCATCGTGTTGCAGAGGGTTATACAATTACTTTTTAAAAATGTGTGTGGTAAATTTGAATGTAAATATTGTGGTTAGCAGATTCATATAAATGATTCTTTTGTGTCAGATGTCGTGAAATATTTAATTAAGGTATTGTAGTAAAAATTGTGAAATCTGCATACAAGATTTTGGTTTGTACGATTTTCACCAAGAATGTTTTTACGTTGTTTTAAGTCAATATTCATGAAATTCTGTTTTGTAACCTCTTTACAAAGTACAAGACAGTAGGAACTAGAGGCCATCTTGTTAAACATTGGTATTCTTCATTACTGAAAAAGAAGTTTGGAATTTTTTGTGCTCATTACATTGACTTGTCAACAATAAGAGAAATGTTCAAACAATTTAGGTCCCATCCAGTGGCAGCATGGCTGGGGGAGGGGGCACGTTTTCCTCCTTCCCCGCTGCAATTGTATACAAAAGTAGTGTACTTGCAACAATGCAATCACATATTATGATATTTATATTCATTTGTGTAATTTGAAGAGTAGGGAAACAGTGGTTTACAATGCACCAACATGGAACACAAAGAAAATAGCTTTAGTCATTGTTAAACATTCAGACTCATCAGTAAACACCTACAGAAGCTTCATCTTCTCAAAATATTAAGCATGAGTTATGGAAGATTCAATGTTTGAATTTTGGAAGTTTTGATGAACAAATTATTCTTGATCAGTGATTTTTTATCTGTGTGAAACTTATTTCTTGAAGTTTGGCCACCGTCCTTATTTTGAAAAGTCTATCATTCTGTGTCCGCAAATGTTGGTCTTAACAATATGATTGTTTTTTGTTTTCTGTCAAACAAACACCTGTTTCCCTTTTATTAATTTGCTATTTCATTTGTACATTCATTTATTCATTCATTCATTCATTCATTCATTCATTCATTCATTCATTCATTCAAAAGCACCAAGTTGTTTTTGACTTTCTTAAGTTCGTAGCATGATCAGCAGACCGAAAAGGGAAGGTCATTATTGAAATGAAATATGTAGGTATATATATTGACAATGACTATCTTTGTTGGATTTGGTAACCAAGATTACATTACTATTCTGTCTTGCAGCAGACGTCATTTACGACTCCCTACAATTTGAGAAGTAGGAGAAGTTTCACACCAAACCCGTTGTTGGATCAAGAGACGGTTGACATGTTCATCGAGAAGGTTGAGAGAAGACGGAGAAGGAAGACGTTATCACCAGCCAAAATTAAAGAGATTTACTAGAAGCTGACACACAATGACGAAGGACATTGGTATCGTTCTCGAGTACTGTTGATTGAAGTTCTTCTTTTTCAAAAGCAAAGTTTGACCTCACTTGAACTGGTTATGATTATGAGTATGTTGCATTTTTAATAAGCTTAAGGGCTGCCTTAACAGAGAGACACCCATAACAAACCCAAAATGATGGAGCTTACACTGCCTGCTTGTAGCTGCAATCACATTGAGCTGCCATTCTTGGATCACTGTATATATCTCTTCGTATTCTCACTTTAGTGGTATGGTGATGAATTCAAGTTTATGTAAAGGCATCATTGAATTGCTTCAACATCTTATTACAGAAACCACTCATCATGTTCACTTTTTCAGTGCTCTCTTAGTCAAATTATAGATTTGATTAAATAATCTTTAAGCATCCAGTCATCTGTTTCATAACTGACAGAGGCATGTCTCCTCTCAGAAATCATGGCTGTCTTGGAGTGAGCAGTAGTGAGACAAGAAATATTGCTAAAATAAAAAAATGGACTCTATCTCTGTTTACGTATTTGATAGCGTTGACATTCTGAAAGATACATAACCCTTTGGCCTTCTCAGAATGCTGTACACTGTCTGCTGTGTAATGTGGGTTCTTTGTGTGCTTGTAGTTTTGGTGCTAATTACTCATACTTTTTGAAGAGAAAGACAAAAGGGGTTCATTTTTTTTTCTTAAACTGCTATTGTCGCTATATCTTCAGACATGTAATCTTATATTAAAACAACATTTCATATTATGAATGAGAGATAAAATACTTATGTAGTAATGCAGTCCAGAATCACCAATTTCAAAGAATGGATTCGAAATTCCTCTGCAAAGTCAGCCAAAGGGAATCAAGTTTCATTTTTTTTGTTGAGAAGGAAAAGTTCTTTAATTTCCCTCACCTCCTCTAGTAATTTTCTACACAAAGAAAATTAAAGGTATCTCATAGATAGTAGCTAGGAAACATTTTATCCCATTTCATTGCCAACTTTCTCATTTTTCAAATATTATTGGTCCTCAAAACCTCCATATTGGACTCACATATAATGTATTTCACAATTACCTTGCTCTATACAGAGAAATATAGTGTGCAATAAATTAACACTGTTACTCAGAAATAAAGATTGAGGTTGAAAAATAAGGTTAATCCATTTTAAATGATATACATTTCACCCAGTGTGGTTCAAATTATTCAGAGTGTGTTCTGTGCTCTGCAAATGTAATTGTGTCACACGAACATTTAGGACGAGAATCCTGACGATGGCCCACATGGCATGTACAGTATGAAGTTGAAATAGTGGTAGTACATTCCTGTGATGACTCTATGTAATAAATCAGATTATATGTTAATAGCATCAAAATTTCATTTAAAACTTATGAAGAACGAAATGCTGCCATCTGAACTTCAATGACATTTGCATGTTATGACAATTTCACTGAAATTTTACTCCATAAAGTCTGAAAGGAAGACAGACCTACTGTAGGATGGTTTGCAGATTCAGCAGTTACGTCACATTGTATTTGGTCATAACTGTGCTTGCTTACTTCATAGCACAAGTGAAAAATATACTACCTGACTGACAGAGTCAGGTTGATGTGGGGTTATGCTGGTAGTAATAATTTTAATCTCGTTTTTCAATTTAGTGAAACATTCCCATTGGAACACCAAGGGAGCAAATTCTAATTCTTCATGCAACTTAACAATGAATTAATTGTCTTAGCCCACATCTGTGTGTGTGCAAAAGATACATCTAATAACTCTTACATGACCTTTGACCTCATAAGTGACAACCACTTCTATGGTGACCCCTTAATACTTGATCTTGAATAAGCTCAATCATTGTGTGCTTGCTAATGACTGTGCAAGATGGATCACGAACTTATCTGATATTGACTGATGGACGGACTGCTTGATTGTATCAGCTGCTTACCTTTAGTGCAAAGTGATCACTGAATTAGGTTTTTAGCTCATACCAGCTAGCTGGTGTGAGCTATTGTAATGGTGCGGCGTCACTCTATCTATCTATCTATCTATCTATCTATCTATCTATCTATCTATCTATCTATCTATCTATCTATCTATCTATCTATCTATCTATCTATCTATCTATCTATCTATCTATCTATCTATCTATCTATCTATCTATCTATCTATCTATCTATCTATCTATCTATCTATCTATCTATCTATCTATCTATCTATCTATCTATCTATCTATCTATCTATCTATCTATCTATCTATCTATCTATCTATCTATCTATCTATCTATCTTATCTATCTATCTAGCTAGCTAGCTAGCTAGCTAGCTAGCTAGCTAGCTAGCTATCTGTTCACAATTGTTCAAAATGCTTCTCCTCCGCCATGCTTTCATGTATTTGTCTGAAACTTGGACACAATGTTCCGTAGGTGGTGGACCATTAAGGGTGTTCAGGAATTTTTGGTCCAAGGTCCCATGTGGGCCCTGCGGCCCATTTTATGAAATTCTACAAAATGCTTCTCCTCCTACAGATTATATTGTACAATGCTGATGGTTTGTCATGATGATGCTCAGTTATTGGTCCCTTCGGGGTGTTCAGGAATTTTTGGTCCAAGGTCCCATGTGGGCCCAATGGCCCATTATGTGAAACCTTGTTTGAAATGTTGTTTCTCACACATGCATCCATGGATTTATATTTAACTTGAACACAATAATCCCTAGGTGGTGCTTCATCTGGGGTGTACAAAAAAGTTTCAGTCTAAGGTCCCATGTGGACCCTACGGTCCATTTTAGGAAATTCTACAAAATGCTTCTTCTCCTACAGATTATGTTGTACTATGTTGATGGTTTGTCACAATGATACTCAATTATTGGTCCCTTCAGGGTGTTCAGGAATTGGTAGTCCAAGACCCCATGTGGGCCCAATGGCCCATTTTATTAAATTCTGCAAATTTCTTCTCCTTCTTCCAATTAAAGTGCCCCTTTAAACTGTCTCACACATCTCAAATACCCCTATCGTGCATGAATGATAATTGAGTAATTGGACAGTGATAGTTGGTATGCTAGCTGAAACTCTGTATTGCCCTTAGGTGTGTTGACCAGTATATGGACTTAAAGGGGCACTTTGAGTTGTTTCATGAATTTCAGTTAGTCTTCACAAAACATACCACTTTTAGTAACTGATCAAAATTCAACTAAGAGGGCCCGTTATGAGTCACATGTAAATGACCACTTATGAGTGAGTTGCTAATGATTTAAATTGATTTTGAAAAACTTGTGACCATTTACTTTTCCACATTAGTACCAATTCATATACCCATAGCCAGTACAAACCAGTAAGAAAAATTAGTAAAAATTGACAGTTTCCATAATTATTGGACGTGAATAGTGATGCTGATTATAAGCATTGTTATTTGGTAGTACCCATTAAAGTTTTTGCAACTTTAATTTATTGACAAAGATCAAACTTATGCACTGTTGGAGCACAAGTTTATGAAATTCTGAAAATTGTGCAGTCCTACAGATTCTCTTGTACAATGTTGATGATTAGGTATAATGATACTCAGAGGTGCCTATGATTTGACATAATGATACATAAATGGTACCTTCAGGATTTTGAGGTATGAGCCTCTGCACCAATGGTGCTCTAGTTTTTTTTGTATCTGGAATCTGAAATTTTGCAATTTGTTCATTTAAGCATATTCCACCAACTCAAATGAGGTATGTCGAGCTGCGATAAGTATCTCTCATTATATAGTGAGCCCCAATTGTGTTACCAGGATATTAGATTGGGTGGGGCAAGTAGACGGCAAAAGAAACTGTTGGTGGGGAACATAAAGTTTGTGCATTGTGCAAAATCAAATGCAGAGTTCAAGCTTAGCGGGTAGAGTCTTTCAGGGGCCCATCTTAGGGACCTGGGAGGAAGGGGGGGCAACTGAGTTGCAAAGGTTCTCAATGGGGGAATCTCATTTGCCCCTACTGTTGTTGTTGTCACCAATGAAGAGCTCATATAATGGACATATTGACTAGACATCATACCCTGTTAATGCTGCTAATACATCTTATTCCTCCTTCCTGTTTTATTTTTATTTTTTGCCATGGTATGGGGGATGTGTGGGGGGGGGGGCAGGTAAGGGTTAGATGTTCATTTTTTGGTGATTTGTACTGCTTTATTCAACTTTATTGTACCTGGTAGGAGATCTTCCAAGTGACACTTTCAACCTCTTGTGACTTCAAATAATGCCAGACATTGGAGGTATGCCACAGGGCTAGTGGGCATTGATATGATCACATTTAAATGCAGGTTTAAGAAAGATAAATTTACCGTCTTTGAAAGACTATTTGGTTATAGATATTAAATCAGACATGCTCCTACTTCACAATTGTTTACAGTTTGTCACCTATGATTAAGTGTAGTTATATAACAACAATAAAACAGTATTCAAAAGAAAATCAGTTCATCATAGATTTTAAGTATCTTCCCTTGAAGGATGCCGTCCTTGAGTTTTTATGTAACGTGATACCAGTACTTCAATTTGTGTCATGGCTTTAATTCACGAGATGCCTTTCCATCAACGACAGTGCTCCTTAGTTAATATTTCTTATCATTATGTCTTTCTCTTTCCTGGTCATTTTGGACTGGAACATCTTGTAGCTTGTTTCGTGGATCATTTCTTTAAGGACGTCACATGTTGATGATAGCAACAGTCCCCCTCCGGGTACATGAACACAGAGGCGTAGCATCTCATACTATCATATCATGCTAGTATCGTCTCGGCCAATCCAGTCACATGATGCCCTACATGTTGGTAATGGTGGTCCCTGCATGCTTTCTTGGAAAGACAAATCCTAATCAGGGTGGTCGCTAGTCTATTTTGAGATCCGCATAACTGTATGAACTAGCAAATGTGTCCGATTCTATCTACCCTCCATGGTATCTACCCCATCTTTCACCAATTAATCTTATTCATTTATGTATATATTCACACTTAATGTTTGTGTCTGCTATGATTTCAATGCATTTCATAATTTGAGGATCATGATACACAATATAAGATTAACCTGAAGTTTTACAGGCACTTCTTGTTTAAATGGTATGTTGTGTGCTGGAAGTTACTTATATTCACAAGAACTTTTTTTCTGAAGTTGATGACATCAGTGACTATCGGAAGTCGGCAATTTTAGGCTTCGTGCCGGTGGGCAAGAGCCAGTGACGGATGGACCTGAGTGGCGACCACCCTTACAGCATGTCTGCTTTATCATGTCTTATTGTGTGATGCAGAAAAATTCTTCCTTATGGACAATTGAAAACTAAAACTACTGTGAAGGGTGATTGCTCCTACCTTCCCATATGTAACTACTTCTGTAATAGATCAGACTTAGTCTCTGTGGAAGCTTTACTATTGTAATTGTGACCAAAACAATGAAGAGCATGTGCCTTTGTTCCTTCCAATCTCTATTTCTCAACATCAAATTTTGTTTTTCTCCTGTTAATGCTGACAAGTATGGTCTTAGTTCTTTTGTTTCTCTCGTTCCACCATTTGTTTGGCAATGATTATTTTTTCTTATTATAATTATTTATATATTTGATGACAATGGTTAAAGCATAATGAAGCATAGATTGCATAGATGAATTTATATTGAAATGTTCTGAATGACCTTTATTTGTAATGGTTTTCCTTCCTTCAGAGGAGTTTTGACAATACAGTGAGAAATACAATTGCAGTCTACTTGAGTTAGTCTGTGTAGTTGTCACTGATTATTCACTGTAACTCATGTAATCTCTGGAAGGGTTGAAAGTTGGAAGACTATGTGATGGAGCAAAAACGAATGGTATTGTCGGTTATCATGGGTAATTTGCAGTGCCCCTTCTGCTGCTTTCTCAGACTAAACTATCCGATTTTTCCACCTTATGCCAGTTTATGTTTAATTTACATGGTAAGGTTGTTGAAATGGTGAAACCTACGGTTCACCATAAATAATAAACTAAATAAATTAAAAAAAAAACACTGCTTATTGGACATTTGATGATTAGGATTAGAAATGAAAGCACATTCAGCGTAGTAAATTTTCAAACATGAGTTAATATATCACCGAGCATGAGGAACTGTGAGGAAGAGTAGCAAAAATCTGGGCTGATTTTGGCGTTGAACAAATGCAAGATTGTGTGACCGAAAAACGCACGTCTAAATAACATTGAAAAAAAAAACGCAAACATAGGCCTAGTAATTCGTAATTTCGCCAAAGAGAAATTCAATGGTAATTACAAAAAGCAGAGTCACATAACGTAAACCCGTCATTTGCTAACAATACTGTTTATTTGTAGTTTTTACTGCTGGTGAAAATACCCCTTTCAGATTTATTTCTCGAACCTTTCCATAAACGCAATTATATGTAAATCTCTTCTTGGCTGCCCAGGGAATCAACAGGAGCTATGTGTCTCAGACAATATGTATACTACACATTAGGCTATTATCATCTTGTAAGATGCCGTACTTCTAGACGGACAACCAAACACCAAGTTGATTGATGACGCAGCCTGTGAAACAGGTCGATGTAACCAGAAGCAAGAACTTGACTGTCGGCAACAGCCGGCGACACAAACCATTTGTAAACATAATCCTATTCGTAGGGTGTAAGTAGGTATGAATAAAGATTACTTTGATACCAACGAGGAATTTGACATATCACATCGAAATTAAAGAACGCCTTAAGCCGTAATCATCTGTTATGAATTGAAACTCTTATCACACCAACGGAAATCTAATAGGATTATCCTAAGTGAAACTTTCTGACGTATCTCCTCTAAATTGCAGTCTGGTTGCTGCATTGAACGATCCAACTTTTCCTCACAGAATTTCTCCATTTAGTTGGGTCAAAGTGCTATACACTTGGTCCGGAATTGTCCTCCTTATCTTCCTACGATTTTCTTATCTATTGCATTTCGGGGATAAATGTAGAAATTTTTAAACATGAGTTTAAAGAAAAGTCGTCTGGGAGATACACATTTGGGGACTGCACACACGTACCGTAAGTTGTCCTTGACGTCACCCTCGCGTTGAGGTACCAGTACTTTGTCACCCTCGCGTTGAGGTACGAGTACTTTAGGACGAAAATTGCCACGTCCATTGTCACTTGACGGTAGGTCTAATGTGTGAAAAATTCAATAATTCGCTAATCCGAAACTGTTCCACAATGATTTAAATTCGTTAGAAATATTTATTGTTAATATTCGGATTGTAGAAAACGCTTTACAAGTTTCCCCCTCTTTAAGGCCGAGCCATACGCACAAGCCGAGCTTCCTGGTAACGCACAGCCGTGTACTGTCATTGGTGTTTCTGTGTTGGCTTATGTGTTCAACTCGGAAGAGGAACAAAGTAACTTTTACCCAAAGGAGAAGTCCCATTGACTTCCAGTTCTAGTTCATTGAAATTTTCTGTAACTTGGGCCCGGGTACAAATGACATTTTTGGTAAATTTAGGAATAATTAGTATGAAACAAAAAAGGCCAAAAAAAAAAAAAAAATCACCCAATGGCTTCCTTTTCAATCCTAGGCACCTGGTTGCCACCTATATATAGTGATCCATCTCCAACGATATATCCATTCTCACCCCCGTGACCCCTCTATCAAGTCACATAAAAGATATATATATCTTACATGACGAGAAGTACGACTCGACCCGATAAAGTCATAACCCATTCTCCGCTGATAATACCGTCTAGTAGGCCACGTGAAATCTATTTTAAAGTAAAAATGTGAACACGCCAATCAGTTAAACAGGAACTTTTATTACTTACTTTTATTACTTACTACTTACTTTTTTATCGCTAGTACTTTTGGCATCATGAAATCGACGGGAATAAGGCTTGGGTGGTTGAACACTGTGTAATAGTGAAGTGTCGCAGAACCCGAATAGGTAACTCTTATGGCAAGCGAAATGTCCAATAATTAGAAAAACCAGGTTTCTCGGTCGATAAACAGAGTTTATACAAACTTGTGATTTTTAAATTATCTGTCTTATCAACCACTTGGTTTTTCTAATGATTGGACATTTCGCTTATATGATAGGCCTATGTACTGGACGTACTGAGCTGTATACATGTTGTTACACAGCCCATCAATTTAGCCGCCATCTAGTATGTCGTGGTCGCAGAAAGTAGTACCGGCAAATCACCATGGTTATCGAATAACCAAGTTTTTCGAAATAATCGATAATCTTGGTTTTTCGACCGACAATCTTGGTTTTTCGACCCATAAACCTTGTTTTCCAACCGATAAACTTGGATTTCTAATCACTGGACATTCCGTTTGGAAAAACCAAGTTTATCTCTCGATATACCAGATAAATCGAAAAACTTGGATTTTCGACTGAAAATCTAAGTTTTTCGACCGATAAGCCAAGTTATTTTGAAAATCTAAGTTTTTCAACCGATATACCAAGATTTGGAGATAATATTGGTTTTTCGACAGATAATCTTGGTTTTTCGACCGAAAAACCTGGTTTCTCTAATTTTTGGACATTTCGCTTGCCATAAACACTCTGGTAAACATGAACTTGTCGCATGCATATGAATCCGAAGTTAATTCATAGATTCAACTTTCAAAGTGAAAATGACGTACTTTTAAGTACTGTAGTGCAGTTATAACGCAAACCTAAATAGTAATATATATATGACAGAACAGTGGATCTTGACCAACGAACCCTTTCTGCTCTCATACTCAATTGTGGAGGAGCTTCGTCAGTGGTTAACTTTTTAATCCTCTATCATGAACACTATACAATAACTGCAATCTGTGTTATACCCCTCAGGTATGCTACTCGGTGAGTTCATAAGTTAGCTCAATCTTGGACTAGACTATGTTCTTTCAAGAATCAAAGTTAGGCCAAGGCCAACCAATTCTAACGATTTAAGCTAAATTAGGGTATATTTGCTTGAAAATATTTTTGATTGTCTTTGGACAAATTACATAGAACTTTTTTCCTACTAGTGACAGATTTTTTTTCCACCCTGAGAGGGCAGTTACTTTCTTCATCTCTCCGTTGATGTACAATGAAAAAGGCGTTGTCGCTTGGTGAATGTCATTACAATTAGTTCTCGAAATGGAGAGAGGGTCTTAGTAGTTCACCCAAACAGTCTAATGTCCCTTAAATATTTTACCACTAACATTTGGGACAGAGAAAATTTCATTAAAATCGAGCAGATTCCATTCAGGAATTGACTTCGGGTAATGTAACAATCCTTTTAGTTGCCGTGATAACGTCTACCCCCACCCCGTTCCGTACGGCCATGCAAATCTTTGTAACTTCAGTTATGGAGCCACCACACAGAGTGGTAGCAGTCCATAATTAAGACAATGTGTCGCAAACTGATGCTGGAGCGGATACTAAAAAAAAATGTGTGTTGCGCATTCGCACCTACAAACTGCTATTTAAGTTGTGCACTTAGAGAATTTCCTGAGCTTTCTTGACGTTTTCCCCAAATTTAAAAAACAAAAAAACAAAAGAAGAAAACTATAAACTACGCTTTGATCATGAAACCAGGAAGTTGCAACTGCCTGATAAGTCAGCAAGGATAGTCAATTATTGAGTCAAAAAAGTGAAGATCGAAACAAAGAGAACACCTATGAATTCATTGCTGTTTTCGTTAGAACTGCATTCACCGAGTATATGAAACTTTTCACCATGCTACTTCGTGAGGGAACTAATACAGTACACACTTTGCTGATTTACGTAGTACGAACTTAAATGGAACAGTCCATCAACTTCAGTGTGTATGATAAACTTTGTGCACAGATTACCTATAGCCTCCTGTCGTTGGGCGTTTTGACGCCTATCCTGTGAACTGGTGAACTGCGTGACTGGACAACTCCCACCAGGACAATTTATCCCAGGACAACTTCCGCTAGGAAAACCTTCCCCTTGCAATTCCCTCCCCCTCCCCCACGATTCCCAATCACATTACTACCTCGTACAATTCTCCCTGACTAATCCCGCCAGGGAAAGAGTTATGGTTAAATTTAGGACTGATGAGAATTTTCCGGTGCGAAGCTTGTCAAGTGTGATTCAAGCATAGAGCAGGATATAATTATATCCTGCTCTATGAATTCAAGTTTCTACAATTCCAGAACACCGAAAATTTTAATAGTCGACATTTATATATTTCAGCGTTCCGTTTTTTCAAAGAAAGCAACTCAGACAACAACAAAAAAACAGATTAAGGAACGTAACTGTGGCTTTGTAGTAAGGACACCTTACAAAATTGTTAAGAAAACGGAAGAGAAAACAGAGGCATTTACAAAAGCCAGAAGGCATTGCGGGACGATCCGCATAAACTGAGGGCAGCAATCACTCTTCCTCAAGGGTGAGTAACATCGGGCGTTTCTTGTGGCAGTCGGTATCCACAAATCTTTTCACAACATGGTAAGAATTTTAGTGGATTGCGAGAATGTTGGTTGCTTTGATTAGCGCTTGAGGTTGTGATCATGTAACTAGATAAAGAACAGTATGATCGAGAAAGCATTCCTGTTCAATAATGTATGTTTAGAAAGTTTAGGACTACTTCCTGGTTTTCACCCCCTGTGCTGTAATTGTTGATCACTATGTTAGGCTATGTAGAGCAGTGTAGATGAACGTTAGGCCTAACCTAGCCATAGGTAGGCAAAAAAATAAAATTTAGTAATGTTATATACCCAGGCTAGTCAGTGAGTGCGAATTAAGCGTTGGCCCCCAAACCGGATAGAGGCCAAAGGAGAACATACGGCATGTAAAACAAAGGTACCGAAGTGTATTTTGCTGCAATGTCTGAACGTCACTGCTTGTGTGTGGAAAAACAAAGGTGATGTGTGGTGTATCAACTGTGTACAGATTAGTGGGCTGGTGGCTAGGCTGGCACAAAAGCATTAGCAGTAGCCTAGGTCTGCCAAGACTAGCTAGTAGCTAGCCTTGCCCTTACTACATAAAGAAGACCAATGATAAGATATGAGAGGAAAATTAAACATACAGTGACAATTTTTCTATAGATTGTCATTTCTTCACTCCCTACACAGTGTAAATCACTTTTATGTCATGTCCTCTCAAAGAAATGAAAACATCTATAGGCTACAGGTCACATTTTTGCACTGAAGCAATATTGTACATAAACTGCTATGGCTGTTGTCATTGAACATGCCATTTGCCAAAGTGTTTTATGGAAAATGGTGGGTGGTAACAATTTATTGCAAAAAGAAAACCAATGAAATAAGAAAACAGCAGATCAGCTGTTACAATTTGTGATACATATTGTGATTATATTGACACATAGTAGTAATGAATTAAGTTCCTTAATTTTTGCACTCCATTTAGTTGCAGTTTTATGCCTGCTATGTTCCTCTGTTTGTTTGTTTTTTTTTGTAAAAACAATTTGTTGTGCTTTTCAGATATTTTGTATACTGTATATTTCAATGTTTATGCATGCATCATGTGAATAAAAAAAATAGGGAGGAAAATCAAAAAGAAAAATGAAAGAAAAAACTTATCATGGGAACAGCAGAAATATACAATAGCAAAGTTGAAAAATATACTTGTCAGCATGTACTTAACAGCACCAACCCAATTGTTCAACGCTACAATGATAGTAAAGAACTACATTGTATGCCTGCCTTTATGGGAATAATGTTTTTGACAACATGGTTTAAGTTCATCTACAGTAGGCAATTGCTGTGTTCATACCGATATTCTTAGAAAAACGTCAGCCATGATCATTATTTTTGATTTACTTTACTCGGAATCCAAATTTCATCTGTTTTGTGATGGCCATTTTATGACAGTCTTGTCAAAGAGCATAAAAGCAATGGTATAGATATCCCATGGAAAGTATGGTTAGCATAGGTGAATTTTTGAAGCTGTGAGGAATGGCCGTCAATGGACAGACCAGGGAATAATTGGATTTTTGGGTTAGGAAGGCAAGGACTGTGGTACGGAGTATGTATAACTGTAGGCAACACATGGTCCTCTTCAAGGCTTAAATTGGCCAACCAGACTAAATTTTCTGAAGATCTTCAGAAATAAAGAAAATACAACCGGATAAATTGTGTGAGACATCACCTAGCAGTTCTGTCTTTGATCTACCAAAGAGGCCTTTTAACTATTACTACTTTATTGCTACAGCATATTTTCTCTATTCCTGGATGAATCTCAACACAATTGGCATAGCAATTATGAATTGATGTTACTGCATGTGAAATTTGTTGACAATTGGATTACTCTTTTGTGGTTCTCATTGGTTGTAGGGTTCTTTGAGGTAACCCCTTTAGACTCGGTCTTAGTAAATTGAGTAGATGTTCACCTCATAGCCAAAATAAAAGTCATGAGACAAAAACAAATCTGAAGCTCAAAGACTAGGACTATCCCAAAGGGGTAGGTTAATTAAGTTTATCATGCAGATTATGTGTTAGTAACAATCACTTTATTGTCTCACTGACCAAGATGTTTAAAAGTAAAGAACAGAAACCATTGGACAGCATCATGTAATGTCCAAGGCAAGTGCTGGACAAGATAAGCAATGTTAAAGCCAACAGCATGTGTATTCAGTTTATGGTTGCTGGAATCTGTGATGGTTTTTCCCTCATTATTTTGAAGTTTGCTCACTGTGAGGGACTGCATTGTATAATCTGAAGTTATTTGTCAGTTTGTGTAGGAGAGATAATTTGTAGTTTGCTGGAGAAGTCAGGAATGTGCCAGCACTGTCCAATGTCATTTTCTCTTGTTCATCCTTGCAGTCTGCGACATTACGACCTTACCTTAATGCTATCAGGGCTACCTTGAGTGCTGCTATGTGCATAGAGAATTTTTCATCACAAAATGTTGAAAGACACAATAAGCCTGAAGTTGAAGTGAGGTAAGTGGTTCATTTATTTTCTTGTGCTTTTGAAACTTATCTCCATCATTAGAAGCACCATGTGTGTCATTATAGTCCCCACATATCTCAATAAATGACTATTTTAAGGTGTCAGGGTAACCACTACCCCAGAGCAGTCGGCAGCTATCACAGTAGTCTAAACTGGACTTCCACTTAAATGTATTCTGAAACATCATGAGATGGCACAAAGTGAATTCAAGTGTACCACTGCAAATGGCTTCCTTTTCCTTAGTATAAAAACGAAGGAATTGATAATGTATTGTCTTATTTCCTTGTTGATGATGTGTGTGGCACAATCATTGCACTTTTGCCAAACTGTTACGCTTCATTTGTGATTGTTTCATTTTGCTTGTGAGCTTGATTACCTCATTCGATATGAACACAAATGTAGAAATGAAAGTAATAAAAAAAAAACATCATTTTAATGTGCACATTCTGCTCACTCCCTTTGAGTTTTGCAATTAACGTGCACATGCACAGAAAAGTGCTATTTAACTATCATAGATGATGATGTCACATCAAAGTCGTGTCTACCTCTTGCTTTGAGTTTGGTTGAGTTGTAATATGGAGTGGGTCAGGTGAGCTATTCTGACTTTGGAAGTTGCACATACTTTTCCAAGAGAAAAGGGCTATACTCTGCTACTTGTACAGGTTACCATTAAGGGATTGAGCAGCCTTCTTGCAGTTTTACCTTGATTTTGTTTTGTTTAAGTGATCAGGTAAGATCAAGGATCAAGCTTCAATTACTCAGAAATTAAGAAATCTTCTTAAACCAAAACAAAGGGAATAAAAATGCAAAATTGAGAGTTTGTGTTCATTGTTGGTTATGAATGACACTGAGGGGATACTAATCAACCACTTGCATAGTCTTGCTAAGACCCTAGTAATGTAGTATCACACACACTGTGCTTCTTTTGTACAGATTTGACTGTGCCCTCTGCTGTTCCATTGCCAATTTCTTCACAACTAGTGTCTTGTTCATGTTCTTCTGAACTGCCTTATCTTTTTCTTATGTCATGGTCGATTTGCTTTAAAAATGTGACGAAAACAATTCAGCTTTGATCATTTAGTACACACCCTAAAATTTCATGTTTATGATTTCTTCGTGGAGAACAACCGTTCAGGGTGAACAGTGAACAAACACTTCACTGTGACTGTGTGGGTGCTCCGTACACAAGTGATCCTGTAATGTGAATACAGGTCGAGTGTTTTGCACATGGTTATGCCCCACTTTCGACAAATGTCCAAGATGTTTCCATCGAACAGAGCCACAGATATGCATAACTGGGTACAGAGCTTGCATGTAAACAGCTGACGAACAGGGTGCTGTTAGATTAGCAGCATGTTGGGTATGTTAAAAGCATTGCATGTGGAAATATGAAAGAGAACAAAAATTTTACAAATGTCTTGGCCAAGACTACCACTTGCCAAGAATTTGAACCACACCAAAATGATTCCAGCATTTAGCCACCAAACGCATTAGCAGATGTGGAGTAAACATGCTATTGGCTGTGTCATAGTAACGGTTTTTAATTTCTTTTTCATATGCCTCTGTAAATTTGGTGTGTTACAGTGCAAATTGCACATTGATTGTATGTTTCACACTCAAGGATGTATTGCAAGGTGGTAGGATGATAACAGCATCACAAAGTAAGCTCTAGTTAATTAATTGTTTAAGACCAGCATTCAGAGGATCTGTTAGTCATCTCAAACTTGATAAGTTTATTGCAGGAACGTAGAAAACATCAAGCAGTCCAGAAATTGGCACAAAGCGACTGTAAATAGCTTGTCTGCCACTTTTGAAATCATTACGCATAAAATGCATATATTAATTATTGCTTTCAGTTACTAAGATCGAAGTGTTTTCTTTTGTTATTCTGTTTTGGTTGTCATCTGTGGCAAAACAGAGGACAAGCGAATGCAAAATACAATTGTCTGTTATAAAGTTTCTTGTACCTTTAGTAAATTCTGTCTTTTTTTTCTTCTGTTTTGTTTTGTCCAGGAGTAGCAAGGAACTATTGTTAAGACCAGTGATAATCAGCCGAAATGAAAAGGAGAAAGTCCTTATAGAAGGTTCTATTAATTCCATTAGAATAAGCATAGCAGTTAAACAGGTATGTTTTGTCCTTCTCAAGATACACTGTATGTCTTCTTTTCTGTGGTAAATGTATTTCCTGTAAATGTATCGAAAAGTTGAAATGACCCTCAAAATGGTTGTTTGATGACTTTCAAACAGTGTGTTGTTTGAAAAAATAATGGAAAAGAGTGGGTGTTGAGAGAAGTAGGTGGGTCAGAGCAGATCACCGAATCATGGGCCATTAGCATATGATTAAAAGGATTAATATTCTCAATACATGTGCTGCTAAAAGGGTCTTGTAAACATTTTGAAGAAAACATGTTTCTGGCAGTATTCGATAGACCTATTAAAGAATAACTTTAGCGTTACGCTCTAACTGTAACACATAGTTTAGCAAACCGTTCAGTTTTCCTCCTGTGGACTGCCATGTTCCTTGAACAGCTGCTCCATGAGAAGTGCCTATCATTGTCTGCTTGAGATTAACATTGGAACCGGAATTTGGGGAATCAGTTATGACAGATGGATTAAAGTAATACACATTGTGCATCAGATGATGCCTCGGTATTGACTGTTAATGATGTGAATAATGCGCACTTCTTTAACCAAAGTTTTTTATCTTCCCTTCCTCGCCAGGCGGATGAAATTGAGAAAATCCTTTGTCACAAGTTTATGCGGTTCATGATGCTCAGAGCAGACAATTTCTTCATCTTAAGGAGGAAACCAATAGAGGTACAGGCATGCTGTCAAACACTCATTGAAGCAATTTTCAACATATTTTTTGTAATGAATGATGGCAAACTGTTTTAATTTTCTCCAAAATATGCTTTCATTGTTCTCTGGCCTTAAGTCGTATTTTTTACTTTTGCTTCAGTCACTGATTCAGCGTATGGAATCAAAATGCCATTTGACAAAAACATGGAATGGATGGAAGCACACGTTGGTTTTGTACCCAAAGCAGGAGGCATAGGAAGCAGAGCAACATGTTCCAGTGCAAAAATTTTGGCACATCGTGAATTAAACTATATATGCTCATTACTGCTATGAAATCGCTCCTGTAACTTTGAGCAGGTTGATAAATAATAAAGTGATGGCTATGATAAGAAATGTAATATTGTGACTCTTATCAGGAAGGTAAATAAATATTCTAAATACAGTGGGACAAAGTGCTTCTTGGATGGTTGGATGTTTGTAAAAGTTTTGATGAACAGTCATCAAGATTCTGCTTTTGTTTTTGCAGGGCTATGATATCAGTTTTCTAGTGACCAACTTCCACACAGAACAGATGTACAAACACAAATTAGTCGACTTCATCATCCAATTCATGGAAGATATCGACAAAGAAATCAGTGAGATGAAACTCAGCGTCAATGCCAGGGCTCGAATTGTTGCAGAAGAATTTCTGAAAAACGTAAGGATCGATACTTCATGTTTTACGTATGTGGTTGTGGCATCCCTTAAAAATGACCTCGGGTCCTGCTGTCATCAGCCCACCAATAATTGTGCTGACTCCGAGCTAAGTTTAACGACTTAAATTTCATGCTGTGAATGGGACATTTGCATCATTGTGCTGGCTTACATTTCATTTGCAGACAAGACTGCTTATATTGATCCTTTGGTTAGTACAAATCCAGGGTGCTTTAACTGCCTCTTGGTGGCACTTTTGATTTATAGGTGATTCATATGATCAGTTGAAACATGCTCATGTTTGACGGAGTAATTGGCCATGTGGTTAATGTTTTTCATGTGTGACAATAAGCAGACTCTGCTAATTGTCATTCATGCACTAAACAGACCAAGTTTTAATGTATTTATGCTTTACAAAATAATGTTAATAGCAAAGCTGTCTTGCTTGTTACAAGACAAAAAACAAATTTTTAATTCTTTGATATATTGGCCCGGAACTTTGTTCCTGGTTTCTTTTTGGCCTTGCGAAAAAAATCGTTTTAGAAGATCGTCAGATTCATCTCTCCCCTCTGATGAAGGTTGGCAAAGTCAGGTTATGATTCTTCTTGTGTTTGTAATGATCTGAAAGTTTATCCAAATTTTAATATATGATCTACTAAGGTTAGTAGATCCCACATGAAACCCTTCATTTGTAAAAATAACATTTAGAAAAGAAAGCTAGATGCACACTTACTTTGTTTCATTCATTTGTGATCTGAAAAACTCAAATGCTGATATGATATTGGGGAGACCAACAAATGTAATGTTGTTGGACTCGTTCTTTGTACATGTTAAAAAAAACACACTCATACATGCAAACACACAAACACACACTCAAAGAAGAAAAAAAAACAATAGACACAAAACAGTAGTAAAGTAAGTAATGTCAAAAATATGTACTTGTCAACAAGACAAATGCAACCAATGAAAAGTGGAACAGAGTGTTCCAAGCGATGAGTTTTAAATGTTACTGACTGGATACTTTCATGGCCTTAAGGCATGGAATGTGTCTCATTTGAAGTCACATTGTCTGTCTGTTTGGATTGTTGCATATTAATACTTGCTTGCTTACTATCACAAAGTATTCCATGCAGGCTGTTGCTTAATTGGTTGTTTTATTCATGGCTTAAAAGGAATAAAAACCTGTAATCATTAACAAAAGAAAAGAAGTGTCATTTTGTTTTCATGCAGTCATAACGATACCTGTTTTTCTCATCTCTCTTTCTCTTTGCAGTTTTAGCCCCAGCTGATCCAAAACAAATTTCCTCGGTGCCTGAGAACTTCCCAGCAAAGACTGCTGGATGAGCGGAGAGAAGGTTTCAAGCAAAAGGAGTAGTTTAAGTTTCTATTTTTTACTGTAGAATCAGCATAAAAAGGGGTCATATATTAGATTACTAGTGTGCAAGTTATGGACAATGGCGACAGAGGGAATAGACTGATGCAATCCATTCCAATAAGCAAATGTTTTGCATCAAATGTTATTATGAGTGTCTCTGATAAAGACACAGTTGGAAGATGTCCTTATGGATCTGGCAAAGTGAAAGTCGTTCATCGAGGCAAAGTCAACCACAGGCATCTGAATCACTTGCTACATAAACAAATGAACGTTTTTTTTTTGTTTTTTTTTGCAATTCCACACCAAGTAGAGATATGAAAGAATCATAAATGTAAATATCACCAAACATTTTACCTTACCAGTGGTGGATTCAAAAAATGCTTTTGGACCAAGGTTTTGTCTTTTTTTTAACCAGTGCTACAGAAACTGATATTTAGGTTATGAACTTGTACAATTGGTGACTGGTTTTGTGCTTGAATATACCCACGATAAGGTCCCAAAAGCCATTTTGCTTGTTTCAGCGCTGAAGGATGGGAACTGCAATCACAGTTGATTACATTATCAATGTTGTACTCTCTTTCTATTGAAAAAAGGGACAAAAGTGAAAAATAACAAACATTGCTTTTTTCTTAATATCACAGTTTAATGGAAAGTGTACCCCCAAGGGCATGCCCAGGGAGTGTGTCTGTCAAAGCCTCTTCTGTGTAAGCAAAAGTACAAGAAAGGTCTGCTTTGGTTTTTCTTTTATGACTATTCAAACCCTCTGTGATAACCAAATAATTTGAAAAAAGTTAGAAATTAAACTGAAGGCAATCTATCATCAATAAAAGAGAAGGTTTGGTTTGCTGAAACATGGAGGGTTTTTTCATTCAAACCTACATCCATACTTGAGAAAGTTTTTAACAGAACTCACTAAGTTACCAAAAGAAAAGAATTTAACAGAAAGCTGTTATTATTAGCTACTAGCTGGTTACAAGCAATGTATTGTTCTTTTTTTTTGACATTTGTTACTTCTTAAAAAATCTACACTTGTAACTTGGGAAAACAATGACAACTTGTGTCAGGGTTCATTACTTTTGATGCTTAAAAATCTTCAGAACATAGGACATTCCTTTCTGGACTTTGTTTGGCACTTGTTGGACTTGCGCTGGCATCTGATAGCCCACAAACAGATGGCCCTTGTTATTGAAGTTGTGCAGAATATTTTCTAGACTGCTCTTAAAAAAATGTGTCACACATTCCATCCTTAAAAGTTGGAACTTCAGCTACAGATGCCTCAGTTGTGAACTTAAAAGAATATTGGTCACTTGCATACCAAGAAAAGTTCTACCAATTTGATGCAGCAGATCTTTTTCATCCAACTTTTAAATCATGTTAGTAAATCTTACAGTATCAGCATATACGATTTAGATAGTGCTTATTGTAAGCAAAGATGTGCCATTGGAGGGAGCATGGGGGAGGGGGGGGGGGAATGGGTGTTCCCAGTGCTATTTCGCCGTTCTTCAACATTGCATTATTGAAAAATAGTGTTTCATTAAGTGTCACAACTAGAAGTTTGGATATCAATATGTAAATCTCAAAGTCTTAGGCAAGCTTCTATAGTATTTACTTTAATGGCAGACTTTTGTAGCTAATCCGGGCTCGGCATAGTTCGCTTACGTTTCATACCTGAATCTGTCATCACCAAGGAACGGACGATGCTTCTCGCTTGCAAATTTTTCGTGGAGAGGGACATTCTCACTGCGAGGGTGCAGACTGGATTCCCGGCACACAGTCAGCGTATGGCTAACATCCTGTGAAGGAATGTGTGCTCATTGAAAAACCAGCAGCTACTCATTTGAAAGTTAGATTTGCTTGATACTGACTCAACAGACTTCAAACATTTTTGTCATTGGAAGTCCTATGCAGTATGTCTTTGTGAGAAAGCTTTTGTTTTGGTCGGATTGAGAGCATTTGGCAAGATAAGTGGCACTTGTGAACTAGTTCTTTACCTTTTCTTAACAAAAGTGCTTTTATATTTCGTATTGTGTTGTCTATTTTTCTTTTTTCCTTCCAAAGTATCTGTATTTACTGAGAGAATTGTATTTGCCCTGTAGCTTCAAACCATCTTGTTCCCTAAAAGTCTCATTAAATTGACTCATTAAAGCATACCCATAGAGAGTTTTAAACACCATGCCCCACAGACCGCAGACTTTGTTTCATTCTTTTCTAATAAGTAAATTCCATTCCTTATATGGAAGTGTTAAGTAGAAATTTTGTTTTTGTTAAATGGAAGAGAAATCCCATTTTTAAAATCAATACTTATGTACATAAATAAATTTTGATAGATTATGTCAAAATAAGGCAAGATGGTGTCCTTCTTTTCAAAGGAATTAAGGATTATTTTGCAGGATCCAGAAGAGTGTGAGTTCTCACAAACGCCTGATCTCCTCTGACAATTTTTAATGAGGTTATTCTTTTAGGTTCATCTCTGGATTTCTAATCAACCCTTGGACTAGCGTTTACGTATTTGTATTGTTAAAAATGTTTTTTTTAATATCTGTGGCCAAGGAGGAGTGACTGATGTCTCTTGAATTGTATGCTGTAGCAAATCAATCTTAAACGTGATTGGTTTAGGACAAACTTAGCCTCCGTCTTTTGGTGTAGAAGAAATGTCACAACGTATCTCTGTATTCCTTCGAATGCCAAATTTTGTCACCAAAAGAAATCTGGTGAAGGATTGGAACAGTCCAAAAGGCAGCTGAAACAGTGTGATTTTTTTTTTACTTTATGGAGGTGTGGTAAAAAAGGGTAATATATTTGCTGCTCCTGGACTGTTGTAGACAAAGGAGACTTGATAGGATCGGCCCATTTATGTTTGAGTCTTTAACAGAGAATCCTTCAACAGGGATCTAAAAGGGGGAACCTAGATGGGTAGGAAAAGAAATACGGTGTTTCACTTTGCTCTAAAAGTGATTCTATACCTCACGATTTGCCTTGCTTCGCATACTACAGTGACTTCGTTCACCGCTCAGCCACCGTCACTCTTCCCTATGAAGGACTTCTGTCGTTTCGCGTTTGACTTATTTTGATTTATCGTACAGTTTATAGTTGTCATGGGAATTGATAACATAATGTAAACAGGATTAGACGGCGGGTTGTGTTGATCCCAACCTTCTTCGGAGAGGTTCACGTAGTCCCTGACATGCAAATAGAAATGTCTCACTTAAGTCATGAGGTCTTGTCATGTGTTTCGAGTGGTTAGTCTGCTTATTCCGTATTGAACACAGGCTTAGACCGTTGAATCTGTCTTCCCTCAAAATGGCAAATTCGTAGAGAGTCAGTAAAGGTTCGTGTATCAAAATTAATTGGTTAGACTACCAAAAGAGAAATTGTCACAATAGGTCTTTCATTTTATTAGCGCTGACGTAACACGTGGAGCTTTCGTGATGTTTCTGTTACAGTGCTCAATTCATTGGTCAGCCTGTACTTCGTATATTTGCTGTCAAGGAGTCACAGGATTTTATTTTTTTTTTGTGTTCACCTTTAATGATTCTTGCACCTCACAGGTATCATGAGTTGCACAATTATTGATGACGTCATTAACTTTGAGGGCTTTATCAGTTTTGATAGAATAAAAATTGTGTAGTTTTAAAACAGGTACGAGCCCTTTTAAGAGGGGATTTGAAGCTACAATATTGGGTTAAAATGAATTCAATCAAATAAAACAATGAAAGCTAAAGAAAATTGCGTTTCTGATGATTGGTTTCGATGATAATTATAATCTATGTAATCATGATGACGTATGTATGTATGTATGTATGTATGTATGTATGTATGTATGTATGTATGTATGTAACGTATACCTTGTAAACAGTATCTCAAGAAAGGAAGCTTGGATAAATGTCATTTGGTTTTGTGCATGTACCACACTGAGTACAAAACCCTTATTGGTTTTGGTGGAAATCAAAGGTCATTTGGGGTCAATGGGTCAAATAGTGGCACCTTGTCATACAATATCTCAAGAAGGAACGCTTCGATATTTTGTATTTATTATGCAGTATACTACATCAAATGAAAGAATCCTATTGCCTATGGTGGAGGTCAAAGGTCATTGGGTCCTCGGAAGTTAAAATACGAAAACTTGTCAACAATGTCTCGAGAAGGGAACGCTTTGACAGATTTCATATTTTTTACGCATGCGTACCACCTTAATTGCAAGTACCCGCTTGCTTTTGGTGGAAATCAAAGGTTATTTGAAGTAAACATCGGTCAAATAGTGGAAACTTTGTAAACACCACGATATCTCATGAAAAGAAGTTTCAAAATATGCCCATGTAAGTGTACCTCAATGAGTACAAGCACGCTATTTGCCTTTGGTGACATTCAAAGGTCATAAAGGGTCAACACGGGATAAATTTTGGAGAACCTTGTAAACACGATATATCAAGGAGGGAAGCTGACATTGATCTCGTATTTGTTGAGTAGATGTAGTGGTGTACCATATTAACCACAACAACGCACTTAATTCGGTGGTGGCCAATTTGGTCAATAAGGATCAGTTTGTGTGAACCATATACAAATGTCATCTCAAGATAGGAAGCTTGGACCTCACTTTTATTTAGTAGCTGGCCTATGCAGGTGTGCAACGTTGAGTCTTGATGCCTGTATAAGGTCAGCAGATGTGATTGCGTGTATAGCGGTTGTTACATTTCATGGGGAGAAAACAAAACAAACCGTCAAATCTTTTAAGGCTTGTGCTATTATCGTGTAATGTTTAACATTGCTTAATGTTAAACCTGTCAACGATACTGTGAGTTGGTTAATCTTTATCCACTGTTGTTTCTTTTGATACTGAGAATAGGGAATCTCCTAGTCCTGAAACTTCCTGGTTCCGTTCTTCTGGGTTTCAAGTCTTTAAAATTTTGTGAACACCGTATTTCGAGAATTCAAAGAATTGCCCGTGTTTCGAACTTGATACACTATTTTGTTGTCATCACGATCATGAATATCTTTTGGTCAATTCAATGAGTTGTCAACTCCCAAGGTCAAGGAACTTAAGGGCAAAATCTGAACCCACATAAGCTCATAGTTAAAGAAGTGAAAGTAGCCTGAAATGTAACGGACAGGTATTAAGGCTGTTCCTGAGTAGATGCCCCCTTTCCTTTGGCAAAGACCATCAGAGGTTACTGGAGCTCAGTAAAAGATGACTGTAAACATAAACACATCATCACAAGAAGAGAAAAGTTTATACACTTTGATAGTCCACGGAGAGTAGCTCCACCCTCCCCCCCCTCCCTCCCGAAGAGTGGAGTTTCCCATTAAGGTTGAAGGTCACATAAGGTTCAACAGTGATCCTTTAGCTTAGGAAACAGTCGGTTTTGGAGTATGCTACTCGGTGTATGCCAGTGTTGTAGTCAAGTCACTGCCAACATCAGAGTTCCAAAGCTGCATGTCCGAGTCCCTGAGACCAAAGTCCAAGACCGAGGCACCACATACGATGAAATCGATATCATGGGGCTTTTAATCATTTTTCTTAGTACCATTATTACACAAATAGTCACCTAAATACGTGACTCAGTAGCTCAAAGCTTCCAATACCTTCGAAAAGGTTTCGTGAGATGAAACTTATGTAATTGGCCATTTGATGAGCACTAAAGGGCACTAAAAATCCCCACCGAAATCCGTAAATATTCATCTTTTAGAGGGCAATTTCCCTTTCACCTGCAACATGAGCTAAACATGCATGTTTGTGTCATGACTTATCGAATATGGAAAATATTTGCATTTTTATTTATTTTTTGCAATCTTCATTTGCACACTTATTGCATTATTATCAACTGAGTTTGTCATGTAAGTTAACACTGTTCTCTCTAAAAAAAAAAAATAGTTACCGAAAATACTACAGTAGTTTCTAGTTACCATTGAAATATAACAACTGCTAAAATAAAATCTTTTATGCTGACCTTCATGAGGCCGATAGGCGTTACGTACTCAACATGCACACAAATATGTCCAATTTTCCTGTTTTTTTATTCCCCGTGTACATGATTTTCACAAAGTGTCCATTGCTGACCCAAATCCCCTCCACCGAATATGACAAACAATTAATGTACTCGATATGATACACCACACACGTATGTAACAAATGTGAGATCAGTACTGGCCTGTATAGCGCCTCTGTGTCTGCCGCCCTCACTAGGTGTAGTGATACGGAGGACGAAGAAAAAAAAATAGTCGTCGACGGAGTTGATCAATGCAAGCCTCGTTTCTTGGACCCGTTTGCATCGTTTTATCTTGATCAAAGAGTTAATAGGAAATAATGTGAAGGTGCATTGGGGTGGTAGTTCGACTATTACGTATGGATATTTTGATACAAGGACGGGCCAATGCTAGGTCGGGTAAGTCTCAGAGTTTTGGTAATGTGGTAATTTTAGAATTTATAAAGTCTCAGAGGGCGAGACCAAGACTCACATGTCTGAGTCTATAGCTACCGAGGTCTTCAATACAAGACCAGACCTACAAGTTCTACATCATTGATGCATGTTGGCATCCCTTGGTGAGTAGAATGTATTGATTCTCATCACGGCGAAATATCACCGGGGTCAAACAGCAGCCATTCTATATACGAAAGCGTGATCAGTGAAAAAGATGAGGTTTGTATAACTTTTCCCATTCGGGCTTATTCAAATGACGTGAGAGGGCCCTTGCTCCTCTGGTAATAAATGTAATGTGAATTTTGGGAAGGAATCTTGTTCCCACAACTCCTTTCGCAATTTGCAAAGAATCACCAATTCATTTGACTTTTAGTTCAAAAGAAAATGAAGAAGAAAAAACAAACAATTGGACAAACAGACTTACATATTGTAACTTAGTTTACAACGCGCACAGATCGAACACAGAACTTGTTGCATTGTCTGTCATACAGCATAACGAACTTTGTAAGATTACAGCGCCGCTATGCATTACAATTGCCAAAGATTTACGTTCTACCCCCCCCCCCCAAAAAAAAAAAACTGTTAGTTTGTTTCGAAAATTATCATGTGACATGTAGCTCATTCATCGAGAAATGATCATTTCAAGAGAAAATACTGCAGGAAAGACATCAATAACATCAAAATAAAGTGCACAGAATGACATACCGTAACATAAGATAATGTCTTTGTGATAAACATTCATGCCAGAACTTCAGACCTTCAGACGTACCCTATGTCATCGAAACGTCTCCTTGTAGTTTAATTGGTCCGTAAAATGTTGATCACGCGATGACTTTTTTTTTTATCTCCCTTGATAACGCGTTGTTTAAGTGGTAGGGTTAATAGATTATCTCTCATTTCGTTTATCTGAAGATAATAGCCTGTCCGGCATTACACTGGAAATAATTTATCTCATTTAAATTAAGAGAAGAGAGAGGGGAACAAGGAAACACGCCCGTCTCGATAAGCGAAGACATGTTGTTACGAAAACATCTTTCTCGCTCATTCAGGTCTCCGATGATCTCTGTATCTAAACATCAACACATTTGTAAAAGGTCAAACAAACCATCGCTCTCCCGTCTATAATGTCACATTAAACTTCTAAGTTACTATGTCATGAGCAATCTATGGTAGATCGAAGCACAGAGACGTCGAAATTTGTAAAACTCATTCGAGCGTGAAATTGTTATCGATGCAAAAAAATTGGCTTACGCCTTTATGAACATGGAAAACAACATGAGGAGAAAATTAAGCCATGGGTGAGATTCTAACCCAGTGCCTGTTGATCGGCGTAACCGATAATTAGGCTAGTCAAGACTTTGTATAGTATCAAGCGTAGTAGCAACTTAGTAACAAGCAGAAAAGAGAAAAAAAAAAACACCAGCCTATGCCCAATCTTCTCTTGACTATGTCAATCTTCTCCAGATGGTCAGACGAGTGACATTAAACATCAAAAATAAATCGAGAACGAGCATCATGACAGATAGGAAGTTACGAAAAGGCATGTGTTACTACAGTACGCACACACACACAAATATATATATATATATATACATATATTTATATATTTAATATGTGAAAATCCACGTATGCTCCATTTGATATAAATATAAATATGTTAACAAATATGACAATTTTGAAGCACAAAAATTTTTACAAGAAAAGGTGTATATTTCGGACGCGCCTGTGTCCTTCTTCAGCACAAACTACTAGGTGAAATATACACCTTTTCTACTAGGTGAAATATACACCTTTTCTTGTAAAAATTTTTGTGCTTCAAAATTGTCATATTTGTTAACATATTTATATTTATTTATATATTTATATCCTACATCACAAAGATGACAATGTTAAGAGCAAAATTGCGGCTTTAAAAATGTAATAATATGTAAATCTCAAATTGTCATTGGCACCCTTTAAGGTTTATAAAATCTCTATAGCAACTTCCATCATAAATTTGCCCACTATTCACTCGGGCACTTTTTACAGCGCTGTCATCACACCTGGTCCACTTTAAATGTAAAAATGAAATGCAAAGAAACATTACCAGGACAATAACTTTAGAAAATTGATTCCCGACAGTGATAAAAACATAACAATAGCAATGTCAAGAATGGAACTATTGTACCTCTGGCCCTCTCGTTTATTCTATTTTCATCGACACGGATTATATATAAACAAAATCATAACGAACCGTCTGCACGTTCCCGACAGTTTAATTCGTGCCTGTCGGCGAAGTAGTCTAAGCCTTCTAAGCCATTCTTTCGATGAAAGCAGAGCAACTCGATTCACACCTTTGTGTCATCTTACAAGCTTTTTATAGATTGTTAAAAAAGATTACACTGACAAAAAGATAAGACACATGCCAAGAATATTGTTGGACTCATTCCAGCAGTTTGTTTCATTTATTCAACACATTGGATTCATTAAATACCAGCTACCCGTGAGACCTCAGAGATGGTTTAATTTCCATCCTTTTTTTAAAGCAACCCCCTGATAAAAGTATAGAAGTAGGCTGCAGTATCTCAGATTCCCGATGAAATTTTATCAATCTATCGAAATAAAGCAGTAGGTTGGAAAGTACTTCCGGCTTTTCAGACGGCATACTTCTTTTAATCTTCATGTGAATCAATGCAGTCGTTCAATAAAATGATGGTGAAAGTGTATGTAACCATGGAAAGGCAAATCACGGATGCTCCCCACAGTGTGCAATAACAGCGGAATTCTTGTAATATGTTTTCATGTTAAATATTCTCACTTTCAATCAACAAAGAGTTCGTTCAATTGCTGTCGCCAAAAGGGTAAAACGAATCAGCAGAGGCGTGATTTTAAGTGGTAGCGACCTACCATGAAGTAGTAGCCATGTGAAATGACACAGTAGGTTATGTTAAAACGAAGAAGTAGCCATGTAAAACGAAGTAGTAGCGATGTAAAATGAGGCGCTTTTATTTCATTTTACATGGCTACTATTTCCTTTTTCACCCCTACTACTCCATGTTACATTGCTACTTATTCATTTTACAATGCCACGTTTTGGTTTGACACGTCTACTGTACTGTGTCATTTCACATCGCTACTACTTCATTGTACGCTGCCACCACTTAAAATCAAACCGCTACAGAATGCTTTACCCTCTTGGCGTTACATACTTTAATAAGGAAAAGTTTGACAAAGGCTTGGTTGTAGCAGCGATCTCCGTCACACATTTCCCTTGCTGGTATCGAATTCCACAAAGTATGTTACTGCCAGATGTGGCTGGGAAGGTACTGCGCACCCAAATGGACATAATTCAGTAGTTCAGTAGGAAAAGAATTTGTTCTTCGATCGATTTATTGCAAACATAGTGAATAAATCAATAATTTGGATTTCTAAATTGGGTATGCGTTTTAAAAAACAGGAGGGTAGGAGTGGAGTGTGTTGTTCCTTCCTTTTTTAAGGTTATTAGTTCTTGGTCTTGTACCCGACTACATTACAACTTACCAGGTCAATGTAGCGAGATCTTGAGGTTGACCGTCGACCGTGTTGCTAAAACACAATGTCATGATTATTCAACATGTAGATGATTTTAGGGCATTTTATGGGGCATTTGGCCCTTCTTTGCCCTTTAACTTGTTCAGTTGTACTCTATTTATGTTTGGGAAACATCTTAGTTAAAGCCAATTGCGGTTCAGTTTCTCTTTCAGTGATGCTCGTTTGATGAGTTGAATGATTCCACGTAATTGAATCAACTACTAGAAAATCACCAACCAACTTTCATCAGACATACGATGGAACTGTTGAACAGACACGCAGGAATAATTTACTCCTTTTGTCTGGCGTGATCACATGTGGTTCTCTCAAACAATGAGGTTAACCTCAGGGGCGCGCTTACGCACAAACAAAAAGGGGGAGGGGGTCAACACTTTTAATTGATTACATCAGGAGGCAGTTTTTACTCACCGAAAAGCGCTTCAATGCATTGACGTCACCAGTCTTTGTCATTAGGGGAGGGGGTGAAGGAAGGAACTTGGGCAAGCGGAGATAACTTCAGACCGGAGCGCCACCATCTGCTGGCGAGTAGCGTACAAGTTGGGACTGGCGATGGTTAATATATGTATACCCTTTTGAAATTGAGATATGTTAGTTCTCCATCTCAGATAAAGACTAAATACTCCGTTCACCAAATGGAAGAGTGAATAGTCACTCGGAAGTTAGAGAGTAATCGGCACAAACCAAAATGAATTACCGTGAACTCAGCGGAGGTCAAAGGTGCTGCAAAACAAGGTTTAATTTTCTACGGCATGTACGTGACGTTTGTACAGAGCAAATAACAAGGAGGTATGTTACATACATGGAAATGGTGGCATTTGTTTCGCGATAGGCGAAAAGGGAAAACACGCATATAGATTTAATACGAGACGAGGAATTTTGTGAGTTTTTCTTATGCCAGTGATCCATTGAGACAATTGTAGATCTCTGTTCGTGTGTGTCAAAAATCTTTCTCTCAGGGTTAAAAAAAGATGATTACAATCAGGCAGTGAGTGACGTTTCCTTCACAACAATACGGTAATTTATTATACCACCAATAGTCCGAGATGAAATATTTGTTTTGAAAACGTTTAAACAAACTGCTTCGATCAGTAAAATATGATTCTTGCAAAATTGATTTATTATTTATGATCATTCACTTAAATAACGAGCATGAGCTTTCCACCACCAGATACAGATGGATGAGCTCTTTCCTCGCAACCCGTCGAATCCTACGCCTAAGATTGTGCATTTTTCGTATTCATGCCGTTCTCCTATGTCCTTGTCGAAGAAGCCACTGGAACCGATTTCAACAGAGACTGATTTACACCTACACACACCCATCCACCCACACACATACATACACATACCCCAGTTACTGAGTATTTGCACAAGTAGCACCATGGTGAAGCTACACCATAGTATACTGTGACCATCTGTTATTGTAAGCCTAGCCTAAAATTGACACGTCTTCGGAAGAGAAGGCCTAACATTAACACTCCCTTTTATAAGGAAGAGAAAATAGAGAGCAAACATTGACAAGCTATGTTTTTGTTGGTTTGATTACATACTGCTGACACAGGCGATCAACTTGTTGTTTTTTTTCCTGAAGTGTGTATTGTATATGCGTTACATCTTTAATGTAAACTATATACTTGCAGGAACAAATACTTGTTGAAGGTTCGGAAATAACCGCAACAGGAGGTGACGACATAGGGTGTAACCTACTTATGCAGGTGACTTCGGAATAGGCCGACAGCTTCTATCAAAGGAGTCAGCTCACTGTATAGGCCTATGCCACAATCGCTTGGAAGAGTATACTATATAATACAGTTTCCATGCACATGGACTTAGTCCCCCCCCCCCGCTATCCATGCGATGAGGGGTGCGTAGGCTTAAGTCACAATCACCCTTACTTCCAGAATCAAGATGATTCCACATGTTCCTTACAAATTTCTACTTTCAAGGCATTAGATTTCTGATTATGTGAAAGTGATGGTGAATGTATGCTTTACATTCCTCAAACCTGCAGGTGAAAGCACATTTTTATACATTTCCATGTGACAAGAGCAAATCTGACTAAAATCTAGTGTAAATATCGCCACCTGTACAAGAAATGCCTAAAGGATCTTCTGTGACAAACATGAATAACAACCTCGTTTTATGACAACGTGACTTCCTATACAAGATCAGAAAAAAGAGAGAAAAAAAAAGGGGGGGGGGGGGGTTATATTAACCCTGTTCTTCTTTTGTAACAATTCTTAGTCACTTTGGTCGGTTGTTTGCTTTCTTACATGAGACCTTGAACAACGACGTCCGGCCGTGCAGCGTGTTTATCGATTGGGTTCTTGACACTTTTGGGGGGGGGGAACTAAGACTATTTATCAAAGGAAATAGTTTACTCTAAAACAGGAACACTTTGATATCATTGCGGAAGAAGTTGGTAAAACCTACATTGAGTACTTCATATATTAGTAATTAGAAAAGATTGTCTCTTCACTTAACTACTAATTAAGGCATTGTTTTTAATCATTAAGAGAAGACTCGTAATTAGTATCTTAGTCGCATCAGCTTCCTTCGACTGACAGGAACTCCGTTAAATACATCGACGCGCTGGAAAATTTTCTTCTGTTAATGAGCGCAACCGCCCAATTTTATCCGCCGCAGTTAAGCGCCGTTTGTGTTTGATTTTGTAGAAAGATTAAGTTTTGTTATGAAAATGATCGGAACAAGACTGACGTATTGTGAAAAGACCGATGTTGGCCCAGTCTCTGGAAATCAAAGTAGTCATCAGGAGGTAAGGTGGTGTCGTGGTAGGAAGGGTGATGGGGGGGGGGGGAGGTCTTTCGAAGACGCAGATTTGACATTGGTACCTGGCTTTCACACTTTTCTGTTCATTGCTACACCAACGATTTATGGACGTAATTTAAGACATAAGGCATTTGTTTTACAGAAAAAAGTCATATTTTTAAAAGAAATAATTTGGACAGGAATTGCTAAAAGCTTATTTCTTTGCATGAGATGTTGGTGTATTTAATCGCCTTTTATCCCTTCAACATGATGTCACGGTGGACACTGGGAATGAAAAAAATCCCTGCAAAGAGTTGGAAAGGTTAGGAGGAAATGAGGGCGTGTGAGGGGGGAGGGGGCTGCTGTCCACTCATCGAAGAACAGTGAGTGGCGTTGACCAAACTTGTTTAATGTATCACACTCGCAAAGTGTGAACACTTACCTTGAACTGTCCCAGGGCCTATACCCAATATACAATCTGTAACATCCCCCTTAACTGAATGTAATGTTGGAGTTGGTTGTGGTACATGGTACCTGATGAAAATTTCAATCACATTCACATATATACATACAAGTGTATCACAACTGTCTCCTCGTACAAAACCAAAAAAAATAATATCATTACTTGTTACCCGTAGAAAGATTGCGGTCACTGCAGACGAGAGTGGTTAGTAAGTTTACATCTAAGTATATAAAGAAACCACAACAATTGTTTGACAAAAGTATCGTTTCAAATGAAATGTGATCTTAGATTTACGGCATTATTTGGGTCTCTTTTATGCAGGTCTAACCTCACTAAATTAGAGCCAAATTTTTCGTTTCACCCAATACTTTTGTTACACGACTGGGAACAATATCGTACAGGACTGAAACGCCGAAGTAAGTTAACAATCCACTTTAATATCATTAAATTCTTAAATTTTCATCGATTTTTTTTTGAACGACAGCCGTGCATCATGGGAAAATTATACAGTTCAAAGACTTTATATGGTTAACTTGGCAGATACGTGAATACAAGATAATACATTGCACTGCAGGAAAGACTATGCCATTGTAGTTTAGGAAATACTCCTGTAGAACATTGAAAAGGAAGTTGAAAATCCTATCAAATGCGAGTTATTGACAGGAGTCGACCACTTCAGTGACACCTTCTTGCCTGTCCTGGATTACAAAAAGGTTATTGACCACTAACACAATAACGATGTGTTATTACACGTGGGGTTTACGTCCTTCATATCGAATATCAACTGCAATGTACTTAGACGGGAGCCATGGTAACATGTCATTCATCGGCATAAATATCGGATCAGCACGAGATTAAAATAATGTTTGTTTAATATACATGCGTCAAGTTGATAGTATTGATAAAAGGAATATCTGACCTCCGCAGGTAATTAAAGAGCGCCTCTCGTTTACGAGTTCCACAAAGAAAAGTAAAAGAGGTATAGGTCTAGCGCTTTGCCTGTTTTCGGCCAAGTTAGGGATACGACTGAGTATGGCGATCTGATTTTGAATTGTCTTTGTATGAATGATTGAATAGAAAAGTGATAAGACATTGCTAGGCGAGAATGGTTTTGTGATTGAATTAGTGCTCGAGAGAAATCACAATACTAAAATGGGTTGGGTATTTATAGTAGCCAACATTTTACCTATCTCTCTTTCAGGGACCCACCCCTTCCCAAATGCATGTTCGCTGTGTGAAAAGAGGGGCATTGCTCACGCACAGAGTCATGTAAGTTCGGAGCGAGGTAAATTCAAAGTTTTTGCATAGTGTCCACAAAGGATACAGATGCTATAAATGGTCATCTGAAAATTCAATCTGGATGGGGGGGGGGGGGGGTGTAGTAAAGATAACAGAGGCACATCTTTAAGGTACAGACTCATCTGATTGGATGATATAATTCAACGGAAGGGAACCAGTGTACGGAAATCGGTTCAAGTAATGGAATGCTTACACGTTACGACGTACACTTGAAAATTGCCAGTCAGTGTCCATTCAGGCAACTTGTTGATCTTGGTCACAGTCTCTTAAACCAAATATATCAAATTTCAAGTGGTGTTTTCTGTCGATTAGTATTTGAGTTGGCACAGGCTGATCAATACTGCTTTCATTAAGTCAGTATTATACTCATCATTCTTGCACACTACTGGTTTATTTCTTTGTCTCATCGTTTAAGGAAATCTGGACAGATCTTCCCACGGCTAATTTGTCCGTCACTGAGCTATCTTTAGTCATCTCATTATAGACACAAGTTCGTGACATGTAGGAGAAGATGTGATCGGGGGGGGGGGGGGAGGCACTTCAAGCGATAGGATTGCTAACAGAGAACAGACACTAGCTCTCATGTCTAGTCTGCTTGAGAAATCTGGTCGTATGAATGTGCTATACATTATCAAGTTTCTCTTATCCTGATGACATTGTCCTATTACTCAGACTTTTGCAAAGCCTTAAGTAAACTTTACCAGTCATTTTTTTCCTCTGCATGCGTTTCTGGCTTCTCCCCCACCCCCTCGTCCTTCTCCTCTTCACAGAAGCATTCATCCGTCCTCTCTGACAGGGGTCTGCAGTCGAGAGGGGGGGGGGGGGGTAGTTAGGGCTGGGGAGGGGTTTTTAGCCCCCTTAAATTGTTTTGCCCCTTAGACCTTTATGGATAACAAACAAAAAAATCAACATTAAGCCACATGTGCCGGTGAGGTCGGCGCCCCATTAAGTTGGTCCCAGGCTAGGAATCTCACATCTCTCGGCTCTCATCTTGTAATGTCAAGTCCTATCACAGTCCTGACCGTCCTGAAATATAGTTATTATTTTATAATCATCGTTATTGACTTTTCAAAGTCCCCTCCCCCCCCCCCAAAAAAAATACCAACAATGCACGTAAAAAGTGTAGCACGCATCCTTTAAAGAGGCTCATTGAGTTGTTTTGTGAAATTCACTCAATTTTTCTAAACCGGTCAAGTTTCCTTCACATACTAATGACAAACAGGTCAAACTAAAAGGATCCCAAAGTTTTACATACGTTGGAACATTAATGAGTGAGTAACCAACGATTAAATTTGGTTTTTGAAACTTTGTGACCAGACATTTTCCAATTAGTACATTCACATGCACACAATCAGAGCAAGTAACGGTAAAAAATTCGAAAAAATTGAGTTTTCATATAACTATTGGATGTGAAACTTGATTAATTATGCTAATTGTGAGTATTGTCGTGTGTTTGTATACTTCAAAATCACTGCAATCTTTACTGATATCAACTCAATGAGCCCCTTTAAATGTGTCAGTTGTAGGTTTGTTCACAAGATTGTCACGTGCATCTGGCATTTTCGATGAAATAACTTTTATTTTCAGCTGATTATGTACCTACAGCTGTCAAAGACCGGTCTGCGGTCCATCGCCTGTCAGCGTGACAGCTTTGATAGTCGAGACCATTTTCGTTCAGTCAACACCAAATGCCAAATTAAGACACGTGTGATGAAATGTGAAACCTAGAATGTCTATCAGAACTACTGGTGGTCATCGGATGTACCAGACAATTTTAGTCAGCAAACACTATAGTTCTGTTTTTTTCTTTCTATTTTTTTTTTCTAGAACCGCGGAAATAAAAAATTGCCTCTGTGATCAAGGCCATCTTAAATTAATACACAACATGGAAGGATCAGAGGGCAATGTTTAATGTTATTACCAGAAATCTGAAAGAAATATTCACATTTCAAGAATTCCTCTCAGCAAGGAGTCAAAGACGAAAAAACAGCAAAAAAAAAAAAAAAACAGGTTCAACCTTCAATGTCAATCGATGGCCGGTACTACTTGTCGAAAATTTGAATACCTCTGAAGTTTGAGGTTTGCCCATGAAACGAGACTACTGCAATTATAACGTCATAGTTTTCAAGTTACTGATTTCCTACTTATATGCTATTAAAATGAGTCGGATATACTGTTCGTTATACTTCTAAGTGACATGAAGCAACACTCATATTTCAAGTTTTCTCAAAAATGATTTACTCATGATTTCCACAGGATCATTCATGCGTAACTGTGTATTATAGTGATACATATATACAGAATGTTCGCTTATAACGAGTGCTTCATGAAAGTCAGTCATGGGTAAAATTAAGTCACATCTTCCTCCTTTAAATTTACTGAAGTGCCACATAATGAAATTATATCGATGTGATGGGCAAATGGATCGCCTATACTGGCCTTTCCCCTTATACAAGCTGAATGATTTTTTATCTGTTTCAGAAGGTGATCAGGTGCAAAATGGTGCTAAATTTGCACACTTTTCAAAGACAATTTTTCCAACGAAACGGTCAAGGTCTGGTAAATTATCTCAATTTTGAGGGAAACCTTTGAAATAGAATAAGTTTCTTTATATTTTTTTAAGGCTTTTCCAGCAATATTTCGTGTAAGTCACTCCAGTTCACGCCGCGCACCAAGGAAGAACATGCCTTGCCATTTTAGGGCTTTGGCCCTCTACACTCTTTATAAGTGCAACCGTGATTAAATTTAGTAATTGCGCTGGATCAAGTAGCTGTGGTTAAGTTTCCCACTCCATTTTGATCAAGGTATAGCTACATCATTATGTTTGCCTATCGATGTTCATCTGTGTGCAAGTCCATCATATGTAAGACCGTCGATCATACAACCACTGACCTGCGTAAACAGTTGGGAGACTCCATCCCCCCATTTCTCCTTACCCGCCTTTCCCCGCCACCGTTCCTCATAAGCTTCAATTGCTAATGTTCCCCTGCCTACTTCTGGTAGGCTGACAGTTATCGTGTTCTCCAAGTTGGTCCATGCATGTCACGGGCATATGCATCCCGTGAAGACAGTGAGGGGAACAACGTAAAGTTACTTTCTTTTGTCCTCGTCGGGGCTGCACCACCAGACCCCGTTAATTTACTTCTAACTGTCAGGAAAGCAAATAGCGGGTCACTCGTTCTCAAACCCTTAAATCTATCTATAGTACCGTCTTGTCAATCATTTCTCATTTCAACTAGTGTTTTCTGCTGCGTCAACTTCTACAGCCTTCATGGTCTTCATAGCCTAACGACAAGACTTTTGTGCAATGCGTACGTGTTTTAGGCCCTCAGCATTGTGTTCCTCTCTCCTCCAGTTTTTCAAGTGTGTGTACTTGGAGGGAAATGAGCCACCTGAAGCCCAGGTGTGGTCGGATGGGACCGACCCCTCTTGGTTTCGGTTGCATTCTATAGAGTGTGAAGTAGCACTCATCTGTTTTGATGCTGTCCGTTAATTGTCCACAAAAAAGGATAAAATTATTCAATAGCTAACGTACTTAACTGTTTAATATGAGGTGTCATGAAGGGCTGCGACTGAATTTATTTACGGTTTCATCGTGTAACCAGATTAGCGGTCCAAAAGTAAATGCTAAATCACACATGCAGTTACCTGGTACTACCCTTTATATGGAATGGATATACTGCCACGTAGAAGCAGGCATGGTGTTTGCTGAACGTATGTCACTCATTAAAACTATACCCCCTTTCTCTGCTGATTGCAAGCTTTGGTAGGTCCAAACATCCCCCTGTCATTGTCCCACTGTCCCTGTCATCCCCCTTTGGCTTTGGAACCTTCCTGCGTACACAAAGAGCACACCCACTAAATTTTCTTAAGTATTGCGATCCCTCAAACGTTTCGGTGCCACAATAAGTCGCCAGGAGGAACTAATTCCCTCTCTGGAAGAACTAATAATTTCATGCGTTAACTGCGATGGGTGGGAGGACTGACTCTTCATGGACCACAAGTGGAAGATCGCAGTAACGCGCAAGCACAGTTCTTGACGAAATTAATGAATGAAAAGGTTCGGTGGTATCATCTTGCTAAGTCCCCCTCTGTAGGAAGGTATAGTCTAGTCTACACCAGTTGACCTTTCACCGCCTTACTTTTAAAATTGATTTAGAAAGACAGTTATTTACAATCCTATCAGGCCCATGAAAACCCATTGTTTATCTTTAATCTGTAATCACTGATCAATATTTTCATATTACGGATTATAAATCTGTAATAACAGATTATTTATCTGTAATCACCCCTTATTAATCTGTAATCTCTTCTATCTTACAGATTATTAATCAACAGATTAACTTTTCTTTTTCTTTCATAGCAATAAATGGAGTTTTGTTTCCTCGACTTCCAGGCAGGAAAGAACGATATGGCTATTTTTTTTTTTTTTCGAGATTTACAATCAAGTGCACTGAGAGTGTTCGAAAAAGCATGTGGATAATAATACCAACATCGTAAGTCATCCAGCTAGTGAGCCTGTCGAAATGAAAAAAACGTGTGTGGTGGGTTTTTTTAGACTTGGGGATAATAGGCATCGTTACTTAAAAGACATGAAACATACCGCAATCCCTCTGCACCCTTCAATTGAAATAGGATTACGTTTGGGATATCTTACAAGTGAAGAGGCTTGGAGCTGAATTCCAGTGACTTGTAGATTCAGTTTAAAAAAAAAAAAGCGAAACTAGCTATTAACCTATTGTGATCTTAGAGTGCTCTCATAGCTGCCCCAGGTGAATTTCATCATGGAACTCACATTCTATGAGAGTTTAGTACATTGAGATATTTGGTTTTGAAAGGTTTCGAATAAGAATATTGTTACTGTCTTTTTTGTATAGCTGACCTCTCACGGTGGCAACTTCTTAACAAACAATGTTTGTACGTGTGTTTATCCGTCTGTCTGTACCTGTCTATATGTGTTGGTACGTATGTGACGCTTTCGACAATCCTGTCAGTTAAGGGATATCAAAACGTTACAGATTTTACATTGTTACAGAAAATAAAATAAAGAAATGCAAAAGAAATACAGAAATGTCCTGGTAATGAGTTTCCAGACAATTTCTGTACTTCTTATTAATTCTAAATCTGAATGCAGACATTTCTTACAGTGAATGTAGTTTTGGTTTGGAAGATCGTGAATTCAGGGAAATTCTTTTAATAAAGCCTAATTTTAATTTCGATACATTTCGATTTTTTTTATTACAATTTTGATTTCAATAATGCGTTGGCATGCGTTATTCGACATCCATGAATATATATCTCAGTGATTGTGCCAATATTGTATATTGTCAATATATTATTTGCCAAATATTGGATTCAGTCACTGACCTCTCTGGTATAGAGAAGTAGGCCTAGCCAACAGCAACGAAATATGAAGTTCAAGTTAATTGGAAGTCGCGATGTTTCAGTCCCAGACGGAGCTTGTATTGAGGAAAACCTATAACCACCAATAAGTAAAGATGAAGATAAACAATATGTGAGCTTGGGGAGTCTTCTAACCTACTCAGGTGTGACTTCTTAGCTTTTTATTAGAATAATTTCTCTCTGAAATACGAATATCGAATTTTATTTGTCTCATGAAATTGCAAATATCACCTTCGTTAGTAGCATAGCCGTTTCCCTGACCATCATGGCTTTTTAAAAATTCTTTTCACCAACGTCTACAGGTCTTTTGTCCTAAAAATCATTCGACTTTGTTACGTTTTTGTTTGAGAAACATCAGATTACAAAATTTTTGGCCATTCAAATTCAATGACAAACTCAGATTGGGGACCGAGTTGGATTGTCAATTTATTTCAAACCATGATGTAGATTACAAACAGTCAGCTAAATAATATCCTCAGAGTTGAGCTTTATTATCATATTTCAGTCGTATTTCAAGACATCATCATTGGCAGAAAGACCAATATTACTTCCACTTTCAATTTTTTTTTTAACCATTTGCAAAGTATTTTAGATAAGGCTACACAGAGCACATTCTAGTAACATTAACGTTGTTTTCGTCATGGCATTCGTCGTGTTGTTTTAGATGTTCGGTTAACATTGGAAAGTTGGAAGTCCGACCGGTGGGCCTTCTGCAGATCCCCAGGGGTTCGTAAGTATACGGAGGTATTGAACGCCAAGGATGTTATATATCATGTATGGTAGCGAACCAACATGACTGTATAGGCCTATAGTATCTCAAAGGAGATAGTTTACTAGTTTAACATAAAAGTGAAACACGGGAATCCAATCGCCTCTTGACCTTGTTTCCATCTAGCCAGTATCATCTTTTCGCTTGTGTAATGAGTTGCACAACAATCCTAGAAGTATTGTATTCGTGAAGATGTTTTAGAAAGTTGAGAGTTCTTTTTTTCAGAATCCACTGGCGAAACTTTACAACCAGGTCCTTGAGGGGTCACTGTTGGCATCAAGGAGACCACAAGGTCCCGATTTTTGCTAAGCTGGCAGGAGACCCCCCCCAAATGTTATTAACATAGTGTGTAAAGTCATGGTGCAAGTTAATACCTATGCAAGTGCATTATGTGTTGAATGCTCTTGGCGAAGTCGTAGCCTTACTGCATCATTCATGAAACTGACATCTTTATACTCTTCCACGTCAATAATCCACCAGGCAGTTTTCAGTTTATGCTGTGCGGAGACCGCGAGTAAGGGGGACAGGTTAAATTTTTGGGGCAAGTTTATTTGATCAGGATTTTAGCACCTTCCACGTGTAACATGTAAAGATTAAAATAACGTCAGTGACCTCCACAGAACTCCAAGTGCATATGCAATCCAGTTAATCACATGTTCGACTTAAACGATGCCAAAGTTTATAATATGAAATATCACCGACGAAAGTATAGGCTATTAAACTTTCACAGACAACAGAAATCTTTAGTGTAAATATAGAATTGTCGCGGGAGATTTCCTTGAATGTCTGTGTATGTGTTTTGTTTTGCTTTTTTTTTAGTTTAATAGAGTTGGTTCAGTTGGTAAAATACTCTCCCAGAGAGCAAAGAGCTCGTCTTTTTACATAAACACTTCACCCTTCCTTTGAAATGGAAAGTCAAGTTTTCTTTATCATGTTTGTACAAGTTCTCAAGGAAGGCCGACTTAAACATGTTTGCTCGTCGTTTCACCGAATACGTGATCACATCACTCATGAACTACACGCAGCAGGCTATGACATAAATCTAGTGCTGATCTCCTCCTCAGTCATACAACCACCTCGCGCAGTGAAGATGGACTGTCGTCTGAAAACAACATCTGAAGGCGGAGGCAGAATGTTATTTATGTAAATCAGTCTGTCATGTATGTTTGAGGGTCATTCAGAAAGGCACAGCATACATGCTAATACACCACATAAACGTATCTGCACAACACTGGACACAATTTATTACACACACTTTGCTAACATGTAGCCAATGGCAACCATGCAAATAACACACAATACATATCACAAACAAAGACATACTAACTCATACATATTCTTTACAGGCGTACATAATAAAGTCCGTACACTCTTCTGTGGCTATATATATATATAGATATATATAGCCGCACAAGAGTGTTCTATCAATGGTAGTGTTTGGAGATGTGTTGTTGGCATGTCGTGCTCTGGGGATTAAGGGACGATAATCGAAAGCATCTTGGTAGTTTACATTCATACCAAAATACTGAAGGGGTTAAAGGAATGCGATATGTGCAGAGACACTGGCAACAACAACTAGAAGATCACATTCCTAAATGTGACGGAATGTGTGGCTGACATCCCTGTTTGAAGGAGTTTTTATTTCTTTTAGCATAGGCTAGGTGTCGTCTATAATGATAGACAACGGGCAAATACGTAACATGTCAAAACAAATTTCCTTGTCTGTGAATCATTGGCCTTCATGAGATTTGTCGTTCCCTGTTATTACTTTTCATTGTCTCAGGGAGCTGATTGTCTCAGGTTTTCGCCAGAGTATCAGTAATGAGGCCTTTAAGTTGGATGTGGATGTAAACATGCTCACCATCAAGCAAAACAGATCACATGGTACATTCAACGTCACGTGTACGACTCCCAAAGAGAAACAAATTAACAATACTGTGATAAAATGTATCGTTTTAACGTGGTTAACTTAAGATGACATTTTGCAGTAAATCTCAGCACTAATTTTCGCAACATTTCCCAGAAGAAAAAGGTCGGATGGTGTTACGTAAATTAACTTTGGGATTAAAGTTCATTTGCCCATCACGTCTCAATGATGGTAAATTTATACACTCGGACGGAGATGAAAATTGGTTTGACAGAATGTGAAAAGTACGGAATTCATATGATGCCAGAGTATATAGAAGTTCAAATAAAACAATTGGAAGAAGTTCCATAACAAGTCTGTGGTATACGGTGATGCTGGCGTTGGAAGGATAATCGAAAGAAGCATTGTAGCTAACTTCACGAAAAACACACACTAGGTAAAGGTTATAAACAGAAACTGACTTTGAAAGAGACCATTATTTTGCAAAAGTAAAAAAAAAATATTTCATTTGGCATATCAAGTCGGTGGACACGAGACAACATTTTCTTCTATTTTGATAAAAACTGAGTGGTTTTACAAAGTCTCCATTTAGTGAAAGGTTATTTTACGAGGTGTTGGAAACACATTTGCAGACCTTTTTATAGCACTATTCTCAATTTTTTTTGGCAAATAGTTTTCATGATTGTAGTCTTTTGATAGTTTCTAAATGTTGGAATATTATGCTTGAAAAACCTCTTTTAGTTCGTTAGCATTCAAAACCCCATGACGTCACGAAACGTGATGCCTTAAATATAAGGGAAGGAAGCTCTTTTTGGGTGGTTGCAGGCAGAATGAAAATAAGCCAGTTAAGAGGAAGTAATAATAAAAAACTTCTTTGTGCATATATAGAAAAGGATTCACTTGTTAATCGTTAGGTACAGGTGCAGGCCTAGCCCTTAAATCTCAAGCTAAAATGCATACAATTTTGAAGTTTAGAGTTGGTTTCTGATTTTTGTTAGTTTAAGGGTCAAAATATAGCTTTACAAAGCCATTTTGAATGAATAAAATCACATGTTTTCTGATAGCTTCACTGGACCTCCGGTCAAGTACTCTGCTTGAGGGAAACATTCAATGTGTAACTATGGACCCCCCCCCCATTAAAACATCTCCATGGGAACCACATAAAGGCCCATCGTTGTGAGATTAATGTAAGTTACGTATATTACCCAAGGTAGCAATTTAATCAGCATACACGTGATCACAAACTTAAAAAGACCTGTCCGAAACAACGCCCCTGCATGGATGAGGACTCATACTAGTTTATTATGACGGAACCCTGGAATAACTTCGTCGGCTGTTTTTGTCATTCCTCGGTAGAAGTCTGTCGCATAATTTGACGTATCGATGCAACGAAATGTCAACGGTTCTTTCCCAGAAAATGAACTGAAGGGATGGTGTACGAAAATCTCCGCGGTAAACAGATTAAGGGTTACTCAGTCAACTTGGGGTCTTCAAGTTAGCCCACCGCTCTCTTCTTACATCCGGGTTTTCAGTTAAAGTTGGAACTGGAATTTTTTTACTCTTTTGGCTCTGATGTTGATCGATGTTAATGTCGACGTTGATACAAGCCTGGAAAATAAAAAAGAAGATGAAGAAGAAGAAGAAAAGGAAGAAATGGAGGATGGAGAAAAAGGAAGACTTGATTAATAACAAAGTATAACGTTTGTTTTAGCAGAATGTCGCCTAATCCTGTATAACGTGGCAATGTATAGGAGATTCGATACTTGCAAACGATGTTCAGAAAAGATTAAATACGAACAAAATAATAATGAAATAAAAAAGTCGTGCAACTAAACTCTTCATTGGCGAATTTATGGCCAAGAATTAGGACGTTATATGGAGATGAAAATATTTTTGGAGACATTTAATCAAAACAAGCGATACAAATGCATGGCAAGAACTAGTTTTCATGAAAGGGAGCAATTTAGAGAATGTCTTAACTGTAAGGCAAGAACTTGAGGGTCCAGAAAACGGAATTACCGTAAGTTACAGTAGACCAGATGATTGATCAATGATAGAAACTGTAATACAAGCTCTTTGTGATTTCGTGAATGAGGTAATTACAGTCCAGATGAGTATGTCGACCTTTCATTCGCCGTTGCGTCGTCTATGATTCCCGTAATCACTCAATTATAGAATGGCTTGGCATTGTATCAAGGGCTCTCTTGCGGTCCACACCAGGACTACCAATCCACGTTCAAAGAAACCTGTAGTGGCATGGCCAATGTGGAGAAATTCTGGTGAGATACTTCATATAAATAAGCCAACCACAAAAATAGAATAGCGCAGAAAACAGTTGATGAGTGCAGCATGGAGTAATGTGAACAAGGAGATGGCGTGAATAGAAGGATTAGTGATGTTACCACATGGGCTGTGACATGTTACCTTTGATTCAACTGCACAAATATGTACATTTACAGATCTGTATTGGTTCTGGCTAGAATGTCAGACTTTTAGTGAAAAAAAAAAAAGATGAGTCAGAGCGATTTTTACCGGACACTATGCTGAAACGTCCTTTTGGCCGATAAATATCACCGCTGCATGGTCCCAGCAGGTTTTCATGTCTTTAGCGCATACTTTAGTTTAAAGTTTGTGGCAGATCTGAAACCACTTTTTGTTTTTGTCATATTGTGATTTCGCGAAATCGATATGAACACAAATCACACACATAAAACTATAGTTAGAATCATAATGAGCGCAGTGTACGTTGCCGAAGTGTAGGTATACGTACGCATGATTTGCTCAGCGATGACCGTCATGGTTCGGCGCTGCGTAGCTGTCAAAGAGTTAGAAAATGAGCTATAGATCCTTCAAATAAATGGAAATAATTATTCAATTTCGCATTTGGGAAGTATTTGTTTACAGTTGTTTGACGTTTGCAGCTAGTCCTGTTGAGATCTTTTAGTTGATGTTTGACGTGTCGTTACATACGAGAAATCATAAGCTAGAACCCTCGATGAGGAAGACTTTCCCCTACATTTTAACCAATGAAAATCAGTCATTTACACACGTGGCCCAACCAGACAACCATTCCCTTCCTAGTGCTTCCTGTTCCTGAAACTTTGTAGAATGATGCATTAAAAGTAGATTTATCTGTAAATGAATAATCACAAATTCATGAGCTGAGATCTCCACCTTATCCTCACAGAATTATGATTCTGAGCTAAACTTATGTCTATAGAAGACCTTTCCTGCATGATAAAACATGATGGGATATCCAGAGAAAGCATAATGTTTACAGTGTGTCGTCTTTTATTATACATTGAACATAACATGTACAGTTATCTTACTTATAGGAGGGCACTCATCTCTTCTTTAAATAAGAGACATCGATGCTAAGCTACTTAACTTTTCAATATTAGGAAAAAGCCACAAAAGTGAAACCTTCTTATCTAATTTTCGTTTGTGTGGACTCGCCTGGAATAGGATCCGAATCCAGTAATTGCAGCCTATTCCGGGCCAATTCCGATTCCATGACCTACCGTTCCGGGCCAATTCCTACGGTCCAGGAAAAAGTGGACTCGAGGCAGGAATTGAGTCCGAGTCTGGATTCAGGCGTTACAGCCTGGTAATTTGAACACAAAACAACACGAATATCTTATTTTTGCATATAGTATACTTTGCTCTTCGTGACTTTCAGTTTGAAGTGAACAACATTAGGATGATATCGGTAATACATCTCATAGTGTAAAGGTTTCAAGTCCAGAGAGCCCCCAAACCCCCATTGACTGCTGCCGTAGGCGCTCAATGTTATCCTGCATGGTAACGCTCCTCTTTCACTGACGTCAGATTCAGGTGGGTTTGTTCAGCTTTATTGCACTCACAGACCTGACTCGAAGGACAGTCCCTCCGATATTCAACGAGGTGGGTCCGGTCGATGACTGGACCATTCACCGATCGGCGAGAGGTGCCACTGGTCGTGCCTCTACCGTTGGATTTCTTTGGTACTAAGCGTAAATTAACTGAACAGCCTTTATCGATTTTGATTGTAGCGAGACTTCGTCGATGAAAGCAAAGGCCATTTAATGGCCGACAATTATTTTCGGGCTAACCCATCATGCGAAGCAAAAGAATAGACACTTGGCCGGCCTGGGCACTATTTGTTCTTGTGTGTCTCACCGTAAGGGTCTTCCATTAACTTGCACATTAGGTCCAGTGTAAACATAGAAACAAACATTTGAAGATAAAGACCGGGGTCACTCATACATCAACAGAAGTGTCACAGAATAAAGAAAGGCCGCCTGTAATTTTCGACCGAGGAAACATGGCAACCGAAGGACGAGACACTTAAAAGGTAAAGTTTAAACGATTACAACGACTACAGAATTGAAGCCAATAAAATGTCATGTTACTCAAAACGTTCTCAAACTTTGCTTAGTCAATTATCAAGACAGATATTTTTGGTGAATTCTGTCTGGTGACGGAATTCACGAGCTTCTTCGTTGGCAATTCATGCATTCACTGTGGTAGGCTATGTGGGGTATTGCAGAACTTCGTACATTACAGTCACTAAAATACGTAATTTCACACTAACACAAAAGAGTAATTTTAATGAAATTCACGGTCCAAAATTGAACGTGAAATACGTTACGGTAGGGGAAATATGTGTTCAAGGAATAATGCAGACATACCTAGGTCTAACTGTACACCAATGACTCCAAAAAGTGATAAACAATTACATTTTATTTTATGTGGAAAGCCGAACAATATATTTTGTAAGTGAATATTGTGACTTATGTACTGTATATAAGTCACTCTACTGAGTTTTTTTTTTACTTTAATTTTCTTAAAGTCATTATTCCGTTAGCTCGAGAACATTAAAATTTATTGCGCGAAACACTCCCATCAAACCAGGTAGCTTTCTTCCAGCTCCCTGATCAAACATAGCAATTGGGTATGATAGCAAGAGCCCCGCATAGGCCTACATTAGGCGTTACATTTCACGGAGGCAATTGCGAACCATCCACACGGAATCCGGAGACCGTCCAAACTTATACGCGGGGAATAGTCCATCCTAGTTGCCTGTGATGTATTCTTTTATATGAACAGTATGACTTCACAATTTATTACTGTCGGGATTGTTGATATGCCTTTTCATCCCAAATTGGTTTTTATTATAATGAAATTTTAACGTAACTTATGACCTGACATTGAAAAAGTTGAAGTCCAGATTGGCAGTATGTGGGAGTGTTTCTAGGCAAGACTTATACAGTGTGTCATCCGTTTAATGTTGACTATGCGGCCGTAATCATAGTGTTTATGTGTTTATGCTAATCCTGATCACAGCCGGTTGGTCGGAGGGTTTGAATACGGACACATGTTAATACATAATGTACATAGTGTACCGAGGATACGACCAACACCGAGATGCCTTTTGGTAAATAATCTAGCCATTCGTCTGGAGTTGACCACATAACCCGGAGAACAAACAAGAAAACGAAAAGAGAGAGAGAGGCAACATCAAAACAGGGAACAAAAAACAGCCGAAGTCACGGGCCCGCTTCATGGTTGAAAAAATATTGACGTAGCATTTAAAATACCTAGAAAGCGGTTGGAGTATAGACACGTTTACTTTAAAGAGGAGGCTTCTTGTAAGTTTAGACTTAGGTCCAACTAATGCAAGCATATGTTTTCTGCACACCGTCTTGGAGAATCCAGAATGCTGTGTTTCTGTGTATATATACGTGTGTGTGCTATAATTTGTCCTATATTGTGGGTATGTGAGCTATATGCCTACAATTAAACGTTAATTGCATAACTGCACTGCACAATTTGATATACCTGCGACTGGCCCGAGAAGCGAGGAACTACTTGAAGATATGACATGCCTCAACGTCGGTGTCACCCCCCCCCCTCCCCCATACACACACTCATGTACTCTGAACTGACGTAAAAGAAAATAGATGGAATGTATTGTAGCCAATTTCCGTTTAAAAATAGAATAATATAATTGCACAGTGCGCCTTTGAAAAGGGTATTGACTTTGGTTCAATGAAATTCACTGAATTTTCCTAAACCTGTACAGTTTCCTTCACATGCTGTACTTATGAAAAATGGCCAAACTTAGAGGATCCCTACGTATCACACACAAAAGAACATTAACGAGTTAGTAATGCGATACAATTTTAGTTTAAGAAAATTAATGACTAGTCACTTTTCGCATTAGTGCTCATTCACACAGTCATAGATCGGACACAGCCAGTACAAGTCAAGGTCAAAAGTAAAAAACAAGAAAGAAGAAGAATCGACAGTTTTCATAACTACTGGATGTGAAAATTGACTTATTACACTCAACAGAAGCATTGTGTTTTATACTCTTAAAAATCCTCACAAACTTATCGATATCAACTCGGTGAGCCTCTTTAAAACTAAAGCAAGCTGTAGAATGCTACACGGGGCTGTCACCCTCCGACTCTCAAACTATTAACTCTGATCTGTCTCGGCATCCGTAGATCAAGTTTCACTGGCTCTCAATCTTACCTGTTTACCGGCGTGTTTAAGCAAACTCTTGGCTAGGCGATTCTTTTGAGACCGTGGTCATTGGCGGTCGTAACCAAATATAAAGTGTGTAACTTATTTCTCGCATAGCAGTAAATTAGTTCAATTTGCTTGTGGAACGTGCTTCGTTGTGGTTGGTAAATCAAAACGTTGAACCTACTTTTCTCGTGGCAGGGGATAAGTAAAGATATATATACTTTCAAATGTTGGACTATTCACAACTTCAGATTCCAACGTTTGATACACCGTACATGTATATATGACCGAGGAAGACGGGCATAAGTGTGAACCAGTCAATTGTTTTTAATTTTCTGAACGTCATCCCGCGGAAAGTTTTGAACACAGGTAAGGGTGTTTACTTAATTAATCACGATCAATATTAGAACCAACACAAATAAATGATAAATTAAGCAAACAATCATTTTGTTCTGAATTCCAAATGGCTGTATGATATCGTTCAAGTTGTAATGTTAAAACTGAAATGGTAGCCTTCTTAAGCCCTGTAGCCTATTTCGGCTATTCACCGGAACTAAATGAACCGCCTTTAAAGATTTGTCTCTAGTGATATTAAATGGTCAAGACATATGATTGTCAGGCACGTAACCAAGGGGAAGAGGTTGGTGAAAGTCCCCGCTCCCTGGCGTTTACCTGCGCTTGGGCATAGTCAAGTCTCCGTGTAATAGTATTCTTTCAAATTTTGATACTTCTCTAGCTTAAAGATAAATCCCTCAAGTTAATCACAGAGTGGCAAAGTTTATTACACTTCTTCATTTAACGAAACGTTAGCTCACCCCTCACTTTGGTTTGCTCCTCCCGCTGCTTCGAAAGTCTGGTTACTGACTCGCAAATTTAGAGGATGGAGAAAAAAAATCAGGAATTGTTAATGTTATTGTCTGCTCTTACCTCTCCCAGTCGAGTAGCATGAATTCATTACGGTTGAAGTGAAGGGGTGGTCCCGGGGGAGGGGGAGGGCGATGACTGTGTGGATGGTATAAGGTGAATCATGGAGCCGTTGTTTCACTTCAGTCCTTTTCCACTATCGTTTCATAGCTATTCATATAAAACATTCGTACATCAAAACGTCCCTTTTTTTAAAGCTACCCAAACGTACATTTTTTTTTTGCCACCGTGGTATTACATATGCTACACAAAAAGATCCCCTCACGTGATATGATAATTCAACTTGGCATGAATTATTAATCAAACTGAAACTTCAGGACGCCGTAAACACGAGGAATTTGAAAATGCAGTACGGATTTACGGCAAACGTATCAGTCATACCTTCAGCTACATATGTTTTACAAGACTCAGAATCCTGCAAGGGAGGCTATATTAACGAGGACGTTTTGAAAACTATCATGGACAACTTGGTCTGGGGACATGGTGGGCGTATATCATAGACGTTTCGTCGCTAATGTTTGGAGGGACTTTCTCACATTTTGTCTTAGTCGTTTTGGTAGTGGACGGTATACTCCCCCCCCCCCTTTATTCAGTTTTTTGTTTTGTTTTTTGTACGAGAGACTATCTGCTGAAAGGCGTGTATGTACATGTGTTTGCCTTTGTTTTCGGGTGGGATCGAGGACCGAAACAGTAGATTTAGGTCCTCTGCAGAAAATTCAATAGATTTCTCCGGTCCTCTCAAGATTAACAATAGACAATCTATTGTTAAGGTTAGGGGTGAGGAAGAAAAAACCATAAAAAGCACAATGAGGTCCTCGGAATGAATGGAAAACAAAGTTGTGTGTGTGCGTGTGTGTGTGTGTAAGAGGGGGTTCGTAAAATATACAGTGAATGCTGAAAGAGACAAGAGGCGGGAAGCAAGTTCTTTTAGAACTTGTGATTTGTCAGTTTATTTACATACATAAACTTAATCACTGAATGCATAATAACCGCAGTCGGGGGTCTTTTTTTATCTATAGGGCCCAATTTACATTCATAACATTTTGTTGTTGTTGTTGTGGGAATGTGTGTACATGGCACTTTTCTGTGAGTAAACTGGCACGTATTCCACGATCTTCCCACCCACACTACTCATAGCGACTTAATGTATGGATGTTCAAAACCAAGTGAGCTACCTCACGTTCCCACCACTCCTCTTCAAGTCAACTCATACCATTACCAGAAAAAGAGAAACAATCACAAGATGAGGGTTATCCTACTCGTGTAGACGGGACGGGCTGTGACTAATCTTCACCTAAAGTATGCGGCCAGTATGACAGCTTATTTGTAGTATTCTGCAATGAAATCTAACAATCAACGTACAACTAAGTAGTTGTAGTGTAAGAAGTTTTTTTGTTACATCCCGCTGAGTTCAGTGCTAAAATTGTCAGGAGAGGTGAAGAGACCTACTTCTTCAGAAGTTTCGTAAATTTGTTTTCCTCAACCGGTTCTCTGGTAGAGTCTGATTGTCAAATCCAATTACATTGTTTAACTGTCAATGGCCTTCGGAACTATAATCGTTACAGCATACTGTGACCATTCAATTCCGTTGACCCTGTTTTCAAAAAACAGATAACAGAAAACACTTTTCTACCTCTTTAGTGTAAAGCGCAGTTTAGGTACAAAAGCCAGTAGACTGCATTCCCGGTGTGTGATTGGTTGGCAACGACAGGCCATAGCAGACTTTATCTGCTATCGCAAACATTGTCCTGGATTACAGGTCGGTTAATCGATTTACAATACTGTGCACAGTTAATCACTTTGTCAAACTCTGTCAAATCAGTGAAGGACGAGCTTGCTAGGAGGAAAACTGAATAACAGTATGGGACAGGAACTTATACAAACTGGTAATTTTGTAGAAATTTCCTCTCTTTTGGTTAAATAATCTTCTTTGATCCATTCCGGTAAACTGTTTCCTACAACTTTTCAATAAAATGAGGGCTAATGTGGTGAAGCAAAACAAATTGATTTTTAATAGGTCTTGAAGTGCAACGACCAGAAGGCGGTTTACACACCGGTGGCAGCGTCATTCTTTATCTCTAGAGCATTTCTCTCTCGTACTGTTTCAAATTGGGAGAAGTGATTTTTACAAAGAAAGGAACCCGCTAAGGTTAGAGGTGCTTAACTCGAGCGGGGAGTTCTCAAATGGAGACAGCAGGGCTGTATCCGAGCCCATCCAGTCCAATTTCAATTACAGTGACCTTGATTCCGAGTCTGGTGCTCCCGAGTCCAGAGACCCGAGGCCGAGCTGCCATTCTATTCTGCTACACAACTGCTTCGCAATCGTCCGAAAAGTCAGGGCGGTGTCCTCTGTAATTTTCAGGAGGATGTGGTCTAAATACATCTTGCATACAAAATGCACTGTACCATTATGGCATGTGATTAATATTCATATCCACACATAGTCGAAGCAAAAGGACATAGATATTGCAGGGCGAGAGAGCATAGTAGGAGGTGCTGTAAGTAACTAACGGACACCGCCCTCCCTTTTTGGGCGTGTGGCCCTTTAACTCCGTTGCATTTTGATCTTCACATCGTTTGGGTGTATCTCAGTCGTTTCATCGGTGTGTAGTTGCTTCGTTCTATGCAGTGTATAAGCATTAGGTAGTATACGGTTTACTGTGTAATCACTGCATGGTATGCGGTATGGTAATGACTTGCTAATTTTTAGTGTGTAATCATCATGTCAAACCCGTAATCGTGTACCCTCCACTGTACTCGATTTATCATAGCACCATACATCCTTATATCCCGCGCAAATTGTTCGACATCGACGTGAAGAGCTTAACTCTGCAATGCAAAATTTGCGTTCGATACACAACAGAACTGGTTTATGCGAAAACCAGTCCCACCGGGGAGATGCCGCTTAGACCTACCCATCCTTGGGTCATTTTATGATAGGGTTTGCGTTGAAGGGGATAAAACTTAGAAACTAACAAAGACCATGGCCGTTACTTGTCACCACCGACCAGAAAACATCGTATGAAGAGAGTGGTCATTGAGGTCCAGTGTCCACATCAAGGAGTTGTTTTCAAACAATTTGTATTTCAGTCCAAAAGTCAAGGAAAGATTTCAACTTATCGACGTTGCCATGCGTCAGAAGGACACAGCCAGACTAACGGCACCAAATTCTGCTTATTAAATCGTTCCCTCGTGTATACGCCGGCCGTTACGGTCCGGTGATGTTTATAACGCCTTCGAGACCCTAATGATCAGAAAGACCTTGAATCGGAAATAAATAAACGAAATTACAAGCAGTAGTATAATGGAACCGTGGATGGAACACAAAACCCCTCCCGATGGGGTAAACTTATTGGTGAGACCGTAACCGAGACATGAAATACAACAAAAACCCCGAGAATAGATTGTCTACATCAGTAGCAACTGGCAGATACGTTGATATACAAACAGCATATGACGAGATCGTTTTATCATTCCATAGGATTTATCCTCATCTAAGGCGATCAATTTTGTAATTAAATATATACTCGGAGTTGTCAGCTTGGAGGACGCGGGGAAACGGAAAAAAGGCCATTTAGAGGGCGTGTATCTGGAGAGGGGGGGGTCTCTCCATTAGCAAAGGTAATACCATGTCTGTCTCCATGGTAATACTGTCTGCGGTGCCTACATATGGCGTCGATATTTACTGTATGTGCCCGTTACTTCGGCTAACCTTCTTCCTGCACACAACACATTAAAGCAATTTTTATGTATTTTTCGACTTCTTCACTTACTTTCAGTTTAATAAATCACTTGCGTCACATTTTGTTTTATCAATTTCTTTTACGTCGTATCGCCTCAGTCGGAAACAAGCAAGGAAGCAACCAAAAAAGAAAAAAAAAACAACAGGTAACGGCAGACAACGCACATGTTAGCTATAAGCTGGTCAGCAATTTAAGGGGAGCCATTTTCTTGGAATGCGGGTGTAACCATAGTCTGTGAGTGGAGTTAAAATAATAATTAAATGATCCATAAAATGCAATTGATCTTCATGGACTAAATGTACATTATTACAGTTATTATAATGTTCTTCTACAAATTTCCAATGTGAACTGTATGCAACACCCACGTGCGACCAAAGTAAGCTTGTTACAGTACATACTTTTGTTTCCAAACTCACGATATAACAACAAGTCTCACAGGAAGGAATTTGTTCATTCACACTGAAGATAACTTCCCTTTTTTTGAATGTTATTCTACGTATATGGCATTGTCAATGTGGTTAGTGAATTATATAGGCCTCTTTGTTACATGGATTGTGAGGTAGACCTATTGTTTCTTCTATTTAGTGATCAATAGTACAAAGGATTTGAATATCTTTGTTACAGAGTAAAAAGAATTCTACAATGAAAAACCGCAAAGCAGTCAGGGCCGGTGTCACACTTACCACCTGTGAGTTGTATTGAACTCACCGTGGTGATATAAGCAGGGAGCTGTACATAACACCTCCCTGATATAAGGGCTTTCTTGAGCGTGTATGATGCTCTCTGCAACATGTTGATTTTTTTTTTCTTCCGAATCGACAAAGCGAAATTTCTACACAAAATGACCAGCAATCCATATATGAATTAACACTAGACTGTGTTGCATTTGCAGTAAAAAAAAATCCATTAAATGCAAATGAAGCAAAAATGAGATGGAAGAAAAATAAGATGGAAGAAAAATAAGATGGAATCAACAACACACTTAAAGGCTGTAGCTCATCACTCTAAGCTATATTTTATGTTTCCGGAAAGCAAAATTCTCAACTGGTTGTAAGTTACAGCACTCTTTCAAATTCGAAGGATGCAGAGTAGCTCGTATTACACAGTGTACACAGGGATCCATCGTTTCGATTACAAATATGAAGTAATTTTAGACAGACTGTGTGGGAGGGGCATAAATGGTTGGAAGACGTAATTGGTTGGGAGAATTTAAACTGTCTGGGGTGATGAGTTTTTAATACTGCCGTCTAAAATGACATGCAGATAGGTACATGTTGATAACGCCAGGACGTAACATCATGGATTCTGCCAGGGGATAGAGAGGGGCTGGATTTCCCCTCTTCCTAGAACAAGGGGTTAAGGCCCCTTTTCATTTTCATAAAATGAAATTGTTCAATTATTTTGGTTTTTATCGCAATGTTTGAACCTACACAGATAAATGGCCTTTAGCATCCTTCAAATTTTACCCTGCATGGGCACTGAAGCAAACTCACGCCCCCCCCCCCCGAACCCAGTGGTAACTTTCGCCAAGGACAGTATCAATGTGGCGTCATAGGTTAACAGTAATAAATCCTCCCCCTCTTTTTTTAGATTTTGATGGATTCTCTGAAGATGCACAAATAATAATAATAATATCACTGTATGTGTGTGCAGTGTGTGTGTGTATATGGGGGGGGGGGGGGGGAAGAATGAAGTATCGGAGGAGTTTAAAATTTATTCATGGGGTATGCAGTGTGTCGGAGATCATGTTGGCAGCGAGGGGTCAATTGCAAAATACCAAGAGTTGAAGATAAACAGATAACTTCGAAAAGGAAATTTGTAACACATTTGGAATGGTTTTTTTTATAATCTGAAAATTACGCTTTCGTTGGAACGTTATGTAGGATGCGCTTTGTGACCTACCGGTGCTGATTATTTATTTTTTCCGGTAAATCGGAAGAATTTAGTTGGTTTGATGAAAACATTTTTGATCAGGCTCAAGGTGAGAGCTAAACGCTAAAGTAAAGTGTACGTTGTTGTTGGCACTGATCCTAGTCTTGTGATAAGACGATGGTAGTTCTTTTCTTCCAGTAACTTGTGCAGGTTCGAATCACACATAAGTTGCATATCTCGTACATACAGAGCGCCCTTACACCAATATCCAAACTGTTCCGTCAGTGGACGAAAGCGGTCCAGAGGAAATGTAGGTTATAGGAGGGGCGCCCTTAAATTTTATCATTATTGTACTGTGGGATATATGTGATCGTGGATTGTGGGAGTAGGGCCGGAGAGATACACTAAGTCTATACCAATACTACACTGATCCCGCCCACTGTATCGAAATTTCAGTGCAAACAGCGTCACAGTTCGAGGCACCTGTCGCTGGTGATGAAGTGCGAACACGAATCACTGCATAAATTGCTTCTTTGATTCGACCTACGTGAGAATGACCTAATTCACTGAGTCACTGGATCACTTGACATCACTGCAAGATGGTCATTCGTAAGAGGAAATGAAATAACGTGAAAAGTTAAGTAATAGGCGGTATGTCACTTTGATTTTTAATCTTTCATTGGGGTTAAGGTTTCCGTCATTTGTTAGATTTCGAATTCTTGTCTCTTGAGGTCGCAGACTTGTGTACACATAATATTCAATATCAAATGCTGTGTTGAAAGATATTCCACTGAAAGTTTAGATACATTTTATCAGACACCATCGATGACTTTGTCCTTCAGAAATTATTTTTAATTTCTCATCTTCTTCTAATCGGTCTTGTAGGTCCATTTTGACTTCAACACTCCTTGACGTCTTCAGGTTGATCCCCTTGACACCAACACCTTTACCCGACCTTCTTAAAAAAAAACAAAACCTACCCTGCTTTGTAACTTTAAGCTTTTTTAATCCCATACACACCAATATTTAGTCCTTAACTCGAGAGATATTGATCTTTGACCTGTGAAGAATGACTCTTTTGGTTTGGTCAAAGAAGGACTTTCCGGTTGCGTAGAAGTTACACGATGTCAAATAACACTGGCATATTACTCTTACGGATGACTCTTGATCGTTCTTTGAAATTGAAACTGGGTATTTAACCTTGATTTTTTTTTTTTTATAAATGGAGACAACTGAGCTTAAAATTTTGTGAAAATAAAGGTCGAAGGTCATATCTTTTACAAAAATATCGTAATGAAATTTCTTTATGCCAGTTGAAAATTCAGTCTTTTTTCACCGACAATACTTTCCAACTCTTTTGATAGCAGACGATTCTTCGTTCACTAATGATTGGATGCCTCATGATGAATACTGGTATCTTGCCCTCGTTCAGGATACAACTATCTCAAACAATTATTTATTCGCAGCGATTAAAAATAAAACGGCACTCGAAAATTTAATAAAAATCTTTATTTCTATAGGATTTTTGCCACAAAGGTTACCCACTTTTATTGCGGTTCCTTTATTATTTGGCTTAATCAGGGACTATTTCTACGCACGTAGTTAAAATGGATTTATTGCTAACCGATGGACCTTGAAGCCATTAGTTTCGTCTATCGAAAGCAAACTTTAAACTGAACTTAAAATGGAATAACCTACATTGAAATGGGTATATATACATCGGCACACTAAGAGACCATATCTGCTTCAATGTAAGTAGACCCCATTTACATACCTTTGGAATGCAGAGTGCCTCGTGTTTTATGTTGCCTAGTTATCGTGTTGCACATGTTACCTCGTGCCGAAGAACTCGCTTTCGGATTGAATTGGGGTTCGTCGGCGTTCCATAGTTGATAATACCCTCCGTTCCTTTTCAGACGGAGGTGAAGTTGAATATCTACAAATGATTGCCAGTATTTGCATTTGACTGTTGTTTTGGACGGTTTCCTTCATCCACATTGAAAACTACAAAATTGAGGCATAAATCGTTATCAAAGACAATTTAAAGAGCAAGTCTTTGAAGGATGAAATCTTCGAGGTAAGCAACTTAAACGAGTTTTGCTGTCGATTGAAATGATTGTGCACAGAGACAAGGTACTACAGCTAGAAAGTTGAAAAGGCTATAGTTTCCTCCCATCCATGTCTAACTGGTTTGAATGAACCTTTTCCTAATTTAGTTTTATCCTTAAATTGCAAATATTTCCAGAAAATGCCACAAATGAGTCAGGTGAGCAGGTGAAAATTTTCTGTGGAATTACAGAGACATGCAATGACAAATAATTTTTATGTCCTTCCCCTTAGTGACAAACTTGACGACTGAACCATGGACTCTGTCAACGGCTACCTTACCTTCACGGTTTTCCTGCTCAGTGCAATCTGTTTATGCTTCTCTGAAGACGTCGAACTACCCAAAGAAATATCAGCAGAAGATTTTCTGAGACCGGTTGGACAAGAATTTCACGGAATTGAGATCCCAAAAGTCTTCATAGCTTACGATTTAAACAGAGACCATAAAATCAGCTTGATTGAACTGTCGCAAGTGACTTCGACGGAGAAAGAAAATGCCCGGATGCCCTTCAAGGAAGCTGATGTAAACGGTAAGGAATAGTTAATTGTTATTGCGAAAAAGTTGGAAATGTAATCTTAGTATTTGTTTTCATGGAATATCTTAAAATTAAAGAGTTGATCTTAGGTTTTATTGACTTGTCTTACACTGCCGGATAAAGGTGATTCGATTCCAATGAGTCAATTAAAGCAGGTGAAAAGTTCCACTCTCATGAAAACAGCAAAATTGGTTGAGACTTTGAAATGACTGACTACATTTCAGTGCCAGGAGTATGTAAAAATATTGCGTGGTAAACGGTCGTCATCCACTTTAGGGTGAACCTTCGCAAAGTGGTAAAGGAAAAGGACAGCATCGTGAATTGAATAATTAAGTATACGGATTCTATAGCACGATAACCACCAGTGAAAAAAAATCGAGTGTTTCTCTTCTGTCGAACCATTCTGAAATTAAGGCTATGTTGTGGTAAACAGATTACTTGCGAGTAGTTCTGAGCAACATACACCATCGCCCCCCCCCCCCCCAAAAAAAATGATTACTTACTGAAAAATTACAGACGACATATTTTCCTCAAAGAGAGGTAACTTGAAGGTGTGATGTCATCGTTCTCATTGCTTTGTTCACTGTTTATTTTATGTTTTGTTTTTCTTTAGAATTTATCATTTATTTGTTTACCTGAAAAATGATAATAATGTTCAGTAAATGTAAAATCACCACGTGATTGAAAGTGACCGATTTAGCGCCCCAAGCCTTTCCCTACAAGGTGTGACGGGGGGGGGGTGCCAAGAGCGAAGCGACACATCCGACCGAGCAAATGAGAGAAGCGGAGGAAGGAGGGGGGGGGGGTGTTGGAGGGATGAACCCCCAGCTCCATGAATTTTCTTCAAGATTTTGAAGCAAGTTTTCATTTGAGACTGCATTTAAACTGATTTGTTTATTTCTAAAAAGTTAATTGATAAATTGGCATTGAGGCCCGAAGTGTGCTATGTTTTGGTAAAAACAAATCATGTACACATGGCATGGCTCGGGAATTATATCAAACATGGAGTGATGACGACATGTCGGAAAATGATAATGAAATTAAAAAAAAAAAAAATAATCATGTTCGTGCTTTTTAAAACCAATTTTTAATGTCTTTCCAAGAAGAAAAATAACATATGCAAACAACTTACGACATCAAGGGATTCTATTTTTAGTTGACGTTGCAGTAAAAAATTAGGAGAAAAGTGCCCATCCTCACTTATTCGAATTACATTTGGAGGGTGCAGATTCAGATTAACCAACCGTACACATAAAAATAATAAGTGCGAGAGCCTGAGAAGTGGCAGTGTTGGTGGTGGCGCTACGTCGTTTCTTTTTAAAATTCCATGTTTCCATGTTCAAAGCTCTTCATTCGACGTACCATGGGAGAACTGAACACGCGACTCGACACGACAAGGGGCACAATTTTCCAAATTTTGGAGGGTGCCTGTCAGCATTTACTGCCACTGCTGACCGGTGAATGATATGGCCTAGGAAATCTTAAGCAGCCTATTCAGCTCATGGTAAAGAAAACGAAAGAGCAAAAGAAACACTTAGCACTTTGTACATTGTCGATGGCTTACTACATCGCTCAGTATCGTCAGATATCACTTTTGCTCCACCTCCGTATATTTCATGCACGGACCATATGAAAATAACCAATACCTTACAGAACGCTGAATCGCGAGCGATTGCAACTTGCGTCACAGTCCTTATGTATTTGTCTTTAATGTTCATTCGCTTCTTTTTGATCCAGAGAACCCATTTGAAGACGAAACGATTAAGTTTCTTTTTTTTTTCTATTTCAGGCGATGATTACCTGACGGTAGAAGAATTCACCGACGCTCCTTGGCTTTTTGATGCAAATGATGTGGTTATCAACGTGTGACGTACCCTCGCTGCAGCGTCAAAAAGTCACGTGACGGCGAGTGTTTCAGTGCGCATGTTCAAAGCTCCAAACATGACTTTGGGAAAGGAATCCCGATGAAGATAAAATGCCATACCTCGTGCACTCGTGTCTCGCACGTGTAGGTTGTACGGTTTTACTCAACCTTGGCACGTCGATCGTGTTCTTCGACATTGCATAACCAGGGAGATGCAAATTTAGGTGGAGACACACCGCAGTTCCCTGGTATGACAATCGGCAAAGCATGGTGGTACACCCGAAATCTGTTAGCTTCCATCCGAAAGCATCTCACACTTAATATCTTTGCACAGACAGTTTAGTGACCCACAACAGACAGACCGAAATGAAAAAGAAAATGTGAGGAAATTACATGATTTTATGATTAGCATAATCACAAAATTTTCATTAATTTCGAAATTCTTTTCACCGGTGCAAAGTTCTAGAGACTTATTTTCTTCCGAGATGACTTAAAATATCGAGAAAACTATTTTTGAACAATTTTGTTATTCATCCTTAAATGATTACGTTGTTCGAATTTCACTTCTATTTCCCGCACAATCAACGACCATTACATGCGCGGCATTAAACATGGGAGGTATGATAAATTAAAGCTTTCCTGGCAGTCCAGTGGCTGATCCAGGCAGGTGGGGGTGGGGTAGGGGTGGGGGTGGTGGTTGTATGGTGCCGCAGATGCACGTACACCCCAATATCCTCAAATTGATTACTTGTGTGCAGCCCTTCTGTACTTGCCTACCTTCAGCGAAGGTGGTTATGTTAATAACAATCAGCTGTTTATTGTACAGAAGAGCATTCTCTTTAAGAGTCTCAGTTATGCTATGAATAAAGATACGTCTGCCTCCGTGCTTCACAGCAAACGCATTCTATACGAACACACTATAGCAGCCTATAGAATTCTCTATATCTTTGCCGCTGTTCCTCTCTTACTATCATTACAAACGTAGATATTTTTGTAGATTATAAAATTCATCTCAAATGCCAAAAAATTTTCTTCACAGTTTCGGACAATAGGCTCTTTATGCACTGGACAAAATCTATCATTTAAGCAAAATTTCATCAAGCTATGGCTGTTTGTAACAAAAGTAACTTTAGGTACAAAATACATGTTATCAGCCTATACGCTGTAAATATGAAGTACAAGGTACTGCTGAATAATAAATGTTGCAAAATGAAGAATAAATTTGTCACAAGACTCAACTTAAGATGATGTTGTTGGTTCGTTTTTTGATTCCTTGCCGAAGGCTCAAGGAATCTATGCGATGGTGATGTCGTGTGTGTGTGTGTATGTAACACTTCTTGTAAACACGATATCTCAAGAAGGGTAACCATGACTGATCTCATACTGGCTGTGTCTCTTGGTCATATTGAGTAGATGATCCCTATCGTTTTTGGTGGAGGTCAAAGATTATTTGAAGTCACCAGAGGTCAAATTGGAAAAACCTTGTAAACACAGTATGTCCAGAAGGATAACTGTGACTTATGTCATACTTACTGTGTGGGTTGGTCATATTAAGTAGATGATCCCTATTGCTTTTGGTGGAGGTCAAAGGTTATTTGAGGTCACACGAGGTCAAACTGGAAAAACCTTGTAAACACAATATCTCCAGAAGGGTAACTGTGACTGATGTCATACGTACTGTGTGGGTTGTTCATATTAAGTAGATGATCCCTATGGCTTTTGGTGGAGGTCAAAGGTCATTTGAGGTCAACAGAGGTCAAACTGTAAAAACTTTGTAAACACAATATCTTCAGAAGGGTGACTGTGACTGATATCATTTTTAGTGTGTGGGTTGGTCATATTAAGTAGATGATCCCTATTGGTTTTGGTGGAGGATAAAGGTCGTGTGAGGTCACCAGAGGTCAAACCGTTAATACATTGTAAACATAATATCTCCAGAAGGGTAAGTGTAACTGATGTCACACTTGGTGTGTGGGCTAGTCATATTGAGTAGATGACTCCTATTGTTTTTTGTGGAGGTCAAAGGTCATTTGAGGTCTCCCGAGGTGAAACCTTGCTAACACATTATCTCCAGAAGGGTAATGTTGACTGATGTCATACTTGATGTGTGGGTTCCCCATACTGGGTAGGTGATCCCTGTTGCTTTTAGTGGACGTCAAATGTCATTTGATGTCACCAAAATAAAGGTTATTTGGGTTAAAGGCTTATTAATGTGGTGTTTCAAGACCAGTAACTGCAGTTGATCTCATACTTGTCATGTGGATAATTCATGTTTGTTATAATACAACCATGTAGCAAGGAATCACAAAGCCTTTTGGCTTTCTAGTTTTTCTTTCGTATACATGCATGATTTTTTTCTTTTAGGGTTCACAGAATAGTTTAGTAGGGAAAGGTATCAGGAGTCCTCATCAAGGATCACGAAAAAAAAAAACTTAAAACCGTCAAACCACGTGACGAAGCCTAAAGTACTGTTCAAAGCACTCTTAAACCCGTTGACCTCTTGCCATCATTACATCTTGAGGCAACTTTCCCCCTGTTTCCATTCATAGCTTGCCCTCTGAGAAAAAGAAATTACGATTAATATTGATCCCACTTTGAACTTTATAATTTTAAGAAAATGAGCATTTGTAATTTTGCTATTTGAACATACACAGAAAAAGAATTCCGAAAAGGACAAATTTTCAAAAGCATGATCAATCTTGTAAACTTGAATGAAATCTTGTAATCTTGTCACCTCAAGTCAAGTCAGATTAAAGGAAAAAGAAAGAAGAGACCAATATGAACGCAACCAACTATAAAAGGAACACCTCGTGCTAAACGATCTAGTGAGCACGCGTTGGAAACTTATCTTTACAAGAATATGGGTTCCAAAAGAATAGTCCAGATGACGGAATAATACCTTACTGCTTATAGAGCCCGACAACAATTTCTTGTTTAAGAAACCTTGCTTTTTTCTTGATCATACCTCCTAAAATTCTATTTCCTCTTTCAGCTGCTTCGACGGGGTGTTTGGAAGGATGTAATGAAGAATCTATGTAGGTAGACACCAAACTGAGTTTCTTTCAACAGAAACCACTTGCATTACTTATCCATTTAATTCAAGTGTAAGTCGAATATGGATCATTACTTCCAATACACATGACCTTCCATTTATCAATACTGATCAGCATCTGCCACTCCTAAGACCAAGGAAAAAGCTTATCTAATCCATTAACAACCTCCTTTAAACCTCTATGGATGATAATTCAGAATACAGTCTTACGTCATCAGCAAACTTCTTGGCGCTACACACAATATCAGCATCACTGTCATTAAGCAACAAATATTAGATGCTCCCACAAACAGATCCATGGGGGCCACAGTCCGCAATCCGAGAATCGCAAGCATTAAAGACCAGGCCCGTAACCAATGGTGGAGGGGGCACATCAATGAGTTTTGTAGGCCGGGTGGGAGTCCAACGGGTCCTCTCCACCTTTGAAAATATTCAAAATGGTGCGAGATTTTCTTTCCTTCTTTCCTTTCTGCATTTGTATTCCAAAAGAACAGGACCTTATATTGAAATTTTATTGAGGGGGACACGTGTCCACCCTCCTTTGGCTACGTACCTGCAGCTTACACCCCCCCCCCCCCCCTCTGATACCTATTACAATGCAATTCTGGATTCGGGACCGTAACTATATAATTGCGACTCATATCTATATTATTCAAGCAATAGACACTAGGTTGAGGAACCTCACCCACTGCTTTCTGGAAATCTACTAGGGAAACCACATCAACATGCTTCTATCTGTCGAATGAACTGAGTAACATCTTCCATAGACTCCAAGAAATAAGTGAGACAAGACTTTTCTGGAAAATGTCTTGCTGAGACAATCTTATTAGTGACTGGCTATTGAAAGAGTAACGGTAGACTTTTTGACAATAGATTCAAAGACCCTTCAAACAATACTGGTGAGACTGACAGACCTGTAATGTCACTTCCTGCCACCCATCTCTGTTCTTCAACATTCGGAAAATATTAGCACACCTCCAGTGCTCAGGAACACTGCTACTGCATATAACCGAGACATCCAGTTTACCTGCCAGGCAACACATACAGGTAACAGTGGAAGTTGATGAAAGTTACAAAGCATACCCCTTCCCTGTGGTACGCTCCCAGCACAACTCAAAAACATTTGCAGGTTCGAACTTCACTGGGGCATTACGTATTTTTGCTATAAATATGAATTTAAGGAGGCGCTGTACCAGATTGGTATTCGCGGAGATTTACAACTGTGTCAAAGTTCACCAGACATGCTTACAAAATCGCAGTGCAATGGAAGGATAGTTTAGTAAAAAGGTGAGGAGTGGGGGGGGGGGGGGTCAAGAAGGATAATTAGATCTATATCTAGAGCCATGTGTGAAAAGGCAGAAAAAACTCTTAACCCTGCTACGATTGAGGTATTTGCCCACAGCAGGCTTAAACCCATTCCCACTATACCAACACAAACCCGGACATACACAGGTAATTAATTCCCCTAGGCTCACTGTGAGAAAAGATATTACGACGAACAGATTCCAAAGTGCACTTTCTGGAGTTAACGAAAATGGCCTATGGTGTTATATCACTATTGGAAAAAAAGTGAAAAAAAAGTTATCAAAGGACAAGTTATAATAAAGTCCTAAACTTAAAGACCTGAATAAGATCACCGTTAGGTGTTCTTCTCACTCAGGGATCAAGTTTAGTAGTGAGTGAGTGTTTGATATTTTAACATGTGATATGGAACTGCTTCAACTAATAAACCCAGACACTATTCTTTCTCAAGTTATTTCCTATGCTTAGAAAAGTATGGATTCCACGTAGCTGTCCAGATAAGCGGTTTGTACGAGCAGAATTGGATGATCGGAGGAATACATTGTCATTCGCAGAGTTTTGTTCAGCGCAGAATTTCACAAGAAAATGTTCTGTCCTTGATATTTAGCGTCAACATGTACATGGGACGTTCACAACTTGCTGTGGTTGTGAAGACAGTCGGCCTACTATGTGTTCGTCACTTATAAATATTCACATAACTTTAGTTTAGGGTTGTTGTGTAACTCTTTAAAGAGTTTGGTGGATAATGGTGAACGCACAGTAAATTTTCCATATAGTCATGGCAGACAATTACTTTCACCAAAAATGAGCCTTCACTTGCTTCAGTTTAGTTTGCAAAAGTCAAGGTAAATCAGCGAGGCTTAAAGTTTGGGTTTTCATGTGTTTTTTCCCTTTTCATCCCAAAGCGTCCCGTGGGTGGGGACTTAAGTGAGAATGCTAATCCTCTGTTCCACTTAATTGAATTAAACTGAGTCCCCCGGTTCAAATTCCAGTTAAAACCCAGTTGAAATCTGAACAGGGTGCAACTGGACAAGGTGGGTGAATTGTGTTTCAACTGGTTTTATCTAGGTTCAGTTGGGTTGCAATTGGAGTTAATCCAACTGCAACTGGATTTAAGTGGGTTTAAAGCACTACATTAAAGCTAAATAAGGGAATACCAAATTCAACTTCATTTATAGCAACTGGAATCAGTGTTCAACTGGGTTCAACTGCATTTGAACGTAATGCAACTGGACCTGTCTGTGGTTCATCTTGACTTAAACTGGATTCAAGTGGGTAACTATTACCATCAACTGGGGAGCAACTGGAGTTTAACCCATGTGCAACTGGACTCAAGATATGAACCATCACATATTTACCTCATCTCTACAGCAAACAGAGGCATTAAATACATTGAGACAGAAGATTTTCGCATGATTTGGTAGCTTTCAATGAGGAGGCACCATTTAAGTGCTTTCTCAGCATATGGAAGATCATTTACACCAATGAGAGACATTGATAGAAACTAGCACAGCTTACAAGCTAAGAGCAGAAATTTTGGACCAATCCGCTCAAAAAAGGATATTCTCTGTGAGATGCGTCCAGGTAGCGGACAACTTTGAAGACGATGTGTTGGTAATTTAGTCACTCATTGTGTTCCCCAAACGTAAACCAGAACGTTCCAAGAGAATACGGAAAAGGTACCGACCTTAGAATACTAATCTGTTAGGATTCATGTCAAAGTAATGCAATTAGATGAAGCTGTCAAATCTCTGTGATTTTGACGTAATTGCAGACGACAACGACACTACGGAGTACGCACTGTATATTAGGGCAAACCAGTCGCACATTTTGTAGTACAATTCGAAGTCCAGCTCTCCCTAGCTTTGCGAATATGAAATTGTGCACTTTTCTCACATGGCCAATTTCCAATGGAAATACATGCACTGGGGATACTTCGTTCAGTTGAAAAACACATCAGAACAAAATATTCCTTCTTTCAGAAAATGTAGTTGACATATCCCATCGACGGTTGTAAAATCTAGCCAGTGGAAAACCCAGTTAGAAAACTAAGTTGAAAAATCCATATGAAAACTCCCAGTTGAAATTAGACCAATTCCATATTGAAACCATTGGGATTCAGTCCAACTAGTTTCCAACTGCAATTTGTACAGTGGCCACACTAATATCCCCTAACAATTTACACAGCTACCTTCAAATCAAATTTGCCTTTCAAGTGTTGGATAGAGAAATATGCTATTTCAACCATCTCCCGTGAAAAGTACGGAACATTTGCTAATAGCAAAGCCATTGCATGTACCACATAGATCGTCCAGTGATACTGGCAATATGAGGATGGCCTCATGGGTTATGCTTATTGTACACACCTTTCAGTCCGTGCTCACTCGGCGACTACCAAACGTCATGAGGTTCATGTACTAATACCAAAGAGGTATTGTAAATTACATGTTCTGACAATGATATGCCACCAGCTCACATTAAATGAACTGTTCCAAACTGCATAATGCCAGTACTACTGTACTTCAGGTTCCAGTGAACAAGTGGCCGGCTGCCCTTTGCTGAAACGACAAACGACATTTGAACCTCAAATTAAGTTCAGATTCTACCAAGCAGGTAGGAGCGGTACATTGTCGTGTCACACACACAAAAGCACATTACCACAGATGCCACAATCGGCTTCAGAAAGCTTCTTTTTTTTCAACCACCAAACACATCACTTTTGATGAACTTCGCTTTTAAAAGAAAAAAAAAAGATCTTTCATGACTCTCAGTTATCAACCTTGATAAATACATGGCAGTGTATCTAAGTTAATAATTGCTTATCGACCACCAAGTGACCAAAAGAGGTTGAGGAATTGGACATATGCCGACTTCCTGCTGTACTTTTCTCTAAACGGACATACCCAATCCACGATCCGGACCGTCTTGAACTCATCGAGGACCCTGTACCATTTTGATCGAGAATGAACACGGGCAAGATTCGCCTCCTCTTTTCGAGTTTTCAGAGGGTAATAAGGAAACAAGAGTGAACCAATCAAATCCCCCTCCCCCCCCCATTTATTTAATGGCCACATCTGACGAATGAGAGTGTATCTTACCTACCAGCTAGTCATTAATCTCTTTCCCAAACGCTGGAAAAAAGTGGAAATGGCTGAACCTTCAGCAGCCTAATGGCTACACCTGAACAACATGGATCAGACAAGACCCATTTGGAGGAGAGGATACTCAAACTAAAATCGCCAAATAACACCCTCTGCACCACTGTTCGCAGATTCGTTTGACAAGCCATTTTCAGTGAGTTCTCATAAATCTTTAAGTGTTTCCACTGGAATTTAACCCAAGGACCTATAGATTGCAAGATGGGCACTCCACCACCGAGCTGATCCTCCATCCAAATCATACTTCTCCACAAAAATACAGAAGGGGAAAAAAAACAGAAAAGGATGTACACGTTACAGTGTATTTCTGAAGGCATTTATTGACAACACCAAGCCTGTTACAAATATGCCTATTGTCTTTTAGATGAGCCATTTGAAAGGACACGAAGTGCAAATCTGTTGACATTTATGACAAAAGCTGATAAAGCAAACATTGGCGATAACTATCAAGACAAGTAAAATGGGCTCATATTTGTTCCATCTGAAAGAAAAGAACAGATAAGCATATATGCGAATCAGTTACTATGCTTTTATTCCTGTATTATGCTTTCACTAGTCAGGTCTGAATGGTAAGCACATGAAACTCAGTTAATATTGTTTACACGTGTTTGCCATACGGTCCAAAGTTGATACTACCTACAAAATGAAGTCAATCACGATTATTTGAGAGCTTAGCCAACAGACACATTATGTTAGAACTTATGGTTATTTGAGAGCATAGTCAACAAACACCTTTTCAAAGCTGGGACTTAATACTCCCAGCTGCTAGCCATGCATGAGGGAAACAAATTCAATTCACAGTTGGACATCGACCGGGTACTTGATGGGTCTGAAAACTAAAATTTCCCTCCTGAGGAATTTACACAAGGGCAAATTACAATTTCAGCATATGTGTCCCGACAGCAAGCTTCCTCTGAATGAGACTGTGATGCGGAACCGACCTATTTGTGACTCATACTGGTGACTCGTGTCAAAATTCCAAATTACCATCTTGGGCTGAGTTAGCAAAGATTCTACAAAGTGCGACTGATATGTTGTAGTGACCGCAACAAAACCAGCTAAGTTCCCTGTCTGTAGATTGCCCATACCAAAACAGGTGCACTTGAATGTCAATCAAACGGCGATGTGCAAAAGTGCAAGGGAAGTTACCACCAGTTACCACTGTCGCACTGAAGAAAATGCAAGCAGCGATTAAGCGAAATCACCAAAATCCCTTCCCTGACCCTTGTAAATGAAACCACCATAGGCAACGAAGAAATCCATTGACATCAACACCATGCGAGGACAATTCACATCCTTCGTCAGCGAAGGAGCGACACACTATTGTAGATCACATGGTTTGACTGATGGAGCATTAAAGTATTTCCTGTCAGTATCTAGCCTTTCTGTGGGAGTCCTTTTGCATCTGAGCACTCACCTAATTCATGTCCTTTTCAAGTCAAACTCCCAGACATTTCATGCAGCATGCCTATGACCAAATCAAGCAGAGTCAGCGGTCATCGTAGTGACCGATGGGTCTTGCCGAGGGTACAGAGGATATGTCAATCCTCATGGGCAGGGTCCACTTGCACACAATTTAGCAAAGATTTATCAAGACAAACAGAACTGCACTAAAATATCACAAAAAGGAGTATAGAGAAGCTAACACACATTCATACTTTTTCATTTTACACAACTGTGTTGAAAAGACAGCAAGCATTAACTCTGGCAGAGACTAAAACCTGACATTTCCTAAACTAAAGTTTTTTTTTATTCACCGATTAAAGTTGACTTTTTTTTTCTTTTTTAATAAACCCTGCTAAGGTTATATAGTACTACCTACTGAGTAGATGCAATTATCTATCTTTTATTCTTTAATTAATACATAGCACGATGGAAGTTTATTACAGATCAAGGAAAACAGAACCAGGGTGATATGGATACAGACAAAAAATAGGGGGGAAAAAAGGAGTTCTCCTTCCATTCCACTCTGGGGTTCAAGGCTGGGACGATGAACATCATTAAAAGAATTGTATATTTTTTTTATTCTTCAGATTCCCTTGATATGTAAAGGAAAAATTATGAAGAACATGCCTGACATGACATGTTTTACTGACAAAGAATCTTAACAAATATTTAACTGAACATTAATAGCAAACACATACTCTGGCAATGGACTACATTATTTGCTATGCTGGATACAAGCGACCTAAAAGTTAACGAGCACAAAAGTTTGAGAGCATTATTATTCACAAATCAAAGTAAAAATAACTGAATCTGTGATTCATTCAAAAGATTTCAAAAGAAAATGGTTCACCAATGATATAAACATGAAAAAGTGTATGAACCACTGGGGAACCCAAGAGAAATGCTTACATTTATCAGCTAGAGATTGCGAGACGATGCATACTCATGAACGAAACAAATTTGACTGAGTGATCAAAATAAAAGAGAAACCTAGCAAATTGTGTATCAATTCGTTCACAAACTGGCATTGATAAAAGCAAAGCCAGTCCACAAATAAGACGAATCTCATTTGGTTTACTTCTACAGGTGTATGATCCTTACTTGCTGACTTCATGAAAATAACAAAAACAACGCGAATTTATCACCACTGGATTAGGAAAAAAATAATTCATAAATTACAGCACTACAAAATATTATTTGCAGGATTCAAAAGTGGGGGATCTCCTAACATTGGTCTCAATGCAAAAAGGACTATCAAGAGTATTAACGAATCACTGTAAATAATGAAGGCAATCTTGACTGTGTTGCTGCTGACCTGATACATCAAATAAAGAGAACCTATCATTATTATTCCAAACATGGCAGTACTTTTCTTTTTGCCACTTCTACCTTCTTTCGACACTTGAAATTATAAGCAGAAAACTGACTGGAGATTTCGAATTTCTCTCTACCAAAAATCTGATTATGTTTATTCATCTGAAAAAAATTCTGATAAAAAAAATATGACAGGAGACTCAGATGGACTGTGAACATACAAAAAGAGAACAACTTAGGTAGTCCTTAACTTCTGAATCCCGGTAAGTTTGTCAAGCTACTGAACATTCAATGTTATAGATTGAGACGGACCATATACTGGAGTAATTCTGATTACCTGGCAAATCATGTCTTTTGAACTCCCACACCTCATCCCCAACAACATACACGCTTAATCCCCTACACATACACACATCGGAAATGTGACGTCAGCATTTATACTTATAAAAAAAAGAAAAGAGGAGAGTGAAGACGTTTAATCAGTATGAAGCTGTGCCTTTAAATGAGTCATTCTGTTATAATGTCAACAGCTGAGGGATGAGCCTTTCTCTTCTCAAACGTTACAGAAATATATAATTCACTTGAATCAGAAGACGATGTGCTAACCTTCTGCTAGACACGTACATAAGATGGTTATTCATGAAGTTATAAAATGTAGATATTGTTGAACAGGTAACGATCATTTTCCTACATTGTGTAAACGATATACTAAAATCATACTTTGACCTCTAGAGGACATCAACCATTTACATGAGTAAAGTCATTGTACTAAGCTATGAAGTACACACAGGTCATGTTTGGTATCCACTTCTTATTTGTTTTCCTTTGACATATAATTTTCAAAAGCAAGCAGAGAGAGAAAAAAAATGTATATAGATACTTGACGATACTACAAGGAGAGAAAACACCTCAGTTTACCTTAACAATAATTTACTTTAGGTGACAACTATACTGCATGCATATTATCAATTATATCAGACTGCGGGGTCTACACGAGAGATAAAATCCACTCGTTCACATCACACTGTGGTGAATAGTGCAGATCTGCGTCTCACTCCTCAACGTGGGGAGGCTCACTAACGTGGCAAACTGAGTTTGTTTTAAACCGTAATGCGCTTGTCCATTTCAAGCTCATTCCAACATTTGTGATTCGTCGATCCATCGCAGAGAAACAAAGATGCATTGAATGCAATCCGACGATCATCTGGGCTAGTATTTGAGTTTCCAAAAGATGAATTTGTAAAAGAGTGTACTTGACACACGATTCAAATTAATTCCAAATGTTGAGCAAAGATAGAAAAATGGGGGACACTATATTTTTCCACCCAATTCATACTGATTGTCTGGCGAGATCCCAGGTACTATCCAAGTTTCCTTCGAAGTTGTCACATCATAGGTTGGGGTGAACAACCTTTAAAAATCTTCACAGAAGAGAAATCCATTGGTAGAGTTATTCCGTCAGCCCAGAAAAGAAAAAAATCCATCAAGAAGTTGTCAGTACGATCTCCACAAGAGCTGTTAAGCTTCCATTTGAAAACCAAATCCTAGTGAGAAGTCTGAAATTTTCCCGTAATGTTAATAAACTTAGCATATCGCACAATGCCTTGGCTGTTACCACTGGGATCACTATATCATTCTACTATTGCTTGTTGTAATGTAAAGAGATTACTTACTGTTAATTATGCAAATTAAGGTAATATGAAGATCAACTAATGATACAGATTTTCATGAGTCGACATAAAACCACAGCAATGAAACCTTTACTAAGTAATCTTTACGGTAGCATGTGTAGGTGGAAGGTAGTTCATCTTACAATGCTAACAAAGTAAGACGAGTCACGCGTAAGATTTGATGAGGACTGACGTCCGTTTGTGGCCAAAAGTCCTGCGCAGATCATTCCGTTACTTAAATAACTTTTAATTTAATGCAGGTTAATTGTTCTTTTGTTTCTCTTGTACTTTCCTCAGGAGCTTTGTGATCCTAGCATCAATGCTCACGACTGGACGAGAAAATTCATCTTGTAACCTCACTGAAGACCTCACACAAAATGGAACAGAATATTGCAAATTTATGCCATCTACTGTAATGAGCGAAATAGATAGAATGCATCGATTAAAAAAAGATTATAAAGAAAACCAAATTGGGGTTTAATAAGATAAACAAAAGAAGATGACTATTTTGTTAGTTGAATGGCATGACTCACAGCCAAGACCACGACTAACTTTATCGGTCGTCATGATCTAATAACAAATGCATTTATAGGAGCGCACCAGTCAGTTTAAACATACTTTGAAGAAAAAGGGACTATCTCTTCCCTTGAGTATGTTCTCACAATTTTAACAAAGAAATTACTGTTGTGCTTAAAATGTTCCGAATGCCTACATTTTATTATTTTTATGGTTTTCTTTTTTTCTTGTTTTATTCTTCTTCTTCAACCTTTCTTTATCAAGCCAAGCTCTAAAAGACGTAACCTTACAAATACTGAAAGTAAAAAGAAATCAAAAAACACCTTTTCAAGGTTGCCTTGTTATACAAAATACAACATGTACAAAATTTTTATTTTGCAGCTTATATTTATATACATCAATGAAATACTGTGCAGGGATCAATTCAAGTTGGAATCTTCCAAATTCAGGGACTGAATCTGTGCATTCGGGTCTAACTGGATGCTGAAGTTTGTGTTATCACCGTTATATTGTGTACTCGATTGGAAGGTGGGCAAGTCGTAGCCCCCCTGGTAGGGAGGCTCCTGCTGCTGGCCGCTGTCCATGTCGCTCGGCGAGACACGAAACTCTCCGACTGGGAAGTTTTGCTCCATCTCGCCACTGTTACTGTACAAGGGTGTCATCTGATCATCGCCGGAACTGGATTCTGAGCTGCTCTCCTCTTCATAGTTCTCTTCATTATCATTCCTAATCTCCTCTTCGTCCTCTTCCTCCTCCTCCGCTGCTGCCTTTCCGACCCTCTTCTCTGGTGAATCGGACTGAATGGTCACGCCACGACCACGGCCTTTGCCTTTGGTGATTGAGTTGGATTTATTTCCAGCAGGATTGCTACCAGATTTATTATTAGTGGTGATGTTTCTCCTCTTATTTTGTTTCTGCTTGAAGTAACGCCTCTGTTGTGGGGCTTGGGCAATACCAAGCATTGGTGGCTGTGAAAAAAAGGAGGGAAAAAAATTACTCAAGATCACTGAAGACTGTCAGGCTGCTAACATCGAAGCCCTTGTTGATAAAATGTGCTTAAGATTGAGTTACCTATCACAGTACAACTCTTCAGCCCTAAGTCACTTGAAAATGATATCACCTTCAGGTATGTTTTTGTTAGGTTCATAACTTAAACACTTATAAATTCAGTTTTAATAAGAGATTCAGTTGATGTTTGCAAAGCACTGCCAAAAGTACCCCATTTGCCAAATGTTAATCTCTCAGCAGCGACTGCTCAAACTCCAGGTATGCAGAGTACACTTTTACAATTTAAAAAAAAAAAGTACATTACTTGAACACAACATTTCTGACAACTGCGAAATGTTTTCCCATAAAATTTCAGGAAATCACAGGCATTTCTACCAATTCTTGAAAAGTAAATTCTAATTGGCTGTAGGTGACTCCACCATTTTTGCCGGTGAGAGGTTTAATTATTAACATACCATAGCAGCAGGCTGGTAACCCCACATAGGAGCCATGCCTGGGCCTTGTGGGTAAAACTGGGCTGGAAACTGAAAGCTCATGGGATGGTCATAGGGCATGGCGCCACCGCCTCCTCCTCGACCCATGCCTGGTCTGACTCCCATGCCTTCTGAACGATTGTGAGGAACAATATTCTGCTGGCCAGAGTACCCACTGCATGATTTAACAAAAAAAAAATATCTCTTTCCTGTGAACACTGGAATGAGCTTAATTCCATGTAACAAACAAGGTCTGAACAGACTAAACACAGACCAACACAAGACACAAAATGAATGAAATATCTCAGAATCTGGAATGGATGAAAGCAAACTACTTGTAATAAAAAGACATAAGTGACATTGGTCATCCAGTGAATAAAAAGAGCGTGTATGTCATAGTCATAGAAAAAAAAAAACAGAATGACGTAACAGGACAAAAAGGAAAGCTCAAACTCTGTTTGGCAAAATGTGTTCTCACGAAACCTAGTGGTGCCCCAGTAGCAAGTAACTCCCGGTGGGTTAACGATTAGTTTGTGATGTATTTTTAGACACCACTGACTGGGCGCCTGCATATCTCCTTGTGGGTACTGGGTCACTTTCATGAATCAGACATGCACCCTGTTTATTTTAATGCGGAGTTTAATTCAGTCCCGACGTTAGGCATCGGAAAGTCGTCACCAAAACTTTGGACATTTGGCAAGACGGATATCTGGCATATCTTTCGGGCACCGAGTCAATGTCGGTGTGAGCTAATCAGTTCATATATCTGCCGGGTGTTGGTCTGGTTCCTATATGGGTGACAGCCAGGAACCGAACAGCAATTAGCCTACTACCTGGACACGAGTCAGAAATCGGCTCGCAATCTGCTGAGGCCCGGCCACAGGTGATTTTACCTCGATATTAAAAGCGCTGCCATACTTGGGTGATTACAACTGCTTCACATACGTTGTCTTGCGATTCTAAACATTTATTCTTAAGCTGTGCTACATGGTGAAATGGAAGGAGGCAATGAAAAGAGATTTGTACAAGAAGCAGCATATAGAGAGAAAATAATCCAAATTGAATAATGAAAATGAAAACACATTCTGTCCATTTTCAATTCCTTCCTGTAAAGTTACAAGTTTCATTTGCTCTCTTTTTGTACAATCTTTTTGTTCACGTTTCTTTTCTGCATGCACGTCTTCGATGCTTAACGAAATAAAACACAAAGTTGTTGATAACGCCATTCATTTCCTCCAAAGGCCGTCATTTTATAACTCCAGTATTGACATTACTATTGAAATCTTTTGATATCTTTTAGATGGGAAGACTACACATCTTATTTACTTTTTTCAAGAGAAATCCCATAAGCTTCTGATAGTGGAGTAATGTATTTACACCTTCAAATAAACTTAAAAGAGCATCGTCGCTGCCAACAGCTGTCCTCTCATCGTAAAATTTTACATCTGATATGTACAACATATACAATGCAGTGACGGTCCACTACGGAGTTGCTCCTGGTGGCCATGGTAGAACACTTCACCAGCACCACCCGAAGGAGAGAGACCCCCCGCCTCTCTTCTGCTGTCACCAAAGCAGTAATGATACCTGTCATGAAGTGCTCGATGCCAGAAAGAGCCAATAATTTTCTGTGCAATTCTCAAGGCTTTAGAGGAATGGGCATCATTTTCCTCTCAAGGAGTTCTTTGGGAATCAAATGGGGTCAAGCAGAGTTCCTACATTTCATGATATTTCACAAGCACACCCACAAGCACACCCACAAGCACACCCACAAGCACACCCACTGGATTAGGGTCTCGTTTGCCCGGTAATTGTTAGACGTCTCATCAATGTCCATCTGAACACCATCTGGTCTTCAAGAATTGGTCGGCGCCCTGACGAATAAAGTGGGGCATCAGATGGGAGTCGGTGGAGTGTCAGATGAGTAACGGCGGGAGACCGGCCGAGAATCGTTCATGAAATTGGACATATATCCAGAAATTGATCAACGACCTGTCACTGGGTCCTGTGCAGACCCCCTTAGAAATGTCACTGTGTAAGCGTTATCAGCTGATTTTTTCTCTGATCTGTAAAAGTCAGCTGATGCCTACAAATCTACTGAGAGGAACATAAATGTGTGTGTACCTAGGCATACCTAAATCCAATGGAATTTTAGGATAATGTAACTCGCAAACAGCTAAATATTGGAACGCAGTTTTCCCTGAACGTTATCAGGTCATCTCAAACAGTCCCATGAACTTCTGGTTTCCCAAAATATGTAGCTGGATAAACATAGTGCGTTATATTATGGCCAATGTTGAAGGCAGATCTGTTTTGCCGTAGCAAGCACCACGAGTTTTATGTTCAGGTTCATTAGTTCAGTGTGTGACTAGCTACCCTGATGTCATTCAGGTTTATACCTATTTCTATGGTCACACCTCATCATCTGTAGTAATGTAGCAACCAGAGCAGCAACGCTGCTGCATCTCCATACTTTTGGTTATTTAATGCTCTTTTGTAAGAATGCCATGTACACATTACAAACATTCAATAGTGACTGAAGGGATCGACAACCACAATAGCAGAGCAATTGAATCTGGTCGATGTATCTGGTGTTGACAAAATATTAAGACTTCTGCCACTTGGTTCATTTGCATGCCATCCATTGGTAATAATGTAACAAAGTAAACGCATTGAATTCTGTCAATAAAACAGATGTTTCGAGTTTTAGCTCACCTTCTCTGAACATATGAGTGGCTAAACACCTGGAATCAAAGGATTGTTCTGAGTGAGCTAATAGATTAGTTGACTTAAATGATGTTGCTAGGCGAATGCTATTCAACAGGAAACTCCAAATAAAATTCATAAATACCTTTGAGCTAACTGAACAGCTTATCGTCGCTCAATTTGGTGATCTTCGCTAAATTTAGTGGGTCTTACAGTATTGGCATTGACTAAATGCACACCTGGGATCTGACATTTTTCTTTTGTACTTCTTTCATGTCATTCTTGTAATCATTCCTATTTTGAAGTTGAGAATACACACAATTGAGCTGAAAACCTCAATACTACTCTGTCCTTTACTATGTCCTACTTCAATAACAGCAAATCAAAGGAGGAGCTTAAACAACTACTGGGCAGAACACACCAATCCAGACAAAGGATCAAAACATCTATAATGTATGTATGTACCATTTGCAAAACTATGGGAAAAGATCTACCTTTTCCAGGTTTCAGGCCCTTTTTTGCTCAATAATTTGCAAAAAAGGACTTATTGTTTGTATTTTTTTCACATTTTAGCTAGTAACATCTTTTGCTCACATGCATAGAAACATGATGGAGAAGTTTGGTACACATTGACAATGGATCGAAACCCTTTTCATTCAATTGGGACACATTTGTGAGTGAAACACACGCACACTTGCATTCATGACCACACAAAACAACATGGTTTGATATATTACTTTAGAGGAAATTATTAAAATGCCTTTCTTTTTTCAGTCACTCAGATATCAATGTATGATTAACTTTTTGTTATTTAAGACACAAAAAACCAACAATTGTTGTTACCTCTTTGGTCTGCGTCCATCACTTCCAGCCCATTCTCCGACAACCATACCAGCAACTTCTAGTTGTCCACCAGGCCCTTGAACTGGTTTCTTCACTGTAAAATAACAACCAGAGATAAAGTGGCATTAGTAATCAATGATTCCTTGCCAATGACAAGAGGCAAAACTTTGCAGTCCATGAGAAGTTTGTTCAGTTTTTCACTGTTGTATGCAAGGAGTTATCAAAGTATGTCTTGAGAGACTTGGTTGAACGTGGCACTAAACACAGGTGTGAAAGTCACACACTTTGAAACTGGTCATCAAAATCCATAGCTCATGCACTGGATGAATTTCAAATATGCTATTCTTTTGTTACCTAGTTTTTTTTCTTTGAAAGTTTCATTGTTTCAATTTTATGTGGCAAAACTCAACATCTTTAGAAGTACTTCTAAGCAACTGCTGTCTAAACAGCCAAATATTTTGAACACATCTTTCTTGCAGAAGACAGAATTTAAGATGATTTAAATTCTGATTTTCCTTATTGTTTTTATTCATTTCTATGACAACTTTTATTCAAAATGTTTTCTGTGAACTGGTAATCAATGTTTCAACCACCAGGTTTTCTCCTACTTATAATCTCACCAGGGTGGATGTATATGGCTCATTTGACAAAGGACACCGCCCAGAAGTACATCCTTTCATATGCAGGGAATGTTCGATGACAAGTCACAATATATCACATCACAAAATTACCCATTTGTCACAGACAAACCAAAATTGTCAGTGCTTTTCGCTTCTCAATGTCACAGTAAATGTACTTTTGTCACATTTATGGGGTAAATCCATCACTGAAAACAATACCATAATTAACAAAGAAAACATTCTCATGCACAGTTGACAGTATGGCCTAAAGCCAAGGGTAGAGGCCACTTTTAGTGCTAAATATACCCCCTGAAATTAATTCAGCTAGTGGTGCTGTCAAGCCAATGGAGGTGACCAGAGCAAGACTAAATCCTTTATGTGTGTTCTGTCACAGTATTTACTTTACTATTTATTTTTTTGTCGTAATGTGTCACAGAATTCTGAAAATGTCAAAGAATTTCAGGTGAGCTAATTCTGTTACATTTTGTCAATTCTCTGAATGTGGCAACAACTAAAGGAAGAACATCTCTCACCGTAAAGATTTCTGTCTCTCACCCCCGAGGAAGGTGGAGGCGGCATGGGTGCTCCAGCAGGGATTGCATTGTAATAGAAGTCAGCTCCAGGTGGGTAGACTGGTGGACCCATCATGTGACCGAAGCTGGGGTTAGCAAATTTAAAGTTACCCCCCTCTGTTATACACTGTAACATCCGTTCTGCTTTTCCCGTCAAATCAGCCTGCAAACGAAAATTTAAAGGAGCATGATCTTTGCAAAACTATGTTTAAATATATTTGAATAACGAAGGAACAATTTGCTGTAAGGCAATGGTAATAGCTCAATTCTCCAGTAATCACTACCTTCATTACCTTACACCATAAAGGCTGGGCTAAAAAAAATCTCAACGGAGATATCCTCACCAACCCAATCATAATGAGACTTTTGCAGCATTCCACTTCTTCTTCTTTTTTATTATTAACCCAGTAGCACTAATGGGGCAGTCACACATACTACTATAGCTGTATTAAAAGAAATTGTCATCACCTAATGACATCCTACACGACACCCTACACGACACCCTAGACGACACTTTAATTGGTAATGAAATGATCATGGTTCATCATTGTCTACTGCAGAGTGGGCAACTGGTAAAAATGTACAATGCTGATGGAACATATTAAATTACAAACAAGAATGACACATCCCCCCCTCCGAATAAACCCCAAACCAGTTTTACATAACCGCACAAAATCAAAATATTGTGCAGAAAATAACCACAAAGCGTAAAATCACTGTCCATGCTGAAGGTAAAAGGAAAAGATCACACATCATGACACCAAGAAAACCTCTTGACATTACATTCCTAACGTACCTCTCAACAGCTGTCGGATTTAAAATGTGATGAAAAGAAGTTTGAATTTAATTCATGACATGGCTGAAAATAATCCTATGATGACCTTTTGACTTCACCCCTGTTGTCCCCCTATTAGATGATCATCGTGACCGCGATTTGTAGTAATTCACACTGATCCAAAATCACATGGGTCCAATAAAGATTTGCAGCAGGACTGTGGGTTGGACCATCTGACATATCAATACCATCATGGTTGCCTTTAGATCATAGAGAGGACAGGACAGTCTGTATATATATCTACCTTATTATCACAGAGCTCCCTCAGTCTACTACCCATCAATGCCTTCTGTAGTTTGTGCTGGAAGAGCTTGCCATCAAAGAACAGCCACGGACAGCAGAGCTCCCAGGGGATCGGGGATCCGGTGGCATCGTTTACCAGCAATGCCATTTCTACACCCCTCATGAAGAGTGCAGCGAGTTGAACTCCACGAGTCGTAATACTGGCAACCTGAAGATTGAAAAACAGGCAGTGAAGTAGTTCAGTGTGCAGTCCTCGTGTCAGAGAGGTCTAGACTTACTGATGGACAACCAGATTTTGTAACAAGTCAGTCCTTTCACAATGCTTACATCTAATGTTTACATTATATTTATTTAAAACAATGGAAAAAACATTATTAGAGTTGCATTGCCAACAGCACAATACCATGTGTCCGTGGTATGACAACCAAGAAAACAGTTTAAATAATTAAATGGACTAAATAATTGTAGTAGATACCATGAAATTTTAAACAACCAACCACATTTTGCAGGTACACCTTTGAAATCTACAAGAAAAAAAGCACAGCACTGTGCAGAACACAGTCACAATTGAAACTGTCAATCCAACATATCCTGAGATATCATGCCGAATAAACATTTGAAATGTTTGTCGTTAAGTGACCTTAGGTTACTTTTGACCTCTCAAAACAGGACATTAAAGAAAAGGAAGAACAAGACAGTATGTCAGAGTTACCCTCCCTGAGATGCTTAAGATAACAAACACTCACATGTAAGTTACACATACATATGGGACTGCAAGAGACAGGCAGAGATTGTTACCCCAACCAGTGATAGTCTTGTCATCGCTGGTAAGTTTAATCAGTGCATGATGATCTCGACAAATGTTGCATCCACTCTTGCAATAAGCTCAACTTACCTGCAACTCGTGGAGGGCTCTTGTGTCATTGAGAATGGGAGACACACTCTGTGCTAGGAAAGCTTCTAGTTCATGTCTGAATAAAACTGGAGGACGCAATTGGTACATGTATCTGTAGAGAGAAAATTACTTGGTATGGGAACCACATCGAGCTACCATGATGCCACCGCACATTGACGTGTTACATGAATGTCAACCTCCAAAATATGGGAAGCGGCCACATCCTGTCTAGCAATATCAAGCTAAGAAACTAGTTTTGTGTTTTTCATAGAAAATAAGATTGGAATAGTTCACTCTGAATTGAAAATCAAAAGGCTATTTATTTTCAATGGAATGTTTTCTATTCTGTTGTTAACTTAAGACACATAATCCTGATAAAAAGTGTTCAAAACTTAAATGCTTAAAATCCACTGCATTTTCATTGAACACTTAACTTTGATTGACAGACAATACTCTTGACCTTACATCATGAAAGTTGGGTTATTATATACACTGAAGAGCAGTGAAGGTACATGATACATGAGGGTAGTTAATCCCCCATCATCAGGCTCGGCTGTTAAATATGAAGAGCCCTCCCTAAGTTAGAAAAGAGTGATTTGAATTTGATCTACATACCTCAGAATGCAACACATAACCAGAGCATGTCTGGGTACGTACGATGGCTTCAACATGGAGGGTGAATCGCTCCCTAAACAGGAAAGGAAGGCTCGCAGTCGGGTGGTCTTATCCTCTGACTCTCTTCCCAGCCAGAGTCTCTGGATAGGAGGTACCATCCACTCCAAAGGTTCAGCCTCCACCAGATCGGGCTTTTGAGGAGCCCCATTCTGTCTCAACCACCACTCTTTTATTACAATTTGATTCTCCAGATCTAAAATTAAGTAAAGACCAGAGCGACAATAATGCAGCACTTGGTACTATAAATGTCAACCTTTGACAATCAATGAAGTCTTCATGAGGAATCTCCAGAGAGGTGGCGGGGAAAAAACTAGCTCCTCCCCCTATGTGACATAAAGGTAAGGATAACCTTTCCACTAATCTGCTACTTTGTTGAGGACATAGAACTCTCGTCCTAAATGTTTTACCCATATGTGCCTCAACATGAAACACTGGTATCATCAATGGCAACTGACTGTCGAGTCTTCCACTAACGTTCCACAACTTCTCCAGACATCGTATCTACACTTTTCACTTTGATTAGCTACAGGATACTTTCACTACAGTTGAAGTTCAAGAAGCATACACTCCTGAAGATACCACACTTATAAAACCAAGGCATCACACACATATAGACATACATGCAGATATCCACACCACATACATTCGTTCTGGACTTCCGTAGACAAACTACGAAACAGTTTGTGCACCCTTAATGTAAGTACGTTCGAAAAAGACTCACTGGTGTTGTCACCTTGGTTATTTGTCTTTGGTTTAGGAGGAGGAAGATGCTGATAGCTGAAAAGGATTCCATAAACCTTCTTCCTGATAGGACGGAATAGGAAGGTTGATGGAGGGAACTCCCCCGACATCTCATCATCTAGTCCAGCATTTAGTTTGATTTCACCCTTCATGAATCGGAGAAAACATTGAAACCAGATATGCATATGTATCAATTATTCTAAAGACAAAGTGCAGTAGTTTTCTTTTTTCAACAGACTATTTCAGCAAAAATCAAACTTAATCAAATGATCAGTCCAACATAACTCTTACTGTGATAGTAATGTGTATGCAGTTTCTTCCCTAAGGCATTAAATTACACTTGTTCCTCACTGATAGCAAATACTAAAGAACCAGAGACCAGTGGTATACTAGCTCCAATCAGTCAAAAATGACCTACTGGGTTAATTATTCTGGGAACACATATAGACTCTAGACAGTGGTGTATTCATGTACCCTAGGTCATCGTCACAGTCAATCAAAGATTATGTAGTCATAGTGATACTTGGCCCATTTTGGGTTCAGTAAGTCTTGGCAGTTGGCCAACTCTCTAAAGCAGTAGTCACAATAACATGACAACCATTTTGCAGATTTCCATGTTTTGACCCCCTTATCTTATTCCTCAAATGTTAAAAAATCCATATTCTCATTATAGAAGCATGACTACCCAAGAAACATGACTGATTTCAAAGAAAATGTGTGTGCACAGTGCCACATTTATCCTAAAAGCAATTTGCATATTTAGTAGCAGAGAAAATGACCTCTGAACTAAATTTTCAGTGGAGTACACAGTTTCTGTTACTCAATATAGTTGAAATGTAAAAGAAATAATGTCATGTTTTTGTAAAATGGCTTAACATGAATGTTGGGTATTTTGGAGCCCCAGTTCCTCAAACACTTCACTGCCCCCCCCCTTCACCTGGTAATCATTTTAAACTAATTTCTCGTATCCGCTAAATGGGTTGTACATAAGGCATCCATTTAATCCCACAAGTACAGTAGATGTTCAGGGCCAGTGAAAACAGCAAACCCATCCTCCTCTCTTACATCTTTCTCATCGTTAGAGTACCTATCCTCTTGTCTCTCCCACAATCAAGGAGAAGTTTCTTTCTTACCTGTGTTAAAATCTGATAAATGTACTGCATCATCAGTCCACTCTCATGTCTGTGCAGGGCTGTTCGGATCACCTCTCGGGGTACAAATGGCAGTGGAGGTGCCTTCACCACAAGACAAGGGGGAGTTGGTTGTTCCATTAGAGGGGGGATAGACTGGCGGTTGGTTGCTGCTTGGTCTGAGTTAGATGTAGATTGCTTCCGGAGTAAATGAGAATTATATCACAGAGTTAAAATTTAGCCAGAATTGCAAATTATTATTACTTTTATGCATGGTGGGAACTACCACCATATAAAATGATGCCACAAATATTAGATAAAATAACACTGTTTTGTGAAATTTACTTCAGTATCCATATTCTTTGCTGAAATGTCTAGGATTTGATTTTCTTTTTCAATTACATTTGCAATTTTTTTTTTAAGATTCCAGGGATTCATTAGGGGCACAATTCAAAACCTGCAAGCCGGGACCAACACAGTTGCCGATATGATTACACACTGTTTAGAAACAGGTAATCGTAGTGATTCTTCAGTGTATCTTTCATGCCATAGGGGAATAAAACAAGAGTAAAATTCCTTTTCTAGATTGGTACAGCTTGTATTTCTCATTAAATCCATTTTTTCTAGAGCACATCTGGGAATAACACTGATTTTATACTTGATATGTCACAATGTCCCAAAGTGAAGGAAGTACTTGCTTACATTTCAAATGATAAATGAGAATATTTCCAAGCCATTGTGCCATAATTCCAACTATTTTCTATAAAATGCAACTACATTGCAAACATTTTTGTTTCTCAAAGTTCCCAACAAAGTTTTAGAGGTGGTAACTGTATTTCAGTTTGGCATACTGGCTGTCCCTGCACATGCGCAGAAGGTAGGTTATCCATACTTGCACACACACGTCCTCGGTTACAATTGTCGTGCAATGAAAGCCTAGCCATCAAAACTAGAAAGATGCAGAGCGCACTAACGTCAGTGAAAAACGCCTACTGGCACAACTTGTTCCTTGGGGACCCCCCTCCCTGCTGACCCCACATGGCAGTGGTTCACTGAGGGTATATGTGAAAGTACAATGTACTTACTTCTGTTTGATTATTTGATTGGCCTTCAGTGTCATTTCTATTAAAGAAAAGAAGTCAACGAAAACCATTTGTAATGACCATGATGACCACAAAAAATGAAGGAGACAATAGCAACACTTTAATACTCATCATATTGTCAGAAACAGTTCAATGAAATCACCTGCAATACTAGCTAAAGTAAATATCACCAATGCACTTGCAAAAGAGACTACTAATTAAATACTACTAAAGATCAAAATGCAGAATAGCAAAAGGTACCAAATTTACTAAATTTGAAAAGTAGATGTGAAATTGTTGGACTGGTAGCTGCAAGAATACTGACAGATATCTTTTTTCTACTCAACAATTTTCACAACAACAATTAAGAATCCTGCTTACAAAATTCACACTTTGGTCTTGAAAGACCTTTGACCTATGCCAAAGACATCTTGCACACAATGCGGTGAGCCTGCAGGAGCCCTTATGAAATTTTCCTGCTAAAAACATTAGTTCACAAGCTAGGGACCACAACAAATACACCATCACCAATACAAAGATCACTGCTGAATGCTAATTTTTGGAATTCATGAATTTCTTTCTATATGCTACTGTGGTTGAAACTATCCTCAAGAACAATGGGTGCAAACCCTCTGTTATTCACAGTAACCATAATAACAATCTCTGATTGGCTGTAATCTCCAGCGTGCCAATATTTGCTTCATTCACATGAATTTGGTTGGGCAAATAGCCACAGTCTTTCACTATACCTATCAGTCTGCTTGTCTTCTAAGGATAGCTCAGTCATTGCTTTATCTAAAGATTCATCAGCTCTCTGCGAAAGAAACACGAGAAAGTCAAAATAAGTTACGTAATTCTCTGCCAAGTACGAAAAATTGAGGAAGAATTTGTAACTTTCCACACAACTGCCCCACAAATGTCAAGTAAAAGGCATTAGTCTTGCAGCATTGACTGGTGTGTGCGCCCAAATACACGAATGGCTCGATGAAAATCATCCACACATCCGGTGGTCTCGTACAGATTCTGCTACTTATCTTTTCCAACAAATAAACCAAACCTATGCCTTCATGAAAGTGAAATGGTACCTGCTACTTTAACAATACCTACAGTGCCTGTTCAAAGACATTTGGATCAGTAATTACTCTCTTGATATGTAAAATAGTCTGAACATCTGCTTATCAAGGGCTGTACATTCAGAATAAATTTTAAGGTTTAAGCAACTTTAAGATCTTACTAACTACAATCTTGGCCAAATTGTTGAGACACTTTGCCCTACTTTGCAAATATAAGGTGAATTTTAGGATTTTAAGAATTTTAGGTGAGAGGATAACATGAACCCCGCTCCCCTTTCCGATGTTGCGCTATAGGAGGAATGTTCTCTTTGAACAGTAATCCGGTAGCCAACACTGAATGGGGGGGGGGGGGAGTGGGGTGTCCCAAGGTATTTTGTCCAAGATTGTAGCTTCCCAAGTTATAAAGGTTCAGCCAAAATTTCCCCTAGAGATATATTTACAATGCATTCAGATTTGATGTCAGATGACCTTTGACCTTCATTATTACACAACAGAACCACTTGCAAACAACTCACTACCGACATACCAACTCTTCAGACTAATCTTTACTTTTTGAGATATGTTTACAAAACAAAGATCGTCTACCTTAAAGGTGTTGATTACAACTTGACTGAGGACTAGGAACATTTTCAAATCAAGGCTTACAGCAACATTCAACTTCTAAGAACTTGCAATCAACATACTTTTCAGGCTTTGACTGTTGTCAGCAGCAAGGTTCAATTGCTCATTAAGGGCTACCAGGCTACCAACATATCAGTTGGCGGTGCAACTTTCATGGCTTCTCTGTGGTTGAAGGCTTTATGACCATTAAGTTTACTCAACCTCCAACTTAAATTTACTCATGAAAAACAAAGTCCTACTTACACAACAAAAGACCTATACATACCAAGTTTCTAGATTTTAAGTGAGCAGTTATAAGCAGCAGCACAAATCAGCAACAAGTTAGTGGTCACAATGAATTTATTTTCATGCCACATAGGCCATTTAGAATTATATTCCTTTCTTCATTTGTGACAGTTACTCTTCATAAATTCTTGTCAGCAATCACTTGAAAATGAGAAATTCTCTTTTTCTTGAAAATTTGTCTTAAAAAATTCATCAACAAACACAATGTGTAATTCACAGTAAATGATTCAAATGTGCCATTCAAACCAAAATTTTGGTAACTTACATCTCCATCAGGTCCAATGACATTCTGAGATCCATTTGTACTTTGTTTCTATAAGGTAAAAAGATCCGGAGTGTTTCATGCGCTTAACTACAGCCTGAATTAAATATTTACAGTTGATTATCAATCTAATTATCATCAATAACTGAGTATCTAAACTAAATCTGACTGGCTGTTACAAAAGCTTTCAACTTTCAGAGAGGCAAGTAAAATGCGAAATAAGTTTGTTGTATTTCATACTTCTTCTCTTTCAATAAAAATATTTATCATATTCCTTGCTTTGTACCTATGAAGAGAATGTAATCAAACAGCATAACATGCTTTCAGCTATCATCGTGCAATTGCACCTGGTAACACATTTTGATTTTCCGAAGTTTACAGCATGCGGCAAGGTTTGGCTGTGGTTCATAAGTACCAGTCGTCATGCAAAATCGTCCAAACATGTTTGAATGAGACAAACCTGACAGTTGCAGAGTAATCCCAATGAGATACTATAATTTCAACAAATACACATCGCTGTAAACCTACCCATACGCATCGACCTACTAACGAAGCGAAACATCTTACAGCGGCTTACCAACTCATTAAGACCAACAGACATGGCCAACAGTATTTGTCAATATGCATTTGCTGACAAGGGGAAAGAAGGTTACTAGAGATGGATCTTGACTTGACTCTTGCAATCTGACTTGTTTACTGGATCTTAAACAGAGATTCTTCACAGTTTTTAAAACTTAAGAAATCCCTTTACAACAGCTGAACTAAAGTTTAAATCCTCCTGGTGTGGGTGTGGAGATAATACAAATACAAATAAGACATAGAGTTTCTCTTCACATTTTGATACGAGCCTGGTCTTACGTACGTTTCTGGTATTCCCTTAGCAACCATCTGAACACAAGCGAGAGAAAGCATTTACATTCATACTTGCACTAATTTTTGTGAGTCTGACAGACAGTAACACATACCTGTTTTTGATTCTTTGGTCCCCTATTTGTGTTTCTTCTATTTGTGTTGAAGTTGTACCGTGGACCTGACAAAAAGAATCAAGAAAATGTTAAGAGGTGTCCTTAGCAAAAGATATGAAAGTTTTGTGATTTTACATTTCAAAGTATTTCATCTATTTGTAATGACCCCATAGTATGACAAATTCAAACACAGAACTATCTAAGGAGCTTGTTACACCACAGGTAACTCAACCTCTCCCAGTCAACGACGTCTCAGATTGTCTGTGTGTTGCTTGTCATCTGCTCCACACATAGAACGTTTACCACATCCCATCGAAGGCAAGTCCTGGTGAGTCAGTGTTGAATATATAGACACAAAGACCATCGGTTGTGCTATGTTAATGGATGACCACACTCTGTGTAAAAAGGCCAATTCAGTGGACAGGAAATAAGAGTTGGCACTTACACTGTCAGGAAACATGGTTGATTGCCGTGATTACAAATTAAATATGTCTGAAGACCGTTTAAGTTGCACTGTGGATGCACAGCCTTACATAAGACCGTCAAAGCAAAACCATTATATAAGTGAGAACTTTACTACGACAGCACTAAATGTACGCTCACCTTTTCCTCTTTGTCTTGACCAAGCATCCTTCGTACAAGAGTAGTAATATTCAACAGATGCCTTAAACCTCTGAACTTTGTTCTCAAAACGGCTGGATGATGACTTGAAGACGTCGCTACCAATGGCATCCAGGTCGTATATGTTCGGGATAGCACGCACGTATGTAACTAGGGACTTGAAGATGACGTCCATTGGTGGAAGAGTTCCGTGTGGAGACCGTTCCTGTTACGAAGAAAATGTCAACTGGTGCTGTGGTGTGTGTGCTACATGTATGCTTTATGCAAAGACAATGATCCCTTGCATTAGAAGTAAGACCACTGATGTGTCATAGCACATACTATACATGGCAGTTAAACAGGAGAAGTAATAAGAATACATGGTGCTTTCACAAAAAGGCTTACAATGACCACTGAGTGACCTTTGACCTTTAGTTTTATATACTCCTACAGCTTCACATACTTAGTGATCAATGTGACCAATTTCATTGCTATCCTTTAGTGACTGTTCTAAAGAATCTGAAGAGTGACTATTCCATAAAATCATGACATGGTATTTTTTTTCTGGTAAGACTGGTCAGCATACATACAGGGGGCCATCAGTAGAACCTGCATAATACAGTGGGCCCTCAACAGGACTTGTATACATATAGTGGGCCCTCGTTGGAGTTTGCACAAAATGGCTGCAAGCGCTTCCTGAAGCCACTGAATGCCCCATTATTAACTTAATGACAATTGCGACCAAATAATCATGATGATAACCAATAAAAGTTTTTGAATTTTTGAAGAACCACTTTTTTTCCAAAATTTTGTTGACAGCAAGAGAGAGATACAGTAGACATACTTGGTCAATGACATCAGCTTAAATGACACTGAGAAATTGCATCTAAAAGAAGTTCCATTGAAATGTTTTGCATGTATGGGACAGTATTTGATTTTCAGCTTAGAACCTGAGTAACCTGTTGATACAGAGTAAGCTCACGTAGCACTCCATGGATGACCACATGGCACAAAGTACTCCACAACCAATATGGCATGAGCTGTCACGTTTCTTGGAGGAGCAGTGACTGTTCAAAATTCTTATAACAATCAATACACCGGGATGATCAATCACGATCAATACTTCTTCATGCACCCGAACCGTCGACTGCATGCAGGGAATGAATCCTTTGCTTCTTGAACGATAAAATGACCAACTGTTTTCAGTGACACTATGACCAAAATTTAGTGATCAGCCATTTCTCTAAAGAACCATAGGAGTTTTATGACCCCTCACAGCTCCCATACTGTATGACTTGCAACCACTACCATACAACCGAATACTTCAAGGGCCGATCCAACAATCGGCCCTGACCACTGCTGGTCATATTATTCATGTAACATATTTTTATGTACAGGTAAGCTGTTTCAACAGCAGCACAGAGCTTTTTCACGAACCTTGATGTCACTAAGTGGATGATCGGTGTGTAGGAGCGACCAATGGAACTGTGATAAGTCATCGTCAGAGAGAATGTGGTTACCTGGACGAAAATGAAAATCATTGAAGTAAAATAAGAAATACAAAACACTGAATGATTTTTGAGCAATGCTAACAGACCTGTAATCATAACATGTAGCATTTGAAGGAAACAAGACCCCTATGGACTCTGTGATTTGTTTGTTACCTGAAGGTTATTTTAACTATTTTCAGCTTCAACAAAAGGTTTTAAACATCCAAACATCACCAAATGCAATTTCTGGTACTCTTAAGTCTTTACAGAGAGTATTTGCAGTGCAAAGTCTGTACTATTGTGTACTTCAAACCATGATAAATTTGCAGTTTCATAGGGAAGCAAACAAGCCTTCTTCAAAACAGTTTGGCATGCATTCATTACATTCCCAATAAATAGTGACCAGTCCCTGATGACTTGGAAAACAAATCGCACAGGCCTTGAATATTAGATTTTCCAGGTGTGCTACGAATCACACTTCTCAGAAAATTGAGAAGTGGACCTTTGACCTCTACCAAAAACGATAAGGCACAACTTCTCAATATGGCAGGCCTACATACCAAATTTTGACTTTCATCCGACTTTCCCCTGTTGAGTTAAACCTTACCAAGTGTCAGGAAACAACAGAGTTTTGCCCCCAGTGCCCCTTATCTTGGACTTCCATAAAAAACAAAAGGGCACACCTTCTTAACATGGCAAACAGGGATGTAGCCACGGTGGGCGATGCTGGGTGGCGACACCTAGCCTCTACATATTTCCGCCCAGCACTCCAGGCAAACACACGTCTCCCCGCCCACCACAAATCTGCCAATCGAGACCTAAAACTAACCCTAAATTTACTAGGTAAAATGAAAATTTAATGGCTGAAAAATGAGGTAGATGCCATGGATGGGTCAAGGTGCTTTCCCCCGATCAGATTTTTACCCAGCACTCAAATTTGGGTAGCTACAGTACACCCCAGATGGCAAACATACATACCAAGTTTGACTTTCATCCGACTTTCCCCTATGGAGTTAGAGCATACCTACAGAAAGCAAGTGTCACAGACACACACAAACACACCAACCTGACTGCATAGGTTCTTTTGCTTCCACAAGGAACCAAAAACAGAAGTTTTCTTTACAAAGTTCTTCAATGTTTACTTTCTGCTTCTTAATGATAAAAACCATTTCAAGGATTTTTAAGACATGGCAAATGGTTGTATGTAGACAACTCACATAGTTGACTTTTCCATAATTCAATTTTCCTCTAAAAAATGAGGTCATTTAATGCACTTACTACATTTAATGCTGGTTAGGCTTTGGCACCATGGATACACTGACACTGTGCTTTTTAAAATGCCACTTTATTACCACATTTCATTCCACTGGTTGTCTGATCGACAATTTTACTACAGGGACCTAGTAAGATAGTTTAGGAATTTGGTACAGCTGGGAGTAAGAACTTAAAACTCCTTAACATCTTCAGTGGATAAATTTCCTTTCAGAGACAAATTTGACTATTGCCATGGGAGTCTATGGTTCATCTTCATACAGTAATACAGCTCATGTTTTAGACAGTATTCGCTAATTACAATCGTCCATACTGTATATGCCATTCCATTTCAAGGAGAAAATTCTACTCTAGACACCACCTTAGCTTAAGTTTGGTACAAAATTCGAATCAACTTTACGCATCAACATGACATCAGTTTCACAAGTTTGAACAAGTTTCCTTCTATTAAAACACTTTCCATTCAATGAATTTGGAATAACTACCACAGTACAGTACTTCAATTGTGAAACTTGTTGGGTACGGCACAGTGAGGGACAGTTTCTGTATCTGGACTGTAACTTTGCACCTTAAAATGAAACCCCAAATTTGGTAACTTACCTAGTAATGCTCCCAAAACGACGAATCTCTCTAACGGAAGGTCTAGCATTTTCGCAAACTCTTCAAGGTGAAACTGCTGCGATGATATTTCTCCTCTCATCGACAATTTGAAACGGTGAGATGAAAATAGCTGCGGTGGGTTAAAGAATGCAAACTCTGCACCCTGAGTCATGACAGCATGCCCTCCACTTTGGTAAAGAAAATTCATGATTTCTCTACTGTGGTCATGTGTGCTGATAATGCACGAAATTCCACACTGTCTCAGCGCTAGGCGGATACAGGTATCTGAGACAGAAAAAGAAAAGATCACAAATTAAAAATAAATGTATAAGGCCTACCATCATCCTTCTCAACTATCTGTAACATGTAACATCACAAATAGGATTCACTTTGAAATGAAACCACTCCATCAGCCCTATCCAAACACACCAAATTGACAACCCTCAGAATTGCTACTTGCCTTGAAATAAAACATGTACAGTGTAGTTACCTAAAACCCATCTAGATACTGTATGCCTGCTTTTAACTATCACACTGCTTTTACACCAATCTGAATCAATAATTATGCAAGTTTGAAGCTGAAACAACATTAATGTCTTGAGATGCCATGTTAAAATTTATTGCCGAGAGTAAAAGACACATTTGAAAGTAACTTGATGTCTGTTGGTTTAAATCTTCACATAACATTTACAGAAGACAGCACCAATCATCTTTAATACACACCACAACATTTCATTCCTTAGAAAGTAAACTTGAGATAGTCCTAAACTATGCAGGAACATTGTTCTTATGTTACTTTGACCTCAAAATAACCTTGGATGGATGAATGCAAACCAATATAGACCACAACCTATACACATCAAAGGCTACTACTGTGCCTTCATGCCCTATTATAAAGATCAAACAACTTCCACATCCTGAACTGTAAGCAGTACTTTACAAGCATAACTTTACAAGCACTTGTCTCTCACACAGACACAAACACACTCATCGCCTTACATAGATCCCGTATGGCAGGAACTTCAATCGGCTTATCCACTGCCAATACAAGTAGCAAATGTAGACCTTACAAGTTATACCACATTCCTCAATATTACTACCTGCGCCTCGGACCAGCAATAAGCACACAGATTGGCTTTGCAGAGTTACTGAGCATTTGACATTTGCCTGCAGGTACAGTAAAGACTGGAGTTGATCCACCTCTGATTTCAAAGATTACATTAATACAGGCTTTTCTTTCCTGAGAGACAGACAGCATTGACTAATGATTCACAAGTCTACTCAAACCAGCATTTTACTAGACAGGCTTTGTAGTTTTACTGATATTTACTTTACAAGTATAAGGCTTGCAGAACCCATGTAGGTTGACCTAAAATTACCTTTGACCTCCCTGAAAGCAATAAGAGGCATCAATAAGGTCTATAAACTGTACTTATGGACCTACCAAAACAGCCCAGACACCTTAAACTTACAAAGATGTCATGTTTGTGAGTGTCCTTTGGCCTCTGATGACCTCCAACCACTTTTGACCTCCACAAAAACAATAGGTTACTGTCCACTGATTAAAATGCCCACAAAGTGATTAATATGTGATAAGCAATATGTGGTTTTGATCGTAAATACGCCTATCATTGCTGTTTTAGTTGTGTGTCAGATCTTCAGAATTTCTTCTAGTTTGGCCATTTATCCATCAACATGTACAAAGCAGGTACCACGAAATATCATGAATTTTGTCGACCAACTCAATGAGCCTCTTCAAGCTTTTTCCCTTGTCGTCGACATCAGATGACTTTTGCCCCATCCCGCAGATCTCCAAATTAATGACAGACTTTATATATACAGGTACTGTCAAGTACAAGCCAAATGTGAACATAGCAACTGTTTCTTCTTGATATATAATAGCTACAGCATTCATTGACTATGATCTGCAGCATTGTCTCTTCCAATTTTAAAGCTCTACATGGATGTCTGATGTACGCACACATGAATGCAGACACTTACAAAATCAAATGCAATGACATCCCATCATGGCTGCACAGCTTCCATTTAACATTCGAAACCAGGAATGGGTAGAAATCAAAAATGTGACAATCATTTAGTTTTCAAGAAGTTGCAGTAACTCCTAATGGAACACAGACTGCACCGAAACAAGTCTGAACACAGTACAGGTATTTCATGCGCCAGTGATCTCCTGCTGCGTGCAAGCTACTGTAACCTAGGGGCACTCTGTATCAATACAATGAAACATATATCGCTTGATGCAGTGCCTCTAACATTTGTCCCGAACCATGGAGCTCCATACTCGAACATACTCAGCTGCACTGCATGCCCAATGCTGTACAATGATTCCATTTTTAATTTGCCTACTTTCTCTGCAGCAACTGACTCCCCTTCCATGTAAAATGTGCATGAAGCTTGGCTCAAAGCCAAACTCTCTTGTAGCAGCCACTCACATGTCATACCATGGCTTGTGGTCTGACTAATTTTGAGTCACCTTGATGCAAGTTGAGTTCAAACCCTCCAGATCAACTCTCACTGATACTGCTGTATTTCCAATTACAATACATCACTGTACACATTCACTGGATCACCGATGACGACAGGCAAACCGGAGCATGAAAAATGCTCTACAATGTAATACTGTCCATGTGTGAGACATACAGTATCATACAATGGAATCCTTCTAGATTGTGCTTGTTGAAAATTTCCATGAGCCTTCTCCTTGAAAGCAGCTAGCCTTGTCTTACAAAAAGCAAAACGAGCAGAGATTGTGACAATACTTACTGAAGGGTTGCTTGAAATTATATCTACTATTTTGCTTGTCACACACGAACACAGAACACCAGCATACCACAAACACCATCACACCAATTGCAACTTCAATAACACAGCAATCCTTTTAAGTCCATCCTGGTATAAGTAATTACAAAGATTTAAAACTTTTTTTCCTTTTTGCTTGATTTTACTTTTGAATATAATGAATGAACGACAAAACAATTGCTATTTTCATTTTTCACTCACATTATTTTTTATTCAACCTACTCTGTAAGTTCTGGTTGTACTAGGACATTGATCATTCCCTCAAACAATGAATGGTTGGGTACCCTGGAAGCAAAATGCTCCAAACTCATATTATGCCATATCCTTAAACATGTATTGATATCCAGGGTGAGGCTCCCCAACCCACCATTTAGTGTAGAGTACAGGTATCCTTAAAAAACACAACTGGCCGTTTGTGGACGTGCTCAAATTCAGTTAGTTTTATGGAAACATAGTACATTTTTCCACTGATACATTACACAGTGTTCATCTCTTGACAGTTGTGTATAACTTGATCATCAGACCAAGCACTTTTTCAGAAGTGCTTCTCAGTTTTTGCAAAAAAAAAAAAAAATTCCTTAATGCACAGTCAGATGTATGTGTAGCTTTTGCTCACCTTTTGAAATCAACACTGAAAAGTGCACACAACAAAAAGCTTTGACTTTGAGGACAAGTAATATATATGCTGGTAAATGACAGGATGGGGTACATATTTGTCTGATGTATGGTAGAAACAACTCAACAAACAGACACTTTTTGGCTTCCCACTGTCATCAAAGCCACAAAAATGTCACAGACTTTTTTTGGGCAACTTTGTGCTAACAACAAGAATTTAAAAATACTGTGTTGTTTCGATGAAGCAGCCCACAATACTGTAGTTCCCATATACGCAAAAGGATTTGGGCTATGACGTGCAGTCTGACTCTTACAAAATATTGTAATCAACGAGGTCCATCATCATTCTATACATGCAATCAGTCTAAACTTCCTTTTTTTGTTTATACAGTATATTGATTTGATTCATTCATTCACACATGTACAAGTGACGTAATTATAGAGGTAATTAATTGCAGAAACTATTAATTAGCAGTATATGAAAGGGATGTTTTATCCTCTGAGCTTGAGGTGACATCCAAAAGAGAGTAAAGTTACACAAAGTAAGAATGAACATAAGGTAGATTAAGAAAAGCAAAATTTAACCTGTAATTCAATAGCGGAAACTGTAAATGGGAAAAAAAAAACAACCATGGGAGAAGGATGAAAGTGGAGGAGAGAGGAAGGAGGAGGAGAGTCGATGTAGGAAAGTCAAAAGAGGAAGTGATATAGAGAAGATATTCTACATCAATTGTAATAGACGAAAAAAAAAACAAAATTGGAGATGAAGGGACTCGTTACTATGCCAACTGATTAGTTTGTAGAAGAAAAGTGTGGATATGGAATGGAGTTGGGGTATTTAGTACCATGTAGTTGATAAAAAAAAAAAAAATCAGTATTGCTATTACATTTCCCCAAGATGTGTCTGTATTTTTTTTATAAGGTTTTCACAGTTTGACTGCACTGACCTCATTTGACCTTCACCAAAAACAGAGAAGATCCTGAACTCAATGTACAGTTGATGATGTATGCACTAAATACACGATGACTCCAAGCATGCTTTTAAAGTTTTTCACACATTGACTTCCACTGGCCATAAGACGTCCAAGACAAAGTTGGCAGTGCAGCATGATTATCTTGATACTGCTTTCAAACTTGACTTGCATGAGCACACATCAGGTCAATATAACACACACAATTGTGGTAACACAAAGCAGAACTGTATGGTCAAGACTTACACTTCAGGAAAATGAAACTAACTGTAAAATGTTGCACATTAATGTGAAAAAAAAACATCAGAAAGCTTTCCTGTGTTCTGGTATTGTGGTTTGACAACAAATCACATACATGACATGAGTCTCAATTCATGAAATGTACTGTGAATACAAGGTTTTTCAGTTTCACATCTCAAAACCTAAAATGACCTTTACGAAAAATGCTGCGTGGATTTTACATTCACTGTGGCTTAACCCAACATGTATAACATCAGTCAAAGCTTGCGTTCTTGAGATATACAGTATTCCACTGCAGGTGTTCAGTTTGATCTCTGCTGACCTTTAATGACCTTTGACCCCATCAAACACCAGGATTCTCACACTCGTGGTACATGTATACTGTACTGTACCAAGTACAGAATGCCATTAGTCCAAACTTTCCCTATACGATGTATTGTGTTTGCAAGGTTTCATATTGTGACCTCTGCTGACCAAACAGGACCTTTGGTTAACTTCAACACCAAAAAAAAAAAAAAAAAATAGGGATCTTTAACTCTAAATGATGCATACACAAATTAAGCTATGACATCAGTCCAAGTTTTCCTTCTTGCAATATTGTGTTTCCAACATGTTATCAAATACCTCAGGTTTACGTTAAATAACCTTTGACCTCCACCAAAAACAACAGGATTCTTGCAATTAATGTGCTTAAACCACATACCAAATAGGAGCACAAACCTTAACTTCTTGAGGTACGGTACTGTGTCAAGTTTACAAGCAAATTTCACAAACAAACATACTCTACATACACATGAACACACACACATACATACACATGTACAGAACGTAAATGTGACTGCACAGGTTTGGTTATCATCAAAAGGTCGAGAGGGAGGAGGACTTTCTTATGACAAAGTCTCACCATCCTCTGAGGGTGAGGGTGTGTTAAGTTCACAAAAGCTGGGGATTGAACATGGTGAGTTACCGCAAAAAGATTCTTACTAACATCTTTACTAGGATTATTGTACTACACAGCTAGACTGTGGACTGCTACGGTAGCTTCCGTACATTTCTCTAGTGGACTCCAAGTTTGTGACGATTCCCTCACCCAACATAACAGTAGCTAAACTGTACCTACTCAGTGCTTCTCACAATGTACATGCAGCATTCATACCAAAACCAAAGAGAAATGAAAGGGAAATGCTATGTCCAACTTGAAAAGTCCATGGGAGCCCATTCTGTTACTTGCTACGACCACAGCAGGTATCGCTAATTCTGCACGATGATGCCACACAATAACCATACATTGTAAAATGCTAAACAGCAATACAATTTCAGCAAACTGCCATGAGCATATCACATTACCAAATCCTGTTAATAAGAGTGATGTTTGTAAAATTTTCTGAATGAGCAATAAAAGAAAACAATCCATGCATTTTAAGAATTAGGAAGGGGGGGGGGGGAGGAAGAGAGGGCTGGGTGGGATGAGTCCCTGTGTCTGAGCAAAGGTCTATCGCATTCACTAGTAGTTTATAGTTGAGAGTAAAGACATCAAATACCATACCATGGAACACTAACAAATGAGCTATCTATAAACACTGATGACAACATACAAAAGGTTAACATTTTTGTCATTTTGTGCGGTGTGTGTTGCTGACTGCAGTACTGTATATAGTACAGTGTCAACTCATTAGTAATTAAACACATTACTTTGTACACTACTTTGTGGTCAAGGTTTGTGCAGCGTCATGTACGGTAGTTCCACAGTACTGTCTGCCATTCTCTTGAAAAGAAAACCTTCAAATAATATTGGCATGAAAAGTTGATGGTATTAATGGAATGCAAAAGAAACAAGTAAAAATCATCTCTGGAATACTAGGGATGAAAGCATACTGCATGTATACATGAGTTTCTTTTGTTACAAAAGTGACTTGACCTACACCATGAATACAGAAAATTCTTGCACATCATGTGATTGATTAAAGTTTTGAAAAACAGCTGTGCTACTTACTGTAAAAGAAAGGCATTCAACCACCTTTCATTAGATGTAATGAAGATGTCTCTATAATCTTTACATTAACTGTTTGATCGTGGCCTTGCACTTTTGATGCAGTACATTTGTGGGAAGAAACTGTTGTGCAATGATCACAAGTTCAGGGAAAGTCATTTCATGTAATGCTATTTATTGCCTGCACAATTCACTGTTTCCCAGAAAGAACTTTTACACCAGAAGAAAATACATTGGGAACACATGAAACTGACTGAGTGACAATGCGACTGAGGATCTGAAAGTGAGCGACATTACTAATCAATCAAAAAATGACAGCGTAAAACTTGATTGTAATTGTGGCGACCCAAGTACTATTTTGACACATTTCAAAAAACGATTGTCACAGACTACTAATGCTGTCAGACCTTTAATACTACTGTAAAATACATTAAAGTGAACAGCCAGACGACCAGTGCTTGTAAAGTACATAACTGCTGTGCTTAAGTTTATAGGATTGTGTGTGTATCGTAAAAGCAGAGAGACTAAGATTACGTTTGATGTGAAGTTTTTCTTAATTTAGAAATGTACAGACAATGTTGTCCATCATAATACAAAATACATAATTCAACAAATGAAGATGAGTGGCTACTTTGAAAAGTCACGGAAATGGCATAAAAATAGTTAAAACAAGAATTACTGAAACTGAATGTACGGTAAGCGCCTACATAAAATGCACCAGTACAGGTCTCACTTGTGTACAGTACATCAAAAACACACTAAAGTACTTACTCAAAGTTGCCTCCCTTTGATCTGTAATGGGGATTGTAGTAGTTTGTGAAATGAACCACTCTACTTACACAATACCTACACTACAAACTGATCACGTCATTATGGTTTCAGTGATAAGCTGTTTGGACCAATTACTGACTCATTTTACTATTATACTTGCCATTGGCTTGCTCTAAGACGTACACTTGAAGTTGAGTGAACTTCATTCAGAAGTTGTAAAGTAAAACTCTGAGTGAAAATCCATTGGAATTTTGTTTATATCTTTTACTGTTTTTGAGATATATGACTTTTCGAAGTTTGAGAAAAATGCAAAACAGATGACGTGGAGTGTTGCAAAGTGTCAGTATTTTTTTTGTTAAGCCTATGCAATTTGCCTATTAACTACTTAATTACTGAATTTCACATTGGTTAAGTGGTATCGATATTTTTAAAGAAAATACATGCTTCCATACCAAAACCCTCCGGGCATACAACATTCTCAAATGTCCTCCAAATAAAGGTTACATACACAAAGGATTAACATAAGACATATCATAGGAGTCCATCTCTTGATGTCACAAATTTGCATACTTAGCCAATGTTTATTCACGATGCAGCTGTGAGATGCTGATTTGCCTGTAAATTGGTCACTCCTTGACAGACTTTGTGGCTATTTTCTATATTTTCAGTGCTGGATGCACCCAATACTCCAAAATGTCACTTTAATGTCACACGATCTTTAGGAGCAACTTCTGTGCGCAAACAGAGGACAAAATAAAATATTTGAAAACAACACAGGATTACATGATTTATGATCAGACCTCCCAAAACCCTTCATGGTGAATACTGTATCTGAGGCAAGTAACATGAAAACATTACAAAAGCAGACCAAAAAAATTGTCGAAAATTCAAAAAGACCTAAGTGTTGCAATGTCACTGTACAAGCTTTGGCCAAATTTATGTACAATTATTGTCTCATAGATGCAATTTAGCAAAGTTATCAAATTTATGGTACTGACTAGTCAATATTCCAAGCCACCCCAACCCTTCCCTACACATACAACACTATTAAGTAGGCTACATAATTATCTGAAAGAAAGTACACACCACAATTCTGTTCAAAACGCTGGCATGTTTTAAATGAACGTTTCAGTGATTACAGCCTAGTGAGCAAAACTGCTGGTGGCACCTTCTTCCCCCCCCCTCTCCCATCAGGTCTCTTACCATAAATCCATAATGCAGGGTTTGCAGTAAACTGGGAGATACTGTAAGGCAATTCTCTCCCAAAAAACAGACATCCTCCTCCCATAAACATGTTTGATGAATGAATAGTGTTTGTCTTTTTTTCCTCACAATTCATTTCCATAGAGAGGCATTCCCAATTCCTCCTATCACCTTAATTGAAAAGTTTGTGCAAACACTGCCAAAATGTGCATTCAAAAGCAGGGATTAAAATGAGAAAAAAAAAGAGAAAAAAAAAAGCTTAGACAAAATGAACAAACTGAACAAAATGGCTATAGCTGTCTATTATTCAATTGGACATTGCACCATGGCCAAGGGTAAGATAACCATGGCTATTGCCTATTGGTGCCATCGGTATTGTGAGTCAGGCTGCAAGTCAGCATGTGTGGTGGTTTTCTCCTCTTAAAAGAATGACTGAACTGGCTTATTGTAGATAAAGTTCTGCACATAACATATATTGACACATACTATACTGTAGTGCAACATCAAAAAGCCATCACGACTACATTCACCTCAGCAGCGATTGTGGTTGTGTTGGTATGATCATCATACCAACATTAGCATGTCTGGCCTTATGACCTTAACATTCATATTATAAATACTAACAAGTAATGGGGCAGTATATGATAATGCAGTACGTATACCATACAGTACATAAAGTCCATAAACCTCATATTTTTTGTTGTTGCAACTTCCGCAGTTTCCCTTCCATCTGGAAATGGCTAAATCTACTGTAGCCTATTCTTGGAATTGATTAAAGCTGTCATTACCAGCAGCCTGTCCAGGCTTCAGGCTGGAATATACAGCATGGATAGTACTGATAACGTTGTATTGCAGTAACACAGTCCTCTACCATGAGCAGAGTTACAGCATGAAAATTTGACCCAGTAGTTTCAGAATTCAAAAAAAGGCTTTACTGTAAGTCTCAAGTTCCGTTTGATCTTGAATCAAATCAATGACCCCAAAACTACAAAGCCAAAGGCCGGACAATTTTCAGGAGTCCCTTTTCCAGAAATAAAGCAAACATTAAGAGTAAACAAATCAACAAAATGGTTCACAATAGATATATAATTTATTCAGCCAATTGCATAAAAATGTACACAATGGAAATTGTATGAACACAGGAGCTCTAAACGAATACAAAACATGAAACGATATGAAGGCGGACATGAAGAATAGGCGAGTCTTAAATTCTAAAACAATGATAAAAGGAACGATGATAGAACAGTGCAAAGATTGCGCTCAAGAAATTAGTGTATAAAAAAAAAGATGAACATAAAACGACATAAAAAAGTACCCTAAAGGATGCGCACACATATCACCATGGCTTGTAAAAAAAAATGTAACTTATCGGCTATTATACACATTAAAATAGCTGAAGGAGATTTAACAGTCGTTCAGTCATTCAAGACAAGTAAACATGCCTGCGGACAACCAAACCCACTCCTTCTAGTTGTCTAGTGGACAAGTATCTCTTTGACGGAAAGTTCCCCCATTGAAGTGGCAAGTTTGTTGGAATCATCCTTCATTCACAGTAGAGTACGATGTTAACAATAGATTAATTTTCCATTTTGTATGAACCATTTTGTGCAGGAAACAAATTTGAATGATTGGAGTTCTCAAGAACTGTTCAATCCAAAAATTTAAACTAGATCTCGGCTTGCCCCTTGTTTTCTGTTCAGACAGGAAAAATGTATTTCAAAGCAACTATGGGAATTTTGCAAAACATAACTACTGTCGTGACACTAATGCTCAGATGCAACAAATCATTCACACAATATGATACGTACTGTAGGGGGGTTTCTTTACAGGATGTGTACCAATTTTATGTGCAGTATATGTATCATCATGTGCACATCAGTACCGATATTTGTCAAAGAACTGGTACAGACCACGTGTTCGTAGTGAGAAAAACAAGAGGTTCTGGTACAAGTCGCCACTCATCAATAAATTTTTCAGTCACGTGATCTGACATTACATTGAAATACATTACTTACAAATTATATCGTTACATAAAATTGTTGAAAACTTGTTTTGTTGAAACTTTCTCCAGGGATACAAAGTCGCTGTCAATGCCGCTTATATAAACAAACGTAACTTTCATGATACTATCACACACAACTGTATGTGCATTGTATAGTACTTTCACAGCTGGAAGAAAGTGAGTCACTGTGTTATTTCAACAGGAATATTTTACCTGTTGTTCACCACCTCAGTTCCAAGCTAAACAAGCTGTTTTTGCCCTGCCCCACAGACCCCAGTGTAGAATGCCTGACAGCCTCGAAGTGAATGATATTGTGTATAAGTTCATAGCACAATTTATTAACCTTACTTCAAGCGATTTTGGAGAGCCAATCATCAGTTTATAATGCAAGTGGCAGGCAGGACTTATGCCGGACTTAATTGGATGCAAGGCCAGGAACGTTGCTTATGATCATGCAACACAGAATTCCCAATCCAACATTCCAACTTAGAGTATGGATTTATGTGAATGAAATTTGCATTATTCATAGGGTCAATTCAGTGATGCAAAGTGTTCTCGTTTGTCGCAATCCATGTCGAGGTTAGCGCTTAGTGCTTGCCCCTCTCTATTGTTGCAGTTAGGGTTGCCAGTTTGGCATTTGAAATGCAAAGATAGCCAAATTTGGTGTTTTTTTTTTTTCAACCTTTGTGGGACAGTAAAAATTAAAAGTGCACACCAAATGGCATTTTGGGGTCCTAATCAAAACTATAAAGCACCCACAAAAGTGCTCATAACTCGAAAACGGAAGGAGATACAGACTTTTCCTTTCGGGGAGGGCATTTCAAAAAGTATTTTGACTATGTTCTTTCCATCTGTAATAATTCTGTGCTAATCAGAGTTAATCCAACAGAGTTATGAGTGTGACGTTCCACGAATTTCTCTTACAACACATTTCTGATGTAGATTTTTGGCTGGAATTGTCATAAATTGTTCACTGGGGGTATTATGACAATGAGCACTGTTTAATATAGACCGATCAGGAGCAGTTCAGCTATATAAAAGTTGCCGACTTTGTGCTCAATGATCGTAAAAAACAATTTTGGAACATTTTAAACTTTGTTTCTATTTTTTAAAAATTCCAAGCAACCTGATCAGTTAGGCCCACGTAGCATGCTTGAGCAGCTATAGTCTACATACGATAGTAAATATCATTATATGTATCCCCAACGGCAACTCGTAGTCACGATTCAACTGAAGGTTATAAAAAATGTCTTGAATAAAATGCAGGGCGGCTGCAGAAAAAACAGCTTATCTTTGTTGTTGTTGTTTTTTGTTTTTATTGCTTCATCATCGCCATTTATTTATACAGATTCAGTTATAACCAGCAGAATAAGGATGGGATTCGCGGCTATGTAGGAACTTGAGCCCGTAATGGAAAATAGACCCTTTATTAGACATGAGACAGTAACCGCCACTGACCAAGTTAACCACAATCCTTTCCAGTGATGAATACATTTACTTTCAGAAACCTTGAGGTTTGTTTTTGTGAGATATTGAAATGAAAAGTTTTAAAATAGATCTGGAATTTGTTTTTGGTCCATTTTGATGTTAATATGTAAACTAACGCTACATTCGAAAAACAAATTTTTGTTGATTTGTTGGAGGCGGTACCGGTACCACCAAGAATTTTCCCTGGTACTGCAAAGTATCCAAAGTACCGGTACTCGCAGAAAAAGTTTTTACTCCGGTACTGCGGATACGATACCGGTATTCACTTGGTTACCGGGATAGCACCTAACCCCAGAAGACTTAACAATTTTTTTCAGAAAAAATATACACAGGATGAATGTTGAGTCAGTCTTAAATTGACTGCAAATTTCGTGAACAGCTACTGTGACTCTAATTTTTTTTTTGGGGGGGGGGGGAGCTTAAGTGAGGCATTGCATTCTGCTGTCACTAGACTGCTTTTACTGCACCACTGGGTGTATTGTTGAACACAACCTTGGATTAAAATCATTTACTCCATGCTTACTAAGTGAGTAATGTCGCTCATAACAGGCCATTCATGTAGGCACACATGGACATTATAAAGGAAGTCATGCATAGGACAATCACAACCGAGATAAAAAATTTCCCTCATACAGGAATTAGGCTTAAAAACACATAGGGCCTAACTTAATGTAGGCTAGGGCTAAACAGCAGTACACAAACTTGCTTTGTATCAACTATCATGCATAGTTTAATATGAAGCTCAACACTGTGCCCTATACTATCTTAGTCCAGTCTTTATAGTAAGAAAGGTCTAATTTCAACATATGGTCTATCTAGTGTCTATAAGCTTAGGGCAGGCCTATGCAAAATCAGTTTTGCACGTTCATAGCTGAGCCTTGCAGTGGTTGCAATGTAAGCATTTGGACAGCTAAAAAGTAACACAGTAACACTAACACGTAAAAGGGTCAGATTACTTTAAACTTTAGTATTACTTTGTAACGTTAGTGCAATTGACAGTAGGCTTTTGTATTGTGCTTCAGTATGGCCTGGGCTAAATGGTGGGCCAAACTTTTACGGTACGGGTGCCATGTAGTTTTAAATGAGTGATAGCCTGGGTTTCATTTACCTAGAGCAACCGGAGGAAACCAAAGGGCTTTCCCTGGTGAGCTGCATCTGTGGTACACATGACTCAGTACTTGATACGCTGTGTTCTTGTCCACATCTTGTTGTTGAAACCATTGTTGTGTACGACTTCTCTCCAAACTACCGTTGAAAAACACGATAAGTTTTATGTTGTTACTGCGACTAGAACGGGCTAAATTGTCAAGAAAGTGGAACATACTATTCCACTGACCCCCACAAACCCAATCTGTAAAACTACCGCCATAAAGTCGGTGTAAGCAACTGTTTGCATCAACAAGCAAAATTAGAGGATCTTGGCCAACTAAAGCTTTGCCTCTCCCTCTGCCTGTGTTTTCTAAGCGCTTTCGCGCCAGCTGCCCGACGTCTACTCCAACACACGCTTGCGGGCATGAACGTTGAATATATTCCAAAAATCCGGCAATTCCCATGGTGATACGCTATTTATGAAGAATTTGCTACAACATGTCACACATTACTGAGATGGTCGAGGTATTCCACATTAAAATTTCCCAAGAATCGAACGGAACTAGTTTGAAAATAGGGAGCGTACAAATCTGCTCCGTACGCCATGTGCTATCCCGGTGCTAACCTAACACAGTTGGATTTGCACGTAAGTTACCGTACTTGAGTAGTGAATATTATGTGTGGATATTCTACGATATTCGTTACGTAGTCGCCATACTCATTATGTGTAAGGCAGTCAGTTTTTGTACACCATGCATTCACAAGAATCTAACAAAGAAGAACAACGCGTGCGCAGATTGAAGAAAGCATGATGGGTAAACAACAATTCCCAGGGAAGTACGTGAGTGAATGTGTTTTGTTGTTCATCTTTTGTGTCAAACGGTATGTTTTCACTCCGTAAAAAGCAGTTGGACAACTCAATTTCGAACTTAGGTAGTCGGTCAAAACCTCTGTTCTCGTTTTCCCGTTCATCTCGGAATTTCCTCATTTTTTGCAAAGGCACTTCACAGAGTTACATATCGTCCAACTCTGCACCCATGCACAGCCAAAGTAACTGATGCCTGGGCATGCGGTTGGTGAGTGCAGTTGGTTAGGGGGTGGGGGGGGGGGAGGGAGGGGAGTTCAGGGGCTTGTATGCAGAAGGTTCAGGGGGCTTGGACCAAATCCAGAGTTCTGCCAGTGCTTCCAGTTAGTATTGTAGTATGATTGGCTTACCCTGCAGAGTGTCACCACAGGCTAGAATCTGAATAAAACTATTAGAACAAGTAAACATAGACCGAGGGAGCATACTGATGCTGCACCCGAACTCTTAATCCTTACGTAACTTGCATTTGATGTATGTATATTTGGCACTTAACTGATGATTGATTGTACTCTTTTCTCTTTTTTTTTTGGCACTTAACTGATGATATATTTATTCATTTTTCTCGTTTTCCACTCTAGACTGGCGTGTAGACTAGAGTGGAAAATGTTGAAAGTGGATGAATGGGGCTTTTACAATGCACTAACTTACTAAGAAAATAGCTTTAAGCATTTTCAATCCATTCAGGCTCATCAATAAACATCTACAAAAGATTCTTATGCATGAAACGAGTAACAGAAGATGCATCCTTTGAATTTTTGAAAGTTTGGGTGAATAAATTATTGTTGACCATCCAAATAAGTGAATTTCTATCTGGGAGAAACAATTATTTCTTGGAAAAGTAGTCACCGTCCTTTCTTATTTTGAATAATCTATCATTCTATTTCCACAAATATTGGCTTTAAAATATTTTTTTTTTTGTAAAACAAACAACTTTATGTGTACCTCCATCTGAATTCTGTCCAGTTTAATTCCGCCCGAAAATGAATGTTTCATGGAATCGTACTTTCCTTGTGTGGTATGCGAAGTAAATGTCAAGTCAAACTGTTTCTGAGTAAGTGATTACAAAATGCATAACACTTAGAATTATTATTATCATTATTTTTTTGCTATAAACGTTCTAATGAAAACAACCAAAATATTTTTAACTACCTCTAAACTGTGACAATTATAAGTTCAAATGGTTTGATGATGGTGGGGGCCCTTCTGTCAGAATTGTCCCGAATTTTGAAGAAATTCGTTTCAACTACTTGAGAGGTTAAATGCATAATTGAGCAAAAGAATAACATTTGTCAAGCGATCACGCAAAAATTGACCTCAGGCACAACCGCTGGCGTAGTCTGACTATAGCTGGCATTTCCATTATGCCATTGAGCAACTTTAGGAACCTTCCACGTCAGTTCAGTGTTTCCTCTTGAAGCATTAGCCAATTTGACACTTGATCTTTACTTCCGGTAATTTTCTAGACATAATTTTCCCATCCCAAAGGGCATCTCTCCTGTTCGCTTATGAGTATCGTCCAAGCCGGTTTGAGATTTGAGCGTTTTGACACATATGACTAGCATACTTACAAGCCTATACACATCTTAGTTTACATATACACCTTACACTTGGTAGGGCAAGATGGTCTGAGCGTGTATATGAATGTGAACTTCTGATATGACAGAACTGATTGTCGTCCGGGTGGGGGGGGGGGGGGCGAGGTCAAAGGTTATAATCCTTTCCTTTTGGTAAACGTTACTTGTACACGTAGGGTGACATAGATGCATAGTGGTGCCATACATTTGAAGCTAGATTTAAAGCGGAGCATATCTGCAGGAATTCCTACTTTTTTGAGTAATGATTTTCATTTTCTTTTAAATTTTACTTGATGATCTATTCCTTTTTATAGCTTATCTAAATAATTCAGATGGATGATGTAATACGACGGTGCACAGTTTTAAAGTTTTTGGTAAGGGTTTTCCCCAATCCTTTACCGCCGAAAAGAAGCATTGTCATACAGATCCTGCATAGTGGTGCTGGTGATGCACAAGTATCGGCCGTTTACCGATAATTCAACACCAGGAAACCTAAAGACATAAAGGCTATAGCAATATAGGCATGCCCGTACATTACTTCGGAGTTGCGGAGTTTCATTCTTCTCTCCCGTTAGCAATTGAAATGGAAGGCATTTTACATGACCTACAAAATCATGTATTTTTTTCCTGGGTTACTTTCTCTTTTTAGTTTCAGTTCACAAAAAAGCGCCTGCAAGTTTTGGTTGTATCCCAACTCCATGTAGTGGCGTAGCTACAGCGGAAGGGGTGGGGTTTCCCTTGTCCATGGGAAATGAAAAAAAAAATCGGAAATTTATCATCTTTCACTGGACAAAGTGAAGGCCATGAAATGACGCCAGTCAACTTCAGTGCGGTTTTCCCAAGGTGAAGAAATGGAACTAAGAGAGCGTAAATTCTAAAACCCAACCAGGAAGATCGATGGTAGACAGTTTCACCGTGGTGGACAGTAGGGGAAGATCCATAAAGGGTGGTGGATATAACGGGAGCACGACATCGATTCACCTAACATTCCTTCAGCAATCCCCTCTTGCCGGTGGATGGTTACACTTGGCATAAACAAATTCTACGGTATGCCTTATAGTCTTCCTCAATTCTGTACCAAACATGGCAGTGATTCTTTTTTTTTAGGATAATTTCTCAATTTTGGCTTTATTACAGATTTGGCTTTTACAACCAATCATCAGTGGCGGCGCTACGGGGGAGGGGGCATGAGGGGGCATTTGCCACCCCAGATTTATTCCTTCCCCCCGTTTCCCCCCCCCCCACGTTGCCCCCCCCCCCCCAGTTGCTCGATCTCACCCTTCCTAATCAGATCTTGTACTCAGCCAAAATTAATTTAATCACAAAACTATGTATTGGCATTGGACTGAATAAGAACAGCTTCCGGGGAACCATGATTGATAAATGACTAATTTATGTTACACAGGCTGCCAGTTTTATATCATGCCCATAGCCACTTCAACAGTAGGCCAGCCTGGTCAGACCAATTTTCTCTGGAATGTTTACCGTCCAGCATAAGGGAAGGGCGGGTAGGTGGTTGTTTTCCTAAATATAGGAATGTCGTTGTTTTCCTAAATATAGGAATGGAATGGAAGTGTATGTAGCCTATGTGTGTGTGTGTGGGTGTGTGTATGTACTCAATAATGAATAATATAAAAATAAATAATATACCTCTCTTGGGACTTAATTTTCCACCCAGAGATATGCTTAAACCTCAGAGCTTCCGGGGGCTTCGCCCCCTGGACCCCAACCGGGGCTTTGCCACTGGACCCCACCAGGGGCCCTAAGGCAGGCCCCTGGACCCCATCCGCAAGGCCTTGCGCCTCGCGCTCGGTTTCGCGCTGCGCGCGAAAATCTTTGCCCCCCCCAACATTTCCCTCTGCCCTCAGTTTGCCCCTCCAAGTCTGACATTCTGGTGCCGCCACTGCCAATCATGAAATTCGGCTTTTTACGACCTACTGATTTTTTTCTAACCAGACTATTTTGGCGCCAAACGGAGTGAATCACAGGGGAATCCCCGAAACCTCAAGTCAGCAAGCATCAGCTCATACGTCAGATGGAGAACTCGTCGGTAAGATAATGTCCTCTGAAATTGGAAGGTATGATGCTGCAAAATTTCACCACACAGTGACCAATAATAACTTAGTAGAACAGAGGGAAAGATGACATGAAAGAATACCCTCAATTTAGGCTGTAGTCATGAACACAGTATTGCTATAAGTTGTGTCTCTTGGCAGTGGTGTATTTTTTTCTAGGAGGGGGTAAAGATGTGAAAAGTAACCAATTTTTTTCAAGGTTTCATGGGTCTGGCTTGATCTTGGAAGTGAGGATGGCACTGAATGGAGCATAGTACGCTGGTCTGTAGGCCTACCTGTATATAAAAGATATGATGTATCTGATATATGACTGACTGTCATCCTTGGCAAGTACCCTCCTTTTGAAAATTGTTTGATAATGTAAGGTGAACTACATGCAAAATGATGCTGTATTTGATACCAGATTTGAACTGAATATATTTCCAGGAATTCCTATTTTTAAGTAATGATTTTATTATTATTTTTTTCAACTTTCGAATTTGCAGGTGAGGGTTCACTGCAGGTGAAATATTCATTTTGAAACCTTATTTGAGTGTGCCTAATTCTGAATGACAATGAGATTAAACAGTGCAGTTTTGAGATATTGGTGAACCATTTCCACGATTATGTCCTCGCCGTCTGTTACCGCCAAAAAAAAAAAAAGAAGGAATATCGAAAAGATCCTGGTCCAGTGCTAAACACACTATAAGACGATTATCAGTTCAACACTGCGAAACTCAGAGACATAAAGGGGGGGGGGGGGGGGGATTTCAATGGAAGGCGACTTTTGCATGCCTCATATCGTACTCTGAAAAGAATTCTGAGAAATTTGTAGCATTAATATGCGAATTATGCATTAACATTTTTTGCAATTTCTTATCCTAAAAAAAGAAAAAGAAAAATCAGACATGAGAGAGGATATGTGCCAAAATTTCTCGAATTTCCCCAAATTCCCCTCCAAATTTTCCCAAGTTCAAGGGGAAAAGCATGAGATGAGTGATGGTTGGCCTCGGAGAGGGTTGCAAGGGAGGAGGTGTCCCCCCTCACCTTTTGAGACAATTTTTCCACCTATCAGGTAATCGTAGATGGAATCTAGTGTAATTTTGGCATCTTTTAAAGTCACAAAATGTGCAAGACTGTGATATGAAAAATTTGAACTGGTATTTCCCATTTTCCGACCTAGGCTAAAATACGATAAAATCCAACTGGCACTTCAGAGCTATAGAGAAATTTCTTAATTACCAGATAACCTTATACACAATCTGGTGCAATATTTGGCATATTTCTGTGTCATAAAATTAAATTTATTGAGAAATTTTTCAATTACCAGGTAACCTTAGATATAATGTGGTGAAATATTTGGCAACTTTGTGTGCCATAAAATGAGCTATAGACTGAGATATGGAAATTTCCAACTGGTATTTCAGATTTTCCGACTATCGTCGCCCTGACAGATTTTTTGGGAAGGCAACATTTTGCATCTTTTGATGTCATAAAATGTGCTAAATGAAATTCCACAAGCTCTTTCAGATTTTCAGACTCACTTTAACCTTTAATTTCTACTTTTTTAGGGAGGGGGGGGGGATGGGACCCCATTTAATAACATCAAAAGATGCAAATTATCGCATCAAATTGCGTCTAGGGTTAGTACTTGGTATAGGAAAATTTCCCCTTGTCCATACAGGGCAACTATCCACTCATAACATGCTTTCATCATCTATCGAGATCACCTTGGCATGCCAGTATTCCTCCTCAAGGTGGCTCTCATTTACAAAAATAGGTCTTTGCAGTGAAAATCATCGGAGATTGTACCAAAAAAAAATGCAAGAGCCAGGAAGTAATGGTTGTGTGATTAATTAATTAATGATTATTGATTAATGATAATTGATAGTAAGCGATTATTTTTTTCGGGAAAATAGGACTTTTTGGAAAAGCAAACGTGACTTCAAACGGTGATGCCAAAAAAAAAACAACAAACAAACAAAAAACACCCAAAGGTGGACGGCGCCTCCAGCTACTCAGTTAAAAAAAAAGATATCCAGCCAGTCGGAATTTTGGACCTTCACTTAAACGTAGGACCCCTAGCGATAGGGCTTCGTCTCCAAAAAATGATTCCAAATTTCGATAAACTACGAGCAAGCATAAAAACCTGCAGCATGCATCAATTTTTTTTATGAACACATGTTAGGTCGATACCACGATGGGAAAAAAGAAGAAGAAGAAGAAGAAAAAAAAAACGCGTTGTTCGTTTATGTTTTCAAGAATCATGCGTGTTACTTTTGTCCCTTAATATCAATTTTACAAATTATCTTGACACAGTTTTGAATGCTTCGACGAAGGGTTGCAGGTTAGCTTGGTGGTTGGACTGTCCGTCTTGCAATCATAGAACCTGCATTTGGCAAATTTTCTGGGGACTCAGAATTACTCGTTCAGTGTAAAGCTGTCTACAGCGATGCTGAGGGGGTTATTTCATGATTTCAGTTTAGGTTCCTGATGTCCAATTCAGGTGTCATCCGCTTCACTGGTACAGCTATACTGGGCTGCTGAGATGGGTGGGCCCTCCAGTTTTTGGGAAAGTGGCTAAAGACTGGATGGATGCACTCTCGTTCGTCGGATGGGGTGGTTTGTATATGGGATTGTCGGTTCACCCCTGACTCGTTACACTCTGAACACTAATCGAAAAGAGCGGGCGAATTTCGCCGCCGGTGTTGACCCACGATCAACGTAGTTAGGATCCTCGATGAATCTTCATACTTTCTGAGCCTCAAAATTCTAAACTAAACTAACATTCACTAAATCTGAATTTTTAAACACGGTTATTACAGATTGATGCATAGTACCTCCGACATTGCGGTGAGTTTATATACAGATCTTATCGGTGGTGCGCCATGTGTTCGTGTCATCTTTCACTTGGGTGATTCAATTAACCAGACAACATAGCATAACTTCGAAAATTACCGAAAATAATAATTATAAGCATTTATTGTTTGGAGTCTTCTCACAGAACATTGACATTTCTAGTACATGCGCATACCAGGGGCACAGGAGTGGGGGTGCGAAAGTAAGGACCCCCTACCCTATCGGGTGATGACATTTAGCTCAAAATATGATCATATACCTCCACAAAGAAGCATCAAGAGTAATTACATTTAGTTTTTGTTTGCGAATACGTGCGCAGTATGTAAGGAATGTCTATTTTTATGAGAAAACCTACAGAATTGGAGAAATGTGGCTGGGTTCTATAAATCTACCAAGGTCTTTAAAAATGTGCCTGTTTGCCTGCATGACGATATGATAGAATATTGATGACTGATCTTCGTCCTGGGGAGGCGTCCAATGGGTACTTATGTAGGTTGGGCTGGATGTGAAATGGTGCTATAGGATACCTCCATGAATTCCTCTTTCTGAAGGTAATAATTTGAATTTTGTCATTTTGCCTGGTGAAATGTGGAATAGAACTTACCTGGCTAATTTAGAATGACAATGTGATAAGCGAGAGCACATCACTGAAAAAATATTGGTAGGCCGACAAACCCCATCCCTATTCCCATAATTCCGTCTCAACTGTCATAGCAAAAACAATGCCAAAGAGATCGTGAATCAATACCATAAGGCCGGGATTGTCAAGAGCAAGTATCGGACATTGCCGTTTCACCGAAAATCGGCACGACACCAGAAAACCAAGAGACAGTGGAGTAGCTAATAGCGACAACTTGTCCCATGCACCTATCAAAATACTTTATTGCATAAATTTTTTTCTCATCAAGCTGGCTATCATTTATCAAGTTATCGGTACAAGAACTAGCTTTGTACTTTATTGTGCAATCATCGACGGTTGTAGTTAAGTAATAAAAAACTAATCGCTAGAGAGTAAAATTTGTTGGAACTGTACTGGGACTAGAATTTCTCTGGAAAAATTGATCTCAATAAATAGGCCTACACAATATTGCACCACATTTATCCAAGATTACCTGGTAGTTAAAAATTTCTCACACAAAGAAAAAAAGAAGAAAAACTGACATCGATAGAAAATGAAAGCTGTTTAATCAACTCTCTGGAAATGACAATAGCGTAAACATTGTAAGTTCATTTCCAATTGTTACCTTTTTCCATAAACTGTTTTTATCGTTGAGAGCTTTTACTTGTTTTGTCGATAATTTGTTTGTTTCGCCTGATAATGCTGTTTTTGTGAAGAGTGCGCCCCTTTTAATTCTTCACCTCTCCAAAAGTATTCCTAGTGTCTGATCTATGGGGGGGGGGGGGACGGGGGTCACCACATACTTGGAAAAAACACCCAACAATTATTTAACTCCCCCTGCATGGTAAAAAAATGTTACCCTAGCTTCGGTCATGAGTATCTTGCCTATCGATGAATTCCTTCGTGTAATAGGCCAGGACTTTTGTGTATACCTTTGTATAAGTGTACGGTGTATTTTATTTACTTACGTACGTAAACATCGTATTGTTTAAACTCCTAAATTGTTTATAAATAATGCTTTACTGGCAAACCACAATTATCCCCCTTCTACCTGTGACATCCCTAATATCAGTCTCAAAAAAAGTTGATGAAGTACGCCCTCTCTCACTGAATGTAATTCAAAGGAAATGTTTATGGCCTTTGAAACCTAATGCTTCTGTATTTACCCTGTAACGCGTGTAGTGAACTTGGTATTTTCTTCTTTCATTGTAACTTCCTCGATCTACTGCGGATATTGGGATACATCTTAAGTAGGCACGCATTAAGTATAATAGTCATCCTTTGTCGCCCTCCAGTTTGGTCCACCAGTATTATTGCTATAGCCTGCTGGGAGTATCTGTGGCACAGAATGTTAGTATAGGCTAACGTTACCTTCTGTTTTATTTTCAATAGGTTACTCATGTCAGATCAACACGAAGATGTCCTTCACTGAAGGGTCAGGCCCGTCTCCGGGGGGCGGGGGAGGGTATAGGGGCTGAGGACGAACCCACTCCCCACTGGCACAACATCTGGAAGTTTCGCTAAGCCTATGATAGTAGGCCTATGTTAGCAACATGTAGAATGAGTTTAAATTTGTTGGTCATAACTGTTGGGTAATGTTCCCATACTTGTGGTAAAATGTACCCCCCACAGAAAAAGCTGCATACCAGCTGGAGGGTTTATGTGATTAACCAACCCCTAACATTCTCTTATAAACCGTGAATTGATTGGTGCTAACATTCTGTGCCAGCGTCATAGCGTTAACATCAGAAGTTAAGAAGACTTTGCCCTCATAAAAATTGTCCTATGTCAAAATCGTGTCTCAAACAGTTACATGCCTGCATAATACAAAATATCATGACAATTTACGCAAATGTACTTGTCAGTGTAAGGTTTTGTAGTTTCCAAAAGGCACCAGAGCATGAAATTGTCTAAAGGGTTTCTCTGTGACGTGACATGAACTTTCTCTGTGTATATACGTTTCACAGCACTATGAAAGTACGACACTTCAAATAAAAGCTGCACCTTTGAAGATCTTTTTCGGAATACTGTTTGTCAGTTCACAGCTATTCTTATACAGTAAGAACAGGTCTCATTGACTTACATTACTGATGTCAATTTATGTGCACTCTTTGAATTTCCTAGTTGCTCTCTTCATTTTAAGCTACATTTTAGTGCCTTTAAAGTGTACCTTAAAGTCTAGAATTACAAGATGATATTTTAAGAGGTTGGAATATAAATCCTATTAAAGCGAGAAGGTTTGAGAAGGTTGCACACCGCTGCTCAAGAAACATGTTCATCTTTCAACCTGTTAATGTCTCTTTTCTTTCACATAAATCATTGCATGCACCCTTGAATCCATACATATTCATTAATGAGGGGCAGATTGCGATGGATTACAACTGAACTGCTCAAACACAAACAAACTGTATGCACACCTCATACTAATGGACAAATACTCATGAATGGGGGGAAGATTGTATTGGCTTACGATTGAAATGAAGACAGACATCAACTGAAAAAGGATATTTCTTGATTTACTATATTCAACGAAACAACAAAACTCTTGACACAATCCACTGGTGTTAAACACACACATTTAAACTTTTTGATTGCAAAAGTCGAGGAAGATAATGGCAATTTTACAACCTTTACTGCAATTCCCTTCCATGAAACAGATAAATGACTCAAAAAATTACTTAAAAAGCTCACAATGGACTTGAGCATTTCTGGTGAAGTCTTTGAATTTGATTTTAACTCCACCTTACCATAACATCACTCTCTATTGAATAAAAGACCATGAAAACAAAACAACAGGAAAATACTTCATTGAGACTTTCATCTGTCATATAATATGGATCATGAAAACACACGAGAGGTATGGCAAAAACAAGACTTGGTTCTAACACAAGGTGTATAAATAACATTGTTTTACTATACTGGAATTCCTATTTGTTCTAAAGATACTTAAAACTTTCACATGAACTCATGCTTTTTACAATGATGATGACTTTCAGACAGCATCGTTTTCTTCTTTGCAAATTACACTGACATTGAATATAATGTACCTTACATTTTCATAGATACTCATAGTGCTTGAAAATTGTAACATGATACTGGATATTTTTTATCATAGTTGCTTTTCTCAAATTAGACCTAAATGTAGACGAGACAGGACCCTGCAGTGTCAGGTATAGAAACTACCAATTAGAGCGTCCATCTGGTGTGCAGTCATGGTTTTTTTTATTTCTTTCTTTTTTGATATGGAGTTGAGAAGGTAGGGAACTGGAATCTCTTTGCATACACTGGCAACATTTACAACATGAGACTTTAATGAAATCTTGCACGAATGCTATTATTGCTTCCACTAGTTACTTTAAAGGTGCTGAAATAATAACAATTTTGAGATTCGATGAATCAGCTGCCTTTCTCTGGTTCAAGATTCATGCCAAACTTTTCCATAAACCATCAGCAAAATGACACTTTTGAAACAAAACAGGATATAACCTGATATACTAGTGATACATGTTTGATTGCAAATTGAAGGTGACTATGTCCCCTTTTGACACAGTAAAAGAATTCCTCTCCTGGTGTTTGTAATTTAGAGAAATTACATCTGGTTGTCTGAGGGATAACTCAAGTGCAAAATGTGGTTGTCCTTTTCTAAATTAAATTGTCCTCCTATAAATTATATCACTAACACAATTAATGATAAATCTGATTCTCTATGTCGCCAAACCCATCAACATGGTGTTACTTTACAATGCAACATCACTGTCAAATTCCATTGTATTGTTCTAGTTCACTGTCACATTCCATTGCACTGTTTCAGGTATTCTAATTAAAACAAGAACTTGGTTCTGTGAAGGAAAACCTTGATACAAAGAAATGGTTGCCTTTTAAGGTGGTGTCATTAGAAGTGTCCAGGGTCTCATGTGCTGGGAAAACTTTGAAATTTCTTTCTCTGCATCCACATTGTGTTAGGAACATTTAACCGTGCAACAAGAGTAGAAACATGTGGTTTTATGTTTATTTTAAGTTATACTAAACCATTCATACCATACTACATGAACAATTTGCATTACAAAATGCTAGTCTATCTGTAATTGCGTCGATCCATCCTACTCTGCTGGCCCAGAAAGTATTTTCATTACTCCAGCAAGGGTAGGAAGAGATTTTAGTTATTTAAGTTTCTCTCCTTTTCAAACACTGTTTGTGCCCTGCCATTAACGATTCATTATACTTAAACATTCAAAAGGACAAAACCATAAAAGGTAAATTCTAAATGCAGTCTTAATGTACAAAATGTGTAGGTATTCTTGAATTATAAATAAAAAAAAATACTTCCTTGATGTTCTGATGAAGAAAGAATTCAATTTAAACTCAGGTTACTTTTAACACACTGGTAAACTAGTAATTACATACTAATTTTTGTCAGTTGACATCAATTGTAATACCCATATATATTACTGTGCAATAATTTTTGCATGTGATAAACTAGAAAGGAGTGTCGCAGCTGTTTGGTGATATTATCCTACAATGACATACTGATAAATAGACCTTAACTGATTTTTTTTACTAAAGCGACCATAGATTATTGAAGTACGATGTCAGAGATAACCCATGCAAGTTACCTAAGATACTTTCACATGCCTTGGATAAGGCTGAGATGGTAGCTTGGGTAAAAGGAAAATGCAGTCTGTAAAGGATTGAATGGCTGTAGCACTCCAAATTCAAATTAGGTAAGTATGTAAAGAAATGTTAAGGTATGCCTTTGTACACTAATTACACACGACCACCAGTTTCCAGCTTACATTGATCCTAGGAGTGAGATTTACCTCCATGTCAAAATGTGCATAAACTTAATTACCACCACAAAGTTCAGGTCATGGTCCCCCATGATGTATACTAGCTAGGGTTTGATTGAAGACCATCCATTCAAAGCAGTGTGCGTGTGGGGCTTCTCCCTCTTCAGACAACAGGGTCAAAATTTCAACAACATTCTGCTAGATTATTGCACTTCAGTCGCACTAGACGAATCACAAAATCACCAAGGTAACCAAATACAGACAAACTACCTCCCAGTCCTACAAGATATTCTGCAGTATTGCCAATAGGTGATTATCATATATGAGGAGATGGAGGATGAAGATGAAGGTTGGACAGACCGCCTCCATGCCAGCCACTCAGAGGACGTTTACTCCCATGACACCTTGTACCGTGTAGTACTGAATATTTTACCTACATGATCAAAGCTGACACTGATAATTACCTTATTCTGCTACGTTTACAGTGATGGTTTTACCTTTAGGATCATCGAACTGATCCATTACCGTTAAACTCGCCAACATGGAGACACCGAAATAGAGGATCAAGACCAAAATGAGTGTTGTCACGAGCCCCATCCAGATTCCGGGAGTGAGGAAGCCTACACAGTCATTAGCTCTGCCAAATTTAACAGCTGTGCTGTTGACATTGAAGGGCTGCACCTGAAAGAGGATACAATAGAAAAAAAAAACATGAAGAGTTGTAAATCTCACAGCAAGAAACCCTCCCTGTGGTTTAGGGTTGTTGCGATATGTAATTTTCGAAATGGACATCGCAAGCACTTTTCCTTCAATTCCCATACAATCTTGTGATATTATAAGTGAGAACCAATGAACACCTGAACAAATACGTGTACACTCTGGATTGTGTCCTGTAGTTACATTTTACAGCCTAAGTAAGACCACCTGATATTATATCTTGATGTCATACCAATCAAACTAGTTCAATAAAGTTAAATAAAAACATGAAGTCTTCTTCCATGCATAGTATATCTTATTCACGAGTAGTATGTACTCCAAATCCATTCTAAGAACACTTTTTTTTCCACAAGTGTACAGACACTATCATCTAGGTCACTTCAAAAATGATACCAGTTTCATAATAATACAATTTACCAATATGGCAACAACACTTATGTGGCTGCTTGCAACAAATTAATGAAGAAGGAGATATCAAGCAGTTCACAAACTTCCTTTGCTTTAAGAAAGGACAGTTATACAAAGTAATTTTACACCTGCCAACCAAAAATGAACTTCGGTAAACATGTCAATTCTGAAGAGGATTGATTGAAGGCAATTTCTGTGTCATATATGAAATGTGCAAACATTCACAACATATGTTGCAATTTTTATTCACACTGCTAATGTATTTAACTGGAAGATATTTTGTAGGGATGAAACGGATATCTGGTCTGGCTGGACTATCTGACTGGATACCGAAATAAAATCCAGTTCAGGTTCTGGCCAGACTTTTGTGAATATCTGGCCACATTTTTTCTGACATTATGTTGCAATTGTCTGACCAGAAGATTGTTGGTATGAAACTTCAGAGCATCTCTCAAAAAATTAAAATAGTAATACATGAAAGAAAAGGTTCAAGTAAAGGTTCAAAAATAACAGTGTAGAACACAATTTAAAAATTACATTCTGACCATTTAAGTAACTTGTTATGGCAATGAATTTGGAATAACTTGAGATACAGCATACAACTTTTCTGTCTACTATACCAGTGCACACTTTCTTTTCAGGCTAGAATGAGACATCACGTATATACAGTTTCATTTTCATGGAAACATGGAGGGAGGGGGGAAGCACTGATCTAGAAATGACAAAGGTGCCAGGTCCCGTGTATGCCCTGAGTTTGGCGCAAGAGACTCAAATGAATCAAGTTTATTAAGCACAAAACTATAATTTTCTGCTTTTGCAAATATCTATAGAAGGCAGTTACATGAGGAATCATCGCTTCACTAGCAAAGACAGTTCCACACTGATCTGTTTTGCGATGTCATAGAATGGCTGCAAAATGTACAACTTTCCATGAGATTCTACTTACTTGTATTTAAGTGGGGACATTATTAGCAGCAAATGGCACGAGTGACCGGTGTTTTTACTTAAAGGGAAATAGGGCGTTTGTTTTACTGGAAACATCCATACTTTTAAAACCAATGTTTGTGGATGCAGAATGACAGATTATTCAAAATAAGGAAGGACAGTGGTCTTCTTTTCAAGAAATAAGTTTCTCACCGATAGAAACTCAGTTATTTGTTGCTCAACACTAATTTGTTCACCCAAACTTTTCAAAATTCAATGATGCATCTTCCGTTACTCATCACATGCATAATGTTTTGAGGAGATGAAGCTTTGACAGATGTTTATTAATGAGACTGAATGGTTTATCAATGACTAACGGTATTTCTTTTGTATGTCGTGTTGGTAGATTCTAAACACCCTATTTCCCTTTAAGTTACTGGTGAAATACAGTAACTTAGTTGGATACATTAATTGAAGCATATTCTAACTTTACCTGGTCCATAGGTGATGTGCTTGAAAATATTGCATTTTGACACATAGAAACCGCAAACAATTTCAGATTTATAAAAGCATTGTAAAGATCTGGTCCATCCGGATTTCATCCAGTCAGATTTCAACTAAGATCATTCCAATTCCGGTTCCGGCATTGGATCTTAAAAATACAGATCCTGGCATAACCCTGGTATTTTTGGGATTGAGATGTTGTGCAGCCTAAATTGCAAAAATGAAGTGATCTAGAGACAGAGGATGCGTGATGAACGTGAGAGTGATGATGACAGCAGAATCTGGTTGTTAAAGGCCTAATAATCAGTTGAGTGTTGCTGTTATAATTGCATTAGCTTGGTATGGGAAAAAAAAAGATTATTTGGAAGGGGTTAGACAGATTTATTCATTGGTGTGAAGAATGTGTTGATGTGGCAATCCTTCCATGCATTCCAACATCCCTACTGTTAGTAAAAATGTAACTCCTAAGTGACCTAGAAGGTATGAGACTAACGGTAACTAAGAGTTTAAGTGACTCCCGCATGGAAACTGGCATCTCCGACAGTTTTTGATGAGTGCATGGCAGCATTAGACTCACAATCCAGTAGGTCCAGATGAGGTTTGAATCCACAAAGTAACCTTGAGCAAGGTATTTATCTTAACTAGCTCCACCCAGGTGATAATTAGAGACTTTTGCGAGGGACCTGGGTACAATTGGCACCTTATGGCAACCGTATGCTCTCTGGGATTGTCAGAGTGCATATCTAGTTCAAATGAACAGGGGTAATGTTGCACAGCATCTTGAGCAGCTATTGGCTGGAAAAAAGGTTACCACATTTCTCTAAGCTAGAAGAAGGAAGTATCTTGTTATAACTCATATGGGGAGGAGCTACCTTTTCTAAAGTCCCTACATGTCACCTAAATAGTATTTTGGGGCTTATTGTTGCTGAGGGGAGGGCTCAATTTATGATGCAGATATGGCAAATGGTATTAATGCAAATTAATTTTTACTACATATGTACTTAAGAAACATGCATACAGAATATAACAGGTACATTGCTTTCGAGAAGTCCAAAAAGATTTTTCTTAACGATCAGGATGACCAATTTCCCTTTCAAAAATGGGACAATCCAAATTAATTGGTACAGATGGTGAAACTGTGTGCTACATAAGGATGTATTGTCATGATAAGAATTTCTGGCACCCCTTTCCTCAGAAGTGCCACATTGTGCAATTACAAGCTATATTGGCATTTCATTTCCTCTGACACTATAAAAAATCAAATCTGAAAACACTATAAGATTATTTTGATTCAACTTTCATTCATGTATGGTTTAACAGCTGTTAAGTGGACCATTGATCAAACACAATGTAGGAGCCAGTTCCACTACAAGAAAAATAATTCCACACACAAGTCCAGAGTGAACAACACAGGTGCTCCCAAAGCATTTTTGCTTTTGATTTTGCTAAGCATTCTACCTTAAGAAACAGCAAAACTTTGGTTGCCTAATCTTGGTATATTTCGTGATATGTGAGTCGATGTGAATATGAATTTCCAATCGCAACATCACAGTCCACCAACATTGTCAACATAGCCTTTGTCTAGCTTCCGCATCATGGTTAGCATAGTGTTCATCTTTGCAAACTATTTTCTTTCCCTAAAGAAAGTACTGCAACCGTATGTCTTGTAATTATCATTACAAAAGTGTTTTCTGACCAAGTCTTTTCGTAATGTTAGTACAATATTTCATTCCCTGAATTGAGTTGTATCAAGTCAGCGCAACCACAAAGCTTGTCACATAAGTGCTATAAGGTTAGTTGCTCCCCTATGACATAATATACGTGGAAAGTCAACACAGTTTTGAAATCAGTGATGGCAACCAATACTTTTGTGGTTGTTACTTAACAACCAATGTTAGGAAAGATCTCATTCTTCAGGCAACACTAACTGAACACAGCTGAAACTTTTGAGTCTTAGAGCAATCCGAGAATAACAGAGTTCTCTTTGTCCCTTTTTGTCCCTTTAAGGTAAAGGACACATTTACAAATGGTTGAAATACTGGATTTTTTTTTTTTAATTAAATTAACTCACCTGAAAGTTTACCAGTGTTATGTTGGTGCCTGCAGCTGCATCCTTGAAGGTCTTGTTTCCACAATGGTAGGAGAAATTAAGAGGCGTCCGGGTTTCATCCATTGAGAATGTTATGATATTTTTCTTTTCTGGTTCATCTTGAGTGGTGAATGTGGCGAACACTTTCCCCAAATGTCCAAAAGTACCCCGCATGTGTGACAGTAAACTTGAGCCTGGAGTGAAGTTATTGCAAAAAAACAAAAAGAAGAAGTAAATAACACTTCTTTTTTCTAAAAAAAAAAGAATACTGATTTATTGGTATTGACCACATAAGGTTCAAAGTGATTGCTACTATGGCAGTGTTACTGCATGAATGCCACTACAAAGCCATTTTGTTTCTTTTGAGTGAATGCTATTAACTGCACACAAAGAAAAGGCACTGTCTCAAACAAAAGAAAAACATGCAACATATAAACCATAAGAGAATCACAACAATACATGCAACGTGATCTCTTTGCACTAACATAATGCCATTCGAGGCACGCTTCAACCCCCCAAATGAAGGTCTTAAAAGTTGTCACAGTATCTTGTTCAAAGATAACTATGTTGCAAAGATCTTAGCAAACTGGCTTCTGACGACATAAACAGTGTCACTCAAGAGTTTCCAGCAATTTTGAAGTCACTGGTCTGTCCTAGAAGACCCAGGAATTACTTTGTTTTGAGATACCTTATGAAATATGAGCAAATATCAGTTTCATGTTATAATGATTTGATGAGAGACATGAGGTAAGCACCGTTACCTCAACAGTCTTACACCTTTGCCTATGACAGTGTTTTGTCATGTCAATTTATCAACAGAACGAAAGTCTTTCAGTACGTGTGAATATCTGCAGTATCTGCATGATGCTTGGCATGGCTAATGTATCCACCAGATATTTCAAGTTACAGTATTGGGTTGCATGCCACTGATGATAATTAACAACAAAAAAAACCCAGAAAAAATAATAAAAATAAAAAAGAATGTAACAAAATGATGTTAATGTGACAATTATAATTTAATTACAATAAAACTGAATCTTAAAACGTTCACCTCCTCACTACTGTAATGCAAGACATTGCAGATTACATCGTGGAACAGTACCATTTTTACTGGGGCATGGCCATTTACAAGAAGTAAGAGTAAACTATGGCAGGTTAGAACAACACTTTGCCCAACTTTGAATGACCTTGAACATTCAAATGCTCCATACTACCCAACAGAAAACAACTGCTCTGACTATCAGAAATTTCCAAAGCAAGGGAATCAAAGTATTTAAACGTTTTGCAGGTCTGATCAAGGGTGAGCAGATTGATGCAGTAGATGGGCAGATTTCTTTTCTTTACTGGCAGGAAGATAGGCAGATCAGTATGGTAATGGGCAGATTGTCACTTATAGAGACATATACAGATAAAGGGAGGTAGGTAGGTACTGGCAGTGTGTCCCAATAATTGCAGCGTGGTACTTACTGAAGCGTGAAATTCAGATCTGTCGTCTGTTGTTTCATCACTAAGCTGCAAAGAAAGGAATAGACATGTGTTACAAACACTACTAGACACTACTCGGTAATCAGAAAGAACTTTCTCAAAGTCTTTGGGATGTGAACTGGACATGTTAATCACACCAGCAGAAAAGGTACAGTAATGCAGCAATCAATCAAGATAACTTGGTGGATACTGAAGGTCGCCCTCGCATGCAGAGGTCAAACTTGCATACATATTTTAAACTTGGTAAAAACAAATTGTATCAATTGATAAATGGCTCATCCCCAAATACTGTTTCATTCATGTAGCTATCAAATTTATAACTGATGCCAAGTTCTAAGCATCTGTGTAGGCAATGCTGATTACAATTTATTTCAACACATACACACTTACGATTGATTTACAAGCACACCTGCGAGCGAACACCCACACAATCATGACTGCAAAGGTCATGATTATCACTGAAACCAAATATCAGACATCAAGGGTCTGCCCTGGAACTCAGTGGCGTTACCTTCTTGACTGCTGAATGAATACTAAAATTCTTGGTGAATGCTGTGTTATTTTATGCGGAATTCGATCACCTTGTGATGACTGTGTGCAGAATCACCAACTTCCTACCACCACTTGTGCGCTTTACTTATAATCACTCACAGATTCATTGAATCTGTGTGATTGGCATGATTCTGTGTCAAGGAGCTACCACAAGCCAGCAAAAAACAGAGGAGGATTGTTTAAAACATGAGCAACAGAGGGGAAGTGACATGTAACATTTGTGAAGGATGTAGGGATATTCAACGCTGAAACTTGACATCTCTTGACCTCTTATGAACATCTACCTACATAAAGTAGTAGATTTCAAGTAACTTTCCCATTCTGTGACAACACAGAGGCAGCTCAAGCAAACACACATACACAACACAACACACAGCATACACCTGATGCCAAAATCTCATACATCCCTTAGCATTTGGTAAGGTATGACCAGAATGCACAAATGCAATGGGGTCCAGGGGCAAAGCCCCGGTGGGGGTCCAGGGGGCGAAGCCCCCGGAATGAGGTTTTAGCATATCTGTGGGTGGAAAATTAAGTCCCAAGAGAGGTGTATTATTTATTTTTACATTATTTATCTTTTCGGTTGACCGTACTCCAAGGTTTCCAACTTTTTTTCTTTGGGAACTGGGGGGGGGAACTGGGGGGCAAGGAAACAATCTGGAGGGGCAAATGTCCCCCCCCCCCTTAGCACCGCCACTGAACATAAGGCATATCAGAGGAGTCTCCCACTCATCCTCACAAATTTGCACATTTTGATGTATTGATAGAGATGGTGTTACATTAACATGCAAAGCAAAATGTCGTACGATGAGTTGACGATGGACTTGAAGCCTAACAGAAGATGCATTTTCAGGTACCCAATTGACCGTGAGAATTACCTACCCAGGTCTGAATTTTGGACACAGTGCGAGCACAAAGTTTTAATGATTAATTCGGTCAATATTAGAAAATGTGCTTCTCAAGTCACATGTCCTTTGAGAGAAGAGTTTCGCATCAACCATTTAGTACCCAGGCTAAATGGTAGGATGATGTTTAGGAATGTCCCAAGAATGTTCTTTTCAATGTTATGATTGGAGAGGTGTTTCTTTACAAGAGGGATGTCCAGCAAATATTTCAAGATTTGCTAAAAGGCTGGCAAAAGTAGTACTTTATACACACAACAAATGACGTCTAAATGAACGGAGGTTAATACTTAAAATCATCATAGATATTAAGAGTGACATGGTAGTTCCTAGACCTAACTTACTTATTACCAATGTTTTTTGGTTGAAGGTCCTGAAGAGATGTCACGTAAAAACTGAAAACAGTTGTTGGACTTTTGGAGACGTGTTATTTGAGGGTAAACTTACCTGCATAATTGCATATAACATTATCAATTTGGCATGAAATTAGAAAATAACACATCTGACTACCTTGCCGAGTCCTTTGTGCAGTTTGAAGCATCTGTTTCCCATGTGGCATTGTTGGAAGTATTGTACGTTTTCTCACTGGCGCCGACAATTATTTGAGCAACGTATACCAGGCCACTGCAGCTATTATTCATAAATTTAATCAAAGAATATGACTGGTTGGTATTATTGCTGGGCTCACTCTGCTGAAGCAACTGCCGTCCGAAATGAACGATGGTCTCTTCCCTTGAAGAGGACAGAAGCTGTGGATAAGGTCGATAAGACATTGATCAGACGTTGTACTCATTTCACTCCCAACACAACTTCATACACAGAGCCTAGGCCCTGTTTGTTGCTACGTCGAAGCTTCATTCCACAAGAGCAGACAATGAAAATCATTATGGGATAGGGAATTAAAGAGCCCTTACAGGTCTGGTGACATGAAAATGACATTTTGAGGTACTGGGTGCATTAGGCATTCAAAATGTTAAAAAAAGCCTCAAATTGCATCAAAATCCATCAAAACTTGACAAATCTACAGGCAAATTAGTGTCTCACAGCTGTGTCATGAATAAACATTGGCTAAATATGCAAATTTGTGACGTCACTGGAGGGACTCCTAGGATTTGCCTTATGTTAATCCTTTGTTTATGTAACCTTTATTTCAAGGTCATTTGATAATTTTATATGCCCAGAGGGTTTTATTTTGGAAACATGTATTTTCTTCTTCAAAAATATCAATATCACTTACCAATGTGAAACTCAGTAATTAAGTAATTAAGAGGCAAAATATGTAGGATTAACAAAAGAAAAACTGACACTGTGCAACACTCCACGTCATCTGTTTTGCATTTTCTTCAAACTTTGAAAAGTCATATCTCTAAAATGGTAATAGATACAAACAAAATTCCAATGGATTTTCACTCAGGGTTTTACTTTGTAACGTTTGCATGAAGGGAGCTCTTTTCTGGAAGCATGTCACCCGACCTTTAAAGGCATCATGGGAAAGCTGTTGCCACACTCAGCCATCTACTGTAAAACCTTATACCCAACAGATATTGCCTTTTACCATACACATTGTCCCATACACATTGCCCCTGAAAATTTACAACATCATTTGGCGACCTGCATAGACAATGACAACATGACAATTTTGCATGTCTGATATAAGTAACATTCAACCGTCCCTTCTGGTCTATGTAATACAGAGATTTCAAACGCTGTCTCTGATGACCTGGGTAAGTCCTTCCAGACAATCAGAAAGTAACCTTAAAAAACACTGAACAAAGATGCGACCAAATTGTTAGTCTTGAGATAGTAAAATGCCAATTCTAGAGATGAAAAGCAACATGCAGATTTTCTATTACTTTTTTATTCTAAGGAAGGGCAGGGAGGGATTATGCAAGACAAGAAGTTTCAATCAGTAATGCCCTTTGTAAAGATTTTGCGTATCAAGGAGTGAAAAAGTTGGGTTTGCATCGCAACTTGTGGTCCAACAAAGCCTGTTTGTGACTCACTTTCATTAAATATTTGCAAATAGATGTTGAATCAAATTATTTTCTCTGATCCCACCTGAAAAGTTGACTTCTCTCTCAAATTGTCCAATTGTGTCAAGTCAAAGTCGTAACATTGCTATACATAGTCGTTTACTAGGAAGTGCTTTATTCATATGAAAATTGTGGGACGGCGAATATCAGACTTACTAGATACTGCTTGCACATATCTTTGACTGCCACTTGGTGGTGGTAGTTTTAAATATTGCTGGACCGTACATTTTTAAACCAAATTAACCAATCGCTGACACTGAAAAACTCTAAACAGCCTGAAGACTGCTCCCAACCCCTTCTAACAATGCAGGATGACACACACTACATCAGTAGATGATGGATACCTTGCTTGGATTGTGTGCTGTGAGGATGGCGGTAAACTTCATTCCCATATTTAGTGCTTCATCCATTACCTTCTTGATTACATCATCTGCCTCACTGAAAGAGGAAACTCTGAGATGAAATGAAAGAGATGAGAGCATAATCAAATCAGAGGGACTGCTAATTACAGTAACTATAATAAATCCAGGTGTTGTAATGATTTGAGTTTCAGGGCATTCTGCTGATGAATGCTGCAATCTCAAATAAATGAGGATTTTCAAACAACACTGAATATTACCCTTCAGCAAATCACTTAGGTATTAAAGAAAATACATCACCACCATTGTAGGGTTTCGCTTGTGTTCATTTGCACTTTTAATATCCATCAATATCATCAAAACCGGTAGTCCAGGCTGTTCTTGCATTATACTAACAACTTCACTGCTTGTCTTTATCACAATGATTGCTAATGGACAACAATGACCAATGACAGTTTCTTGTATTTACAGCACCATGCATATGCACACCAACAATGAGAACCTGGAAGCAGTCTAAACTCAGCAGATCCCCACCAAGCAGAGTGTCCTGTGAGCAATTTAGGCAAAACCCCACATCTGAACACTTGATTCATTATTTATTCATTTCCCTTTGCCTTATAAAGCAGTCAGATTCAGGTACTAGCTATTAGCCACCGTACCGTAATACCAATGATTGAGTTCATAATTGGTTGGTTTTTCTCTGCACTGACATATGTGCATGTGCCTGGAAGCTTAACTCCTCCCACCTTTAAGAGCTTCAGTTATACTGACCACTTAACTTTTTACTTGAGGACTGCACCTGTACAGGTAGTTGGAGTGAAAGTTTAAGAATTGTGTATCTGTACCATCAGCTGAAAATTTTTTGTAAATGCAAGGCACAAAATATCCCTTAACTACACATACTTAATGTGGCAAGAAATGTGGGGAGCACTTTAAAGATCTGTTTCAGAGATATTAGCTGTGCTCAGTTATGAAAACAAGATTTACCTGTCTGACGAAACCTGTAACGGAACCACCAATAAGTTGACTTGATCCTGTATCAGCTTAGATGACCACTGCTCATCGTATTCTGTTATGGGTCCTGTGGCTTTTTCTTTTATGTCTTTAAGAGGAACTGGTTCGACCATCTCCATCGCAAGATGAGAAGCGGAGCTTTCATAAGATTGCTGGTTGACGAAATGGTAGCACGCAAAAAAAAAAAAAAAAAGACGAAACAAAAATGAAACTCAATTGTCTGTCAATTTCAAAATTTGTTAATGAGCAACAACAGAACATCACAGTGAATGTCTTGGATCAGTTGCAAGAAATAAAGATGTTGCTAGTTATCACACACATACATATACTGAGCTTATAATCGTGTTCGTAACGGTGAATACATGAAGACGTACAGGATATCTAATGACAGAGCAAATTTCAAAATAACTGAATTTGTGATGTGATTAATTCAAGTCCACATGATTTCACAACTTACAAAAGGGTCAAAAACTTTGACCAATTCATGGCTCACAGTCTGTCTCAAATTTGCCTTGAAACATACAGTATATGAAAATGTAACTCATACTTCACATTACATCAAATTGCATACAACTAATACTCCCTCATCATCTTGACATGATGCTGTATAAATTAAAAGTTATTACTGACAAAAACATGTAAACATGTAGACCAGGATAGTACAGTACTGTCCCAAGGATCCACAGGGGATTATGTCCACTGGAAGTGGACATAATTCCCACTGTAATAACAGGGCCCAGAAGGATTTTCAAAACCTCTTTCCTAAGAAATACAAACGATTATGGTGCTTGGAACCGTGTCAACTAAAAATGTACCAATGCATGAACCATGGAATGATAGAAGCGGCAAAGCAATTTTGACACAATTTACTTAGAATAACAATTGGTTACTTGAGGGTACTACTGTGATTTGTCTTTGCATGAATCACTCTACTTTTACAGATTCAATTTCTTTGAAACAGACCAACTTACCATAAAGTTTTCAAGCTTGCCCCCATTGCTGTTTTGTGAATAAGCACTTCCATACTTTGAAATGTCATCAATACTCAACTGTTGATAGACAAGAACCATAACTGATCATAATTTAACAAAATATCAAAAGTTAAGTCTTCTCAGCCAGTCTAACAATTTGACTAAGTCCTAATTTTTGAATAGAGGTTCTATGTGGAAATTTGTGCTTGATCCAATTACAGATGAATCCTAATACTGTCCCTACAACCACACCCCTTTAATTGCTGAACTACACTTTTTCGGCTGAAATGTTATATTTCCAGTATGTAACGTCTGCTTGAATTGCAGATATTGAGATATTACACTTTGGAGCATTACGCACAAACTGCACTGTAGGTGCAATACCATCTGTGGAATGCTAGGAAAATACTGTGACGAAGACAAAAACTGCTAATTGCCTGTTTTCATAAATGATAGAAATAACTGACTAACAACAGAAGATGTGATACACACACATGTTTAAGTTCATGAACAGGTTGTTTGGTAGTTGTATTCTGATTTAAAATTGAAACTATACACTTATGAACATACTTACTTGATTAAAATAAAAGACTATAACAAGTTGATTATGTTTGTTTTCCATAATGGTTTGGACACATGTTGATAATAGGAAGTCTGTGTCCACTATCTGTCCAACAGATTTTGATGGAATGTCTTTCAAGTATCTGCAAAAACAAAAACCACAAAGTCAAACTTGTGGGACAAGTTGAAAGAAAATCAGACCAAAGTCCTTCTAGCAACAATCTCTGCTATTAAACATAAATCTACATTTTAGCAAGTTTTCAATAGGAAAGAAAAATGCATTATTTTCTTAATATGAGTGACATTCAACTCTTCATACGTTCACATTCCAGACATGTTAAACTCTCTCAGTATCAATTGCTGGGCTTTTAAACCCAGGACAGATCTTTGGAATGAAAAAACGTGTACTCATTTCATGTCACATTACAGTGATGACAAGTCTCCCATATGGGAATTCAAATGACAGACATCATATGCTCATCAATTGCTAACAATGCTGACACTTTGAATTTCTAGCTGATTTCACTTGCTGAGATACTGTATCTTCCTTAATGGGTTTTCATACTTTAAGCTCTAGAAACCTCAAATGACCTTTGACCTCCATGAAAAATGATACGAATCATGCACTCACACTGGACTACCAACACATCAACTTTGAAGTTCAAGCGCCTTTCCCTTCTTGAGATACTGTGTTTACAAGCTTGTCACATTATGTCCCCTATTGACCTCTGTAAAAACTGACAAACATCATCTACTCATTAGGTGCTACCAATGATAAGAGTCTGATTTTTCAGCAACATTCAATTCTTGAGATATCTCCATTGACAGGTTTCCTTACTTTAAGCTCTGGTGACCTCAAATGACCTTCAAGCTTCATGACAAATAATAGGGATCATCTACTTATGATGGACTACCAACACACAACCTTTGAAGTTTGAGCACCATTTCCTTCTTGAGATATCCTATTTATAAGCCAAGGCGGTACATGCACTCACATATACATGTGCCATCATCATCGCAAAGATTCCTTGCCTGCCTTCGGCAAGGAGTAAAAAAACCAGAAAGCCAAAAGGCTTAGTGATTCCTTCCTGATCAAATATTGGTTTGATTCTTAACTATCCAGCTGAATCGCACAAAGGTTTCAGTTTAACTGTGGTAATTGTGATGACTCATATGTTGCTGATTGCAAAGAAGGTGTAGCTTTTATGCAGTTCTAATATGGGCGGATAAGACGGTTTGTTGGATCTTGAGATCTATACAATAGTTTAGAAATAGTGTCCGAACAAATCCAGAAATTCAAGGAATTAAAATCTCTTAAAAAAGTTTCTTTCCATGACATTTTAACCTATTTGTGTTTATGAAGAAATTTCGTAAAATAACTGCACTATTCGTAAGCCTGCTTCAAAGGACATTTTCAAGCATCCAAGCTAAACTAACCCACTTATCAAAGCAACGTTGCTTCTTCGATCCTTTTACACAGTAAGTCACTGGCACTATTTTGACATTGTCCTCCAAGAAACATCAAATCAGACTTGCTTCTAATATTTCAAATTCCACGACAGGAGGGAATATTAATACGTAAATTCTCATTGTAAAAATAGTATTCTCCAAATACGGACAAATAGAAACAAGGCGGTAAGGCTCTCGCAGAACACGCCATGTAAGAAAAGGGGTTTTACATTATCTCCCCCTTACAAAAGTTTTCAGGAGGCGAGCACCATTTGTGATTGATGCTGATGGATAAGTTTACCGCACAAAGTAATAGACGCACCATACTACATTACAGCAGTCAATGTCGTGAGCCCTAAAGGCCTCCCAGTGACAATTAGGAAGCTGGAATTAGTAGCCCAGGGCACACGGCACAGTATGGCCAAATAACACTCAAAGTATGTTATCACTTAAGGATACCTTTCTGGAGATATTGTTTTTACAAAGTTTTCACAGTTTTACAAATGTTGACCGAAAATGACATTTGACCTCCACCTAAACAATAGGCAATAAGGCATGGCCAACCAATGCTTCACAAATAAGATCAGATGAGATAACCTTTCTGGTGATATTGTTTTTACAATGTTGTTAGATGGGTGTTGTGATTCTGCAGCTGTATGAAATAATTAAATTGGAGTGGACACAGCTAGCCTAAATACTAGAGCTACTGTAGGTCTATCATTGTAATAACATATAAATGCAAGGGCTATGCTATTTTAATTTTATTATGCTACTGTAGTCTAAGCATGGTGCCTGTTTAGAGAGCTATAAGCCATTACCAAATACTGTAAGGGGTACCAATTTAGAATCAGTGACCAGAAGTTACATATTCTTCCTAAAATCCTTGTTTTTGCCAAATTTCACCCAAAACTTAACACTAACTCTCAATTTTAACCATGATTGGAGGTTATTTAGGTTAAAGCTACGCCTAAATAGCTTTCTGCACCTTAAACTCGGTTTATTCTCATCAAATACTCAATCCTAACCATCATCAATAACCTTGACTGGTGCCAGTGGTGGTCACCAATTCTAGAGCCAACTTGTAGGCTGTGCGCAAAGGCAGCTGGGCCAATAAATTTTGAACTGGGCAGGCTGGCTTACGCTGCATATTTCGTCCATCAAAGCAATGAAATGAAGTGCACATTCCATGTTTCGTTTCCTCCAGCGCTTTGAAATGACAGAGCATTCAGTAGGTTAATACCCACTTGTTTTCTTTTATACTCCTGAGTCCTGAATAGGCCTACTGTAGGCTTGGGTGCATGCTAAGACATGGCCTAAGTAACAGTACAATGACTAACACAACACTACAGTATTGCCTAGTACGTTAGCACTCACTGGTGATTAGCCCATGTTATGAAGGGAACACTCGATTCAGCCTCACAGTGGCCAACTAGCAAGATAGAAGCAGTTATAATATAGCTAAAAATTTGGTGTAGACGTAGCGATCCCATTTTAAATTCCTTCCTGACGTTGATCTTGAGGTGTTTCTTCAGACTGTGGCAGAATGCACAAAATGTTGTTTATTTACTAGTTTACTGCACAGAAGAATGCAATTACCGCGTACGATACTAATAGTAGTAATATACACAGCTCAACAATCGACCGACGGTAACGCGACGACCTATACGGTGCATATAGTCTGCATGATCATCATATGGGGATGTGAATAAGAAAGAAACTCACGTAATTTAGTCATATGATAGTGATGGAGTAGTCCAACCGCCATCCATCATTTACAGCATTTAATTCAAATTATCAGCAAAAATCTCATGTGTCAATTTTAGGTTTAATTATAGTCCAACCTACCAACAAAAAAAAAGTCACTTAAAAACTCCCATGGATATGCAGCTCTTGTTACATTTGCAAACAATACCCTGACCTAAACCAAGACGATAACATGACATGGATTTTACATGCATTACGGGGTGCACTCGTTGTCAAGATTTATCTCTCGTATCAATTCATCATGGCTTAATGTTCTTGTTTTAAAGTTCTGTTTAAAATCTCACACAATGTATTATACCCCATAGAAAGTGGTGAATTGTAGTGTGTTGACTGTTGAGCACATCCAACGATTGCCTCAGGGCACTATACAGCGAAACTCGTTTACCTTGTAACGATCTGTAAAAGCCTCCTTACGTAAATCTACTCTTCTAGTCACTGCCAGTGCAAGATTCCCCAAGTTTCCTCGTAGTGACCACTGACAGGTGGCGACCCCTTTTCAGGTAACATCGGTGAGGGACAGCGGGGGGGGGGGGGTGTCCTCCCCACTCATGGAGAGGAAGGGTACAGGGTATCAAACCCTTCCCTCCCAGATCTGCTCATGTACCTTTAATTTTCTCCTGGTTCAAGCTCCGCAGTGCGTCGATATACTATCGGTTTTGTTTAATAGTATAGGTAACTATCCCAATTATTTAGTAAAAAGGACGATATTTACATGGAGATTATTTGATTGTCCTTTACATTTTCCCACTTATTCCATGGAGGCAACAATTTGATAAAATGATCAAAAATTATGTGAGACCCCCCCCCCCCTCTGTTACGTTGCAATGGGCATAGTATGTGTTGTAGCATTGTATATGTTGTACATATCACATTTAAAATTTTAGGATGAGATGACAGTTACTGGCAATGTCAATGATCTTGTTAAGTTTATTTGAAGGTGCAAATACATTCCACCAATCTATTTCACAGAATACCTCTCAGAAGCTTATGGGATGTCTCTTGATAAAAAGTATATACAATATAGCCTTCCCATGCATCACAAAGATTTCAATAGTGATGTCCAGAATGACTGCTTTTGGAGGAAATGAATGGCGTTATCAACAACTTTTGTATTTTATTTTGTTAAGTGTTGAAACTGTGAATGCAGAAAGGAAACGTGGACAAAAAATTTATAAAAAGAGAGCAAATGAAACCTGTAACTGTTTTTTTTTTGTTTTTCTCATTCAATGTGGAGTTTCTTTTTTCTTTATTTGTTACTCTTTGTATATTTCTCTTTACCATTGCCTCCTTCAATTTTACCATGTAACACAATTGCAACATTAGTGTTAGTATTTAGAATCACAAGACAAAATATTCGTGAATCATTTGTGGGCAGTTGTAATCACCCGACGACTTAAATATCCAGGTACACTCACCGGTGGCCGACTAGTCATAGGCGAGTCATCCGACCCGTCTCCAGGTTGTCCAGGTATTGACAATGTAGTGATATCCCGAAGTGGTAGAATGAGCTTGAAGTGTGCCTATACAAATGGATACCTCTTTCCATTTATTCCTCACTGTATGAAACTTCACAATCTAAATTTTAAACGTCTGTGATCCGTCATCTTTTGAACCTTTTTTGGCCCTTTCAACCAATTTATCCTATTTTTTCCTTTTGCCTCGCTTTATTGTTTTGTTTTCTTATATATGTTGACACATTTCTGCTTTCTTATACGTACTTGATAAATTGCGCTTGTGCAATGCGCTTTGTTCTATGTATTTATGTTTTAGTTACCCCTGTGAATATAAAAAGAGTTGATCTTATCTTTTCTTATCTTAAAGTCACACGCTTCACGACAACCGATCGTGCTGTTCCCCTTATAGTGTCAAAGGCATTATTTTAAATAATCAAGCAACTTTTGAACCATTTTAAATCCATTTGAGTAGAGTGGTGGCGCTAGGTTTAGGGGGCGTGCACCCTATCATATTTTGACCCCAAAAATAAATTTACATAAATAATTATTTAGTCATATTTATTTGTGGGGGGTGCAGGTAGTGCGAGCTATGGATATACATTTGTTTCTAAGATTTAAGTTGAAACAGGCTTTCTCGAGGAATTATTATTTTTAAGTAAAGAATTTAATTTTTCATCTTGTTGGTGATCATTCTTAGGCCTTACCTAGGTAATTCGGAATGACAATGTCCTCAGTCGGTGCAAGGTACTAAAATACTGATAGGTCTATACATGACAACCATCCCGCCAAATCTATCTCACTGTATGTCACAGCTAAAACTCCGCAATGCTCGAAACAGACCAAAAAGTGTAGATAAGATAAATTATTGGAAAATTATGTTCGCGACCTGAACGTTTATGAAGGTGGGAATTGTCTCCTGATTCCTACACATTTGTTTCCGTTAGACTGTCATGCCCGTAACTTAGCGGGGGACGGGGGGGGGGGGGGGTTGTGCCCTGTGTAGACCATTGCCGCGCCTCATGTGCGGAAAATCAACAGAAAACAAAGCGAACGAGCCACGCCCGCTTTCGTCTTCAGTTACATTTTGCTAGGACTGACGCTCCTTTCATACATACATGGTGGTTGTATAAAGGTTCCACAATCAGGCTATTATTCTTTCCTTGTGGCCCTCATTCTAGAGATGGTGTGTAATGAAATCGATAACACAAGAAGTTCTGTTCTCCATATGTTACTGTGTGGAAAACATCCAAATCAGACGCAAAATATCATATCGCATGTAGCGACAACTGTTTAAGTTCATTCCAATGAAGAACAACTCCCTCTGTATCACTTAGACCCTGACTTCATCAAGACAATGGTCGCCTAACCCCCCCCCCCCCCTTCACGAAAACAGAGGTTTTTTCAACTGAGTGAAAGTGTTCATTTGCTGGGATCTAAGGGAACATTTTATCCAAACATTTTCTGATATGCCCCAGCGTCAAAAGACGATGGCGCTCCGATAACAATTCTACTTAGCATGTAAGTCATGGCCAGCCATTTGCAGCAAAAATGCAGCCGGCGACTCCACTTGTCGTGCCTCACCCCTCCTGACAGTCCCTGCATGACTTCGGGCCTGCAGCCTGCAGAATGGATTCGAAAAGAAGGCTCATTTCTGCATGTGTATGAGATATAAATCCTATGTGGGTTTTTAAACCTAAGCTTCTGACTGAAGGGCGTATCTTACAAAACACCAGAACCGTATAAGAGTACGGTGCCTGTTCTTATTTCAAGAGTCAAAGAACATATGATGAAAAGATGTCCAGTGAATTCATATTTGTATGACTATATATGCATACCGCTGGCTACTGCATGATTTTCCTGATAGAGGAACATGAGGGTAACATAAGGCGTTAACAGCGGCCAGGCCTTTTCTTTTGATGACGAAATGTTATTCGTACAAGAGTTTGTTGTGTACAGTGGCGCATTCAAGTCTCAGTGTACAGCGATTTATGCTCGAATATCTTTCAACGCCGATGTTTTCTTTATGTCTTGTTCTCCACCAAATTTGTACATCCCATACTTGTTAACCGACATTCAGACGAATTCCATTGAATTTTTCAGTTTCATAATGGTAGAATTCATCATGTCATGTTACAAATTTAATCAGATTGGTACCACCGAAGACTTCTAATAATGTAAGGAGATGACGTTTTCATTCAGGAAAATACTAACAGTACATCTTCTTGGCGCTTACTTGCTGAGGTTGACAATCTGGCTGTGCAACGTATTCAACACTACTTTTTATTTTCTGATACGTGCCGCTCCAGCAGCTGGTGGCGCTAAAGAAAGGCTTCATAAAGAAGCTCGACAGTGTTTAATATCACAGATAAAGGTGTTTGTATTTACCGAATTTTCTTACTAGTTTTCAGTTTTATTCAGCACTTTTCCCAATTGGTTCCAGTTTCAATTGTTGGCTTAATCATCGGTTAAGCTGCAGTGTACATGCGTGCTTTTCGCTTTAAACAGGAGTTCAACTTAGATCAGCTTTCGTTAATTTATGCAGGTCTACTGATAAGCACAGTCGCTACTGTTCCAACTACCTTGCTTTAATAGTAAGTACCCTACTCTAAAATGTACTTATCTCTATCAGTGTGTGACTATTTGACAGTTTGATTTACTTTAATAAACAAAAATGGCTCAGTGCAGCTTAGGTACGGAACCTTCGTCACTTTTTCTTTCGCTTTGTCATATATCGTTTGATATTTTAAATATATTTTTCAAACTGAAACTCGTCTTCTTGAAGACTCTCCTTCCTGCGTCAAACTACTCTTCAGAGGGCATCCCAGTGTATGAAAATCAGAGACCACATACTTTAATTTGGAAGTTTATGTGACAATTCATGGATTATGTTATCGTCTCCATTACCAAAGGTGGTAAAATTGCTTGAAGTGTGTACAACAGACAACCGTCTACCACATATCACACTAAAACCATTCACATCTGAGGACCTCTCATGCATCACCTTGGTACTGTTTCCCAACTAGTCCTGCTCCTAGTCCTGCATAAGGGCATTAATTACTGGAAGCGACGATTCCTAGGAGGTCACTTCTTACCATGTGGTGCTCTGCTACTGCTCAACTAAAAATAAGCCGAAAACGAAATGGTCGCCTTTGATAATGAGTAGAATGAGAGGTATTAGATTCACAACTCCTTGGACCGCGTACTTGTTTTTCAACATCTTTTATTTCCAACTCCTCACAACCTGATGTGAATACAATGAAAGACATAAAATTAGCTCCTAGAATTCATGATTTTAAGGTCAGTTTAATCACTTAGGATCATCCTCTCGCCATCCAAAGCAAACATTTCACAAATCAGTAGCATACCATGTGACTTTCTGATTGCTTCTTCATGATTGATGATACAATAAAGCAGAATGAACACACCCTTCATCATCAATTGAAGGAGGAATAATAAGGGAAAGACTATGTTGGTGTATCTCCCATAACTTCTGGCCACTGCCCCCACAACATTTTATAAAATATACACCTGTTTTACATTTCAATTTGAAAACACTAATCACTCTAAAAGGCTGGGAAGTGATCACCACTGAGTTACATAGTATAGTCATGTTTTATTTACATCTTTGTAAACTCGAGTTATTCGAGAAAAAACTTATCAACTGTGTGATTTTTCGCCTTCTCTGTCATTGGGTTGAGTGGAAGATGTAAATAAACGTATAACTTAATTTGAAAAAGAAAATGGGAAAGAATCTGAGGGAATGAACCAAAAGGTTCAGCGGAAATGATATAAAAATGAAAAGTGTGGCAACTGCTATGAATTCAAAGCACCAATACCTTAAAAAAAATGCAACATATGTTGGGACTGTTTCAGCTTTCTTCTGGCAATGCTACATTTATTAATGGCAAGGGCAACAAGTCCTCCTTTACCATTCTAGCTCTCTTGGGATGACAAAGGAGGGATGCTGCCTGGACAGAAAAACAGATATCTCACATTTGAAAATCTGCCACACCTATAAAGAGTTATTTATAAGACTGACAGTTGCAACACTACTTCAACAGCAATTGGTAAGGTTCTGAGCATAAAAATAGCAGGGTTGGAGTAATGATTCCTTCTTTTACTTTTAAAATTGGATTAAAACCATGTGGACAGCATTCTGTGATAAAACTTAAGGAAGTCAGTTCTTACTTAAAACTTCAGGGCATACATGCATTAAAACCAACATACAGACCACTCTTTGCTTCATGTACAAAATGAAGTTGAGCTCATAATGGTATATGATTCAAGAAGAAGGAACATCTCACCTAGAATTTTTATTTACAACTTTTAGTATTGTTATAGTTGGGTGAACTTGAGACATTACCAAGCCCAGCATCACAAAAAAGACAATGCTCGCCAATGATACCACAGCAGTTGTGTTCAACAATGGGATTGAGTTTTTTTTTTTGGCTGTTTGGCTGTAATTTTATGTGATTACTTCACTTGTCTTTAATGTTCTCCATTCACTGACTCTTCTAGGCCTTGTTCACATCTAAAAAATGATGCACCTGTACTTCAAGTCTGAAAGGGTTACTAATCCTTCTAGTGTGGACACTCCCATACCAGTACTTCCAAGTATACTTGTTCTACATGATAATAACCCTTTCAGGGTTTACTCAATTCATCTTGTGTTCTTGATAAATGTAATGCGAATGCTTGACTCAACGGTGATCAAGGTTGCTCAAGACTGGCTGGCCTATCTCATTGTCAACAAGCAGCTGATTTGACCATTTCATGCCTGTGCAGTCTATTAATCCTGCAAGTGTACAGTCTATCAATAAACTCACACATTTTTTAATTGTTCTTTTTTAAATAAATCTCAAAATGCAGTATTGTAAAAAATAAACCATGAAAAAATGTTCTATTAGAATTAGAATTTTGCAAGATATGGTTTGATCTGAGTACAGAACCATAGAATGACATTATTTTGTGGTAAATACACTTGTGGGAGGGTAAAATGCACAACATTCACCATGTGTTTTACAAACATTTCTTAATTATTCTGGACTGGTAGAGGGCACAGCAGAGTCCATCCCTCAGATTCTGAAAGAGTTAAGGAAGTGAGAGGTTTACCACCTCTCAATTAGCCTCATCCACCACCATTCTTGTACCGTGTCTCAGCAAAGTCTTGGCTATAACCTAAGGAGAAGAAAAAAAAAGTCTTGCATATTAAAGTTGATTAAACAAAAAGAAAAAAAATATGTAAGAGCATGACAAATAAATTTACAAAAATTACAGGAACTGTTTTCAAACCTATCAATGGTTGTATAGGAATTTAAGGTCAACATCATCTAGGAATCATAGTGTGTGAAAATATGTGATTCTATAGGTTTCATGGCTGTCTTTGCAGCATGACATCACAGTGCAGAAATAGTTAAAAAAAGCCATGGAGGTTGCATCACTTGCATGTTTATGAAATGTATTGTTACACTTCTCAAAATTTCCCAGCCATGCTTTTAAGACCATGCATTGAGAGGTGGTTAATGCATTAGATTAGCAAAATCTACAGATTGTGCAGTTAGTGGTATTTACCAATTTGGAAGCAGAACTTCCTTTAAACCTCTAAAACAAAGGAAAAAGTTTCTTTCAAAGCACCTAAAAGTAGCACCAGTTAGGTCACTTATTCCATTGTCTCTCAATGTTGTCTCTTCTGGTGATTGCTCTCGAAGACCAGAGCTGTCAAATTTATTCTAAGTCAGCTGCATTGGACTAATGCTTCAGTGTGTTGCAACATGTGCAATTTGTGACAATAACAGAAAGACCTCCACATTTCAAGGAAAGGGCAGGGAACTTCCAACCCCATTGTTGTTTTGTGGCCATGTTTGTCCATATTTTGGCAACCACCAAATCTGGAAGAGGCTTTTTTATTGATACCTCTTTACTCCACAGTATGAAGGATATTGCAAGCCACCATGACACTTTTCCACTAAATTTAAAAAACAAAAAAGAAAAATTTGCTTCATTTTGAGGGTTACTGTAGATCAAGTATCCAGTCCACTAATTATTACCTATACAGGTTGCAAAAAATACTCATACAGATATACTGATACAGTGTATTTTATCCTCATCTGATCTACTCTCTAGCCACAGAAAACTCTTGGCATCTCCTAAACTACAACAAAAGTCATCTCAAAGATCTACTTTGCAGTTTTTCCCAAATATTTTAACGTCACACAGTCTGATGATGTATTTGAATATAGGTCAAATTTTCCAAAAACTAAATCACCTCTTTCAGTTCCTACAGCTTTCTATCACACTTTTTGATCCTTTTCAGTTTCCCAGTATTTTGATCAATTCATAAAGTACTATATGAACTTCAGACTCACTGTGCTGGGGCATCAAACCACTAAAACACATTGTTCAGTTTTGCACAATACCATGGAGTGTATACGACCAGGAGCACTGTGCTGGCCGGCTGCAGATGTCAACAGGAATGTTTATATTTTGAAGTCTCTGAATATATATGCAAAGAGAAATGTCAGCCATTTCTGTTCAGTAACACTTTCCACCTTGTTTGTACCGGTCATGCAAATCTTTAAGAGCTTTCGAAAACAAATACTGTACATCAATGTGGTGGGAATAATGACTGAGTTGGAACCTTCGAGTAGTGTATTTTACACCACGTGAAGGGGATTACAAACATATACATTACAAAAAACTTACCTTTCTCTGCATGAGAGTAGTTTTTTCCTGAGTTGAAGACACAATTGCCCCCCTGCTTATCCTGTTTTAGTTGACTGTCATCCTTCTTTTCTGCATACCCAAGGCACTCGCCCATCTTGCGAGTCACCCAGGATATGGCTGAAATTTAAAGCAAAGAGGATAATGAATGAGGCAATGTGATGTAAGTTAACCAAATGAGCCAAAAGTGACATCACTGCATACAGTATTGTGTCCATGGGAAGGATTTGCCATGACTGGCCAGCAATCTCTGTGCCACAGTCATCAGATATTAGTATAAATAGGTTTCAATACTTCTTTAGCAAGTCATAGGCATGTGCATATCTCACCCTTATCTTGCAGATGGATTACCTATGTGCATTCACTGCCATTGCACTTCTCCCTTTAAGCTAATTCTGATCTTGATTGTATGACATTGCAGATAAGTATTTATTTGAGCTGTCTGTCAGGTGGCAGTGAAAATTGGGAAACGTTTTTACAATTTCGCTTGACTTGGGATCTACAGCATGTACATGCATGGATTAAGAAATCAATGAATTTTTGAAAGCTTCAGTATTCTGTAACCAACTAAATAAAATGTTTAGTCCTTTTGTATTAGTAAGTCCTCAGCTTGTTCCATATTAGGCTAAAACTTTCTTCCTTGAGCAACTGATACAGTATACTGATTATCTCAAGATCTACGTCATGAGAATAAAAGTGGAAAAAAAGTGTCTATTCCAGGGACATGCAGTAAATCTTTCATGCTTTAGTGTCTATGGTATTAAAAGAAAATCTCTAACTTTCTACAATAAAATTCCTCTCTTACTGTAATTGCACAAAATGAATAGAAAGCAATGGTTGGTATTGTCAGCAGTTCAAAATCCACATCATATCTGCAGTCTCTAGTAACCTCATAACAATCCTTGTAGAGAGGTTATTGTCTGTGTGTACTTCCCGTTTAATTTTTTATACATCTCCTAAGGAGACTCTGTAATTGGATCATTGTGGAAAATCACACTTAGTCAAATGAGGAGAGATACTGTAACGTAAAATGTGGATCTTTCGACTTTGTCATAAATCTTCAACAACCAATGAGAGATCTGTTCCACTGCCAAACTTGACAGAACATGATCATTTCTATCAAATGCCAAAATGGTCCTCTTTAGGCACTCTGTTTTTCATCCTTCAGAATCTGGGAACCTTATATGTGAACATTCACTACCAAACTTACGTTTGTGCTGATCAATGTTTGTCATAATTAGTTTTTTCACGACTGTGAAGATGCAGACCTGATAAAATCCTTCCAGATCGTTACAGAGTTAATCCTGCATCAGGGCAAGGTGGATAAATTTATATTTCTTTCACCATTGAGTTGTTGTTGTGGAATCAGTGCAATTGTGGAATTATTTCTGTTGGAGGTTTCTCTGTGTCTTTTGTGCGTACTTGTCATTACTATTATTTCATTATTTTCTCCACTCTTTGCCCAGTGTCAGACATTTGTGTTTCCATTTTTCATGTATGCCCTTAAAACTATTTCCGCATTCCCTACAACCCAGATGCCTAACCCTTAACGAAACCCCTAATCCAAAACATGACCTACAACCCTGCATTCCGTAAAACCCTGACCCCTACCCCCTTAACATGAGTCGCAAACCTGTAAAATGACTGTAATCTTTCGGTGTTCCAGCATTCACTGGGAGTCCAGGCTATTCAGCTTATTCTATTGTGCTCACCTTCTACCCACCCTGCGTGCTTTACTCATGCCGTAGCCATTCATGCGATTAAGTTGCTGAAGGTCTATTCTTCTATTGTTTCAATGCTTGTGTACAAGAGAGGATGTTTTGACAAGCATTCCTGATGCCAATTACGGGCACAGATTCTAAATTACAGCCTCCTTGTTTGCCCCCCTCCAACTAAGAAAAAATTTGGGTCAAGTAATGATCAACATTAACCATTAAGTCACAATTCACACGAACCTGTAGGTTTGCTCCCTCTTTCCATGTTGGCCCCGCTATCTGACATGGCTACAGGAGTCTAGGTCTACAGTAACTTTACCAGCTAATTTTACTCTCACAGAACTTTTAAAAGTTGGCAGACCTGCAGCAGGCTAGGCTAGCCTAGTCGCCTACGATACAGTAAAAAGAGCCCTGGCTACGGTAGTCGACTGTCCTAAATACTTCAGGTCCAACAGAAACAATATCACCTTACTCCTTAAGAGTACGTATGCTCGTTAAGGCCACTATTCATTGATTCTAAACAGGTCTAAATTTAATATCATTGCAAAGTGAAAAATGTGTGCTGAACAGAAATATCACATTTCCATACTCTGTAAATTGAATTTTGTTATTTGAATTATTTTAGTTATTTAAATTGAAGTTATTTAAGTTGGTATGAAATTGCCCAACATTTCAACCCCTTTGAATCTCGTGAAACTGTCAAAGATCGAGTTGATATTTATGTGATGTCATAGAATGGAGAAGATCACCATACAAGTCGATCGGCCTTCCATACTTTTGCAACTTGATGCGCTGTAGTGTTGGTGCAGTATACATTATGCATTATAGTCATTGCAAGACTACTAGCGATAGAGAATGTCGTTTCTAAGTTAGAATACTGCAGTCATCACAAAATTGTCTAGTGTTTCACAACAATAGCCATTGTTAGCCAATCTTTTAGGAATTTTCTACTGTATACAGGATTGTCTAATTAACACCTTTTAACCTTGCTTATGTGGTGCTCGGACTTTCCATGACAATGTTACGAACAGTTAGGAGGCTTAGTGTAAAGGGCAATGGTATGTGCTGTTATTTTGTGACACTGCTTCTGTCTGCTGGCAACCAGTACACGTGAAGCCTGTCTCCAAGCCCTGGAAAGACAGAAAGATGGTCTGAATTAGCCGTCGCTGATGGTGAAGAATCAGTTAATTTGGACCTGCGGAACAATAGTGTAGGTGATGTACTGTAAGGGCCTCAAATGAACCACGGTTGATTTGGCGTGCCTCAGGATGGTACGGCATTTTCGTGGAGACAAGGCATTTGGATTCCTCGTTGGAACATTGTGGCATATGGTGCTTGTCAAAATATTTCCGGGTGAAGTGAATGCTAGTACAGATGTTGATTCATTTATACTGCCTTCCATCTTTTGCATCAAACTTTTTCAAACATTTTCTTTGGGGGAAATTGATCCATTATTTTTAAAGTCTGAAGAATCATCCTTTCCAGGCTGAAACTAACCTGGAATGTCGTGGACAGGTGGATGGAACATCCCCTCTCTGCTGTTCCACTACCCCATGCATCTTCTGCCATTTTCTTTCCCAGTACAACTCTTCTTTTCGCATTCAAAAGACTTCAGCATTATAACTGAACTTTCAATAGCAGACTAATGTTGAAACTGAAGGTGCATGCGTAACATGTAACTAATGTACTTAATTGTCGTTTTTCTTTCCCTGACCAGCAAATAGGTCTACTTGACTGTCATAGTACACGCCAAAAGCATATGCACTCGACATAGTTAAATATAGCTCTCTTGTGCATGCTCGCCATTCTGTGACATCTTCAAATCAGGCTTTGAATTTTGCAGTTCATTTCGTTCACCAGGCTATTTCCACAGGAGGGTAAAAATCGCATTCTCCATTTCTCGTTCTAAAACCTATAAGGGAGGTGGAAAGTGCCATTTTCTTTTTGTATGTGTTGTATTCGGTATGTAGTGGTGACATTTACCAACTTTTGTGTTTTCAATGAATAGGGGCTTTAAGTTTAAGTTACACAATAGGGTTACCGCACAGTGTCATAGTTAATAAGGACACACTAGGCTGATGCAAGGAAGTATATATGCTAGAGCGAGTAACCGGTATTGGGACCTAATGTTACATTTTTTAGCCTAACGTTACTACAGACAGTTACGTTGCAACTTGAAGTATGTCTTGCGGGTTACAAACAGGCGGAAAATATTATGGTTCACAATCACTTGAAACAAAAACACATGACATACCTTCGATTATTAGTCAGCACATGATCAGTAATACCCCTGTAATCCTTTCACTGCAAAATTAACTATCCTTTCACTGCAAAATTAACTGACACACTCAGAAATAACTTCGGTTGTCACGATAACCAAGGTATGCGTAATGAAGAACTTGAACCACTGCACCGGCACTACAAGAGCTAACGTACGTGATCCGGAGCTATGTACGTGCTAACGTAACGTAGTATACGCAGAACCGGAACAGCATGAGATCCTATTAATAATCTGCCAATGCCATGGACAATCTGTGACAACAAACCTGCGATCTACAGATTATGCAACATATAACAATCTGTAACAACAGATTAAGAAATTTGTCATTCCAGATTCATAATCCGAAACGTATGAATAATTTGTACTTACAGATGAGGTACCTTGCAATTTGTGATCTCAGATTAGTAAAGGGTATGTAAAATCATTAAGTTTCGGTCATGTTAATCATGGGCTCTGGTGCTTAGAGTGGGTTTGTAACTGGAGTGCGGCCCACTGCCAATGCAAAGCAGCTATTCAGCTTAATTATTGCGTGATCAATTGCCACCATTGCCCCCTCCCCCCCCAAAAAAAGAGAAATATGTTGAGAAAAAAAAAACACAACTTAAAATCCATTTTGAAAAATTGAAAGGATTTGCTCTAGACTGAAATTCTAATATGAAGACTACAAATCAGTAAGTATGCCGGCTGTGAAGCACAGGAAGTCCGTTAACCGTAAATTTAACCGTAATTACACATAATCCCAATCCCACAGACGGGCGTCTGTGAAGCGTGTTTGCCGGCAAGGGGTCCGCAAAGGGTCCATATGGGCTCCGTGGAAAAAAAATACGGGTCGGTCGAAAAAGTAGGGGTTCGCGAAAGCTAAAGTACTCAGAAAATTCAGAAGAAAAATTGTAGATGTTACATAGTAAATAATACAACCCGTACTACTAAACTAGTAATCGTTCTCGTAGCTTGTTTCATTTTGCCTAGCCAGACAAAGTGCCCCTTTGATTCACCGCTTGCAATTTGTCACCCACTTGTGACTTAAACAAATTTTGTTACTCAGTACAGACCAATCACATTCGATTTGAACTTCGTTTAATTGGGTCAATGAGGCTCTTACACCTAACATTGCTTTTGTTTTCTTTTCCGTTTCAACACCGAAAAAATGCAAACGCAAAGTAAAATTACGTTTTCACATTTTTTTTAAATATTAATTTTGTTTTGTTTCGCTCCGTGCTTCTTTTTAAACATTCTGAGGGGTCCGTAGATGAAAATATAGGTTGAGAACATAGGATGTAGAACATGTGTGTATGTTGGTAGGAAACAGCTGTCAACTGGGCACCTTTGTAGATCCTGTTGGGCTGGATTACCGTACACAAGGTGCATGTCTCTTACATTCACAGTCACGAACACGGTTTCTCCAGTTTGACGGCACTCCTGTGGCGGACATATAAAATAAAAAAGAGTTTGCGGACATATAAAATAAAAAAGAGGTAAAGCATAAAGGGGAGATTTATGCGGGTTAGTCCTAGACACTGACGTTATTACACTTTTCAATCTTACAAAGTCGAGGGCGCCCATAAGTATATGGCTCTGCTCACAGCCAGAGTCATCTATTTACAGCCATCTAAGTTCACAGATTTCCTTTGAGACCTGTATGTTATAGCATACCCTATATGGTGCCAATTGAAGCAATTATGCAAAAGTTGTGGTTTTAACGGAGCAGTATCGTTGCCCCGGTGGCAAGGTATGTTGAGCCGCCTGTAGCAGAAAATCTACCCACGAAAGATAGGAAAAAATTGAAAATGCCATGAATAGCCAATGTTTCAGCTTTCCTAAGAGTGGTAGCTTATATCTTTTGAAAACTTCTACAAGGCTTTAGAGACCACATTACTTTTGCGATTTAGTGTGTCAGTCAATAGGGTATGCTACCATTTATACGGATCCATGGCTCTGATTGTTAAATGCTGTATCCTAGTAGTACTAGGAGTGTGCCGGTGGCACATAATGTTAGTTAAGACTGATTGCCACCTTCCATACGGTATATTCAATGGGATATTTATGCTCTCAAATCAAAACAAAGATGTCTTTTATGGACTCATCATGGCCACCGTCGTAGTGTTAGGGTCTTGACCAAGACTATGTATGCGTCTTGTCGGCTGGATGGTAGATTAGAGAAATTATAAAGAGAAACCAGCTGGTACGTGTGGTAAAGGGGGCTGCAGTGCATGCAATTAGCCTAAACGGTCGAATAGCCCTTACCAAGGGCCGGCACCTTTGAGGATTGCTCCATGAATGAAGTCACTCGATACAGTCAGCGTGTTCCCACGAACACGGGCTAGCCACCACCTTGGACCCCTGAGTTACGATTCGAGGGGAAGAGAGAACTGAAAATTAGGTTAATACATATCCTGGTCGATTTCTCCGGTGTGATAACTGGGTTCATACCTCTTAGCGCACCCCAAGGGTTATATTTTGTGCGATATATCAAATTTCTAGTTGGTATATCAAAGTTACTTTCATTCACAACTTAACTGCAAATACCCCGTGGAAATGATTACATAGCAATGCAGCCAGAGGGGGGCAGGGGGACTCCTCCACAGAAATTTTTGGGATGGTTGATGTTGAAATAGAAAAATAGAGGGGGGGGGGGGACTGGGAAACTAGAGGGACTGAAGAACTGGCGTCACAGGTGTGACCTTTTGTATTATATTAAAAACTGAAACAAACAGATAAACGACGAGCCTGTTGCTTATACGCAGCGCACGAGCATGCAAATAGGGGATGGAATCAGCAGAAGAATGGTCGGCATATTTATTTCACGCCGGACGCTTTAGTTAATTACGCCTCCCCGAAAACGGCGGTCAATCAAAACCTTGGATTTGTTATTATGTCATAGATTCTGGAAACAATGTTCCTCTATATTTTCCAAACCCTGACACTAAATTAAAAAAATAGTTAATCCCACAAACGTATTGGTTGGCAATGCCAACTAAGGCTTTTGCCGAAACAAACCAATATTCTGTCAGCTTATTATTTAAAAGTACGTCAATTCTACTATTTAAAAGTATGTCCTTTTCATTTTTGAAACAAAGTTCACAATGTTTCACTTCGACTGCATGTAGCAAGTTAACATTTTACCCTGGCGTTTCCTCTAAAAATATTCCAATCTAGTTCTGCGCTGCTTCTTTGCGTTAGATAATGTTCAACCGCCTACCCCAATTTTCTCTTTTATTTCCAAGCTTAAAATGGGCCATTATCAACCAATACAAAAGTGGGTTTAAAGGTATGTTCATCTCCCACGCCCTACCATTTGTCAACTGTTCAAAGAACAAATAGAACAGGAATTCTTGTATCATCTCGAGCCATCTGATATGTATTATCATTTTCGTACATTGGTTTTTACCTCATGATTTAGGAATTGCAGGCATGATCCTACTATGGATTGACTGATTTCAAGCCTTGGCTTACGCCCTGGGAGGGAGATACCTCTCTCCCTTATACACCTCCCCCAGGACAGCGGTCAGAAATATGGACGATGAGTCGATATTGCCCCTCATAGAAATGACCTGGCTATACGCCCTATGGAATTACGTAGAACAATGCGTTGATGGCATGGTTGATGCCGACAGTCAGGACAGGACCAAAGGCTCACAAATCAAAACGACTGATTATCTCTTCAGAATCGAGATAGACTGGCGAATAAGAACTAGAAATTGTGGTTACGAAATCGCAACCACCGACTGTCCATGATTGCCCCTGACATATTAGTTAAGTTTCTAAGTTATATAGCTTCCAACAACAAGCGACTATTGTCCTTGTTTGATGGTGCACTTATTGCAAAAATAATTAGACAAAAAGATCTATAGCTGACCACCAGACTCGATGGAAACTGGAAACAAATATAGCAGTCGAGCAATGAACGAGTTCCCCAGTGAACAAAAACTGTGTCAACAGATCAAAATCTCACGGTACTCATCTTTGCATTATATCCTTCTGACATGGAAAATGCAACTAAAAAAAAATAGAAATCAACAGTCTAATATAAAGGCTCTCTTTGAGTTCAAAATGTAAGCAGCCATGGTTCAAAATTCTTTGAAAAAATATGGAAGACCTATTTGTAATCTTTCGAGAGCGCGGTAGCCTAGTGGTTAAGGCTTCAGACTCATAACCCAGTGGTTACTAGTTTGAAACCACGAAATACCCTTGGGCAAGGTATTCGTCTCAACTTCCTTCTCTCCACCCAGGTGCTAACTGGGGACTTGTGAGGGACCTGAGTACAACTGGCGTCTAAATGGCTGCCCTATACTCTCCCGGATTCTCGGAGCGTACACCTGATTCACATGAACAGGGGTAATGGGTGAATGCCTTAAAGCGCCTTGAGCATAGTACTGCATGAGTGCGCTATGTAAGAATGGACCATTATTATTATTATTCATGAAAGTCATGTGTTGTGAAGTCAGCGCACCCCCCCAAAAAAAATCTCCATTGATCTACACACTAATTTCCAGTGGCGACGCTACGGGGGGAGGGGCATGAGGGGGCATTTGCCCCCCGATTTTTCCTGCCCCCCCAGTTGCCCGCCAGTTGCTCTCACCCTTCCTAATCAGATCTTGTACTCATCCAAAATTAATTTAATCACAAAACTATGTATTGGCATTGTACTGAATAAGAACAGCTTCCGGGGAACCATGATTGATAAATGACTAATTTATGTCACACAGGCTACCAGTTTTCATATCATGCCCATAGCCACTTCAACAGTAGGTCAGCCTGGTCAGACCAATTTTCTCTGGAATGTTTACCGTCCAGCATAAGGGAAGGGCGGGTAGGTGGTTGTTTTTCTAAATAAAGGAATGGAATGGAAGTGTATGTAGCCTATGTGTGTGTCTATGTACTCGTTGGCACCGCGTAAATGTGAAATAGTACCCCCAAAGAAAAAAGTTGGGAACCTTGGAGTACGGTCAACCGAAGAAATGAATAATATAAAAATAAATAATATACCTCTCTTGGGACTTAATTTTCCACCCAGAGATATGCTTCAACCTCAGAGCTTCCGGGGGCTTCGCCCCCTGGACCCCACCAAGGACCCTAAGGCGGGCCCCTGGACCCCACCCGCAAGGCCTCGCGCTTCGCGCTCGGTTTCGCGCTGCCCGCGAAAATCTTTTCCCCCAAACATTTTCCTCTGCCCTCAGTTTGCCCCCCAAGTCTGACATTCTGGCGCCGCCACTGCTAATTTCAAAAAGTAAAGTGTTTTATAAAACCTGCAGTCGGTCAAACTGTTTTCACCGCTACTTATAAAAGCTACTGTACTGCTGACGGTTTGGTCATTTGATGATACTTTCACTTAACCATGAAGATTCACGTTTAACTAGAACGGTTCAAACTTAAGGTTTCATAACTTACGCCTGCAGTATTCTATTAATCAATTGATGTCCAACCGTAGATTTTCAAATCCTGTCACTACACGCTATTGCAAGCAAGTTTTGACACAAATCATCGTCTCTTTTTAAATGGTAGGGTTGGGGTTTAAAACCGTTTTATTTCAAAACTTTACATGTTCAGTTTGAAAAAGGCTTTGTGTTAGTTTTCATAACAAGTTGTCCTGAGCCCCACCCATTTCCACGAAATTGCTCTTTTTGTTTGGTTGCAATTAGTTCATTTTTATGGAATACATTTTTTTTTATAAATAGTGGATCAATTTTGAGTTGAAACCGACTATATTTTCCATGTAATTAGCATTTGATACGAAAAATCTTAGCAAAAGCTTTGGAGATGTAACCGAGGCATCTGTTCCTATTGAGACCGAACCCTTTGAAAGTGCTTGAACTTTTTTTTAATAAAAAGCGAGTTTCAATGAATATTCAAATTTAGCGCCGTCACTTTTTTTTTGTTCTGTTGTAGCTATATGAGTCATATTGGAAATGTAAATTTTTAAATGTGTCATAAAAAACTGAAAAAAAAAACTCAACTGAAATTTACAATGTCACAAAGCCTGGAAAGTGCAATTTTCTGCAATCGGAGAGGCACTTTCATTGAAAAATTTCAATGGGGGCTAGACGCCAACTTAACCGCTGGTGCGCTCCTGCTTAGATGGCATCAGAGCCATATGGATGGCATTATTGAGTGTCTCCGTCCCCCATTATAGAATCCTTGGCCACTCATCCCCTCCCCAATCCCGGGCATGTAAAGTCGCGGATATGAGTCTAGGTGAGATGTCCCCAGTCTTCAAACTCAATCGACGCCTATGAAAGGCACACCACCTCACAAGGACGGAGGTCACATTACTGAAAAAGCCGCACTACCAGTACCAGCAACCTCTCAAAATCCTGAATACACTTGAGCCACCTCGGGATTCCGGGGATACAAGGATCCATGTGGTAAGGCGAGCCTGTGCAGTTAGCTATATTCATCTGTAACTGGCAGGCTGTGTCAACTTCACACTGCTTACATGCATACTGATACACAGAGATCCTCGCTGCCTCAATTGTCTCGTGAAACACGTCCGTACAACGTTTAAGTTGCAGTGGCCACTACAGTAACTAAACTTTGAAGGCCGAGCAACGAGGCCAATGTAAAAACCGAAAATGCTACTCAACAAGGGTAAACAGTTCTTTGATAAGAACGTTATTACGAAGCTACTTTCGAGACATTGCAAGAGAGACTTCCATAGGACAGCGTCATACAGCTCTGGAAATGAAGTAAGCAGAGAAAAGAACATTACTAACTTTAAGTTACTATCGCCGTCGGCCTAATTTGCTTAATGTTACTTAGTCTAACGTTAAGTTACAGTAGTCCTGACAGTGACACTGAAACTCACTTGGTAGAGCTTAGTCCTAACTAATCTTGGTTGCTCCAACCAGAGGGTTCGGTTACAACTCCATGGTCTTATTTACCCTGGGCTAGGTAAGGCTTACATTAGCAATAAGGCCTAGGCTAGGTTTGAACTTGTAGCCTTGAGCATGGTCGTTGACTCTCTTTCAGTTTCACCTAACCCCAAAGTTACCTAATCCATAATCCTTCATTTCATAGGTATAGTTATTACAACTAGAATGACATATCCCCTAGAATGACTCACCCCTAGCTATTACTGAAACTGTATTACTTCAGAGAACCTTACCTATTTTATTAGAAGCAGAATAAAGTAATTCCTAAAACATAGTAAGTCGTTGATGAAGCCTGTTACACTTCTGGTTCTTTGATAAGATTCCACTCTTGCCTATAGGCTAGGCTTTGTATCCTTATTTGAAATGTAACTTCAACAAAATTACCCAGGATACACCTTAAAATACTGCTATGTCTCTAAAATGATGTTCCACCTGCTAGACATAAGTTTACATGAGTACCTCATGGCTAATGCTACTCTGTCATTTGACTTTGCTTACCACTCCAAAAATTACAATGTGTCAATTTACAGTACTGTAGGTGGATAAAAACACTTCTAAAAGCTGAAATCTTGGGCTTACGTTGTGCTCGATTTAATATGAAAAGGGACAGCACAGTAAATCTTTTCATATCATTACATTTGTGAGGCACTGCTTGTACTAAAACCCCATCTAAATGAGTGTTTTGGATTTTTATGGACTTCATAATCTTCGATTAAATCCAAGGTGCAACTGTGCTACTGGTGAAGTACATGTCACATACCTTTTTGCACTTTCTGTCTTCAAATGGAGTAGAAGCACGTATTAAACAGATTTGTGGTAAAAATAATCAGCCAATGGCAAATTCTGTAACTGTTAGAAAGTGTCCCATTAGGAAAAAACATTTTTGGATTTTTCTTATGTTGACACCGGCAAGATGATATTCATAGGTATATCCTTTTTCCCTCTTCCTAACTTTGCAGCCGCAATGTTGATGGAGGAGGGTCATCTGTGTTTACCTGCAGAGTTAAGGTAAACATGGATGACAATTGATCAAACAATATTCCTCTCTCAAGGCAGAGATAGGCATAAAACACATACTCATGAATATTATGTAGGGATGTCTAGATAAGAAAAAGTGAAAAATTGATGTTTTTGCCTCTACTGAGGCACTTTATGACAAAATCTGCCATTTGTAGATCGTTTTGTGTCACAAATCTGTTAAGAGAAGTATGATTAGAACCAATTTGGAGGATGAGTGTACAAGGTTATGTATGTAACCAGTACCTATGCTCCTTTAAGACTTAAATTCAGTCTAACGCTACTGTATAAATAGGCCTTACAGCCATGTGGTTTGCCTGGTATTAGAATTTTCAAGGCAATTTTCTAATACTTTTAGTAGAACTGACTTGTGCGGTAAATGTGAGGGAACAACTGTCAATCATGGCAAGGTATCAATATCATATTTGTTGGAATAAAAATGTTGCACTGTATGCCCTGCAGGTTTCTGCAAAGTATGTACTAATGATGATATATAACAAGGCAGCAAGTTGTTTCAACATATGCATCTTCTCTGTAACTTCAGACTCCCATCTAAAGGGAGTGAATTGTCAGGGTTCTAGAATCCACATCATCCTTAATAAGTGTAACCAGGACAGAAATCTAACAGTCGTTCAAGATGAGACAAAATGCTGCCAGACAACCCATTCCACTCCTTCTGACAGTGGTGGCAACAAGGGGGCCTGGGGGCATGGAATTTCCCCCAATCAGAGCCTTTGCCACACCAGTTTCCCTCTTCCCACTCAGGTGAAGTGACCTGACAAATACAATATGGATATGCCTATTCCTGTTTATACTCATAGTTTTGCAAAATTGACCTCTTTGTTTTAGGAAGTCTGTAAGACTTACTGTAATCTTTCATCCAGATATACTGTATGCTAAAACCTCAGAGCTTCAGGAGAATTCCCCCAAGACCGCCAACAGGTTTTGCCTTTACCACAGGTTATAAGTTTTCATGTTTGAGTACCTATTCTTAGACTTAATTTATTACTTAGAGATATGCTACAATCACAGAGCTTCCTGGCTTTGTTCCCCTGGACCCCCACCATGACTTTGTCCTGGAACCCAGGAGGAGCCATAAATATGGTCCTGATAAATGCATCTATTGTATATCTATTGTATGCATCTATGCATATTGTAAAGCATCTATTGTATATATCATGCAATTCAGCTGTGGCATTTTAAATGTGCTACAGTACTTGCTATTGTATTGGTCTCATACTGTATGCTTGAATTCCTACAGTAGCTAACAGTCTATGAAATATGGCAGTTTCTGTAAATCCTTCGTTATTTTCTCAGAATACATTGAAGAAGACAGTCTTGTATGATTTTCACATTGAACATGGAGCCAAGATGGTGCCCTTTGCTGGGTGGTCTATGCCAGTGCAGTACAAGGCTGGTGTTTTGAAGGAACACAGACAATGCAGAGAGCATGCAGCCATCTTTGATGTATCACACATGCTGCAGAGCAGGATGTTCGGTAAAGATCGAGTGAAATTCATAGAATCCTTAACAGTTGGTAAGTCAGTGAAAGAAACTTTAAATATGTAGTTTGTGTCACACTGGGTGTATAGAATTTTGGAATATATATATGGTTTTGTGATGAAAGTTAGCCAGCATACTGTAAGGGGTTATGCTCCTTGTGTGCATGTGGCAGGTGACTTTTGGATGACTCAATAAGGGATTGACCAGTGCTCTTGATATTCACTGCATAGATGCTTCAGTTGTGAGTAAAATATCACTGGGCACCAGTCTCGGGTGATCACGTCATGGATGCTCATCTATTCACAAGATTTGCTTTGGAATTTTCAAAATTTTTTACATAATTTTACAACTAGAAATTGTACTGTATGTATTTCTTATAAGAAGAAAATTACAACTTTAAGAAAACCTTTCATTACATATGAAACATTTCTTAGTCTAAATATGAATAATGTTTAGGTAGCAAAAAGTGCAGTGTCTACATATCTTAACATAGATGGGAGGATCATTTATTGATAATGTGTCCACTTGTGCGTCATGTTGGCTTGTTACTGGTTTTTTGTACCTATGCTTGTACTGTATCTCTATTATAGCAGTGCAGTCATTTGCTTTTAAGACAAATAGCAGAGTATGTTCAATTGGTGTAAGAGTGATACACATTTGATGAATGAAGAGACAGTGATTTATATTAAATAAAGAGAGAAAAGAAAAAGCAGTCAAAAAGATTTACAATGAATGACATTTACTTTACTGCAAGCACAGTTGGCGAAATAATGTGCAATTATATTGTACCAAAAACATAACATTATTTCATTATTTAAAACATTTATCCGGTAGGATCATGATTCTGTCAAGCAGGTGACGTTCCAAGTTCTACTTTCTTTGCCCAGGAAACTCTAGGATACAATTTGCAAAATATGCACATTTGAAAGTTCCATACCTTGGAGTGTGGTGAATATGGGGGAATAATTGTTTGTGATAGCATGCTCAGAGTCATTCAGAGGTCATGCTAAAAGCCATATTTAAGACTTGCACCTAGCATGGTTAACTGCAAAGTTGCAGATGTACCTTGTGATTCTGCCCTGGTTGGAAAAAAATTGCTCATGCCTGTACAGTAGTCTGAAAGTACATGTGACATGAAAAACACATTTTGGAGTATTGACCGAATTACTGTACTTATGAAAATTATTGAAAATACCAACAATTTTCATGAAAATCCATCAGACATTGGTCATTTCACAAACAAATTTCTCTTTTGCTGTTGCATCATGAATAAACATAAGCCATGTATGGAAATTTCTGACATTTAGTGGGCGACTCCACCTCATATGCCCTATCATGTTTATCCTTTTAATTACTTCGTCATTATTTTCTTATCTTGCTGTCGCCTAGTTAATATGCATGATTATGTGCTTCTTGCCTATCCCTACCTTGAAGAAGGAATGTTGTTTGGTCAAATGTCATCAGTGTTTACTTTTTACTCTGCCGGTAACTACTGATGACCTTCAACCATCAACATTCCATCTTTAAAGCTAGGGAGAGACATAAAACACATACTCATGAATATTATCTAGGTCAAGATAAAATAATAACATTTTTTTTTCTCTCTACTGGGGTACTCTCTGACAGAAATTGCAATGTGTAGATCATTCTTTAATACAAATCTGTTGAGGAGAATATATGCTTGTACTCAATGTGGAGAAAGAAAGAGCAAAAAGTTACATAAAATGTGTGTGACAAGTACCAATCCTCCTGTAACTGCAGCCCAAGGGGACTACAGTTACTTTTTGGTTTCTGTGATAATTCTAACCTCTGAATTCATGGTGACCCCTCTGTGTGTTGTGCGACATCTTCTAGTCACAATATCTTATAAAGAGAACCATGGACCAGTCTCATCTTTGCAACATAGGTGTACAGTGCCTCATTGATAACAACAAGCCTTTTGCCTTTTTTGGGGGGGGGAGGAGGTCAATGCATCAAATTGTGAACACATTGAACAAACTATGTAAGTTTGGTACAGTACAGTACTGTATGTCAGGAAGGACACAGGTGGGTGTCACTACCCAACTTAAGTCATGAGGGGGAGGGAAAAGAGATTAGAAAATTGTTAAAGAGGTTGTAAAGGCACATCAGAAAGTTTAACTTTACATCTACTACCAGATTCAAACTTTTCTATTTTTTGTTGCTAGTCTATTCAATTGCATCGAAACTGTTTTTCTATCTTTCAGAACATCCTTTCAAAGGAATATTAAATAACCAAAAGTATTGAGATTCAGCAGCTTTGCTGCTCTGGTTTGTTTTTTTCTCTACTTGTTCATGTCTTTTTTATAACCTGTCATAGCTTTGTGTTCATAATGCACAAGAATGCAATATATGTATATATATATATATTTTTCTTTTTACTTAGCTGATGTGGAGGGATTCAAGGATAACACAGGTGGCCTCAGTCTACTGATGAACGATAATGGTGGCATCATAGATGACCTCATCATCAGTAAAACCGACAAGGGTTACTTGTACATCGTTTCCAATGCTGGATGTGCAGACAAAGATCAGGCACACATTAATGTAAGTAAAAGTATCCTCTCTTGAAAACCCTTATCACCCTTATCATTTTTTTTTTCATTTTTTTAATCTTTGAGCATTACACACCTCACAGACATACAGTCTGTCTTGCAACGGTTTAAAGGAGCAATTTGGCCATCCCAAAATACAGTTTAAACACTCTCCATGTCAATGACATTTTACCCAAATTGTTTTCGAATTACAAACAAATTATGCCTTTGCTAAAAGTAACTGGACAACAGCTGGTGTCATTTTGCGACAGATTCGTTAGTTGGTTGTGTTCAAAATAGGAAGCTTTTGTATATTCAGTATGTTTGTATCTACCAGATTATCGGGAAAACATGCCTTACAGTAGGTGAAAGATATGTTCACATTTTTGGCACATGTAGCAGCTCCCATTCCATGCAACTGTTGTCATGATAATCATATATTGCCTTAACTGAACATCAGTGGCGGCGCCAGAATGTGAGACTTGGGGCGGGGGCAAACTGAGGGCAGAGAAAATGTTGGGGGGGCAAAGATTTTTGCATGTAGGCTGTGCGGGTAGGGTCCAGGGGCCCGTGGTGGGGTTCAGGGGGCAAAGCCCCCGGAAGCTCTGAGGTCTTAGCATATCTCTGGGTGGAAAATTAAGTCCCAAGAGAGGTATATTATTTATTTTTATATTATTTATTTTTTCGGTTGTCCGTACTCCAAGGTTCCCAACTTTTTCTTTGGGAGTACCGTTTCACATTTACGCGGTGCCACCGAGTACACACACACACACGTAGGCTCCATACACTTCCATTCCAGTCACTTCATTTTATAAAAATGTGCAGTACTTACCATTGTTCTTTGACAGTTCAATTCTCCCCGTAGCCACAGTTGAAGTGGCTACGGGCATGATATGAAAACTGGCAGCCTGTGTAACATAAATTAGGCATTTAATCAATCATGGTTCCCCGGAAGCTGTTCTTATTCAGTCCAATGCCAATACATAGTTTTGTGATTAAATTAATTTTGGATGAGTACAAGATCTGATTGGGAAGGGTGAGAGCAATGGGGGGAGGGGCAACTGGGGGCAAGGAAATCAATCAAGGAAACATCCCTCATGCCCCCCGTAGCGCCGCCACTGCTGACCATTTTCAGGCACTGTAGCCATAATTTCACCTGCTGTTGTTTCACAGTCTTGTTTTCAAGCAACAAGTTTTACAAATCAGTAGAGTTTGTTTGCATTATCGAAAAAATAAATTGAGCAGTAGTAGTCACTTGGTGATACAAAAGTACAGATGGTATTCCTAAATTGTTAAGGTCTTTGAGAATTGTGTGAGTTTGATACTTTTTCCTGGTAATTACTGCATTTTTATGTTAACTCCCCCACTCTATATTAGGAAAGGCTCGCATGAATTTACGGCTGCAGGTCATGATGTCACATTTCAGCCTGTTATGGATAGAGCTTTAATTGCTGTGCAAGGTACAGTAAATATTTTCTATTGAAAAGACTCATTGAAAGTCACTAATGTTAAACATCCATTGATGGCTTAAATCGCAGCTATGTGTGGAGACCTGATGCTGAAGTTGTATTAATGAACATGATTCGTTCACTTTTGTTAGACAGGCATGTATGTTACCACTTATTTTGTTACAACTGACCAAAATGCAACACACTTGGCCCAAAATCTGACAACTTTCCGCAAAAATGCTGCAAGGATAAAAGTTTGACTTTGACTGACAGGGACCTACTCAAGTATTACATACGATGCATTCAGGGATCAAATGAGTTATGTCAAGTTCATATCATATTGCATTATTGAGTTATGGCTACCTAAAATTGCTAAATTTTCCACCTCCATGGATGTTTTGGCAGCCATTTTGATTGTTCACAACCACCCAGGAGACATCCTAAAATGTACATTTCCAGTGTGGAGTATGTCCTGAGAAATTTGTTGGTGAGACTCCCGGTCCAATCTCTACCTTTTTTGGTTACGTTATGGCACTGTAAAAATGTGGCACCTGTCTTGGATTTCTTCACTACTGTCCGATGTGAATCTTCACATCGTTGAATTTTGGGCAGAAATTTGTTACGTTTTGAAGCAAGTTAATTATCTTTAGTCAGTTGTTACACGATGGGTCATAACAAGACAAGCAATTGCTGTACTCTGATGTTAGCAAGTGTACAGTATGCTCTTTTGCACATGTATTTATGCGTTTCCCATGTATTGTGACATATATAACGACATAATACCATAGATAAGTTATTTGTAAGTGAAAAATCATGTACGGTCAAAGTAAAACAAATGGCTACAAATTTGTTTAATAACTATTTGGAATCAGCAGTAGCTTTGGCTATAAATTTCTAACATGGTAACCTCAAGCCCGATGGATGTAATGATTGATGTGTATTATGACATCTTCAAGCGAGGGTGATGTTTTGGGTGATGTCGTGAGTGATGCTGCAATTATCATATTCCCTAATCTGAATAATGTCGTACTTCATCCTTAAGTCTAAATGATGTTGCCATTATTGTACCCTGATCTTCATTTTTTGTGTAATTTATTTTGTAGTTATGGCATCATCAGTCTTGATTGACATTTTATTCTTCTCTTATTCAAATGCATACCTCTTGTCAATGTTCCAGAAGAATCATTTTCAGATTGCTTTGTGTTTTTGAAGGTCCAGCCGCAGCTAAAGTGATTCAAGAGGGCATCGATATTGACATGGACAAGTTAACTTTTATGACGACTGCTGAGGCGAAGATTTATGGAATACCAAACTGCAGGATCACTAGATGTGGCTACACAGGGGAAGATGGTGTTGAGGTTAGCGAGGAGCAGATACTGGCCCCAGGAATATCCCCTTGTTTGTGTAGATGCAGACAGGAGTACTAGCATGTGCTGGAAGAAGTACTGTGATCGCATTAATGTGTCTTTCTTTAGCTATGTGTACAGTAGTTAATGTTTTATTTTAAAGGATCTTGCAACTGGAGCTTTTGCAAAGATGTTCCTTCATACTTTCAAACAAATTATGCACTATTGATGAAAACAAATAAATCCTGTGTTTTCATCCTTGAATGAAATATGTCGGGCAAACTTTGGGAAAATCAAATTTTGGGAATATCTTTTCTCACTCTGTTTGCAAAGTTTCTCAAAAAAATTCATGGAATTTGTATTTAGAATTACTAATGTACAGTAGGTACGCTGTTAAAGTGGCATTTATACGCAATACTAATTACTACTCTTTCAGATATCTGTTCCAGAGTCTGAGGCTGTCTCTTTAGTAAGTCAGCTATTAGAATCACCAGCAGGATCCGTCGAGTTGTCTGGACTTGCAGCTAGGGACAGTCTCAGGTTAGAGGCTGGACTCTGCCTCTATGGACAGGACATCAGTGATACCACTACTCCAGTAGAAGCAAATTTATCATGGACAATTGGTCAGTACTCGATTATATTACCCTCTTTGAGCACTCTCTGTGACTCCTGTGAGTGTCCGATGATTAATCACATCCTCGACCAATATAATAAAGAAGGTCCTTTTTTGGAAGATGCATACTTTTGAAAGCAAGTGTCATGCGTAAAGATCATTTTATGTCAGTGGAGGTCCAGAAATGAGTATCGTGGACCACAACGTCTGACTCTTCAAGCTTGGTTTTAATATTTCAAGCAGATATGTGCAGGCCCATTGCCAGACCAACCAATTGGGGGGGGGGAGATTAATGTTGGAGTTCGCCAGCCTGGGGGATGGGTCTAAGAGGAGGGGGCTTTCTCCTTCCCTTGTCCTTTGCAATTATTTTTTGCCTTGTTCAAGGGTTGTAGATGCAAAATGGTGTAAGATTTCCTTCTTTCCTCCTGTATGTGCATTCAAAAGAATAGGGAAAATGATTAAAAATTTTTTTTTTTTGGGGGGGATTACATTCTGTTGTGCTAAAGTGACCTTTGCAACAAGAGTGCCTTGCATTATGATAGTATGATGTGATATTAGCATTTTTTCTGCTGATATGTTTAAAATATAATGCTGCAAAATCTGTTTTATTATTTTGTATTAATATCATAGCTAAATGATATGTTAAAAAATATAATGCCGCAAAATCTTTTTTATTATTTTGTATTAATATCATAGCTAAACGAAGGAGAAAGCTAGCAGACTTTCCAGGGGCAGCTCATGTTCTCACTCAACTGAAGGAAAAGCCATCAAAAAGAAGGATTGGTTTGATATCAACAGGGGCACCTGCTCGACGTAAGCAACATGAACGACTTCCTAAGGGAGACAAATTCCCCCTTTTTGAGCCTTTAAACAGAGATATCTTTAAAGGACCAATTATCAATGTTGACCTGGACTCTGTAGGTAGACATTGATGGGCTTAAACCAGCAACATTCCTGCTGCAAAGCTAGGAAGAGACATAAAACACATACTCATGAATATTGTCTAGTGGGCATCAACATACAAAGGAATTCAAAATTAATGGTGTTTTACTCTCTACTGGAGCACTGTCTAACAAAATTTGTCACTAGCAGATCATTGTTTACCATAAATCTGTTAAATAGATATGTTTCTACTTGATTTGGAGAAAGACAGTGCAAAATGTTACGTTAGATGTATTTCGCAACTTCCTGTCCTTCTTTAAAATGATGATCAAAACTTTGAATGAACTCTCTCCATCTAAAGTCCATATCAACTTATCAAGTGACTAACTTTTTGACTTCCCAGCTTGCAAACTATATATTGTGGTCTTAAATGTAGCTAAATGCATCTAATGCATAATGTTACATGCTTGAATCAGTTAGTTTTTAAGCTGCTCTAATTTTGCATTGTTTTGATCAGATGGTGCTGAAATCATTGATGAAACTGGTACTGCTATTGGAGAAGTCACAAGTGGAGGACCATCACCAATTTTGAAGAAGAACATCATGATGGCTTACCTACCTCTGAAGTTTTCCAAACCTGGTAGTAAAGTAGCTGTCAAAGTCAGGAATAAAAGCTACACTTCGGAAGTGGTCAAAATGCCATTTGTACCAACGAACTATTACAATCCAAAATAAGTCACAAAGACTGCAAGTCATCTGATCCACCTGGTGAAATCAACATCATCAAAGTGCCTTTTGCAATATTTTATGCTGTTTGAAATGAAATTTCACATCGGTGTTAGTGATTGTTCTATTTTTAATTACAAATTATTCTCATTGGAGACTTAATTTTCGTGAGATATGAGTCAACATGGTACATCTTTATCATCTCTTTTTGGTTTGTCAGTACTTTGGGGACAGAGAAGGTGTTGTGGCCTTATAGAATGTCCAAATTTTGCATTTTTACTTCAGAGTTAGCTCATCTGTAGTATTGCTAAGACCCTAGTAATGTAGTATCACACGCACCATGCTTCGGATGTGACTGCGCCCGTGCTGTTCCTCATCGATTTCTACTTCCCAGTATGGTCTTGTACATTTGTTCCCAACTATCTTAACTTTTTCTTCATTTTATGGCCGATTTGCTTCAAAAAAGTAAAGAAACCAATCAGATTTAATCATTCAGTTCAAACCCTAAAATTTTATGTTCATGATTTCTCAGTGAGAACAACCAATCAGGGTGAACAGGGAACACACACTTCGCTCTGACTCTGTGTACAGAAGAGACTACGTTATGTGAATAAACATTGAGTGTTTTGCACATGGTTACACCCGTTGTTGACAAATGTCCAGGACATTTGATTTGTATCGAACAGATCTTCCGATATGAATAACATGGTTGAGTATGGAGCTTGCACGTAAACAGCTGACGAACAGGGTACTGTTAGAATAGCAATGTTCTGGGTATGTTAAAAGCATTGCATGTGGAAACACGAAAGAGAACGAAAATTACAAATGTCATGACCAAGACTAGCTGATCTGCAGAGGCTGTCTCATTGTCATCTATGTTCGCTTAGTCCTTTCAAAATCTTATTCTAAAAACTGTGGTCTGTACTACATTTTAAAAAGTGTACTTTCACAGAGATATCAAATCAGCAGTTAATGAATTGTGAATATTTGTGTAGACTGCACATAAGACAAATCTTGCTCAGTGGCATCAATAACATTGTCTGCATGGATATGGATGCATTTAAATTTAGCACCTGATATGTAATCATTTGTTTGTCAGCCCAGATGATGACTGTGTTTACACAAAAGGGATCTAGTATTTTCATTCTAGTTATCAGTACAGTGTGTTGGCCCTGTATAGTATCCTATCAGTGTATGCCCTTCAATTCTATAGGACCTATAAGTGTGTTTTCAGAAGTAAATGGAGAAAATGATAAAACTAGTTCCTTGTCTTATTAGCGATTAACTCTCTGGTAATGGACCTGTGGCAGAATTATGTATGTATAAAATTGTCTTCCAATATTTTAAATCGAGATTACGTGATTTTGTGTACATTTGTGAGCTTTTGATCATTCCCGTCGACATGAAAGTTTTCATTATGTTTTTTTTTACTTGTTGCATACATGCCATCTATTTTTTTAAAGAGGAACCGTAGTGGGTGTTTCAATTTCAATCTACACTTACTGCACATTTATTTACAAACAGTCACGACAGTATTGGTGTTTTTTTCGTAATAACTTTTTTCCAAATAAAACTTCAAACTTTCCCGCCGATGTTGTACACCGTATCGCCATTTTGGAAATGTATGACGCATATCACATGCACCGGCAATACTATGTGACATGTGCAGGTGCATGTGTGACGTCACTAATCACTTAATTTTGCAACAACATGGCGACTTGCGAGTGAGTATAATGTATATTCATAACAACTTCATTGTTGCGATGAATTGTTGAAAATAAAAAAGAGTAATGCAACACCACAGCAAAGTAAATCAAAGAGTTTTAATGGAGGTGTGAATTTGATAGTCTCTGTTTGCTCAAAATGATGTACAAAAAGATTAATAAATGTGTATGACTTGCTAATTTCATGGCTGTTATAAATACAACTCTGATAATTAACGATAAAAACAGTTAGTGCAAATTTGTGACCAGACACTTTTTACTAGTGAGTTATTAATCGTAAGGAACCCCTCTTCATACAAAAAAAAAATACAAATTTGTAATCCTAAAAAACAAAGTTTAACATTTTTAGTACATGTATGAATAGATACATGGCTAATGAGGCTAATTAGACGTATTGATATGCAATGGTTCATTTCAAAGTTCCAAACTAAACGATATCCATTCAACGAGAATCATTAACTTTGTCGTGTAAAATCAGAAAAGTTGCTTGTACAATTGCAAGATAAAACTGAATGAGTAATTAATGAGGAAAACTGCAGTACTGAACTCTAAAATTTCCAATAAAAACCTCTTTTTACCGTCATAATTACACATACAGAAAAAAATATATAATTTGTTTTGTAGTCAAATTTACTCATGTGATGAATGTTTATGTTGGACTGACAGTTCTACTGTATCAGTGTGCTTGATTAAATACTATAAATGTGCATCAGTTTCTCTCTATATGTATATGTTGCTCTGTTTCACTCTTGTGGTTTGTGGCAAGTGGGTTGTGGTTTGGTCCGTTTCAATGTCTTTTTTTTCTTCACAAAGCAGTATTTTCTGAACCTACTGTACATATGCTAGTTTTATTTACAAGCTCAGTTCAGTAATCTGAAGTATTACACTAAATTGCCTTTTTGAGCCACGTGTATCAGCTAACCTTGCATCCTTGTTTGCTGGTAATGCCTTAAGTTTTTTTTTTTTATTTCTGGTGTAGTATGCTTGTTACGAGCGTGTTATTTTGAACTTTTCATTGCATCTCGATCCGCATATCGACTGTGGCACATTTTATGTTCTCATTTCATCCTTCCATGTAACATCGTGACACGATTGATACTTATGTTGAATCATATGTTAAGTTTACACATCCTTAGATAATTGCGCTGATCAACAATGTTACAATGCTTTGTGAAAGAAAGAACGTTTAGATCATGAGTGATACTCCAACAGAGATTAATTACATTTTTTGATTTTCAACAATCTTGGCTCATGGATGGAATATTCTGAGGTTACGTGCTTCTTTTTATTTATCTTTTACAAGATATTACTTCAGTGTGCCATGAATTTGATCAGTAATAGAATATTACGAAGACAGACGTCTTGAAAATCGCCAGAGGCTGGCTTCCCATGGGCATTAGGAGTCACAGCAACGGCAGGGGGTGGTTACGTATTCATGGGTGGTCGTTAATTCAACAGGTGGTCATTAACGTCCAGTGGATAGTACTGAAGTCAATGGATATTCACCTAAGTCATCGAAGTAAATGGGTTGCCACATAAGTCAGTAGGTGGTCATAATTGTGAGCCGTAGTCACTACTCACCAATATCAATTGGTAATCACTTATGTCAATAGATAGCGATTTAAATAAACCGGGATGTCAGTTAGGTTAATAATTGGCACTTAAGTCATCGGCTAATCGCTAAGATCATCTCTTTCTCTAAACGTTTTGTAAAGAAGAGCCAAAGGTTTCTGTAGGTATATTGGTTGAAAAAGTTTTCTGTTCCACAAATTACCGTAAGGTGATTTTATCCCTAGCACCGAAAGATTTTGAAGATACATGCACAATGAAATTTTTAGTTGTTCTTGCCTTCGGTGGTTTACTACATGTGAGTCTTTACCGTAATTAATGTAATATCTCTAATCGGTCACTGCCACTTGATTATTTCATTACATTCCATCTTCTTGTTTTTCTGTCACTAAAAGTATTTTAAAAGAAAGAAAAAGAAGATCAAGGATGGTATGATATCAGTTACTATTGATTTGCCGTCACGATTTTATAGTAAGGGGGAAGAAACGTTAATACATTGATAGTGATTTTAGTCATATTTTCCATTTCGGCAACATATCGACCAAATTATATCCACAGGCAAGATGAAAGAAATTTCGAACTGCCGTCGTGAGTAATCCGATGTCTTTTCAATTATATCGTTAACTTCTGATATTGCACGTTGCATCAACACACTAAATGTGATTGTACCAAATTTACTGATGAAATACCGTTCAAGTGACAACCTACTCATTGAAAGAATTGAAAGATATCGTCCTGTATCAGGTATTTTCCACGTGTTTAGCATTTGCTGAATTTATAATCTTATTTCCAAATGGAATCTCATTTACTCTGCATTCATTTCACATCCCACGACGTTTTACCATCTTTTCCCCAAGTTCCCCTCGCGTGATGTATTTTGTTTTCCTTGAAATTTAAAGGAATAGAAAGCATCGAGTGTTTACGCCTAAGTGTAATGAAAATATCGTAAGTTCCTGTCTAAGTTGTATGGTCAAATGTGTTTTCGTTCTGAGTCATAAGTAGTTTTTTTTTGTCGTCGTTATCATGAAAGTAACGCATGTGCATAACAGGTAAAGTCTGCGAAGGGGAGTGAAATAACCACTTCTTTTTATTCTTCGTCGGGTTTTGATGTTGATGACATAGTACAATAAAATTGTAACAGAATATGCAGATTCACAATTGATATGATAGGAAATATCTATCAAGAGTATAGATTTTATGATTAAATCATATCGAAGATGTGAAATAAACATATGAAAAATCATCGTAATAATTTGCATTTGACTGCATGTATAGTTCATATACTCTCGTAGTGGTTAATATATATTATCATCGTATTTGATAGTTGTACGTTGCGTGAATCATAGCATGGTAAGCAATACAACAAAAACTCAAGCAGTAATGGAATATGACATTGCGCAAAAGTGTCTCTCAAGTCATCAGCAGTAACTCGGAAATTGCAGCCAAACAATAACTTAAATGTAAATACACACAACAAGGTACAATAAGAGGAAAGGAAAAGGGTACACCTGATTATGTAAATGCAAAGGTTAAGGATAGACATTGGGGCACTGGGCGTTCGGTGCACTTACTTAATACAAGACAAAACAATGAGCATCTTGTACATGTTCGTCTCCAATGTCCCACAGTTAACCAAAAAAATATGATCATCTCTAATTCAACTTTGGCTGTTAGGTTTCAAGAAATACTAACCTTATTTATAAAGTAACAGTTCAACTTATGATCTTACATTTTTGAGTAAAGTACTTTATTTTGCCTTTCTTGTATGGAGTTTCGAATCACGAGATCGTCACTAAATGGACAATCTCACTTACATCATCGTGAAACGTTTCATGTGTATATTGTAGAAACTAAGTAGGGTAATTAAGATTACAACAATTTAGAAAAGGGCAATGTTCAATGTAAGCAAAGCAGTATTGAGTTGTTACATCGGGGCATTTCTTGAATAATGAGTGAAAAAATGATAAGTTGTATTAGTACTGCCGAAGACGAATTATATTACTTGTATTGTTTGTAATGGACACTTGAGCCTCTCGATCCTCACCCTAAACTATTATTATGTACCAGCTGTATTGGCTTTGCAAAAAAGTAAAACATAAAATGGCCGGCCTGACAGACAGGGTCACAAGTAAAGCGATACCATCATCTGTGACAGAACAATCAGTTACCATCTGTATATATTTACCCTTGATAAAGCAATGCTTCATAAATGCCATTGTCAAATCGTTAAGCCACCCACCAGTTGATTTTTGTTTTGTCGTGGGTGGGGATTAGAAGCTGAAGGCAACCATGGAGTGTTTTGCTGTAATACCTAGTAACTGGAATACTGTTTAAAACAAGATTACCAAATCATCACACATTTACCAGATTCATTCATACAGACTCGTATGCAATAATATTCGCGTGAAGTGTTTCACTCACTAGGCAAATTATGCGAAACTTGTTCGAACAAGTGGATTTTTCATTACTTTAATTTATTAATTACTCACTAAAATACATTCAGTTCCTCAGCAATTGCTTACAAGATGAGAAAATATAAGGGATATAAATGAATGCCATAATTCATCGGTTGAACACAGAATATGTTTTTGGTATAGGTCTATTTATAGAAAATATGGGATAATGAATAGCATCACGTGACACATATTAGTAAAATGTGTAATGTATAAAGAATACACAAAAGGAATATCTGAAAGTCACCCAAATATCTTAGTCCATCAGGGGATTTTCTGGTTTAAAGGCTGTATTGCATCACCCTAAGCTATATTTTTACCTCCCGGAAAGCAAAATTCTCAACTGGTTCTAAGTTACAGTACTCTTAGATTGACAGCAAATTCGAAAGATGCAGAGCTGCTCTTGGAACACAGTGTACACAGGGATCCATTGTTTTGATTACACATGTGGAGAAATTTAAGACAGGCTGAGGGAGGGACTAGAGGTAGGTGGTTGGGAGAATTGAAACTGTCTGGGGTGATGAGTCTTTGTCTTAAACGCATATCAAGAAACAGTAAGTTAAAGGTGATTTGTTTTGCACCTTACAAGTATGTATGTTCCAAGGACTTGTCACTACAGACACGAGCATGTGTCTGTTGATGGGTAACTGTTCAAGAAAGGAATCTTATAATAACCGAACGAGTCTAGATTATCACAATAATACTTCCTATAGTTACCAATCACAGAGTCCTTACATGCTGAGAAATACATTGTATATGTGCTTTCTCCCGACTTTTCATTCACACGAGGCCAGTATGGTATCTTCTTCTTTTGCTTCAGTCTCAAGTTCTCATTAACGGGAGTGTTTGGATTTCCTGTTCGGACAAAGTTACCCAGATATGACGTCATATCATCCATCATGTTTTGCTCACCAGGGGTGTAAGTGGCATTCACGAGAGGAGCTGTTCTGAAGACGTAAGGAAGATCTCCGCCATGACAAGGATATCCTTTGCAAATCTCAATATGTTCCCAAAATTGAGAGAAACTTATTGAAGCATCGTTGGCATAATTGTAAACATCGACTCCGTATTTGCCCATCATTTGACTGATGTGAGAGGTTGCACAGAGGAACAGGTAATCCGTGACGAGACGATTCAGTACTTCTCTTTGATCACTTGATAGTGTTACTGGGGGGTAAATGTCGATAACTTCTTTTCCGTATTGGGGTACCAGCAATCGAAGTAGTATGCGATACATCGACCATGGTACCTCATTGCCAAAGACTGAATAAACGTAAGCGCGACCTTCTTCGGTAACTGTGCCAGCAATGGTTGGTTTCCTCTGAAAATTGCCTTCTTCATAAGCCATCACAGGTTCCTCCGGGTATTCGCCTTCTCCTACGGTTGGATTCCATTGTTCGAAATACTGAAATAGTTCCATCGGGTTAATTATGTTTGACTGTGCTGATCTGGATGCTGCCAATACTTCTTCTTCACTCTTCTCACGGAAGCAAGAAATATCAAGAGGTGGACAACCAATGGCTTCGGCGAAATATTCAGCTAACTTTGCACCATCAGTGGGAGTCTTATATGGAAGCCCATAAGGATTACTGATCATGTAGGTCTGCTGAAACAATGGGTCACTCTTCTCTGAGAGGAGATGTAAACCAGCTGACTGGGCACCAGCACTTTGTCCTGCGATGGTCACCTGAAAGATGACACAATAGAAGTAAAATGTTGGGGTCACCAGAGATCAAATTGTGAAACATTGTAAATACGTTATCTCAAGAAGGGAAACTTCAATGAACGATGTGGATCCCTCATATTAAATAGGAAAAACTGGTGGAGGTCAAAGATCATCTGGGGTCGACACTGGTCCGACGGTGAAAACAATTGCTTCTAAATCAGTTTTTCAATATTGTAAATCTATATTTCAAGAAGGGTAAGAATGTAGATATTTCATATTTAATATGTGTACGCACCATATAAGGTGGATAATCCCTATCCAATTTGGTGGAGGTCAAAGGCCATGTGAGGTGGCCAGAGGTTAAAATCTGGAAACTTTTATGCAAAATATATCAAGAACAGAAAGTTGTTGCACTTCAAACTTCTTGTGAGGAATGTCCATTGTAGTCAGTTATTCTGTATTGTTTTTTTTTCTGGAAGTTTAACGGTCATTTGAGGTCATCATAAGTTAAAGTATAAAACGTTCCAAAGCAAGATATCTCAGTAAGTGAATGTTACCTTAACTTCAAGCTGGATTCATGTTTAGCTCGTGATTAGTGGAAAATCTCTGTCATTTTTATGGAGGTCACTTGAGGTCAGCAGAGGTCAATGTTTGAAAACCTTGTAAACAATGTACCCTAAAAGCGGTAAGTTGCTGGAACTTTAAAATGAAATCATTGTTATCTCTTAATGAGTAGATACTTTTTGTCATTTTTATGGAGGTCAGAGTTCAGTTGATCTCAGTTTAACTGGTGGTTTGAAAACCTTGTACACGTAGTATCTTAAGACTGGTATGTTGGTTGCCTATTGTGAATTAAATGATAAGTCCTGTTTTTAAGAGGTCAAAGGTTATTTCCGGTCACCAGAGCTTGAAATCAAAGTTTTCCTGGCAAGGTATCTCAAAAGGCGAATGTTGCTGGCCCTCCAATTGGAAATTTTGATAGTTCTTGATGAATAGATAATCTTAGTCATATGTTGAGGAAGGTTAAGGTCATCTGAGGTCATTATAGGTGATCAAATCATCGATATCACTAATCAACACCCAGTAACTAAGAGGCTAAGAGACGATATATAAGACGTTAACGCAAGAAACACTGACACTGTGTAACACTCCTTGTCATCTGTTTTGCGTATTTATCAAACTTTGAAAAGTCATTACTCAAAAAGTCATTGTCAAGTGTTTTTTGAGTAGTAGTAGACCTGTTTCTACTGTGTAGCATAAATAGTGAACACTAACAATCCTCCAGATAGTTAGTGTTTGTTTCTTGTGCTTGCGAAACATTATGCACAAGTACTCTATACGTTCCCGTGTATATACTGAGTATTGTGTATATGTCTTAATGCATGGGAGGCGTTCTCTTATGTCTCGTAGCATATGGACCTAACATACGACGAAAATGTATGGGACTGTGGTTGAAGTACACGTGGGATTTACATCTCTCTTGCAGGTAAGTTCTCTTTGTCAATGAAGTTATTTAGTTACATTGGATCCACAGTGTAAATTTTGTCCCATATCGGACACATATCATCATTTGGACATATATCATCATATCTGGTCCCTATTTTTCTCTAAAAATGGGTTACCTTTTTCATTTTGTCTTTTAGTGAATTTCCATAGAAACATAACATACCATGTTCGAATCTCCTCCAAAGAGATGGATGTTATCATGCACATACTGCAACGCCAACCGTTGATCTGCCATCCCGTAGTTAGCATGTTTGAAGGTCTCATTATTGTAGGGATCAAATATCTCTCCAAGATAGAGGAAACCAAATGCCCCTGAGAAGAAACATATACAAGGTATTCATCGCAATGTTCAGCATAGTTGTAATAAATGCGAATATATTTATTTATTTATTTGAATGATTGATAAGAGGTGATAGACCTTCCGTAAACCTGAATAAAGACTATAAAAATTTCATACTTTTTTTTCTTTACCACCAGGAAACTAATGAGCTACTTACACATTCGGTAATTGATCGTAACTGAGATTATGCCCGTCGAGTTTACAAGGAATCTGCTGTCGTATAGTGGAACACCTCCGGCACCATCTTGAAAGTTCCCACCGTGCATAAAGACAAACACTCCTCGAGGTGATGGATCTTCAAATATATCTTTGGGTACCCAGATATTCAGATAAAGGCAATCCTCTTGAATCTGGAATGTAATGGAAAATTATACTGCCATTCATATCTTGTGTATCTCAGATTATACACCGGTATAGTCTGTCATTTGTGTATAGGCTTGTATGCGTGTAACCGTGTATGTGCGTGAAGGTACAATATACAAATTCCTAAACACATTTAGATACCCTTAAGTCATTCAACAACAACAACAACAAGACACATCCTGCATGAATCAGCATGAAAAAGTAACTTTTGACACTCTCTCCAAATTCGTCAGCGTTCTGGCAAACTGAACTGTCAGAATTTGACCACCTTTGGTAGGATATGTGGGTGGTTACAATGTGGTAAGATGGGAACAGCTTATTGTGGTTGTCTCTAACGGTAGCTAACACTCCTAGAATTTTGATACAAACTTTGATGTCGTTTTCGGGTTTTAGCTAGTTTTAGCTTAAATTTTAGCTATATTTAACTCGTGTGCTTATGCGTACGTCTGCGCGCTTTTCATCTTCACTGTTACGCCAGTATTTCAGATTTTGCAAATAGTTAACATTGTCTTGTTTACCAGGGACACTCTTGTGCTTTGAAAGAAAAATTATTGTGTGTACTTACAGTGGTTGGGCAGGCATTCGATGGTTCGCCACATATCTGAGAGCATCCTACACCAAAATTGTCGGCTGGATGGATCCCCTCCCAATTATTGGGCGGTTCTGGATAATTAAACCGCAGTTGTCCAACAGGTGGTTTCCCAAATGGTACACCGCCAAATGCATAACTTTCCCCCAAATCTACTCCTTGAAGTTTACCAAAAGGTGTATCTACGATAAGGTCATTAGGATCGAATAAACAATACACAGAAGTACTGAGGAATATTAACATGAAAAATACTTTTAAGCATTTGAACGATGCCATGCCGACGATGTTCAATTGACTAACATCATCTAGCTTGTTCTTAACTCTGTTGTGGTTTTGAACTACCTTCATATATAACGTGTATACAGATAGTACAAAACTAATCAGGATAATTAAGATTAACGTAATTAGAAAAAGGGCAATGTTCAAATAGGTTAAGTAGCAGTCTTTAGTTCGGGGCATGTATCGAATAAACAGTAGTAAACTTGATGAATTGTATTTGACGAACTGTGCATCAGGATGTTTCGTTTAAAGCAGATAATGTTAGCTGTTTACTACATAAGGCTCAAGAGCACCTAGGAGAAAGCATGACTGCATTGAAATGAAACGAGCCCCACCTCCATTCTCATGTACCGTCTGTCCTGACTTTTACTAGTTGAAACTGCAGAGACGAAAAAAACGGGAAAGAGGACATGACTGAGGCATGCATGGGGACATAAAAGTTCCCTGACAAGATAACCTCCTGATATCTTCACGATATGCTAATCTTCCTCTGTGCATATATTGGTTTCGTAATATTTAAACCTTAAGTTCAGTCATCCTTAATATAGCACCAACTGGTTACTTTCCGTGTTGTGGGGGGTTGGGGTGGGTGGGGGTGAGCGTGATTCACATTTACTAACTTTGCAACAACACATTTGCTAAACTTGATTCACCACGCAGTCATAATGATTCATTGAAAAAAATCTATAGTCAAATTGAATGAAAGTAATCGCTTGCATTCACATTGTTTGCTTAGGTCCAAAACTTATTTAAATTAAGGAACTTAGTGCTCATACTTCCTTTCGTACAGTACGGTGTTAGGGTCAAAGGTTACGTGTCGCAGTGTCCCTGCACTTTGACAAGAGGAATATGGATTGCATGATTTAGCTTTGTTGGGGGTTACGTTGCATTTGAAGAAAGATCAACTATTGATACCGTAGCACACCATTTTGATGACGCGTTTAAATAATTCGCTCTATATGCACATTTTTGTTTACTTCGAATCATTTTGAAGGTAACTAGAATTAATAGACTTGAATTGTCAGTTGTTTTTTAATGTAAATTTTCAGGCAAAACTTGTTTGATGTCATATGTTGATAATTAAAGGTTAATCAACGCTTGATCATGTATTAACTGAGACATAACATAATGCACAGGATCATTCATACAGCCGGATTGTGATGAAAAGAAAATGAAAAACTTTGGGTTTGTAAATAACCACGTTTTTATTGAAAGCGAACCAAGAGATCAGGTAACAACATGCCAACAATCTTCGGGCACGATTGACAAAATATCACCATTTACGGTTTTAATGAATTCTTCTGGTTATTTTTTACTGTGATTTTCTTCAAGGGTAAAACACTGTCACCTGACATTTTCGGACCAGTAGGAGTTGAGTGTTGTTTCTAAGAAGAAATGAAGTTAAGATAATTTTATGTCAATATTTGTTTCGATGCAGAAGACTCACAATTTGTCCTTATGGTAGAGAGATTGAGATTGCCTTCTCCTTACACCTACCAAACTTGACAGGTGCTGAAGGCGCAACAACCAATTTCTGTTGAAAAAGTTCAAAAGTCTTGACGGCTGTGACTTTCAAGGTCATAATTGCATGGTTAACGCTGAATGCTATCTTTTTGAAAAAAAAAAAAAACATCTCTACGATTGATCTGTGTATTGTATTTTGCTCCATTTTATTAAAAATTGATTGCGGTACACTGCCTTTGAACTAGAGTTTAAGTGCATATTTCAAAGTATCCCAGAGGTAAGAAAGAATACCTCGCTGTCCGACCTTCTTTCAACTAGGGCTACAAACAGCTGTATGGTAATACTTCTCTCTAAATTCCACAAGGAATAACTACCAGGATGCGCAATGTACCTGAATATCTCAGTCAAGAATGCAAACAACAAAAGTAATATGCGATCAATGAACGGTTGCTGAAAGTCAAATACAGTTCATACTTGCTAATTCCCATGTTCCAAAATTTCCAGCAATGCTAATAGATGCAGGAATGTTTCAAGGAACACTTGGGGTTTTTCTGGACAGTTTATTAAAATCGGCCTTTCATGTCTGGATCGAATAATTAACCCGAAGGAACAAAATTAAATACATAGGCGTTACCCAAAATGTTTCAGATATTACATGGTTTCTCCGAGAGTTTTTACTGCAGACGGTTGTGTTTTCGGGTTCATAGATGTTGAAATTTCAACAGTGTTCAACCCAGATATAAAGATGTTAATAAAATGAGAAAATGTTACACCATACATGAAGTGACTAATTGGCCTGATTCTGAACTGTCTGACTCGACGGGAGTCATCAGCATGCCTATGTTACCTGCGAAGTCAGATGGTGGGTGATTCCACTCACTGTGGGCTTGATGTAAAGCTTGTTGTTCGGTTTCTGTGTAGCAGAATGTACCTGACTCAAGGATGACGCGCCCTAACAGTTTTAATCAATTTTTCATTCATACAGCCTTGTAAAAGAAGGAAGGTACCTCTGTAGAACATACTGTACTTTACTCAATTTACGGTTTCGAAAAGGTTAAAGTTCTAAAGTCACTGACACTATTCGGTAATATTTTATCATTTAATCAAATAGTATGCAGTTTCCGATAGAAAGAAAATATGTATCAAATATATGAGTTGTATTGTAAGGACGTACCTTAACGGAAGCTTTAACACTCAGTGGGTAAGAGTCTGCGTTTAAGATGTGTTTCTAATGATGTCATAGGTAGAATTTCAAATGGGTAAAAGCTACTGAAATGATAAAGTCTTGCTGTTTCGTATATCTGTGTTAGAGGTTCCAAAGGATTATCTTCAGGTAGCATCGAGCATGTATTGTTAATAATAAGACGACATCTTAAACTAAATGTCAAATTTCAGGAAGTAACGAGTCAAATATATGAAAAAACAAGTAGAAATAAGTTTGTCAAATCTGCATATCAAAAGAAGATTTGAAGCAAAATTGGAGAAAAATCAATTGTCTGTCATTGCTACTATACCGTGCATTAAACAAGAATTACGTAACGGAGTTAAAACTCACCAGGAAAACCATATATATTACTGTGCAGTATGCAATATAGGCCTACACGTTAACAATTTACATGACTAGACATGAAGGCGTAGAAGTGTAACCCGTTTGCTGGTTAGTTTTATTTTCCCATTTTGTAGTGCGTATAAATAACCCTTCAACAGAAAAACGCACAAATCAAAAACATTACGAAGTCGCTCGGAAAGATACTTTTCACAATGAAATAGTCTGTTTGCTTAATTTTTTTCTCTCTTAAGAAAAATATCCAAATTTGTATCAGCTAACTTGTGAATCACAATATTCCATTAAGCAGGATGTTTATAAATACAAGAACTTGTATGATTAAATGAACTACAGCGATTGATGACGTACTAATAAATTTTCAGTCTAAACATACGAAACATGTGCGGTTCATATCTATTACCATCAAACATTAATGAGGGTGAAAAATGCTGCTGTACAGAAAACCTTTCACACACGTCACACTTCAAACTCATTCATGCTATGGGCATGACAACTAAGATCCCCTGCCATTGTATGAAATACATCTTAAATAAACCTATGCATTTGATATTTAATTGATCGTGTTATTGTTTGCTATCATTTGTGACAGTATATGCCACACTTAGCTTTTGCTTTAGTGTAATATGAAAAACAGGATTTTTAGCCGCTTCAAGTCAGTATATTATGAAAATTTGGAAATTATTAAGAGGTAAACTCAGTGTCGTATAAGGAAGCAAAAGGTTAATTCCATGCTGTTACTTCAGCTCAGTGTTTATTTAAAAAGTAGATGACAGTAATACGGAGAAAGTCCTCTAACAACTTAACTAGGCCACATAGCAGAGTTAAGTGTAACACAAGTTAGAATATTATTATATTGCATTATAATATGGAGCATTGCATGGCACGTGTCCAATTTTCTGAATAGATGTCTTCCAGATCAAATTAAGCTACAAGAATGGGCATGCCTTTGTTGATGGGTAACTGTTCAAGAAAGGAATCTTATAATAACCGAACGAGTCTAGATTATCACAATAATACTTCCTATAGTTACCAATCACAGAGTCCTTACATGCTGAGAAATACATTGTATATGTGCTTTCTCCCGACTTTTCATTTACACGAGGCCAGTATGGTATCTTCTTCTTTTGCTTCAATCTCATGTTCTCATTAACGGGAGTGTTTGGATTTCCTGTTCGGACAAAGTTACCCAGATATGACGTCATATCATCCATCATGTTTTGCTCACCAGGGGTGTAAGTGGCATTCACGAGAGGAGCTGTTCTGAAGATGTAAGGTAGATCTCCGCCATGACAAGGATATCCTTTGCAAATATCGTACTGTTCCCAAAATTGAGAGAAGCTGATAGAAGCATCGTTGGCATAATTGTAAACATCGACTCCGTATTTGCCCATCATTTGACTGACGTGAGAGGTTGCACAGAGGAACAGGTAATCCGTGACGAGACGATTCAGTACTTCTCTTTGATCACGTGATAATGTTATTGGATTGTATACGTCAATCACTTCTTTTCCGTATTGGGGTACCAGCAATCGAAGTAGTATGCGATACGCCCACCATGGTACCTCATTGCCAAAGACTCCATAAACATAAGCTCTACCTTCTTCGGTAACTGTGCCAGCAATGGTTGGTTTCCTCTGAAAATTTCCTTCTTCATAAGCCATCACAGGTTCCTCCGGGTATTCGCCTTCTCCTACGGTTGGATTCCATTGTTCAAAATACTGAAATAGTTCCAATGGGTTAATTATGTTTGATTCTGCTGATTTAGACGCAGCCAGTACTTCTTCCTCACTCTTCTCACGGAAGCAAGAAATATCAAGAGGTGGACAACCAATGGCTTCGGCGAAATATTCAGCTAACTTTGCACCATCAGTGGGAGTCTTATATGGAAGCCCATATGGATTACTGATCATGTAGGTCTGCTGAAATAATGGGTCACTCTTCTCTGAGAGGAGATGTAAACCAACTGACTGGGCACCGGCACTTTGTCCTGCGATGGTCACCTAAAATATGTCACAATAGATGGGTGATGCATTGAATTAGACAGTCATTAAGAATTAAGCTCTCTTCGTTTATTTACAAAAGAGGAGGACTTAAGGAAAATGTTTGCCAGTGATTTACACGTGGTAGTTTAAAAAACTAATGAGGCGGTACTGAGGCGAATATCTGACGAGACATTTTCTATTTAAAAGTTATAGAAGAATCTAAATTAAATGAGAACATAAGAATATAAACGATAAGAACGATTTGCAGTGATCATGCTCAAGCACTTGAGACATTATCATTCATATTTCATAATCACCAAACTCTAAATTTAATATTGTGATGAATATAGTAAAGTTGTCCATGCTTCTGTACTGGCTCCAAAGCAAGGATCGTTCCTTAAAAGTGCCACCGAAAAATTATTTATATTAGTGGAATATAATAAACAACAACGCTATGAAGCATTTTGTAACTATTGATAGTAAACGTGTGATGATTATTAGGCTTATGAAAGCAAATATAACATGGAAATCATAAATAGCTATATGTAATCTATCGAAACGGATTCCAAGAACATGGACATGTTATGAGGACTGAAAGATAACTGTTGGGCCAAAGAATGCTAAAATAATATGAAACGAAGTTATACTGAGTGCATCAATCTCATACGTGTGAGTTCTACTGCTAATGGACCCTGTCATTACTATCATCATGATCAGTAGTTAGGTGTAAGTCACAGAGGTGGCTGGCCGGAGGGAAAGGGGGTTAAAATGGCCCCTGTGGAGTCTGGGAAGGTGATTCCAGCAAATTTAGGGGGTATTTTCACGCCCCTCGCCAACCGATGGTAGCGCCTAGCTTAGATGGACGTTCTTCCTAGCTAGAAGAATTTAAGTGATGATGGGCCGTCACTTAAACCTTTCCCCGGAATCATCGGAACGATGAGCCCACGCTGCCATAGATAAGTCAATTGACAACTGCATGGGGAGCTGAACATCTCTGTATTATCCTACAATCAAGGTAAAATGATAGTGTAGCATATATGGATGAATACTGCATGTTTTATTCAGGCACGTTACTTTTTTAATTCTTCATACCATGTTCGGATCCCCTCCGAAAAGATGAATGTTATCTTGCACGTATTGGAACGCCAACCGTTGATCCGCCAATCCGTAGTTAGCATGTTTAAAAGTATCATTGGTATAAGGATCAAATATCTCTCCTAGGTAGAGGAAGCCAAATGCAGCTGGTAAGAAACAAAATTTCTCCTAGTTATAGTATATGCTAATGTAGTTTACTTCTTTACATTTAGACATTGATTATAAAGCTTAAATCTTGGTGAACACTAAAAAACATTACAGCAATTACATTCACTTACAAACAGCTAAAAGTTTGATTTACTTACACATTCGGTAATTGATCGTGACCGAGATTATGCCTGTCGAATTAACAAGGAATCTGCTGTCGTACAGTGGAACCCCTCCGGCACCATCATGAAAGTTCCCACCGTGCATAAAGACAAACACTCCTCGAGGTGATGGATCTTCAAAAATATCTTTGGGTACCCAAATGTTCAGATAGAGGCAATCCTCTTGAATCTAGGAAGGGGAAAAAACGTTTGGAACGTTCGTTGTAAAGAGGTCGTACACAGAAGCGTTTTCAATAATTTGAAACCTCTCTTGGTTGGTAGAATTAAATATGATCTTCAACAGAGTAAGATGCAACAATAAAGAGAGGACTAACAAGTAAATTGGGAAGCGTCGAAATTGATTTTGCTCAGCAGACCGATCTTTTTATTTTTACATTGAGGTAATTTCCAAGAATCATCCTTCGTGATCATTGCATGTTCTGGCTTCCAAATTTCTGGCTTTACTCTTTCAACATTATTTATTTTGCATAATATCAATTCAGAAAGTTCACTTAGAGAAAACTTCACACAAAGCAATTGTCCTAAGAACCATACCCTAATGTATTTTCATATGGAGATAAAGACTACATATGGTAGAGTGTGGAGATTGGAGCCTCTTTTGTTTTAACTTACAGTGGTTGGACAAGCATTGGATGGTTCGTAGCATATCTGAGTACATCCGATACCAAAATTGTCGGCTGGGTGGATCCCTTCCCAGTTATCCGGTGGTTCTGGATAATTAAACCGTAACGGTCCAAGTGGTGGCTTTCCAAACGGTACACCGCCAAATGCAAAGCTTTCCCCTAAATCTTCCCCTTGAAGTTTACCGAAAGGTGTATCGACGATGAGATCGATAGGATCAAATAAACAATAAACAAAACCATTGAAAGCACAGGTTATAAGAATGATGTATTTCGATACCGACGTCATTTTGCTGCACGATCTGAAATCTTCTAAGGTAAGTCAATTGTGTAATTCTTTTACATAGCAACTGTAAAGGTAACTATCATCCGTGATTTAATGGATCGGTAGTCTCATGCCTTTACAGTTACGGTGTTTACCTTAGACTGGTCTAATTACAGGGGGCCAACGTTCACATTTTACTAATTATACAGTTTGCTTGTAAATTGTTATTACACGATTGATCTTTGTTCCTCTCTATTTGTTTATTAAACTTATTATCAACTGACACGCCATTAGGTATGCTGCTTATGCGTATACACCTACATAACGAATCGAACTTACTTCGATGTAAAATACTGAACGCATTGCTGTACTTTGTTGGATGTCCTTTTGAATATCTGACTCATAAGTCGCAAGATCTCTGCCTGTGACAAATATTTTTCTTATTCATTTCGAAAGTTGACATCGTAGTCACTACTTAATTTAAATTTTATTCTAGATTACAATCTACACTATGGTCGAGGAAATTTAGAACCATTAATACGATTTTTTTGTTTAACCACGTGTTTGGTGTTTTCAATGGACTCACTGGTGTACCTTATGCACGCTTACCAAGGTCAAAATCAATTAGGTACAAATTTGGAACCCATGGAAGCTTTTACTACCCTATACCCTTTAAAATGGTAATCGCCTGGTGTTGCCTATGTAACTTTGATCAGACAAATGTACCTTTGTTCTTACGCTCCTGAAGCTTAGGTGACTGTTACGTCTGAAACCATGATGTAAACACGAAAAAAGACACAACTTATATTTCCCATTAAAAAAAAAATAAAATAAAGCAAAGAAATGAAAGAGCATCAACTGGGTACCCTTTAAAGACATGTCCTTTCGTTCTGAGTAAGAGTTAACTTTTAATGAGATTATTACAAACATCCGTAGCCATATGATCCTATTAAATCTACGGTGGTTCAATCTGCACAGTGATTATTCAGAACTTTGATACAAATACAAACATTACCCGTGGTGCTGAAAAAGATAACGCCCTGCAACGCCTAGTAAGCTTAGCCGCTTACAATTAGACCTTATACTTGTATGTATGTTTATTTTACAATAAACCATACAGTGTTGTTTGGATCGATACTTCTCAAGATGGCGGCGTCTTACACCATTTTAACATATATTTCTCTACTAGGGACAATACTGTTTTGTGCTACCACGGAGGCCTATATTCCATTCGGACCGGATCTTGTGGTAGATAGTTTCTATGGGAGACTTAAAGGGTTCCAAGCTGGTGACTCGTATGCATTCTGGGGGATTCCATTTGCTCGTCCCCCAATTGGGGATTTGAGATTCGCAGATCCCCTTCGACCGTTTGCATGGACAGGGATGAAAGACGCAACGAAACACAGTCCTGGATGCATGCAGGAGTGTCACGAACCCCCAGTTGCTTGCCCGTTGACGGTTTGTTAATATTGTCTTACTTATCTTGTCTGTAATATTTGGGTTTCATTTTTATGGGAACTACTGTACCATCAATATGAATATTTGCATATTTTCCCAAATTCGTTATGAAATACCACTACCAAAATACCACGATTCCTGTAATTATGAGGTACGTGTGCATTCTGAGAAACTTACTTTTCTAACTTACAAATTAAGTTTCTGGTCATACAAGTTCCAACTTATTAAATGTATTGCAAATGCGTGAAATACTACCTTCTAATACTTTTATTGTGGTCTAGCTACAACTGTATATGTATTATAAGCGCACTTTCATGCTTACATTTAGACTTACATACTCATCAACTTACTGCTAAATAGAATGTTAAATATGTTATATTAACAAGCTCCTTCCGTGTATTATTCTTTCAGATTGATGAGGACTGTTTATATCTTGACATCTGGGTACCTACCACCAACCGTTCTGATCCTTATCCTGTGTTTATCTTTATGCATGGGGGCAACTTCAGGGACGGCTCTGGGTCAGCTCTCGTTTACGATGGAAGATTTCTTGCTCATGAAGCGGATGCTATAGTCGTAACGATAAATTACAGAATGGGTGATTACACGATTTTCTTCCCATCTGTTTAAATTAGTCATTGTAAATTCTTCAGATTTAATGTGCAATTCTTCCTGCTGAAGAAAAAAGATCATACAGAAACGTTACTTTATTCCGCTATATAATCCTTGTAAGATATGTTTACATTAACAGATCACAAACGTTTTATTTTACTTTTTGGATTACAGAAAAGGATGGGAAAATATAATCTAAGAGTGATGCAACAAAATTGGTACGAACAGTAATCTTTTATTCGAAGGGTAGCTTAAACCTCGTCACGTTCAAATTCGGTGTTAATCTAAATCATTCGAGAAATGGAAGTGTCGTATCTTACGGTAAAGGTGATTTGTCCATTGCACGGATTCACCCATTATTTTGATTAACGTCCGACAAATGTTTGGATGGTAATTACGTTCCGTGTTTGATCCGATTCATGTAATTACTTACACTCTTTCTCTTTGGCAGAGGCGTTCGGCTGGCTCTTTTTGGGAGATATGATTGATCCAGCTACAGGTAAAGAGATGTCACTGGTAAATCAAGGTCTCAAAGATCAACAGATGGCCTTCCTTTATGTCAAGGAAAATATTCATCTCTTCGGTGGCGATTCTAACAGGGTAATTACAAAATATTTCACTTGTCATTAACATCGCTGAACGAGGAAGCAATACACTGCAATGTGCCACGGTCCTAGATCACTAAAATGTCACGGTCAGTTAGATCACTAAAAAAACATGACAATTAAAGTTAGGTTTTTGAAAAGTTTACGTGACTCACGATATCTCATTTGCTGATATGTCATTTTATGTTATTTTCGTTGCTTGCATCTTTTTTCGTGTCCATATGAATATAAATGTCCAATTGTCTTAGTTTGTTAGTTTAGAAAAGGACACTTTGCGGCAATGTTTAAACTTAAATAAAAAAGACTTTAAATTGCCCCTTATACCTGACTGTTTCCCCTGAATCCACTTGTAACTTTCGTCAAGGACAGCATCCATTTTGAATCAAGATTTAGCAGTAATAAATCCTCCCCCTCCCCTTCCCTACGAATCCCTGAATATTTTTCTTTATGCAAAAGTTTTGCCTGGCCAAAAGTTTCAGGATAAAGTACACCACCTATGGCCCTCTTCTCTCCACAGATCACCATCAGTGGACAAAGCGCAGGTGCCCAGTCTGTTGGTGTCCATCTTCTGATGGACTCAAGCAACGACCTGTTCGAGCAAGCAATCCAGTTTAGCAATCCATTTACTCTAGCATTCAAAACGAAAAAAGATGGAGTAGGACTTGCGTCGGAGGTCGCGCGACTACTAGGTTGCGATACATATGATCTCGTCTGTATGCGTTCAAAAGATGCCACCGAAGTTTTGGCTGCATCGCGTGGTGCGGCATCTAAGATCATAAACAGGCAAGAGCTTCTTCAGATATTCGAGCCTTGGAGTCCCGGAGTAGGAGCCGAAACGGAACTTCCCGAAGAAATTATACCAGCTTTCCAAAATGGGCAAGCACAACGAAAACCCACTATGCTCGGAACAACCAGAGAAGAAGGACGGCTTTTCATTTGGCTTCTGTTTAAAAATCGCCTCAGAAACATCTCGTATCGTCTCTTTTTGGCAGTGCTCTTACCTGATTTTTACAGAGACATTATCAGGTTATATCCAGCAGATAACAGCTTGGGAGCTGACCAGAGGGAGATCCTCTCAGAGGTGACCACCGATTACATATTCCACTGTATTAACACAAATATCAGCCTGGAGATGGGGAATCAAGGTTACCATGACTACTACCACTACGTCTTCAACGCCCTCTATGAGAACTTCCCAGAAGCCTGGGGACCAGATTTTCCCATGTGCTGGGATCACGTGTGTCACGCCGCGGACCTGGCGTACGTCTTCCGGACTGCCCCGCTGGGGAACTACTCCCACACTCCACGAGAAATCAAGATGATGGACGAAATGACCGCGTATTTGAGTAATTTCCTTCACACAGGCAATCCTAACGTACCTGGTAACCAGATGCTTCATCAGAAACATGAAAATCTTCCTGGGGAGAAACCCTATTGGCCAAGGGTACAAGAGAAGATGAACAATGTTTACACACTGTATTACAACGAATGCGGCAACAGCGTCTTAACAAATTACCGAAAGAATTACTGTGAGTTGTGGGATGCTGTAGATTATTACAGAGTATCTCCTCTAAATTCCATACCGGAAGAAGATTATGACGCCATCTTTAAATGAGTGGAGAGCACTCCGAAATTTCGCATTCCGGAAGTGCAGAACAATATTATCATAATTTAACTATCGTACCTAACAAATATGTGAAGTTACCCCTTTTTACTATATGATATCACTGAATTATCTTATTTCTTTTTAATCAAATGTAATGTTCTGTTATATTTGAATCAAAATCCGGTAGTTAATTAATTCTCTGTTCCAGTGGTCTGTACTTTTTTAATTCTTTTGACAAAATTATTTACCCTGGTTTCTTCTTTTCTAGATACACCCTAATACGGTATATATTAATTACGTTAGTAAGTCCCTTGGTCTAAAATTTAAGGGCACACATATTTTGCTACTCCCGACTCATCCTGGACAAGACTGATTTCTTTATTTTGCTGACTCAATTTGTGGTAGAGGTTTTTCTCAAAAAGTAACGCATCAGCACGTTGTAATCCGAGAGAAGATCCAACCATATTACTTCGACCTCTAGAAAGGTGTTCTCCTAACATAAAGGTTTGGAACAATTCGATCATTGATGGGAATCCTTGGAATTTTCCACTAAACTGTATGCTACAGGTTTTTTTCCAGTTGCACTTTCCACCTCATATGTAGTATATTAATCTATCGTCATCACCAATACTGAAACACTAAACTGTGTAAGGGGTTGATAAAACAAAATTAATGTATGAATAATTCATGCTAAAGCGTTGATCAAACAACTTGATCAGATAGAGAGAGAGAGGTGGAACAGAAAGAGAGTAGAGTATTTTCAATGAACTATTAAAGGGCCGCGCTTCCGAAAAGTGAGGGCCGCTTCAATTCTCGGGAGGATTCGCTCTAAAAGCTTGGTATATCTTGCACATAAAACGTACTTTAACTCTATGACATGTTATTAATATCCATATCCACACATATATGAATCACGATTTCATAGATATTCAAGGGTGAGAGAATATCCTGCATATGAAAGGGAGTATTTAAAGTAGCTAACGAACATCGCCCTCACTCTTCGGGAGCATGGGCCTGTAATTTTACATTTCACATTGATATGCTCACAGGGTTAATTAAATCGAGACAGGAAAACATTTATATATATGTGAAGCTTCATTGAATAATTACAACGCAAGTTTAAATGTGTTCAATTTTCTATCGTTTCTTTTCACTTTTCATAATCGTTTGCGCAAAAACAGCTTTTGCCGCAATTCAATTTAAATTAAAACAGCAGTTTTCTGGGTAGCTTCAATGAGATACTTGCTTCTTTGATGTATGGTCGCATAAGTCTGCAAATAACAAATCATAATAAACAATTCAATAAATCTGAACAATGCGGTCCCCAGATTTTTCATGGTGGGGGCATTGGGGGCACAATCATTGCCCAGGGGGACACTGCTAGTCATAACTCACAGGACCGACTTCACCAGCCTTTCTCGAAACTGGCAGTAGGCACGTGACGGAAGGGATCAGAAGCCAGCGTCGTTTACAAGATGGAGACACGTGTAATTTTAGAGGAAGAATTTGTACGGATTATCTTCTTCCATTTTTATTCTTAGACACTGAGACCTAATGGAACTCACTAAATATTACCATAACATACTAATAGACTTTAGAATGAGTTTTGTTACGTTCTGATGACTTCTTACATCTGGAAATACTTCAAAACGTGACATTTTGTTTCTTGTTGCAGTTTTGATTTATGCTGCACCCTGATAAATTTGATGTCATCCAAACTAAGAATCCAGCCTCAAAACCAGCCTCCTCTCTTTTCGGCAGCCCTCCTCCTTCAGATTTTAGAAGAACCTTAGAAGGCCTTGTTTTTCTTATTCATTTTCTTTTCTTTTATACTGCATAAATGCTGCGCGTTTGCAACCCCTACATGCCCGTCCTTAAGATTTAAAGAGCGCTCCATTTTTAATATACAAACGCTGATATTTTCATGAATCAGTCGGAATAACGTCTATGTGAGCGTAGTTATGAAGGGAAACCCTTTAAGGTAAACAAGTGTCTCTTATCACTGTCCATTACACTGAGGGAGAGAGAGGCAGATGTAGGGGGTGTGTTTGTCAGACGATCGACCGGCCCGGCCGTGCATTTAGAAAAGACCACGCTGAAGAGGATGAAACCAAAATCGAAGTTAAGAAATTGCTAGATTTTCTCGTGCCAAGAAGAATCGAATCATATGAAACCTGGCATTCGAGTAGTCTGACTACATAAATCTGACTATTAGTCTGACTATATATATATATATATATATATATATATATATATATATATATATATATATATATATATATATATATATATATATATAACTCAACTCTTAGTTGAGGGAAGGGGACACAAGTTTCTACGGTAGCCGTACCTCCCCTGCTGGCTCAGCTTCAGTATTGTATCTAAATTTGATTTTGCCTAGTGCACCTTACTCTATTCTGTAGTAATATATCGAATACAATACAGTCTTATCTGTTACATCTGTAACTTGTGATCAGACATCAACACTGAGAACAAAGATCAAAGTTAATTTTGCTAATTGATTGTCCCTTGAGATAAACAATTTATCTTGTGTTCCTATTCAATCAGTAGTTTTTCAATTCCAGTAGTTTCCGTAGAGCATGACATTATTACCCCGCATTGAACCGATACTTGAAAATCAGTTTTCTGGAATAGGCCGGTCCTTTTACAACTTACCTTTCAAAATGTCAGTCAGTCGTATAGGGGTTCTCTGTCTGTTGTTTGTCGTTGCTACAGTTCCACCAACAACGAAGGCATTGCCATCAGATCTGGTAGTGACTACCACACAAGGTAAACTGCGTGGCTTTGAACTGGAAGAATCGTATGCATTTTGGGGGATTCCTTTTGCCAAACCGCCTGTCGGCGATCTTCGTTTGAGGGACCCTCAACCACCAGAATCATGGGAAGGCATAAGGAACGCCACAGAACATTCTGACGGATGCATGCAAAGATGTCATGAACCACCGCCGGCTTGTCCTCTCACCGTAAGTACTATGCATGACCGTTTACTAGCTAAAATAAACAACCTAGTACCAAGAATGGTATTGCTATCTAACGTTTTCCTTCATTCACCAAGATATAGAGCACAATTGGACATACCACCCATCTAGAACCATTCCCTTGAAGCAGCCTACCATGACTGGTTCATTTCATTTCATCTTCTTAATGAAACCATGTTTGACATCTCAGAGGAAAATCTATCCCAAGTCCTCGCACATTAAACTCAGTATCATAACTTCAAACACGTTCAGCACCTTGTGGCTCTCTGAGTTGCAATGTCGCCCGCACTATTAACCGACAGTTGAAGCATTCTTACCAGTTCAATGTTTTCTATGACCGGTGCAGAAATATATGGAGGTTGTTTGTGTTCATAACTTCAAGAGGAGCTACGCAGCTTTGACAAAATAATTTAATTAAATTTATTTGTAAATTTACCAGACGACTGTCAATCATTTTCGATTACATGAATGTTAAACAGATGGTTAGTATGACGTTGATACTTTTGAACTGAACAATATTAATCTTAATATGAATATCACACTTAATGTCTCTGTGACGAATAGAGCAGCTGTCATCATTCAGCAAGAAGTTATAGTATATATCAAGTATTGTACTAGCAATAGAGCTCATTATTAACAAAGTTCGATTGCAAAGTAAATGCGATGAGATCTTTTCGCGCGTAACAAAGTGGGTTTATCTTCTTATCTCGCCACTCACTACAGGTATTCAAAGCAGAACTTCTGCGAGTATTCTCGCCTTCACGTAATATTTTTGTCATTTCATAATGTGCGTACATTTCTAGTGGTCCGAAGATTGCCTCTATCTCGACGTCTGGATACCGAAGACTGGCAGGACAGATTACCCCGTATTGGTATTCATGCACGGGGGAGCATTCAGAGACGGTAGTGGGGGCGCAATTCTTTACGACGGGCGTTTCCTCTCAAAGGAATCCGATGCGATCATTATCACCATCAACTACAGAATGGGTACGTTTGGGGAAGAACCAGCTTTCATTTAATTTTATATTTATTTATTCCGTTTTAACATACACACATATAATATATATATATATATATACATGAATATTTTGATGGCAGATGCAGTCGCACAATTTAGTGGAATAAACAGGACGCAAAAACACAGTAAAATGTTTATGACAGCTGGCGACCTTAAAGGAAAAACAAAACACAAACGAACAAAAACAAAACAAGAAGAAGAAGAAAAAAAAAATAAAACGGCAACTCAAATTTATTAAGCAATCCACAACACGCAGTTTCCAATGAGATAAGGTTATCCTTTTTACATGTAAAGGTTTGATATGATTTACAGAGCTTTGTATTGTTCGGGAGATCTCTCCAAATTTTAAAACAATAATTATTCAATAGAAGTTTCCCGTGCTTAGTGTTACGTCAGGTTACTGTAAAGAGAGCGTTCGGTTCGTACTGTTTACAGGCACAGTGTCTACAGACATCTTTCCAGAATGTCGTTCAAAAATATTCTTTCCTTCCCAATTACAAAAACATTTGAAATCCAGGAGATGGCGGACCAAATTTTGCCTCTGTTGATTGAAACCGCAATTGTTCCAGACGAATGAAAATGTCACATAACCCGTGACAGCATTAATTTTAATGTGTCTTTTTTTCATTACCTTTCATCTTCATAGCTCTCGTTTTGTGTTGAATTACCAAGGTTTGTCATGAAATGTTTAGCTTATTTGTACTTTGCATAAAAAAAAAAAAATTATTTGACAAACAATTACAGGTTGTGATGTTATGACATCACAATCTTAGAATGACAGCGTCTTGGTTGCTTTTTTCATGAAATTTGAAATTGCAAATATCTTGAAAAGAAAACACCATATGTAGATGAAATTTGGTGATGGACTTCATCTCATTAAATTGCAACATTTATTTTAAAAAACGAGTGTTAACTTTCGTTCTCCTTCAATGCTCCAGTCGCAAAGAAACTGAAAATGGTTCCAACGATATTAAATATTTAATGTAAAAGTTGCAAAAGTCATGATATAAGAGGTACAAAACGTCAGTAACATGAAAAGCTGAATGAAACTTACAGTAATCCTTCGATAAGACTTAAATCAGTCGTTTTTTTTAAATATTCACCACAGAGGCATTTGGATTTGTTTTTCTTGGTAACGTGTACGATCCTGCCACAGGAAAGGATGAGAACATTGTAAATTTCGGGATAAAGGATCAACAAATGGCTTTCAGATGGGCCAAAGATAACATCAAACAATTTGATGGCGATGACAATAAGGTAAATATATGGTGACCATCCTCTCCGGAAAGTGAATATGCTCTCCAGGAAGTTTGAAATGTACAACAAGTAGTGTATATAAAGCCAGTTGGTAGCTTTTCTATTATATTGTATTATACTTTTCTTTAGGATAACAGGGAGTGCATGTTGTTCCTGTCGTTGCTCCCCTTGGTAGAGAATGACAGTATTGATTTGAGTTTTAAAGACAATTACACGAAAATAGAACGCTGGCACATTCCCAAACTCTGACTTACTTTTGGCCATCACCAAAGAGAGCAGGGCATGTGCAAAGGTTAACCAAAATATCCATGTCTGTTTTTTATTTACTTTAAAGGTGTTTTGAAAGTAACGTTCTGTGAATACAATTAATTCTGTTACAGATTACAATCTCTGGTCAAAGTGCTGGTGCCCAGTCCGTTGGGGTCCACCTTCTGATGGAGAGCAGCAGGGACCTGTTCGACCAAGGTCTCATGTTGAGCAACCCTTACACACTCCCTTTCAAAACCCTTGAAGATGGCGTCAAACTCGGCACTTCGGTAGCAGGTTACATCGGTTGCGATGACGTATTTGACTTGGACTGTTGGCGCGCAGCCAGTGCAGACGATCTGCTCGACGCCTCACGGCAGGCAACGAACGCAATCTTCAACCCCAATGAGCTCCTTCAAATCTTTGAGCCATGGGGTCCAGGGGTTGGGCCCACCACAGAGATTCCTGAAGAGATAGTAGAGGCCTACCAGAATGGGCTCACCCAGCAGAAACCCACAATGCTGGGAACCGTGAGAGAAGAGGGACGCCTCTACATATTTCTACTGTTCCGGAACAGTTTGGGCAATTTGCAGTATCGGTTATTTCTGAGAGCAATAATGGGTGACATATATCGAGATTTGATCAATCTGTACCCAACGACCAATACCCGAGATGCAGATCAGAGGGAAATTCTTTCCTACATTGCGACAGATTACGTATTCCACTGCTCGACCGTAAACGTCAGCAGGGCGATGTCAGAGAACTACTACCAAAACTACTACCATTTCATCTTTGATTCGGCTTTTTCTTTTGCCGAGCAGTGGACGGATGATTTTTCCATGTGCTGGGATCACGTTTGTCACGGTGGAGATCTGGCCTACCTCTTCCGCACTGCGCCCCTGGGTGGGGAAATGTACGAAGAGGACGAAGTTGTGCTGATGGATCACATGACCGCGTACATAAGTAACTTCCTTCACACGGGAAATCCAAATAAACACGGTACAGAAGCCCTCAAAGAGAAACACGCCCAACTACCGGGACGTCGCCCGTACTGGCCCAGGATGAACGAAAAGCCTAACAACTACTACAGCATGTACTACTCACGGTGTGGTGGAAACACTGTAGTGACCAACTATCGGCGTAAATATTGCGATTTATTTGACCATTTTGGATATTACAAAGTACCAAGACTTAACTCGATTGAAAGCGAAGCTCTTTTCTATGAAGATGAGATAAGTGGCTAAAGTTGCCTTCTTTCCCGCCTCCACGATATTACTCCAAGTTGTTAGGTTCCATAAAAAGAAGGTAAAATAAAACATTGTTTAGCTCTTAAACGTTTCTGAGTAAAAACTAAACATCCTCACTATGGTTTCGATAAAGTTGATTTCAATGGGAAATAACTGTTAAATTGTGATGAATAACGTTAGGACAAAAAAAAAATAAATAAAATAGTATGAACTGTACAACGGCTTCTTCCCAAAACTAAGAGGTGTTCTTTTTTGTATTTTTCTAACATTAAAACTGAACTGAGTAAGATCCTCAAAGCACAAATGTGGATTCTGCCAACTGAACCTCTCTTTCTTTGAATTTCAAAGGATATGATTGGATCTCACGATGATACCCAAGCGTCATGTTCCTGTAGGATGTGAACATTTGGATTGTATCCATGCACGATGAACAATAGTATGACGTCATCATATCAACTTTATTCATAATGCGATTTAAAGTCATTCTGACCAGAATCCAAGCAATTCTAAACCATTATTGTAGTCACATGAATGATAACCTAATCAGGTATGGACAAAAGCTCTAGCTTGGCGCTCGGCTGTCTGTCAATTTTATTCATCTCTTCTTGTATATGTATTCATATATATATAAAAGAGAGGTGTTCAATTTATTAATTTTTTTCCTGTAACGACGATACAAAAAGATACTTTAAAGCCGTACATTGAGTTAGTCTTGTAATTTACTATTTTCCAACCTGTCAAGTTTCCTTTACAGACAAATGACAGATACTCAAATTAAGAGGATTGTGCCACATGCAAATTAACTTTAATAATTGAATAACTAACGATTCTACACGGATTTTGAAAATTCAAGACCAAACACATTTTCATAGTAGTGAACAATAATATATATATACACACGTCCAGCACCAGCCAGGGTCAGAAACTGAAAGTTTCCAGAACTATAGTGGATGTGAAAGTTGACTAATTATGCTGATTGTAAGCATCGCTATGTGGTTGAGTTCCCTTCAAAATCCTCACAAGTTTATCGATATCACCTCAATGTGCCGCCTTAACTCTTTACATACCTGTAAGATGTGGTTTATTAAATGCTGGAGAATGAAATATTTTGTATGAAGAGCGGAACTGAACTTGGAACACACCCATCAGTAATGTCTCCATGTTTGTTTGTTTTTCTGGCTACTGTGTGTTTGATTTGAAATATGTGTCAAGAGAAAAACTTTCGATGGTCATAATCCCGAAATATCATATATTACTCAATGAATCTGACAAATAGTTTGTACGATAAGGTCATACATTTCGTAGGTTACAGGTCAACTACCTAAATTTCAAAGTGTAAATATGATTTTGCAATGTACACAGATTTCAATAAATGGGCCTAGAGTACTCTTTGATCATGTCAAACTTAATGTTCCTAATTCGAAAGGTAAACTTGTAATACAGATTTCAAACTGATTTCAGTCTTGGTGATGGAAAACACAAAAATTGCTATTACTTGAAGAAATTGGCCTTTGAAGGTGACTGAAATTTTAAACAAATTGGAGTAAATGTTCCATGGTTTTTTGTTTTGTTTTTTTGAGAAAACGGTATCTCAAAAAAAAAAAAAATGTTCCGTCTAAAAGTTGTGGATACTTAAAGAAATGCCTATTTTATAGTGTTGCATTGGATTGTGGAAAATATGTGATGTATTAGATATCCTATACTTTATCTTTCGTTATAAGCTTAACTGTCCTACAAACAAACATTATGATAGTTCAAAGGGCAATCGGGTTTATTCTCACAATTTATTTCACTACAATTCCCCACCGGTATCGTACAATGAGTTATAACTGACAAATATGATCAAGATTATCTCAAAACATGTGGACAATTACGAGAAACGAGTCAAATTCCCAAAATATCTGTGAAAAGCTCCGAAAGTCTGTACCATCCGTATTCATCGAATCAAATATGAATATTCAATACTATCGCCTTTTCAAGGTATGATGAGGTGTGGCTGAACAGTTTCATACGTAGCCTAAGTGTGCTGTACTGTATCAACTATCACCTAAACTCTTGTTTTCTTAGCATTGCGCAATGCACGAACAGCATGGGAACCGTAAACATTCGGTTATGTCTATTCACATAACGTCATCTCAGTCTTACGCTGTGATTGGTCATCGTATAGAGGAGGCTGTCTTGTCTGGCACATGAACGTTTATTTTTTGTACCCGAAAAATATTAAGAGCTCTCATTCAACAGTAATTAACGCAATAATTACAGTTTCTTCTACCTTCAAATACCTCCCCAATGTCTCTATATTTCGGTGAACAATCTGTTTAGAAAGAAAAATCAACTAAAGGTGAATTTTCTCAATCAAACCCTGATTTCCCCTTTTTATAACTGCCACCTTACTTTCCATATGGTAATTTCAGTCTTCCGGTTAGTGTCATATTTCAAAATGCTATAGCAATTCTCCTGTTGCTGCAACATAAAATTTTATTCCCTCCCCCCCTTTTTTTCTCAATCACTAAATTTAGCAAAAGTATAGACTGAAGTAAATGACCATCTACTGAATCGATGTAAAACTCATAAAAAAGACCGGAAGTCCACCTTTGGAATGAGAACAATAATAGCAACCCGATCGATTATCCTAGTCAGGTGAGTGAAAAGAAAACAACCTCAGTGATTTCATAGTCTGCTTCACGCACCACGTGATTTACGAATTAAGCCAGTCTTGGTACTTATATCGACAAATGTAGGTTAACTTCGGAAAGTTCATTGTTTCAGCTTGAATTCGCATGATAACCGAGACTTTGATGGGAATAACAGCTTCTTTTCATCGAGTGACGTCAAGGACATTAATCACTCTGGGACGGCAAGTCCAACAGTGGAACGAAATGTAACCAGATAAATCGGAATGTACTTACGAACGATTTTTGAAAACGTTGAATGAAATGAACGTCTTACCTTATCCCTGCTGATAAGTTTTCATTTTAGCAAGGAGCAGTACAATGTGCAATACAACTCTGGAAACAAACCGTCATCAAAACATTTATTTAGACCAGAATTATTTTTTTACCTTGTGTGATCTGGTATTTGAAAAACGAGGATTGTAACGAAAGGGATCTTCCAGAGAGGAAGATCGAAATTTACTAGAAATTAGGGAATTGTTTCCGTTTTTTTTTCCAACTCTGGTGAAAATCATATTTGAATATAATGTTTTGTTTCGAAGTTATGGATTTTTAAATATAAAACTATTTCTCATTGGTGCATTGAACAATCGGAAATCTGCTCTAGCTTTTAACATTCTGTTATAATTCTGTCAGAGAGCACCTCCGTAGGGAGAAAAAAAAACCGTTACAACGTCCCATGGATTGTCTTTACGAGTAAGTGTTTTATGCTTCTCCCAAAGCTTTGCAGATGGAATGTTGTTGAAAGTTAAACGTAATCAATGTTTACCCTCAGAGTTACAGTAAACACTGATGACAGGTAACCAATCAACTTTAATTATGTAAATTTATCACAATGCAATAGTAAATGAATTACGTTTGGTGCTAGTGCTAGCAGCATCATCTAGGCGGAGCACCAGCATCGATCGGAGCGAAGCGGAAAAACATTTTTTGGCTTTGCAACCACTCCTCCCCATTTAATGGCCCCAGACGGTACTTCCCTGGTTTTCTAAGTTGGATGTACCCAGCCTTGAAAACGGGATCTCATATCTGCAGTTTTTTCAATTAACTATGAAAAAATCAGTCTGTGACAAATGGTATACATAGCAGATCGGTTGATGCGATAGAAGGAATCATAATGAATTATGTACGCCTCGATGCTCTTCCATTTATTCTTGGAGCACTTGTCAAATATTTTTTTTCGGGAGGGGGTGAACAAACCTTTAGTCCATCACTATTTTCAGGGTTTAAGCCCCAGATCTGCGACGCCACTATGATATAGTCTAATGTTAGAACTACGTGGTAGTATGGCTTAGTCCTATGTAGTATGGCTCAGTATGGCTCAGTCCTACGTTAACCTCAGAGCCCCGGTCAACGCGGGATCGATGGTTAAGACTTTGTAACCATGGAAACAAGCGTAGAGATTAAGCAGAAAATTTCTTTAAAAAATGGCAAATGACTCAGTGACAGATTTCACCGAAAAGGATTACACTCAGTCGTGTTATGCATTGTTTTAACTTAAAAGGCAGACTCTACGCCCTCCGGTATATTGGCCATGCAATAATTAGGTCTTATATACAAACTGGGCTATTTACTGATATAAGGCCATATATTGGTCTACAGCGGTGGGGTTTGATTAGGTTCCCAAGTTTTTCAAGGAACCTTGCATGTTAAGTATTTTCCAATGAGTAGGTTCTGATCGTGTTAAATTGAAGAATAAATCATTCTTTGCAGTATACACGTAGACTGTAACGTGAGGGAGGGGATGATTACAAGGACCATCCCGTTAGTGAAATATTGGGAGATTAATTCCCATTCCCCCTCACTCGGAATCTACGCTTAGTGTAACAGACAAACGGGCAAAAACTAATTCATTTTGCTTAACGTTGTCTTAGGTCTAATGAGTAGTCGAAGAACGCCACCACAATAACTGTTAAAGGTCGTGTGACATGAAAATTTGAGCATTATGGTGCATTGTAAGCATAAAATATGTTATAAATAGCCACAAATTTCATAAAAATCCGTCACGGATTGACAAAGTTACAGACAAATTAGTGTCTCACCGCTGTATCATGAATAAACATCGGCTAAGTATATATGTAAATTTGTGACTTCAAGACTCAAGAGATGGACTCCTATCATATGTCTCATCCTTTGTTTATGTAACATTTATTTCAAGGACATTTGAAAATTTTACATGCCCAGAAGGATTTCTTTTGGAAACATGTATTTTCTTCTTAAAAAATATCGATATCACTTACCAATGTGAAACTCAGTAATTAAGTAGTGGAGTGGCAAAATATATAAGCATAACAAAAGAAATAATGACGCTGTGCAAACCTCCTCGTCATTTGTTTTCTTCGTATATTTCTGGAAGTTTGAAAAGTCATATCTAAAAAGCCGTAATAAATATACAAAAAATTCCAACCTGTTTTCACTCAGGGGTTTACTTTGCAATTTCCGCATGAAGAGCGCTCTTTTCTAGCTGTATGTCACACAAGTCGTGCAGTATTATATTCTGCAGTCACTTCTCTCGCATGCTGAGGCGTCTCTCCGCATCTTGACTTCTCGTCCAGAAAAATTTTGAATTTCGTGCAATAACACACTGTATAGTTGTCTTACTGAGAAATAAACCATTTGTCATTCTGTGACACTTAAATGAATGCTGTATAAAAAGATGAAAATATTATTATGTGTCAGCCATTTTGACAGTGCAGAAATGACTTGTGCCTGTCAATTAAATAGAAACAGTTTTGGCAGGTCTTTCGTGACCGAGAAGAGTACAGACACCGAAACTTGTTTATAGTTTTGATATGTCTGTGCAAATAAAATCCCGAGTGACATTGATGGATACCGGAAAGGAGAAGTCATGATGTGTCACAGAATTGCAAACTGATAACTCGTGACAGAACAATGAGTAATAGCAATATCCACGTGGGGGACTTTTTGTGACACCATTAGCAAACATTTTCCAACACTGAAGAATGACTTATTTGACTGCATAACGAGCAACTGAAATTAATACCGTTTAGCGTTCCATAGATTTAGCTCTTTGTAAAGTGTGTCTGACGCCGGTGTCTTAGGGAGGGATCTGTTCGTAAAAGTTAAAGGTAACTGAATTAGAGTGGTTGACGCCAGCATGGTCCAGGCCAAGTCCGGCTGCAGCAGGGGCTGACACTTGGTGACCGACTAACGGCTAGCACAGACTTCAATGAAAATAACACCGACGGAAGATGTCTCCTTATGAATATTTAATAATTTATGCCTTACCATGAATATTATCATGCGGGCAGCAGCCTAAGAAAATCCAAATAATGACGGCTTTTGCTCTCTACCGGGGCGCTCTCTAGCAAAATTTGTCATTGGCAGATCATTTTTTACCACAAATCTGTTAAATAGTTATGCTTCTACTCGAGGAATAGGAGGAAGAAATAGTGAAGTTATGTAAGATGTATTTTACAACGCCCTATGCTCCTTTAACAATCCTTGACCTAATCTTTTTGACCACAGTAATCCATGAAAGAAATTGAAAAAGAAAAAAGAAAAGACGAGATTTCCACAATGTTTTGAGAGCGGTTACAAATGTTACATGCTATACCGGTACTTGGTCAGTTCGTGGGAACTATATTGATGGGTTGGATGTTCAACATCGCTTACTTTTCCTGATGACACGCGGAGAAGATGACGATCAAAGGGATCAAGATCAGAGAGTTCTCATCGGTCAACAAGAAGAGATCAAATAAACTTGTTCTTTTCTGATTTGTTAGTTATGATTAGATGTGCAGATCAGGGGTTCAGTTGGAGAATTCTAAGGGACTTCTGTAGTGTCTCTAGTACTTCGATCCCTGGTTAGTGTGACCGTATACATCTATAGTTGAAGAGTCCTAAAGGGATTTTGTATACCTATTTATGACCAAATATTTTGTGATTGTATGGCATTTCGGCACGAATGCATTGTTTTGTTTTATTCTGTATTATCTTGTATGGTGCCGTTTTTTACTTCACCAAATTTTAGTACGTTATACAGCCTAACATGCTCTTTTGTCTGAATACGGTTTGTGTACATGTAATGTTTTTCTAAAAGCATGCATTTTCTGATTTCATAAACTGATCTCCAAAGTAATGACCTCATAAACAGTTTTCGATTCCCAACGCGTCCTTTGCGAGCACTGATCCGATTTCATCTACACTTGAGTAAGTTAGACGTTGCCAAACATAGACCGTCATGCTATGACTGCCGTTTTGCTGTTTGGTATAACTAAACCGAAATCCAAGCGAATTCTTCCCGCAATTTTTGTTACTTTTAGAGTAAATATAAAGTAGAATGAGTTCAAAAAACAATCACAGAATCTAACAGAGAAATAATACAGATGGTATATACATCAACAATGTCGACCTAATTCCTGAAAATGTTAATTTGATAATATTTTCATGAAATTGAAAAAAGAACAAAAATGTTGTTGAAAAGTAATATAACACTCAGAGATAAAAACATAAATGGAATAGTTTGCTTTTAGTTTAGTAGGCCGAATGGCAGTCCACGGGCAAGCTAGCTCTTACTATAATTATTATTTAATCACATACAATACTCTGGAGTCATGCTGCAATCGAAATAATAAATATTCGATTATGTCTTTACAAACCAGGAGTATGGTATGTATTTTTCTTTTAGGGAAGATTGGATGGAAATAAGGAATGTATATGTATACATAGTCTTCACTTTAACAATCATCTTAGAAACTGTGAACATGATAGGCTGCATGTAGGCCAGATGATAACATGAACTTATGACATTCACAAAATAGCTAATTTCTCCCTAAAATCATAGATAAGTAAAAACGCAATCAATATTAAAGCAGGAAGTAGACTTTATTCATAACTTTTTTGTCAGTATCACAGTGTAATAAATAATATGACAATGTATGACAGGTAAATACCTTGCAACTCAAGTTACCGGTGGTAATTTACACTTAATTACTTTTTGCGGGAAAATTTGACGACCATATTTCAATACTAGCACAGTTCTCGTCTGAATTCCTCTAACGTAGGTGGTTTTTTGTGGAGAATTATCAAGAAGCTTACCAATTTATCCATCGGTTTGGAGAATTCATGTTTGTTTGTGTTTGTGTGTGTTTCTATCAATGCTCAGCTGTGTCTATGTATTTCAAACATTTCAGTTTTTTTTTTTTTTAGATAAAGAGAAGCTTCCTGAACCTTAATGTACTTTCTACCCTTGTATACAGTCCCTCTCTCATCCATCAGTATCGGATGGTAATTCATTTTCCGATGTAAGAGTTGGTTCCACCCTTCATAGTTGAATTGTTACGCAGTATCACAAGCAACAGCTACAGTGGAGGTACTCGAATTTCATCGAAAGATTTTATTTCTGGTAACATGGTATGTTCTTAATGTTCCATGAATTTGCAATGTTTATATTGGTTTATCCCATGCATGCGCGTGGGCGTCGTTGAATCAGTGATGAAATAAGTGCTCACTCAATGTTCCTATTACTTCGGTCCAGAGTCACTGAAGTAAACAGCTTTATTTTAGAGAGAAATTAAAGGTGATCGGTCGTATTATTGTGTGACGTCAGTTTCTTCCTGATAAAGCTCTGTCAACGTCACTATACGGTCACTCTTTTCAGGTAGCAATGAAACAGCGTGTGTTTATTTGCTATCACGTTAGTATATTATGCCCTGTATACACGAGTACGTGCTAAGAGTAACCGCAAAGTAGTAACTAGTTTGCAGAGTTGTCGTAAGACAAAATTGACATCACCTGACGTTGATAAAAATATCACTCACCTTTATCAATTCTCATTCCCTGTTCGTTATGATGACAAACATATGGAAGAGAAAAAAAATCTTTTTTCATATATTCTCTGAAAAATGAAGTGATTTTGAAGAAAGAAAATCTCCGTCACAATAAACAGAAAAAAAAAATTAATTCTTGGACTACCCTTGTGGCGTGAAGAATTCACCACTGAATTGCTGTGACCATCCAATTCAACTTAATGTATGTATATGTCAATATGTCTTTATAATCTGTTGAGCTTGGCGGCTTGGAATGATATGTGAATAATCTATATGGAATCTTTAAAAAATAGTGACAGCAAAATTTTAATGAAATTTGTGGACATTTTTTCTCCATTGTTTATCTCCAATAATTCCTTGCGGTTGCATTTTCCACTGTGCAAACAGGAAAGGAGTTATTGAAGATGGTCCGCCTGTGTGTGTTAGAGTGAACTTTGCTGCAGTTGTTTCAAACATTAAACGTATACTTCTTGTATTTTTAATGGTGCACGCTATACAATATAAGAAACGACATGATCGGGTTCCAATGGCAACTTACGACCTCTGAAAGCCCAGTTTCCATTCAGTGTTGTTGATATACAACTTTGTAACTGCAGGAATACAACTTTGGAACTCACCTGATGATAGACTGAAAAATTGCAAGATTTTGAATAGTTTTTAAAAGTTTGTACAAACAAAAACTATTGCTTACTTATAATACTGTTTAATTGTTATGTTAGTATAATTGAGATGGATGTATAACGCCTACTTTGGAGTATTGTCATGATTTTAACTATTATTATGTAATTGTATCCTTATGTAATGTATACGTGTTATTATTTCATTTGCTTTTCATTTTTCTGTGTTAAAGGGGGAACAATGTATAAGTACGGAACTTCTGTTTTCTCTTTTTCTGGTAGTTACTTCCTACTTGTATGATCTGTACTGTTGATATTTGATATTTTAGTACTGGAAATAAACTGTTTCGTTCATTCATTAAATTTTAAGTAAGCTCCGCAAGAGTCCCTAGTAGATATTTTCTTATGTCCTGTGTGGAAAGTTAAATTCTCTCTGGAATTATTTGAAATCGAAACCACAACGTTGGTTATTACGATATATTTAAGATATATATATATTACGGCATAGTTAAGATATATATTTATTCATCGTTGGTCAATATCTGCAAATCGAAGTGGGTCCAGTGCCATCCAGTTTAAACTTTCACACTAAATATTGCGTGCAGTCGTTCTTCTGCCATTGTTGTAAAGTACATGTGACATGAAAAACACACTTTTAGAGTATTGAGGGCAAATATCATTAGAAATATTGAAAATAGCCACGATTATCATAAAAGCACATCAAACATTAACCATTTTACAAACAAATTTCTGTTTTACAGTTACAGTCATGAATACATATGAGCCAAATATGCAAATTTTTGTCACGTCAATGGAGAGTCTAGTATGATATGCCTCATACGGTAGCCAATTCGTTTAGCTAACCTTTACTTCAAAGACAATTTCAGAATTTTATATTTAAGGTATTGATGTCACTTAGAGATGTGCATTTTCATTAAACTTGAAACGCTTATATATGAAAAAAAAAAGGTAGATGAAAAAAAGGTAGCAGACATAAGCACAACTCTGACTGATTGTCAGTAACGGTTTTATTTTGCAACTTCTGACTGAAACCATCTCCTTTCTAGAGGCATTTCACTTGGTCTTTAAAGAGTTGAAATTGTTGTGTACTGACTCCTGTGGACTATCTTTGATTGACGCATCATTCTAAAGAAGTGAAATGGGTGAATATTGATCAAACAAGGGGACAGCTCTACAACTAGCAATTTTATCGATAAAAATTTTGTATGCATCGATCATCTTCCTCAAGATTGTCAGACATTGTCAGTTGATCCATTACAAATTGCAAAAGACAGGAAAAAACAAAACAAAACAATGTTTGATGAGAAATCTGGGCTTAGTGGGAGAGGAAATAATCAGATAATACGATGGTTGTCCTTTCAGAGATAATGAAAGAACAAAGACAGAAATAGGAGACGATGTCCATATATGTTAGCTAGAAATAAACCCTTCCAATGCCTACCCAATGCCAGTGTCTTATCTCGTGTCATAATATCGTTGATGGCATATTTAAAGCAGCGTGTAGTGCTCTCATTTCACGAAGTTCTAGGTAAAAAATTAAAATGACTTTCTCCCTTCGTCGCACGATATCTCATTATAGTCCTAAATGCTTGTACTCCTCTGTAGGTATAGGTCGTAACAACGCATAGCAAACTATGAACACGTTTCTTTTTTAATTTTGTTTCGTTTCTTACTCGTACTTTATTTAATTTTTGATTTTTTCTTCCTTTCATTGTTTTGAGGGGCCGGGGGGGGGGGGGGAGCTGGTATGACTAACACTCCATGCGTGTATTCTTGTATTGTCTCGGAGTGAATTTATGATCTTTAAGTTGTTTCAGTGTTATGTTATGACTATCATTTCACAGGTTTTGTAACTTGTCAACTAAACACAATTGCTCAGCCTTAAAATGGCTGTTACTGCTACAAGGTACCCAAATTGCATAAAAGCATAGGGTCTGTACAGTGTTGGTATAATGCAATTACACGCTCAGTGATGAATATCACATCACATCACATCAGTCACATCCTCCCCTTTAGCCGTCTTCGGTATGCATGCAAAATTCTAACTCAGTGAATGTATATGTAACTAGGAAGCCACAGCTCCCTGTTCAGAACCATGGGCAAAATTACTTACTGTTCACTCGGCTTTCTCCAGAATGCTTTTTGTGAGCTCGTTTAGCCTCTCTATATATTCTATCCCTCTGCAGCAACTTTTTCACCCGGCACACTTCCATCTTGAGAGGCACAGGTTTTGTAAGCATTCGTGAGGATCAGTAAATTAAAACTATTTGTTTTAAATTGACTAAGAGTCATCTACCGGAGTCAGTTTTCTTCTTCGGTTAACTCTTTTAATAGGTAGACGATTTATTTTTCCCCCATGAGGTAAACATTAAGAATATTTGTTTAAGTAGCTCCGTGGGGCGGAATCTTAATACTTTACTTTAAGCGTTCCAAGGTAATATGACCAGTTGATCATATTTCATTTCCAGTTCCCTTCGAGAGATCAATCTCTTTTCACTTTGATAGCATGTAAATCACGAACTCCATTTGACGAGGTATTTTCCTTTAAGTTTGTAATTTGCTTGTGATAGGGACAATTACATTTACCATCTTTTACCCTTAAACATTACGTCTCAAATACAAATCGATATGTGTGTCAATAGTCGACGGTCAACCTGTCGACTCTTGTTTTTCAGTTTAGCTGTTGATCTGGTCGCAATGACAGCCACAGAGTATCTGGAAACGTCAAGATACATCTCGAAATTATTTCGTTTACTTTCGTCCTAATTCAAGGTACATTTCCGTACATTACCACTGAACATCATCGTTTAGTTTTCAAGTTTTAGCAACAGTTGAGTTATCATACCGAGTTGATCTGTGTTGTAGACCGGCACAGCATAGTCTATAACAAGCACTGACGTCACAGCATGCGCAGGTCTCTGACTCCACGCCATTAATGTACTGCAGCACACTGTTTGCTGGTTTTCATCCAGTTTCCTCTCAGTGATAACGACTTGCAAAGGGTCATTTTCTGCGATCTGGTAAATAAACTTCTGTCAAAACTGTTCCTAGTACGCTACGCCCAAGTGTAGATGCTGTTTTAGATGTTATCCTAAATAACTGAACGAGTTTTGCCCCTACCTCCTCACAGTCAATTCCTTCTAAATGAATTTGTTGTATTGATAACGAGATTGAGAAGTGATATTTCCTGCCATCTGGGAGGTATTCAGTCTCAAAATTTCCAGAAAGTTACGCGCCAACTAGTGGTTCAACTCCGCTTAGATAATATCAAAAATGTGTCATAAATGACCACACAACTCCCTCCTTTAAAGTGTCATCTCCCCCACATTGATAAAGCATTTTATGTTTTTCTTTAAACTTTACACCAAATTAAATACTTCAGTATCAAGTGCTATCACAATGTGAATGTATGAGGGGTATAAGAGTTTTGCGACCGTTACATAACCAGTACCTAAGCTGACCATCTATTGATTTCAAGGTCGAAATAATAAATTCAATAATAAAGAAAACAAAAGACTACTCAGCCATGTGAGGAGATGACATCACTCCTGCTTGCTTCAAATCAAATGTGATAACTTCAACTGCTCATATCTCCGGAACCACACATGGGAATTGAATGGAAGTTCCACTGTAATGGTCAAATACACCTACTCTTCAACATGTCAAAGCAATATTTGTGACTAGACCATCCTTTTAAAATCCTCTGCAATGAACTCTGTTGCATTTAAAACTAGCCCGAGAAGTGCCATCTCCCACTATCCGGCAAGCGCATTTGTAAAAATATTTCAAAAGAGCTACCCAACAATTGATGGTGGCGCCCCCGTTTCGATAGTCCATAGTGTCAAATGGGCTATCGTAAAGAAGCAGACAATTTTACCCCCCTTTGGCCTTTTTTAAGTTGAAAACGGTCTTGCGAGGAGATGCTTCCGACCAACTCTCCCAAAAGTCCTCTTGTCTGTTGCCCCAACCTATGGGAACTTTTTACCTTGTGGCGACAAAGGGTTACTCCCTTAACTTTTCAACGGCCGCGTAAAACTCTCAATCGGCCCTGCTTAAATGTACTTAAGGAGGATAATCCCTCATATACACTGACGGGTAGGATGGGGGGGGGGGGAGGGGAAGTTGAGAGAGTTAAAGCGAACACAACTGTTGTCCTCCTTTGGTAATGTGTCACGGTATTCTTTGTGAAGGATTGTAGTCGGGAGGGGGGGGGGGCATGAAGGCAATTCCGGAACAAGGGCTTATTCAAACGGTTTATTAAAACGCTTTCTGCTTGTGTGCCACTATCAGCTCATTGAGGTGATTTATGGTTATTTTACTGAGTACTAATATTTAACGTTTGTAATTCATCCTACACAGCAGTCGATTGAAAGTAAACGTGTTAAGAAAATAATTTTGGTAATATCATAAGCATACATTTCATCGTATACAATTTGACTAAAAAGTAAAATCTAATGCAAATTGGGACAATCAACTCTTCATAATTTACATACCCCTCCTCTTTCTCTCACACACACACACACACACACACAAACACCAAACACGCTTTTTCCATCTTCATTAGATATACCCCAGTAATTATATATTACAAGAGTTTGAAATGAATTAAAATTATAACAACACTGCCTTGAATAAAAGTCTTTTCTCTAAATTCGTTTATTGAAGAAATGCACGTATGTATAAAGTACCAAAAGCTCAAAATCTATTATACCTCATAAGGATACATGAATCTTTACGGCATACATTTTGCGTCCTTCATTGCAGATACGTCTCAGATGAACCTCTTCCGAGATATAGTTTCCTCTATATAAGCATGCAGTCTATTCAATATTTCCCTGCACTACGTGCAACTCATTGAACAGCTGTCACACATGTACACCTTTGGTTTATAACTAATTAGGTTAATGATTTTTACCCGCTGTACGTACCAAAGGCGGAGTTATCGGTAACATTCACCACCAAAGCAATAACCCGGAGAAAAAAAAAATCAGAGAAGCCAGTATCTTTATGCATTAGTGCAGGATCCAGAGTCAAAAGAGGGGGCGGAGGGGGCTGTGGGTGGGGGATCATGCGAGGTCGCATGCCGATGGCTTGCAGCGCCCGATTTGGGTGTGAGGGTGTGGGATGGGGTATCCCCTAAACAGATCCAAAAGGAGCTTTGATGTCACCTTACACAGCATGACAACAGAAAACACAGTGCTCGGTTTAATCTACAGATGAACATGCCCCGATATGTTTACATCAGTCACTAACCACTGTACACGCACACATGGTACATACGCGTGGACTCCAGATTCTTGCATTTCTTTCTGCAAACGGTTGCTTCAATTTTATCAAAAAGAAGTAAGCTTGGGCTACATCGGCTGACTTTGCTCCAAAAATTAAAATTCCTTGTGCCCCAGAATTCTACGAATATCTTGGAGAATATTCCATTTCTATGTTGATTTGAAATACATGAAGATCACATATAACATATTGTCAAATACACTTAACGAAATTGGTGTGATGATCATAAAGTATAACGTGACTGTATATCATACGAATATGAAGTGATATCCTTCCACCGTAGTTGACGTAAATATAACTAGGGAAATGAAAACTCGTAATTATCATCCACTTGATCTGAAATTAATGGGTTCAGTAGCTGAGCATGAATAACGATTTTTTATATTTAATTTCTCAAATAGATCAAAGTCATTACACCTACCCTGATTATTACTAATTCATCAATCCTACACACACGCTGGCACACGTCAAACATCACATCAATATGCCTACCATTCCCCTCGTTACACTTGTTACAATCTTCCCCAATTACAACAAGGTCTTTTCATTTAACACGTTTGTGTAAGTTGGGTAATGACTTTTCTGTTTCAAGAAAAGTCTTTGAAAAATTGGTAAGATTGTAGCCAAAGAAAGATGGAGCCAAAGAAAGATGAATATAAACAGAAGTTAATGTTCTGAAGAGACCAAGTCATGGCATTCGTATCATCGATATGAAGTCAAAGACCAAAAATGTTAATATAGTATTAAAGTACTATTGATAGAATAATATCAACATCATCCAAATGCCGTTGAAAGAGAGTTACAACACTCCAGAGAGGTTGCACAAAACTTGACAGTGCCAATCTTAATAAATATAATGTATAATCATATTGAGATCAGGAAACTGAGAAATAGTGTAAAAATTATACGTCGGAGTAGGTTATTAAAATTGAGCAAAATTGATCTAGCAAGTCACAGATATATAATCATGTGTAAACAGTAATCATAAAGCCATAAAGCATAAGGGAACCTCTGATACGATACAAAGGATCAGATACAACCCTCTCAAAACCAAGCACCGTAAATAAATAATTAAAATATTATATATATATATATATATATATATATAGTTAAACTTTGTAATAAATTTTAGTTGCGACCATTGGAAAACGCAAAAGCAATTCTTCAACAGAAACACCTTCGTTATTATCTTAACCAGCAAAGTGAAGGTAACATCTAATCATCTCTCACATTCAATTACATTGAAATGTAACACAACATCAATACAGCGTGCAATCCATCTGCAACACAATATTATAGCAAGTTATTTCAACCCTGCTTTTTATTATATTAAGGAGGCTACAGACTGTATGAAGTTATTTAATCCGCGAATGGTGCGATTTGGCGTATTTTAAATTTAATAAGAAACCAACAAGAGGCACAGGTGAGTAGGAAAGTTGTGACCCCGTGGGAGAAGACCACTTGCACCTAAACGTACTTAGTTTCTCCACAACTGAATGGAAAGGTTTGGAGAAGAAAGTGAATTGACCTTCTGCAAACATTCCCGGCGGACTTTCGTGTTATAAAAAAGAGAAATAAAATGATAAATTCACCCAAGCCGCGAACAACTCTAAACAGATGCACATGTCATAAATATACATTAGACAATTTAGTTTGCACTTTGCAAGCAATTACAACTCATACATTGAGTTCAAACTAAATATCAACAAGGCAAGTTTTTATGAAGCCACTCAGTGCTGCCGTCTATAATTAAAGGCGATAATTTATATAAGCTACATGTTAGCCCATCCTATATTAGGGCATGTGGCTACAATATAAGACTGTAAATCATTTTCCGATTTGTCCCATATCAATTCCCAAATTAGTTTAATTTCAGGGATTTTACTCAAAGTAAGTGTGTAGCGTATAATGCTTTTCATTTCTATTGATAGAAAACTTTGCTGGTGTTGTTTACTACATGCATTGTCAAAATGAATTTATATTTTAAAACTCTCTGGAAAAGCGTCACTTGGTGTTGATGCAGCTAGTGTTTTCGTTAATGTTTACCTATGAGGCACACTGTCGTTTATGACAATGAAAGGAAAAAAAATCGACATTTGTGATCACTTTTCGACACCTACAGAGGTAGTTCGGTGACGTCAGATTTTTTTGCAGTAACACTGATGTTGCTTTTGCCCCCGCTTGAAGTCTTTTTAGAGCCACACTTTCACTTTGTTAGATTGACTTCATCTATTGATGGTATTTACAGCAATGCTGAGCAAGTGAACAATTACCCTTAGCCAAACAAATCCATCAGTGGGTTGCGTTTTAGTTAATTTACCTTGTCCTCCATTTGTACATAGACAAAACCAGAGCGACATGGCTCTGCAAAAAGCATCATCTATGGAACAAAGCAAAGATTCAAGCAAATAATAATGTGTCTACGCGTTTTGAAGGATCATCATGCGTGCTCCCCTTTGACTTACGTATATTTGTTTGCCTAAGTTCAAGAAACGCTGCAATTTTAAGCTTGCAAAGATTTTGCACTTAGAGCGCATTAAAAGAATAAAGCAAAAACAGTCGGAATGAAACTCCTCCGGACAGCCAGAGATTTTGAATGCCTTCATGAAGAAATTTTCTTTCAATTTTAAATATCTATAGTGCCTTTTTTTTTTTGTTTTTTTGCTGATAAAAAGTTTCGGATCTGATCTGATTCATCTTATTCTACATTCCTGAGTCTTTACGCTGTTGTTCCTAACAGGGCCGAAAGTATTTTCCTCCCCATTCTGTCTCTCAGTGTAGTTTTCTTGTATGTGAATCACCGCAGAATGGTCTTATTCGTATGCCGTTGTTTGTTTCAATGATGATCATCAATGTTGCCAAGTTCTCAAATCTACCTCTCTGTCGTGTGTATCATTGTTGTCGGTAAAAAATATGGATCTGTTTGTGTGGATCCTTCACCTATGAGGCGGTGTTAGTTCTGCCGTTCCACCGTTCGGTAAATTTCCATTTGAACATACGATGCGACCCTCCATGTACCTCGGCCTGTATCTGTCCTCCCATGGTCTACTAGGCAACGCAGCGCTATAGGAATAAAACCTCAGTCCAGAATGAAATTCGGCGTATCTCCGCCTCCACATCAACATCGCCGAAAGGAACGACGCAAAAGCACCCATGGCGTTTAAGGAACATTGGATGTACATGTACGTCCGTAAGTTTATCAGAAAGCTCTCACAGTAAGATATATTTTCGAAGATGTGCTCCCTGGTGTAGTCCGTATTGATCGTTCGATAACAGATACAGTCACCGTCGACCGACTTGCACTGTGAGACCGTGTTGGAAAGGATCGTAGAAATGAGCCGTGTTTGTATGCCGCAGAAGGCACTGGCGATAGAACTAACAAACAGACATACAACGGAGAGAGAGAAAAACGCGATCTGTGAGGAGAGAGACAAGGAAGAAAGCTAAATTAATATGACTCACTTGCAAGATTGTTATTTTTTATTTTTCATATACTGTTGCGAAGATGGATAAAATTATTTCCATATGTAAGGAATATACGTGAAAGAGATACACGTATCTAGTGCGGTCAGGCGAAATATCTCTACATGCTCCACTTTCACTGAAAGGAACAGTGGCGTAGAGAGACTTTTTCATGGGGGGGGGGGGGGGGGGGGGGAGCAGGCCTCTACGTTGTACATTTGTGAAGTTTTCAAAACTTTTGCCATGTAAAGATGTCAAAACTTCCCTATTGTCAGTAACCTTTTTCAATGCAAATGCTAAAAATCCGTACTTTCAATGACAGTTTGGGAAGTTCTTGTCTTACACAAATTTTGGCCTATATTTTTTTACCTTCGAACTTCATTTGGAAGGGCAACCGGGGTCAAGACATTTGACAGGGGGCTCCCCCTGCCTCCCGCTGGTTACGTCACTGGAAAGAAGTATTAATAGGACAAAATACAGAAAGACTGCAAGTGCAGTTTATCCTGTTGAGGTTTAATCTTTGTGACTTCAGCAAGTTTAGTCAACGAGATATTATTTACAAGAAGGTGAGACTCAACACTTTCCTTCTAAATATTGACCACTAAGAATACTGTCTGATCTAAGCTATGCTAGAAATAGGTTACTTTCACCAGTAGCATTTTCACGGTGGACTGTGTTGCACCACATAATACATGTTACACGTTTGATACTCGAGAAGGCGACAACTTGAAGTTCATAGTATCAGTCATAAGCACATGTCAAACTTTTGAACCAATAATTGTTCTGTCAACAGGATATATGATCGCGTGATCAAGAGGGGCCTGAAATTCGAGGGGCTCGGTGATTGTTCGGTCGTTTGAAAAGGAACGTTGGACTGGGATATTTCCTTCAAGCGTTAATGTCACAAGTCCGTAATCTGAAATTAGTTTCTGAGCCTCGTCTATAATGTGGGTCTGTGTGGATTATCAACTTGCTCAGACCCGCAAGTATCCTCTCTTCATGGAAATGTGAGACCCACTTAGCTAATTAGTTGTGCAGAATACAATTGTCATTATGCTGTTCATATTCAAAAGGTGCAATTGCATGAGAGGTATTCTACAAATATTTTACAAAGATTATGAAGAAAAAAGATGACGAAACGACTGAACTTTTTACCACGTAAGGGAAACACAGTTTAAAGGTGGGGCACAGATATATAATTTGAGAAACATTTGAATTTGAACTGTACAATTTTAGCCACTGAGAAAACTCGTTGGCACAGGGTTGGCTGTAAATTAAGTAAATGTAGTCGCGTTACGATGATTTGCTATAAGCGTACAACGCGGGGGGTCGCAGGAAGGGGAAGGCTGCAGCCCTCCCAGAGTAGGAAAAATGCGTATTTCAGGGAACTGGTACTTGTACTGTCAGGGCAAGGGGCAGTGGGGGGGGGGGGACAGGGAGGGTGTTTGCCAACAGCCTACAAAATCCTTATTAGTTGCAGTTGTTATTAACAGTATAAACCAAAACTCCGGAAATAATATCCTTTTTTACAGTTTGTTCGGGGAGGGGACTTATCCATCCAGTCGTAATGAGTGCTATCACGGTAAAAGGGGAAAATCAGGGCAATTTGCAAACTTGTCAGGGGAAGCACCCCCTCCCCCCCCCCCCCGTGAAATGTCTTCCCGTACGCCTATGTGGTTCGTATTGATAAGATTTGGAGAAGACAGCACAGGCATTACTTAAAATGTTTCTCACGGCTATATACACACACACACACATATATATATATATTTATATATATATAATCTACTAGAATAAAAAAATCCCTACAGAGAAATCATATTCGTTAATAGGGAAGTGAAAGGAATTACACACTGATAAGAGAATCTTTTTTTCTTCATTATCTCTTCAGCATTATCTGTTTAGCATAACGTATTTCTAAGCAAAATTTTACATCACAGTGGTGCATTGTATTATGGGAAATCTATGATTTCATACCCGGCAGACCAACTAACTAAATATTTTTTGTACATTTTTTTTATCTCAACTGGCTTCAAATGTATTTTGTAGCATCGAATCAATTGAAAATCTTTCTTGATCAGAGCAGTTTTTTCAGCTCTATACCCAAACATCAGTATCTAGAGTGATGAACAAGCCATCGGAGAGGGGTTTAAATTGTATGCAGTGAAGATTTATGGTCTTCCGTTTAATAACAACTTAACTTGTCACTGGTGAAGCTTTTAATATTTTCTTCATTTATCTCGCCACAGTTTGAATCCAGTCACATTATACAGTCGTCTATCAGTTATCCGACGAATGTTCAGTTACACAAGATAGGATTGTATTATCATCTTTTTCAGTCTTCTTGAAATTTGAAGTGAATTATTCCATCCCACTGATTTTTTTTTTATTTTACCCTTCCGGGAAATTTTCACTCTCGGAATATATGTTGCTCTGAGTGAAAAATTCCCAAAAGATTTTTTCCATTACTTTGACTGAATCACGCACAGTCGCTGATGGCGACTTCCAATCCCATCGGTGGAAAGAGAAATTTGTCCACTATGTACATTCTACATTGGGTGGCATTATACATCTTGGTTTTTGTAATTGTTGCCCAGAGTTTTGAAATTAGTAACACATTTACCGTCTGCACAAAATTTTGTAACCATGGTGAGAAAAACATTGGCCCCAAACGACCATTCAAACAAAAGTTAGCTGCTGCATGCTTGTGCTATATGCATTGATGATTCGTAGCACGTATTCAAAAGCAGTCGTAACTTATAAACGTCCCCCACTGCATGGCCCTTCCCTTGACAAATCTTTTCGTAATATTTGTAACGGATGCGAGAGGTGGATCATATAACCTGCTGCATGCGTATTACAAATTACTTGTACACTCTGGTTTATGGTCTCCAAAATGTAAAATGTTTATCATGTTTCCTTGCTAAAAACAGGAAAGTAGACGTCTTTCGGACGAGGAATTTTACACCATGCATGGCCAGGAAAATCATGTAGGGTTATCTATTGAAAGATGAGGACTTAATGAGTGATGAATATTTGTTTTTGTTTTACAACAGATTATAAATATGCTCTGAAGTATTAACTTAATGTTTGTAACTTACAATACGAAAATTGTCATCATATAATATGCTGTATTTATTTCACATATACGACACACCATACGGTGGACGGATCCTCTTACTCCTGCGAGCATCGTTGGTCCTTTCAGAAAGATATCTATTATGCTTCCTTGCCAAAGCTAGAATGGTCACAGTGGCATCTTTTGGAATGGGTTGTCATACACGTGCATGGCTAGCAAAATCGTTCGTGATTATGCGTTGAAAGATACATCCGACGCACTGAGGACGTATTGTGGGAAGAATAGTCGTTTTGTTTTCATGTTTGATTTACATGTTTGCTCTGAAATTATGAGTGGTAGAGGTTTTTCGAAAGATGTAACACATAAGTATCATATTTTTCTTTTCAATTCAACAGGAATAAATGAAAGCGGTAATTATGGTCTTTGCTATTAAGTCAACGTGATTCAATGAGTGTTCGAATGGAATTCGTTTGTCAAAATGAATAAAAAGAAAAGACCAAGCATTAAATAAAAGAAATAAGCATACGCAGGTTATGATATAGGCTATGTAGGCTGCTTGCTGTGTCACGCTAAGAGATTGAAGAAGTCGGGATATAACTACCGGTGAAAATATTTCTAAAGTATAAACACTGGTAACGATGGGGATGCAGTGAACGAGTTTCCCGAAATTTTTACACATCTTAACCCACTTTGTACTGCTTGACAATACTCCGATCACACTGTAATAGTACTCCACTAGGTATGCATCAGGTTTGCCTTATTTCATACTGATGTACATTTGCTATTCTGTCATAGCTTCCAGTGCTTCAAATTAAATATGCAACATGAACTCGTTTGATAGCTATGCTGTATATTACTCTAAGGGTTGGTGTTTGATTTCCATTTGTTAGCACTGCACGTACGTAAGAGAACCTGCAATTAAATTCTGCATTGAACGTTAAGTGGAAAAAAAAAAACTGCATAATTGTCTGTTGTGACGAAGGGAATGAAATAGAGATGAGCGCTGAACATGACAGATCCTGCTCGCTGAATGTTTGTTATAAAAGTGTCGGCATACGTGGAACAACAGACTCCCACCGAGTGGTTCCGAGAATTCTAGATGTGAACTACAGTGAAATAATGCGTATGTTGAATATTTCATTTAGATCTGTTAGGCCTACAGCCACTTTGATCATGTCGCTATTATAAGGCCTATAATCATAGTCAATAAGATATCGATTATAAGGCTTCCACTCCATTGGTGGAAACAGACCATTCAGCTTTGTACTGAAACACCAAATATAAGCTGGAGCGATTTAATTAAATCTGGTTTTGTTTGTATGATTTAATGGCGGGTAATGCCCAAAATATGTTTCCAAGTGTTATGAAATGTTGCGGAAGTGAGTTTTAAATGGTTTCATAGCCTTGGGGGTGTTTTCCGGACAAACTTTAGGCATTACAAGCAGATGCGGATGTTGCAAAATGTCTTCAATGTTATACATTCCTCTCATTTCGTAAAAAAGACCCAACGGGGGGGGGGGGGGGTGTCGATCAAGTTAACCGTTTGTTGACTCGTAGACTGTTCGTAGCTAGGCCACATTGTCAATGTTAATGATTTGCAAATTTTCCTTTATTGATGACGAAACTTTTAACCTTTAATTTTTTCCTTCACGTAAAATGTTTGAATACAGAATATTATCTATTTTTGCTTTTCACATGACTATACATTTACCTTGCTCGCACACGATCAATTGACTCTATGGCGTAGTGATAAAACCGGTCAGTTCCCTCCAAAGACTTACATTGACACAGTGATGCGATAACAAGAAATCACATGTGAGTTTCTACACAGTTCATTTACTTTTATTTGCCGGATGGATTTATCTACTTTACTCAAAAGAAATAATTAGTGCATTTCGATAAATCAACATACCTACGTCTCAGTATTTCTCTGTCCAATTTGTTTTTTTTCTTTGTTGATCTGTACAAAGGTTATTCCATTAGAGTATTAGAATCATTATGTGTCGAGTCGGTTATGCTTGATTTTACCTTTTTTTTTCCTCGTAAACACGTCTAAGTTATTTCCCTTCGATGTTGAATATTTCTTGGTTCATGGGAAATTTTTTTACAGTTTTGCCCCATTTTTAATTTTCGACACTCACAGAGTTGGTCGCGAATCGAATATTCTCCCAAAAGATGCGCTGATATATGTTAAGTATTTTGTAAACTGCGGTTTAGTAAAACGATGATTCATATCCCAATAGCTACTAATGGAAACCGACACAAGTCAACAATTTCAACGGAGATTAAGCTGATTGTGAAATATCAAGAGCGATGTCTATATATATATATATAACAATAATATTGTCATAAATGTGAAAATTGTAAGATTTTGTAGTAAATGTAGCTATTTACGTGACTATCTATCTAAGATTGCTCTCTCTCTCTCACAATAATGAAAAGTGTTAAATGCCTCCTGATATAATGGCCTTCTAGTTCGTTCTTACTTTTCATCGACCTCCGTCCGACTAGTGATCAGTGATGTAAACCTTCAGTATACAAGCAAACTAAAGCTTTCCCTCCATGTTTGACACCTTGTATGTGACATCTATACAAGACAGCACCACGAACGAACAGTGGCACTACCCTAGCTCCTATGAATAGTTTTGCTTTCCTTTGAAATGGTCCAATGTGCGCAGTAGGATTTATATCCCAAAACTTTGACTTTCCATGATAACTAATGATAGGCCTATAGCTACGGAAATTGCTAAAATGCAGACAGACAACTGTTGTGATTATCCTGATTTGTTTTTATTTCAGCGAAACATTAATGTTCAATAACAACAACATGAGCAGAGCATACGATTGACATTCTATTTAAGTGAGCAAAACATTCTCCTGAGAGTAACATTCTAGATATAAGCGATATAATAGGACGTCATTGACATTTTAAGAAACATATTGCCATGTCTTCTATCAGAGAGAGACAGGCAGAGACAAAGATAAGAGGAACCATACACAAAGTCGACAGCATAGCTGAGCTGTGCTTTATAACAAGAAAATTTATGATACATCCTAGTGACGCGAATCCTATCCTCACGATTGAGTAATGTCCATGTTTAAATTCTCGAGAAGTTTAAGGGGTTTGTTTGGTTGGATTAACCCATCCTGGTCTATGTAATAATTGACAGTAAAAAGTGCTGTGGACATTATAGACTCGGCGGTTTATTAAAACAGATAATTGTCACGTGCCTATTAATTGAAGATATAAATTTTAACAAGGGAAGGACGCTTATTATTATAGTGATGCTTGATGGGGGCGCAATCTCTCAGAAGGTGTATCACGTGACAAAACTAGTCATCGCAGGGTCTTTTTTATTCCGTCAAATTTTTCAATCGATCTTTAATAATGTGTTCAGAGTTTACTACTCAATTAGAATCAGTCGTCACAGGAACTTTATTTCTGTTTCGCATTATGAAGAGGTACCTTCAAAATAGAGAACGGCTGCGCTAACCAGGATCATTCTCGTCAGCTGCAGGCCTTTACCAAAATTTGGAAAGGTCATTTCTACTTTTATTATACCATACATTAGGAGTGTTCTAAGATTTCCAAGAGAGAGGGGGAGTGAGTGGCCATGCGTGAATCACGTGGATCGAATCGCAGGGACGTGGCGGTGTGAGTGGGGGAGGGGGTCAATTGGTGCCCATCAATACTCACGCCTACATTCTAGCCTGCCGGCATGTAGCTGATGGAGACTTATTGAATCGAAACCTTACGTTCAGGTATACGACAGAACCATAGTCGACCAGCTTTCCGCTCTTGTGTCCCCCCCCCCCCCGAATCACCATTGGGGACCCTCCACCACACGCAAGGTACGCCTCCACTGACCGTGAAATGTCATCCGCACAAGCAGCCATGATCCCTTTTTGTGGACTTTACGCCAGAGTCTGAAATAAATCAAGCCCAGTAACAGGTTGCCGTACATTACACCGTATGTTACTACCTGTTATACACACATTTCATACCATCATCTATTTGCTTCCCCGGCTGCTTTCCTCTGCTATGAGGAACTCATTAATGTGTCTGAGGTATACTTCCGACGAAAGTTCTGTTTTATTTAGTTTGCCCTGAGGTATTTACTGCTGCACAGTGTGTTCAGTTAATACCGTACTATACGTCACCCGAGGCTTGCTATCTCCATATATGTTATTGGCAACTGTATGGTGGATGAAAGAAAAAAAATGCAGGTCTGAGACAGAGAGGCAACAAATTAATTACAAAAATCTCGGAGGGAGGAATGGAATTCTTTGCTCGTATAATGTAATGATTGTTGTCACGAATTTGAGACATGGCAGAGAGTTTTTTTTTAGTTGAACGATACACCAACCTATGATTATTAACGTAAACTTAACTGGCAGAGCAAACTGCATAATTGTGTTGAGTTTGTTACGGAAGTAAGCGTAAAAAATGGTTATTGGAAGTGATCATTTACAAACACAGAAGGTCTATGTTGCTGGAACATGAATTTAGCCTTACACGACTAAGGAAATGATAAAACTTGTGGTTGGATCGCGGTCCAGTAAATTGTTAACGACAGTGACTTAGAAAGTAACCTATTCTTTATTCATAGGGCCATTCTTAAATTTAAATAACAAATATAAATAACAAACAGCAATGTGTTACCTAGACTTAGTAACCAGAGAGCTGTCCCTGCAACTATCAATCATTCGTTCAATCACGCAACGAACAAAAGATAAACGCTTTACCGGATTGTGATGTTGCTCATTCCTTTTTGCTTATACAAGTCTGCCATATATGCTGTATAGTGCCGCTGATCTCGCAGTCAGTCGTGCACGCAAACACTATGCTATCTCTGTTGAAGAACAGTCTTTGGACCGTCAATAAAGAAAATCACGGAATGGTTCCGTTCTCTCTTTAACAAGTACGAGAATAAGAAGGTAAATATGCACAAATGGTTTCTTTACTTTCTTCTATTCGATAAGGTTGCAAGCTTCATTGGCTCCTGTTCGGCAATAATTCCAAAGACCTATTTTCCTTACGCGCGATTGCGTATTGTTGTCAGGTGATACGAAAACCTGAGACTCAACTTCTTTTTGTATAAGTTTTTTTTTCAACAGAATGGCGGGAAGGAATGAATTCATTTGGCCGAAATACGGAAAGGGTAAATTTGAATGGCTGGTCTTCAGGGTGCGCATGATACGACTGTTGCAAGACAAGGTAAATATACGCGCATTTAATGACAAGTCGCAATCACATATATACGTAATAATGTAATAATGATAAGATTATAAACGATCAAGGCGGGGGGGGAGGTCGCCAGGTTCCGAAAGTTGTAGAGTGAAATAGAATGAGTTACAGCTAGAAGCAGCCTGCAGGTCGGGTGGAGGGGCTACAACGTAGGGAGAACGTCGCGGACGGTCCACTTAGAAAATGCTGGGACTGGCATAACACATAAAACGCTCCAAGCGTGTTACGTAAATGTACAAAACTCGAGGGCGAAGTACGTTATGTGGTAAATGCATGCATATGTTCTACAGAAATTAGTTCTGTGTTTTTTTGTAGGATGATACTACTTTTTATGGGGGGGGGGGGGAGGAATAGAGAATACGCTATACATACTGAAGTGGGCTTCATATAAATCTCCATATTAAACATGTGTTACCCCAGTTTATTTATGTATGATTGATGCGACTGATAATTTTTGTTGACTGATAACGTTTTTATTGTTTACTGCATGCAGTAACAGTTAAAAAAGTGATGGATGAAAAATGACTAGTTGGTAATATCCAAATTTGGCCGGCTGATCCATGCAAACGCATAGGCTATTTGACATTCGTACATGTCACTCCATGGCACGGTAAAGCTATTTTTTTACTCTCAACAAACTTAATTTCGATCCTTTTGAATGTATATAATGAATATTTATAGTTTATTAATACATATATAAAATAGATGGGGGAGTGGCATCAAGATGCTCGCTTGATATGGACAACTGAATGTGGACATAGTTAGAAGCACACAGTAAACCTGCTCTGCAAATACGTCCAAACATTTACTTCAACATTAACGTTGGAATCCGCAGCATTGCTGACAGAATTAAAATTCTCGCATTTCGTTCCCCTCTAAATATAAACCATATAGGGGTGTTTGGGCAATTATGAGGAACGTATAGCACATACCTGACTAGCATAGTTAATTGTTCAAAAGACAACAGCTAAGCAGGATGCACCGAAGCTTAATTAAGCACATTGAAAAACATATTCCGATGCATTTATAATGAAGTTCCTTTGGTCCTTTTCTTCCTCCAAAAGTCCCAAATAATGTGCACTGCGGCCACGTTTGTCAATCCTCTAGAACCGACAAGATTTCCATAAGTATATATGGTATAGGGATTACTGGACTTTCATCCTTCCGTTCAATGCATTAATAAAATTCAATAAAAAGTACAATAGTTTCTCTTCAGTTTTTCATGGAACAGTAGAGGGCATCACATTAGCGAATGTTAAATAAACATTACGTGTTAATCATAAATCGGCAAAATGTTTTCATTCACTTACGTTGAACAATAATGAAAACGACAATATAAGCGGGTATGACTAAACAACAGTTAATGATAGAAATATACGCCATTGGGTTTTAGTAACCTTGGAATGCCTGAATAACTTTGTATCTTACGTGTACAGAAAAAGACGTAACCTCGTAAGTTCTTAAGGTAACCTTCGTTTGCGTTGATCAAGCACGCGTAATGTGAGGAACACAGGATAAAGTACACAAAGACCGCTTGAAGGTTTTCGTGGGCTGCATTGCAATTAAGCTTTCACGGACTGATGTAGTGTAAGCCATTGTATTTTAATCATTAAAACAATTTCGAGATAGCATCTCCGGCCGTCTGATGATGAAGACGCAAAAATAACTAATTTTGAGGTAGGAAACGAGTGGGAGGATCTACCGGGGGAAAAATACACATGATGCAGGAAAAGCAATGATGACACTGTTGCTTCAATTTGAAAGGAACAGGTGGTTGGAAAATACAGCAACAGACCATCACATTATAAAGACGTATCGAATGTGAGACTGGCTTACTTTCCAATGCCGAGTCACAACGTTTTCCTGAAAACGTTGTCACAACAACGTTGAACGTTGAAAACTTTCATAGCTATAGAGCGATTTCAGTGCATGCCGAGGAGGCCCCTTCAAAATTGAAAAAGAAAACATATCCTTATCAACAGATAATTCAGCTATATGTCGGTCGATGCCAGGTATATCAGGTACCAACTATATCATGTATCCCCAACTGCATGCAGGTACCATCAGGTATCCCAACAATATCAGGCAATTATCGCAACTACGTCTTTCGATAATCAAGGGTTATCAATAAACAAACCAGATCTATGGTTTGGCATTTATAAACATGAACTGTGTTTGCCTATATACCTCGATTTGTCCGTCTGATACAGGTAAACCTGAAACATTTACTTAACTTAAAAGCCAGACGTTTTAAATAAAAGCAAAGTTTCATCAACACTTATTTCGATTTGAATCTTTTGTCGAAATAGTCATGAAAATCCAGGATTAGTAAAGGCACGAAGGAAACCTCGATTAGGCGTATATTCGTTTGATACTCTTGGATTTCAGATAAAAACCCATTCGTCGTCGATCGAAACCTTGGATTATAAAATAAGCTTTTAAGAACACAGGATCGTTCAGATTTCAATTCTGGCTTAGCAGTCAGTTGACATCATCTGACAATTATCGACCGATTGGCCTGGCTGTACATTTATTACACATTTAGCCTCCCACAGGATTGAAAACAGATCGTATTGTTTAAGTGATATCAAAGAGATTTATTTCAATTAAAGCAAATAAATGCATCCATCTATTCATTCCAATCAGGGAATTTTTTTTATATAGCTTGTTATGTTACTGGATCGCGCCTAAAATCGAGAGACCGCATAATTTTATCAGTCTGTTTACATAATCTCGCTGTTGATTAGTAGCTACGAAAGTAATACTCTTAGGTACAGAATGCTAGGTGAAAATACGTTGAATAATTTCAATACTGACCGAATTCTATTAAAAGGGAGCTTTGTTTTGCAATCGAGAAAGAAGCCAGTATATCAAGCAGCCAAGTAATACTAAACATTGATAGTTGGGCTTCTTAAGCTTAGAGCTCCGGAGTTATACCCTATTTGGCTTTAAATGATGTTGTCTAAGTCTTTCTCTGTGTGCCTTTTTTTCTTTTCATATTAGCGTTTCTTTTTGATTTTGAGACTTTTGACCATTCATATTTTGTTTCTCTTAACTTTTTTTTTGTTTTATTTTACTTGTCGTGTAATTATACTAATGGTGTTTAGCTATGTTCATGTTCCTTATTACACCCCACCGGAGGGAATAAACTAAGGCTGAAACCTCGGAGATGTACTTCCTGATGAGAAGTACTTAACTAAACAAAAAGAAACCCTAACGCTAGAGTCAAATAGTGATATAAAAAGTGAACTTTCCCATGTTATTACAAGTTTGATTGTTCCTATTCCAAACTTCTCACTGCACTGTAGTTTACCCTAAACTAAATTATGAACTAGAACTAACCCTAAGGCTAACCTCTAACAGTAGCAGCCTTAAGAATGGCCCTGCGACTAGAATTTTTAAGCCAAACAATAATTTAGCAGAACCATGCCTTTGATAAATGTATGGGAACATTAGTGCCAATAACAACAAATTTCCCCTACAAGGCCAAGGTTACTATTAAAAACAAGGCCTCCTGCATGTATCCGATGGAATTGTAATTTACCTATGTCGTAGACACGTGCATGTTTAGTAAGGAATGTTGGAATGTTAAAGGTATAAACATATCTGGCCACATAATCCCTACACGTGACAATTTGCTGCAATGGATATATTTGCAGGCTATTGCAGCTCAAATATGCCCTACGTTTTATTATCATCTGTGGATCAATTACGATCTATTTCAATCAAAATTGACTCCAGCTGGAAACAATGAATCTTTAATGACATCAAAGTAATGATCTTTTGTAACGGTTGATCACCAATCAACATGCGTCTTTTTTATGCCTATGGTATATATAAACACCAACAAGAGACCAATCTAAGCTGCCATCATCCTAGAAATTTCACAGGTACATAATCATTTGAAAAATTCGCGCTTCTAAGATTAATGTGCAGACGTTACCATAGGCCATGCCGTCACCGTTCAAGATAGTAGTTTGGAATACCTTACGTTCACGTTTTAAAATCGTCAAGGACAGCAAAGGTAATGAGTGATGATAATTCGTGAATGAAGGCAAACTTTTATACAAGCTGACTCAAGGACATAAATATGATAGCAAAGTCATTTAGGGGATCAGTTTCTCGTCAAATGCAGAACCCCACAGCCGTACACATAGCCCATAAACGCACATGGATTCACGTATTTAACAACCAAAGCAAATAGTGAATGTAGCTTATATTAGCACAGAAGTGTCAGTCGTTTCGAATCCTCCATTTGCATGCAGTACAAACCTCTCAGGTAAGGACCTGTACTGGCTGGTTCGTCCAAACAAATCCATACCCTTCATACGAAAACAGTGGCCATCATGAATATTTATACAAACACCGGCCAGCTGCATATTTGAAATACATCATGCATAAGCTAAGCACCGTACATGTACATTACTTTGCATTCAGAACTGGAGAGAGCATGTATATAGAGCATTTTGGGTTTGCGTTAGTCTTTCATAATAAGGTTAAGAGATACATGAACATATGACATGGACGCGAGCGGCTACGTCATGAGGCTCCGTGTTGTTGCCATGGCAACCCAAGACAGTACTGCTTTGTTCCTCACCTATCAAACAGCGTCGAACGACTTTTAAATGATTTTATTGTTCAGATTTTATTTTCTATCAGAACCAAAGGGAACCAATATACTGTCTATGTGGCTACGGATTGTTTGTGTCATGCCTATGTTTATCACACAGTCTCCTTGTATTCTAAATTTCAAAACTTACAAAAGAATAATTTGTGACATTATTCCACTAAATTTCGAGAAAGTTCGCCTCGAATTTCAAATATCAATTAACGAGGAAGGTGCATATGTACAACCAACCTTCACAGTAATCGATCATATCAAAGTGACAATGAATAACTGACAAATTGAGGAAATAAAAGACTTATTCAATTAAATTGTGCCTCCGGTATTCATGAAATATGTATGAAAGTTAAACAGAGTTTATGGACTACACTGGAAAATCGATTCTCGTCTACAATTTGCGTACCTGTGTGACACTTGATCTAGTAACCGCATATTAAAGTATAGCCAGTGCGAGAGGTTACATACACTTTTTTTACAAGGCTAGTTAAGAAAAAAAAAATCTTGTAAAGTTGGGATTCCCGAACTATGTATATCTACTCTTAAGTAACTGGCTGAAGACAAGTTAGAAGTTAGAAGACATCAGTGTTCGTCACTCGATATCTCAAATGCATTATGTTACATTAAATGGACTGTTCTGCCTTGATTAACCTTGTTCATACATTCAAATCACAATTTTGATTTAAAGAAAAAGAAGAAAGCGAGAGAAAAGTTTGGTTTGTGAATAACAGCATTTTTTTTTTTGTCGAAAACAAACCCGAGAAGAGGTAAACAAGAATCACGATACGTTAACAATGCTCGTGCTTGATAGACAAAGTACCATCACTGTTTTGTGTGAGATAGCAGACGACAAAACATTGTCGAACTACGTATTAAAGTTTCATTCATTCACCAGTGATCTTAGTCTGAAATTGATCGTGTGTAATCCGTAGGAAAATGCGCAGTCATGACCTGACAGAAATGGGCCAATAGGAGTTGATCATCCGTTCCCAGATTCATGTTTATGATATTGTTATATTGAAAGAGTATACATTTGATAATGAATTAATGTCTAATTTATAACATTTATCCGTACTTCCACTATTCATCAGAAAGGGCTAAACATCGATGGTATATACGTTCTAAATACCAATAGCATCATTTTATTAATCGATATGAAGTTAAGAAAATGTGACTCCCTTGACAGATTACGGTCACTTTTTTCATCATTAATACATAACGAAAATGGTTATGTATCCTAAACGAAAAAAGATAGAGCATCTTCAAGAGAGCACTTTTCAAATTTTCGAGAAGATTTTCTTGAAATGTTAAATACTTTCTTGCATATTATTAGAAGTATACTGTCTGATATTCATGTGACCAGAATGTGCATGGAGCAATCAATAACCTAGCCTATAAACTTCTGAAACCTTCCAAGGGATATCAAATTTCCAATCGTTTCCTATGTTCGGCCTTCGTCATGTTGGAACTCGGGTGAAATACATTCTTATGGTTTCCATATTGATATTAAAAAGCAATAACTTGGATGATTCGCCCAGTAAAATATTTAATTAATTCGACTATTGCAGTAGGATGTTAATGAAGGTTGTCCTCCTAAATAAAGAGAAACCTACCCAGTAACCCCAGGACAATAGTCAGGGGACCAGGGGCTCTCCTATAAACCCCCCCCGATCATATTTATGAGAAAGTTTATGAACACAACGTCACGTATCATGCCGGTGGACCCGTTCCTATATCTACCTCCACCCCCCACCCCCCCACCCCCACCCCCCGTAGGAATGTGAGTGCAGGCACGAGTAACTCAAACCACACTTAAAAACTGTGTGGTATGTTATATATCTAGCAAAATCTGTGAGAGAAATAATGTTTCCACCGAATTAAAATTCCTGCCTACACATTCAAGTGTTCAGATTTCAGAATTTCCATTTAAAATACCGTCGCTGAATTCTAACAATACTTTGAAGGTCTGTAGCAAGGCAATGGATTTTTGAGGAATGATTTCTCTATTGTGCTTGGAAACAATAAATGCGAATACATGAAAATTCGAAGTCGTTAGGGATTGGCTCTACTAGGTGATGGGGGGGGGGGACTTTTGCCTTATCCAAAGGTGAACGAAAAATGAAACAATACATGAATTTTATTAGCGAAAATTATGTATAGGAAAACTAGAATTAGAAGAAATTTAACTTTACAATTATACACTTTTGTTGGACCAAATGCTCCCTGTAGGCATTCCGTTATATGGAAATTATCCACACAAATAGGGGGGCACCCCCTCCACTAAAGCACCTGCCCCGTGTCACTGTAGCCCTACCTTTGTCCCCTCTCAAACGAAAGAGCTGGATCCGCCAGTGATTAGCTTTAAATAGTTCATAAATCTATCTGCATATAGTAACAATCTTCATTGCTGTTTATCAGTCCCCCAAATTTTCACCTTTTAATTCAACCGACACCTGTGATGCTTATGTGTATCATTCAGGGCCTGGTATTATCCTTAATTGGTAACGAACAGGAGGTCCTTGATAATGCCCTCCCTTTTCTTCCATCATTAATGCTCAGAATTAAATCAGTATGCATCACTGTCAAGTCTATAGGCCACACAATAGTGCAAAGTTGTGAGGTCCCTCTGTAACCTATACCGTCGGCCATGCGTGTTGTCATGTGACTTTTTTTAAATATACATCGCGTATACCGAGCATGTCAGATCAGAAAGGAGGGAACCTTGAGTACCATTCAAGCGACAAACAGCAACCTTCCGAGTAAAAAGTTCTGTCATGTTATTGCAGGGTTCGCGAAGTTAAAAATATCGACAGTGCCATTATTGAATTTTTTTGTCACGTTTACAAGGATTGGAGCAGGTGCAAGACGCAGAGTTTTAAGGTATAACGTGACGTGGGGTTCATTTAGTAAACCTTGGCTTGCACGGTTTCATCTTCAGTGGACGTTTGCAGTGACATTGAATGACACCGTGATATGGATGCACCGCTATGTAGCCTTGTGCTCTCAACGGATAATGATGACATCATCATTATTGGTTAATTACAAATCAAAATTTAGAGTAGTTATGTGCACGTGCAATATCACGATGTGTGACAGACCGGTGTGCTACCACATAGCCTATATTGCCATACACACTCACACACACATACGCACCTACGACTTTGTTTTTCATTCATTCCGAAGACCTCATCGTGCTTTCTATTGTTTTTTCCTCAACCCTAATCTTAACAATAGACTGTCTATTGTTAATCTTGACAGGACCGGAGAAATCTATTGAATTTTCTACAGAGGACCTAAAATCTATTGTTTCGGCCCTCGAACCCACCCGAAAACAAGGGCACCGAAACACAGACCAACAAACACACACACACACAATATATATATATATATATATATATATATATATATATATATATATATATATATATATATATATATATATATATATATATATATTGTGTGTGTGTGTGTGTCTCACGGTCCATCATGAACTCCTGATTTATATACTTTATATACACTGCATACCAAACAATCGTAATTTAATTTTCCGTTCGATCTCCTGCTACTACGAGAGTACAACGCGAACGACCTTTTCTTTTACAGATGAACCTTTTCCGAACATTTCTTTATTTATTGTTGTAGGACATAGAAGCGACTAGCTAAAATTGCAAGTCTTCCATCAAGTTCCGCTAGCAACATTTAAAACTGAGCAGTCTGCTTCATTTATTTATGCATTTGTCAAGTCTCCCTCTGCGACAAATAACTTGACGCTTAATTTCCATAAATCGCTCAAGTAGTGGCATGTGACTGCGGAGTTTCCATGGAAAACGCGATTTGATTGTGACGTCAGAACAAAGACAATGATGTCTTTGCAAGATGGTAGGCCAGCCGTTTTAGCAATTGAGTTTCACGGTAATTAAGAGCAAGGGACGCGTAGATGACATAAATGCATCGAACAAAAATTAAATATCATCGAAGAATAAAAAGAAACGAAACAAAAAATCGAAAACTTAAGTGTTATCAGAAATTTTCAATTTCGAGAAATAAATTTGACACACATTAGAGTTTGGTGGAAATATTTTTAAATGACCTACGATGTTTTTTTAATATACATTGCATGCTTTAATCAAGATAGGCTGTCTTTGACCTTATCGCAAAATCCACGAACCATTATGCACTTCGCATAGCCTTCATTTGAGTTACTTTCGATATTTTTTTCAGCCGGGTAGTTTTGTGCAATTCTTATCACGTTTTCCAGTTGCAAATCTCCTCCTGAAGAAGGCTTAAATTGAATTGGAGAAAACTTTTACACTAAAGTCGTTGTCAGCTCGACTTTGTAAAATATTTCCACTTGTCATTGTCGTTGTATTGAGTGTCTGCTCATGAATGTAGACCCCCATAACATTCATTTTAATTCTTGTGTCGCCTGTAACAAAGTACTTCCTTCACCAGTTTTATGTAGATTGAGATGTTATCAGTATTCTCCGCCAGTCTTTCGTGTCACTATATATTCCAGACTTTAATTTCATTAGTTTTTCGTCTGTTTTTCATTTGGAATGCAATCGAGACTCAACGGAAAACTGGGTTAATGTTGCCACTATCATTTCAACGATCAAATTTAAACTGAATTCAAAAAAAAAAAAAGTATAAGAGAAAAAAATAGCAGACCTATTTTCCGTTTTCTTAAAAACTCTTCCATAGCAGAGACTAAATAAGTGCCATGCAGGGTTCCAGTTATGCCGTGCCTTAGTTCTTTAAATGAAACGATTTCTACAACATCTGCATCCATTTAAAATGTGAAACCTTTGAGCGGAATTCAATGGTGAGTGAATTCATCATCAACTGAGTCAGCGAAAAAAGACACTTTAACGAGACAATTAGTTTTCGCTTTGGGTTTCAGATTATTTTGAGGTAACTCTCCTACTTGCAGCTAACTATCAGTAACCACGTATATATATACGTTCCTAGATATATTTTATTTGAAGTGACATTCATGATCCTAACATAGGTTATGGTTCGAAAGACAAACCGGTCAGTGGGCAGAGCTCCCATCGATGAGACCGGTGGCCAAAATTCGCTGTCGTATTCATGGGTAAATAAAACAGGAGGATGTATCCAACAATGTTAAATCAACGTCGAACGTGACGTTTGGATTAAGATTCAGATTTTCATATTCCACTTTCTTCAACATTCCTTTAAGCCATTTTTTTTTTTCAGAAACAACGTCGACGAGTGGTCAACACATTAAACAGTAATATTATGCATGCCAGGCTTTTCCAAAGTTCGTCTATGTTTACAAGGTCAGAAAGCAAAGACCAGTAAACGAAATGTACCCCAAATAACAAAATACAATTTTTGACAGATATGTTGATGGTATCGAAGGACCTTGCATCACATTCTTAAGAACAATAGTGACAATCCTGCAGGTAAACCAGTTTGAACGAGGAACCGCAGAAGTATTTAAAGATTCTTGTTACGGATAACAATCACATTTGTAGAGGGCGACACACTACTTTCTTGAAATAGTTAAAGGGGAAATCAGGGTTTGACTGGGAAAATTCAGCTTTAGATGATTTTTTTCCTAAACTGATTGTTCACCGAAATATAGAGACGTTGGGGAGGTATTTGAAGGAAGAAGAAACTGTAATTATTGCGTTAATTGCTGTTGAATGAGAACTCTTAATATTTGTCGGGTACAAAAAATAAACGTTCATTTGCAAGACAAGACAGCCTCCTCTATACGATGACCAAATTTGCGAATTTGACTCGTTTCTCGAAATTGTCCACATGTTTTGACATAATCTTGATCATATTTGTTAGTCATAACTCATCGTACTATACAGGTAGGGAATTGCAGTGAAATAAATTGTGAAAATAAACCCTGATTTCCCCTTTAATTCAAGCGATGCCACCATTGAAATTGTGAATCAATTACCGTGTCCATCGATATGCTCGGAAGACCCATCTTATCTAAATACTTTAAAAAAAAGGCGCATTTCTGAACTTGATCTACTTGGCATATACGCCAAACAGATCCCTTCGGCCAAACATACCTTTGCAAGCGAAAATGTTAACATCAGACTGATTGTTTGGACATGCTATTGGAGAAGTAATTCAGCTGGTTCTATATCAAAAAGTTGCATTTTGTATTTATGGTACATCCATCGCCTCATCAGTTCTTAAATATTCTAATTAGAAACAACAGTTAATGTTAAAACATATACGCCTTAGTAAATGACTTTGAATAAACCCCCTGTAGAAGAAATTCCAACAATATACGTGCAGCTTCCCTAAAGGCACGTTAAAAGGTTGTTTACATATATAAGGAAGAGAAATTCACAATGTTGTCAATAATTGGAAGAGAAACATCCCTAGGGAAATCTAAATTGTATCTGAATGGCATATTAGACACACTTTAGTTACGTTATGTCGCTCAGCGTGGGTGAAAATCGTTATTTCGGTTGTCTGACGCCTCATAGGTCGGAAATGTGTGAGGGGAAACAGAGCAACATATTTTCAATAATTTGAGAGACCTTCTTCATTACTTCATCAATTCCGTTGTGTATCGTTAAATGTTGTCGAAAAACTTATTCAAAGGTATAGTTATGAAGTTAAAAGTTGATAAACATTGCACACGACAAAACTAATAAATTTGCTTTCTGGAACTTAAAAATAGCTCAAACAAAATTGGCAGTAACACTAGCGATATATCAGAACAATTAGATTAAAACAGAGGAAATACATACATACATACATACATACATACATACATACATACATACATACATACATACATACATACATACATACATACATACATTCCTAAAGTAACATGTCTTATCAGACTCGGAAGCTTAATAATGTTTTTGGTACTTCAATAAATCCCAGTTCCCATCATTATATAGCATTCCAACTTGGCAATTGCACATCACCATTAAAATAGGTACCCAGATTCATTAACTTGTTTACATGGCCTCATTGATATAGTCAAGTGAGACCTTATACTCGTCGATTTGTTTAAGTGCGTTGGGATGCAGGTGTGTGTGTGTGTGTGTGTGTGTGTGTATTTTGTCTTAGTTAAAGGTGCATAATATATGAAAAATAACTTTTGGTTGCATTAGTTTGACATGGACATGCTTGCTACAGAGAACGGCTAACATCCCTGATAATAGTATGATATGATGCTGATTTGAGAACTTCACCACTTGTTACGTAAACTATGTTGTCAAAACGAATTAAATCATGAGTATATTTTAGTGACATTGTCGCATCACTAAATCTTCTCACAGATGAATAACAAGAGTTGTGAGTCTCATGTATTGGTATTTCGCCATTCAAAACTGTGACTCACAAACAGCCTGACTGCTCTTTGTCATTGCTATCGTATGCTTAGTAGTTACGCCAACTTACAGTGACAACTTGAAACTGTTGAAGACTACCGGAATGCGAACTCGTCCATTCCCTACTACACCTGGAGACTCGATGTAAACAAAATGATGAGTCTTGTGTTCCCTAAAGGACATTTGTCTTACCGTCAGCACATTTGTGGGCAATCTTTGTATAGTTGCACTTTTCAGTGGACGTAGTTCTTAAAAAGTTTGGTCTACGTCAGTCACTTGCCAACACAGATAAATATCGCGGAACTGGTCACAAATGCATAGTATATAATACGGTAGGTCATGCCAGCCTATAGTTACTCGCAATCATTCGGCTTGTCCAGTCCGCTTAGAATATCAGTCATCACGTGCATGTTGTCACAACAACCGATTTAAAATTGTCGACGGAAAATTGGTAATAGTAAATTGACTTACTTTAATGAAGACTCCCCTCCGACTCTTTTCGTATATACCTCGTTTTATTGCATTAAAGTATAGACCTACTCCACCCGTCAATAATAGCTGAAAGATTGAAGAATAAGGGAGAAATGGATGAAATTAAATATACCAGAGTAATTGCAATTGTCATAATCACAAAATTAATTCAACATATTCTGAAGCATACTTCACACATGATTACATTCAACAAACTGCATACTACTTCGAAACACAATTGGTGTTCAAAAGCAAAAACGTTATTGGCACAGATGTTCCTGTACATTTACCACAGGAGCCGGTTCTGCTAAACTTATTATTAGGCTTAAAACTGCGGTTATGGGGTCAGTCCCAAGGCTGTTAGTGTAAGGGTTTAGGGATTAGGATTAGGTTAGTGGTTAACGTTAACGGTTAGGTTAGCGGTAAGGTTAGGGTCAACGACCACACAGTAGGATGTAGAAGCACCGGATGCACTTTACAAGTCTGTCATGCCAATGACGCCCATGCACCAAACAAAATTGCTCATACCATTAGTGAGTAATGATAATCTACACAACATTGTACATGGAGTGCACCGAAAGTACTTCATGACTCCAGTTGTGTGTGGGTGAGTTTAAAAGTGAGCTACGTGACCATCACAGACTGCATGATATCACAAGGGAGTTGTTACAGCTACATCATTTCGTCGTAAGTCTTTTCCACGTGAGGTCACTTCAACTAAAATTAACGTAAAGGGAAATAAATCGTTGGTTTAACATAAAACAATCATATTTTTTTTTCTGTGCTTTTATTTTCTGTTTTTTCTGTATCTTTCTCTGTTGATTTGGACCACGTCAAATTATGCCAGGACACCGTGACGGAGAGATTCTTAGCTGAATATTTTACATACAATGATGTAACTGCTCACCGTCAAGGTTATGTACCTGGCAAACCCTCTGAGTGGACCCCCCCCCCTTAGCTGGACGGAACCCAAGAAAGAGGCATTCGTAACACAAGAAAGGGGTAATCTAGACCATTTTATTCAGTCTACAAACCGGCCCAGTCCATGACAACCTGGCAACTTATCACCCGAGCGTAACACCCACCGAGACCTGAGTAACAACAGTAAAAGTCGTTTAGGGATGCTATGACATACACCTTTCTACTTAGATAACTGTACGACAAGGGTAGGCACACTTAACGAACTTGTTTGCTTTTTATTAAATCTCTGTTAAGTTTTCAAACAACATTTTCCCCTTTTTCGATGATGATATTTACTGCATACTGAGCTAATGATAACAATCTAGCCAAAACACTTTCACCAGTTGGGAGAAAAATTTCCGAATAAAGTCTTCTGACGACGCTCTGTCAATATTTTCACAATAGACGTTTCTGCGGTACAGCAAATATGATCACTTAGTACATAAATCTGAAATGTATTCGACCTCTACATGCATCGACAACTTCTTCCCTTATTCCTGTGTTCAAGCATAAATTTAGAAACCTGTTTCTTCTAATCAAACTGGCTAATTGTTATGCATACTCGTTTGAAACAAAATCTCACAGTTGACGTTTTCAGGCAATTTCAACTGACGTCTATTACACAGGAGAATATTATATATATTGTAGAATATAATAATGCTATGATTTCGGATAGCCTCGTGTGAATCTTTATCTCTTTACGCACGCGCAGGATGCTGGGCAGACACGAGGCATTTAAATAACTTGATACTGTGTATAAACCGTGAAATCCAATTACCGTAGAAATCAATTCCTGACAGTTTGTCCGCTTAGATCAAATCCCGTCCGTCCACTTTTTTCCTCTCATATCCTAACTTCAAACAGTAAACCGTGACAATCACAGCAGAGTTATTTATTCGCTATTTTACTGGAAGGAGTTCTAAGTTACTGAATCATAGTTTCCTTATATTTCTTGTACATTTGCTATCACGTACAGTAGAAAGAACGTGACGATTCAAGTTAGATTGCAGAGAAAGACAAACTTGTTGCTGAGAAATGGAAAGATGCCAATACAAACATTGACAATGAGGGAAATTTATCATGTATAAAACCTTTAAAAACACTGGATATATAAAGTTTTCAATACCGACCAACTCAATAAATAAAAACTCCTGTTTTTTGTCGTCTTTGGGGGTGTGGGGGGGTAGGTAGCCAGTGAAGAAAACTGATATTTCATAAAAGTTAGGACTATGTTCCTCTCTTTATTGGTGAAAAACATATCTCAAAATGAATGTTTCATTTTAAGTGATGATTTTTTTTAGGGAATATTTATTTAAAAATGTTACATTGCATTATGGGAAATTTGTGATGTCATCCAGGCATAACCACGTGACCATTCTTTGTATATTTTTATAATCTTGACTGTCGTTACAGAACCATTATATGATAGCTTATAAGCGATGTGACCTTAATTCCCACAACATTAAACGTAATTCTACAATAGACCCCAAAAGTACATTTTCACTGCATGTCAAATTCCAATGTTAAGTGAGGGCTGCAATTTTAAAGACAAACAGATTTGAATATTTCCTCCAATAATTTGCCACCGTTGCGTGGCATTTATGTCATCTTGAAGCAACTGGAAAATCTTTCTTCTCCACAGATATTAAGTTTATCATCAAACAGAAATATCTTGGGTTGGGAACAAGATATTGGCTTGGGGTTTGAAACGTCTTCATTGAATACTTATTCCCTTCCTTTTGAGAATCCTTTCACTTATCAGTGAAATATTCCTTTAATAGGATCTAATAATACCAGGATCATGTAAAGAAGTAATGAGTGGAAATTTCACAAAGCGAGACACAACTGCCCTCACGTTTTAGGAGAAGAGATTAACCACATCTCCAGTGTTTTTTCTGAAAGAATAACTGCAGGTCATCGCTTGTCTATTGATATTTTGTCAAGTTATTTTTGTTTTAATTTATTATGTTTACCCTAACTAATGAACGAGATGGAACCCCTCTGTAAACTAATAATAATTATCAGACTTTTGTTTATAGTTTCTGCTCTTGTCCATTTCAGTTTAGTAATCGTGCAATTTAATTTATTTGTTTTTCTTTCGAGTAGCTGGCAGTCTAGAATCAGGCCGGGGGGGGGGGGGTTCACACATCGACTGGACAACAAATGTACTATGTGACAAAAAACGTATACCTTTTTGAAGAATTCAAGTAAGCAGAGTTTTCGGAGTTACTTAATCAGCACTATCAAGTATATCACAGGTCAATGAGGAAATGTAATTAAAAGTAAATGCTGTGTGGAACATTCGATTTGGAGAACATTGAAGTATTTATCGTTGAGTCGAGTGCATTAGTCTATATCTGAAAAAAAAAAAATGAAGACAAACGGCACAAAACCATATAAGTAGTTAGGAAAGCAATATTTGACACTGCCACTGTGGCTCAAAAAAAAGGCACCATAGAACTTTGTCTATATTTACTCTTTGTGTCATACTGTCTGCCACCGAAGTTTCCTCTAATTCAAATACCATCGGGACTAACCCTTATCTACTTATTGTTTGCCGTAATACGACGTTATCACCGGGAGTTACACCCATATCTACAAATTACCGCATGTGAAACAAACCATAATGGCTCAGTCGTGACTGGCAATAAGTGGCGGTGTGCGAAATCTTTATCCCCGTAACCCAAGAAGATGTCGTTAACCCCCTTTAATCATGTTAAAATCGATTGTTGTCATTAGCTGATGTTCTCGAACGTAACGAAGCAAGGGCAACCGACGGTCTAATTCACCAAGGGATTGAGGGAAAAATCTTCTGTGTACCAGAGGGTGAAGAGAGCTAACAGTTGAAGCAATGATTTGACCTAGTGCCCCCCATACACTGATTATACAGTTGTATGTAACGCTACACGATACGATGTTCATTTAATTGGTCTTCAGTAGACGTATCGATCTGAGTGAGCAACTCTGTACGTAAGCAAGACTATTAATAAATGCGACCCTCTGTTACGTCCGTATGCCATACTACATATACTGTAGACACACACACACACACGCACACACACACACACACACATATATATATATAACGGTATAAACCATCATATAACAACCATCATATAATAACCATCATATAATAACCATCATGTAATAACCATCATGTAATAACCATCATTAATCACCATCATACAAGCACATGTAGCCCTAAGGTTATCCCACGCTATCCACGTTATATCCACGTTATCCCAGCTCACATGTAGGGTAAATTTGTAAATTTTCATAGTACCAGAATTGATCAACGGTATAAAGGAATCTATCACTGTACTATACACTGCAATCATACATGTCTATCCACTTCACAGACAAACCCGAACCTATAGGGGTTTGCACAGAGTCTTCCAAATTTATTTTGTATTATCAAAGACTGTTGTTTCGGATATGAGACACGTTGATATACAATTTTAATATTTCAACCGAATAAGAAAATAAAACGCTTCCAATGCAGTCATGTCAACGATATGCAGCAGTTCAGGTAACCTACCTGCAAATATTTCACAACCGGAATATACCGTGAGGTTAAATTTTATTGAGGAAGAAAATCTTCAATAACATTTAATGGAATGCGATGGCAGACGATTCTTTTTTTGTGTTCATAGTAAGTCTAAGGATAAAGTGATATGTAAAGGCCCGTTTTAAGTGGTATGTCTTAACACAGTAGTTACAAGTTACCACCGCTGGAATGAGACTGCATATATGCATTTCATACTGACTGGTGTAAATTCAGTTTTTTGTGATGATTTCAACTCCATATTTTTTCATCTACTGTTTTTATGAATAACAAATGACGTCAAAGTGATGATTTTGACAGTCATGCGCTGATGACTTCTGAAACCGAGTGATGCCTTATAGGTTACATTGTTTGTATTGACAGCTATGAACTTGCCTGCAGTCTAGATTCACAAGTTACATTCACACATATGTACACGGCATCATGATTGCACCCCTCATCTAAGCGTTTGGGTCCGTTTGAAAGTAAATGGCCCAATAGTGACCTTTGTATCGAAGTATAAATTTGAATGTTTACATGTCAAAGTTACGACATTAATCCGATTATAGTATATCCATACCCACTTTCAGCATGTACAGTCTGCTAGACTCAGCACTCTCCGCGTCGACCCCATCTCTAGGGTTAAACATATATGACACAAATTTAAAGTCTTCTTAAAGAAAATTTCAATTTTTCTTCATCGTCACCCTAGAAAATTAACATGGGTGATGATAAATGATAGAAAGCATGAAGCATGATCCATCTAACCGCCACGGTAATCAAATAAACAGTGTTAAGATATACACTAGAGATGTTACTTCTACAAAACAAAAGCATCTGTAATTAATCTGGCAGAGATTAATTAAAGTGTATTCGCCTTTCACTGAATTCCCGAAGCTAATTTAGTGGTTGTAGTATTAGCTGAAGCAACAATTGTGAGGCCTTTTAAGGATAATAGGTCTATGTACAAAGTCGTCCAGCAATCCATACGTAATATATTTTTTTAATAGCAAATTAATTTGCACAAAACAGTTCGAGAACTCGATGGTGGCAACAACCATCATTACGGGGCTAATTCACACTGAATAGGACGTATAATAAAAGAGGGGAAAGTAGACTTACCACTATTCCGGCCCAATATGGTGCATCGCGATCCCCCACTGAAGGCGACATCAGTAGCATCGTCACTGCCGCGACAACGACCGTAATTCCTGCCAAGATTTGAAGCGTCACCAGGCACATCGGAAGTGAACAACAATCCAACATATATTTTTGATTCCGTATTCCACTGTCTGTCGGCTTGGGATCCGACACAGGGAAATGGATTTGTGTAGAGACGTTATCTCCTTGTTCGGATAATTCTTTGAGGGGGGTAGAGACGCTCTGGTCTGGATGAAAGTACCGCAGCTCCGGTAGGCTCGAACTCCTAGAACTCCGAGATGTCCGTGGGAATGACAAAGCAGGCCCGGTGGACCGCGAGCTATTCGATCCTTCATACTCGGGCATACCGGGTTCCAAAAAACAAAAATGAAAAAAAAATAAAATAAAAACTCCGAAAAAAAAAAAATACAGGAATCAAAACTTTGTGGCAAATTGAATTATTTCTTTAAAATTTCACCAGCGATGCTTCTAAAATCAGATATAAATCGAACTTGATATGCGGTTTCCCAATCGTTAACAGCATCGTTCTGATGAACACCTTCATTCTTAAATCCACGGAAGTACATTAATCTTCTCCTAGAGATGTTTCCTTTCGTTTAGATATCATCAACCGTACTCCATTTTATGTTTCACCATGGTGAATTTGTAGAGCCGCTCAACAACGAAACACAGATCTGGTAAGAAACGCTTTTCCCCCCCAAAAAACAACAACAACGAAGCATTAAGGATGGAATTAAAAATTGGTTGGATTGTTATTACTCTGATTATTTTCCTTCTATGTCAGAGCAGCGAGACATCGGGTGCAATCCATGCCGGTTGTATGTGTACCGCCGCATTTAATAGAAAAGGGGGAATTATTCAAGCCCGAAGCTGAGTTAATTATCGCAGGCTTGTCTTTTTCGCTCAGAACAAATAGTAAGTGGTAATATCCCGGCGGACTTGAAGTGGCGGCAGAGCCATTTTTACTCCTAATGACATGTCCGTACGATCCTAAATCAAATCTTCCGTAGTATCAGAGAGAAACTGACCACTGCATGATGTGCCTATGAAACTGTGTAAATACAAGCCGACCGTCCGTGATTACTCGAGTCTACGTAACCATAGAGATCGCAACAATTCTTATTGACGAAAAAGTCTCCCACATTTTTAGATCGCTTCCATTTTTTTCATTTCTTTTCCTTTTTGCTTTCGTTCCTTTTTTTTTCTCTCTTCCGTCAAGTCCTCGAGCGAGCAAACGGTACTCCTCCCTCCCACGAGGATGATGTCTCAAATGGTTTATTTTTTACGAGGTTTGCAGTCAACGTTTGTCCCACTTAATGCAAACTCCTCCTCCTTCTTCCTCGGTCTGGTTCACTTTCTTTACGCCCAACTGTGCATTAAACGAAGAATCTGTGGGACTGAAGATGAAGAAGACAGGAGAATGCTTTCAGTAGTTAATACAGAAACATCATCAGGAACAAGGGTGGCAAGGAATTCATCTTCGCCGGTGTTTATTCATGTAACGTGTGTTCTTTATACACATTAACATACCTCCAAACCATTACGATATGTTAAAAATTACGAGGAAAAAATAATGATAATAACAATAATAGTGTTATTATTAATAACAATGGTGATGATAATAATAAACAATACCATGCAATTTAAACAGTGATTCAAATTTTATTCATTCACTAATTAGCAATTCGAACAGTTTCGATTGCTATTATTATTATAATTATTATACCACTATTATCGTTGTTATTATTACTATTATTATTATCATGCATTGTTATTATCACTATTATTAATATTACTTTTATTCATATTATTACAACTGCTGCTACTAATGTTACTAATTTTTTTGGTATGTAATTTTGATTCGTTGTGGATGTTGGCTATTAATGCCACAAAATGACGATGTTGACAGATAATTTTAATAGCAATGGCGTTTGAAGCATTTCAGTGGTTTTCAATAAACCTTATGTATCGTATCCGGCCCTGCTGTGTCTCTTTTGTTTTCCTTGAAATGAGTTAATAATCGGTATAAACCCTGGGAAACAAAACGGAAACCAGAAAAAAAACTATTCAAAGGCATGAGCAGTTTCCAAGACACCCTTATATGATTTATTGTGACGCTGGTAAAGGAGATATATCGAAATATGTATTTAAAAATAAAATAAATATGGGTCATGTGTTGTGTCATCTTTTAGTAATACTAGTATCTCGCTGCTTGTACACACGGCAAGTACGGACTTGGACCACGTGATTATTTGTTTACGGGACATTGCTTTGCTTGCCATTATTAGAGGGTTTGATGTTGAAACTGAATAACAAATACTTTTCTAGTAAAAACGTCATTAATCGTCTTCCATAAAGTTGAAGGCTGTGGCTCCAGATGGTAAAAAATAATAATGCATGTAAATATCGGTAGCTTCAAGAAGAGGAAGCCATGCAATGGTTATTTAAAAACGTTACCTTTTGTACACTGCTTTTTCCCCCCTCTTCGCAAATGACAACCCACCAATTATCTAAGTTCTTGTTTTCATCAAACTCTATGTTTCCAAACCAATGACCGTGACTTGGAAGATGACTAAATGGGGACGTACTTCTAGATAGATTCTAGCCGACATGAGAACATTACTAAAGAGGGAATTTTCAAATTCAAATATCGTCATAAAAAATTTTACGGAATGATGATTCATCACCTTTTCTAAAATCTCACACAGATACTCCAAGCCCGTTGATGTAAGTAAAATGTTAGCTTAATGTGCTTGTGAATGCTCCCAGTCCAAGAGGACAACCCCCCCTAATTTTAATCCAAGTGTGGAGGAGAAGGATGAAGGTATGAATCCGGGGTTGACCTCGGGGGAGGAATGGAATTTTCCAATGAGGAAAATCGTCGGAGGTATACCAAAGGTTGTTCAGATGACACTTTGGTTGCACTGTTAGAAATGTAAATTGTAAAATACAAATTTACCGAAAATAAAATAAAGAAATACAAAAGCCAAGACAGAAATGTTTCAGTAATTACCGGTAGTATCCAGACAATTTCTGTAACTATTATTTATTTCTTTGTTTTATTATCTGTAAATTTACAGACATTTGTTGCAGTGTGCAAAGTTCAGCTCAATTGTAGGAGAAGGATCCATTAGCAGCGAAATTAGCGTTTTCCTCCACTCTTGACAATGAAATAACACGTAGTTTTTAGTACTGTAATTCACAGTTCGGCAAATGATTATGATATATTGTAGAGTGTACAAAAACGTAAGGCCTTAAGGTCTTACTTTCTACCATCACACAAACAACACTGTTTCTTCCTTACCTCTTTCCATTTAAAACGCCTTTTACTTAATCAATCGACACATTTTTGTGTCTCTGATTTCTCCATGAATAGCTTGTTTCAGCTGTTGGCATAACATATGGTATGGCAAAATTCTTCTCTACTTATGCGTATTACACAGTACATGATTTGAATGCTTTCACTCACGTAATGCCCTTAATATGAGACAGTCACATATCACTCCCTGCAACCAGGCATACTGGCATACACAGTTACTCCTTTAGGCCTGATTTAGCATTTTGGTCAATAGTTAGTTCAATAAATAGCACAGACCGTACTTGACTTTATTAGATTACCATTACCAGCAGACAAGTTTAACCCACCAACGAAGTTCTCTGAACTATTTCCAATAAATTAGTGGGTCACTTCACTCTAAGAAAATGCTACCAATTCAAGTCTTTCTATTAAAGCAGGAAACTTGATTTTTCGTACGAGCCTACTTCTTTGTCATACTTTGACAGTGCCCTCTTTGCTCTAGCTTAGGCTAGCTTAGGCTGTTCATAGCCTAACGCATAGCTCAAAACACAAACTTCGTGCTGGAAAGTGACATTGCCAGTAGTTACTGTAGAGTTTTTCTACTGTCTTTACAACACAATAAATAAGGCCTCTGATTGCACTCATGTTACATTTACATGTGTTTATGCCTCCAAAATTCGAGGCTTGTCGCTACAGACGAGTTTTTCTTTTAATAATAACATACTTTGAATCCCAGGCATAGTAGAGTAACGAGTAGCAAAGGAATAATAAATTATTTTGCATCTACTGTTTTAATCCTCAAGACGTGTTACACATTACGTGGTGGATGCAGCGATCTATATAAACAAGAGAATAAACGATGGAAAACAAATTATACCCCATGCGGAAATTGTAGTGATTAAGATGAACACGTAGGCCAATAGGCTTATGTATAGTTTATGGCGCGTGTAACCAATCGCATTCGGCTTAAAACTAAAGCAAGATATTGTAAACAGGGAAATGTTTAAAGAAGCCATTGAACCGTGAAGGTAGCGGGAGAAACGACAGTGTTTGCCGTCTCATCAGCTATATGCTCTGGTTCCTGTCTGATTAATGCCCCGTACATCAAAAGAGCTGCTATAACTTTGAAATCATATAACTGCACGTTGTATATGCATTAGACTTTTTCTTATATCAAAAGACAAACACAGCTGTTGGCTAATGATGCATTTAGGCTCGAGAAAAGAGTTGGATACCATAAATCAATATACCTGCACTTTTCGGTTAAACGTCAAAGATTGAAGTTTCGACTTTTGAACTGTGTACGTATGCGATGTACACCCTTTTTTTAGGGTGAGGACAGCTGCGAAAGATATCTTTGCAAGCTATTCCGTGGATCATTTCTAATGTCCAAGAACACCCTCTAATGCACACGTACCTGCAGTATAAACAGAATTCTTGGTTATGTTCCACTGCTAAATAAAATACATGTCCCGATAATTCTCCAACTATAAACCTCACGAGAACATAACTTAGGAAATGGAGCGCGGATTTTTCAAGTAAAGTTATATTTTGACTACTAAAAATATTCTTCACGAATGACAGAAAAAAAAATAGAATGGTGACAGTTTTAGTATCCTCAGAGCGATGTATGCTTACATATAGATGCCAGAGTAGTCTGTCCACCCATCTCCTCCCACCCCCTTTCATCATCTCCATCTTTCTACACGCTGGTGTATTTTCTTTGAATGACATTAAAGATTTTTTACCATGCGGAAAAGTACACAATCATTCCCAGGTGACATTTTCGATTTTTTGCGACTTTTCAAGGAAACACATCGTTAACATTTAGGTGACGTAATAAAACTGACAGCTTCTCTGTGACGTTAATGTAGCTCTAATGTAGTTGGCTGTCGTTTCATTTGCAGTAATTTGAGTGTATGATTACAGGCTAGGAATTCATCAGCTTTCTTTTTCTTAATAGCTCACACCGTAAACTGTCTGTGGGTTTTTGCTTTTGTTTTTTCATTTTTTTCTGTTTGTTTGAGAAGCAATTTGGTGCCGACGCGGAACTGCGACACAGCCTGAGTACCTATGCACTTTATACAATCCTGGTGGATGTTTATGTCACATGTGCATCCATGTGTAAAATCCATTACCGTTTCAGATAACATGTTTTGTTAAAATTCGATTCCAATGGGCTTATAGCAGTGTAGACCGAGACATTTAAATTAGAAATGGTAAAGATCTCGGTTGTAGCATCGGTGGGGATGGGGAGGGGAGGGGGGGGGTTGAACGTCCCTTCCGGGACTAGTCAATCCCGCACTCCATTCGTGATCAGTGTGACACCTTACTTGCGTCGGGCACTAAGTTCACAAAATGTAGTAAATATGATGCGAGAAGTCTCGACCTTCTGAGTTTTAGAGAATATTTTGCGGGTACTTTCCCATTAGAGTGTTTACAAGACATGTAGATCGTTTCGGGAGCGTTATTGACTGGACCTCTGCAGGGGGAGGGGGGATTATCCCTACTAGGGATGTTCTCTGCCCCAACACCTTGACTCAAGCAAAATATGAATTATTATCATTTGACAAGACGTTGTCGACTTAAAAATGTCACCGACATCACACCGAAGCGTGACACGGACGTGACATCTTAGTTGAAAACAATAATAAGAAGACCCCCCCAGTCGCCAGTAATATCTCTTTTCTATAATATTCCTGATAATATTTAAAAAAATCAATTGCGCAGTCAAAGTATTCCAAGCTCCAGATATTTTCAGCATCCAAAATAAAGCACACAACATAATGTAATTGTTATGAAGAATTTCGTCTCATAAGTTTGGTTTCTAAAGGTACCCGCACACAAGTGGTCGTGAATAGAAGCTAAAAATGAAAAAAAAAGTATAACAGGAAAGAAAAAATAATTAAGCTTAATATAGTCCTTATGTATTAAAACGTTGTTTTGGCAAGAACGAAACACATTCTCCATGATGAATTCCATTTATAGTTTTATCGAAGAGGGCGTCCTTTGTAAGGGTATTTCACTTCATTAATGTGGTTTTCTTTTTTACATATTTTTTCATGAGGCAGACCGTGAACTCAGACACAGTTTCCATTTCCAATACTATTAATATTGCAACTTTTATTCTCGTATTCTGGCAACATCGCGACATTCAGTAAAATACCATCCCTAGAATTTTACTGAAACGGCTAGAAATTTTAATGATGTAAACATTTCGTGCGTTAAAAGTTACGATGAAAATTAAATTTAGAATGATATGTTTGCCCCTTCGATTGCTCGCTAAACTCATATTACATATTGGAAAGAAATAAATTATTAATGCCAACAAACAATCAGAGTTTTTTATAACTCTTTTCCAAAGATTGAGGAGAATGTCAAACAAGTTTAATAAAGTACTTCAAAATTATACTTTATTGGATATTCACGTTGTATTCTCAAAGTTTTAAATTCACATGATCGTCAGAGAATAGGTTTTGATTACGTAACATCTCACCGCTCATCCTGCGATAGATTCGCTAAGCATTACCGTATCATCGAATATTGATTATAAGCATGAAGCTGAATGTTATGGATCAGATCTAAAGAGCTCTGTCTTTTCTTGTTGAAAACTAAGTTTACCACAACTGCTGTTTGATTTGACTGTTTATCGTTTACGTAAATCATGGAGAACATTTCTATAAAACTTTCGCAATGTGCTATATTAAAATTAATCAAATTTGAAAACAACATGTATTGAATCTGTTCATTACTTTTAGACACCTGTACATATAATTACTGCATTTGTTTAACTGCTCTGTTTTTATCATCACATATTACTACACTTAAATCTGATATTATGTATAGCTTCTGATGTGTGCTTCTTCTAAGTTCGTAACAAACTTCCACTTAAAACTTGTAAATCCGATGCCGCAGCTTTTATGCAAACACATTTACTCTAAATTGTTGAGCCACTATTTAAGGGGCAATGGGAGGGTGCGTTTTTCTGATGAAAAATCCCTAAATATATCTCTAAAGATACCCGTACACGAAACAATTTGTGATAATACAATGGAAAAATGTAGCTATGTCTTTATCAACATTGCAAAGATACAATATGAAGAAGACATGAAATTATAACCACTCTTGATTCACTTTCTGCGATTATCGGCTTCATTGAAAAGTTGTGATCATCTTTTTGTTTTAAATGAAGACTAACCAATCAAAGGTTACCAAACAAGAAACCATGCCCGTAAACAAAAACGTAGAATATAAAACTAAGTCAAAGGAAGAGATGTAATTGAACATTTATCATGACTACGATCTGACGGCAAACCGCTGCCGTCGTATTTTGGAAACTTGTGTAGACCCAATTCATTTCTGCTAACTATGTGGGACATTCCATCCCATTGCTTATTAAAGTATACATGTCAGATGTTCATGTACATCATTAAGTCGTCATCAGAGAATGAACTGATGAGTTAACTCAATGCATGCAAGGAATGGGACGATGTTCAATATCAAATGATGAGTCAAAGAAGAAGAAGCTTGGACTATATTGAAGGTACTCGGAAATAAATACAAACCTTGAGATAACGAGAACAGGTGAGATTCAATGTCTACCTCCATTCCTATATGAAGTTGACTGATGTAGGCCTAAAGGCTATTCCTAATGAAAGTTTAATTACATCTGGAAAAACACTGGTGTCTTTGAAGACTATATCGCCGGTGGAAATATTGTATTTGACAGTGGAAATACGCTTTCACATACATTATTTCGAATTTTACCTCTGCAGAGATTTTATTGTTATTTTTAATTTGTTTCATTGCTATGAACTCTTGGCCCTAGTTCATGTGTTGGCTTTACAGTGGTCTACCGAACTGGATAAGCTTCTTATATATGAAAAAAGATCTTTCATGTACACAACGTTGTTGTACAGGATAGCTTTAGTCAAGATTGTAACTGACCATGACACGTTCAGAGGGTACTTCCTTTAGATATTATGGTCATTGTTAAATGTATTTGATCTAGTGGCTCATTTCAATTCAATTATTCAGCAATTCTCACATTCTCACATTTAGCGTTGTGCAATACGTCGACGCTGAAAGATGGCATGTACAACATAGCACTGTAAACTGAGTACTGCTATACTCACATTAGACAGAGCGAGTTCAGTTCAGTCTACAATGCTGTACCACATCTTACTTCACAAGGCTATCAAGGTAACTTCATCACTATTACAAGGAAATCTTGAAGAAGAAAAAAAGAATGAGACACCCTTACGATTAAAATTCATCTCAAACATGTTTAAAAGCATCCTCATAGTTTTTATTTTTTTTTCACAAAATCAATAATAGCCACTTGAGAGGCTTCTCTAATTTGTGCCTAGTTTTTCATAACACGAGTCCCTGGATCATTAATAATTCACGTGATATACTTGCCTTGGAATTGAGGCCCCTCAAACACGTCAGACACTCAGCATACAATCGACTGTTTGTTAAGGGGAAAAAAAATGGCTGACCAGCTACCCGGGCGCCTGATTTCGACATTCTAAACTTAACAACGATGTAGCAGAGAAAGTGATTTGCGATGAACGTGCAATGATGGGATATATCGCGTAATTATCACAGAAAGTGACGAGACGAGTTCAGTTGATACAGACACATCAGTTTACTTTCAGTTATGAACCAATTCAGGGTAAGACAGTGTCATTGGTCATGTATATATCAGTGACATAATCGCATAAGAAGATATTGCTATAATTTGAAGATACATAAGATGGAATGCAGATTAAGGTTTGGAGCATTAATTTGGTTAATTATATATGATGTCCCCACTTATAGGCCTCTTGCTCGTTGCTATATTATTTTAAACGTTTCGTATCGAAGGAGAACATGGTTACAAGCATGGATATGTAGCAATGCAAATCAATTTTTCCACATTCGTCTGTATTCGAATGACCCACTGAATTGACGGAGTTTATTTTCAAGATGAATTTTATTTTTGCTTCGTTTCGTTTATCTCATCGTCCACACTGGCATAGGATGACAGCCTAAAGTCTTTTCACATGTTATGCCCTGTGAAAGCTATCTCGGTCAGCATTGCAACATTAACATGTTGAAATGCACTGCACAATATTCCAAAAAAACTATTACCCTATTTCTTTGTTGTAAAAATGATATTTTATATGACAATTTACTGCATAAATTAAAACTCCAATTCGCTAGTTCGACAAACATTGAGTTTTGCTTTAATTTTTCGTTTGATTCATTTTTTCTTTATTGTAAATTCGGTAATTTCCTATATTCTTATTGATTGTTTCATAAGATATTTCCGTTAATCGTCCATGAGGATGTCAATAACTCGCTCGGCAATCCAACTGTCATAAATGGTTCCAATAAACCTCAGGCAATGACATTATTCGCTTTGATGGGTTTTCATTGCAAGGGAATGAATCGTTTTCACCTCCAAGGTCTTACTTATTTGGTCTCTTAAAAGCAAAATCTTTTTTTCCCCCTTCTTTTCGAATGTTTGTCTCGGAATCTGGCAGAAAGTTGAACAAAAAAATACTCAGAAAGTCGTGATGAGTACCGCAATCATTACATATTCAAAAAGATTACATATTACGCATTAAAGTGTCTAGCGTCATTCCACTTTATACTCAATTGCCATTAACTCTAAAGACAACTGGTTATCTTATCCAGAGTCATGCGTATGCTTCTCATTAATGTTTAAGTAATGGTATTACTTTAAATTGAGAGCAATCAAGATAATGCTCATACTTCTGCAATATGCATTACCGACACGATACTATAATGGCTTGCTGAAGTAATTCCCCGAAACATTTGTATTTCCCTCGAAGTCCGAACACTTTACAGATTCTGATATGTTCCTTACAATATTTTGCTTGCTCAGGTATATCCACATGTAAGTCTCACCAAAAAGAAAAGCTTATTTGCACTCTGTAAATATGAGATCACATGTACAGTTAACTAAACCTCTTACTTCAGATGACAAGGTACGGAATATTATTTAGACCCCCTTCTAGGAGCAGATACAAAAGTCTTTGGCGAGAAAATGAAGAGGCAATGTTTTTTATCCTTAGATTGGTCATAGAGCTTGTGTAGTCCGTATAGGCTTTTAAGTAATACCAAAAAAAAAAAAAACTATCAACATGACAACTAGTTCCAATCTTCCTTCCTTCCACCAACTTTTCACAGCCTGTTTCCAGATCATTCTTTGCGAGTCAACGGGGTAATTAATGGGAATAATAGGTTCAAATCTGGATGTTACTTTGACTTTTAGATTTCTAGCTGGTCTTTCACTTCACGTGAGTACCTTACTTTTTTTTTTCTAGTTTTGGGAGGTAGACGTTCCTGTTCTGTGGTTATCGTTTCCATGACAAACATTCTTAAATAAGTGTACTGTATGTAATTACTACAATAACAAAATTTCTACAATAATAAAACTGATTCACTAGCTTCATGTACTCATTTACTTTTTATCTTGAAGACACGTCAATTGTAGTGTGTAATGTAAGACCGTTACCACACGTGACTCACTTTGGGTGTGGTACAGTCATTTATTTTCATGGTGGCAGTAGTTCTGAACAAGGATGGCATTGCAGGAATCTTACAAACAACGGGTTATCTACAACCACTGCATTGATATGATAACCTCATAGAGATATTGAGTGGGTAGCAAGTCTCTAAAAGCTTGTATAGCGATTAGCACTGGGAATTATTTATTGTTCCCAGAATGAGGAAAGATTTCGCCCCTAAAACTGTTTACTATCAAAGTTGTAATTGAATTTAAAGCGAGTAACTCATGTTAATTTTCTTCTAAACAGAGTAATGGACCATGATTTTCTGTTACATCCTTTCAAACAATTATGCACGTTCAGATTTCGAAACCTTGAATGACAACCTTAAATGGGATAAGAGAAGTTATTCAGTTATAAAAGAAATTGTTAGTGAGTTTAATTTAAACAAGTGAAAATCTCACCGCTTTGGAACCGTTGATTGTTAATAGATCATCGATTTTATGCAGAATGATGAAACTTGGATGACATCCAAAAACGGTCAGGGAAATATGTTTGCAATGCTGCAAAACAGTTGCTGTCACGTCTCAATGTATTCATATATTCAAATATTTAAAGGTATTGATAGAAGTGACATACATGTTCATCATCAATAAAATGCCTTAAGGAAGTGTGATAAAAAAAAAGAACGAACAAAAAAAAAAATAAAAAATTAACGCAAACCAAAAAAACCCTACCGTTTTGTGTCCGTTTACTCAGATGGCATACATTGAACGTTAATTGAATATGGTGGAAATATAAAGAAGGAAAAATTAACAATATAATACCAACTGCCTTTAAATGATTGGTTTTTAGAAATCAAGAGCATGCCTACAAATTTGAAACCGCAAATGATCATTTATGAATGTATTTAGAATTGATCTAACAAAGTAAACTATCTGCAGGTTAAGCTTTACGTCATAGATTTGTTATCCCTGAGACATTCTTTGCTTTAATTATTACCACACATTAGAGCCAGTTACTCAAACAAGTAACAGTTATTGCTGATTGATGTTTCCTGTGATAACTGATGTATATCGACTGTATATCAATTAGGTACAACAAATCTACCGGAAGCCCTCACTTGAAAGATATCAACTGTCTGTCGATAAAGCTTCTATTTTGTTTCTTTCATACGTTGCATTTGATCACATTACTTAACTAGTTATCATAAATTTTACAGTTATCTATTCAAGTAAAGTCGACATGACTACTTCACTTACGTTAAATGAGTTTCAATATAGTATTGTGTAGTCAAGACCTAAGTAACCACATATTAAAACAGATAAGCTTTATAATAATGTCGCTATCATTATATTATCTAATGTTATCTCGGCATGTTTGCTATGAGTATTGTAGAGATATTCTTCCTAGTAAAAGCTGATGGCAAAAAAAAAAAGAAAGTGGCGACGATCATAATTCCGAGGCCCAACAACGTTTATCAACGAATATCATCATGTGTGTCAATATGACGTGTAAGATCTATTTGCCTCTCCGAAATACATCTACTACTTAGAGAAAGGTCACGTTTGACGATCTCCGAAGCCCTCGGGGTTTGGAAATAGGAGAGGTGTACAAATTTGACGAAATCGGAAGATATTTGGCATCACGACATATTTGGAATCAATCGGAAGGCATTTAATGGTCTCGATGTTTAACTAAACCCGACTGGCATTTACGGAAAAGGTCAGTCTATCTTGATGTAAAGGGATTTAAATTGAGAATTGTTCTCTTCAAATTTATTCCTGTATCAGCCATATTGCTATGTTGTAACACACCAACTATTATTACATAAAATGGACATGCGTCTTGGGAATTATTGCAGCTAAGTAATTCTGTTTTAGTTTATTTTACATATGCAAGGTTAAGGGCGTATTTGTAAGTCCACACTCTTTGACGCACTTCTTCGATATTGTTCCAATTATTCCAAGTCAACTGAAGTATATGGGCTGCAAATAACACATCACCCTGAAACAGATATTGAGACCGCACCTTTAGTAATCGGCCAATGTTAGTACGGTAATTACGGCAGACTGTTTCAAACCTGAATCTCGTGAGGTTGTCAGACTTTAACTTACAAAAGATTTCCCCCTGGACTGTAAATACTAATCATGACCATCTGCTGAAGATGTGTATGGACAACCTAGCGTACATCAACGGTGCAAGAAGTTTAAAGTAAAAGCGACAGTTTACAATCGATCGTAGGTTATCAAACCTTCCTTTCCTTCTCTCTCTCCACCTCTCACCCAGTCAGTCTCTCCTTGCTCTGTCTTTACCTTAGCTTGAGGCGATAAAGCTCTGCTCTCTAAAATGTCACTGGTTTTGAAGAGGAGACGAAATAGTACCTGCAGGCGGATTTACTGCAGTAAGGTATTTCTCAAATACATTCATACAGTGACTGATCACCCCCTTGTAGCTAGAAATTGCGAATGGTCTATTTCTCCCATGTTGCAGGTTTTTATTTGGACTGAAGTTGCTAGTGTAATGCATATCTATAACCGTATGCAAACCTTGGCGCAGGACATCAAGAGAATTTTTCAGTAAAACGTGTCCACGCTTACATCAATATTCGCACTGGCAATGATTCAGTAAATCTTTCTGCACTTACGCCTACGTTCCATTAGGGAAAAATTCATTGAACAGTTAAAGGATGTAAAACTTTGCGATTATACACAGGCGAAAGAACCCATCAAACGAACGATTAGAGAAGACCTAATATTTATATATATTGGTCTCTGAGAGTTAGAGTAAATTTGGTGGTTGCGTTCTATAAAATAGTATACACCATGTAATATATATTTAAACCTGTAAATACGTGAATTAGACAATCATCTCTATAGTCCAATAGTATTTAATTATCACATTTAACATTTAAAAGAACTCTACGTATCTTGACATATTGAGTGTTAAATTATAAAGCGCATTTAGCTAGGATTTTAACTCCCTCTCTTCCTTATAGCATTAAGGATTTAGATCAGCCATTTAATTCTTTGTACACTTGAAAACAAAACATAGCGGTGAAAGCGGAAAATGACCACTATACGTATGGAGAAGACCTACCCCTAGTACGCTTGGAGAGACACTGAAATCAATTAATAACCTGTGTGGGACCAAATTTACAAGAATTAAATTGCAGATATTTTCTTCAAATGCACTTACTTACCGATATAGGTCTATGCATGGATTGATGTATGTATGTAAAGAACGACAATTACACGTTACTTTTTGAGCACAGATAAATTTCCATTAGAATGAGTACCACGTCACAAATCTATATATTCGTCTGTTTTTTTTTACCACTGTTATTGGTATAATAAATTTGGAAGAGTAAAAGTTACGGCTAATGGAAGGATATACTCTCACAGAAGTTGAAAGGAAGTTTGATTTTATTCTATGGTTTGATCATCTTGATACAGATTAGCAGTTTGGAACGAAAGATATATAAAAATATATCTCTTAAGATTTGATCTCATATTACACATTATGTAATTTCAACAACACTATTCCATCCACGTACGATGAGATCACAGGCGCTACTCAGAAATTCTCCCAAGTTTCACCCCCGCTTCGTCTTGTTCTTTCTCGGCAATGTAGCAGATCATCAAGTTGCTTCGACCTGAGACCAAACACCAACTGACTTGGAATTACCGTCAGTAAGCCCATACAAGCATCAGACAACGTGTCCTATAAGAAGATCATTGTAGTAATGGACTGTATAGTTGATCTGAGACCTTCGACGTTCACATTTTGTCTTCAGCGAGCGAGCGAGCGAGTTTGCTATTTTGGCCAATAAGTTAAAGTTAGCTCTCTCTCTCTCACTAGGGTTCTTCGTGATCTGTCAGCCTGAATCTGTCCAACCACAAACAATCAAACCGTTTCCTGAAGCGTTTCAGAGCACCAAAAAAAAAAAAAGGAAAGAAAAGAAAAAGCGACTTCAGACAGTGCAGACTACAGAGGCAGCTGGCTCCAAATTCTCCTTGAAAACAAAGCGGTAGTGGAGTATGTCCGAACATGGAGCATAATCACGCCACTAGAAGACTAAGGCCTCCCGACAAAGTGGGGAGATTCTCACGCTACCCTTTAGTTATTTCTGACAAACACCTTGGACGGGTTTTTTTTCTGATTTAGATGTGTACCCAGTTGACCTATTAAACTATTTGCATCTCAAGGAAAGCCACGGACTGTTATTTCCAAAGGCACTCATGCTTCACCTGACGTAAATGTATAATAAATAGTTCTACATCGAGTACCCAAAAAAAAAAAAAGGAATCTCCCTCACAACACAAACCAAACTTATATCAGGTTAATATATCTACTGAAAAAAGAAAGAAATAATGTGAAACACGTTTACAATGGTTTCAGAACAATAAATAATAGAACAAAGTAAAAATCGGAATCTGATTGGCTTTATCTTTCCCCTTCAAAATCTTCCCAGATCCCAACACGTTTGTCATGGCGTTACTAACGATGTATTCGAAACGCAATACCAGGACGAACTTTCATGTCCATTTTTTTATTTTGATGAACATTAAAGATAAGAGAAGTTTGATGAATAAACCTTGTCGCTAAGTACAAAATAATAAATAAATAAACCTTGAAAGAAACAAGATAACAAACTCGAGTCCCTCGTGAGAGTTCACAGCAGATGCATATCACGATGAAATCTTTGCAACTTTCTATATTATGAAAGTCAGGTTAACCTGGGATCTCACAACCACTGGTAAGCAAATGACGTCAACAAAAACATATTCCTTGCTTCGTATTCTCAAGGTTGAATTTCACGATGTCTTACCTGCTAAAATTTCATAGTTATTACAATAGATAACTACAACCATATTCTCCATATATTTACTCTCATGTCAGTAGTAATTAGAATTATTCGTAACACCAATAATTTGTTGTATCTGTAATACTCACTGGAAGCAGGAGGTGCAAACATTGAAAGATTCGGGTGTAACATATCGAGGTTTTGCATAAGTAATATTATATATTCCGTCCATTAGTTAATGTAGATTCAACGACGCTACAGAACACCATATCTTCATTTACATAACATATGTTTGCGACCGTTATCAGCAGAGACTCAGGACAATCGATGGCTGTTTACACGTAACAAATACTTCTCGTACGTCTTGGGGACGGGGGGGGGGGGGTCATGATGCATGGATACGGAATAATAAAAAGTGATTCCACAAGACGAGACTCGACACCCTCGGTAGACTTCATTGAGTGTTCATTTACGCTAACGTAAATTTCAAATTAATTTCTGAATAAGTATTCACTTCACACCAATCGCGTTTAGCCCTGGTGCACCATTTCGTCGGTATATACTTATATGACCTAAACACATAGGCCCACACGTAAACATGTACGAGACATGATCGAACTACAGACATCCTATAATGATGGCGCTATATAACGTTACCATCTAAGATAATTCATTTGGGTGAGATACCAATCTCGTATACCTACAGTGTAGGGACGCTTGTCCAGAATTGAAATGCGCAAAGTGTACGCACTAGGATCTGACTTTCAGTCGTTCCGTTTAATGTGACTGGATGTACCTACTGGCCCACGACAATTCGACGACGCATCTTCGAGGCAATAAGTGTCATAAAGCACGTATCTCTACGGCGGAAAGCAATAATGCACTGCTTTGGTGAGATTTTTGCAGCAACGTAACATATTGTGATGAACTATTTCTTTTTTTTTCTTGGTTTGGTATATAGGCTAGAACAGTCTTAGAATGTTATACAAAAGCAGGAATGTTCTCATGTGATAGCATTTAAGCGAATACTTGCCTTGCGCATTGTAACATGTAGACAGTGCAATGTAAGTGAGCCTATGTGCAACGCACAGAGCAGTTTAGGGTGCATCGTCCTAAATTAGCTTAGGATATATTGAAAATGGTTTTCATTGCGAGTATAGCATGGACACCGCCGATCTGTACATTACTGCATGCCAAACTTCGTGCACTACGTCCGTTTGATATACATGCTTTCACCAAACAAGGAATGCTTCTAGCTGCTACAACTACATCGATCTGCAGAGATTTACAGTTCTGCGGTAATCGATCTGCAGTAATTACAAAACAATGCTTTAGAAGCAATTTTTATCACACTTTTCGAAGCTTAAAGTTAGTCTGGATTGCCCACCTCCCTCCTTACTAAACTGTTATAGTCTTTGTTATGCTAAGAATGTTAGTCCAACGGTCAGCCTGTTAACATAACTAGGCATAGTGCAAGAGCTATACGGGCCTAAATCCTGTTATGTTCGCATGCTAGCCTATGTTGGAAACACTTGTAGTCCTGGGCTATTTGATTTTGTGATCATTTGTCTAATGTACTTTTCACAATACCAGCAGTAGTTGGGACCGGTCACTGCTAGCCTTGTGACTGATAGTGTGAAAGAATTGTTTCCAGAAAAGATGGTCAGAAAGACTTAATAATACAAGCTTCCTTTTCAAGCAGACTAATGACAAGATTCAGTCGAAAGGAAAAATGCTGAGATATGATTATATTTTCCAAATCCTGAAATTCCCTGAATTACTAGAAAATTAACTCAGATTCGAACTATTGTGGAAATGTTTACATTGAGGACATTTGAAGTGTATTGACATTTGGCCTGTTGCTTGCTTCAACACTTTGCAGAGAGGCCATTACAGGTATATGATATTGACAATGTTGAACACAAATGAGTCACCTGGGCCTAGCCTATTCTAACGTAGTCATGATTAGCGCAAATGAGCTACATTGCTAATTTCAGCTTTAAACTCAGTGAATAAAATCAGCTGCACTATCGCTTTCATGTAGATCTAACTAGTGATAGCCTACTAACGTTACTGTAATGCGGAATTAATTGCAAAGAACCTATCTATATAAGCATGTACGTTTACTTCTCACAGCCGATGCTCGCTCAATAAATGTCTGTGCACTATAGCAGATAGAGGGCAAACTGGGCACTAGCAGAGAGAGGCACTAACATTGAGAGGTCATAGAATAAGTCACACAGTCGTTTTTGGTAAAAGTAACTTTTAAGTTACAAATTCTCTCTATAATCTACACTGAAAACCAATTTTATTTCGTCACAGAATGGTAGTATAGATAAATCATCATTACATGAAGCAATCTTTAAGCAGAGATCATTCTTATGGTAATATCACTTGCAACAAGCGACTGATTTTGCTCTGCAAAAGGGTACACTAAATGAGTTTCTAATCCGGACAATTCCGCCATTTTGACCTTGGTATCTACCAAATGAATTATCTTAGGTTACCATGTAGTTATCGTATGACTCAAGCAACTCGGCTGAGATGCAGGGTGGACTATTAAGAAAAGAATTTTTAATTTAATTTCGTATGTTACTGTACAATAGTGCAATTTCTAATTTCATTGCATTTGAAGATATTAACTCGTCAACGAGAGTGGCTAAATTACGTAGTCAGATGCATATGTCCTTAGAGGTCGTACATCTTAAGCAATAAACAACTTAGAGGTTGCGCACCACCATTAGATAATGTACATCGGATGAAGAAAGTGCCTAACTTGGACGAGGATTGTACTTTCGCCATGCTTTCGGGTATTATCGGTTGGATGAACAGCGAAGTAAAGATGATGTTAGCACCCAGGATAATTGAAGGAGACTTTAGAGCATTTTAGCAAATTGAAGGTGACCTGACCGGGTGAAATTTCATTTTTAAAAGTCTTTGTAAGGTGGCAGGTCATCGTTTTTTAATGTCCACCATGTTACCTCAACACGATCAAGGCATGATCATTTAGAAGAGTCTAGATATGCCATGAAGTTAGCTATCACATTACAGATCTGATACCACGTACATTGTGCTCAAGTGGGATTTTCAGTCAAAAGTCTTATTTTTTATGTGTATAATTGTAGGATAATTGTACCATGCCATCTCAAGGGCAAACAAAGGGAAATCACAATACAACGTACAAATCGTTGGATGATAAAATTATGAATGTATATGTTATCAGTCAGTCCTTAAGACTGTAGCAATGAAAGAAATATTATGGTATGATGCTGGATATTAGTCGTGCATTCTCGCAAGTGTAGAAGCAATTATCAGTTTAAACATTAAAATATGACAAAGGAAAAAACAGATAAACGACCCGACTCAGAAACTGGCAAAATAATGCACTTAAAAAACTTGCAGAAAATAAGCGTTCAAAAGTTATGATTGTGTAACCACGTATCAAGGATTGCGTCATCCCTAGGTTTCACATGAAACTCCTTAAAAATAAAATCCTAGAATGGTTAATGTCCTGTGGTTATGGTTTCGGTCTTTTAGTTGTAGATATCTAGAACAAAACAAATTTAAATCATTAGATGAATGTTTGTTTTGGTGTATTTCTCCACATGTATGCCATTGTCAACTCTCCACCAATTGATTAGACAGTGGCACCTGTTTAGGTGCTTGAGGAGAGGCATGCATAATACGATACTGTAAGTAGCAATTTCAACTTTTTTCACTTGAACTGTTTCTCACTTAAACTGTACTGAAACTACGCAACCTGCGGTGGACATAATTTTGTGTAAACGCATGGCCGGGTTACAATGATGGAGCCAGAGGACTTTTGCAATTCACCCTTTGCACGTAGATAACTTTATGTATGTCAGTTTGAAATTTTTACTTAATCATGCACCCAAGTAGGACAATTTCAATATTTAGTTACCCTGATTGTAAAAAAAAAATATGGCGTTATTGCTTGTAAGCCCTTCTGCAGGCCTTCAAATAAACTACATATATCAACACCCAACCACGTCACGTTATAAGTTGTGCCCCGGTAAAGCCCGTAGGCCACTGGCGTTATGAAAGAATAAAAAAAAAAACAGCAATGCTCATGCCAAATTATATGCACCAGACCGAATATTACATTTGCTTTTGCTTAAATCCACAGTGGATGCTATCATTTCCTATTAGATGGAAGTTCGTCAACATGAAATTCACATCATAACGTAATGGATTGCATCTGGTAAAAAGATTTCCTCTCGTCGCTCAGTGTAGAAATACAAAAACCACGGAGAATGTTGGATCCCCTTCTAGTGCAATTCAGCGGTGTGAATAAAAGTGACCTTGAGCAAATCAGATATAGAAAAAATATGTGATTTCCTTCAAAGAATGACTACCCTCGAAGCCCATGACCTTGAAATGAAGTAATATCAGGGGGAAATTGTAAATTCCTATTTTGCTCCTCTTCTAGAGTGTGATACTCAACTACTTACTACGATTTTCAAGGGAAAAAAAGGAAAACAAGAAAAAAAGAAAAGAAAAACAACTATTGGCAATTCCTCCACATGGTAAAGACAATAAGGAAGTGCAAATGTGCCATTATTACAAGTCCTCCATTTTTAATTACTCGTGCAACATTTATGAAAGGCATAATATTATAGAAAAGGGCGAACACTTTAGAGGATTAAAGGAGGCATAAAGCTAGTGAATGTGGAACAATAACAAACATTGTAGAGTAAAAAATATTTAACAAGATGAACATAAGCACACAAGCAAACTGTAAAACAATATCATAACACTACTGACAGTTATACGATAAAAGAGTAAGAAAAGGCATTAACGTCATCAATATAACCAAACGCGACAACACCCAGGGAGAGGGTCACATAAAAAATAACAATTCTAGGTCGTGACAAATTCTTCATATATGTTTTCCTAAATAACTTTTTTAAAGAGAAAATAACGAAAATTGTAGTAACAAAGTAACGAAAGTAACGAAACTGATTGGTGAACTTTGAAGACTTTCGTCAGATAATACGCGGTACAAACACTGATGTAAAGATGAGATGATTTCAAACGATGAGAGAAATTAATCATTTATTACTGGAAGATTTTATACTTTGGCTATGAAGGACAAAATGATACCATACTGCATCCTGAGAATACACAATTCAGCAAAGGTATCCCAGCCTCTGGGTAGAGAGGTCATGCACTGGTGTCATAACATGCCCGTTCCTACACGTGTTTGGACGGCAAATGTGCATATGTTGAACCACGGAGTTGCAATCCAAACTCTCTGGTTAGAAACTGTTTTAGGTTTTACTTAGTGCTCCTAAAGCTTTCAGTCAAAGAGAGGGCATCTTACCTTCCTTGCCCTTATTTACAACACTGCTTTACAAATCCCCAGTACGATAAAATAAAAAACTGAGCCTTGTGTCTGTGAATTATATGTATGAAAACGTTCTTGCCGACCCTCGAAATTGATCCCATGGTAAGTTCGCACTGAATTTGAATTCAAATACGCAGTTTTGTATAGTCTGTGCAATGCACGGCGTTAGTATTTTGTGATACTGACGGTCAAATCACAGTTAACTTACCAATGGATGTATCTGCTGAAGATTTTCATCGCGTTTTTCGTGAGTGAGTCTTGACCTGTTAATATAGAAAATATCCTAGCTGGTACATAATTTCATGTGTTTTTTTTTCGTCAAAGTGTTAAGCCCCTGAAGGAAATTGATACTTCAGAAAAATTCAGAATATTTCTCTTTTTATTGATAAAAATCACATCTCAATAGCATGTTTGGTTCGGAAATTATGAGTCTTTACAGAAATAGTCATATCAAAATGGTATCTAGCGTAATGGTGAACTTGTGATGTCACCCAGGCGCAACCACATCAATTTCCATTGTATTTCTTTACAATCTTGACGGTCCCAAAAAGAAAACAGTATGAACAGTATGACCGTTTAAGAAATGTGTCCTTACATTTCCACGATATTTTAAGATAAATGTACAATATACTTAATCCACAGATTAACTAGTGTCAAATTTCAAGGTTAAACGACGGTTGTCAATTTCAAAGAAAAAGAAAGACTTCTTGCAGTAATTTGCCACTGTTACATGACATTCTGGTAACCTTGAGGCAACTGGAAATCTTTCTTGACCAGGGAAGTCTTTCTTCAAACTGCAGTATCTTGAGTTAGAGACAAGATACTGACATGGGATTTGAAGTATCTGCAGTGGAAAATTATTTTTTTTTTAATTTTAAGAACCTTTTTAACTGTCAGTAAATTATGGCTTAAATCTTCATCAACAACCGAGGACAAATTTTATGTGGTTCAATACGAAATTTCGTAAGAACTATATGACAGTAGACGCAGTGACGGAAGTTGTACGCGAGTACAACACTGACCGTGCGTAACTGAAACACTAACTTGCTTTCTGTCGGGTTGAATGGATACAAGTAATACGGCGGTCGATAGTTAACGTTCGCTCGCTACAAAGAGCAATGTAGGGCCAACTGAATGACAATGGCTGGTTAACGAGAATTATACGCGCGAAAGCTCATTAGGATAATAAAACATGTATGACCGGTTGACGAACTACTTGCTAAACGAGGAAATGATCTTAAATGGCTTAATGATAAACATGAATATTTAATAAAACTTTCCATGGGTCGAATCGCCTGAGCACATATAACACTGTTAATGAGATACGGTTACAGCAGAGGTTTATAAGGTTGCATATTTACGTGAACGATGATGCCTCAGGCTAGTTCAGTAAAATAACATGACCTTGAAAGAGAAGGACATTCCTGTCCAGCATAAGCTACATGACAAGAAGCTCTTCCTGTTGAAATTATCTGATCGTTTGATTCATCAAATAGGTCTCACGTTTGGCTTTCAGTTTATTAATCGAAGCCCATAGCTTCGATTTTTTTATTTACCCAGTCCGTCTTGTGTTTTTTTTTATCATTTTCACCTGCGTTTCATACGTTCTTGTCGGACAGTTACGTAAAGTACGGATTCACTGTGAAGGCGATCAGTGACGCAGGCATTTCAATTGTTTTAGTAAGTGCTAATCGCCATTTTAACCTGCTTGCAAGACCCTTTGAATTACCATTTGAGCTTCTTATTAGCATGCAACTGCAAAGTGTCAAATCTCAGTCGGTTGCAAAATTTCCAATTAATTCAGTGGCATCTTAAATTTTCGATACAAGTCTTCATCGTAGTGCGTCTCTTCTAGGCATAACGATATAATGATGCACAATAACAAATATCATTGAGGTAGTATATTGCACACGGTAACCAATAACCCAAACTGTGGGATACATGATGTTATTGTAATATCTCAGGTTGAATGAAGTGGGAAGAAAGAAATAGTAACCCTAAACAACACGACACGATTTTATTGACAAAAAATGACACTATATTACACTAACACAACCTGCCACGACAGAACATGACATTATTGTACCGGCATTATCTATCGTGATTATACCGAAACAACATGATCATAATGACAAGGTAAGACGTACACTACTGTAACGACACAAGCTATCATGATTAAACTGACACAGTATGGCAATATGCAGAAGCAATATGACACAATTATAACTCCACAATAAAACATCATTATAACGAAAAAAAATGTGACATTGCTATACCAACACAACCTGACATAGTTAAACTGACATAATATTGACTCAAGGTGTATACGTACCATGATTTCAACGACACATTATGGTACTGTCATAACCAAGACAACATGACGCGACCACATGACAAGATTATACAAACGGACACAACATTACACAGTTACACTGAACGTACATGATGCTGATAACGGACGGATGAATGGAACAAACGTGTAAAAGTGTACAAGCAGTTAGCTGACTGATAAAATTTAAACGTAACCTTAAGGTAATACATCACAAAACAAGTCCCACAGGTATGCTTCCTGTTTGCGTAAGATACTTCCAACAAGATTTTAAATATTTCGAAAGGCAAACATAGACAATTTTGATTACATTTGGCTTTGAAGTTCTATGGACACTACTTTTTAGGGACGGTGGGGGGGGGGGAGGTGGAACTAATTCTCATTTCTGCATTTAAGCGGAGCGACAGTTGACGAGTAGCGTACCAAGAATTTTTCCCCCCACAAATCCCTCCCAGATTACACTAGGAAATGGCACGTTTAGAGCATCCGTACATTCTTTATTTTGGAATCTCGCGTTTCAAAAGTTTACGCTTCGTAAAATAAAGGTGACAGTTTGTATGGAAATCCTTTGCCCAATCTGGTGGGCGAGTCAAATTTTGGGGAGCTAATGCCTCCTAGTCAACCCCCCCCCCCCTCCCGCATAGCCGCCCTCTGTACATGCCAATATTAAAATGACGAATATATATTGATTTTAACACAGGGCCTGCACATGAGGATTTGTAATAGTTTACTGCAACCACACGTCACAGAGACCTAGGTCCGGGCACTGATTGTAAATTAGAGCTAAATGTCCTTCAAGCATAAAATGGTGATAAGCAGAAGAAGAAAATGAAGAAGAAAATGGTAATATTGATATCTACTGTAAGGCAGCAAGCTTAAGCTAAAGCGTGGTGCCACTACTTAGGCTCAAGTGATGATAGCAATAACGGCTCTAACGTATCTGTGCATATTACGCTACATGATGCACAGTACAATATGTAGCTCCACCAGTCAAGTGACTACAATATATCATCTTAGCCCTTATAGGGCGATGAGATAATTACTTAGTCTATGTAGGCCTACACCTCGTATGCGTCCAATTAACGGCACAAGTACCTGCATGCGCGTACACATGTGCCTAGATACGGAGTGTGTGTCAAAAGTATCTCTAGAAATGTGTGCGCTTCAAAATATCACTCAGATCCGAACGCGGATGTTCCACACTCTGGATGTTCGATACCACCCTGAGAAACTCGTTATGCGTGTGGTAAAATATTTTCTTCCCAGTGTGGAGACATCTCGAGTTCTTGTACAATCAACTTAACAAACGACGCTCACGTGTCACATCGCTGAACGTACATTGTACAGTACTGTGCTGCTATCCGAGCTTCGTTTGTAGCAGAGTAACAGCCGAGTGATTTTCGCTTCAAATGCAGACAAATTGTGCTGTCTTCTAATTATTCCTTATTTCGTACGGCTGAGGTACCATTTGAGTGTCATTTTTGGCAGCTTGACCCACTTAGCAAAGTGCTCTATATCTCATCCCTGTATACTTGTGGGGATGGGGTCTAGTTTTATCAGGGTAGCATGTAGGCCTAATACCGTAGTCCACACAACCTTATCAACCTAATATTGCAAGGCGCTATTGCAAAGTCATAGTGTATTGTATAAGACTAATTTCCTCCTTTAACTTGATTTAATGTGGGAAATATGGTCCCTACGGCACTCTGTACATCAGTAAACCTTAGAGGCTTTGTTTACCTTCTTGTTTTGCACCGCATTTTAATTGCCATTTTCCATTACGGTCAGTAAGTGTCGATGGTTCGTCCATGGTCTAAAATCACGTAAGTAGCAACCAACGTCATAGGGGGGGGGGACCCTTCTCTCAATTCCCAGTTGTATCTTGTTTTCAGCGCACTCAGTATAAATGGCGGGAAATGTATCCAGCGTCCCCTTAACTCATCCGAACTTTGATTATCTGTTTTATTTCAAGTGGTTCGGCTCCATAAAAGGACTTTTGGACAAATCGTTTGAGGATAATTGTTCGGACCTTGTACACACTGTATGAGCACGAAGAGCTTAATTAAGTTGCAAGGTAAACACATATTTGTTTGATTATAAAAAACAAAACGGCGTTCGATGTTACAAATTAATTACAGATTCCACAGGTATATAGGCCTATGTCTAAATCGATGAAAAAAAACTTATGTAACTAAAAGAATTTTTAATCATCTTCTGTGAACGAAGTCTTTGCAAATGAAGAAAGTGGGAATAGGCTCTCTTTACGTTACCACTCCAATACAATTGAGCAGAATGTGTAACAAAAATATCACGAATGATTTTTTGGAGTAATGCTCGTGTGTAAAGTAAATTTAATCACGGAATTGTCATTTGATTTAAGCCCAGACGGCAGTTTGAAACCTTCATGTTGGTCTTTCCTGAAAATCAATCATTTTCATCCTCCGTCCAATATTGATGCATTGGCTGCATGCATGCCATCCACATCACGTGAAATGAAATGTAAGCATATTGCGATGGAAAAAAAGCAACAGCGAAACTTCGAAATGTACACGCATGGTTCATCAGTCAAAACATTGTGCAAAGACGTATAGGTGACTACATGCTGAATGCCGAGGACTGCCTCCTGTATGTATATCACTAGTTTCATATATAATATAATTTGACGTGAGGAAAAATCGTGACTTGTTATACTGCCAAGCAGATTTGTATCCAGACAGTCCGATTATAAGCGCTCTCCAATTTGATTTCATCTTTGAAATTGATTTTTTTTTTTTGGTTTTGGTTACTACGTTATCTGGCCCTAGTGGCGCAAGTCGTTACAAGTGCACGTCGCATGTGCATGCTCATTCTCCATGCTCCTTACTTCTTTGGTAAATTCTAAAGATTCCGGTGCAATACTTTTATCAAATACACTCTGAGCTTTCACTTTATTTTAGACGAAGACAGCAGATATTATCGGATTCTTAACGATTGTACTTCGATTTCAACGTGGTTTTGGTTACAGACTGTACGTACCTTTAGAGCCGTATATACAGAGATAGTTTGGACAACTTAATGACAAGCGTCATGTTGATACTCTTAGAAAGAGAATAATCCTTAGTTGCTTATGTGAGGTGGATGTTTCACAAAGCCATAAGGTGCCCAGATAATGTATGGGTCTCTTATGGGCTTAACCTGGGCCATATGGTCATGGGGCATCTCATATGTGACGAGAGTTGGTCTGCATGCACAGGTTGGACCGTACTTTGAGTATCAAATTGGTACCCACACGGGGAAAATCTGGAGCGACATTTAAGCGTATTGAGTTTGCTGGTTCATATGGCACTATAAAAACTGGTGGGGTACTCGGAGGCTGCATGTGAGCCTTTACTACAGCTGGCCAATATGATTACCGGTATGTCTTGCAAACACTGGGCCACTGGGGGTTTAAATACTAGATATATATCAGATGTAAGAATTTAGGAAGAACACATATGGGACCCATAGAGTATGTGGGCCACATTATGTATGTGGTCCATGTGACGGAGTTGGACCACATGGGACTGCACATGGGTTGGCAAATACTATGGGTATCGCATTGGAAGCGCAGGGGGAAAATTTAGAGCGCATCAAGTGAGAATCGGGTGGGCTGTTCCATATCATACCATGTTGAAAAATTCTGGGCCATTGCATGTTGACAGTTACTGCAGCTGGACAATATAGATACCGGTATATAACACAGTCTGAGCATATCTTACCCAGACATCAGTTGCACATATGTCCATGGGAGGACTATTCCATATGGGTCATATTGGTCCCTTGTGCATCATTGGTGCAAAATTTAATGGGTCCCATATGCTAGCACATGTGGTGCCCTTAACATTCAGCCTGGAAATGTGTGGATTACAAAAAGTGGCTTTACTAAGATATGGATTCTCATCGTACTGAGCCGTTGTCCGGGAACCACAAGTGGGCCCTTGATGCACAGAAAAAGAAAATGTATATACTTCCTTGGCAAAAGATTCCCATTTTCGGGTGAACACAATGTATTAAATTGCAATTCAAACGTTCTTAATCAAGAACCTCTTTATTGATCCTTCATAATTCGTTGGACATAGTTGATTCACAAGGCATATCAATCGTAAGCCCATGCTTATCGTTATTCAGCTGATTACAAAACAACAAAACACAATGCAAGTTATTAGATAGGAGTCTTCCAGCCTTCAAAATTAACTTTTAAGGTAATGTTACCACTTAGTGAAACTAAGCCATTAATTAGGCCCTACATTTTTTTTCGCCTGTGTAAACCTCTTGAAAATCGAGCCATATATCTACCGGACCCCCTACGGTTGGGGGCAGCCCCATGACACACAGCAAAGCATTTCGAACTGAAGTTTAACAGTAGGCAAATCACCGTACATAGGCCTACGTGCTCGAAGAGTTCATCTAGCTAAGATTTCTGGGGTAGCAACAGGACTACGCATCACGTGACCGAATGTCAACAAATCACAAGTTTCGTCTGGAACTCAAATTGGCCAAAACTCTGTGTGTACCTCTTTGCTTGTGTATCTGACTTTCCGAGGGCTCTACTAAATTCCCAAGCAGTATGCAGTTGCGGGGTTTTCCAATCGCTTTATTTCTCTTCGATATTAACTAATATTACCACAGTAATTTCACGAATAATTTCACTATCATCATTTTACTTCATCACTATCATCGCTATTGCACCATCGTATGGGATATTTTGCTGTTATCTTAGACTTTTACGATAGCTTTTCACTGATTTTGTTTTCGAGTTTACCCGAATTAAAACCAGTTATTGACCGAAATCGGTAATGTAATGTTATTACCGTGAGAGCTTAGATTACATTACAAATGTTTCATTAACAACAGACGTCAGGATTTAGGGTATTATTTCGATTAATAGAATGCATTCCATGTTTACATGAGGCCGGTTTTATAGCAGTAACATTACGAGAATTGTATATTGTTCGCGCTTTTGAATAACGTTATTCGAGTTGGTCATTATTTCTGGTATTACATACTGTGTGGCAGGGGGTGGGGTTGGGGGAGGATTCCCCTAAAGATTTTCTCACCGTGAAAAAGGTTATCGACATAATATCACATGGTGAGGGCATGATCCACCAATGTTGCCCTCATCTCCTATAGGAATCTGACCTGGCTAGGGGCTTGCTGCCTGGCGCCTTACACAATCGAGTGTTCATTTGAGATATTATTGGTTGATTCTTTTCGAGTGATCGGAGATCTATTTTCTTGTTGTATAAACCTGAGCATCGATAATGGCATTTGTTTTCTCTCAAACATATGCAAAATCGTTTTGAAAACAATCCCCAAGAATAATATAATGATTGCAGTTCTTTGCCAAAAAACATTCTTTCCTGACTTCTGTGAGTTGATATCACCGTAAAATGGTGAATGTCTCACAAACAAGTTAACTGTATTGAAGAATGTTAATTGGTATATATATGAGGTATCGAGTGTCGCGTAGGATCTTAAAACAGGTTTAAACTAATCTGTCAACCCGAAGCGCGGATTTTGTAAATATGGAGAAGGATTAGAAGTCAAAAATATTTTGATGTCGATATCAATTTTCCTCAAGGCTTCTGCATGTCCGGCTGTATTTTCCAAGACTTTATCCACTCACCTACGATAGCAAATGTCAGCGTGGGAGGAGGACAAAATCTGCAACGTTTAGAAAAGGATATGGCATTTGCCCACAGACTGAAGGTGATAGTGAAATAGCTACAGTTTTCATTTCAAAAACACCTTGAAAAGCGGAGAGAATTCTCCAAAATCGCAAAGATGACATTTGCAAAAGACATGTGACTCTTCGGCTAGAGAAAAGTCAATATTGCTTTTCCTTGAGCAAATTTGGTAGACCTACTCATACCAACTGTTATATTGACGAGATACTTTTTATTTCGTTATCGTTCCGACCGCAGTCTGCCCCACAATGAGTAAAGCAAAGAACTCTTTCCGAGAAAGAGGTCTTTTCATTCCTCCTGAAAAGAGTACTTGATGAGGCCGAGTTCGAATGAGTTAGCTCATACATTCCACCAAAACATAATAAGACCAAAAGTGCATCCAATTCAGTTAAACTCTTCTCCTTATGACCAACTAAGTGCAAACTAAGTAAATCTAAGCTCACATCGTAAATTATAACAGTGGAGAGGCGAAGTATAGACAGGGGTGAGTGTGTGTTTTGGCGTGACGTTCGATGCCTAATTGACAGAAGAAAAAAAAACATATTAGGAAGAAACCGTTTGGTTTACTCCCTTTTCATGTTTAAAAAAAAATTGTTTATCGATTGAAGTGTAAATAACGTGAAATATATTTTGGATATCCGTTTTGTTCACCAGAGAACATTTCATTTTGCATTCATTTTGCACCTCCCCCATTTAGCGACTTTACTTTTAATCTATAAATTTGGAAGGAGAAAATATTAAAATCATTATTATTTAATATAAACATATATTACTGAATCGTGTACATTACATTGCGAAATGTAAAGATGCTGTAATTATAAGCATATATTTTTAAAGTTAATATTATAGCAATATTTTATTAGTTGCAAATATGAAGCACATGTAAATTAAATGAATGATCTGTTCGAAAATGCTTAAAACCTTTTCACCCAACACATAATTTTTGAATGTTATTCTTTCGTCTACCAGACTTCTCCTGTAGTCTTATAATTTCTACCACGTTTAAAGAAAACAATTAAATATCGATTCAGGTCTACGTTGTTTTACCAAGTATTTGTGACATATCAAGTGACTTTACATGCAAGTGGCTCCAGACGATGCCCTTAAATGGAATTACATTTGGTACGCACAAAACCTCTCTCAGTCAAGAACTTCGTCAGAATATTACATAGCTATGGTTACGTTTTTATACAATTGAGGCGTTTGCGAGTGTCTACTTTTGAGATGAGATCAAACAAGTGAAGTATGATGTCATTAATATACTTTGAGAGGTGGAAAGGGAAAATAACTTTTTTTCACTTAAGAAATGAGCTACGCAAGTACATTAGTCATAGGAACTCAATAAGGGTCTCCTGTCTTACAAAACTACTTTATTTTATCAACAGATAAAAGTCTACACGTTTGGGCGACACTTGACTTAATAAAAGTTACTATAGTCTGAGTTCAAACCAAGTCTATAAATACCAAAATATAGCTCAGACGGAAGTAACAATTGCAAACGTCTTACAAAAGTACAATTCCTACTATTGGACATTAAAACAGGTTGTTCTTCCTCTTAGTATGTCGTGTATCGTTTATCATGAGTACTGATAACATGTCACGATATTAAATGTGATTGGTTGTTTTATAAATATGTCAAGTGACGTCAGTCTCTGGTTGATAACACTCTAGAAACGCAGCACGCAGTAATGTAACTACATAATAATCTCCTGTTTGCGAGATCGTGCAAAGTGTGTGCTGTAGGAACGTATAGAGAGAGTTATCAATATGAGACTGACGTCACATGAGATTTAACGAGAGGATCAATCACCTTTAAAGTTTGCGTATAATATTAAGTTGCCTCAAAACCTCTCAGTTCACCATAATAAGCATATGGAAAATTTTGCATTCTATTTCTCCGTCTAGATGGGTCTAATTGGTACCAATTGATTCTGATAGGCTACTTTGTTGTTTTGCAATCGCACTATTGAAAACGTCTTTTGTAACAAAATTGCAGTTAAAGTTGAATAACTCAGAAAATTTTCAGTCAACTATAGGATAACATTCTATAGGCCGTAAAGTAGGTAACATCAGTCGACGGTGCCGACTCATCCACTTCCCTCCCTCCCAATCTCTTTTAAGATGAAGAGTGTTTTTATTAATGTAGTATGATGATTTCGTCATGTATGTGTAAAAATTATTTTGTGAACTGATTCCCTTTGCTTCCCTCCGACCCAAGTTACACAGGCCTAAAATGTATGCTAACCCGATGTTGAGCAATTTTCACTCATACATACCGTCAACATCTGAGCAAAAAGATATACTATACGTTATTCCAAAGTATGCATCTAGAAAGCTCCTTTTGGTTAATATAATCATTTTTTCCTTTATTATTATTATTGTTATTTCCAAAGATAAGTCTCGTCTTCAAACGGACGAAAGGATAAAAGAAGAGCCGTGATTGGCTACCAAAAGGGATCAATGTCACGTTCTGTTTCATTTAATTATATATAGAATGTAACAATATTCCAATTGATCTGTATGAAAAACCAATCTTATGTAAGAGTGAGCACCCCCCACCCTCTCCCATAGTAGTGGTTGTTTTGAAGCTTGGAATAGGCTATACTGATAAAACGGAATGAAAATAGACCGGGGAAAATTTTTCAAATCGATTCGTAGTCAGTGATTTTTACATTTTTAACCCAATTCCATTCCGATAGTATCTGTCCCCTCGGGAATCAGAAATTGGTTGCATTCACGACAACGTATTCAGCAAACTCTAAAAATAGATCGAAAAGAAGGTCTCCACCTCTCAGCCTTAAGTTTTGTACCGCACTTGGTCTATTCTTACAATTACAGGATTAATGATGATTTTTACAGAAAAAGTAAATGAAACAACAACAAAATGTACGCAAACGAAAATAACTAAATATTTGCTATCAGTCCACTGAGCCAAATAAGCTCACACTAAATTACTAAGACAGTCTAGGTGACCTTTTTTCGAACTATATATATATATATATATATATATATATATATATATATTACGGAAGCTTAAAAGTGCCATCAAGATAAGTATATCTTTCCCCCATAAGTTGACAATTTTCAGCAAAATGTCTACATAACGAGATAATATCTCATCAAAAATCAGAAAAATGATCACTTGTTCAGTTGTGTTAACTAAACAACTCAACATTTTTCTGCAAAATGTTAACTTGTTTACTTGCTTCTTAGCGAAGAATTCAACTTTTTTTTGAAGAATGTTCTTATACAACTTGTCACATCCTGTCAATTGAACAATTTGCTGCAAAATGTTGACATGTTCACTTTCTTATACTAAGTGAACAATTGAACAATTTTCTGCAAAATGTTTGAATGACAACTTATCATATCTTGCCATTTTAACAATTTTCTGCAAAATGTCTACTTGTTCACTTTTTTGTAAGTGAACAATTGAACAATTTTCTGAAAAATGTTGACTTGTTTACTCTCTTACTAAGTAATCAATTGAACAATTTTCTGCAAAATTTTCGAATGACAACTTATCATATCTTTTCATTTCAACAATTTTCTGAAAAATGTCCACTTGTTCTCTTCCCAAACCAGAAATAGAAATTACAGCATGAGATAAGTTGTCATTTGAACATTTGGCAGAAAACTGATTAATTGTTCACTTAGAAAGATATGAACAAGATAACATTCTGCAGAAAATTGTTTAATTGTTCACATAAAAGGAAATGATCAAATCAACATTTTGCAGAAAATTGTTGAAATGACAGGATGTAATAAGTTGTCATTTAAACATTTTGCAGAAAAATGTTTAATTGCTCATTCAGAAAAGAAGTGAACAAGTCAACATTTTGCAGAAAATTGTTGAGTTGAAAAGATACGGTAAGTTGTCATTTGGACATTTTGCCGAAAATTGTTGAATTGCTCACTTAGTCAAAAAGTAAACAAGTGGACATTTTGCAGCAAATTGTTGAAATGACAAGATATGCAAGTTGTCATTTGATCAATTTGCAGAAAATTGTTTAATTGTTCAAATAACATAGCTAAACAATTGATCATTTTTCCGTTTTTTGTTGCTATATTTTCTTGTTATCTAGACATTTTGCAGAAAATTGTCAAGTTACGGGCAAAGATATTCTTATTTGGATAGCACTTTTAAGCTTCCGTAGTATGTATATATATATATATATATATATATATATATATATATATATATATATATATATATATATATATATATATATATATATATATATATATATATATTTGTAAACCTGAATTCACGTCTGCTTAATGCTTCTTCGTTTGTACATTTATTTGTCAGTTTCTTCGCCTTTCTTCAACTACGTTCCGCTCTACCTACAGTGTTGCAATTTTGCTTTAGTTTACTCCTCCCTTCTATTTCTTTAATTTTTAATATAAATAATAGGAAAATTTTTGCCTAAGTAGCTACAACATCATTGCAAAGTGAGAGCTCTTGTTTGCTCTACAATCCGTGAAATAAACACATACGTATCTTCTCGTGCAACTCACGTGCCCCAGACAGCCTCTTTCGATATCCAAGTAATTTTGAGGTCATTCCACTTTGGATTAATCAAAGGTTTTTCACCTAGAAGGAATGGCCTCCTACGGATATTCATTTTGCAATGTACAATATCTCATAGGACTTTCCCTAAATTGGTTGTAATTAAATTTTCAAATTTACTCACCCCATGTGAAAGGATTTGAAGCACTTAGGCGTTCTTTGATTTTACTGCTATATATATATATATATATAAACGGATATAAACGTTTAAGCGGATTGCTATTCAAGATTTCATTATGCAACTTCTTAATGAATCCATCTCTTGTTTAGAGATGCATATCAAATGGTCAGTTAAGAGAGGACGATTTGGATGTGACCATATAATTTTTCAGAGCGTACACCGACTTTCAGCAAATTTGACTCTTTCATTTTTTTTTTTACCTTATATTAATGGTACTTCATGATCCACATGTTCGTCATGAAATGAAAGACGACCTTTTCTCCGAAGCAACTGATGACATATCGAAGTGTTCTTGCATCTGGCAATGCCAAATATGATTCATGGGATCAACTGTTCAGAGCTAATTAAAATTTAATTACAATTCAGATCATCATGTGTTACACACACAAACTCTTCCAGTATCCCCGTCCATGTGTGAAGACGTTAATATTCTCAGACTCTTTGAGTGCTGATTGGGATCTTGTGACGTCATCTCAACGAGATGATGGTCCTCAGATACTCAGGGTTTACAGATAAATTTCACCAACAAAAGCACCAGTGCATGGAGTAGCAAATGTTACAGGAAGGATAGGGGAGACAGCAGTATATCAGTTTCATTTACACATCACATCAACCTTAAATGTTTACGGCGTAAAACGATCGATTCAAAATCTTTTGATGTCAATTCAAATTTCAAACGAAGCATGATCTGTAGCAGAACAATTATGTCTGTATTGTTTCATCAATTTGCAATTGTTATTGAAACTGGCAAGACAGCTGTTTACAGATCGATGAGAAATTTTCCGCAGCGTCCACTTTTGGAGGCCAAATGGGAATCTCAGAAACTCAGGAATCTATTTCATTGAAATACTTCTCAAAATCAATCATTTACTTTCAAGTGTATATCGCATTCAGAGGGAGAAAAAAAAAGACAAACAAAAACAACAATTGTCAGCTTATAAATTTGTCAGTGCGATGTTCCTCTCTTATTTAGGATTTCTTTCAAATATTGTAAGTTCCTTCCTGCTATCACTTGGGCAAAGGCGGAATGAAAAGAAAAAAGTGTCAAAGTTCTACTCAGGGTTAATGTTTCACTTTCTGTACATCGATAGGCTTAAACAAAAGACTCAGAAACGTTGAAAACGAGTTCAAACATAAATGTATTCAGAGGCTTTCTACAGTTTTTGATGTCATGTATTCATTGTTACATGTCCTCCACGTCATCTCAGGGACTACAGTTACACACTCGTAGTTACATTTCTGTCACCACTCAAAACTTTAAGTATGCAAAAGAATTCGTTGACACGTGTGGGGCGCCATCCGCACAACAAGGAATCCAACGAATCGACACAGCCGTGACATAGTGGTTCGTCCGGTTTTGAGGGATTTGAACGATAGTTAACATGAACATTATGGTGTCTTTATTGGCATCTGAGTTTTGAAACTTTCGAGTGCTATTTACCGTGCAGAATACTTAATCCACATACAACTATCCAATTGAGTAGGACATACGCAGCTTTTGTTTTTGTTGTTGTTACAAATTCAAGCTAGCAGATGCAAATTTAAAGGGTCATATTAGTGTTGAAAAATGCATCCTTTTTCAATTCAAATCGACGGTAAATGCAACTTCGTCGTTACATTATATATATATACTAAGAGCAACACAATGGGCTTCATGAACGAATTAGTCACTCAACTACATCACCAGTTTTGTTGCAAATGGTAAAATAAGTGCAGTGTTGTCCACACATTTTCAGGAGAGGGGGGAAGGGAATTGCGTACGCAATCTCGATAAGGTTGTCCGGGGGGGGGGGGGGTTGAGTGGGACATGCTCACCTCTGTGAAAATTGAGCTGCTAATGATGCAAAATGGTGTCAGTTTTGAGGAGAGTTTTATTAAAAAAACAACAGTTTCTTACCATTTTTTTGTTCAAAAGCCGAGCGGAGCTTTAGTTAGGGCGGATTTCTTTTTTTTTTTTTGGGGGGGGGGGGACTTTTGTTAACTTGGACAGGAGACTGTCAAATTTGACTCGGCAGTGGCGTGCGGTCCCTTTAAATCCCTTCGTGGAGAACACTGAAGCATTTATCGATTTGTGTAAGATAGATAAACGCTAAATGACACTATGTGACAGGCAACATTTTAAATGAAATGCTATATTAAGATTCATCTTCGTAAGACATACATGTTGTAGTAATCATTTGCCTCGAAAATCAAACATAAAACTGGGTTGGATTTATGGCGGCGTCTCTCTTTTTTTTCGTAACGAACTGATATGATGGAAACTCTTTGACTTCGCGAAAGATGATCTCACTCTCTCTGAACGAGTGACGATATTAAAGAAGTTAACTTTGCTTCGCCAGATATTCCGACATCACTCATCTGTCTACTTTCAAACATTTGACGTCCTTCGTTATTAGACTAGCCCCGATCGAGCAAGTCCAAAAGAAGCACAAAATCGATACTTGATTGCCGTAATTCTAACCCCTAGATGAATTTAGAATGAGAGGAAAATCTAAGAATTATGATTTGCATACGGCGACAGTTCAGTGAAGGAGACAAAAGATATTTGTTGAAAGGTAAGATATCGACAGCCTCTTGCTAATGATAGATGATACTTTGAAGGTCGGCCACTTTTGGTCCTTAGGGCGATTCTTTGATTTGACTCTCCCGACGATGCCCGTTAATCTCCTCCATCAACTCCGCGGGCATCGCATAGTCCAAGTCGGGTTGACCGTAATTGATGAAAGCTATGAGGCTACCAGATCGGTTTAAATAAAAAGGTTAGAGCCATGCTCAGAGCGTGCATGCCTTTCATCAAGTAGTTTTTGCAAGTTTTGAAGTATCCGTCACGTCAAGTTCAGATTGAATCTTGTCATATTTAGTTCGTCATTCAAACTTGGAGAAAGGATGGTTCGTTCCATCCCGTTTTCAATTTTTTGGCAAAAGCAGTAAAGTAAAACGGTACTAAACTGTGCCTAAGTTATCGTACACCCCTAGTGGTGTTGACACAGAAATGCTGGTAGATCAGATAGCCCTAACACCTCTAAGGGGGCACTCATTGTTATATAAATAACATACACTGGATTATTACAAGGTAGGAAAGGGGGTTGTCGAAAACCTTCTTGGCTGTTTTTGTGTGTGTATCTATACAAGTGTGTTGTGAGAATGGGTGTGTTTGTGTATGTGCGGGCCATGACTTCCTGGACTGTTGTGGTGAAGTTCAACCTTTGCTATTGCATGTGTGTCATTGTCTACGTCCAAAGTCAGAGTTCGAAATGATGGGATTGACGTGTAGCCATGTACATCTATGTGCATATTAGTCACAGGATCACAGATCTAACTACCAGAGTTGTATCCAAGTCTCTCTTTTTTTCTGGCAAGTCAAGTCAGCTACAACCCATCTTGGCGAATTGAGTAATAGTCATGACTCCAGTCACTGTATTGTTTCAATGGGGGGGGGGGGGGGGGGGATTGGACAGAATTTTTCAAGTCAGTCAGTTTTGGAAGCTGTGACTCGAGTCATGGCTTGATTACATCTCTGCTAACTAATGCAATGCCTAAAAGGTGTTACGAGCTCCTCTTGGCAGGTAAATTTAAAAAAAAAAAAGGGTAATCTCATTTGCAAAGTGCTTTTTTCGTAAAACTCTCGTAAAACGTTGAAGTCAAATTTAAAGCAACAAACGTGTCAGTAATCGACACAAGAACCAGTTGAACATATCGCCACGGTCAGAATGTACAGATCTCTTAAACCCACAAGTAAATGAGACAAAAATATGCCACGAACTTTATCCAGATGAATGGTAAGTCCGCTGGCCGTAACACCTGATGAATTACTGTACGATAGGGTGGATTCATCAATGATGTCGGAGGAAAATACTAAAAATGTTAAAATGTCACAAAACAAAATAATGATTGTGTACTCGTGTTCTTAGGCCTGCTAGAAAATTGCGTGTAAAATATATCGCAAAGTTAATTTGGGAAAATGGGCGTTTTTAAGGTTCATGAGTGTAAAGTAACACTCAATGCTCACTATAGGGGACGGTGAGTCAACGGATTAATATGTGTACAACTCTATCCCTAAATTCTCGCTTGCGTTTTGGGGCCTATGAATAATTAATGACATTAATTTGCTTCAAATCAAATGAATATGTTTCAAAAAGCTTTGATGTCAATCTAAAAATATAGTGTTAACATATCTGGTTAGAAAACTTAGTTTGCAATACAGTTTTAAGATGGAAAAGGCCTGTCTCCAGCCATTCATCCCCACGATAACATCGGATTATTTTAACGGATTATTTTATAAATAGGTTAATGGCTTTGCATCAATAAATGAAAACTTTGGTAAACAAACAGACAATCTGCGTATCTCAAAAACAATATTTCGACAAAACTGACGACTGAAATTCAGGCTCTAATCGCACAACTTTAAAAGAAGATTTCAGCTGGAGTTGTCTGCTTTGACTTCTGCAGCCTCCATCAAAGCAAATTACAATCATTAGCGACAACGGAAGTTTGTCAGTATACTTACCGAGAAACTTAGTTTATAGTCTTTCCCTCCATACGATGACTCAGAACGTTTTGCAACACGCATCCTCTTTTATAATCTCTCATGCACACACGCCCACAAATAACCGCATGAGAAACTTTCCGATGAAAATGACGACACTAAAGCCCATTTAATTCAAGATGATTGATGAAGTCCACTTGATCTCAAACCACAACATAATGATGTTACTGTAGAACCGATCGCTCATAATGCACTCAGGAATTGAAACGATCAGTATAAAAAAACATTACAGGCATCGTGATGTTCTCATTAAGATACATAAAATATCTACCACTATTAACTTAATAACATTGTTGAAAAGCATAAATACATGCTTGTGTATTCGCGCTATAAAAATCATTCGACCATTTTTCTTTGTTGCTCCTCTCGTTTTCATTTCCATTTTACGACCAATCTCTTCTTCATTTTACCCTTTTCCACTTAACATTTTCGATGGAAATGACAACATTTTTAAAAACCACATGAAAACTTAAGTACATCAATTCCTCTAGGGTTGTTCTCCTGATCCCCTGAGTGCTCGATAAGTAACAGCTTTGAATAAAACCTTCCTTGCACTTATCCTGAAGGGCCTGTTATTCTTAGAAGGCACGGAACGCTTTTACTGGCGCCCAGAAATTATGAGGTTACTTCCAAAATAAATCAAATACTATAAGAGACACGTCCTGACTCTGTCGCCAAAATGCGTAGATTAACGTAAATAATGGACTTACATTTGGACGGTCGCCCGTATTTCATTGCACAAATCAATCTAAAGTAACGCTACTTCTTTTACGAGTGGTAAGTTTGCTGGCTGACTGCCGGGTACGGTACACGATACATCGTTTGTTCTTCCCTATACAACACCGACCTTTCAATGTCCAAATTAATGTTGGCAATTACGTTAAGGGTTTTGCGGTCGACCCGTCCCACCTCAATATTTCCAAAGCTGTAGCAAGCTTAACGCTACCTTCGATTAATCACCAAGCGGTGATGAGACATATGCTGTTATACGTACCTGTATACATGTTTGTGCTCTAGAATAAGGAGAATGAATCTAGTATAGGACATGTTAATGTTTAGGGGGAAAAAAAGAACAAATCATTCACTGTTGGATGAGAACACATGGCGCATTTCACTGGGGATGATGTATGTAGGATGTACAGCAAGCTGTAATGAATGATACCGAAATGCTATTCTCTCTGTGAATACATCTGCAGAATTGCCATTTTGCTACTTTCATTACTTATTTTAAAGATTAATACTATTATGTCAGTACGGTAAGTACTGTAAATACGTATGGACTAATTATACTCTTCAGGTACGGGTGGGTATTATTTCTTCTTGTGTCACGATTAATTGGTGCATTCATTGAACTTTGTGACAAAAAACAAAGGTCTCCATCTCTTTAACATATTTTACTGATAACGAAATTTAAACAACGTTTGTCTGTCTGTTTGAAAACATCGGAAGCTTTGACAGATCTTTCCGATTTCTCCCTTAGACCCCCTTTTCCCGGAGAAAGTTCAAGGGTCATGTACCTCACCAATCTTGTTGTCATCTAATTCAGATTTAATCTGAAGCCATAAATGCACCATTTATCACTTACAAGTCTACCATTAATGACGTATGCCTGAGGCCCAGCCTTTGATTAGCTCATTTGGTCAAGTTTCGAACTGGCATCACATTTCGCTCAATAAAGTCGATGGAACGAAGAGCGAAAAAGAGGGAAATTGAAGCTCAAATTGAGCAAGGATTGTCGGTTAATGCTTCCAACCGTGGTTCACATTTCCATCAATGAGATCTTATATTTGGCGACATTTATCAAAATTTGTTTCTAGTCTTGTTGTTTTTATCGTAAAATATGACAAGTAGTTGCTGTTTGTATCTCCGATGTATTAAATGCCACTTTTGTATGCAATCAAATTGTCGGAAGCGTTAGAGACTTACTCTTTCGGATCTAGTGAGGTCCTTCATTTCCCTAAGATACAAATGTAATGCTGGTACGCCACTGCATGTAAATTTTCGTTGACGTCAGAATTTCGAAAATTTTTGAATATACAATCTCATTACATGAAAGTCACTTCCCTTGAATACTGTCTGAGCTATGGATTCTCCTTACTAGGGTATACTTTACACTTCTTACATACAGATGTCATCATATGTTTTTATGTAATCACGAAATTGGTCTCATCCAACGTGGATCAAACTCAAGAAACACTTTGAAATGGCCGGACAGTGGAGACGTGGGCACCACTTTACAAGTGTAAAAAACGCTTCAGTCTTATACGTTATTATGACTGGCGTCATTTAAAGGGAAAAACAGAGAATCTTTTAAGACTAATGGTGATCTGCTGATTCCCTGAAGTAAATGTGGGTCTAACGTTTCAAAGGTACCAGGATTTTTCTCAAAATATTAGAAAAATACTCTGAATCGATACACCAGAAGCAAATACTTTAAATTTTTGTAAAGGCGTTGTTGGCTAGAGATGATGGAATGTGGAGGTAAATTATTGCGAATATCCCTTCATGTTATTTTTTTTTTTCAATATCTGAATTACTCAATGAAATCCGCCGATTACTAACAGAAGGAAACGGAAGGCGCAATAACGAAAGCATAGGATGGATGCAGACTCATATAAAGCAATGTATATAAGCTATCTCGACTTCTGTGTGCGTATGACAGGTGAACAGTCTGATTAATGAACAAAACCCGAAGCAGGGAGATCCTTAGAAGCACACAGCACATTACTTTGTACCCTGGTTATCAGATTTTTAGATTCTATTGCTGCATACTTTGGGGCCACTGATGGCACTGGTATTGACACGTTGTCCTACATTAACCACTTTGCATAACGCTGATCCAATTTGCCCCTCTGACTGTCTGGCGGAGAGAATGCATCCTGACTATAATTTTGCTGTGATGAGTCTCAACGGCCTGCGTTCGCGTCTTTTCCGTGATGTCTGGTACCTAACGCTATTGCTACATCAATTGACTACGTCCAACGGCGCAGGAGAGTAATCTAAATTTGTTTTCGTTGACAGGATCGATAGATCATATATCGCTGACATTTATTTAGCTTGCAGCTGTTACAGAATGTTCACAGAAACACGACAGTTTGAATTACCTTGAATATACACCTCTTAATTCAGGTTCCAAGATACTCCAAGCCTGCACTAGATGCAATACATATTACCTCATTAAATACAGGTATCGCATCAATCGGTATTTTGTTCACACTATGCGCCATTATTAACAAACATGGAGTGGTCAATCGTTGAACATCTACAGAGTCTATGGTCACTTTATCTTTTGATATGTTGAGTTTGGAGCATTAGTACCCTACACGCACTGAAGCTTCACGACAATGCATTTTCGACTGCAGTGCGTACGAGAATTGTCCTCTCTGCTTGCTTAGAATTTTTCCAACTCAATGTGATTTATTTGTACTGGGCACTGACATTCGGCATTCGGTTACTATAGGCGTTGGAAGCAAGGAAAAGATATGTTGCAGAATAGCATTTGATCGATGGCAGCAAAGCGTGTTCAAAACATTATAATTCATTAAGTTGGTTCAACGTTATGCTCATTCATGCTATGTGATTTATGAAAATTTATTTGGCACAACATGGAAAGTTATTCAAGAGAACAGTTCACAGTTTGTATTGCCAGAACACTTTCGAAGAGTTAAACCATTTGTAATGATACAGATTATATCACATTTTTGTAGAAATGCAAGAGTGTTAGATTTTGCAAGTGGGAAAGCAGAGTGTCATTGATGTTAACAAAATGAGATTTAAAAACTTCTTTCGGCCACTTGCTGTTGCCCTACTGTTGCCATATATATATATATATATATATATATATATATATATATATATATATATATATATATATATATATATATATATATATATATATATATATATATATATATATATATATATATATATATATATATATATATATATATATATATATATATATAGGACAACAGATGTTATAGAACTGCGATCATTCGTTCTGGTCTATTCAAGGCTACGGGCTAGTTCTACGATACATACCTTACATACATAAGTTGCAGACTCCAATTTCTTTTATCTTGAAAAGTTTTGTCTCTTCAAGGACATTGTAATGTGATCGTTTATGAAGTGGAAAAACTCCTTTACTTTATTAAATCAACCAAAACCTTAAGCAACATCAAAGTAGCTCACGTATCAAAAGGACTACACACTGAAATTAAAACGATGAAATTCGTTACTTCATGCTCATTAACGACTGGTTAATGGCCTCTAGCCACAAATACACATCACTGTTCTTGGTCGTAGTAAATGATGCTAAAATGTTATCTAATCACATTGTTTCTGACTTCATTGTTGGAAACTAAACACCCGTAAGAAAATGATAAATATCTAGTCTTACCTCGCCAATTGAATGTTTATACGCATTCCGTTCGGTTCCTTGACTCACAGGAGACGACATTAAAAGTATTACTGGTAATCCCTTCAGATTTGGCTTTCATCTGATCGCAGAGTAGAGTTGCATGCGTGAAGCGAAATACTGTAGTTGCATTCTCTCAGTTACCCCTGTGTATTTGTAGCGTTCACAAATAACGGCGGGGACAATTTCCAAAAGCAAAGTTATTCTATATGAGCTCCGTTTACTCTAACCATCTGCTGGAAAATGTTTTTAGTTTCAATATTAAATATTAGAGGATAAAGTCAGCTGTATCAACGTCCACATTTTGTGCAGCAGTCTTTGTACGTTTTTTTTTTTCCTAGCTCGCTTCACAATTTACTCTTCAAACACGAAAACGTTAATGCGAAAAGTGAACTTTGAACGTATTCCTCTCGAAACCAAATGTTCTGGCCACAAAATTCCTTACCGATCCATTGTCTCCATATTCTCCCTTTTTAAAAGTACAAGCAGTCGCGTGACGATCAATACTAATTGTTTTTGAGGGAGAATAATGATTAATGTACACTAAATACAACAGCTGGATTCAAATCTCTGAGGTCATGCTTCTCCACTACACGACGTCTGCGCCGAGTAGACTAAGTATACTGGGTTTTATTCTTGCTCATCCATGCGTGTCCGCGGTTTGTTGATCGTAGCTATCCGGGAATCCAACAGTGTTTACGTCACTTATCTACTGAAGATAAACGTGGAACTTTCACCACGAGCCAAGGCTGCTCATGTGTAAAGAGAGGTGGAGAGAGTAGGGAAAAAAAAGTCGTTACAGCGTCAACGTACCTGGATGAAGGCGTTATATTGGGAAACTTTATTTGTACATCGCTGGGTCTATTAATACAACTTTGTGTGTGGATAAACGAAAGCACGGTATATAGACGTGAAGAGATAATCTAAAGACAAAATATGACGTCATGGTATTCTTTACGTCATCCGTAAGTGCTATCTATGACGTTTGTGACTACAACATAAACTATTCTGATGTAAATTTCCGTGGTTGAGAATGTCATCACGTTGATGAGACGGTAAAGCGGTCGAATGGAGTTTTAATGTACGTAATCGCTGGAATAACTGTCGGTCACGTCCGTAGTTACATTTTCTTCCTTTTTTTTTTCTTGGTGTGTTGAGAAACAAGGAATCATTTCTGCATCTTCATCTTTGAATGCTTTCCTTTAAGTAATAACAGGATTACATCAAATAAATTGCAACATGACCAACGTTAATGTTGTCATCTAGGGGCAGACTTTGTAAAGTCATTGAACTTATAGTGTATGTGCTATTCGACTGTGTATATCATAATGTATTGTATTGGAACGGTAGATGACCATGATAATGAATTTTCATAGTTGGCGGGGGGATATAAAATTTCCCACAAATGTTTTTAAGGTTACATGAGTATCGTTTGATGTGAAAGGTTCCGTGAGTGTTGTATAGATTGGAGTATATGCTGGACTGAGCCCAGTGGTAAACGCAGGACTTTGTGGAAGTGGGGGGGGGGGGGGGGGAGGGTGGAGGGAGGCAATCACATGGTTGCTAAATGTGATTGAGTAAGTGGAGTGAGATTTTTTTGGAAGGGAACCTAAGCTGAAGGCCATAATCGTTTAGCGCGGAGCGCACAGAAAATATTGAATAATCACAACCTCTCAGACAGCAGGGGATGACATTTGTCAGGCTAGTAAGTGGGATAGAACCAGTCATTATTTTGTGCTTTCGTTTGCAATAAAATGTTCACCTCTATAAAAATGAGCACATGCAATATGATGAGAAAATAACCAGGTAAAAAGTACCACGTAATGGCAATGTAAATTACTTAGTTTACTATTGGAAAATGCACTCGCATGTTTTGTGCGTTCTACAAAATAAAATTGGAAAAATAAACCTCCCCGAATTTCTTTTTATTTTTTATTTACTTGTTTACCCTTTTTTCCCCCTAGAATTTAGGGTCTACAGCACTGCAGGCTGAATAATGGTAGCAATGGGGAGGAGGGGGGCAGGGGGTTCGATCTCAGGGCTGCTAGTTTCGGGTGTGCACCTGGAGTCCTGGAGTGAGATTTATCGGGGAGCCATATCTAAGCGGAGCGCTACCATCAGTTGGCACGCACCGTAGACAATTTTGGTGTAACAAACCAATCAAATCGCCGGAAATAGCCCTTGACAGCCTCTCTAACAACATCGCTGTGTTTAATTTGAAATTCAAAGTTGTAGTTATCATGGTATCAAGTGAGATTTGCGGACGGACTGATTCACCCTCCTCGGGAAGACCTTTTTAAACATTTTGTCAGGCTAGGCAATGTGAGTAGGGCAATGCCAAAAACCCTCTCCCTCCGGTGTATGCCACTGTCTGAGCTTTTATATAATTGTGAAATTGGAGGTGTTGGATCTGATGACTGACTGCCATGGATGGGGGGGGGGGGCCTTGTAAAAATTTTGAAGGGTGGACTAGATGCAAAATGGTGCTATATTTGTGCTATATTCGACTTGAACTGACTATATCTCCAGGAATTCCTGGAGATTTTTTTTTCATTTTGCTTTGCACTGCAGGTGAAATATTCATTTGTAGACCTTATCTAAGTATGTCTAATTCAGATTCTAATTCATGCCTGTAGATTTCTTCGGACTAAACTGAATGATGTTCAAACAGTATTGCTGTTGACCCTTGTAATCGAGGACATCTTGCATGACCTACATATTGTTTTGGGGGTTACTTCGCTTTTTAGTTTAGGTCACTAAAAGTCTCTGCCAGTGTTAGTCGTAAATAGATCCATTTTATTATAGTTCCACTCACTAAACTATAAGGTCCTACCGCACTGCTCTTCACTGCCACGCACTGATCATAACAGCACCATTCACTTTCAGCCAGCCGTACCGAAGGGGCATTTCTGTGGAACGCGCCTCAGGCATGCTTCATGCATCACGGTCCTAGAGGGGTATCTTCCTCCTCCGCCCCATCGCCCCCCCCCCCTCCCTTTGGGTAAACAATGACATTATGGATCTTTCGAATCTAAACTTGAGAGAAGAAAAAGGAATGCAGTATGCGGTAAAATGATGGAATGAAGATAACACAACTCTGAAGTTATAAGGAACTCTATCATACTGTAATACAAGAGGAAAGTGAAATCATGTTGTCAAATGGCAACAAAGGGTTTTCATTTTCAATACGGTACGTCTCATTAAACTGTAGGCCTATTATATGTTGAGTATTCACACTCTAGGTTTTATATTACCTGAGCTCGACACACCATAACGCTTTCGTCAGTTTTTCTTTTTTCCCAAGGAAACATGTTGACATATGTTTCTGTCAGTCTGCAGTCACGTGTGGAATACATTACGATCATTTCAGTGAGTAACTTCAGTTGATTCTCTCTAACGCATTAGTTGTACATCATGTAGCGTGTGGTGTAAAAATAAAATAGAGGGCGCCATATAACATTTTTGGAATTCACCAAACACGTCAACAGCTTCCTTGCTTTGTATGTTGGTATACAAGTAATGAATGTTTTTGACTGCAATAGGATGAATGGGGTTTCACGAGTTGAAAGATCGGACGGTCTATTCAACTCGGCTTCGCCTCGTTGAATAGCCCGTCTAATCTGTCGATGGTGTTTTAAATAACACTTCAAAATATGGTCAAAATTTGAGTAGATAAGACAAGAGGGTTATGGCCTAAATTACATACAATATGCGCTCGCTGGCTGGTAGGTACCGACCATGCAACGACAGCTGACTTGCCGTGGGTTAGTATGTGCTATCCCATAGTCATGGATTAGTACATACTAACCCACGGTTGAAAGTCATAAACGTGATGATAGCACCGAATTCCGCATGGCATGTGACCACCAATCCACCAATTAGATGAGGAGGAATTAATGAACATTAAATGGAAAAAGTTCACCTTCGTTCGTGAAGTTACTGATTTGAGTCATGAACTGTCTTAAGTTTTTACTTTGTCTTGTTGCCCAATGATGACGGGAAATAAGACCTGTCAGTCTGTAGAGGTCCTCCAAATGATGGCGTTTTCTGTTATCCATTTTAAATGGCGGTGGTTGAGGAATACAGAACAGCAACACATAGATAATATCTGAAAGACTGCTCTGTCTTTTCTAACTGGAGAATTTTCCACCCCTCACTGCTCGACAATTGCAAATATAATTAATAACAGAGAAAAGCCCAAGAGAATTTATTTTGAAGTACCATTTTTGAAAAGGAAAGGAAAGGAAGAAGTAGCGATACGTCAGTCCAGTGTATAAATAGTGTTGTCGCCGAGGGATGCACGGGCACCTGTCTGTGTTAATGTCCTGTAAGGCAATGACTTCATTGAAGCTCCATGGAAGAATATAAATAATTCCTTAGCTCAGTTCGGGGATTCTGGCCATAGCGGCTGCCTGAAACTGACGCTGCCCCCCCCCCCCCCAACGAGCAGAAAAGCTTAAGGGCAATGCACAAAGAGGACTAGGCACGAAATGTGGAAAGGTTGCACCATATTTGCCATCTCACAATGTTTTATATGAAAAGCATGTCTCCCTTTACTTAGAACCCCCCCCCCCCCGACGGACTGCGTTTACACTACAGTAACTAAATATTAGAACAATTAACCGCAACTCAGAATCGACTATCAAGAACCGTGTCTCAGTGTTTCATTTAGATTGGCTTATGAAAATTATTACAGAAATGTTACAATATCGATTGGTATTCGTTGATAGACCGTTAAGAAAGCCAGAGAAAATTTGCTGATTGCAATAACCTTTAGCCGCATTTATCTTTTAGCCTAGGCTGTTATCATTCTCCACTTATAAACAAACGATAATAGCATCTAAAGATTTTGACACATAACGTTAGATGTTATACGTCTTTTTAACATTTAGCGTGATAGAAAGACGACATTTAATGGATGGCGCTATTTTACAATACGTTATATAGAGAAGATGTGGCACCCTCTCTATCTCTCCCTTTTGTATATGTACCGCTGCAACGGCTTCAGTAACTTGATCTGATCCCAAATTGTAGAAATACATACACCCAAATCGAATTCTCATTTACTGTTATTTAAAACTTGAAAGTGCGTTATTCTGAACAAGTCAACGTCGACACCCCCCTCCCGCCTCACCATCTATGAAAGACTTTTTATACCTCTGAAACAACTTCAGACAAAACTGATAAGCCCCTCCCCGGTCACCCGACTTGGGAACAAAGAAAAGCTTCTACAGTCTACAACGTTACATGAAAATATAATTTGCGTAATAACTCAAAAGTGAAATTAGTAAAATCAAGATTCAAACAGAGAGTCTCTTTACATTTTTAGTTTTTAGTGAAGAATAATTCTATACCTTAAATGCTGGGCACACTTTCGTTGAAACTGGTGATAAATACGCTTTTCAAAAGGTCTTTGTATTTCCAAGAATTACTGGTAACGGAGGGGGGGGGGGGAGGAATCATCACTCCGTCATGTCGCGAGTACTTCCCATTAACTTATACTGCAACGAGCTGCTAAGTGAAACGTCAGTATAAGTACATGGCCGTTACGTCTTACACAACATTACACGAACAGTGTGACACTTGGTGTCTGGATTGGAAGAAGACTTGAAAGCCCCAGAAAAAAAAATGAACGTACCAGGTATTTGTTGTTTGATATTGACTAATGGTTTCCTTGTGTTTTCACCACTTTCCATTTAACATTTAAGTGGGTAACTAGTGTAAGTTTGTATAAGGTGGTGAATGGTTTGTGAGTCAAAATATCTTTAGCCCCACAAAAAATGCGTGACGTAAGCGTATACTTTACGACTGATCTGTCTACATGTATACGGATCAGAGGCAACGAATGTACACCGTCAGGGTTATTTCATGTCCCCTCCAAGTTATCTACCTCTCATTCTAATGCGCTAACATGATGACGTGTTCGCTCAATCCCTGAACACTATTGATATGGTTTTTCTCAGTCTCATTTTTATAAATTATTAAGCCTATACTATCCACCATTATGCATCAAAGAGCTTTATGAACCTCAAGGAAATGTTGATTTAGAGTACCTCGGCGCCAAGAAATTGCACACACTACCTTAATGTTTGTTCACGATACCTATTGTAACAACCGCTTTTTTATACCCTCACCTTACTATCAAGCTACAATGGATCTTGTTTCCTTGTGAGGTCATGATATATTGACTGCTTTCCTGTCAAACCTTGCTAATTTTTTTTATCGGGGGGATTACAGTATTTGCTGGCCCATTGACACTTGGTTCGACTGTATCAAAGTAAGTGTCATCGTCTGCGTTGACAACTTATCAAAAACTGGCTTCTTGTAACAAAATGTTTCCTCGGATTTTTAAACGAAAGCGTAGAAGATGTCGCCCCGTCTCATACGAAGGTAAGACACTTTCTGACTTTCTAAAAGATCTTTACTTGCAACGGACAGACGCGATGCAACTTTAAAGAGTAAATTTAAAACCCATCCCAGCCTTGTGTATGCGTTTTCATGAGTTCTGTCTGATTTTCAGCATCTCCTTTATCCAACATACTGAAAACAGAGATTATAAGACTTCACTTTCTTGTTGACACTGACTTGGCAGTCAAAATTCTGACCGGAGAGTTTAGTAACTACAGGAAATACAGCCTAACTTGATTTTATTTAGTGGAACATACCGGCCCTTTAGAAAATGCTTTAACTTAAGCTGCCGTGTCACGTTTCTTTAGTCATCTTCAATTATGGGGGTGGGGGCAACGGGATCTGATGTTTGGCTGGTTTCTCTACTTGCTACCAATCAAGCAGGATCATTGTTTAGGCCCATGAGGATAAAGAAGAAGCAGTATGCTTACTATTTCTCACAAATACCTATCCGCCTCCTCAGTTAAAATAACTCGGGAGAGACTATTTTCGTCCCTAGATATTTCGGAGTCAGAAGATGAGAGCGACTTTTTTTATCTCTAGAGAGAATGTATGAAACCGTTTAACCGAGTGTATTAACGATATCATTTTGACTACATTTCGAGATATTTCCTTCTACGCATTTGAACATGGTTCCCAGCAATAATGTACTCAGCATATGTTCACCGTGTAAGTAGAATAACTTACACTAGGTTAAATACTGAAATGACATACTATCATCAATAACATAGGGATGTGTTGGAACATTGCACTGTCAATAGCCTGTTTAACCACACATATAGCTAATTCAGTTGGTAAAAGTAGATTGATTGAAATACCGATAAAGGCTACAAAGCTATCAATCGTTGATGAACTTGCAACAGCATATTGCTGGAATTTCCTCGTGTTAACCACATCAGTAGGTATACTTATGGAAGGGATTAGCACTGAAGAAAATTGACAGCTCTTATTATAAGTAGGGGACTTTTTCTCTCTTCATTCGTGAACACCATTTCTTCGTAGTATGTTCCATGTTTTTTTTATCAAGGAAGTCAACATAATGGTGTTGAATTTGAATTCCTTGCAATGGAAAAGTATTCTTCCTCATTTTAAGAGCCTTTTAGTCAGTCAGCAGAATATTCCCTTAATCACGTGAGCTATTCCAAGTCCAATTATTTCCCCCTGCAATCTACTGCACTTGTGCAAAATACAATACGAATACCTTTAATTAGAGGAGACCTACCACATGTAGAAGTTTATTTGTATGTCTAATTTGCATACCAGCACAAGTGATAAGCTCTGTCACTGTATACGGTCTCGGGGTCCCTGTGTTCACACTATACGGTGATTTCGTGGATTCAGCACTGGAGAGTGGTCAACTAGCTTGTTACGTGTATACTCAACTAAACATTCTTTTGACAGAATGACGTAAATAATTTCGTCTTTCTCGTGAGGCAAACCTTCTTATATTCCCAAATAAACAAACATCAGAAAATACAAATGAACCATTCAGCGGAAGGTCATCGTGATTGTATTCGGGTAAGTACCTGCATGGTTACGTTGTCATTTTTGAACATATTTGTAATAACTTTCTCTTAATTTATTATCACATTTTGAGGGTCTTCTGAACACACATTGTCTGTCGACGGATTAGCGACCATCGCTCGTGACTGTCGTTAACGCTTTCAGCTGCACCGTTGAGGAGGATTTTATAGACGTTTTAAGAGAGGAGCGTGTGGAGAACTGATTCATTAAAGACAAAATTCTTCCTAAAGATGATTTATTAATTTCATTTCAGCTACGGTATACCCTCTACGAACAAATTCTCCAAAATACCTTGAGAACAAGAACTACGCACGATATTCGTAAACATCATTCAGTCGCAAGCAGTGGCGTAACCAGAGGGGCGGGATCCCAATGGAAAATGTCTCCCCCCCCCCCGCCACCCCCAAGTAAAATTCGAAGTTTACATAAACGTAGGGCAAAATTTATACAAGACAAAAACTACTACTAGTACAGTATATTTTACTTAAAAAAGACAGGCTGAGCATAAATTAGTTTTATATTGATAAATAACCAGGATCAAAATCAAAGAGGAACCAAACAATTGAAACGAAAACTGCAGTGAACCTAACTGTGGTAAAGTTCTCATGCTGTCATTTTTTTTTTTGTTGAAAACAGCAAGAATTTCAAATCTTGATTCTGATGTGGTAAAAGCAAAACTTTGTATCATTGAAATTGCAATGAACAAATTATGAGTAGATATATGATCTCTGTTGACATGATAAGGAGGAATTAAGCTAGTCAGATCATGCGCAGTGGAAAGGCATAGTAGGCCACATGTACAATGCAGCCAAAGAGTAACCACCAAATTGTGTAAGAAATATGAAGGACGTTGCTACGCAGTAATGTGGTGGTTACTACGTGAATCTTTACGAACAACCTACACTAAAATCCGAGCAGGCCCATTTTGGCATGTGGCAGAAATGGTTGCATGATGATATTCATCAATGAATTGTACATGTATGAAATTCTCTTATCATCTCCTCTACATCATTCGTAGTGGAAATGTAAATTTCCGAACCTGTGTTCTAAAAAATATGCAAAATGTTTGATGAAATACACAACGTCAGAGACTGCAGGGAAGTGTCATTTCCTGCAATCTGAGTGGCATTTTTATCCAAACGGTTTCTCTGTACGCTACGTGCCAACCTATCGTGGCGTTCCCTTAAGATAATGCCATTACTGCCAGCCCCCCCCCCCCCCACGTGAACACTTTGCCACCACAGCACCCCTCCCCCTCCCCCGAAGAAAAAGTCGGATTAACGTCACTGGTCTTAAGAACGCATTAAGTTGTACCTGGGAGCGCGAGGTATGAACAACGTACCATCGTAGATTTGTACGGTGTCCTTACAAACATCCTTAAGGTATTCTTATTGCGAAATTAGGGTGCACGGCCGAAGTACGACGTGCTAGAGGTATTGTGGATATCTCAAAAGCCGATTTGATATCTGCAACAAAGAAGCTCGACAAATTGTACCAAAAGAAGGCTACGTTCATCGTATCCACGACTTCATTGAGAATGTCGTGAGTTGCAGGGGAACGCCGTACATTCATCGTAGGAAAACCTTTTTCGTGCTATGGCTTTTACGTATACCTTAGGAAGTCTTATGGCAAACTTACGCAGACCGTAAGAAGGCTAAGACGATCGTAGGACAGAAAATCACTCCATTCTCCCACGAAAGGGGCACGAACTTCTAGAGAAGGTCCTAACAATTTAGGCTTTCTTTCAAGAATCCCTAGGAAGATTGAGCGAAGAATAAAGAATAAAGTTCGTACGATTTGAGAGATTCCTACAAACTCATCGTTCGTACTCACTGTATGTGACGATAGCATTAAATTAGTTTAACAATACTGATGACTGTTCTGTTCATAGTCATCATTCAGATATTGTCCTCACAATCTTCTCTATTTTATGAAATTAAAAAATATCTGAAACGATTATTATTTGTAGGAAGTTGAAACAAACCATTTTTGAAGAGCACCTCGTTTCGTCCATCTATGATTACCGATTGTTTATAGCTATTTCATATAGCGAATACATTCACTATGTTTCAATATAGTAAAATCACTTTCGATATGCAAAAGGAGTGGGGGGGGGGGGATAAAGCCACACTGTCAGAACGTATTTTTTTTTGTCTCCTTCTACATTTGAGCATTTAAAATCTCTCATAAAGTAAATGACATTTAAAGAGAATTTTTCTCAACGATGGCAAAGAGCGCCATCACACTCATATTCACCTTAACGCTGAAATGTGATTGTAAGTGAAAGTCAAATTCCGTGGAATGTGTCACTCCCACCAACCAAAAAAAAATGTTTCGGTCCCATTTTTGCAGACATGAATATTCACATCCATTCACATTGGCCTGTTTGATTTAAAGTAATGGTGATTGACTGCTATGATTTTTGGAGAGTTTGAATTTTGTAGGGCCAACAAAAATGTCGAGACAATGTTCAGATATATGGAAATCTTCAGATATATGGAAAATGAGTGTATAGCTCTCTGTCAGATTTTGTGACAGGTGATCTTTTCGACCACTATCTTTTTCACTGAAACACTGATGAAGAACACAGGTAGATGACCAGGCGATTGCCAATGGAATGGATGTGAATAGCCTATCTATTTAGGTAAAAATGGGACTTAAACAATTTTGTTTTGTATTGGCTATGACATATTCCGGGGAATTTGACTTTCACTTACAAATTGTCAACTCACATTCCAGCTTTGAGTACTAAGATTAAGAGAGTAACAAATGTTTAGCAACTGTGAGTCAAATTAACTCTTATGCATGAAGTTTTGCTGCATTACGTAAGAATCTGTCATGGTGGGCGTCAGTCAACACAAACATTGCCTGTATACTGCAATGCATAGGCCTATACATTACCACGCAGTATTTACTCAAAGAGGCATAGATCTATGTGATAATGTTAGGCAACAGTGTATGGTAACTTTTAAAGGATGACGTCACGAATTTTAGTTCGGAAGTAGTGTCAAACTAATCAGCAAAATTTCCCATCTATCGTCAGCTAATTAATCAATGTCGATGAACCAGAGTTTTTACTAGTTTACCATTATCGTCAGTTGTGCATACTGCTAACGTTTTCCGGTTGAAGTTCAGCCCATGGTAGGACCACCACTGTCCTAAGTACGCCGGAACATTTTTGGCCTGTCAACTCGTAATTTCATCAATAAATGTGTACTCTTGATTCATACCAGCAACAGTCACTGCCACATCTCTCACAAAATCCCTCCTGGTCGAAGACTAAACAAAAACACACCAGAATGACAGCGCGTTAATAATCTTCATCAATATGAAGTTGACTGTCAGTTGGCATCATGTGACAACTCACGTGATTTTACTTTCCCAGAATTCAAGTACCAGTATAGTTGATTCAAGACCCTCTATTTTGTAGGCTAGAGAGGTATCGTATTGCAACGATTGAACTGGGTCTATCACAATTTGTCTTTTGACTGTATCGGTTCACCTTTCCTCAAAGGGTTTATTATATCCATACCATACACAAGAAAACAAGACAAAAGAAGTCTCCTTTTTTTACCTTTTCATCTTTGATCGACTTCGATGGATCTCTCAATGCAATCCATTTTATGAGAGGTCACCGTGACGATACCCCAAAGACCTTCTACCCCTGTGACTACTGTCTACTCATTTTGTGTTGGAACCTTTATTCTTTTTTTTTCGTCATAAAACAAAGTTACGGTTGTGAATCAACCGCAGTACACCAACGCGATTTTCTGAGGCTGATTGTGTCACGGAGATTACTTAATGAGACGGAAAATCCTAGAAATGACAAAATTCATTTCAGTCCTAGCTGGTTATTTGACCGAGTTCATCGTATAGGAATCATCTCGTACTGAATTAACGATTCCTTTCTTCATGTAAATAACGAGTCGTGAAATGTTCCAAAGCAACCACTGAGGCATGAAATATGGGGTTTAAAACGCCACCAAATGGCACACCAAGGAAACAGTTTCAATCGTTGTTAAACATTCGTCTCACCAATAACACCAACACTGCTTAATCTCCGTAAAACATTAGGCATAAGATGAGTTACGGAAGCTACATCACTTAAATTGTTCACATTTTATTGAACGAATCATTCTTGAGCAAGAAATAACATGAATTCCTATCTTTGAGAAAGTTATTCCTTGGAAAGAACAGTACCGTCCATATATCTTTCTGTCTGCATAAATATCTTAAAAACATTATTATTTCCTGTAAAACAAACACAATATCTTACTTTCGTACCAGAAACTGCTCTGCCTAACTGTATTAGATACAGCAGACCGTACTGGACAAATTGCTTAGCAAAATATTACCAACTTGGTATTGTTACTGCTTAGAATTTTATGGCATGACTTTTCCAAGGGGCTGATTGACCAAACGTGGCAGTGCTGCTAGGCTATAAGTTCGTTGTTGTTTATCATTTCCAGGTCACAAGACAAGATGTTTACTAAAGTTATCCATTCGCCTTATAAATTCGAATCAAATTCATTACGTAAATGATGACGCGTCCATCAAAAGAGCTTTCTTTGTTATGACGTCAGCAATTTCTTCTTAATGATTGGTGTAAAACCAACTGAATAAATTGGGACTTTATATGACTGAACTGCGTGATAACTAACCGAGACATTCCCGTGAAAAATAAAGTTGTATACAAATTATGCCACAGACCCATAAAATGAATGTGAACTGCATAGGCCTATTACAGCAAATATTAAACAGAATAGATGACAGATACAACTAAAATTAAGGCTTGAAAAGTAAAATTTTCATGGTGGTGTAATTTTCGTTTTTGTCATGATATGTTTGTCGACGAATGTGTTCTTTTTTTCTTTTTTTGTTAACAAAGTTGACTCAAGATCTAACTCTAAATCCTAGTAGCCAGTCGGTATTGTTGCCTTATAACAACCTTTTCAAATGCATTTGTCCTTCGATTGAAAGAAACCCTTTTGATTGAAATCTCTCCCTCAAAGGGTTCTCGAATGCGATTTGGCTGTCACCAGTCAAACGGAGATAGAATAATAGAATTTAAAGCCGTTGGAACGTCAGGCACGTCAAGACCAATCACCCTGTTTATTTTGAGATGAGGTTGAATAAAAAGGGGGCGATACGGTACCCTGTAATTATGATACACTTAAGTTCATGCGTCCGCTCTCTTTTCCTTTGAAAACAAGAGACTGATATAAACAAATTCACCCACTTTCTCTTCTTTCCTGGTAAAATGTGGTGTTCGGTTTTAAACTGAGTGGTGCTGAACAATTTAAAGCACAAAAGACTCTACGTTTTGAACGACCTTTCTTTCTGTATGTATCGATTGGTCATCTGGATGGGATAATCGAAAACATTGTTACTGAAAATGTTTTATGATCGATAAGTATTCGTTACCTCTTCTTGATTTTTGGAGGTAACGGAATGTTAGGAATGATCAGCAAATATTAACTTATAACTTTCAACCAGTTGGAATCATAATCTGAGATTACCTCAGTCTTCTATGCCCATGCGGTGATTTGGCGCTAATCGCATACCTCCCATAATTAACGCTGCTATCTGATAAGTTACCGCAGGACACAAGGAATTTAAGTTGGTAATCTGAAACTACCATCGACTTTTGAATCCTCTTTCACTTCTTCCACTTGTCAACTGCAACGTTGAGAAGCATCCTCCTTGCTGACGTAAATGTTGTACTAGTATCTTACTTCTGTGGCAAGTATCTTTTCACGCATGCTTCAGAAATATAAAAGTTTCCATCGGTACGCATGAATGACCGATCTTCGAAAAAAAAAAAAAAAAAACCTGACGGTATTACAAACTTAAGTCTGTAGGCGGTGTCTGGTGTTCGCTTAAGCAGATCTCATTCAGGGCAAACGGAGATCCACTCTTATGATGCACAACCGATAACACTGCTGCCATCTAATGCATTACGTGCAATGGGAAATTATTTAGGGAAAGTGGTATGAACGAAGAAAGGATTTTGTGGTATTTTGGAATTTTGAAAACAAGAATGTCATTTCTTCTTCTTCTTCATCTTGAGTAAAGTTTGGACCACTTTTTGGAATACTCAATTTGGAACGTTAAGTGATGTCCAGTTACTGCAATGTTACAATTGATGCTGATACTAATGGATGCATCCCCCATAACATAACGAGAGGAAGTGGATTGAATTAATTCGACTGCCTGGTGAAAACAATAAAACTAAATCAAAATGATTATGTTGAAATTATTGCATCGAATGCAACATGTGCACTCAATAGGCAACACTATGGGTAAAACAGGTCAAAGGTCATCTGGCGGTGAGTATGAACTTTAATATTTTGTAAAGATAATGTAATTGTCGATCGCCCCCTGAATATTTCGTAGTTTATTATCATCTAACATGTTCGAAACTTAGATGAGATCATTTAAACTTCCTTTGCGAACTTTATTCCACCACCGGTCATAATTTACTAACAGAATATTAACAGTGTTTGAAGACACAAAACTTACTGTTTATTGAGCCCCCCCCCCCCAAAAAAAAAAAAGAAAAGAAAATACACCACGTATTTATTTCAGTTATATACAAAAGTCGTGCAGAGCCAAAAAAGAGAAAAGAATTGACGCCACTTCTCTAACTTACATCTCGCTACCTAAGGGTTTCCTCCACAATAAGATAGAAAATAGAGGTTAAAGCAGCACAAGCTGTTAGCCTTGTAAGTATGATGATCATCCCGACATAGGAATGCGTTTAAGGTTGCTAAAATGTTGAAAAGACTTGATGGCTGTTGATTTTGTTCGCAGTATTGAGCAATGTGGAAACTTTCACTTTCACTGAAAACTATTAATGTTATCAGTCCGTTTTAATATCACGACGACCGTATAGTACATAACCTAAGTATTAAAGAGACTCACTGCAACTTATAGTCAACGTAATCTGTAATAATATCAACAGAGTCGCAATATTAACCATAAAAATTGAACGATGATTGATGATTGATAGCTACATATTTAAACGAAGAACACACAAGACTAGATTCTATCTAATTAAACTTTCTCAATGAGCCCGATATATATCAGCCATTAGTGCCACTCTATTTAGCCTAGGTGATTATAGGTATTAATTCTTTTGTTCGATGTCATTCCTGTATCATAATCCCTGCTCTATAAGTTTGTTATTTGCCATTAACGGGGACAAGAGGTCTTATTCCATCCAAGGCATCTACACTACACAGGTCGTCCAAATTAGCTTTGGTTTTATTGTTCAAGCTATTGCGGAGTTTACCACAAATTGTACAAAGCTCTATGTACTCGGTCATATATACTGGCCTTCCCAAACCCTGCTAACTATACTTGAGGTAAGAGACTCACTGTACTGAGAAAAGCATACTTTTTCAATTTTAATAATTTAGTTAAGAAAATAAAGGTACGGTACTCTATTTTGTGGATGGTTCTTGTGAGATAGACTAAAATATGGTTATCTTGAATATATCTTTCTTTCTTGTTTATTTTCATTGATAAACACGAGTCTATTAACGGCAAGGTGCATGTTTACGTCATGGTTTGTACTAACAGATACCGTAGGTATCTGACACCCGTCAAAACTCGGAAGTCGATTTTCCTCTGTAGCCCTACAACGAAAAAGATCTGAGCTCCCCATCAAAAGAAAACTTCAAACCCTTTCTTATTTCATATGGTCTATCAATTCTCTTTTGCAAATTATGAGCTTTTCAAACGACGAATCGTATCAACTCAATTGTCATTTTCTTCTGTATAATATCTTGGATTATACTTAACTAGGTAGAGATGTTATTTTGTGGTAGTCACTTGTTCTTTGCTTTAACAAGTGCATACAGTGACAGTTTAACGTTTGCTACCAAACATTCAACAGGCCATGCAGTCGTTGACCCAACAAAGCGACGTTAGTGTTAATTTCTGGTTAGTAAAACGAACTGCTATACATACCTTATTGTTTCCATATCACAACATACCATGTGCTTAAAATAGTTGGATAGACCTCTTTGCTTTTCAAGATTTCAGGTTTCCAGGTAAGCATTGACACTTAAGGCAGATAAACAGCACACCTAGAGGAAGGATGTGCCCACGAATTAATGTACCTTCTTTTCACATGGGTCGATAGTGTTATTGTAGGTCATTGTTATTTTTTGTTGTTCAACAACAATGCTGCAATTCAGCCCCCAGTAAAAAAAATAATAATCCCGCACTCGAGAGATATAACAGATAATAAAACACTTGGAGAAAATTACTACTTAGCCACTGTTAAGTGCCTGAGACCGACTTAGAAATCGATACCATACTAGGCACACCATAAGGCTGTATGTCAGTAACTCTATGACGTGTGATGTACAGTAACAGTCCATCCGAGCCATCCACTGCATCAGAGTCTATCACGCCAAAGTTTTGTAAAGACTGCTATTTAATATTGGGGGTACACCAATAACATTATACATAATATTACTTCTCCGTAACTTTTTTTATTTTTTAGTTCTTTTTACTTTTGTTTACAACTGAACCCCATAACTTTGAATTCTTTTAGTTTATATTTGCACGATCGACCAAACGGTAAAGGAATAGCTGGTCATCAAAGTTCAAGGTACGGTTGGCCATGCGTCGTGGCGGCAACAATAACAAAATAACTGAGATTCATTTACGCGAGAATGTCATGTTAGTGCAGACCCGATGATCACCTACAGGGCTGCACCACCAGGGACTGACCTGGTGTCTTGAAAGGAGACCGTTTTCGTACACTACATTTGACCCTGGCCTACTACAAGTGAGAAATATTATCTGTGGAATAAGTCGGCAACCTGTACCGTAAAACTATTCGAAGTTGTTAAAGGGAATTGTCGGAGAAACGTTCCAAACCCCTGCAGTGTATTTGAAGTAAAATGCTCAACGGTTGTGTTAAGGTTCGGAAGGTGAACTGAGAGATTTTTCTGTACATTTATGTATTATGTCTTCCTTCAGTGAGCTGAAGCGGTCTTGGACGTACCGCATGCAAAAATTGTGAGTAACACATAACTGGACTAACGTGGAGACCACTAAACACAATATTTCCCAGAGTAGAAAATGCAGTTTTGAATTTAGATATTTCCTTAAAACCAATAAACACTGTTGAAGAAAATTTAATTATATATATGACATTTTAAGGGGAAATAGGGCGTTCAGAATATACCAACATGGCATACGAAGAAAATAGCTTTAATCATCATTATTAAACCATTCAGTTTCACCAATAAACAGTCTGCAAGAGCTTCATCTCCGCAAAACATTATGCATGTGCATGGTTAGTAACGGAAGATGCATTATTTGAATTTTGAAAAGTTAGGGTGAACAAATTATTGTTGAGCAACAAATAACTGAATTTCTACCTATGAGAAACTTACTTCTTGAAAAGAAGGCTACGGTCGTTCCTTGTTTTGAATAATCTGCCAGTCTACCTTTACTACAAACACTGGTTTTAAATCTATGGTTGTCTTCTGTAAAACAAACGGATTATTTCCTTTTAAGCGAGATTTTCGTACGTGGTGAAAAAGTATCTGCCGTGCGAGTTTCTATCGAAAACATGTTATGGCCTATTTAGATTGAAGATATGTACGTCAAAGCAGAGTCTTTCTCACAACCACCTCATGATAACTGTAATGACTCAGGGAGAAGTAAAAACATATATTTTGAATGAATAGATCACTTTTGTTCTGAACTCTTCACATACACTGTCAAAACTTACATTATAGGGCAAGTAATTTCACTTCATTGTTTTTAAAGTGCTTTATAAGATATGACTTCAGTGAAGTACTCTTGTATAGCTCAACATTCGGTATATTGCGTCACATTGCATCATCGATATTATTCAAGTTCAAACATTTTAGTCAATGCAACAAAAACTTTTGGAAGCTCAAGCATTCGTCACACCTTTTGGTGTGAGTTTTTGTGATCTTGCATGTATGACATGTATGCATAAGATTTAAACGTGAAAAACAGTCGAAAGACCACTGCAACCATCCGAAGAATATTTGGTTGCAATACTGTAACAAGCTATTTAAACTCACAAATCCTGCGGAGCAGTTACGCAACTTAAGTGCATATTAGAAGTTTTCCCTGGACGGGCACGTGATTCTAAATAAAACTGCTTTACTTTGTTTTGTACATGTTCTTCTATGCCTTGTCCATTTTAGTTAAAAACAGTGGCGGGGGGGGGGGGGGGGAGTCAAATATAAGGGTCACACACATTTAACTAACACTGAACATTTCGCTTGTAAAAATGGCCAATGGTAGTAATATTGAGATAATATATGCTTTCCTTCTCTCTAGACTTTCTTCCCTTTTTGAGATAGTATCAGTTGATGTTTAAGACTATATATACGAAAACGAGAAGTAAGCAAGTGTGTGACGTCATTGTGAAATGTAGGTAAATAATTTTTTGTTTGTCTTTCAACTTAATCTAAGAACGGGTTAATTCTGAATTTGTAGATTCACTCGAATCTTTGTCCTGTATGGTACGTCCTTCAATGAATAGATGAATTAATAATTGATAATTGCTGGCAAGCTGTAACCTGGAAGCCATTTTCAATTCAATACAAGCAGGCAATCCAGGGAGTTGTAAATTTAATCTTTGTCGCTTTCAGTATCATCATAATCTACTAGAAACAATAGAATGCATGGAAAAATGACAGAAACATGGAGCTGTACCTTGCCTGTGTTGTTACTATGACGCTTGCCAATATAACATTACCCATTGACAATGCGAACTGTCGCATATTTTGTGCAATTTTAGGGAAAATAGTTAGATCAATCGAATACCGTTATTGACAAAAATTTACCGAAATTAATTTGCAACTTTACTAAGAATGCAAAAAGTTGGTTTTCCCTTTAACCTATCGAAAGAAAATATCGCCGTGAGGGGTGTACTGACACCATTTTCGAACTCATTGTTAGAATGCAGTGTCAATTCTTTACTGGTAAAGTAAATAAAATGCATCCAAAGTTAGAAAAAAAACACAGAAAACATCTATATGTGATCCCTATATATTTAAAACTTCTCAACAAACTTAGCTGATATGTAATACCAAGAAATTGTAATCACTAACATCAGGGTTATATCATAATAGTCATGTTGGCATACTGTAGGCCGGATTACATGCATGTGTGTGTTATAAAAACATACCAAAGCTGTAGGTATACACTGTACTCAGTATACAATGAAGTAAAAGAAATACTTCACTTGTTGTGCTGGTTTACATCACAAACAAATAGGTCTGTTCCTAAGAAACCATCTACTGGTGATAAGAATTTCAAAGAAACCCCTTTGTTGAATCTGAACGGTACCGTATGACGTCAAACGGGTAACAGCTGCCTAAATATGTGACCCCTCCCCCTCCCTCAAAAGAAAAACATCCTTGTGCTTGATTCATTATTTCTTGCACTTATTGTCGTTACCCTTATTGATAAATCGAACTATCGGATAACATTATTTCAATATTTGCAGGTACAGGCAGTCACAATCTGTGATCATATTACCAAGGAAGCAACGTCCTAAGAGTTCAGTGATTTAACAGCTCAAAATGTTAGTTGTCGGTCTTGTTGCTGAATATTGAACGCTCTCCTTTGATGTGATTGAGATACGTGCTCTCATTGTGACATAGTGCAATGTATGTTCTAGACCTAAGTGGTAATTAACCAAAGTGAATACATGAGGAGCTTACTAGAAATTGGCTAATTCGACTTCTTTGTCCTTCTGCCATCTCAAAAGGAAAACTGTAAACAGCAACCCATTGTGTGCATGGATTCTATTGAGGGATCCATACATGATAATACTGCACTGCAAAGATTCTCTTTTGAAAAGGTTAGCTATTAGCATGAAAAGAAATGTTATGTTTGCTTTCCAATGCTGTTGTTAAGCCGACGAGAACTGCCCCTACACGCAAAACATTGTCCATTATCTTCTTTAAAATTGAAACCTTTCCTTTCCTTCCCAGAAAATATCCCTTCAAGTCGATCCAGCAGCTAGGTCAACTTTTGTTCGTAAACTGGAGGGGCCGCTACCGGACTAGTGAGGAAGACTAAAGCTATGTCTTTCACCAAGCCCGTATGCAGCTTTTCAGTCGGGGGGGGGGTTCGATTTTACCAAAGTGGAACCTTTTTACCTCTCAATTATGGCCAACAAATTAATACTCATTACATATGTTTCTAACGTAGGCCTGCTATCACATTCTGAACGGAACTCCATACTCCCTGAATCTCTACCCCCCCCCCCCCATGGATACGGGCCTGTTCACTGAATGCCTCTGTTCTGTCGCTAGAATGAGACAGTAACGCTGAGCAAAGTAACGACATTATATTATTTTCGATCATCAGTAGATGAGCATAACAATGAATTGTTATATTAATACACTGAGAACACTTGATTCAATGGGCATATTGAATGTTTTTGAGCACGTATTCACGATTGAGGTGAACGATGTGAATCAAATAGGCGTGTAGTCTGGCATGCATGCTGAGATATCCATTGCTTGGCGTGTAACCTTGTCCTAGTTACGGCGGGAGAAGCCGTGTTGTTGAAAGACAGGCGTTTATCAAATCATCCCGTCAAGGAATCCAAACAATGAGGTTTGTTTCTAAAAGTGTCACAGGAATTAGCTGGAACGTTTCATCATGTACGAGCCATGTTTCTATACCTGCATATCCTTCTCGTCTTGAAGTTTGAGTTGAGTTGTTCCACTGATAGACTGGTACAGATATGACACTCACTCATGTCTCAACCCCCTTCACCACCCCTTCTTGGTTAAAAAATTCATGTGATAACAGTGCAATGTGTTTATTCATTTTCTGTTGACCAGTGTATATGAGTGATTTCTGACAGGTTATATATTGATTTGCCCTCTGCATCAGGACCTTGACAAACTTCAATTGCAATTATTTGCAATATAGTGTAAAAAAAAAAAGTTTATGTCGAGAAGGGGGTGGGTACCTCAACCCCTACCCCGTCTTACCCCCATGTCATTGGAACAAACTTGAGAAAGACTTGAATCTCTATTTCACTGTATTTCACTTCGATGGGCAAGATCGTAGAGGTGCTTTAATAACAGTTTATCCCTTTGTTCATTCAATTTACACAATACGTCTAACAATCTAATTTTTATTTACGTTTGCTATAGCATGATTATTGTATTCAGATTGTTTCGCCTGCTTCTGTTCTGATCTTCTTATCGTGTTGTTTTGGCAATTTTTTTAGTCGGTCACGCCGTACTTAAGTCTTTTCGTTGTCCGTATGTCCTCAAGATCAAAGTAACTATGACCTTTACATTTCGGTTGTCACGATTGAGTCGTAACGTCTGCTCTTCTTTCGGTATCTTCAAAGTCCGTTCTCCATAGAAGAAAGATTTAGATATAAAGAAAGGTTGTTCACATAATTTGCGGCTAGAGAATTGGGCCTAGCTCAATATTGTGTGCTACTATGAGATCTAACAGTCTTCTTTGACAAAGATAAAGAAAATTAATCCATACATACATGCAGGAAGAGAAGAGAGAGAGAATAAGAAAAACACTTTAAAGGAAGCGACTGGACTATGTCATTGTTAATGGGTCATCATCGTAACAAAAGCTTTTACAAATACTTCATATGCTCTCAACTTTAGACTTTCATGATATCTCAGTGTTTACAAAGAATCAAGTAAACCCTTTTTGTTAAGAAGTCTTGGTAAACAAACGGTTGTCCTTCATACGTGTTATTTTTCCTCAACCATGGATGCATATGTGTTAACTAAAGGTGTAGACCCGCAGAATTTGACAATGTATACTATTGATAAACATTTCTAGTTATATACAGTCCCGTCATATTTTTTTAAGTATCGAAAAAAAAATCATACCGTCAAAAGTGTACATTCTCATGTTGGTATCGCGAAGCTTCATTGTACAATTAATGTACATCGTAAATGTGCGCAAACTGTATGAATTCTTGTAATTAGATTTACGTATGGATATTAATTTATGTAGTGATATTTGTTAAACCCATCGTTGTAGCACATTTCAATTAACATATATTCATAAGTATGTATGTGTCCTTGAGTTTTATACCACAACATAAAACTGTTTCATGGCCACTAATCGTACATACAGATTCGATTTTACTAATACAGTTACATAATAAATTTGTCCGACTCCGCCTTCCATGCGGGCTCTGCAACATTCTGTGAAACAAACCCACGGCTATTGTCTGGTAAAAGGTCAACTTTCAAAGAGATCGAGGAAAACAAGACGTCACCAATATGAAAAGACCTGAGAATCAACATAAGGCATATCTCTCCGTCTCCCATCGTGCGATCTTTGTTTTTTTTTTTTCGCCTATTGTAGTTGGATCTTTTAATCTTGATGGTCGTGATTTGTTGTGAGAACCACTGGTTGCAAATTTGTAAGGGAGTACCTGGATAGAGGAACAAAAGCCAGAATTATCATATCTGTGAGGCAGAAAAATAGTAAACTTGTTTACGGTTCTCCCCCTCTATTCATTTCGTTGAACTGGATGTGGACCGAAGAAGAGGATTATTACAGGTTGTTCTGTTATAAAAACAATGGAGGTAGTTTGTCAGGAAGTATTGTCTTTTGTAAGTGTCCAATTAATCAAAATTCCAAGTGATAATATCAAAACAGTTGACGAAATCATAATAAAATAGCAAACCCGGGACTGAAAATTACCGCGTAGTCCAGACCTAGTGTACCGACATAGTGTATGAATGACAAAAAAAAAGTCAAGGACGAAAAAGAGCTCAGGGAAAATGGAAGATATTGTTTCCTAATTGTGAAAGAAGTTGTTTACTAGTCAGAGAAGAAACTGTCCTCTGCTGAAATACTGTCAGAGCCTCAGAGGTATCATTTGGTGTTACTGTTGCGCGTTCTCCTTGCTCGTTCTTGTTTTGCTTTTAGGTTTATTTTTTTCTTTTCTTGTATTTGTACGTTGTTCATGGAAATGTCAATGATATTTTCGATAGTTAGCTTGTTTGCAGTCTCAGTTATATGCATACTCACCTCATTGTAATGCACTGTAACTTAGTTGTGTCATTAATCACTTCCAATGACTTCAGTGACAATTGCTAAAGTTTATTCCAACTCAAACTATTTTAAAAATTCGTTAGATTAAATTCTGCAAATGTAACTACAAAGAATAGTAACACGTTGCAACATTTTGTCTTCATGTTATTGTACTTTTTTTGGGAGGGGGAGGGGGCTGGAAGTGAGCATTTTAAAGCAGTTTGCCCACTGTTCATATTCAAATCCAAAATTGTGTCTCCTATCTATAGAAATAGATACACCAGAATGAAATCAGGCTAACCACTCACACACTGAACAAATGAAGCCTAAGATATAATAGGCGAAGTCATTGCTTTGTAAGGTAAAGCATCTCTGCTTTGTCTCATCTCTTTGTCATGTAAATTTGTTCATTCGTTGAATTTGTTCATTCGGTATATAACTACATCTTTGACATTATTAAATGCAACCTTTTGATATTTTGAGACAATCTGGTAATATTCAGGGGAAACTTAGTTCCAACGTTTACCTGTTTGAGAGTTATGTTATCCCATTTTTTTCAGTCACTTGCTTGGATTTGTGTTACGCTTTACATAAAAAAAACTTTTTGTCTTATAAGAGGGCTAAGGCTTCACTTAAATACCTTGGCCTTGGTGTTGCTCCTTCACGTCATTCTTTTTGCTTCTATGGCTTTATCATTTTACATCGTCGCTCGATTATGTCTTCCAAAGAAGCTTTGAATATTTATGGTCGACAGTCATACTGTCTGGTTAAATCATGCAACTTCAGACTGTGTAAGATCATGTTAGGTGAAAACGGCTAAAACTACCCTTGCAAAATGTTTAACTTGGTTACCCTTTCTAGAATTTAAATTAAAGTTCAGGGTCTCGAGTGATTTTTTTAAATACACCGTAGTTGAATCAGGCCTTATATACTACAAGTGAACGAAAATGCACCATCTGAAAACGGTATCGCGCCCTCTTCAAAGTGTAGACGCATTGCTTGTGCTATTTGTTTTGCAATATTGTGAGACACTTTTCTTCACAAAAAGTGTCTATAGGCTGTTGTAGAATTACAAAACATAAAGACGTACAAAGAAGGAAAGGGGAAAATGCTATCAATTTTTCGAAACAAATTTACAGCACTTCTTCCGTTATGTATTTTTTTTTTATCTTTTGATCTGTAAATCTACAGATTTTTAACAGTCTAATTTATTGTGTAGTGGTTTTCTCCTTAACTATTTTTCGACATGACTTTTGATCCTACCATTCTTAAAGATCATGTTAATCACACCAACTTTCGGAGCTTTGGATGGACAACAGATCTTTCCAACCGTTTGGTGCTTAAGTTAAATGCAGCCTAGAGTTTTATAAAATGCGACCTCATGCATGTGAAAAGGAATAGGCTTACATAACATTTTGAATCTACTGCAAACGGTAAAAAGAAAGAGAAAGAGAGAGTGTATAGTGATAGACAAATGGAAGAAGGGGATGTTCCTGGCCCTGCTTCTGTAGCATAAACTAAAGAGAAAAAGCAAATTGGTAACGGAATGCAGGATTTTTAAACAGAATCTATACCTGTGGGTAAATTCACATAATAACAGGGCCTGACGGCATTCCTTGAGACGAAACAAACATGAAAAAGTGAACCAACTCCTTGCATTGCTTATAACAAAGTAAACATATTTTGTCTCGTGTAATAGTCACGTTTTTTGTATTATTGTGAAACTTTATTTTACAATTTAATTTTTGTTTCATCCTTTCTTATTGTGGGCTTACTATATTACTTTCGTCGGAAATAAAAATAGAGTAGCCTAACTATATTTTGATCTTGGATTTCACTATATAGTCATTTAGTTAATATTTACGACCTCTCGTCATCGGTTTTCAGAGGTTTCTGGTTACATTGTTTGTAAATTCAAACAGACAAACACCCTCTAAAAATCAAGGTCGGGTTTACCTTCCTTCAAACCTGACATTTTCAACGAGATCTGCGGATTATCTCCCATGATGGTTAGCTGACAAAGTGAAACTTACCACAATAACAATATTTCATCTGTGGTATTATTAATTGATTATCTTCTTAACAATACAAACATTGTGCGTATAGTCGGGGCGTAGACACCAACTCCTCAACTTTCTCAGAGTGTGTAATCTCAAGTTTTTTTTTTTTGTCACAGCCAAGTTGTTCTCAATTGGCCTCTCAAAAAGTTCTTCGCCTGGCTGTGTATAATTGAAGCAATGTTTCATCGACTGACGACTGTGTAGCTCTCGTCTTTTTGATTAAATTAATGACTGCAACATTCATGAAGCGTTTTGTTTCAAAGACACAGCGCCATGATACGTTTGCGTACTGCAGCGATATTAAAAAACAATTACCTACGACGTGATTTACAGCTGGCATGCTAATTAAAACAAATTCAACGCCCCTAAAACACAACTTGGGATTAATATTCGATAAGTAATGCCATTATTGAGTTTCTCGTCGTGAAGGTTTATCTGTGTGTTTGAACGGTCATCGAGACAACAAACCTGCTTCTAAGTAGATATATTTATGATCATCTATGGTACCGTATAGACCGTTAATTGATAGAGAAATTCAAAAGTGATCTGATAGGATGAAACGGGAATACCGATGTAGCCTTGAGGACTTTTAAGTAAGTAAGAAAACTTCAGTTTTTTTTATAACGACGATGTTAAGTCTGTTATGAGGAACCTTACACTTCATTGCGCATGAAAGTCAATATCTACATAATTATTTTTTTTTACACCAAACACTGACATTGTCATGCACAGTGTGCTTCATCCTGGAAGTGATATGATGCACAATTAGCAGTCTGGACAAAATACTTTGAATGCCGAACCTCGTTAACATAATGCGATCCAATATCTCTCTCGCATTAAGTTTTACATATTTAACTATTCTGGCCTTTACGTAAAACGTCAAAGCTTCATCGAGGAGAGACTGTACGACGATATATCTCTGTTAGCTGAATAAGACATAGGCTAGATGCAGAACTCAATCTCCCACTCCATAAAGCACTTTGTAAACCTTTTCACATAAGCCGGTTACCGTGATACGCCGCCCCTCGAAATGCTGTTCTTTGTAAAATCCTTTACCTTTATCCAGCTAGTTTGGAAGCCTGGAAATATTTCCAATCAGTTACATTCTATTGCCACTTGATTCACATCCGAGTAAGTTGAATGGAATCACTGATACAGAACTAAGACCACTAATAACAAATCCACAACAAGGACCAGCTTCGCAAAAGGCAAAAATCGAAGTGAGTACAATTATGGTTTCTGGTACCCATTGTGCGATTGTGGGCTGAGACATAGATTATGCCGATAGAGACTTACTGGCGTGAATGGTGATTTCATGGGACTTGGAAAGACAGCGTGAAATTTTAAAAGGAAAAGATTGGACACTGGTGACATACACTGAGACGATCTACAAATGAACTCGAACCTAACATAAGGACAAAATCTGGTTTAAACTGGATTAACGCGTGTTAGGTCCTACCTGAGGATATATACGGCTGCCTCTTGCTTGGGCAATATATGTATTACAGTATACAGAAATGGAGCTATATCAGCATCGTATGCTATTCCGCAAATTGCAAGTCTTCTCGAGATCATAATCTAGAGGAATTTTATACGATCTCCCTCATATCAAGGATTGCCTCTGATCCCATCCTGACCGTAAGTTGGTGAGTATTGTCGGAAGTTCAGATTTTTCATACGAACATAGATATTAAGGTTTATTAAGTAAGAGAAAGTAATATATATATATATACATATACATATACATATATATATATATATATATATATATATATATATATACAGACTATGTGCGTGCGTGCGTGCGTGTGTGTGTTTAGACATAGACATACGCATATGCATATAGAAGTCCAAGTCTACTCCGAGAAAAGAAACGGTAAAAAAGTGTATAGAAAGGAAGCATAACTGGTTGACTCGAAGAGTACCTGCCAATTTCTCCCCAGGAATCTTCTTATATAATCGGCGATTGAATCCGAACGTTATAAGTAATTACACACTATAGTAAGGCTAGTGTTTGATTTTCAAGAGAGACTCCCAAGAGGAAGGATAAACCTCAGAGTCTATTAATCAAAGAAACTGCATGAGCTATAGTCTGTTACGTCACGAATGTGATTTGTGTAATGGAATCTATAAACAAATTTTCAAACCGAGTCATTCATCATAACACGCCGCATTTGCTCTTTTCCATCCCAGTGAACTCAAACTTCCTGTGAACGAAAGTACATAGCTCACATTGAAAAAGGAACGGTAGATACGAGGAATGCTTCAAATAGCTTTTCTGTGTTTTGCTACCTTCCAGATAAGCACAGTGACATAAAATGACATGACGATTATGAGTGAAAGCTGGCTAAATACCTGAAAGTTTGATCAAAATCAACATTTTTACTCGACAGACTGACAAAATCTAAGACGCGGTTTTCTGTTTCTTGGAAAGTGGAAAACACTCTCTAGTTAAACGGGAAAAGTATGATTTCAAAAACAAATTGCACTCATTCAGTCACTCGCTACACTCCCTTCAATGTACATTTCATTTTAAAAGTTCATTTTGAGACAGTCTTTACAAGGAATTTTTTTTTTAAGACTTCATTTTTACAACTGCAAAGGAAGCCTTTACTGGATGCATGTAATGCGTGCATGAATGAATGAATTGAATGAATAAATGTGCACTTTATATTAAGTCAGAAAAAAAATCCACTTTTATCAGTGCCATAATTATCTGAGTTTACTTGTAATGTAAACAATTCTAAAAAGTCAAAGAAAATCCAACATCGTTTGTCGTTCTAAAGTTTCTATGTAACTGTATACACCACTGTTTCCTCCACCTCTCTCTAGTCCTCTGTCATTGCTATTATCTAATCTTGTTGACTAGATCACGTTGACTAGATAATAGATAACGATACACGAATTACTGGATTCCAATAGACTAAGTTTACCTTAGGGCATTACTTGCACTTTGATTAATGAGCGTATGATACTTCAAAGGGTACTTATTTTCTCCAAAGCGAAGGGAACCTACGTGTATGGATATGTAGCATTTGACAAGAGGTTCACTGTAACATTTGATAAGAAATATCTTGTTTTCTTAACCTTTAAGTCGACGCCTCAACTTTTAACAAAGATCCAAATGTTTTCGTTATGTTTCAGCAACCAGTCTGGTTTGCTCTGTCGTATAGTTCTACTCTTTATCAGACTGTACATGTCCTCATAGGTTCCTGTGGGATCTGTATATGTGGAGATACCGTGCACGGGTATTATGGTCAAATAATTATAATTTACCCTTTCCCTTCCACCCCTCCTTCAGGCATATTTTCAGGTATATTTGCAATGTGAACCCGCTTAACTCTGATGCAAATTTCTAAAGGTCAACTACATGGTGATTATTGCATATCGTTTTCTGATTACATTTCCTCCCACTTTTCATAGTTCTCATGGAGTTAATTAATTCAATTGTTTGTATTCTTTCATTAACACCGTGATGCATGTACATCGCTAACATGGTTTACATGAAGCGATTTTTCCACTGCACCTCAATTTAGCCACTGGCTTTGGTAAGAAGGGTGTCATTGCATGCAAATAAGCGCACCAAACCACTGCCAGACTAGAACAGACTCTTTCATCATAACATTTTCTTTTCTAAATAGTCGGAGATAAATTTCTTTTTCTGATATTCATATATTACCGGTATTTCCGGTAATTTGTTTACTTGGTTCCTCCGATCTCCCGAACGGGGTCATCCTCAAAGAGACATTTCGGTTCAGCTTTTCTTTAACTTCAAGTTTCGATTTCCAAGAACGATATCGACGGACAGTCTCAACTTTCCCTTACAATGTTTAAGCAACCAGATATGATTTGAAGTTATTTGCCAGTTTGCACATTTTATGTTTTTTATAGGATACCAGCGTATATATCTCAAAAGAAAGAAAGAAAAGGAGGGAAAAAAGGAAGAAAGAAAAGAAAAGAAAAAAAAAGAATGAAATTAAGTGATTGCACTCCAGCTGTCGATAATCGTAATTTCTATCAACTACAACTCCTTGAACCGGCACACTTTTAAGCAAATGAAGAGCGCTAGAAATCATGTCAAGCAAATTGCATACGGTATAGTAAACATACAGAGATGAGTATATTTACACACAGGCCAACATTGCTTTTTTCTGTCTACAGAAGATGAAACACATTCTTTGCTAGAGATAATATTGCGGTCCTATAGCGGCGAGATGATAGTTATTCTGGGGGGTATGTGTATTGCGAAGGCGTCTTTGCAAGCATACATAGAGAACAGAAAGGTTGACTAATGGAATCATTTGGAGGATTAGTGATGAACGGCCATGTACTGGAGAAAGATCATTTGATTTTTTGGGCAGACAAAGCTATATCTCACAGTAAAAAAACAAAAAGATAAGAAGAGAAAAACGGGGAATATCCTCAGTCAATCAATCACTTGGCCTCAATCTATTCTTTGTTCCTTTTTGCATTGACGAAGGCCAAGAGCAGTGAAGTGCTATTTTTTGTTTGTTTGTTTGTTTGTTGAATGTTGTACTTTGATATGATAACCTAGATAACATTAATCGTGTGTCAGTCGAGAAATCTCCACGTGCCTCTACTTTAGACAGAGTTGTTGATGAGTTTAATTTAGCGACAGCTGCTAAAGGCGGGGTGTTTTGGTTTCTAAATGACGCCAACAGGAGCCGGGGGAAATGTTGTTTGCGCGCTTTTTTGGGATGTTTTCTTCTAACGTTTCTCCATTTTCATCCCTTTTTTTGATAAAGGATCTTTTCTTCCTGGTTTCATCCTTTTTGGTAGCATTAAATAGAGAAGTTCCGGATATCCGGCCATGCCGGACTATTCCTTCGGATAGTGAAATAAAATCCGCTCCCGCTCCGGTTCTGGCCGGATTTTTTTCCAATATTTTGTTATAATTGTCTGACTAGAGAATGTTGAATGTAAAACATAAGAGCATCTCTCAAAAATTAAAAAGCAAGATACGAACAGATGAAAGGAACTATGAAAGGAACAGTGTAAAACACAAGTAACCATTTACCTAACTTGTTTTAGTAATGAGGAGTAAAGTGAACTGTAAGTGAACTGTAACTGTAAGTTTCATTTCGGTGGAAATATGTGAGTAGTGAGTAGTGATTTACCTGTGCGACAGAAGAGTGGTGCCCACAGGGCTCGTGTAGAAGCTATCCCCTGGGCTTCCATCAAGAGACTGGACTAAACCATGTTAAAGTAGTACATCACTTCTTGTTTTTAAATATATTATTATTATATTATTATTATTATTAAATGTATACGGCGCCTTGAGTAAAACGTTATTCAAAAGCGTTGTACAGTAAAGTAAAGGTAAATGAACACGGGGAAAAAAGTGCAGAAATTATGAGACGGGTGCTATAACCTAGGCTAACATGTAGTCATGAAAAAAAATGTTAAACAGATATACGTTTTAAGGTTTTTCTTGAATACGCTAAGTGTTGTGCTGAGCCTTACAATGAAAGGGAGCTCATTCCAAAGCCGAGGACCACTTCTTAAAACCTACGATCACCAAAGGTTTTGCACTTAGTACGAGGGACTGACAAATTAATACAATTTTGAGAATCTGACTTCAGACTGTATCTAGTGTTTTGCATGTGATATGGAACATTTCGGTTAAGTATTTAGGGCCATGTCATTTAGGGACTAGTAAAAAGACCAGTAGGCAAATTTTGAAACGAATCCTGACTTCAATTGGAAGCCAGTGCAATTGTTATAGAAGTGGGGTGGATGGTATCATTGCATTCGCATGGAAAAACAAGACGGGCAGCATAATTTTGTAACCGTTGGAGCATAATAATTAAGTGGTTAGAGGTTTAAAAAAAAATAATAGAGAGTTACAATAATCAATATGACTATGACGATATCTGTGAAGGCAATCTATAAATATGCATGGGGATTCACTTTACCTAGAAAATTACAGTTTTGAACTAATCTGTTTTGTAATTTCTTAGAATGGCAGCAAACAATGCAGCATTTTTGTCCCAACAAGATTTCATTTAATGGCACTCAAAATAGGTACATTAACATGATAGCATGTTAACGGTGTAAAGTGATTGGTGAAGGGAGAGTTAGCTGTACAGTAATTGCATAATTGTAACATAATAGTACGTGCTAGGCTTTTTGCATACATGATGTTGCATTTTGAGACATAAATATCTTTTACAATTCTAATTCACAAAAACCATTGTAAAAATCCGGTCCGGCCGGAGTTTATGAACCGTAAGATCCGGCCCAATCCGGTTCCGGTCCGATCTCAAAATTATGATCCGATGCATCCTAGTAGTAAGATACACTCATCGTCGAGAGGAGTCTTTTGAGATCTTGCAAAAATAGAGTTCATATCTTTTCAAAATTATTTTAGCATTAACATTAACTTTAGATTATCAATCTGCACCTTCGACCATCTAATGCAGGTCAGTCATTGCTATGTAGGTAAAAACTTTGGGCCCAAGTGATTGCGCTACGTGACGTAAATGGTCTGGTCGAAAATGGCACGGTCTCACCAAGGATTTTGTGATAGTGTGTGTGTGTGTGTGGCGAATTGATCGCCGTCCTGGAGAGGGATAAGTTCCCCCCTCCCTTTTGAGAAAATTTAATTGACGTTGTGTAACGTTATACTTACGTTACACTAATGTTATACGTAATACTAACGTTATACTAACGTTATACTTTAACTTATGAAATGTTAGTGACTGCACTTGCTTGACCTCCTACATCATACTCTCACCCTTTGTAGCTTTCTCCTCAGCTCTCTCTCCTTTGTTTTCCTCACTTTAAAAGTTTTTTTCTTTGGTGGCCAATGGAGCGGTTGGGCCCCTATCGAGTCCCTCCCCCCTTCATCCACCACTGAAAGGGAGACGTTCATTGCCACAAGTGCATCTGGTGGGGCAACATCTGTATTCAAACTTACATGGCCATGATCCACGACCAAGTTGCTGTCCATCTTTATATACGCTTGGCATATCACGAAAGCTACAATTCTACATACACGTTAGAGAGACTAATTATTGTGGAATATGCGGAGCCTTATTGCTCATACGTGACTTTTATACAGAGATGCTACGCACGGAGAGATTGGACCCCCCCCCCCCAAGTTAAGGTAAATCATTAAGGTTTGCATTCACTAGAGGAAAGATCTTACGCTGCAAGTTAATAGAATAAGCATTAGATTAAAAGTACGTGTATTATTAAGAAACAAAATGCCGTGACTGGAATGAATAGATCTTGTTTAGTGTAGACTTATAGGGCATAGACCACTTTTGTTAGCTTTGTGATCCACCTCAACTTTTGCATGCGGGATCGACCAAATTCATCAATGCTAATATTTAAGAAACGGTTCTATGTTAATGTCACTGTAGGTCCTCTCCTGAGGTGGGTCACAAAAGTCGAGATTTGAAGCTCTTTCGACTACTGGCCACATAGTATAGTATTGGAAACTTTCGAGACCTGGCTTTAGTCGGCCGGCAATCAAGGGGGACACTGGGATCACCGATCACCCGTAAAATCCCTCTCACGCTCAGCAGATTTCTTTTTTTCTTTCTAAAAAGTTATACCTCACTTGTGTTACCCCTGGGCCTACTGCACGTGTTAGATGTTTCTAACCCATCCCCTTTCCTCCCTCCTCTACAGACATTTGACGTTACCACTAAAATGAGCTTACATCATTTTCACAGATAAAACGCCAAACGAAACAAACAAGCAAAAGTGAATTTCAAGTTAGCGCGACAGAGGAGCAATTCTGAAATCTAGTGCAATCATTTCTCGTTAAAGTTAAACGCTTTCTTTGACATCTCTCGAGATCGAGAGATAATATTATTTTTTTTTCTGATTTACTGTATCAAGGCTCTGACGATATACCAGATCACATAGAGCTGCGTGACCTGAGACATCTATCTGTGATGGAGATTGTCAAACACCAAATCAAAATATGCAAAATGTCGTTCGGTGACCACTAAATTAACCAGACGAAGTCTCACATATCCCTAGCTTCATTAGAGATACCGCAGTTAAGTACGGTATTATCAAAGTTCAAAGCACGCTGTTGCTGAATTCGGCCTGCTCGGACGTTAAATCCTTTTGTAAATTCTCCAGGAGTAATTTTAAGTATCTTTTCAAGTCTACCGTACCTAGAATTACTTTGAAGTTACCGGTAATCCGTGCAGACTTGACCAAGCCTTTATTTGAAGTGACTACCATTCAAGATACAACAGTTTCAACTGAGATGGAAAGCTCAGTATCTCATTATCTCAGAGATTGCACGCTGGGGTTCGACGTGATTTTAAGAATCCTTTTACTGGATGGAAAACGTGTGTAACCAGATTACAATGGGATTAAACGCCTGTCAAATTGGTTTGATTATATACATATAAACCGGTATAGAGTTGCTCTTTTGAAAATAGACCAGAATCTGCTTAAATACTTAGTGTTGCTGTTATTAACGAAACACAGGACAGATGTTTAATTGAAGAATAAGGCTGGATTATCTCTAGACCTGTAGGCCTAATTGTTGATTGGGGGTATGACTTCCCACAGATAAGGTCCAAAAGCTTTACTAAACAGAGAGAGATGTCCGAAGTTTGACTACAGCTCTATGTGTTGAATGTAGCCTAAAACGCATATCCACAATTTACTGATGCTGGATGGAAAGCTATGCAACTTGGTATGACATTAGGTAGTTTTCACATTTGAAGAGCTTTTCTGATTTCTTACCTGTTACTTTTACGGTATTCTTTCCTGTGTCGTGCGATGCGTGTTCTAAATGATAAGACATTCGAACAGCTTTGTGAGGCTTTGGCAAAATGCCGATATCTTAATTAAGCCGACTATGCGTGCATTTAAAAGATGATGATTGATATGATACATAACTTGCAATGCGTCAGACTCTTAACAAAAAGAACTGCCGCTTGAAAATAACATACCACTGCCTATTCGAGTCCATTCTTGTTTTCAACTTTAGTTAAAAGGAATACAATTTCGTGTTTTGTCCTGAAATACCGTATTTGGAGACTTCCGCTAGTGGTCGAAAAAAAAAATCTTTGCTCGAAGGAACCGTACATCGGTAGCTTGATATACCGATAAAAAGGCAGACTTCACGGATACCGATATATAACACGCACCGTTCAAATGTAAATTGCAAAATGCAAACTTTCAGAAAATAAAATAAAAAGATATAAAAGGAATACAGAGATGCTCTGGTAATTAGTTTCCAGACCAATTTCTTTCAGTCTTATTTATTTCTTTGTTTCATTTTCTGTAAATTTACAGACATTTTTTCCAGTGTGTTTGGCAAGTAAGATCGACCAACAACTGAATTTCTTTTCACCTCTAATGGGTTGATTGCAGAGCCCTTGCAATATTGTATGACAGAGTGTGAATCTCAACAGCTGTGGCTGTAAGTAAAGTTAATACGGTTCTTAAATCACGTGACTCTATACTGCGCCTCAAATTTCAGTCAGACTTAATCCTGAAGTCATCTCTGTTGCTCGTGGAATGCAGCTGTCTGGTTTGATGAACATAGACACACAAAATATGTAGGTCTATACACTACATATACAGTGTACATGTTGTGGCTGTCTCAAGCAGTATTTGCAGTATTACCGATTCCTGGACCCGGTATACTCCATCCATTGTCGGTTGGGTACCCGGGTAAACGAAAGCATAACTTCCGTAAGTCTGCGAGTTCGTTGTTAAATCATATATGCGACATTTTGCTTCACACCATGTATCTTACCTATATGGGCATGGCAGTCAATAAGTGCTTTTTAGTTGCATATAAGCTGAATTTTAGAACTCATAAAATGCACTTTCATGAAACTTTCGATCCGTGTAGTAATTTCAAAATCTCAGTGGTCCTGACATCTTTGGTCGGGTAGCCGATGTAAACAGTAGACTCTAAAACACATCGTCGGGATTCTTGCGTTAAAGTTACGAACTTTAATCAATGCGATCCTTCGAATGATGTTTGCATATTCATGGTTTCATTCTTTTTGTAAATTATGACTTCATGTTTACCATGGCAACACACTAGCAGACTGTCTCTGCTGGAATGTTCCCAAAACAATTCCCTGTTGTATGTATCTGTATGTCTCCTTACTTTTAGTAGTTCGCTGTGATTTCTCTAAACGATAGGCCACGTAGTTAAATATACCCTACCTCGGATTTTTTGCTAGTACAGTTGGTCGAAAGTGTTCCATACGATCTGGTTATCACCATACAACTCTATGTTTGCTGTAATTGGTACTGCCAGATGAAAATTAATGTACAGGAAAAGCAGGTGTTGAGAACTGAACAAACTTTGAAGACAACTTACATTTCTCAAACAGTCGACAGTTTCCTTCATTAGTTTACAGTAGCTATTACTATACAGTTTTTTCATTGAAAAAAATTGTCCAGCTGTACAATGTATATTTATTGTATAATTTCAACAAACCAATAAAAAAAAATGCAACATGAAGTACTTTGTCGTTCGGAGGGTGATTTGTGACCTTTAAACTTTGTCCAGCAGACATGTTAGTGTAGGAATTTTCGGTATGATTAGTCAGGTGTAGTTCCCCGTGGTGTCTTCACTTTCAACACCGCTGGTGCCTAATCTGTCAACTATCTGAACAATCGAAAAAAAAAAACTGTGATTGGAATTGTCAATCAGTTTTAGTTGTCTCTCTCTAGACTGAAAAGGCGTCACTCGTACAAAGAGGCAATCAGCTAAGTTTATAGACGTGTGTATTATCTCATATCGTAGGAATAAAGTATCCGGTGGAGTATCACTAGAGACAGGTAAATACTAAAGACATCTGTCACACACATACTGAACACTGTCACATCGATACTATTTTCAGTGTTGAATCTATGTGTCTACATTCCTTACTTAAAATCTTTTCTAAGATCTGTTTTATGTATCTTTTAAAGTGAAACACTAAACCTGAGACTGTGTCAGTATTTTCCTTCTTGTAATTTGCCATGACGCAAAATGTGTGCATTCCGTTGGTCCATTCCTAGCTTCCTATTAAGCCTTCAGCAATAACGTCATCACCACGTGATCATATCTCATTGCCGTCACTATAACAGACAGATAATCGACGTAATCATAGGATTAATATCACCACCTTTCATTGGTTTACCCCTCCCCTACTCCCCTACTCCCCACCCACATAGTTCAGGCTATGTTAAAGATAAAGACCAGAACCTACCAATAAGTGTAATTACCACCACATCACACAAGTGATAACTCGATTTATCCCAGGATACATGTGGTAGCCTAACTTTTAAAGGTCAGAACACGGTTTAACGGTGATTGACCACTAACACCATGATGGAGAAAAATAAAAATAGATAAAGTCACACTTTGTTGTTAAGTATTCATCACAAGCTGATGAATTTTGATTTTACTGACACGTCCGGAGTTTCACTCGCGAGGCTCCCGGCGGTTGCTTTTTCATGCACAATCGTTTCATTTAAGTTAGGTTTATCTTGGTCACGTGACTACTCTTGCCTGCAGCTATATCAGTCTAGTTACAAGGAGAGAACAGCTTCAAATGAGCATTTTAGGACAACTGAGAAGAAAAAGGAAACTTCGTTCAAAACAACAGTCCATGTGAGCATAAAATACCACGTAGGATGAGATGACACTATTGACTGTCAGACTATGGAGGGCATGCACGTGTTGTATCATGTGATCATTTTTTTCTTTTCTTTTTTTTGCTGGACGGAGAAGAGAGTTAGTGACATTGGCTTACAACTGAACACGTGATGATCAATTCACGCAGATGGTGATTTTTTTTTTTACCAGATTGTTATAAGGGGATTTTATTTTTAACTAGATTGTTATAATTTGCTTAGGTTACTTGTAATATCACTGATCAATCGCCGACAAAAACAGACCCATTAAGAAGAAACGAAAAGAAAAGGTTTATTTGGAGAGAAAACTAGTGAATCTAAAACTTGGCAGCAATGGTGTACTACGTTGTATGTGTACCACTGACGTCGAATGATGTTACGGAAAAGGCACGTGATGAGATGAGAACTTACGACGCCAGTGCATCCCCAGTCGATAAAGACTATAGTTACGTCATTTTACAGTTGAAAAGATAGGGAAGTGGAAAAAGCCACTCAGGAATTTACACTCCACTTTGATTCGATCTGCCATTCTGCTGTTTGCAGTTCATATCGATGAATTGACAAGTCAATTTGTTACAACTAAACAACCTAGCAAAAACTGGGGAAGAAGGGGGGAGGATGGATAGCTTTACCTTCAGAATTCGTCACGTGTTTCATGTTTGACTGTATTTCAAAGTTACCACGGTAACAAATATAAAAACAAAGAGAGCAAGACAGTTAAAAGCGACGAACTTGTGGAAATTGTGATACACAGTACATAGTATGTAGTATTTCTTTTTTCTCTTTTCTTCTGAGTGTGTGTGGTCCTTGAAGCTGGTAAGCCAGCATTTCTAACTTTCGTATTCCAAGGAAGATACTTACATATGACATCTATGTCTCGGTGCTATATTTATTGCAGATTTCTTTGACAACATGTTTCTGTTTTATGAATTGACTTCCAAACCACTTGATGCACAAACCTACTCTCTGATATAAATCTTCCACGTTAGGGGGTCCTAATCACAGGTGACAAAAATTTTCATAGTCTTTTTTTTTTTTAAATCCTTCCTGTTGTAATCTTTTCCCCGCGAAAGACAAGTGATGTAATCGCTGTCCATCACTTCACAATTGAACTAAAAGGGTTAACCTCGTGCCTTCGAAACATCGCATTATGGTAACGTTACCAATAGGAGGTAAACCTATCAGTGAACAGCTCGTCCCCCTAAATTAAAGCGATTAAGCTGTCTAAAGTTCTTTACATCTTGACAGCTGAAAAGTTCGAATAATAGAGGTGGATTTCATCGACAGAATAGTTGTTGATGTTTGGTAAATAAGCCTTAACTTGTTCGAAGAGTTTGCTGGCTCCAGCCGACCGCTCCCCCTTAATTATCAGGCAGTGTGTACCGCACAATTAAAGGACAGAAGTGATCTTGTGTCGACACATGTGTAGAACACGTCATGATTGTGAAAAACCTTACCGAAGGCTACTGTGCCACTGCTCTCTGTTTGTCAAACGAAGATGACTCGGGCTGAATACGCCATGATTGCATCAACTTTAATTCGACTATTGAAAACTATAGTTGCTCCCCACTTGACTGACGGGGATTACATAATACTGTATGATTGTAATGTCTTGGTTACTGAAGGCTGTTTCTACTCTCCGCTTGCCTTGGAATACAGCAGCAAATATCACAATTGCAATAATTCGACTGCTGAAAGCTAAATACTGCTCTGCCCTTGCCTATACTGAAGATATAGTCTACAGAAAAGGCTATCATTAACGACACTGCTAGTACTGCTAACACACCACCTTTATTAGTATGGGGCATAACAGTATACAGTATAGGCGTATACTGTAAATTTGGGTCACCGAAACTCTGAAAGTGCACAGTAGTAAAGCACACTGTTGTGCTGTATATTGTCTGCACATTGCAGTATAAAAGACAGTGTACGCTGTACATTGCAGTGCAATACAGAAATGTGTAGTTAACATTAAATGATATACCTTGAAGTCGTCAATTCTTCAATATTATACATCCCCTGTTGTTTGTTTAACACTGAGAAGATTGTTCGTAAATTTGAGGCTGTAAAATGTCGGAGGTAAATCCGCCAATGTACGATGTTCTTAAATTACCTTCAATTAAGCACAAGTGACAGGCTCTCTTTGCTGCATCCATAGTAAGTACATGGCGTGTATCGTAATCAGTATAGTATGTCTTCCACAGTATATTGAGAGGTGAGTGGCCATCGTCAAAATATTTCAATCGTGCTTTACAGATGATAATTTGGCATTCAGTAAATTACACTCTGTAGCCAATAGTGTTTTGCCCCCTTTTCCATCTAGTCAATGTTTTAGTGAGATAGACTTTCTTTCTCGAAAACTGTAGTTGTTGATGAATGCATCCACGTAACACTACATTCGCGAGCATGCATTTGAAGCAACGGCTCCATTGAAGGTCTAATATACTACCTTTGATATCGCCATTATCCTGCCGAAGTCATGTCCAAGATTTGTGGACTGTATTTATTGTGACGAATACAAAAATGAGTTAGGCATTTTAAATTTTCGATATTTGTAGATACAATTGTGTACTTCAAATTGTTGTCGAGATAGAACTCAAATAAGAAAATCATTTTACACAGATGACAAGTGTCTCTTGACCAAAATAAAAAAGACATTACAACAATTATGGAAATATTCTTCCCTAGGAGTAAATTCTAAGTGGGAAAGTCTCTTGTTGATGGTCATAGCAAAATGTGCACTTTCTGTCTTTCAACTGAATGACACGAGGCATGAATAATTTATAAATATATGTAAATTGATTGCCTCGCCCGTGACAACAAAATGTTATAAATGCTTCTTTAGAAACATAAAAATGTACTGAATTCTGTCAATAAAAAAAAAAAAAACTGTCAAAATCTGTCGTAGACATACAAAGGTAGGTCTCGTCAACTGTTTGATTTTATGGGGAACAGTTTCCATATAGACTACCTGGTCAAGTATGCGCGTTCAATCTGCCTCTACATAAAATTCAGACCTGCTTGTTCTACACAACGTACAATTGCGAAAGAGCATATTCCTAATTTGCTAAACAACAACAAGGTTAGTGCGACGCCCTCAGAATATAAATTATGAAGAACACGACAATCTTGTCTTTACCCCATACATGATAAAATATGATAAAATTTGTTTCAAAAGATACGATGGTATTGCGCACTTTGATGAGGATTTTTCAACCAAAACATATATGTATATATGGCAATATGTCCACTTTCCCTCGTGTCTCATGGCGAACTACTCAGGCTATATCTTTTGACCAATCAGGAGTACTTTTAATTTATGTATCTGTATGCAACTGTCAAAAAGGAGAGAAAATGTTGAAAGGCTCAGGCGTTCTGGATGTCATCGGTATAGATAGATACATATGTTTCCGAGGCTGCTCTCGAGGACTAAGGTAAGCTGGAATGTTGCCATGGCAACGGAACACGTTTTCCCTTAATGAATTGGATTATGAAAGGTTACATGTTCAAAATAATTTATTTTTGTAGTGATTGTTCCATAACTGTCAATTATTTGTGGCCGTTGAGTACCAAATGTAGGAATGCCGTCCACTGATGCCTTCTTTTGTCCAGCTATATGAATATAAGGAGCCTGTTTGAAAGCTGTACTGTATTTTTAACGTAAACATAAATCTTTTTGTAAATAAACTTAATATACTTTCATACACTGGTGTTGTCTTAAAGCGACTTATTGTTGTTTTCAATAAATTCGTAAGAATTTGATGGGTACAATCACATGACAATGTTTCTAATTAGCATACGTAGTCACGTTTGGCATCCAGAAGTTTCAAAAGTTTTATTTTTTAACCCTGACTTGTACTGACTGCGTGAATGTTAATTATTACTAATGTGAAAAAGAGTCTTATCACGAATTTCTTAAAAACCAAATTGAATTGTTAATTACTCAATAGTTCATATTCATTTACACGGGGAACGTGGGAATCCCTTTCGTTTGAAACTTTGTCACAAGTATGTAAAGAAAACTTGATAGATTTGGAAAAAGACAAGTGTATTTCGCAAAATAACTGAAGGTGTCCCTGTAATGGCAGGTGCCTTATATTAATGTATCCCATTCAGGAACGTACCCTTAACCGGTAGATAGGAAAGTAGTATTATTTTACTACTGTTGTTACAAAGTTGAATGATACATCTTGCACTTTATTTTGTAGACACCAATACTACCTCTAGAAATGTACTTGTGGTTCACCCCAACTCACGCGCACACGCACACACACACAGCTTTACATTACAGACAGAGTGAGGACTCCCTTGAATTTTCCTTTGTTGTTTTTCACTTCCTGAACCCTAACCTTAACAATACACCATTGTTGTTTTTCTGACTCCTCTCCGAGGACCTGAAATTATTTTGTTCAGGTCCTCGGAAAGTACTACAATACAAAGGCACACCTTCGTCACTCCGTCACACTATTCTAAAGTACTTCCTTCCCTACACTAACTTCTATACCATACATTATGTAAGAATTTAGTGTGGTTGCTACCATGTTCAAAATGCATCCCTCACACCGTTATCCTTTCAATCATACCCACTCTTTAAATTGTTGAACATTTCCATGTTTCCCCAAATCAGTGTCATCAATGTAATTTATAGTTTATTAAGTTTATTATTTATTTAGGTTTTCAAACTTTCGGTTTATATTGCACGTTGATGTTCTTACTCTCGTTAATTAGTCTTCCCCATGCACGAATTTGGCTTCTTTCGATGTAGTGACATTTTAAAGCCAGCCCGAAAGTATATTACAAGGTAATAAAAGAACTAGGACAATGCGATACGTCACACTTAACTAACTGGGTTATTCCAATCTTACTTCCTAAGCAAACGGTACAAAAAGAGACTACCATGAGAGTTGCTGGATAAAAGAACAAAGTCGAAAGTCTCCCAGATCTTGAAAACTACGTTCACCGTGAATTCGAGTAAACAAACATTAGAAATGTTCTGTTGTTTAGTATACGTAACGTGACTTGTTGACTATGTTTGACTATGACAACTCTTGTTTACCCACACATAAGTCTCCAGGTAAAAACAACGAAGTCGAAACTGCTAAAGTTTTTGAGTAGCCTACCACATTTGATACAGCTGTTTACTGAGAACTAACGTTATACACAGCTGTGCAAATTATATCACAGCTTTCGTCCATGTAACGTATAGGATAGTCACTTCTGAAAGTAATCGCGGTGTTAGAAGGACAAGAGCGTTACGTTTTTGAACTTTACCGGTTACTATTCACTACAAAGTTCCATGTGCAAACCATGTCAAGAGACTTACATATACATTGCATGAAACATACCGTGTGAATATAGCCCCATATCATACAGTTTACATTACGCAACTGCTGAATGAACATACAGGAACATGAAAAGCACTGATATACCATTCTGGGTTTTTTCGTCGTAGCTTAAACTGCAGTCAGCACAGTTGCTTAAAGGTCCAAGACTTTCCCAACATGAGAGCTGAGTCTATATAAAATTGTATATAGTTATAAATAACAGTCCTAGAAATAAACCGCAATGGACACAACAAAAACTACAGTGGGGCACTATGACTGCAACAGACTGTTTGTCAAAATATATCGCAATTTAAGATGTGAAAGAACAAAATTACTTTGAGTCCATGTAAATGAACCACGGTTTAGTATTTGTCATAAACAAGGAGAAATGACCTGAAGCGACGAGAATTAGTAATCTGCACTTCATATCAGAGAGACAGAGAGAGCGAGAGCATCTAAGTAGAGCCAGATATATCACTTGCCACTGCCCAACATCCACCAAGTGATCACATGTGCATGTCACCTGGGTTCAGTAGCGATAAACATCAAACACACTCCCTATTTCTTTTTGGAAATGAGAAATATAGTTTTATTTTTGAAGTAGTGACAAAGTCACCACTCTGTCAAAAGAATATTTCCATATGACGTTGACATTGATAGTGAATGAACTGAGTGTTATTGCAATCAATACTCCAACTCAATCTTCAACTCGAACAAAATGACAAAACGCTGATAACGTATCTTAATAGAAGACCGTCTCAGAATACATTTGCTACATCGAAGATAACTCTTAATTGCACATGTATGTATTAGAAATGACTCTTTAAATCAAGTAACATCCCACCATCCTCTCCTACAGTTTCCTTGCGATCAAGTACCTTTGTGAAGTTTCGACATGTAATCGAGTCAAGTGATAAACGTTGCATTTAAAGCAGTCAACATTGAAACTATTGTTTTAGAATTAAAATAACCGCAATATACATTGATTGGGTGGACTCATAGTACCCGGATGACGTTACAGAAAGACCAGAAACTCAATAACCAACGTTCAAGTGGATGGAGATGGCAATTTCATCAAAGGGAGCAGTTGAAGCCAGTTTCCTTTTTTCCTTTTTCTATAGAATAACATGTTTACAACTATTGAAAAGGGAATGTTTTGACCTTGTATTGTTCCTAACCTAACACCATCTTCATTTTTTTCTCAAGATTGAAATTTTAACATTCTATCGACAAGAACAATTCTTGTAATTTTGAGGTACTGACACTTTTGAAAGGCTTAATTACGTCGCCAAATCCAGCTAGTTTGCGTCCCGCATTAGAGTGAGGAGTATGCACTATATTTTCTCACAACAGAACAAGGCAAGGGGCATAGTGCATCTAAGAATATATGAGTATTATTCTTTTGACATTTGCCCGTGATTTTCTGTAACCTTCTCTGAGTGATGTTGTTTGTTTTCTTCGCAAAACATGTTATCACTCTGAAGAAAGGTAATCTATTGTGAGGATTGGAGAAAACACGCTACTCTTTGTTTTACCTTGATACCGCTCTGAAGGTTAAGGCTATAAATAATACGAAAAATAACGGTCCGTACTCTGATATCCTTGGTAGACAATCGATTTAGATGTGGCCTTCTAATACAGCTGTGCAAATGTCTGGCAGACGTCCGGATGGAAACTGTTTCCATTGATGTGTAAATGCCTCGTGTAAGATACTTGTTTTTGACATTTACTCTCAATTATTTACCAGTCAACGATGCACCCATTCTGTGCGTATGGGTACAGAGACCGAGAGTGTTTTCTTGGGTCGGGGGTTACCTTTCGTGTTTTTTTCCCTACACACCTTACATCTTTATTGGATGAATTGATTAGAGCATTTGGTTATTTATGATACAGATAAGTGAAATTGATCCCTTTTCCACCAGAGCAACATTTCACTGTGGCGATTTTCATCCTTTATTGTAAATTTTCATTAGCAAATTAATAAAGGGTAAGGCACGTTTTGACTGTTCTCATGACGACAACAAAAAGGTGGAGGTGGAAGGTGGGGACAGGCATTTGAAAGAAGAAATACTATTTGTCTCATGTGCAGTTCCCTCTATCTTTTCCTTGGTCGTACATTTACATATATTTTCTTGATTCATTCCCTCTTTATTTCTCCGATCTGGTTTTCCTCTTTATCGTTTTCTTTCTACCATTGTTCTAGTATCTTCTCGTGTTGCATCATTATACCGATAATCGGGGTCCGAGACCTTCGTGTCACACCTTTTTTTTTTTTAAAGTAAAATGCATCTTGCCATTGGTTTGACGTGATAGATATATATGCTCGTCAGACATCTCAATAAGCCTTTCAGACCATAAACAGTGCTATTTCAGGGTTTTTAGATCATATGCTGTACTTATATTGAATATAGTGGAATATGGAGAACTTTTTGCAGAACTTGAATGTATATATAAGTAATTCCACTTGATGCAGCGGAAAGGTCTATTTTGCCAGTTACTTTAGTACTCTATTAGAAAATTGGTGGAAATGTACGTTGCAAATTAGAAACAAAATGATAATATGTTGACTTGTTATGAGATAATCCTCTGAACAAGATTATCAAACACTTCAGCTTTAATTCAGTTGCACTTTACAAAGGGAGCATGGGCATACTGCAGCCTACTTTGTATGTGTATAATGTTAGTATACTATTAATCATCTAAATATATAGACCAGAATGACGTCATGGAACAATAAGGGAAACCCACCCCCTTTATGGCTAAAGGTGTTCTCATGAAACCACCTGACACAAATCCAATAGAAATTTTAGGAGATAACTCGCAAACGGCTTAACGCCTAAACGCAGTTTACCCTGAATATTATCACGACAATCTCAAGAAATAAAACGGTTGCTTTAACTTCTGCTTCCCCGCAAAGATGCAATCATATATGGAACGAACAAATTCTAGGGGCCGTACTTGCATTATATATTACAAATGTAAAGCCAGAGCTGTTTTGCCTTACAGAACAAGGGCCACTATTATTATGTTTGGCCTCATTTGTTCGGTGTGAGTAGTTAGTATGACGCCACTCTGGTTCATCTATGTCTATGGTATTAACCCAATTCCTCTTGCTGATGTGTTAGTTACTGTCATTACGTAGGGTACGGCACGTGATCAAAAATACCATACATTCTTCACATTTTGGAAAATTTTCCGTAACTTTTGTTGCAAAGTGCTCTGTCTTATATCTCGGTATTGCCTATACTGCATTGTGGTGAAGTATCCTGTTTACAGAACGAGAAGACGAAGCAAAAAAGATAACTCTGATCCTCAGAAATGTAACTTCATTCCTTTTCAACTCACCTTTCTCTCTTTGCTCTCTGTAAAACTTTCTCCGTTAACTTTTCTTTTAAATAACGCATTAAGTTGTTAAAAGCCTGCCAACAGAATCTGCAATGTAAGTTATTATCATCCTAAAGTTTTACATTTTAACTACCTCTCCATATAATTTTATCCGAAGGTCCCCAGCTCCCACTCACATTCAAGGAGTCTGATGCGTTAATAGCTATCTCCCAGACATTGTGGGATGTGTTTGCTCGCAATTCGTAACGTACTTCTATGTAGGATATTATTGCTACCAATCCAAATAAACACCCACAATGGTAAATCCATGCATGCTATATGTGATCAGCAAATCACCATTTTTAAGTGATTGGCTCTATTCCTTTATGATTTCAACTTGCTTTTTTTTTCTGTCCTTCTTAACTGTTCTGGGTTCGATATTCCATACCCTAAAGGTAGCAATATTTCACGTCAAAGCCACGATATGACTCAGGTGTAAAGTATATTTGAGAAACTAAATAAAAGCCAAAGGCTACCAAAAGGTTAATTACACTTGATATGAAAGTCAAATGGTGATTGCTCTTAAGTATGAAACATATAAACGGACAGAAATAAATGTCAATGAAACTACAAGCGTAACTCACTGAATGCAAATATAATATTAAGAAAAACAACAAGAAACGTGAAAATATGAAGCATATTTTCAGGAGTGCAAGCTTTCCGAAAAAGCAGATAGCTGCTACTGAGATGATGTAACTTCAGAGTAGGGAAAGGACAACGATGGAGTCACGTGTATGCTAATTACTTGATATTCAAATCCTGACCTGCGCGTGTTTACACATGAGTAATTATGTGAAAGTGACTCATCGCTTACGATGCAGATGCCTATATCTTTATATATCCATAATTAGATATTTGATGATTCGAAAAGAGTACGGTAGTTGAATTTCGCCGCCGGGTGTTGAGCCAGGATCAACGTGGTACGGGATCCTCGATGAGTCTTCAGATTTCCTGATCCTCAAATTTCAAATTAAATTCAAATTCAACTACTGACCTTGCTGGTTATCATAGTGAGGATTTGAAATTTCACTGAAGTGATTACAGACATATTGCTGCTTATACTGAGAAGGTTTCTTTGAAGGTGCTGTATGATACAGGTAAGGCTTAGATCCTTCCAACCTGAGAAGGTGCGAAAGCCTCCAACATGGAGTGAATAAAATGTTTACAGTTTGGCAAGCGACAAAAAAGTGGAGACTGAATTCACGCGAACGTGACCGTCAAACGCCACTGACGGATCCACGTCGTTTGTTTAGGTAGAGCCAAACTGATAATTACCGCATACAAGGATATGAGGAAGCCGTCTAGGAAAGCTTTTCTGTAATTGAATGGAATCAGATGCATTTTTGTGCAACCAGACTGTTCAAATGTGAAGCTCGTTTTCTTCTAAAACGTTTCTTCCTCCCTTTGTATCCGCATGATTGGTGTCTAGGGCCCTGTAAACCATGTAAGTTTTATCTGTGACTGTATACCGAGGAGATACTACTGTACCAGCTTGTCCAAGTCGATATTGTTCCAGACGAAATCTTATGATGTTTACACCGCTGTCCAAGTGAATAACATTACAAGCCGCTGTCCACATGATGAACATCATAAGCTTGTCTCATTTACATCCCAACCGCTTCACCGGTGTAACTGGTTAAACAGAACTTAAGGTTCTTAATGCAGTAATGACCTTTTAAGTCTCAAAGGCATTGCAGAGAGTCGTTAAAAAGCATTGACATGTACTTTGTATTCCTCCAAAAGAGCTGTATCCGTGAATTTTTACAGAGATGTTTGAGAATAAATTGATTTGAAGGAAAATTTAGAGCATTTCATCATTATTTTGATCCAGGTTTGAAACAAACCACAGTCCAAATTTGGCATATTTCCTCAACAGAGGGTCAGACTTTTGAAAGGAAAATGTAAATTTGACTTGGATTTTTCTATATCACCCGCGAACATTCTGACGAAGATTTTGGATGTTTAGCCTGCATTCTTCACTCACAATGCTTGCGGTCAAGGGTCATTTGGATGAAGACTGGGCATGACAGTGTGTAAGAGCGAAGTTTTTCTCACGAACACATACTTACCCTATATGTCGATAGAGGGTTTCACATCTTTTAAGCAGTTTGTCGCTCTTAATTTCAGAGAATAATTTGGAAATTGAATTATATGGCTAAAATATTCGTAGCAATCAAGTGTGACGTCGTGTCGATAAATTCCTTTCTATAGAGTTGTTGCTGAAGATCACATCACACAGGTTACAGCACGGTTTTGATCTAGCATTTGATGGCGTAACATAAGTTTCACAAACGAAAACTATATTACTGAATGAAGATATTCATAAAATTTTCACAATTCATGAACGGAAGATGTTTTGCGTCGTAAAACGACGAGTTTAAAAGTGGAAAACAGAATTTGTCGGTTACGCGTCACAATTTTCAGGCTCATATTGAACCCTAACTTTAAGAGCCATATTTACAATTCTCTAAACTTTTAACTTTACAGATCGACCGCAGTGACAAGAAACCGAATTGGGTAAAATATGTGACAATGTTCCCATTAATTGTCTGCTTGTTGTATGTAACTTGTACTTCGAATGGTTTGAGTATGCGTTTCCTAACACTTACTGACTGACTCGTTCAGACAAGCTGGTACTGAGGACGCAAAGGGGACAACTTCCGGTTTCCAAATTTGCACAGGAATGTCTGTCAACGTGACATCTCGTGCGATGTCCTTTTACCAAAACTGACTTTTTTGTTAATTTCAATTAAATACGGTCATCGAGTGTTACTCCTGAGAGTTTAGATATCACCGTACGTTCGATATATTTTGCAACTAAACCACGAATCGGTAAACATCTTCACAAACCGAGGACAAGTTTAATATAAATCTCAATAACGAATACAAGAGTTATATGAAATTTGAATTGGTCTAGATTGAAACCATCTCGCTATATTAACGTTGAACATGTAGATACCTATCTCCAGTTGATTTTTGTGTATGTGAAGCTTACGCTTCAAACAGTGATGCCAGTTTGATTCTTCGAGCTGTAAAGTTGCTAGACTAAATTTCGAAGTGGCTTACGTTTACCTAGGTATACTGGTTTTAAATGCGAGTTCATTACTAGGAAACATGAACTGACTGTTACCTTATAATTTTCAAAAAAAATTTTGGGCAACAATATAAGAAGCAACGAAAAAGAATTTTAAAATCATAAACTAAATGACAATTTTTTTTAATGAAGTTCGACTATTTTTGAAATTGCAATGTTCACATACTACAAGTGTCCTGTCGAGTACTGCAATAATCACTACTGATAAAAAGAAAACTTGTCGCTCAAAGTTTTCATAACTGAAACATGGTAAACAAACTTCTAATTGTGTTTATTCCTGAGGTAGATATGCATGGCAAGTTCTTTGATATAAAACTTTAAAAGTTATCATTTTGTGAGACATAATGACCTCATGTAACTCCAGTTACCTGTTTACTTAAAAAAAAGTTATCTAAGGGCAACAATTCAAACACACAGGCATTTTAATTCGGTATACTACTGTCAATAGGCCACATTCCTCTGGTCAACCGCATGTATATACATCTTTAAGACAGACAGATCCTTGAAGCTCATTGTCCGATTTCTGTCTTCATTTTAATTTCTGAAGCGGCCCTCCGAGACACTTAGGGAATCTTGAGACAGGTCCCTCTGGATTTGTCGCGAATGTACATCTAGATATAAATAATAATTACTAGTTAGTCCATCCACTGAAGATGTCCCCTAGCATAGCCTAAACGGGAATAGCCTAATACTCTTTTATTTGCTTTTCAATATCTCGCTAAGCAACGGAGATGGAGGTCATTGTTTAATAATCAAGCCTGTTCTTCTTTCAACCGAGAGATTCAATCAATGAATTTTTGACTGAATTTAGGATAGCCTCGAGAGTAACAGATTTGTTTTCCTTTTTACAAGCTGTAAGTGTCAAATCATGTAAGTCGTTTGTGAATAATTGACGGTATATTCCCCCGGACTTCGTCGGCTCTGTGTACTGTTGCGGATAAAGTTTTTCACACTTTATTTTACCTGCAATGCAAAAATATTAAATAAAGAATATTTAATATTATATTAAAAAAATTATAAAAGTTCAAACATGGAAGGACTGAAGACTTACTACTAATTCACCCACTTTTGTTGATATTGATATCATGTTTAAACTTGTCTGGCGTAATCCTTGACAAAATTAAAAAGTTGCTACAGACTGTCAACAACTATTTCAATCTTTGCTCAGACAAAAGTGTTTACAATTTATGTTTCTTCATTTTGTTTTTCAAGCGATTTTATAACCTTCATTACCCACGTGCATTGTATTGGGTGAACGACCTCCTTGTCAGTTTTGTGTTTCCTTGGCGTTCTAAGTAACTATTGCGAAGTGAATTGTTGAATGTGTTCCTTTTTACATTGCAAGTCGTTGCCAATCAACTGTAAATGGCGTCTTTAATCATTCGGTTATGGTTCTTTCATTTTATTCTAATTTGACCCCCTCCGTTACTTAATGTGTCCAATAACTTTCATCACGTTTTTGATAATTTCGAAATATGCATTTCACATTGCAAGTCATTGGTTTGATTCTCTATTTGAAAAGCCAGTTCTTTTTTGGGGGGTGTGTGGGGGGGGGGGGGTAAAGATGTCGTTTATTTCAGAGTAGTCAATGGTCACGGTTTGTATGACTTCCCTCGTGTGAGCGCATATGTACTCACATGAAAGCAACGATTGAAACTCTGTGGCGGTATGTATACCGTGGAAACTATTCCTTAGTAAACATATGCATAAAAAGTGCTTTGATCACGAACGAAACACCATCCACGTTTGATTACAAAGTGGTTTTTCTGATAATCAATGTTTCAGGCACCAAACCACAAAGTATCTTTGGGCGCGCCATGCGTTTCACACCTTTAATAATACACACTTCGGCGGGGAATTAGTAAGCACAGGTGACTACAAAGACTTGAAGGACATCGACCAATGGCAGTGATTTCTTCGTCCGTATGCATTGTGCACGTAAATACATGCATGTACAATAGGCACTATAGTTACTACCGTGCGCCATCGCCAACGATCACATAGTGGCAGATTTTCCATGTGGATTACTTAACCACTGTTCGTTAATTACAGTTGGTCGACGCAGTGCGTTAACAAGAAATCTCTTTTTTTATCACAGGATTAACTAAATATTTCACGTGGATTAATTCCAGGGTCATAAATCCCACCACTGTGGTGAATGACTAACGAGGACTTAAATCGCCTGGCTAGATTTGTTTATTTTTTAAAGAGCAAAAAGAAGATATTTACAGAGATAGCCTGAGCAGATGTCTCGCTGCTAGATTTAGTTGAAATTCTGGTTTCTGAATTCTTTGTTTCGTGTCTCCATAACAGAAGTTTTGTCTTTCCCTGAACGGTAAACGTGGAACGTGTGGACCATTATTTTAACTCTCGCTCTCTTAGTTTTTTTCTTTTTGGCGGCTACCGACTATACCTGAAGTGTACGATCTCATTTGTGTTGCATATAATGCGATGAGAAAATGCGCGATAAAATGTCGAACACACAAACGATACTTGGTAAATTTATCGATTTTATTGATGGGTTTGGGAATACCAATAACGAAGGTAAGACCATCCACTGCAATTTTACAATTTTGCCATTGCAATAATATGTGCTGCATGGGAATCCTTGCTTTTAAAGGGAAAACTTGGTTATGGATATATTACATGTAAGTTAGGAATTGACCTTGACTAGCGTGATTAAAAAAAAAACTGAGTTAATATGATTGGCAGATTTGTTTATGTGTAACATGAACAGTTCACAGTCCCGCCACTGTTGGAAATAATACCGATATGGTTCGGCGGAGTCTTTGATAAATGTGTTATCATTCTGACAGAGCAATGAAAAACTCATGATGTTACATGTAGGCTATATGACTGACTCATTCTTCATTGTCTCATTTCAATACTTCTTGTGTTTGTAATGATGTCACAAATGCTTGCATGCAGCCGCACATCACACCCAAAACGAGACGTTGATTGGAACTCTTGGTGTTCTTTGCAAACATCTCGTATGCTCTTTTTTATACTTACGAGAGCACGTTATCAAAACACAGAGCCACAAGGGTTGTAAGCATACTGATATCAACATGATCTCTCAAGGGAACAAGTTGTCTGTTGATCGATGTATCAACTCGGGATCACAGACAAACTTTTGCGCTTCAATGTGCTCTTCGGTGGTACATTGTTTTTCGAAGTCCGAAACATCTTGTGAACGCGTTTTAAAGACAACGTAGAGAAAGGTCAACTTTTCCCTCGGCCATCAACCATGAAACGTTACCGTCAGAAATGTGTGCATATAAACTTTGTTGTAAGGTGTGGAACTGCGCTCCCAACCCCCCCCCCCCCCTCCATCGCCCTGCAAACGGATCGTAGCATACCAGTTATCACAACATCCTCTCGTTGTAAAATACATAACGATTCAACGTTGCTTTTTGGTCTTTTTCTTCCACATGCATCTGTCCAAACTTGAAGCACTTTTCGTTAAAATTAAGTTACTTGGTCTTGATATAAATGATGCCCCGTGTTTAGCCTGTTATGAAATAGAATTATCTCGCATGGCGTGAACCCTTTGAAGGTGAGGCCAATACGTACGATTTTGGCAGGTGCTTCCGAAAAGCTTCAAGCTATGTTTGCCATTGAGCCGCAACTTGTTTTGCTTTACAAGTAGTTAATATCCTGCCAATTTATTTATGTATGGGCCACTGTGTAGTGTGTATTGTAGAATAGTTGCACCACATGACATAATATATATATATATATTTATATATATATTAATATATATATATATTAATATATATATATATTAATATATATAATATATGTATATAATCCGTGGGTTGGTGTATAAATAGAAATATTTTATTTTATTAATATAAAAAAGATTTCTCACATTAAGGTGAAAAAAGTGAAGAGAATCCGTTCAGGTGGGGTTGCAAATTTGTACTGCAGAAGTTCTTGTCTTGAAATTTTATTGGCCCTCTCCATATTTTTTCTGAAGAATTTTAGAGGGTAGCCCCTAAGCATGAACTGCTTGGTAAGCTCATTAAGTTGGATGTTTAAATTAAATCTTTTTCAGAGTCTTCGATCTCTGTGGGGTATCCTCCAAAATGACATAGCTTTAGAGGGCGTTTTTAGGCATACGCCACTTCTGTCTTTCAAACAGTCCCCAAACCTCAGAAAAATTCTTGTGCGAAGCCAAATTCCAAAGCCTCTAGCTCCCACGGGTAACTCTCCATGCAAAAAACCACGCTGTCAAATGTGTCATCACTTCTGTACTTCATTCCATATGACACCCCCCCCCCCGGACTACCCTCCATTTATACCCTGGTAATTTTGACTGTGATTCTGCCAATATAGTCTTTACTTTTTTTGCAATAAATGGACTGAAGGCAATTATGTTGGAGAAACGAAGACGAAATTCCGACTACGTTTTAACAACCCCACTCTTGACATAGAGTTATAACGTATTAATATGTAATGGTGTGGTTTGGGCACAAAGTAGTAAAGGGGAGGCGTTCATTTGACTAATACACAGTATTAAAATCTAGGGACTCACGTGACGTTTAAAAAAATGAATTTGAAATTTATTTCAAATACAACACGACACTGCATAGTGAAAAAAAATGTCACTTTAATCCTTGACATTTCATGGACAACTCACTCTATGATTCAGTGTTGTTATTTAAACAATTATGTTCAATGGTCAGTCAATGTCATGCCCAACAAACATCTGACTTGCTGGTGTTCATCTCCATCCGATGTGTCGTTGATATTAACATGGAGTGTAATCATTCAGTGCTCTGGTTACATCTCATTTTCTTTCCCTTTAAAGTTTCATATCTGTACAACCTACATGTTTAACTCTAGGGGAATGAAGTTTATACCGGTACATGCTCAACTGGTGAGCAATTAACCAAATTACCTTCACTGTTTTTTTTTTTTTATTATTGTTGCAGAATTGGTCTCACTTTTTCATTACAATCAGCAATCGCTGTTAAAATGTCAGCATAGCCCAATATTACTTTCCAGGGAGTCCACCTATACACGCAGACGGCAGACCTAGCCATTTAATAATTAAACGTAAATAAATTGTACACGAAAACAGTCTCTTATTCCATGGCAAAAGTGCAGCTATGTCTACATATAGAGAACTACGAACTCAAAACATCCCCTTAAAGCTACATGTGGAAATATTAGACAGTTCAGTACGTTTCATTTGCACCAAGATTAATGTAGAGTTAATTAATGTGCTCATTGGAACCCATTTGAAGCCATTAAATTTAATAGCAAAACTCTCAGGGCTCATTAAAAGTAAATCCTGTAAATTTTAGTCTCCTGTCAAAACAAATAGCAGGTTTTATTATTAAATGTTAATGTAAGCACACATCGTGATGAAAATGAATCTCTTAAAGTATACATAGGATTACTAATAATTGTACGCATGTCAGGTGTGAAGTTTGCGTTTGGTTGCCCTTTGTCATAGATAACTTGTGGCTCGTGCGCTGTAGTGCTTCTGACGAGATGGGACACATACAATCGACTCAATTTGCCGTACCGATTAAACTTACAACAATTTGTTTTGAACTCCATAAGCAATTATACCGCCGTTGATTTAAAATCAGTTCGATGTACTTTAGCTTTCTGATTAACAATATGGAATATGGCATTGCATCTATAAGCAGTTGACAAATTCAGAAATACGATTTGTATGTATACCTCTTTATGTTTGTTCGTAATTTCGATATCACAAATATGTAGATAGGGATATGTATCAACATTTAAAGAGACAGATAGGGATGTAGCAATATTTAGATTCAGGGAGGGAGAGAGAGGGGGGGGGGGGACCAGGAGGATTGAATGAGAGATGGGGCAAAGGGAGAAAGGGATTAAGAAAAACAAGTGCCAATAATGTTGATAATGTAATATGACATATAAGACGCACCAGTGAATAGCGTCTCAAGACGCTGCACAAAATTACCTAAACCAGATATGAACTTGGACAACCTCCGAGATTATGTGGCTGCCATTGATTGAGGGGTCGGTTGATTTCACGTTCCTCACGGGTCCCCAGTTAGCATCTAGGTGGAGTGAAGAAGACCGACAGTCGAGATAAATACATTGGCACTATGTACTATGAACGCAAAGGTACTATGTGCGATTAAAACCCATAAACACAGGATTACTAGTCTAATGAGGCAATGATACACGCTACCACGCTCTCTTAGATCTATGTTTAATGTCAAGATCTAAAATAACTCGGATTCAAGTGACTCGTCAACAAGCGTATCGACTCTCAAGTCGTCTATGTCTGGATGACTAACACGAACACAGACACCATTTTTTTTTCCAAAAGTTTCTTCCAAATTTGGGCAATTATTAGCAGAGCGAAAATTCCTTTTTATGGTAATTAATTTTGTTGTTGTTGTTGTTGTTTTGACTGCTTTTTAGTACATTTTAAGAGCATAAATAGCATTGCTGTGCTTTCTGGAAATTTTAACGGTAACTCATAAACAGTATTGGCCTCTATGCAAAAGGTTTTCTCGTCATAATTATTGTATTCATAAATATGACACAAAGTATAGATTACAGAATAGTAGACAGTTCTTACGTCTCTTCGTACCAGCATTTTTCATGCGTGCATGACTGACATTAGGACGATCGGTATACACCAGTTGCCATACAGTCCCTAACGCAGTTGACAATGACTGGTAATGGCGTTGATCTGATACAAGAGCAAGAAGCAGTAAGTGCCACTAAGTGCCAGTTCCGCGAACACGTAATGTTATGTTCATTGTATGTAATGCTTCATATTTACATGTTTAGGGCAGAGTGAGGAGGAGTAATAAACAACTATTGTAGTAGGAATTATTCCCTTCGTAAATAAAACAATCCTGAAGTATGATGATGATTACGTAACAATGTTGCATGTGACTACACGAAACATGTGACTACAGTAACTGTTTCCTCACGAATTATGCAGTACTGATAGCTTGAACACATCTGTACCCATAACCCATATGTACTACATGCGAGTAATAATATGGCGCATAATCTTCAACGTCTTAGCATGGAATAACTGAAGGATTTGCTTTAGCTAAGAGCCATCAGGTACTGTTCTTGTGAGGAGCTGACACTAGTTAGTTAGTGGTGAACTAGTGAGTGTCTTGGTTTTAGCAACAGTGAAAACTGGTGTTTTCCTATACGGTTAAGTGATATGTAATTGCTCAAACGCCTTAAATTTAATGAGCACCTGGTAGATGGGATGAGAAAGTAAAGAAACCAGTTTAAGATATTTTACCTCATCGACTATGATTTTAACAGGTATTCAGAGGCGAGTCTGCAAAAAAGATACAAAAAGATGCAAACTTAACACTTTGCCATATGCCATCCTCATATATCACTGATATAAAAGCTAAGCTAACCTATTCTAATTGGTTTCTTTGGATCAAACATCTCTGCTTTGACGCTTCCTCGTATAGTCTTTCACCAACTCAAGACGGAGAACATTGAGTGGATAATAGCGGACGTGCCAGAAGCAGGTGTTAAGCGCAATAGCTCATTACTGTGGGACCCCTTCCTCCCTTTGGCGAATTATTTCAGAATCTCAATATTTGTACGCCAATCTTTTACTTAAGCTACCTTATTAAATCCGAATAAAACCAAGAGATGTCATAGCCTTGGTAATCTTGGACGTGTTAGATATGTACCAATGTAGACAAAAATACAATATGAATATTTCAGTACCAACCTATTTATTCTTTATGTTTTAAGTCATCCTTCTGATCTTGTTCCTCCAGCTTACATTTTTGTATGGTCTTCAGTCGCAGACAAAGTCCATGCACCTCATATCCTTCTCTTATGGATAAGGTGGTAGCGTACCATATGATCTTACCGCTAAGTGCATCCTCTATCTTCCGCAGAATGACTAATCGAAACGTATGTCATTCACTACATCCTTCGATTTTTCCAGCAATTTATCTATCGATGTCATTTGTGTCAATGCTTTTTTTTCTTTTATAATATTGAGACGTGATTGCATTAGCGCCTCATGATTATCAGGTAAACATTGCTCTTTATGGCGAAAAACGATTGTCCCTATGCCTCTGTGAAAATAAACTCTTTTAATCAGAATTAAGTTTCCCTGAACAGATAGACGATAGCTCAAGTCTTCACGTGGTGTGGGCAAATCACACAGATGCATACCGACAATACCCGGGGACATAAATTAGTTTATTTTGCATATTTTGATACTCCGTGACAAAACTGACGTGAAAGAAAAAATAAAATATGTTTGTGATAAATCTTGCAGATGAGATTCACGAGTCAAGACTTCGTATGGAAAGAGCGAGGACTATATTTTAATTAGTTCAGATGCGGCTATGGCGATCAAAGTTCATCGTGTCGTTTGACTTTGACCACTTATTCATACTGTTCACAACTTCACATTCTGATCCAGTGTAGGAAAGAAGAACACCTATTCAGATACATTCGACTACCAAATATAACATCAATTATGGTCTTGTTGACAACTTCTGTAGTCATTCATTGTAATTGTTGAAAAGGAGTTACCAGGCGATATTGAAAAATCCTACGTATTAATTGTGTGGATAATCTAGTGTGTCGAATCGTTATGAATGGTCATCTTCTGTGGATGTGCAATGCATGCATCGTAAGGCACACTCTCCACAGGGAGTCTATAACTAACAGCCCCCTGCTCTACATTGGGTTTCTATTGACATATCTGAGTGAGTGCAGTTGGTAGGTCTATAAACTTTCCCTCTGTTTGTCTCCCTAACGTCAAGCAACACAACTTTATTCGCTTCGTTTTTTTTTTTCATGTCAACCCCTTATATGAAACGATCACAAATCTTCAAGAGCTATATTGATGTCCCAATGACACCTTTTACGACCCTTTCGTCCTCCTGGTAATCTTATAAGAAAATCAGCTCACTTTTTTGTTTCCTGTAGGTAATTATAACATTACACCTAGGTCACTGTAGTCTGTTTATATTTTCTGTCCATCGTAATTTAGTATTCGTCCCTTGATTATTCTCTCCATGCTCCTCAATCTTGTTTCTCTCAAACTTTATTTTCAGTAGTTGCCAGAATGTTATATTGCTGCTGCATTGTCTTGATATCCATGTGTTTCATAAATCTGCTTCGTCTTGTTACAGGGTACTTCAGTCTTTTGTAAAGTTATGTTGTTAACTAAATACACAGCAGTCAATGAATTGTTTTCTGTGTAAGTACTCAGGTGCGATACTTCTGTAGTAACAAAGGGTCTTTTTTTTTGTTAAGTTTCAAGCAATCAAGAAATACGATGTGATTCTTTTTTTTTTCTTTTATATAAAGAACAGCGAGTTTCACTGCGGTGTGATTAGAGTCTGTTTTCATTAACTAAAGAAACTTTGGATTTATACATCAGACATGTATTAAATTAGCATAAAATGAATATCCTCTTGTTTATAAAATAATTGAACGAAATTTATTGACTATCGGGAAATCAAACCTCACAAGATTACAAGAAAAGATCTCAAAGCGCTCCACAGGTTCTATAATGTAAGTGTGATGCCTTGTAATCACTTTTTCACATGGGATCAATTTAAAATCACATCCCTTATAATTTTAGTGAGCGGTCATCTTGTTTTCTGATATATAAGTTGTGACTGTCTGGTGTACATGGATGGCAGTCAGAGTTCCATCGACCTGACATTTCGAGCCGGCGTTTTACCCCAAAACAGGCACGAGACAACATGAAATACGATAATTCCTGTGCGACTCAGTATTCCGGTATTTTTATGTTGGAATTTAATTGCTAAAAGGCCATAAAACTGTTAAATCATAATGACATATTTTATTACCTACGATAGTTTTAGAAATGTAGTACCATTAGACCCAATAAAAAGCATTGTTATCAATTCTTTATCAAATAAGCTATATACATAAAATACAGAAATAGCTATGGAATAGTGGCATGATTGCGCGTTGTGAGTATACACGTGCTTGAATTTTCTGAATCTTGTAGCTTTCCTTGTAAAGTATATTTTGACTCTTAGAACGGCAAAAAAAAAAAAAAAAAAATCGATAACGGTCCCCCTTGACGTATAATGTACGTCGAGGTCGATTCTGCGCGTTTTTAAAAACGTTTGTAAAGTAAGAAATAACATTGAAGAAGCCCCGGTAATCAATTATTGCTGTAACATCCCTTGATTATGTTTTGCTATTGATTATACTAAATTTAAGCACCTTTGTCGTAGGCCTACGTCTCGAGAAATGTGCCCGTTCATTAGACTTTGTTACCATATGATCACATTCAGGTCTCCATCAACTGGTAGTTGCTGGTTAAAACTGCTTTTCGTAGACATGTAATGCCTTAATTGAAGGCAGCTAAGGAGTGCCATTTGAGCAACTTGATCTAGTGCTCCCCCCCCCCCCCCTCCACCCCTGTGAAGTCACTCGATCGCCTTGACAAACGATCATCATCCGATAAGAACCAATAATACTCAAAGGAACTTTCAAACATTTGCTCTCACATAATGGTGATGTCCCTGTTCGTAGAATGTTGTTAATTGCTTCACTTTTAATTACCAGACGCTGTTTATGTATGTCTTGTGTGCGTCTTCATAAACAAGAGACAAGTTTTAGCTTTACACTGAGAACACCAGTTCGTGCACGCACGAACGTTTCCTTCTCTCTGTACGTATTCGGTACGTATACGGAATTAGAATTTTTAGATGAAACTGTCCTCACAGCCATCCGGACGCAAGTTCACCATAGCACGTAGTCGACGTGTGTAGATGGATGACGTCCTGTTTTCAGTGGCACACGTCAATACTAATTCTAAAAGTAATCCAATTTGCTTCCTCATGTTTAGTCAACAGTATTTCACTGCAACCTGTTGCACATGTGCAGCTCGCTCAATTACACCTTAATGGTGGGGAATTTTACGAGTGGAATTTGATCTAAAATGTGTAATCAAATTTACGTGGAAATAAACCCTTGTCTCTGACGTTAGTTCACGTAGGGGTATATGCCGCACAGTTAAAGTTTCCCATTAAGACAAATGTATTTATTTATACATATATGTATATATATATGTATATATATATATGTATATATATATATATATGCTGCAATATATCATGCATGCTGTTTCATGTCGACTGGGGTTAGTCAGCTGTCTCCACTATTATTGTTGTTGTTTTCATTGTCTGTGGTGTATTGTTAGTCAGGATACTTTTTTGTTTGCTTAGTAATATTGTTTTGTTATTGGCTACAAGTGCTTTCTTTTTTTTTTTTTCTGAACAGCATGCACAGTGCCACGTGACAGTTGCAGAATATTGCACATAACATCCTTTTCAAGTGTTTGTCACGTGTGCTTACCTCAATATATCTACAGCCTTGAAAATTATTCACCTTCATTGACCTTCTACATTTCATGGATGTTTGTGTAAGCTGCCGTTACAATATATCTGCTGTCATTTATCCTTTAAGGTTGTATCTTTCCTGGATAGCGCTTTATGAGATAATCTTGGACACAAGATACAGCACCGTGTAACAAACACACACATACTCACAGGTCACACTCACATTGCAGGAGACGAAATAGAATAGAAGCTTTGAATGATAATGTAAGTCCAGTACTGTGTATGTACAGTTATTACTTTAATAATGATGATGTGCGGTACTCTTCAGTGTAAGAAAAATATATTTTCTACGTGAGACTTGGATCAGTCCATATATGTAAATAGAGATGAATATATGGTTCTGTAAATTCTGTAGTATATTAGTTTGTTTCTTCACCCCATGGATTGGTCTATTTTCATTGTCCACCGCGCAAGAAGTGTTTCGATTCGACCAATGTGGTTCAAAACATGAAGGGACGTAAAGTAGCCTTCGAAAGTTGAATCATGCGACAGAGTAGCATAGTCCATGGATAACACTTTACAAGCTATAACCAGCCTTAATTACTAAACAGATGAACATAGATTCTTTCGTATGTGTGTCTCCTGGCAATTCTGTACATTTATGCATGAAGACCATATTTCTCTACTTTATAGCAATACATAGTGGCACATATGTAACCTTGAAAGCTACACTACCAAATATGGCTGTGTTTGCTATGTCAAATCTACAACATTGAAATGGCTCATACTAATGTAGACTTGTCGTAGTCGATTCTACGTCGAACGAACTGTTAATGTCTGGTAGGGGGCATACTCTATTTAATTTCCTTACAGTATATTACATCTGGGTTTGACATCCAGACTTAAACTCAAGAGTTTGTGCGTTGATATAATATGACAGTTCTATAATCAGACTACTTGGAGTGAGGCTGAGGCTGTTGGCCGATGCCGCCAAAATGGGAGCCTTAAAACCGGAGTCACTCTAAATGCCGCATATTGATACCTAGATATTACGTAATATTTTTAACCTCATAATCTCATGTAGTATAATTTCAGAATGATCATGTTTACCTTCAGTTAACCAGTCATCATGTATAAGCCATCATCGTTATAGCGAGTGAGTTCCCCACTATCGTACAGTGATTCGAAGTCCTAACATTTTTTTTTTCTGGTGGGGGTCATGTTTTATATCACGTGCAACAGCGTGATACGTTGAATTGCTGTGATTAATGTCTCGTATAAGTAGTACAATGTTCCTTGTATGTTCGGGTGTGCTGGGAAGCTTATACCTGACCCAAATACGTCATGTAGGTAAGGTAACTCGCGTTCATGTCAATATACTTGCATTCAAATCGGTGGCTTTGAAGAGAGGTTCACTCTGAAATATACCCACGTATAAATGATGCAAGTTGTTTCTGGAGCATCTTTGTATGAAGCGGGACCTGATAGCCTTTTTACCAATGTTTAGAGTAGTTAAAAAGCTATTCATGAACTCCAGATGTCACGAGACGTTCACAGAGAACAAGACTTCAAAATGAGTTTCCACAAGGGACTAGAGCCATAAACATCAGGTGGGTCCAATCAGTAGATATTAAACGTGGTCATGATCTCAGGGCCTTGGATAGACTAACAAGTTTACTATTGTTCTCTCTGTTTAAAACGTAACAATTTGTGACAGATAGATAGATAGATAGATAGATAGATAGATAGATAGATAGATAGATAGATAGATAGATAGATAGATAGATAGATAGATGGATGGATGGATGGATGGATGGATGGATGGATGGATGGATGGATGGATGGATGGATGGATGGATGGATGGATGGATGGATGGATGGATGGATGGATGGATGGATGGATGGATGGATGGATGGATGGATGGATAGATAGATAGATAGATAGATAGATAGATAGATAGATAGATAGATAGATAGACAGATAGATAGATAGATAGATATGGATCTCTCAAAAATGAGTTAAAATGTTACTATTTAGACCCTACTACAAAATAGTGAAGTAGATATTTTGTCGAGCAGCGGCATGTTTTCAATATGACATAAACTTCACGGCAAACTGTTACTGTTTGACTGTCTCGCTCTCTTCTACCTACTTAGAGACCATTCCACGTCAAGCGGAGTGTTTATGACCATCACAAAGGGTTAAGCATTACAATACAGGCTTATGTAAACAAAATGGATCAAATTGAAAAGTCCAATGTACGCACTCTTATACATATCTTGTTTTGGAAGTATGATGTGTTATTACTATCTACAAGGTAAACTTTATTTATTGCACTCAAGGCTATTTATTCGAACAAAAACTCCAGCGAGTCGAAAGACGGAACTGACAATCTGCAGAGGAACTTCGGAACATATTTTGGCGTGCTGTATTGCTTTACAAATATGTATTCAGCAGTTCACGTGGAGTATAGGGTGATACCAACGGTGACCGTATCATTATTAGCGGGGTCACGGTTTGTCTGTTGTCGCCACAAATAAAGAAAATCAAAGAAAGTAACGTCATTTTTGTAAATAGGAGGAATATTTTCCACTCGGAGATAGTGAGAAATATCTCAAGACTCACGGCCAAGAACTACATCTGTACGTAGACTGAGCCGCCCACAAATTGACTACGAACGAAGGCCGTAGACCTCTGTTAAAGCTCAGTGAAGTATGACGGACCCTCGATATGCGTTCAGTAACGGATTCTGATGGTTGAAGGTAACAGGCTTTACACCTCTGACAGGTATTTTAGGAGGTGCACTGACTTCTTAATGACAAAATAACTTAAATTATAAAAAAAAATAGAAAATGAACTTTGTCTTTATGGTTGTCGTCCGACATGATCTCCGTGGGGTCATAGTTATTAGATACATATTTGGCATATTTTAGTAACGAATTTATTCGTTACGTTGTTTCCCACCCGAATACCTTACGCCTTTTTGTGTAGCCGTAGTATGTCGCGCTGATTTTCTTCAGTGAAAGTGGTCTATTTTCAGACGAGTTTAAGGTTTGCCATGTACATACAAGAATCAACATTAACATCAACAACACAGGATTCATGTAGGCAGTGGTTATTTCCTGTGACTCCGCTTGTGAATATTTGGAGGAACGTTCCGTATGCCAGGGTAAGGTTAAAACTTAACGTAAATAACGTAACATATATATATATATATATAACAAATAAGTATAAGGGACGATGTAATGAGGCCGCGGTACTATGTTAATTTAATTTAAAAGTTACCATTTAATTATTTAATTAGGGAGGCATCACCAGGGGTTACTTAGGTAAATTTACTGGCAGACTATTGTGCACTGCATGTACATCTGAGTTTGTGGAAGCTGTGTGTACGTCTGGATGTAATATCACTTTGCATCATTGAAGTTGATTGTGGCCTGGTTGGTGCAGACGCGTCAGGACGTGCCCTTTAAGTGTGAGGGGGCTCAATTTATGCTCTCATCTGATGACTGCTTAGTGGATGAATTTTGTATCTATGTGTTGTTATGCCGATACCCCACTACAAATGCTCACTTCAAGAAGCACATTTACTTGTTTCGTGAAATTCATTAACCTCACCTATAAACTTTTCAGGTTTCCTTCACATATCAATGACAAATGCTCAAAATGAGAAGATTCCCATGCACGCGTGTACCATACAAAGATACTTTGATAAGTGAGTAATTAACGATTCAGTTTGGTCTTTAAAACTAGACACATTTCTCATTACTATTAATTCACATGCCCACAGCCAGCACAGGTCAGGGTCACAAATTCAAAATAGGCCTATCTGACTGTGTTTTTTTTTTTTTGTTTATAACTATTAGATGTGAAACTTGACTAACTAAGCTAAACATAACCATTGTCCTGTGTTATCGTTCACGAACCTCACAAACCTATAACCGACATCAACTCAATGAGTCACTTTGAAGGCCAAGTGACATTCATCTAGAGAAGAGCCCGCATCATTCAGATGTTGTACAGGAAAACCCTGAATCATAATTTTTGGATTTGTGTTTATTTCTGTTACCGTTTTTTTTAGAAAGGCTATGGCTTTTCAGAAATTATGAAAATGCAAAACAGGTGATGTGGAGTGTTGCATAGTGTCAATTTTTCTGTTCGTAGGCCGATACATATTATCTCTTAATTACTAGGTTTTGAATTAAATCACATTGGTAAGTGTTATTACTACTGTCCAAGAAGATAATACACGCTTCCAGAATAAAACTCCTGAGGGCATATAAAATTCTTGCCTGTCCTTGCAATAAGGGTTACATAAACAAAGGTTAACATAAGACGCATGCATCATACGAGCCCTCTCCATACAGACGTCACAAATTTGCATATTTGGCATATTTTGCATATTTGTTTATTGATGATGTAATTGTAAAACAGATATTTGCTTCTGAAAGGGACAATGCTCTTTATGAAAATTGCCGATTTTGTGAACATTTTTTAATGATTAATTCGGTCACCACTCCAAACTGAGTTTTCGGTATCACACGTACTTTAACAAAGAATTTTAACGTGCAGCTTGCCCTCAGGAGAGACCATCGTACTCCTGATGTGTTTTAAGCACACGCTTCACACACGGATTTACAAATACATACATGTGTCTTCTAATGGCTTGAAACTTTTTATGTTTTGTGGTAATTTGCCTTTTAATTTCTTTTGCAGAATGCCATGCAAAACAATTTTTACGATTTAGATGGCAAGGATGAAATATAGGGGCATAGTATACCAGCTCCGAAATGACGTGATTATTACCCTGTGTGTAAATGTACGCCGCGGGAGTGTCCGTCTATGTAATTAAATTGAACGTTGCGATCTCCGTATGCAGTCTTTTCTAGCTATTATTTTATGTGACCTTGAGATCAATGCGTTGCAAAACAGATGTGTAGGCTACAGAATGCCACATGTGTTTTTACATGTCGATTTGTCTTTTGTCTTATGTAGGTCGTACAAAGTTAGGACAATTGCGGTTGCAAAAATAAAGGTGTTCAAATGAACCTGTCGTCCATCCTTTTGTGTTTAATTATCCATACCGTGTTTTCAACGGTTTAATTAGAAAACTTATTTTAAACTTATGAATCGTACTTGTGTCTGTTATTAGAGGTCATTTACAAAACTTTACGGTATGTAACCCCACCACCCATCGCCCCTCCCCTCCACCTTCTCCCACCCCGTCCCTTTCTGTATTTATGTGACAGATACTATACATGTGAGGAAATGAAGTGCCCTCCTGGAGTAACGTCATTGTAAAAATTACATAAGTAACACGTATGTCGTATGAACAGGGTGTATCTGTTAATCGCCTGGTAAATGAAACAACTGTCAGAGTTGTTTACTTTGTAGAGTCCCTTTTTTGTACCTAGGATTGTCAGTGTGTGTATATTTTTAGGGGACCTCTGTACATACTTCGACGTCATAAAATCGGCTTTTATCTCTTGATCATTAGTGTAAACATATATAATTGTAAAGAAGAGATGTGGGAGAGATCCTCATAAATGGTGCACCACAAACGAATGAGCAACAAGAATAACCACTTGGGGTTTATCCAGTCGAGAACAATCCTCCTACCATGGTGAGATCCAGCAGTAACGCCTCGGAATTTCTCGCAATATGACACAAAAGTTACGCTCAGATCATATAAGTTCAACGTGATCAATATACCTGACATTATAGTTATTTCATTTCCAATGGAGGTCTCCCTTCAATACATCTACACATGACGGGTTGAAGGACCCAGCCTCCCCCCCCCCCCCCCGAACCTCTCGCAAAGAGAGGATTCCAAGAAATGAGACAATGTTAACACACAGAAGTTGTTTGAAGTGCCGGATGTAGTTTGTACCATTTTGAGAGAATTAAATATGGATGACGTCTCACATTATGTGATTTTTTTTTTAAGTTTCAGGTACGTTGCAACTCTCTAACCCCAACCTCAACCCTCAGCAGCTCTCCTTGTAACTCTACATCCGACCTCGAGATGGACAAATAGAACATCGATGATCATACTTTCCATCTGTTATTTCTTTTTTGCAGAAACGGGCTCATCGGAGGAAAACCCGGAAGTGACCTCCACGAGTGAAGAGGACGGTGGTGGTGGTGGTACTGGATTAAAGTTACAGAACCATCAGTCAGAGAACGGTATGGTTGGCGACGGCAAACGCAACTCGTCTCTATCGTCGCCAAACTCGGTCACGGGCAGCACCGGAAGCGGCAGCAGTGACAGAATTCTCAAATTCGATGGATTCCATCTGTTTCTGAGTGACGAAGAGGACAAGAAAAAGGACGACTCGATGAGTTATAAAGATTATGACGTCACGGGGCCGAGTCACGACAACCCTTACCCGTGGACGAACGTCCAGGCGGTCCAGTGTGACATCGGGTCCAAGAGCACGTCGACGCAAGCGATACAGACAGAACTCGGTCAAGAAGACATGAACATATGTGCACAGTGTAGCAAAAAGTTAAATGGTGAAAAAGGAAACTCCTGGAAAAAGCTCTTCTCCTCCTCGAAGAAGGACAGTGTCCATGGGAGGTCTCAGAGTATAGACCCTAAAGATTACAGTAGGCCGATGGTCTCGAAAGTTGCCGGCAGACACGGACGGGCCAGAAGTCAGCCGACGCTGGGGACACCTTACCTGGAGGATGACATCCCGGAACAGGGGGCATGTAGACGATACAACAGAGAGACCTGAAGACCAACGCTTTAAGATGTCTGAAAACATTGTGCCTTCACCATTGGTAAGAACATAGGCACCGCCCACATGCATATTCAAACCACAATATACAGTATCAGACATATCCTCACGTGATATCAAACATGTTTATCCCTTCTCTAGAGGTACCTACCCTACCCACCACGGTATGTCTGATATCACGTCATGTTCTATCATGTAGATAAGGTCTTCTCGAGACACGATTTTAGCACATCATCGAAATTCTGTGAGGACTAGGTGATTGTATGGTGAAATAACTGTTTATCTGTTTCCACATTAATATGTGGGTGGGTGTATATTTACCGTTTAAATTTCTGTATTTCTGTATTCTGTACCACATCACGACACAGAGGACTATTGCTTTTGGTGGAGATATGATAGCGGTAATTCAAGATCAACATCGAAACTTTGATCAACTTTTGTGAAAGTCAGTACATTTTGTTTTTCTGAGGCAAACAATACATGATTGAACAGATCTAATTTTTGAATGCGAGTTTGGGGGGATGCAGAAGAGTGAAGGGGTCATGTCATTGATATGGTCAAAGGTCTTTTTAGGGTCAGCTGATAAAATTGCCAACACCTTTAAAACACAATAATTCAGAGAGGTGCAGACGATGACATACATTGAAGACTGACATTTTTTTCTCCTTAGAGGTTTGATTTCAGTCACTGTCAACATGTTCCAAATTGTTCAATCCTTGAAATGTCAAAAAAAAAACAAAAAAAAACAAACAAACTTGGACAGATATGAGCCTAGCACACTGTTTGCAAGAATGATGCGTTGTTTTGGTGCAGGTCAAAGGTCAGCTGAGGTCACCGGTTCAAATCGTACACTGACGTATCATGTTGAATTCTGCCTTTATCAGTGATCACACTCCGGGTCAACATCTTCTGTTATCAATTGTTTCATCACATCTGCTTTTTAGAGATTCAAAGTATGTTTTACAATCTCTCTCTCTCTCTATGATGAAGTATATTAAGTCGATTCATGAGACGAAATCATGATACGGTAGAAAGGTCATCGAAATCTGATCACATTTCTGTAATTCAGTATTTCCTTCCGGCTGCATGGTTTGCTAGTCCGTCCCTCCAGACCCTACATACTGATACTGTCGTATTTTCGTTTATCCTGGCTTGGTCTACACTGTTCCCATTTTCAAATAAACATTAGTTTCTTTAAATAAATACCATGTTCTGTTGTAGATTGATGAAGGGCAAATAGAACATTAATGTGTAATAACATGCCCCAGACACACCGTAAATCATGTTGTAACAATACATTGTGACTGCCTATCCGCGCATTCCTGCTTTGTAGCATATAGTAATACATGAGAATATCGTCACTGCACGAGAGGACATGTACACTTAGCTCTGATAGTGTCTGCTTTTAATCAAAAGGGAAGTGTTAGCATTTTATTATCCATTTAAAACTGTTCACATACATTGCTCTTCAGTCGTTCAAAAGAAATGTCCATTAGTTGAATTTTAAAACGCCATTTGAACGAAAGGTTGATGCACGCATAATTCGACACTTGTATGCAAATTATGCAATCGCAGTCAATCGCCTGTCTGAGCTTGATATGTGAAGACTAAGCGGCAATGTTAACGACACAATAAGCTTTAATCTTCTCGGGGTATTTTTTTTCTTTTGGCAATGTCTTTTCGCCGTCTGTTTCTCTCCACTCTGATGACTGTCGCATTCCCAATGCCCATTCCATCACTTTTGGCATTTCCATTTGCTGGTGGTGAAAATGTCCTCTTCTATCTCTATGTGAGAAAAGTGCACACAATCGTACATATTTACGTGTTTCTCTATGTCTGTGTGTGCTTTTCAAAGACTTTTTTTCTATACATTTGCTATGTATGCATTACTACAATTTACCAGATTAACAGACGGATCAGCGTAGAAAAGAGGCCTACGGTCATCCTTACGTCACACCAGGAGGACGACGTGTCTGAAATATCTTCAACCCGGAGTCTATCCCTTGATGGTAAGCGTGCTCATCCTTTCACATATGCCTCCCCGGAGACTTGATAAACGTAAATAATATACCATGGAAATACCAGGATATGTTAAAATGACGGCAATGAGGAGAAATTTCATTTCCTCCAGCAGGTCACGTGACCAACATTATAACTAAAGCTCACGTCAGACGTTTTTTATTTAAACCTTGCAGAGAATAAAGTCAAAGAAACAATCGACCGAACATATAACTGCCGCTATTACATCTTAATCTTAATCCTATTACAGGAGTAAAATGCATTAGCAGCATGGACAGTTTGCAGATTTTCATTTTTTTGTTCTGTTAGAGCTATTCGTTAATTCAAGGTTAAAGCTCTGGTTTTACTTATACATGCTAAATTTAACTTTTTTTGTGACAGTTTTTGGTTGAGTAATTTCGACATCTTAATTCTTTCAGGGTGTATTACAATGAAAATGTACTTTTAAAGTGTGGTGAATTGAAAGAAAATTCATATCTGTATCAAATATTACATGCTTCTATTTCTTGTAAAAAAATAGAACCCCCTACTTCCCACCCGTTAGGTCAATCTGCGTCATCCCTCCTTCTTATTTACTTACAATGAGCTTCAACCATTGTTTTTAATTCTATTCAACTTCTATTATATATATATATTATCACTGAAAATGGGTTAGAAAATGTAAATTGCAGAATATATCACATGTACTAGACGAAGTCTCTTTCCTTGTTACTGAAAAATTCTTAAGACAAGAAGGAAAACATGTTTCTCCCAATATACTCCAAAAATTTTGTTTCGTTAAAACAAAAGTAGCTGTCACAATCTAGAGGAGGAATTCCATTCTTGGTTGCTTTCGAGGCAGGAAGGATTCACAAGAAAATCTCTGAGAAAACCCACTTCAACACATGGTGACTTGGTATGTGCACCACCGGGTCCTATATTCGGACCCGGGTAACCGCACTCCATATAGTCGTTAGGGTACCCAGGTACCTGAAAATTTTAGGACTGCGAGTTCGAGATTTTGCTTTTGCATGTTCATATAACACCATGTATCTTAGGAAAGGGGAATAACAATGAACTATTCTTTGAACGAGCGAATTTTCACTAACTTTCTAACTAATTTTAAATGAACTTAATCTTTACAATGTTTCCAAATTTATTGATCAGAGAAATCTCAATAACGAAAGTTAATATTGAATATTAAAATTTACATAAAATGGCATCATTTTATCCAAACATTTTCTTAGGCATACGTACTGAATCTTATCATACATACAATGTAAATTAATGAATCTTTGGGTTCAGGAAATTCAGAATCAGGTCCTGGCGTCCTCTGTCGGTTCCCTTATCCGAATAATATACATTGTGTGTACTCAGATCATCAACATAGAAATGTGTTATGTACCATCTTCACAATTCCCATAAATAACATAGATCAATGGGAGGGAGGGGGAGGGGGGCTTGCAGGTTGATACCAAAATAATCTACTAAATTTTTAAAAAGTTTGCAAATTCATTGATTAGAGAAATCTCAATAGCGAAAGTGAATATTGAATATTAAAATTCATATAAAATGGTATCGTTTTATCCAAATATTTTCTGCTGTATAATTCCAGCAATTGCAGTTACTGATATGCAGACATCCATAACGACACCTGAATTTGTTATAATTCTTATAAGTTTAATAGAGTCTTTGTTTTAGAAAACAAAAAATATTTAGAAACCAATATTTATGGACACAGAGTGATAGATTATTCGAAATAAGACAGGACCGTAGTCTATGTTTGAAGGTTGAAGTTTCCCAGAGATAGTCATTCGGTAAGTTGCTGCTAACGAATAATTTGTTCACTCAAATTTTCAAAAATTCAAATGACGAATCTTCCGCACCTCATCCTATGCATACTAATATGACGAAATAAAGCAATTGTTGACCCTCAATGGTGAGTCTGAATGGTTTAACAATGATAAAGTTAGTTTCTTTGTATACTATGTTGGTTCATTTTAAACTCAATATTTCTAGGAGCAAGTTTGCTTTATGGTGAGAGCTTGGAGTAAACCTGAGCTTGGAGCAGGGTTACTCATCAGTAGTGTATCTTCTCCAATCAAGGATAGATTTCAAGTTTAAAGAGAAGTTATTGCGAGCAGGGGTGATTGTAACACTATTTGCTTAGACGTTAACATATAATAGCTAATATAAACAATAAAATAGCCCGTCGGATCTTAATAAGATAACTGACCGAATTAAGCGAAACCTTACTAAACACATGTTTAGAAATGATCCTAAATTGTCTGCCGATGCAAATTATGTAAACAGCCAAAGAAGGAGACAATATGTGACGTGATCAAAATTTACGTTCAGTCGATTTTTGTTGTCAATACTGCAAACAAGGGGAATATAAAGTACGACCTTCATGCATTAATTGGAAGAGCTCGTGAGGAAAGTCCTATACTGACCCGTTACTATGAACGTCTTTGCCCCATCTGCTGTTGGCGCAATATGATCACGTAGAGACGACAGGAGTGAAAGATTCTCTGTTCGAATCGAGTATCTAAAATGATATTGACTAAGCATATAATTTATATGCTCTCTTGTAACGATTAGTATTTTTGTTTTTGTCTTTCTCTCTCTCTGTCTCACAGAGTCTCAAGAATCCCTCGCAAGTGGAGTGAGTGCCAGTTCCCTTGACGTGCCAATTCCTAATTTGCGAATAAAAGCACCTTTGCATCCAAATAAAACGGTTACTGCTCTCTTTCCTTCTTTTTCTAAGTCTTTTCCTCCTCTTCATCATGCTGCAACATTTTTTTTTTTTTTTTTTTGTTACATTTTACGCAGAATTTTTAGCCAAATGCTGCGTTTAGAATTTTAATTCGCATCTTATTCCAATGTTTTTAATTAAGTCTTCATCAGATTCTTTGTCGTAATGGTGACGTCACAGGTGGATCTTGTGTATCATTACATTATCAGTAGACAATGGTTCGAGCCAATCACTGCCTAGCGGGGGTATTTTTTCTCCCCCCCCCCCGTTTTTTGGCTGCTGCTACATTATATACTATTTCGCTAAAGTTAATCAATTTCTTTGAGAGACGCTAAAATATTGCAGGCACTGTGAATAACTGTACGTCATTAAACTCCGAGTAAATTCAGGAATTTAAAATCATGTATTTGCTCTAATTAAATGTGTTATATATCTGATATTTGGCAGGGATAAAAGTCTACCCGGGCCTCTGTTGTTTTTGTTTTTGTTGTTGATGATGATGATGATGAGTCAAAAGATTATGGGGGTTGTTAGGGCTGATGCGTCAAACAGTTGCCATGGAAATTAATATGACGACACAAATAAGATATGATTGATGAACTGATGAAGTTAGAAAGGAAAAAGTGTATTTCAAATCTCTAAAATGAAGGTGTCTTGCACAACTGAGGGATAAAGGGATAAAGACTCACATTTTGCACATTTTGGCACGGAGTCCACAGAAGAGTAACGAAACGTTTGATTTTTCGTGATACAACATTACTTTCTTCGTCGAAAGCTAACTGTTGAAAAACATTAACGGATTAGCGATCTTCAATTACTGGTGTAGAGATTACCTGAAAGCGATCAAAATTGATAGTGTCTGCCTATTCTAAATTCCGCAAATGTAAAATAATTACAGTAAACAATAACAAATTTTTGAAAGTTCAAAGGATGTCTTTCAACAAACAAGGTCTCTCAGTCTTAATACAACTTATCGGCTTTGGGTGTCCCGTAAAACCCTTAATGGTGCCCAGTGCAGGAAGAAACTTTCTCTTAGAGAACTTTCAGTGGATATAAGTACATTTTGTAGAAACAAATTGTAAATGAACCTCTTTTTTCATACGGTTACAGTTGATCCCTATGTTTGAATGGTGATGAGGTCACTGAGTGGTAAACTATTGGAATAAGAAAAAGTCATTGCTGTACTGCTACTAGCTGCTATATTGCAAAGCTATATCTCAACTCGAAACGCGATTTCCTTACAAAATTCTGCGTCGTTTCCTCAACAAGCCTAGCTTCCATTGGCACACAATACAAAGTAATCTTTGAAAGGTAATTCACTAGAGCAGGGAGTTGTTACAACATCTCCCGACTAGAGTATCTTTTCATGCCATTTATTGCACGAAACATGATAATTAATTGATAAGGGGTTACCAAAGGATATGAAGTGTGTGATTAATCTCTCTCGGAGGAGATTACATATATGACCATGCAATGCCATGATATCAATTTATAATTCATACGCCTCAAACAGTGAATATGACACGTGTGCTGTGCCCATGTTACCAACGCATATTATGAGCCTCTCATAATTTTCTTAAAAGGGAATAAAGCTCAATTAGGCATGTCTAATTTTTCAGACAGTATAAAATTGAATCTCCCGTTAATTTTATGTTTAACCGATACAAACGAAACATTTAAATTTAATCCATTACATTTATGTCATGCTTTGTGATGACGTCACATTGTTTCTTAGAATACACTATGCGTTGATAGAAGTACTAATACATGAAGCTATTTAGCAACTCTAAAGACGAAAGATTATATACATCCACCCTCTCTGCGATACCGTCAATTTTAAAAACAAAGTACACCGCGAGACAGAATCAGAGTGCTGTATCTTCTAAGGTCAAATGTGGAAATGGCGAGCGATAGGAAAGGTGGTTCCGTGAATCAGCCCTATTTCACAATTCATGAGCGCTTCCTTTCACATACGAACAATAGAAATTCAAAAGGACACATGACGTCAAGAGACTGTGATCGAATCCAAACATTTAAGTTGAATATCAAAATCGAGATTGCCCACACCTGTTGGTATGAAAAGCAAACATAGGGCTATCTCAATCCTCATTTTGCTGTACACAGTGACGGGGTGGGTGCATCTTTCGCAGAGGGCCGAGGGTTCAAGTGGCTGCCATAATCACTTACCGTTCGGCTATCTGGAATTGCGGGAAATTTAAGTGGAACGCCACCATCGGTTGGCCTTTTTGAATTCGTGAAATATTTTTGATGAAAATGCTTGGAATGCCGGAACTGACTTCCTTTGCCTCACAGGCGCACTGTCACTATTGTGGCACCCCCACACCCCTCCAAAAAGAACAGAGGGGAAAAAAGCAACCGCTGAGGAAGGCGGACCCTCCCCCGCCGGTTTCCCAGCCACGTGGTCATTGGCTGTACAAAGGAAATACTTTCGACCTTTTCTTCAATTACTAACTAGTTAAACAAGGGAAATTACCAAGTCAATAACGTTCGGTAACACTACTTCTATGATACGTATACAGCAAAGTGTTTTATTCGTTTGCCATGGATTGTACATACCAAATCTACAGATCATTTAGTTATCCATTTGTAGTCCTTTTCAAGGCACTGATCCAGCAGAAGGTAGTTCCTTGATAATTTTTGTTAAACCATGCTTTACCACGGTGCACAACTACTACTAGGACAATGATCCTAAATGTGTCACATTATTAGAGAACCAGCTTCAACATAGCTCTTAAAAAGTACTAAAGGTGTTGGTCATTGCAGTCGTGACGTCATGCAGTGAAGACTCTTGTAGAACATTGCGGTAATACCGAACTACTTATTTGGAAATATACATTGAAAGGCGTGTATGAGTGAAAACTTCAAAAGTATGCCACACATATGACAACAAGAACGGTTGGCAAATTAAACAAATGGATTAGTTAATGTGAATATGAAAAATGTAATAGTAAAAAAAGGCATACAAGCATAACCTGATGTTAATCCTAGTTACGACAAATTTTCAAAACTAGTTAGAGGTGGAAATGTATTTACTTAGGCTTGATACTCAAAAAGAACGCATCGGAGTAATTTCTCGTCAGTTTGCAAACTGAAGTTCTCATTTTCTACTATAGAAATACACGTAACAGTATCCGTAGCTTATTAGTCATTGTGAAATATTCAGGTATGATGCAAACCAATTCTGATTTTCGGTGGTCACATAACAATTTCGTAGCACAACGGAATGCTTAACATGCCCATACCGGTACGCACTATAACGATGACACAGAATGTTAAAGACCAATCAATTCATCGTTTATAAAAGAAGGTTAGATGTTGGCCAATCACAACGATGGTTCAATAAAGGACATCTTTGTTTTGATCTGATGGTAAAAGTCATGCTATTGAATAGTCTGTAAAGAACGTAACAATAGCCTATGCTAAGATATTATGTGCCACCGTCACACTCTATTTTGGTAGGGTCCTTTAGCCTTTCACCACGTTACTTTAAAATATCTTCTACTTTTCTTCCTTTTTCTGATAAACTGAACGAAGGCCAACGATAGCATCGAGGAAGATAAACCTATTTTAAAATGTTACATTAATTAATCAAGAAATTAGGGCGGAAGAAAATGGAGCAGTTTGACGAGATAAACATCAACAAGAATAATTTCAAGAATCATCGCGTGAAATTACAAGGAGACCATTAACTCGGTGTCCAGGCTTCTAAATCTTTTTCTGATGCTTAATTAATTTGAAAATGACGTCTTCTGATTCACGAAAGTACAGGAGTGAGTTATCAAGCAAACCCGACTAGTGGCGTTTTTGTTTTTTTCCTTCGATGCATACAGGAGTGATTAATTGAAGCGCGGTGATATTCAGGAAATTCATTTTCAAGGTGTTCACTTTGAAAATGTCAACACGACTCACAGAGTTTTCCAAGTATTTGTGTCTCCTCAAGTTTGAATTTTTACACCAGTATGTAGTTGCTTGATGGTACAACACGGATGCAGATACGATTATACAACCGAGTGATGTTTTGAAAACTGAATGTCCAAATTTATTTGCCTTCTCAACTTAAAAAAAATTAAAACGATTCATTGTAAGTTCGGATAAGTCTTACTTGTATTTACAAGTGAACTTGAAACCATTTATAGGCTAAGAAGGTCTCGGAGAAGGCTGAAATCAATTAAACGTTCCAGTGGTTTAGACTTTTCTCCACATGACTGTATTGTTTGTTAATAAGAGCAATAGCACGTCATTCGAGCGGCACATTTCACTTCAGGATTCGTCTGAATAATATTTCTGTAAATTTGCCGGTGAGATCGGGTTTTTTTTTTTCACATTCGTGCGGTTATGATTAGAGTGGTTTTTTTTTCTTCTTGCGGTGTTCATACTTTTTATTACTCACTGAATTCCTTCGGGTTCACCTGTTGCCTTTTACGCTACAAGAATTTTCTCCCTCCTCCTCCTCCAGACTCCTTTATTTAAACAACCAAGCAATATGAGTCTTTTCATTGTCGAGTGTTTTTCTCTGTTTGAATAGTTCACTTGAATCGTTTGAATTAATGAGTTTTTTCTACTTTTCTTTTCATACTACAGAACAACTCTGACAGCGAAGGTGACATTGACACAGACAACACCATTCCCTCCGTACGGAAGAGAAACCGACGCCCTGCTATCGCACCGGGAATTCCAATTGGCGACGAAGGCCAGTTTCTTATAGAGTGAGTTGCTCCAAAGATTTCCCGATGGCTTATAATCTATGTGTTAACAAACTATTATCGTTAAGATTCCCCTCAGATCAATTATCTTCTATTTTTACTGTAAGAAATATTAGCCTGCAATGATTTTAGCGATTTTCTAACCATTAGTTTCCTGAAAGTGTTTTTTCTTTTCAAGTTATTCTAGTTGGACCTAACCTCAACAATGTCAATTTTTAATTGTGGTTATAAGCTTAAAATGATTGTCAAACTCATGCATAGTTAACTGTGTTCATTCAGCATTTAAACTTTGTCTGACTTTACTCTGTATAATCACAGATGTAATAATTTGACAAAATGTCTCCAAATACGTATAAAAGAATCACCGAATCTGACCCCATGAAGACTACGAAGAAAAGCACTTGACAAAAGAAGACTGCTAGTCGAAAGGATGTGGCGGGGAGAGCAGCCCTTAAATGTCCCCACCCCCTAAAAATTTCCTGCAATTTTTTTTTTTTTTGGTGAAAACAATTATTATCATTACATCACATGTACCGGGTAGCCCCCCCCCCTCTATTTCCACTCTCCCACCTTCGTCACCCTACCAATTTGGCTAGAGTACGGGTCTGTTACAGACATATCACGGTGTCAAAGGCCTCAGCCTGCCCAGAGAATTATACATTTAGATGAGAAACATCTGGCCAGGAACGCGTTTACTAATTTCATCTGTTATTGGAAGCCTTTTGTGCGTTACAGAGAACAATTCTGCATGCATGGTCTTTCTTCTTTGTTGTTACCAGACCGAGTTCCCTCTCAGCTACTACTGGCTCTGACGTGAGTGATGGTAGAAGGTCCCTTAGAGGTAAGATTTCATCTTTTTCAATCCATGTGAAAACGTTCCGTTGTTATAATGCACTTGTTTCCATGGAAACGTTAGCTCTTTGAGATAGTATGTTGTAATCGTACAGGGAGGTTAGTACATACCAAAAATTCAAACGACAATTCTATTTAAATCTTTCAATCCATCTGATATTCCACCAATAACAAAGGACTTGAAGCAATGTGGTGTGTGACGTCACTGTTGCAGATTGACAGCAACGTGCTTAATGCTCGTATATCAAAATTCTATAGTGCGTTGTGTTATTTAAGATGTGTATGGGATTCACTTGCCGTATAGGTGTACCATGAAGCTCCATATGGATGTACCATGGACGGTATCATCACAATTGTGGGACAAACTAACACAATGGCCATTCTCGGGTTGAAAAAATGAAAATGGGTTTCGATCGCAGGATAGCAATTTTCGTTAAATTTTTTTTTTGCAACGGCACAGTACCATGGTGCTGTATTATGTGAAAAACGTGGTCGAGTTAGTAGTACATGCGCATAGGTCTATACTAAGAGACTTGTAGGGGTTGTTGGTGTCCCGTCATCACGGTTATCTTCGATCAATCCCAGTTGATCTATAAATTACTACATGATGTGATAAACTATGTTGATTCCATGATGAACGTAAATGTTACATTTCTGGATTCATTACTTTGATCAATGCAGCACTGCAGTAATTCCTTCCTAAACCCAATTCTATTGAACGCCGTCGCTACTAACACTGGCGATAAGTTGTGTGATTTTAAAAACGAACCGAAATTCAAAGAAAAGAACCTCCGATAAATGTCTAGAAGTAAGTTTGTTTTTCAATGTAAACGATGCACATGATAGGTCATCCATAAATTCGAGAGGCATTAGATGTTTACACGTATTCCCACGATGGCTGGAAATACCGTCCACCTTTCCTCGGAGAGCCCTGCCGTATTCTGGCTGTTCTATTCAAGCCAATATTAAGTTTGTTTTTTTTTACTCCATGAAATTTTCAAAAAAGATAGACTAAATTAATTCGATTATTTATGACTTTTCCTGTAATGTAAGAAGGCAAATTTGCGTCAATAGAATGGGCCCGGTTAATTCGCCCGATTCTGATGTTATTACCCTCTATAGCGAGTTTATGCCAGTCTGGTTCCATTGTGAGTATTCTTGAAGGTACGTAAAAAGGTACAACTCGTCTTCTCATACCAGAGAGCGGGAAGTACAGAACTTCACATCTTCATCCTATTGATCTTCTTTCTTCCTTTTCATCACTCATTTTTGCACTGCAATAATAACAGTAAAACTTGATTTATAGTTATCTCATCCGCGCAAATTGACTGCCATTTCTAAAAGGCAACATAGAAAACAAAAAATGCAACGTAAATATGTCCTTCTGTAATTATCACTTTAGAGCAAAAATTTCTTATCTTTGATACAGTTGGCGGATTTTGATTCTGTCTGCATTCTAGTTGAACGGTCTTCTGAGTCAAATAAAACCGAATTTTAAGAATTGCAAATTTTCTGAAGATGTTTTCTAGGCCGTTCTGAGAGAAATATGCCCTTAGATACGACAAACCCATGAAACTTCAAATTGCTCCATTGGCACTATATATATGTACCTGGATAAAATACAAGCCTTTTCAAGGACTTCATTTTATAAGAACGCTGACGTTAAAGCAGAAACATATACTCCGATGCAATATGCTGTATTTAACGTAAAGTCACAGAAGACTGTTTTGTCTATAACAGAATAATTTACGTAACCACTACTACAGCAACAGTATACTTGAAGAGGCTACGATTGCAGTATAAAGTCAAATGCAGGATAAATTGAATGAAAACAATAGTATTCTTTGGTTAAATTAAATCTTAAAAATAAACTTCAAGACATCATTTGTCCGATTTCAGTATATTCTATTTATGCTTTTCTCTCTTCCCATTGTAATTACGTTTGGTTAGTTTTGCCGAAATAATGTAGTTGACATGAAAAGAAAGAAAAATAAACATCAAATCTTTACAGAGACCTATTTCCACGAGACATAGTCTTCCTGCAAAAGTATAATATATTTATGCTCTCCAATGTAATACATGCTTGCCCTTATGAAATTGATAGTTCTACATACTGTTAGCCTCCCCCCCCCCCCCAAAAAAAAAAATATTAAAGCTGAAGTACCACTCAAAAGCAATGCCTTGGAAAACCTTTTTTGTAATTACGAAATGAATAGACAAATATTGTAAAAATGCCTGCCCCCCCAGCTACAAAATTACATGCAGTCTGTTTGCTCCCTGCTTAGCCGACCATGTTCACGAGAAATGTATCTTCCGGGAGATAGCCCACGAAAGTAGAATGTACATACTAATATGCACATCAGTTTGTTTTGTTGGGACGAAGTAAAAAATGTAGTTTAGTTTAAACTGGTCACCGTACGTAGTTGGTTTGTTTTCAAGTTTCCATGGACTTCAACGGCACGTTTTTTTTTTCTTTTTTTTTAACCTGCCAACTTATGCGCATGATTAACACACAGTTAGCACAATTAACACACTTAGCTTTCTTTGTTTTTGTTGGATAGTAGACCCATTAGTAAAGGGTGTTAAGTTTTCTTTGGTGACAAAGTTTAGTTAGTTTCAGTTTTGTAGCGCATACATAGCCTTGAAATGTAGAATTAGTAATTTGATGATAACAGTTAAACTTTGGTCAAGTAGTTGGGGTTATGGACCTTGACTCATTTGAACTTTTCGAGAGTTGACATTTACAGACCGTTTAAGCACCACCTAACTTATTGCTGTTTCATGGTGGCCGGCTAAAAGGCAGTCACTCCTCGTCGCAGACAGTTCCAATTCTCTCAACCACTTACTTCTAACCTCCCCCCCTAACAGCTCGTCCAAAACTCTTACACGTGTTTAATCAAAACAATGGACCCCTGTGTATGCTGTAAACTACGAGCTACTTTGCATTTTTTTTACATTTACTGTCAATCAAAGAGCAGAACCAATTGCGAATTTTGCTTACCCTTAGCTAAAATGTCACGGTAGCTCAGGTGACCAGTGACTGCCTTTTAAAAATGCAATACACTAAATTACATTAGCGGAGTTCAAGTACAGCATAAAGCCAAGCCATTTGCAGAAGGTAATTTTGATAAGTAACAGATATCAATAAATACAACATAAAATCATAGATAATATGAAGAGAACGTTGGTAAGCGACTTACTACTCAAAGCGACTGGCTAGTGTAGTCTAACAGAATACCATTAGGTAACTTGGTTCTCAAATATAGACATATTTATGATCTCTAACCAATGTTATATGGTCTGAAAAATGTTGATGGAGTTGGACTTTGGTATAGCTCTTGGGCTAAATATACACACAAATGAATTATATTGTCAGTAGTATAAGACAGATATGTAAGAATTTTATCAAAATAGAAATGATTTCATTATGCAGAAATAACTCCAAGTAAGATTAGCCTTGAGCACTTATATCGAGTTTAGATATAGTGTTATTTTTCCTACCTTTTATTGCTACGCTGTACCTTCTATACATTATACTTACAAATATGTATTTGAGTAATGATACATTGCAGCAAAAATGTATCCTCTGAAAAGGTGTATAGACGCAATATTTGGTGCATCCTCGAGATATGGCGTTTCCCTCGATCCTTTCTCGCTATCACTGTGTCACCGTTGTGCTGAAGTGCGCCTAACCACCTGGAACCTAACCAAAGTTACGTATTTCATGAATCCATTTCATATGCCATTCCTTCTAAATAAAAGGCTCATTTGGATGTTGAAAATATCGGCGATAGAATTCCCCTAGGTGCGTCAATAACGCGGCATCCTATAATGTATATATATCTGTGGCCTTATGTCATGAACTTCCACGAAATTTGAACCTGGCATTGTCCAGGTCAGTCACTTACCCGAAAAATAAACAAGGTTTACATGTACTTTTTTCAGTAAAGTAGTTTTACCCACGTCGTTTACTGAAAATTGTATGATCAGAATAGTGGAGATTTGTACCCAGATTACATTTACCGTATTGAGAATTATCATTAACTTTCTTACCATCTACTTCATTACCATTTAGACTGAGTCACTGTAATTACTGTGCGTGTAGTTATTGGCCATATATGCATGCACGTAATAACAACCTTTGTATTTTCTTTTGGTCCCATACGACTGCCTCGGGCATTCGAACTATAGGCTGTCTGATGACTACGTAATCCCTGCTGTATGTTCAAAAGTGCACATCACTAGGATTTGAAACTAAACGAAAACATTCGTCGAGGGCATCTACGGTGACTCTGATACTCATATCCGACATAACTTTCACTGAATTCGATGAAAAGTCATTTCTGTTGCACTAATGGTGTCCTAATTTGTCCTTTTCTTTACTAGTTCCAAAGTATGACTTTAATACAAAATTGCAAATAAAGTTTTGTTCTTATCTCAAGGACACAAAAAGTGTCGAAGTTGGGTTTTATATTCCTTAAAGGTCTGCCGGAACCACTTTGCAGACTTAGTACTGGAGTCCATACTAGTATTGGAGTAAATTTTTTTTGTACTCGTGCTCTTACTGATGACTTTTGACTCGTACTAAGAGGACTTGAAAATCAAGTACTCGGGCCCTTTGAATCGTAATCATGCTCAGGATGTTGTACTCGTACTCGTAATTGTACTCATGAGTACAAAAGTTCAGCCCAGGATGTTAACATTTGTAATCTTCATTGATCTTTCTAATTAAACAGAAATTGTAATTATTTAAAGGTGTGACCAACACAGTCTACCTCAACAAAGCAAACTGAACTGCTACAAGGAGCAGTAAGGTTTGTAACAAAGGTGTAAAAGGAACCTGTCTTTGAGCAAAGGGTAGAAATGACTGCAGTATTAGTCGCTTAGGGGTTTTAAATACTGCTTAAGAGTATCATCTTCTTATACTTTTAAGGACTTCAGTCGTACCTTCAAAAAGAAAACATCTTGCCTTGGTGTTTTCTAGAACTGTAGTGAATCACCGTAACCTAGAACCTACAACCTTTCAAAACTTGAAACACAAGTTTTCACTATAAAGCAGAACTGCAAGTTGTGATTTGTGTAGGAGAAAATGGACTTTTTTGCAAATTGGTCATTCAGCTTCAAACTCGAAGTTAATATTTTTGATCAGACAAAATGAATAAGAAAAGGTGTTTTTATGGCAGTGGAATTAATCATAATTTCACCACAGGTATTATTTCATTGATTTCATCCATTAAATCAATCAAGTACTATTTCATGTTCTACAATACGTAGTGAGTAGAGTGGTATATAGTTATCAAAAGCAAAGTTTAGACGTTACAGGTTTACAAACAGACAAACAGCTTAACAGTTTAACATTTGGTGATCAGGAAGCCCCTTGGCTCATCAAGACCCCCAGACCAGAGTTATGAGCACAAACAAGATTCACCTAGTTCTCCTTTTGACAAGTGCTCAGAGGTTAATGAGGTAGGCGTGTATTGATCGCCCCTAAGCTTGTTCCATGTATGTTCCCTAAGCCTGCCCCTTACTTCTGCATCTGACAGACGTGAGTGTATCCCCAGTCTAGAGCCTAGCCACTTTAAAAAGGCTGACAGGGTGGCGGTTCTAGTGTTCCACTGGACAGCTGACACAGCTGTCACACACAGCTGACACAGCTGTCACACAACCAAAATATCCAGGGATCTCATCCAGGGACTTCTAAAATGCAAGTCATTAAAATCAGATCACCAGGCCAACTCGACTATCAACCTTGGGGACAATTTTAAGACAGTTAGTCTTTAATTAAACGATAAAAGTCTTTGAATTACCTTAAAAGATAATTATATGTTGCTGCTGTTGTGTTAAGCCAGCCTATATAAGCACAGTTAACAAATATACTAAGCAAGTGCACTCGTACTCAAGTACATTCTTCTGTACCCGTATTCATTGCTTTGGACTCGTATTCGTACTCATGACTTTGGACTCATACTCAGAGGACTTGAAAATCAAGTGCAACTCGTACTCGTACTCATGGCTTTGTACTCGTATTCATACTCGTACTCGGGGCCTTGTTCTCGTACTCCGGAGACTGTACTGGCACTACAAGTCTGTCCCTTTGCCAGTCACTTTCAGAGCCAATCAATCTTATCAACCAAAAGACGACGCGAGTGTTTCTATGTAAGATAGAATTTGTAATCCACTCTAAGGTATACCGGTGCCGACATCAGAATAATGCTCACACAGACCGAAACCAAGGGGGGGGGGGGGACCAAGAATTTGGAAGACCATGCTGATCCCAAGGGTTTTTAAGTCATCACTTGGCCATGCAGTGCCTGGCTTCATTGCTCCCAGTAAGAATTGAATCTCCCACCGTAAAAGCTGAGAAAGTTACCAAAAGGACGCAACCACCAGTTAGGAGCTGGATCTCAAGAAGATTCAGATGAACGCAGCCAGTATGACACAGGGAGACCGTACAAGTTGATAGGAGGTAGACCTTTAAGGAAGTCCTGGTTGTAGAAGTAATGCTTTGAACAACAAGAAACCGAAGGTTGATCAAGCCTTGTTTACAACGTACAGTGCTGGTACCGGTAGTTTTGCAACAAGTCGCGATAGCATTGCTTAAATACACCCTTTTGTAACGTGCACTAAACTATTGGACGAAAAATCCTTGTCATTAGTGACGTATCGTGCATCTAACTTCAAGATCATATTTCCCACTGCAAATGACCCATTCCATCTGGAGTTCTACCCTTTTGTGATGAAACTGGTGATAGAAAGTGCATCTCTCAGGAAGGAGGATTTAAAGTTTGAAGAATCTTGTTGTATTCAATTGTTCGAAATGTACGTTATAAACAATGTCGCACTAATGTCACAACAATGTTGTGTTGTTCCTACAGTGAGTAGGAAGGGAAAGAATGGCAACTTTAGGATTCACTATAGAATTTGACGTTGATAGGGAGTGGACCAGATCACGTCTATCTATACAAATCTATCATCCTATCCAAATCCATCCTATATTCAAAACATAAGGTTGAAATGGTTGTTAATACAGTTTATCCACACACAGTCTTTTAGTTTCAACGCCTTGCTTAATCCCCCGTCCGTAGAACTGAAACTTTTGCTTCTGACTGAAATAGCTATTTGAGGACTTTCTCTTACTCTTAAATGTCACAGAAAATGTTTTATTCATCTTGTGTCACAGCAGATAGATCAGAGTGTATCATAAATAAGAATTTACCTGCTCTCTTAAAATATTTATAACCACGTGACCCGTTGATTACAAGTACGTGGAATCCTGTTTTTATCGGAAGATTCAATCAAGTTTCTTTTCTGGTCTTTTTTTTTTTTTGCAAGAAGTTCAGTTTTTCGTTCTTCGTTCTTCTTTATTTTTTTTTATTCTTTGGCTCTTTGATGTATGTGGCGATTTATTATTCAGACTGACATTCACAAAGTGTAGAGTCACCCGTAGATTAATAAAAAAAATTTCAACGGGGAGAAAACAAAAACAAATGAGAAAGGTCTCCTTTAATTTGTGATGGGCCTATTAGAAGCAACTTCGATGTAAATTGCAGATCTTCATTTACTTAATTAGACGATTTTGTAAGCCACATTACCTTTTATATGTCATGGCCATATGTGAAGAAAAGAACCCTGTGGTGGTGTGACAGCATGATTTCTTTCGTGTCAGTGAACGTCATACCTACAATTTCATAAATTTCATTTAATTTAAAAAAAAAAAGGCTGTATGAGGAGGACCTTGCTACGATTGTTTCAATTTAAGCTATATAAGCCTCCCCTCGCCCTAATATTAGTGTGGTAGAACCTCGTAAGCTGTTCGGTACCCATTCTGTCACAAAAATGATCAGTGTTTGAAACGCCTACATCCATTGCAATGGAGAGACGTATGTGTATCCTGTCACAATGAAAACAACTTCGCATAATGGTACATTGGGTCAGTGTAAATATAGAAGGCATTGCAGTATGTGACAGTATACAGGAAGCCTTAAATCTTTTCTTACTAATGTCACAGTAAGACCAACGATTTCGTCACTTTTACATGTATCAAAGTTATACACAAATGTATAATCGGATCCCACTGTTGTTTATGTGGTAATACCTCTATGCTTCATGCACTGTCAACGCGAGGTAATTCATATTTGGATATCACGGACGACGTTAGCTAAACAATATAATCTACAACTTTTCTTTAATGATACTGATGACGTGTATGTCGGAGGGGGGGGGGGGGGTTGGGGGAAGACAATGGATGTGAAACTTAATTAACCAATTACCGTTATGCATGCCCTCCCAACTTTAAATCAACATGCTCCGGTTTACGTAGGCAGAAAATTTAATCTAGTTTCAGTGTAAAGAATGTAAAACGGATCACCAAGTTCTGAGGGGATTTTGCAATGCATCATCTCAGTAACGTAACATAGTCTAGACATTAATAAAACAATGTCCTTCGATGTTCCTTCGAATACAAGACGGAAAGTCATGCTTTTCTGAAGACATTCTGTGAATTTACCTTCCACTTTGTCCCTTGACAAATCTAGCACTAATAGCTAAACAGAATTTGTCTATATGCATAATTACAGATTTTTTGTATAGACGGCTGTTGCAGTCAAAGCACGTACCTTCTAATGAAAAAATCATAATCTTTTTTTATGTCTCTCCAGGAGTATGATATGTCGTTGATCAAAATTAATACTTCTTAAATAAACAAGCAAATCGCACTATATAGAGACAAGACTGCTTTTAGACAAGTTGTCAGTGTATAATATTTATCTGTTAATTCCTTAAAGTCGATAGTTTCGATGTTCATTTTCAATCACTTGAAATAAATGAGAAAGTAGAAAAGATCGCCCACTAATTCAACTATGTTAAGACATATTACTTACAAGTTGCTCATTTATAAATACTGGACCGTCCAGTAGACAGTGGAAGTTTTTACTTTAGACGGCTTGCTCAGACTTAAAAAATATGCAATTTCTGCACCACATGTTTACCTTTCAAGAAAATTGGTGTGAAAATAATTTTGATGTTCTTTTTGTATAGGTTACATGAACCAGCGATTTGAAGGTATGTGAGAATTTTTTTCTTGTTTCTTTTATTTTTTTTTGTCGGTCAATATCCTTTTATACATTCTAGTGTCATCCCCTCTATCCTTCAGTCCCGCTCCTCAACTTTAGTTCTTTGCATGAAGGAAGAAGCAGGTAGCGCCAAACATCTTCCTCCTTTATCTCTTCGTCTTTTTTATTTGATGTTAATTTTTTTTAATATATTTATCGATATTATTGCGACTCCTCCAAACAGATCAATAACCATTTGCAATCGCACTTTAGAACAAAAGATCAATAAAACGTCTTGAATGTGACCTAACTACTTTCAGTTGAATGATCTGATACATGCATAATACTATTTTGAAATGTTCGATACAAGTGGACGATTTTGCCAACGTGTAGAAGAACATACAAAGAACATTAGATCATAAACTCATTTATGATAAGGAGATTTTTGACATGTGACGTCACGTGAATTACGACGACGGCGTCGCTATTGGTTATTAATGGTGGGCTATAATCATCAGTGACAGCAAATGGGCTTAAGTCTGACATTACGTCACCCTCAAATCCAACATAGAGTCGAGGTGACTCTGAAAGCAGAGTCCAGTCATTGTGACCTCTCTCTATGACTAAAATGACTCTATAGGGTATATGATTTAATTGACGGGTAAAATTCAGGAGAAGCTGGCATGGAGACTCGACAGACTCCATCTGGAGAGTCAGTTAACGAGAGTGTTTTTCGGAGTGAATGATTTCGATGGGGATGTTAAATGACTCCGGTGTGAGGTAGACACCCCCCCCCCCCTTCACCGCCGCAACAACCAACACAACAACACAGACACAGATCCCTCGGCAAATATTCCTTTTCTCTGTTATTTGCACGGCTGGTTACCCTGATCTGCACTTTGAACTGCTCTGCCTTTGGTAAGGGTTTCATTTCTTCTCGCTTCCTTCCCTTTTCAGATGATATTTCTCATCTCAATCAAGCAATAAAAGATAAAGAAGGTGAGTTTGCATTGTCAATCGGGTGCCCTAATTACGCTGCGTTTTCCTTGTTTCTCTCAACCTTCACGTTTGTTTCTTCCAACAGATGTCAAGATTCTAAAGTACCATTTTACGGTGTGTGGGGTTTGTAAGCCTGGTTTCTCTCAGATTTAATCGGATTTTAAAAGAAAATCACATTGATTATACTTACATGTGATACACGTATACAGGCAAGTCTGAGAGAAGGGCTGATGGAACGAAGGACCCACCCCCTCTCCTCCCCATACACTGTCCCCTCACCCTGTTGGCCACATTGGCGTCGGTCTGCAACATATACCTACAGATAGACTAAAAGTGCAGGACGGCCTGCACGTTGACGAAATATTCGAAAGAGATTTAACTTTGGGCAAATTCATGGACAAAAATCACAATATTACACGTGATGTATATGAAAGGTTTCATGACAAGTGTATTATTTTATGTCTGTGCAAAGATATTCTAAATAGGTTCAGGTTCGTTTTTCTCTGTTTTTTTTGTTTTTGTTTTTGTATATCTATTTTTGTCTCGTTTATTTAAATATTTTAGTAATCCATCTCATCTTCGGTTTATAAGTTCATCCTTACGCAACTCTCTCCTAAAACCACATATATGTGAAAAGAGAAAAATCTCTCACAAATTGAATTGTAGCTAGGAAATCTCCTTAATTATACTGAAACGTGCTGTCTATTGTTTCTCGTTCAGAGTTTTGTTTCAGAAATACTGTCAGTTCGTCTGGGTATGATTTACGAATTATTTTACTCTTTTATTTCATTTCAAAAGCGCAAAAGAAGAAACTTAGGAAGAGGCCTACGAAAGGGGTGAGTTGAGAAAAGAAGGGATTTCTCCTGCCAAGTGAACTCATATGATTTTAACTTTATATTGACAACTGGACTGAAGAATGTTGCATAATATATTACTCATTCAAAGGGGGGGGGGGCGGGGGTTTGTTTACATTGTCTGCCATTTGCATTAACATTTTTATATCCTTCTCAGCAGTACGACCTGACCTTTCTACCGTTTGTTAAACTGTCGTCCTCTGCGAGAATTTTCAAGAAGTTTTGTTTCGTTTATAATATCATTATTGCTAACGTATGCAAATTTGGGGTCTTAAAACAGTTTTAAAGTTACATAGTCGACTGATAACTTAAGGGTTCTTCAATGAATGAGAAAATGTATTCAATGCAGACTCTTCAAACCCAACACCACATGTTGTTTATAACTCAAGAAATTTCTGTTTGAAGAAATACTTCACTGTTCAACAAAGATATCCAGTTGGTTTAGGGTCATGTAACACCAGCAAAGATATCCCTGTTGGTTTAGGGTCATGTGACACCAGCAAAGATATCCCTGTTGGTTTAGGGTCATCTAGCACCAGCAAAGATATCCCCCGTTGTGTTAAGGTCATGTAATACCAGCAAAGATAGCCTTGTGGGTTAAGGATCATGTAACGGAAGGCAAAGATATCCCTGTTGGGTTAAGGTCATGTAACACCAGCAAAGATATCCCTGTTGGCTTAGGGTCATGTCACACCAGCAAGCTAATTGCAATAAGTCTTTGTTGTTCTTTGACAATGAAACCCATACTTGACCTTGAAATTTGACACCAATGAAAACTCGAATGGGGTCAATCGCAGAATTATACTTAAAAAGTTTTGGAAATTAAGTTCACATCCCTTAAACTTGTGTATTGTTGCTGCTGTGACAGTTGAAGAAATAGGAAAGAGAATATTCAAGTAGACGTGGTTTTGTGACATCACAGTTTTCCCACAATGCCTTGCAACATTTTGAAATGGATATTTATTTCAAACTTCCTGACTTTCAAACAGATCTTGCTATTGACGTAATAAATAGAGATGAGACCAAATAAGAGAGAAAAAAATTTCATACATTTTATAAATGCCCATCGTACTCAGCGGCCAATCTCTTTAAATTAGATTTACTTTTCTTTTCTATTGTATCTGATACTGTTAGTTATTCTGTCAAAAAATAAGAAATTTATTACAAGAAAGTTATTAAGTGTACGTTATAAAGTTAAAAGCATATAGTTGAGGCTTGTATTGTTGTTTTCGCAACTTTGTTCTTTCGTCCATTTAAATTTCATTAATCAGGGCGGAATTTTGGTCAGGAAAAGCGGTCTCGACTTTTATATCATTGTATTACACTTTTTCTCTCAATTTTCTTTTCCGTGACACTTTGAAATGTTAGAATATTCTCTTTTTTTCTACTACAGAAACAGAAGAGTAGAACAGAACTAGAAGAGGCATTGAAGCGGTACACGATATACGATAGTGAAGACTTAGAGTTTGCCAAATATGGGGTGAGATTTGATAACATTTTAACCAAAGGGCTGTAGGGGTACCTCACTATAAATGGAGTTGTGGGGCATGTGGGTTAGCAGTCCAGACGCGTACGGTTAACGGTGACTTTGGACTTTGAGAGGTTCGGCAAGTTTACTGTAACCGTCGAGGCAGGTGTTGGTATGAACCGTTTTCTGACGTATCTACCGTAACACCTGCAAACAATTACGGTAAAGATTTGTCTCATTTAAGATCAAAGCTCTATGAGTCCTAATTCACGTTTGATTGACTCAACACAACATATTTATATCGCAAAAATAAATAAATAAATAAATAAAACACGTATCGAGTGTTACTGAGTGTAATAGATCACGGTGACATACGTGAATTATAATAGCATACAATCTGTACGCAGATCTAGTCGGGATCCTGGGGAAAGTTCGCGGACGTTATTATTGCGAATGAAGCCCTCCGGTGCACGAGTAATACACGTCCATTGTGAGGGAAAGAAATACTGCAGACTGCTAATTGTAAGAAGAGTTTCATTTCTTTTTGTTTTATCATTTTTTTTTATTTTTAGCAAGATGGAATGGATTGGATGGTGTTCATGAAAGACGTACTTCAAACAGACAATATCCCGAAACCAAGCAACAAGGAAATGAAGAGGAGAAACAAAATCTGGGAATTATTCAGAAGTGAGGTTGTTTACTTGGTTGACCACATCCTCATCCTAAAAAACGTACGTTTCGATTGTCTCTTTCAAACACTGAATAATTGCAGTTTCGGTGCACACGAATGTAACATTAAAAAACAACATCGAAGAAAAATTGTATGTGAGTAATATTCGTAACATCACGCATCTGATATCGAACAGGAATATATATAAACATATTTAGCTCACTTTAAATAATGACGTCGACTTGGTTTTTCTTTTTTTTTTTTTTCATCCTGTTCTGTTCTTCAGATTTTTCAGGGACCTTTGCTCTTCCTTATCAGCGCCGAAAACACATTTGAAAACATTGAACCTAGGAAAGTGTTTGCCAACCTCGACGAGATTTGCTCTGTAAGTATTTACGATACCGGTAACATACAAAGATGTGTGATGTTTATGGCGGTGGTATAAATTGCAGAATTAGAGCGGCTACCAGAATTATCAATGAAAAACGAAATTAAATACCCTAGCAGTATCATTATACAAATACAGACAGACAGGCATTGTCGTAGACATGGTTCTCATTCAGCATTATGTTTCAAAATGCCACACGCATACAAATTTAAGGGCAGTTCTTTTACTGATTGTTACCCCCATCGTTAATTCATTAAGGCCATCTTTGTCATCATTCCCATCTTTATCTTATCAGGGGGTGCCTGATACTTGTAAACGAAACATAATGCCACAGTAATAATACGAATGTAACAAAGGGTGTGCCCAAAGAAATTTTGTTTGTGATTGCGAGGATAATTGTCTTCTTGAAAAATTGATATTACTTTTATGATTCTTTGGATATCAATCTCTCGAATACCAAACTTTATTCTGTTTTTATCAAGAAACTTCTCATCCCCGGATTCCTATCATTGCAGATTTTTGGTCGTGTGTCAAAATCATGTTTGGGAAGAAGTTTCTTCCGCATGATATACGACAGGTTAATATCAGGGTTGGACTTTGAAGTCTCTAGAAGGGGGAAATATGTGAGATATTATGCGAGTATTGGCTGTATCCCCCCATCCCATCCCCATTGATAATCACCTTTTTTTTTAATGATAGGTAAGCACAGCCTTCTGTCGGGAACTTTACAAGGGTCTAAAGGAAACAACAACTAGCGAAATATTTGGACCGACGGAGGTCATCGTTAGACTCTTGGAGAATGTAAGTATAACACGCATATCGAAAAGTACCGTTAAATGTCACAGTCCGGTATGTCGGTTCGGTATGTCCGCAAACCGCGATTTAATTGACTTGCACAATCATCTCCCGTGGTCCTCAAGAAGGAAGACAAATCCTCTTGGTTTTGAAATTACAGAGATTATTGACAAATTCTTCGGAGAGAAAATACGATCTGTGGATGGGGGTAGAAATAATTCAGATTCAGAGGTAGTTCCTGTAGAGTTAAGTTAGTCGGGTTGCAGGTCTACCATCTTGAAAACGTTAAAATTCCGTAGAATGGAAAGATCGCATGATCACGACAAACTTAGGCAATAATCCTAGATCTCGATAGATGGCAACCACGAAAGGCCGAAATCATTTCCTTTTTTTTTTTAGATACTTTGTTGGTATATTTTTGCTGCTAATTTTCCGGGGAGGAAAACTATAGGCCTCTTTGACATTTGTGCTGTAGGCTTATTTCGAATAAATATTCCGAAGCACGCTGCTGATATAAAGCGTGATTAGCACATTATCCGTATAACTTACTTAATGTCTCTCGTACTGGTATGATGGTCAGGGAAACACGAGACCCAAGAAACCGTTTCTTCTTTAACTACAGTACACGACCTGGCGATGCAACGATATTAACTTATTACTGTATACCCTTTTGAATTCACGTCATTTAGCAAATTGAATGAAAGCACGTATTTACCACGAACAAAAATGAAATAAAACTTTTGAAAAGGTGGTCACGGAAAATCATTGGCCCCGTTTACGTCACGGAGAGGCTGTACCGAGATTGTTGGTCACTTGGTATTCTCAACCTTACTATGTCATTAATTCACTCCGCAGGTTACATTACAACATCATGACATAGTGTAATGGAATTGTGGAAAGGAGAGGCCAAATTATGTTTACGATGTACCAGTTAAACGGTCAATATTTCCCAAAAAACAGTCCAGCTGGGTTCTTTGCAGACTCTGCTATGTCAGTACACGGGCATTAAACCTCACCAAAGTAGAGGACGGTCGTAGGATTACGTAGGATGCGACCGTCTGCAGCCAACAGGAGGAGTTGCTGTCAACGATAATTTAGAAAATTGTAAACCGTTTCTAGCCAGCAACAGCCCATAGTCTACAAACAGTAAACTTTAAATACCAGCAATACGTTACATTGGTATAATAGGGTGCATCGAATCAACGACTGAAGAATATTAGCGAACACCTCCATTTTGATTTTTCAAGATACGTTATCATTACCATAGGCCTAAATATCTTCTTACTCAATAATTGAATTACTGTGGTTCGATGAGGCGAGGGACGTCGCTGGTTCGTCACTGTTACAGTCAGGAGGTTAATAATAACCATCCGCTGGGCTAACACGAAACGAGAAATACAATAACAAATAAGACAGTTCCATTACACATACATTTTCACACTTCCCCCAGCCTCCATACATACCGCACGTGGCAGGATGCCGTGACAGTGTAGGCTTGTATATGTGAATGTTTCCCGGACTAACTGCCAACAATAATTTTATTTGCTATACCATGATTGCTTTATTGATTTAACATCTCACGAGTTCCTATTTTCTCTCTCTCTCTCTTTGAGTAGTTTGACACTAAGATTAGTCCAGCGTACCAGACGTACTGCATGAACTATGACTCCGGAGCAGTAGAATACCTCAAGAAAAACGAAGAACATTCAGACTTCCGTACATTTCTGGAAGTAAGTTTGAATTATACCTGGTTAGGAGGAGCATACTCAAGCATCGGTGGCAAGCAATGCAGTCAGAAATGTGGCAAAAAGCATGGGCATCAGCAGAAAACAGTTATCAATGGGCAAAACTTTCAATTGAACAGATTAGGGTTTATTTCACTACTGGAAAAGAGTTTCGATATAGTGGCGGAACCAGGATTTCCATGGGGGGGGGGGGGGGAGGGGGAGGAGGGTTGAAGAGAGGGTTGGGAGTAATGACACTATATCTAAGAGGAGCGCCACCATCCGTTGGCTCATAGCGTAGGGAGAAAACGTGGATAAAAATGAATCTCAAGTTGCAGGAAATGGCGCTTCCTAGTCTCTCAGGCCTCGTGAATTTAAAATAAGTTAGTTATGGCACTGAAGGGGGGGGGGGGGGTTACGTGGTGGAAAGGGTTTACGTGGGGTTAAGTAGTAATGACACTATCCTATCTTAGACACTATCTAGGGAGAGCGCCACCATCAGTTGCGTGTAAATTCTTGGATAACAATGAGTCTCTACGAACAGTTTATATCACAACTGCCCTAAAGTTGCAGGAAATGGCGCTTCCCAGTTTCTCTGGCGTTGTGAATTTCAGCTTATATATTCTTTACTTTGAAGAAGACACGTTTTGAAGTTAAATGCACCACTGCAACAGATTGATGTTTATTTTTTCATTTTGTCAAGTTCTTTATTTCAAACGGGAAATGGTCCACCCCTCCCCCTTGCGTATACCTACAATAAGTACATCGTCTCAAAAAGTTCTAACATACATGATGGATTTTGGAAGATTATAGTGCATGATACTGTACTTTCGGACTTAACATTCTATTGCTGTATTTTTTCTTTGCATAGGGCCTATCTAACAATTTTTATAATCACCACATTTAGTAACCCTTTGCCAGTGATTGCTCGTGCTTTATCCAGTTTATTTATAACATAGTATACCGCTGCTTGTATTAAGGACTTGACTGTTTCCAGCATTACAAATGGATTCCAGTTTTTTAAGTTACGTTGTATCACCGACCACTGCTTGGAAATGGAGGAAGACATGAAATGATGCACTTAAATAATGGCTTTATACGTGCATCTGGTTTCAGAGAAAAAAATGCAGAGATAACAAGAGAAAGTAAAACTTCTCAAATCGATTTCCTTTTGATCTGCAGCTGAGAGAGAAAGAATGCACGAAAAGCAGATTAGGGATTAAGGATTATCTGGCAGCGCCGATCCAGAGGATCACCAAGTACCCATTACTGCTGAGGGAGATCCGAGACAACACACCAGATAACAACGCCAAGAACCATTTGATGATCGTCATTGAGAATGTCTCGACAGCAATAAGTAAGACTCTTAATGATGACCATAAAAAAAAATAACAAGATTAGAGACTATCAATGAAAACTACCGAAGGATTACGATATCATATCTAACCATCCCTGGGGATGTACCAGGAATCTCATAAACATTCACGAAGGATTTGGTTTTCGTTCGTTTGGTCTTCAGCAAGTGCAAATATTATTGGAGGAACTGCTCTCCTAGACCCTCCTGCGTGTGTGTCTGTATATGTGGGGGGGGGGGGGGGAGGGGTGGATGCACATTCGCATGCATGTGTGTTTGTTTATCTTTTGTGTTTCTTTGCGTTATGATTATTTCGGGTCTTCGACTGACTTGTGAGGACTCCCTCCAAGTCCTCTGAAATCATATAAAACTCTGCTAGTCTCGAATCACCGTGAAAGTCTAATTGTTATGAAAGTTCTAAATATATGCAGTAATACCGACTTGTGTCGGATCGAATCTGCGGTAGCAAACCAGCTAACCTTATCCAGCAAAAGTGACAGAAGCAATCTGTGTCATTGTTACACAATATTCAATAGGAATCCCCCTTTCCCACCTCGACACTTAAACATGAAAGCCATGCATCCACGAAACATCATTTCCATGCCATTGTTATATCAGGTTATCTAGGACGTTGTTCCAATTTTATTCCGTCATTTGTGCAGTTTTGTTCATCCTTGTGTCCCTCCACTGATTAGAATCAACGATACTCCTGGACTTTTCTTTCCACAACACGAGGGGACAATGCTCCAAATCAATTTGAAGAATCTTCACAGCCGATATGATAAATGCAAATGTCACATTATGTTTTAACATATCCTTTCAAGGATTTTCATTTGAAAGATCGATAATTGTTTTATCGTAGAAATGGTCACCACGGGGGATTGGAGAGGAATTTGAAGTAAACTTTGAACTTGATTTTGGCGATTTTCGCTACCGAGAGCTTAAGAAAATCCATGCATGCATACTGTAACATAAAAAAAAATAGATACTTGTCCGAGTTGATGGAAACAAGAACACAAAGTCGCCTCTATATTTCTTGAAGGGAAAAAAATACAGTTGCCAGTTGCACTTACATCCTCACTTAGATGAACACCAGTTTGGAGTTTTGGGATGTTATATGCAAAGTTTGAAGGAATGAGGTACAAAATAACAACATATATAAGGCCTGCATGATTATAAACAGTTCACGTCAGTTTTGAAAGATCCATCCCCGCCCTAGGTATTAACAGAAGACCACACCTCCTCAACTGTTTTGGAATTGAGAAGCAGTTGCCGTTGTTTGGATGTTATTATTCTTAATTTGTCCATCTTTTCGATGTGTCAACTTTGCCTGGTAGAAATAAATAGTGTGATAGTAGGCTACCAGCATGGACCTTATCAATGAGAAGAAAAGAAAACAATACCGTCAGAGATGATTTTCGATATCTGAAGCCATGTAGCAAATGTATGCGAAGTTGGCCACGTCCAGTAGCAAGGCCTTCGGCGGTCTATGGACAAGATACTGTAAAGGATCCCGAATTGAAGGCATTATTATGCTTGGCGATGCATGAGGTCTTTCTAATTATGTAAGAAATCTTTTCGTTGAGAACATGAAACTAGAGTGTAATTTGGGGTTAAGGGGTGGAGAGACAGTAGGCGGAGTTACGACTTTTGAGATCTTTTTTTTTTTGCACAGTTTGTTAGAGGCACTTTCGGGGACATTGTCCACTGCACGCTTGTTGCACGTCTGGCCTCGTCGAATCGCAAAGCATCGTTCTACATATGGAGAGACTGAAATTCCCCCGCATTAAAAAAAAAAAAAAAAAAAAAAACGTGCTTCATCCCCGTGAGTTGTTTGCCACAGCTACCACTGCAAGTCAGTTTAATCCAATTAGTCAACACATGCCCCGCAGGTATGTGGAAAACGACTATATATATATATGAAGTTGGGAGTATTTTCTCTGATTCTTTTCATTTTTTTTTTTTTTGTGTGTGTTTCGCAGACAACTTGGAGAAAAAGGTCAAATGGTTGGCTAAATTTGAGAGATTGAAAGAACTTGATGAAATGATCGTCTGGCCACAAACAGACGCCGTTGAAGGGAAGAACGCCTACACTGATGTAAGTATATAGCCAACTGTACATGAATCGATGTTCAACTGCTTGCACATCGAAAAGTTACCGACGTCGTAAACAATGTTTGTTTGGATTAACCTACGAACAGATCAGCTCGAACCGTGCGTGCCTCACTCCAAGATGGGGGCACCATCGTGAAGACATCCCACGCGCGACACTCCGACTTTTCACTTTTAGAATATTTTATAGCGATCCCTCAATGTCTTCGCACTGTGTGTTATCAACTGAGACGTTGTAAGCCTATCCTGGATATCTTACAGTAGTAAATCATACCGGTCTCACAGTTTAAGGAAGTAACGATATCGGTAAAAGATGATAGAGTTACAACTTTATGCCTCAGCTCGTTTTTACCGCCAGTTTAGTTCATGATTTACCACGGTAAGGATTGATAAGGCACATGACTTCACGTTCCGTATAGTGCGGTAACGACAGTGTATGATAATTATGGCAGCCGCCAGTCATCCCAGTGCATTTGGTGAGTCGTCGGCAGTGGCGGCACCGAGGGAAGGGGTGGGGAAGGAATTAGTGCCCAGTCAGAAAATTTCCCAGATGCCCCCCCCCCCCCTCCACTCAGCTGAAGTGCCCTGACAAATACATATATATGTCTACGCCCTGCCGATATTCATAAGTCTGCATTTACCTTTCTGTTTTAGGAAGTCCAGGTGACTCAATTTTTCACCCAGAGATATGCTAAAACCCCAGAGCTTCCGGGGATTCGCCCCTGGAACCCTAACGGGCATTGACACTGGACCCCACCAGGGGTTGTAAGTTTTCATGTTTAAAGTATACCTATCTTGAGACCTATCCTGCTATGGATGGGTCCTAAGGCGGGTCCCTGGTTACCACATGCTCAGCTCGCGCACTGCGATAGACTTTTCGCCCCCCCCCCCCTCCTCTTGCTATCATCCCACCCCCTTCTAAAATCCTGGTGCCACCAAAGGGCGTCGGCGTACATTTTGGTAAATGTATTAATTGTTCCTCCTTCAGTAAAGGAGCTTGTAGCCAAAATGTTTCATGTCTGTATGATACAGTGAATGTAGCAGCAAACATTGCGGCTTACTTTATTGTAAAATTTTGCTTAAACTTATACGATATGCAAAATGACGGCTAAATAAAATGAGTGCTTCAGCCTTTCGTAAACGTTGAGCATTTTCATTTTTTTATCTTAAAGGAGAAAGTCAGAATGTTTGACAGTAAAATACTACTATTCAATGAGAGACTAAGATATGGTGAACACCATCATCAAATTTCCTTTACATATGATATTTAATTCAGCTGCTGCCATTCTGATATTGGGATGACATAACCTGACCATTTGTAATTAAAAAGTCGTTTTTTTATAATCCGTTGTCAAACAATTGTAACAGTTCTGCATAGATTCAAACCAAGGTATTAATAATTTGATCGTTGCTTGATACACTGACTTCAGCAGTTTAATAAGAAATATATACAAGTGAAGTGTATGTGCATTTATGAATTATGATGGGAACAGAAATACACTCACGCCATGCTGTCAGAGATGAAGTGGCAACATAATGCAACTTACACTCAACTGAGGTAAAAATAAGCAGTACTTTTCTTCGAACTTGAGAAGGGTCTGTTTTGGGATGGTAGCAATACGTACTTTTGAAGGAAACATTATCAAACACTTCTGTTTCATATTTCATGAAGATATTCCTCGGTGTTTCGTTCTTCTTTCGTTTTTTTTTTTTGGTTGGTTTGGCAAGTTTGACTGATATGGAAAAAACCAGTATAACTCCCACCCCCAGTTACAACAAGAGGGAAGTTCCCTTCGCTTTCCTGGCAGGTAATTTCAAGCGATCTATGCAAACTGCCGGCGGGCTGCCGGAGTACCTCGCTTAACTTGCAATTTTTGTCACCATTGTGATTACGTATTAATTTACGCAGGCCTGAAATTGCGCTGAAATAAACGATTTTGACTGGCTTTGGGAACTCCCCTTCGCTTCCCTGCGAGGTGATTCAAGAAGGCACGTCCACTCAAACTTTTAACGTCAGCGTTAGGCTCTTAAGTGCACTTCATCCTCAGTAAGTCAACGATGGCTGGTTGATATATGTGGTATCTGCGATTTGATGTACGTTCATGATTTACGTCTAGGTATATTGCATGCGTTCGTTGTCGTTTGATACCAGTGCAGGGTATAAATATCTTTGATACGCCAACTTAGTTAAGATACCAATATAGATATATAGAGTACATCATCAGTCTGCCTTCATGGGGTTGTTAAGCTCCAGATTTGAACACTGTGTCAAGGTTGACATAGACAAGCGAGGTTGTTGAATATGGAAGAACTTGATTGTTCCTAGCTGTTCTACTGGTTTGCAATAGTCCTATATCTTTTCTTTTTAGGGACTGTAACCCGCGGCATTTTATGTCGCCTTTGGCTCTCCTTTGCCCTTTAACCTGTTCTGTTATGTGATAGTATGTGATAGCAGGTTATGTCATCTGGTACAAATGTTGCCAAAGTTAACTGACTTTGCACACACGTTTTCCTCTGCTCAACAGTACGTTCGAACAGTTCTCGCAGAAAACACACAGCTTCCGAACCAAATGCTCTTTGGAAGCAACAAAAGAAACCTAGCCTCGGAGGGACCACTCCAAATAATGGGTAAGGAAACTAAAGCTTGCAATTTTCAAAACTGTCATTTTTTTTCAACGCTGAAAGGAAAGTGCCAACACCCTCTCCCCTCCCCTTTCCTTTCCTTTTTATACATGCGTGACTGGTCCTATTCAGTTTGTCATACAGGGACAAAAGATCTGTCCCAAGTATCCGTCGTTCTCAGAATCTTAACATCATACGACTTAGTGGGTGAAATAGTAAATGATAAAATTGTTGAAAAAGTGAACAAAAAATATTAGAAAATAATTCAGAGCATAATAAATAAGAAAGTGAAAACAAAATCATTCTACACACACTTAACATGTCAGGAATATTATGTACTGACTGTAATTTCAAACTGATTAAATTCTAGGTAAAATCCTCATGTTAAGGCCATTTTCAATCACCTCGAATCTGCTAGAAATTTGGTGTACTGCTGGTCAATTGGTTGATGTTATCAGCAGTACAGAATTAGGTCAAAACTGAACTTTGCCATGAAGTTTCCTGTTAAACCAAGGGTCTCAAAGTTTCATGATACCGTCATGCACCCAAATATATGTCCTTTTTTTTATAATTGTCACGTGCAGTTGTGCCATGCAATGCTCTGCCCCACCTCACGGTAAGGGCGGGGGGGGGGGATAAATGCCTAAAAGGGCATAACACTTTAATTACAGCCTTGGGCAGTCAGATTGTAAGGGCACTCTGAGAAAATCGTTTAACAGGCAATGTAATATCAATAAGTCTAGTGACATTTTTGTCAAAAAGAAGACGGCATCTAGAATTTTTTTGTGGGTAAATATCTGTTCACCCCCTAACCACTTTCCACACCTGTGGCGCCACCCCTGTCAAGTTGCCAGACAACACTTGGGAATGTACCCTCCAGGCTATACTTAATATAATTCTGGGCTTTCACTAAAACTTTGTCTTTAAGTGATTTAACCCCTCTGCCATTTTGATTATCTCTTCCTCAGAGAATAACAAATTCGTGGATATCTACATCTTAGTTTTTGAGGACCTCTTACTGCTCACTAAAAAAGATTCCAAAAGGAGGGAAAAGAAATTATCTACGGCTGGAATCACGACAACTCCAAGGCAATCCGACTCTATAATCCCAAGATCGTCCGACTGTAACCTAAATGTGTACAAGCAACCCATACCGCTGGACAGAATCAGTATTATAGATATGGAACACGACCTGAGCGAAGGTAAGGACTACCTCATGAAACTGTGGTCTGAATTTGCACATACAGTAGGAGAGAATCAGCATCATAGATAAGAAACACGACCATAACGTAAGTATGGGTTACCTCACTATTGCTATAACCTAAATGTGTATAATAACAACCCACACTGCTAGATAGAATCACAATTATAGATATGAAACACGACCATAGAATAGGTAAGGGTTACCTCACTATTGCTATAATCTAAGTGTGTATAAAAACAACCCACACTGATGGATAGAATCAGTATTATAGATATGAAACACAACCTTAACACAGGTAAGGGTTACCTCACTATTGCTATAACCTAAATGTGTATAATACCAACCCACACTGCTGGATAGAATCACAATTATAGATATGAAACACGACCACAGAATAGGAAAGGGTTACCTCACTATTGCTATAATCTAAGTGTGTATAAAAACAACCCACACTGATGGATAGAATCAGTATTATAGATATGAAACACAACCTTAACATAGGTAAGGGTTATTACCTCACTATTGCTAGAACCTAAATTTGTATAAAAACAACCCACACTGCTGGATAGAATCAGTATTACAGATATGAAACGCGACCTGAGAAAAGGTAAGTGTTATCTCATGATTACTTTAACCTGCATATGTACACACAATTCATACTGCTAAACAGAATCAGTACAGAAGATATGGAGCATTACCTCATCATGGGTGAGGTAAGGGTTACCTCATTAATACTACAACCTAAATGTGTATAAGTAACCCACACCACGATGTTATAGGTGAGGAACTTGACATGGGTACAGATGAGGGGTTACCTCCATAATAACAAATCTCAAAGTTTACACAGCAACCCATACCGCTGGACAGAGTAAGTATTACGTTATAGATCTGGGACATGACTGGAGTCGAGTGTAATTATCAGGGATATGCCATCGTTATGTATGACGTTACATGTGCACAAAGCATCCATGATCTATTGGCCAAACAGCTTGTCAGAAAGGGACCTCAAACGTGGTATCAGTTTTAAGACACAAGCATCACACATGTACGCAAAATGGGTACAAAATACAAACAACTAATACAGACTGAATGAATTATCAACATAGATACAAATGATTGTGATCAGGTTGAAGATTAACCAGACTTTGATAAATTTGAGGCAATGGAAAAACAAAGCAGACTATTGTTTCCCCACCTGTATTCCTCATGGAGGAAAAGGCTAACAACCAAGAGACTGCAGGAAGTAAACACATGCGGGTCAACTCCTTTTATGAAAGGTGCAGCAATTAACTTTTAGACCAACTCTCATACTCAAAAGAGAATAACTACTTCTTTGTCATCTGCTTTCTTGCAACAGATCCAGGAGCCAAGAATATATTTGCGTTGGTCCAATTCAGTCGGTACGGACAAGCCACCGGGGTGGCCATCCTTGCTGCCCAGACGCAACAGATAAAGGTAAGTCACAGTTGGATGAGACAACAGGGGTCTTTACAAATCTTGTTGACAGTACACCAAAGAAGGTGCAAGGCGGGTAAACTCTGGTCTCCCCGAGCCAGCGTAGGCAGGACTACCTCAACAATTGATGAGAGAACAATGCAGCCCCTATTCTTACAATTATATCATATTTTTACAACCCACAAAAGTAGTTTTTGACAAATAAAAGTAAAACAAACATGAATTTTCACATCACTGGGTAACTTTAATGATGAACATCATCATATTGAAATAACTAAACAAGTGGACCATCAGAAAAGAAAATGGTTGCCACCATCTGTTTCCATAATACCAATCATTTCCATTTCCTCATTTCTACCTTCAGAATCAATGGAAACAAATCATTGAGACTACGAAGGAGAAATGCATCCAAAACCACAAAGACTCCGCAAAGGAAAGAGAATCGCTGGACAAGAAAGCAAAGAAGGAGACACAGTGAGGCCATCGCTGAATATTCATGACAACAGAGACGATACGACAAATTACTACCGAAGGTCTTTCTGATTGGTCAAACCAGTCTGCATTCCAGATGAGGGGGCGAGACGGACTTGAGATGGAACTTATCTCAGTGAGGCAATCTAAGTCAAGGAGCTTTTAAAGCAATTATGTTTAATTTTGTTATATAGAGTTAAATCGACCAGAGGTTTTGATTAAGTGCTGCAACAAATTCCAAAACCTACAGAGGAAAAAATCAAATCTAAACAGTGATATTTCAAAACAGGATGGATTTTATACATTTTGCTACGACCACGATAACAAGTTACACGCTATGATGTTGGCAATCAGTCAGTCGGTAAACAGAAGGGAGGGCTGCTTTGGATGGTCAGATTGAAAAGAGCATACATAGACTTAGAAAATTCAGCTTGTAGAGGAGTTCAAAATTAAATATTAAATTGATACAGTAATCTCCAATTTAACCAAATGTCTTGCCTTAATCCATGTACGCCTGACAAATTTCCATTTTTAAGATATCACTGCAAAAAAACAAAACAAATAAAAATGACATAACAGTAAACAATAGAACCTGTCATTGTCCAGACAATAGGGCACCAGTCGCGTTGTATGCCATCTAGTCAGTTGGCAAAAGTTGGATGCAGCATTGTCACGTGGATTCTACTGACCCGCCATTGAAATGTAACAGCGGATATCAAGATATAATTCTATCTGAGTTAATGCTTGTGCCATCAGGAACAAATTGATAGAATTAAAGGGATATGGCAGTTGTGAGAAACAACTTACGTATATTTTGTACACTCTAAACTCTGAGTGAGTCATAAGCATGTACCTTGCAAATGGGTAGACCTGAGCAACCAAAATTTAAAATAGTGAAACATTCTCTCTGTTGACAGAAAATGACTGTACAAATGAATATTCCCAAGTACATGTCCCACTTTTGGGCAATTCCAAACTGTTTCTTTTTCTTCTTTCCATTAAGAAATTCAATCGCGCAGAACGACAGATATGAAACCAGTTTGTACTCATCATGTTTAGCAGGATGCACCTTTTTGGCTTATTCTGAGAAAAATGACAAAGAAAAGTATTTGATATGTTAAATCTCTCTCACAATCAACTGCCCCCTTTAAACATGGATCACTTATACTCGATGTAAGGACATTCAATGTTGTTTCTACATATCAAGGGCATAACACTGGCAATGAGCTCTGTGAAAGGTACTCCTGATGCCCAATATGAAGTGAACATGACCTCTAAAGCCTTTCACTAAAAGATATGCTTGTATATGAGCAATTCACATTATTACCATAGCTGTACATAAGTTCTCTCTGAAGGGCCATCGTGAGAATATTAAGTCTAGAGTTCCATAGCTTATGGCTGACGGCCCTTTCTGCTGCATCTTAGGTTCAGATTCACATGTTGCAGTGCCATGTAGGTTTTCCTTAGGTTCAGCATCACATCACTGTTTGTACGGTGTCTGTTGCCATGGCAGACATATTGGGTCCAGCATCACTTCACTGTTTTGTACCATGTCAGTTGTAATGCAAAGCGTACTGGGTCCAGCATCACGTCACTGTTGAAATGATGTCTGTTGCCATTGCAGACATATTGGGTCTGGTTTCACATCACAGTTTGTAGCGAGTTAGCATCACATCGTTGCTTGAGTGACACCCCTTACACTCAGAGCGGAGGTCACAGAACCTTTGGCGAATAATCAAATCATCAGACCTGCCTAATTAAACACAGACATTTTTTTCTTGACGGTGGCAGTTGAAAGGTTTCTGTCTGTTGCAAGTTTTAAATGCCTGCAAGGGGTGAACAATAAACAAAAGGGCAGTAGAATGAGATATTACATAACATTTATCATCTCTCAATAGTAATCATCATAAAGTCAAAAACATAAAGCTCATTCTGTGGAAATGCTAACGGACTCTCCTGTGGGTATTATGCGACCTACATCAAGAGGCAGGAATTTTGTAATGCTTTTTAACTGCCATGCCAACAGATGGTGAGCACATGAGATTCGAGTGACTTTCAAAAGGTATTGGATCCATAATTTTCTATCAATTTATTGCTATTTACCTTGCCTATGATGTAGCATTAAAAAAAAAAGATATTTTGTTGTTTCTTTCACCTCCTGAGTATACACTTTGGATTTCTTGTACATAAAATACCACATTCTTGTTCTGAGGAACTATGTGGCAAATTGGCTTGTACTTGAATTAGCATTAGAGACCCTATTGCATCATTCAGGGTTCCAGCATAGCCGCCAGCAAGTGCCAGCTGTAGCCAGCACTGAAGTGTTTCAACTGGCATGTAGAGCAAATTTTCACAAAATTCAATGAAAACTCCATGGCAAATGTCTGAAATTCATGGAAATATATATTATTGCAAAATATAGCTCAAAAAATAGGAAAAGACATTTCACCATCTACCAACTCAGAATATTGTCTGCCCACCTCAAAGAAGAAAAAAAATGCAAAGGGGAGGAAAACACTCTCTCTCATTGGACCCCTCCCCCAGAACAGTGTACATGCTACAATGACAAAGCACTACAAACACCATGAGCTCCGAATCATCTAGCTAGAACTCTGACAGCATGAAGAGAAAGTCTCCTAAATGTTGATGATCTATGTGTTAATAGTATCTGATGATGCATCGAGAATCATTGCATGCACCATCTACAGAACACTCATAGCTCAAAGTTTTCTACATTAATATTACCTATGTGATCATGTTATCTGCATTTTATAAGCATAGAGAACCATGTACATCTATCACCACACAATTCTGTGACTGAATGACACATCTGACGAACCTATGTGCGTTCGATAAGGGACAGTAAGAGTACATACCTCAGAACAGTGTTGACGTCTTTCCTAAGACTTCATAACATAGTTGGTGACATCATTTGTAAGTTTGGAAAAGTACAAAGAATTGTCACTCCTATTATTGATACGAACTTGAGTTTAAACCGAGTTGATTGTCAGTTGTAGTGAATTCGCCTAGGTTTGGTGAGGCATTGACCATTACTTCATCTACAGTACTATCATCGCATAGCTAATATCATTTCAATGCAACTGCAGGCTACTTATTAGCAACCATTTCAGCAGTACACTTTCTACCATATAGCAAAATCTGCAGGACCACTGAAGCTGGGAAAGGCACTCATAGTGAGGTATGACTTTCAAAAACACTCAAATTGAAAAGGGGCATTACATATGGATTGTGAACTCAGCACTGAAGTAATGACAGAGGATGAAGCGAAAACTATGATCATACCAACTGACAGGTGCTCCTTATGAACATTTACAAAAACAAGACGTTACAAAAACAAGACAGCTGTCGCTGAAAGGTCAAAATGACAAAGGCAAAGGGGCACTGAGGGGGCAGTGAAGACTTTTTAAGGCACACTTGCATCCTTGGGGGAGACATTGACACTACTAAGCACATTTCATGACAACTTGGAGAAAATGAGGTAAAAATCGGTGAACATGATTCACTGATGAAGCTATTTTATTATAGTAAAGAGCACTGCAGTGTCATTATCAGAAATGTTTAATTTTAATGGACAATGACAGCAAAGGAAAATAAAAGGAAACTGTGTGGTAACAACGTAAACATAACACGGTAGAACCACATGAAGGGCAAAAGGCAACTGACGAATCCAGCGACTCTTTCTTCACATCAACTGATTTTACAGGACGGTGTTTCGTTGTCCTTGACAGCCTGCTGAAAAAATCTGAGTGAAAGTTTTCTAACAACTCATTGAAAATGAAATATATCCCAGCTTTTTGGAAACGTACGATGAACAGTAAATTAAAAAGCCGAGAGATGTGGTCTTTATGTTAAGTAAAACATGTATCTCATTTGCATTTTAGTTCTTGTCACAAACATTGTTTTCTTCTTTTATTTGTATATTTAAACCACATAAAAATTTGTACGTTTGCCAACTTCCTTCGACGAGAGAATTTCGGCTCGGTTGTCCTTAAAGTTTTTTTGAGATTCCTCTTGCAAAAGTTGAGTTTATGTTATGCTGATTTTTTCTTCAATTAAGAATCTTTTCAGGCAACACATCCTCAAGTGTGTGAGATTTTTTCTTCTAATTAAGGTGCATTTATCTCGGATAAACGCGCAGACGACACTTCTTCCAGTTCCTGAGGCTTTTGTTACTACATTCTTCATGTGACGCATTCATGGGTGTAGGATGACGAGTCAGCATTTTCCCGAGGGTACAGTTTCTACTGTCTTTTGCTGATTCTTATCTAGCATAATTGAATCTTGCGATTGCCATTTCGATATTTTTTCACGTATTTGCTTTCATTCAAAGTTTATCGGTTGAAATTTTTGCCACTCTGAAAATGTTACCAGATTAATCATTATATACAAATATATTTGGAACTACCATCATTCCTGCCATTTGCATCGCTGCTTCTTTTTTCTCACTTGTGGTGAAATAAATTCGGCTGCGAATAGATGCTGGTACCCTGGAGACAGCATATTGATTTCATACTGTGACATGCCGTCACAACATCTGCAATATCTTTTAATGCGGATAAAATACGCACACAGACTGACAAACAATCACACCGATCTTTCCTTACCAAGTATGTCAGATTGCAGCTTCCTGCCTTGGAAACTGACAATGCTTGTGCAAAAATTTTTGTTCAAATCACACAAAATTTCAAATACATATTAATTTACTCACTTGATATTATAATGGTGCAAATTTTTAGCTGAATTACGCTTCTGTAACATTTTTTGAAGCCTAAAATTCCTCACTATATTATCTTAAGACCTCATTCAAAATCTGTCAGTCCTCTTCAAAAAGAAGAGGACATATGTTGTTGGTGAAAATCCAGCAGACTCCCCTTACACAACACATTCACAAGTTGAATACTTTGATCCAGGAATCTACAATATGTGAAGAAAAAAAAAACTTGATAGCAGTAATTTTGAGGGGGAATTGTCCATGTTACCAAGGTAACTAAAAAAAATTCCTTGTCTTGACTGTGACAGCTTTTTTGTCATGAACACATAAAGGGCAATTAAAACAAGAAATTTTTGTGTTTGGCAGTTTGCTTTTTCATAAGCCTGCATTTAGAACTGCAACTGCAGAGACGGAATGAGAATTTAATATTATCAATAACAAGTCATCAAAATGGGTGTCAAAAATGACTACTTGTTGTCCTTTCTCTGGGTTTTTTCTTCACAAGCAAAATCATTCCTATCAATTGTTATTACTGTAGTCTAAAGTTTATGTTTGCCATTTATGTTTTTATTCCTCTTCCCCATTTGATTTTTGTCATAAAATCCATAAAACAAGTTTTAAATAAATCTAAAACCGATAAGAAAAAGTAACTTTCTATGACAAAAAACTCTACCTTGATCTTTCTGACTAAAAAAAAGTGCATATTGCATATTTCGCACTCGTGTACATGTCAGCCATTAAAAGTGCCACTTTCCATTTACTTTCACATAAATTGCTAAATTGGAATGCAGAAATAGTACGTTGAGTCTCACAGCAAACTAGGGGTACTTAGTGCCATGGTTAGAAACAAAACCACAATTATTGTCTCAAATTCAGAAAGAAATGGAAAGATTTCCAAAACTCTGAAAAGCACAACATGAGAAAGATTTGAAAGTGATATTTGTTTCCAGACTGAACACTGTACACAAGCCTAACATGGCAGCAGACAAAAAAGGAGCACGTAATTGGATTTCAAGGCTTACATTCAAGGTTGACATTAACTAGTGGACCCCTATTGATCATAAGGATTATGTAAAATCTAAATCAGTTTCCTGCTGGTAACTGTTCACTGTTCACACATTCCTTGATGCAACTGTGGAAGTCCAGTGCTTGATGCCATCACATTTGACTTTCTGCAAATCATTGGAAAACCTAAAGATCTGCACATGTCCACTGCTAATAGTTACCAATCGATTGCATTCTTCCCAATGATTCAATACCACTCTCATCAAACCACATTTATCTTTACTTGGGGAACAAGAAAAGATTCTAGTGATCTTACCTAAAATTATTCACAAATTCGGAGGTAACATTCTGTTTAAATTCATTGTTGCATTGAGGTCAACGTGTGTGAATAAACTTTCTATGCCGACCAGATCTAAAATTCCTTGGTACCAAAAACATCACCTTATGCGCAACCTCCACAGAAATTTTGCCACAAAAGCTGGAAATCGCCGACACAATTGGTGATTCTTTGATTAAAATGAAAACGTAATATTTACCGTGACAAACACTCTTTCCCAGCACATTGGTCACAATGTCACAACCCGTACTTTGCTGCAAGCTTCTCGATTTCATCGTCAGTGGCTTCACCGGTATTTCTCAAGTGAGCAAATGTTGCTTCAACCACTGAAAATAAAAAAAAAAGAAGGAGATTTGTAAACTTGACAACTTTATACAGCAACAAGCATTTTAATTTAAGAAGATTCAGTCACAAAGAAAGCAATGTGTTTCACCGCAAGGGACAAACAGAGCGATTGACCAGCAGTCTTTACTACTCAATGTTTGAATTGTTTTATAGCAGATGTTAGACAAAAGTTCAGATATGAGTTGGTTTATATGCCATGATGAACCGATCATAGCCTGTTCAAGTGTCACAGAAGCACATGAAGACAAAACTTCAAATTTCAACTTACTTTTCTTATCCTGTTTTGACATAAACATGACATTCATGTCAAACCTCTGAACTGATGAAAGGCACTGCAACATTTCAAACACAGGATCATTGGAACTGCAGACAAAAGAAAGTCAAGCCAAAATAAAACAGTGCATGCTAGATTTCCAAAAAAAAAGAAAGAGGGATGTTGCATCTGTCATGTTTTTACAAAATGTGCTTTGATGTGTTTGCATTTCCTACATATGACACTGTTTTGTGAGCAGATTCAGAGCAGATTAGTGGCTTAGTTTTACTGAACTTGTTCAACAATACACTTTCACGTGATATATTTTTATGTCACTGTGAATGACTGCTAGATTCATAAATTGAGCTGCAACTTACTGATAAAATTAAAAAAGGGTAAAAAAAAAAATGATAAAAACTACCTTCCCGAATCAGAACTGGAACTTTACAAGTTCTAATTCTGCGAACAGTTATGGGGACAAATTTGTACGATTATGACATCGTTACTTGGTGCAAACGACAAACTATGATGCGCAATATGTCCTGGGTGGATCAATTGTTACGTATTTAAAATAGGGGGTCCAGGACTCATCACAGAACCCCTCCCTCCCTCCCTCCCTTTCTCCCTTTCTCCCTTGGACCTGTCCTTGACTACTTTATGATATACTTTCACTCTAGAATCCAAAAATTGATCAAGGGGTTTGAAGTTTTCTCTTCCAGAGAGCAGATTCCACTTCTGTAGTAACCCTCAGACAATGTAATGTTACTGCCTTCCATACACAGATTTATATGCCATGACAAACTGATCATAGCCTGCTCCAGTGTCACAAATACACATTAAATGTACTTGATCATTATAACTGACTTGGATTAAGTATGATCTAAACCAAAGTGCATTTTAATTAATTCAAGGTCAATGCCTGCTGAGATTTCCAACTCTGAGAATAATTAACAACTATTACAGCTGATAAAATAAATGTCAACCTGCGGACTGTAGAGAGTACAATGAGAACAGCTGGGACTAATACTGAATATGTGTGTGAGAAATACAAGATGGCTACCTCAGGTGGAAAGGCATAAAAAAAAAAAATAGTTGAAAATGTACCAAAAAATGCCAGAAAAGTACCCTCTTTGTCGATGAGAGGTGGCAAACCGGCATTTTGGAGGTACGTTTTGAAAAATAATACTCACGGAATGTAAAAATCCAAGATAAGCCGGAGGATTCCGATCAGGAGATTTGAATCAAGGGATTGCTGGAGGATTTTAGGGTACGAAGAAGGAGATATTTGCTGTGAAATTAAAGAAGAAAAACAATTAGTGGAGAAAGAATCAACGTAGCAGAAACTCCAGACGATGCATTGCAGCCGGAGGTCACTGTTCGATGGGATAGCAACCTCTGCACCGGTAGGTCCGAGGCCCGTCACCGTAACCGTGGTTGCATTCTTAGAGGAAACACGTAAAGTCTCTCCATTCTCCCCTTTCCTTATCGGAATATTAATGGATACGATGAATTAATGTAATGAATGGGGGGGGGGGGGAGCAGCATATTTACATCTACTGGGAAACAAATTCACTTTTATGAGCAATTATTTTATGAGCAATTAATATTTCTGTGCTTCTGCTTGACAAGTCACAATTGACGATGGGTAATTATACATTAATAATGTACGTTGAGACCAGGTGTTTGTGAACCATGCTACATTAAATAAGAGCTGGTTGTAGAAATTATTATCTACGTGTTTGATTGCTAAGAGCAGGTGATGACAAAATGTTATGGCTTATTCTTTCCACTGTTAGGGTGTAATTATCTTTTAATAGCACAAAGAAATAAAAATTTGTTTTAAACTCGCTTATTTCGAAAACACCTCAAGAGGAAAATGAATAAAAGTAAGTGAGGATGGATTGCAATTTTGATCCCATCAAAATTTTCTTTCCAATGTAACCTGTTTTTATTTGGAAATGAATTCAGAAAACATCAAGACCACTCTATTTTCATACATTGAGTCATGTATACTTGACACGAGCAATTACATTAACCACTGCATTCTGCAAAGGCTTGTAATTAGAGGCAGTGAAGTTTAAACAAAAATACAATATCTGGTGAGAATGGTGTGCTTCAAAATATTACAATGCCCTAAATGTTGAGATTTTTTATTTACTTCACCTTACAATGCAGCAAGGATATAGAAAATGTCTGTCATTAATCTAATACACCTTCATATCAACACTAGTATTACCGCCACCCAGGACCCAGTTCTGAAATTGCTACGATGATCCAAAGTTTCAAATTATGGAAGATTGTATGCCTGACCAAAAAAAAAAATGAAAATGTTACTTTTTTCTCATGGTTTGTTGGGTTTTTCAGGTTTCATAAAATATAATAGATTTCCTAATGCAGAAACTCTTTTGCTGCAAAATTTGTTTATTATTGTCAAAGTTATTGGGTTTTCAATACAAAATAGACTGAAGACAAACAAACAGTCATAGTTGACAAATAGGTTATGGCACTATACCATACCTTAAATTACAATGAAGGTAAGGGTTAGTGTCCTTCATAATGGCATCATCCTTTGTTATCCCACTGAAATGAAGACTTACCTTAAAATATTGATAAAGGTAAGGTGGGTACTTCTGAAGCTGTTTCCAGTCTTTTGCCAGCTGATATGACGTTTGAGGAGTCAGAGGTATATTTACTTTGCTGCTCCAGCAAACAGGGTCTGAAGATGCTGCAGAGGAAGATGGGGCAGGTGACTTAGATAATGCATCCTCTGTGTCTTCCAATCTCCTCCTGAGAACAGAACCATAAATACATTAAAGTCATTGTTACATGATTCACTGGGATAATACAATTGAAAATTCTTCAATGCTAAGATACCGAAGAAACTGGCTTCAACCTCTTAAAAGAATGTTCCAGATAATACACTCCGAATGTTGTCCTAAAATCCATAGTAATAATAAATATCATGTCAATAACCCTCAATTTGCTCTGATGTCTTTATGTATTGATATGGATTGTTAGAAACTGCCAAAAGGTTGAAAAGGACCACCATGCCTTTGGCGTAGAAGTCGCACAGAAACATGAGCAAACAAAACCACTGTGCAAGCTTCATCTCTCTAACGTTATTTTATATACATTATATATATCATAATATGCTTTAGAATTCCAATATTTTTGTGAACAAAATGTTTATACAATACATATTAGATCTTTGAACATGTTAAAAAAATTTAGTCCTAGCCCATCATAGCGAAGTCTTTCGCAAAGTGTGTAACCGAATCGTAGCTAGACAATCGCGTTGTATTGTGGAAGCAGGGAGTTGAGGTATTTGTGGTATCGCAATTGCCTGGAAACAACATTCTTTCCTTTCAATGCACAGTTATACACTAGATGAACCATCCTATGAGATTTAACAACATATTCTACAATCATATTCTACACAGGCTTCTTTTGTGAAAAAGCACTTTTTTTTTCAAAGTGTTCCTTTTAGAGTTTCAAAGGTAGTAGCTCAAATATACAGAATAAATTATCCCAAGGCTTTTCACTATTGAACTAATTAGCTAAGCTGCAAGATTTTTATTGTCAAAGACAACTAATTTTCATGAAGTGTGTGCCGATTTTGTCAGGTGTAAGTCCCCTTCTTTAAGTAAAATGTGTTTCCTTTTGTTTCTCCCTTTTTCTAGATGCCATAGTACGCAAAAAAACTGCACCAGTGTGTAACTTCAAAGAGTTATATGTAGCTCTGTGCATATAGGATGGTTCTTTGATCAATGAGAACTCCTCCATCGAACAACAAAAAAACACATTCTATCAAACTCACGACTTCTGATTACACTTATTTACATAACTCCAAACGCCATTTTCTACTCTTCAATACTGCTTTCATCTTTCTCAAGTTATATTTCTTAGCTGAGGCAATATTATTGTGATGAAAGCCACATGTCAGACCTGTCTTTAGATTTCAGGATAATTTCATCTGCATCTATCTCCGGCTGACTGACTCTCTCAGAGGATGGAGATGCTGACTGGTTCATTTTACTATCATTGTCATCTTCATCATCAGAATTCTTCTCTGTTAGTCCTATTTCTTCGATGGCAATTCGTCTGAGAGGTTTCTGTTAAAGTCAAAGAAATTACATCTCGGCTTAGTCTGATGCAAGGGGGTCAATGGCTGCAAACTAAAACGTAAAATTGCTGCTTCTGTTTGGGATAACTATCCTTTTCCAATATTCCATTAGAACTGTAGTTCATTCACGAACCTGGCCTAATTCACAAACACAACCACTCATTGGCATTTTCTGATTCAGTTACGTATGATTTAACAAAGTGAGGGAGGGAGTCTTCGTCACTCCACATTAACCATTGCCTGGAGATCACACGTAAAAGTGGAGTCCACATCACTCCGTATTTACTACTGTCTGGTGGTGACAGGAAAGTATGGAGTCCCATCATTCCATACTTATAACTTGTCCAGAATCTCCATCACTATACAAATTTACCGTTGAGTAAAGTATGGAGTCTCCATCACTCCACACATTCACCATTGACTGAAGGGAATGGTAAAGTATGGATTCTTCGTGGCCCCATATTTACCACTGTCTGGTGGTTTCAGTAAAGTATGGAGTCTCCTTCATGCCACACACTGACCATTTAATAGAAAAAACAATCAAGGATGGAATCTTTTATCACTCCACATTTACCACTTTCCGGTGGCAACAGTGAAGTATGGAGTCTTTATTATTCTTCTATCACAAAATTACATCTAAACATTTGCTTGTCTTGTTAGATTTGATAAAATGGCTCCACGCGTCTTCCACATGATAAATCTCCCTCAATGCAGGGAATGAAGACTATCACCATACCAACATCGAATGTGACTGCCAAAGATTTCCACAGGACAACTACAACTTATCGCATGTGACAGAGCAAAAAAAGGTTCATTTGTTCACTTCTCATCTTTTAGAAGATCGTTCAAGTTAGTTTTGCTGCTAATTATGAGTCTATCACATTTTGCCACATTAAATGCTGCACTATTCAGGAGGGATATTGTGACTAACCCATTCCAAAAAAACCCCATAAAAAACACTAATTCCATGTGCAACATGTCAGACTTAGAGAAACGTTTCTTGAATTGGACACACTGACACACATCGTCACCTGCCCCTAAATTTATCAGAATTAAAATCACACAATAATAACAATCTCATTATTAAGCTTATCTTTTTTTGTAATCCCATTCAACTTGCATCTTGTTAGTACTAATTACCTTTGATCTCAGGTGAGGTGGTTTATGAATTCGTCTAACAATGCCCTCCTCTTCGACCAGTTTCATCCGCTTCTTTTCTGCTTCCTCCATCCTCTCCTTTTCGAGCTGTTTCAACTTTGAATCGATTTTCCTAATTTCAGAAGCGGCTTGTTTGTTAGATGGTTCTATGTTTAAGACCTGCATGAAATCTGATACAAAATGAAAATCAAAAAACCAAGTGACATCACCCATCTGGAAAAGAGATGGCCTTCATTCAGAAGTTAAAAGAGTAAAACCCTGAATGACAATCTGGTGGAATTATGTTTATATCTTTCACCATTTTGAGATGTGACTTTTCAAAGTTCGATGAAAATGCAAACCGATGATGTGGAGTGTTGCAAAGTGTCAGTATTTCTTTTGTTAGGCCTGTATATTTTGCTTCTTAGTTAGTTCGCATCTGGCTTGCGCATTGGTAAGTGATATCAATAATTTTAAAGAAGACAATGCATACCTCCAAAATAAAACCCTCAGGGCAAAAGGCACATCATGTGAGTCACTCCCTCTACATCACAAATTACTTTGGCATATTTGGCCTACGTTTACTCATGATGGATTTGTAAAACAGAAATTTGTTGATAAAATGGTCAGTATTTGATAGGTTTTAGTGGAAATGGTGGAAATTTTGACGGTTTTAATGATTAATTTGGTCAATACTCCAACATGTGTTTTTCATGTCATATGTACTTTAAGTGGCCATTACATGGAAAAGCAAAAAAAAAAGAGTGTTACATCTATTGATTTAGGAAAACTTGTGAGGCTAAAAAACTGCTTATAATCATTCACAGACATATTGTACTATTTAGAAATACTTTCTTTTGAAATTTGGTAATCCATTTAGCTAGTGAAACACTTTTATTTCCAGTTACTTTTCATATTTTTCTTCGGCTCTGTTGGTAAACCTTTACATATAAATCAATGGAAATGCAACAAGTTTTACCAAAACAAAATCTTGGCAATAGGAGCATTTACACCCCAAGAAATTTGGTCATTTTTTTTTTCACACTCCCAGAGATCATGCTGGTAGGAATGTGAGTATCACGGAGTCAGGGACATGTCACAAGAATAAAATAATTACACAGTCCCCTAATAGAAGAACTTCTTCTTCTCAAAGGCAAACACATTTCATGCAAATGCAAATACAAATATGAATAACTACCAAGCATGGTCAACATCCACTGACATTTCATGAAAGGTAGAAAGACTTACAGACAGACTTACAGACAGACAGACAGACAGGCAGACAGACAGACAGACAGACAGACAGACAGACAGACAGACAGACAGACAGACAGACAAAAAGATCACAGACTGTCAGATGTGAGTGAGTCAACAGTGCTAGTGTAAGTCAACACTACCAATGTTACCATTTTTGTGAAAAAAGGGTCAGCACATAGTTGTGCCAGTATATCCACATTGAGTACCACTAAAGCTAAAACCATATTTGGAGAGACTACAGCAAAGCCAAAAATTGCAGTACCCTTTTTTGCATCTTCAAATTTCCTCAGCTCGATCCTTGCTGTCCCCCGCCTGGCATACGCTTTTACATAGGTGAAGTCAAGACGTATTGATACAGAGCAGTCTTTCTCTGCTTCCGAGTACCTGGGCAGAATAAAAAGCAAGAAAAAAAAGAAACTATGAAAACAGGGCCTTTAAATTCTGCCTGTTTTCCTGTATGCTGCCATGGAATGTATAACAAAAGGGAAATATTTTCAAACCCCATTTGGCGACTCAACACTTACACCACTTAATGAGAGAGCCATTTGTTGCAATAAGCGTTTGAACCAAGTCCAAAATTCAAACCTGGATGCCTACACTCCATAGTTTATCGGGGTACCTGGGTACCAGAATATACAACCAGGTGGGTGCAATTGAGAAGGAGATACAATGCAAACAACTTACTCTTTTAAGTATCCTTGTTTCTTCCAAGACCACCTCTTTTGTTCACCACTTACAGACTCAATAGACTTAAAAGGCAGTACAAAATTATGCACAAGGGTTCAAGTCATCTGCTCCATCGTAAATTGCCGATCAGAAAATTTTGTCCATAGCTATAACATTGCCAGTTGCTATTCTTGAGAAATCAGTTATCAACTTCCGACGCGTCCTGACGCCTATCACAGTAAAAAAAGTTGGATGTTGTGTAACTTGTTAAACATGGATACACCTTCTGCAACCATGGGAAGTTTTGCAGAAATTAATAAAATGCAGCAGTAAAATATAATATTTTATAATTTGCACTTGACAAAAGTCCCAAGCCTTTCTCTTATAAGCCAGTCTGTCTAGATTCCAAAGAGAGGACCAGTGATTTTGATTTGTGAGACAGTGGTCCGGACTTGACTGTCGGTAACAAACCTTGCATCAAAGCTTCACTCTGAGCAAATCCTTTCATAGAGTATAAGAAGGTGTGAATAAACGTTACTTGGATACCGCTAGAACTACGATACATACGCAAAAAGTAAAACTGTGCTCTAAGCTGTACTCATGCATCCCTTTATGAACTGGAAGTTATCATGCTGGAGAAAGTCTAAAAGGATTAGCATAAGTTAATCTTCCCATTGTATCTCCTACTCAGTTGCATCTTCCTGATACAACATCCACTTGGCTATGAGTTTCCCATGAAGTCATAATACCACACCTTGCTTTGAGTGCTAAAATAACACGTGTATCTTACGTATGGGTGTGACAATGAAGTGTCCTTGGTAATTGCATAATTGCTGAATTTCCAGTTATCAGGTTAGAAAAAAAAAAATCCTGTGAGGAAAAAGTAAGATTTTAATTTTTCTTTCACACCTACAAAAAAAAAAAATTGACAACGTCCAGGTGCAAAACACCTTTGATGCTTGATAACGCAAAAGTTGACAGAACACAGTACTCATACCACAACCAAGAAAAGAAACAAAATACAACACATAACAAATGAAAAAAAGCAAACAAATTTTTCTTTTAAATGAATATCAAGTAACATGGAACACAAGTTACTTCTGTGTGCACATCATGTCAAGAAATTTACGAACAGCTACCTTTTCAACTTGAGGAGAGCCATGGCTCTATTTGCTGGAAGAATAGCATTTGTAGGATCAGCATCAATGCCTTTTGTGTAGCAGGTGACAGCATCTTCATATCTGCCTTTCTTGAAGAGAGAGTTACCCTGCAAAAGAAGCAGACATCACTTAGAAAATCATCCAAGCTGCAACAGACATATATGAGGAAACAGCAGAAGGGTAGATAATGTATCCAATGGAGTCAGAATAACATAGCATCGTAGATACAGCCATTGCAATGAGGATAACACCATTTGTGAGACTTGCCAAAGCTATTAAACCAAACGAGGATCATCCTCTGCACTTTAAAATTATTTATGCGATAGAACAAACTATAATTTAAAAAATCCAACTTTAATTCCACGTTTTACTTTTTTACCAAAATTTTTCTCTTTGTGCAAGACAAATTTTTGTAATTGCTGGTAACTTCATACCAAATTTGATGGTACATACTTTGTACTTTGTTTTTTACTTTATCTCTTAAATGTTTCTCTATACCTTAATGTAGTGTTCTAGTGTTCTTTAAATGTTATCAATGTTTTATCCCGTTAATAAATTTTTGAAAACTTTACACTGGAAAAAAGAATGAATGAATGGTACATGAATGAATGAACTAATGAATGAACAAATGAGAAAATGAATGAACGATTAAATGAATGAATGAATATCTACAGTCATTAGTTAGAATTAACTTTGTGACTGTAACCAAAAAGGTGTTGACAACAGCACAGCAGGTCGTTCTTAACACTGGTACAATGTGATCCTACAGTTAGGTATACTTTCAGTATAGCTACAGTATTACATTCTCAACACTAGCTGGTACCATGTGATCCTAAGGTAGGTACACTAGCAGCACAGCTAATACTCTCCATTCTGGAGGTTTAGGTGATCCTATGGTTGGGATAAAGATCAGCTCATATTGCTATGATTTGATACATCCACTGAAAGTTTCTCTCGAAGTTAATGCTTGTAGAAATTGTTACTGCTACGATTGTTGAAAGTCAAGCTAGTCTAGCGCTTCCAAACCAACACCCCCCCCCCCCCCCACTATGACTGACACTTGAAACAGGTTTATGAGAATAACTCCACCAGGAATACTTCACATCTGGATTTTTTTCAGCTGAAGAAGAATGATACCATCACTACAGCCAGAGAGCATCCCAGAGGCAAATGATTTTCAGTCTGGTGGAAATCATAATTTATGACTACACCTAAACCAAGGAAAAACTGATATACATTACATCCACCTTATTCTGAGGACTCATGGTTGACAATTTTTTCTCTGTATTTTTTCTTCACTTACTCTCTCTTTCTCCTCATTAGCCTCCTGAATCTTCCTCTGCCTCTCTAGCTCTTCTCTTTCAGCATCCGAGTCTGTTTCGTACTCAGAGCCTGCCGAGTAGCCCTCCCCATCAACATCCTCACACGCCTTGTCCTGAAAAGGTAAAATACCAACATGTCACAGACATTGATGAGACATTGCTAAATTGTACTAAAATACATTAGCTATCTCAATAAGTTGAATGTATATGGAAGTTATTGGCACATACTGTAATTATGCAAACAGTTCCAGAGGCACCATCATTCCAGAATATTCATTTAAGCCCATATCCAAGTGCCAATTGGAAGTGGTAAGGGAGCTTATCATAGTCACTCCGTCGTGCCCCTTCGTGTATCACTCTGAATAGGCTTTTAAGAATTGCAAGCGGTAATCAATCACGTCAGCAAACATTTCAAGAGTCAAGCATTTGATGTACTGTTAAACCAAATCAATTTACCACATCAAACTTGTCCCAAGCCCTGTAGTCGTATGCTTTAATCCTTTCTGGTTTCTTTTCAACCTTCTCTTCTTTTTTCACATCATCTGCTTCTACTACTTCGATGTTCATCTGTTGAACTTTCTTCCTCATTTTCTTCTCTCTGACTCGATTCCTGATCGGAGGTTGCTCATCCTGGAAGAGATGGAAACATATCCAGGGGTTTAAAACTATCATCTCAGCTACACACAAAGCACTGAACAGTATGATGGTAAACTTGCACACAAAGTTGGTTGCACCCCAACAGCAAGTCAAGGAATACCAGATGAAGCCACATGTGAATGATATCCGTAGACAGAATTTTTAACAAGACTTCCACTCACTCCTGGCACATACTGTAGGATAGCAGAAGGGGATGGAGGAGCTAATCTGGTATTAGACAGGATGGTGCCAGAGAGATAATATGAAGGTAATTTTGTTTAAATCAACATGAAAATCATGATCTAAATTGATTTACTTGAAAAAAAAAAAAAAAACCCACCAATGCTGGCAGGTACTATGGAGGATTACAATGATCACAATACAAATTGGTTGCAGATACTGCTCATGTGTTTCCTCATCTTGTGTGTATTTTTTTCTTTACTCAATGTGCGGATGCTGCTAGAACATGTACTCAGTACATGGATCTACATCTTTTTTCAGAGCCTGGTATGACCTAAAATGTGAAAGTTGGTGCTTTTGCCTTCTACTGGTCATCTTGGTACTGTTCTGTATTCTGTATTCTTGCACAGTATTCTTCAAAGAAGTTTGTGCCTAATACCTATAAGGTTAGAAGAATGATAAATATACCAACATGGATGACTACCACAGCAAAAAAAGGGGGTAATTCAAAGCAGGTGCTCTTTGAGAAAGGTGTAGAATTACCAAGTTGCATTCAAATTTTCTAATTTCTAAAAAGACTTTAAACACTGCTTCTTGTGAGGTTAGAAGAGTCAAGAGACACTCAGAGGTCAACTAGCCTGTAACAGTGAGACTGATATTAAGATTTTTGATCAGAGCAGCATAGCACTGGTTGCCTTCTTCAACAAGTTTTAAGCTCTTGTGAAAGTTGCTTGGAAATATACTCATAAATGAGGGAGAAAACAGTGTCCTTGTAATTTAAGGCCTATCAGCCAACACCTCATGTTTGTGATGTGATGGAGTCAAATTACAGGAGACTATATTGTGAAATATCTTACAAAAGTTTAAGTATGGTAAAACCTCAAAGTTACAGTTACAGAACTTTACAAAACAGTGATTTAAATCAAATAAATCAATTTAATCATGATTTTAGATTTTAAATGTGATTTAAATAGGCTCGACTCAAACAACCCTGACTAGCTATATCGCAGTGCTTAAATTTTAGAAAGTACTGAAGTTGTCATAGAGTAACAACAGGTTGGGGTAGTAACAGTAAGCAGATTAACTATAGCATACCCCACCATAGGGGTATAGGTATCGGGGGGTATAGGGGATAGATACTTATTTATACTACATGAATATATAAATATTGTTACATGACTTAGGTTTGAATAGGACTGTGTGTATTGTATGCATTTTAGAATCCCCAACCTCCAGATTCACTCTCATAGCATAGTGGGTAAGGCGTAAGACCTACAATGCAACTATTACCTTCATATCCCAGGTTCGAAGCCTCCTACTTCCTCATTCTATTTCACTAATAGACTTAAAACGCTTCTTCCACAGGTCTAACAGAACTCCATTTCACAGAAAATTATAACTTTGAAATACCGAAAAGAGAAAAAAAAAATAGAAAAAAAATAAGAAAAGATAGAACATAGATGATATACCATCTCGTTTAGTTGTCTGATACCTTCTTGTCACTTCCGATCACTGATTCTAAATTCGTACCAAAATTTGTAAGTCTAAAGCCCCTTTAGTGGCTACACTGGCTTCGCCGGCTCTATTGCAAAGAAATCTTTTAAAGCGATACTTAACTTTATGTTAAGAGTTAAACAATTTTTTTAAGTCCAAAGGCTTTCCCCTGAGTGGCTACATCGAATCTACCGTCTCCAACATGGTTTGCAGTTTAATACCTAACTTTCTGGGCGTTATATTCATTGACAGCTTCCTGTGTGTTATTGTGTTAGCTTGGCTTGGTACAGTAGCAAAGATCCTATGCCTAATTTATGCACTAATTTTGCTGAAGCCTGTAATCTACACCTAACCTGTAACTGTATGTACGTGAAGCCAGGGTTGGCTTAAGTTACATTGGGACTGACATTAGGCCCACACACCCCCCCCCCCCCCTCCACTGTATAGGCCTTGACAAAGGCAGGGCCTAAACATGAAGACAGGTTGATCTCATCACTGATTTAAGACCATGTGCTGGAGGCAAATGGTTAACTGTCTCAGCGTTTCACTGTAGTATTCAATACCATAGGCTTGGCCTAAGTCAAACAGGACATAGGAGTTAGGACTAACTTAGGCCGGACTTAACTTATGCCATAGCGTTAGGCCTATGCGTTAGGATACTACAGTAAGTCCTAAGATAAGACTCCCGGTACCTCGCTATTTGAATCAGAGTCTGATTTCTTTCTCAATTTTGCATCTTTCTGCTTGATATTACTTTCCCAGCTTTTCAAGTCCCTTATGAAATCGCTGACATCCTCCTGATTCTGACGAATCTGGTGCTGGAGAGAGATGAACTGGTCTGCTGACATAATTTATGTTGGGTGTACACAACTGGATAGACATTCTTTGCATCTACTGGTTTTTCGTGGATCAGGTACCTGTCTGAATGCTACACAGGCGCGAGAATTACCGCAGCATAGAACATAATATATCCTAAAAGGACTGTGAGGCAGATTTCTAGAATGACTTAGAAAGTAGAAACTGAATAGTATTCTGTATGATAAACGGTTTACATATAAAAGTAAATGTATCTTTGGTCCGTAGAATGTGTTAAGAACACACAGCTATTTCATATTGTGCAGAAATTTCGGGTTACACTTATCTCTCAAATTTATCACGCACTTTTGTAAGACAAAAAAGGGCTGTTAGAATTATTTGTAAAGCTAAATATCTTTGATTTTACTGCTGAGTTATTTTTTTTATTTTTTTTAATTCACTGACATGTTAAGGGTTCTTAAAATGAAACCAAGTATCGTCTTCCCTATAGACCGACTTCAAACCCGATATCAATGTCTTGTTCATAACTCATGATATTGCTGTTTGAAGAGAGACTCGCTAGTCAAGATCAAGTTGCCTCAAGATTACCAAATGCCATGTAACGCCGCCACCTTGCTGCAACAAGTATTTGCTGTCCTCAGAGACTGAACATTTTGAAAGTTTGAACACAGTGAAGAATTTAGTTTGGGTTAATTGCAGATTTTATCTCAAATTGTTTTGGAAAGTTAAGTACCATCTCTTGAACTATCGTAATGTTTAATATATTTTTTATTGTAATGATAGTCAAGATAAAGAATTGCGAAGGATATTTAAGGGGTCGTGTCTAGTGTATCACATAATGGGTTTCCAATAATGCAGTCAACTATTTTGAAATAGATATTTCTTTAAAAGTGAGTGACTAATAATAATATTTTACTCGTGTAGGCGCTAGCTTATAAATGCTCATAAGGGTACTCTGGGTACCTGAATTTAGGCGTTCGACTCATCTACACGTTTCAAATGTCTAAACTTCCCGAGCACCTTATTCGTTTTTCCGCGTTTTTTTTTTGTCTAACCTATGATGCTGATGTACAAGACAAGATAAATAATGGATTGGCTCACCTACCTTGCCATTCTAGACTATAACCTTAATTTAAGTGGTATACATCCTTTAATTGTGGACTTCTTGAACCTTTTGAAGCAGCCCAAAATAAAGTGAAGAACAATAGCCCTGTAGCAACCCTCCACCTCCCCCACCACAACCATTATGTATGCAATTTATTTATTTATTTTTTTGTAATACAAAAATAGTAAATTTAAATGATGACAAATGTTGCACCAGATTGCATATGAGGGTACTAAGGGTAACTTAATATTCAAAATTTATTTCAAACATTATAGCCCTCCCCCAGGTCGACGGTCACGCTCTGCAGTTACCCCCTTCCCGGACAAAAATAGCAACATGGGATAGCGAGCAAAAAAAAGAAAAGCATATGTTCTTTTCACCTTTTCTCCACTCGTTAAAAGAAATTTTAAGGGCTTAAACCAATTACCGGGCATCTTAATTTACACTTACACTATTTTGCTATACCAAATTTAAGTTGTCTCTACAAAAAAAATGTATGCAATGTTAGCAAAATAATTCTCACAATCACAATTTTCAAGGAACTACACTTCACACAACTCTCACCGTTCACACCTATGCTTGATGAATTTAAAGGAAGGCTGTAACGATCGATATTCCCAGCGTTACATACGTACACGTAGATCAGATTCGACCAACCCCAAAACTTTGGGATTACGACCTCAACATTTTCGAAACAAAGCTCTCAAAATGTGAGCTCATGATTTTCAGAACGAAGAGCGAGAGATTCGGAACTGTCCGCGGGGCCGTATAGTGTCACTGTCTTTAATTAAATGAAAAAATAGTCCACTGAGCGTACGTTAGAGATACAGAAGGGGCAAAAATGAAATGTGCCAGCATTATCCCTGGGGTACTCCTGTGTTCCAATTTATAACATCACATTTTACATTTCCGTCGACCAATACAAATAAAATTGCGAGCAGTTTGTAAGGAGGGTAAACCATGACCCGACGTACCAGCGCCTTTAGAACTGTATTTTCTATGAAGCCCTTGAATAGAGTTTAATGGGGAAGAGAAACAAAACAAAACAAAACATTACAAGGACAGATGTGTTACCAGATCTCGACCCTTCTTCGAGGATCGAGGTCAGAACAGAGATCTTTACTACCATCTTTTCTGCAAGAAACTTGGAGATCATCTATATAAGATCATGGCGGTAAGGTTTTAAAATATATAGTTTAAAATGAGTGGCTCACATGATTTTATGTTACAAAGTGGTAATCAATCTCACGTATGACAGTTTCTTTCAATCAAAATTCTAGGAGCTGTCACATGCCGTCCCTGTCCAATAGAATTGCGAGAACTTTGACAGATGCCGATTTCACCTGACTTTTGTCGATTTCGTGTAAAGATATGGCAATTTCCTCTAATCAGACTGCGAGAAACTGACCTATGGCGATTTCATTCCACATACTGCATGTCAATTTCTAGACTTACGGAACGCTAGGCGCACCATAGACGTGAAGTTTAGCAATCCAAGGTCAGACTTAACTCGTTCGAGAACGATCTAGACGAAACCATGGTTGTACAAGCGACCAACCTTTAACACAGGCAACATCCTCTACACTGTTGTCTTTCCCTATATTTGAGTCATGTCTACACAATTGTTGGGCATATGCGTCAGTCAGTTGAGAAATTTTTTTGATGCTGCATTATCGCTCATCAGAACTCCCACCCCCCCCCCCCTTCCCCTTAGTATGAAAAGATTAAATCACTGTCAAAGCTGTGTCCGTCATTCAACAGGTTGACTTACCGATAAATTTGTGCTGAGAGTGTCCCAAATTTCTTTTTTTTGAACCATCCATACCTTGCAATACATGTGATTACACACAACACGTTCTCACACGATTTGTCGGACTTAATCTTGTCTCATGACTGGAGACTTGACTGCTGCCAAGGGGAGTTTAAAGTATACGAACAATTAGTGTTTCTTCCCAAGAATAGGGAGTGGCATGTGTTCATTTTCTACTGTGGGGAAAAATTCACAAACATGTGCCTTTGTGATTTGAGGCACCCTATACCAAACTGCTACTTCATGCATTTCGTTCTTATCTTACTCGTTACCCATTTTTGAGACGGGCAATAAAATGCGGGCTTGCAACACCTGCCACAAGTCACGAAAGTTCAAGGTAGCAATGCAGTTCCTTCATTCAAAACGTTGACCCCCCCCCCCCCAGCACAATAAAAAATCAGGGAACCCCCAGGTATGTTGTTATTCTAATTTCCCATATATGTGAAGCTATGTTATCACGAAAAGGAGGGGGGGGGGGGAGTTATCTTTGTTAGTATTTCGCAAGAACCTATCCCCTAACCCTAACCGTCAATTGACATAATTACGATCGCTGATTGGCTCAAATCTAGTTCGCGCCAATGATACCTTTTACTCACACGACTTCTTGCAGGCCAATAAACACAACGTACGTATTGTTTTTAATCGGCTATCAAAGGCAGCAAGTGTGAAACGAACCAGGCTAGCTGATGGAATTTTTCACTATATAGTCACGTGTATTTCCAGGTAGTGACAAATATTTTCACTTTCGTAAGTATTGTAATGTTTCTCTCTGATATATTGCCGTATACTAAAATGCACATAGACGTATGAAACCACATCGGTAGAGACCAGCACGGTAGGAGTGTATGATGTACCATAAATGTATTGACAGATTGGGTGATAATATGAGCCTACCGGACATTTAATTCAATTGCAGTTGGTGATTATTATCAGTGGCGATCCAAGAGGTGGTGCCGTGTTGTATACGTGCACCCCGAAAATTTCCAAAATTGATCAATTTGTGCCTTTGATATTTTATCACAGAAATCTCACTGTTGCTTTTCTCGTCACGGTTTTGGTAGATACTGAGAATAACATTCTTGTGTAAATTCTTCAGATGGAATACAATCTCCCACAATGAATCTATTGCACCCCCCCCCCCACAGAAGTCCTGGGTCAGCCGTGATTGGTAGGCTATTCAGAATGCGAAGAATGGGTCCAAGCTACTTCCACCTCGCTCGTCCGTCCTACTCCAAAACTTACTAGCCCGGCCATGCTTCTGTACCCGTGAGAAGCATCGTAACTATAGCTACGCACACGGTCTTACTGTACATAATGTGCAGGGAAGAACCCTCCAAAATTGCATTTTGATATTTTAAATATTTGAAACCCATAAATTGTACATTGTTAATAGAGGTCAGAAGAAACGATACATCGGTTTCTCTGTAAATAAGGACAACTAAACAAGAAAGGCACAAAATATGTCAAAATCAGCGCATCTGGAACTTTGTGACCCCTAGCCCTTAAGGTGATGAGGCAATTTTTATACCAATCATTTTTCACTCCAACGAAATACCTGAGCATGCGATGAATGCAATTGTGAATACGCCCTCTACTATATAAGGCACATTGAGCTCGGCCGTGTATTCCGAAGGGACATTTAAAAACATGCAAACGCGTGGATGCTTTTGGTTGTTATTCCGAAAGGCTGCTTCGAATCGAACATATAAGGGTCTTTGTTCTTTATAAGAGTCATTGTTCCGAAGGGTCGAATTGACAAGATGTTCACATTACTGTAGTTCAAATACGTGTCCTGCAGGTTAACCCTTTGGAATAACGTCCCCAACGACTGATTCGGAAAAAAGACTTTGGGAATAATGACCCTTATGTTTTATTCGGACCACAACGACTCTTCGGAGAAATAACCCTTCGGACTGATGATCCTTCGGACAAAAATTGGCCTTATATGTTGGAGTTGCAAAACGACCGCAAGGAAAAACAACCCTTCGAATTAGTGGCCCTTCACAAAAATGACCCTTGATCCAAAATAGTTACCCGACAAATGGACCAGGATCGCACTCCCTGTAAGTCATAATGTTTTAAGGATTATGAAGCTAATGCTGACAGTCATTGGTGAGATTGAATGGTTCAACAATATTTGAAGAAACTTTCGTTGTGTGCCAGGATCGTGTATTTTAAAGGTAAATCTTTAAGATCGCCTGTAAGGAATTACTTTTCTTTGAACACTATATTGCCCTAAGAACAATATGGCAACATACCAAATGAAGTAATTAGCCTTTTTTGTGGGACACTTTTTTGTCATTTTGTAAGGTATTATTTAGGGCCCTGCTTCCGTTTGCAAAGGAGTTGAACTCTTTATCGAACAGCCAGGTTGAACACCAGAGTACATTGTGTGATAGATCTAGACTATCAATTAATGTCCGATAAAAATCAAAAAGTTAACAAACAGTCTTTTGTTTTGACACGCAATTTAGGGAAAATACCAACAACTATGACGTAAGCCCGTCATGAGCCCGAAGGACTGACTCCTTGTAAACCGAGGTAGTAGAATTGAGAGTTGCCATAGAAACAGTGCCATTCATGTTCAGAACGATTGCCAACCCAGGATTGTGAGAGAAGCCATACACCGTAGTACGAAATCTGAAAAAAAAAAAGCAGAAATAACGATTTGACGAAATCCCCGATGACAAATGTCGAAAATGATGACTTTCATTTTTGTCAGTGCTTATGAAGTTGCCATAGCAACATGACATTGTTTTTTCTCACTAAACACCACTTCATTGTAATTCACGACAATGAAAAAAAAAAATCGAAAGCCTACGGCAGCAGAGATTCCCAGCAATGTCTGTTATTTCACTTAACATATTGTCTACGTAAAAACAGTCAGAGAATGTAATTTGCAACGATAACTCTTCTGAATTTTACAGGTGTTTACTTGTAAAATTCCAATAAGGTGACATTCTGTATCTCTCTTTCCTATGTGCCGGCATCTTTGAACGTTTTCGAAGGTATCCTCATGGTTGGGACGACAGTGGTCTCGTGGTATAGAGTGACGCCTATACTTTCCTGAGGACTTTACGGAAATTCAGATTGATTTTAAAGAAAAACAATGATTCTCCGGGTTGGCTTCAATGCCACAATGCCGATGACGATTTCGGGAAATCCGCGATGACGAATAGTGATAATCAGGTGACTTTCAATCAGTTTTTCAATGCGAATGAAGTTGCCATAGCAACATGACATTTGCCCACTAAACCCCACTTCTCTGTCCTTTTTACAGTCGCATATATTATTTAGTAGTGGATACGATCTAAAATTTGTGACCATTTCCATAGCACTATCAATACGAATATTTTTGCAATTTGTTGGTCAGATCCTCTTTAAGAATATCAGTACCGAATTTCACTCCAGTCATACATTTTGGAGAAAACACTCCTCTATATGCAATCCATTCAGAGCGAACTTCAGCGCACACACATAAAAGTACAAGACACCGACACACATGCACACATACACGAACGCGCGCACACACACAAATACAACGTTACATGATAAATCTACCGTTTTGCTTTCCTCCGCCTTTTTTTTTTATTGACATTCTTTCAAGGAATCAAGTATACTGAAAGTAGAATAAAAGAAAAAATGTGTTTCATGGTGAACTAATATTTTGTTATTCTGTGTTCTTTACCGTGAAAGTCTATAGCACTTGAGCAGCGCCCCGATCTTCACCAAAACGGGAGGGCAGAGAACACAACCATTGCCCAACAACGCTATCCAGGCGCAGAAACAGACTTTAAAACTTGAAGTAAACTAAGTGAAATTGAGGGTGAGGCTTTGAGAAAACTGCGGGAAGACCCTCTAAGCGCCACCCTCGGTTAAACAGAAGCGTACCAGAAAAATCTTTTGATAACAGTACTATTACCCCAAGATCCACCGGAAATAGCCGTTCCCAGCTCCCGAAAGTTACCTCCTTGAAACTCATGCTGTTGGTGTTTGCTTGGATGGAAAACTGTTGTCTTTAATGTTATTGGACGTTAACTATATAGTTTTCATTCAAAACTGTAGAGCTCATTGAAAGCTGAACCAATTGGCTTAATTTTTTGATGAGATTATTGTCTTAATACAGCAGTGAAATGAACAGTTTCATTTTTGCAGGGTAACCTACTTTCTCGGAGTGACCTTCGAATGAAAAAGCTCATGTGCACTGGTTGTTAGGATGCGTATTCATGTTGCTACCTCTTTGACATCATACCATTGAAATACTCTTGTAATAACACTAACTCTAGCTCTGGGGTGGCTTATTCAGTAGCATACGGGGGCCAATAAAGGGAGCGGAGAGGGGGGGGGGGTGTGTGGACAACTCGCCCACCTGAAATTAAAAATTCAGAAAATTCGAGAAATTTGTGGAAGTAAGATGTTCTTTCACTTTCCTGGATTTTTTTATAGGATAAGAAATCGTGAGATATTTCCACCAATTATTCGCATTTTAATGCAATATATTTCTTGTGCCACTGCGGCATAAATCATTCCTGCTTCGTACTCCACAGAAATTGCCCCCTTTATGTCTTTGAGTTTCGCAGTGTTTGACCGATTATTGGTGTGGCGACAAATTACTTACAGTGTGCTTAGACAGCCTGCTTAACTTAAAATACTATTGGACCAGGATCTTTTTGACATTGATTTGTGGTGAAAGAATTGGCAAAATACCAACATTTACAAATTGCGCTATTTAACCATATTGTCATTCTGAATAAGACATACTCAGGTGAGGTCTCAAAATAAATATTTTAGTCATTACTTGAAAAATAAGAATTTCTAGAGATATATTTAGTGCAAATGTAGCATCAAATATAGTACCATTTGCATGTAATCCACCCGACAAAATGAAAAAAAAATTCCAAGTTGAGAGGGATGGGCTGGCTATGGGCCTTCCATGTGGTGGGGTGCGTCTTTTTTTCAAAGATGTGGACCTTTTTCCAAATACGGAAGGGGCTGGCGCGTGTCGTAAGTATGCAGTTGCTAGGGACAATTTTGAAATCTGCAGATTTACCGCAATCTGGAGCATTTTAGAGGACTACAAAAGACGTTCTGTCGTAGACAATTTACATAAATAGTAGACACAGGGGCGTAGCCAGGCATATGCCAAGGGGGGGGGGGTGGGGGTGCGAACTCGTGAAGACTATCTAAGCGGAGCGCAAGAGAAAATTTTGAGTTCTGCAAATCCCCAGATGGCCGGAAATCGCCCTTCCCAAGTCTTTTCATTTGCATGAACCCAGCCTTGAAACATAAATCTCATGTCTACAATTTCAAAATTACTGAGAAAACAATCACCCTGTAAAAAATGATGCAATGCCGAGATAAGCATTCAAAGAAACGTTCGGCTCTACAAACCACTCAGATAGTAGAAAACGGCTCTTCCTGGGTGTTTTACATGCAAACATTCATGCTCCCAACCCTGCATTCCATCCCTACCTTGGTAGGCCTGCCGCATAAATTGAGAGAATTACTATTAAGCGATATCGTGGGGAAAAAAAAAGCGAAAATGCGATCAAGCAGGGTCGCCCTATTCGCCATCTTTTCCCTGGCTATGCCTTTACTCCTGGGTATATTTCTGGCGAAGTTCTAAAAAAATACCACAATATGGCCAAGGGGGTCTCCTCTTTCGCCCCCTCCTTGGCTACGCGCCTGAGTAGACACTCTTTGGTAGTAGTGGCGGTTTGAACAGGGCTTAAAATGCACCGACTGCACCCGACTACAATTGAACATATTAAATCGGACCCGGCGACGGCTCACGATACAACTGAACTCTAGTCGTGGAACCGGTCACACCTCCACGACCACAGCAGACGCGGTGGGTGGTCGCCGTCGTGTCGCAGGTTGTCGTAACAGTGTGTCCCGGGCTTTGTATTGTATCTTGTTCAATGATATCCACGGCCACAATGACATAACCATGCATTTTCCGTTTTTGAGCTTATTATCTCATCACCCTTCATAGTGTATGTATGTGGTGATGAGATATTGTGGTCCGTTTGGGCCTGTATACATTTTATGACATAAGTGGAAAGGTTTTATCTTCCTGCTAAAAGTGAACGGAAATTCGGCCTCAGTATGTCAAGATAAAAATATTTCATAGCTGACCCTTCAAACACAGGGCTGGAAAAATGGACCTCCATCAGGTTGGGGTGGGTCGTTCGAACGTTTCGACCCCCCCCCCCCCGGGCTACGGGCCTGCATGGGCTGGCTACGGGCCTGAATAACATAATAAGTTGTAGGAACGACAAAATAATTCGTAGCAAAGACATAATAACAAAAGTTACTTGCAGGAACAACTGGTACCCTCCTCCCATGTTTACAACTACATATGGGCAACATCCTGTCGCTCCAGCTCTTTTCGCGTTCCATATTTTTTCCGGAAGAAAAGGCAAAATAGTTTACAGAAGCCAAAACAAGCACAACGTGTGACGGTACGGTGTACGCGGGTGGCCGGTTTTACAGTATAGTAGCACAAGCAAGATAAACGGTATGTCGACTGTAAGTGTAACAGCGGTACCTTGTGCTTGTTCCTGTGAAAGGATAAAAGTCTTTTAATTCCTGTACAGCTTTCTAGGATTTTACGTCATATCCCCAGTTTTTATCAACATAAACCTCCGTTGAGTGAACGTTGGATATTTCGCTCTTAAGTTCAAATGAATGATGTTGTGAACTAAGTGTAAGACTTACCGGGAGTTCGATAGGGTTCGTCAACCAGTGTTACACTGTAAGTAAGTTAGTCCAGCCTGAAGTATGGCTCCGAATACGAGTACGAATGTGCTATGATTATGAATGATGGAAGTATGGTTTGGAAGTTTTGAGTGTTAGGCCTAACTACGTATTGGCTTGACCTATGTTGCTGCCGGTTACCTTTTGGCCTCATTTACTACACCAGGAATGTTACCGTACCATATACAAGTGTTACAGTACATTACACTTACAGTTCGTAGTAGCTCAAAGTTTGACTTGCTCATGCAAAGCACTTCATTTCATGGAGCCTACTGCTACTTTTTGAATCACAATGTAGGACCCTTGTAGGCCTATTGTATTGTACAGATTTTGTACAGTAGTGATTTGTGATTTGCAGTATAGCACTGTGTTTGTGCTGAGGTGCGAGATTGCATGAATTCTGCATTTGTATCCTGAATCCCGCACAAATATAAATCTTACATGAGAAAATCCCCCACATTTTTCACAGCCGAGGTTGTAGCTACACAAAATAAATTGCAATGGAATCTTTTTACCAAGTTACAACTCTCTCTTTGATTTAAAAATCCCTCCAGACCTATAGACGGATTTTCCTCCCATGTTCAATTCCTTAGTGCCAACAGTACAGTATAAAAGTTAGACTAGTAAATACTAATCTTTTTCCATACTTCCTCTTCCCTGAAACACTGACGAAGAATAGAGATAGATGATCATTGCGATTGTCAGTGCAACTCACATTTCATCTTTAACTAGGTAAAAGTAACCAACAAGCTGTTACATGATGTAGCATATTGTGTTTAAGTAATTGAGAGAAGAGACAATCAGAAACTACAGATAGAACGGTTGAATTCAATTGGTTTCTGTAAAGACAGATGCAGTACTGTACATGCCAGTGCTATTTGATACAATTTATGAATAAAGAGTAATGTATCTGTTTTTCCCTGAGATTTATGTACAATCGTTGTAGGGTACCCATATGTGTACACAGTTTCTATCGGGGGGTTTGCCCTGAGCTGTGTTCGTACTAAGGCGCGGGATTGAGTGGATCCCGCATTCGTCCCCTAAATCTTGCAGTTGCACAAATGTAAAACTTGTGTGGGAAAATCCAGCACACTTTGCCCACAGCTGAGGTTGCAGCCATAATCAAATACACACAATAAATTGCAATAGAACCTTTACCAAATGCCATCTCCCTCCTTGATTTTGAAAATCCCGCCCCCAAAACTTTTTTGTAGAGAGTGATTTCCCTCCCATGTTCTGTACCTTAGCACAACCACTGTTCCTATGAGAAACTTTTTGAAAAGTAGCTCATATAATACACTTTTGTCCCCGTCAACAGGGCTCGATGATTGTCCAATTATCAGAGACAACCAAAGTTCTGTATGGACAACCAAAAGTAAATAGTTGGTAATTTTTGTCAGTAAGAAAAGCAGCTGTTTTTCAGACTATGTTGTTTTCTGATCTACTCATATTTTGGACAACCAAATTTCCTTGCTACAACTACAGATAGCGATAAGATTTATCTGAAAATCATGGCCTGCTTCAAGCATTAAAGTACACATGTACAGTATCATGTATTGTAGTAATTTATAACCCCTATTTGTCCTCCACACTAAAGTCATTTAACTGGTATATTGACAAGAAAACAAAGATCAGTCAGCATAGTTAACAAGTTTTCAGTTTGAAAATGAGAATACATTAGCGTGAAAAATACGTCAGTTCAGAACAGTTGTACACTACAGTGAGGTTCCATTGTTGCTACAGTATCCACGCAAATTGTTTTTCTGCTGTAAGAACATAGTTTGCAATTAAATATCACAAAAAAGTTAACAATTGTACATCATCAAAATTATATTCTTTAAAAATTGAAGAATGATCAGACTGATAGCTGTGCAATAGCTTGCAGACATTTGATGCAGGCCATATGCAGTCTTGATGCCATCTTAGCAAGTTTAATCTGTAATTGACATTGAAATTGTCAGTTGAAAATTAATGTCACCTACAATGAACAGTGTAATTGTTTGTACAGCTACAGTATTTATGTCTGATGATCCTGAAGCAATTTAAAAAAGTTTGTGCAGTACAGTTAAAAATGTACAGTACCCTATCAGTTCACGGGTACACAATCTCAAGCAGTTTTTGAGACATTTGTGTGCGAAGGGTGGAGACAATTATACGGTATTTTGAAATTTCGTATGGACAATTAACCATGGAAAACAAGATAGCAAGATTGTGACTTTCCATGACAAAGATCAATGCACTTATTGATTGTGCAGCTGTAACGTGGACAAAAATTTTCATTGGCGTTATATTTCATGTACTCTTTTTTCTCTCTCTCTTTGTGATTTTTTTTTTTTTTGAAAGTTTTTAAGTGTTAAAGGTCTGGTGACATGAAAATGACATTTTGAGGTACTGGGTGCATTAGGCATTCAAAATGTTGAAAATAGCCTCAAATTGCGTCAAAATCCGTCAAAAATTGACAAATTTACAGGCAAATTAGTGTCTCACAGCTGTGTCATGAATAAACATTGCATAATATGCAAATTTGTGATGTCACGGGAGGGACTCCTAGGATTTGTCTTATGTCAATCCTTTGTTTATGTAACCTTTATTTCAAGGTCATTTGATAATTGTTTATGCTCAGAGGGTTTTATTTTGGAAACATGTATTTTCTCCTTCAAAAATATCGATATCAATTACCAATGTGAAACTCAACAATTAAGTAATTAAGAGGCAAAATATGTAGGGTTAACAAAAGAAAAACTGACACTGTGCAGCACTCCACGTCATCTGTTTTGCATTTTCTTCAAACTTTGAAAAGTCATATCTCAAAAACGGTAATAGATACAAACAAAATTCCAACGGATTTTCACTCAGGGTTTTACTTTGTAATGTTTTCATGAAGGGAGCTCTTTTCTGGAAGCATGTCACCCGACCTTTAAATGTAAAATCAGGTTTTGGAGCCCCCTGAGGTATTTTCCTTTCATAGACTTACATTTGTATCTTTCTCTCCATAAAATTTTCCTACAGTGTTAAAGGGAAATAGGGTGTTTAAAATGCACCTGTATGGCATACATAGAAAATGGCTTTTAATCATTGCAATTAACTACTCAGTCTCACGAAGAAACATCTGCAAAAGCTTCATCTCCTCAAAACCTAATGCATTAGAGATGAGTTACAAAAGATGCATCATTTAAATCTGTGGAAGTTTAGGTTAACAAATTATTCTTGAGCAACATATACAGTATTTATATCTGTGAGAAACTAATTACTTGGAAAGAACATACTGGCCTTCCATACTTTTATACTTCTATCACACTTTGTGGTACAGTAAATACTGGTTCCAAAAAAAGGATTTTCTTCCATAAAATAAATGCCATATGAAGGGAAAAAGCAGAATACCCCAAATTGAATTCCTCTATACTAATTTACAAATGGAGCCTGAGTGCTTGCACAAGTGACATGGAAAGTGATAGGGTGGTATAAGGGTCTATGATCCATTTGTCAACTCGTCCAGCTTGTCAAATTACAGTAGCTGCCATACAGCACTGTGACAGATTCTGTGCTGGAATGTCAAGGAAGTTTCTGTCATGTTTTCAGTCACAGTTACCTTCAGTTGGTCAGCTGCACCACATAAAAGTCCTTTAACTGTTGTCACACTGACCCCTTATGAAAGACAGTGCATACTGTATTTTATGTTTAAACCCCACACCCAACACTAAGCTTTTTACTGTTTATCATTCAAGTAATGGACTGAAGACAATGCACCATTTCATCATAGTTTGATTATTAACGTAATTCATCAGCAGCCTACTGTACAATAGAACACAAAATTCTGACTGATGGTAAGACATCCATTTCAGCCTTTGTAAGTTCTGTACACTATTCTTCTGCTTTTGTCTGTTTTACAGTTTAGATCCTATTTTTGTAACTTGGGCATTCATATGGTTGGTACTTTTCCCGTACTGTAGTTGCAGTAATACAGGTATGTCTGTCTGCCTCAATTCAAAGTGATATTAATAGACCCTGTTGTCACTTTCAGATCCATTTGACAGCTTGAAATCTGTTCTTTCTTTCCTGTTTAATCATGTATTAAAGGTATCACAGTAGCTTTGGTAAGAGTCTCTATGATGATAATGAGCATTTGATATTAACTGAGGGTATTCAGATATTGTATTGTTCAGCATAGTAATGTCACAATGAAGATGTAAGTACATACAGTACTGTACATTTAAAGTGCAGTGTAAATGAGGCTGGAAAAGGTTTGTACAGTACATCTCATCACAGGGCTGTGCGCCATATTTACTGCACTCCTCGCTTATTTATCTCAGACACACAACAACTGTACCCCCTCACTGTTCCACGTAGTGCACTGACCAGCCATTTGATACCACCCCTAATGTTATGCGGTCCAACAGCAGCATCTTCCCATTGCCCATGCTTGGACTTTGTATGCAGTATGCTGCAATCATTACTCTTGATTTGGTCATTCTTCGTTAAAAGGTTGTGGACATGCTTCTAGAAAAGATTGCCCTTCTTGCAAAAGTTGCAAAGTAACATTTTAAGTGAAAATCCATTGAAATTGTGTTTGTACTGTTTTTGAGATATGACTTCAAAGTTTGAAAATTTGCAAAACAGATGACATGTAGTGTTGTACAGTGTCAGTTTTTCTTTTGTTAACCCTGTATAGTTTGCCTCTTCATTCCTTAATTACTGAATTTCTCATTGGTAAGTGATATCAATATTTTTTAGCAAAAAAATACATGCTTCCAAAATAAAACCCTCTGGGCATATATGTCCTTGAAATAAAAGCTTACACAAACAAAGATTAACATAAGACAAATCATGGGAGTCCTCCTCTAGGTGTCACAAATTTGCATACGGTACCTGGCCAATGTTTATTCATGACACAGCTGTGAGATGCTAATTTGCCTGTAAATTTGTCAATCTCTGATAGATTTGGATGGCATTTGTGGCTATTTTCAACATTTCTCATGCTTAATGCATCCAATACTCCAAAGTGTCATTTTCGTGTCACACGAATGTCTGGCCTATTGAGATGCTGTGGAGTTGCATACTGAGATGTATGCAGTGTCTTTAATGAAAATCATGAGAATATTGGCTCATGTGCTCCATTCACTAGCCTTAATTTGTCCTCCATATATGTTCTACTGAAGAAGCACAGCGAAAAGGGGCCAGACATGATACCTTATGGTTTCATGAGAGGGAGCGACAAAATTTCTCCATTCCCTACTTTACTTGACCCTCAGTGCAAACTCTGTTTATCATTATAGTACCATGAATAGCTTTAAAATAAAAAATAGTTCCTGTGAGCCCAGTATTACACCTGTATCGTGTCGTCAGTTTCTTCATATTTTGTTTTATGCATAGCATCGGATTTTTCCCCATTTTTATGAAGCAATATTCGAAAAAGTTCAAAACAGTTCTGAGAATACCACTGTGTTTACCCAGCTGACGTGATTTATCCAGGAAGATCACCTTTCCTGTTTTTACGTGGTTGAATGGTAGTTTGATCATCTTTGTTTCATTGAATTGGTGTGCACTGACTGCACATCCATCAGTTTGACAATTTAATCTGAAAGGTTACGATCCAAGCACTCTTTACGTTGCGGTACAATTGTTCACATCAAGTACTCTGCTACGATGGTGGTTTATTTGACTTAAACACCCAAAGAAGAGGAAAGGCTGTTCTTTATTGCGGCAGTCGTGTTATTTTCACTAAGGGATTGAGAATTGTGATGATGCTGCAGATGTGTTCGGATGTTAGAGCTGTCAAATTTTAATCAGGAGCATTTTATTGCTTGCCTAGGAAAGAAGGTACAGTACTTCATCTCTGAAGAGCATCTTCCTTGATCTTTAATTCTCTGAATGACGTTGTCTCATCCTGCCCATCAGCGCACAGTGGTTACTATGAAGAAATTGGTGCTTCATCATTTTTGTAGAGGGAACATATTCTTAAACCTCTGGCACACAGGCTTGCACCCTTGTGGTTGAAAATTTGTGTCCCACTTTGCAGTGCGGTTTGAAGGATTTTCCAGTGATTAGTGTGAAACAGGTTTAATGGTCTGTCTCGGAGACACAAATTGGGTTTGGGGATTAATACTGTACCTCTGTAATCTGTGGAAGATGGTCAGATAAAGGCACAAATTTCTCTGCCTGTATGGGCTGGAAAGGACTCAACTTACTGTAATCTAAGTATATTGCCCTGGCTGCTATATCTGTCTGGTACAAATACAGCAAGACCAGCAGCACAGAGGTTCCACATGCCTGAATCCATGTTCTATGACCAATTACTGTATGCATTAAAGTACAGTAATCAACCATGAGTAGCATTCATAGATTTTGTGGGTAGTATGTGCAATATGCTGTGATATTGTTTGAGAAGGGCCTAGGTCTGACCTTGATGGCCTTACTCCGAGTGAGGTCTGTTGCAATGATTTGAGTCCCATGGAAGCTTTAGTGTGGTACCAGCATGCAGAGACTTGCATCACATTCCTGACACAATGTGTTCAAACAGCTATAGATGCAAATGCATGTATTGACTGTGTAGCAAGAGGTTTTTTTTTTCCTCTAGAGGTGGGATTTTCAAAAGATTTCTGCTCTTCTATATACAAAACTCAAAACCCTTTGCAATGCAAACTGTAAGGAGTTTAATAATTCCCTGGTTACCACTTAATTACAGACCATGAGCTTTTTTGTTTATTACAGGATATACTGGAAGGAATTATCAGGGAAAAGATCATGTTTCGTCAAATATTCGGAGGGATAGATTAAGATTTGAGAAATCCATTAAAAGTGTCAAGCAGCTGTCCGTCAGGGAAAGCCAGGAGGCGAGAGGAGGCCTTTGCATTTTTATGAATCTTTGTAAATAAACCCGTATTTTATAAATTTCAAAGTGACTGAGACAGAAATTCAAGGATTGAATAGCATGAATATCTACTCTAATACTTGTGCACAATGAAACTGTTGTGTAAAATTTTAATTTTATCAACTTTTGCTTTCTCTTTAGAATCCTAAGGTGAGCTGACGAAAACACCGAGTAGAGAAGAAAAAAAAACGGATCTCTATCACCTAAATTTCTTCCGACTCCGGAAGAAACCCACCGCCAACAAATGCGGCATCTTATTAAAACATGGGGTCGCGATCCTCCTGTTCCTAAGAAGATGGCTACCAATGCACACATGATAATGATGATGGAGGCGAATCAACTCAAATTTTACCACGGCTCCATGAAAGAAAAGGAGGTTAGTAGTACTGCATGCACAAATTTTGACTTCGTCAAACAGACTTACAGTAGCAATTATTGCATATGTTGATGGCAAGTGGTTGCCCTTATGCCTGGGATTGTCTGAATCCCGCACAAAGCTTCACCCGATGAGGTTGTAGCTACAATGAATAACACACAACAAATTGCAAAAGAATCTTTACCAAGGGGCAACTCCCTCCTTGATTTGGAAAATGAATGAAAGGTTTAAGCACAGCCTCTACCTTGACGTCAAGGCATGCATGGTCATGCTGAAAACAAAATAAACAAATTTTTAAATAATAGAAAACTTTCCCAGAAATATTTGTTAGAAGGGGATTTCCCTACCCGGTTTAATTCCTTGGTGTAAACACTGGTTGATGGTACTTGACAATAGATCGCAATCCTTTGTTAATTAAGTTACGTTCAAATCTAGACTGTAGTAACTGTACTATGGTTAAAGTTTTGGAGAGTATAAACCAAGGCTTTGAAAGTGTCAGCGAGGTAACTTCCGCATTAAGAACCTTTATTCAGCTATATAAACTGTTTTTGTGTGGTTATGCAAGACACATTGAGAAGTGTAAAGCTTTGAATACGGTAGGCAGACAAGGTGTGAACACGTTAAAAGATTGTTATCAGAACAAAGAGCACGATATAATCTCTGCTTTTGAAAAGTATTTCACTACGTTAAAGAAGGTTGGACATTTTGTAGACAGACTGTTGCTATACATTTACAGCAGTATAAGATCCTTCCTTTTTTTCCTTTTCGGTGTCTAATGTTTAAGAGATTATAGTAAAATCATGCTGAAAATATGAATCCAAAATGCCATGGATCAGTGTCAGAAGGTTAATTGATATTTGGAGTTGTATTAATGCCAACTACATTGCATTATCAACCTCTGCAACATGTTTCTGTAGTAACCTTGTCCATTGATGTCTGTGTGGGTCTTACTGCATACTAGGACAAAGAGCTACTGTATGGCCAGAACAAAGCAAAAGTACAGGTGTTTGCTCTGCCAGGATGTGAAAGTGTCTCGTTGAGCAAAACTGTTCATCAGCCATTTCAAATTTGCACTCATTGCATAGATTGAACCATTAACACTTTGTGCAATGTTTTGACCCAGTACCATTGAAAGGACATTTGATTAAATATAGTATTTTGCCAAGTTAGGCTTACTGTATGATCAATGGGCATTATAACTTCAAAACTGCCAATTTATCTCTCGAACAGGTCATCACATCCATGTCTGCCAAACTACTCGTAGTAACTTTTGTGTGTGATTTTGTAGCACTCTGGATATTCATCATATATCTCGAGATACTGTATTGATCCTACCTCGTGGGGGTGAATCATATTTCATTCAATTGATCAAAGTGCCATGTAAAAAGAGCTTTGTGAATCAAGTGACCTGACATTATTGCTACAGTACCTCCGTAACAAAATGGAACTATCCTGAATGTTGCATAGTCTCTGTAATTTGTGAGGTAGAAAAGTCCCTTGCTCTGCAGCTACTGCACAGTATAATGTAGCATCACCCAAATAGATTTGATCCCCATCTTTGCAGTATTGTATGTGTAAGTGTCTTGATCCTAACAGTAAGTATGTGGTACTTGCACAACCTTCGCACCTCCTCTGGAAGTGCGGATGCATGATGACAATACGTAAAGCGAAATACCCAGAATACTGAACGGTAGTTCTTGTGGTAACTGTAACTCAGTTAAATATTGCAGACTGGCAGTGCCTGCTATGCTCAGGAATTCAGCTTCAGTTACAGTACAGTATATTGTTCCTGCTTGAATCACAGTCTCTGGTGGACAGAAGGAAAGAAACATGTTTTGCACTGAAACTTAAAAAAAAAATAAAATTTAATCAGCTGTTAGATCAGCAGCCACTTTTTTTTTTTTATGCAGGAACACCACAGATTTACTTGGCTTCTCACTTACAGGTCTCCACACAACAATTTTCAACAGCTAACAGTTTTGGGTGATCATTTTGGGAAGGAGTGTAAAGGCGCATTCACACTACAACGATATCGGATTGGATTACAATCCGATTTTTTTTATTTTTAGTTAATATCTTCTCCATCTCTGATCGGAAAGAACCAAAAATTTGTCAACTTGTGTAAAGATATGATCTGTACCAGAGGACTACAAAAATGAAATGTTATCTTATTATTTCGTGACGTCACACCGACAGACAGCTTTTATCGGACACTCGTAGTCCGATAAAAGCTGTCTGTCGGTGTGACGTCTCGAAGTAATTAGTATAAATTTGATTTTCTTAGTCATGCGATACAAATCATTTATTTACACAAGTTGACAAATTCTTGGTTCTTTCTGATCAGAGATGGAGGAGATATTTACTAAAAATAAAAAAATCGGATCGCAATCCGATCCGATATCGTTGTAGTGTGAACGCGCCTTTACTGTAGCATTGGTGGAAAAAGCTAGGAATCTGGGAGACTCCTTCTTGGGAAATTTGTGTATTTGAAGGGAAATTTGGACACTTCAGGGAAATTTATCTTTTGTTTTGTATAGCAATATTGTTAGAGATTGTGAAAAAATGTAGATTCCCTTCCCAGGTAATAATTTTCTTTTCTCCAGCACTGGTTGCTAAGATGGGTTGCTCGGTATCCTGGTACCTAAGTCAGTACCGGTGGTATTGCAGTACAGTATGGTAAAGAATCAGTTTGTGCAAGCACCGATACTTCTGAATACTTTGCAGTACCGGGGAAAGTTATCCGTACCGGAACTGTCTCCAAGAAAGGAACAAAAATTTGCTTTTTGATTCCTTGCCGAAGGCAGAGGAATCTATGCGATGGTGATGTCGTGTGTGTGTGTGTATATGTATGTGCGTGTGTGACGCCTGCTTGTAAACACGATATCTCAAGAAGCGTAACTCTGAGTGATCTCATACTTGGCATGTAGATTGCCCTTATTGAGTAGATGATCCCTATTGTTTTTGGTGGAGGTCAAAGGTCATTTGGGGTCACTAGAGGTCAAAAGGTACATACCTTGAAAATTGCTTGTAAACACGATATCTCCAGAATCGTAACTCTGAGTGATCTCATACTTGGCATGAAGGTTGCCCTTATTGAGTAGATGATCCCTATCGTTTTTGGTGGAGGTCAAAGGTCATTTGGGGTCAACATGGGTCAGATTGTGAAAACCTTGTAAACATGATATCTCAAGAAAGGAAGCTTGTAGAAATCTCATGTGTAGTATGTAGTTGTACCATGTTGAGTAGAGGAACCCTATTGTTTTCAGTGGAGGTCAAAGGTCATTTGGGGTCAACAGGGGTCAAATTGTGAAAACCATGTAAACACGATATATCCCAAGAAGAGAAACTTGAGCAGATGTCATACAAAGTGTGTAGGTGTATCTTATTGAGTGCAAGGGTCACCAGAGGTCAGAAGGTAAATACCTTGAAAATTGCTTGTATATACAATATCTCCAGAACGATAAATGTGAGAGATCTCATAGTTAGCGTGTGGTTTGCCCATATCGAGTAGATGATCCCTATTTTTTTTTGGCAGAGGTGAAAGGTCATTTGGGGTCATGGGAGGTCAAAATGTGCAAAACTTGAATCTACAATATTTAAAGAACTTCTAGTGAATTTTATACTTGTGATGTAGAATCCTGTTGTTGATTTGAGAACTTCTTTTAGGACATACCAACATAGTCTCTTTGATAACCATAAAGAAAAGATGAAGACAACATTAAATTTGGTATCAAAGATTATTATTTGGCAAACCTGCCACTGTCCTCATAAGGACATGTGAGCATTCATGAATTGTAAATTGGAATTGATTAAAGGAGAAGGCAAGTCAGGACTTTTGACAATGTTAAATGAGAGACTAACATATGTTGAACACCACTACCAAATTTCAGTTAAATACCTTGCTTACTTTCCAAGATATTGCAATTTGAATATTCATAAAACATTATCAGGAGGCTGCCATTTTGAATTTGTGATGACATCACCAGACCACATGTGATTGAAAAGCTTTTGTTTTTCTTTATATTTCATTGTCAATAAATTTTAACAGTCATGCATAGATTCAAGTCATAGTATTAATGATTTGATTATTGCATGATACACCTCAGTAATTCAACACAAAATGTGTACAAGTGTTTTTCGGATTGATAGAAATAATTAGGTAAAGAATATAAAGAAATGCATTAAAATTTTTGCTATCAGTGGTTATGTGACATCATTATTCGACTTAGTCAAGTTGTTTTACATTCAACTTAGGCAAAAATGGCAGCACCCTTCTCTGAATTTCGAAAGTGTGTAACTTGGATAGGAAACAATATCTCTGAATGAAACTTTGGGAAGATGTTTGCCAAACACTTCTGCTTCATTTTGATAAATATATTCCCAGGGTTTCCTTCTCCTTTAAATATACCACGGGTTATTAGCTTTATAAAAAGAACTAAATTACTGATCATTTGGATCAAATACCCTTGAGCATGCATGAACTGTGATTGCTTAATTGAATGAATCAAATTGTAACTGACCCACCTCTGTTCAAATTGGTCTCTGTTATCTGACATAATTTATCACAGTTGACTGCCAGTAGAAACCACAATGTCCAGAATAAATCATACAGTCTGTTGAGCCAGGTGCTTAATGGACTTAGCCGTTTACTTTATAAACAGTGTCTCTGTTTAGCCCTTAAAGGGAAATAGGGCGTTTGTTTTACAGAAAACAACCATATTTTTAAAACCATTATTTGTGGACATAGAATGATAGATTATTCAAAATAATGAATTACAGTAGCCTTATTTTCAAGGAATAAGATTCTCACAGATCAGAAATTTAGTTATTTGTTGCTCAACAATAATTTGTTCACCCAAACTTTTTTAAAATTCAAATGATGCATTGGTTACTTATCACATGCATAATGTTTTGAGGAGATGAAGCTTTGACAGATATTTATTGATGAGACTGAATGGTTTAACAATGGTTGAAGCGAATTTCTTTGTACGCCATGTTGGTGTATTCTAAACGCCCTATTTCACTTTACAGTAGTTCAGGTAAGCTTTGAACAAATGACTACTGTGTATCAAACCAGGGAAACTTGTACTGTGTGTTGTGTCTTTAAGTAGACTAAAGGCAAAATTGCAAGTCATGCTAGATTCTGGTTTAATAGGGTTATCCGTTTTTGCTAATTTTCAAGGACCTCATAGCCATTGGGAAGGGCATCACGCCAAAAAATCAAATACGGAAGAGCTGCCACCAATAGCTGTAACTCGACAAAATAAAGTGCTATAATTTTGATTAAATAAACATGTTTACCTTTTTATCAAGTTATTAGACACGACAAAATATAATTTGTTCCCCTGCAGCATCTTATCCGTTTGGGAGTTTTCTCATGTTTGTGTAGGTCAAAGGTTATTTGGGGTGACAAAAGGTCAAAACCTTGTATACATGATATTTTAAGGGTGATAAATGTGAGGGATGTTATACTTAAATTGTGAATTGTTCATATTTAGCATGTTGATGGCCATATAGGGTAGGTGATCCCTATTGTTGTAAGTGGAGGTGAAAGGTCATTTTGAGTCACGAGATTTCAAAAGGTTTTGACCTTACTAAGATTGGTATCTCAAGTAGGATAACTGTGTGGGATCTCATGCTTGTCGTGTGGGCGTTTCATGTTTGTTACAATATATATCATGAGGCAAGGAATCACTAAGCCTTTTGGCTTTCTAGTTCAAGTGTAGCTGTTAATACTAAATATCAACCTAACAACAGATCAGCAATAAATTCCAAATCCATTCTATAAATTTTCATATCAGTATTTCACAAAAAACAAACCTCAAATGTCAAGGCCTCTGAAAGTAAACGTATTTATCTCTGTAAGTGATTGTGGTACACAGTATACAGTCGCTGTTACTGTCTGATCGTTAATAAAGCATCTATTTTGCATTACAATGGTAAGCTTATGCAAGGTGGTACAGGCTGGGCCTACGCATATTGACTACAGTATTTTGTTAACACTAACTTACCATAAATGAAGAGTACAGTACCCATGTATCTTATTAAATGAAAGTCAACTTAAGAAGAACAACTCAGCTATGTGGAGTGGAAATAGAAATAATTACAGGTATGTTAAGGTAGCAGTGTTCCAGCAATGTTTTTCTCTATTGTTGAATGTATTGGTTTGAAAACCTTTGCTCCATTTCCTACATGTAGCCACAAACCCCATCTCTATTTTGCTGATTATAACTGAGTCTGTGTCAATTAATGATAACAATAATGGAGCAACAAAAAGAAAACAACATAAAGATAAAAAACAAATACAACAAAGATAAATTGGTTTTTCTGGCAGCTGCCCTTAGTTTTATTGACCTCAAGATGGATTGTGACTACTAGTTGCCTTTGGGGATAAATATAATGATGTTTATTATGGCATGTAGGCTATTGATGCATGCTCAAACATGCTGCATAGTAGGCCTAACTTTGTGGTGGAAACCAAGTTGCTTGGAAATTAAAATAAAAGGGAAACAAACAGTTTGAAATGTCTGGAAATTGCTTTTTTACTGTATTTGAGCAGAAAGTCGGTGACCTTTATGTAGCTGGACTGCTACTGATCGGTCTTTGATAAACAGTGTTCATTAACATAATATCCCAGATGAAACCTTTTAGACAATCCAAGCCAAACATTTTACATCAGAAATGTGTTGTTATCAAATTTCTTGAAACTGGTACCCATCATCGTGGTGCTGACGTATTAACTCCGATTAACACAGAATTTGCACAGATGGAAAGATCATACTCACAATACTTTTGAACTTCTCTCCAGGAAAGGGAAAGGTCAGTATCGCCTTCCGTTTTCGAGTTGTTAGCAATTTTGTGTTTTAAAATGTTAACTTTACCTGCCAGTACTGCCTCCTCTGTCTGTGGCATATCTTTTTAGTCATCCTGCTGTTGCAGCTATCCCATGTACGGTAATCTAGTTTCATTCATTACTCAGTCAATGGGCTCATAGTGACCATATAACTAGGGTTGCGAGTCTGTTGGTGGGGTAACCTGCCAAGCTGCCTGCCAAATCACCCGATAAAATGCCAAAACAAAACTAGCTCCTACTTAAAGAAACTTGCACATGTATTTTTTATACATGATAAAACTTGTCAACGTTTTCAGCACATGGTAATGCGATATACATCAGTACATACCCAGTCTATATCGCTGCATCGCTACATTGCCCCTTAATATATATTGGTGTTTTGTTTTGTTTCGTTTATGTTTCCATTTTTTTCAATTGCGACAGAAACTCCTACCAGGGAGTCTGCCTTTCCTTGCTCCAACAGCTAGAGTGTACTGTACTGTAGCTCAATTGATGAAATTTTGTCAACCAAACAGCAGAGCATCAATCCTGGTGCTTTTGCACAGTTGAAGTGAGAATGTAGGGAATTAACATTCTAAAGTCATGGGCTTCAGCAGCATCACTTACACTAGTCTTGTTTTCACTTCACTGGTTTTCCAGGCACTGTACATAGAATCCGTAGCAAGCTACAGTACTTCAAGAGAGGGACCTGGTTCAGAAGAGTAGTGGAAGTGAAACTGAATACACAAATGTGTATCAAGAATAAACAGTGCATATACGTTCACATATGTACTGTACCACTGTACGTGCATGTAGTAATCATGGCTTACACAGACTCAGAGTATGGCACTTTTGAATGGTATTCTGGCCAGTTTCATTTGCCATGTTTCTGCCTTTCTTGTAATACTGTACCTTTAGACATTCATGTTGAGCATACTATTTTACGATCATGCACTGGTGATAACTGATTGCATTCCATGGTATTCGATGCTGTCATTCTGATTAATTTTAAAGAACGGTGGGATACTGTACTTGGAGCATTTTTTTAGCAATGATTTTGGGGATATTTCAAAATGCTATTTTTGTCACGGATGATGCTCGGCCTCATTTGTCGTTACCCTCTGATCGTGCTTTGGACTTATTATCCACAATTACCACTGTTGGTAGTCTTTACCGTCGTCTAGCCTTGGAAGAAATCAGAACGCAAAAAATTGCTCTGGTGTAGTTGTGAGTCCTACAGTTGGTGAAATTTTGTTACGGCGTGACAGGATGAATGTCAACTTCCGTCTGTGGTTGGATTCAGTTTATGAATATTATCTCAAATATGGGTTTGAGATACTGTCTTTTGGATCATTCATAATTAACAATATTTTCTGCCTACAGAAAAAGGACAATTGCAAATGGGTGGTTAGTCTGAGAAAAATATGGCCTTGAATTTTGTTTCCAAGGTTATGGCGTGACGTTACGGCGTGATGTTATGGCGTGACGTTAAGGTGTGACATCGTCTAAAGTGTCTCCATTTTTTTTACATTTTTGGCCGTGTGTGCTTTACATTTTCACAAATTTACAGTAGGGTTAAGCAAGGAACAGTGCAAACAAAAATGTATTTTGTCTGAAGTACAGCATACTATGTCATTGAAATGGTTAAAACACCTTGAAAATCACAGCCTCGAACAGTGAAAACAAAATGTGCAATTCAAGTATCTAGTTATGCTAGATTCTGAGTGAATTGTACTTTTGAAAGAATCTGGCAAGCAAGTAGGCATGTAACTGGCAATGAACATCACAGAAGCAAAATTGATAAGACTTTAGAAATGATTGGGCTATCTGGAAATTTTGCAAGAAATAATCAGTGACCCCCTAAAATTCATTCTGCTAGCAGTTGTCACACATTAGCCAGCTACACTTGGCATGTTCAGTTGCATAATACCCCAAGTGCAAGTAATTCTTGTCTGTTGCAGTGATTGCAATGTACAGTAGCAACACTGACTACTATATGCAATATCACTGCCTTGATGGGAGTCCACTACTGCACATAAAATGCCAGCAAGTTCAGGTACAGACTACTATACTTCTAAATTCTGTCTTTGATGAGTGAATACTGTAGAATGTGTGTTGCTCTCTCTTAAACATTCATGTTTAGTGATCAACCTCGTCATAACCACACTGGCCCAATTGCTACTGTACCGTACGCCCTTTTCCATGCACTAGATTGTGACTTTGTGCGGGATCAAAGCCTTAGCTTTCAAAGCTTAAAACCAGTGTTCACAACTTCCCTTCAAATTTTGTGCCCTTTCAGAATCCCAGGCACTGCAACTGCCTCATGTATTTGGTGCTCTCACAGCCAGATGCAGCATCTTGGACAAACTTCACTGTTTCAGGTTGATCGATTTTTTAACTTTGGACTATAATGAACACAAAAACTTCATTGAAGCAATTCAAACAATCCCCTTTTATGGTTCAGTGGTCTGAGTGACATGAGGCATCACTGAGTTGACTGTAGACCATGCCTTACAGTTACACAGTACTATACACTAAATGCTTTGTAGGACTTGGGATGCAAAACTTTTTTAGGTAGATTAGCACAAGTTACTTCTCTTGGTGCAAAAGTGGAAAGAGACATACAGTAGGCACACAGGGGGAAAGAGGGCACAGTGTTAGAACCTTTTTGGAGGTTGCATTGCACGTAGTCGAACAATGCATCAATTCGTGTAATCAAGGAGCATGTTAGATCGAGTCACTCAGGAATATCCACACCAGTGAGTTGTGGGGAATGCTGTCGCTATGTAAGCTACTGTATGATCTGAGTCATTATTTCTATGTTACCAGTGTCATTTGCTGCTTTGCATTTTTTTTTTATGGGAAACAACGAACCGTTAGTTTTCACTTTGACAAGATCGTTCATGTTGTGCCCCCTTTATTTTGTCATCAGCACAGTTCTTTTGTCATACATGTGACACAAAGAGCTACATTTCATTTGCAGTAGCTTAGTTTCAGTACTGTGACAGCTCCCTGGTTTGCAATGTTCACCAGTGACCACAATGTACTTGCCCTTCTCATTGGATGTTATTATCAAACATTGACCTATCCAATTTGCAGGGTAAATTTTGGCAAAATGTTCCTCTCTGAACTGCTGTACAGTAGTTCTGGCACATGGTCTCCATTCTTTCTTGTGAACCAAAAAAAATTGTGGTTGAATGGCATCTACTGTCCCTGTACAGTGGAACAGTGACTGTGCTTTGATATAGTTGTAACTACAGTGGGCCAGGGTTAGTGTTGGCTTAAAGGGAAAATGCAGTCACCCCAATATTAAACTTGTATCTGTCCCCTGTCCTAATTCATGGATGGCTCTTTTCAACAGGTTACATTTTTTTGTGCCACTGGTTTGCTAAATTTATGCAAGTTATTTGTTAAGTTTGAATGCACAGTAATTGGAAATACCCTGAAAGATATCTGTAAGTTACAAAAAGAGGAGATTTGTATGACCACGCTGATGCTTTAGAATAAGTTGGGGTGACCGCTTCTTCCCTTTAAAACTAGCTGCAGTGGTGAAGTACCCAATTACATCCTGACTAAATTGAAGTTCACATAAATTTGCCCTAAACACTTTACTGTACAGTTGTATCATAATGACTGGGTCATTGACATCTGGAATATTGACCAGACTACAGTATGATAAACATCAAAAACACTCACTGTAACAGTATAGTATGCACTGTATATTAGCTGTGTTCTCCACTGATGTTCAGGAGAAGGGGGGGGGGGGGGGGAAGCCACACATGAAGGGAGATGGGTTTGAGGGTAGCAGGTTCAACCTTTAACCTTCAGAAGTGTTTTGTAGTTGAGATGATAAAGATCTATGCTAATTGTACCTCTCAGAAACCATTTCTTATTCTACCATGTAAAATGACAGTAGTCTATATTATTGTCATTTTTTGGCTGAGCAAAGCTTTTGTATGGGGGGAAGGTTTTTGTGGGGCACATTGTTTCAGGGGGTGTTTATTTTCACTAAGGCGTGGGCTTCCCGCCTCCCATTTCCTCTGTGGGCATACCGAATCAGAACAGGCACTACAGTATCACGGTGCTCATTCAAATATGGTGAAACTGCTGTAGAATACACTTATCATGTGTTGTATACATACAGTAGGCTTGTACGTAGTGTTTTGATCACTCATTGAACATCTAAGATTGTTAGTTCTCTTGGACTATTAGTAGTTTTATCTTTATCATTATCATCATTTCCTCCTTGAAAGTCCTGTACGGGCTGATAGCCCCCCCCCTGTAGGCTGGCTGGTTGGTATGTTATTTTTTTTGGGGGGGGGGAAGAGAGGGAGGAGAAAGAGGCTCATCTAAAAGTTTCCATGAAGCTCACATCGAACAGCAAAACTCTGTCGACAGAAGGGAGAACCAGGAGAGGTGCACATCAGTGCCAACTGGTGAAGCCAGATTCTTGGAGTTTACCCTTTCTTGACGCCAGCTTATACAAGAATTAATCACTTTGAGATGATGGATTTATAAGGGAATTATTTTCAAGTTATAAATAGATGCTGGTCTTATAGTAGAAGCACAGTTCCTGATTGTTCCTGTTTCAGCATTGCATGTCAGTCAATGAAAGAAGGTTTTTGTTCTGTGTATTTTTCCATTCTATGGCTCCACTAACCGATATGAGGAAACTGTGAAAGAGAACTCCTGACTTCAGTTGTAAATCAATAAAAAAAAATATGCCCTCAGGGCTGCCCTCCATACTTGTCTCTACAATTATATACACACAAAGATATATTCAATAAGTTATGAATACATAGTTACCATGCCCATAAAGAATATCATAAGTTTTGGTTTGTGGTGATGTAGGCTTATGAGGGTGGCATCTCTTAGGTTAAATATAAATCTGGGAAGACTGACTATTGTGCAGAAGTGCATACCTGGTGGGACTTGATGATGTTTTTTTTTTATGCCATTGGTGGATCCAGTCGGGGGCACAATATGCATATGTCCCCTTTATTAGAAATCAAGGAAACTGTATAAAATGAAAAACAAAAAGGATAAAAGGAGACCATGGAAGAAAGATAGCGTGATGTAGAGTATGAAGTCCAGAAGGTGCTTCTTCTCAAGTAAAGTAAAACGTTATGCAGTGTTATTTAAATTTCCTCTAAAAAAGTTGAGGGTTGTCTCCCTGGACCTCCTCCCAGGATGGCAATCCATCGGTTTTCCTTGCTGTCACAAAAATCCTGGATAACCATGAACTGCATATATGTCTCGAGAGTCAGATTAATGTAGACCTTCTGATGACTGGCTGTCAGATTACATTCAGATGTGTAACACCAAGATGTAGACCTGTTCAGATCTTGGAATATACCAGCAACCTGAGCAGATTACATAATATTAAAAGGCACCAATAGCATCCTGAGTGGAATTAAGAAATAACAATAAATGTGGGCAGTGCACAATGTGGTTGCCCTGCTCATGCACTATAGCCTATTAGTTTTAATCCTTTGCTGGTCAGGTTAGTAACGCTGAAAGCAGAAAAACAAAAAAGAAACATTCTCTAGCTGAATTAAGCCCTCCTTTTGCTACAGAATACAGCATGCGGCTCAGGTTCGTTGTCAGATGTCCAAGTTTTGTGAATGGCCTCAGACAATTATTCCTGTGTGCTGATTACTGAAACTAGGGTGGATATAAATGGTTTCTTATGCAACCGTTTTGTTTTGTCATTGCAGGTGGAAAGGCTGTTCAGACCGTACATGGATAAGAGGGGAGCGTACATCCTCAGAAACAGCAACAGTGAAAACAATGCTTTAACCATATCAGTAGTGTGAGTAGTAGTCTGTAAATTTTGTAGAAAGATTCTCTGGAGACATGAAGCCTGGAAGTAAAATAATGATTTGACACCTAGGCTGATTGTAAGCTGTGATTTTACTTCATGCCTCACATATCTCAGCACAGCAACTGTATCCTCACCTACACCATGCTCAAAGTAGTGGTAATGTTGGAATAGCCCAATGGCCATCCTGCACCATACGGCACCAGAGTGCCCTTTTTCCAAATTGGCCATTCTGTGTGCTGTGTGTGTGTTTGTTTGGTGAATTTCCTTGTTTTCGTAGTGCACAGGGTGATGTGATTCATCCATGCTACTGTGAAAATTTTGGCTCTCTCACATTGCTTGTAGCTATTTCATTGAATCAAAATCCGTGGCATTCTGTGGTATTCTTTCAATATCACACAGGACGTGGTAAATATTTCTTCTCGTTAAATACTATTCACTACTGTATATTCTCTGCATTGTATTTTCAACCAAATTCTCCTCTCGCTTCTTCGAGAAAATTTGTGAGAGGCAAACAAGGGCGAGCTACTGTAGGCCTTAGAGGGCGTGGTGCTAGAATTTGTTTTGAGGACGATTTGAGCATAGGGTCAAATGTATGCATTAGTGAGGCAAGGGTCAAAGTATAGTCACTCGTGAATACCCACACCAGGAAGTTGTGGGGAATATCACACAGGATGTGGAAAATATTTCTTCTCACTAAAATACTATTCACTGCTGTGTATTCTCAGTGCTGCTGAAGTATGTACAGGGCTATCACATTCTTGCTAAGTGGGCATGAGTGTAGAAAATACAATAGAGCAATAGAAACTTTCACACATCAGTGTGCAGTATCTCCTTACCTAGGAATATTTTCTAGTACTGTGGTTTTGCTCTCTGTGTGGTATAAATTATCAAAGCCTGTCAAATCAAACTTGCCTTATCTTTACCTTATTTGCTTCTAGAGACAACAAGACTCACATATATCATTTCCGTGTCACCCATCTCCCGGACGGCAAGTACATTGTTGGTGGTTCAAGGCATTTTGACTCCATACAGAAGGTCATGGATCATTTCCACCAGCAGTCTGTGCCAGGACACGAAAACTCTCGCCTGCTCTTGAGCCATCCAATTGAAAGGAAGCCCAGCTCGAAAGAGCCCTCCAGTGACATCATGGACAGGCCCCCCATGCCCACGCCCCGGGACCCGATATACAATTCAAACAAGCATTACTATTCTGCTCCTCAAGAGAGAGACCACTTGGACACAGTCTTAGCCAGATGCAAAGAAGCCGACGAGTACTTTGAAAAACGGTCCAAAAAATGCTCTTGTGGACTCTACATGTGGGAATCGGAGCTGGTCCAAGGGTGGATGATGCACAGAGATACGGAAGGGCCAGATGCCCAGGGACAGATTTTCTTTTTGGACACTAAAACAAACAATTCGGCGTGGGATCTACCCCCTCAAGTGGAGAAAGAGCTGATGGAAACTTCGTTAGTCAAGTGGGAAAACATGAAAAAATTGAAAAAGGAAGCAAGGCAACAAACACTGAGATGAAATAGAGTGTTATTTAATTGAACAGAAGAGAATTTGTCAGCTCTGTTTTCAGTGTTGTAAATCTAGTACTTAAAACTATGCATCCTCAAATAATGTATTTTTTTTGTTTTCGTTTTCTTCTCACATTTGTATCTATCTACTCAGACATGTGAAATCTTGACAAGTCATTGGATTCTTGCTCAGAAGGGCTGAAAGGGAGTCTTGTCTACTGTATGCAAATTGCACAGTGTTTTGTTTTTTTGAAAGGTGGACTTGACTTTGAGAAATGACTTACATGTGTGAAAAAGAGTGGAATTGATACATGTGAAGTCGCACCCGTTGTGCGTTTCAGATACCTGGACCAGTTTTTTGTCCTTTCAGCTCATGTAAATCAAGTCTCAATTTGCTTCTGGTAATTTCGCAGGGACATTTGCATAATTTCAAGTCCCTGAAAGGAAAACTGTCGTGTTGCGTATTCTACTGTGAAGCTGTTGGCCGGGTGTGTTTTAGATGGGCTGACATGCTCAAAGTCAGATAAAGTTAGATCAAATTGATGAAGCGATCAAATTCCATGTGAACATGTTCACAGTCTGGATGCGCTGCAATGATTTTGCTCTTCAGTCAGGGATTAAACTAGATTTATTTGAAATGTAAGCAAATTTCATTCATGTTTTAAGGCCATGTGCTGTATGTTCTTTACATTTTCAAGCAGCAGTCACTTTTAAAGCAATGCCAGTGTCCAGACTGCTGGCCTCTGGACTTCGATCACTCTTGTGTAGCTCTGTGGCTAAAAAATTTTGGGATCCGTTTTGGAGTTGAGGTAAATTGGGGTGGTCTTTGTGACATTAGGGAACCTAGTATGCGTGTAGCTTTCTGTTATCAATATTGGGGAAAATCCCAGAGTGGTCCCTTTGACTTTGTGATTGCAGTAAGCTCCAGGATAGCCATATGGCTTTCTCTTACAGTGACTGAATAAACCCCCGGTCTCTTGCTGTCACCAATTTCACAGGAAAACCTTCAGGTGGGGGTCCCAGCTGCAGTTTTTTGGCTAAACTGCAAGAGGGAAGTGGAGCCTGGGGAGGCAATTTTGGGGAATATAAGGGTTATTTTTATCAAAAATATTTTGGTATGCCCTGCGTCAACCGATGATGGCGCTCCACATAGCCTTCCCATAGTTTTAGTACAACATCAGTTGACCATGTGGCCCTTGTCATCATGAACCCAGGGGCACTGGTGAGAAGATGAAAGAGGAAGAATGTGACTGTAATCATAACAGAAACCGTGATATCTTCCATGTGGTCACTCAACCTCAGCTGGTGGTGTCATATTATTGTACAAAGGTGTAACCCCCCCACCCCACCACCTGCTTCAGTATTTTCCATATTAAATTCACCTATGGTATGCATCCATTTTCAAATCATTCATGTGCAATGCGGTTAAAATAAATTATGGTCAGTTATTTTATTTTTATTTTTTTCAACTGGTGGTTGTACTGTAAGTCAATTTGCTTTCTTTTTTATTTTTAAGTTTTTTTTTTTTTTTTTAACTGGCCTGCTGTGGATTGAATAATGAATCCAGTTTGCTCCAGATAAATGAGGTTCAATAATAAGATTGGTAATGTTGGAAGTAGTTGCCCTCCGGTGATTGTTGTCAATGTTTCAATGAGTGTGGCATAGTCACTGTCTGAGTTTGTTCAACTATGAGATCACATAAAGGATGTTATTTTCCTGGTAGGTTAAACATCATCAAGTAAAACAGTTAAAGCACGTGATACCAGGTTTACCATTGTGCATGGAAATAGGTGAAAGTGGTTTTGTAAATGATAACATCTCCTGCAATTGTCACAGAGTTAAACCCCCCTCTACAGCAAACTACTGCTGAGGAAATGTCAGATTAAGTAAATTCCTGCTGGAGGGGAACCCTTGACTGCTGTGCTCAGAGGGGACTTACGGAAACCTGCAAACAATTCGCAGTCTTTAATTGGAACCAAGGGCTCGACAGGAATCGGTTTAAATGCACAGAAAGGAAACTTTCAGTTACAGAGATCTTTAAAACTTCACAGAGACCTGTAAGAAAGTGCAACACCCAGTCGAATCAAAATGTTTTGATGGGGGTCACCCACGCGATACTTTGAAGCGAAGTTTTTGATGGTAGCAAATTGTAAACAATAGAGTGAAAGAAAAATGTAATACATGAAAGTCCTTGTCAGGGGCATGAGACACAGGAAGTGCGTAAAGCTAATGATGGTATATGCATATGGTGTTTCACAGCCAGGCAGCTGCCAAATCCAGCAGTGAAAAGCAATTTACCGTACCTGTCACACCAGGTTTTGCAGTAACGTGTAGTCGATCTGCTACCAGATGGTGAAACTTCCTATCATGACTTGTTAATGAGGGTATGCCAGGAAGTAATGTTAGATATGAGTCATTGAAATGGAATCTAAATATGGACCCACTTTCACAACACAAATGAAGGTTCACCCATCGTGACTGTCATCGAGCAGGTATCGTATACAGGTAATGCTGGCAGTACAGATCTTGTCGAGTCACGTTCAGGTCACACACACACGTTTGTCATGCAAACGAACCGTTCATGTCGGTTACACTGTGAGTTACCTTTACATGTTCACATTACTGTGCTGTGATTCTATAAGGGAATGAAGGGGTGGGGAGAGGGCTGGTGGGGCAGAGGTGGGGTAAGAATCATCTGGTATCTTGATGATGAGCTTATGAGGGAAACATTTGTGTTCATATAAAATAAATCAAGTGATTGCAGTAATTTTTTTTTCTTTTGGTAAAAGTACCTCTTGTTTTGGTTCATGAATACTTCCATGTTTGATCAGATAGCAAGTGGCAGTGCAATGTGACATAGGCATGATACTCTGTGTAAAATATAAATTGGTTGGTAGAAGCTTGACAGTACTACTAAGAGAGCTGCACGTGCCAACCTTTCTTATTGGGCCTTCACAAGCTTGGTTGACTTGAAGGAGCTTACCAGTAATGTTATATATTCTCTTTCCTGGGTATTTCATGCTTTCATTTTTTCCTGCTTTTGTAAATGTTGAAAGTAAGGGCAGTGAAAATTTCAAAAGTTGCAGTTTTTGTTGTCTGTGCTGATTATCAGTGAACCCCCTCTTTTAGAGGTGAGAGAGGGTGGGAGGGAGGGGGGCAGTTAATATCTGTCATTTTCACCACCTGTTCAGAAAACTCACTGATCAGTTACCATTTTAATCACATGTGTTCCCTATAACAGCTTGGTTTGCCGAAAGACGTAGATCTCTCTCTCTGGCCCTCACCATCGAGTGCCAACTCACGTGTATGTCCCTCCACGCTTGATATTTCCATCAAATGAAGATGTGGTATTTCAGGATGTATGTAGTTTTGAGCAGAAGGTACAGATGCTCATCAGAAAAATGTTCTCCATCTATCAGACATTCCCGTCATGTTCCTTGTCACAAAATTGTCCTTTCATGAACATATGTCTCTTCCCTCCACTTTTCTTTCAATAGTTGTCATTTTGAGTAATCAACTGTGACTGCAATTTGTCTAAGTATCGAGACGGACCTTGGTTTCAACGAAACCAATCAGGGTTTTGACCAACTGGGTTATGGGATGCAGAAACAATGTGTGGTCAAAGCACTACTTTTTACGGAGTGAATGAGTTGGGACAACAAAATTATAAATATTCAGAAGTCAGATTCTGTTCAGCATGTTGTACTGCTATACTGGTGAAGTCATTGAGGTTCCATGTGGCTCCTGTTCTGGTAATTGGAAAAGTAAACACACAGTGTACTGTACTTGTACATTCAACCAATCTTGTACTACCTCAAATTAAAGTATCGGATAGGGAGTTCTTGATAGAAACACATGGAATTGTAGTGGCACTTTTCTCCTACGACAGTAAATGCATCAGTTTTCTCTCCTTTTTCAGTTTTTTACCATCGTCTGTCGTCATGAATTTAATTGTATTTTCCAGTACTATTTTATACCATCAAATCTTGTGATTTTTTATGATTTTTGTTTTAAATTTTTTCAGTGATGACATTCATTACATTAGTTCAGTTCAATTTTCCTTCTTATGCTTGGGAACCTGAATTATTGTCTATCAAGCATAGCCTGGCCAAACTAACTTCAAGCCAACATAATTTTTTATATACGCAATTTCATTGTTAACTCTATGTACATTTTGGATGACTTTGTAATATTTTAAATAAACATCTTCAAGAAGTGTATGGAAAACTTACTGACGATTTGAGTTTGTTATTTTGTTGATTTCAGTTGGAATGTCCTCAAGCTGAAGTTCATCCCAGATCAGTGAAATCTTAAAATGCAAGGGTGGGGGGGGGGAGGTTTCATATTACGCATACTCATACTTCCCTCATAGAAGCCTAACGTTAATCAAATTCTGCATTGATTAGTAGAAACAATCAGTTACATTCAACATTCTTAGGACATCTGAGATGTCTCAAAGATGCAAATGTGAGATTGATTTCTTATCCTCTTTTATCTTGAGAGGTCAGGAAATCAAATCTGGAGCTCTGATACAGTATCTTTGAGTGAATTCGGGTGAATTACCTTTGAGTGATCCTGAGCATAAAGGGCGTGCTTGCAAAGCTGTGTTAAACTGTGCATTAGTGTAAGCAAGGTGTATATACTCACTCGTGAATACCCACACCGTTGAGTTGTGGGGAGACATTTTGAGGTGAGATCAAGATACAGTAAACACACTTCTGAAATTAGAAACTAGTAGTGATTCAGCAATAAGATACAAGTCATAAAGGCACTTTGTACAAAGCACCATACGTGTTTCAACCACAGATACATTTCGGATCGCACCAACAGCAACTTTTGTGGTTCTGTCACCCCTCTGCTTGCAAATGCTGGAATGCCCATACACCTTTCAAAAGTACATGAACTCTTTAAAAAGCATATTTCCTTAATACTGTTGGTTTATCCATTTGGGGGATAAGATCTGCAGCAAGTTAGCATTCCGTTGAATGTGAATGGTATGAGGAAGTGTTGTCCGTTTAAGGATTTTGTGGTATTCCTAACTATGTCAAAAAGAGGATCGACCCAAATCCAACACAGACCATCACAAACATGGCTGAGAATGTAAAGCTAGTTACCTCTCAGTAGGTTCACCTTATATGTGTCTCGAATAAAAGACCAAGGTTAGGCAGGAGTTAAACCCTGCCCATTGTCTGTGAGGTCATGCTGTCTGGTGTTTCACAAAACAGTCACTCTGTCATTCTTTCTTTCCAGAATAAATTAGTCTGAAAACCCTTTTTTTTTTGGACTTGTTGCTTACAAAATTTATCCTCAATGTGGTGCTTCAAAGGGATTACCTGTTTTTCTTTGGTAAAGGAACAGGGTGGATACCAATTCCTCACTGTTGATAACAAGTATGTAGATTATTCTTAAGAAAGTGTGTGAGTGATGATTTTGACATCACCCACTCCAGTGTTAGCTGACATGTAATAGCAATCTTTCACCACATATTACTTTTAAAGGCTGTATTGCATCACCCTATGCTATATTTTTACCTCCCACAAAGTAAAATTCTCAACTGATTCTAAGTTACAGTACTCTTAGATTGACAGCAAACTCAAAAGATGCAGAGCAGCTCCTATTGCACAGCGTACACAGGGATCCATTGTTTTGATTACACATGTGGACGAATTTAAGACAGGCTGAGGGAGGGACTAGAGGTAGGTGGTTGGGAGAATTGAAACTGTCTGGGGTGATGAGTTTTTGTCTTTAAATTAAATTTTGTTGAGACAATACACTGCTAAGAAAGTGAATTAGGAAATCATAAATATTATAGACGTAACAAATTTTTGTCCCAAGGCATGTATCTTTTAATTGGGACTGAAAATGCAAGAGTCACTGTTTCAATGGCCAAAGGCAGTTTGAAAAATTCTTTTTTGATCTTGATAGCTTCATGTTTGGTGGGGAGTGATTTCAAAACATCTTCCTAATATGTCCTTAGGTAACATTAAGATAAGTGTCACATAAAAGATACCATAGTTACTGTGATAAATGCACCAGGGGCATGAAATTTTCATGAAGGGGTAGAGGGCATTAATAAGAGCCCTATGTATTAGTACTGGCAAGGGATTAATGTTAATATGAGCTGTCAAAAGGTTTACACAGAGGCCTTATGGAATAACATGGTTGACACAAACAAAATTTTGCCGAAACAGTTTCTTTTGCAGGAGGGTTAAGAAGTCATATTTTTTCTTGCAGTAATGCAGGTCATTTTGATTAGTCTTGCTTAGGTCTCTCAGGAGTTCACAATTTCACTGAAAGCAATGTGACAAAAAAAAAAAAAAATCAATGACGGCATTTGCTAAAAAGTGAAAGGCATTGATTTAAGCAAATCGGTACTTATATTTCACTCCCGACAACCCACCAGATTAGTAACATGACAATTTGAAAATCATGTGAAGTTACCCTGAATACCTTGTCTGTGAGCGGAACAAAATGGAATGTAAGTGATTGCATATACTTTGACATTTCCTGCCAGTATTTAGTCTGTAAATCACATGATTAGATGTGAAGTTAGCATTTCAACCTGGTATAGACATTGCCAACTTCCTGAGGTTTCGGTTTTACTGCGTTGACATACCAGAGGGCCTTATTAAAAATTCCCTATTGTGGTTGGTATTTCCTGTTCTTAATCATGTGACTCTATACAAAAGTTATATGTTTACGTAGATTTTCTTCCAATGGTAGTTATAATAATTTACTACGTATTTTCTCAGATATTTGTCATCAGTGAACATTTACAATGATTATAATTTGTATTGTCTTACAAAAGGCAAAGAGCATCACAATCAAATCTTAACAACTTTGGAAGAGCTGCACCTACTGTACCAGTACTCCTTAAACTTTGACATTATGTCATAAACAAATGGTAGCTGTAATATGGTCCCAAAGTCAACTGGGATATGTAACATATTGCACTCCAGCTTTCTGAGGTTACAGATTCCATACTGACAGCGGCCTCAGTCAGTAATAGTCCCATTGTGTCTGGCAATTCCTGTTACCATCATCCATAGGCTGACTTGATGATAACAGCAGGTCCGTTGTTTGCGTTTGCTTTTGTTAGCGATGTGACTGTATACAAAGTAAAGACATTCTTGACTAACAGCTCTATAGCAAATGTAAGGAAGTGAAACTTGCTAAATTGCTTTTAAAAACCAAGTACACTATAAGTTTCACTGGTTGCCTGTGGTGATTAAGTAGCACGTTTCTCCTTCCGATCAGTTTCACATCAGTTTATTCAGAGAAACTCATTTTAGTGAGGTATTTTCGATGTCCTCTTAAACATCCTTGAAATTATTGCCATCACTGAAGCAACTTAATAACTAACTGGGGAACACCAGTTTTGCTGTATGCAGGTAGCTACGATAAATAATGGGGGTTGTTCGATGATCGATGCAAAGTACTTCTGTCAGCCCCACGAGTTGCAGCTGGGAGAGACTAGTATGAGGAATCTCCCACTTGATGGGGCTTCTTTAATTTTTGCCAAGTAAGAGAAAACTTTTCTAAAATTAAATAGCAATCAGGAAATAATTTCATTTGCACGTGGCACATGAAGAAGTGAAAAACAATACTGTAATACAATACTGTAACTGATGGGATTGTAACTTCCACCACATTTTAAGGTAAAGCTACAATATGCCCAATCTCCATTTTTCAGTACTATCAAATTTCAAGATTAAATGAGGGCTTCACTTTAAAAAAAAAAAACCAACACTTGAAAAGAGCAAAGACTTCTTGCAATAGTTTACAACTGTTACGTGGCATTCTAGTAACTCTGAGGCCACTAGAAGTCTTTCTTGACCAGATGGAGAAGTCTTTCTTCAAACATCAATATTTTTAGTTAGGAACAAGAATATTGGTATGGGGTTTGAAATACCTGCAGTGGAGAATTATTCTCAGTCTTTTATTTACCCCCCCCCCCCCTTCAATTATCAGTAAAAATATGCCTCCCAGGTTAACTGTCGCCACAACCCCTTCCGAACTAACCTGCACGTAAAACTTTGCAGTGGGCGCAAATTATCATGAGCCTTTGGAGATCTCGATTCAGACCGACTGAATTTTAGTGGCAGCCATTTCAACGTAACATCACCTGAAATTTAGGAAAATGTGAAGGAATTTGGCAGCAGCATGCTGTCCATGATGACAGCAACCAGTCAGTTAAACTACTGTCCCAAGGTTACTTTCTGCAAGTTGCAACCCTTTCAAATATTGTCTTTAGTTCAGTTGACTTTCTCAGACATTACAAGATCATCATGATGATTCATTTGCAGTGCTGTAGAAAAGACCAAAACCACTAGGCCAATTTAGTTATAATTGTTGCACTCAACTTCAAGTTGAAGGGTGTGAAATTTCTTCAAAATGATACAAATGTTGTCACGAGGCAGCCTGATTCTGATGACCGCATTTTCTCAGTTGACTTTATCCTTTGACATTGAAAAGTGGTTCAGCTATTGATGGTTTTACGTTATAGTGGCGCACATTACTTTGTGGTTAATTAAACACTATCATTGAAGAGGCATATTGAAATGACACTTCTGAATTATTCCTTGTATCTGGATATGCATTTCATTTAGGAACAAAAGCGAACAAAAGTAGTTTCTTTCCTGACAAAAATATCCTCAACCTGGCTGATTGCTAGAGTTATATGAAAGCAGTTTACTGCAAGGTCGGTCACGTACCACATGTCGTAATGTTGAACACATTCAGATTTTGCTTCCACTTTCAAACCTACGAGCTGATATTGATGGCCTCTTCCTGCTTGCATGGACTATGTCATCCGACGATACAGTTTGTTCCCTGTTTGTTATTGGGACAATAACTGGAAATTCCAACAACAAGGACAACTGAGTAAACTCGCTGTAAAATTCTTAAAAACACCCCGTGAGAGAATGGATGGTAGTCTAACGAATGACGTCCCTTGTCCATTTCAACCCACATCATGACGTCAACTATCGGCAGTGAGGGAATTGATGCCTTTGGTATTTGTTCCAGGAAATGTCAGAGCTATCACAGTTGTGAGCTAGGAAATAGTCCTGAAGGTGATCTTATCTCATTCTGACACAATAACTACGAACAGGAAGCCAGTTCATTGCAGTTGGAGTTAACCTACCAATTGAAAACTGGATACTAAAGATAGAAAACGACCATGAGCTGATGAAAAAAAAAGGGAACGATGATGCTGTCACCAAGAAACTGTCTAACAGTTTGAGAAAAATATCAACGCAAGGGATCTTGAATTTGCCAAAGCTGAACCTGATCACAAGGAACATTTGTCCTTGGTTCACTTTCTTCGTAAATGATGCTGTGAGGTGTTAATTATGATGAAATTGGCCACATGATAAAAGAAAATGCAGATTTTATTGTTCCCTGATTTATACCTTCATATCTGCTAATGACATACTGAAAGAAGCAGCAACGTGAAGTTCTTTCGTGTAAAGGTAGACCTTTGACAGAATAGCATTTCCTGGTAGATAAAAAAAATGAAACAAAACTTCTGGTACTCTGTTATCGAGTAAAGCAACACTTTTTCTGATGGTAATTTTTATCTGCTGATACGATGGACTATCCTGTCAATTGAGAAAAGTTGCTGACTGAATTTATAGGGCTTAAGATTCTTCTGGAACTATCAAAAAAAGCACTCTGAGTATTTCATAGATACATGGATGCCATTTATGGGAAAAGTTAAGTTGGTTGTTATGACAACTAATTGTTTGGTGAACACTCATCAAAATTTAGATCATTCCATCACAAACTTACCAGCAATAAGGACAACGTTTCATTTTTTGGCAGTCGAGCATAAATTTTCCTTTCGGGCATTTACATTTCATTATTTATTGTGAGGACTTGAGATGCAAAGTGAAACCAATCAGGGTTTGACAAAGGATGATCTAAGGTAGAAAATTAAAGCTGGATTGAAAGAAACTGCAAATAAAAGTTCTACATGATGGTTAACGAGAGTGAACTATCATAGTTATTTTGTACATATGTGACCATTTCGGCATACCGGCAGCCATTAAACCAATTGAGGGCATCACATGGAAGCACTTGAAGAGCAGATAAAGAACAAAGGACAAATGATAACAACTAAAGGTAACTGACAATGAGGTTGAATTTTAGGATATGTATTGATTGTAAATGAGAGGGTAAAGGAGGTCATTCCTCGTTACACAAGAAAAATGCATTGGAGTCGTCATCATCCAATGTAACAATATATGTGGGTACAACTGTTCCTGTATCACCTTTCATGTAATTTATTAGAAATTATTCTTAAACTCTAGATACAAAGAGTGATGTGTCACTGTACATGTGAAACAACTTTTCTTTGGAAGCAAAAGCAATTTCTAAAAAATATTCTTCAAAATTCAACTTTAATATGAAAATCATACAAACTAACATAAATACAAACACATTTTTGCAAATATACTCAAATAAATCAACTTAATACCTTAATACATTTGGCATCACTGCACTTGTGTACAGCATAGCTGAAGCTGTTATCAACCATCCAAACTACTTATTTAACGGATCTCATCACGTCAGGATCGAGCCTGACATTAATCTACATTAAAAACAGGATCATTTGGTCAGCATTCCTTTGCAGCATACACTTTAAATTATAAACATAAATATAGCCTTTACAAATTATGCAAAATGCATCTACAAACTTTGAACTGATACCAATCTACTAGATTTGCTTGTTGCATGGAATGTACAGCAAGTGACCCATGGCTTGCTTCATTCGTCATGAACTGGGGACAAATATTGAATATCAGGTGGCATTTCCGTTTGCACCGCATTCTGTGGTAAGTTAACAGAAGAAAATCTTTGGACCTCATGCAAGTCAAACATTACTTACAAATTATCACCACCAGGCATGACTGACTTTTGTGACTAGATGAATTTTCCTGTATGCCGAGTTACATTCACTGCCTGCCAATTGCAAAATTTTTTTTCATCAAATCTAAAGCACACATTTCCTTGCATTGAAATATTCAGCACAACAGAAAACTGCTCACTTATCACCCTTACAAATGAAAAAATAACAAAGGTAACACCAAGGATCATTTTGGTGGGATTTTCCTACACTTTTAGTATCAATAGGCCTATGGAATGATGACCAGCTGAATTAAAAATTAAGAAAAAAATCATAAGGAATTTACTTTGTCATGCTTTTATAAATAAAGAGAAAATATTCTTCCTGAACCATGAAATGAATTAAAAATCACCAATTTCAATTTCTTGTGTAAATGACAATGACAGTGACAAGATTAACATAATGGGATCAACTGCATAAAGACAATGTGAGCAACAGAGAAAGATAATGGGAGCAACAGTTGAAACAATGGGAGCAACTTATAAAGACAATGAGAGGGAATAGATAGAGACAGTGGGAGCAACGAATAGAAGCAGTGGCCGCAACAGATTTGCAGTGGCCGAAGAAAATATTCTTGTCCAGGCATCTGCCAAGAACTGATGAAAACATGGCAATCTTATAGTGTCTACCACTCTTCAAAAAGAGGTGACCCTCCCCCTAGACATTTGTGGCTTTTTGCCCTCACCTAAAAGATGGAAGCAATCATTGAATATGATGAAAAAAAAACAAAAACAAAACAAATTTCAGGTTGTAAATATTCAAATTACAAAGACGTTTACATGATGCTGCTTACAAATCCCAGTCACACACCCTGAAGAAGACAACAACCACTTTTAGTAGTTCACAGTTTGGCATAAGGCACAATTGAGGAAAAAGAAAATTCCCTTTAAGATACCACACTTACTCTAATAAACACTCCAGGGAAGTGAAATTGTCCTGTGAATGGGGTGGCATTTGTCAAGGGCAAAAGTTCTTGTCTTGATTTAAGAATTTTATGTTTGGCATTTCGGATGAGATATGGCGATCTTGATAAATGCTCTTCTGAACTTCCACCCCCCGACTTAACTTGCTGATGAAGCAGCGCAGATTTTCAGTATGTGAAAGAGTGATTGACATCAACAAAAATTTGGCAGAAACACTTTTTTTGCAGCAGGATATGGGAATTAATGAGATTTTGTGGCAATGAGGTAGAACCATTTCATTTTACCTTGGCGAGCGTCCTCTCATGAATTCACAATTTTTGCAACATGCGATGTGGCACAAAAACAAGGACAGAGGTGTGTATTTTTCTAGGAAATAACTAGGAAATGTTTATTAGAGTAGGTATAAGCAGATAAGGTAACCAAAGTTTATTGCTGACATGCAATGTCTGACGGATCATTTCTGACTCCTGATATGCTGATGCAGTAAACACTTCTCTTTCATCAATGTCAGTGACAACTAATTTTTCTTTTATACAAGAGAAGCTTAGGTCAACTGATTCACCTATCATACTTTGAGGTCACATAGTTGCAAATGAATATTTCATTGCAAATATCTGATATTTATCTAATATGCAATCCCTTGCAACAAGATTAACTCGAACCAGCAGCTGCTTTCACAACTTGAAGAACATGAAGAACTCAAAAAGAACTCTGAACTCAACGACGGAAATGAGTTACAAACCAAAGTTCAACATCAGTTGGTTCTAAAAGCAGTTTAAACAATCATACCAGTAAAACTTTGTATGTGCTGCTATTTAATGGATGCTATGCACATGCAATCATAAATTCACAATTCATCACAAATATAGCTGTGATGAATTTTTTTTAGCTTTTTAGCTAGAGAAAATACTTTTGACATATCTGCTTATTTCTCAACTGAATGTACCCAGTGGCATGAGGCCAGAGTGTGGTGGGGGTCTGGGAGAGAGGCAGACTAGAGGTTCTCTGGGGTATGAGTCTAGAGGCAGTTAGTTATCCTAATCTTTCTCCTCACCCCTTCATAAATCTTTTGAACTTTCCTATCAGAGAAAGCTACAGTAGTTAGATGTAAACTAATCAATTATCTAGTTTATTTAAAACTGATGAAATCGGCAGACAGACTTAACAGTACAGGGGGTACCTTAAACCCGATATTTTCCCCCAACTCTCTGTTGAATATTGAAATACTCATCTTCACATGACTGCCGTGCAAGCTCTCATTACAAGAAGATGAATTACTGAAGTATAGAAGCACCAATGGTCAGAATCACAAAGGTGTAAAAGTTAGCCAACATATTTGGCCATTAAACTTCACTGAAACAAAATTTAAGCTTGAGAAGTTCTTGAGAAACAAACCGAAACATTGCTTACACCTGTTTCATGTAAATGCATGCAAAATACATCTTAGTTATTTGTAATGATAGGTAACCACCTTCATCCTTCCGACCCCATGCATGACTTAAAATCAATTAATCGTGACACGAATATCGAGCAACTTGAGCTTGAAATGCAAATTTTTGTGGCAGTTAATGAGTTGTGATTCTGCTACATGGATGCCATGTACTCACACACATGCATAGGGGAGGACAAAAGAAAAAAAAATGCTGAGAAGCAACTTGCGACCAAAACACTCCACATATCGTTAAGAATTTGTAATGACGTAAACCATCTTTGTCGTGCAACATTCTCTCTGGTTGTCGGGTGGCATGTGGTCATCCACAGAGAAAGCAAAACCAGACGAAAGGCACTGATCACTAGTCGTGGTGTGAGTACATTTCCCTGAGATGTCACACCACTAAATAACAAACTGCCATGAGCATCAGTCCTGGAATGTTGCATACTTTCTGCCAGCTGACATTATTTTTTTCTCTTTCACATGATGATCTGGGGTTCCGCGACGGAGGTTCCGATGGATTTGTGAGGTAGGATCCTCCCCCCGTTGATGTACAGCTCGTCCTTCACTATGACATCTTCTCCGAGGACACAAACGTTTTCCATTCTCACCTGTTGTGGTGGAGAATGACGGAAAAAAAAAGGAAAACTGATTAGGGTAACAAAATTGGAAATTGCTCACAGCTTTCTGGATTCTTATAAATATTTCAACATCATCAGACTGCAAATGATGAAAAAAAAAAACATTGTATGACTGCTGTGACAGAAAAGGAAATACCTGCTGGCACTCCACCAAATTTATGATAAACTGTGAGTTTGGTGGAAAAATAATGAAGCAAGCTTATGCGTTCACTCACTCCACCGAACCTTGTAGCCATTCCGGGATGGCATTCTCTTTAAATACTTCACAATCCCTTGTAAATCACTTTCAGAACTGTGCATTGTGCATTACACCGGCTGTTTTACAGTTCATGAAATGCATTGCAACATTTTGGATTAAAAATTATAGATTTGCATAAATTAAACTTAAAGACAAAAATGCATCACCCCAGACAGTTTCAATTCTCCCAACCACTTGCATCTAGTCCCTCCCACAGCCTGTTTAAAATTCTTCCACATGTGTTTCCAAGACAACGGTCCCTGTGTGCACTGTGTAATATAAGATACTCTGCATCTTTCAAATTTGCTGTCAATCAAAGAGTGCTGTAACTTAGAACCAGTTGAAAATTTTGCTTTACGGAAGCTAGAAATATAGCTTAGGGTGATGAGTTACTGCCTTCAATTATACATACTCAGCAAATATAAATTTTGCAAGCAGGTGAAAGTTAATCAGAAAATGAATTCAAACAAGATTAACCAAACGAATAGATCAAGTTCTCAAACATTGCATTTGTTCTTGCTATGCAATCTCAATGTGAAATTGTTTCTGCCACTCCCTCCCCCCTCTCCTTTTGACAACCCAACAACAATCGTGAACACATAATAAAAGTGAAACATGGTTCTTATTACCCTTGTAGATGTGACACTCTTGTAGATCTGCATCATTGAAGTTATTAATCACAGCCAACGGTCAGCGTGACTATAAACAAACATTTCAGCTCATCAAAATGTAACATTCTTTGTTGTTCCTTGCACAATTAAACAGGAAATTCATAACAATTGAACTTCCGGTACTACCGCAACTGCACTGGGTATGTCAATCAGGCAGCGCTTTAATCAAGCCCAACTGACTGATTCTGTTATTCTCCTATCATTTTTCTTTCCTGTTGGCTTTCAATCTCACTCTAAGTGACGTATTTAATTCACACCTACTAGAACATGCCACAGAATAAAGATAATGTAACTCAATTAGTTCCTTGTTTAATATAGTAATAGGCACAATAGCTATTGTAATGCTCCCGACAATGTCACTCATTACAATCTGTTTACTCTTTCATTTCCATTGTCACAGTGGGATGACAAGAAAAACAAAGAAAATAAAAACATTTCGCTTGCAAGACACTGAGCTTTAGAGAGACTGAACATGCAACAAACTCACTTTCAGATGCTAATTATAAACTTCCTCATTTGAGCACACTTTGAAGTAGATCCAAATAATAAGCCGACGGTGACGAAACAGAAACAGCAGATTTGAAGTTTGAGAATTTTGAGATGGCAATACACACCCCAGTGGTATTAACACATCAATGATGACGCACCAACAATAATATAAATAACACTGATCCACCGACATACACTAATAGTACCGTGACACACACGTGACCGAAGCAGAGATATCATACTGTCTGTGACGTCATGGACAGCATCTAGGGATGCTTCTCATTCTTGAGAGGCAATTGTTTTGTTTTCAACATTTCTTGATTCACACTGAGTGGTTTGCTCCACGACTGAGCTCAGTATGTTGAACGAATCATGTAGACGAGAAAGAGATTTCTTGGTAAATTTTGTTTGGGATATGGCCTAATAAGACTGGCTTTATTTTGGGATTCGTGTATTTCAACGTTTTGCAAATAAATGACTTGAGTAAGTCTAACTGGCAATGGCATACATGCAAGAATGACATTGTTCACTTTTCCATACATCACATACCATCTGTGCATGGTCGCTGCCTTCAAGAGAGACTATGTACATGCTCTGTATACGCACAGTTACAATACCACACCATGGTCGAATCAAACCTATGCCAATTGATCTGTAACCAAATTGTACTGTTAGCCAGCAAACTGCTTGAACATTCCAAAATAACTTGGCACAGGAACAATCACAGACAATAAGAAGTTGCTAGTTTTGCATTAACCACATCTTCTAGTTTGCCCTGAACAAAACAGCAACTTTATACGCAATAATGAGACTTGGCAGAAGAAACTTGCTGTAACCCAAGGACAATGTTCTTAAAAAGTAAAGTAAGGTACTTCTGTTTTTGCCACAAAATGAAAGCAATAACCTCGTTAATATTTCATAGCATAGATATAAGATTTAATTACAGTGAAAGTAAAAAGTCAACCTGGAGTCTATGGTGATAAGAAAAGAAGAGTCTTGTTCCATTATTCAAAGAGTTGTTCTTGTAAGTCAATTGCTGACGAATTGCTTTTCAACTCTGTCTCTTCAACACAGACACACTAAAGACAACACAAACAGACAGCATCACTGGGTGTCTCATGCTGGTGACAAACAGGCAGAAAATCCAGGAAATAACCCTCAGTCAAATTTCTACACATCTTCCCTGCTATTGTATGGTCTATACTGAACCATTTCTAATGCACTAATGTAATATGACCTTTTCTAAAGTACGTGCAAGTTTCGAACATTCTGGGAAAAAAGGGGTTTGATGGCATGTAAATTGAATCTAAGGGGAGAGCAGACGCAGATGACCTTTAACCGGGTCAGTTCCTATGTTGCTATTCCCTTGGAACGTTACTAGTATTACATGCCAACATTTAAAATATTTCTTTGACTGCCTGAAAGGAAAAGTCACATTACTGCAATTGAATGGTTTTGTGAGAAACACGTCTGATTCCTTGGTCAATATACTTTACAAAGGGTAATATAAAACCTCTCTGAACCTAACCTTTAAGAACACTCAACCTATGCGAACTACAACAAGATCGAAAGTGAATGAACATTTACTACTTAGATACAACCTTACAATGTACTCTCTGATGTGAGATAGCTGAAATGGATTAGCAACGATGACATGCCTCAAAGTATTCCAGGGTTCTAAGAATGCAGGCCTTGTATGGTACTACAATCGAGTGAGTATCTTTGAGAGCATTGATGAAAGTTTCAGTGATATGAAAACACGTGTGGTAGATCATTGATGCGAGGCACTGACGGAAGAGAGTGACCACAAGACTGTCTACAAATATATTTAGATTGTCATCCACCATTTTGAAAGAAATAAATACACATTTGAGGTTAGCACTTCACCTTTACGTGCAGTAAATTTTGAATAATCCCAATTCAGCAATGGAGTGATTTTACTTGAATACTTCAAATAAGTTGCTGTTCAAAGCTGCAGTCCAATTTTCTTCCAAAATTCTGCTGCAGAACCAGTCGAGGTGATGCTTTCCTGTTCATCATTAGTGTAGTGCTCTCGTGCTGACTAACTAGAAAACTAAATTGATTAACAAATCATTTGCTGCCCTCTACTTGCACTCACCCACTGACCAACTTGACACCTCCATCCAATAATTGATGACTCGATCCAAGAATGGGACTTGATGATCGTCCCTTTTAGTATCGTGCTCCTCTTGATGCAGACACCGTCTTGCACTACCACATCCGGTCCAATCACCACATTTGGCCCGATGCGACAGTTCTTGCCTATTTTGGCTGACGGATCCTGTTCCAAGATGGGAAAAAAGGAATATCTTGGTCATGCCATTTGGGCTTTATACATCTTCATCATGTCATAATCGCTCACTTGGCTCGACAAGTTTTGTGAAGCAAGAGTCTGAGATGGAGGTCTTCATTTGTTTTGTCAACATGGAATACCTTAGAATATACCTTGCATGATAAACCTAGTACGGATAATGTAAATAGATATCCAAGGGTTGCCCCTGCATGAGTGGAGAGAGGAGCACTGGTTACACAAAAGACAAGTTCAGAGTGAGGCATACGCGAGTATTACTATTGTTTTGGCCACTGATAGCACTGTGTGATTTATGTGGCAGGGCCAGCTCGACCCTCTCACAGTTGTGGGGGGGAATACATCTAAATGGTCACTCAACCCTTTTACAGCTGGTTTGTAAATGTCTCAAAGCATACACTCTAAAATGCAGCTATCTGGGAACTGTTTTCTTTCTCTTTACCGGTTTTTAATTATCAACGTTTCTAGCATTCTGCTTTTTACTGCGTAAAGTGCTTAGAGCTTTTCTAAGGTTCAGGGCTAAATGAATGCTGCAAATAATGATAATCAACACATGAATCACTTAGGGCAGTTTTCATAAAAAACAGCAACTTATCTAGAAATTTAGGGGTAGCTATCCCCTCTACCACTCAGCAGCACCTGCCGCCCCGTCTGTGCACCAACATCTACTGCAGCATTACAGATACAAATTGTGAGCAACATGTCACAGCTTTGTGCTTCAGAACAGTGTCTGAACATCCAAAGTTGGACAGAAATGACTTTGCCAATGCACCACATCTGATCAGATGATGTCATATCATTTTAAGGTTGACACAGGACAAGTAAGGGTGTTTCCAAGCCCTCCCTATGTTAGCTGATGCATGGGACAACTTGGGTACCTGATTCACCACATGAAGATCACTGAAACGCTTTAAACAGGGAAAAATTAGTCGAGATCATTACAGCATACAGACTATTATGAAGAAACCACAACATTCATTGCAGAAAGGTAAGGTGCCTATCATCATTCTTTCATTCAGCAAATTTTCCAAAGTCAATGCCAAATTTACGCCTTTGGCAATTTAATTCAAATCCAAACACATTCAGCCTCATACTTATCACAGAAAACAAAAAGAAAATTAAACACAGAGAGTTTCTCATTAAGAGAAGAAGAAGAAGAAAGCATCAAAATTATCTTGTAGAATGTTTTGATCCCCAAAAATAGCAGAGCAAATGACCAAGCTTCCCCAAAGCAGGTAAGTGGCCAAACAACAGGAACCAAACCACTGACTTCAAAGTGAATGTCTCACATTTTGACTGGACAAAGTAACCCATTTCGATACAGCTGTAGCAGCTGCACTGACACAAAAACTTTGCATGGTGTTGATCAGTGGATGGAGCCATTTGCACTTACCACTAGCACATTACCATTGACCCCCTGCCCGCTGTACAGATTCTCCGGAGACTTTTGTTTTTGGTTAGCTAGATACATGCACATTCCAGTGAGAAAGTCCTTCGGCTGTCCGACATCCATCCAAAATCCTGTGAAAAACACAAGCATATAGCATGTATGTTGAGGGAATAAAAATAGGCTCACTTAATTAGCCGAACTTCCTGAGCAAAATGCTAAATCGGTGAGTGAAATTTACCTTTTCACCATAATCTATTGCATCCACTGTATGAATTTTCAATAGAACTTCAGCATGCCATTAAAAAGACTAGATAGTATAGATCACTCTGATCAAAGAAAGTTTACTTGTACAGAAGTTTCTCGTGAACTAAAAACAGATCAACTCAACCAGAGCCTCTGGTCCAGATGGTGTAAATGGTAAAGCTCTGAAGTTGTGTCATGAACAGCTATCGTATATTTATCATTACATCTTTAATACGTCAATTCATTCCAATCATGTGCGTGTGTCCTGGAAAACTTCCCATGTAACTCCGGTCCCTAAAAAAAACTAGAGCAGCATTGGTGCAGAGGCTCATACCTCAAAATCCTGAAGGTACCATTTATGTATCATTATGTCAAATCATAGGCACCTCTGAGTATCATTATACCTAATCATCAACATTGTACAAGAGAATCTGTAGGACTGCACAATTTTCAGAATTTCATAAACTTGTGGTCCAACAGTGCATAAGTTTGATCTTTGTCAATAAATTAAAGTTGTAAAAATTTTAATGGGTACTACCAAAAAAACAATGCTTATAATCAGCATCAATATTCACGTCCAATAATTATGGAAACTGTCAACTTTTACTCATTTTTCTTATTGGTTTGTACTGGCTATGGGTATATGAATTGGTACTAATGTGGAAAAGTAAATGGTCACGAGTTTTCCAAAACCAATTTAAATCATTAGCAACTCACTCATTAGTGGTCATTTACATGTGACTCATAATGGGCCCTCTTAGTTGAATTTTGATCAGTTACTAAAAGTGGTATATTTTGTGAAGACTAACTGAAGTTCACGGAACAACTCAAAGTGCCCCTTTAAGTCCATATACTGGTCAACACACCTAAGGGCAATACAGAGTTTCAGTTAGCATACCAACTTACACTGTCCAATTACTCAATTATCATTCATGCACGATAGGGATATTTGAGATGTGTAGGACAGTTTAAAGGGGCACTTTAATGGGAGAAGGAGAAGCAATTTGCAGAATTTCATAAAATGGGCCATTGGGCCCACATGGGGTCTTGGACTACCAATTCCTGAACACCCTGAAGGGACCAATAATTGAGTATCATTGTGACAAACCATCAATATAGTACAACATAATCTGTAGGAGAAGAAGCATTTTGTAGAATTTCCTAAAATGGACCGTAGGGTCCACATGGGACCTTAGACTGAAACTTTTTTGTACACCCCAGATGAGGCACCACCTAGGGATTATTGTGTTCAAGTTAAATATAAATCCATGGATGCATGTGTGAGAAACAACATTTCAAACAGAATTTCACATAATGGGCCATTGGGCCCACATGGAACCTTGGACCAAAAATTCCTGAACACCCCAAAGGGACCAATAACTGAGCATCATCATGACACACCATCAGCATTGTACAATATAATCTGTAGGAGGAGAAGCATTTTGTAGAATTTCATAAAATGGGCCGCAGGGCCCACATGAGACCTTGGACCAAAAATTCCTGAACACCCTAAATGGTCCACCACCTATGGAACATTGTGTCCAAGTTTCAGACAAATCCATGAAAGCATGATGGAGGAGAAGCATTTTGAACAATTGTGAACAGATAGATAGATAGACAGACAGATAGACAGGCAGACAGACAAACAGTCAGTCAGATAGACAGACAGACAGACAGATAGACAGAGAGACAGATAGACAGAGAGACAGATAGACAGATAGATAGATAGATAGATAGATAGATAGATAGATAGATAGATAGATAGATAGACAGACAGACAGACAGGCAGGCAGGCAGACAGATAGACAGAGAGACAGATAGACAGAGAGACAGATAGACAGATAGACAGATAGACAGATAGACAGATAGATAGATAGATAGATAGACAGATAGATAGATAGATAGATAGATAGAGTGACGCCGCACCATTACAATAGCTCACACCAGCTAGCTGGTATGAGCTAAAAACAAGTTTCAGCATTGCTAACTGACCTCAGACCAGTAGCCCCTACCAGGCTCAAATCCCTATGAAGATTTTGGAACACCTCATGCTTTCGAAATTATGCCCTCTAATTAGTTGTCATGATAATCCTCTAAAGTTTGCCTACAGAACTAATCGCTCAGTGGAGGATTCCATTCTATATTTTGTTGACTCCATGTACACGCATCTAGACAGTCCTGGTCATTTTACAAGAATTTTATTTGAAGATTTTTCCTCTGCCTTCAACACCATTCTGCCGCACACATCTTAGTTAATAAAAAGTGTGACTATGGAATTAATGGTAACTTGACGAAATGGATGCTGGACTTTCTAACAGATAGGGTGCAGACAGTGTATGTTAATGGGAGGTTTTTAAATGGTATTGTTACTAATATTGGTGCCCCGCATGGTTGTGCCATATTGCAAGTTCTTTTCACCCTATATACATCCAACTGCCGCAGCACCCAACCTGACACACATATTGTAAAGTTTGCAGACGACACTTGCATCCTAGGTCTTATAGGTACGAATGGTGATGAGACAGGGTACAGACAAGAGATATCCAGCAGTCATAAACTGGTGTGATGAAAACAAGCGACAACTGAATGTGTCAAAACTGAAAGAGCTCGTAGCTGATCTCCGACGTAGTGGTTCACGACCAAAAAGTATTGAAATTGAAAATGAACCAGAAGAAAAAGTGCAATCTCACAAGTACCTGGGCATAACTATTACCAACACATTAAATTGGGGTGAACATGTGAATAATGTCCTATCAAAAGTAAACCGACGCATGTCCCTTCTACCGAAGCTTAGCTCATTCAGACTAGATACAACCCTTATTGCTCTGTTTCATAAAGTGACAATCAAAACTATTGTTACATTCTGCTTGGCGTGGGAATGCTACGGTAAAAGACTTAAGTAAGTTAAATGGATTACGAAAGCAAGTAACGTTTGTCAGTCACTGGGATTTAATCCAGTTGAAGGGCTTCTTGACAGTCCAACAACAAGAAATATAAAGTCGATCATGTCATGTGAGCATCTTTATTGTCACCAATTACAATTTAGCTAGAGGACAAACAGACCCATTGTTGTAAGATGTATGACTGAGAGATACAGGCATTTTTTCTTGCTACAAGCCATTTATCAACTTGCCAATGAATTTTGTAGGAAATGAGTGAATTTTATATTTAACATTTCATAAGTGTTTTATGTACAATTCCTATTCTTCTTTATGTATCATTCTTATTCTTTTGTTTTATTAAACTCCATGTTCTTTCTTTTTCATTTTGTCTGTTTCACTGAGATGAAATGAATGCCAGTTCCTTTCATGGTCAATAAAGCTTCTTCTATCTTATTAAAAAAAATCCAAGAAGTCCACTGCACATGTAGAAGTGTATCTTGAGCAGTGTTATGCTTGGCTTGTTACTACACTGCCTATGCATGATGGATCTCTGCAGGACAAGAATGCTTCGCTGGAAACTACGGCTAAATCAACTATTTATTTCTAGCCTCTCTTGACAACTGCATGTCACAATGGCTTAGTTACCAAGAGATGGCCAGGATGTTTTCTCGTTTACAAACCAGTAACTGCCACCCTCGACAACTGCAGGTTACAATGGTTATCAAGTGTGTACATGATAGAAGGATGTAATAAATTGTGAAGCCAATGCTCCCGATCCCATGATCAATTTTTTTAGGTAAACAAAATCGACCACTTTGATGAGCCATGGAGGGAGGGTATGGCATCATGAACTGTTGTCAAATTAAAAAAGAAGACCCCAGCCACTGATGCATTTACACATTTTCGACACAGATGTCGAAAATTCGGAAAAATTTTGAAAAACCCTGTAAATGTTGGCCTACCTGAAAGTTCCATTGCATATAATTGGCCAGAGTTTGCCATAACTGGAAAGATTTCCTTCTCAATTGATGTTGGTTTTAACTGTATTAAAAAAAAAGAATGAAACGAAAAAAAGGAAGGAAGGAAGAAGGTATTAAAAAATGAAAACGAAAAATGTAACTTTTCTGACATGCTGCAAGAAAATTTCCACCAAATACTTTAAAAACAATTTTTCCTCCAAGTTGGCACTATTTTCTGAATTCCCTTTTTTCTTTCATGAGGGAGGGGTATGAATGATTTGGGATATGGAGGACGTACTGTTTCCATTAATGATTGGTATGGAGTGAGTGCAGTACATATGTTGCTGAGTAGGCAGTCACATGATTTGTGGTAAAGTTCTGGGATTGTTGCAAGATGGAACTCTTCTCTTAAGAAACAATAACAGAGTCAAACGTTGACGGCAGTAATGCGAACACTGGTCACATATTTACAAAGTATCCAAATCAGTTACCTCAATTCTGTCAAGAATGGCTGGACTAAATATGTACATGCCGGCATTGATCTTGTTGGATACAAACACCGGGGGTTTCTCCACAAATCTCTCAATTCTGCCGTTTTCATCGTAGACGACCACGCCGTACTTGGATGGTTCTTCCACTTTTGTGACCTGTCGATGCAAAGGGAAACAGAGTGCGCAGGACCCCATACAAAAGTAACAATGTAATTGTGAAAAAAAAAGGAAAACAGACCACTCTGAAAAATGTAGTTACAGGAATAGCCGATCAACAAAGATGTACAAAACTAAATGACCTTAGAAACAATGTCTTCTTATAATAATTTTGCAAAACAATCACAAAAGTAGCATATTTCAGTTTAAGCTATTTGCACCATTTGACATGTGTAACAGTTTAACTATGTCACTAATTTCTGTAACATGCAGTCATTTGTTAGTTACATTTTGTAATTGCAAATTGGTACCAAGCAATATTTCATCACTTAGGGCAGCAGTTCTCAAATGATGAGTCGTTATCCGAAAGTGGATCACCAGTTGCTTTCTGGTAGGTCACAAGCAGTTCTGTGGGCCAAAATGGATCGCGAATGACTTCTAGACCAGAAGAGGGTCATAGTCGCATATTCTCGTGATGTGCATCAATAATTCCCAGGGGAGGGGAGAAAAATTATTTAAATGTGCGTGGTTGAGATGAAATTTGATATGTATGATGGATATGCCTTTAACTGTTGTAAATAATTAAAGGGCATTTGGTTCCTCTACACAAGGAATAAGACTCCAGAACCATTTGTGGAACTACCTGATCTCATCTGCTTAAGCTGTGTACCTCTCTTGTGGTAGCCTATTCCATTTTTACATGTGCAAGGTATAAGGAGGTCAAGGGTCATGGGATGAAAGTGGACAGCCAGAGATGGGTCACAACAAAAAAGGTGTAAGAACCATTGACTTAGTGTCATGATTGGTAATAATGAATAGAGCAGCTCTGTCATAACAATTCTTCAAGTGAAGGAAGATGGCAGAAGGCCAAAAGTTCCATCCAGTTAACAGCCAGTGGGAAAAGTGCCTGCTACTGCTTACTTGGCAAACTATATTATGGCACAGACAAGCAAAACTCTGAGGTTGCATGGGACCAGTTCAGTCATCACAAATGCCAACCACAGAATGGGCTGAGAGTAGGTTGTAAATTTTTCTGCTTTCATATCACTTTGGAAGCACATATGTTGACCTCCTGAGTGAACAGCCAATTTTGGTTTGGGAAAAAAAAGCAATTTGTCAGTCACAACTGAAAACATTGTAAGCTTTGCATTTCAAATACCTATGGATGAGGTTTTTGTGTGAGTTTTTTGACTTACCACAATTGTGCCTTCCTTCCCATGATTTTTATGGAAATCTACCATCTGTTTGAATGGAAACTCACAGCTGATGTCACTGTTGAGGACAAAGAATGGGTCACTGTCTGCTGAGAGAATACTCTTTGCCAAGGCTAAAGGACCAGCTGTGGACAAGAGAACAATGCAATCGGTTGAAACAGATGCAGCTTGTTCAAACATTTAGAAAATGTTGTCAAGTGCTAAAATGATAATAAAAATACATCAGATGAGAACAATATCGGTGTGCTAGAGAAAGTAGTCTTTCTGCTTTGGAATGTGCCCACTGAATTAACTGAAGTGTTACACTTTCTATGTGCAGTAAAAAAAAGTACAGACAATCCATAGTCCATACCTTATTTTAAGGATTACCTCATGACAAATTCAGAAAGAATTAAATAGACTCCAATTAAACCAACCATGTTTTATAAAAGTGAAATGGATTATCACTATTGCATGTGATACACATCAAAGTTGGTTTATTCTAATGCTACCCTTCACAGTCAATGTGCCACTTTCTGCTCCAAATGCCCTGTGCGTTCAAAGTCAGCATAAATAAAGCTGGGAAGATTATGCAATGTAGCTAGAAATTGTAAATTTAAGTTTGATTTTGCACAGATCTAGCATCACTGATGCTTCCATGTTAGAGCAAAATGTGACCACTTCAGAATGGTTTTAGCATTATATGGGAGGAGAGGTTGTCACTACAGTTTGCTTTCAATGAGTAGGATACAGTTTATCAATCTGTATGGCATATAGATTTAATGTCGAGGGCACTCTTTCAAAACACCATTTTACAGCAACATATTTAATGACTTGTGCTGCAAAGAAAAAAAAAACATTACCTCTCTTGTAGAAAATGTTCAACTGAGCAACTAAATCAGGGTCTGTTGTAATTTTAACATTACTTCTTTACAAAGATCATGATTATCCAACAGTGACTTATGTAAGATGTTAAATTGTGCTGATATAGAAACAAAATTGCTGTTAATAATAATAATACTGTACATGTCACACAGACACTTCATTCTACAACTAAAGGGAATATTATTAAGTAGTCACCCTGAATTCATTCTGAAGCATCAGCTAAATCTTACAACTCTCATCTTTGATACCTTACCTTTTCCTTACCTTATCCTAGCCTTCATAATGTTTTAAACTATTGCATACTCAAGTTTAACAAGTAACTTGAATAAATTTTGCAATCCAGTGACACAAACATTGTCATGTGATTCAAAAGGGTCATACATGAGTTAGGATGGACGACTTCACTAATAACAAGTGCGGTGACTGTATTTTTACTTTAAAGACCAAAATATGTACACAATGTTTCATAAGATAAGCATCCATTTCTGAGATGAAAAGAAAATATTATTTCAGGTAAATGATTTGAAAAGAAGGAATAAAATGATGGGAGACAGAACTGCAGATGAATTTCTCAGCAAGGCTTTCAAAAATGTATTAAGAGATAGCATTCTATCAGCCAATAATTGGAATTGATGAACCTGTTTATAAATTATCGATGTCAGTGCATAACATACAAAATACATTACAAGTGAACAGCAAGTCTTGAGGACTTTGAAATGGGTTCATAATAAAATGGAACACATTCAGCCCACTCCATCAGAAAATGTGAGTCTCACCATTTTTCTTTTTAGAAAAGTTTGTGACATTGTGCCAATTTTACTGTTTCTCAAAGCCATTGACAATGATCACCGTTCTGAAATAAATTTCCCAACATTTACAGTAAAATTTGTTGTAGTTTCAATCTTTTTGTGGACTAAATGGGTGTTCCTTGTACAGGGAAGTGCCTTGTACTGTATGATCACTACTGAGTAAATTCATTTGTGACAGAATTTGGAGATGGTCTGGACTATTCTTTCCAAGCAAAGACCAACAGACTCAAATATGAAGTACAGGAAATGCATGACGTACAAAGCTGTGTCCCTCGTAAATGCTCGAAAAATGGGCTCATTGAATTGGTTTACAAAATTCATTTTATTTGTCACACCTGTTGCGTACTACTCTGTTGATAGTAAATGGTCAAACAAAGAAATTCTGAACATCTGACACACAACTGAAGCAACAATGATAGGGTAATTAATGGTTAAAACCACTTATTTGAAATCTGTGACCAGACACTTTTTGCCATAGTGTGCTAACCTTTGGCAGCCTATGGTTATAACAATCTAAACTTCCTTACATTTCCAGTAACTGTAGAAGTGAAATCATGGTGGCATGCAATGACTTCCTTCAAACACATCACAAAATAATCTATATCAATTCAATCAGCCTCTTTAAAGTATATGGCAATTGACATCTGAAGATACCTGATTCTTACCTGTCCCTAATGGTTCCTCTTCGTGTGACATAGTTATCTTAATTCCTGAGCTGGGAAACAAATAAATTTGAGTAGAAACGCTCAAATATTGCAATTGCAACATGATTTGTAAAATATTATCAAACTAAAGGTACAAACAACTTCCAAGTATTTTTAGAAACTTTCAATTTCAAAAAAGAATAAAAAAGATACAGAAAAAAGAGAAATTATGATAGGTGAATCTTTTCATCAGGGCAACCTTTCATCTATTTCTTCTTCCATAACTGAGTGAATTAACAACAATATCTAGCCTCCTCTGTAAATTTAAGTCTCCATAAACAGACGTTTTAACTAGGTCTTGATATTAATAACCTGGTTCCTGAGATGGCCTGTGAGATAACTGCAATTGATCATTTTTACACACAAAAAAGGGTAATTGACTGCTTTTATTCAATGGCAACTTGAAGGATGAAGAAAATGACTATAACCAGAGTGCTTCCTTTCACATTATTCTTTGTACAGTAAATGTATCCAGGAATGTTGTGTCCAGGGATCCTCCCCAAATTTGTGAGAGCTGAGATAGTCAGAAAATCTGAAATACCAGTCAGATTTTTTCATATGCCAGTCAAGCACATTTTATGGCATAAAAATATGCCACATATTGCACCAGATTGTGTCTAAGGTTACCTGGTAATTGAAAAATATCTCCATAAATCTGAAGTACCATTTGAATTTCTCATATTTCAGTTGAGGAGCGACAATAGTTGGAAAATCTGAAATGCCAGATGGAATTTTTCATATCTCAGTCTAGCACAATTTATGGCATTAGAAGATGCCTAACATTGCACAGATTGCATCTGAGGTTACCTAATAATTGAAAAATTTCTCAATAAATCTGACATACCATCTGAATTTCTCATAGTAAAGTGCAGAAGTGACAATAGTCTGAAAATCTGACATACCAGTTGGAATTTTTCATACCTCAGTTTTGCACATTTTAAGACATAAAAGATGCCAAATATTGCACCAGTTTGCATTTAAGGTTACCTGGTAATGGGAAAATTTCTTAATCAATCTGAAATACCAGTTGGAATTTCCTATATTTCAGTCTAGGTGTGAAGATAGTCGGAAAATGTGAAATACCAGATGGAATTTTTCATATCTCTGTCAGTCAACATGTTATGACTTCAATAGATGCCAAATATTGCACTAGATTGCATCTGAGGTTACCTAATAGGTAAAAAATTTCTCAAAAAGGGGATGAGGAACACCACCTTGGTAACAACCTCTCCAAGGCCAACCATTAGTCATTTCATGTTTCTCCACTTATCAAAATACCATATTGCATCATTTGCATGACATTTTATTCTCATCAAGCTGCTATCATTTACACAGTTATTGGTAAAGGAACTATCTTTGCACTTTGTCACGCAAATAATTGCCGGTTGTAGCAAAGTAACACAAAAACTAATCACCAGAGAGTAAAAATAGTCGGAACAACTTAACTTGAACTATAATTTCTGGGGGACAAAAAAAATATTGCAAATATTACATCAGAATTTGTCTGAGGTTACCTGGTAGTTGAAAATTACTCAAAAAAGAAGAAAACAAAAGAAAGAACTGTCACCATAGAATGAACTTTTCTGGAAATGAAATAGCATAAATGCAATTGAAATATTACCATTTTTCCATACAATGTTCTATTATTAGTTGTGAGATTGCAGATATAAGATCTTTATTTTAAGGCTGGGTACATCCAGCTCAATTGCATCCGGGACGTGCCATTTCCTGCCATCTGGGGGTTTGAAAAGCCAAAATTTGCTTTTAGGTTTTGTGCCAACCAATGGTGGTGCTTCACTCACATAGCCCTGCTGTTACTCAGCCTCCCTTCCCAACAATTTTTTTTTGTTTTGCTGAGCCTTATAATACCCTTTTTGTAAAGACTGCACCCCTTTAATTCTTCACCCCCTCCTGAAGGCATTGCTAGTGCCAAAACTATTGGGGTGGGATAGCCACTTAGTCTGAAAAAACACCCAGCCAGTGAGAGTTTGTGACCTTCACCCAACACCCCCCCCCCCCATCCCAGGAAGATGTGACCCTAGCTATGGCCCTATATGTGTCCATTTGTTGTTGTAAATCATCTTGTAATTGAATTTCTGAAGAAACAAGTAGAGGAAATGGAGAGAAGGAATATTGAATTAAATAGGAATTATATGAAATTTTGACAGCCTTTCAGAAAATATTCTTTTTATGCTTTGTAATTGTTTTCATTTCTCTCTTATTCATCATTTTTTTCTCCACGATCTGTACAAAACAATGCTTAAACTACCCAATTGCCTTCATATATGCAACAGATTGCTAATGTAGAAATACAAAATTAAACTTCCACTTTACAGATGTCATCTCTTCAACAACGCAAATTAATATTAGTCTGGGAGACTTCCCTCTATCTTCATCTCCACATACCTTTTTCTCTTGAGCTTTCAGTTCTTTCTCCAGTTGCTCTGCTCTGTAGCTCACGGCTAGAACAATCTCCTTCACTCCAACCTGACAACATACAAATCAAAGTCCTCATACACATTGCTACCACGTAGAATAGTCCATTGTTTTACAAATTTACTGCCTGAAGTGCTGAGTCCCCACAGTAACTTTCAATACTCCCACAAAAATGTCCGCCCTTAAACTCTAAGCAGGCAATGCTTTTAGTCATTAACTGACGAAACTTGTGGCCCAACGGCTTCTCCCGACCCCCGACCCCTTCCTGTCCCCATTAACTACATTGGAACCAAAATTACTTTCTTGAGACAATGAGATTGCTGACCATTTCCAGTTATTACCACTGATTTGGAAAATCTTTGGATGAGAGACATTTGAGTGTACATGACCACACAGCCAACCTTTATTGCAACAAATCCTCACATTTTCACACTACATTCAAATACCAGTCTGCTCTGCCTCTGTCATGGAGTCATCAAATAATTCATTTTCAAGATTTTCAACTTGCAACTGAGCTGTTTCACCACTTGTTTTGTGCAAATATCATTATTTATGGCTAATTTAAAAAGTTCCACCAGTATCGTGGGCATCCACATTTTCCTCTCCATATAAAGTCACACACAGAGTCATAAGGCATGCACCAAAGTTGAGATGATTGCGGGTAGACACAAGCTGAACTGCAGTAATGTGATGTAGTTGAGGGTAGACATGCTCCTTTGGGTAGACATGATGAGGAGGTAGATATGTTGTAGACACATGTAAACATGTTGCAGGTTCAACTGTATACACTCATTCCAACAGGTAAAATATGATCTGATCCCTATAGTGAAACAAACCACACAGTAAACCTTTATCATACAACAACCAAATAGTAAGTTTGCATCAACTCAGCACAATACAACACAAACAGGACCCACATGAAACATATTATATAACATCACATAACTTATCTGTGCTGGAAGAGTACAAGGTATGGATCATTATCAAAATCTTACAATATACTGTACCAAACAAGTAATATCACTTGGTTCAGTTCAATGTTAGAAACTCCTCAATACAACAAAACTAGTTTTCATTAAAGACTTTACTTATAAAATCATTAAACAGTGAATAAAACACCAGTAGGTTTGTGTCATGTACCTGAGCAAGTGCTTCAACTTGATGGAGCAGCATTGGTTTGTTGCAGAATTCTACCAGTGGTTTGGGGGCACTCAAAGTCAAAGGCCTCAACCGAGTTCCATATCCACCGACTAAAATTAAAGCCTTCATGTTTTTTCTAGCTCTCTGAAACTGTGAACACTTAATGAAGAAACAATAAAATGCATAAGGAAAGTAAAAGGGGAAAGGAAAAATCAGAAAACTTTGAATCAGGATAACTACTTTTTGTTGCAGGGCAGGAATTTCAAAAATTATCCTTAATGAAAAATCATCTGTAAAAACCAACTCAAAAATACCCAAAATATGCAGTTAACTACCACACAAGTAAATGTGTGTAATCTCAAGCTAGGTTAGGTGAGAAAGTGATAATTTGTGAAGCAGCTGTCACAGTGCAGTGAGCTATCAGCCATTCATGAGGCACTGCAATCTGTAACATCACAATCAACAGAGGTCAAAATTTCCTGTTATAGCGACAAGATAGCTTAAGGTCAGTCTTTAAAGTTAACATGTGGTCATAGATGTAAAAATTTATACAAAAAGGAATCAAGCAAAGTATAAATTGTACTTGGTGGGACACTTGCAGTGTAGCATTCATTTTTATTATTTCATGCAAACAAGTTTTGGTTTCTTTGGGAAGAAAGCTATTTCTCCTATAGACATGGATGAAACTGGAAAGAAAACTGAATTTCTCCCAGTTTCTTCTGGACGAAACTAATAAAATGGTGTGTATGCAACACAACCCATAGGCAACAAACAGTTTACTACCATTTGATTAGAATTATACAATAAAAACATTAAAAAAAGTATAATTTTGTTTCAAAAACTGTGTCATACATTCCAATATTGAAGGACTTCTCATCCTCCTATGAGTACCATGTCAACCAAACTTTTATGACGAATAATGGCAATGCTCAACTCTAGAATAACACAAGTGGCCATATAAATAAAATGGAAACTGAGGATTAATAATGAACAGGTAACTCCAGGTACCTCTAGTTGTCCATTCACTCAAAAACTAGTTTTTAAACAAATGAAGAAATGAGCAATATTTTGTCCAAATGAGCTATATTTAGTCCAAAATCCACAAAATATTGCTCGCCAATTGTTGTTCCTTGATTTTTTTGTACTGTATTGTGCACATGTATTGAAAGCAGCTGCTCCAAACAAGGAAAATTAACCCATTACACCAGTATGTGTTTGTTTGTCCATTAATAATATGCCAGAAATAATTGCAGGTTCATGCATTTGTAACCATTTGTTTTTCTTACAAATTTTGATCTCTTCCACTTGGCCAAAAGAAACTAAAAAGAACCTATTTCTTAAAAAAAAACATTTTTTTTCACCCTGGAGGAAAACTGCCAGCCCTGTATGCAAAAACATTAAGTTTCACCCGTTCTCATAATTGTATCCTGAATATGCAACACATTGCCACAGGCAATCATGGCATCCCAATATCCTGCAAGTGCATACTGACTGTGCTGAAGCATGTTTGGCAAAGAAAGTTTAGTGTTAAATTTCTCACCATCTTCTTACCCAAGAAAAACTGGAAAACAAGGAAATCTTTAAAGTACGATCTATTCTTATGAAAATTCTGTCATCTGGACGTGCAGTACTTTCACAAACTGCAGATATGCCACGAAGGCCTGAAAAAGCACTTTCAAAATATTCTAAACTACATGTTCAGAGTTGTGAAATTAATAGTTGTCAGAAAAATACAATTATTTTTTATTTGGGAAGGCTTACATTAGAAGTTTCAAATAAGGGAATATCATGTGGCACCGTGTAAACCCAAACAGATGACAGCTACAGTATGGTACTTGAAAACCAGACTGTCTGGCGAAAAGCTCTACAAATGGACAACCTAACTAGACCTATGAGCAGATAAGTTACAGTCCAGTCTACAATATTTAAGACATGATAATATTTTTACCTTGGGAATTGAATGTTTGAAATAGGCTTAACTTAGAATGCAGACTGGCTAATGCCAGGGGCATTAAAATGAATTTTGTGCAGGAAGTTACAGACTGCCTAGCTTAGGTATGTCATGTTATATCCTGAGAAACAGAATAGGAATGAAAAAAGGACATAAATGTTACTTGTTACAGAACCCTATGCCCCTGAGCTAAGTCAGTGGTACCTGGCTTTGGTGACAACAACTTGACAATCTGGGGGAGAAATGCTGTACCATGGGCACAGGGCAAACTATACCTAGTACGAGTAAGACCAACAATACCAACATCGCACATGTTTCTTGAATCTTGATTAAGCAAACGCAAACAACAGAGTGAACATTTAGCACTTGTGAATCAATTAGCATTAATGAAACAATTTGGACAAGTTTAAAACAACGGTAATAAGAATCATTCTAAGTTTACAGTAGTCTGTGCTTACGTGGATACAATTTGACTACACATTGGAACACACATGATTCCATTCTGCGAAATTTACGATAGTTGCTTTACTTTCTCTCAAGAGACTCGGGAAAATGAACGCTACTGAGAGAACTAAGCTGAGATCTTGCTTTCACTTACCTATTACTTGAAAGATTTACAGCGCCAAAAAGATATCTAAGATGATCGAAACACAATCTTTCTCGTGAACTTTTCTGTGATCGTGTAATTTAGGTTGTACCGTGGTATACAAATACGTGTTACTATCATAGAAATCTCCAACTGCCTACGTGGTAACCGACAAAACGACTTTGATCGAGGTAAAGTCATTGTATGCGGAAGTGAGGTCTCCTATCTGTAAACAAACCTGAACGGTTTATCTAGTTCTTTAGATAAAACCACATGGAGACCACGCCTACAAAATGCTGAAGCGCGGAACGGTCGCATTATCCAGTAAATTTGGGTAGAGGCTACTGCTCTCCTAGAGGGGAAGTTCGGGGTGCCGGATTTGGTAATGATAATGGAAAAAGATGAGTTCGATATGCTAACAAACGTTCAATCGTGATTTGAAAACTGCCTTTGCATCGCAGTTTTGGCGCAACTTCAAACACAGACCAGCGTCACCAGCGTCTTTTGTATGGGCATCTGTGGAAATTTACTGACCTGGTTTCAGAATTGGCTATGTAATAGGAAACAGAGGGCGGTTTTAAACGGTCGTGCTTCTCATTGGCAGGAGGTTACTAGATGGGTCCCCAAGAGGTCTGTGTTGGGTCCTCTCCTGTTCATTGCTTTCATTAATGACATTGATGCTGATATTGTGTGTAGAGTCAAAAAAGTTTGCTTATGACACCGAACTGTATTCTGAGGTCTCCTCTGAGGGTGATTCCAAAAAGTTTTCAGAAGGATTTAGACAGGGTTTTTGCTCGGTCTCAGGAGTGGCAAATGCTGTTCAATATTGATAAATGCAAGGTAATGCATATTGGCAATAATAATCCCAGGTATTCGTACACTTTAAATGGACAGTCACTGCAAGAGGTTTCTGTTGAAAGGGACTTCCCAGCTAACACAAAACCTTCTTACAACGTTTTCGAAACGTAGTAAACGTTACATAACGTTTTTGAGAACGTTTTCGTTTTTGAAAACGTTTTGTGTTAGCAGGGTGAGGTGTTCACATAAATTCTTCTTGACAGCCATGCAGCTAAGCAGTGTGTTGAAGCAGCTAAAAGAGCGATACAATTTTAGGTATGATTAAGAGAAAGTTTCCTTTAGCAAGATATTGTTGTTAGACTCTATGAGCAGTGAGTAGGCCTCATTTACAGTATGTTTTCAAGCTGGAACCCATCTTTTTCTAAAGATAAGGATTAACTTGAGAACGGTCCAACGCAGGACTACCAAATTGATTAGGGATTTCAAGGTGTCCCCTATGACAGCAGGTTACAATCTTACATCTCACTTCACTTGAACTGAGAAGATTACATGGAGATTTGATACAAGTCTACGTACAAGATTGTTCATGGTTTTGATAATTTTGAAATCATTCTCTGAGGATTTTTTTCAAGTTTGCAACGGTAGTAAAATTACAAGAGGTCATATGTTGTCTTAAACTCCAGAAGGTTCAACGTAGGATCAATATTCGTCGTTACTTCTTTTCTTAGAGGGCAGTGAATGAGTGGAATGGGTAACCTGAGGATGTAGTGATGGCAAGAAGTGTAGATAGGTTTAAGAATGCACTAGACAAGTTCTTTAGGCATTGTGACCGGGTTTGATTTTTGAACTTTTTTTCAGGGTCCTAGATGGGGACTTAATTGTCCCTCCTGATACATTTTTCTGCTAAACAAAAGTAAACTAACAGACCTGTCAACCTATCTGACCCCAAAGTAGGGACATCTTCCTTTTCTTTGAGCAAATATAGAGCGATTGATGCAAAAATACGGAGTTTTGGTTATTATCAGTTGAAATGATAAAATTTCCCTAGAACGAGTAGTGCAAGTTGCCCGGCTTGTTGTATTGTCCACGTACATTGTAGCTACCATCCGGTAGCTGTACTGTTTGCATACATCCGTTACGAACGCGGGGCGTGCAAACCAACTTCAGTCTGCAATTGGTGTAAAGTTCGAAATTACCGCGTACGTGTCAGTTGTACTTGTAACACTAATCAATGTATCTTTAAGGGAACACTTCATCCATTTATCCTCATGACGAATTGCTCGAATAAGCCTAACTGTTCTAGCGATTGCAGAAATGCTGTAAATAGAATATTGAAAGGACGGGGGGGGGGGGGGGGTGGAGGTAGACTGTGAAAAAAGATTACTGTGGTGAAACCCGGAAAAACAGCGTAATCTGTGGGTTTCTGAAGGCAACTTCATCTGCAAAAACTTCAGTAACTGGACAAGAAGAAGGGGATCGATAGGTCTGTTGTTTTAAAGTTAAATATCCCAATAAATGAATTTCCGCCATCTGAGGGTTTGTAAGGCCAAATATTTTCTTGTACACGTCGTGCCAGAGTAAAGTGGCGCTCTGCTGAGATAGAAAAAAAAATATGCAAATGAATTATCCACTAGGATAGTCCTGTCGGCACTCTACTCTATGCTTTGGAGTTGCGTTGTTTAAACAACGCAACTCCAAAGCATACACACAACTGTAGGAAGCCCCTTTTGACTCGATTTGAAATGCTAGGGAGGCATATTTGCCTAGTGTTATAACATCATGTACAGTTATCATATAAGAATTAAGGCACTTATCTTTAAAGAAAAAAAAAGAATGCTAAGCTACCTCATTGTTGAACATTAGGAAAAAGCCACAAAGTGACACCATATTTATCTAGTTTTCATTTGTGTGGACTCGGCTCCGAGTCCAAGTCCAGTTGAAGCCTATCCCGGGAATTCCGATTCCATGACCTATCATTCCGAGTCTACTGCAGGAAAAACTTTACCGGGGAGTCCACGAGCCCGGAAAAAAGTGGTCCTTGGCCATATCTTGAAGTAGCTTTAGAGGGGGGGGGGGGGGGGGGGCCCCCCCCCAAGGGACTGTAGTTACATGATATTACATGACATAAACGTTCATCTAATTTGTTGTTAACGTATATAGATCCATCTGAGAGTACATCCTTTCCATCTCCCTCAACTTTTGTCCCGAACTTTAATAGATATGTGCACGTCATCTTTTGAGAAAAATCGAACAATTGTCATTATTACATTTCGTTGCAAGTTGCAACGGCCATAGACCTATTTCACTGCACTAAGTGGTCTATGAATCAGACCTGACGAAGATGGAAGTTTTGTTTTTAAGATGTTTTGATGATTTGTTTGATGATTTTGATGACGTCATTTGATTTTCAAGTTTTCAAGAGGTAAGTGAAAGAGTCAAGAAAATCGTTTCGGATGAGGAGGTGGGTGTGATTCAGGTGGGTACAAATAATGCAGAGAAGGAACTAATTGATACTACAAGGTCCAGATATCGTGAATTGTGTCGGTCTAGCTTTGACCAGAGCAAAGGTTGCTGTTTGTAGTTTGTTAAACGATTTGATGACATGGTCCCATCTTATAAGTTAAAAATTTTGAATAATCGGTTAAGTAGCTTATGTTCGGAATTTTCGTTTACATTATTTTGTTGATATGTTGTCATGTTTCGATGGTATAGGAAAGATTTGTTTGCAATGGATGGGTTACATTTAGGTAACACCGGGACTTCACTGCTTGGAATGATGGTTAACGTTACTGTTGAGCAGATGTGTTTAAACTTTATTTGGGGGCGATGAGGACAGTGGATAATCATAGCAATTATAATCATGGCTCAACCAATAGGCATTCTGAGCACAGGAGTTACAATAAAACCAATTAACTAATAAGAGTCAAGAAAGAATCTAAGGTTAGGAGTTCCAGGGATAAGTTAACAATTATTTTTTTCTGGATTTTCAGAAAGCTTTTCATAAGCCTTCCCCACCAGCGTCTTTGGCTTAAATTAAAGAGTATGTGCATCTGCGGTAATTTACTGACCTGGATTCAAAATTGGCTATGGAAACAGAGGGTGGTTTTAAACGGTTGTGCTTCTTCTTGGCAGGAGGTTACTAGTGGGGTCCCCCAGGGGGTCTGTGTTGGATCCTCTCCTGTTTATTGCTTTCATTAATGACATTGATGCTGATATTGTGTGTAGAGTCAAGAAGTTTGCTAATGACACTAAACTTTATTCTGAGGTCTCCTCTGATGGTGATTCCAAAGAGTTTTCAGAAGGATTTAGATAGGGTTTGCGATTGGTCTCTTTTTTTCTATTTGGGTATTTTTTTTTCAGGGTCCTAGGCTTGATGGGAACTTACTTGTTCCTCTTGATCCTTCTTCTAATAAATTGAACTTTAGTTGCGTTTATGATTGCAATGCAGCGTATCACTGAAATATTGCTAATCAATATCACAATAAAACTCAACTGGAGTAGTTGCACATGGTTTCACGTGGTACTTTGAATATTTAGTCTGGCAAAAAATAGGACATGGGCTCTATGGCCCCACTTTTGGGGTGTCTGATGGGCCCTTACTTCTGCCAAAAAACTTGAATGGACTGGAGAGATTTCCCACACTGTCCCCCCCCCCCCACACCTCATACGCCATGGTTTCACGTACCCGCCTAAATGACCGGCCTGAGGGTTGACAGCCCCGGATGGTTGAAGTAGCTGCTGTGGTTTTCACTGTCGATATATTGTAGAGCAGTAATTGTATAAACGTTCAAAGAAACATACTGAATGAATACTTCTTGGTTGTGCGACTCTTGGAGACAGGGTTAGAAAAGATGGTGGTAAATTGACAAGTGTAAGACACGTAGTTCTGTTTAGTTTAGTGTAGTGCATAGTGGAAGAACATGATCACCAGGAGGGACACCTAAGCTCCGATCGAGAACTCCCGGGGAGTTCTCGATCTCGAAAAGAAAAAAAAAACCACAAACACATGCAAAGCTTAAAGTGCTTGTCCGGTACGTGCATTGTTAAACCCTTGAACACTAATTGCCTTGGGTTAGATTGGAATATTTAGCAGTCATTTGGTGTTTCGTTTCGTTTCATGTATTTCGTTCATACTGTAAATACATATATACATACAGGCATAATAAGATGCAGTCGTACAATGTAGTGGAATATGAACAGAACGCTAGAAAAAAAAAAACAGGAATATGTTTATCGCAGCTAGCGACCGTAAAGGAAACAGAAAACACACAAAAACAAAAAAAGGAGGTGAATATCTTTACTTTGAGGGAGGGGGGGGGGGGCGACGTTGCGCCCATTATTTTCAGTACCATGCTTTTTGTATCCCATGTCTTTATTTCATTATTTGTTTTTGTTTTGTTGCAAGTGAGGGCCTCATGGAAAATAAGTAACGGATTAGTCATTCATTTTTTTTTTTTATGGTAGAACAAAGTTTCAAATAAAACTGTTTGACAAATGAAGCATCGATCTCATGATGGAAATCATGGATGCATTCACTTTAAAGAGAAATGTGTCAGTTCCTAAAACTAAACTTGTACCGTCAGTTTAATGAATTGATCAGCTTTTTCACATTGACAGGTAATTTGCTTCTCGCCCTTTCAGTAATAGCTAGGGGATGTTGATGAATGTACTGGGAATAGCCCTGCTAACACAAAAAGTTTTTAAAACGTTTTCAAAACGTTATATAACGTTTATAACGTTCTGAAAACATTGTAGAAATGTTTTGTGTTAGCTGGGAGGGTGTTTGTGTGCCTTTGTGCGCTGATTGCAATCTCGTGTGCATAACCAACTCGTGAAGAGTCCATAAAGGTAAATCAAAAAACTGTTTTGGCCTAAAATTACAACCGTAAGGTCATTTAGGAGCAGAAAAGTATTCAGGTCCTTTGAAGCCATGCTATAATAATGTGTGAATCTTTTTCAACGGATTTATAATGCAAAACATTGAAAACAATAAATTTGAATGAGGAAATTGATTCTTTACACATTTGTCACCCACAGTCATATGCGTACATGTCTTATCTGTATGCACCCTCATATATGACGTTTTCACCAACCTCGTTCGCTGGTATTACGTAATGATTAACAATGTTTTGTTACTTAGGTAGGGTTCATGCATGTGGAGCACAACAATTGTGACGAGCAGAAACTGACTTGAATTTGGAATAAGAATAACCGGTTGAAAAGGAAAATGTCAGCGAATATAAACAGGTTCTTGTTTACGAGAATTCTGAAACACTTCCCATCAGAAATTCCGTTTGCATTCGCATACGGTTCCGGGGTTTTCCAACAACATGGAAATGTTAATCCAGTGAGTAGAAGTTAGTCCTAGCACAGTAGCAATAAAATGAACGTAGCCTTATTAGAGTTAGACCTAGGCCTGGATTGTTGTCAGCCACAGGGACCGAGTGAAATAGAGAGAGGATGTACAAACATTCTTGGCTCTGATGCATCCAATGTGAAGATGACAAGTGCTGTTCATATCACCTAGTATATATTATAGGCCTTATGATATCTGAACTTGGATCCAGACACTGCTTACAATGGACTACAGTTCTGGTAGCCTACATGATGTATAGAGATATAACATTGGTCATACACAAGTAACTGGCTGGTGGTGGTCTGGAATCGATGGGTAAGTTCTTCAGTGTGTGGATCCCTGTGGGAGTGTACCCAAATCATGCCCACCCCTTTCCCGTTTTTCGATGAACAACATTTTTCTTTTACCAAAATGATCATACAGATCTGAGATATGGAAATTGCATCAAAGCGCATCTAGAATTCAAACTTTTTTGCATAGACATGGCTTGACCCCCCAGCATTCACCTGTCAGCCATCATGTGTGTCACCCCCCTCTTTCTCAAGGTCCTGGATCTGCACCAGCTGGTGTATGGATGCAGAGCAGGGTAATTTCAGAAGTACCGGAAAGATGGAAAAAGGTGTGGACTTGTTCAAACTATATCTATTAAGGTGTATTATAGTGACGAGATCGGTCACCTGAGAGGCTGAAACAACAAGTAACAGAATCAATAATTTAAGGAGATGGTCGACTTACCAAGTAACACATGGAATTTACAAAGCTGCAACAAAACTATTTCAGTGACATGACAGAGGCAGAAACAGAGGAATTAGCCTATCAGTACAACTTAACTTAAAAAAGTACCTTACAAACTACTTCAATGTTATTTACTCTAACGGAAACACTCCAATTTTGTAGGCATAAATCATACGTACAAAGTTAGAATCATACTTTTCAGTTTTCATATGCTATCATTCATGTTTAACTGAAAATTTTTCATGCTGGTAGTCTTTTCTCTGCAGCCTCTCTTTTCTAATCTGGTGTGTCCAGTCTGTATTAAAACATAGGTTTGACGTATTTTATAGATTTATGCTTAATTTTGTACACTGACATCTTATGCCCAGAAGGCACTACATGGATACTTCTTTAAGACATTGAAGGTTAAGGTTAAAAAAGGAAGATGCATTTGTTAAGCTGTATCAAACACTTTGTTGTGCAACTGGAATGATCCATCTTTATACTGTCCATTACTCTCCCTTGCCTGATTTGGTGCAGATTGTAAAGTAGATTCTCTCTCAATTTTGATTTCTCCCTACAGAACAATATGATAGATTTCGTGTTTGCAGTTGAAAATTCAAAGGACTGGCATGCTCAAAATATGGAGAGGAATCCATCTCATTACTCAGGTTTACAATTTCTAGGGTCAAATATGGTCGCTGCATTTCAAGAGAAACTTGGAGCTGGTGTTTATTACAATACCCTCGTCAAATGTGAGAAAAGGGTATGTAGAAGTGTGTTGAGTTGCTCAGTGTGTTGTGTTGTAAAAAAGTTTGTTTCACCCCATGTTGACTTCATACGCACAAATCTCTTTTTGAACTCATGAGGTCCCAGAAGTACATATTTTCGGCTGTGGTAGTTTCCTCACTTCAAATCTGGAAACAATTAGGTGTGCTTGTTTGAAGTTTTGTTCCCAATCTTCAGAGATATTTTATATTATTTATTATGACTTGACCTGGATACATTAAAGGCAGATACTCATCCCCCTGAAAATGATTTTTTCTTGGGGGTAAAGCAAAATTCTCAAATGTTGACTGCTCTTTGATTGAAATCAGAGTTACAAAATTAAAAAAATGCAGGTTAGGTCATTACCCATTCCTCATAACATACTGTACATATGCACAGAGAGTGAACTGATGCATCTGGCATGCTTCAGAGTTATAGGTGGCAAGTTTCAAAGTTGGAGTGGGTCCTTGCCCAATGTTGGACATCTTTGTGGATACTTGGCCAAATACATCATTGTTTCACCAACCTTTCAGAAGCTAGCTCTGATCCCTGGATGTGACAATGAATGTAATGCATTAAAGACTTGACATCTATAATCTACAGGGATGAATGGTTTTAAGCCCGGGTCACACTAGCAGCGATTCAACACGTGATTCAATTTTCAACTAAAATTGCACAGCTTGAATAGTTGTTAACATTAATGAACCCAAAATAGGAACTACAACATCGAATTTTCTCTTTCAAGAAATTCAGGGTTGAGAGACATTGTCATGCTATTTTACTCTGAACAAATTTCATGATCAACTCAATTTGCACTAATTTAGTTGAAAGTTGAATTGTGTATTGATTTGCACTTGTCTGACCCGGGCTTAAGTGCATCACGTGAGGTGTCACATGGTTCTAGAGTGGTGGTAGGAGAAACATCATCAAGTAGAAGTGAAGATGAATTTTTTAATTTCTATACAGCATGTACACCTGTGAATGCATGTACCTACAGACCAGTACAGAAACAACTTACATTAGTATGGACATTCACATGGTCAATGTGTTTCACTTCTGATACTGCACTGGGCATATTTTCAAGTAAGCATTACACTGTGCCACTGATTTAAATGCCAGTGATGGCTTGAAACCAGTAGCACTTATCATTCTGCAGTTTCCCATGATTTCTTGCAGTTGATTAAATATGGTGTCATTCAAGTTGAAAGTCTTGTCAATGATCTGATGGAATGGAACCACCTTTACATCAGCGGGCGACTTCATAAACCGGTAAGTAGTATTGCGACCAAAGTTGATCTACGCCATTTCTCCAAAATTATTGTAGTTTTACTTTACCAGCACATCAATGATTAGCAAATGTGCTGTACAGAACTTGACATAACATGGCAATATTTTGAAGTATTTTTGTATTTTGGCCATAAAATGATTTAAAATCCCTTTGAGCTCTATTTCATCAACTCAGGACTTGCCTCTGATTGGAATTCTATTGTTGTATGCTCAGTTGTTTGTGTTCACTTTCTTGTGATTCACTTACGTGATGAGCAACATTTTCATCTCTATCTCCTTTGGTGAAGAATACTCATTACATTAGGTGATTATGGTTGCGAAGTAATCAAAATGCAACGGTAAGGCATTCTCTGATTTTCTACCAGTCTTGCAGCCACAAAGATTTCTTATCGTTGTCTCCATCGACAGGTTCACGTCATTAAGAGAGGCAACAGTAAATCTCTTTCAGATGCCTTACAAACTAACCTCCAAAGTGCCGTGAGAACTGCCCTGCTCGTTCTACCGGAGACCTTCTCAGAGGAACAACTCTTTCACACTGTTGCAGGTCTCTCTTATCAAGGTTGGTCTCTCAGTCTTCAGATTCTATTCACAAGCATTGTATCTCCAAGTCATAATTGATTTGAGCAATGAAATATATTTTGTTTAGTGCTGTTTAACTGTATCACTATCTATGCATGTAATTTTTTTTGTTAATATTCCAAAACATCTAGAACAGTAGACGCTCGACAGAAAAAAGGCACACACAGCTTGCAGTTAGTTTTATTAACTATGGCAATGACTAGCCCTTGAAAATAAGTTTGATAAGTGAAAGATACTACAAGGTCTCACACATTACCTGATGTGGTGTCCCCTTGTGTCATTGTTAGTTTCCTTCGTAAATCCAGAATTCAAGTGATACAAGTAGGATTAACTGATGTGGTTTTCCGCTGCCGATCTGATGGTTGATGTGCTGAAATTCCAATCTGATATGCTTGTTAGCAAGCATGCTCTCTCCTGAAAAATGCTCATTTTGTGAACAATGCAGTCTCAATCGTGCCTTTACCCATCCAAATTCATCGCAAATTTTACAGGTAGGCCTATTGGAAAGAGTGTCCTGAACTGGTGCAAATGTATTTCCAGGTAGCTGTACATTTGCCAAATTTCACCAATCTGATGTTTTACCGACAGTGGCAAACATCAACCTGATGATCGGTTGATCCCTAAATACAACAGATGTATCAGGACATATCAGAACATATGAGAACAAAAAGTCAAGGTTTAGTCTCGATAAATGCATTGCAGTTGGTAATATAGATATTGGTCAGGTATTTTAGTGCATGTTGTGATGTGAGAGTAACTTGTGTGAGCGTTTTATGACCTACTTGTTTCCACTAAGCCAGATATGTAATTACTTCCATTTCTCCAGACATTGTGCCAGTTAGATATTAACAAAGTTCTGGCTGGACCCAGTCGAGATAACGTTTCACATTTATGGTGAGACAGTTCACATCTGAAGAGAATTCTCATTGCCTTTCTCACTGTCGTTCATTGATGCTATAACTGTGTCTTTATCTTAACTATGCTTTTCAGCTTCTTTCAAATACATTTGTGGCAGACTTTTGAGCGAAATTATCTTTTATTTGTAAAGGCGATTTCAGAATGACATTCGGAGAAAACAAGAACAAAGTTGAAAATATTGTCAAGCCAAACCTCGACCATTTCAGAGAGTATTACAAAGGATTCATCGAACGACAAGAACATCTTCATTGGAATGAAACAGAACAAACCTACGAGGTAAGACCCTAGTCTAGCTACAGAATTGGAGAACATTAGCCAAGTAAATACTGCAGTAAACATGGAGACCCTCCCCAAATTTTGAGTTGAATTAAAGTAAGTCAAAGTTGTTAGCACCTGTTACTGTTGTTCTGCTTTTGCTGCTGTCTTGTTACTCCTCAAGTTATATATGTGAACAATGAGACCATTTTTTTTTGGTTGTATACCTAAAAGGTCTAGCATACACACCTATTAGAGTGATTGCATGTGTACTGAAAAACCAAAAAGATAAGATTTTGTTTGATCTTAACTTTTTCTTCATTTTTAAATGTACATGCGAGGTTGTACATGAGCGGACTATGTCTTTCAATGAAGGAAAATGACAGTAACTACTTCCAAAGGCAACGGGATTGGCATAAAAACAGTAAAAAACAGAAAACTGGAAACTGTCAACCACTACATTATCGTATTCTACACTTTCTGTCATTATGTTACAAGAATTTGAAATCATATGGCAAAATTAACCAACTGAAACCTTTTTATTTTCCCAGATTGTCTGGATGGTGTAATTAAAAGCCTTACCAAACTTTTGGAGGTGAAATTTCAATGTTTTTACTTTTTGCCTTAGTACGTAATCACTTTAACAATAGGTGTGTATGCTAGACTTTGAAGAAAAAACTTGTAGATGTTTCAAATGGAAGTTGCTTTCTACTGAAATTATGTTACTTTTTGCCTTATTTCTTTTCCTTTATTATTTTTATATTGTATTATTACTGTATTTTTTTGTGGGGATGGAGGATAATAACTTCCTGGATACTCAATAAAGCTGTGTCAGTTATGTTATCTTTTTTTGTACTTTGTTTTCAATTTCAGCAAAATTCCAGCCCAGCCTGCGTCTTCAGCCACATGCAAAAACTGCCGTCTCATTTACAGCATCAGATAGTTTCAAAAGGAGACAAGAGGAAAGCAGATGTGGAAGAAATTCTTAAAAGGATAGCAGATGACAGAAACCATGGCGACATGGTGAAAGAAGGTATGACAGTCTGTTTGCAACAGGGGGGGCAATGATTTTTGCCTTTTTTTAATAACATTTACAAGTGGCAAGTAGCCCACAGTATCAAGCAAAAAACTTCAATTAGTTTGGCAACTTTCTAACACTGAATGTTAAAAAAGAACAGTCAATAAGCCCCTAAGCACTCAAGTTATCCCACTCTATTTTCTGTCATATTGGTTGTAAACTGTCCACAAGCAAACATTCTGGTTAACCTTTAGTGACAGTCTTTGTAGAGCTAGCAGAAGTAGCCTTTATTGTGTTGCAATTGGTAACAGTCTCTGAGACTCAATTCCCTCTCCCCCAGTTACTTTATATAATAGATCAATAAGCTTAAACATGTTGAGAGGATGCAGGTAACAAATTGCAAAAGGATTGTAGTGTCTTTGAGTTCTTTCAAAGTTACTAGGAAATGCAAAGGATGTTCAATAAGCATAGCTAGTATGGCATCACATATCACCCATAATGCGCTGTACCACTGTGAAAAACAAATTTGTTAAAATTTGACATTGCTCTTCCTTATTTGCTTGATGTAGCAGATATGTCAAAGTCGCAATAAAACTTCTCACAAAATGTAGAACAATACCGATTTTTATTGCCGTCCATCTTTATGGTCAAAAAGTCGATGAAACTCATTAAATTGATGCAATTGTTTTGGCTGGTGACTTGTAAATTTTTCCACAGCTCAGACTGTTGATTGAAAATACTGTGGTAATACAACTACGAAAAGCATCACCAGTGTCCTCGGAGACAGCAATTAAAACTTTGATGTCTGTCATTCACGTGAGAGATGGAATTGGATCACATTCTAAATTTCCCTAAAAGCAAAGTATTTCATTAATTCTAATATGATGCTACTGTCAATAAATATCAAAAACAATTGCAATTGAAGGGCAACGTGTTTCTCTGTTTGCATGCCAAAAACCATGGACCAAAATTTAGCAAAAACATAACAAGATAAGAACCTTCCTGCTTAAGTGAAGTAAAAGAAACCTGGAAAGTAACTGAGGCAAGTTTTGAGAGCTGTACACTGTATACAGCTACATCTTTTCACTAGAAGCTAGTACACAGTACCGTGCATAATGTACGGGGGTCAGTAAATTCTTGCGTATGGGCAGAAAAGAAAAAGATAAAATTTGGTTCCATTTCCTTATTATTTCAGCTTTACCTCACAAAAAAGGTGATTAATAGTTACAAAACAGCATGCACAACACAAACATAAATATAAACCCCGAGTATGACTAAAAATTCTTGAGTATGAGTATGAATTATCCTTGAGTGTGAATGCAAGTACAGTCTCGAGTATGAGTACGTAATTTTAAAATTTGCTGAGTACTAGTGCAATGAGTGCGAGTACAGAACAGTGTACTCGAGTATGAGTATGAGTCTCTACTTGAGTACTGCAAGTCTGCTTTCAAGTAAGTTTTATTCCTTCAAGGTCACTCGGTAATCTGTCATTTTATCGTTCTTGACAATTCTTTAAGGCTTATAACGGGATTAGAAAGTAAGCATGACATGGTATTTGTCGTCTGCTGCACTTACATTGAAAAGGGGAAGTTTTTTTACTGCCATAGTATTTCCAGTTGTCAGGAGAAAAATTACTCTGCCCAGGTGTAGCTCAGTGTCATTTATCACAGTAAAACACCTTGGTAGTATGTCAAAACTTGAAAAAGAATATACAGAGCTGGCTATTTTAGGAAACTGTGCCAGCTAGTTGTTTAAAGATTGGTTGTCTCAAATGGTCTTGCTCCATGAATGATTTTGAACTGGAACCTCCGAATGAAGGAGAGAAATATCATTGAGCCAACTGCATGGCTTATCTTTGCTGATTTGGTAAGTCTTAAAGTATTTGCAGTAATTAAATTTGTTGTTCTATCTCTCTAAATAACAGCTTCATAGTTACAATAGGCTGCAAATTTTCTCCACTGTCACAGCATCACCAGACGTTAGGGTGATGTAATTATACGGGGTTGTGATGACTGGTGATGCGTTTAACAATTTTAGGATGTTTGCAAAACATGGAATCTATATTTCAGGAAACTTTGGGAATTTCTTGTCTACTTATCAAAAATTAGACTTGTGCCTTTTCAACTCTTTGCATTTGATCCCTTTTAAGAAAGCACAAAGTGTGTGCATTTATTTAAGATGAACAATTGTTTGGATTTTTATGCCACCTGCTCTTAAAATGTCCACAGCATGAACCTACATTTCAAAGTATTCTGTGAGTGAGCTTCTTGTTTGAGGATTTTGACTTAACTGATTTTGCCCAGTGAATGCCATTTAATTAGAACCACTATAAATTGGAAAGAAATACTATGAGCCAACTACAGAGATTATCCTGTTTAACATTCGATTTGGTGAGCCTCTGAGTGTCGGCAGTAATGCAATTTTTTGTTGCATCTTCATCTCAGTTTTTTAAAATCTCCCTTGTGAAACAAAGGTTACAGTATTTGTATCCTAGTTATGCAATAACAGCAGTCATTATTGGCTGGCTTGTAACTTTTCTTTATAATGCCAAGGGTAAAGATGGTGGGTAATCAGTACAGAGTATCTAAAAATATCATTAATCTTAGCTAATATCACCTTCAATTTTGCTGTTAATTTACCATTTTTTTTAGCATAATGCTCAATTTAAATTGCTTTCTAAACATTTGCGTATTGCTGATTATGTATGTGGCTAGGGACTGCATGCAACTTATGAAATTTTTCTTAAAATTTAGCATCTTCTGATTTCAGCTCTGCAAAAGATTGTGGCAAAGTCAAGTAGAAGCCAAAGTCTGAAGGCTATACCTGCTGCAGGTAAGTGTCATTTGATGTATCCATGGAAGTATTCACATAACGTTTCTTCTGGGACTCCGTCACAAGCTTTGTGCACTAAGTGCAACGGTAGTATGACTGACCCTGTGCATCATGCAGTATGGACTGACAAGGACTGTCTTTGAGTTATTTCGTATGAGGTTTGTACTAATTTGCATGAGTTTCTGATGAAGAGTGGCTTTGGTAGCAAATTTGAATACATATGTATTTGCTGCAGGCACCATTTCTATCATTGCTTTGATACTGACACTTGCTGAGGAGGCAGGAGAGAGGGAGGAGAAGGGGGGGGGGGGGAAGGGACAGAGAAATAGGTTTGCAAGGTTCTTTAGTCATCTGCCACTACCTATGTAAATAATTATGAAATTCCTTGATACCTCTGAAGTCTTCTGTACATATTGTTCAACTTTTGGTGATTGCTATCATATCTACAGCATCTCTGAGCGAACCTGTTGTTTTTTTGTTTGCAGTTGGCAACAGCTGACATGCATGTTTTTGTTTGCTTTCGACAGGTGTTCTAAAAACAGTCAAATACAGCAGTGAGAAAGTTATGAAGATGTGGAACAGTAACTCCAGTAAAAGGTGACAACTCATGTTTGAAACAATTCAAGGTGTTTGCGTCCACTCATTATGATCAAGTGCTCTGTCCACGAAGGTTTCAAGGAAACAGCATGCAGCTGAAAAGTTAATGATTCTGTAAGCCGTTATCCGCTCACTGACCAGACAGGCAAACACGTGATGAAATCATGTGAATAAAACTAATGAACAGTACACTAGCTGTCCAAGTTTTAGTAATTGTATGGCATTTATTTAGGAGTGTTACAGACATGAACACTGATAACTAATATGAACAACATACTTTTCGTTCAAGTTTGTTTCATGTTTGTGTTAGACAAGTACTGTTTCCTATTAAGTGCAATCATTTGCACATTGTTTGAATGTCTGGGGCCAGGTCTGAAGATATACATTGGATAGAATGAGCAATTTGATACAATCCCACATTGCATTGTGTACAAATAGTAACACATTAGACTCATGTACGAGATGACTTGGTATGTTGTGAAACCACCTTTGCAGGTAAGGAAACAGATCAGTATCAAGTTCGCTTCAGAGCATTAATTCCCACCATAGAAGGGGATCATCAGTTAAAGTGGCCTGATAAGGAGCCGGTGTAGCATGGAGGTCATTAGGAATAGCTCCCTTGGACCAATACATAATTTAACCAGACAATTCATTTCATGGCTTCCTCTTGCTCCAGCCTCCCTCTGTGTGAACACTGTGATCTGATTTGACTGAAATCTTTCTGCTTCCATGCTTTGCAATTACAATCCTTGTTCTACTTTCTCCCCCTTCCCCCCCTTTTTCAGCAGTTCTGTAATTTGAATGATAGAGTCAAAGCATTTTGGCCTGTTAAGTCTTCTAATGATCTCATTGATTACATTTCATGTGTATGTTATCTCAGTAGACAAAGGGTTTAACAACTGAATGATATTAGTTTCCTTTGCTTCTTGTAGTTGTAATAAACAGGGTTGTATCTTTGGTCGGCAGCCCCGCCCAGGACTAGTAATTCCCATCCGGCATTCACGTTCAGTTTCTGCCTCACCAAACTCACAAATTGTATTAAATATGACAGGGGAAGTGGCCTTTTGAGTTAACATTCGAAGATTTTGTGAGCACTTTCCCACGAGACTACTTTATGCAAGACATACAGTGCTCCGTGGAGCTGCTCCCTGTACCCCCCACCTGGGCACTGCCCTGGACTTCGCCGGGCTCCCCGGTGCGAGCTCCTGGATCCTGCCAGTAGCGGCTGGTCCCCTTGCCTAATGCTCGGCACTAAAATTTGTCTAGCTACAACCCTGGTCATTAATTAAAGAACAACTGTTTTCCTTTATATTTGACAGTGCGATACTTGTATTTTTTTTTTTTTTTAAAAAAAAGCTGGCAATTGGAAAATGCATTTTGAAGTACTGCAAATATAATGCGGAATGTCAGGCCTAAAATTTGACCTCATGAAAATATTTAAAAGGGTTTGACACCATGTTTGGTAGAATCTAATACTTTGAGGAGCTGGGCTTTTGATGCCATCTGTTGGAGCCATGTTATCATCACTTCTTTTTATTAAGATCGATGAGATCTGGTTGCGTATAGAAATCATAGAGTAGTCATGAACCCCCAGCTGACATCAAACTTCAGTTTTCAAATTAAACTTTAAAGCCAAAAATTGTTTCAAAAAACAATGAAAACATGAAAAAGGAGAGAAACATTCAGAGTTTAAGTAAATTTATTGCAAAAACTTTACAGAGATATATAAAAAAAGTAAAACTTTGATAACTACATATAATTTGAATTTAGACATGATATATTTTACTAATAGATGTAAAATCACAGTTGGCATTATCTCATCCTGTAAAGATGCTGGTTCTTTTAAAGAAATAATATTGTTCATTAAAAGTGATCACTTTAGAGCTGTTGATAGCTACAAAGAGTGCCAAACCAGGGTGGTATTCTATGCAGGTGCTTAAGAAACTACGAATAATATATGACGAGTTTTCACATGACCTCTGAAGAATTTGTGGAACTAAATGACACAGGAAAGTAGGGGGAGTAATAAAATAATGTATCAAATTAGTTTTACAGCAAACATATGAGTAACTACCTGGAAAACTGATATTGTAAAACAAAGAAGAATGGAAACAAACAAGTTTGTTTCTTGCAAGAAATCTTATTTTGTGTAGATTTATTCAGTTGTTCTTATTTGTACGTTACCGCAATTGTGGCACCCATCCAAATAATGGGTGTGTCTTTTGACATGCTAATGAAGTTACCAAAGACTTCCCAGTCTTTATTCTATTCTAATCCTGATATGATGAAGGATCAGATCACTTGGCCCTATTCGACACAGATACACTGTTAAGTTTGCTTTATTGTATCGTGCACGCTGTTGACTCTTCTGTTAATTCCAATAAGCAGCTGCCCTTGTGTACTGGAATGATGCTGTACAAATCCAACATATTGTTGTCATTATGACAAAGCAACCTAAGATTGAGAGAAATTACATTTGGCACAGAACCCTGGTTATGATTTTCAACCTGAAACGGATCACATTTGAAACATGCGAAAGCATCAAACTCCACCCCAAAATGGCGATGACAACGGACTTGATCAAGCATCAAGTTCAACAGATAAGGCCAAACAAATATGACGAGTGCTTGAGATGAATTGTTAACAATGGAAAACTGAAAAATGCCACAGGCTATTCTAAGTAAATGGTGGTTAAGTGAAAATAACCACATCTACCTGACACAAATCTACCAATAACCTGGTTGAACAAACTTTGGTACTACCTGAGCAAACAAAAGTAGCTTCATGATTTGGCAGTTTCCTTCCAGCAAGATCGCCACAGTGACTGAGCAGCTCATAGCTAGTTTAGAATGACAAAGGCAAATATGTTTTGACATTTTGCTTTGAAATGGTATATGATGGCAAAGTCCTGATGACATTTTACTCTTTCACCCTTTTATCTTGCCAGTTTGAAGATCATGGTGTCATGTATGTTTGACTACTTTAAATTAAAATTTGATGTCACATTGATAAATATCTTTATTTCTCATATCGCTATTTTCCTAATATGGAGTAATGTTAAAATCTCTTTTCAAAAGTATTTACAGTTTTCTCTAAATATCATACATTTTCCATGATATCTGGAGACATGAACTATGTCACCTTGATTTTGCAACTGGTCAACCTAAGATTATAAAGAACGTGCAGACTCCTTTACAATTGATGGGGCAAATCTTATGTTAAGATTTTATCAATTAAAAGTAATTATCAGAAATTATTCACAATATGATTCAAATGCAATAACAATTACATTTTGCAAAAGGTAAGTCCTCGGTCAAATCTTGAAGTGATTATTGATTTTGAGGTCACTATTAGGATGAAGAAAAGGTAGGTGTTGGATTCAAAATGTAACCAAAATGGCAGGTAACATCAAACTTGTCCAATCAAATTTAATATACAACGTTCACAACGCTCTAATTGAGTCAAAATTGTTTATAATTCCACAAATTATTTTCATTTAATTAATAATGTCTGGATGGGAGTAGTTTTTAGTCTACTTAAAATCTTGTTAGGGTCCAAAACCATGACAGGGTCTGTCTGTTTAGAAACATTTACACTTCATATGTCAAACTTTTACAAAAGTTTATACAAAAGGCTCCAAGATACGCACAATGATAGATATGAGTATGCGTTACTACGAAATGGAAGCATGCAGATCACTATCAGAAAAACTACGGAAATGCACACTTTAATATAAAATGGCAGATGTGTGTTCACTTTCTGACTAATGTCAACACCACACTTAGTAAAGAATGGACATCACCTTCCACCCAATAGATATGCCGGTGTTTTTACTACAGTAGGTTCATACCAACACAAAGCTCGGTAGAGAGAGTTCAAGAGTTGTGTACAACAGAGTAAGGCCAGTGTTTCACAAATGATGCAACAGGAATTCAATCATGTGTGCACTCTGCTTGGCAAGAGCAAATGGACAGTCTTTTATCTTGAAAGAAATTTTTCTGTCATATCGCATGTCACGCACTGTGGTATAATAGCTGAAGAAAACCCCCTAGTATTTAAGCATCTACATGGAATGGTAACTGGATGAGGACTGTACCACACAGCCCATCAGGCCTACCCTTGCCAGTATGCGTTAGGTGCTATACTGGCGTAAGATGTTCCGCCAGGTTTTACTTTCATGGGAAGACTAAATACCATTTCATGCAGATGATCCTTGGTCAGTAGGATGTTGCAATGGATCGGTGCCATCTCTATAAAGTCTCTCTTCATCTGACAGTAAAATTTTGGCACACTACTCTCTCCCACTCAGTATGTCTCTCAAGATATAGATTGTGCGAGGAAGGATGGATTCACACACTCCTTGTTGGTCGTTACCCCAATCTATGCTGCCTGCGGTGGGGAGGGGCCCTCCGTCACATTAACTTCATTTCTGTGAGATGCGGGATTTCATCAAGTCAGTTCACAGTATTCTGTTACCCCATGACTTGGCGATCCTAGTTTCATAATGCCCACGGTTCTCTCCGAAGCTGTGACCAAGACTGACACAATATCAGATTAAGGATCATAGAACCTCTCAGAAGTATGCCAAGAGAAACCATGAATATTCATAACTTCATACCTCATGCTAAGAACAATCTAACTGCTGGTATGTGTTAAGTGGTCATATCACCAAAATGGTGCATTTGCAGTATGACATTCATATCCTTAGTTTACATGAAATTTCTAGATATTATTCAAAATATTCTTGTCAAAAACAAAATAATATGGAACAGCATGTCAACATTTCTCAGTCCGCTCTGATTCTCGTTTAAAGATACAGATCGTTTGAACCTGCCAAATTTTTTTAATGGGGCAACCAAGCCTTTGACTTACAAGCCGCACAGAAAAAAAAGCAAACAAAACCTTTGTGCAAGTTTTAGGCCAACATGATTATTCATGGGTTGTCTCCAATATTATTTGTTGTAAAATTCATTACAATTTGAAAATTTTTCACGCACCAAGTAGGTGTTGCTTTTACTACACAATGCCTAGTCATTATTGAATATCCTCTATTCATGACAGGAGTTTGGGATGGTACTGGACTATCTTTAATGTGACAACTAACCTTAAGTGAATAGTTGAAGCAAACTTATTATGCAAATAATGGTCACCTATTTACTCAGCACTACATACAGGCCACATAAACAGTTTAAACAATTTTAAGTTCTCGAGACACCTAGTGTACATACCAGTGTACAAACTAGCAAAGGTGTGTGTGCACACACACACATAGGTATGGTAGATTCCTTATTAGGAAAATGGTCACAGAAACACCATGGTTAACAGTGTCTGCACACTCAAATTTCAGTACATTCTTGTATTGCATTAATATCACATTTGACAACAACAACAAAACTTTACAGGATGTAACTTCAAAGGTAGTGCCATGTCTGGTCTCCATGGTGGGCAGATATTTGCCAATTGTTTAAACAAAGGAGAGAAAACCTAGATCTCTTAATGACTTGCCTTTGAACTTTAAAATGTCCTATTCAGTCTATTCATTTTCCTTCTGATGTCTATTCACCACGAGTTTGAGGTTGGCTCACATGAAGCATGTGCAGAAAGTGTGAAAAGGCTAGCAATTTCAGAGACGGGTCCTGCCAGTTGAGTACTCCACAGGTGTACATTGAAAACACTAATTTTCTTTAATTTTTTGTTACAATTGTTCCTCAAGTGTTGTGTAAGGATACATTCATCGTAGGAGGATATGTCCATGTCTGATATTTTGTCTTGGTGCCTGTACACCTCCCCGAGATAGACAGTGTTTCCTCGGATTTCTTCTGTATCTGAAGGGTAAAAAAAAAAAAAAAAAAGAGTCAAAAGAAAAAAGCATGGAGAATTAAATCATTTATTACTGTTATTTGGGATGGATTTCAAAATGAATATAATTCTCAGTTTAAAAGAAGAGTAACAAGAATTCCATAAAACAAACATGTTATGTGTAATTAGCACATGCACTTATTGTCCCAAAAAATTGTCTGCAAAAAAAAAAAAAATTGCAAGAAAAAAGAAGAACAATTTAAGTAAGTAGTGATGTGAAATTCAGCTCCAGTCATTACATCTGGTCTCTAGAAATGTAAGGCTTTGTGATTAAAACATTGTATCCTTTGTCCCTTCTTTTTTTTGGATCAGTTCATCAAGTACCCAAGACTAAGCCCAATCAAAGGATATTACTATCAAAGTCAACTTTTGCTACCTAATCCTTAATCTCTTTTCTCCTCCCAAAATGGTCCTCCCAAATGAATCCAGTGAACAGTGGGATAATTGGAGAGGTCGTTTGACACAATTCTCCGATCAACCTCACTGAGGCAACTTAAGTCATGCTTGGAGGATTCTGATGAATGGTATTCTCATTGCTGCATCAATACATAATCTACTCTTTAAATAAGCTCCCATGAATCAGTTTGCTTCAAGGAGATGTAGACTATTGTTATGGTAATGAATAGCTAACAGTTTCCAGATACAGGGTGGTAGTACCTCTATGACTACTAAAGTACACAAGTGGCAGTTTGCGTGTTAATAGTCTTCGGTAGTATGGTGACATAAGCCCAGTGAGGGATTTTGGGACTACAGAATATTTTCATGTGTCATTTGACACTTGTCTGTGTGAGGTTTCATACTTGCACAGTTTTGGAATTGTTAACTGCTGTACTCATAAGGGTCTTTTGCTCATGTGGATCTACAATTACTTTAAATTTACAAGTAATTTTTTTCAATTGATATTATGGAGAACCGTTGTTAAACTGGTAAGCAATGTTATTTTCAACCCATTCTACAAGCATAAAGTTAGTTTTCAAAGACATTTTGTCATTTAGTAGATGTTCTTGTCAATTTTTCATTTATTTGGAGTCATCACTCAGTACCAAAGTTATAGGCTTTTTTTTTGCTTTGAAAGGCTTTCTGCAAGGTAAAAGTTAGTTCTGAAATTTTATCCTTTTTGACGATTTCAGCTTGCAAACAGATGATGAAAGCAGTGGCTTCCAGAATGTTATTTTCCTGTACATAATGTATTTTCAACTTCAGATTTTTAGGCACTGCATAGTATTCTTTAAAGACTACTGTACCATTAAACGTATTTTGGGTTATATGCCAAGCAGACAATGTTGTTCCCATCCCTGCCCCACATGGCATGCATAGGGCTTGATGAGTGATGGGTCAGATGTATCAAATCCCCCATAAAATTGACCCTATATGCCTCCCCTCCTGTCTGGAAAGCTGTTACAATTAGAAGATACAGGTACGAAATGGTGTAATCAATAGTGTGACTAGTTAGTTCTCTTTACTGAGTAGAATGTTGGGATATGTTCTATTCTCACAAATTTTACATTTTGAAAAAAAAAAATACACAATGAAGCCCAGCCTAACAAATGTTCATTGCCTTGACCATCGCATGCTGCATACTTCTGTAAGGAAACAAACAACTGGCAGATAGATTTACAGTCTTGCAAGTCAATCCAGAAAAATAAAAATTTGGGATAGAACTAGAATGATTATTCTTAATAAAATAGGACAAAAGTAAAAGTGCAGGAGTACAATGGTTGGTGTAATTCCGGCTTTATACAGAGGTTTCCATCATTACATGTGTATCACCAGTGCAAATGAACCAGCACCTGTAGAAGAAGTGTACATCTAACTCCAATATTGCAGGCTTAGGCAGCCCCCTGAACCTGACTTAACTGTACACAAGCCATGCAATGTGTGTATGATACTGTATGATTGTGTTACAGTGTGTGACTAATGGGATGAACATGAAACTACTGTAAACACCACACAGCTTCAAAATAGCTGATGGGGGTGGGGGGGGGGGAGGGTTGGGAGAGCGGGTGAGTGACAGGTATGAGGTGAAGGAAAGCAGTAATAACCCCATCTAAGGGGGGCACCACAATTGGTTGGTGCATACAGTAGAATGCAGAGAAATTTTTGATAAAAGTTCCTCTCAGATTGTAGGAAATGGCACTTTAAATTCTTCTCTGCCCACTAAAAATGTGGTAGCAGATACTGTATGCCCCCATCCCCCAAGTCAATGCCCATGATCTTTTGTATCGTGTCAGTCAATTCATAAGAGCAGAATCAAGTTGTCCGTGTGTTGTAAACTAATTACAATCATCTTGCAATCTAAACATAGTTGAAGGGAAATTCACTTCCATTGCATCTGGAACCATGTACAGTACTTAATATTTTTACTGATGTACATGGCTATACCACTCAGCTCTTTTGTGATTAAGAGCTGTATAACACATTTTTATCCTGTAAGACTATGTAATTCAACACTTACATTACAATTCAGCCATGTTTCACTTATTGAAATAACATCCAAAATTTAAGTAGTCTTTTACGTTTGCAAAATAAGCGCTAAAGCTTTCACAATTTTAAATGGACAAAAGAGAGAATTTGCCAGCATGAAAGTGTTCTGTAAACTATCTGTATAATATCTGTGGTCTAAGTTCACATAGTGAAAAGTAAATATTGTAAGCATCAATATCATTCTCAAGATGGAGAACACCGAGTCTGTGTGGCTGGTGAGTAAGCTTCTGGAAATGGTGCAGTTAGTATTTTCATGGATGGAGAACCCTTCTCCTTAGCAATATTGGAAGTTTTGCACTATACGAATGTCTGTGGAGAAATTCATTCAGTTTAATTAGTTGAAGAAAGAATTTCACTGCAGTCATTGGTTCATTTTTCGGTTCAAATATTTTCTTTTAACTTACAATGTCCAGTTTATTCCTTTTTGCAATCTGAGACTGGATCGTTCACCTCTGATCACGAGAATTCCCTCGACTGGCCATTTTTGGCACAACTAGCCGCGTAGGTGGGAGCAATGGCCCCTCCCTTTGTGCATGCCACTGTACCCCACCCCCCATCTCAGAAAAAATGTAACAAGACAGCAAATAGCCCAAACACAGATAAGAGCATATGACTTTGATGTTAATCCAAAGCAGCATCTATATATTGTAAAAAGAACAGGAGTCCTTTCCTTGCAAATGGTTCCTGTAAGCTGAATAATGTGTAGAGAGACAACTGCAACCTTTATCAGTTAAAACGGTTTTTTCAAGTGATAAGACCCACTCTGAGCACAGACAGATTTAGATTAAAGGTTGTGTGACATGAACATGCCATTTTGGAATATTGGTTGTATTAATCATTAGAAATGTCAAAAATAGCCACAATTTCTATCAAAATCCATCAAATATTGACAAGGCTAATTTCTGTTTTGCACCAGCATCATAAACATTGGCTTCAGTAAGTATGCAAATTTATGATGTCAAAGAGGTACTTGCATGTTCAGAAAGCTTGAATCCCTAGAAAATATTAAATGCATTTACCCAGAAAGATACAGAATGCTGGTACTGTATGCTACAGTAGCAGTATGCTGGTTTCAGTGAGATGATGAATTCACTTCAATTTGTATTAAAACATTGGGAAATGAATGCTACTGTAGCTCTATTTCAGCTACTGCATGTCAGCCCATATTCAGTATCGACCAATAGAATCTGATGACTCAGTGATTCCATGGCAACTTAAGAAACGTCTTCATATGACAATTTTCTGATTTGAATTGTATTGAAGCCATGTGGTCCCCCAATACTTTGTGCCCCCTGATATGTACATTTAACTTGCATATCTGCTACTTACAAATGCAGTGAAATGTAATGTTCAACCAAACTTTAAAAAAAGGTTTGGGGTGATGCTATCATAATGTGACTTCAGATTGTGAACTGTTGACTGAAATAATATGATCGCTATAAAACAAGGATCACATACTGATCATAAATAGAAATCAACAAACTAAACCTATCTTGACTTTTGACCAAATTAAATAATCAATAATATATTGTTTACTGCACACAAGGTTTGGTAGGCACACCTGAAACTAATCCTATGCATTTTGTCTCAGATAAGTTACTGCAGTCATCTTAGACTTACTGTACATGATAGTCTTCCTTATGATTGGACAGTGGAATGTACAGTATGCTGATCTCAGATGACCTTTGAACTCCACGAAAAACAACAGTGGTCACCAAATTACTAAGTAAACTCTACATATCCAGTGATAAGTCATTTAAGCAGCTGTAATTTCTTGGACCATTGTGTGAAGTGTTCAGGAGGATTTCAGACTCACCACTGCTACATACAAATGACCTTTGACATTTCCTCAATGAAAACGGAAGGGTATGGTATACTCATCATGGGTGAACTACACACAGAAAGTATCGTTCAACCTACAATAATATTAAGTTTTAGAGTTGATATAATGGTGTTTACAATCGGGCAGCACGGCAAATGTGCGAACAGGGTGAACAAGATTTAGCTGATGTATGCATTCCCTCCACTGTATTGCATTGTATAATTTCTTTTTTGTTTTATCCACAGGTAACCTTGAATTATTCAGAAGTCATCTGATCCCAAGATACACACAGCATGGCAGCACTGAAGTTGAAAAGCATCGCAGTGTTGCTATTATTTTACCTGCAACTAACGAACAGTCAAACTGAAGTCACCTCCACCAATTTCCCTCGTACATCCATCTCTGATTTGAGGACATTAACAACTTTACAGCAGTCCACCATCGAGCCTACACCTGCACCTAATTCATGTCCAGAAAGTTGCGTGTGTAATGAAGCCAGACGTTCTGTTTCTTGCAACAGTAAAGGCCTGACTGCTATACCGACAGGTATACCATCTTATGTGTGGTTTCTTTCCTTAAATGGAAACAGATACCAAAATCTGTCAGCAAATTCTTTCAGTGGTCTTCCCAACCTTGTATCTTTGCAATTAGTGCAATGTGCCATCTCTGTCATCCATCCAAATGCATTTGCAGGATTAAATGAACTTCGCAAGCTGGACTTGCGAGCAAACCTACTCACAAATATTTCAAACGAAACTTTCGCAGGACTTGAAGCTATGACAGAGCTGGAACTTCAAGGCAACCGTATCGAAGAAATCGCATCGTCAGCATTTCAGGGTTTGCCACTTCTAAACAAAGTTAGCATGGATGGAAACATGATTTCCAACTTTCCAAGCAGCCTATTTGCCACTAACTTGAACCTTGAGGTGCTAAATATGAGATTCTGTCGATTCACTGATTTGTTGTCTCTCAAAAATGCTGGTTTAGACAACCTAAAAGAGCTGGATCTTTCTGGAAATGCAATCATCGACATCAGAGGGAACGATTTCGAAGCACTTTCGTCACTAAATGTTCTTCATCTCGCAAGCATGTTTCCAAAGATGAGAGACATCAATGTGGATGCTTTCAAAGGACTCCAAGATTTAACCATCTTGGACATTTCTGACAACTCTCTTCTCAGCTTTGGGGTCAGCCACGTGGAATCTTTGATGTCCTTACAAGTCCTGAATCTCAAAAACAATCCATGGAACTGCAATTGTCAGATGGGGATGCTTTTGGAATGGCTTCGTCAAACTTCTGTTGATTACTTTGATCCGCTGTGGCAGTGCAATTCTCCACCACCTTTACAAGGGCAGATTGTCTTCGCTGTCTTCCCCTCCGATAAATTCGCTTGTTCGCCATACATCTTCACCGCACCTCAGAATACAGCAGTAGAATTCCAAGATCCAGTAGTGATTGCTGTAAACATTGAAGGAGATCCAGCCCCCATAATAAAATGGTATCTCCCAAATGGAGACTTAATCGGAACCAACAGTGGTTTGTCTCAGGAGTATGTGCAGGTTTCTGGTCAAGTCATGGTCATTCAGCAGGCAATGGAATATCACTCAGGTGAATACAGAATCACGGCAGAGAATGAAAATGGCATGACAACTGCATTTTTTCACATCCTGGTCTTAAACATACCACCGACGACTCACCCAACCACCACGAACTCACCACTCCAGGGGACATCCTTACCGCCACCATGTATATATGCACCCATCCAGGTGCGTGTGACTGGCATAACAGATACCTCTGCCACCCTCTTGTGGACTGCTTACAACAGCCCTGACTTAATTGGTTACATTCTGCAGCAGAATGAATTTGGAAATCAAAACAGTTACCGTACCACCCTGATAAGCCCATCAGAAACGTCAAAGACTCTCACCTCTCTAAGGGCAAACACTAACTTCATTCTCTGTGTGACAGTGTACCTCAAAGAATGTCCCAGTTTTACGTCATTGGATCAATGTGCCCAAATCAACACCAAAGGAAGCCCTGAGTCGAGTGAATTCCAAGCTCTTCAAATAAAACACAGAAACGAACTGATCATCCTTGCGTTTGCCAGCGTCGCCACGACCCTGCTTCTGGTTGCTACAATATTCCTCATATTTTGGAGATTCAAACAGCCTAAGTCTCTGAGGAAGTATGAATTCCAGGCCACTGATGACACCGTGAGATTTGCTGATCTAGAACCATGTGGACATAACAGCTATGAGACTTGACAAGAGGTCAACGTCCAAGTGCACCTCGAGAAAGTAATGGGAGTGTTTTTACTTATGAGAGCCCTTCGAAAATCATTGAGGAAGAACATGAGTATGAAACACCAAGTGAATATCCAATGAAAACCTTCACAGCAGAGGTTCATAAAGAGCCACTTCCACCTGACTTGCCTGAAGATACCTTAAATTTTACACATGAACCAGGATTGGCGACACTCTTATCAGAGTTGAGGTTCCAGCAGGAAATTTCAGATGTAGACACAGAGGATGAACAGTAAAAATTTTTCATTTAAAGGAAATTAATTCCTTAAATTTTTATCCTTTGGTTTCATTGTGACAGACTTGATGACATGGAGCAGATTTGCAGGATTAACCTGGCACTGTATGGTCTAAATATTTGTGTGTTGAGGTGCAGATGACACAAAGTATTATAAGTGAAACGTTTTTCAGACAGTGCACTGAAGAGTAATTCCTGGTCGGAAGATTTGATGGCCTTTGTTTATCTTCGAAGGTTTCATACTTATCTCAAATCATGGGTTCCTTTATTCACTGTGGAATACACACACAAAGGTAAATGTCAGGCTGGGATGATGTATATTTTCTTGATTTAAAGATCAACAATGGAAGGTAGAAACAGAATCAACATGTTACCAGTTTTAAGATCAGAACTTCTGTGAATCTACACAGAGCAACTTAGAGCAAGCTGAACTGTGACTGGTGCAGAGGCGGAATTAATTGCCCCAAATTCATTTTACAGATGCACATTTCCATAGCAACAAGATCAAATCTCACAGTGGGCAATGACACTTTAGTGTATAACTGAACTGTGCATTATTCTGCATACAGGTACAGTAATACAGGTATGAAGTACAATAGTATGCAGTGCTGCTTCATGTAGCAGACATGTGGGTATGCTAATTTAGTGTGCATATCAGTCACATTCCAGATGCTTCTACAGTCACATATGTATTATGCACGCCCTGAATATGTAATTTATCAATTTATCGGGATATTAAAATTTATCATTTGATGACAAAAATTTTGTTTGTTACTCTTAGACAATTTTGAACAAATTGTTTTTACTATTTTTTTTTTATATTAAGTAGAATTTGGAAAATATACTGTTTGCACTTTACAGGAAAACTTTTCATCCTTTTCAAATTACAGTACCTACAATATTTTTACAAAAGTGAAAAAGCAAAAATGTTGAATTATCCACTCTGAGTTTTGTGAAGGAAAAGACTGTTTTGAATGGAAAATTAAAAACAATTTTTTTTGTAAAGTGAACAGTTTTCACTGAAATGCTTGTGCTACTGAAATATTTAAGCAATTGCAAAGTCCTCACTGCAAAGACCAGAGTAGCTGGTCTTAAAGGGTAAGTTAAAACACAAACGTATTAAAACAAGGGGGAAAAATGGACAGTCCACAGGGTTAAAAGCTCAGAATCTTTTAACATTTTACACTTATGTAACATATATAATAAAATCAGCACTGCTTGTGGCTAATGTACTGTAGTACTCATGGATTCACTAACGTAACCAGTGTTTGTGGATATAAAATGATAAGTCATTCAAAATATGGGAGGGCAGTGGTATTCTCTTCAAAAAATAAGTTTCTCACAGATAGAAATTCAGTTATTTGTTGTGGAACAATAATTTGTTCACTCAAACTTTCCAAAATTCAAATGATACATCTTCTGCTACTCATCAAGTGCATAATGCTTTGAAGAGATGAAGCTTTTGTTGATGTTTATTAGTCAGACTGAATGGTTTATCAATGGTTAAAGCTGTTTCCTTTGTATGCCATGTTGGTGTATTCTAAATGCACTATTTCCACTTGACCACAACTGCTGGTGAGAACTAGATGGAAGGTTGGTGAAACTAGCAAGTAAGTACGGTAATTGATAATATCATTAAAAAATATGCACTCTGATCTTGTTATCTGCTTACACAGTCGATCGATTGTCAGTAAACACAGTAAAATCAGGTGACAATGTTTTTTGGTGCTTGTGACCCTTAAGGTTTGACTTCATCTGTCACAGAAAAAAAACAAATTGTGTACCAAAATTGTTTGGAAATTATGCTATTATGTACAAACTTGTGGTTTTACAACCTTGGCATATGTACCAACAGCAAAATTAGTCAAAAGAAAGTTAATTCTTACACAAAAAGCACCACTTACTTATTACAAGCAACTTATACAAGCACATAAATCCTACAATCCAACAATTGGTATCTTCACAGCAAGATATTATATTAACACATCTTATGCTTACCTGTCAAGCTTCTGTTTGATAAACCATGGCATATATGATATGATGGGGGTATTAGTGTCTTTGTTTGCACAAATCACATGGCCTGTGAGAAAGTACAAAGTCCTCCTTCAGTAGATACGTACAATGGGAAGGGTGTGGGATGTTCAAGCTGATCTTCATTTAAAAGCAGTCACTCATTGCCCCAGACAGTTTCAATCACTTCTAGCCCCTCCCACATGTACAGCCTCTAAATGTGTAATCAAAACACTGGGCCCCTGTGTATGCCATGTAATTATGAGCTACTCTGCATCTTGCCAATCTGTTAGCAATGAAAGAGCAGAACCGAGAATTTTACTTACCCCTAGCCAAAAATGTAGCTCGGAGTGATGAGTGACTGCCTCATTACAAATTTGAGCAGTCTATGTACTTACCTCAGATACAACTGCTCTAAACTGACAAAAAGGTTCATTTCAATGTAGAATTCATTTAACAGACGGATGAAAAAAGAAAATACAAAGAATTAAAACCTGCCATGAGATCGACAATAACTTCAATTTATTAATCGCAGTGTTTCGTTCAGTCTATGCTCTCCAGATTCATGCTTCACATGACTTGATACCTACCTTCTGATGATGCCTTTATCACACGCTGTGTAGAGAGTGCTCCCAGTTACTCGTGTACCTGCAGAGTATGGAGGCAAAAACTTGATTACAATCAGACAACAGGGGAATCACTAGTTCAATGTAATAGATTATCAATTGCCATTCTCCCAAGTCTGTTTAAAATTTAGGTCACTTCCAATGTTTTAACACCTAATTAAAATTCTTAGAGATATACCAAGCAGAGGCTACCTGTCTATCGAAGTGAATACAACTGGAAATATGACAAAGGCTAACAAAAATCAACTGCACAACATTTGAAGATGTAAGTCTACATTCTCACTTTTCAAGTATATACCTCATGTAAGCTAACTTCAAACTGGCTTGAATAGACACCTGCTGATCCTGTTCAGTAGAGGTTATTTAGTCTGTTCATTTCCCTTCTGATGTTTATTCACCTGAGTTTGGCTTTACACTTTTTCCTACCCACCTCACATACACACCATGAGCAACCAGTGAATGATATTGTTGACTGTAGGTGACTAGTCTGTTTTCTCATGTCAGCGATGTAAATTAGCAGCAAGCTAGACTCTGTCACTGCATCAATATGGTTTTCAATAATCTTAAGTAGTTTGAGGTTGGCTAATGTCAACTATACAGCGGAAAAGTGGGAACACAGACTTACATGCCCAACCTTACAATAACACTAATATACGGTAGAGATGGAAGAGCTGTCAAATGTGTTGATTCACTTCCTTCTACTTTGATAAGCCATGTCATGCCATTATGTTTGACTACAGTTCTGTGATGAGTTGTAAAATGTAATGAAGCAAGTAAAACAAATGAGGCAAAGAAAGTGAAAGAAGTACCGAATTTTAGACACAGAGGCAGACCCTTGGTCCCTGAGAGATTCTTGGATACCAACTTCAGGAATGTACCCTAAAACTTCTGGCCCTCCATACATCACTACACCTGAAGAGAAAGCAATAATAATATGATAACAGGACTGCAAGGGAGAACAATCAAAAAGATCAACAAAGATCACTGTTAAACAAGAAGCACTCACAGAGAAATTGGACAGAGAGTTGCTCAAACTTCAAAAACAAAAGAAAGACAGGGATAGGAATGTCTGACAGGGAATGAGACAAAGTTCCATCTTTCTTTCCTTTGCAATTATTTTCTTTGGTTACTTGTAAATTTACAACAAGATTTTCATTTAAGCGTGCTAAGTATTCAGAATATGACAAAAATTTCAAACCATGATATGAACAGCTCAAACACATTAATGTCCGCATCACCTGCTACTTATTAAACTGTCACAGTTTGGGAGACTCTGTTATTGATTTTACTCGGCAACACTGAAGTACTGAAATCTGGTGACTGTAGGTCATATGCCCTTTTTCATCACAACACCTACATGCAATGCAATGTAATATAAAAGAGACTGCCCTAACATTTGCGCAACAATATCATAATTCCTGTAGGAACAGTGATCTTGGTAGGATACAAAAGGGAAACAAAAACATCTCTGAGTATAAGAGAATGTAAAAATGAAGTAGAATAAAGGACACTTTCTTGAGGATGATTTATTCAATCAGTGTGTTTCAAGTAAAAGAGAATCTGCTTAAGCTACAACTATGTCAGTAATAAGAGAATATATTCCAAAATATCCTTAGAAAATCTTCCCCAATGTTTTATTAGTTTTGATGCAATGAAGCCAGTTTAGCATGTCAAAGTGTCATTGATGTAAACCAGCACTTGCTTTTAATAAAAACAAAAGTAATGATGGTTTTCCAATTGGATTATCTGCTTACTTTAACAAGTTTTGAGAAATATTTGAGATTTTGGGAGGAAAGATAAACAAGTTGGGGTAGTTGAAAAAATGCTATTTTTTAAACTGTGTTGTTTTGTCTATTATTACTGCAATGAAATAAACTTAAAGGTAAAGTTAGATTCGAACTCTGTCAAATTACATGCATGCATGAAAGGGGTTATGTGAAATGGTGCTGCTTTTAACCCTCCCTGGAAACTAAAGTGATATAAACTTTAATTTCAGTGCCAAGAAAATCCAGCAACTGGGATTACGATGCAAGCAGAGTATGATGGAAGCAGACAAGGTCTAAATGTTGGATGACTCTGTTGAATATGCAATGTTCAAAGCAGTTTAGGTCTTACAAGGACAATCCTTGGAGAATGCGAGAGCCATTGAATGATGGCTCCAAGAAGAACACACAACACAATAAGGAATACTCAGTTGCAAGCTCTCTCGAACACAATAAACATGCATGAAATAAAATTTCAACTTCTTGAAAATCTCTTGCTTAGCAGTGAGGAGTCCCACTACAATTAACAGATTGGTAACAGTTGTAACACATCTGTAGGCTCTGGATTCTTTTACTATGAAGCAGGGCAGCTTTAACAAGAGAAATTTGGGAATGAAAGTGCAAGTTGGGGGGAGGACTACAAGCATTCACAGTACCACATACTTAACAATAATGAACTGCTTCAACCCAGCTACAACAACAAGATCAATCAACGAAATACCACCATCTTCAGCTTACACAGCTCATCTACATGATGCATGTTTAAGTGTCAAGCCATATGAAGGTTGCTAAAACGACAGTCACATCTGAAGTAAATGGAGACCAACTTTGGAATGAGCGCCTTATCACCTCTGAATCTGCAGGTTGCTGTCCCTCTCACATTTTTGCCTGTCTATGCGAGCGGCTCCATGGTTTTCCCTTTCGAGAAACTAAAAGTGGTCGGAAGGAAAACATTACCACATGCTGAGAAATTATCTGTTTGGACTTACTTGAATACCCTAACGTTGCCATTGCATTAAAAGGACCCGGGAGTTGCTGCAATCGATGTAAGACTGGACCCTGCAGATATGTCAACTAAGGACTTCCCATCCACTGTCACCACCTACAAGAAACAGAAGGAAAAGCTTGCAAAATATCACAATGAAATCCACGTAGCTTGCCATTCATCATCTGAATGAAAACTGCAAATGACATAAAGGAAAAAGCAGGCATGAATTCCACTTGGAATAATGGTTACCATGGCACTGGGTATTACCAAAATTATCTTCCACTTACGATATTAAGAGAACATTTGATTAAATGATTTAATGAAAAAAAAAAATCAGACACAAGTTTACCCATGTCACAGACTCAAAAGAAAATGCTGACAGCAACATGGAGAAACAAAACTTGTGATGCTCCACCAGAAAGAGAGTTGAAAATCAGTAGGAAATCTAAACAAATAGCCATACATTGTAGTAAAGTGACTGCACTGATTTGGCAATTTGAAATTTCCTACTATGGATAAGCAGGAATATAAATAATGGCAGCTGACACTAACCCGCACAATCTCTCTCTCTGATTAAAAGAAAAATCACAAGTTTCTTGTGTGAATTAGATCAAATTAAGGAGACCTCATTGTTTTATGTATACTGTTTAGAGCAATGTTAGCCATTACCACTATGATCCTTTGTTTGATGAGGTAGAAAAAATGTGGTGCTAACACTATGAAAACTTTTAAATTTAACAGAAAGTGTTAAGGGAAAAGAAAGAAATTGAAGAAAATAAAGTTACAAAATTTAGAAATACACCATACCTCCCACTCCAACTAAAAGCTCTCCCAAAGACACATATTACACCTAATTAGTCTACCTGGCTGGGTAAAGTCCTGACAACATGTACCTATCTAACTCCCTGACCCCTTTGTTCCTTTTAATGAATGCTTCACTGTCTGTTAATTGCTGAGGCCTCTTGTTGATCATCTGTCAAGTTGCAATACTGCAAAACCATCATGCTGCTCATGAACCACTTGATGCAATGTGCTGGCAGATATACATCTACCAGAGTGATGTTCACGTACCGTTTAAGCAAAGTAAGCCTAGTCTGTCATGTTTCCTATTGTTTCTTTTGATTCAGAAAATTGCGCTGTGATACATGTTCTTTATCTAAATCATTATCTTCAAAACCTACAATTTAGGTGCACCTTTCATCTGAATTGAGTAATATATCACCAGGTAATCGTACAAGATAATGTGAGGTGATACACTAGCTTGACAAAGCATGCAGCCTTTCAAGGTCAAATATTCTATGAGCAGCACTGTATTGGCTCATTTAAAGGGAACTAAGTTCAATTCTGTGGGTTAAACCGTGCACACTGAAGCTGTTTATCGCTCTCCTTGCACTATAGTGTTCTTTGGAATGTGATCTGTAAAGTAGGCACACACTCTGGTCTGGTCACATGCTACTGACAGTAGAGGGTGGGGCCTCCTGGCAATCACCACCATGTTTACCGCTAAACAGGAAGTGATGTCATATCACGTAACGTCACAGGTCCACTGGATCGCAAACGCATGCGCACAGTACAGCGGATGGATTTTCTTTATTCAATGCTTCATTTTACCTTATATGAATCTGTTTTGTTTTGTTTTGACAATTTTTTGAAACAAAATGCTGAGCAAATATGAGCAACATTTGTTGTCAAGTAGTCACCAAAGCACAGGTAAATTGATAAAGATGTAACTTTGATTTCTGGGCATGTGTTGAATTTTTTGCAATCCAACATAAGTGATTGACCAGGACATAAGCATGTCAGGTGCACAATATCCTTTCTACTTCTTATACATCTGCCACTGGTTAGTGACTTATGTGTAGATAAACTGACTTTGCTCAATGTTTGCCAAGCTCTCCTGAAAATTTTATCAGACATTGTTTCAGACACCTGGCAAGGTCTGAAGATTAAATGTTCACCTGACTTCCTTTCCCGTGGCACAAACTTTTCCTGACCTGCCGATATATCCCAGACATTATGGTTTACATACCATGTTGGAAATATTACTTTGAAACCATAGGATGTTAATAGTATTGGAATTACATCTGGCTAGTCTATGTAAGTGGAGTTGGTTTGGTAGACCAAACACCTGAACCTTACTTCAAATATAAATGTTGCTACGGTACCTTCCACCTTTTCAAGGTATAGCAGATGAGGTATGACCTCGTACCAAACATGATGTGAACTACTTGAGGTGGTATTCACCTCAATGAGGGCTGAACGGTGGTGTATACGATAACCGTACACAAAGGAACAAATGGGAACTCACTTTTGAATGGCCGTCAGCTGAAGCTGTGAGGAGAGTTGTCTCTGATGGTGCCCAAGGCCACAGTTTGGGGAGGAATGCAATGTCACTGATTGTATCACAATGAAGCTGAAAAGGAATGTATCAAACCGAGTCGTTCAAAATGCACTTACATCCCGTACAAGAGTGCTATGAGGAAATGGTCAACCACATCCTCCACAGCTGAGAATCATTTGTGTAGTTACGTCTCACTTTTATTTCTCAGTTTTGTTGTGATTCTGCCTTTAAAAGAAGGGCACATCTGGTCAAAATATGAGGAAAAGGAACTCTGTCTGTTCAAACTTGAAATTGATTCTAGTTTATCTGATATACTAGTCAAACCAGTTTTGAAGCAACATTTGGTTCTTTCAAATGTCTCTTAAAAAAGAACATAGAAATGTTCACCATGGCATTCTTATAATGTAACCATAGTTCCCATTCCAAGGAACCAGTTTAGCTTGGACTATTGTTCTGATCAATCAGAAAACTAAATTCTGTTATCACTAAACAGATAGATTCTACAGAACAGAACCACTCATAGCAAGTGCAAATGAAGATTTAGGAAGGAGGGAGCAACATAAATCAGAGCTGCTAACACTCACAAATCAAACATTAGACCCAATGTATATGTCATGTTCTCCCACTTTCACGCTAATCATGGAAATTTTCCTGCAAACATTATTAATAACTAAATAATACTTATAATAGATGCGTTTGAATAATTACGTGACCAACTCAAGGTTTCAGCTACTGTTGAAAAAGTTTGTAAAGTTTTCCTTTTTAAAGTATCAAAACGCTTCAACCCTGGTGCAGATGTCAATCGTTGTTAACGTCATAATCGTTGTTTCACCTCCACCACTTGTGTACTAGATTCATGGTTGTGCCCCTGTTAAGACAAACTATGCCAGGTCTCACATACGCTTTGCTCAGACTCATTAATTAATGTTCACATCTTGTATAATCTCACTTGTCAACTATTCACCAATGTTGATAACCAAACTGCTTACAATCTTGTACAAAAATGTTGTTTCAGATTTATCACACGCAAGAAAACTTGCGAAGCTATGCACTCAGACAAGAACCAACAAATAACTGCAAAGGCTATATCTGCAGAGAGAAATAGAAGTAGCACAGGGTATAATCTGTAAACGTTGGTATAATTTTGAAAATGTTGTCTCATACTCACATCAGAGGTTAACAATACTGGTAAACACATTCTAAGGTCTATCATTGTAAGTCCCTGATGAAAAGAAAAAGATAGAATGTTTTTGAAGACTATTTGCTAGAATGCAATTGCACCTTGTGGTACCACATGCCAGCAAGTATTCCAGACATTAAACAAAGGCATCAAGCGTATTGCTAATGTATTTTATCACTGCCCTTTGACTACCAGCAAAATTACACATTGCTAATAAAGACTTGTAATATGTCAAAAAAGTGACAATCCTTTTAGGGAGCTGCCAGAATGTTCTCCCTTTCACTAATTAAAATTGTAAGGTAGATCATGCAACCAGATTATCATCCACATAACAAAAAATAACAGTAAAAACTCTACTCATAGAAGATTCTTCTCAGAAGTGACATGTTCACCACAAATATACGTTAGAAGGTCGCTGGGAATACAAGGTGCCATGCGACATGGTCTTCATATACGTAAAATTTGCAAGATCTGGCGATAATGTATCAAAATACACAAAGGTTATACAGCTTCCTGAGATATGTTTACAAGGTTTTCAGACTTTGACCTCTGGCCGCTGTCATGTATCATTGACCTCTACTAAAAACAATGTGAATGTCTGAAGAGAGTTGAATATGAATACCAAGGGATTGACGATGACTATTCAACTATTTTGCAAACTCGTTTTTGTTTGAGGGAGTCGATAAAATGTCATGTTCAAAGTGCACATTCCCTGTATCTGTTGTGTTTTAATTCTTCAATAGTCACAGCTTCAACTTTGTGTTTTGACTTGAGCGATGTAACGTCTAACAGCTTTGCTGAATAATCTCTAAAAGCAATGTTACAAATGTTCAAATCATGGCTAATTGATGATGATGATGATGATGACGACGAGGATGACGATGATGATGGGACCAGGAGATATCAAATGCATTTTACAAAAAGGTCACATCCATCAGATTGCAGTATTCTACTCAGTCTCCACATGCAACTGTGCAGCATTCCATTCAACCTTGCAACGGAGGTGGTAGCAGACTTGCCAAATGAATGTCATTTCTGCACATCCCTCTATTACAAAAACATCAAAGCATTATACACTAATGCACTTCCACTCAGACATGGAAGAAAAAGAACATGCTCATCTAAAAAGGGTGAACAGTTAAATTTGCACAGCTGTCACTGTGATACGTACATGAGCATCTGTAGTCAAATACACATCATTAAAAACACTCTTGTCCTAGCTTCCTGTGGTTACAGAAATGTGCAGAACAACAGCTTGGCACTTGATGATGCCTTGCTCATTGTAATGAACTCGATGAAAACATGTTGCCAATTCTCACCAGTTATCAATACTATACGACATCAATTATGCTACGGTAACAAGCAGATCTGCGGCTCTTTCTAAAATTGTATCCTAAAAAATGCTACTGCATTATCTTTAAAATTGCAAAATTATGTGTTTCATTGCATGGTTTATACATCACATTAACCACACATAAGACACAGCTATGACTGTTTTCAGACAAAGAACAAAACGTTCCATCTCAGTTTAGACACAATCCTCGTCATCATCATCGGAATCACCTATTAATCTCTAAACCACACAGAAGAGATAACACACACTCAATGCACTTTCAAAGGTGGACATACAATATTAGATATTTACACATCACAACTGATCAATGTACACCCATCACATTAAATGAATACATACATGCATTATCCTTTTCAAAAACCCTGCAAAACAACTGCAACGCAGCTGTTAAGTACAATTCCTGCTAGCATACATACAACATTACAAAGAAACGACAAGATTGCAAGCTTGCATGACCTTCAGTTGTTGCCAATGCTGTGATATGCAACATCTATGTAATGCTCCCACAGCAGGAGGAGGGGGTCATAATGTGAACAAGCTTTAGGTGTTATGGCACCGACCAAATGAGATGGCCATGAAGCTCACTTGTACATTCTGTACCTCAGCTGTGAAAGCAACGGGGAAGGAAAGAATCAAGTTTGATAAATCTGCTAATAGCTTTCTGTATTGAGAAACATATATACTGTTACCTTGCCATTGACTTGTACACACACTGAGGTATACCAGAAGAGTGGATCAGTGGCCAGGCCTGTCTTGGCAGAACCACCACATGAACCTGTAATGAAAGCAAATTGCAACAAATTATACAATTACAGCACCCATCCAACTCCCCCCCCCCCCACTCTCCTGCCTAATTGATATTGCATTACACGACACGAGGAATTGAAACTGTAAAATTAATTGCACCAAACTGCAACTGCAGAAAGAATAACTTGCCTGAAAATGTTCATCTTGCTACACAGTTTCAAATGAGGATTACATGTTTGGTTCTTCTTACATTGGTGCAATCACTTTAAGTGCATTTGAGACTAATTTGTACTTCTTCCTTTGCTTAATCGAGAAATTTACAGGAGAGAAACCTTATTCCGAGGCGGGTGCCAATTCTTAGTGCCTGATTGTTACAGAGGTACCTCATACAAAGCATCATTTGAGTAGACCAGTGGTTCATACTTCTATCACAGGTTGGGTGAGGGAAAAGCACCTTCAACTGACAATATTGGGGGAATGAAATTGTGAAGTGTATGTTTGTATGTACAACATGGCATGTGTGTGTCTACAAGTCTGTCTGTGAATGAGATAAGCATGTAGTGTAGTGCATTGGATATTGTCGATGCAATAAACCAAAGTGAGAAGGAAATAACATTTCTGTCCTTCCCATCCACCAATTTTCCCTTCCACCTAAATCAAGGTTAGAGCTTTAGAGGACAAATAATGACTCTCTCCTAAGTTGTAAAATATTCCCTGTCCCTCACCTTGCTCTTCCTACATCCTCCCTTCCTCCCTTCTCCCTTCCCCCCCACCGAGTATGCAAGTAATACTCACAATCATCATAAGTATGTATTTGGTTTCCTGTCTCGACATCCAACACTGCTAGCCTGGTTGCTGTGGTAGTCAAGATCTGAAATGAAGGTATGACGTCATACACAGGTGTGGATCAATCAGAACAACCTGTAATTGCATTGTTCCCTGTATGACTCATTTTCCTTAGCAACAAAACTTCTTGGCAAAAACCTGACAAGGAAGCATAACTCAACAGAGACAGACTGACCCTTCTACTACAAATAAAAGTGAGGGTTTATCAACACTTGAAACTTTGGAACAGTAAATAAGTTTGATACATGGACAGGAGAAGACAGCACAATTCTAATTATGCAGAGTTACATGTTGTGATGGAATGTCAATAGCTCTCAAAGGACACTATCAACTTTCAGCGTAACTTTTCTGATCAAAGCCTTATTCACCAGGCTATCCATTTCCCAATTCCCACCCAAAACCCACCCTTCCCTCTAACCTTTCTTCCACATATCCCTCTTTCTAAGTGCTACATATCTACCTTCAAAATTAATTGCAAGATGCTCATTAGCCCTCCCCCCGCACACAGCATCCTTAAGATCGTACTGGCCTTTTGGGGTCAAGATTTTAGAACGATTTTTAAACTAAAAACGCTTTTTAAACTCCAGATCATTTCTGACCATATTATCACTTATCAGCTTCATATTACTTTCATCTTACTTACCTTCCTTCCATCACAGGTAAATCTGACTGCATTTGTATGTCTTCCAAAGCCTGAATTTGTTATCTGCAAGATCAGGAGAGAAACTGTTGAAAGCTGTTCAAAACATAACAGTCTCAAGAGCAATTCGCTTGATATCAAAACATTACAATAAACAATTCTGTTTACAATGCATGTGGCAACTTCACACCCTCAACAAAACAACAAGCCATTCCCTCCTCACAGCAAACACAGCTACATGAAGAATCTGACAAAACATACCGGTTTTCAACGGTATTTGGGACGGGTTGGTATTTCTGTTTCGTAAGTCCTTACTTCTACATACACCTGCACCTACTCTACCACCAGCTTGCAACAAGTGAGCAAACAAAATACACAACTGAACAGTCAAGACTTTCAACTAGCCTAAATATTTTCAAAATTAAGTCAAACTTTTTAAAAAAAAAAAAGAGCCACCATTGACTTTGAAATCAATAGTGGCGCCATTTGTTGATCGATCCTGTAGGGGGCAAGCCTCGAGTAGTGTCCATCATCACTTGTAAGATACTGCAGCTAAATTTGTGGAAAGACTATTAGAGATCCCACTCTAGGGTTTCTAAGCAGAGCGCCAACATCGGTTGATGTGGAGCGTATGAGAAACTTTTGGATAAATGTAACTACAAATCACCAGAAATTGCCTTCCCAGAGTACATGGTTGCCACTTCATTCTTGCATTACTCCCCGAAAAACCGCATCTGAGGGGCATAGCACTAACACCACCTCCCATTTCACACATAATGCCACCACTGATATTTACCAACAGGCACTACTGTGCTGCAGGTTTGGAAATTCACTTTTCAGCGATACTTTTCAATGTCGTCAAAAGAAGAAAAGCCACAAACTACCTTAAATATCATACAACATATCAAGGTTACATAAATATAAAAAAAAAAAATTCTTCTTACAACCATTTCAAATATTAAACATCAAATAAAAGGTAGTTGCATAATGTGAGAAGAAAAGAAGAAACTGAAACCATATGGTTCCCCTGGAACAGGGAACTCTCAACAGCTAAAGTATTACAAAGCAAGTTATTCAGACTTTGTAAAGAGATATATACTACTACAAGTAAGAGAAGTACCTATAGGCAATAATGTGGTGGCTGCGAAAAATGCTGCAAATATGAATTAACATATAGTACAACAAAAATTATCAACGTGTGGGATGTCAGATCACGGATGGGAGAGTGGTTGCTGGTAAGAGATTAAAATCATATACCAAAGGACCTATGGATATCATACCAATAGTGGCTATAGTCAAAAACATTGTTGTGCAAAAGGGGAGAAAAGGGGGAGGATATGCTTCCCTCTGCAGTTAAACAGATCATACAATTATATACACTGAATCTAACAAAACTGAAATTAAGTAACGAGAAGACTTTGATTAAAACAAATCAGAGTATAAAAAAAACCGGAGTGTCTGATGTACTAACAAAAACCATCGCTGCTAAAGGTATGAATGATAGAAGGAATTTGTTCTTGCAACACAAATACATTACTGATATTTTATGAAGTGTAAAAGTTTAGTTTTAAATAGCTAGGGTAGCATCAACTACAAAATTAATATGCAACAGGAAACTGCTGGTCTTGTGAGATTTCCCTTTGGAATATTTGCATGAAAAAAAATTTGTCACAGGAAATGGATGGATCATGTTCCAAAAAAATTAACCCACATCTTGTTTGATACAATTAATACACATCATTTTGCTTTTTAACCTTACCAGTCTGAGACATTTAGCCAGTAGAAATTACAACCAAAAGGCAAAGGACTTGGTGATTTCTTGCCAATATCTCCTTTTTCCAGACACATAGATACCATCACTTGTAATAGCTTAATGGCTTGTTGAAGAAAATGAAACCAAATTCTATTACAGTAGGCAACATTCATCTGCCATTAAACATCTACTTCTTGGCAAGGAGCAAGGGGGGGGGGGGGGGGGGGCAGATGGGTATGATCCATCCTGTTACATTTCAGTGATGACAAGATGTGACATTTGACTTCCTCAAAATATTACACAACTGTTAAACAAGTAAGTCCACAGCTGTCGGCTTTTGCTATAAATACACATCTTTAAGATCATTTACTCTGTGATTCAACAATTGACTAAATATGAAAACATGATTTTCTCAGTGTCCCATGGGGTAATTCAAATAACAGAGATCATCTACTCATCAACTGCTACCAAATGTGACAGTTTGAAGGGCTAGTTACATTCAGTTGTTGAGAGATCATCCTTAATATGCTTTTATACTTTAACCTGTGATGACCTCGAAACACCTTTAACCTCCATGAAAATTGACAGAGGTCATCTACCTACATTGGACTACCAACACAATACCATTGAAGTTCAAGCACCTTTCCCTCCTTGAAATACTGTCTTCCTTGAGATACTGTCTTCCATTGACCTCACATGACCTTTGACCTCTACAAAAACAATGACAGACATTACTGACTTATTATGTTCTACCAAGGATAATACTCTGAAGTTCCAGTAACATTCAGTTGCTTTTGATTGGTTTTCATACCTGTAACTCTGGTGACCTCAAATGACCTTTGGCCCCCACATAAAATGCTAGCCATCATCTACTCACAATGGACTATCAACACAACAACTCTGAAGTTCAAGCACCTTTCCCTTCTTGAGATACCATGTTTACAATGTTTTCGAACTGTCCTCTTTTGACCTTACATGACCTTTGACCTCCATACAGAATGCCAGACATCATCTACTCATCAAGTGCCACCAAAGACAAAAGGGTGAAGTTTCAACAACATTCCATTGCTGAGATAACTCCCTTAATAGGTTTTCATATTTTATGCTTTGTTACTATTCCTTTGATATTATTCTGTTGCAAGTATGTTCTCTCAAAGAACATAAGCTTTGCATTGTCTATCACAGTACAGTAGGCCTGCTGTTGGATATATCACAATGACCATACTGTAGCTTCCATGGTATTAGTGACAGGATACTGCACTATAAATGTGTTAAATTGTAAAAAGGAGAGGCTTTAATCCCTAAATCTAACCTTCATTGCTTTAACTTTAAACATGACAATGTGAAATATGAAGTTGATGCATGTCAATTGTAGACGACCCAGTTTTATGTTAAACGTTTCCAGTGTAGACAATTTTATTTTCATTCATATCATTATTCCCTCCTGTGACACAAAATTTGGTCCAGTATAATGCATAATTGCGGGAATTTCTGACTACCTTTTGCAACTTCATGAAAGGTTTAAGCTCAAAATCAATATGCTGAATGTGTGATGGATACATGACATTGATACTTAGAAAAGAATGTTTCATAAATGATATTAGCTAAGATAGTAATTAATCAAAGGGAAATAAGAATGGGGCAATATTCAGTATACTTGATTGCATATTTGAACAATTTAAATGGCAAATTTACAGATAGCATTACATTTTAAAATAAGTAATTTAACAATCAGAATGAAAGTAAAGAGATTTCTCTCTTAATTACATATGGACACCATCCCAAAATTAGCACACTTCATATCATATTGTCACTGATAAAAAGTTAACAAGTTACCACAGGCACATATGGACACCATCCCAAAATTAGCACACTTCATATCATATTGCCACTGATAAAAAGTTAACAAGTTACCACAGGCAATAAACAATATTACATCACAGCATAGAAATACTTCAGTACATGGAATTTAAAGTTGACCAAGTTTGGCTTTGTCCCAAATGATCATAATATGTAAAAACAGATGAAGCACTTGCAGTACATCCATGTAATCACATTGCACATGATTATTGATTGCTCTTCACCTTTGATCTAGGAATGGATACCAGCTTTCAATTTAAAGTTCCTGTTTGAACATATGCACATAAAAGATAACCAAATAGCCAAGTCACGTTTCCCCACAACTGGTGGTCTGTAGGATAGTGCCTTGTGAATGACTATGTCTCTTTCCAGGATTGTGCTGAACTTATGAATACGTACAATCAGAAGGATATAAGGTACAGAAATGTTGTTATGTGTCACATGGTGCATAATAGTGAATGTCGAAGCCTTCTGCACATGACCGACTACAGAGACGGCATAAGTTCAGCACTGCATATGTGCACAGCGACAGATGTGTTGGTTCCACATATATTGACCTCATTCAAACTTTGTTAAACCGACTGCCAAACTTACATGCAACCAGGGTTATAGCTGCAGTGGTCAACAGTGGTTGACTTTACCCATTTAGTCACCTTACGCCAGCACAAAGAGACAAAAATACAAATGTCGTCCACGACTAGAAGGCCACAAATGACCACTACTGTTTTAATAGTCAAAACAAACAAAATGTTTATGTTCTCGGCTTTGCCTGCCACGAATTAACCGTACCTTTATTTCAAAACAACCACCACTCCATTCTGCCTAGCTACAACCCTGCATGGTGTATGTGTAGTAAATCACCATGTGACTGTAGACTGTACAGGTCTACTAAAAATGAGACACAATTTGATTTCGTTCTTTGAAAGTCTTCTCAATTCAAGTGGATGAGCAAACCAACAGGGCTTTTCCCAGCAAAAATAAACAATACATATACTCACTGAGTATCTCTGCAGCAGTGCCGCATTCTGCGCTGAGTAAAGATGGACTCTTCCATCGCACCCACCGGTACAGAACAAGTAACGAGACTGCAATGAATAAAGAACCACAATACAACCGTGGTGTTAAGGGCTCATTGCAGTTGAGCGAGTGGCAAACGCACCTTTTGAAATTCTAGGATAATTTCAGCGCAATGTGGAAAACCTGTCAGGTTAACCATTAGTTTGTGCACAATTTGGAACAACAAGAAGGTTGTTGTCCCCCAAAAAAATTAAGCCTGGATGGTTTGATTCACAATGACTTGATGTCAAAGTCACAAAGACTTTTTTTAATGAATTCTTAATGAACACAAAACTACTGTATATCAACATACCATTCAAAGTATCTCAAACGCAAAAGTGTGTAAAATATGTAACCACAGGATTGACACACATGCTTGGATGAATAATCCACAATTTTCAGAAAGAATATCAAACACACTCCCAGTTCTAAAGTTGTACCAATATCATGATGTACATAAACTTTCACTGTTTTGAGGTACACTGCACGAAAATGTGCAAAGAATATTATGATCGGAAATATGCTGCTAATATACAAAATTGGTGACTATGAAGTAAAGTTGCGTTTACATTTTTAAACTGTCTATGAGACCGCACCGTCTACATTTCCTTGTTCTGTGCATAGATGTGCACTAAAATTAAAAAAAAGTGCAGTTCACATGGTTCTAACCTCTTGCCAATCATTAAATAAATTTACATTCTTTGTTTCTTCAATGTGCATGGACTGTTTTCATTTCAACAGATTGGCTATTTTTAGCATTTGGTAATTAAGTTGGTCACTTTGTAATTTAGGGGAAAGTAAACTTCTAGACGTATTTTGGTACTTTGTCATTATCCATATATGAACAGGGCAAACAAAGATGACCTTTAAATTCAACTTTTCAGTTCATACAGCTGCAAAATCTGGAGAGGAAATGACTGAATGAAGCAACAAGCTCCACGACAACCAGGTACACTGTTGAATAACAATATACTGTACAATGCACATTATAAAACATCATTTCCCTCAGAGTGACCTCATACCTTCTACACTAACCAAAAAACAGGAAAAGAACTAACAAATGCACAGGTTTTGAGTCCTGAGAACATTAAGCAAGGTGCACATGTATAAGGTAGTACATTTGCGAGCTACAAACAAAAACCAAATTTGTATCAAATCCCTCAGATATCTTATTTCCCACGATTCTTAATCCCTTTTGTTGACCTTTGAATGATCTTGATCACATATTAACATTCAAGTTTTTCATTACTCATCATAATTTCATCACTGATCGACTGATTACCAAATTATCGAATTGATTAATCAAGAGATTGATTTATTGATTGATTCAGCCATTCATTTAAGTTTTCTTGCCACTGTGGTTTACCTGTGGGGAGAATGCAACTACCCCTTGTTGCATAAAATTCAAGTTACTTCTAAGGAACTGCACCTTTCCTTCACTCTGCATGATCCCTTTCAACTGGAGCACTGCAACCAATTGAAAACCACAGGAGATGGACAATCCTTTGAAGAAGCTCAGGAAATGGCCTCTGTCTCAGCAGAGTGAAGACAGGGGACAGCAGTCCTGCAGGCATAACCAAAGACAGTTATAAATCAGTACTGGGGGTAACTATTAAAGGAAAATAGCGCCATTGAATGGCGGATATGTTTGCATTTCATTGAATGACAATTATTGGTCAAAACTTAGACAAAAGTGCTTTTGCAATGGCTAAAATGATGCCCTGTTGACAAACATACAGGTACCAGATTGTGAAGTTGAAAGCCATTGGTCTCCCTGACCAGCAAATACGGAATACATCAGGTCAGGCCCATGACTATACTTTTAATATATACAGTATATACTTTGTTACCAATGACTTAATATGTCACAAAATTTGCAATCATCACACCAACATATTACAGCCAAAAGTAATCACACTTTGTCTTTTTAATCCAGAGGCTACTTTCACTTCAATCCTAGGTGTCCTTGTAGTCAGTGAAATTCATCATATCAATTAGGCTGAACACCACTGGTTATTTGCAATTACACTATGTAAGAAAACGGAATTATAATTTGAGCAAGCACCAAGTTGGTTGTATGAGAATTGTAGGTCCATGTGGGTGGGGAAATTAATTTAAATGGGAAGTGGGAGGGGTACTTTGACCACATGATATCAATGAGTAAAGGAATTAATGTAAAACCTGATGGACAAACAGAAAGGCTTAGGCCCACCCCAGGGCAATATCTCCCAAGTTTTTCAAAATGTCTGCAGTAACAACTCCACAGGTACAGTCAGAAATTTACTCTATCCAGTAACTAACTTCATTTCTTATAGGAAACACTGCACAGGAAACATTGCCCTCCTGTATGACTAAATTTCTTAACATTCTACTACCATATTAGCTGAGAGTACCTTGATATTGTGCATACCATATATGACCCTCAAAACAAACTCCTTTGGACATTGTGTAAGCTACAATACATGTCGTTTTTAGTAAATATCGCCTTCTTACTCTGTTTTGATTACACATGTGGAGGAATTTAAGGCAAGCTGTGGGAGGGCCTAGACATAAGTGGTTGGGAGAATTAAAACTTTCTGGTCTGATGAATTTTTGTCTTTAACCACTTTTATTTTCAACTAAATTGTCAATTGATCCAGAAACCTAAATTTAACCTTGCACAATTCTGTCTCATATACCCTTTATAATTCACTTAAAATTTGCAAAATTTATTTTTAGAAATGTCCTACCTATAGCATGCCCAATACTCACAAACCAACCAGCATGAAGCTCTTCAATCTACTATACCCTGCAGTCACATTGTAAAAGTACACAATAGAATGAAAGTTCTGTCTTTAAGGGGTCTGCATGAGTATTGAAATCGCCATGCCCATGACCACGATGGGAGGGGTGTGTGGATTTGAGGGGGAGACTCCTGCTCCTTGGCTTGCCCCCCCCCCCCTCCCTCCCATAGCTACGCCCATGTGCAGTAGTATACTATACTTTCAAACTTTGACATTTCCTTCAATCCGTCAAAACAAAAAGTGGCAAAAGCTAATAATGCTTCTCAATTTAACTTAGCACCCTTTGAGTCCCTGGTCCCCCCCCCCCTCCCTCCCCAATACTCCAGGCTCCGCAAGTCTGGAATTGATGGTAACTCTGCAAGGCTATCACAAGGTGATTCACTAAAATGTAAATGCACATGGCATTCTGAAACAATTTCCAAAAAACTTACACTTGGCTGTTGTTCTAGTAGAATAGTGTATTGAGGCAGGATTCTGGGATGCCAAGTTAAAGGGAAAGAGGGTGTTTAGAATATACCAACATGGCATGCGAAGAAAATAGCTTTAATCCTTATTAAACCATTTAGTTTCACCAATAAACATCTGCAAGAGCTTCATCTCCTCAAAACATTATGCATGTGGTTAGTAACGGAAGATGCATTATTTGAATTTTGAAAAGTGTGGGTGAATAAATTATTGTTGAGTAACAAATAACTGAATTTCTATCCATGAGAAACTTATTTCTTGAAAAGAAGCCTACGGTCCTTCCTTATTTTGAATAATCTGTCATTCTACCTTTACAAACACTGGTTTTAAATCTATGGTTGTTTTCTGTAAAACAAACGCCTTATTTCCCTTTAAATGGAGAAGCATCACTAACTTTTGAGGGATTAAGGAAAATATCAAAATCGACGTGCCAAAGAGGCACAGGTCTTATTTCCTTCATTACACATTGTGGCCCTCAAAATCCATATGAAACATCACCTACCCATTTCATGCAGGTATGTAGTCATTATAAATGTCATACTCAGACAGTACGTTGCTCATTACAGCCAAGTAAATGAATAAAGTTGTTTTTACCAATTTTTTAAGTAGGACATATTTAAGCCATGCATCATGCACTAAAAGATCATCATTTGAAATGAACGATGAAACACAGTCTACATGTAACTAACAGTCTGCATGTAACTGTTCTGTAATTAAAATCATCATATGAAAAGAAAGTAACCGCAGACGAATGTGGTTGTAATATTGGCCCTCATTAAAAACGATTAGGTGCACAGATGCATGAGGTAGCCCTTGAAGAGGGCTGTGCAGTACATTACATGGCCTAGGCTGATTACACTCCACATCACAGGCCTTGCACCACTAACACAGACTTTTAACCGACACTCGCAAGGATCGTTATCTTTCACGCTCTCAAATGGTTATGCTTTCTTACCAAATTCACTTTAAACAAACGACCTCTGGCAATGCATCCACCTTTCTGCATACAGTTTTTACCCAAATATAATGAAGAAATGGATGAACTTTTGATTTTATATTGAATGTCACACTACTTCAGTACGTAGTTGTACACCATATTTGCAAGCTTTTGGGTGAGTGAATGATGCTGAATTTTGCTGTTTCATATTTCAAAATGTCACCAAAACAGTTTTGAGGGTAATATTATCATTAAAATGTACCAACGTATCAATAAGTCATGATCAAAGTACTGCAGGAGTCGTTTCCACAGATTTTGGTGGGTTTTTGTTTTAAAGCTTACATTAGTTACAAATTTGTGTTAGCTGTGCAAGGACTGTAATGTGGAGAGTAAAATAATGCACAGCCCAGTTCAAGGGTTAGAAGTAAGGGTACAATATAGTCTCTTTTTGTGTTACATGAAATACTGCAAAATGGGAATACACCTTAATCTGCAAGTGTTTGCACCAAGCAAGACCCTACACATCTATTTGCCAGAGTGCCACTGTAATATGTAGACTGGTCTGCCTGATATGTTTTGCAGTCAGCATTCAGCTGTATAATGTACAAACAGAAAAAGATGGTTGGTATGTTCTTAGCTCTCTTTGTATCTGTTCATGGCCATGATTCAAACCTTAGTGGAAATTATAAATATATATAAAATCACAATTCAGATGTACAATAATGCACTCAAGTGAAAAACATTGAATGATTGGTATTGCTACAGTACCACAGGAGTATATGTCTATATCCCAATATAATCAGCAGTGGCATATATCACTAAATCACAAAACTGAAGTATAAGATAATGCTATGCATGTGCAGTAACAACTCACCTGCTAGTTGCTCTGATTAAACAAGCAGTGTCTACAATGACGAATGCAATCACAGTGAACTATGATGTAGTATTCATTGTTGCCAACTACCCCCTTGAATATGACACAATGTTTAATCTGTAATATCGCCCTACCACATAACAGGCATTTGTTTATAAACGAATGTAAACATTGTACTCTACTGTCTTAGCCTGTTGTATTCACCGTCATGCGCAACTCTACGACAACCACCAGGCAAGACAAAGGTCTTAGTCTGATATTACTAGTGGTTGGTACGAAAAAGTATTAGGACAACACTCAGATTACCTTATCACTGAGGCTCTTCTGTGTAGCCTAACTTAGACGATACCGTACGACTGTACAGGGGGATTCGAGGTTTCCCGTGTAATCGTCGAAATATCCTCTGTGCTAAATTATCTCTACAGAATATGACCATAATTTTGATGATATCTTCGATCTATTCTTACAGGTGCTGACTGACTAATCTGAAACCCGAAGTACACTGACAAGCTGAAACAAAGCAGTATTCTGGGTACTAGAAATGTAAATATTATTCCACTGTTTTCGACGGTTATTTTCTTGCTATTGTATTGCTGTTGTACATACACTGAATGCGGAAGTGGGTAAAGAATTTGCATTATTATTCATATAAAGGCGGGGTTAAATGAAAAGAAATAGGTCAAAACATACCGAATCCTGAAGGCACCATAGCATGATATCGAATTAAATTAATTTCGCATTCACCATCCTAATTGATAGCAATTTTGAAAAATCGACTTCCTTGAAAATTTAACAAGTAACAGTCGATACAGTTCCGCTCCAGCATGAGGTAGAGATAGTTTATCCTGAGGGTTCGTCTAAACAAGTAAGAAGGTCATCATACGTACTTCAATGTAACTGGGTTGCAACTTCGACAACTCCGTACAAATGAACAACTTTGGGCAGTGGGCGTCTCGTTGATCGTTTCAGTTACTCTGCATGAGTGAAAACTGCAACTTGCAACGTGTCCCCCCCCCCCCCCCCGTCCCTACGACAAAGTCGTGATTTTTTTTAAATTTATTTTTAAGCTCATCTGAAGTTACATTTATAATGCAGCTGAAAATAGCGATGGGTTTAATATTTATATACATATAAACTAATGATTAAAGTTATTGCACTGTTGGATTTCGCTGAGGAAGGTTCCAGGGGAACCGAAAATTCCAAATAAATTCGTATATTTTGTGCTCCTTCAATCAACCAATTATGCTATTTTCTGCATTCTTTTTAAGCCCTTCTGTATGCACAGACCTACATAAACTAACGACTTACTTACAAAGCAACCTGCTATTGGTGTAATTAGTACTAATAGTCTACTGAATAATAGGTAAAACTTTTGTAAACAAAAATATGATTTTCAATGCACCATACGTTTCTTTATGTCCAATAAGTCAAGTAAGCCTTGTGCAAACTGTTTGTCTATTTTCAGAAATGTGGCAAATGGACTTAAAAAACCCTAGCTACCAATCCACAAATGCTGAGATATCCATTGCCGCGTTTGTTCAGAAGACGATTGCCCTTGATAGTCATGATACGCCGTTATATCCTCTTCTCTAAGCAGGTTGCATCTCCCGAGGTCTACGGATTTGGGTGAGGGTGGCTATGATTTCCCAGCCAAAACGGTATAGTCGGTGTTTTGACGTTACTATAGATGGGAGGAAATTAGTTGTGCCCCCCGGGAAAATTTCGTGACCCACGATCCCCCGCAGTTCCCCCTGCTCAAAAACTCCTGGCTACGCCACTGGGTAAAGGTGCTAGCAATTAAGCGCCAAATCGTACATATTAGACTTAAATATATTGCCTTTTTTTCTGTTATCACACCCAGACTGCATTTATGCATTATTGATGCACCATTGCTGAGGCATTTCAGTGATAACTTACGATTATTGCACCGTCAGCCTCTTGATGTTTTCGTCACTGACCACGTACACTACTTGTGATGCACATTGCTAATACCTCTTTTAAAATATAAGCAAAAGAAGTTTACTTTTGAAGAATAAATATTCAAAAGCCCAGTGTATTGTTCTTTTTCCCCTTCCCTTGTTTTCGCGGCTATTTGCTCCTCCCCCCCCCCCCCCTCCCTTGCTGTTGCCGCTCCGACTATTGTCAGCATGGCAGTGACAAACACATGCACTCATGTACTTGCGTGATTTTGTGAGTATACTTTGCTACAGAAACGACACAACGGTGGGGTAAGAATCAGTAGAAATTGACTTCAAGTTAGTCTCTGTTGTCATTACGTTGCTTGTCTCATTTCCTGACATTCAGTGTAGGAAATTTATAAGCCTCGACACATAGTTTAGTAACAATTTTCATTTAAATAGATATTAAACATGCATGATTGTGTCAGCCTTTCTTTTCACCCTTGTCTTGCAGATATCTGATCAAGGAGTGTGGCTTAGCTATAGAAGTTTTAGTCAGAAGAGATGACCTTTTAGCGGAGCTTTAAACAACTAATGCTCTTCAACCTACATAATATGCAGGAGGGCAGAACCACAAGATATTTAAAGGGTGGGTAGGGGAGAGGGTGGCGGCAGGACTATCTACTGGGAACGCTACCATCTCTTGGCGAGAGCGCACAAGAGAATTTGGGCCTTTTTTAACTCCCCCAGATGGGGGGGGGGGGTTGAAACGGCACTCATCCCGGGTGTTCTAGCTGCATGGACCGAGTCTTGAAAAAGTAATCTCATGTCTGCAAATTACTCAGGTAATGTGAACAAAAGTAAATCTACCAAAGTAGTAGCACGTATCAGAGAGGTTGAACTTAGTCAACCGATTATGTGATCAGATAAAAGATTGGGCCGATGTTCACCTCTACCCGTAAAATATCGGTTCAGTGAAATTAAGACAACGATGTTTCCTGATGTTCATCATGGAAATATATTTTTACCAGGGAAAACCGTGAACTAGGAAAAGATTAGAGAAATGGAGCATGAAGTTTCCTGTTATTTTCCATCAATAAAACTAAAAATATATATTTTTTCTGAGATAAATTTACGATAATGTTGCAATCGTGATGAAGCCACTCCAGAGATTACATCATACATAAAATGAAACTTTTTCTTTCAGAGGAGAACACGCTTTGTAGCAGATATATCGGATCGGATCGGATCGAATATAGACCGATGTTGTGATAAAAATATCAGCCATCGGAGCGACAAAAAAAAAAAATAAATACGTTAACTCCTAGTTGAGATGATTCAAGATTCATATATAACAAATAGCATTCTCTTTCATTAATTTTTGGCTCACTTGATTAATAGTGGGGGTGAACATGTCTTTAGTCTCCTTTTCTTTCCTTTTTTTTTCATTGAGTAATGGCGTCACAGGGATTGTTTTCAGGGGCCCAAGAGCCTCTATACGTCCGCCGACAGGAGCGTAGCCAGATTTTGTTTATCTTACTGCATGGGCCTGTAACCTGAATAGTTTAGTTAGTAAAAGGTCAGAAAGGACAATGTCCTCATAAAAATGACCCTTAAAGAGCAGATATCCTCAAATGAAAAACAGTCAAAATCTCCCACACTGCCAAAAATATGCATTCTTAAAGGCATTAAACACTAGACATCACGGCAGACTATGGAAGACCATTCCATTAATCCACAACTCTTTGTGAGGAGGAGTATGTTCGAACATCAGGCATCGTATTGAGCTTAATGACCACGAAAAATCCTTAAATTAGATCACTGAAAAAAAATCATTGAAAACTATAAATGATCAACACCATGCAGAATTGTACACAGTTGAGGCCCCCCCCCCACCCCGACGACGTCTTAACTCAAGGGGTATCAACATAGTGTGGTACAGCCTCTGTTGCGTTGGTGAATCCATACGTTTTCCTTTCTGAAATGAATTGAGAGGGAGCCCCAGCACAGTTGGAGAGGTACATACCAGAAAAAGTTACCTAAAAACAGCCCTTCACAGATTCAGCAAGTTAGCTCAAGGAAATTGTACTGCCAGTGTTTTCTTAAATCTATCTCCTTACTTTAATGGGAGTTTTTCGCTGTAAAAAGTCTGATCACATTTGTAAATTTATGAATACATTACTTGCTTTAATTTCGATAACCTTCCAAACAGGTGTTTGTATGTACTGATTTTCAACTACATACCGTAAATTGTACTACGAATGCAGTCAGGGGTGGAGCATGAGTAACACAACTTCGTGTGGGCTAGAATTTTGAAGGGTGAATATTGGTAACACCATCATCATTTCCTGGAGCTGAGGGGGCTGAAATATTCAAGTTGCTATTTTCTTTATCTACTCTTACATTTTTTCTCATTTAATGTCTTCCTGTCTTTTTCTATTCTTCTTTCTTGAAACGGGTTCGAGTCATCCATTTGAGTCGGTCGTTGGGGGGGGGGGGGGGTGACATCTCCCTGACTGCATGGTAGTTCCGGCACTGGTTTGGTATCTTGATCAGGTTTGCAGTGAAATCCGATTCAAAATTTGTCACGGCAGGAAGCTCCATATTCGCGGTTGCAGAGCCGGTTATCTATGGAAGACTATCTTGACTCTAACACTGGTCTGAAGTAAAGGGTTTTTATATATACATATATAAAAAATAAAATCAAACAGTACGGAATCAAACACTGAACTAAACTGTTTCGCTGGAGAAGGTTCATATATTTTGTATTCCTTCCATCAACCAGTTATATCATTTTCTGCATTCTTTCTTGTTTTCTATTTTAACATTGGAGTATACATCAATACCTGGGTAGAGCCGTGGATATCACATAATTATCATAGGTTGCAACTGCCAGAAGACCCGTGTCTTAAACTATCCTGGTAGGATTATATTTAGTTGAAAAAAAAAAAAAAACACCCATCTCTACAATTTTGACCTTCATATCACCCTGAAGATATAACCCTAGCTACGGCCCTGGACTTCGGGTGGTAAGTTCTGTTTTTAAATGTTTTTTATCTGTTTAATTTTCAATAGTATCGATTCAAACAGGATCAGAGAGGTTTGAACCAGGGAGCCACCCTGTTTGTACATAGCGCCCACTTTTAGGAAAGCTGCCCTTGCTGAGTTTCAGAAGGGAGCTGTTACAACTCCTTGTTTTTAGTTTTAGGACACAACTTCACCAATACCAGCTCCCTGACTAAACGACGTTTGTACCAAGAGCCATAAAAACCTAAACAAAATCAATTATTGTTCGTTTTCAATGTTTAATAAAAAAAAAAAGAATCGTCACTGTGTTCAAAGTGGAAGTTATCTTCGCGGTTTCATTATATGTAGCAACTGATGAGTATGACTGTTTATGGAATCGGACCGGTAGCTTTTCTCGTAAAAATAGTAAAGCGTAGCGACGGGTCATGTGACTGACGGTATGTACCATGTTCTCTGTTAAGGAACTGCAGTATATCTTTATATCTGTACGGTATATCTTTATCACATGCAGGAGCACGACCTTATGAAGCAGGGAGACAGGGGACATGTGTCCCCGTTCAAACAAAATTAATGAATTCATTCGGACAGATGAAGCAGCCAAGCAAAGTAATTGTGTCCAATCCTTGCTGAGCCTTGGTAGGGCTATTTCCTGCCATCTAGGAGATATCTGTATCCAAAAAAACATTCTTGATACACTCCATATAGAGGGCGCTCCCCTTAGAGTTCCGCAATTCTCATCCTCAATGTCCAGAAATCCCGGGTGCTCCATTGTGGGAGAGACATACTCTATTTCTGTATCACACTGTTACTCCAGCCCATCCCCCTCAATACAACTACCAGAATTTGTCACGACACTGATACCAGAATAAAAGCTGGTCTAAAATTTTAGCAACTTTGTAAAAATATTCTCAATTATTGCAAAAATTATCCTAGTAACCCTCCCCCAGAAATATTGACCTCTATGTGCCGATGGTTTATGAAACATTTTAAGGGAGATGATAATGGTTTCTTTGAACTATTTCTTGGCTTTTTTTGTCTAATTGAATTTAAAATGATTTGAAAATTTTTGCCCCCTCAATAATTTCTAAGTTTTGCCTTCTATCTCACCCCTTCCCAGTCTACTATCCTGGTGCCGTCGCTAAGAAGTTGGAGCTAAGTTCCATATCTTATGACTTGCAATTTTGTTAATCATTGGTAAATCCTTTTAAGGTGGACTCGGCCGGTTAATGGGATGTTTCTTCACTGTTGTTTTCAGCATATATCTTTCGCTAGATACTGCTTTTGACTTCTTTCACGGTTTAATGTGTGTGTTGGATGCCCAAGTGTAATGTGCACGCTAGTCAGCTTCCACATCGTATGTTGTATTAAACACAGGCATTTACTGTTGACATCGATCAGTTTTGAAAGGTTCAGCATGGATAGTTCTTTAGTAAATATACGGTCATTGAGTCTCTCAGAGGTTATAATATATTGTCTCTCAGATATCAGTCTGGTACATTTTCTGATTTCTGACGACGCAAACTATTTAACCTGGTTCCATCTAAGGTTACCTGATAGTTACAAATTCCTTTGGAGGGAATGCTGGTACCCCGTCCCAAAGACCTCTCCCCTATGGGCCACCGGTCATCCATTTCACGTTATCTCCTGTTAAAATTACACTTCATACATATGTGTAGTTATTTACAATAGTTATAGGTGCAATAGAAACTCCGCTTTGTTACGGTAACATTAAAAATTGTAGCAAAGGTTAAATAATGTTCAGCACGAAGTAAAGTATTATTGTTAGATTAAGGGAAACTAGGATTTCTGGGGAAAACACACAACTTCAAAAGATACAAAACACTGCACCAGATTACATCCAACACTAGTTATCTGATATATATGAGTAATTTTTCCCCATTCGCCGACTAACATTGGAGCGTTACATTTATTAACCATGCATTCAGAGTATTCTACTTTAATAATCACAGGAGTGTATCTCTTTATTGATAAAAAGGTACACGAGGAAAAATATATACTGAAAGAATCATATCAATTAAAATTGTAACACAAAACATCTCGAAAATAGGATGCCTTAAATTTAACCTCAATGCGTGGGACATGCGTTCCCCGGCGTTCTGAACTGTATTTTAACAAAAAGCATTTACTCACACCACGCGCCATTGATGGTGGCGGTCGGTTTAATTAGTGTTGCGCACTTTATAGATTTTTATCCGCTTCTTCAAACAAATCTAGTCCCCCCTCCTTGACGAAATCTTTTGTACGGGCCTAGTGAAAATATTACCCTTGTAAGAAATCCTCTCGAGATTCTCGCCAATATATTTTCATGACATTCATTTGGGAAATGAGAAATTCCTTAAGCCATTCTTATGAGATGTGCTAATTAATGAGTTTCTGGTGGCATTGATTCCAATATTGGACAGCCTGGGATGAAGCTGGTGTTAAATTTGAGCTGGTGATCAATTTGAACCGACTGAACTAGTTGTTGTCAGTGCTCCGTTCTCCTAAAAAGGAAACAAATGTTGTGATATACGAAGAATACATTTTCGGATATAGTTTCTGTATTGTCATTAAGCCACAAATGTCATTAAAATCTATAGAATATTGGACGATTTTACAGACACAGAATTCCTGTCTTATAACTGCATCGTAAAAGAGCATTGGCTAAGTATGCAAATATACGACTTCAAGAGAGGGACTCCATCATATGTCTTATGCTATCCCTTATTTCAAGGATATTCTTCAGGTGTCTTTTGTCTTGTTTTGTCATGGTAGCATGTGTTTTCGTCTTTACATGATATTGATATCACTTGCAAAATATGAAACCTTTGTAAAATATGAAAATGTTCACTATAATGAAATACTGACGATGAGAACTACCCCACGTTATCATCATATTTTTTCATCAAACTTTGAAAAAGGGTATGTCAAAAATAGAGTTTCACTCTGCAAATTTTGAATAAAGCTAGCTCTTTTCGAGATGCATATCAGATGGACTTTAAAAACAGGGAACATATAGCTAGATAAACATGTAAAATGATAAAGTTCACCCCTGATCACCCTCACGAAAGGTCCTACAAGGGAGTGTGGATGAGCTACGTGTGACATTTTTTTCCTTCTTTTCTTTCTAAGGCAAAACTATCCATTGACAACAATGAGGATTGTCTACAATCACACTGCTTTCTTAAAATAAGCTGTAACAATTTACTTGTAAGATAATGGAAGTGAGACGAGAAAAGAATGCGGATTAAGGGGAGCGGAGTTCCTGCATAATTACGAGGTTTTAGGAAATGCATTGTAGCGGCTTGGTATTTTAGTAGCTGGCGTTCAGACTACCTACGACCGAGTTGTTGTTATCCTTGTAAAGTTTCAAATGTTAAAGTCTCTGAAGAAATAAAAAAAGGCGTTGTCAGGGTTGTGGGTATGAGAACTACCAATTTAACCAGGGATTTTACGAGCGAGCCGATATGGGTTGCAACTTGCACGAATTCTATTCAGAATTTACTCATTGGCGTCAGCTATAGTGGTGAGAGAAATTCTTCTATAGTAAAGGACGGGAAGGACTTTTTTGGCAATCTTGACGAGGATATCGGACAGAACATCGTAGTTATCACAGAGGCAATGGAGATATTGCATTTGTACCCATCCAGCAACGGAATGGCAGATTTGTTGCATTAACGTTTAAAGTCAGTTTCCGAAAGTGACACAAAGGAAAGCTGAACTGGGAGAGGCTCTAATAAAGGCATTATAGATATTCTGAAGACAAATGCACGGTGTTATTTAAAAACACCTTTCGAAAAGAAATAGTATATAAAGAAAGAGTATCTTGTATATAAAAAGAGAGTACATTAAAAAAAATCAGTTTCGAGACGTCAGTTTCATGAAGCACCAGCTTTCAAGGTAAGAAATTGTAAATTTCGGTTCAATATTTTTTTTTTTTTTGCTTTTTGATGCGTCATGTATCATTATTATCGGCATACTGACTGAATTTGCAGTTTGGAGCCTGGAGAATATTCAGGTTACTTAAAGGGATGCCTGCGTTAAGGGTATCGCTCGCTCGGATAAGATTTGCAGTGAATTTGGACTTCCCCGGTTGGAGAGAAAGAAAGAGAAGAGTCTGTTTAATCTTAGGTTGAATCTGGGCATTTTGTATCTGATACCGGTGTGCATGCAACACTTTAGTAAAAGCTTTTTTCGACATGAAGGAATAACCAGTTGTAGAAGAATATTTGCTAAGCCCATTGTGAATTCCGGAGAGCCCAAAAGTCTGCTTTATGTTGGATTTACCTTGGCGAAAAAAATGTTTTGTTCCAAGTGGGTCGTTGTGCGATTGTCGATTATACTTTCGATTTTTACTATAGGTAGACTGTTAGAAGTTGTGATCTTTACTGACTTACTGATTTGAGTCATAAATAATTAAAAAAAAAAAATTTGAAATAACCTATAATCTATGAAGTTCATTAAAAATTAAGAATATGGGAAGACGGGGGTAAACGTCAGGAGTTTGATGCATAGTATTATAACCAGGGGAGGAGCAGGTGTTTAATTTAAAGATGTCAGCTTCCTAGTCGTTTAAATATAGTAAAATATTTTCATTTAAATCTCAAAAATGGAAACCAAAAGGTTTCATCTTTGATGCATTGATCTGTAACTTTTCACTGTTTCGCTTATGGATAGGGTTTATGAGGACTCTCAACTACCTCCAAAATGTTTTGAAATTTGTCGTCGTTAATAGTTCATGAGCAATTATTTTGGATGCGAATAATGTCGCCTGTTCGAGTTTATTAAGTTTTTATTTTCAAGGTGGTTATCTCATTCCTATATGTAGTGCAATAGCGAGGAGATCCTGTGCTCCATTGAGCTGCTTTAGTGAATTGACACTACATTGTACGACTGCATCTTATTATGCCGGTATGTATATATGTATGTACAGTATGAACGAAATACATGAAACGAAACGAAACTTAAATGGTTGACCACCTTACCGTGGTCTCTTATGTATTCAGCTAAAACCAAAAAGACCATTAAATAAGTGTGAATATTCATCATGTTCTTCTACCCATAACTTCTGAATGTGAATCATATGTATACGTTAACTCCATTTGGGAGACAGTATGTATGTTCTTCCAACGACAAGTCCAGATAATAACATGACATCACTGATTTGATGGCAAACATCAGTATATTTACCAGGTACACAAAGATTACAATGAAAACAATAAGTGTCCCGGAAGGTCAACTTCCATCGTTAAGTTATTAATAAGACTAAATAAGACGAAGAGAATGACTATCAATTGGTGAGCCGTGGAGAGAAAAAAAAAGTATTCAGGAGAAGTAACACTTAATTGAATAGAGAAAATAATGGGGATTCCGCTTGTTTGTTTTTCTTTTCAATTAGGCAGATTCCACTTAACATGAAGGCTTTCCTAAAGTTTACACTGCGAAAAAAAAAAAACGATATTAACGAGAAAACTTATACTGATGAGGATTTCAACTACTCGGTGGATTGCCTACTAGTTGTTTTGATGGAGGGATCACATAAGACCATGTATAGTCTGTGCATATGGCGTCCGAGTTTACAGTATTTGCCATAAGTTTACCCTCTGTTTTTGTTTTAAAGAGCAGTGACCTTTGAAGTACTGACGAAAAGGTTTGGTACCCTGCTCGCAATAAACGTAAATGAAATCAATTTGCTTATTCTGGTGAGGTGACTTAAGTTGCTTGGTGCCAACTTGGTTTGGTAAGATGTGCAGTCTGTTTTACGTAATAATAATTCAATTCTTTATTTCAGTGGGCTTTAGTATCATGCTTCTAGAATAAATAGAAGAGAAAATTGTCACTGAGTAACCAACTTTACAAATCAAAAGAGTTTTTCCCCATTAAATTAGTATATAAATGAAGATTTTAAGACGTTAAATTTATAATTGTCAGCTTTCTATTAAGTATGGTGTGTTGTACAGGTCGCGTACCTCAACCACCCAACAATTTCACTACTGGTAGGAATTGACATCACTAAAACTTACAATATAGCTGACGATTGAGTTTATGTCACTTCCAAGTTACAATACCCGGACCATGGAATATTAAATTTGGTTGCAAGAGGTCATTTTTTTGTTCCCTTAATTAGAATTTGTCTTTGCTATGTCCTTCTATTATTTCCCAAATCAGATCACAAGACGTTATTACAGGCAACTGTTGACGCAAAATATTTTAAAACGTGAGACAAAATTCATCTACCTTTTAAGATGAAAAAATTTCTTTGGAGAGGAGAAGCAGTTTGTAATGAATATTCATGAGTTGTGTTTTCTTTAAAAAGTTTCTATTAATTCACCGTATCAACAAAAAAAATAAGGGGGGAGGGGTTTATTAGGCACGAACAGTATGTGACTATTGTCCTCGTTTCACGGTGAACTGATTGTTAAAGGATAGCAGAATGAATGGACGCTTGCGAACAATAACAACACACAGTAAAGGTGGCCTTTTCTGTCAACAATGAACATAACGGACAGAAATCTACAAATACTGTTCTGTAAACTTTATGTATCTGAGTAATAATTCTAGTTGTCGAACAAAGTAAAAGAAAAGACATCTACAGTAGGCAAGTTTATAAAAAAAAAAAGTCCCTCTAGCTCAAAGGTTCAACGACCATCGTGCGCAGTCACTACAGGAAAGACGTTGGAGTTACACTTGTTAGCTTTCCAATAAGTAAGGTGTGTTGTACAGGTCGCGTACTTCAACCACTCAACCCTTTAGAGGTTTCAAACTTTTTAGTATATTCAAACACACCTATCTCTAAAGGAAGTGACTTGTAAATCCACTTTTAAGTTTTCACTACTAGTACGAATTGCAATCACCAGGACTCATGGTGTAGCTGGATTGAGGTGACCTTCATGTCACTTCCAAGTTACCATACTCTGACCATGAAGTCTTCAGTTTAGTTGCAAGAGGTCAATATTTTGTTCCCTTATTTAACATTTGTTTTTGTAATCATATCCTTCTATTAATTCCCAAATGAGGTTACACGACGTTATTGCAGGCAAGTGCTAACACAAAATATTTTAAAACGTGAATATCGCAACTTAAAACGTTTTCATCAACGTTTTCTTAGTTTACATGTTCAAGACGTTTAAACCCCTCCCCCTTAAACAAGGAATTTTTTCATGGCTCCAATTTGTGTTTTCTTAAATGAATAGTTTCCCATTATACGATCGAACCGTTTCTATATTTCATGTAATCATCATTCGATAGGAAAGGTCTCAATAAAAACAGAAGCCTCGGAGACGTAAGTCTCCGAGGCTTCTGTTTTTATTGAGACCAAATTCATCAATCTTTAAAATGAAACATTTGTTTTGAGAAGAGAAGCAGTTTGTGATGAATATTCATCACTTGTTTTTATTTTCTTTAAAAGTTTTTTTTTTACTCGACCGCATCAATAAGACCTTTTAAGGGGGGAGGGGTTACTAACGCACGAACAATATGTGACTATTGTCCTCGTTTCACGGTGAACTGATTGTTAAAGGATAGCAGAATGAATGGACGCTTGCGAACAATAACAACACACAGTAAAGGTGGCCTTTTCTGTCAACAATGAACATAACGGACAGAAATCTACAAATACTGTTCTGTAAACTTTATGTATCTGAGTAATAATTCTAGTTGTCGAACAAAGTAAAAGAAAAGACATCTACAGTAGGCAAGTTTATAAAAAAAAAAAGTCCCTCTAGCTCAAAGGTTCAACGACCATCGTGCGCAGTCACTACAGGAAAGACGTTGGAGTTACACTTGTTAGCTTTCCAATAAGTAAGGTGTGTTGTACAGGTCGCGTACTTCAACCACTCAACCCTTTAGAGGTTTCAAACTTTTTAGTATATTCAAACACACCTATCTCTAAAGGAAGTGACTTGTAAATCCACTTTTAAGTTTTCACTACTAGTACGAATTGCAATCACCAGGACTCATGGTGTAGCTGGATTGAGGTGACCTTCATGTCACTTCCAAGTTACCATACTCTGACCATGAAGTCTTCAGTTTAGTTGCAAGAGGTCAATATTTTGTTCCCTTATTTAACATTTGTTTTTGTAATCATATCCTTCTATTAATTCCCAAATGAGGTTACACGACGTTATTGCAGGCAAGTGCTAACACAAAATATTTTAAAACGTGAATATCGCAACTTAAAACGTTTTCATCAACGTTTTCTTAGTTTACATGTTCAAGACGTTTAAACCCCTCCCCCTTAAACAAGGAACTTTTTCATGGCTCCAATTTGTGTTTTCTTAAATGAATAGTTTCCCATTATACGATCGAACCGTTTCTATATTTCATGTAATCATCATTCGATAGGAAAGGTCTCAATAAAAACAGAAGCCTCGGAGACGTAAGTCTCCGAGGCTTCTGTTTTTATTGAGACCAAATTCATCAATCTTTAAAATGAAACATTTGTTTTGAGAAGAGAAGCAGTTTGTGATGAATATTCATCACTTGTTTTTATTTTCTTTAAAAGTTTTTTTTTACTCGACCGCATCAATAAGACCTTTTAAGGGGGGAGGGGTTACTAACGCACGAACAATATGTGACTATTGTCCTCGTTTCACGGTGAACTGATTGTTAAAGGATAGCAGAATGAATGGACGCTTGCGAACAATAACAACACACAGTAAAGGTGGCCTTTTCTGTCAACAATGAACATAACGGACAGAAATCTACAAATACTGTTCTGTAAACTTTATGTATCTGAGTAATAATTCTAGTTGTCGAACAAAGTAAAAGAAAAGACATCTACAGTAGGCAAGTTTATAAAAAAAAAAAAAAGTCCCTCTGGCTCAAAGGTTCAACGACCATCGTGCGCAGTCACTACAGGAAAGACGTTGGAGTTATACTTGTTAGCTTTCCAATAAGTAAGGTGTGTTGTACAGGTCGCGTACTTCAACCACTCAACCCTTTAGAGGTTTCAAACTTTTTAGTATATTCAAACACACCTATCTCTAAAGGAAGTGACTTGTAAATCCACTTTTAAGTTTTCACTACTAGTACGAATTGCAATCACCAGGACTCATGGTGTAGCTGGATTGAGGTGACCTTCATGTCACTTCCAAGTTACCATACTCTGACCATGAAGTCTTCAGTTTAGTTGCAAGAGGTCAATATTTTGTTCCCTTATTTAACATTTGTTTTTGTAATCATATCCTTCTATTAATTCCCAAATGAGGTTACACGACGTTATTGCAGGCAAGTGCTAACACAAAATATTTTAAAACGTGAATATCGCAACTTAAAACGTTTTCATCAACGTTTTCTTAGTTTACATGTTCAAGACGTTTAAACCCCTCCCCCTTAAACAAGGAATTTTTTCATGGCTCCAATTTGTGTTTTCTTAAATGAATAGTTTCCCATTATACGATCATCATTTGATAGGAAAGGTCTCACTAAAAACAGAAGCTTTTGAGACATCTAGAGGGTAGGGTAAAATAGAATTTTCGTGGAGCTCTGGTTGATAATGAAATTGATTTTTAAATGTTGTTAAAAGTCACTTCTCTGTAAGCGTTTCTGGAACTTAGCAATTACCAAGGTAACGTTTTGTTATTAATGTGCGATATCATGAATTTTCCAATAAATGTGTCTGGAATTCGTAAACAAATTGACATTCGCTCTTTTTATGAAATCTTACTGAATGTATCTTGTTGTAAATTTGTTTATATATATATATATATATATATATATATATATATATATATATATATATATATATATATATATATATATATATATATATAATGCCAGTACTATGCACATGACTTTTATATTTTGTTTATTTTTGAACAATTTTTACGAAATAGTTGGTATTGTCTTTGAATAAAAATTGAGGTCCATCACAATCTAAGCCATGTCCTGATTAGAATGTCTCCAACTTATGTGTTATTAAATCAACATTATTTACTTGATTCTGTCAGGTGTGGTGATGCTAAGGTCAAGGACAGTCAAATATTTTATTTTAATCCTTTTGAAATTACGTGTAATCTTTGCTAAGAAACTGGAGTTGTTCCTTGGCTACAATTGAAAAGTTTAACACATCTATTAAAGATACCCTGAATGTACCGATACGAATATCTCCAACTTGTTATCATATAACATATATTTTTTTTAAGAAATAGATGGTGTTTACTAAGTTCGAGTCGTAAATCAATTAATTTTACACATTTCTATTAGTTGATCTTTCCTTTACGATTCTTAGCAAATTCACAGCACGGCTAAAATAAAATTTTTCGAGGAACTAGGGCTGATAACAAAATTTTTTAAACGATGTTAGAAGACAGGTCTAGAACTCAGCATTCTTGAAGTTAACGTTTTGTGTATCAATGGGAATGATCTTAGAAGTGCCGATAAGAATATCTGAAACTCATAACCAAATCGGCATTTGCCCTTTTAAAAATGAATCGATGGTGCTTACTGTGTCTTGTTGTTGAACTTGCTTATGCAAATCTGGTACTATATCCATGATTTTCTATATATCTTGTATTTTTAAGTAATCTTGACTTTGTAGTAGGTTGTGTCTTTTGGTAAGTAAATACATGTTAATTACAATCTGAACCATGTCCTGGTAAGAATGTCTGTAACTTACGTGTCATCTAAATAAACCCTATTACGTTGATAGTTTCAGCTGTGAGGATGTTAAAGTCAAAGATAATCAAATCTTCTATTTTAGTCATTTTCAAATTAGTTAAAATCTTTGTTAAGAGAGTGGATTTGTTTCTGAACTACACTGTAAACGATTGACAACATCTATTAAGGACATCCTGAATGTACCGATGTACCGATAAGAATATATACAACTCGTTATCAAATCTTAAATATTTTTTTTTTCAAAAGAAATCGATGACGCTTAGTAGCTTCTAGTCGAAAAATCAAATTAATTTCATTCATCCCCATTATTGTTCTTTCCGTTACGATATTTAACATATCCACACAAAGTCTGCAAATAGTATTGTGGAGCTCTGGTTGATAGCAAAATCGATTCTTAAGCGATGATCAAAGCCATGTCCCGGTAAGAATGCCTGAAACTCAGCAATCACGAAGATAACGGTTTTGTTCATCATTGGAATTGTCTTGAAAGTACCGATAAGAATATCTGGAACTCGTAAAAAAGGACATTTTCCCTTTTAAAGCAACTCGATGGTGTATACTGAATATATCTGTTGTAAAGTTGCTTTTTATACCATGCTATTACTATATCCATGATTACTGTTAATCAGCGCATTTTCAAGTGTTTTTGACGTTGGTATATACTTTGAATAAAAAAAATCGTTGCTAATTGCAATGCGTCATTGAAACAAATATTATTATGTTGATGTTGCCACCTGCTTCGAAATTCAAGAAAGTCATTGAAATCCTCCCTTTCAATCCTGCTGCTAAACAGTTGTAATCTTTGTTCAAAATTTGGATTTGCGTTTTATCTACATTAAGTAACGTTTGACAAATCCATTGCAGACACTCTGAATGTACCGATAACTCGTTATCATTTTTTTTAATTCTTTCCAGAGGAAATTGATGGTGCTTACTGACTATGAGTCGCACATATTAATTTTATATAACCCCTGTTATGTAATATTTGATTTTCGATCATCAATTCATGTCCTCTTAATTATGAAATAATATTCTGAAATTGTGGTTGATAACGAAATAGACTGTTCAAATACGATTCTATTCTTGTCTCGGTAAGAATGTCTAGAACTCATCAATAATCCTAAAAAAGTTTTGCGCATCCATGGTAAGCATTTTGAGTGTACCGTTTAGAATACCTCCATTTCGTTGACAAATTAACATTTTTCTTTCGTCCTTTACATAAGTAGATACACCGTCACAACTTATCGTTCTACTCTACGGAAAATATGTATTTAATAGCTCTGCTAGAAAGCAAATAGACCTCCTTGACAATTGACCAGCCAGATCCTGTTTGTCAGGCAGATATATAATCAAAATTTGTACAAATGCTTGTGTCACATAAAGTGTGTAAATGTGTATATTGATATGCTGAGTTGACAAAATACCGTATAACCTGTCTCAAACATTTCAAATCAATCCGTATCAACATTCAGCATGTCAAGTTAGCCCCTGTGTACTAAATTTCAGTGTCACAGATCATGTTGAACCCAAGATAGGGAATTGCACCATTTCGCATGGCGGCCATATTGGGATTCAAAATGGCTACCATCAAGTTTGTTACAAATGTGAAATAAATTCTTGATTATTCAGCATGTCAAATGCCTATGTACCAAATTTCAGTGCCAAATATCACATGGAAGCCCAAATAGTAAGTTCAATATTTCATCATGGCGACCACATTGGAATTCAAAATTTCGGGCCCATTCGTTTTTGAATTCAGAATGTCCTTAATATATAAACTTCAAACATTGTCTGCAAGTAGTGAACATCCTTTCCACGAATCTTACCCACTATAATCATGTTTACAGTTCGAGTGACGAAATTTGATTAACAATGTTCCTATTTTTGTTTACAATTGATTACCCATAGCATGATGTAGTGAGTATATGCTAATGGTATGTCCTGATAAGGACACACATATAGTTCGCCAGACCTCGTAGGCATATGTGGAACTCGATGAAAGGACCGATAAGGAATGTCCAATAAGTGTCCGATAAGTGAATGTGCGTGTGAGTGTGGGGGGGGGGGGGGAAGGGGGTATTGATATCTCAGACTGTATGTGTGTAATCCTTCTTTTCCAGCGAAGTGTCCACCTGGGTTGCGTCAAACGTACCGATTTCATTTATAATGGACGTGCTCACTTATAGTGTTCCTTTATAAGCCTAGGTCAACTAAAGATGGATTAACTCAAGTGCAGTTGCAATAGATTTCCTGTTTACTATGTCCTGCTGCGCTGACGTACTTTGTATCTTGAGTTACGCATTACATGGATATGGAAAGGGGTGGGGATTCCAGTAAATTCTCTATGTGAGTGGATCGGTCAGGCTGTTCGTGTGTCATTCTTTTCCATTTTAAGGTAGAAGGAGTGAAAGTTCCTTATTCCACTTATTGCCCTAATTACTGACTTATAGTGGGATTTCTTTAAGCTTAAGTCACCCAAATATAGACTAACTTTCATCTTGTAAAGCTTCAATCGGATTGCTGTAATGTTACAATGGCTTGTTCTTCAAATCACAGGTCCATTATCCTGGGTCCTATTGTGGGGCTTAGGGCCATCTGAAGCCAATTGTGAGTTGCCTTTGCTGTGATCATTACGAAATGGATTGACCCTTTTCTGCTTGGTTGGCAGTGGTGGTGGTGGGGGGGGGGGCTTGCACAGGACTGAACACAAATGTAGCACAACACCATGGAACAGTCATATACAAGGAAGTATAGGAGTGGTCACATCACAATAAACTGTTGTGACATACATAGTACATAACTTTTATATCTTCCTTCTTCCAAATCAGATATGTGCATAACCCCTTAATATGTGGTGACGGTCGGTCAGTGACAAATTCAGCCAGAACGTGCCTTAGTAGACAAAAAAAAAATGGTCGTTTTTTAATTATTTTGTCTTCTTGACGTCCGGGAGATAATACCCATGTTGGTGCTATACTACCGCTCCCTATTGCACATGAAATTTTGTTTTGGTAAAGGGTCATCAATGTTTACCCAAACTCTGCAGGTAAACATTCACGACCTTTCCAAGCAAGATTCCATAATCAAAGATGGGAGAATCACAAATGATAAACAAGAAAAGTACTTTCATCTTTTTTTTTTCCACACACTCTGTAGGTTGAACTTTAAATCGGAGATACTGTATATAAGCCCGTGTTGTGGCTTTGTTGTTGCTGATTAACTCTCAGCAGCAGTTGTTGCGCGTTGCGATAAGTTTTTTTTTTCTAAGATTTTAACTAATATTTACGCAACTACTTTATGATTACTTCCAATATTTCACTATTAGTTTTGACTTCTCAAGATTATTTTAGATATTTCACCATTATCTTCGATTTTTGCGATATTACTGTTCTTTTATTTTGTAAATTATTATTCAATGCATTAGAGACACTCATTGAGTTGTTTCCTGAAATTTACTGAATTGTCCTAAACCTGTCTTGATTTCGTCACATATTAATGACAAATTGTCGAAATAAGAGGATATCCAGTGTGCTACATACAAAGGAAGATTAATGAGTGTGTGATTAATGATTGAATTTCGTTTTCGAAAATTCGTGACCACACACTTTTCACATCAGTATACTAGTTCATATAAACTCGACCAATTCAAAACGTTTGACAGTTTTCATAATTGTTGATGTGAAATTTGATTAATTATGCTAATTTTAAGTATTGTCATGTGTTTGAACCTTTCAAAATCCTCACAAACCTATTGATATCAACTCAATGAGCCCCTTTAAACATCAAATCGAACTCCGAAACTGTATATAAGCAGTTAACCGTGGACGCTTACTCTGAAGAATATTTTTTGTCAGTGTCACTCACTGACTTTAATGAATCAGTACCCCGACGGTGAGAATAAATTCATCCCTTTCACGGTATATCCATGCAGGGAGCTATATGTGGGTATGGCAGCAGTTTCAGGGATGTGTATGATCTCCACAGAATTTAAAGGTCGATAAAAAAATTGACTATCTAACTTTTCCCTGGTGTCAGATTTCGAGGTAATATAAGCACTTAAATTTCGAAGAATAGCAAAGACTTATGACATTAAATTTGAGGATGTTGCATCAATCTTTCTTTCCCAGATCTGCCTTTCTTTAAGCAGCAACTTTCATGCATTATAATAACTACACGACCAGTGGCTTACCCAGGTTTCCATGGGTGACGTTACCAAAGTTTTGTGGAGTGTCAATTTTCCCCTTACTGACATAAGAGCTAGAGGGATTTAAGGCAAAAAAGTGTCAGAGTATCCTTTTGAAAAAGAAGTGTCTGACAAAAATCTTCCCAAAGTTTTAGTCAGAGATACTGTTTCCTGTCCAATTACACAATACGTTAGAAATTCAGAAAAGGGTACTGCCATTTTCGTCTGAATTGAATGTGAAACAACTTGAGTAAGTCGAATAATGATGTCACATCGCCACTGATAGAAGGAAGTGTATTTCTTTGTTTTCTTTACCTATAATTTCTATAAATCCGCACATATTGTGTTGCATTCCTGAGGTGTATTATCAATAATCAAATCAGACCTACCCTGATTTAAATCCGTGCATAACTGTTAAAATATATTGACAATGAAATATAAAGAGAAACAAAAACTTTTTAGTCACAAGTGGTCCGTTAATGCCATCACAATCTCAAAATGGCAGCTTCCTGATTTAACTTTTTATGAACATGAAATTGTAATATATTGGAAAGGTAACAACATATTTGAATGAAATTTGGTGATGGCATTCACCAAATGTTAGTTTCTCATTTCACTTTGTCAAAATCCTGACTTTCCTTCTCCTTTAAATAATACTGAGACGCAAAATCGTGTGGTCTGTGATGAGTTTTTGATGATGTAGAATGGTGTATTGTATCCCACTGTCACAAGTTTAACCTTTTGTATACTTTATTCGTTCACCTCCGATCACTCGAATTACCCCCTTTTGGCGATTTCCCCGACTCAGTACTGAGTCATGCATGGTCTAACGAACCTCCCTAGGAATCCACTTGCAAGTAACGGCACGGCTTCGAAATCCTTCTGTCACAAAATACGAGTAACTAACGAAAAATAACCTTTGCCAAAACAACGCATTATGATTCAGCAATTTTAAACAGCATTTACAAGAAACCGTATCACAGTGCAGAAAAACACAAGTGGTAACTGATATACTGTGCAATCACAATACGATGGCAACGTATTGTTGCCTCGTTACAATATGCTTTTGTACGATATATTATGTCTTTGTTTGTGCATGTGTTTTTTTTCGCAGAAGTTCGAATGTAAACTAAGGAATATATTGGCTAGTACCGAACTGGAAATTGCTATTTATACTTTGGAAGAAGGTCACCCACTTTAGGGTTATCTTATTTCGTCAACTTCTATGTGGGGAATTTGCGTAAGGATGTTAGTCATTGAGAATAATTGCGTCTTGTTTCGTCAATTTATATGTTGTTCTTTTAAAGGCGCACGTTCATTTCCAAACAGGATTTGCTTACTAACTATGAAAAAAAAAAATGCTTGCATCGAAGGTGACAGTGCTTTTGAAGTTTTCTTTATAACATAGGCCTTTATTGCTTTAAAGGCAGTCACTCATCACCCTGTACATTTTTGGCGAGGGGTAAGCAAAATTCTCAATTGGTTCTAATTGACAGCAAATTCGGAAGATGCAAAGTAGCTCATATTACATAGAATACACAGGGGCCTAGTGTACTGATTGGACGTGTGGACGCGTTTTTAACAGGCTGTAAGGAGGCGCTAGAAGTAACCGGTTGTTAGAATTGGAACTAAGAGATTCTGAAGATCGGACATAAGTCTGAAGCAGCAATTATAGAGCAATTAACGACCAAATACACTTCAAATCTGTGACCGTGGCAGACACTTTTTACCATAAGGTACTGACAACCCCTGTTCTGTTCATAAAAAAACTGCAACATTTTTGGTAACCATAGGAATAGATACAAGACCGATGAGACTAATTCGAAGGATTGACCTGCAGTCTTCGTGTGTTGTGGGGTTTAGGACTTAGGCTGATATGTACAGTGAAATAAAAATGTATGTATCCTGGTGTGTAAGTTGAGGGGGGAGGGGTTAGGGCGTGTATTGAAGGAAAATGTCGAAATGTTGTTGAAAATGTTGTCAAAATGTAGTCGGGCACGCGCATGACCAAATCCACTACTTGGATAGACTGCTGCTAAGGTACAAAGTTATTTTCGAAGAGATAAAATGTATATTACTCTATAGTGCGTTGAATCAGATTAAATCCCACTTGACCCTTGGGCCAACCTCTATCTCCTGTCGAATCCTGAACAGGCACCAAATTACCATCAGATAAAGTCTACTTCACTAAACAACCTAAAAAAAAATAAAATCATTACTTTAAAAATAGGAATTCCTGAAAATTCAGTTCAAATCTAGTATAAAATTTGCATCGATAATATCCTCCCTTTGTAAACTTCTCGAAGGGTAGCGGTAAACCAAATAAAACCTCTATCGATCTTAATTCCCATCATACCATCCTAAAGACCAGCTCGTATACACTTTTTCCTCTGATGTGACCTGGAAAAGAAGTTGGGGAAGCTTTGAATTAGTTCATTTCCTCGCATAGTCTTGAAAAATAGCCTACCCACTCCACTGCATGATTACGTGTAAGCGATAACGTACCTTGCAGTATGCAGAAGGTTCCCTCTTGCAGTAATATGCTCACAGGTAAAAAAGAAAAAAAAATAGGTGCTTGTCCCCCGGCCCTCTCTGTAAAAAGTCTAGCTGAGCCACTGCTTTCAACCTTACCAGAATAGCCTGACTCCACTCACGAGACTCAGTCACGTCCTGTTGTGTCATAGGGCAGATATATCCCTTTGGAAAATTGGGCTAATATTTTCACATTTTTGGCAGATAACTTTCCATTGTGAATTTAGCAAAAGGAAAAAATAACAACCCCCCAAAAAAAGCAATGACAAACATAACTTTGAGGTGCTGCAAACGAGGTCCTAGCAATAGGCGTCCCATAGGAACAGGTGTCGAATGGCAGGATGGGCGATCGTCCCCACTTTCATAAACGGGGGGGGGGGGGATGTTCCCTCCCTCCACTTCTTTTTAACCTGCTGAATGAAGATTCAACTGTGGTCCCCACACGGTGAATATGAAGATCTCATGATCACCCATAGCAGGTTAGGAAGTCCATGTAAATGCCGTGAATTCAAACGAGTCTGTCGATCCTAGTATCTTCATACGAACAAATCTCGCAGACCTCACTGTGCCATTCCAGACAGAAATAATATAGCGGGAAAAAGGGAGCAATGTTTTTGAATCATCAAATACGGGAAACAGTTAGGTTACGCAGAGTTCACGTCAACAACTCTGACACGATAATGTCATTTATTAAAAATCTTCGTTCGCCATTAATACTGTTTATAGCAGTGTCCTTATGTCAATGTGGATTCAGGTTTATGCATAAAAGAATGTTTGACAACCTATAAGAGGATGCCTTTTCCCTTGCGCCGAACATTCTCGTCATCTAGCTTTCAACCAGGGCATCGATTTACCTAACAAGTTACCTTCTTGGTCTCGAGTGCAGCGGAGCCACGCGGAACGTTGAAGGAGGGTGGGGTGGTGGATATGTCTATCTAGGATACGTGCAGCTTCAAACAACTCTTGAAGTGCTATTTCCGGCCAGCGGTGGGGGGGGGGGGGGGCTCATAAAGCCAAAACTTTTTTTGGAAGCCCGGCGACAATGGATAGTGGCGCCATGCTACAGTCTTTCTGGCACCCAGCAGTCAGCTCGTCCCTCTCCAAAAATATTTGTTCCTTAGTCTACACCTGCTCGGGTGGCGGTTTTCTTTTCTTTCTTTTTTTTGTACCATGGTTGGCAAAAACAAATATTTCTTGATTTTTTTACAGTATGCTATGCTTCATATATAAGAGCCTCATTGAGCTGATATCGATAAGTTTGTGAGGATTTGGAAAGGTACAAACACATGGCAATGCTATAGCATAATTAGTCAAATTTCACATCCAAGCTTCTTAAGAAACTGTAAACCTTTCAATTTTGATCCTGACTCGTACTGACTGTGTGCATGTGAAGTAGTACCAAATGTGAAAAGTTTCTGGTCACGAATTTCAATAACCAACTAACTCAGAAAGGATTCTTTTTATGTGATACATGGAAATCCTCTTAGTTTCACGATTTGTCAAAAAGTATGTGAAGGAAATTTGGCAGGTTTAGGAATCTAGTTAATAGCACAAAACGACTCAGTGTGCATACAATTCTGTTTTATTAGTTCTTGGTAGAATAGAAATAAAAAACAACATAAAAAATGTGTGTTTTGGTCTAGGGATTGGGTGAGGTTCACAGTCCGAAATTTCTGCCGCCCCTTCCTCTTTCACTTTCATATTGCTCCCTAGGCCACATGCTCCTTTATTAAATGAAAAAAGGAAACATATATTTGGAACAAAGAATTGAACGGGTGCATACTACGAAAAGTAATTACCAGATTGAGAGATAGGAAATCCCACACAGGCCTACTTTGAATATTTTACAAATTGACTGCAATAAATATTAGTAAAGCACCCCAGTAGAAAATTCCAGATAAATACCTTGTTAAGCAGGTTTTTAACGGGTACCATTTAAACAGGTAATTGGAACAGATATTAACAGGTTTTTTCAACAGGTATAGAAACAGGTTTCAACATTTATCAACAGATATTAACAGGTACCAAAAGGTATTAACAGATATCAACAGGTCTACTGACAAGTTTCAGCAGGAAGCTATGGTTTCAACAGGTATTGGCGGGTTCCAACTGGTTTCAAAACTCGCTATGACGTTTTGGTAAAGTCAGGTGGCAGGATGTATCAGTAAGTAACTCCTAACATATGGACAAACTTGCCATTAATTTGACGGACCTGAAACCCACTTTTGAGAATTCTGATTGGTCCATATTTTTTATGCCAGTACTGAGGTATTAAATCAATGGTTAAAGTGCGCATGTCATTATCTCTTAGTCTTACAGGTGCAACATTCTCCCAAATAGTGAGATAGTGATTAAATATTGCCTCCACATGACAACCTGTCAAATTCTACGAGAAAATTCTAACTGCACTTTATCTAATGCGATTTCTTTTTTTTTTTGGTTAAAATAAGACACTTTCTGTCTTGGCGCCTAGTTTTGTCTAATCAGTGTATGGTTAATGTTTGCTAGTTAATGCAATATTTTTTTTTTTCGTGCTAGTGGTGTTTAAGTTCTCTATGCTGAGAAAGAAGTTATACTCCCTAATGAAAAGAAATCAACTTCCACAAAAACTATGTCATTTGCTTTTATTTCATACCTCTCATTTGGTAAATTACGGTACATTCCTATGACATCGAAAAGTTGTGATCATAAACCTCGCAAATGCGTTGCAGCGTGTGGACCTATGGTGTACCTTTAGAGTTTTCGTTTCATGTAGGAGGCAAGTCGGGGTTGTGTTTTAGATCTGGCTAAACTGCATGTTCACATTATTACACACTCATTGAATCGTACGTTGCTGTTGTTGTTGTTTGTTTGTTTTTATTGGTCACACCCTTCACTTTCGTCGTAAATCATTAATTTATGAGATTTATTCTCATAAGCATCCCAAATTTACGTAATGTAGAGTCAATATTGAAATGTACTACATGTTTCTGTGAGCTGCGGGCAGGCTGAACATACTCCCATCCCCCTCTCCCAGCAGTGTTGGAAAACCAGTTACTCAATAGACTTCGAAATTGAAAATGTTCTGGTTTCCCGCTAGCCTTTGTGTACCCTATAACGAGAACGCGAACTCGTGTGGCAGCAAGTCTACGTGGTGTCCGGAGTCCGCCTTAGGACTCCAGGTGGGGCAAGCCGTGGAACCACTTAATAAGGAGTCCAGGGGGCGAAGCCCCTGGAAAAATTGGGGATCCTCCATTGCATACCAAAATGATAAAACAGGTGCAGCTGCACTAATAAGGCTAACCCTAAAGTTTGTCCTCCATTTCCATTCTTCACGAAAATGGAAAATATTTTTTAAAAGTTGTGCATAGTTATATCCACACTTCGTAGCCGCAAACCCCCTCCCCTATTTTGCAGATTAGATTCAATTGAGGGCGAGTTTTCGTTTAATCAAAAGGGCAGAATTAAGTAAGCTACAGCAGTAGGGCCTGAGGCTCCCTGTTCCCGTCACTCCAACTAAGTGTACGTATACTTTGAGCAAAGGACGGTTGAATGTCGAAATGAGGGGAACTAATGACTTCCTCTACATAGACTTGCGTAGCGTAAGGAAAAAAAATGATAATAATTCTCAGATTGCAGGAAATGGCACTTCTCGCTTTCTCTCTCCCTGTTAATTTCTCATTGTTTAATTTGTTTATTTTCTTAGAAAATAAGTTAGAAATTTTACATTTCCACTACGACTAATGTATATTGCAACCGTATTTTTTTACTTCAGGTCACAAAAAGTGTGGGGCAGAGCAAATGCGTGAGTGTTCCCTTCACCCAAGAGTCGAGGGGGACCCCCTCCCCAATCGGCCCCCTACGCTCCCCTAATCCGTCCATGGTATGAATTGTGGTAAGTATAATATACAGATGATGTGCGTATACACGTACTACATCTGCTTTCCCACTTTTCCACACCCCATTCAATGATCAGGAAGTAATGAACGAAATGCAATCAGTGCATTCCGGCTAAAAAATGTTGCTCCATCAGATTAGTAACGAAATGACGGAAAGGAGGTAATCTCTTGCCAATATAAGCTGGCATTGTGATCGTCTGTACTATAGTGCATGCGTCATCAAGTGGTTGTTTCTTCCGGGTTTAGTGTCAGACGGCATCAGTTACATTTCCAACACCTGACAGTAAAGTTCTGGGCCCACTGAGTTGTCAGAACCAGGTCGTCAACGGACAGCACCGAAGAAGCACAAACGAAAAACACTGGTTTCAGAATGAGGTCCCAGCTGCTAGCATATGGCGTCGCACTTAGTTGCTTTTTGTTTGTGGTTAAAATTCAACACTCAGGTAAGTAAAACTGTTTTTTTTTCTTTTCCAAGGCCTTCTGATGAGTTCAAGACAATTTGCCAAAAATGTATACTTAGCTACGTGATGTAGGCCATCCGTAGCACACTAATTGCTACTGTACAACTTTTATGTGTACAGTCATCATTTATCAAATGTGCAGGTTGATAGTTTCGGATAATTGCGTGTAAGCACAGGGCTTGTAGCGTAGAATAGCCTATCTGATGAAATTGTGAAGTAACCTGCCCCTTTTCTAACAGTCTTTTCAAATGATATGACTCGAGCAAAATAAGAACAACTACGAAATACGACACTGCAACAGTGAAAGTACTGGCAAATAACCATGAGTTAATCACAAAGCATATAACATACTTATCATGTTATGAATGACTGCCGCTTGTCTGTCGATTATCACACAGTCTACAAGCTGACCACCCCGCCCAAGCTTCCAATTAAAACTACATTAATTGTGCCAATTAATAACTTATGAAGAAGTATATCGCAGCATACAGCAATATTGTGACAAACGTTGTCCTGAATTTTATGTTCAAACAAGCTGGGACTTTAAATTATATTACAGATAAGGTACGTATTACACTGCACTATTGCAAGCCCTCAAGTGTTTTGATTTTTTCATTATTAACTGTAGCAAATCATTGACAAATTCTTGCAGTGGTCACTGATTGCCCATGCGTGCATAAACCTAATTGCTATGCTTAAAAGATAAATCATTGCCCCAGGCACTGGTTCCCATTCTCCCAACCACTATAGTTCTAGTCCATCCCACAGCCTGTCTAAAATGTCCTTCATGAACAATGGACCCCCCATATGCTGTGTTATTTGAGCTACTATGCATCTTTCGAATTTGCCAGAAATTGTTCTATAAATGCAATCCCTCCTTGAATCCACCAGTGGGGATATATTGTGGATTACAGTTGCCAAAACTTCTGATCCTATACATACATTCACTTGTTTTTCTCTTCTAACTGGCTGCCAGCAATCCGACAAAAAGCTGCACAGCATGTGTTTACACAAAGTACATCATGCAGACAGAATAGTGAATTGTGCACATGACTGATGGAATTTGTATTAAAAGTGTTTGTCACACGATATTTGCACAACACTGTAGCACCACTGAGCAGGATATATGCTGAAAATTCTTCCACTGAGTATACCCAGTTGTTGAACTCGTCAGCTAGCTCACTGCATCCTCTACATGCACAAACAACTGCATACATACCTGTGAGCATGCAACACACTAGATCACATAGCAGTGTAATATAGTGCCCTATAGGCCATATTTGTTCACACTTGAATTGCATCTTTACATGCTTTTTAATATTAGAATATAGGTATATTACTATATTGGTGTCACTAAGGTGGGCTGCAGCTATTTGGGTTATAAAGGGAACACTTCTTATGGCTTATAGAAATGCAGGAAGGGGACAAGGGGGGCAATCATGCCCCATGACAGTTCCAGGTCGTACATTGCCACGCACTCTGCATGGCTGTCATAATATAATAATAAAACAACGATGTTTGTCCTAAATCCACCAAAGGGATCATAGTGCTTTACAAAATTCAAAGCAAGGGAAAAAGCAAAAGTCCATGAAAATAGACTATGATGCAATATGCATTATGAGATGTTTCCAAGTTTTTTCTTGAAATTGTCAATTGACTCTGGGAAACAAACAGTTAAAGGTAAAATTGTTCCAATATGTCATGGAGCATGCAGCCACAACAACAACCCATCCCGTCTTGCATGATTTGCCATGTATACAGTGAACAGATATTTTGATATTAACTCACAAGAAGGACTATAAGATAACATATAACAAGTTTAAGGGCAAAGGAGGGCAAAAGCCCCATGAGATACCCTGTAATCCAGACCCCCCAAAAAACCCCTAAACAAACTAGTATCTAACAACACCCAGCATAACCAGTCACAATAAAACTTATCAATGTTACCATATGGGGGTCAACAAATCAAAAATGTAGCAATTAGCACACAATCATTCAGATAGTACAAAATCAGTAGATGTGTTTATTAGCCTGAGCTTTTGATAGCGACTGAATTTATTTATTTGTTTTTTTTTGTTCATTATCAATAATCCAGTATTTGCTAATCAATTTGCAGTTGAAAGATGAAATGTCCAGATTAAAGTGAACATATATATGGATAAGTATGTACATTGATTATAGGAGTTCGAGCGAAATTGCACTATAAGTGCAGTTATCTCAATTGAACAAAATGAATGCTAATCAGTTTGTCCTGCAGGGAGCAAATATGCTTCCTTAGAGGAAGTACAGTAGTTAAAGTTGTCAGGATGTGCTTCGAGGAATTATGTGCTGTTGTCATCATGACAGTGATATTGTCAATGATTTTCCCAGTAAGTATTATATCCGTTTCTGTGACCCACAGTATATTGGCCCTCATATATGCACAAGCAGCCATCGATGCATTAAGCTGATTGCTAATTCATCTTAAATGCTGGATTCAAGGCAGGGCCATTGTCAAATGGAAATGATTTCCTTGAGTGAGTCAGTCAACTGGATCGTCATATAGACTGTAATGTACTTCCCATTAAGGACCACTGTCAGCTCCCACCATGCATGGTTCAAGGGATCAATTCCTTCATTGTTTGGTCACAACAATAGAGAAGGAAGCTCTCACTGTACAATAAGTCTTATCTTTGCCTTAATTCAGAGAATTTTAAGTACTTTAAGATTTCTGGTAATCATCTTCGCTGTCACCACCATCTGAGTGATGTTTCAGTTTGCACTTACTTCCTGGTTCGTGGTTCACCTTAAATCTCAACCCTGTTGGAAGAACCTTCTGTGTCAATGGTTTTCTGTACACTGAGTTAGTGCCTGATGTGGTTTAGTTTAGTTCGTAATTTTTGTGAAGGAAGTGTAACAACAGATACTGTACTTTGCAGAGTGTAGTTTGTTTCTTTGTTCATTTGTTTGGGTGTTGTATTTTAACTTTTATAAAAGAATATTCCTGTGATGAATCAGGAGGTGGTTAGATGAAAGAGCACTTATGCACCTCAAGTCCCAGGCCAATTCACAAATCACAGCTCAAGATATTGCTGTGTGAATTAACAAAGAATTTTCAGCTACTTTTTTGTTATGAAATACCATGAAACACCCACAGGCTCCCTGAGACTATTGAGCTAATTTAATTGTTCTTTGAAAAGTGCTTACCTTATCTTGAAATTTGATTGACCATTGAAGAATTAGATTGGGTTTGTTTGTCCCAAGTATGGGCTTAATGTTGTGAAAATGAAGGTCATACCATTTTAAAGTGTTATGTAATTATCAAACTAATGTTTTCTTAGAACAGTTATTTAGAGACTTCAAGAAGCCTGATGTTAAAATCTTCTAAATCAGCTAAAATCTTCTGCAGTCAACTTGCATGCTTGCAGGGGCCAATGCAAATTTGCAAAATCTTTCTATTGCAAAGCACAATATTATACAGATATCAGCTGGGAAGAAATTTGGAAATCACCATTTTATAAGCATGTACTGTAGGTGGAACAAAATTGAAAACAACTTCATTTACATGCTTGATGATGGTCAGTAGTCATATTGGGTCTGCTGTGGTCAACTAAGTTGGGGGGGACCCCAGCGGTCTGCTGCTACAAAATGTGAGTGGAAGCAAATTGTGTTTGTAACAACTGACCGTCACGTACCGGCCATCTGGTGTCAGGAAGAAGCAAATTGTGAATGCTGCACCTTTAAATAACTTGAGATCATAAAGGACACTTGAAAATACATAGTGACACCATTACCAGGAGACTAAGATTGCTTTCCTGCTTGTTGGATGAGTCATTATGGATGACAGCTAATTGTCAAATTACAGTCTGATCTATGTCACTTACCACAGGAAACCTATCCGTCGTGTTTGTAAAACACCAGCTATCCTTGAAAATGTGATGTGATGTTTACTGTGTTGCACCCAGTGTGATGACAAGAACAAAGTCTATATGACTACCTTTACTATGCACATTATACCAGCCTTGCCAGGGTCACATTGAATTAAACCTATATTTTCTTGTTCCATACTGTATATTATCAAAACCTCCTTTTCTTCATTCTGTCATGTTTGGATTTAAAAGACATACAGAAAAACGTGTATCTGTTTCAGAGGTATTTAGTAACTGATTGAGTATTTTGTAGCATTTTTAAACCATGATAATTCAGTTGAATTCCATGTGAATCTTATTTCAGAAGCTGCATGTGACAATGTGTTAATTTGGGAAGGCGTTCCTGAAGCAGATTATGATAGGAGATACGCCAGCATTAACGAACCAGATGGCAGGCCGCTGGGATTCAATCGTAGCGTTATCCCTTACAGCGGGGATAACCAACCCAACCCCTGTATCAGGGTGGAGAACACTTTGGACCGTAGAATAGAAGTCATGGTGAGTGATTTTGAGTATGAGACCTTAAGACAATTGTAAATCATTCAATGTTTTATTAAACTCTGTTGATATCTCCTTTTAATATTTATTGATCACAGTATATGCTGACAGTAATTTTCAGTGTCTTAATCTGTAGTGATGTGAATTTAGGAAACACTTTTGAACTGCTCAGACTGCTCCAAATGACTATTTAATCATTTCTTCCATTCCATTGACAATTATTAAGTGACAAAGATAATTGTGTTAAATATTTGAACCCAACCTCATCTTCCAAAAAAAAATAAAAAGCTTCAAATCCCACCACCTACCAAGGACAGATCTCCAGGGGAGGTCATAAAATGAAACTAAAGCATTGCAGAAACATCAGTCTGACTTCTCATGCTTTATAAAATCACAGGAAACTTTATTGTGATGCAAATGACCGGTAGAATTTTAGGTAGCGCTATATTACTGCAGTCATCTTGCAAATAACCATAGTCTTGCACAGCAGAGAAGAAAAATATGAAGGTATGCAGTACCGAAGGTTTTAAGTAGCAGAATGGAGATCCCTTACCATACTCTAAATCTGGCACTTACTTTGCAATTTAAGTGAAGTAGGCCTAGTGTTTCTGTCTTACTGTCAGTAGACTAAAGTTGGACTAGGAAAACCATGTTGTAATGATCACCCAGTGAAAAGCAAGAAGCTTGAAGGTGCTGCCATAATTCACCCCTGATGAGTTGGTAACCAGAACTTTTCAAATATCCTGCAGAAATGTCATAGTAATCTGCCTGTAATAAAGCGGTCTTTCCTGGAACTTATCGTGGGAGTTGTTACGAAAGTTGAAACAATTGGCCATTTGGCCATGACACGATGTCTACCACTTCTCTTGTATATCCTGTGTCTGTGTACAGCATACTCAGGTGGTAGTTGTCACCATATATTTGATTGCCTTAAAACACTCTGGTTTGCCTTTTTAAGGAAGCTTTAGAACCTTTGACAGTTTTACAACTGACAGTGGTTGCACTTCAAATTTGAATTAACATATCACACAAACTGTACTTTACTGACTCACCATTTCATCTGATTAGTCAGTCCGATGAAAATTTATGAACTTGTAACTTTGTTGTATAGTAAATATACATAGACTCATCTGCATGTATTCCAGCTTACAGTAATATGAGTCAGTGCTTGTGCATGTGTATTGCAAAAAGATGTGGCCAGACCACTGAAAGTTTTAAATTTCAGTCATTTGGTAGGAAAGCATGTTATATACCAATACACAAAAGGGAGTCTTAAGTGCACAGTGTACATGCATGGCTTCCTCAACAACGAAGACACTGTAGCTGTATTTTCCATTAAAAAGTGGTTCATTTGTCTAATTTGCTCAGGGGGATTGATTTCTTAACACATCTAATTTTCTGCATTTTCTGTAGTTAAATCTCTACAGTAGCTGGTTCACACTATGTCTAGCTGTCAGTGGTGACAATGTATATTAAAGTTAATTTGATTGCACCTTTCTAGATATTCCACACTACATGCACTTTAAACTCAAATGTTGTGAAGCTGAAGCTAAATCAACACAGATTTATTGTATAGGTTAAAAGTACAGCAAACACTATCTAGCCTGCTGCTGCTGAAAAACTGCACACCTTTGGTTTCTTGTCGTACTGTAGACAAAGCAAAAAATGTGATCTTTGGCGAAACAGTGTGACAGTTTGTGTGACACTTCGATTTGTCCGATGAGGTAAACCTTTGAGCTTGCTTCAAATTTCCAAATTGCATATCGTTGGTCGATCAATACAGCGTAAAGTCTGAAACAAATATCTCAAGAAACTGAAATGCTTTGGAGCAATAAACCATTTGTGAGCTGGATCATCCATTCATGTTATTCATATGCATGTCTGAAATATCACTTAAACTAAAAAGTCTGTTGAAAAAAGTGAATCACATCAGAACATGATTTTTCAATAAGAGCATAGTGGTGAATTGATATTCATATAAGTCTAAACTGGTTGTTTGTTTGACTATGATCACAGTCACTTAATTGTTCATCTACAGTAGCTGTGCTTGTTTCTCAATAGAGTTGTTTCATGCATTTACTTCAAAACCTTTGGTAGAAGAGATGTACCTTAAGTTAGTGTGAAACATACTGTTGTTACTATTTTTGGAGGTCAAAGTTTTGAGGTCAACCAAGGAAAAACTCTGAAAATGTATGTACCAAAGTGTGTTTAATTGTGCTCTGTTCCTCATTTTGGTTAGATCTTCAACTTGTCTCTGTAAATAACTGCAACTCTTACTACCTAACTGTACTTTAAAAACATTAAGGGGGTTCACTCATCTAGGCGAATAAGTCCATTTTGTGAAAATAGAACTACATTCTTCTGTGAAAAGTCAACTGCATTCATCAGTGATGCAGGACCCACATAACATAAAATGCAGAATGTTGACAGATATGTCTCCAAAGTATTCAAAGTGTTTCAGAAAAGGACTAAGCTCAGACAACTATGGAACCATTGGAGTGGATATTATTATTGGCTGCCATTGACATTCCACACCTGCATGCAGTAATTGGAAGTTTTACGTCAAAATCCAGAAAATTTGCGGGAATATTTTGTCCAATGCTGGAGAAGTGTGGTATTGTTCATCAATATGTGAACAAATATGTACTTCATGTCCATGAGTGTGGCAGAACCACAGTCAGTCATATGATAAAGGAGTGATTCAACAGTTCCAATATGACTTATCGTTTCTTTGAACAATTTCACCAAAGTTTTGTTATTATTTCAATCATACATGACATGAGGTGAAGTCTCCTTTTCTGATGTTTGTTTATCTTTGCAGGCGCAAGCAGTCACTGGAAGCTCAAATATATGGTAAGTGTAGTGTACAGCACCCATACAGCTCCGTCTGTTGCACACACAGTACTGTACAGTAGGTATGCACAGTAGAGCTGTGAGCTGTTTTTGACATTTGAAACACTCAGTGTAACACTTTCAAACTAGTGGCCTTGAAATTGCACAAAGTCATTGAATTGGTAGACTCCTTTTATGGAAATGGCAATTTCAGACTTGATCACACAACCATTAAATTTTTGACCCTACAGTAGAAAGGTTTTGATGACAAGCAGCTCTGCAGATTGTTACAACTACCCTGAGATTGACAGTTGGTGCCAAGGTAAAAGAAAAACTGAAACAAAGATGTGTGAATCAGGCAGTGTGTGTTTTGTTTTGTGTCAATGATTTTGAATTTGTGATTGATGTTGATTTTTTTTTTACTTAGAGCTGTTAGTTCAGGACAATAGATTTTGCAGACAATAAGTGTGATCATTCATGGTTCATGACATTACAGTACAACCAAGCTTAAAGTCTTCAACAGACCCTCTTAAATGGCCAGTTACACATGTATCACCTATAGACATGACACCTAATACCCCTTGTACCCCTTGCCAGGTAGCTCTAGAAAGCCTACACATTGGATTGACACACCTGAATTACTTTAGGAGAACAATGTTTAATTGACCATGTGGATTATCACAACATGATTTGATAAAACTGATCTAAGGCGATGAAAATTTGCAAAAAGTTGTATCTCAGTAGAACAAAAGAAGAGTGAGCTGGTTGAAGTGAATCCCATTTTAACCTATGAGTAACGGCATGTAGAGATAGGGACTCATCACCCCAGGCAGTTTGAGTTCTCCCAACCACTTAGTTTTAAGTTGAAGTGAGTCACTTCTAGTCCTAGAGTCCCACAGTCTGTGTAAAATTCATGCACATGTGTAATTAAGACAATGGTCCCTTCTGTATGATGTGTAATATGAGCTACTCCGTCTCTTTCAAACTTGCTGGCAAGCAGCAGCTGAGCCGATGGAGAATTTTGCTTTCCACTAGCCAAAAATGTAGCTTGGGCAATGAAGGACTGCCTTTAAGCACTGGAAGAATGTGATGTGTCCTTTTATCTTTCTTCATTTGACTTGAATGAAGGTACTCATCACCCCAGACAATTCTCCCCAGCACATACTTCCAGCCCTTCCCACAGCCTGTCTTAACTCCTCTTTGTTGAAACACATTTTATTTTAAAAGCTGCATATCCTCAGGTGAGCCTGCAACAACTATATGTATAATCCAAACACTCCACCACTGTGTTTGATGTATGTTATTGTAGCTACTCTGTATCTTGTGTAATTTGCTGTCAATCCAAGAGCAGAACCAATGGGTAATTTGCCTCACCACTCACCCAATATGTATCGTGCAGCAATGAGTGACTGTCTTTTTAAGTCAAATTAAAAAGCTTGATGAAGTAGACACGAAACAACACCACCCGGCAATATCTGTGAAGTGTCAATTAAAAGGTAAATAAATCAGAGAAGAAATCAAAGTGACACCGAAAAGGAGAATAGTTAGATGTGACATACATTTTACATTACTTTTTGCTATTTCTTCCTCCAAATTGGATACAGCCATATCTCCTTAAAAGAATTCTCCGGCAACAAGAAAACTAAATGTATGAGATTTTGTACCCATCTATCAGTTAAACAAAATGGTTTTGCCAGAGGAATCTTCCTTTGATGCGAAGTAACTCTTTGAAAGTTGGGCTTCAGCATGAGCCAGAAACTGTGTGACATAGAACTGACAAACACTGTTTTCTGTTTTTTGTACCTTAGTGTTTGTAGCAAGGTCATATGACACAAAACCTCTTTAGTTCCTTGATTATTTATTGGTGATTTTGCAGTGGTTTGCAATTAGCAAATCATTGCTTAATGTCCCAGAGACACATTTTATGATTTTAGAAAATTCTTCCTTTCAATCTGAGTTTAACATTAATATTAATGATGTTATTATTGATAAAGTTCAGGTTACAAAATTTCTTGATCTCCTTATTGATGAGAAGCTGAACTGGAAAGAGCATGTTATACATATATCAAAAATTGTCTCTACAACTGGCGTTCTTCAAAAACAAATTAAGTCATTTTTTGAATGAGAGTGCACTTTGCGCTGTTCTATTTTTCTTCCATATCTTAGTCATTGTTAAGAAATGTGGGGAAATACTTACAAATCAATCATAAATTCCTTGTGCATGAAACAAAACAAAGTCATTAGAATCATTTGCAGTGTTCATTATTTAGCACATTCTACTCAACTTTTCAGTAAGCTGTGAACCTTGAAGCTGTTCGATTATTTACGTAGGATCAAGTTTGTTTTTGTAAAAGACCTACCATTAAACCAACCCGCTAATTTACAATGTTATTTTATATTTGTATCGGACCAAAGAAGTAGTATCAAACAATGGTTGAATTTTAAACAACCATACGTTAGAACAAGACTAAAACATTTCTTCTTCGTCTTCGCAACGTCATTTAAGTCAACTAATCCTTAAACAACTCACTCCGAATGCTTTGAAACGTACTGTTTTATGTTGTACTGTTTAACAGTATGCTGCTCCTTCAGATGAAGCTAAGGTTTTTATAACCAAGTAAGAGATTGGAATAGTACTGCAACCTGCAGTGTGAGATAAAAATCGAACCGCAGCTATGTTCAAACCAGATTTGTTGGTACAGTGTCCAAACTCATTGATTTTCAGCACCAGTCTTGTGTCTCGAATATTTACTTGAAATAATTCATTTTGCAAATTTCTTGAGATATTACCTGAAAATAAAAAGGATGACTTGCACACGAAAATGTTTGTATACTTTTTAAGAGTCATGAGAAGTGATGGTGCTGAATTCCTTGAAAGGGTTTGTGTTAAAAAAACTGATCAACACATAGCACCATAGCACAAAGTGCCACAGTAGAGAGAAATAAGTAAACTTAAAAAAAATAACAGTTTTCTCTCTCTACTGGGGCAGTTTATGGTAGAATGTGCCTCTGGTTCATCATTCAGATCTGTTATGGAGATACGCTTGTACAAGATTTGGAGGAAGAACATGCAAAAGTTATGCAAAATGTATGTCACAACTTCTTGTCCTCCTTAGAAAGTTATTTCAGATGTTTCTAAAAAGTTGTTGGCATTGTTGGCGTTGTTGGCGTTGTTGAACTCTGAAATGACCCCAAGCTAGTAAGAAGGTGGAAAATCTCAATGGGGAGGGGGGGGGGGGAAACATAAGAGTTGATTGCAAGTATCTGAAAAGAAGCTAACAACTTGGTCGACACAATTCTTCTCATTCAAACTTAGCTCTCCCCAGGGAGAATCTCCAGCCTGGTGCACTGAACTTAATTTCCACTTCATCAGCCCCTTATGTGCTCCCTCTGTATGTCTCATGCTCATGGATTAATGGGAACAACCAAGAGCATGGGATCCTAAGAAGGTCTGATGGAAATGTACTTGGAGAACAATTTTAAATGGTAGTTTTTGAGTGATAGAGCTGTCCTACTGTAGTTTTTAATCCTGCACAACCATTTCCCCATATGTAGCAAGTTATCTTGAAAAAGCAAATACCATCAGATTCATCATGTGGCATGCAGTGTCAACTCTAAATAGACTTCTTAATTTAACTGTTGTATAGTTACTGGCATCATACCTTTTTGTGACCTAACCACATATCATGTGATACTTTTCCTTTGCTACAGCACTGATTCGTCAGATGGAAACAGAGTTTGTGAGTCATCTGTGAGTATATGTTGCAAGACAGTACAACTTTCATAGCAGGATTAGGCTGGTGTCAGACCGTTTGTTTCAGTCAGTCATTTTGAAAAGAGGAGAGAAGGACCTTGAGTGGTACTAGGGTGTGCGGGGTGTGGTTGGTCGATAACTCTCATGATTAGACTCCACTGTGAGTGAAGTCTCTGCCGCCCGTATGCAACCATTTCATTAGACAGATGCGTGCATGGTTGAAATTAGTGTCACTGACTTTCTAGGATTGTAAAAACTGTGCTTAATGCAGAATCCATCTAGTTATGACATGGAAATGAAAAACATGGTAATTTGTTTCTCCTGATGTATCATTTGCAGATCAAGTCACTTGAACTCTGAAAATTAAACAACATCCATTTAGAGACTTAAAATTATCAGTAGTGCATGCGTACTTGAGAGGAACCCTCAAATCCTATTGGCCAATTTCAGTCAGATGACTGTGCATTATTCTACTGATAAAACACAATTGATGAAAGCGCATAGTCACCGGTGGATGAAAACGTACAATAAAAAGTTGGATGGTGTTTGTCTGCTACCATACACAAAACAATGGTGGTATTTTGTCTATTGCACAGGAAGGTTGTTGATATGTTGTGAATCTTGTTTAACTTGTCTCAGGGTTTGTTCTTGAATGCAAATGCTTTTCTTTACAGACCCAAATTTTCGTTTGTCTTTTTTTTATTGGTTAGTCAACTTCAGACCTGTGCATTAAGTGTGGCATAATGCATGGTGGGGGGTTAATGCAAGCGATCCTTTCAATTACACATTGCGAAAATCTGATTCAAAATAACCTAGCTTCATGCTACCAAGAGTTCTATGCATATAGATATAATGCTCTCAAATACATGTACATAACAAAATTTATTTTTTGCACTTTCCAGAAATTTCCACAAATTGCTAAGTATGTCAATCTGTCGTTTATGAAAAGTTGCAAATATATCTGCGCATTATTTATCAAGTGTTTAAATATTAAATGTATGTTAAATGTGCAAAATCTTGAAAGCTGGTATTTGACAGAACAAACCAGTTTTTCAGTTTAGTTTTGATTTGGTTTGGTTACGGTAGTTTTCTGAGTGCTCACCTTGTTTTCCATAATTGTGCTCTTTTCTCTAGATAGTGGCAACTGTGAATACATGTAACTATAAATAGCATCAAATGGACAGGTGTGGTGCATGTTTATAGAAGTTCTCAGACAGCAATTAGAGAGGAGTTAACAGTTGTTCCAAAACTTGCTCGCAAATAATGCAAATTTGTAAAAGTTGAAGCATACCTGTGATAGGCTTTTTAATACCATCATAGCTAACATAGTAAGGATGGTTTATGGACATGAAGTGTTTGTTCAAAACTTTGAGAAGCATTTCTCAGGGAGGAGATTACCTACCAGTTGTTGGGCCACAAATGATGCTTGTAATGCATATTCATGTATTCAGAATCTGGAATAATGAATATTGTAAATGATAACAAGTTCATGTTTAATCATTGTTTTTTTGCAGCTTTACTTATGTGACCAAGCAAATGGCAACACTGCTACTTACGAATTCTACTGCCTCGGAGACAGCTGTGAAGTGAATGCTTTCCCATTCTTTTTTCGATTCACTGTCAGCCCACTCCCTTGTGAGTCAGATTTTTTTTTATTTTCATCGTAGCTCTGCAGTGCTTTTAGTATTTATCCTTAGCCTGTGATGTCTGTGGTATAGACAACTGTCATTGTTTAATTGCAACATGAGGCACATTGATTTGATATGTGGAGGATTTTGAACGGTACAATGACCTCACAGTTGCTCACAATAGGCATAGTTAATCAAGTTTTAAATCTGGTAAGTTTATGAAAACCATGAACATGTTTTCTCTCTGGCTTGTTATGACTGTCTGCTTATGACTTACTGCTAATGTGGCAACTACTATATCTGGTCACAAATGTGAAGAAATATCAAACCGAATATTTAAAGGGAAATAGGGCATTTAGAATACACCAACATGGCATACAAAGAAAACAGCTTTAAACATTGTTAAACCATTCAGTCTCATCAACAAACATCTACAAAAGCTTCTTTTCCTCAAAAAAATATGCATTCAATGAGTAACGGAAGATGCATCATTTGAATTTTGAAAAGTTTGGGTGAACAAAATCTTGTTGAACAACAAATAAGTGAATTTCTATCTGTGGGAAACTTATTTTTTTGGAAAAGAAGGCTACTGTCCTTCCTTATTTTGATTACTCTATCACCTTTGTCCACAAACATTGGTTTTAAAAATATGGTTGTTTTCTGTGAAACAAACACCTTATTTCCCTTTAATTACTCACTCTTTTATGTTCCTTTTTGTGTGATACATGGGGAGCCTCTTAGTTTGACAATTTTTCATAAGTATATGAATGAAAACTGACATGTTTGGAAAAAAAGATAAAACTCAGGGCTCAGCTCAATCATCCCAAAATTGTGACGCAAGTACTTTATGGAGATACAGCGATTCTCTTGAAGCAGAGGCATGCACTGGTGTTTATGGGTCCATGGGAGGGGGGCAATTGTGTGGAGTATCCATTTCCCTTGACTCACGTGGGAAGTGCTTGATGGGTTGGTGTCCCCCTCCCATTTGGAAAATATTTCAAATCATTAGATTGGCTGTTTTTCTTACTAGCCCTGAAGGTGTAGTCACCCCCCCCCCCTCCTTTCCTTGCCTGCAGAACTGTCTTGAGGTAAAGTGACATGTGCGGATCATTGCTTCATTTCATAATTGCCATTCATATTCAAAAGAGTTTACACTGATACATTAGCACCTCAGCAGCAGTGAATTTGCTCATTTTTTTTATAGAGCTATACCGATGTGAACGTGCAATGGTTGTTAAGTAACATCCGCTCGATGTGAAGGAGAGATATTTTCTCCACTAAAATGCAGGGGGTTTTCAACATTTGTTTGAAAACCATCACTCTTATTTCCACGCATTTATGTCTACACATTCAGCCGTCCTCCCCTTCTCCATCTCACCACTGTCTTCTGTAGCTGAGTAATAATTTCATTTGCATTGCTGATATTTCTGTCAAATTGTATACTCATGTATTAAGCATCAGTTTTTTTTTATCATAATCATCTCACAGCTGAGATAGACCCAGAGCTTTGGTGTGACGCCCGGGATTCGAGCGAGTATCCGCAGTCTCTCACTCCGGCATTACCTCCCGGCAGAACCATCCCACCGAGACGAACTACCCCTACTAGTGGTGCTACGATATCTCGTGGAATAAACTTTTCTGTGCTTGCCATGGTTTCCTTGTTTGCCATGGCATCTTGGCTAAATGTCCTCTGAAACAGGAAGTGAAGTTTGGGTGTAGTCTGCACTATGTGAGGTTAATTTTTTATCTTATAGTACAATACAACTGTATATTAAATTTCTTGTTGAATTTCTTTCATCCATCGATTACAAAACAACGAAAAAAGATCTATTTTTCTATACAACAATTTATTGACAATCTAATACAATGTTTTAGTTGTTTGTTTACAAGCACATTTGGCACGGGTCCATAATTGTCAGTAAGTACCCACATATACTTCCCACAGTGTCTTTCACCCTATCACTGTTCTCAGACTTTTCTGTCAAACTAACTGTAAAATTTTCATTGGTGTTCAACTCCACATGGCCCTATCGCAATTCACAAGGCCACAACATTGGTAGCTTTTCCTTCCTGTGGTAGGAAACAATACAACTGCAAGTCACATTGTGATTGCATACATGTTTATTCATGAAGGCTATCAGGTATGGTAACAGCTGTTGGCTCGTGTTGTAGTATGGTTGTGTAGAGAAACTGCATACTCTTGGACGGTACGCTCCATGTATATAGAACAGTTAAAATATACAAGAGTAACTTTTCCATGCTTTCAGCCATGACTTTTGCCTTACTTTCTGAAAGTTGTTAGTGCTTTCATTTTGTGAGTCCATGGATCATAGCTGAGATCAATATTTTAGAAGTATGTTTCTGTTGTTACCATTGAATATATTCCTGTCTGTTTGTCAGATTTTAAATTATATTTTTTCGGAGAATCATTCAGCAGTAATTTGTGAGGTTTGATTTTAGCCATTTCGTGCATCTGCTCCGTAGTTCACCCCATGCCAAAACATCAACAGTTTTCAGTCAGTACACAATTAACCTAAGGCATTGTCAGTGCTTTCCTACTCAATTTCTGAAAAGGAATTCAAAATTTCCTGAAATTTGCTTGATATTTCATGAAATTTAAAATAAATCGTGCTTCTTACGTATTGTGTTACTGTGACAGTTGATCCAGGACGTCAACCTGTCAAGCCATATCCCTTACCCTACCACCTAGGTACATATTCTAATAATTTTCTCATTTCCGTTTTCCTCCCCCAGAGGGGTTACCTGACCCACGCTTGTGCAATTTTTCACCATTTCCTGTGAAGTAACTCATGTAGTCAGTGCAGGTCATTTATCTGGCTTTTGATTTCCACTTGAACTTTTGATATGCAAATGCTATTTTAATGTGTGGAAAGGCAAATGTTATTATAAATGTGAGGAATTTGCAAATGTCATTATAATATGATTAAATTGAGTAATGCACATTGCAGACTGGTTGATTATGGTAAATCGTTCCATACGATGCTGCTTTACCCAGCCAGGAAAATTAACAGGATAAAAATAGGGAAAACATTCTCTTAATAAACATTCAAGTAGAATTTTTTTCTTCAAATACCCTGAATTTTCCCCAAATTACACCTCTTCCCAAAAATTTCCCATAAAGCACTTAAATTTCCTAAATTTTGGCAGGAGTGGAAGCACGGTGTAATGTATAGTCTTGATTGTTTAGTGTGCTATGTTACCACGTGTGTAAGTGACCATCATCCATACTGATACGTAAATGAACTCAGAAATGATTGTCAAATATCTACAGTTTCTATAGTTTCGGGAGACTTTATTTTTGTCTTTGAAATTTTAGTTTTCTTATTTGATAGCACTCTCTCCTTTTCTTTCATTTTGGCAATTCCCAATATTCTTTCAGATTTCATGCCTCATTGTAAATATAAACATGTTTTTTTTGCTCAGCTTAATGGGAGTAACCAGCGGCGACTGACCACTAAGGAAAAGGTAAACATGGGGGGGGGAGAGAGGGTGTGTATATATTCAAGGATGAGGTAGGGGATATTTAATGGTGAGTAGGGGCAATTGATGAACTTGACCTCTATAAATCTGTTTGTTATGCTACTTGAGAGCTGTGAGAACGAACCAAAGACGTAGCATTTTTCTGCCTGGCTGTTAGGTCGATGAATGGCTTTACAGCAGTAACAGAAGTGTTTTTAATCATGTGTGTGACAAAGGCATATCTTTTTTTTGTAGATTATTAGAACTTGTGTCATCTATTGGGGAGTATATTTTTTTAAATCCACTTTGTTCTTCTCGTAATACATTTCAGTCTTACAAAACAGAATGAAAAGTTTCCTGTCATCTGTATCATTTCTCTCTCAATGGTAATTTTAGTAATGTCTGACCAGTCTCAGAAATTTCCATGTACTGTTTCAATACTGTACTGTCTTGTTGGACTCAGGAATTAAAGGGAATATGCAGTCACCTTAGCCTTATTCTGAGGCATCAGCTAAATCCCCCCCCCCCCTTTATAACTTACATATATATATATTCAAAGTAAACAAATAACTAACAAACTAGCTGTCCAGTCAGAAAAATAGCACCACTTAATGCAAAAGAGCCATCCATGAATTAAGACAATCCACTATACTAATACACTATAACTCGATGTCAGCTAGTTTCCAAGCGTTTTCATTTTTTATAGCCTATTTTTTTTCATTTTATATCCATAGTTCATTCCCTGATTTGGTAATACTTGTATACTTTCTCTTTCAGAAGCTATACCTTGTTCAATTACAACCTCTTTGCTTAGATTTACAGTTTTGAAAGTGCTGACATAGTTATGTTTTTTTTTTAAACTTCTCTAAAATAAAAATTGTCGGTGATTTGCACTCCTATGGGTCTACTTAACTAAAGGAGTATAATGTTACCAGCACTTTCACTTGAAGGGAGGAGAGGTACTGGTAGTCATTTTTTTTTACATATAGAGGAGGTGAGGGTTGTAACCAGTGCTGGAGTTGAGTCCTCTGAATCTGAGTCCTTATCTTTCGAGTCCGAGTCTTTGGTGCCGAGTCCAAGACCAGTATCCGAGTCCTTGAGTCATTGTGCAAATTTTACATGTACTATTTTATTCGAATTATGACCAGAGTATGCCATTTAAATACCCATAATACCGTTATGGCACTATTAATACTTACTTGTATACCCATTCTTGACTATTACAGATCATCACTGATGCGAACACTTAATTTAGAACAGAATTTTCCTGACAGTTTTTTGCTAGGTGGTAATCATAGTAAGCAGCTTACTCAGTGGACTGGTTTGTGAGGTAAACTTCAAGGATGCTGTAGAGCTTAACAGTTCAATGTGATATAATGTCTTTACAATTTAACTTATGCTATATTAGTTATTCAAAACATGAACAATTAGAAGAGTGAGAAAAGAGTCCTGTATGGAAAAGGCAAACTCAAAATTATGCAAGCTGAGTCAGCTGAATCTTTGTAGATTGATTTTCAAAATCCCTCCCCCCCCCCTTCCTTTCCATGAACTAACTGCCAGTCAATGTTCTATGTGCACGACCTTGACAGATAAATGTCTTTGGGATGGCAACCATAAAGAAGCGGCCACCAAAGAGGCGCTGCACAGGCAACCAGATATTTGGCCAGCTGCACCATTGAGGGTTGTCCCTGTCCCCACTTCTCCTTCATTTTTACAGTGCTGCGGTATTTTACCACCAGTTGGACACATTCTGTTAAGGCAGCTCTTCCTCATTGCTGGTACGTACTAGACATACTACACATAAATACATAGGAGTATTCTTTGAGTGAGCAAAGTAATGTTAATATATGCAAAAAAGATACACTTCACGAAGTAATAAAGTGATGCTGGTGTAACCAGAATTACTCAAAGCAGGCCTGCATCCAGGGGGGTTCAGACTAACCCCCCCCCCCCCACAAGATCTGGAGTTCCGCTCTGCCTATGATAGTAGGCCTGCATTAGCAACATATGTAATGAGTTTTTATTTGTTGGTCATTCTTGTCGGGTAAAATGTTCCACTTGTGGTAAAATCGAACCCCCCACCAAAAAAGCTGCATATGGGCCTGTAAAGCTGTGAGGGGAAAACATAAAAGATCGACTAGCTGGAGCCCGGAGGAGCATACACACCAAAGGGGACAGACAATCGAGGGGTGTGACGTTTTGTTAGACCTTCCACTGGCATTAAACGGAAAAAAATAAAGCCATGGACTCACGTAGGTCTAGTAGACCTAGTACTACAGGGGAACAATTTCTTTCCCCTTTTTTTTAGGAAATGAACAGGGGGACCATGACTTCCCCCTCGTGTCCCTCTCCCTTGGTTACGCCTGTGCAGATCAGTTCAACCATTTACATGTATGAGTGCCCTAACCGAAAACAAATTCTACATAAATTTTCCTATATTTTCATGTAAAGAACATTTGCGAAACTAGTAAATGCCACGCAATTTCTTGCGAGTCAAATTAGCAACTCCGCTTCAAGCGTTAGTCACCAAATAGGAGCTAGCGTGGAACTCCCCCAAATATGGGAGCTTCTGGCGTTAGTTCCCGCCGGTAACTTGTACACCACGTAATTCTGTGTTGGTGTTTACCGCCGGATTCTTGATCCGGAATCTTGTGCTAGCTTCAAGATTGTGGTAGTAGACCAGAATAGCCTACATGACGGACACTCCGACAGTGTGTATGTATGGAAGATTCTATTAAACATTACATTGCGCTTAACTGTATGTGCGCGGGTGGAGACATTAGTTACTAAGTTTGAGGTAAATCGACGTTTCAACTGTTGCGGTATTTCAAATTGCACAAACTTTGCATCTTTTTTGCGAAAAAGGACATGTGCCCGGTCTCGGACCAAGTCCTCGAGTCCACAGGGTCAAGTCCGAGTCTTTGAAATCCGAGTCCATGGAAATCGGCACTCGAGACCCTTCTCGAGTCCGGACTCGAGACCGGTCTCAGGGTCTGGCCTCGAATCCTTCATCAAGCTCTGTTGAATTGCTACCAGGACATATTCTTGTGATTGTAGCTCACACTTTTACGTCACTATCATAAAAATTTTATGACAAACCAAGAATACATTTATGACACATCACAACTGCCTTATAAGCCACCAGTATCACTCCTGCTGCAGTTTCGCTTGCCATAGTCAAGTTATAGTGTCATAAAAACACCTCTTTTTGTTTTGTTTTCTTTTACATAAATAATCACCATGGATGCAAAGAAAGACTGCTGTGTAAGCAAAATGAATATTTTTTGTTTTATATTTGTATTATTACATTAATACTACATAAGATATAAATATGTACATCCTTATAAATTCTTCTGAAGCTGCAATCATTCAAAACTATATATTTTCATGATTTCATTCTTCTAAACTTAAATACAAACATTTCAATGGTTTAGAAATATTCCCAAAACAAACATTTCTTCACTCCTCAAGCATGAAGTTAATATTACAAACTCCCACCCTTTAAGTGGATGGTGTTTTTAATATCAAAACCACTTTACATCTGACAAACAGATTGAACTAAATTTTTGTTGCCACCGCAACATGCAGATTTCATGAGGCTCTCCTTCTCATGTACAATGTGACGAAACATTAACAAGCATTGACAAAATTCAGGCAAATTGATGTTATAGAAGGTCAAAACTGATAACTAAAGAAAGGGAAAAGAAAAACGAAGGAGAAATTCCAAATGTCAGTTACTGGGCTCAATACTAAATGTTATGGGCTCAAAGTTTTTCTTGCAAATGTTTAAACAGGTAATGCATGTAGTATCTACATGTTCCATGTTGAGAATAAAACCAATACCAATAATCACTTTGGTTTAATGCTTCATAACGGTACATGTGGCAGCAAATGGTTAACATGCTAACGAATGGTAAAAAACTTTACAACATACTTAAAAGTAATCCTCTTTTGGGAGGTTCCTTCTTAAAGACTTCCCTCAGACATTGAAAACAAACTTGTAGAAAATTTTGGAATGGTCATTCTTCAGTTGGATAAAGCAGAATTTTTTTTTCCTCTCAGACAGGGATTCTGATGCAAAGAGATGCTTCCAATGAGTTAAAGTTTAAATCATAGATACTTGTTGAGATGACAGTTCGAAGAAATATGAGTGTAGAAGGGAGATACAAAAGAAAAAAGAATCATCTCGGCAAAATGACGATTTTCCTAAAATTGAGATTTTAAAGCCTCAATAAACTCCACAAAATGAAAAAAATCTGAAATTTACCATTCTGATTTTATTCAGCATCTTTTTATAAAGGACAAAATTAAGAAATATTGACGTTTTAATGAGATCTGTGAATTCATCAAAACGTCAAAATTCGAGAAATTGTCATTTTGTCGAGATAAAACAACTCGTCAAAATGGCAAAATTTGTAATTATTGTAACTCGGCAGAATGACAATTTCCCCGAATTTTAACAGTTTTTGCAAGTTAATTGAACCACCAAATTTCCGATTTTTGTCGTTTTGAAGACTTAAGTCTTCAACATGTCAATTCTACAAAAATTGTCATTTTGTCGAGATGGTTCATTTTTCTTTCGCATGTCCCTTCTATGCTTCCGTAAAGAAAATTGAAGGGGGGGGGGGGGAGAAGAAAGAAAAAAAAGAGAAATAGGGGATACAAGCCTATACCTACACCAACGCTTCTCTTTTTGTGATGAATCAGAAGGGACATGTCAAGGCAAAGTCATGGCAAAGACTCACCTACCCTACAGCAGCATCAAGAGATGAGAAATAAAGGTCATAAACAACTCATGCATTTCATGTCAAGAGACCAGACTGTGATGACATCACAAAAGGGGTTTTCCCTCTCCCACCAGGAGGATCCGTGATTGAGATGGATTCACTTCTGGATGCAACGAATATGAGCAGTGACATCGCTCAATTTTATCCGAAACAACTTGTGCATGATTTGAAAATGGTCGTGAATGAGATGAGGGTGCAAAGCACTAATGAGTCAGGAGAATTCAGTGAGTGTCGTTAAGTCTTGGATCCGGCATGGATGCTCCCGATGAGAACGGAAGAGATCCCTAATGAGAATAATAAAGGAATTACCACAACAGTGACAATGATCTTACAAGAATCTTCCTTGACATGGTCATTAAGACACTTTATATATCAAAAGACAAGATCATGACAGCAACATCTCATGTTCCTTAGCGTATGAAAGAACAGATGCAGTGATGAAAATTGTGCATTCAAACAAGACTAGTGCAGTTTTGTGAATCTCGAGTAGATAGAGTCACGATTTGGCAACAATGCAGTGGGGAGAACAAGTGGTCATCCAACTTGGGCTGCCCCTGGAAAGTTCTTTTTTGGAAACCCCAAAATTGCACAGAAAATAAAACAAATTTCAACCTAGTAAAATGAACAACCGTCTGTTGGGCAGTTAACTAGTTTGCAGAATTACTGCACAGGACGGTTGTGCTTATAGTAAATACAAAAGATGCAACAATTTATCAAACACCATGCTTAAAAGAATTGTTGCCCAGCAAACAAAATTAGGATGGTAACAAACGAGAAAAAAAAATTACACAAAGAATATAATAACATTGACCACCATAAGCAATCAAAGAGACAACAATTCTCTCAAAACTGTTACATTCTTTAAAATTTTCCCCATAATTTCAAGCCATCATCTCTTCATAATAAATTGCACTTCTGCTTGTCAAAGTGTTGGCATCAGCATTACATTTCATGCTTCATATTTTTTTCCAAAGCTAACTGACTTTCAGCTAAATCTTTGTAAAAAGTATTTACGGATACAGGCTTTGAACCTCGTTCTTTGAACGGTAGATGAAAAAAAATTTCTAGAAAAGATTGATTTACTGCAAGAAAAAAAAAAGGCCTTTGAATTGTCATCTACTTCCACATTGTTCCAAAAAGTATCACATCGGAAAAAAACTAATATCTTTGAGTTTTTTTTTCTTTTCTTTTTTGTCTTTTTTGCTTTGGTAGATTTTGCATGTCTCACTTTTATATAGTTTATTAATAATATTTGAATGTAAAGACTTTTCAAGCCCACATAAAATATTCAACGACAAACGATAGTTAAATGTGAGGAATCAAACCTAGTTAGATGAAAACAAAAAAAGATGAAGAAATATTTATTTTAAATTAGGGTACTGTGGCAAGTTGTGAATGAAACCCTTGATATGCTTGTTTCCCTGCCATCGACATTCAACCTGAAAAGATTCTAACTGGCAGCTGAGTCAAAAGTATACATTATGAACAAAGTTATCTTTGTTCAGGGAGCACAAGAGATATCAGAATTTTCCTATAAAGTGGAACCCAAAGGTGAAGAAAAGTGAAATGGTAACTGTGTGATCTGTCAGCATGGTAAATATTTTGCAAGATTCTGCAGGATGTACAGTCACAGCTGACATCTGAATCACCACTGCACAAGAAAATAAAGTAACTGTTTCCCTCCTTCTTTCTAAGCACAACATATCCTCTCATTAGCTGAGTAACAAGTGCGAGTGTTTCTCTCAAAATCACCAAAATCCATCCCACAAAAACGAGAAACATGGAAGGTGTCGCTGCTACAAGTAAACAGGAAAAGTTAGGTCCAATATTCCTTTCTGAAGTTACAAGTGCAATACTTTTTGCACATGCAGAAGTACACCAAACCAAGAAGCTGACAATCAACCAGCCTGTCTTTAAAAATGTCTTTCTTTGAAAAATATCTTTCTTTACACTAAAACATCTGATGCAATCTTCACAGTTTATCTTTAGAAAAGTTTGTCTACGATTCCATTAACAGTGCTAATAGAACAGATGAAGAAGAAATTGTTCCTTGATGTGAAATCAGACATCTTGAGGCTTATGATCTGTTCTGGAAGTCATGCAGTAAAACAGAAAGAACATGTTGATGTAATCATGCCCAAATGTAATAAAACAATTTCTGAATGTAAATAGAAGAGATGGCACTGGGTCCAAAATTCAGACCCAGGTACCCTAGATCCACAGTCACCCAGGCAACTGGGTACCTGAAAAAATAACTTCCGTAAGGCTACAAGTTCACTGTAAAGTAATAATATGACATTTCGCTTTGCATGCTACCATAACAATTGGTGTTTTAACTTTTACATAACACTTGTGAGGAAAAAGTATTAGACACTTTGAGTTTTTTGTCACACATGTGATGTACATCAGTGAAAGTTTAGCCCACAGTGGCAATTTCAAAATCAGTTTCTGACGTTATTCGTCAGACACCCCGCTTAAACGCTAGGAAATACAATTTGTGCCATGATGACACCATAAATTCAACAACTGGCATTCAACATTTAGAAGAGATTCTCTTACCACATATCTGCTACAAATCTTCCCTACTGGTTAGTCTGAACAAACTATACATGGCACAGCTGTTTCAATTGATCAATACCAAAATTAAGTATCCCCGGCCACTTTATCCTACTTTGCATCAGAGTCATGCGAGACTACCACTCGGGAACAAAAGATGACTGTTAAACTTACAAAGAATACAAACATTGCATAAATTCAGCATTCTTTCTTAATATATCAGACCCATCAATAACAAGTTTCTGGATCAAAAGTTTCTTTGACATTTTCATCCATTATCCACATACTTCACAGACTAATTCTTTCCTGTGCTCGAATCTACTCCAACACTCTGCAAGATGAATTGAACATTTATGCATATCAAGTGTGATCCATGCTCACCTGAATGGACAGGTAATCAGGAAGAGAATGTATACTCATGAAGGAACAAATAAGCAGAGATATTTTACTCAAGGAAGTGAGCATTCTTTGAGCAGCAGGGTCTGTAAACTCTAACAGGTGCTACTGACTGTATGTGATCTACTGTTTCATTCCACTATTCATCAAAATGCCACTTGGTTTAATGGGGCAACCTTCTCAATAAATGCTGTAAAAGCTATTCTAGTTATTGAAAGTGCTACAATAGCCAATAGCCTTCTGCAGTACACACTTCTCATCACACAGGTTGTCTTGGTAGAAGTTTAGGCTATATCTTTTGTACGTTAGGCTACTGTGCAAAAATTACCTCCTGCACTTGAAAATCATTGATGGCCATTATATGTCGAGCAGTAATGAAGGCCCAGCTGTCTCTGCTTCTGATGGGTCCCAATGGTCACCTTGTTACAGAGATGTCTATGGAGGTTACTGAGTATTGAGGAGATAGACTTGCTACAAGCATACCTGCTAGACAGTGCACTAACGATTAAGTGGGTACCGTTGGTTTATCCTCTATCTGTTCCTCATTGTCGGCTTGGGAGTCTCTAAAGGCCAGCTGGCCAGTTATCTGGGGCGGACTACCGTGAAGAAACTCTGTACTGTCATAGATTGACTGGTACGGTGGTGTCTGTCTGTTGATTGCATTGTCTTCTTTTGATATCACAAAGGGTGGGGTCGGCATAGGATGAACCTCATCTGTGTCTTCGTCCTGGCCAGCGTATGACAGTAGCAAAGGCTCTTTGGTTGACCTAAGAAGTAAAATGGATGACACAAAATAGAGGTATAAAGTAAGTTAATAGTCTAGGTAAAAAGAAGGGATATAACATGTCAATCTGGGTGAAAAGGTATAAAAAACATTGCACATAAGAAACAGAGAGTTTGAGAGTAAAGAGAGGGCCATGATTCACAGACTTAAGTTCAGAGGAGGTACCGCAGAGAGATAAAGAGTAAAGGGATAAATAGCAAAGAGATTAATGGTCTGAAGGGATGTAAAACATAGAAGAGCAGAGGAAATGGGATAAATAATAGGAAGATTAACACTCTGAGTGAAAAGGATGGGAAACAAACATATTTCAGCATGAGGTAAAGGAGAAAGACAACAGAGGGATGAACAGTCTGGATGAGAGGTGAAGTCAAGGATTAAACAAAATATTGATAGAGAGTGATAAAACAGCAAAGAGGTCGGCGATGTTATGAAAAGGGGAAAAACAACAAATAAATGAAATGTCTGGAAAACAGGGACATTCAAAACACAAATAGTCAATGAAGTGAAGAAAAAAACAACAACAAGAAGATTGAGTCAGAAGAAAAGTAAATCACAGGAATACTGAGAAGACGGATGATAAAACTGGATATCCTTCAGTCTACAGAAAAGACATTATACAGAGAGATGAACTAATTTGCTCTATTGCTGAATATTACAACATTTATATGATAATGAACATCACACACAAGTACAATGCATGTAACATCCACTTCTCCAGCAGATATAACCGGCAAGAAGTTGCATATCCAAAGCTGACTTCTGGATAAAACTTTATTTTCAAAACTGCGCCTGGCAAGAAACTCTCTTCTATACAAAGAAAATGATCTGTCTTCCAAATGCTGGATTCGGAAGAGGTGTCAGGCAGTGGAAAGCAAGTGGGACTTAATGAGTGCACAGGGCAAAAAATACCGGATGCAGTTGGGGCAGATGAGGAGGGAGCATTGGTGAACAGAAGGCAGGTAACAGAGGTCATCAACACCACAGAAAAGACCTTTGATAGACCAACACCAAATTCCTCTTCGAGACAAACAACAATGAGAATTTTAATGAGGCGACGAAAAATTCCACAACGAATGCTGGAGTCATGGAAGAATCATGGATGGAAGATGGAGCATTTATAGCATGACACACTTTGAGCTTTCATTCATTCATTGGCTAAACAGATGAATCTCAAAGGTATGACATCAGCCGGTGACAAAAACACAGCTTATGTAAAATTTTCACAAGATTGTAACATACAGTGAGATTTTGATGCACAGCTGAGATTAATGGCAAACTCTGGAGAGAAACGAACCGAACCACTTACTTGAAAAAGTGATGTAAAAAGGACATGTAGATGAGAGGAGCAAAGAAACTAAAGTACAAGAAGGTAGTGACATCGGTTGCACTGTTGAATGAACCAAGAAAAAAATGAAAGGCTAGTTGAAGTCATCTCAACAAATCAGGTCATTCACATAAAATGTCCAAAAATATTGTCACGAAAATTCTGTTTACAGGTGTTAAGTGAATGAAAATTTCATGGCATGATATTTTATATATAAATAAGGTATGTTCAAACGCAGCAATCATTCTATGAAAGAAGAAAAATGAACAGCACACACCATTGATCATGGACTTATAAACATCATAGATGTCAATGCAACTCGATAATTCACGCTGAACTCTAAAAGTGGGTTTGACGAAGAGAAGTGACGAGAACACTTACCAAGATGCATTAACATAATCAAAATACACCATCAGGCTGGCGATTCCCTGGCAGAGGTAGAGTACTGCTAAAGTAGCCACATACATGTAGAAGGAATGCTTCACTGAAAATGAGACAAAAGGTAACAGTGCTATGATATCACAGACATGATCAAATAAACAGTTCTGAAACTGCTTAATGGTTACTATGGTTACTATGACAAATGTCACTTGATCTGCATCATCAGTTGGTGGGTACTACAATCCCATGGGGGCACTGCTGTGCCTTTTTGGTGATGTATCTGTCATTATCAAATTAAATCAAATATTGCAGTGGCACATTCCACAGCATTGTATGCAGTACCTTTTCAGGGTCAACTGGGCTATAATACCCTGTGGAGCTGTGGCAAAGGATGCAATTCTAACCACAAAGTTTTATGAACTGATATACATCAGTCACATATCTTTGTAACTCTCAAGTTTCCTTCCGTCCCATATCATATTTTTAATGATGTACCATTACAGGACTTTCCTTACACATGAAGACCATACAAACAAATGGACTTCCTACTGATCTACTACCAGCATTGGCAAAGTATCAATGAACACATTTTAAGCACAAGATGGTTGATATTTGCATGTTGCATGTCAACGGTTTCACTCAATACCCCCAATAACTCTAAAAAGAAAAAAAAAGAAGCAAAAACAAAAAAAGGGCAAATAATAGCTTTAAAGGTAAATTTTGGAATTGAAGGGACTCTTAAATGAAAGACCAAAATTTCCACTGCAGGCATTTCAAACCCTGTGCCAATATCTTGTTCCAAACTGAAGATTTTACTGTTAGAAGAAAGACCTTCTCTGGTCAAGAAAGATTTCCAGTTGCTTCAAAGGTTACCAAAATGCCATCAAACAGTGGCAAATTATTGCAAGAAGGCTTTTTTTTTTTTTAAAAGTGAAGCCCTCATTTAACCTTGACAGTTGACATTAGTGAAAACATTGACGAGGTTTATTTTCCATATGCCTTAAAATATTGTGGAAATCAAGGTCATATGTCTAAAAACTCCTGTAGTGTTTCTTTCAGGAGAGTCAAGAATACAAAGACATTACAAGTTTTCGATTATGTAATGCACTATTTTTCAAATTAACATCTGTTCAAAAATGCACAACTTTCGAAGCGAACATGCTATTGAGATGTGGTTTTTACCCATAAAGAGAGAAAAAAATGCCTAATTTTTTAAGAAACATCAATTTCCTTCAGTGGCCAATCCCTTTAAGCGTCTCCTCCAAATCTTTGATCCCTGCGATTCGCTAATCACTGTTACATCAAAACAGTTGACAGAGACTACACATTATCATCTCACCTAACTGGAAATGGTAGGAAGAGGGTGAGAGTCAAGGGAAGAATGGGGGTAGAACCAGAGGGTCCCCACAGAGAGATGAAACCTACATGGTCAAGAAATGGTGCTCCATCTTTCTCGACCTCTTAATGGACATAGCAGGGTCAGTGACGATATGAAAACACACATAGGGTAAGCAACCTGTTGTTTATAGACAAAACCACTACTGAGAGATAGGGCTAGCAGCCCTAGGGCTAGCAGCAACAATGACGATATGGGAAAAAACTTACTAAAATACTGCATTTGACATTCCATCTGCTGAATGTGGAAAAAAATCAAACCCATAGCAATAGGGCTATGTCATTAACTCATGCAGTGATTATGGTTATTGATCGATCATACAGTTTGATATCTTTATCTCTAAATTTCTTTTAACAACATAGTGGATTGGATCAAACTTGGGTTTGCCGCCTAGTGTTCACTGAATGTCCTTGAGCGCAACTAACCTGGCAACTGTATTCTGTCTCTGACTCTGGTTAATGGTAAAATAAGTACAGTCAAATAGCACTGCAAGGTAGGAAGAAAAGAAAAATATCTGTCAAAGCATCCAGGCAGAATTAGAACTGAGCTTGCTCTGAACATGGCACAAAACATTATAATTAAATGACTGTGAAAATATTCCAAGTTTGGTGCTGGCCAAAAAAAACCCAACAAATTTATGAAATTCCACATTTTTTGAAAATTGACCAGAGGGAAGAGGAATGCCAGTGAACTCTATGTAACAAACAATGTTGATGCACACACACATCCACACACACACATCCACACACACACAGACTGATTATTATGTTGATTAACACACAAAGACACAGCTTCACTGGGGCAGTTGTTTGGTCATTTTAGAGTTCCTGGTAGTGTAATAACATATCTCTGAAGGGTTCAAAACTGAAAAGCGAAGAAGTCATCATCTTTGTTCGCTTCTGTTCAATAATTCAGCACAATACTGAACACTGAGATGTCTGTCTGTCTGCCTGCCTGTCTGAGGTGATTCTTGAGAGGCTGACTTATCTAGCATTAGGAGGATAAAATTACTCCAAATCACAAACTATGGAAAAATGTTTACCTCAAAGGTAAGTTTCACTGGATGACAAGTTAGACAGTGACGAGGATGACATTAGGTTATCTTCTCAGCACCATTCTTCTTTCAATCTTCCCTTGCTCACACACGTACAGACAAACGACATTTTCCTCAGAGGATCAAATAAAAGCATGCTTCAAACAACCATTCCTCCCTTCTTCCCAAAGATATTTTAAGGGTAAATAAATAACATCATATCACAGGGTCACATAACAGACTAAGAAATTCAAACTTACCAGAAAAAATATGAAAGAACTTATGGACCAAAACAGCATACCACCATGGGAGTATATATCATATGGATTTATGTAGTGTTTATCAGGAAACTTCAACTCCAAAACTCCCTAGATAGGAAAATGGGTTAAAATAAATGGTGTTAAGAATTTGTCATCAACTGTAACAAAAAATAAAACAGCATCATAGCTGAATAAAGATGTGGAAAGAGCCAGTGAGGGTAGAGGGAAGTGTGCAGATATCTCTGCGGGGGAAAGAGGGGAACAAGCCAGGGACGTAAGTGAGGTGGGGGAAAACCAGCTACAGAAAGCCTGTTTGCACAAAAACACAAACACATAGGTACCCTAGCTCTAAAACTTCTTACACACTACTATGTTTTGTCAAAAGAGAGGTGGCAACACGGCGCAGTTACGACCAACTCCCAAAGACAATGCCGCCTTTCTTTTAAACATGCTTACGAATACATAATCACATCAGCCTCCAGTGGCTATCTGCTGCTCAAAGAATATCACACATATCTATTTTAAAATTTGGGCTCAGCACTACCAGTTACATCAAAAGACCAGGGGTAGCAATCAAAAGGATGTGTGAGTATGCCACAAATTTGTTTAGCACACGTGGTTTGAAGCAAGAAGACTGTCAGACTGCCACTCTCATATTCTGACAAAGTGAGTCCTAAGAAATATGGTGCACCACTGTACAATTTTATTTTCTGCTGACCGAGTTGAGATCAGCTGCTGAAGGATATTTTAGGAAACATGAAAAAATAACGGACATCCGACAAATTACCTGAAGTCTTGCATCTCCAACAGGCAATTTTTAATCATTTGCAGTATCTAAAACTGTATATAAAAACTACATCTGGACATTTTCAATGATTTAAAAAGACATGACATTGATAACATCAGGGCCAAACTAACACTGTCCATGGATTTGACTCTATTCTGGGGTAAACAGGTCAAATTTCAAGGTGAAGACTAAATGAAACTGTCAAACAGGTGGTCCAAGGCACATTTTTCTGTAGCTCTGACTCGCAAAGCACAAAAGATAGACAAACTTTTGCTTTAACAGGCAATTCCAAAACACAACATGTAACAGACAGAGAAGACGTCATATTTTCGAAGAATTCTTCAACACCTGGTCATTGGTGAGAGATCTGAAACGTAACACAATTTATTGCAAAAGAAAGTAGTTATAACCTACCTGAGTTATGGAATATGTTAACGAGATTATCGAGGTGATGAGTAGAATATTAATGACACTGGAGTTGCTATCAAGGTGGCTGAAACCGACACCGAAGATGACTACACAGAGCTCTACTCCTATCAGAAAGAACTTGACTATGATCCACAAAATCTGAAATAAATGAGAAAGAATGGGAAGGAAGTAGATAGGCTAAAACCATAAAATATGTCAAAATAGACCAAACATGACGAACCCCAGTTAAATTGACGTCAGTTACAAATGGCATACATATGTCAAAGAACATGCCACTGAAATGAAACCGACTATGCACACAAAAAATATTGATGATGGTCAAGAACAGGTATCATCATCTTACGACTGCTGATACGTGTAAATGCAGTAACGTCATATCACTAATACTACGTCTTGCTCTGGAAATTTGATCACTGATACGGCAAGAACAATGTCAACAAAAACGCTTGAGTATTAAATCATTGAAGCAGATGCAGTTGAAATGACCTGGAACTCTGCTGCAGAATACAAGGATCGTGAACAGCATTCTAACTACTACTGATCTGCAACAGCCGACAATCACGCTTGTGCCTGCTGACCGGTTTGAAGAGCAAATAACTGTCTACTGGCTGCCACAAAATGTAGAGAATGTTAAAAAGACACAGGTCAATTGTAAAGACATTGTAGAATATTCAAATACTAAATGTTTTAACCAAAAGCAAACTTACCAAAAGTTCATTTTCAAACACCAAAATAGGGGTAAATTCTTGACACCAATTTATCTCAAGAATAGGAAAAAGATTGCACCATATACCACCTGTGCAATTCATTCCAATTCAGAGGGGAGTATCCCTCTGGTCTTACCACACCTCTCCCATGATGGCATTCACACAATACTGACAAAGCACTACAGCATAAACTCAGAATCCTCTGGACGGAAACCTGATCAGGGAATGCGTCACTTGTACTGGACACTGTATTTGTGGCACACTTTTTTCTGGTCATCTTATTTTGCGATCAAAATTTGTTCACTATTTGGTCTCTGTAGTATTGTAGTGATAAGGTTTAACATTCCATCCATGTTGGATGGCCAGTTGTATTATGGCTTTAGAATTCCACAAAATGATGCAGAGGTTGATTACAGTAATGTCCACTATTTATGTTAAATGACAATACTTTGGACTGGCTATTAAACATGTAAGCCACCATCGTGTTGTGAAGGGTGTGCATATGTTAAGAGGGCTGGGATGTGTATGAAAGCAGTATTTGAGTCCTGTCATTTCAAAAGATATTCACTTCACTGGTGTAAACTATTCTGTCTGTCACTTTTGAAGATGGTGTTCAACATGGAAGCTGCCTGGTAATTACAGTCCAGTTCAGATATGAACAAATTAAAGACCTGAAAAGGCATTCAATGCAACTAGTTGTGTGCACACTGAGCAATCATGGAAGAAAAAAAAATGAAATTTTCTAATACACAAACAAGGAAGTGGAATCTGAAAACATTTGCAAAACTAGCAATCCTAAAAGCAATGCTGAAAAAAAAAGAGAGACTCACCGTGTCAACGATATCTCCAGCTTCTGTCTTGGCACTGACCAGCATGGAGACCACTGCTCGAATTACACTCACCACGGCCACTGTTAAAACCTGGAAAGACATCGTTTAGGAAGTGAGATTTGTTTGAGATTTGCTTGATTGATCAAGTCTCACAATGACGCAGGAACATTTTATATCACAGGGGAATTTGGTGTGAATCTGCTGGTGTTGCAATTCCACAGAAACTTTTAAATATTTGCAAGTTTTTAAAAAAAATCCGAACAAAATATGAACAAATGTGAAAAAATAATCAGCTGTACTTATTGTACCACTCCATGTCATTGCGAGGGAAATTTCCTGATCTAGCTTTGACCTAGCATTGTTGTTAAATGATCTTACACATTGATAAGTCTCCATTGCTTAACCCCCCCCCCCCCCTCTGAAAATGCCTGGCAGCAAAAGTTCAGAAATGACAATGCTGAATCTAGTGGCTGAATAATGTGACAATATCTCCACAGTGAATATATCTTTAGTCGTTGAGACAAATACATAATTTACGGTTCTTGCTACATGAAGACCTAAAATGGAGTCGTCTAGTTGAAGCAAGCAAAATGAATCTCCAAATAACAATATTTACCAAGACCTCCTGTATTAATATATATCAAACAACATCTAAGGCAATGCTATGATGTGAATTTGCTTCGACAAATAGGTTTGCAATTCACATAGATACATTCATGAATTCTGGTAGGGGGCACCATGGATGAGAAACCACCACACAAACGTCACATATTACTTACTAATGCATAAAATGTGAAGAGGATTGGCCTGTTAGTTTGACGGAGTTTTAAGGTCGCAATCCTCGACCTCAGCAACAGAAACAGCAAGAAAAGAAAGTTTGGTATGAGCAACGCTAGATCCCAGTATCGAACACTGTGAACAAGAAGCAAATAAACATATTGTCAACTGAAAACTGAGGACTCCACATTAAGACCTTCCCTGTATTTTGTTCCTGCTGATCTACCTGGGCACACAAATAATGCATTTACACCACTTAGAATCTCATGGTATTCACCCATTCCACAAGTATGAGATTACAACAAACATGAGAATACTGCTGAGTACTGTACAATATGTAGGGCAACCATTTAAAGGACATTCCAATTCAGTATCTAAACTAAACCCTTACTTTGTGGCAATACAGACTGCATAATTATTTAAAGCTGGGGTGGGCAACCTAGGGGCCTGTGGGTTGCAAAATTGCAAGTGATTTTTTCAATGCCCATGAGATATCTCAAGAAAATATCATCACAATTTTTCATTCTTCTCATCTGGCCCGTTCAGTCAAAAAGGTTGCCCATCCCTGATTCTAAGCCTAAGGCAGTGATACAGACAAAGTTACCTGCCAAAAACGAATATCATATGAAAACAATGTATGTGAAATCAAGAACAGTTTAGAAGTTTAAACCAACTGAGATGTGCCATCTTAACTTCTTACTAGAGCAATTCTCTCCGATATACAAATTCCATCTTCCAAAGGGAATGGCAAATGCCATCCTCGAATTGGGGACAGCTTTTTTATCCACCATCATGAAATGTTTAAAACAGCTTTTCACCCACATTTATGGTTCTTTTGTGCCAGAAAGCATTTTACTGGTTAGGTTTTGTTTGAGAAACATGGGTGGGCATTTTGTTTGCTATTCAAATTCATTGACAAGTTCAGCATGGGGTTTTAGGTGAAAAAAAGAGTACAGTACATGTAATCTAACCTTTGCAGGGATAGATTTATTAATTCACTAGCTTAAAGAAAAATAGTTTTATTGTAATGTTGTTCGGTCAGTGTTACTCATTATCATAAATATCAAACATTCCTTTAATATGTCAAGTCAGTATCAGTTCATACCTCAGTAAAAATCACTTTAAATATCTCAGTAAAAATCTATATCAGTTACTGTAAAGAAAGTTGGTACTTCAACACCTATGTTTCCACGCACCAAATTGCTGTGGAATCAAATTGTTGCACACATGGCCTTTTGAAAACTTGACAAACTTAACATAAAAATATTGAGTTGGCAGAGCTACCATCGCCACAAAAATGGCTCCCCATGACGAGTTATTTAACAGTCTAATGAAGCAATCTAAACCATGAATGTCATCCTAATCAAAACTACTGCAGGTTTTTCTTTTCAACTTTGCTTGCAAATTTCTGATAAAGCTTTCACATTTTGATATCCTGTGAGTGTATAATCACCGAGGATGAGTGGGTCATGCAAGGTGCTTAAAATTTAGAGTAATGTTTCCTAATTTGTCAAGGTGCCATCTTTATGCTCTTCCAGATTTTAAGTCTGCAAATCGCAAATATAGACATTATGGACTTTCACCACCAAGACATATTTAGGTGTGTTGACATATTACATGCTCTAAAGTTTGCACCAAATTAAGATCAAATGTAAGCAATAGATCTATAGCCACATGTTATGAAAAGCAAAATTTCAGTTTGATCGAACAAAAAATCTTACTTTGAATGGCCGATAGTTTGATATAACGCTTGTATACAAAATGGATTTGGTATGATCGGCTCCTCCGTAAACAACGTCGTCAGTCCATCTGTAGTAGTGGACACCAAATCGTCTACATCATGAGGTGGTGCTACGCTGCTGACTATACCTCCTGGAGGATTAGTTACGTTCAATATGTCGGGCGGTTTCGTGGAGAACACAGGAACGAACCCAAGTGGCATGTTGCTTCTGTTGTAATCTTTTTACTGCAAAAGTGAAAATATGCAGACGATATCTTTTCCTCCATTAAAATCAGTGGCTTTTAGCACAGTAAAAGCATAACAAACACTTGACATTTTTCACACACAAAGTAAACTATTGTGATACTGAAGTTTCTACCTTATCCAGGAGTTCGGGTTTGAAACACTGGCAATGGATATTTTTCCACTCAAAAACTTTAGTGACTACAGTAGGCCCTATGAGAACATACTTCAAAGGCCTAGCTTACTAAGCCAGTCTGCTTTCCCTGCATTACAATACAAAGACTGTTGGCATAAAAGCCAACCCCTTCCCAGTGTAGTGGCAGAGAAACAGTTACCTCTGGAGTCAGCCCACATAAAAAAAATATCAGCCTTGGCATGCACCTTGCCTTTGTAAGTACTGCAAACAAGCTTAGAGTCAAAGCCACATCTACATTTTCTGCTGCAGTGTGTTTCAACTTAATTCACCTTGTAAAGTCCCACACATATACTTCTTGCAAAATAGGAGATTAAGTGTGTAAGTTTAAGGTTCAAGTGTGAAGAATGATCATACAGCAAATGTTATGTTATATTGTGAAAAGTTGAGAACAGAGATACAAATAACACAGGTCTGTGTTTTGAACGCAACTTCCGCATTGGCATTACATGGAATGCACCCTGGTACAATCTTGAACTTCAAGTATTCCAAAATATTTGCTACGGACTTGAGATTTTGGCTCAAAACATTTCACTACAAGAACACTACAAGAACATGGAGGTTTTTCTATAAAGAGGGGCCACTTTCCCACTGAATCTGTGTCCAAAGTATTGGCCACAGACTTGTGAGATTTTTCACTAAAACTGTATATGAATGTCCTCATGTAGTCCACAGCATTTACAGTAGCACCCTAATTGGACAAGACTATGTGGTACAGATTATGTGGTATTGTTACAAAATCGCATTCACTTGCAATTGGACGATTTCTGAGTGGCCGGGGTTCAATAATTAGGCTACTTCAGAATGATTTACAGTCGTTTTGCCCTTGCAATTTTTCCCAAACCAGTTCTTCTCAAAATGACCAAATTGCCCGAAGCACTAAACCAGTTCACCCCCAAAAGCAGACCAGTTGGCCTCTAATCTGCTGGGAGCGTTAAAGGAATTCTCCACTAACAAAAAAATTTCACATAATATATGAGATTCTTTACCATTCTATCACTTAAACATAACTATTTTACCAGAGGAAGCTTCTTTAGATGTGAAATAATGCCTTAAAAGTTGGGCCTTACAAGCACGAGCCTGAAAAGACTGAAAGACTTGTTTTCTCAGGCAGAATGACTTGTTTTCTCTGGCAGAATGACCACATTTTCTATGGGGGAAGATAGGTATGGAGGAATCAGGGATGATCCTTAAGCAACTGAAAATGGTTGTCCAAAGGACAACCAGCTGCAAAAATTTGGTCGTCCTCCACAACGGACATATAAAAACAAGAAATGTGCAAAATGTGTATTTTGCACAGTCAAGACCATGTTTTTATTTGTCTTTCTTATACAGGTCGAAACTTTCCACAGCTAAATTATACTACTGACTTGTAACTTAAAAGTAATGCTCAGGGTTTCTCCAAAGGGAAGGGGGGGGGGGGTTTTCCAGAAGGAGGCTGGTAAAATTCCACCTTTTCACTTCGATAATAAAAAGAATGTCATTATCTAGAATCACTGATGCTGTAAAGTATATATCATAGAGAAGAAAATCTCTGTATAATATAATGTTTGTTTCAAATCAAAATATGATACATTACTAATCAAGTTCAAGTTCAACTTTATGAAATCCTAAGAAGAGAAATTCAATGCTCGCAGTAAAAACATAAAAAGTACATATACATCAAAAGATTTACAAAAAATAAATAGACAAAGATTCCAAACATAAAAATTCAAACACATAAAAGGTTAACAAATCAAAATAGGCAAGGAGGTTAAGACGAATATAAGATGTAAGACAAAAGATAAGAAGATGATAATACATGAAAAAGATGTAAAAAGCAGAGAAGAGGAGTAAAACTAATTATCGGTTGAAACGATCATTAAAAAGTTTAATACAACAAGGGATAAAAGATGATTTGTGTCTATTTGTGGCTGCATAAGGTAGTCTCATTCGACTACTATGGGGAATTATGGCACTATTAAAATAGGCATACAGGGGGTGGGTGGTGTCCTTGAGAATGGTTGTAAGCTTGTCTACAATGTAACGTTCGTAAGAGGAGTAGATTGTGAACTGGTCATTGCCTAAAATACGGCTTGCTTGTCTTATAATTGAATCAATGCGCTTCTTATCTGTTACTTCTACATTTCCACCCCAACAATACAATGCAATCTTGAACGGTACTATCACTATTTAGAAAAATTATACCAACTCTCCTTGCACATGGCACATATGGCCGAATTCTTCGACTGCGATTCATCTATCTGGTACTTGCTGTGTACAGTATGTGCATGTCTGGTTACTTTGGTACAGTAAAATCAGTTGAAACATGATCGTACACTGAGGCTGTTTGTTTGGCTTTTTACGTACCGTGGATTTCAGGTTGTTTTGGCGGTTTTTTGTGAAAGAAAACAGATGTTTTGGAACGGAGTGCATGCATGTTAAATATTTTGGTTGCATCTCAGTGTTGAGTTGTAAGCATTGTGTCACAATATAAATGACCAGGGGAAAAATTTGGTCGTCCAAAGGACAACCTGAGGTAGTAACTTTGGTTGTCCTACAGAAATTTTGGTCGTCTCGCACGACCACACGACCGCTAAATTTCATCCCTGGGAATGATGTGGACCCTATGGCAGTGTACATCCTACTCACATTTTCAAGTTCCCACAGCTTTAACGCATTTTCACTGTAATAGCTTTTGAACTAATGAAAATGTTTTACTACTGTACAAAATATTGTAATATTGTAATTGAAAACTATCAAAATGGCATTTGAAATTAGTTTGTTGAAGAGGGGAATTGGTACTGGTATAGCCTAAGCACTTTGGGGCAAAATGACTTCTTCACTGATGAGAACAGACAACTTCAAGGGTCAAAACAACTAGTTTGAACTGGTTGGAGATGGACTTATGAGGGGGAAAAATGACCGGCTACCATACTAAACAATAGGCCTTTAAGCAAGGATTAGTTGTACCAAATTTAGAACTAGGTACACTGTATAGTTAGTTCTTGTCTGATTTGTTATGCTGGAGCATGTTGGCTCACTGTAGACTAAGCAGTATTGATTACTGTAGTACTGTGTTACCCCTGGGTTGTTACAGTACTATCGTATATTATTTGTCATTACTTGAGTTTTATTAGGCCTAAAGTTATATCTAGTATATTAGCATACAAAAATATAATTAGTCCCTGAAATAGGCCATAACAAGCTACGAGGCCTAGGCCTATTGTTAGGCAAGGTAAATTGATAAGTAACGTTAGTCTTGGTTAGGCTCGACTATTCTCAATTGACTGAGTCAGAAATTAATACGTTGGTTCGATACTCACTACTTAATCACTATAATGACAACAATACAATACTTTGGCTATAAAAAAATATCTTCTTTCTGTTTAGTTTGGTACTGGCTTCCGCGTGTAGTCCTGGCTTTGTTTAAGGGGAATCACATAAGTTACACTCTATTATGATATGACATCAATACGTCTAGATATTAATTAATATGATACGTTAGTAGTTCCGTAGAAATGGCGTACGATAGCCAGCACAAATCATATCATGTCATTCACTGCACTCCAGTTCCATGTCAGCGCAGTTGCGTTTATGTTTGTTTTCTTTCGGAAACTTACGTCATTTGTTATTGAAATATAATTCATGAATAGTCAATACTTATACATATTCATATCATTCCCGCGCTTTTTGATCATGCTGTAATTCGCGGGAAGAAGTAAATAACGGTGCATGCATTCATTGCACAGATTTGTCTATCTCAAAGAGTGGTAGCCAGCGTTCCGCTGTTTTGACAAAGAAATACTTCTGATATTTTGCGCATTTTCTTTGGTCGTGGGTCGATATTTGTTACAATGGCAGTGAGTACTTTGGTTACTGTAGGCATATGAATTATTTTGTTGCAGAAAAAGGAATGCAATCGTTGTTTACGATTATACACAATAACTTTTAATGTTTAAAAGTCTTTGTTGCATATGATTATCGTCACTATGCCGTTCCTAAGTTGCAGTAATGCAAGGCCTTACAGAGCTAGGCTGGACTACAGTACTAACTTAGCAGTTAAGTATCTTACGCCCTACTATCCAGGTTGAACTCCTAGAGCCTACATACTAGTAAGTTGCATAATTTTCGCAATTCCTTTATATCATACGCCTAAGACTTTTTCATCACAGTTCACACTAAACTAGGCCTAACAGTTTAGCTAACAGTATCAGTCTATTACCTAAAAGGTAAAATGTGCTATTCCAAATCCTTATTTAATTTAAGTTACACGCTATGCGAGGTCTAACCTCTTACATTTTCTAACTTAAGCTACTCTCACACAGTCAAGAATAGTCCCGTATTTCGTCCAGAATGGTACACAGTTCGGGACGATTCGGGGACAGTTCTGGACGATTCGGGATAGTTCGGGGGTATTCGGGAGCAAGCAAAGTGAAATTCGGGAAGGTCGAAAATTTTTGAACATGTCCAAAATAACCGTCCCGTATTTAGACTCTTCGGGACAATTCGGGAATATGCGGGACAAATAGGGGTCATTCAGGAACTATATTATTCCCGATAACCCCAAAGCCCATGTACTATTGCTCCCAGCAGTACAGAAGCTCATGAGTAGAATCCAGTCCATCCAGTCCATCATTAGGCCCAGCCCACCTTTCCCCATGCCAACGTGCCTCGTAAGCCGGTACCTGACGATCAACGCAAGCGCAAGAACTCACCGCACACCCCAGCGTACCACAGATAATGGCATGTTGGACTGTGGCATCTAGCTGGTCATCCATGACGATTTTAAATGATGGCGGGAGATGGCCTCCGGGGATCATACGGGGCGATATGCGACAAGTACGGTACAATTCGGTACTGTACGGGCGGTTACGGGCAGATTCCGGTACCACTCTAGAATCGCCTGGAAAGTACCCCGAATAGTACTACAGGATGAATACGAGACTATTCTTGACTGTGTGAGAGTAGCTTAGAATCGCCCGGAAAGAACCCCGAGTAGTACTACGGGATGAATACGGGACCATTCTTGACTGCGTGAGAGTAGCTATAGTAACTACAGTAACTACAGTACCTGCCTATAAGGTAGGCCTAGCTAGCAGTACTTCTAGGCTACCACTTGTATGCATAACTTAAAGCATCATTAAACCACATTGACATTCATTTGTGGAGTGTAATATACATGCCCTAAGCCTGCTCAACAATTGTTATCGATCTGTACCTCGATCAGAACCATGGGCTGGTAAGTGGTTATGCTTCCCCTTAACAAAGGCATAGGCCTTATACCACTTACAACTGACAAATTGAGAGAGTACTGAAATTACACCCTGAAATATTTTGCTGTTATTTGCATGTTGATTTTTTCTCCAATTTGTTGGATGGACATTCATTACTGATGGAGGTATGTTCAACTTCATTCTGAGCAACATCCTTTATGCAACCAAAAAACAATGTCAGATGGAGGTCTGAAAATATTGCAGTACTTTTACTGTAATGTTGGAGTGAAAGGGAAATAGGGTTTTTAGAATACACCAACATGACATACAAAAGAAAATAGTGGTAATCATTGTTACACCATTCAGTCTCATCAATAAACATCTACCAAATCTCCTCAAAACATGCATGTGATGAGTAACGCAAGATGCATCAATTGACTTTTGAAAAGTTTGGGTGACCAAATTAGTGTTGAGCAACAAGTAACTGAATTTCTTATCTTTGAGAAGCTTATTTCTTGAAAAGAAGGCTACTGTCCTTACTTATTTTGAATAAGCTATCATTCTACATCCACAAACATTGCTTTTGAAAATATGGATGTTTTCTCTAAAACAAACGCCCAATTTCCCTTTAAAATGGACATTGAAGTGTTGATTTTGGTCCAAACAACATCAGATGGCCATCTTTAGCTATTGATCTGACATTGAACAGCTTTGCAAACGGCAATGCAGAGGTTGTCGGACCAGCAGAGACACCATCTTACAATCAACGTCGAACAGCAAAATGTTTACCGGGTATGTGCTTTTGTGAAATCTAGGGAAGTTGTAAAATTAATTTGGCCTGTATTGCAAGCAAGGTCATTTAGCCAAACAGATTCTTACCTGAACCTGAAAGTGCAGTGGTGTTACTTCTTCCACAGGATCAGGCACAGTCTGAGACAGAACCTTTCTCAGATCCTACAAGTCCTGGAGATGAAAGGTCTGGCAACATTGCACCAACTTCAAGTCCAGGTCGTAGTGACCTGCCTCCTTTTGAGGATGAATCTGAACTTCACGGAGGAGACGGTCTTCCAGAGGAAGAAGAGGAAGATGGAGAAGAGCTGTTTGGGGATCGATTGGAGCGGTAAGCTATTGCATAGATCTTCACAGACAGGAGAATATGCGATGAGTGAGTTTACACAGGTATAGAGGATGATACTTATACCTTAGTCGATTATGAAATCATGGCTGCTATTTACCTCAAAGTTTTCACTGGCACTTTTGTGAATTAATTCAAGCGTGATCTTGAACCACCCCCCATCCCTCCCTGTTCCAGTGAATCATCAGTATGCTCTGTCTGCATGATAGGCTTTTATCCCTGCAGGGGAAAAATTATCATGCACACTTAATTTAAATATCTGGGTTCTTGTAAGGATAAAGGATTGTGGCTAGATAAATTGAAAACAAGTTGTATGCTACAAAAATGTCTACAAAAGTTTCTATTTCCGTGTGAATGACAGAGCCTCAGAATGAGGTCGCATGTGCATTGGAAGATTACCAAATACTTGAACTGATGTTATCTATTGTTAAATTGTTGTTAAATTTTCCAGTCATTAGGATAATGCCTGTCCTTAGCAATTTGACTGGTCCTTCCACAGCGTGATAATTAGAAGAAGTAACTCATAGATATATGAAAAGACAGTTCCAAGTTCCAGTTCTGTTTTTCCATGTCATGAATTTTAGAGAGTAATTCAACAAGCAGCCATATTTATCCACATGTATTGGATCATATGTACATGATTTTTTTCTCTGAAAGGATACTTTTAAACCCAAATTTTGCTTTTGTGAGCCCAATGCAACTTTTCCTTCTTTTGACTGCTTGATTTCAGACAGGAAAAAAAAGACATAATATATTAAGCTGTAATGTTTTCATTAAATTTATGTTGAATATTTTGAAAGAACCTGGGTTGCCTCTACTGGATGAATTATGGAAAGCAGTGCAACAACTGTGGTTTGTAGTCATACGTTTATTTTGTGACTCTATTTCAGCATACTCGCAATTGTTATTGATAGCATTCAGGCAGCTTCAGACCTCTTAGAAGATCATTTTTTTTATTGAATGAAAATGTGGTAAGTGACAACCAACTTGGATAACCCATGACCCCTTCATCTTTTACCCCTATCATCTCTTTTTACCAGGGATTATCAGCCCATTCCAGAACTTGATCGTTATGATGTAGAGCATTTGGATGATGAAGACTATGAGAACATTGACCCTGAGGCCAGAGCAGAGGCAGAAAGAGCGATGAGAAAACGAGACAGAGATGCAGGACTGGCTGCAGGCAGGATGAGACCAGATCTTCTTTATGGTAAACGAAAAATAAAGCTAAAAAAGAGTTACTTATAAATTCAATATATACTTTAAAGTAGTTACTCATCCCCCAGACAGTTCCAATTCTCCCTGCCATTACTTCTAATCCTTCCCACAGCTTGTCTCAAACACCTCCACATGTATGTGCTTTCAAAGCATTTCGACCTCTGTGTAGGAATTGTCATATGAGCGCTCCATATCTTTTGAATTTGCTGTCAATGAAAGAGCAGAACCAATTGAAAATTTTCTTACCCCTAGCCAAAAAGGTAGCTTAGGGTGATGAGTGACTACCTTTAATAGTCTCAAAGTTAAATAGCTCAATTATCTTTCCCAACTTTTACCAATTGCCATAATCAGATTATTTTAGTCAAATTTAATTTAATTCATTGTTTTTTGCCGTAGTGAATTATTGGTTACAATGAAGTGGAAGGACGAAGTAGGGGTTTGTAGATATGTTTGAGGATAGCATCCCAATGTCAGATAGTTACCAGCATCCCATTCAAACTGACATTCGTAAATTTTGTGCATTCATTTTGGACATTCCCAGAGTGTAACAGCTTCCGGTGACCTGTATTTTGTGAACAGTGCCTTCATCAGTCCCTGATCAGTATTACTTAAATTGTGATTACTGTTTTTATAATAAATGCAATATTTCCATGGCAACCGTTCCCTTTGATATTTGAATTCTGACAGAGGACAGTGACGATGAACAAGAAAGACCTGCCAGAAGGAGAAAGATTGCAGAAAGGGCTGCTGACGGAGTGGAAGATGATGGCGAGGTATGCAGATTCATTATGTTAAATAGCATGATACACATACCAGGAGTATTTTTTCAAGACTTTGTACTGTCTATAGCAAAATAGTGATACATGTGAAATGATAATGTCATTTTGACACTTGCTCAGTGGGTCGTTATGGTGTGGAAGTGAAAGTCATAACCTGATCCCTTAAGAAGAAACTGATAAATGTTTCCTATTATTGGTAATGTGAAGTATTATATGATTTCTAAGACCATGTAACCACCCTCCCCCAAGTTTTGCTACATCATCCATTGGTGCATCTGTGATTCCTGGTGATAATTTCCTACACATGTGGCAAATAAGGGTGGACGAGATTTTCCATATATGATCATGAGCCTCTTGAAATAATTGCGCTAAGCGATAGTTCTCAATTTTGTGCATACTTTCATGTATTTTGTCTTCTAGGGAATGGAGAGCATAGAGAATCTTGAAGATATGAAGGGCCACACAGTTAGGGAGTGGGTATCTATGGCCGCACCCAGGCTAGAAATTTATAACCGCTTTAAGAACTTCCTTTTCAACTTTGTCGACAACAAAGGCCACAATCTATATGCTGCCAAGATAAAGCAGATGTGTGAAGGTAATATACATTTTGCTTCATGTTTTTACTGTTTCAAAATGCAGTGATTACCAACTTTCTTGTCATACTCAAGTAATTATCTCCTTCAAGGAAAAGGATGCTCGCATTATCAACAACTTTTACAGCCATATGGATGTAGTATGCTTTGTATCGCTTAGTAAAAATTTAGTTTGACCGAACAGAATACAAAAAACCAAAGACGGAGGAAAACAAACTATTTGAGTGTATGTATTCTATAGATACAAGTAAATGCTGAACCGGTTGTAAAGATGAATTCCAAAAGTAAGTCTGAGCAGGTGACTCTTCAAATCTCTTCAGTGACTATTTAGTATCAACATCAATATACTTCAATATATAATCTGTGAACAGTACATAATCTGTGATCATTCTACTCAAAATGGTTTGCAGTTATGGTCAAAGAAAGCATGATAGTGTAGTATATTGTTGTTTGCATGGGCAGACTTTGTTGTCAATCTTCCGGGAGGCTGGGTAGGTTGTTGTGAAGTACATTTGGAGATAGATCTGAAAGTTCGCAGTTTAAGAGAGACATCCAAGAGATTGATATTATTTTGATGATTAGAGTTGAATATTTGTTGATGTAGCTCTCACACAAGTATGATGATGATGATGATGATGACTATGATGATGATGATGATGATTGTGATGATGATGGTGATGATGATGGTGATGATGATGAAGATGATGATGAAGATGATGATGATTTAGAAAAAGAAAAGCAGATAGATATTACACTGAAAGAGTGATGGTACAATCAGCCTACATATTGCCCTTCATATTGCAATACAGAGGATGGGGCAGCAAGTTTGCTCTGTCACTCTGTGACTATCTGCAGATGAATGACTTGGTTTGTTTTCTTCAATCTCAACTAGGAAACATTTGTGCAGGAAGAATGTCACATGATTACTTGTCAACTAATGAGACAATAAGAACTCTGTTCACCTTGGAGCCATATCATCATTTCTAAATAATTCATAAGTCTTCAATAAAGTCAGATGTCTGAACAAAGTGACAGATGAGAATAATGACTAACTTAATAAATTCAATTTCTTTTGACCCTTTTTTTATTCTCTCTGGTAACAGAGACATAGATGCCTATTATGAATCGATTACATATAATGAACCTAGACATATTAAAGTAATAAGTAACATTTCTATCTTCTGTTGTAACCTGTCTTTATCTCATTGTTTATTCCCCCCCCCCCCCCCCATCAGCCAATAAGGAAAGCCTGGTGGTAGATTACAACATCCTTGCCTCACATGAACAAGTCCTGGCATTCTTCCTCCCAGAGGCTCCTGCTGAGATGCTCGCGATCTTTGATGAAGCAGCAAAGGAAGTTGTTTTGACAATGTTCCCAAAATACCTGCAGATTGCCAAAGAAATTCATGTGAGGATTGCGGAGCTCCCTCTGGTGGAAGAACTTCGAACTCTTCGGTAAATTTTCACCCCAAAATTCCTCTTGTCCTTCTTTTTGTATAACTTCATTCAGAATGCGAGGCAGTTATTTTAAAACTTGTTTGATCTCTTTCAAATCAGATTGCGATTTATTTAGTTCTAGTGGATGTCTGTTGTTCAATTTTTCCCTTTCCATCTGTGTTCTGAAATAAAATGCTTTTCTTTTTTGATGGCTCAATTCAAAATTCCATTCCATAGTAATGCACTGCAGTCCTGATGCACATGTAAGAAAGATATAGAAATAAAGTCTCAAGATGTTTAGTCACCCATGAGATATTTTTTAATTCCCTTTAATTTGGCAGCCAACTTCATCTAAACCAGTTGATCAGAACCAGTGGCGTGGTTACCAGCTCCACCGGAATACTGCCACAGTTGAGCATGATCAAGTATGACTGCCCAAAATGTGGCTTTGTTCTTGGGCCTTTCTACCAGAACCAGAACCAAGAGGTCCGACCAGGGACCTGTCCAGAATGTCAGTCAAGTGGTCCATTTGCGATCAACATGGAACAGGTAAATTACTGTTTTTCCTTATTTTTCATCGCTACATTAATGTTTCCCAACTCTGAAATTATTTGTAAAACTTGCACATAAAATGCTTCAGTTCATAATATTTCTTCAAAGTTTATCTATTTTGCAAACTAGGATACCTGTTCCTGTCAATGATGGTTTCCTCATATTTGTTTTCCTCATATTTCATATTCATAACTGAAGTTTTTCTTTCATCATCACTCTAAAAGATTCTCAGTGAATCACCCCGCCAGCTCAATAGTCTATCTGGGGCAGGGAGGGTTAAGGTCGCAACTTCACCTCTCTCAGGCTATTAATACTCACCAGCAATATCCTATCACATTTGCTACTGTCCACTGTTCAACGCCAACAGCATGGAGTCCTTTGTTTACATTCTAGCAGTCCATCACCAACCTGAATACACGAGGTCATGTAAACATTTCAGTGGCATCAAATTGTCATTCAGTCTATTAACTTCAATCTTTAAAAATTATGGTCACCACCTGATGATACAGTTTAACATGTTAATTACATATTCTGACATTAATTCATCATTTTGCTACCAAAGTTAGCATCTTGTCTTTCCTCTGAACATGTTAATGCTCTGATCAACTGGCATGAATATTTATGATTAACAATTTTTTTTTGCTGTATTCATTTTAACTCAGTTTTCCCACCTTATTTGTGTTCATCAGCTTGCATAGTCATTATTGTATTTTGATATCTAGACCAAGTCTTGGCTCTTTCATTCTCCAGACATTGTATAAGAATTACCAACGAATTACGATACAGGAAAGCCCAGGGAAAGTTGCTGCAGGTCGACTGCCACGTTCCAAGGATGCCATACTACTAGGAGACCTTGTAGACAGTTGCAAACCTGGAGATGAAATTGTAAGCATCTGACCTTTGCAGTTGTATCTGGGGGGGGGAAGTCTGTTGCCCCAAATTAATTCAAATTTAAGCACAAACTTGAAACAGAGTTAGACACTCTGTTCTGTAAATGTCATTGGTACAAAGAAAAACTGCTTCACAAACAGCTAAGTTAAAAAATTTGAAGATGGAAAAAGGGGATACTTTTGGTGCTGAGTTAGGTCAGATTAAAGAGCGATGTGCAGAGTTTGCTAAGGTGTCTGTGTATTTACATGGAATGTACATGCCATGCTCAAGGTAAAATAGGTGGCAAATATTGAGAATGCAGAACTCTGACTGTCAAGTAAACATGTGTTCCCTCAAAGGATAATAATGAACAATTAATTCCAGATTGTCGATGCGTCACATAAAACCAGTCTCTGTGCACCAGTAATAGTATAGTGATTCCAAAGGATGAAATATACTTCTATGTTACCTTCGTGTTTAGGAACTGACAGGAACCTATCACAACAACTACGACGGATCCCTAAACACATCAAATGGTTTTCCAGTATTTGCCACTGTGATACAAGCCAACTACATCACTAAGAGAGATGACAAAATGGCTGTCGCTAGTCTGACCGATGAAGACATCAAAGCTATAGTTGCACTGTCAAAAGATGAAAGAATTGGAGAGAGGGTACGTATATTGCTGATGCAGCAAAGATGTAGCTTGGGCAAATGTTCAGGCAAGAAATGAAACGCAAACACTTTACCTTGTTGGCGTACTTCTGTAAAATTTATGGTGCAAGTTACAGAAGCAGAACTGGGATATATGCCTGTTTGCAATGAAGTTCATATTGCCTCTTGCTCTTTGTACTGTTTTACTGTTACAAATAACTTTTTACCAAAAAGATGAAAAATAAATAAGAGTTCAAGCTGAACATGACAAAGTTGACATTCAATTGAACTTCAATTCACAAAGAGCCATTATCCTTGATTAGACATGTGCATAATGAGCATGTGAACTTTCAAGGCATCGGGTGAACTATTTTCTTCGGTTAAATCTGTAATATCTTGTATATCAATCTTGAATGTAGTCCTGCCTCTTTCATTATTCCTGTGGAATTGCTCAAAATTAAATTCATTGATTCCTTTTGCTTTTTTCAAATTTCAGATATTTGCGAGTATCGCTCCAAGTATTTATGGACATGAGGACATCAAAAGGGCTCTTTCACTTTCATTGTTTGGGGGAGAGGCCAAAAACCCAGGTAATTGTATAGCTTCTTGATTTGCTAGGTGTCTGAAGATGGATATTAAGAATCATGATTGTAAATGGAGTATGTCAGATTTCATGGTTATAATCGAAATTTGTACAAATGAAATTTATATTTTCCAGTTCCTCTGAACACTGTTAGCAATGTTGGAAATCAAACATATTGCAATGCACTCACTGTTTCACCATTTTGCACTTAAAAGAACATACCAGATTTCAGCACACAAGGTCTATGGACGCAGGTTGATATATTTTTGCAGAATTGGTAAATGTGTCTGCTTCATGATGTTTGATATCTTGTAAAGCATTAATGTGAAATCTTGATAAGTTTTTTGAGATTTAAAAAGTAGAGTACATTTGAAGTAGCAGCCACACAATGATAACAATAGAGAAAGTATCTTTCCTTGAAGTTTTATCAACACAGAAATCAAACTTGACAGTTCAAACCATCATTTATCAGTGAGTTTGCAAATATACAAATAAATTACAAATAATATATCTAAACCTGACAAAAATAAGCGTGGTGCCCACCCACATCCTGTGGCCATAACATGATTTTTGTGAACATTTAGGACATCGGTGCCCCTAAATAATTAAATATGAATTTTGAGACAAGACAGTGGATTTGGACTAAAACTGTAAATCTCGATTTGTAAATAGGTGAGAAGCACAAGGTGAGGGGCGACATCAACGTGCTCCTCTGCGGTGACCCCGGAACAGCCAAGTCGCAGTTTTTAAAGTACATGGAGAAGACGGCCCCCAGGGCCGTATTCACCACAGGACAAGGTGCCTCTGCGGTCGGTTTGACTGCTTACGTACAGAAGAACCCGGTCTCGAGAGAATGGACCCTCGAGGCTGGTGCTCTGGTCCTTGCAGATAAAGGAGTATGCATTATTGATGAATTTGACAAGGTATGTAAAAGTTTTCGAAGGAGATGCTACTAAAATTGGAACATCAGGCCGAGTAACTTAGATACATGAGTAAAAAGCTGGGTAGATAGATAGGTAAAAAACTGTCTTAATAGATGGACCTGGAATTATTGCAAAAAGCGCTGATTGATTGGTTGTATTACTATGTTTAACATTGAACAAAACAGAGTGTCTGCAAACAAAAAAGACTGCATGTGAAATTAATTTTCCAGAGATCTGGCCCAGCATTTCAGTCATGAAATCTTTGTCATAGGCTAACTGATACACCACAGGACTTCTTCCTTACAGTAGTTTATCACATGACATCTGTTGTTTAGATTGTAACATGATTTTTGTATACTTTGTCAACACTTTTGTTGAATTGTTAGATCTGTGTCGACTTTATGTACTTGTATACTTGTTCAGAAGGTTTCACATTAGCAGAACAGTGTTCGTTCCAAGTACAATTTGTCTTAATCTGGATGTAAATGAAAACTGTGGAATTCGCAAAGTAATTCAAGGAATCAGATTTTCTCATTTTGATTATACTTGTCTAGTTTACTCTTCTTGGTATGGAGGGTTGGCTTGGTGGTTAGAGTGTGTCTGTCTTGTGATCGTTAGGTCCCGGGATGAAACCTTGGTGAAACTACTTGGAAATTTTATTGGGACCCAAATTTAGAAAAGATTGTTCAGCAAAGCTGTTTACTGTGGTGCCAAGGGGTTTTTGAAATTTGGTGATTTCATTTTGCAATCTTGTTGTCAGGTCTCCTCTTCTTCAGGTTGATCAACTGTTGTACTTCTGAATTGGGCAAATCCTCTACCCCCTTCCAGCCTTCATGAAAGTAGATGAAGGCTGGCAATACACACTTGTTTGTCAAGACAAGGACGTTCAATGGCTAGCCTGAGTGCAGATTCTAGTTTCCACTAGGAATTAATTGATTCACTCCTGTCTTGTTACCCTCTGAACACTTGTCAAAAAGAGTAGGCAAGTTCTTGCCGATGTTCATCCATGTTGATCATGGTAAAATCTCCTTGATGAACCCAAAATTTACTCTTTGACTCTGAAACAAAATTTGGTGTCATTGTGACTGTTGACCATTCTACTTTATATGCTAGATCCAAACTCAAATCAGTGCAAGAGACTAAACGAGGAATGAAGTATTGTTTGGGAAGATCTTATCGGCATAAATTGAAAATCAAAGGTGTATGATTGTGGTTTATTGAGTACAAGCAATTGACTTGGTTTTCCAATAATTTTATTTTCACCAGATGAATGACGCCGACAGGACCAGTATCCACGAAGCCATGGAACAGCAGAGCATCTCCATCTCAAAGGCCGGCATCGTAACTTCTCTGCAGGCTCGGTGCTCCATCATTGCCGCCGCTAATCCAATAGGAGGGCGCTACAACACGTCCCTGACATTCTCTGAAAATGTGAGTTGTTGCAGTATTGGAAAATGAGAAAATATATTTTAGCAAGAAAAAAGAAATATTTCAATGATGATGTTAGTTACTGTATTTCTATTCTATTGTGAATGATATTTAATCATTCCACTCCTGCAGAAACAAAGATGCATGACGCACAGACATCTCGCTTTTTTCCCTGTTTTCCATGTACAGTCATTTCTTGATCTTCCATCTTCCATTTTGGTAGTATTACAAATAATTTACCTTCACTTTGATAACAACTATAAGATTCTGTGCTTTTTGCTTTCATCCAGGTCGACTTAACAGAGCCCATCCTATCACGTTTTGATATCCTTTGCGTCGTCCGGGATACGGTCGACCCCGTGCAGGACGAGCGTCTGGCAAGATTTGTTGTGAGCAGTCACATGAAGCACCATCCTGCCAACGTCGACAAGGAGGATGGCGAGAAAATTGTAAGCATCCAGTGTATCAGTGTTAATAAGTCTGTTGTTGACATTTTTTTGTCCGTATTCATGTCTTTCTCCATATTTTTCTGTCTCTGTATGTCAGTTTTGAGAAAGTAAGAAGGAAAGGTTGACAAACCACATGTGTCTTTTGAATGAAAACTAACTTTATTGGGTGAAATACAATCAATGCTATTGATAGAATTGTTCCTGACTATCATCTCTTTGCCTTCAATTCGTTCGTGGCAAGTAATCGGTTGGAGGATCTTCATTTACATTGTTCTTCAATCCTCTCTTAGGAACTGCCAAATACCAGCGGTTTGGAGATGATACCCCAAGAGCTACTGAAGAAGTACATCATCTATGCCAAAGAGAAGGTCCACCCGAAACTGCACCACATGGATCAGGATAAAGTAGCTAAGATGTATTCCGACTTGAGGAGAGAATCTATGGTAAGAAAAAAGCGAAAGAAAACTAAGATCAATTGCTAAAAGAGTTCATTCACCCATTTTTGAGGTCAACTTGCCCCAAATTATTGGAATGATTGGGATAAATTTTATGTTTGATCTACATGGATTTTTACAAAGTATTAAAATTCTCGTAAAAGGTCATGCGATATGCATTTCGAAAAAACTTGGCTTTATTTAGAAGTTGTAGAGCAACCATGAATGAAATCCGTTTGAAGTAACATGTATTGCTGTTTTTGAGATGTAACTTTGATGAAAATGTAAAACATATGATACTGAGTGTTGCTCAGTGTCAGTATTTCTTTTGTTTTACCCTATGTACATTGCCTTTTAATTACTGGGTTTCACATTGATAAGTGATATCCATATTTTTTAAGAGAAAATGTATGCTTCCAAAATAAAGCCTTCTGATCTTATGAAATTCTCATTTGTCCTTGACAATAAAGGTTAGTAAACAAACCATTAACATGAGATTTTTTATAGGAGTCCATTTCGTGACATCACCAATTTGCATACCTAGCCAATGTTTATTCTTTTTGCAGGCGTGAGACAGGAATTTTCCTGCAAAATTTTTTGGATTTTGATGGAATCTGTGGCTTCTTTCAACATTTTCAGTGATTAATACACCCAACTCTCATGTCACACAACATTCAAAGAGACTCTCTGCACTTACGTATTGACATAGTCATTACTTTCTTGAACTTCTTGACGGTTCCACCACTCTGAGTTGTAGCTAAAAGAAAGTCAGTTCTTTGACTTAGCCAGTTTCCAGCTCCAGGTGAAGTCAAGTACTTTGTGTGTAAGATTTTATTTTTTTTTTATTTTTTATAGTGAACAAGGTGCCCCTATCCCCTTCCGTCACATACCCCTTGATCAACTTTCACCCTTTCAACTGAAATACACTTTACAATGTCAACATATATTTCTATCCCTAACATCATCACTGCAGGTCACCGGTAGCATTCCAATCACGGTCAGACACATCGAATCAGTGATCCGCATGGCCGAAGCTCACGCTAGGATCCACCTCCATGAATACGTAACAGAAGACGATGTCAACATGGCGATCCGGGTCATGTTGGAGAGTTTCATCGACACGCAAAAGTACAGTGTCATGAGGAGTATGAAGAAGGTGAGAAATATCAGTTTCCTTTGCTTGTCTTTGATTTTGAAAAATTTTGTCAGTTTTGAAAGCATCATAATATGCCTCAATGAGCTAAATGGCCACACCACGTGAAAATTGAAGAACAATTCATCTGCAATTTTGCATTACATTTGTATTTTTACTTGCAGCCTCGTTAATGAATCGGATTCTAAATAATTCCCTTAACAGACTGATGGAGGAAGGTGTGTGTCGGTCTATTTGAAATGATCTTTCTAAATCACCTGCCTGTTTTAAGTAGAACTGATAAATGAAACATGAAGAGAATTGAATACATACATGTCGGACAGACTCTAGAAAGTCAGAAGTGTGACTGTATTTCCACAGTAATCTTTAAGAGTACAAATCAACTTTGCTGTTTGCTGCTGCTCTGACTTTACCTTTCTTAGAAAGACTTAAATTTGGTTGGTTGATGACAAGATAAAGGTAAAGTTTCCTATATCAAAGAAACTTCAATCGTGTATGAAGATTAGCGTATGTTTCAAATTGCAGAATGTTTTACCAATGAATTTTTGGAAGTACTACAAGTTTTGACTTCTTGTCAAGACTCTGTGGATCTTGGATATTAGTTTATGACATAGGAAGGTGCAAACAACTAACTGTCCGAATTTTCGTTTTTTCATTTCCAGAACTTCTCAAGGTATCTGACATTCCGAAGAGACAACAATGAGCTTCTTCTCTTCATCCTGAAACAACTTGCTCAAGATCAGATGTCTTTCCACAGGACCCGCTATGGGACAGAACAAGAAATCATTGAAATCTCGGAAAAAGACCTCGCGGATAAGGTCAGACACAAATGTATTCTTTTTGCTGTTTGATATTTAATGATCCTTAATATTGAACAGTGCTGAAAAACGAAGCAGAAATGTTGAAATTGCCTTGAACTGTGTTAGCTTGTGCATTCACTGTGCTTTTGCAAAAGGTCTCACTTCAGATGAACTGTGGTCCTTCTTGTACAAGTCAAAGAACAGAATTAGCAAATACTATTAACGAAAGGCAAGAAGGCAAGACTCAAAACAGTTGCTTTTATTGTATACCACACGAATTACAAATGTGCATTGCCAGCTTTTATGACTCGGTTGTGGGTTGTGTGAATGTCGTCAAAAGTCTGAAGTATCACTCTTTAGGAAAAAATTAAATTTTAGCTGTTTTCCGCGTACCACTTTATCGGAAGTTTGTCTGCGTTAAAGCCAGCGTTTTATGAAGAATGTGAAAGGAAACCATCTTTGAGGTTCCTTTGAAGGAAGACCTCATGATCAGGACAGGAAGGCCTTTCTCATGACTACCTGTGATCCTTCTTTAAAACAATGACATGATACATCTTCAAAATGTCATCACATGATTCGGGTAAACTTTGGTTAATTTGTCTATCGTTTCAATTTCTTTCGTTTCATTATTACAGGCAAGGCAGATAAATATCCACAGTCTGATGGCGTTCTACGATTCCGATGCCTTCAAAGCTCATAAGTTCACCCACGATAGCAGCAGAAAGTTAATCGTGCAAACGCTCTGATTGGGGCCCTGATCCAATCACAATGCTGCCGGGATAGTCGCATGAATGATGTAGAGGTGTAAGGTGTATGATATCAAACTTACCAGTCACTTCATCAAAAGGACATTTAAGGTTGTGATCTACTACCACCAATACCTGCATCGTCCACCATATCTGAAAAGATGAAACTTCTGCCATAGCTTTGGTAGTTGTGTGTGCATCACACTGCAAATGACTCATGTATACTTTATTATGTTGGTTTGTTCAAAACACAGTTTCTATGAAATCTTCTGCAGAGGTCGTAATATCTTCTGGATCACATAATGGATCCTCTCGATAGCAATATTTGGCAAGTGTGATAAATTGTTACTTTGCACCTGACATGCTGATGCCAGGACTGGGTTCTTAGATTGCTACACAGATCCAAAGTTTCTTATTGATACTTCATATGGTTGACAGAATTGAGGATGAGTGCCTTATTAAGGACACTCATTTTTAACCCTCTGCGTACGATTCGTGGTGTTATACAAACTTGCAAACAAAAGTTGGTATTATGACTTCACAACAAACTCGTTAGCCTAATGGAAGTCATATTTTGGATTATGCAACCGACTATGGACTGCTGGTACCAGTGTCTGAACTTTGTATCTGGTGCAATCACAAGTGAGATATATGAGAGGAAACTCATAGTGTGCACTGTACATGAAAAATACAAAATATGCAGTGATTCTTATGACATTAAATCTATTGTTACAATGTCCATTGGCACTCTTTAATCCATGCATCATTGTCTTCAAAAGCAATGCCTTGAAGTAAAAGTGGCAAGGTCAGACAAGGTTTTTGAATTTTTTGAAATTCAGGGATGTTTGCATTTGATTTCAAGAACCCTTCACATCAAAACTAGAACATTCAGTTGAATGAACCACTGAATTGATGAATCAATCACTTGCCGACTTTCAGTTACATTAGACTCAACATCCAATACAGATAGGAAACATTGAAATCATTCCTTTAAAACTACCTTTTCCATGTTCGTAATGTTGGGAACGCAACACTAGCTATTCATTAAGATGTTGTTCAACAGAAAAGGAAAAAACTTTCACTTGGTTATTGGTGCACACTTCATCATCTTTTCTTAAATGAATCTGTCTTTGCCAAATTTAAGTGTGTATATTTGTTTGTGTCGCTGAAACCTGTGCATTCATGCCTTTGTTTATGATGAAACTTAAGGTCCTGCCATAAAGTAATACCATCACAAAGTCTATGCCAAACATGGTTGAGGTTGTTGAAATGTTGATAATTAACACTCAGTTCAGAGTCAAAGATGGTTTTCATGCTACTGAAAAGAGAAATTAAAGCAAACTTTGGAATAAGCAGTTTTGTATATATTACTTGCTAGTGGATAGCATTCTTACACTACTGGGTGCTGTGAGCAATTATCTCTTTGTAAAATAAACCCTTTGTTATTATATCCCTTTATATTCTATTTGAATTTATTGACTGTTCTTTTCTTTTTGCTATCACATGAAAGGAAATGTGAACTGAAAGTTACATGCTACCAACCCATTTACCTTTTTCTGTTTATACCTTATGAGATACTCATGCCCACAATCGGCGTAGCATACACAACTCGGCCAAATCCGTCCCCCGGAGAGGCAGTTTTGCTTTTGTAACCTGTGTGGCCCACGTCAAAATTTCAAAGGTGACAATGTGATCCCTTGACTAAAAAAGGTTGGCCACTCCTGTATTAAACGAATATTCTAGTGGAAACTTGAGAGAAACAAAGAGAAAGAAAGAAAGATTGACAAAGAAGATTTGTCATTCGCAGGCAGCCAAACCCTTCACCAACAAACTAGTGTAGAAATCACATCTTTACCGTCTCTCTCCAGGTTTTGTTATTGTTGATATTCCTATGTTTACCTTGATATTTATTCGGTTACCATAATTCCTCCCCTCCGTGGTCTTCTACTCGGCCTTGCCTGCCTGAACGCTTTACACCACATGCTACAAGAGTACAGAAGACTGCAGTTTGTTGGGAGTCAGAACCCCAGCGATTTGGTGCATTCTATCGGAGACAGATCACGTCTTGATCTAAACTGTTCTCTGTTACGTACCCCAAATCACTTGAAAGGTATTTCAATTAGTAAGCGGTAGGAGTGAGATGTAAATAGAAATAGTAGAAACAGAAAAACCGTCATTACCTGTGATCTGGGAGGTATTTTCACACTGGTGTAATATTTTTGATGTCTCCTAAACGTAACTTCAACGGATCTTCACCGTGAAATAAAATTAGGCCTAAACTTCATATCTCACTAACAGAACAGACTATTAAAATATGTTTTTCTAACCTTTTTAAGGTTCCATCATCTGTCGAGAATCCCTTTAAAATACGAACCCGTGTCAAGCGTCCTGTGATTGTAACGACACGTTGTCTTTTTGCATTCAAATACAGGCTTTTATCATGGGAATATATTACGAGCAAAAGGATATGAAATTTTACTTTTCAAAGACCATGATTTTGTTTTACCTCATGAAAAGGACGGTTACTCTATTTGTCTTCTATATGTTTCAGAGAACGTCAGGACGTTTTGCAAACATTCCACTATTTTAAACGCTGTGAAATATAAGTTATACATGGCTACTTCAAAAGGGTATCATAAAATTGATGATTACATCCGCTTCCATTTAAGTGCAACTTTCGGAAGATGGGATTCTACTTACAGATCTGGTTCCCGATCGCCTCGAATTTGCTCGGATCGCGCAATAGAATATAATCTGTAGAGCGCCCTCTTTAATTTGCAGCCGGACTTTACACTTTTGGGTCTGTTTAGTGGGTGCCACTCTTCCACTATGTTTTTCCTGCGAATGGTGGACGAAATTTCAGAACTGTTAAGATGTAACCTTTGCCACGTAAGTTGCATTTGACAGCTGCAACACATGTAAACGGATGTTACAATCATGCGGGATTCACACATTGTCACATATGAAAAAGGAAATCCTAAGTGACCTTTTAATAAGTTTCATATATCCATATTTCGATGTACCTACGACAACAACCTTGTCATCTGACGAACAGCTGCTACAGGACAAGGGGAAGTTGAATTTACCAAAAAGAAAATAAACTTTAAAGTTATCCTACCAGAAACTAAACCTAAATATTCCGCAAATGCGACTAGATCAGAAATAGAATACCGTTTGTGCCCGGTTGGTCACTCCAACACATTGAATAATGAAGTTTGTAAGATGAGGAGGATGAGACGCTTAGCTGTTATATTTTTGTCGATGATTTTCATATACTCCCTATAGCGTAAACATATCGTAGTTCAATGACGTAATGTTCATGACACGTTAAATGTTTACCAGAAAATGTGATAACGAAAAAGGCATTTTTGTGTTTGATCTATTAAGTGACGTACGTGATTTTAAAGAATAGGAGGATGAAGAAATTACACAACGTAGTGTGTTTTATCAAAAGATAAGTCGTCCAAGATAAGACTTGGACACCAAATTTTCAGCTTAGAATGGGAATCAATCAAAATATTAAAAGTTACACTTACCCCCTCCAGTACCTCAGAGGCTCAGCCCCACCCCCTCGTCCTATCGGGTCTTGAACTTGTGATGAACTTGTGATGAGAGCATAGCAGGTTTATAAACCCTTAAGAAGAAACTGTTCATTCTAGCCAAAGGCAAGTCATTGCACTAATAACACCTTTGCTTACAGTTACGACGTTAAATCCCATGTGTCGACCATTACAGGATAAGAACTATTTATGTCAGAAGATGAAATCAAGTGAAAATAAGATAACTGTCAGAAGGCATGACCCTACAAACCGAGGCAAGCATGTAGCGTCGACCGAGGTCAGCCATTGCAGAACTGGGAGAGGAAATCGGGAGGAACTGATAAGGAACTTCCTTACGGTGGGGGCTCCGGAGCATTGGGGGGGGGGGAGGGAGGAAGGAAAGAAAAAGGTTAGAAAAAGGTCAGAGGTCATAAGAAGGAGATATTGCTGTTTGAAGAAAGACTTCTCTGCATGGTCCAAGAAAATTTCCAGTTACCTCAAGCTTATCAAAACTTAATGAAACAGTGACGGATTATTGTTAGAAGTCATTGTTTTTCTTTGAAATTGAAGTCCTCATTTAAATTTGAAATTTAACACTAGTGAAAATCTAGATTGTGTATTTACCGTAAAAGATTGTGAAGATAAAGGTCATCTGTTAAAGAGAAGGCCGCTGAAGGGAAATTGATATTTCATAAAAATTAGCAAATATTTTTCTCTCTTTATTGGTAAAAACGATGTCTCAATAGCATGTTCGGTGCAGAGGTATGAATTTGTAAAGATATATTTAACGTTACATTACAATCGGGAATTTGTCATGTCACCAAGGCGTTGCTGCATGAGCATCATTTGTATTTCTTTATAATGACTGTTTTAAAAGAAACATTCAAATAGCTTAAAGAGAACTGATGGAACGGTGAGCGGCGTGTGTGAGATGACAATTGATAAAGAAATGAGACACTGCATTGGAGTGTGGAAGAGATATGTAAACGTTTGAAAGATGAATGGGCTGCATCTATTTTTTTTTTTTTTTTGAGGAACTTGACCTGCTATTGAAGATCAGTCACGTGGACTACATTTCGATAATTGTGTAGTCTCAACTCAAGTACACCTAGAAATAAAGCAAACTAACCAAAAACCGAGTCTCATTCGAGCTCACGAAAAAACATAATACAGTAGTTACGATCAGACTGCCGGTCTCTGGTCTCTGTCTATAGTGTCCTTTTCGTGAACACTTCACCCCTCCTTTAATTCGTTTTCCTCCTGATAAGGTATACCTAGTGTCCGAAACTCAGTTGGGGTGGGGGTAAATTTAATTTAAAAAAACATCCAACCAGGAATTTTAGACCTTCACATCCTCCTAAAGATATGACCTCAGCTACGGCCCTACATGAGGTGTAGCAGCATAACTCTGCAGGGCTTTCCTATCTTTTACTTGGTTCGCCCGATAGCATTTTTTTCCCGAGAATTTGCACTTCCTTTCAAACAACCATTTTTCCGGTCAGTGTACATGCTAGGTTCTAAACAATTTTACATTTAATTATGCAAGGTCAAGTAAGACTATAATTGGCCAATAATTAATTTGTCTACTTCCTCCTGCATCCGTGCCACAGATTGAACGTCAAGTGTAGCCTACGTAACCGGGATACAAAGGTAAATTAGAAATACTATTTACTTTATACGTCCTCAGTGACGGGTTCTTTATAGGGTACAAACTAGTGGTGCAGTGATGTGGTGGAGGGGTTAAGGGGTAGGTCCCTTCCTTTTATTTTTTCTGTACCTGAATGTGGCAGAAAGCAACCCGAAATAAGAGAACGTGCCAATGAAGCGAGCCTTCATATAGTGGCGACGTGGGTTCATCTTTCCAATGCGGGTGGGGGGAGGGGAAAGATGGTGGGGTAGAGGTTCAATGGTGCCCATCATCATGAAAATTCTAGCTAGAATTGTGGAAATATATCAATCTGAAAACCAGCCGGGTTGGCGGGGAGAGTACCAGAAAAGTTATCCTTTGCATAGCCTAGAATCGTCTGCCATCCCAGGTTCATTAGGCAAGCTTTCCACGTTACCATGGTGGTGAATGATAGCGTGTTACGAAAACAGATCTAAAATAACTTAGAGCAAATGTGAAGATATAATCCAATTAATTATTTGCCTTTCACCTCTGGTTTTTCACGAATACAGACAGACAACAACGTTCTTTCGTGACTGGACTATTCACTGAAGATCACGTTATCGTGAAGTTACATGTTTGAATCAGATGTCTCCCGGCATGCAACAGTCTGAGTGACAGAATTCGTGGCTGTCACGGTATATAATGTGAACTTATGATGATTAAGATTGATGATTCGTTATATAGTAAATGCAGGTCCATCGCTAACCTGGACTTCTTTTTTTTTGGGGGGGGGGAGGGGCAGATGGATTGGACAGGGATATTTACCCTACAGTTCTAGATGCGGCGTATCTTTTTACTCAAAGTGAATTTATTACACAAAGATTTTTCACAGAGCTTTTGCAGTCTTTTTAGCCGTTTTCGCTAGACCAAAGATTTCTTAAAGTAACAGCTCTTTGAGACACTGTCACAATTTCCCTTCCCCTTCCCTGTTACAGGAGGGTTGCCGCGACCCTTAAGTGAGTGCAAATGTGACTCAGTCATGCTAGCAAAGTAAATCATAGTGACTGGCTGGAATAGAAAATTTAGAAAAATCAGTTTCATTAGACATATCTGTGTCTATATCAATGGAAACATCACTGACTACGAGGCATAAGGTATAGGTGAAACTTTCGGACTACAGTAAACTTACCGTACTCACTGTATCTGAAACAGATAAAAAAATAAAAACTGAAGGAAAAGAACAATGTATAGTTCACGGAAGCTGGATAAAGAGAACAAAACAGAACTGTGTCAATTAGGGGGATGCAGTATCCACTGGCGTAAACAGGGGGGGGGACCATGGCCCCCTGTTCATCCCCTAAACATTAAAAAAAAGTGAAGAAAAATAAAAAACATTAAGAAAATGGAATGCAGTACTCAGTCCTTTATGATTGTCGGAAGAATTTATACGTGGTACCAGGCTTGAACTCCCGGTCATTCTTCTCGGTTGGCCGTGGCAATGGAAAGTATATGCATTATTCATGTAAGATGGCCTAGACTGGCCCTATGGTGCTTTGCATAATATCATGTCTATATGTGATACAGTCTTGCATTGCCTGGTGAACAGACAAACATGTAAGCCAATTCACCACATAATGTAAGAAAGTGACGCGAAACACAGATTTTTTTTATGGGAACTATCAGGGGTAAACATTGACTTATCATCGTTACTTTGATTGCCTCTCTCCGCTAATATAGACCACCCAAGTGTATACCGGTTACATGCGAGGGAATTGTCTTCCTAATTATGTTCCATAACTCAATAGAAAACTGAACTGAAAACATACATGGGCGCACGCTGAGCCTCTCGACCCCTTAGATGCAACCCTTGTGAAGCCCAATTTCTGAGTATGAGTGCAACCCGAAAAAAAAAAAATCCGGTAATAGGCCTATTAAGCAGAAGAATTTTCCGACCATTACTAAGGGGTTACTTTTATTATCATTCTTGCTACCTCTCCCTTGATTCTCCGCTAAGATAGTCTTGCCACAATTCCCTGGTACCGCAAATTTCTCTAGTACCCCCTTTTCCTAATGTCTGGATCCGCGCCTGTCAACCCATCAGATATGTATTACCATTTTTCATAGACTGATTCTTTTCTCAATAATGGAGAAACTGCAGATATGAAACTCTTATTTCAAGGAAGGGGAACATGTAGTTAGAACACCAGGGAAGTGCAGTTTCTGACTATCTGGACGAGGGGAATGCGATTAAAAGGATTAAAAAGGATTTTGTACTCTCCGCGCCGACCGTAATTGGCTAAGGTAGTGACTGCACTCAGCCCTCACCCTCCCCAATCTGTGTTCATGTTGAGCCCATTTGGAAAATCTTGGGTACTTCCCTCCCTGGATAACAATGTTATTTGCCCCTTTTGCTATACCCGCCAACTGATGGTGACTCCCAGGCCGCTGAGATAGTGTAAAGGTGGTACAAAATACTCTTACAAATATGTTACGTTGAAAAGGACATGAGAAATACTATTTCCTGCAATCTGGGAAGTAGTTTGTCCAAACTTTACATTTGGGCTTCTCTCCAAGAGATGTGTGGGAAAAAAAAACTGTTGTCGTCATCATGTTTTTACTTCTTATAAATTTCCCCCGACCAAAATGTGTTCCTCACATTCCCAGACGGCGTATTTTTTTCCCAAAACGAATGAGGGTAAATCATAAAAAAGACTCTTGGAAATAGGCCACACCCCTAATTCCAAAATGATTGGATCTTTTTCCTTTTCCTTTGTTTATTTTTGTAATTCTGACTGAATGTTATGACCAAATAACCCTGGGCGGTGATGCTCTAGCCCTTTTCACCAAAATAACCCTGATTTGGAAGCATTGTTAAACTTTTTTTTGAGAAAAAAAAAACGACCTTCCCTTATTCGTTCTGAGGAAAAAAAGGGTTCCAAGACTCTCGGCTCCCAACCTGGTATGCAGGCTGCTTTGACCAGTGGCCGGTAGAGGATAAAGGGGGAGGACTGGCAGGGGGCAAGTTTCCCTTTCTGGAAAACTTTTTGGTAGAAATTTGAGAAATTTTAAGCAAATAATATTTCATTTCCCATTTCTCAAAATCGTTAATCAGATAAGAAATTGTGAGACATTGACATGAATAATTCATATTTGAACAACATATTTCTCCAGATCGCGTGTGAAGCATACATGAGTCGCGTTCCACAGAAATGCCCCCCCCCCCCCCCTCTACAGCATGCACATAAGTAGGCCTAACTGCGCAGGTGTCATTATGATCAGTGCACTGTAGAAAAGTGCCGGGCAGTGGGACCTTACAGTGTAGTGAGTGGGTACTATAAAACCATGGAACTATCATGCATTACTGCCACTGGCAATTAAACACTTTTTTGTGACCTAATCTAAAAAGCGAAGTAACCCCCAAAACTACATGTAGGTCATACAAGATGTCTTTGATTACAAGCGTCAGCAGCAATACTGTTTGAACATCATTCAGTTTATTCCGAAGAAATCTACAGGAAGGAATTAGAATCTGAATTAGACATACTTAGATAAGGTCTACCAATGAATGTTTCACCTCAGTGCAGCTGCAAAGCAAAATGGAAAAGAAAACCAAAATCACTACTTAAAAGCAGGAATTCGTGGAAATATATTCAGTTTAAACCTAGCATCAGATGTAGCATCATTTCTGCAGCTAATCCACCCTGCAAAATCATAATGTTCAAAGGGCCATCCCATAGGATGGTAGTCAGTCATCAGATCCATCACATCACGATTTCACATTTGTATACAGGGCTCAGGCAGTGATATACACTGGACTGAGGGAGACGGTAGGGGAATTAATTGCCAAATTCCAGCCGTGCCCAGCCTAACAAAAAGAGTGAATGAAAAAAAAAATATTCTTTTGAGGGCGTTCATGGATCAGCCGTCGGTAAATATCACTTGGTATTATGCTAACTGCAACATCAAACTTTTCATTAAAAACAATGATGTGGTCACATGGGCTTTGAAGTGCTATTTCAGGGGATCTGAGTGGTTTGTAACACTTAAATTTTCTGCGTTGTGCGCCACCTCTATTGACGCCCTCCGCTATAAATATTCTCCTGAGTAAATCTCACTCCAGGTATACTTACCCAAACTTAGCAGCCCAGAGATTGCGGCCCTCCCCCGCCCCTCGCTACAAGAACTTAGCCTGCAGTGCTGTGGACCCGAAATTCTGGGGAAAATAAAAAAGTTAATAAATAAACCTGTGAAGCTTTTTCGTTCAATTTTGTGTTGTAGCCACAAGGCATACGAGTGAATTTTCTAATGATGCTTAGTAGGCCTTCTTTAACATTACCATATTAGTACGTGGTCATTTTTATCTGGTTCATTTTTCTGATCATTTTACATTTGCTTCTTTTTATTCGGGTGAATTTATCGCAACGAAAAGGAAAAAAAAAACCCCAAAACGATTGGTTTATATATTTTACTCACAAGCCTGTAAAATATCATTTACGGCTGGAAAAGTTCGATATAGCTACGCCACTCAGCTGGCTTTAACTGAGTCTATAGTGCACGTTTGGACCCGCCCTGTTGAAAAATCCCTCGACTGGCAGTGGCAGTATCTACATTTCAAACCCTTAGGCAATACCAAAAGTGATCGTCGGTGACGATGAGGTACGTTTTCGTTTCCATTTCCATGCCAAAGTAGGCTCCTTCTTTCAAGATAGTAACTTTCAAGGTAAGTATAGCACTGAAGGGAAGTCCCAGTTCTTTTTTATATCATCATATTGCGCAAGCAACTGGTCTCTGTTTACATCCATCTGGAAGTTCGAAATCAAGCCTCAGTTGGAGTCTAGGAATCCTGGTAAAGCCTAAGGTACGCCTAAAAAGCAACCGAAAACGTCATTTTATATATTTGGGTATGAAAAAATGGAGCGTAACCATACTTAAAACTATGAGTAGGTGCAAAATTTAGAGAAGAACAGAAACTCGCATGATCATGTATCTTACCATTTGTCTGCAATAGCAACATGTCTCCAAAGTAATGCACGTCACTTGCCGAGGAAGTAACTTCGGGTCACTGTAGGGCCTATGGCATGTGTATGCAGCACCAAGCCTAAGCCCCATACTCCTGGTACTGGCCAAGCTGTATGTATGCCGTGTCATTAGTCGTAAATACTGTCATTGGCCAGGCCTGTGTTACTTTTTGCAGTCTGTGAATTTCATTTCGTACTTATTAGCAATGTGGACCATAAATTTCTGATTGATAGGCTATAGTTGATATGAGACTGAGTCAGCTGAGAGTAGAGTTAGATTTTGCTGCCTTTTTGTTGAGATAACTATAATAAGAAGGCCTAATAGAATTAAAAATTCATTGCATAGGCCGAAAGGTACGCATCATAAACTTAAGTTTAATGTTGCTCCTGAGGAAGTTTCGGTACAACTGCAGAATGCAACGCCCCACTCCAACTTTATATCGTTCTCAAACGAATATTTCGCTCGAATGCACTTTGACAGTGAGCAACTTTATTGTCGTCACTCAATTTCAGGAGGCACGTTGCATTCTGCAATTGCTCCGGAAGTTCGACAAGTTGATCATCATATTTTTTCACCTGCCCCAGACATGCTAGAAATAATGGGCTGCACAGTTGTTGTTAGCAGATTGGCCTACTATCTATTACATGTATTGACTTGGGTTGGATCATAAAATTTTAAATCGATCTTCATTTCTTTGTATTTTTTTTTTTGGAAGTAGAATTCTCATGGATAATTCCAGATCTATGTGAAACTTTCAACGTGTATTCAGTATTTCATGTTTCACTCAAGGCAATTCACATGTAAGTAGGAACTAGGAGGACAAATAGTATTTTTCATGTCCTTTTGTGAAAATCCATTTCACCATCTTCAACAGTTGTCTATAGATATGTGTTCCAAAGAACCTGGAACCCTAATTTTTATATTCACTTCATCCCTGGAGTGACCACTTATGTGTTGTAAGTGATATGATATAGCTACCACTGTGATAGGTTCAAAGGATTTTAAGCCTAGTCAATTTATTATACGTATTTAGTAATTGTCATAACCTCAATAGTTGTACTTTAATTTGTCATTGAAAATATTGAATATGGATCGAAAAGCTTCATACTTGATGTGTGTTCTTGATTTGAAGTCGGTTTTGTCAACACATGCTAATTATTTTAGAAGGACTGTATGTATTTCTCTCTGATGACAGAGAGCTAGGTGGAGCTTTAATGATCAACATTTTGATATTTTACCTAGATTAGATGACTTGTTGACTTCTGTCACCAGAGGCATTCATAGAAGCTGTCAAAACTCTTATTTTTTCAATACAGGTGTTGAATAAGCAATTTAGTTATGACTATAGCTACTGTACAGAGAATCATTTACATGAAAGTTTCTTAGCAAGTTTGGTGTGAAATGATTTCTATCTTAAAGCTGTCTTGCCATCAGCTGATTTTACTTCATTAATGCAGGGATGAGCTGGGAAGTAATGCATAAATGTGTGTTGTGAGTGTGGAGTGGGAAATTGTAGGTGTAGGTCGTTGGAACATCATAAACATATATGACATGATACAGAAATGGCCATAGTACCTACAGAAATGTTGCACCTCAAGCACTTGATTAGTTAAACTCTCTTTATCCATACATGGCCATGTCCATGCAGTACGTACAGCATTGTCAGTGAGCAGCAGTCTATAGGACATGCTTGGATAATTCTTAACAAATGGGTACGTAAAGCTCATCTACAGTAAGGCCTTCAGGCTTTGCGGTTGATCCGGATTTTCTATGTTTTTTTTTTTAAATTGGCTTTTGTCATGTCCGATCTGTCATGTTGAGATGGTTTTTATCCTGCAAGGTTGGATATGGTTAAACTTATTTGTTATATATTACAGTATTGGAAGACACAACTGTGCTTTGAGTGAATTGAGTCTATTAGTAAGTTGTTGAAGTTTTTTTTCTTGAGGTGTGTAAATTTGCGACTAAACTCTACAGCTGTCCTCCACCAATGTTTTTGTTTTGTCATATCTTCTCTGTGTAGAGATACTGCATAAATTTACTGTTAATGGTTTTGAATACTTTCTTGCCTGTCGAATTCTAACTGTTGTACTCAGCATCAATGTCAAGGTATTGGACCTATGGTATGCAAAGTTCCACTTATTTTATATCATATGACCCAAATTGTGCTCACAGCCCTGGAAACACATGGACATAGTGTAAGGCTACTTCCTCTGATCCTAATTAGCTGTTCTAGCATAGCACATGCAGAAGTTCATTTTTGTATTTATGATATTTACCTCACTCTGCTGTTACCTTAATTTCCTGTTCCACTTGAACCACGTTCTTGTCAAGATTGTGACGTCATGACAATTTTTTTTTTTTTTTGCAAAGTTGCAAAGGTCATTTTTCACACAGTTTGTAATTTCACTTCTACTAAACCTACAACAATGTTTATACACAGCTCTACTACTGACTGTTAAGAGTGTCATGATATGCAGTTTCAATTTGCATCACCCATTTGGCTGGTGTAGTTGTCGTTCTATTTTGCGCATATATCTGATTGGTTTGGCCGTCACTTTTGTGGACAAGTTTGGTGTCTTGATCATCTTCCTTGTATTCCTCATGCATCATGTACGTTTCAGATCCTCCCCTAGCCAGGTGGTTTCTGCTTTTGATCAGTAATGTAATCATAATTTAATTGGGTTGAATGACTTCGTTCAGCGCCTAACAGAAACAGTTTTACAAATTTGAAGTTTGTTGAATGTAGTCATGCAAGATTTGCCCTTTGCTCCCTTCAGGAAATTTGGGGAGGATGCTTTAATTTACTCACGAGTCAGACACGGTGACTCACACATGCATAAAAATATGACCGTTGACAAATGAGCCAACCTCATGCTGTGCAAAGATCGTTTATGGATTGAGTTGCTACTATCAGTTTCTCTCACTAGTTTATCTTTCGATAACTTCTCAGCTTTAGTAAAGTTTTTTTTTTGTGGTACTGTGCTAAATATCAAGTGACATGCTGGTGTCTGTGTTCTCTGTTAGAAAACTCGCCAAGGAAATCGCCAACACAGTCATTACGATTGCTTTGAAACGTTCAAGGAAATGAAACAAAGTCTGTTATTGTTTTATAATTGCAACTTCGTCTGAAGTGGACTTTGCATGTTTGCGGCAGCCATCACGTCGTGTGAATTGTTTAAATTTACCTGTGGTTCAAGCTGATATGCTTTGATGTGATGTGTGCACAATTATCTGGATGAGATTCTAGGCACCGTGACTTGTGAAATCTGTGACAACATGGGAGCTGGATGTGCTACATGAAAAAAAAACCCCATCGAGGATCCTGCTAATCTTCCATTGTCTATGCTAATAATCATGTATGCTGGTAACTGAACGTCTTTCTGGATATGGTCTCCGAAGTTGCCCAACAGGATGTAAGTTAAAAACTTCCTTATACGATAACTGTAATGTAATTGGAATAAGGCCTAATGTTCAATGTAATATCTAATTAGTGAAGTGTACAGATTTTGTAAAAGTGCACTCCAGTGGTGCAGTCATGAAATATCAGAACTTCTTTTATTTATCAGTGTTTAAAAATCTTTGTTATCATGATACTGTAGACTCATGAAAATTGCATTAACCTTCTGTGAAGAGGACAGTTCTTTTAGTTGGAAGTTCACTATTTCCAAAAATGTAATGTTACATCAGATGTAGTTTCCTGTTGTTGATTGGGTGCACGATATAATGCTACACCAAGCCACGATTGCCTCCTCATCTTAACTGCTGTTCAATGTGGGCACGACTGCATGCATTTAGAGGCAAACGTGTGTACTTTTCATAAAATTGAGGTACAGATCCTGCTATGAGGACTGTGTACATTTTCTGTTGTGTTAATCATAGACATTTCCTGGAGGAGGGCGATCTAACGGAAGAGGATCCATCTTGGTTTGATTAGTGAACAATACCTAATTATCTCGTTAGGGCGTTACATTTCTTGAAGTCAGTGTTTGTGCTGATGGCTGACATGTTGGTCACATGTGTCGGGTAGAATTTGTTTAGGACTCTGGTAAACTTGATTTGATGGTTCTTGAAAATCAGAGATCAATCCATGCATCCACCCCACATCCCCCATCCATGGATGTGGAGTGCTAGCTGTGATTGAGTAAATGACATAACATTCCCCAGTAGGAGTGTCATGGCCACAGTCGATACAGCAGCTGCTGTGTCATGGTACTTTGGGCCACTAGCTGAACCCATTAAATGTGAAATAGCACAGCCGCATTGTGTGTACATTTGAGTACTATTGGTGGGTACAGTGCAGTGATGCTAAATCTGTGTGGCAACAGGCCAGTTAGTCAGTGGTGATACCTCAGTGTGGGTATTAAAGAAATGTTTACTGTATAATGTATTGTTTACACTGGTGAGTGTTCATTACAGGAAGCTTCTTGAAATACTATCTATATTATGGCCTGGCTGCTTGTATTTTCACAAGATTCTGCAGTGATACATCAGCTTGAGTACCATGGTTATCTGTTATTCTGTTGTACTGTAACCCGGTAGCAGGTGGTCACTAGTTCCACATTGTGTAGTGTGTATAGAAGTAGGATTCTGCAGTGCTACTCAGTGAAAGATAAGAAGGCTGGGATAATGCTACAACTGGTATATGAGTGTGTGAAGCAGGCGGATTCTATATTGCTACAATACCTCAGAGTAAAGACCACACCTGATCTCTGTAACTGATACAATACTTTATTGTGTGTAGCAGGGAGATCTTTAGTGCTACCTAAACATTAAAGGCAATAACTCATCACCCTCACTAAGCTGTATTTTTAGCTTCCGTAAAGCAAAATTCTCAACTAGTTCTAAGTTACCATACTCCTTGATTGATGGCAAATTCAAAAGATGCAGTGAAGCCCATATTACACAGGGTACACAAGGATCCATTGTTTTGATAAGGCATGTGGAGGAATTTTAGATGCGGGAGGGACTAGACGTAAGTGGTTGGGAGAATTGAAACCGTCTGGGGTGATAAGTTTTTGTCTTTAAGGTCACAGCTGGGCTTTGACTTTCTTTACCGTTTCAGTGTGTGTATCAAGAGGATCCATCATGGAGTGCTACCGCTAAGCTTAAAGGCTGTAATGCATCACCCCAGACAGTTTCAACTCTCCCAACCACCTACCTCTAGTCCCTCCCTCAGCCTGTCTTACATTCCTCCACATGTGTAATCAAAACAATGGATCCCTGTGTACGCTGTGTAATACGAGCTGCTCTACATCTTTCGAATTTGCTGGCAATCTAAGAGTACTGTAACTTAGAACCAGTTGAGAATTTTCCTTTAAGGGAGGTAAAAATATAGCTAAGGGTGATGCAATACAGCCTTTAAATATTACAAGACTGTATGTTAGGACCCTTTTGTGTAGAGAGAGTTCTAGTAAAGAGTGAGTGTCATATGGCATGTATATGTATTTTTTTTTTCTTGTAGTGCTCCCTGAAAGTGTATTCAAACAGTTGGATTCTATAGTGAAACCCCAGTGTGTCAGAAGCATTCCACGGAGCTACTGCACCTTATTGTGTGTATTGAAAGTCTGTGCATCGAACAGTCTTTTATATGAAATTTGTTATTGAAGCAATTGAAACAATACATGTGGAATAAAAATCTTGAGGACGGTTGTATTGGCATCATAATGCGGATTTCAAGTCGTGGCCAAGTCAAATTGACACCTATACACCTGTGGCCCCACAAATTGGGATTTCATTTCGAGTGTATACATGGGAGTGACAAATAAGTAAAATATAAGTGTCTGTAGAGAACTTTGTGAAAAAGTCTCTCTTATTCCCATCAGGGCACACCAACAAATGCGAACATCCTCTGTCTCGTGGCTTGTGTTAATTCTTTTAATTTTTTCTTGTCTATTTGTGGGGGTTTCCCCTCCTTCAGAAGATTAATGCTGACAAAGTTTGGGTAGTGGTGGCCTGTTAACTCATAGAGTAAGAAAACTTGTTCATCACCAGTGTGTACACAATACTTTGTACTGTATGTACCAAGGTGGCTAGGTGTGATAAACAAAAATATTAAGCAGTTTGTTTGAAGTGGAGGAAATGAGTTGTAGAAGTCTTTAATTAACTTGATTGAAGTAGAATATGAATTTATGAATCTTATGAACAAGATGACCCCTGCAGAGCTGCGTAGCGTAGCTATAGATGTCAGTACCAAAGTGTCCCTCAAGAAGTATATGTAGGAGTAATTGGTCGTTAAATAGTCGGCACTCTTCCGAATTCCTCTTCCTGTTGATATTAAAGGGAGCCTATGTTCATGCGGTTTAAATGTCATTTCATCGGACGATCGAGTTTGCTGTTAGTGCAGGGGAACATTTCTGTGAATAAGACGTTGCATGCTCTATGTGTGAGACTTAATGCATTAAGTGTAATTTTCAGTTTCCAAATGGTCTGTTATTTTCTTGTGTGCAGTGGATACAGTCACATAACTGCTGCTATGCATACATACCTGCTATGTGTTTGCTGGTTGATCAAGTCATTGCTGTGTACATCGTTCTTTCATTTTCTGAAAATACGGCTTTGTAGAATGTATTAAGGGTCAGGGAGAGCCTCCTCTCATTTCTTTAAATATTCATATTATTTACATATTACATAATCACCATGCCTTGATCTAGTCTCTTTTCGTTGAGATCAGAGCTTAAATTTCTGGATATCAGTTGAATTTCTATCATTCTAGCAAAAATTCTACTAATTGCTAATTGTCCAGTTATTGTTGGTTTTTAAAGAAAAGCTCATTTATTAAAATACCTGTTTATTCAATTTAGGGATTACCTGATTTGACTTCCTGCCAGCACTCAGCCGTGCTGCACTGATAAATCTTTTCCAGGCTCTTTCAGATCTTGAGCAACTGTAACACACAGTACCTCTGTGTTCCATGGGGTGACTTCGTTAAGGATGCCCGTGCAGGGGGCAAGGATGAACCCCTCCACCAAGTGACGTGCACTTGATGCAGTGCAGAGTGAATTAAGTTTCAGTCCAAAGCGGGTATTTTGATATCATTTACACTGATAGATGTCAAAAGTTATGGTCAGACGGCTTGTGGTTTACTCAAGGTTTCCATAGAATTTTATGGCTGAAAGTGTAATCTTATATTCCAAGCCCATTTGGGGAATTTGGTTTCTGCTTCCAAAAGCTCATTGCAAACCCACTGTATACAAACTACCATTGTGGGTGGAGATCCACTGGGTACCCCCTGCATGGTTCCTCCCAAACTTGTTTACCTGGGCTCTCCCCTGAGTTCACACAGTAGCTATAGGGTCTTTCTCACAAGTAAATGTTAAAAAATTCCAAGGAAATTGTCTCCCGTAAACTGGCCAAAAGTTGTTGCTGTATCATGCCTGAAAGCAACTTATGTTGAAAGCAACTTATGTTGAAGTAAAAAACTTGTGACTGCCACATGGGAATATTTGCAAAAGAAAATAGACCAAAAAGCAGGATGTACCTTGCTTCCTTCTCATCTTATGTTGCTAAATAAATATTTCACTTTTCAGAGGCCATCAGTCGATATGTGCCAGTTGGAAGGATAATCAAGAGGCCCCACCACCCATAATGGATCAATGGAAGTTAAAGAAATTTTAGTTACTTTTCTAACGGACAACAAACATGGTGAAGGTGTAGTTGTCCTTTCCAACCTGGAGTCGTCCAACCAAAATTGTGTGAAGAATTCAATTTTATAAACTTAATATACTAGCTTTGATGTATAGAACAATGGGTGCATAAATTGCATTGTGTCATTCACCGTGCAAATGCAATGCCAACATTCATACACTATCGTACAGATTAGTGTTTTCACTGGTAGATGGGTTAATCAGGTGACCCAACATGTATGATCCAGCTTTGAAAATTACTCTCCAGGTCCAAAATCATCAACAGCAGCACCTCTTTAGGTCAGTATTGGATTATAAATCTGTCAAATGTTACATGAAACAGTATCAGTATCAGGTTTGATTTCAAACTGGAGTAAAATTATCATTTCATTACTCACTAAGGAGTGAGAACTCCATAAAATGAAATTATTGAATGATTTAAAATGTTGAGTGCAGAGTTTCATCAGTGGTCTTGTGAGAATCCATCACAGAAGTTTATTTTCCTCTGATTTTAGTGCTCTTTTGCTGGGTTCTCTCTGGCTAAACCTGTCATTGTAAATGAAGGCACAGACCATGAAAAAGTTTTAAACTAATTTGTTCACATTTTAACTTTTCACAATGTGTGTGTAGTGAGACAGTGTATGCCAGCTTCACCAGTTGCAAAAACAAAATGTGGTGAAAAATTATGAAAGATCCACTTTACCAGGTCATGTTGTTAAAAGATAGATTCTAGTTCTGTGAAAACCTTTGGCAGATTGTGCTGTGGATGCTTTACATAGTCTCATTTCATTGTTATGATCAGGATGATTTTAGGTGTCAAAACTTCATTTTGACCCACAGTCTAAAAAAAAAGAAACCAAAGGCAATTAAGAGATCTACCTTAGGGTTAAAGAATGTATAATTATCACACACCAATTAAAGCCTGATTTGTGTACAATATTAATCCTATGTGTTATAAACACACATTTGATTGTTGATTCATCATGATTAATACTGTAGGAAACAAAATGCTGGCAGTCTTTGTAACTCAGCACTGCTACTCAACAGCCCCACTCAGCAGTGCCACTGAGTAGTTCTATACTCAGCAGTCGCACTCAGTAGTTCGATACTCAGCAGTGGCACATACTGCCACTCAACAGTGCTGTTCGGAAGTGCTACCCAATGCAGCAATGCTACTCAGCATTTTTACCACTACTCAGCAGTGCTGCTCAGCTGTGCCACTCAGCTCTGCTTCACTGCGGTTTTACTCTGTAGTGCTTGTCTGCAGTATTGCTCAGTGCTCCTTGTGTATAATATCACACAGAGGGCTACATTGGGAGAACTGAATGGAGGTCTTTCTGTCTGAGACAAGAGTCTGACTTTGTCTTCCCAAAGATGATGTGAGGTCTGAGCATTTCCATTAGTAAGAAACTATCTGCTGATTCAAAGCAACTGCACCTGAAAATGTGACTCACTGCTATAAAAAGTGGTGCATGCTTTTCTGTTGCCATTATATGCAGCACAGAGCTCATAGCATGTCTTGGAGGCTGTGGGGTCTTTGACAGTGGTGGTGTGGGTGCATCTTTCATGCCAGGAGGGGGGTGCTCAAGTGGAGCCTATCATCACTTAAATGCTACCTAAAATTACAGGTTTGGTATCCAAGCAGATACCAGCATCTCATGATGCAGAGTGTACTAGAAAATGTTTGGATGAAAAAAATATCTACCAAATCACCAGAAATTGCCTTGCCAGTCTCCACAGGTGCTGTTTCATTCGTTGTGGTACCCCCAACATGGCTCCGTGGCCCAGCTCTTCTTCCGGCCATGCTGTCACTGGTCTTTAGTTCCTTTTGATTCCATTTGAGCAACATTTGATAATACTTGAATTATTTTCTCCTGTTTACTAATCAGAATATTTGATTTAGTTTGAGTTGCTAGGCAAGTTTTCAAACCATGCTAATGACATAAGTCTTGCTTTGTTTTTGGGTATAGATCAATGCCCCAAAGTTGTGTCAGGAGAAATGCATGTTAGGTGTATGATGAGGGTTCACATGACCTCCTGGTTTACTCAACCTTACCATCAGAATGTTGATATGAAATATGTGTGCAATTTGTTTCTCGCTGCACTTTATGACCATACAACAATGTTGATATTGTCTTGACTGCAGGTGAAAAGTATGTTCAGAAGGTGCTGTAAGCTTCCCAGTTTCTTCATATGTAGCTTATTAATAGCAAGTATTTATGCATGCTGTAAAGTAAGACTGTGTGGTGATGGATATGCAATTTTGTGGTGATAAATATACAGTGAGGATAAATGAAATATGTAGTCTATGCTTTTAAATGATGCTTGCCCAGTCAGGGTTGCTCTGTATGTCTTTGTCTCCACTCTCTTGTCGAATATTTTTGGGTTTGGTCCTCAACTGTGGAGAAGAATAATACACTGCAGTGTCCTCCTGTCACACCACACTGTTTTCGATACAGTTAACTAATTTTCTGTAAATTTGATGACGTTCAATCTGCATATAGCATGGGGGGATTGCTCAGCATGTTTACTCACTCTTTATATTTTATCCTTCTCAAAGATGTCAGGTGTATTGTTGGGGGATTACAAGACCTCAGTACCATTGGTAATGGAACCCCTCAGCTGTCCAGAGGACCAAGAGGACATCAGGAGGGTATCCTTTGACCCGTTAGATGGATCAGAAGAATTCTTCAATTCAAAGCTGGACGATTTCTCAAAAGAGGTAATATGTGATTTTACGTTGGCTTTTGGTGATAGAAAGCCCACATTATGACTCCTGGAATGGCTACATGGATGAAAACTGGCATTCGTGTCATTTTTCTTAAGTACACATTTAGTTTTATCCAAAATAACCAGCCCATAAGTTTGTGGTTCCATCTATGCTAAGAGCACATCGCTTAAAAGAGAGGGGAAAGGGATGGTGTAGCTTATTATATGACTGAATGTCATACTACAAAGGAACTCTGCCATTTGGAGTTGCAACAGGAGAGATGTAGGTCTGTTGGTTGTATGTAACAATAATTCAATGCCAACAGGTACTTGGGGCCAGTACAGAAGACTGATCTGTGGAACATTTTTGTTGTACATCCCAGCAAGTACCATGTAGACGTTGTTGATGTTTGATCAGCCTTTAATCACTTGTGGCAATCCCGGGGGGATGGGGAGATATATGCCCCACATGAAAAGGGATAGAGGGGATGAAGTACAATATATGCCCCTCTCATAAATTTCTGGGCTGAGAATAGTTTTCATTCCAATATGTACACATCAGCATACATCTACAGCTCTTTGTGGATGAATTTCTTGCCTACTGTTCTTAGATTTTTTGCACATTGCGCAATCATGTATCAGCTAATGTCGCTGCCATGTTATAGCATTGTTTTGCATCTAAGACACCTTACATATGCAAAGATTTGGGAAACCCCAAAACCCCTTTCCCAGGATGGTGTCCACTGAACGGGTCATTCTTGTACAATTTTATCCTCCCAACTTTGAAAAAAGGAATGACTGCAAATGCTTTTCATGCATGTTGTTGAAAGTAATAATGTCTGTGAACTTCTCACTATTTATGACATTCAAAATAGAAGTGAAAGGCCAACATACTAACAAGTCTGAACAGTACCAATTTGTTTGAAGTATATACAGTAATTGAGCATGTGAAGCTTTCATGCAAGTTACTGCAGATAACATTACATATTAAAGGGATTAACCAGTTTAAATGACTGTAAATTAATAAAGTTATTGAAATGTCCCTTCTCATGTGTCAGTGAAATTAAAATCTCAATTACATGAACATTCTGTTTAAAAGTTCTGGATTTTTTAAAATATTTCTATTTCACAGTGGTGCAATGCATTATGGGACATCTATGATGTCATAATAGATCAACTAATTGAATGTCCTTTGTATTTCTTTGGAATAGGGCTGCAACACTTAAAAGAGTTGTGACCATTACTGTTGCAACATTTTAAGCTCAGTGTACCCCAGTGTTGTTTCAGGGGTTAAACTGATAATGCCACTTTAATCTCTGCCTTTTCATCTAAGAGCCACTTAAGTTGCCACTAGCAAATATTCCTTTAAAGTTGCCCAAAACTGAAAGTGATAGTCCTTAATGTAGGTAAACGATTTCCGTCTGGTTCTTTTGAGTTCCAAATCTGATCTTTAATTGCTTTCCACTTCACTATAAAATCCAGACAGATCCTTCAATTGCTCCTGGCAGAGATGTTTTAACTAGCCATGAATGAGGGACAAGCATCATACACTATAACTTTCCAGGTAATTGTTGTTTATGTTGCCCCTTAATACTTCATGTAAAGCTTAGAGGTATCCCTTTGAAAATATGCTTATTTAAAGTGCTAGTACACCTACTGCATATCCAAAAGGTCAGATTAATTTGATTGAAATCCTTATATATTTTGTGGAAATTATTTCCAAAGTTTGTTTATTTATATGTTGAATTGCCGTAAAAGATATGTAAAAAAACGAATTTGACTGATTTTGGTTTATGAAAGAGATGGAAACAGCTGGCCTACATTTTACTTTTATAAACAAAATCCATAAATGTAGGCTTGTTTTCATATGTTTCTTTAGTAATATTAATTTATAAATTGTATGTCTAGTGGTATTCAAACTTAGAAGAAAAATCCTTTGAAAAAAAAAACACTTCAGTACAAATACGTTCCATGTAAGTTATTGTCTAATTTCCCATGAATTTGTGCCGCAACAACTGTGTTTACCAATTCACATGTATGCAAATTTCCAAATGTACAGAAAAAATATAGATGCAGTACATGAAGGTACGTATTAATCTTCATCAATTTGATAATCTAGTGTAGTAAGTATTTTAATTTGAAAGAGGACGAACAGTCATCCTGAATGTCCTGAGCTGCTTTACCTTCAAATGTGTATTGTAATGTATAAGGAATGCATTGAAAATGGTATATCACACTAAATAATGCAATTGCCTTTCAGAATTTGTGGCTGTGATCTTGTAGTATGTAGAAATGGCTATCTACAAACCTTCGCTACACAATGTGTTTTATAACATTCCAGGTCCTTCTAGCTAGGATTTCACGATTTTTTTTCGTACGTGACCCTTCTTGATAAAATTGAAACCTGCTCTCCAGAGTTTGTTATTTCAAACTTGCTTTGAAGTAATAAACTTAGGTCAGACTGGTGAACATTAAATGTTTTATGGGTAGTATTAGGAAACACAAGAAAGCACTCTAGAGCTTTCTTGGGTATGGGGGGTAGGGGAGACATGGGAAGGGAAGGTTGGCAGCATTGTAAGGTCTGTCTCGTCCTAAATGTACTTTTCTGTAAAATTTTGTAGATTACTTCTCACAACCCTTTCTGCTTTTGTGGTGTCTGAGGTGGCTGCCCACTTGGAGCACTTTTCATAATGTTTGGTTAACTATTGGTTGCACAGGGTCCAAAATTCGTACCCTGATAGATACCAGACGTCCATACTTGGTTGGGTACTGAGGTAACTGAAACTATGATTTTCATTAGGCTTTGAGTTTGTTGTAAAGTCAAATAAGACATTTTTTTTTTTTGTAGTCAATATAACACCATGTATCTTACCTACATTCATGACAGTGAAGTTTTAGTGTATATGCTGAATTTTGTCCCAGGTACATACTTATTACGTTGGTGAAACTTTGGACCTGGGTAGCGATTTCAGAACCTGGTCCTGACATTGTCAGTCGAGTAGGCGATATAATCAATATGGCAAACACAGTGTTGAGTTTTTGTATCCATGTATAATTATTTTTGTGAAAAAAAAGTAGTAAATAGTGTCAATAACTTGACATTGAAATTGTAACTTCTCTGAGTAATGTTGAATAACAGGTTCCTTTCCCTACAGTGTTGCTACAGAGACCCAAAAGTCCATTACGTGCTCCCTCGGTTATGCGGTTCATGGAAAAAAATGAAATTGTTCTAAAAAATGCTAGCTGTCAAAAAAATTGCAATCTCTTATCAAATTTCACTTGTCTCTTTCCTGTCTCCTTTATGCTAAGTATTATGTGTCTCGATCTACCTAAACACATTAGTGAGAGAATTTGTCACGCTCAGCTGTCCCACTTAAGGATCATGAAAGCACGTTGATAATGGGGAGCAGAGATGTATGTATCGTTGCTTGTGAAATATTACTTTCTGAATCACTGTCAACAAGTATGTTGATAACATTTTCTTTAACAGAGCTTTCTGTAGTGAGTGCATGTGCTGTTTCTGTTTTTGAAATTCAATGCTATGTCAAAGATGAAGAAGTACATCTTAGGAAGATGGGTTCTTTTCTTTGAAGATCTGTCATAGTCACCTCAGCAATTAACAGAGGTAAACCATGCAGCTGTTACATATTAGCGCCATGGTCATGGCTGTCGAGGTTGGAAATGCCACCCGACCTGCTACATGGATCCACATTAACCATGTATCAATATTGATGCTTACCAATACACTCACTACAGGCACCAGAGCTGCAGCAAGTTATTCCAAGTTAAGGAAAGTGCCAATATTTTTTTTTACTTTTCAGCAATAAAATTGGGGGGAAGTAGTGCATCCATTTTAATATTTTTCATTCATGCAATGGGGATGAAAGCGATAAACAGGAAAAGTTGGTTCCATGTTCTGTGTTGCAAAATTTGTGTCTTCAAATCAGGGCCATAGCTAGGGTCATGTTTAGCGTGCATAGTGAAAGTCCAAAATGTTGATTGAATGGATGTTTTTTCCAACTTTGTGGTGATGTCATTGTTACAATTTCGGATAATACAAATACTGCATCTTCTTAGGGGCAGCCCTAGAATTTTGTAAATGATGGGGTGCAGTCTCACCTTGAAGGACACTATCACATGCTGCTGAATAAAAAGCAATATACCCAATAACAACAGGCTTATCTTAGTGCAGCATCACCATTGGTTGGCACGGCACTCCCTGGGTGCACTTAAGCTGTATACAGTATGTGTAGCAGATCCTCAGTTCATGTGAAAGAAAAAATCAACCTTTGAAAAGTGGTAATATACATATCAGATGGGTTGAGATGATACAAGTATCATGATGACTTATGCGGCCTCCTTCATTTATTTCTTGGAACCTTTTAGTCCGCCACTGTTTTCATCCATGAGACTAAGCATCCAGCCTGCATCCATTAGATCCGTGTATGATTAATATGTATACATATTTTATGTATAAGGCTTGAAAATTGGAAAGAGTGTACGCAAATGCTTTTATTTTTGCTGGGATGGCTCCAGGGTATTGTGATGGTGCAAATCATGGGTTGGGTGATTGCCAGCTCAGGAAAGGGGGATTTAGGGGAGGGTGCTCCCTTTGAGAAATTTTTCAGCTACCTGGTAACCTTAGATGCAATCTGGTGCAATACTTGGCATCTTTTGAAGTCATATTTTGTTTTGCAAGAATTGTAATTTCCAGAAAAGGTAATTCAATGTTCTGTTTTTACTTTCTTTGTGATCACAGTTTTTTATGTCTTGATGATTTCCAACTATAACAGGTTTACCTTAGACAAAATCTGGTACAATATTTTGCATCTGTTGCCGTCACATTTCTTTTCTTGAGAAATTCTTGTTGAAGTAGTTATTCCAAAAATTTTTACTTCTGGTGATCACAGCTTCTACTTAATTTCCTACAACCATCAATAATTGCACACTAAAGTAGAGGTAATTCTTGCACTAACAACTTCTGTTAAAGGAATTCTCCACCAACAAAAAAACTTCACATGATATATGAGATTCTTTGCCATTCTATCAGTTAAACATAACTATTTTACCAGAGGAAACTTCCTTAGATGTGAAATAACACTTTGAAAGTTGGGCTTCAGCACAAGCCTAAAAATGTGTGACGTAGAACTGACAAAAACCATTTTCCATTTTTTGCACTCTTCCTGTTTCTGGCAAGGTCTTGGATGCACAAACTCTATCGTTCAGAGATAATGAAAACCCTATGAATGTCTACATTTAGTAAGATAGTTTCAGTAAGATACATTCCGTAAGATACTAACCCACTAAGCACATGAAACGAGCGGGGCTGTTATTGTGATGGACATAATATTTAATTGCTTCTTACACTTTAAGACCCACCAAACCAAGTGAAGGTAAGCTGCGTAATTAGCTCAAAGGAACTATCCTTTATAAGTCGTTACCAGTTCAATATCATTCACAGACCAACGTGATTTAAGTCAACTAATCCTTAAACAATTAGGTAACTCCGAACAATGCTTTCAAAGGTAGGTCTATGCCATTACCTGGAGAGACGAAGGTTTTATCAACAAATAAGAGATCAGAACAGCACTGTAACCCACAGCTTAAGCTAAAAATCAAGGGCAATGTTCAATCTAGATTTGCCTGTACCTACGTCACGATCGACTGATTTCTAGCAACAGGCTCGTATCTCGAATTTTTACTGAAATAATTCATCTTGCGAATTCTTTCAGATATTTCCTGAAAAAGAGAACGATGACTTAAATACAATAATGTTTGCATCTTTTTAAGAGACATAAGAAGCGATGGTGGTGAATTCCTTTAATGATAGCCACCTTGATGTGAAAATATGTTGTCATACAACTACACTCTAGGTTGGAGAATTAGGTATGAGATGAGTGATGGTTGGCCTGGGAGAGGGTTGTAGGCGTAAGGGTGAAGTATCCCCATCCCATTTTTGAGGAATTTTCCACTACTCGGTAATAGTAGGTGCAATGAAGTTTGAAATCTGGCATCTTTTGAAATGTGCCAAATTGACATATGAGAAATTAAAGTGGCATTTCAGATATTTTGAGAACTTTTTCAATTATCAGGTAACCTCATACACAATCTGGTGAAACATTTTGCAACTTTTGATGTTGTCAAGTGTGCTGAACTGTAGTTTGAAAATTTCCAACTGGTATTTCAGGTTTCCTGAGTATTGTCACTCTCACAAATTTTCAGGGGTGAGACGTCTCCTCATACCCCAGTTGCCATTGCCCTGCTTGGAATATTGAAACTGACTTATTTCATTGGGTAGGTTTTCGGCATCGTATTATAAAGACAGTACTTAGTATGCGTGAAATGTCATTCCATAATGTTCGAAATTGATGTTTTATCTCTGATGTAATTCGTAACAATGTTACAAGCTCTAGAGGAAGAAAAGTTCGTAAAATTCTGTAGTTAGACTTAATTGCCGAGTAGTTAGTAAATACATATTTGGTCAAGATTGGGGTAGTGAGTGATATAAGTTGTCAAAAAAAATAGTCTCCTGTTTGCTTTTCTAGAGATCTAGAGGTTGCATTTGTAACGTGATGTCATCGATAAGAAATATACATCTTTACCTTCCTGGATGTGATATGTGTTTACAGGTCTAAAGACTTAATAGTGGATTTTATATCCCATTGTTGTCCGCATAGAGGAAATGCTTGTTGTGTGTTTTTTTTTTTTGCTCCTCACTTACACGTCCACTCACAACTACGACACCACTCACTACTGTAAATAGTTTAGCCTGGTAATCTTCAGTGCCTTCAGCATGCCCAGAGACGCAATCTGGACATGTCCATCCTCCCCCTATTCTGTGTGATTTGTGAGTTCACAGTCTTGTTGTATTTCATCCCATTGTGAGGGGTTGAGGGGCCTCATCTCACACTTAAGATTGAGGAAGGAGCTGTCTGCATTCTGGTGTATGACATTGAAAGGAAATGCTGCTTGGAATCTGTCTTCTTGTTGGGAAGGATATGGTACTTTATAACAGACCTGTCCGCGAGACTCCCGGTTTTTGTACAGATCTCTCGCCCTCTCGTTTTCATGTATTCTAATCTCCTGGCTTTTGAAGTCCATTTGCCACATTCCTGAAAATAGCCAAACAGTCAGCACAAGGCCCGTTTGAGTAATTGGCCATAAAGAAATGTGTGGTGCATTGAAAATCAGATGACTGCTCACAAAATTCTTAACTGTTATACAGTAGATTAGTACTAATTACACCAATAGCAGCTTGCTTTGTAAGTTTAATAGTTTGTACCATGCAGGAGGGCGTAGATGCACCTGCAATGTATGTGAAAATAGGCCTACATGGGCCACTTGTGCTGTGCATAATGGATGATGATACCGTTTTTTTATTGAAAATTACCAATTTCCCAATTTTTTTTTTACAAATCTCCTGATTTTTGGGGCTCTGGAAAATGTAAATCTCCCTGTTTTTTGGTGAGACAGGTTGGCAGGTCTGTTATAACCCTCACTAGATTAATGAAAAAACTAACAACCACTTAGCAGTTCTAAGACATGGAAGTATGGACTATCTTGGTGCATAATCAATCAAAATAATGATACAGAATTTGTTGTCCTTAACTCAGACCAGGGCTGCACCTGATTTTAGGGTTTTCTTAAATGGATTTTCCAGATTTGTACGTAATAAACCATACAACCCTATTTACTGCAAGGCCTAATTAGATATCATAAAATGGTATTACAGTGTGCTATATAATAATTATTGTATATATGATAAGTTTTTTGCCACTGCTTATAAACTTTGAGGCTGTTGAAGGACTTAATTTGACCCCCCCACCCCAACAGCTCATTGCATAGATATAAAGTGATAGGACAGTTGTGTGTTAAACAGTTGAGGTGTGAATGAATCAACCAATAAACCTTATCAAATTGAAATGTTCACCAAACAGAAAACTGCTTAAGTCCTATGTGTTCGAGCAACAGGGCTTGAATAATAGTGAGTACAGTACATTATCATGAGAGTCCAGAAAACAGGGAGAGTATGATTAGTTGGTATGTTTTTGGAAAAATTCAGATAGTTTAATATTAGATTTTACTTCAGGAAAAATTAGTTCTCTCTATCCATAGGAAATTAGTAATTGCATACAATAATTGAGAGCAGGTGGTTTATTATAAACTCAGCAATAACTGTGACCCCAAAGATGTTCCAATTAATGTACTCCACGTGTAGGTTAGTTGGAATGTGGTATGGAGTTGGTGCGAACATGGTCATGAAGTCTGTTTAGACTTTGAACGTGGTATGCAGCTACTGTATGAAATTTGTTATTTTGCTCATACTGTAGCTAAAGGTGACAACAAGGAATATAAAGATTTTGTTGAATTAATTTGTACTATCTAAAGTGCAATTAGGTTCATGGCATCTACAAAACAAATAAATTTGTAGATATGAAAAGACAAAATAACCTTTGGATGGAAAGGGGAACTTTTGCATAATTTTTGTTTTATCATGTCAATACTACCAGTGACCATCATTTCCACATTCCTAGGAATAACAGTATGAACTTAAGAGTAGCTACCACAACATAATATAGCACGCGTAATGCTATAAGAGTACAATCAGTGTTGATGTTAGGCCACCATGAGCCAGCCCTCTTGGTAATTATGTCTTCAGTTTATGTGTATCATGCAACTAATCCTTGAGTAGCAATACAAATGGGGTTAGTGGGAAATTATGTGTTCCAACTGACCCCCATCAGACTGTTCCAACTATCCTTGCATTAGTTGGCCACTGGAAAATGTAGGGTTTGCAGTAACATACATCTGTCATCATTCTATAGTCCACACATAAAGACCTAGTTCAGATGGAAGGTGAACTTCTCCCTAATCTTTCAAAAACATGCATAGAACTAGGACACATTGTGAAAAGTGTGAAAACTTAACTCAGAGGTGCTCAAAATTAACATTCCTTTTTCTCTTTAGCAGTGTTGTAGCATGTGTCTTATAAACAATATGGTAGATGACTGTTGCTTATACCTTGACGTTTTTCGTCCCTGTGAGGGAAAATCTCACATATTGTTCCGCATTCCAGATAAGCCCGCTCTCTAATAGCATCACATAAAACTACTGTATAGCAAATTATTGGGGTAGTTTCTTGAGCTTAAGTGCATAAAGTTTGTCTAAAGTATGATAAGATACATCTAAAATACAAACTTAAAAATGTTGCCAAACTACAATATACTTACAGTTTCGTGTAAAGTAGAAACAGAACAAAAAAACCCATTAACCAGAAAGACAGATATGTAGTGTCAAGTTGACTTTTAAATTTGCTTCACAAATCAAGGATTCAAAACTGATGAAATGTAACATCAGTGATTGATACATTAAGAAAATAGTCAGAAAAGTTTTCAATATTGAAGGCTTAGTTCCATACTTTTGCAGCCCACGTAGAATTCAGAGAATACATGAAGGTGAAAATTAGAAATTATTAGACTATTCATTAAAGAAGAATTTGTCACCCCCTTCCTCTGAGAAAACACCTCATTTATACTAATAACAGATTGATATAAACATTTTGTCAATGAGCAATGTAAACATGCTACCATTCAATCACAAAACCCAAAAATAGATTTCAATTTCATTTCAATTTTCATTTCATATCTGTGTGGAGAAATTGCCAACATAGTAACAGCATTAAAGCTTGATTAGCTTTCTTAGGTTCTCTTACAAATAGAAATGCCAAAACATTGCTCATGTAGGAATGAAATAGACATCACTCCACCTAGAGGGTTCCTATTCTTTCATTTGAATAAATTTGGCATTTCTGGCCAGAACCCTGGATCCTCTTGTATGAATCTGGCAAACCTGGTTCTGGTTGAATTTTAAACTTTCAAATCGGGTACACCCTTAGAATTGATGTAACAGGACGAACTCTCCCGGCAGTGCCGTTGCGAATTATTCTAGTCCCCAGAAATCGATGGGTGCATATGAACTGGTTTGAAATAGGGTAATAAGCCAACATTTAAAGTTACTTACTATTTTAATTTATCAGGTTTTGCATAGTTTGATCCTCAAAGAAATCTGTTGCTACTAGAATGTTTCATATCCAAACAACAGATTGGAATTCCATTTTGCAATTGTGTTTTTTTTTTTTTAGTATTCTGAACAGGATGGTGTTGGGAAGTGTGAATAGCATAAAACACCCTATCTGTCGCTTGACATAACGCAAGTTTCTACTGGTGTAAAGACACTGACGGCAAACATCTCAAAGCTCTTCTAATGAGGAGTGCCATTTTCTTTTTTTGGTTTAATGACGGTTTAATGCGGTTAGCTTTAACTTTGCACATGATATTCTGAGTATCACTTTTATTTTTTTGAGAAAATTAAGTTCCTTTGATCCATGCTTGTCAGCCTACCAGACCAGTCTTTGTCTATTTTAATAATGATTCAAGCATGTAACTACATTCTTGAGACAAGAGTGCATTCACTTGTCATTGTATAATGTGTTCATTATCAGATACCAGGCATGTTGCAAGGACAAGGTCAGAGTGTTTCAAGTGATTAGCCTCTCCTGACTTACATGTCTCCATTCTCCACTTCAGGATGTGCTTCTCATCCTGACCATGTTCTATAGCAACCATGGCGACCCATTTAACAACCCATTTTCATATCTAACTAGAAGAATTGAACTTGCAGGCAAGTACATCGAAGCCCATTCCGACTGTGGAGATGTACTCTGCACCTCTGATTGCAGATCAGCCTTACAACACGTACGACTTAGGCTACAAGCTACAGTGAGATCGATAAACTGTAACACAAGTAGGTCTGACCTAGATGGTACAACGGCACGCACGTACAGCCACGTATACATGGCTCCACAACTCGCATGAAACACCACTACAGTGGAAGAAAACTCACACATGCCTAATAATGCCTGCATTAAAATTAACCTACAAACTCATTTAAAACTGTAGCGGAAGTAATGCTAAGCCTAATATACTCCTCCAGCAACGATTCTGTCCGTAAAGATAGGACTATTTCTTCAAGTAGTGAAGGGAACAGAGGGAAGACTACGATAACACTTGTCGTGGTGTGGTGGTACGGTATACATATGCGATATTTACAACAGTACCTACGACTACCAGGCTAATTGTGCTGACTGTCATTACCGGTTTGAAGCTAGCATGGACAGAGTGATTCTAGGTAGGTGGAAACAACTTGAAACAATCCAATCAAATCGCCTATTTTCCCTGAGTGAAAGTCAGTAAAATGTCGAAAGGTACTCTTTGTTATACACTATGATAAAGTTCAAAGGGTCTTGCAAGCAGGCTAAAATGGCGATTAGCACTTAATAAAGCAACAGAAATGTCTGCGTCACTGTTTACATTCACGGTGAATCTGCATTTCATGTGTGTGCACAAGAACGTGTAACGGAACTATTTGTAGGCAGCAACGCAGATGAAAATGATAAAAAAGAAAACATAACGGGATGAGTAAATCCAAAAATCGAAGCTATGGGCTTGGATTAAAAAGGATTTGTGTCTTTTATCACGTGTCACTGACTGCAGTACTATAATACTTGGTAGCTTCTGCAAGCAAGACTCAGTGAGATAGCTTTGTAATGCACTTGTGATAATGACAGCTTTGTTGTTGCTCTGTGTGATATATGGTTAAGTGCTGATCATTGCTGACCTTCTTGGAGAGGTGTTTACTGAATTGCTGTGCAAGTATATTAAAACTAAAAATAAAGCATGGCATATCAGAGACTCAAAGAAAAGCAAATATCTGTCATGCCCCAAACAAATGATCCATTAAGCTGATTATTCATCTGCTGTGTCACACTGTCTTGTACTGAAATTTATAGAACAGACGCAGTTTCCATGGATACTGCACCATGATTTGGAAAGCACAATATGAGTTTACTGTCATATGCGGTTAACTTTACTCCACAAAAGTATTTCTATCTCCCATGAAAAGTTTTTCAACCCTTTTTTTTTCCTCTCTGATGATAAGGTCTAGCATATTGATGATGTATGTTACAATGATTTAATGGTAGGGTTGGCCGGTACCAGGAAAATCAATATATGGTATTATCTCAGAGCATCAGTGTAGGGGCTGACCTTGTGTTCAGCACGCTAAAAACAAGAGGTTCTGTGCAGTGTTCAACGTGATGAAAACAACAGGTTCTGTGCCCTGTACACTGTGGAAGTAATGCAGTAACTTGTATTCATGTTTTCATGTAAAGTTAATTGACAAAAAGACCATCAAACAGCAAAGTAAAAACTTTGGTTTGTGCAGCTTCAGCAGGGTTCAACAGCCTTACTGTATACAGCAACTAAATCTGCCACCAACTTTTTGCCGATATGATCATGTGTCAACATACCCAGTGGCCATTTGTGGACTACATATTCTTAAGTCAATTAGTGATCTGATTACGGTACATTACCTACAAATCATTTGGTCTCATTAAATCATTGGAAACTTGTCTTGTTTTGTTGTACCTTCTTCAGAAATACAAAGAAATTCGCTGTCAGTGCCGCTTATGTACACAAACAACGTAACTTTCATGATACAAGCACACTACTGTATGTGCATCGTATAGTACTTTTGTTGTTCGAAGCGAGCGAGTCACTGCACTGTTTCAACAGGAAATTTTCACCTTTTGTTTGCCTCCTCAGTTCCAAGCTGAGCAAGCTGTTTATGTCCTGCCATAAAGGCCTCAGTGTAAAATGACTGACAACCTTCAAGTGAAAGATATTATGTACAAGTTTGTAGATCGATTCATTGACTTTACCAGCTGCGATTTTCGACAGCCAGTTATGAGTTTAAAATGCTAGTGGCAGGTAGGACTTGCGTTCATAAATAGATGCAAGGCCAGGAACGTTGCTTATGTTGGTGATGGGCAGGAATTCCCAATCCAACTTGTAAGTATTGTTGGTATCAATTCAGTGATGTAAAAGTGTCCCTGATTGTCGCAGTTCATAGCAGAATAAGCGTGGGGAGTCTTCTCTTCCACCGAGTGTGCCTGCCTATCTATTGTTGTAGTCAGGGTTGCCAGTTTGGCATTTTAAATGCCAAAATAAGCAAATTTGATTTTTTTTCCATACCTTTGTACGCTGGTAAAAGTTAAAAGTGCATGCATTTGGCGTTTTGGGGGCCTAATTGAAATAACTGCATGTAAAACACCCACTTTATCATTTCAAGAATTTTTTTTCTGATTTCAAGAATTTTTTTTCTGATTTAGTAGTCGAGATCTAGTGGTATGGATTTACAATTTACCCTCTACTTGTAGCAACATAGATTGAGTACTGTATATGTAATGGTGTGTTGGTATAACCCTGTGTTGAAAATGTTGACAAGTGTTACACTGTACACAAATACAGGGTCAAGTTTCCTCAAGTAGGAGCTAGTTTTGCTTGGTGTTATTTTCAGGTAATTTGGCCCGTTACTGCACAAGCAAACTGCTAACCCTGATTGTAGTAACTATGAGCCCATTGAAACATTATTCAATCATTGAATAATGAATGAAAATGGGTTACATTGGATAGCTGTAGCAGCAGGATAACCTAAACAAGTTGTGCCACATACATAGGAGGCAGTTAAAGTTAATGTGTTAAGACACAAATTAGCAAAATAGGGATGAAGTTTGCAGCTATGTAGGAACTTGAGCAAAGGTTTTCAAACTAATATGTTCCGTAGAGGAAAAAAACGCATGTATGGCAACAGCAGTGCCGAGCAGGGTTTGAACATGTGACATCAACATCGCAGACCTGCTGGAGTAACCGAATGAACCACTCCTTTTTAGATGATTACACAGTCCTAAAGAAATATGCAAAGATAAGCACCCAGGAGGCATGCAAAACAACGAAAAAAAAACACTGCTGGAATTATACTAAATGTAACTATTTCTGTTTCCACTTCTTCATAGCCGAGTTGTTCTTCTTAAGTTCACTTTTATTTCCTATGACACACGGTTGCCTTACTCTTCGTTTACAGTAAGTTGTTTTGATGTTGATTTGTCACTATTAACGCTGCATTCAAAAAATAATTTTTTGTTGATTCATTGGAGACTATACCAGTACCAAGAATTTCCTCTGGTACTGTGAAGTATTCAAAAGTACTGGTACTTGCAGTAAAAATTTTTCTCCGGTTCTGGTAGTGGGTGCTTGGATACTGCCCAACCCTATAATGGTAACTGATTTTAAGTAACTCTTGCGTATGAATATATTTTGCTAGACATTTAAGTTAACAGTTGTTTGACACATTAAGCTTTAACCGTACTCATATCTCATATACATCCTGTTGCTAGGAATTACCATTACTGGTAACTTCTGAAGTGTTATAAAACCTGTTTCACCAGATGATACTGTAGGAAACAATGTTTCAGTGTTATCAGGTACACCAAGGTACAGAAATGCTTTGGGCAATTGTACATCCTTTGCACATGGTTTATCCACAATGTTCTAATACTATTCTTTAGAGCTGTTGTGCCAAATTTGGAATAAATTGTGTTGTATTTGCAACTTTTGAGATATTTTTCTCTGTTTGAAGTCTAGCCTGAAGCGTACGACTATGCTCCAGTGATGAAGTAAGATTTTATGTGGTTTTGTAAGTTAATCTCTGCAGGGATATCTGCCCATAGTATAATAGTTTTTGTTTCGATCATTAAACATGTGGATCATGAAAACAGTCCGTGATTAGTTGCATTTTACAAGTTAGGCTCAAAAGAAGATCGTTACATCCCTGAACACACTGCAACAGCATCACATATCTACTGAACTTTCATGTCAAAGGAAGTTGTCATTACACGGAAGTGTCGATCTTGTCGGATAGAGGGCAGGATGGTAGTATTAAACTGATATACCTTGTAGGAAACTTGCTTATGGTGATGGTATTTAGTTTGTGCATGCTGCCCTCATTTTTGTAAGTGACAGTACTTGTTAAGTGACATACTTGCAAAGATTATCCATGAAACAAAAAGTAGCTAAATTCCTTTGTTATGATCGAAACAGCTGTTGACTTCTTTCATAATACAAAATGCTGTAACCACTTCTCACCATTACATATATACTAGAAATGAAACAAGTTTATGACGTTCAGTACTGTATCAACCACTGTTCTTGGAACACTTAGCTATGACCTTTTCAAACTTCAATACAAAAAGATTGGTCTTACTTTAAGTGTGCCTGTTGTGAGGAGAAAAAAAGGAACCTTGTTCAGTATGTATGGCACAATAGAGTATTAACTAGTGAAGCAGATTTATATGCATCCACTGATAACCTTTTTCGTAAAGGCCTTCTAACATTGCCCAGGAATTACTTTACTGCATTCAATACTGAATCTTATGCTATTTTCATGCACACATTTTTTAGGGGCAAAATTCTTTGTCATAGCTGGCTGAAGGATGCTATCACATTGCTAAAGGTATGCAGATGTGTATGTGTGTCGAAGTGTGTAGGTATCATGTGCGTGTGTGAACCGTATGCACATGATCCTGTTATAAACTTGGCATCTAACGATGGGACAGTTGCTAATAAATTGGCATGTTTACGTTTCACCGTCGGTGGTTTTGTCGACCAATATGTTAAAGTCCGTTGGTTTGACTGAAAACAATGTACCGCAGAACGTGTACCATAAACCTCATGGTGGGTATGATTCCTGCGTATCATTGGCATGTTAAACTAAGGTACACGATGAGATCAACAGGGATCAAAGAGTACTTGCAGATCTACAATGTTTGTACAAACTTTGTTTGTACAAACTTTGTGGCAGTGGCTCGACTTATTTTCTTGGCAGGTGAAATGTTGTATTGGTCAGAGTAGTACATCCTTGAAAAACTGGTTAAGCTACACATATCATAACTTGAATGTCAAACTTTTCATATCGACAGACTTCAATGGTATAGTTTTTTGGAGGATCTTTAGGTTTTATAACTGAGGTCAAAGGTTAAGTGAGGTCAATAGAGCTGACATTTCTGAATTTTTGTCTTTAGTTAATAAAAAAAAAGGTTAATCATAGGTTTTGAGAGTACCGTATAATGCCTATGGAGGTCAAAGGTCATTTTCAACACAAACTTTGTGAAAGTGGCGCTATCTTGAGAATTCCAACATGGTCATGATAAAAATTTGGCATTCACTTTGGGATCACAACTTAAAAGTCTGCGTAGGTGTGTACTGAAGAAGTGAAAATTGAGTTGACCTTCGCATGTTGTGTTTGTACAGTACAGTATATGTTCTATTGGCATACTTTGCATGCACATAGTGTAAGACCTATGCATCTCCCATCGTCTCTGGTCATTTGAAATAAGTACAACCATCAATGTTTTAAGGTTGTTTCTTATGTTGGCAAGCAATACAACTTACAGCACGTTGGCAGTGTATCACTGAATCAAGTATATTCTTGTCATATTTTTGAGTAGTGACTGAATCCAAAAATGTTCTTGTCATGTTTGTCAGTACTCACTGGATTATTCCAAGACATGCTTGTCATGTTTTTAAGTGGTCACTGGATCATTTACAGACATTGTTAGGTTTTTAAGTAATCACTGGATCATCCAAAGATATTCTTGTCATGTTTTTGAGTCATCACAAGATCAAAGACATTCTTGTCATGTTTTTGAATATTTCTAGATCATTCCAATCCATATATTCTTGTCATGTGGTCATGTGATCACTCAGTTGTTCAGAGACATTTTAATTGCCATGTTTTCAAGGGATCACTGGATCTTTCATGGACATTCTTGTCGTGTTTTCGAGTAATTCCTGGATGATGCAAAGACACTCTTTTCATATTTTCAAAATGATCACTGGATCATTCAGAGACATTTTTGTCACGTATTGAAGTGGTCAGTGTATCATTCAGAGGTTGTCATATTTTCGAGTAATTCCTGGATCGTTCAAAGGTGTTCTTGTCTTATGTTTTGGAGTTATCACTGGATCATTCAAAGATTCTCATCATACTTTCGAGTAATCACTGGATTATTCAGAGACACTCTTGCCATGTTTCATGTGATTCAGCAACACTCTTGTCATATTTTAGAGTAATCGCTGAATGGTTGAAAGATATTCTTGTCATATTTTCAAGTAATCACTGGATCATTTAAAGACATTCTTGTCACATTTTTGAGTAATCGCTGGATCATCAAAGAAGTGATCAAACTTTCAAGAAGATCTGAACTTTTGGTCATGTTACATCCAGTGATCACTGGAACTTTCAACACTCTCGTCATGCTTCTGTGCATACGAGTCTCTGGTATTTTAATCATATCTCTTCCTGGGTCCTGTATGTGAGAATTTTGCTAAAGTTAACATTGTTTTACACTTTTCATGTCCTTTAAATCTGTTTGACAGCTATAAACCGGAATAGAGCAGTGTGGGAAAATAGGTGAATTGGTGTCCCATGCTTCCTCTAGCTCGTATTTGCAAATGGTAATTGCACATGTATTTCATATTTATTTTAAAAAGTGACATTTAATTTCTTAATGCCTTTCCAGTCACCTGGTTGCTATGCAGTTAACTACGACGCTTCACACAGTTCTATTTGAAAAGTGACCTTGGAAATGCTACGGTTGCCCAGCTTACGCAATTGCGAGGTCAAATTTTCAAACAATGATATCTTCGCCCCTGTGCATTCGATCACACTAATATTTTCACAGCACATACTCTGTACACTCCCCAACTCCCCTTCCAAATTTTGCAACCGTACACGATCATCCGGCAGAGATATCGATGATTTTGGCTTTTGACCACGCCTTGAAACAACCTTCAGTAAAACATGTCAGGGAACCGCATCACCACTCCGTCAATCTCCAAAGCTACTGCATGTCAATCATGACACTTGTTTCCATATACAGTTATAATCTCCCCTTGTTCGAAAGACATTTTAGTGTATTTACATACTAAACAACTCCCATCACTTTCACTTGCCTTCGCAGTTGGTTGCTCTATACAAACCACGCCAACTCGTGTCTCGTCATATGATAATAACATGTAATGACGTCACACGATGTCGAAATCTGAACAAGTCCAAACTAGTTTACAGTATTGCATTGTGGGTAGCGTATGTCTTGCGTGTGGGTCTACGTATCAGTAGTACGTAAACAGTACGTATATGGAGTAGAAAAGAAACGGTGTAGCCCTAGCAACCAGAAAAAGATTTTAAAACTTGTCACGGAAGTGCATCACCGCACCTCTGTTATTATTTTTGTCATTTTCATGTGAAAAACTCAATGAACTTTGTGAAAGTGAAGTATGAAAACGTTCGGGATTCCCATTGCGGATATTTTTGACATTTTCTGTGACGATCACCAGGGAAAATTTTCGCGACTGTGTTGAGATGTGCAACCTTCGTTTGGACCAAATATTTGTGCGATTTATCTCTTTTGGAACAATTACATCGGACCATACCTCTTGGATAATGTGTTCCCAATGCTCTGAGTGAGTTTTAAGAGATAATTTGCTTTAAATTGTGAGATTCACATGATTTAGAAATGTTAAATTTTTGCTCTTTCTTGGTTAGCCCCAAGGACGATCCGCTATGTGTGTTGCAATGTTACGTAATCCAATTATCTTGATGTTAGCAACAGTGCAAAATGGGCATAGCAACCCGGTGACTGTTTCATGTAAAACATACAATGATTCAGACCATAAAATATTTTCGAACTTACCCTTGTCTGACTACCAGAAACTATGGTATATGTTTCCCGGATTTTGCCAATACTAGTAACTCTGCATTAAATTTACAGTAATTATATTGGAAATTACTATGCATCCTGTTAAGTCAGTTTTTGCTTTACAAAATGAGAAATCTCGCTCTCCACGTTTCGTGTTCTGTCGTTTTCCGTTTTTAACTTCTCCGTTTTCTGTGAATTTCCATTTCAGACATAGTGGCAATTATGCACCTGAGTTCCTGTAATCTTCTAGTGACATTCATTTTCATTCTCAAGATGCCCAGTTTGTGCATAAAAGAATGCAGTGCTAGAGAATCTTTACTATAGACGGTTGATGTAGCCTTAGGATGAAAACCTTTTCAACATCAAAGTTCAAAGTTCGGTCAGAAAAAAATCAGTTGATATTGCTTCCAAATTTGAATGCTCCACAAAGTGTTACACAATACCAAACTTCTTTACCTACATTTTAGAATGTAAAAAACATTTCTGTAAATTAATGTGGAACAGTTCATTTCAGAGTTGTTGATTTTTTTTATCTTTTTGAAAAAAAATCTTAATTTTAATCAGTGATTTAAATCAAGTAAATCGATTTAAATCAAATCAAATTAATTTACATCATAATTTTTTTAATACAAATCATGATTTCAATCAGCTTGATTTAAATCAAACAACCCTGGTTCAATTTCTGCTTTTTTTTCCTGTGTTTTTTTCCTGTGACATTTGACAATTGCAGAAAATCAGGGGTCCTAAGTTTTTTTTTGTATTTTACTTTTACTGTTCTGTCATAGTCTGTTTTCCCTGATTGAGGACATTAGTGTGCTTGTTGTGCCCTTCTCCATTGATCACTTACTGTCAAAGGGATAGAGTTCAAAACTGTCACCCATTTCATCTCTAATTTGAGGAGACAATTAGTGGGAAGCATTGACTGAGTGACTGTGGATTTCAACCACAAGCAACCTTTCAAAACAAATCTATGGAATTGGTAAAGAAAGGATAATTGTTCAGAGAAAGAAAAGTTTGAAGTTCGCAATACAACAGTAATTAATGGTTCAATGAATTGATGTTCTTCCACCAATGTAAAGATGTGTTGCTGTATGCCTTTGATATGTTTTTACCTCACAGGGAATATTCCCTTCACAATCCTGGTGAGAATCTTGCATGTAGAGAATGTCTTCATTTCCGACAAACGGCCACCCTCCTCTCACCAGAAATATCCCCGTCAGTGTAACTGCACAACCAGGTCGAAGTGCAGGCATAAAGTATGGAAGTTGCACTCTGTACAGACAATAGTAATAACATGATCTGTTGATTGAAAGGGTCTAATATTTAGTTCCATTGTGATGCCAACTTCCTCTTTTGTGGGGACGTGTTGAGAAAGTTGTACTACACAGGAAAAATCAGCTGAAACATTACAGGAAAAATGATTCCATTCATGGCTGTCATCTTCCCTTGATTGACAAAAATGAAAACCACTGACATCAGTAGAATTTTGAGACCTAGTGTGGTTTTGTAACACTGTAATACAACAGTAATACGTTCTTGAGCAAACATGGCCAGAACATAAATGTATTAGAATGACAAGTGGAACATGTCACAAAATGAAAGCAAAAAGTGCAATTGCCCCAAAAGTGCAAAAACAATTGATACAACAATTTGCTTAAATATTGAGGAAGAATACAGGATGGATTAATTGCTCTTGGTTATGTATATCAGATGCCATGTTGAACTATGAAATACAGTCGTAAAATACGATTGATTTCAGAACTTTATGGCAAAACTGGGAACCACAGAAGCTTGAGAGTAATTGTTTTTTCAGTGTATGGTAATTATAGACTGTACTCTGAGCTGTGGTCAATTTTATGTGTATGTACAGTGTATAAAAGTGATGTTTTTCTTTTGTTCCTTGGTTGTCCATATAGAGTTACAATAGGATCAATAGCCTACCAAAGTGCAATACAAGCCTAGGCTATGCATACTCAAGCCCTGTGCGTATCAGTGCTGCCCAACAGATGTTCTTTTCACTTTTATCAATGCAGTGATTAAATTTAACATCTGCGTTGAAGAATAAGAATGTCAATCACACTTAAATGTAGGGTGTTACAGGTGGGATCTGATAGACCCATTGAGAAAGGTAACAAGCTTAAAGTCCTTGTTTAACTTTTGAAACGCTAAGCCTTCTGCCGACATTTCATGTCATAGATTTCGTTTTGAAGCGTAGGTTTCAGCATTAGACAAACCGTCCTGCTGGTTCTGTTGTAGCCAGTGCTAGTGTCCCCCTACGATTGTTGGTAGTGGTACTAGCGGTTAGACAGTCGGCATTGTTAAGTGGTGTGCTTTTCGCTTTGAAACTCCCGTCTTAATATCAGCCAGCGTATGTATCTTGTTTGTAGAGGTAAATTTTTAACTACGTGTGGTTATTTCATTGCCAAAAAATATGAAAGTGTAACTTACTGTTGTCTTGGGGTTTAAAATGTTAGGACTCTGTGTGTAGGCTATGTGTTATCCTAATGCTGAGCAAAGTAGCACAACTCAAACGGACAGTCATTGCCCACATTGAAAATTAACTCCTTGGAAGTTCAGTCTAAACGAAAACACACAAAAAAGTTTGATTCTTCGACAAATATTTTTTACCATTGAAATGAAAGAAATGACACAGAGACAACCTAGCAATGGTTACTTTCCCTGTATTAATAAGTGCATGCTACACCCAGGACAGCATATTAACAATAAACATGGAACCCTGTTCATCCGATCTTTTCCGTTATGCGAACAACGTTTGGTCCTGATGTTGGGATAAACAAGGTTTACTGTACTGTAAGTTTGATTACAATGTTCAGTGCAAACAAACTCTAAAAGAAGTCAAATCGTTTTGTTTCCTTTTGTTTATTTGTTTTATCACTTGATGCATTAACAGAAAATTACAAACACAAGATGAATAAAAGAGGCATGGGGTGAAGGGAAAAGTACACGAAAAACCCTGTTGGGCTTGGATTATGCACTCCCCGGCAATACAAATCAAACGATGAACAAAGTATTACAACAAAAATCAACAGATAAAAAAGAGAAAAGAATAGACCAACCTTCGAGAAACCTAACCACTAATACAGAGAAAAAACGAAAAGAAGAGACCTACCCCACCCCGCCTTGCCCACCCCCTCCCTCCCTTCCCACCTGTGTAACAGCGGAAATACAGAATTGAGGACAATCGTAACAGGAATACAATATCATGAATTCAATCCAGTGCAGCACAAGAACAAGAAACACGAATAATTAAGTCGGTCTACGTAGAAGGTTCCAATTAAATATCGGGAAAAGTTTCTCCTAAAAGATTTGATACTAGGCCTGTCTCTTTGTTGAAGAGAATTCCACAGCTTGATTGCACGGTTACGGAAAGAACTTTGTTGTGAAGAAGTCTGAATAGCGTCTTGATGCAGGAATGTAGATTGATGGGTATTGTGATTATGGATTGAAAAGTTGTGCGCAAAGAAGTTTAGAAAGTGATCGGGTACGACGCCGTTAAGAGAACGGTAAGCAAAAGTAGCAATGCCCACGTTTACTACGTGAGATAATTTCAAAAGGTGCAGTGACTTGAATAAATCAGTTGTGTGATCACGTGGTTTGGAACAGGTGATATGCCTTATAGCTCTTTTTTGTAAAACATTTAACCTGCTCAGTTGGCAACGACTGGCAGCAGACCAAATAACAGAACAATAGCTAAGATGTGGATAGATTAAAGTAAGATAAATAATTCGACCAGCATTTCTAGGGAGCACATATTTCAGACGTCCAAGTATACCAACTACTTTGGAAATTTGAGATGAGATATTACAAATATGATCGCTCCATGAGAGCTTCGAGTCAATATACACTCCTAGGAATTTAACACAATTAACTTGCTGCAGGCATCTACCATCAAAAGAAATATTAAACTCATAGCTGTCGCTGTTATTAAAGACCATATAATTTGTTTTCTCAACATTTAATGAGAGCTTATTTACCGCAAACCACTTAAAATAGAGTTTGAGGTCAAGACACACTAGTTCTTCGAGACGTTTTGGATTAGAGTCGCTGAAGAAGATATTTGTGTCATCTGCAAACAAGACTTATGAGGAGTTCTTAGAAACGTGAGTTAGGTCATTCACATAAATTATAAAGAGGAGAGGCCCAAGAATGGACCCCTGCGGACACCACATTTTACCTTTTTCAGCTCTGACTTTACACCCATAAAGGAAGTAGATTGCTCTCTGTCGGAAAGATAGCTTTTAATCCAGTTGTATGGCACCCCTGGAAACCATAATGTGATAATTTGGTGAGAAGAATTTTATGATCGATGGTATCAAAGGCTTTGGATAAATCAAGAAAGATGCCGATTGAAGTTTTCTTTTGAAGGGAAGTGTTGCCGAGTGTTTCCATGGCATCTATTAGGCCAAGTTCGGTAGAGTGGCCAGGACGAAAGCCACATTGACAATTAGATAAAAGTCTGTGCTTTTGCAGGAAGCGATGGATTCTGTTATACATTATTTTTTCTAGGATCTTTGACAAGTGGGGAAGAATAGAAATAGGTCGATAGTTAATAAACTTATTCTTATAGTCTTTTTTGGAAATAGGAATTACCTTTGCTACCTTCAATTTATCAGGAAAAACTCCATGAGACAGCGAAATATTGAATACAAAAGTAAGAGGCTCAGCTATAAAGGGAATAACACGACGGATTATCGCTGGTCTCAGACCATCTTTACCAGCAGCTTTCTTGGGATTGAGACACTCATCAGCAACTTTCAAAAACTCAGTTACATTAATTGGCGAAAGGTATACGGAATTTACAGTATGGTGGTATAAATAGCCATTATTACTAGTAGAAGTACAATCTGGAATATTCTTTGCAAGAGAAGGCCCAAGATTAACAAAAAAGTGATTGAAAGAATTGGCAATGTTTTGAGGATCACTTACTTCAGTGCCATCCTCAACAAAAACATCAGGATAGTTTGATCATTTAGTACCTTTGTGTAGAATATCATTAATGCTATTCCAGGTAAGTTTAGAATCATGTTTAGAATCATTAAAAATATCAAAATAATGTTTCTTCTTTGCTATACGCATTATATGGTTAAGTTTATTCCGATAGTGACGGTATATCCTTTTGTTGGCATCCGTCGGTGACCTTAAATATTGCTTATAGAGTTTGGTTTTACGCTTTATTGATACCAAAATACCTGAGGTTATCCAGACTTGTTTTTTCTTCTTCCTTTGATTCACCTTACCAAAAGGAAAACTATCGCAATAGATATATTATACTATTATTACTATTATTATTATACTATTGTTTGGTTCATTGCTGTTAGGCATAACATATTCCCACCTTTATATTGATGTTGTTTTTTTTGTCATGTCACTACTTTGTTGCATGTCTTAAAAGAGTTTTCAAAATGTAGGACTGAAACAAACACAGTCTACACTACATCTTTGTTATCGTAGAAAAGACGTACCCTGCTGACACTTTTTTCAATGATAATCATAACCTTTGTTATGATGTTGGCCTGTGCGTGTATGCATACAGTATGCTGTATGTGTGTATGTATATAATGATGTTAGCGATGCCTATCCTTGTTAACACAATATCTCAATAAGAAAAGCTCGGATCAGTCTCATATTTTGTATGTAGGTGTATCACATACATTAAGTGCAAGAACTTTATTGTTTTGGTCAAAGTGAAAGGTCATTTGGGTCCATAGCCCAGGGTCAAATTGTGATAACCTTGATAACGATATATCTCAAGAAGGAAAGCTTGGACAAATTTTATACTTGGGTATGTTGTGTACCATCTTAAGTATAAGAACCGTATCGCTTTTGGTGGAGATCAAAGATTACTGTATTTGAGGGTGATATGGGAAGGATGGACAGATTTGATAGTTGTTACTCGCAAAGGCAAAGGAGGGCGGGCTGGGTTCTTAGAGGGCGTGGTGCTAGAATTAGTTTCGAGGACAATTTAAGCATGGGTCAGATGTATGCATTAGTGAGTCAAAGGGTAAGTATAGTCACTAGTCACACCAGGAAGTTGTGGGGAATGTAGTTGTACCACATTGAGTACAAGAACCTTAGTGTTGTGGGAGAGGTCAAAGGACATTTATGGTCAAGAGAGGTCATATTGGGAAAACTTTTTAAACATGATATCTCAAAGAGGGAAGTTTGCACTAATTTTGTATCTGTTATGTAGGTGTAGTGGCATACCATTTTGACCACAAAACCCTTTTACATTGACTGGAGACCATGTTGAACAACAAGTATCAATTTGTAAATCTACATATGCCACATCTCAAGACAAGAAACTTGCACTGTAGTATGCAGTTGTGCATGTTGAATCATGATACCAGTCAGTCATCAACTCAGCAGATGTCATTGTTCATAATGTTCATCACATCTCAATTGGTGACCTGGTGAATCACTGTAATACTGTTACACCAAAATCCCAAGCATGTTACACATACTTGCCATATGAAATACATCAGATTCAGAAAATAAAAATCCTCAATATGAAATCATCAAAATCACATTCTCATTTGTGTGTTCTGGCTGAACACATGAAATTTTGATGACATATATATCAAGGGCCACTTCACTCTATCTGTTGTACATGTTTGATGGTTCTTGGCGTTCTGATGCAACGTTATTTGTCTGTAAGCCATAAATTTAAGTTCTTTTCCAGTTCACATTTGACCTTCACATTCGGATCTAAAATTACCCACTTTGAATGATGGAGCAGGAAATGACATGAGTTAGGTCACCATAGTAGTAAAGATAAGATGGTTTTCTAATGATGCACCTCTGTGCACATTTTCACACATTGTAATATGTGCATTGATGACTGTGCTGCCCAACATGCAGCTATATGTGTGTAAGTCCCAGGAAGAAATCATAAAAGAAATACCATTGTGAGAATATGCTTAACAGTAGCTGCTATTGTATTTGTTTTGTGAAAGAAATAAATCTGACTTACAAAGTATTCCATTAGATGGTATGATAGATGGGTTAATGTCACTTTCAGTTTAAAATTTTAGAGATCAGAATTTGCATGGCAAATTCGATGTAGCCTCGATTGGTGAGATAGTAGTGTAAATAAAAAACTGAAGTTGGCTAAATCGCCCTAATGATTCTTGCTGATAATTCTTATCATAGTCCAGGAAATCACTATAGTCAACCAACCATCCACTTTTAGGTAGAGATGTAAAACATGAAAGGGTACATCGATAAAAAAAAAAAAACTTCCAAAAACAATCAAGTGATAATGTATGTGAGAGAAAACATTCTTTCCCCCACATCCAATAGTGTTTTGTGGAAAAAGATAGAAAGTTTATGATTTTGTGGTGATTTTGAAAATCATTTATGCGGAAAGAATGCACTTTGGCATATCAGTTATTCTACTTTTACGTATGAATGACATTCATGAAAATTTCAGTGGGAAAGTTCTGAGCCCACCTTCGGCATATACTAACCGCTACCTGAATTCTTTGATAGGCTCAGCCATTCACTATCACAATTCCTCTACTTTTACAGATTTTGAGTATTTTCCTTTTATATTGTGCTTCCTTTGACTTTTGCTGTTGATGAACTGAGTAGAAGTTATTGTGATTTTCGTGCAAATGAACATGCACACAGGATATTGCAGCATTTATCTTGAGTCACTGTCTTCCCCCACCTGTCCACATTTCAATATATTTTGTGGTCCTAGCAGATGCTGTTGACCTGGTCTGACCCCGAATGTGGGATCTCAGGCTCTGAGTACGAAACTGCGAGTTAGGAGTTTGTCGTCTGTGGGCACCATTTAACACTGGTCAGACCTCCTGCATGGCATACTCTATCGTGAACAAACTTAATTGTCACTCAAGAAAGTATTTTGAGCTATTTTGAGTATACTGCTTAATAAATCTAGAAAGTCTCTTTTTTTCTTCACCCTATCTACATTCTGTGTTTCTGTGTACGTACCTGTAGTCAGCTACCATGTAGTGGCTGCAGGTAAGATGGTCTTTTATAAAACACTTCATGTGGTTTGTACTTGTCTTTTTCTATTCAAGAGCATGCAGATACCATATATATTTTGTTAGTGTAGTTACTGTTCTGAGTGTGTGTTTGTTTTTCACATAGCAATATGGGACAAACGCTAGATTTTACAGCACAAATTCTGTTCTTGAACTGTTGTCCAGATCAGAATAGCGTTTGAGTCCGTGACTGGCATTTCCTCTGTAATCGGCATCAGCCTTCCAAAGTAATGTTCTGCTTTGATGGATGTGTCATGGTCACTCCAGGATGTCATTAAATGCATGTATGGTTAGATCATTGGCTCATTTGCAGTGTTATTTTAAGGTTTGGATTGCAATCTGTGTTAGATCTGTTGTACTTCATGATAACTGTACATTTGTAGCTATCTTCATATTCCATGAACTGAGGCATTTATTGTCAAATCATGCCAGCATGGTTGCTATGAATTTTGCAATCTTCTGACTATGGGTCCACTTTTGGTTCCTTGTATCAGCAGAGGATCTTATGCAGTCAGATTTGTGATGTATGTGTGCGTGTGTGTGCATAGGTGCGTTTGTATTGTATTACTTTCCGAGGACCTGAACAAAAGTCTTTCAGAGGTCAAAGTTCATCTGGGGGCATTGGAGGTTGGGGAGAAACACTCAGAAAACTTTTTAGCACTATATCTCAAGTTGCAAAGCTTGTACAATGTTTATACTTTGTGTATGGATGCATTATGTTAGTGGGGCCACCTGGGTGTTCAAGATATTGGGGTCCAAGATCCAAATGCTGATGTGGGCCATTTTGTGAAATCATGCACAATGTCAAATCTCCTACAGATTGTGTATGGTATTAGGTTGAAATTGCATCACATTACTGCGATGGTAGTGGTTCCTTCAGGAGTATTGGTCCCATATGGGCCACATGGACCATTTTATAAATCAGGTGCAAAATGTTTTTTTTTTTTCTGCTTAGTTTGCTTTACCATGTGAAACTTTTGTAAAATTTGTAGTAATGGAACCCTTCACAGTGTTCAACATTCATAGGTTCTTATAAGTAGGCTACTATGGTAGTCAAGTGCCTTTGGCTGATCAGCATCCTTATGGGACAAAATGGAACTCAAACTTTTTGGAGTGGATTTACCTTGGTTAACTCTAAGTGACTACCTGTACAGTTGAAATAATCTTTAAGAACTACAGGACTGGAACCATGCGATAGTATATTGCTCAACAAAGTAGGAGCAGGTAATAGGTGTATTGTTAAAAAAAAGAAAAAAAAAGAGATATCTGCGAGCTTATTTCTTACCAAACAAGCTTGTAGATACGGCAATTTAACCCTTAAAACAATCTTCACACAAGGAGCCATCTATAGCACTTTAGTGCCCTTCTATAGTAGGGCTTGTTTCTTTAGTACTGTACTTGTCTGCTTGCTTTTTTAACCAGACCATGCACTTCAGGTGGAAATATCCAAGCTGTGTGAGCAGTGGAATTTATATCGATGTAGTGCCTGTTGTGTGCCAAATACAATGCTGTCCCACATGTTTATGACATGTTTATTTCACTTATTGAGCGCTTACCTGTCTCCACACTCCTCATCACTACCATGTTAGAGTGACTTGTATCTAGTACGACACGGTCCATAACAGAGTCATTGGTCAAACTGGAACAGTGCCCCTTGACTTTTGGGACCATCTAAAAGTGTGGGTCAACCAAGTGTTTCAGTACACATATGTGAATGTAAAGATCCCAGATATAACATGCTGCAGCTAGCATACTAAATTCTGTGCTGGCCCCATGCTATATCTAAGATACCGGCATTAAAGATCACTGCCCTGGTCACAATTACAGTTTAGCATTCCATAGCTAATTTTAGTGAGAGATTTAAAGATCTGCACACTTTACTGGCTCAAATGATAGGATGCTACAGCTAGCATGTTAAAGATTAAAATTTATGATAGCATGTGATAGCAGTGATAGCATGCTTCATCTAGGGTATGTTAAAGATTCCTGTCCTTGCCTAAGTATTTGCCATTTGTGTAATGCAGTACTAATTGTAGGATGCTACAGGCTACAGGTAGGATATTAATTAAAGATTCAGTGCAGTGTCCTCATTGTTTTATATCTAGTCAAACAGGGCAATTTTATATCAGCTGTTGAAAAGCACACATATTATTACACTAATGCAAAAAAATCTAAAAAGTAATAGTCTGTGAACCTACAGTATATTCAGGTTTTTTGATTCCTTGCCGAAGGCAGAAGGAATCTATGGGATGTTGATGTCGTGTGTGTGTGTGTATGTGATGCCTTGCTTGTAAACATGATATCTCAAGAAGGGTAACCATGACTGATGTCATACTTGATGTGTGGGTTGGTTATACTGAGTAGATGATCCCTATTGTTTTTGGTGGAGGTCAAAGGTCATTTGAGGTCACCAGAGGTCAAACTGTGAAAACCTTGTAAACACGATATCTCAAGAATAGTAACTGTGACTGATGTCATACTTGGTGTATGGGTTGGTCATATTAAGTGGATGATCCCTTATTATTTTTGGTGGAGGTCAAAGGTCATTTGAGGTCACCAGAGATCAAACTGTGAAAACCTTGTAAACATGATATCTCCAGAAGCTTAACTGTGACTGATGTGATACTTGGTGTGTGGGTTGGTCACACTATGTAGATGATCCCCATTGTTCTTGGTTGAGGTTTAAGGTCATTTGAGGTCACCAGAGGATAAAATGCGAAAACCTCGTAAACACAATATCTCAAGAACGGTAACTGTGACTGATGTCATACTTGGTGTATGGGTTGGTCCATATTAAGTAGGTGATCCCTATTGTTTTGGTGGAGGTCAAAGATCATTTGAGGTCATCCGAGGTCAAACTGAAAACCTTGCAAACACATTATTTCCAGAAGGGTGATGATGACTGATGTCATACTTTATATATGGGTTGGCCATACTGAGTAGGTGATCCCTGTTGCTTTTGTGGAAGTTAAATGTCATTTGAGGTCACCAAAAATAGGTCATTTGGGGTAAAAAGCTCATTAATGTGGTTTTTCAAGCACAAGTTGATCTCATACTTGTCATGTGGGTAATTCATGTTTGTAATAATATAACCGTATGGCAAGGAATCACAAATCCTTTTGGCTTTCTGGGTTTTTTTTTCATTCTCCCTTGAGTGTATATCGTGAGAAAAATAATTTTTTCTGAAGTTTGATATGTATAGTTTCCGGATAATTGTATGTTTTTGTGTGGCCAATTTTCCTGCCTTTTGGGTTTTTAGGGTTATCATGCCTGATACTGACAATGTACAACACTCCACATCATCATGTTTGCATTTCATCAGAGTTTGAAAAACCACATGTCAATTACTTTAAATGATTTTATTAGCTTGGAAAAGTTTTGAAATTTAGGGAATTGTGTCAAGTCTTACTTGTAATATCAAAATTAATGTTTTCTTTCTCGTAAATATCAAAATTTATTATTCTCTTCAACTCAAATTGTTTTAGCTGTTACAGTTGAAAACTTCATGTCAGGGGGTGGAGGGTCAGTCGAATTTCTTTTATTTGGTCATGGAGAAGTCATGGAAATTGAGCACTTTGAAAATGGCTACTCGAAGTTTCATAAGTGGTATGAAAGAAAATTTAATAAAATATGTTCATTTAGATGTGTTTGCTGCTACTTAAGTGCCAAAAATAGAAAGAGAAATTTGTTCAGCTAATTGAACTTTTCTGCATGGTATGGAGGCTGCTTGCTCTTCAAATCAACAGTATGGCAGACTTTCAAGGTTTGAACTGTAAAACAAGCAGTGCTTTTAAACCTGTAGTTGACTTGCATTTCATTGGAACATCAAGGTATACCAACTTGCTTGAGAGTCAACACAGTACTTACTATCTTCTGGATACAAAAACATTCAATAATTTGCTATATAATAGACTCGAAAGTGAAAGCTCATACACAATGCCTGCATTGTTTGCCATACAGGCCATGTTATTTAGTCCCAGCAATTCTCAAAGTGTCTATTTTTGATTCCTTACAGGCATGCATGGTTGTCGTGTGTGTGTGTTTGTATGTGTATTCGGTGTGACGTGCAATTCTCAAAGGTCTATGTTTTTGTTTAGATTGCCCTTATTGAGTAGATGATCCCTATTGTTTTTGGTGGAGGTCAAAGGTCATTTGGGGTCACTAGAGGTCAAATGGTAAATATCTTGAAAATTGCTTGTAAACATGATATCTCCAGAAGCGTAACTCCGAGTGATCTCATACTTGGCATGAAGGTTGCCCTTATTGAGTAGATGATCCCTATTGTTTTTGGTGGAGGTCAAAGGTCATTTGGGGTCAACAGGGGTCAAATTGTGAAAACCTTGTAAACACGATATCTCAAGAAAGGAAGCTTGTAGAAATCTCATGTTTAGTATGTAGTTGTACCATGTTGAGTAGAGGAACCCTATCGTTTTCAGTGGAGGTCAAAGGTCATTTGGGGTCAACAGGGGTCAAATTGTGAAAACCATGTAAACACGATATCTCAAGAAGAGAAGCTTGGGCAGATGTCATACGAAGTGTGTAGGTGTATCTTATTGAGTACAAGGGTCACCAGAGGTCGGAAGGTAAATACCTTGAAAATTGCTTGTAAACACGATATCTCCAGAACGATAAATGTGAGAGATCTCATAGTTAGGGTGTGGATTGCCCATATCGAGTAGATGATCCCTATTTTTTTTGGCAGAGGTGAAAATGGGAGGTCAAAATGTGAAAATCTACAATATTTAAAGAACGGTCTTTCTAGTGAATTTTATACTTGTAATGTAGAATCCTCTTGTTGATTTGAGAACTTCTTTTAGTACATACCAACATTGTCTCTTCGATAACCATAAAGAAAAGGTGAAGACAACATTAAGTTTGGTATCAAAGATTATTATTTGGCAAACCTTATGCGACTGTCCTCATAAGGACATGTGAGCATGCATGAATTGTAAATTGGAATTGATTAAATATACCACGGGTTATTAGCTTTATAAAAAGAACTAAATCACTGATCATTTGGATCAAATACCCTTGAGCGTGCATGAACTGTGATTGCTTAATTGAATGAATCAAATTGTAACTGACCCACCTCTGTTCAAATTGGTCACTGTTATCTGACATAATTTATCACAGTTGACTGCCAGTAGAAACCACAATGTCCAGAATAAATCATACAGTCTGTTGAGCCAGGTGCACAATGGACTTAACCATTTACTGTATAAACAGTGTCTCTGTTTAGCCCTTAAAGGGAAATAGGGCCTTTGTTTTACAGAAAACAACCATATTTTTAAAACCATTATTTGTGGACATAAAATGATAGATTATTCAGAATAACCAATTACAGTAGCCTTATTTTCAAGAAATAAGATTCTCACAGATCAGAGATTTACTTATTTGTTGCTCAACAATAATTTGTGCACCCAAACTTTTTAAAATTCAAATGATGCATCCGTTACTCATCACATGCATAATGTTTTGAGGAGATGAAGCTTTGACAGATATTTATTGATGAGACTGAATGGTTTAACAATGGTTAAAGCGAATTTCTTTGTACGCCATGTTGGTGTATTCTAAATGCCCTATTTTACTTTACAGTAGTTCAGCTAAGCTTTAAACAAATGACTACTTTGTATCAAACCAAGGAAACTTGTACTGTGTGTTGAGACTAAAGGCAAAATTGCAAGTCATGCTAGATTCTGGTTTAATAGGGTTATCAGTTTTTGCTAATTTTCAAGGACCTCATAGCCATTGGGAAGGGCATCACGCCAAAAAATCAAATACGAAAGAGCTGCCACCAATAGCTGTAACTCTACAAAATAAAGTGCTATAATTTTGATTAAATAAACATGTTTACCTTTTTATCAGGTTATTAGACACGACAAAATATAATTTGTTCCCCTGCAGCATCATATCCGTTTGGGAGTTTTCTCATGGTTGTGTAGGTCAAAGGTTATTTGGGTGACAAAAGGTCAAAACCTTGTATACATGATATTTTAAGGGTGATAAATGTGAGGGATCTTATACTTAGTTTGTGAATTGCTCATATTTAGCGTGTTGATGGCCATATAGGGTAGGTGATCCCTATTGTTTTAAGTGGAGTTCATTTTACGGAATTAAAAGTTACTTATAGATGGTACTCAGTAGACTTGGGTCTCATCTTGTTGGGGCATTCATGTTGTACAAATAATCATGAGGTAGGATGTTTTGCTTTCTATTTTTTTGGAGTTCAGTGAGACTTCGTTTATACAAAACTGGATGTTGCTGGGTCATTGATCATTATGCTTCAAGTCAAGGTTATTAGGAGTGAATGCTGCAGAGTCTGTTTTGGAATGCTTTCCATCAGATAAGGTAAAAGCTTACCTGGTGTTATGCAAATTCATTGTATGAAAACAGTTGAAAATTGCAAACGAGCTAAAACAGTTCTGAAGGGAATTGTGAAACTGCCCTACACCAGTCCTGTCCTCGATGGCTCAGAGCGATGTATTGGATGACATGTTAGTCTGATAGGCATTATAGCAGATTTGTGAACAATACAAGTTTGTTCTCGGGATAAATGAAGTCACCGACATTGACAACTTAAGTTCTAGCATGTTTCCCTCTCGAGGAATGCCGTAGTGACGCAGTTGAACTTGGCAGGACGTTGAGTTAAGTGTTTTAATTATAGAATGTGATGTACGATGAAGGGATGCTCAAGGTTGATGCTCAGCTAGTATCCTATGGCAAAACTTCATTTCTAGGTGTCTTTATGGTGAGAGTGAAGTCCACGTCCTTGGACGAACCACGCCAGTCCTGATCAACTTGACATTTTTTGGCTTACATTTCAAGGATATGACAGAGATGTCCCTGACAGGGCATGGGTGTTTGAGAGTTAGAAACTCAGGATACATACCGTAATGAATTACATCCTTGCAGCTATCTTTTATCTGTGAGTCTTTGACTTTCACTGTAAGGCATCATAAACTGTTTGGAGTAAACATAAGAGACACCTCCTGAAATGTGACGGGAACTGTATATGCTACTTTTGCATCTGGTTTCCTGTCAAAGAAGAACATATGTTTCTCTGCAGGTGGATGGCTTAGTCCACGGTAGACCATCAGCTATTGACCGGCGAAATTCATAACTCTACTGCATTCTTTGCCTGTATTCTTATGCGTTGTTGAATGTATTTTACTGAGGAATAATTACAATGGAAATGTTTAGTTTATTACCTTGTCAATCAGAGACTCTCTTCTTTGCTATGGTTCAGTCTTTTCTCTATGTCTGTGGATCAAATCTATTGGAGGACATGCACATTATTTTCGTGTAATAAGAAAGCTACTATTGCAGTGAGTGTTATCGATGTTGATGTGCAGTCAACGAGGAATTAATTGTAAAGGCCCCTTGCACTTGAAGTACCCATCGTGGAAAATTTTTCAGAATTAATATCTTAACCACATTGAAACATTGCTATCTGATGTTGCACACTCGTTTTTGACCAGGATGACTTGTTACCTAAAATTAATACAAGTTGAGTAATTCTTCACCATTGGAACCCACTCTGTGTGCACAATATTTGCTCCACAAGGAATAGAGTCGAATATGAGCACCTCTTGTTCGTTTGCCAGTTGCCATGTGAGTAAAGTTTGAACAGAGGTCGTCTTCAGGCAGTGTTAGATTGTTACAATGTCAGTGTGGATCTGATTATAGTCAATCCTGTATCTTAAACTTTGGAAGGGTGATCAGTTTATCGGACATTTTCAAGTTTGTGAATCTATCTGCTGTCCCTGACACCTTGTACCAAGCTGAAACAAAGCCATGCTTTTAATTCCTTGTAAAATTTCCAAGTACCACACATACTGTAACACTACAGAAAATTTTTAAAACAGGCAAACAATGTCATCCATGGAAAAATGGAGTTCATTAAGGGATGAGAACCATGTTGGCATTGATCCTGCCCACCCTCTGAGACATTCCAGTTCATTGGACAGTGTTGTCTCCAATGTTTTCGAGGAGATTGATTTTTCAAAGTTGTTGAACAGCCCTTGTGCCAAGAGCCAGCACGAAGTGGTGGAAGACATCTTTGCTGTGAGCCAAACAGCTAGCAGCTCTCCCTCTGACATCCGAAGTGATGACAAACAATCACTGCCAACCAAAAATCATCACGATGTTAGTGAAGCGGAGGAATGCCACCCAGCCGATCCAGAGGATGACTGTGCTGCGTCAACAGCTGCTGAAGAAGTCATGGAAGAATCCAAGAAGACTGATGAACAGAATTGTGCAACTGAGCAGAAAGATCCCCAGAAACAGGTCAAGAGAGGAAAGAGCATCAAAAAGAGAGTGACGAGCCTGTTTCATCGAGATAGAAGCCGTACGAAAAGAGGACTCGATCACCGGAAGAGTCTCCCAGACAGACTGACTGTTGACTCCCTGTCTTGTCCAAATGAAGATGATGTAGCAAATCCACAGAATCATCATAGGTTGTTATTGGAAGTTAGGGACACTATTGGTGTCAGCATTGCAGAAGATGCCGAATGTGATGCAGTAATCATTCAAAACCAAAACGTAACTGATTCATCATCCAGCAGCAGAAATTCTCTGTCGCAAGATGAGCATGAAGTCAAGATCACAGTAGGAAACTCGCCTTCAGCACCACCATTGATCTATGCAGATGAAACCAAGGACGAGGGAGGAGGAGGGGGAGAGACAGACCACTTTTGTAAATATCCTTGAAGAGTCCAGTCAGTTGAGTAATGATTCGACTCCAGGACATGATAGGTTGTTGCATTGAAAGTAAGGAAAGGTCACAGACCAACTTGGACTCAAGAGGCCATGTGAAGAGCTGTCCTGACCTTTGTCCACCTGAGGGTGTCTTTCCTACAAGTGTCAAACATGACAACTCAATCTCAGGAGCAACTCCAAATGCACTTTGCAGTTCAGTGTCACATCACAAAAACTTCCTGCATTTGCCTAATACCCGAACCAGACATCTATGAGGATCACCAACTATGCCTGGTCTTTAATTAAGCAACCCACTCGTGAAAGGGTGGACAGTGGCAACCCTTCGTCAGATCATGGTGACTCTGGCATCAGCCAGGATAAAGAAATTGATGACTCCAGGAAAGTCATCAAGAAAGACAGATTAAGCAAGAAAAGTCTCCTAGCCTTTAAGAGAAAGACCATCCCCAACCAAGAAAAGGCAATTATTGCAGCCTTGGAGACATTTGAAGGTATCAAAAAGGTAAAGTGAAATGACGGAAAAGGTGATGTCAGTGACGTAAAGTGGTTGAGAAGAAGGTTATCAAAGGGGGTAAATTGACGGAATTAAATATCTGATAGTATATCTGATGGTGTTGTGTGGTACAGATTAACTGGGAACAAGTTAGAAAAGGATCATTAAACAAGAAAATAAGCCAATGTAAAATGACGATTTTGTCCTAGATAGCCACATCCATTACAGTGAGCTCCTGTATCATGTGGTACAGGTATTGTATACTGACTACACTGAACTTCCATTTCAGTGTCAGGTTGATTGTTTGAGCTATACTGTAGTGGATGGCAAAGGGGATGGTCTCCCTCAGTAAAAGGAGTTTGTGAAATAAGATTTTTTTTTTATATTGGGATATCTTCGTCATGTCCAGAAGCAGGGATGTCTTTCCAGTAAAAGCACTTATTAAGTCTTATTTTTATTCTTAAGACATTTCATCTCCTCATTTTCTGCCTCTAACTCGTCAGTTGAGGATTTCTCAAGCACTGGCATGAGCTCTGGACAGTGTGCTAAGATGCAGATTTTTATGTAGGCTCAGCTGTGCTGTAAATGAACGTTTTGGGGTTTTCAAGCTCCCCACATTATGTCACTGTTTGTGCATCTTGTGTTATCCAGTATGAATTCAGCCTGAGTGGTTTTGTACTGTAGTCTGTTGTAGTGTTATGTGAGAGTGCAGTAAGTGTGTGCTAGCTTACATGCCAGACATCTGGTAGCCATTCATCAGCCTAGCCTGACATGTACATGACTGATTGGTCTAGCTGTACTTCGATCCTTCTCAAACGTTCATGCCAACGAATCTGTTGATTGTATAAGATATAGGCCTACCTATGATGAACACAGACTTCAAATGTACTGTGTCATCATGCTGTAGGGTGACTTAATTGTTTCCTCACATTTCCTCACAAAGTCAATTTTCTCCATCTTCTGTGTATTGTAAACATGTGTGTAAAGCTGGGAAAGAAGAGCTTCAGTTTGTGTCAGTGTTGTCCCTTCTCAGTGTTCGACCATCCCCACTTTTAAGCTAGTTACCAGTCAGAGGACAGTTTTCATAAATAAAATAAGAAATCTCCATAAAACATGTAATTTTACCATCTAAACTGTTGTTATAGAATTACCCTTCCCTCTCTCTCCTAGTCCCCTCCTGCTCCCTATCCAAAAACAAAACAATGGGAAAGAAAAAGGATGTGATACATCAAAAAAAAAAAGTATGTTAATAACCTGATGTAAAAAAAGGATCGCAAGGTGTACGAAAATGTCCAGATAGTAGAGTAACCCTAGGGCAATCATTCTTCACATACCACAGATTTAGCTTTTTTTAAACTAAAAGATAAAGCTTTGGAATTACTTTAATGTAGCACTAGCTGGTATTTGAACAACATGATGAGTCAAAACTTAAAAGCTAGAAAATAACTTGAAAATTTGTCAGTGAAAGTCAAATGATGCAGAATATGTAATCACCACTACAAGAAAAAAAGCCCCATTTTTGCACACTCGATTATTGATATCCTTTCCGATTGGTCTGTTTTGTTTTAAGTAACCGCGACTGCTGTGCTTTCTTGAAGGGTTTGAACCCAAAATGTGGAGACAATTTTCACATTCAGGTACTGTATCTGGAGGACAAGTGCACAGTTCTCTTTCAAATTTTATGACAGGGTGAACTTTTGCCCTACTTTCTCTTCCCCGAAACACTGACAAAGAAGAAAGGTATATGACTATGAAATTAGCAGCAAAGCTCATATTCTAGCTTGAAATTATTCAATTGAGAGATTCCTTATTGAGGTAAATGTACAGCATTCAGCATCCATTTAATGAGGATTCCCTTTCCCATTGTCTGTCAAAGATGGCTTGTCAGTTATTCTTAACTTCAATTTTTTTCCTTCCTGTCTGCCCAGGAGCTGCGAGCTACGGCGATGACAATCCAGGATGCTATTAGTAACCTCCAACACGAGTACAAACGGGCCAGCCAAATCAGTCAAAGTACGGATGATGGAGATGGTCACCATGGAAACAGCTTGCCACCTCCAAAGCAAAAACTCGTCAGACTTTGCTCTAGAAATCGAAGGTGTCTGTCCTAGGGTGAGTGAACTTCATGGAACCTTTTAACTCAAGCACATGTGATAACAGGGACATTTGCGACCCATGAGGTATGCATGACTACATGAGGTATAGTGTATGCATGACTGACTGATTGAGGTATTGTAATTAAACATTCTAGCAATGAGGTAAGTCTTTTAAGTAGTTGCCACACTTTACATGGACAGAGAATGACATGAGGTATACATGTGAGGTGTCTGTAATTTGCATTTACTTCGTTCCCTGCTTACCTGCATCTGCACAGTGACTGCACCCATGACTGCACCCTGCTCTGCTATAATGAAGTTTGACAAGCATTGAGAGTGCAACTGCTTGTGGTAGTTTTCAAGGTAGGTTTACGAGGTATGGTGTAGATGTGAGGTGCCTCTTAAAATCTTTTATCAAAGTCATTTATTAAAGGTTTTCATGGTCAGACTGATGCACTGGAGTGCTTTGATCTGTAGGTCATAGTGGTACTCTGTAATTAGCATACTTCAGGAAGTAAAAAGACAGATAGCACAATACATGTACACAGTGAGTAATATTGTATTACTAAGGTCAAGGAGGTTTCAAGCTTCTTCCATACTGTGTAAACCTTGAACTGTGGGACTTTTTAGTTACTAATGGGTGTCTCTTAAGCTGATTAATGCCTTCCTCTTGGTGTCTTTTTTTATATTTCTATAGATGGTGCAGTTCACTTTTGTCTTTATTATGGAAGTTATTGGGATTACCCCTTAGGTTTACAAATGCACACATCTGGTAAATAGATCTTATATCTCATTGATTCTAGGAAGTAGTTATATCAGGCTCCGGTCAGCGATTGGATATACTGCAGTACGTGATCCAACTAGTTCCTCTTAGAGCACTGTATGCTATGGTTCAAACTATCTTACTGTTAAGATGTTTTGTGAGCAGCCGGTGATACACAATGTTGATCTATCTATGATTTACTCAATCTATGAATCAATGTATCAGAAGATTGTCTCCCTTCTACATTTAAAGCTCTGGAGGAAAGCGAAAAGAGCGTTTTAAGAGGACGTGATGGACTTAACTCCAATTGCGTCTTGTTCCTTGTTCTGTGCCTGATCTTGTCTGCATTAGAAGTGTCTGGTTTCTTGATGCCGTGGCATAGCAAGCAGATTCGAACTAAGCCACAGCTCGCTACAAGCGTGAGGAAATGTATCGAGCGTTACAAACAACAATTGGCTTTTGAAAGATCCGATGGTTCCATCTTTATGGTTTGACTGTAATTTTGTGTGGGTACATAATCAACAGTAATACAACTGTCATTTGCCAAATTGCATTAATGGAAAAAACATGACAGCAATCGTTCAGTCGATTCATGGTGATACTTTTCATTTTCTTTGACGCTATTTGGATCTGTTCCAAACAGTATTTAGGCTGATTGCTGATGTTTTGTGAAGTATCTCAGCAAAATTCATTGTGAATAAACATCATTTTGAGGATGTTTTCTTGACCCCTTTTTTTCCGGGGTCAGTTTGATTGATCTTCCTTCATCTTGTTTTTGGCGCAATCTACTAAACCCTGCATGAAGTCAGGTCGCATGACTGTTATCTTGTCATTACGATCATTCATGTGGATCCTTTTGTTCCTCGGTGGTGTCGCTTCCTCTTGTGAGATCGTTGGCAGACCCTTCGTGCTAATCCTCGGAAGGACGGTTTCCTCTCGTGGCACGTAGCTCTGTTTTCCTCTTGCACCAACTGTAACAAGTGCAACACAAGGCATGAAGGGCTTGCCGGGAATAAGTGTCGCAGATTCGAAACTACAAACCAGGAAGTCTGAAGAAGAGGTAAATTTTTAGGGTTATTCCTGGTGTAAATGTTGCAAAACCGGTCCTGGGGAGTTTTATTTTCACACACACTTTGTGGTAGATTGCAAAAAGTGCTTGAATGTTTGCGCAGTACCTTTTTTTGGCAGTCTGAGAAATTCACTGTGTTGCAATGTCTGTGCCACAATTATGATGACAGCTATTGTAGGCGAAGTAAATATTCAGAACATATTTCCATCTCGTTGTTATTAATTCAGTTGAATTTGTCTCATTTTTTTCAAGCATGGATCAGGTAAGTTGTAAGTTATCTAAAATTTCTTCTTTTGAAAGGCTTCTCACAAACTAGTAATCATGCTTATAGTCTCTTTTGTTAGGAATACAAAATGAAGCAGTTCAGAGGAACCTTGGCAAAACGAACTTAACATTGTATTAGATGTATTCAACCACTGCAAGTCAGCCTTGAATTCCTAGTTTAATATCAGCTGTACAAATGTCTGAATTAACCTTCACCATAATGTTCATCAAAGAACCTGTCCATTAGTGTGTATTTGTGTGAATTTACTATTTTTCAATTGAGTTCATTTTTGTTCAGTATACCGTTGATGGATTTAAACGTGACTTCTGTTTCAGCAAATTCATACATCCCTGCAACTGAATAACCGATCAATAACTATGACAAAGTAGAGCTAGGGTCAGCATTCACCTATTAAGCAGCTTTAGATATGTGTGATTATTTTTGCTGTGCACTCAGCAAGAACAGAATGTTTTACAAAGTGGTTGGCTAATTCATTCAGGATTTGTGACGTGGTCATACAACCCCCATTTGTAGTTCATATATTCATTAACCATACAGATTGTAAATTACAAGGTATATAGGCCTATGTATTGTAATCATGTAACTTTCTAGGCCTGTTGTTGGTGTCAATAGGAAACTTTGAGTTGATCAACTTTCACATGGCAGACATTTACTTGCCCCTTCACAGGTAATTCCCGAAAACATTGCATCCATGTCTGTGTCAGCATGGATGGTGGGTGCGCTCGCTGATGCGACCACAGAGGCAACATTTTCAGGAATTCCCAGTGAAGTAAGGGTTAAATATAGTCACTCGTGAATACCCACACCAGTGTGTTGTGTGGATCTTGGTTTGCTGATATGACGTACATGCAAAAACTAAAAAACAAAAGCAAAGGAATGCATTTGCCAGGGGGTCCATTTATTTCCATGCAAATTTCTTCCATTCAAATTTCTTCAAAACATAATGAGATAGACTGGCAGCAGTGGGGTTGTATGTGCAGTTTAAACAAGCAATAAGAATAAAACGTAAATTCACAACGTGTATGCCCTCACCTCATATAACCTATGCAATTCCGTATTGACTAATTCACATCGTAGACATATTAAATTACTAAATTAAAATATGTAATATTTAAATGCTAGGCCGCCATTGTAGTTTCATTACATGATTCGTTGTTACATGTGTAACTGTTTTAGGCTTCATTTTCAGCCACTTCATGACCTTCATGTGTATCTCGTGTTCTTTCCTTGTCTGATTGTGGGGGATCTGTTTCCCCCCACTGTTTGTAGCCTTTTTTTCTGTGCCATGTAGCCCAGCGTGGGGATTTGTTCCTTTGCGCAGGCTTCAGGCTTACAGGTGTGTTTGACAGGTTAACTTTCGGCGGGGTCTGATTCCCGCCAGAACTCGCCTATTTATATTGTTGTACGTGGTATTTGTACGTAGTATTGCACGGCACTTTTGGCCAGTAAGTTTTGGGGGAGTCAGGGACGGATACTCCACCAGCTGGTATGTGTTATAGTTTAAAAACTACAGTTATAGTGCTTTGATCAACTGGCAAATATTTCACCTCTTTCTGTGTTACATCTTTAGTAAAGTTCATGGAAATCTATGAAAGTTTTTGTTTGTCTAGAAACCATGTTACTTACCTATGCACTTGCTCTACTGATTTTGTAACTATTGACTGACTCAAGGTACACAATGGCTAGTGGTAGTTTATGTTTAGTGTTTTATTAGGTCAGTTCACATTATGGATACAGTCTTGCCACATGAAGTCATCACTTAATTGAAGGCATACATGCAATGATATTACTGATCAGTCGCATAGTTTGTAGTATAGCCATGTAGACTTCTAACCTAGATTGTATGGTAGTTTATAATGGTGGCCTGTGACAGCATGGATGTATCTTTCCTGTGGCTGGGCCTACAGTAGGCTCAGTCTGGTAGCATGCATCGATCATCACTTTCATGCTACTAGAAAATTGTTGGATAAAACCATACCTCGTAGATCGCTGGAAATCACCATCACTGGCCCCACAGGTGCCCTTTCACTCTCGTGGCATGCCAGAAGACTGCTGGGAGTGAACCATGGCTACAGTTGGTCCCCAACCACATCGACGTTGATGGTGACCCTCCTTATAGATTTTTCAAAATGAATTCTCACGGTCGCACATTTCTTTTCAAAAACACTCTAAATGTCTCAACTGGTGACTTGATTTATGTTGTGGTTTTTATTTATCTGTGCTTCAATCTTGATCATACCTTCCAACATTGAAGCACGGGAGGTGCAATTGAGAAGGAGATACAACAGGAAGGTTAATCTATCTGAATCCTGTTAGATTCTCTCTGGTGTGATGACTTCCAATTCATAGAGGGAGGAGAACAGCTTAGAGTGCCCTTTTACTTTTGTTTGATTTATCTTGCTGTTGACAGATGTCCAAGTTATCTCCTTTCATGCTTGCCTATAATCTTTGAAAAAGGATTGCATAGAAAAAGGCTTTGACGCAAGGTTCAGTTTCCACAGTCACTCAGAAACACTGGCCCAAAAATCAAAATGAGTGGTTATCTCTTTAGAATCAAGACAGACTGGTTTATAAGAGTATAAAGACATAGACCTTTACCATATGCAAATGATGAAAACGGTCATAAGACTGTAGCATTTTATCTATTTTCACAAACTTTGGCAGGTTTGCAGAGGGTGTATCCATGCTCCAACAAGTTACACAACGTCAAATTTTTCTACTGTGACAGGCGTTGGAAGGCGTCGAAGTTGAAAACTGATTTTCAAGAATAATGACTGGCAGTGTTATAGCTGTGGACAAAATTTTCCTATCGGCAGTTTGCAATGTAGCAGATGACATGGACTTTTTATGTTAAGTGACTAATACGGTCTTTTAAGCTCATTGAATCTGTAAGTGGTGAACAAAAGAAGTGATTTTGGTGGAAAGAAGAGTACTTCAAATTAGTTTCTTTTGTATCTCCTTCTCAATTGCACCTCCATGATTCAAGTGATAGAAATGATGACTGCATTCAAAAGTGCACTTTTCTTGCTCAGTGTAAGGCATTTTTCACGACAGTGAACAGCTCTTCCTACTAGACAGTGTACTTGTATCTACTCATGGTATGCTACACTATCATAAGGAAGCTAATAGCATTCAGTAAGGTTGGTTGTATTGGTATTGCAGTTCTCTGCACGTTCATGACTGTATTTCGCTGTGAATGTAGGCATGCAATAACCTGTGACTGTTCAAACATCTGAAGGTCAACAGATTGGCTGTGGTTCCCGTTTCCAGTTTAGAAATGATGCATAGAGGATATTAGATACCAATCTGTATGTTAGAAACATACTTGCATTATGTTCGGTGGGTATCGTCAACATCACCGTTCTCACCAGAGCATTGTGAAGAGGCAGTGTGGAAGTTGTAAGTCTGATTTGAAAAGTAAATCACCTTTCATATTTATTGATTTGAGCTTGCACTCAGTGGTCAGTGAGGCATTGCTAATATCTGTGTTCTGCACTCTGCTGCTGTTTCAGCTTCTCTCGGCAGAGTGGAAAGACCAGAAGGAGTCCTCGGAGTCAAGTTCGGAACCCAGCACAGAAGACACCAGTGACCAGCAAGACACAGACTTCTCTGATTCCGGGGGAGACACTTCCGTGGCTGTGACAGGGGACAAGAGCAGCGACGTTGATGACTCCTTAGAATCGCTAGGGAAGGCTGTGACTGACTCAGATGGGTTTGAGGAGGAGGAGCACGGAAGACCTGAGAGCGTCGTAACGGACCTGGAGACGTGCAAAGACTTTGTCCAGGATTTGGCCAATCAGGTGCAAGCAATGCAAGAGGCACTGAGAAAAAGTAAAGAAGACCTGGACGTCTGCCTCGGGGATTCAAATGAACTGAGAGACCCCACCGCCAGTGATGAGGACTATCTAGCAATGACTCCCTCTGTTAATGAGCAGGAGAGTATTGTCGATGATGGGGGATATGAGACCCCCATAGGTGGCCCTCCGATGGTACTCATAAACGGAGACCGCCAATCGCAGTCGGATTACGAGGAAGTGTCTGATATGTCCGAACCGAGCGAGCGGTCCCCCCAGAGCAATGGCTATCAGAGTGATACCTACATCAACATATCCACATACGAGATGACCGATTCATTGCCAGGCTCCACCAACAATGTAAAAGATCCTGGTCCCAAGGTGGGGGAGGAAAGTGGTGATGATGGCGCCATATATGAGTTTCCTCCTGAGAGCAATGGGGAGAAGACAGACTACCAAAACAAGGAGGTATCACTGGCAGAGAAAACTGAAGAGGAACCAAAAGCAGAATTCAGATATGATGGGCCCCTGGTATTTGATGAGGACGATAAAAGGGAAGTCTTCAAAGTGAAAGAGAAGGACAAAGTGAAGAAATGGAATCCGGTAAGTTTAAAAAAAATGTATAACGGTGATGATTCGAGAAGCTTCCTTGCCTTCAAAAAGATTGCATTAGAGCAGTTGCCGATTTTGATTGCACCATGTTTTCCCGTGGGAATCTGGTATCGTCAGAAAGCATGCAATGTTTTCTATGACTGTAATGCCCTACTTTCAAAATGAAGGGCTCTATAAGTTTAGTCTGGAATGTAAGGCCAAAGGTGAGATATGGTTAGAAAATGTGATGCATTTGTTTCATGCCCTTTCATGAAATCCAATCGAAGCTGTATACACTTGAAATTATTCATAGTTCCTTGTCTGCCTAAAGATGGAGAATGTGAAACAAAATCTCAACAAAGTCCAACAGTTGCAGGAGTTAAATTTTTTTACATTTTCTTTTTCATTTGGTAAGTATTCTCACATGTCAGCCAGCCACTCTACCAGGGAATTAAGCACTGCATTTGAGAAAAGGTTAATTAAGTTTGACCTTTATGTGGAAACCTCAAATTGCCAGAGCCGGTGAATAAATCAACTCATTGACTTCCCAAGGGAAAACAACTCACAGATGTAAAGCTACTTTTGTCAAGTCATTTGCCAAATAAAATCAATGGTGGTTTACCCTGGGAGATGTTTAAAGGACCAATTCAGGTGTCAAACACATTCCAGAATCAACTAGACTGTATGCCGATAGCTGCAAAGTTCCTAGTATACTGGTGGGAAAGCATCCAAGAACTGTCTCCGGTTGTTGCAAGGATGCACCATCTAATGGAGTTGATGGTTGCTAATGCCTTTCCTTGTTTGTTTTCAGCTTCACTGGAGTGGAAAGTGGTTTAAGAGGATCACCTTTCGTCAGATGTATCAAAGATCAGGTGTAACACCTGTGACTGGACAGATATCCCGGAACAGTCAGCCCCCATGCGCATGTTATCTCACCTGGTTGTAAAAGACCACGGGATATTTCCTTGTGGAGTGATTGTCTGGGGGTAATTTTCCCAGGTTGTCTGACAACCGTAACACCAGTTGCTATCCTTGTGCTAGTTGTCTGTGAAAGAATATGTAATTTCTCTTTATTTGACTTTGCCGTTTGTGTTTTTTACTATCCATGAACATCTCTAATAGGTGGTCCTTCATGAAACTTGCTGGGCGGTCTGCTGTCTAACTTTGTGCGAAATCGTCGTTCGAAACGGCTCCCTATCCTGGTGCGGCCTATGCATGCAGCGATCTGATCGCCGAAGGTCCCATTCGTCAATGAAATTTCCTCTGAGTGAATGAGTACTCCTTGAGTCAAATTAGACATAGCTTCCCTTTGATGCTGAGTCACATCCAAATCTGAAGTCACGGTCTGAATTTGTCCTACATGCTCCAGTCATGCATGATTCATTGTAACACATGAGGTTTTAGGCTGATCTTTAGGGTACGTAATTGTGACCAGCTCAAGGGACATCCTGTGCTTTTTGACTGTTAACAGTAACTGGCAGCTTAGTTTGCAGGACTAAACTGAGTGGAATCTTTGATAGATCATTGTCTTCTTTTCCCACCCGCCCGGTGCATCCCCTCAGAAAGGACATTCGTAGTTCAGATTAAAGTCAGTCAGCATGAGCAATAGTGTTTTTATTTGCTCTTTGGTATCCATGGTAACAAAATAGCAGTGTTTTTTTTTTTCTGCTGGTCTGTTTATCAATTTTCAGGAGCAGATGTAAAGTACTTTTGTCAATCATTATTTGATATTTACCTGTCACAGAGCTGACAAAATTGGTTTCCTGTGGCCGGCTGTCATTTCGTTTCATTGTTTCCTTTTATCTTGGCCAAGTGTAAGTGTTGCTCAAAATATTTGATATCTTAAACACCAGACCCCTGGCAAAAAGAGATGGCAGAGGGTAGCAGGTCAAACAGCTAGCCAATAAAATCATGATATTGGTAATAACAAAAGCTTCATGGATATGGTTGAGCACTTTCATTTCTTTGAAAAAGCCAAGTGAATGTTAATTCTTCCCTCTATTTTTGCCCATATGTACATCTGCACTTTTTTTCTCTTAATTACTTATATAGTTACATACACGTTAACTTCAGAATGTAGTGAAGTGTGGTTGGTAGTTGAATCCAATTAAGACTGTAGCTGAATCTTTGTTTCCCACAGCCCTTTGAAATAACTTTTCATTCCTTTCATTCTGGACATTGAAGCCTTGCTGGAATAAATTGAAAAAGAAAAGGAAAGGAATAAATTCCTTTGCATTTTATTTTAAATACATTGAAGTGGTATTTATTTACCCTTGAGGAACGTACCCCACAAGTTTCCAATATGAATTGTATGAAAGTAAATCCTAAATGGTTGTGCACATCCGCAGGTGATATGATACCAGGTGGCAACCAATGAATCAGTCATAATCTCTTGATGTATTGACCAGAAAATCTGCAGTCTTTCCTCAAGTATCATCCACTTTCCCTCGAGAGTAGCGTTCAATTACCCTCAGGTAGCAGTAATTCCCATGTTAGAAGCGCCACAAATTTTCATACGAATTGTGCAAAAGTAATTCCTAAATCGTTGTTAATTGTAGTTAGTGTACCAAGAGTAGCCAATGAACTTTAGTGAGCTCTGAATGTATTGGCCAGACATGTTGTAGCATCTACTGTACTGTCATGCAAAAAAAAAGTAGAAGAGAAGAGGAGAGAAGAGTAGAGAGGGAGCAGTAAATTTCCAATTTATGACATTGATTTGTGTTCAGATTTATTTTACAAAGCATTACAGTGCTGCACCTATGGACTTATTTTCCATTGTCTGTACAGTGCTAGCCAGTACCTGACATGAAAGAGTTTACTCAAATAATGAAATCACCAGAGCTGGTTATTGCTGTGGTCTCTTCAAAAACAAGGAGAAACAGAAGATAAATATAATATTCCCACAACAGTTAGTTTAACCTCTGCATGTATATGTCTTATTAAACTACACTCCAGTTCCCTTCGCATGAAGTGCAGATATCCGTAGGATCTACTTCTTCCTGAGCAATTATTGTTATGCTGCATGAACAAGACATGAAACTGAAAAGTTTTTTGTGGTGATTTGGATCAGTTACATTATAGCCTGACTTCCTCCTTGTAATCTTTCATTGGGATGTTTCTCACACTTTTGTTCCGTTTCCGTCTTCTCGTGAAATGAGCCTCCTTCGATGATCCCTGTTTCCTTCAATGTTCTGGTTGATGTCATTGACAACATCACATTTCCTCATTCCTCTCATGATTTTCCCTTCTCAAGAGTGGCAGTGTCCGAGGTGCACCAGGCACAGGCCTTGTTGCAGTGTATGTCATGTGTGCATTCATGTGTTGTTGCAGACAGTAGGATTTAGAGAATTAAATCTGTCGAGTTGGTAGATCATCCCAAGGTGGGAAATTAATATACAGACCCCTGCAGTAATTCCTCTTGGATTCTCATCGTACACCTTTTATTTTATACCTTACTATATACATGTGCTATATTTTCAGTACTACAATGTTCCATAGGTATTCAAGGTAAGAAAACTCAGTCAACCATAAACCTTCCAAGGTCTCTCCCAATGTCAAAGAATTTGATGATGTTGCAGTCCCCACTCGTTCATTTAACATAGCACTCAAACACTCTGTGAACTGTGACGTCATGAACATGGATTCACTTGATTGTTGTAGTAATCACCGTCGGACGTTTCTGATATTATTTATGAAGTGTGGCACAAATGGATGGGTTTTACAAAACAGCTTTGCAAAAGTGATAGCTATCCCGAAGCAATAAAATGATTCCGATAGGGAAAAGATTTTTAAGGTTAGGTAGTCTCACAATGTGTGCCTGCTTTTCGATAAATGATGTGCAAATTGCATTTCTTATCGTAGAAACTTAGCAAGGCAGAGTCAGCAAAAACCACAAGTTTCATAATTAAGTTGCAGTTTTTCATTTTGCTCAAAAGAGTTTATGCAACCAGATATAGATTCTCTTTTGTCTACATTAAATATTTTTTGTAGCATAGTATTACTATTCATATCATAGGTATTGTAGTTCCATCATCTTAAGGGGGAAATGTTAAGTTTTGGCTTCCCTTTCCTCCTCTCCCAGTAATTCAGTCCGAATTATCACACTGTCGTAAATACTTGTAAATATTTGTGCATATAGTTGCTAGAAATAAACAGTACAAACAAACAATTAAAATGAAGTGAACCAGGACAACAAACATGCATGATGCATGAAGGACTAGATTTATGAATTGGACAATAAACACGTTTTGAAAGAGATATTGTCAGGTAGCTTCAAGTTCGTGTGAATTGTCTGAATCCTTGATTAATTGGCACAATGTATGTCAGTGTGGAGATACTGTAATCATGTCCACAGTCCAAGTTGAATCACAACCATGTGGTATTCCCCTTTATTCGTCAAGTTTTGCAGCTTGTGCTGTCAGTGGGTGAATTGTCTTTGCCTACATGTGTATCAGAAACATGCCATGAAATACTGTAAAGGGTGGGTATATATCGAGTAATGTCGCAATATGATTTGATCATAAGGAATAATTTCCCTCCTTAATAACTTGAGAAATAATGTTTTGTGAAACAGACTCAATAATTTGTTTTAGTCATATGATCTTGTTCATCTTATTACAGGACTTGAAATTTGTTCATCTATTAAGGAGACCAAACTTTCCTGAAGTATAGCCAAGAGCCATTGAAAATCCACCTTGAATCTTTTCCATACATGTACATCCTTTAGATTGTGCAGCCTATTAGCCCATTGATGCACTTCTTTGACAAGGTCAGCTTGTGGAGGGAAAAAAAGTGAAAGTTGGTTAAAGAAAGTCTATTAATGCCCTTACCTCTGATACCAATATTAGATCCTCAAAGTGATGAAAAGTACAGTCGTGTTTTCTAAATAGGTGAATGATTTGTTATGCTGCTCGGCATCATTGGCCAAGATGGACAAACTGTTTCTTTCACTCTCGCATTTGAAAAGACAGGAAATATTATTTATGTCAGCATTACTTTGGTATTTTGGTAGGGTATTTTATAAGTAAAACGGTAAGTGTACAATTGTTCATGTTTTCTTATCAATTTATAACTTTTCTTTGAAACTGAAGAGGGTCGTAAAATGTTCATGCCATTGAAACAAGACTGTTAATGTAAAGTAGATCCTTTCTGAAAGCAAAACCCACCACTTGTAAACAGCCACTTTATTGGAACTTGATCCATAAAAATTCAGTTTTGACGTGCTTGATTACATTGTAGCCATTGGCTTTTATGGTCACCATTTTTTTCTTGTTTATAAGGTGCCGCTTTTAAAAGTGCTCTATGAGACCCCTCCTCGGTGCCAGACCACTTGGGCCAATGATGAGAACTGGGACCCCTGCTGACCCTGAGAAGGCAGGCGAATGCAGTATGGAGGGCTACATGGACAAACTACCAATGGGTCGGAGGAGAGCCTCACTTATGAAGAAATGGAAGAGGAGGTACTTCAGATGCAAAGGAGGAAATTTGTTTTACTATGAGGTTGGTCCTTTATTTTCCCAGGGAAGCTAAAAAAGCAAGAGTTTGGGGTAGGTGGAAGGTAGATCTCAAGGATGGTCTGGTTTTTCCAGAGAGTGGTCCGAAAGCCAGTTAATATTGTGCTTGCAAAGTTTTGAGCCAATCCAACTAAGGATTTCACAGGCCTTGAAGTCTAAGGCCTGCAATTGCATCACTCGCCTCAAATCACTGTGAGGAGTGCGATTTTTTGCACACCTAGGAGAAAAATGAGAACAGAGGCAATCTAATGAGGGTCTTACAAACTCCTTAATTTCCTGAGAAGTGTGATTTGTAGCACTCCTGGAAAATTGTCCCATTTGATTTGAAGATTCCATTGGTAGAATACCATCGTTTAGCAGGTCTGCCTGTTACTAATACGTATTTATATTTTATTTAAAGACCAAAAAAATATGTATATATACAGTAACAACATGCTGTTTCCTCTTTCTTCAGGATCATAAAGCCAAGAAGTCATTAGGCTATCTTCATCTTGTGGGTGGTAAAGTCACTGAAGTCAGTAACAAAGTCCTAGAAGTAACTGACATGGTGAGTTTTAGCACAATTACTATTATTCACAGTACTCTGACACAAGGGCTGAAGTGCAACGTTGAAAATTGGACTAGAAGAGCATATGTATCAAGATACTGCAGAAATTTTATGAGGTGCAAAGTGAAACTTCATGGACAGGATAATACCAGAACATAGAAACAATTGGTTCCCTTGACAAGCTGTTATGGTTTGATTCCTTAATGTTGATATTGTGTAAACAAAGCACTGTAACTTCCCCTGACAGCAATTGATGAGACCTGACTCTTCCTCTGCATCTGTCAGTGGAATTGTTTGTCGGAAAGGCTGCTCACGTGCAGTTAGTCTCATTTATGTGCAAAACCTGAAGTCAGTATTTGGGGACTGTGGTATTGTGAGCATTCAGTCATCCTAGATGAAAAGATAGTGCCTGGGCTTTGTCTCCCCTTTCAAGTTGGAGTTTGCGTTTCATCGAGACTTTCAAAGAAACGACATGCAGCATCTAAGTAGATGTTTTAGTAGAGAAGATAATGTGTGTTTGTGTGTCTTAACCAGTAACATGAATGTATGTAAGGTACATTCATCTGCCAGCCCGTGATTAGTGTTTTAATGTGCCTCACAATGTAGGGGTAGTGATCCCACAGCATGGTACTACGTAGATCATGGGATATCAAATGTACGCAGGTACAATGCTCTTGCATACTTGCTTGTTTGTGTCTAAAGGTTCATTCCTACCGAAGCTACTTTTCCTGATTCATGATAGCAGTGATGAAAAAATAGTGAGCAGATTCGAGCATGTTTGTCCAAAATATCTGCTGGTGCAGAGGTGAAGTCCTGTGTAAATTCATCATTGCATTGTGGATCAATGTATGCACAGACTGTTTTTGCAATCCACGAAGGTCATGTGAACGACCTCTATAGGTTAAATGGATAATTGCAGAAGGTCCACAATAGCCTTGCGCATGGTCTTGTGGATCGTCAGTTTAACTTCCGGACAGGACGGGAATAGCTGTAGCGCTGTCATATAAATAGAAATGTGACAAATTGATTTGTATAGAGAGGGATCTGAATTTCCTGCAGTGAAAAATATGGAGTCATCGCTAATAAATCGTTTGACACATGAATGGGGCAGGATGTCAGCTTCATTTCTCGGCATTGTTTTGGGAAGGGTTGTGTTCATGTTTAGGCAAATTACTCACAGGTCTTGCCCCAGCTTGTTCGTCTGACTTGATTAACGTATGCAACCCATGCAGGATCCTGAGATAATGCTCTCCGCACCTGTTTCTCATCACACCATCGAAGAGAACAACTTATGGACAACAAGCTTTCTCCTGTTGTGGCCCCACAGTCATTTAACTCTCTTAGTATCAGCATATGTGAGGCTACTTCTGTGAGACAGTTTAGGAGACTCTTGGCCAGAAAAAAGTCTTCTTTTTAGGATAGTTCTCCCTTTTTTGTGTTTGTACTTTAAATCTCAATTTCTGTATTTTGTATGAGAAGTAAAGGAGAAGTAAAACATATAAGGCAAAGGTCTTGCCTGTGTTTCTTGACTTTCTTCAAGTTGACTTTCGCATTTCACATGATACATGCGTAAAAACTAAAAAACATTTAGCAATGTATTCAATACTTGCCTCAAAAGATTCATTGAAGTTGTAGGAAAAATTATGAGACCATGTCTGGTAAAGAAGGGAGGGTGTTTGGCCTATGGTTGGGTAACTTTCATGTTGCACAATATAATTAGCTTTTGCAGTAATATAAGTAATTGAACATGGAGGGTTATGAAGCCTATGCTCAATGTGGCTTCTTCAAATAAATTTGTCAAATGAAATATTACAAAAATTGTTGAGCAGTCAGTCAATGTTTGATGATCAAAGATACTGAGGAAATCAGTTGCTATGTTTTGCTGTGGTTTCAAACTTGTGTCTCTGTTTTACAAAGGTGGTATGCTTTGAAACATATCTGTAGTATCTATATGTCATGTTAAGCCCCAGAGGTCAAAGGACAGCCAAATCTGGGTATTAAAACGATATCTGAATTGTTTTTCCTTCTCGTAGAGAGGACGTGTACTTCTCCTTCGATGTGCATCGAAAATGGAATTTGAAGACTGGAAGACTGTCCTTAATGAAGAGACCGGTCATTATGTATGTCAAAGGTCATCGTTAATCAACACAATCACAAAGGTAAGTAACACTACAGGAAAGGCCTCATGTACTCGCACATTGTGACCAAGAAACCCACCACAGATAGGTGGGTGTGAAATTTCACGAAATACCACCAAGTCAACCCTCTGTGTATGGCCACAAATATTTCTCAGAAGATGATAGAATTCCAATTAAGAAATGTCAATAATGGGTATTTAGTGAATGAATATCCAGTACTTTACTAAAAATCTTTCACTGTTCTCATTTCAGAACTGTTTTTTGTTCATATTTTTGTTGCATTGGTTATTTTATGTTGGTTCAGCAAAAGTGGAACTTCATAAGTAGGTCCAAAACATGTTCATGACTGTCTATGAATTAATCCACTCACAAAGTATTGTGTTTTTTGGGGGTAACATGCTGAATAAAAGCTGCTGAGCATCCTATTTCCTGATACCACACTTAGACAAAGGAAAAATGTGGTACATCTTTGTTAAAATCCAGATGACCATAGGTCATTTTAATCACCACACTGTGATTGTAGCCCACTCAGGCACACAAAAACACTGTTAGTTAGATATCACAGGCTGTGGATTTCTTGATCTGTATTCCATATAATGACAGTGGATATTTGCTGCCGTGCCCAGAGGCAAAACTGTGTAATTGAAAAAAGGAGGTTTTACAAATTATTATACCTATAGCCATATCATGTACATATTGTACCTATCGACATTTTAAACAGTTTTCATTCTTGGAAGGTACTTTCCATTTATACAGACTTGATAAACTCCACTAATATTAGGAATATTCAAACTGAGCACTGGCTGTGCTTTCATTTTGCTTGTAGTAGAGTGTGTATGCGTGTAACGCCAACATGACGCAAGTTTCTTGATGGATACCGAAGTGCTAAAACCTTTCATTGTTGAATGAAAGTTATTTTGGTGTTTCTTCAATTTGCCTTCTTTTATTGCGTAGCCATCATGTTTGGGAATCATGTAACTATGTTTGAACCGAAGGAAATCATTCCAATGTGTGAATGATCTAAGAGAGGTAGAAGAGAAATTGACATTCTTTTTCTTGTCGTGACATGACAGGATATAAAGCATTTCCTTTGAGGAATGTCATTCGGTCTGAGATTGGACGTATCCCAGCAGGGTGTGCATGTAACTTATATCTTTACGTACACTTCTCTTTTTATGCGTTCACTACCGTGGGATGGCATGTATTGCCGTTGTCAGTACAAACGTTCTCTTGTATGTAATCAACTAACTTGTTCTGGTAATCTACAGGAAATGCTGGCTTGATTCAGTTGAGACTTTTTCCGCTTTTGACCCTTTTTAATCCCTGTGACTGTTTCGAACTGTTCATATATTATCAGTTTATAAATGTGTATTATTCTCTTGAAAATAGCTTTCTTTGAAGACATGACACAATTAAAAGACAATATTTAGGTCAATAAGAGATGTCCTCAGGTATATGTGCTTTGAAGATGTGAAAATTTTTTTTTCATCTATTTCATATTCTTGTATGGCACATGGGTTAACAGATATCATTTTTGAACGGAACACTAAGTGTAAATCGGTTCCATTGTGTAACAAAGTGTTAATATATGTTATATGTCCTGATAGCAAGTGTTAGGTTTGACAGAATCATGCAGCAAAATCATTAAAACAGTACCAAATTTCCAGTCTACCGACTAAAATCATAGACAAAACTGGTGTGGACTTCCTATTCCCTTGCTCAACATTGACAACAAGATTACAGTTAGCAGCATACATTTTCGCAAGAGGAGGTTTCATAGTAAATATCCACAAAACTGAGATGCATGTATGTACTGTAGCAGAGCTGTCCCAACAATTTCGTCCAGCATAGACTGGCTACCTCTGTAGTATGGGATTGCTGACCTCATCAGGATTCATATACATGTGTAAAAACTCTTCTTAGATTTCTTTGTCATTCATAACATAAAATGCTCCATAACTTCTCAGTTTCGAGTGACTAATGCAGTTTAGGAATTGCAGTCATACAGTTTCAATAATCTAGTAACTGTTATGGAACGTTTAAAGAAGGAAACAGTTCGTTGCTATAGGGGATTTCGTTCAAACAGGATAGCATCTGAATAATAATCAGACAGTATCTGATACCAGACAGGAAGCTTGTCTTATATGTTACTAGGGGATCCATAGATAATTTCAGAATATTGGTTTCACAGAAATGGCATCGTAATAACGATGTCAAATGCATGATTACCATCTGTGGATGGCTGTTATGTGAATAGTCTTTGAAGTCCCAAGTCACATATTTACCGGAGGTAAACATGTGGTATCCCATTTTCGTTTTGATGTTTGCACCTATACAACTCTAGTTTTACCTTCATCTGATTTAGACATCCAAGTTAATGTCATAACCAGGACTCCAAATAAGAAAAAAAAGGGCATAGCCAATATGGACAAAAGGGCTATATGTCTATGGTATTCTATAGTAATTTATCAGACATTACTGAGTTGCTCCACAGCCATTGGTAAGGATATGATAGCCAAGGCTATTGGTGTCGGCTATCGGTGTCATCTGTTATTTTGAGCCCTGCATAGAGTTTTTTACTCGCTACAACTTCAGTTGTTTTGTCTGTGCGCTACCTATCATGTCTCCATACTGTAGTGCACGTATCGTTGGTGTAAATACGACCTCATTTGCTAGGCTATCGGTATGTACCATTCACATGTAACTTCATCATGCTAAATAAAACAATTTCGGTATGCAGGAATTTCAATCTCCCTTCTAATTGAACTGCTGGTGGTGGTTAAGATAGAGTTGTCTAGTCGTCTGATTTCAGGAGTGATGCAATCGCTTAGGCTAAAACAGGAATTCTAGAATACTTACTGTACTTACTGTATTTAGAATGATCACCACTCGCAAGTGATCCCATTGTGAATGTCACATTGTCTGTCCACTGTGTTATCCTGATGAGTCCTCATGTACTACATGTTATTGCTTGTGAAATGTTTATAACTATGCAGGATAAGATTTTACATTTTTCAGATGTTCAATAGTACCTACACATAACCAACACATAAGCCTATAAATAAGCCTACTGTACCACTTTCTCCCCACCTGTTCCTCCATATTAAACTAATTTGCTTGGTTGGTGTCATAATTGTATGTGGCTGTAAAAAACCTGTGGAATGTAAGGATGCAGTTGCACAAGGGAGTAGTTTAAAGGGATACCCAACCTGAAGCACCAATTTGTGACTCATCATTGGAAAATTTTCTGGTTATCATCTTTCTGTTGTGCATGCGTAGGTAGGTCAGATCTTGAAAGAGTTATCGTTGATACAATTTTTGTCCCCTCTACAGTCTGTCGTCATCATCGATGTTGGTTCGTGCTCGGTTAGGGCCGGCATCCTCTCTGACTGCGAAACCGTCTACCCGCAGCGGTTCTTTCCGAGTGCGACCGCCGTCAACCAAAGGAACAGGGATTCCGTGGCCTACGGGTTTGATGCCTTCCTTCCTCAAGTGAGAGCAAATTCCAGAATAGTCTTCCACTTCAAAGACCTCCACGGCTAGAGCAGGTGAGCACCAATTAATACATCTTGAAAGATGTTGTCATTTCTAGAAGTACGAAAGTGTCCATGCAGTCAATCTATATTTCCTTTGGCAGTACTTCCAAAGATGTTTTTTAGGTCAATATTTTTACTGGATTTCTCATCATTTTAGTATACATCCTGTCTGCATATTTTTAGTCATACTATTTGGTTGAATATTCTAGTTATTCTACATTTCCTGCTAGTGAAGTTAAAGCTACCTGTGTTCCTGACCAAATGCGTTCTTCATCACTGAGTCCGGAGCTCTGGGAGTATATTGTCTGTCTAGAGATAAGATGTATGTGATGCACTATTAATTATTAATATTTTGGGTATAAATTAATGAATATGTGATATACTATATATGTATTAGATGTCACTAATATTTTACATTTCTTTCTTCTTCTCTTTTCTTAAAAAAAGGAAAACAAATTGTAGTATTTACAGTCTTGAAGTCCAGCAATTTTGCTTGCACCCAAATATTCATGTTTTGAATTAACATAACCAAACAAGTTGTCATTGACTGGTGCAACTACAAGCCTATTTGTTAAGTTACTGTGATGTCAGAACTTTGATACTTTGAACATCTTCTGCCAAAACTCAGAAATTCAATTCTATCAGAGCTATTTTGATGTAGGGACTTAGTTTGTCCCTGATTTTGACTCCAAAATATCATGGAACAACCATGGAACATGCAATGCATTATTTATACAAAATTGATGATGGGGTTGATGGTGGTAATGCATAATGGACCACCTGAGTTTTTATTCTTTTTTTTCCTTTGTTGGGTGAGTGTGAAAGAGTAATATTTATGCACAGAATGTGCAGTATCTGTTTGCTTTACACATTTTACAAGTTTGTGACGATTTGTACATTTGTCATTAAGATGCCATTTTAAATTTTCCTTCGAAATGTCTTTTTCCAAAATTCTATCCTTTCCATAATCAGTTCAAGCTCAATATACAGTTACTTGAGGGTCTCCTAGATACAGCTTTTACAGAACTAAAAATTGATCCAAGGCCATACACCGTCATGCTAGTGGTACCCTTTGACCTTGGACCAAAGACAACAGTAAGTTCTTTTCTAACACAGATAATGAAATAATTTTCTGTAAAAATAATACGCAATGTGGGCTTGTGGTTGTAGGTTGCACGTGTCATAAAAAAGTCGGTATCTTTCTTCATAATCTGTTATCACGGAATGTCAAATATTGACATCTCTTTTGTAATTATGACCTCTGGCCTACCATTTACTTTTCTGCCCTGGAAAACTACTTGTCTACCACCAGTCTCTTCAATATCTTGCAAGCAAAAGAGATTTTGATTTTGTATTCTTCATTGCCTTTTAATATACCAGACTCCAGGGTTTTTTCATGTTGTTGTGAAGTTTGCTCCTGTAATTGAAGGAAATGGGGCATATCATTTCACAAAAATGTAATGGATGTGAATGATGGAAGTGTTCTGTTCTTAAAGGGCAATGACCTTGTCTCATTATCCTGTTTTTGGTTTTTCCTTTATTTTCAGGAAAAAGTTGTGGAGATGGTGTTTGATCAGTTTAATGTTGAAGGCATCTATATACAGGAGCAAGCACTGATGTCTCTCTACTCATACAAGGCTACCTCTGGTATTGTAGGTAAGCCATAGCATGAATGTATAAAACTTCGCGCATCTAAAGTAAAAACCGTGGATATTCTAGCTGCTGGAAATTCAAAATCCCTACAAATCTAATTACCTTGTTTTCGCAAGTCTAAAATTCAAGTTGACCAGTAATTTGATCCAATATGCTATGGATTGTACCTCGAAGTCTGTTATTTTAACCGACACTTACTTGAGTTAACAATACAGTGTAAACCTGCCAAACTTCGCGCACCTCACTAACGTTAGCATGACAATCATTACATTAAGAGTGTCCTTTAAACAAATCTTGTGCCTAAACCTACAGCAAAACCCTGTGAACAAGCTAGCCAAAAAAATGGTCAGGAAAATTCTATTGACGAGTCAAAATTGTGATTGGAAAATTTGTAACATTCGGCAGAAACTGCGAATAGCACACTCTAGGCCTAGCCTTCCTCTCCTATGCAAGTGCAGTACCGTAAAGTTGACTAACCAAGCAAGGGCGATTAACTAAACAGTCTCAGCTTTCTTTTTTGTCATTTCAAGGCATTGTATTAAAAAATTTGTCCAGCTTTTAGGTCATTGCATTTTAGGGCTTATTTTTCCAGGGGTGCGCGAAGTTTGGCAGTGCGCGAACTTTGGTGGATACACTATACAATGTAGACATACCTATTCGGTTGCTCTATGATGAAATCTGTGTAATGTAGACTCTACATACTCAATTTTGGTTTTATTTGATTTATTTGCCACGAATTGTTGAAAAAAAAAACGCAAACTATGTTGCAGTACAGATGTCGTAGTGGACTACCTCTATTAGAGACAGAAGCTTCTACATGCAGACCCACCTAATAGACTGTAGATACAACCATACTGTAATTCACCTACCCATCTACTCCCCAGTAACCAGAAAAATAAAAAACAACATTCATAGTAATTTGCTAAAATAAAAACATGGTTCTGCACGGTTACTCAGTTGCAAGTTTACTCAAGTTACAGACTATGAGCATATATTTGAAAATTAAAAAAACTAGCAAATCAGCTCTGTTACTTTGATACTTACCAATATGTTGAGGGTTTTGTCTCTCTACATATCAGGTCAGTAATATCTTTTCAAAAAGATCAATGCCATTTTGCCTTAAGCAGACAGAGATACAGGCAGTGGAAATTAAGTTACATTCAAACAACAATAAGGTGTGTGCAATAAGGAGAACTTAAATGTAAGACTTTGTGGAATAATTTTGCTTCCTTGCAAGTTCAACATTGAATTCCACCAGAATCAACCATTCAGTTAATATGTATTGAAGATATAAGTATATTGAGGTAGGTATCATCAATTTTGGCAATCAAGCAATTTTGTTTCACTTGTAAAAAAAGAACTGCCTGTAATGCACGTGGCAAGTTTTAAGTAAAGTCGAATGTGCATGCATATAAATCCTGAAGTTTGAAGTTCAAATTGCTTGCTATATAAATAAAAAAAATATGTATACATACATTTATTTTCCATCTGACAGTTTGTGCTTAAGTCAGTTATCTAAGAGAAACATTGTCTTGATGCGAAGTCGATGATGTTGGTAACCTTGATGCTTCAGATCAGACAGCTACAGTGGAAGTTGTCAGTTGTCACTTGACTCAGTCTGTATAAAGGGGTGATAATTTAATAAGGGGACACATAATTACTCCTCTCACTCAGCAGGGAGGGAGTAATTTTTTTGTCCTTCTGAGAGGTCGTAAGGACATCAGGTGTCTGCAAAGATGGTGTTGTGAATTCAATATCTGTCCACATCATTTTCAAAGGAACAAGTTGTTGGGATTACAATACCTGGATTTATGCTTTCTGAACAGACCAAAATTATGGTAAAATAGTCTAAGGCTGTTCCTGAGGATATGTGCACATTTGTATTGACTGTGAACTGACAACACTATCTGCAGTCTTGCTTTCAATAAGTCATTGATCTGACATTATAAGTGCTGTCAACCCCAAATAGCCATTTCTTGTTGTATATAAGCAACATGCTCACTTAGTCATACACTTGGTCTTCCAAGATCCTTACACTTAAATGTTCAAGCAATCATACAGCAGTACATCTTAATTTGTTGTCGGGAGTCATGTTACGACCATGGCAAAATGGTGAGCATGATGAATCAAAGCTGCTAAAAGTCCCATTTTCTTGCTTAATTTGTCTTAAAACCACCTCCCCTTCTCAGTGACTTATATTTGTCTATAGACATGACAAATTAATATCGCTTTGCCATTATATTAAATACATCTCAAGGGAGGTGTTAAAAATGGGTCAAGGAGAGTATCGATATCTATCACACTGTCCTATGACTCAGCATGTCCTGAAAGAAAGGACTTAACAGCTTCAACTCTGCTTGGAGTATCACAGGAAATTTTCTTAAGTATGGCAGGCTACTCGGGGGGGCCAATAATGCAAGTCTTCTTTGTACTCCAAGTTCATACTGAACCTGTTAACCCCGTAGGAGAAATATAACCATCGTGTCCTAACTGCATGCTACTTTGTAAGACAGATACTTTTGTCATGTGATTTGTGAACAGAACTTAACATAGTTCCCAGCCAATCAACAATACACCCTTGAATGATCATTCATAGCAAATCGTTCTAACCCTGTACTCTGTTCAATATGTGTCAAAGGATGGATATATTCATCTCATATTGCCCACTGATCTTGTAAGTAGAACCCTGAAGTGTTCCTGAACCTGCTGTGGCGGTTATACTTATCTTTGCAAGGGCCATGTGGGTGTATTTTTTTTCCGATTCAATACTGCAAAGGCCCTCTCTGTTTAAAAAAAAAAGGATCAAGGATGCTCAACCTGTGACACTTTGCTGTGTTTACTTGACTCGAATTTTGAGTCTGATAGTGACTCAGAAAAGGAGCAATGGCTTTTGAGTGGGACTTGTGATTTAGAAAGGACTCCTACAAATAAGATCAAGACACCGTCTTATGTCTTTGGCTTGTACCTGCTTTAAAATGGAGTGAAAGAAAGTGATGGCATATTTTTGTTTCATATATTTACAATGTATTACTCTCCCAGTGTTAATCTGAAATTCGAGAAAAAATACATTTTTGAGGAAATAAATTCCACAGTGGGATGTAAGTTACGGTATCATCAATTTGGCAGTTAACTGGTCAATGATAATGGGATGAAGATGTGTTTCAGTTGTGTTTTAGCATTAGAAGAAATTTTCAGATTACATATTCACTGCTCTCTACAAGGGGTTTTGGATTTGGCACAGCCTGTCCCTAAGGGAAAATTTGCCGTGTTTGAAATAGTGAGTGCCCCCTTACAAAAATAGGCTCTGCTACCTACACGGCTTGGTCCTCTAATAAGGTTGGCAATCTTATGATAGGTTACTGTTGTTTAAAAAGAAATGACACAAAAAGGCAAGTTAGAAGAAAAAGAAACAGTTCTACAACATGAATCCCCATCATTAAAACAATACTTTGCCAAATTTTACCAGTTACAATAAAATAGAAAAAATGGAATTTGGGTGAGAGCATTCTAACTAATCCTCCAGCAATCACTTTCTGACCTCACATGTATATCACTGTGGTGGTCACCCCCCTCCCCCCCCCCCCACCGCTTGAAAATCTGTGGAAACCCTGATTTCTTGTAGATCTTGTATCTTCACTATGCGCATACTTCCTTGTAACATGATCTAATGTCATTTCAGCCAAGGAGATTATCAGCAGAAGTAATCTTCACAGTACATATTTAACATATAATTGTCCTGAAGAAATTTCTTTCAATTTCTCAATATGCTTTTTTTCTGTTTCTTCATTAGTATGATCAAATCCACTTACGGTGTGATTGTCAAATTGTTTTGTAGAAAACTAACAACTTGTTTCTGTCATTTGATGTTTTCAGTAAACCTCGGTGAGAAGCTGGACGTCATTCCCATCGTGGACGGGTTCATCATAGAGAAGGGAGTCTGCAGGCTTCCATTCGGCGGACGGCAGATCACGGAGACAGTTAACGAGGCTGTTGACCGAATCAGGCCACAGGTAACATAACCTGCTAAGGTACTCATTGTGCCCAAGTAGTGAGGAGCAGTTTCTTTCGACAGTCGTCAGGAGGTGGAATATCCCTAGTACAGTAATTGTTAAATACCTGCACAGTATTGCTTGTATTGTGAACAGTGAGAGTAAGAAAGGTACCTGTAAATTTCCTTTCGACATGTCTTTTTTCGAGTCCTTAAATCGTTCAAGTTGCTTTGCACATTGTTTAAACATGATGAAACATTACCCGGCACCTGGTTTGTCAACACATGTACACCAGTGTTACTAACATCTAACAAGGGCACTCTCTCTACCAGATTAACTCTCTCCGCAGCAATAGTGCATGTTGCTATTAACCTTCAATTCACGTGTGTTGTCATAAAAAATTTTCCATTCTTTTTTTTAATTTAGGAAAAAAATGTCTGCCAAATAAAGTTGTTTGGGCAGGAAAATGTCCCTTGAAAACCCCTCAAATTCAGCTCACCTGTAAATATAAAGATGGTACATTCATTATGCATGAATGAAGGCCCAAAAGGAGGCCATCAGCTGTGGTTTATTCACATCCATGTTTCCTTCCCTTGTCATTAAAACTTCCTGTTTACCTGGGTGTCAGTGAAAAGTGATACCAATTGTGACTTCAGAAATATCTGGGAATATGAGATTACTGCACCAGGTGAAATTCCTGGAAGTCAGAGCCAATGATCACCACCGGTGCCCCGCAAAACGAAAAGTGAAAACTAAGTAGACATGTTTTTCTACATAAGTTACTGCATTAAAAATCCAAGTCTTCACATCTAGGCCATTGACGGAATCCTGTTTGTGGCTGTAGTTGTATGCTCAATATGATTATGTGTGCAATCACAATGTAATTGTATGGGTGTGTGGCCACTCATAATAAATTTTCCTTTGCAAAGTTTCGTAGACAAGTGGTCATGCCATGCTTGCAGTTATCAAGTTTTGGAAACTTCTCTCATATATTTGATCAAATTATTAAAGCATAACTGGTATTTTGGTGATCACTTGGGACAAATATATATAGTATCTGTAGTATGTTGAACCCAGCCCATATATCATCAGTCATAGCATTGCTATCAAAATAAAGAGTCACTGATTGCTTATACTGACAGTTGAGTTCCTTTAATGACCCATCACTTTTAAAACAGTAGCCTGCACATTAAATTCCTGCATGCCTGCATGGTGCTCAGTAGCCTGCACAATGAATTCCTGCATGCCTGCATGGTGCTCAGTAGCCTGCACAATGGATTCCTGCATGGTGCTCAGTTCTGTTAAATAGCTTGAGAGACCATTGTGAGAGCTGGTTAATGTGACTGGAATTTCAAGTCATTGGCTCTTTGAGATTGCAAACAATAATGGTAGCTAACTTAAATGGCCAATGCACCAGATCTATAAATGTTACCTGGTACATACTTTCTTCTATACTCTCAGATTCTTCTCAGAAGTTGAGACACTTATCAGTCGGTACTTAAAAGAAAAGGTGAGTCAGCAGTATTATGTCATTATTTGTCGGTAGGCGTTGATTGCATACATACTTTTTTAGTCACATTAAACAAATGAACACTAGTGCAGTTGTTCTGCATGCCTTCCTTTCATAGAGAATTGTACGATCACACTGAACTGTATTTTCATCGCTCTCCTTTGTTCCCCTCCTTCAAGCAAAATGGTTTAGCCATCAAGAGTTTCTAATTGATCAGAACGCTGGTACGTGATTGATTGATTGATCCTGTAAGGATGGCTTAGAGCAGACATGTACTGTGTGTGGCATGCCAGCAGATCTTATGCTGGCCTCATACAAAAGTAAAACTGTAGTGAACCATTTTACCAACTTTAGTCCAGTATTGAATATTCATAATATATCTGGTGGGGTGATTGAAACTTATTTGCAAATTAGTAGTAGTTACAGGATCCATGTTTCAGTTTCTCTATGTCTGGTATTAAACATCATTGGTTCATAACATAGTTTGCTTGTTTGGGACCATTCATTGGGCATATTTATGGGGAAAATGCCATGTTTAATGTATAGTTCCCTGGTTGTAAATATTCAGGTGTGTTTATGAAGTATCGTGTGTAAGAGTCGTACTGTTGGTTTTCTTTGGCAGGCTTGTTTTGTGGCCCAAGACTATCAAGCTGAGCTTAAGTTCTGCTCATTGGATCCAGAGCTTTGCAGTACATTCCTCTCCCTGGAGAAATTTAATATACCTGATGGCACCGGGTAAGTAATACTAGCGATGGACTTATGTTCAGATGTTTACCTTATGTTCAGAGGTTTACCTTATCCCCAAGTTCACTTAATACACTTTTCAGTTTTTTGTAATATTGCTGAAAACAAGTGAAAAACTGACCTTTAAACATCTCATTACAGCTATCTGCTGATGAATTTTGGATAGCAAGCTTTACTAAGAAGGATAATGTGTCTTATTCCAAATTTTGTTTGAAAAGGTAGATTTTGTGATGAAAAACTTTCACACTGAACTGAGTGCAATAAATTTTGTGTTTGCTTGTCACTTCTCACTTGAAAGAGTCAGTCTGTAGTCACCATTCACAACTCATTTTAAAGTGATTGCAGAGTAGGCAAAATAAAAAACATTTAGATTTCATTTCCAAAAGTTTGGTAAGGCTTTTTATTGCACCATGTAGACAATCTGGGAAAATAAATATGTTTCAGTTAGTAAATTCTGCCATGTGGTTTCAAATTCTTTTAACATAGTGACAAAAATTGTAGAATACTGATAATGTAGTGGTTGACAGTTTTCATTCAAATCAACAATGTGCTTGTTTAAGCAAGTCAATGGGAAGTATACTAGTATGTTTGAATATTCAGTTAGTCAAAACAACCCAGGATCACTGACACCGCAATGTTGTGATCAATTTGTAGGTTATTTGTAAACGCAGTGCTTCCTTTCACCAAATACTACAACTCCCGATATTGACCAAGGAGCAATATGACTTGAGTAGTATGCTTTTGATACTACCAGTGAGACCAGTGCTGTTGCATATTCATTATGTCGGGGCTTATAGTAGGAACTATTAACTTTCAAATGTGATTTCTGTTTTTTACTGTTTTAATGCCAAAAAGGTTGCATTTTCAAAGTAGTGACTGTCATTTTCCTTCATTGAAAGACGTAGTCCGTCCATGTACAACCTCACGTGTACATTTTTAAAATAAATAAAAAGTTAAGATCAAACGTTATCCTATCCTTCTGGTTTTTCAGTACACACGCAATCACTTAACATATTTTTCGATCGGCTGTTCGACACGTGATTGTGTCTCTTACCGATTTTCTCAGTTCTTATAAACAAATTAAGTAGACTTGATAGGTATTAATCCTCATGTTAAGGAAATACCTCCCCTCCACAGATTTCTGTAGTAATTGTGCAGCCATGCATGCATTATTTTCCTAGTGCTATAACCAATTGGTCATATTTCCTGTCTGCAGTTGAAAAACCTCATTAAACTGAAGGCCAATATATCTGGTATTTCAAAGTGTGTGTTTTCATAAGGGGCCATTGCATTGCATGTTTTATATTTATGCACACATGCATTGAATGCTGCTTCATGAATCTATATAGGCTTTAAAAAATTTTGGCAAGTTTTATTCAGCTGAAGAAAAGTGAACGATATTTGTAAAAATCTATCTAGAAAGTGTCATTTTAACGAAATGATTGTGCAGTCATCCCTAGTGGTCACAAAGTCCTAGGGTACAAAAAAAATAAAAGTCTGTAACTGTTTTGCTGCAAAACACTGCTCTTGATATATTCAAAATTCACATCGTAGACATATACTTACCCCTTTCTTCATTAATGCATTAAGTTTGACCTTGCTCAAAGTGCATTCAAAATAAATTCTGACACCGCACCCTCCAAGCCTTGGCAAGGGTAAGTATAGCCACTCTTGAATACCCACACCAATGAGTTGTGTGGGCTGTACATGCAATGGTCGTTTTAATGAGTCATTGTTTCAGGCATAATGGTGAAACTGCTAGTGCAATTGTTCATGATAGATGGTGGAACTGATAGCAACAATTCTCCATATTTTTGCCTCTGGACAATTTAGAAATGCAAATATAGTCACCTCCTGTCATAGGTCATGCCTAGAAATGCCCCTTTACGATTCCTACAGGGATGGTGCAGCCGTGCATGTAATTTTTATTCCCTCAATAGTCAGACTGTTACCAATTGTTCTAGTTGTCTATCTGCAGTTCAAACCCCTGATGGATTGCGAATGTATCAAGTATTTAGAAGCATGCATGCCTGAAAGGGGCCATTTCATTTATTGGGACGCTCTGTGTTACCCATGCAGAGATAGACAAATTGAGTTATCATATATGCCTCTTGGCCAATATTTGAAAAACAAATGTTTTTATGGTGTGATCATCTTGGTCAAGTGTGTTGATTCCTTTTTGTCATCGGGAGCAATATGTGGCATTACATGAAAAAGGTTCAAACAGTTTAAGTCATATTCAATTGGGGAAGTGGTCCTTAATATTGATTCTATTATTTTGCACACGGAGGGTTGTTCAGTTAAGCTTTCTTGTGGCGTATATATGACAAAGTAACGTAACAAATCCAGAGTGGTGTGCTTTTCTGGTCGTCATTTAGTGCATTCAATGTTGGTGTTATTTGAATATCCAGAGGTTTCTCTTTTTTTCCATTTCCCAGGATCATAAAACTTGACTATTCAAGATTTCGTAGCACAGAGGGCCTCTTTCACCCAGAGGTGTGGGGTAAAGACCATGCAGGATTACATACCATAGTTTACAATGCCATCCAATCATGTAATGTAGAGGTTAGAAGACATATGTGCAAGTAAGTATTGCTCCGACATGGACTACATTTTTACTTTCATACTTAACCCATTTTTCTGAAATCTCTATTTGTACCCAGCAAGGAACTGCTGTTTGTAAACGGAATGACTACAGTGTAGTCGAGAACTATTCTATTTTATTATTTGTCTGCATTTTGCAGCTCATGGTAATAATGTGTCATCTATTTTTTTTATTTTATTCATTTCAGCTTTCAAGGGTAAAAGTCATTTAGCTTTTAGAACATCAACTGTACATGAGGCCCTTTATCAATCAAACAAAAGTACACTGTTTGAAGAAAATGAAAGTAAAAATGTTAGTAAATTTACATCAAATTAGAACATAAAAAATATTCAAGAGTGTAATAAGAGGTTTATGGAAAGATTGAAGCATATGTATTAAACCCAACATCTTATATTTGCTTCTTTAAAATTCAAAACAACAAAAGACACAAAGGTGGGGAAACTGTAGGATGTCAAGAGATACGACATATCACAAAGAACTAATTGCATGTAGTTTATATAACACTAGAAATCATTGTTTCAAAACTGACAAGAGTAGTCGAGAATTTCATCTCAGGATGTATCTCGATAAGAGATGCTGACACACATCTACCACTCAACAAGACTTAAAAAGCCTGAAACAGGGTGGAAACATTTGCTTTTGAATTAAGAACAACAGCATTTTCAATGATTGTTGAATCTGAATTTAAGAGTGACCATTTTATTTGTTTCACCAACTAATTCATGAGAGAAACAAGAAGTTGAAAATGTGAAATGAATTAAATTGCTTGTTAGACCATTCATGAGAAGATACTGCAAGACACGTGTGTTTTTTATTATTTTGGTCATGAACAGTCTCATTTGTAAGTTGTGGGGATTTTGACAACATCAGATGACCTTTGACATAGTTGCATCACCATCAATACATCAGCAAAGTCTATTGCAAACTCTGTTTACCCTTATTTTCAAAGACTTTGAATGGGATTGACAGTTTGAACCTCAGTAGTTTTCCATAATTATTTACTTGGTTCACTCAAATGACAATCAAATTGGACATGAATTTCCTATGTTTAGAGTTTCTTCAACCTCACGCCATCATTTTGAGTTTTGTCTCTGTTCAAATAGGAATTTGGGGCCACATGATGCCTCTTTGTGGGTCTCATTTGGCCCGCAGGCCACAGGTTGGCCACCCCTGGCTTAAATTATCACTCAGTTGTTCAAATTGTGTTAGGGCACATGTAATTAACCCTGCTCATGTACTGATGACCAAGTAAGGTCTCATATTGCCTTTCATGGCGATTGATTTTGTTCTTGCTTCCAGTTCACCTCAAGGTCTGCTCTTAACATATTGTCTTGCCCATCCCAGTTCAAACCATTTTCATCAGTTGACAACCTCTGACATAAGAGAAATATTCTAGCCGAGTCATTTATTATCATCATTATTTCTTGGTAAATGTTTTCAATTCATTGTGAAAATATCTCAAAATGCATCATTACTCATTCAGCTGCTATTTCCTAACATTCAAGTTCAATAGAAAGTTATTGTTTGCACTTGAAAATCTTCAGATTGCTGGAAATGTCAATATCCAGTTATAGTTGTGCAGGATCGATACTAACGTAATTGTCTAATACACCTATCATAATCCAACAGTAGTATTTGTGAATGTCTCCCTCTATTGGTCATCCCCCCTTTCTTCCCCCTCCCCCCACCTTCCAGTCATGTATCAGGGATATTATGGTGTGATAAATGCAAGTCTAATGATAAAAATTGGCGACAGTTTCCTTAAGTTGTGTTCCAGTGTCTCCAGCACCATATAGTGTTAAGAAGTCACATGACCAGAAGATCTTTCACTAAGGAAAAAAAATTGCTGAGACAACTTCATTTTATCAACTCACCAACATTGCTTTCATAATAAGCAAAATATTCTGATTTTGTGTGTTATATCAGATCTGTTGAAACAAGCAGTGAAGTTGTTGATTAGAGCACACAATATTTTATACGATTTTGTTAAGGTTCATTGCATTGTACAGTTTTGCAATGCATGTGCGATGTTTTAGTTACACTTTATTGTGTATTGTACCACTCTTGAGGAAGTATGTTTAACAAAGGTCTGCCCCAGACATGGAAGAGACACTTTTTTTTGGTTGTTTTGATAGACTTTGCATGCCTCTGACTACCAAATTCATATACCTGAAAAATGATATCCATCCCCCAAAAAGTTGTACAGTATGGTAACTGAATGAAAAATACTTTTCCGAATTTGATCATGTGGTGTTTAAATTCTGAGCCACTGCATTGTCTTGAAAAAGGTATTGTCATGGTCTACTGCTTCTTAATTACTTTATTTTCCGAAAAAAAGATTCCATCTGAACATTTGTTTGTCTTGTTTATATATTGTTCATTCATACTTGGTAAGAATCCTCGACTCCTATTAGCCCATTGAAGTTAGGTGCCAGTGCATTATCCTGTAAACAAAGCATTGTCAGTAAAATAATAAAATCATTGGTGGATGAATACGATAAAACAGTGGAGAAACAGTTTTGTCGTATGCCATCTTACACAAAACAATGATGATACTTTGTCCATAGCATACGAACATTGTAGCCATGCATTAACCCCCGATCATGCATTATCATGTAGTTAATGCACGGTTGATTAAACTGTCAAAAAATTGTTTCAGAACTTGTATGCTTTTGATGTAATACGTGCAGCTTGGTATGTTTCTCTTCTTCTCTTTTCAACAATTTAGAAACATTTATTTGTGCGGAGGTACTACTCAACTGCCTGGGCTCGCAGAACGGCTAAGAAGCGAACTGGTGAAGCTGTTGCCAAAAGGAAACAGTGTCAGGGTGAGTCTGCAAGGCTGTTGTGACAGTGCTTGTTGGTGCCGTTGTGAGTTTATTGTAACTGTCACGATTCTTCCTTCAGTGTCGTTGTCGTTGTATGGCCACCCTTTAACTACATCAACTGCTCGATGCTCAAAATAGTGCTCATGAGAATTTTGTGTGAAATGAAAGATTGTTTCAAGATTCTTGCCTTGGATATGACTCTAATGTGCTATTTTAGTATCTTGTCCTGTTTTCTGGGAGTCAGTCACAGGGATCAATTATTGCATTTAGTGGTCTTATTACATTTACTAACAGTGTTTCAATCCCATAAGAATGGTCATACAGAGCCAGGGTGGGGATGGGGAGAGTTGGTTTTGACTGTTGGCCTCAGATCTAGTATTTCAATTTGCAGAAGGCCAGTCCAGGAGCAGATGTGTAATAGTTCAATGTCTGACAGCCATGTGATGTATGGATTAGAGCAAAAATGACCTGCAGACCAGCACAGTGAAAATGACCAATAATATGAAGTAAATCGATTTATTCAATGCGTTCAATATTAAGTAGACTCAGAAACATACAGAAAACATTCATGCAAAGTTGGATAACTAAATACAAGATTATTTCCTTGGCCACTGGTGTCCAGTGAAAAAGTGACCTGGTTCCTACGATTCAGATACCTCAATCCTGTGTCTGCATTTATGAAGCCACTGTCTCAATAGATCAACTCTCAGATATCCCCTGGATTAAACTGCTATGTCCGTTCTATTCTCCCCATCTTCGAGTGCCCCCCCCCTTAATGAATTCAAATGACCAGGTCTGATGCCCTCAAACCAAACAATGTTCTAGGAAATGACCAACTGGAGCCTCAGCAAATCTGGCATACTTTATAACTCTCCCCAAGTTCCTACACCACTGGACAAACAGAAACCACATTTTTTTAATGTATATATGTAATGTCCATGTATGTATCCATCTTTGCTACCAGGCCAAACTTCTCATCTCCTGGTTAGCATCACATCAGTGATGTTAACCACCCGACCAATATTAATATGAATGTAGACCTGTTTGCTTCCATATGTTTTATACATTAAAATTGGCTGGTAGTATCTGTTCTTAATTAGATTCACAGTACAAAAAGTTTGGTAAATCTGTTCTAGAGTAACAACTAGAACATAACTGAATCCTCTGGATTTTTATTTTCTGTCTTTCTCACATTTAGGTAAATTTTTCAAATGTGAAAATTTTTCTGGGTAATATGGCAACATGAAAATCACCACTGCAGAAAATAGCAACCACTACCTGTTGAAAAATCCTTCCTTACAAACTTTCTATGGAGTCAAACACAGTAGGCAATAGGCTGCTGCCATTCGAAAGAGAGCAGCAAATTGTTTCTAAGTTCTCCATAAGTTTGCATCATTTAGCATCTCATTGCCAAAAATTTCTCCAGGTGAAACTGAACTTTTTCCACTCAAACCTCTACCATGAGATCACTTTGCGACCCCTTACATGGTTCAAGAGTGGCTACCCCTCCTGTCCCATCTCGCTTAAAATTCTGTAGAAAACACTGGAGTTGGATATGTGTACACAGATATGTAGCTGACGTTGGACAAAACCCATATTAAATTGGGCGGAATACATGGTAATTAACCATTTATATCTTGGGGTAAACTGATTAATCAGAATAAATATAGAGAAGCAAACTTTTGCCAATACGTTCCACATTGGTAAAGCCTGAATATTCAACAAATGATTGATCAGTGTTGTACATTTACGTTTAAGCAGATTTTAAAATGTGAATTCTTGGTCTGTGCATATGCCAAGTGAACAACATTGCTAGAATAATCATGATGACAACAACAAAGAGCAGGCAGTGTAACTGAATTAGACACCATACACTGTGAATTGGACAAATTTATTATTTTTTAAATTACTTGTTTTCTCACCACAATACAAAAGATCTTCAAAGCATTCAGTGATGATATTGCAATCCTCCTTTAAAGGCTGGCAGCAGATAAAAATCAAACCATTACCTCGTTTGAAGATCTCTCTGGTAGAATTGCTGTGCAATTGTCAATTGTCCTAACTTCAAAAATTGAAATAAAAATAAAAACACAAAAGCTATTCTGGGTTTCATATCTGGACAAGTTGCACTCAACCAGTCGTGCTGGTCAAATTTATCAGAGTTTAGACATTAAGTCAACTTCCACAGTTTGTATTGGGAATGAGTTCATAAGTGAGGTCAAAAGTAACACATAAAACACAAGTTTGATGTCATAATAGAATAGTTGTTACAGTGTCCACTTCACAGTAGATTTCAGACATGTCGCTTTGCATAATATATCTCATACACAAATGATTTTATCATGTTGCCACTCTTTAGCTGTCAGCCAGTATTTCTCCAAAAGTTACAATGCAATTTCTTCTACAAGCTGTTAGAGTACTCAAAGCATTGTAAATTTGTCGAGATTAAAAACAACATCTGGCCAAGATGCTCAATTTGAAAAAAAAAATAAATGCTGAAATGTGGCCTATGTAAATTCTGCCCATGTATCTATGTTGTTCTCCAGGTATCGTATCTGTTATGCTTTTGGGGAAAATGTTGGAGAGGTTTATTTCTTTTGACTGTTCAAAAATTTAGAGTTGAAGCAAATCAGACCAGTCTGAATATTGTCTTCGATAATCGGTTTGCTGCATATCCCAATTGAAACTTGGATTGTCTTGCATCCCTTCTCTTCACATAATCACAGCGATTTCATTCTGAGTTGTTTACCATCTTGCCATGATCTATCTGTGAATCTGTGAGCATGTGCATATATCACTTCCTTGCTCACTGACCTTTACCTGTAATTCGTTCGTATTTATCTCAAGGAAAGTTTGTTTACAGCTTTAATTTATTTTATTTACCAGCCATTTCCCGTCAGCCGGCTTGCATGCAAGTGACTCCTGTTTTCCTCGCTCTCTTATTATTATTGTAAGGGATTCTTGTCTCTTTGCCGAGGCAGATGTGTTTGTGTAATTCTGTGGGATTGCTCATCAGACCAGGATGTTAATTATAATATTAATACTATATCAAAATAAAATGGGCAACCTGTCGAGATGCAATGCCTCTTTTCCTTTCCTGGTTCTGCAGGAAGCAAAGGTTTCCTTTGTTTTATTGAAACGATTTCTTTCCTAACTAAGATGGATCCTTTTATCTTGTGGCATAAAGCTTTTCATGTCAGACCATTTTTATGGTGCCATGTGACAGTGGCAACAGCTCTGTTCCAGGATGTAACAAGGAGATGGAAAGGTAGTCACATGCAACTAAACGTTTTGTCTCTTTAGGTACATCCTAAAAGTGACCAAACGTCAACTCAAGTGTTGCTTGAGTTAGACTGTACAACCGACTGAAAGTCACTACCGCCACCTCAGGTGTGGTTAAAGTCAAACAGTGTGTCTGCTGGGGGGACCAAGCTCACCCGAAGTGCTGTATTAGGTCAATGTACAACGTTTTACACTAGAGTGAATGTGACTTCACTCACTTGGACTGTTAGATTTGTCAGACTGTGCTAAACTGAATGTGACCAGATTCACCTTGAGTGTCATATTTGTCAGACAGTGTGGCAGACTGAAAGTGATTATAGAACTGCCTGAAAGGTTTTATTAGTCAGACTGAATTTATGTATGTCAGACTGAATATGACTAGACTCACTTGAAGAATTGCATTAGTCAGCTGCCTGACTGAATGTGACCAAACTTACCTCAATTTGCTAGACCATGGAGCTACCATGAATGGAGGAAAACCAGCTTATAACCCTTTGATGTTATAATCTGTTCTTACATTCCAAAACTCAAAACCCTCACTAATTGGTGCAAAGGGCAATAGTCCAGGATTACTGAAGGTTAAGCAACAGTTGTAGGCAAGATATAGCACCACCTATAAATCATAGCACAGTCATGCTGTTGATTTCGTGGCAATTTTAAGTAACATTAGAAGAGATTTCCAAGGATGTGGACTGTGTGCACATATGCCATTAATTTTTACAACACTCAGTAAGGATCTAGCTTTATGGTAAGCTAAGGTTTGTTGTCAGGAAGAATCCAGAAAGATGGAAAATTTACTTACAAAATTTTCTCAAAAGTTGCCCAGTTTTCATTGTCTCAAAAATATCCTCTATCGAGGAAAAGGTGGTAGAGCTGGAACAAAATGCCAATGTTTCATTTGTGGGTTGTTTTATAGATATGACGGTCATTGTAGACTGTGCATTTATTACTACAAAGTATACTGTTAATGAAGAAACTGCGCATCGTCTTTTGAGAAACTCATTTCCATTTTTGGATGCGTAAACTATGACAACAGCCGTTCTTTTCATACAATCAAAGTTCCAGACTCTATCGGAAGAGATGAAGGAAGTTCAAACAGATTATGTGGAGTGATTGCACAAAGGAATTGTCAGATTAAAGAAAGATTAGCTACTGAATGGCTATGCAAAGGGGTTGATGAGACTGTGATTCAAGGTAACTTTGGGGTTGAACAATAGCACCATGTCACAAAGACTTTGGTTTTACTCCATTCATAGTAGCTCCATGCTTAGACAGTAAGACCAGACTGGATATGACTAGAATCACCTGAAAAGTTGTCAAAAGCAAGATTTGCTGGATTTGGAATATGTCGACTCTCTTCCCTCGGTATTCTCAGAACACGTGTTCCGAGAGAATGCGCTTTATAATTGTGTTCATCCCATGTGCAAGTAATGCTGTAGTTGTTTTCAAATAAATTGCAGCTGTATGGCTGCCTTAGTCTTAGATTTATTAGAGATAACTTACATCAGTTGAAAGTTACCTGATCATGATGAATTGATGTCATTGAGAAAAGTCAGAAAAACCTCCCCTTTTCGATTACACATTTTTACTTATGGGTATGACAACGTATATCCCATGCCATTACATGAAGTACAGCTTAAGAAAATGAAGGCATTTGATGTCTAATTGACTTTGTCATTGCTTGGTAGCTTTTGGGATGGAATCACTGTGAGGTATTCAAAATGACCTTAGGCAATGAGGTTGGTGACGATTGTAGGTTTGTAGGTAGGTTGGTGGAGTAGATTGTAGTGTTCCAGTATAAGTATACCACAGTTACCCATTGGTTGATTTATACCTTGCATATTTTTGGTTTTTATTTTTGAACTCACTGGGACATTCTAGTAGCAATTCTTCACAGTTACCATTGGTCATTCGATGCTGTGTGTCTGTTTTGGTTTCTTTGTTGAGAATTCCTGGAACAGAATGTGGTGTTTCTGTATCATATTTCAAATATTTCAAAGTTACCCTTCAGTGGATTTACACTGTCTGTGTATGTTTGATATCTTTGTTGAAAACCCCTGGGAGAGAATGCTGCCATTCCAGTACTACTTCACAGTTTCACATTGGTCAATTTGTTCTGCGTCTTAATTTGTCTCTGTTTTCATTTTTTAAAATCACTGGTAAGGAATGTGGTGTAGCAGTGTCAGACTTTTACAATTACCCATCATGCAATTTTACACTGTACCTGTGTATTGTTGGTTTGTTGAGAACCCCTGGCGGATAATGTAGCATTCCATTATCAATATTTTGCTGTTACAACATTGGTCAATTTTTACACTGAGTATATTTTTGTTGTATCATTGAAAGGTCCACGCATCAGCCGAGAGGTACCATGCAGCGTACCACGGAGCCTGCGTCCTGGCACCTCTGTCTGCTTTTGACAACCTCTGCATCACCAAAGACGAATGGAGGCAGCTTGGAACGACAAGTCTGACCAAATGGCGGGATACGTAAGAGATGGGGAGATCAACAACAGAGGTCTATCAGTTGGTATCTCAAGTGCACGACTTGAAAATAAGTATTGATGCTATCAGAAGTCAAACACGAAAGAGACCAATGTTAGTATCTTTTGCAGAATGCTCTTGAACGCTCAGTCTTGCTCTGCTTGTGTCGAGTGCCAGTATTTCCAAGGAAGGACTTTATACATACGTGTCGTTGATTGTAAAGTGTAAGAAGAAAGCAAGCTGTGCATTGGACTCGGTCAGGTTGTGTCGGATGACAAAGGAGATTTTGGCGCATTGTGACCTAAGAAGAGCTTTCTAGTCAACTTTATACAGATTTGAGAGATGGGCCACAAATAGTGTGCACAAATGCAAAGAGAGGCAGAAGGAGAGAAATCCTGCTTCACTGAAGAGTGATTGAGGACCAAGGAAAGATGAAGATGAAATGAAAAGTAAAAGCAGCTAGAATGAGTGAGAGGTTGCAATGTGTGTTTGCCATGCGCACTTTGTTTGGCAAAGAGTCAATGATGAGGGAAGAAATGATCCTTCCAGTACATCTGCTGTGCCGTCACTTGATCTGCCGGAATGCCATTCATCAATGCATTGAATCAGATTATAATGTCACTGTAAATGTTTGGCAGTCTATGCAAACATGCAGGACAGCTTAAAGATCCTGTGACATGGAAATGACGTTTTGGAGTATTGGGTGCATTGACCATTGAAAATATTCAAAGTAACCACAAATTCCATCAAAATCCGTCAAAGATTGACCAATTTACAGGAAAATTAGTGTCTCACTACTGTATCATGAAAAACATTGGCTAAGCATGCAAGTTTGTGATGTCAAGGGATGGATTCCTATGATATGTCTTATGTTGTTAATCCTTTGTTTATGTAACCTTTATTTCAAGAACATTTGAAAATTTTATATGCCCTGAGGGTTTTATTTTAAAAGCATGTGTTTTCTTCAAAATGTCAATATCACATACCAATGTGAAACTCAGTAATTAAGAGGCAAAATATATAGGCTGAACAAAAGAAATGCTGACACTGTGCAACACTCCACATCATCTGTTTTGCATTTTTCTCAAACTTGGAAAAGCCATATCTCAAAAACGGTAAAAGATATAAACAAAATTCCAATGGTTTTCACTCAGGATTTTACTTTGCAACTTCTGAATGAGGGGTGCTCTTTTCTAGAAGCATGTCACACAATCTTTAATGTTGGCATCAAGGAATAAAAGAGCCAAGGCTGTGGTGCCATGTGGCAAGCAGCTGTTTTGCCATGCCATTCCAATATAATATTAATGTTGGAGCCATGATTGTTAGTTTTCATTACGAATTCAAATATATATCAGAAGTAACAACATTCAAATATGTATCAGAAGTAACAACATGAAATTTTCAGTTTATTGTTTCTTTGGTAAACTATTTTACAATCCAGTGTTTAATGCTTTAAGTCACATGAGAAGGCATTAAAATCAAATGTTTATTTATCCTTATTTATTTATCTATTTATTTATTGACTCTTTGCTTAAATCTGTCAAGAAGTCGTACTTACTCTGTGACGAGTAAGTGACTCTGACAATCTGAAGTGGAGCTCAGCCAATATCTCAGCAGAGTATCTATTTTTTATTGTCTTCTATTTTATGATCTTGCAATATCCTAACTCCACAGAGACCCGCATCCTGAGGAATTGTGGTGAGGACCTATGTGGTGTTGGTGTAATTTCACCTGCTTTGGTGTTCTGGAATTGCCAAGAATGCATGGCTCAGTGACTTGTGAAATTTGCAGGATGTTGTATAACAGACATCTCATCATGTAATTTCATTATACTTTTGCTGAATACCCAAAAATTGTGTAACTTTCTAAATTCTCTGCGATCGCCATCCGTCTTGCACTTTCTTGCCAAGATACCTCGTTTCTGTCTGTCACATTTCAAAAGAGATTCTTGGGCTTCCATGAATGCTGTAGAAACTCATGCAAAGAGTTTATTTCAAACTTTCAACATTGTAATAGACATAATGAAGTTCAAGCAATGTCTCAAGCACCCCTCACAGCACCATACGTGCCGGAAATGTAATTCTCAAGCTGTTCTAAGCTACCGCTTATGTTTGGAAGCATCATACAAAATTCTGAACACATACCAGTATTGTTTATGATGGCATTCTGATATTACTCCAAGCCTTGCAGGAACAAAGGAAATTAAGGCCGCACTTGAAATGCTAATTGGCAGTACATTTTTGTGGACACAACGTTAGAATAATCTAACATATCTTTCTAGTTTTAACAAAAATCAGCAATATTTGTTTGGAGGTAATGAGGCCTTACTGTTCATAATTACAAATATATGGAATATTGTGCTGATGGTATTTGCTGTTGAGAAGAAGTATATATGATAGGATGGTGTTGTTTGTCTTTTTTCCCTTGTCTTTTGGGTGGGGGGGACAGGGAAGTTTAGTATTTCTTCATTACATTAACTGTGTAACATCGGACAGAAATACACAGTGATCTGTGACTTGTAAGAAACACAGAAAACTATTTGAAATTTAATTAAATGTTCTGACAAGACTTTTTATTTTCATCCATCTGCTATGGTTCTTAATTCTGACTTGAATCTAGAAGAATCTGTCTCAACACATTGTGCAACACACTTATTGGAATAATTGTTGCATTTTGTGGTTTCCACTGGGTGAGATTCCAACCACTTGTTTACTTTATGCTCACTTGAAGAATACCTGCATCCTTGTTATTTTATGCTAAATGGGGCAGTTAGGATTTTTTTGAATCAACACACCTTTGGAGTGTATTTAATGGGAGAAGATGCGACAGTCAAATACATCTTTGCAGTTACAGTATTAATTTCATCTTTAGAGATGCAAGCAGTGCTTGGTTTTTATCGTATACACGTTGCATGAGCCCAGGTGTCCTCAATGGAATCGGCACTTCAAAAATGGCTGGAAGAAAATATCGGAAAAAAAAAAACTGAAGCATATCACACATGTGATGACCATAATTATTTTGTCTGAAAATCATGTGTGATCTTACTTTCACTGAATGAAGATCATGTCATTTCATTTTTAGCTGCCAAGTAGATAGTTGCATTGCTCTGTTGTATCCACTGTTAGCTCTCATCATTCTCTGAATTATTTGGGAAAGTATAGGATTCTAGAGTAACAAGTTGGTTAAACATAGGGATTCAACACCAAACAATGCAATGTATGAATGCTGATGAGGTATGGAGAGGCTGGGATGTGTGGAGGTAGGGAAGGGCTTGGATGTGAGAAGGTAGGGAAGGGCTGTGATGTGTGGAGGTAGGGAGGGGCTAGGGTGTGTGGAGGTAGGGAGGGGTTGGGATGTGAGGAGGTAGGGAAGGGCCGGGATGTGTGAAGGTAGGGAGGGGCTGGGATGTGTGAAGGAAGGGAAGGACTGGGGCTGGAGTAAAGGATTGATGTTTCTGCCATTCTGTTGCTGAAATCACTCATCCTAAGAGCCCTTTCTTGCATCCACACTTCTTTACTATGTGTATTTCTTGGTTGTGTTGTACCTTTTTTTGGGGGGCTGAAATTATGAAAGTTTGTCCATGCAGAAATGGAATTTGGTTTGTTTTGCGGCTTTCTTCTTTAAATATAATATACCATCCTCAGAAGCTAGGAGGTCACTGATTGGCTGAGCATATGACTTTTAGAAATGTATGAGGTCAGTGATTGGTTAACAATGACAGTGTTTATTCAGTCAAGTAGTTACCGATCTTTCAGTCAAGTAGTTACCGATCTCTTGAGTGCAGACTTTTATGCCAATTCATTGTAACTTATTTTTGGCCTTTGCTGATCATGTGTAGTTTTCTCCAGAGATGTTCAAGACAGAGGAGTGGTTTGTTGATGCGAAATGATGTTCCTGAATTTGCCTTTTTGTGCAATTATCTATCAACAACAGCTTTTGTGACATTTTTATGAAACATTATGTTAGACCTGTGTTTGAAATAACCTGAGCCTATTTTCACCCTTTTTTTCTACAGGCTAAAAAGAGCCTTTTAGTTTTATAATGGGTGGGACTTTTCTATTTTGAAGGGTGGCAATTTCTCTTTGGGAGGGTCATCCCTCCTCCCTAGAACCACCTGGAAACACTGATCTGCCCGACAAAGTTTGGCTCAGTGGAAATGCAATCACAAGTGACTGAGGTGAGGACCTTAGATCATTTCAATGCCCCTTTGCCGTATTGATTAGTGCAACTGGTCCTGGAAAGTTCTGAAATTTGATTGGTCCATTTTCAAGATCTTGAAAGTCCTTGAATTTGGTCCGTTTCATGATATGTCCTGGAGAAATCCTGGAAAACTTTTAATCTCATATCCATAGTAACCAACCCAATCTTTTATATGCCTAAGGTAGAGATACACTATGAGTTTTAAGGGTGCTGCTGACTGGAAATCAAACCTATGCCCTGGGAAAGTCCTAGAAAATTTTCCATCAATATGTGTACAAACTCTGCCAAATAAATATGACTATGATACTTAAAATTGCTAATGTACATTTCTTTTACAGAAATACTCTGTGTGAGGTGTATATCTGTGCGTGTGCCAGTGTGGGATACCAAGTATTTTAAACTGCCATTTTGTTATATAATTTTTTTTATTTCTGCAATGTCAAACATGCTCAGTCACTTGATCTTCCAGAAAACATCATTTAATGGATGTATATCAATAAAAGTATTTTTTTGTAGATACAGTAAATAAATTTATGACAAGACTTGTGAACAATCCCATATGATGTGATGGATTTGTACAAATTAAAGTGTATAGTTTGAAAAGTTCAAATTTTGCATATTCTGCGTCTTTTGTGTTCTGACTTTCCAACATTCACTTAAATGTAAATGTATGCTGTTCTGTGCCACCAGCATTGTAGCTAGTGGACTTACGTTAAGGTTTTATTCGCAGGATGTGTTCTAACTGAAAGCAAAATGATGCTAAAAGTCATTAAACATTAGAAGAACAGGTAACCATGGTTACATCACATTTCTGTGGGTGATAGATCAATGGTGTGATTACTGTTTGTAATAATTCATGCAGTCTCTATACATTGTGATGCTTCAGGAGACAATTACTACTTATCCTTTATGTGCCGCATTAATGTTTAACATGATTAAAAGCATGACTGGTTACCTAGGGGAAAATATTCAGTCTCTCCTTTGTATAAGCTAACCGTAGCTAATCTTCGATTGCAACACTTGTGCAACATTGGAGTGACATCTTTGCACACTTACCTGAAAAAGCGCATCAGCGAATTGAGTGCATACAAACTGTCAGCTCACACAGTATACTGAAGATTGTAAGTGTTGCTTTGATGTGTTGTATTTTAGACTGAGGGCAAGTATGTGACATCACAGGGGCTCTCATTCTGAGTATGGTTGGACTTGTCAAAGCAGGTAAGTTATTCCAACTTACAGTTCGCTGTCTGTGGGGAACATGTTCTTGGGGAGCTGGGGTGGAATGGGGATTCACCTGGGTAGAACCTTCTGAACTTAAAGATGACATTGTGCTACCACCTCTTCATTTAAAGACATTTAGCTTAAAAGTTGTAGCTTGACATGCTTGTCATTCATTAGTTATCTCTCCACAACAATTCAAAATGCATTTCTTTGCACATACTTTAATGGATTTGTTTGAAACTTGCACACTATGTTTCTTGTGTAGTGGACCATTTGGGAATACAGGAACTTTTGGTAATGAAATTGTGCAAAATGTTTAGACTCTTACAGATTTTCATGCTCTATGTTATAATTTGGTCACAATGATATGTTTTTGGTGGTACCTTCAGGGTGTTCATGAATATCTGATCTAAGGTCCCATGAGGTCTGTTGCCTACTTTATGAAATTCTGCAGAAAACTTGTTCTTCTACAGGATTTTGTATGATGTTGATGATTTGGCATAATGGTACTCTACCAGTGACACCTTGGGTGTGTTTAGAAATAATGGGTACAAAACCCCAAGATAGACCTGAGGGTCCATCTTCAGCCTTAGACCTCAAATTTATATACATGCCTCAAGGTGCCACTAACAGAGTATCATAATGACAAACCATTGATTTTGTACACAGTATGACAACCTGTAGGAAGAGAGACATTATGCAAAATTTAGTAAAAGGGCCCACACTGGACCAAGGACCAAAACTTATTTCATACCATAAACAGACCACTAACAAAGAATTATTATGGCAAATCATTAAGATTGTACATGGCAATCTTTAGGATGCTGTCAACTCTGTTTAATGTAAAGGAAAGAGGACTCTAGGGTCCATCTTGAGTTTTAGACCCAAACATCCTGAACACCCTAAAGGTGCCACCTGAGTATCAATATGACAAACCATCAGTACTGTAGGAGAGAATCTGTAGAAACAGAAGCATTCTGTAGAATTTCATGAAATGGGCCATGGGGCCCTTATATGAGAGTTTTGGACCAAGTATTTATGAACACCTTGAGGGTACCACTAACAACGTATCCTTATAACAAACCATTGAGTTTCTACAAGGCAATCTGTAGGATGAAAAGCATTTTTCAGAATTTCATAAAATGGGCTGTGGGGTGGCCACATGGGACCATGGACCAAAATGTCCAGGACACCCCAAATGGCCCAGTACCCAAGAAAGATTGTTTGGAAGTTTGAAATAAATCCATCAAAGCATATGCATGTAGAAACATTTTGAATTATTGGGCAATGATAACTCATGCACAAAAGGTTCCTAACATGACTCCATAACTTGCCTTGTGGTAAAGAAAGAGTTTTTCAAAAAGGATCTTCCAACTGTGAAACTTAAGACTTTGATTGCATAACATTGAAAAACACCCCAAGGACGTACATCTAAGGCGGTTTCGGATATCAATTTTGTCCAAATATTTAGAAAAACCAATTTCCATTTAGTTTTAATTTGCATGACATGACCTCTTTAAAAATGATGAAAGGGTGTCTGCATGGGGACAATAAAATCCCTCTACTATTATATTTTAATTGCACAAGACTGCTTCCATCCATATTTGTCAAAATCTGTGTACTTTATTATGTATGTACAGATGTTCTGAGAACTCTGTTTAGGCTGCTGGTAAATTTTGGAGCTTTGCTTAAAAGTTTAGAGGATACCAGAATGGCAACAACAAAATTTGCCATGTATGGTTAACACATTCTGGGAAAATGAACGAACACTGAAGTTCTCTGTCCTTTGATGCAGGCTGCAATTAATTTGTTTAGACAGTTTTATCAATGTCCTACTTGTTCTGTAGGCTTTGGATGCTTTCTGATGAAAAATTCAGAAAAAATATTTGGCCAGTATTGTTTTTTCTCAATAAATGTTCTTTTGCAGTAGCTTAACTCCAAAATATGATTAGCTCTGGTCATATTTTCTTCCTCACTCCAGAGGCTCCCCTTCCACTTGATTGCTCCATGCAATTTACTTTTCGTTACCAGTATGCCACGCTCAAACATGACTGAGTAGAGCGAACAGTTTAACCTGTACCCAGTGTCTGCAGAGCATACTGATTGCCAGGCCTCATATATACAGTACTAGTATCGCGCCCGGGTAACGGAGACGAGCTAGAAAGGGGATTTTCGATGACATCATAGACAATATTTAGACGTCACTGATTACTTGATGAACGGCTGGTGTAGAGAACCTACTTCATATCCTGTACATGTCATGTAAACAAATCTACCACATCTCAAATTAGTGTGGCACGTTCGGCTGCTTTTACGATCGTTTCCGTGTGAACGGCATATGTTCCTGTAATCGCACGTACACATTGGTACTTGAGATCTTATACGGTGTGACTGACTTGGCAAATTGATGCAGTCGTTGTATTGTAAATTGTAGCGGAGTCCAACGACCTAGTCGAGGTCGGCGGCCTGCAAGTTGCAACAGAAGTAAAGATAATCCCTGCTTCGAACAGCTGAGGAAGTGGAGGATGACAAGATCGCCAGAAGTTACACTGTGTATCGTTTGTGACCTGACCGATCCGTGATTTTTTCGCCTTCAGTGAATTGTGGGTTGGCGAATTTTCCTGTAGCCTACGTCAGTTTTAACCTTTCGGTAACTTTGCAAAAATAGATCTTGGCTATGTTGCGACTTAGGGGCCTACGGCTATACGCAGCCTAATTAGAACGATTTTTGTATGATCGACAAATTGGTATGTAGGCTAACTTTACAACTTCCACATAACATTTGTAAAATTCAGGGCTTAGATCTACGCTAGTTCTGTTTCCATGCAAGTTCCAACATAGCTTGGCACGATTACAGTAGCATACTGACAGTGTACTGTAGGATGAACAACTTTATTGTTCAGAGGCTGGAGCCAGGCCAAAGTTAAAACGAGAACAGACTCTTGGAAAGAGCCAAACTCAACCTACCGTAACTAGTAACGTATACATAGGATATTGTATCCTTGATCTTGATGACCGAGGTGATAATCATTCATTGGGGTCATTACAGCATCCCTGGCAGCACCTCAACACTAACCTACAGAAGAAGGCTCAGCCCAAGGCTAAATTTGGTCTAGTTTTCAGTGACATGCAGATTAGAAACATTTCAATTGACTGCACTTTAATGAAGTTCATAGTTTGTTGCTGCAATTTCTGCCAGTGGAAGTACTGACAAGGTTAGAGTGGTGAATGATAAAATACCTTAGTGATAACCTGATATTGGACTCCAGACTTCAAAGTAAGGACACTACAATGTGATGCAACACGGATGAATGCACAACTGCAGATAAGACATCATCCCAACATTGAAACAGGTAAGTTGCCATAAATGCGTGTATGTCTCTTTACGTTAGTAACTAGTATTCATACTGATGGCTCTGTCAGCCTTTCTGGAGTTTTGGGGCAATCTCATTTTGAAGTCGCCATGGCAAAATGGGTACGCCTATATAATTCTTGTAAGTCAACCTCAAACTCAGGTGAATTGCATCAGAAGGGATTAAATGAATGTACTGAATAGCCTTTACTGAACAGGATTAGCAGGTGTCTATTCAAGTCCGTTTGAGGCTGGCTTGCATGAATACGGTAAAGTGTTATTTTTAATGCAGTGCTATAATGTTAATTCACTGTAAGCAAATGAAGATATTTTCTCTTTTAAGTCTTTCCTTAAGATATTGCTGCTGTGCTAGGTCTTTGACTTAATTAGAATTGAAGAGTGTTAACGTTGATATGTATAGGACCAATTAAAAAAAAAACATATATTGTAGTTTCTCATCCTAACTTTTCAGAAAATTTGGGTGTGCGGGCCTTTTTTTCAGACAGGAAGTAGAAATTCACAGCGCATACTCCCTCACCTCATATAACCTATGCGGTGGCCGGTAATGCATAGGTTATATGAGGTGAGTACGTCGCTAGCGAATTCCCAAACCAGTAAGTTTTGGGGAGTCAGTGGCTTCTAGCTAATAGGGGGTGGGAGAGGAAAAACTTGCCCCACGTGGAAAAATTCGGGAGGAAAATTTGGGGAAATACGTTTCCAGTTTCTCAAAACATTTTTCTAGGATAAGAAATTGAAAAGCATTTCCATGCATAATTCACACTTTAATGCTACCGACATATTTTCCAAGGTTTCAGGTGTCACTATGGCATGAAGCATGCCAGAATCGTGTTCCACAAAAATGCCCGTGAAATATTTCTGAGTTTTGTGGTGTTGGACTGAGTACTGGTGTGTCGGCCAATAAGCTCACTGAGCCTGGCTAGACCTAAATAGGTTAGACCAGGATCTTTTCGACGTTGCTTTTGCGGTGACAGGGCACGGAATTGAGGACATGGCCCTACCAATATTTCTGAAACTGCACTGTTTCATTACATTGTCATTCTGAATTTAGGCATTCTGAGATAAAGTCTCAAAATGAATATTTCAGCTGCATTGCAAGGAATGAGAAAAAAACAAAACGTAACATTCCGTGGAGAGCATTCGGTTCAATATCTTGCATCAAATGTATAGCACCATTTTGCTAGCAGTCCACCCTCTCCAGGATGGCAATCAGTTACCATATCCATCATATTACAACTTCAAACTGGAGGCATCATGTCACCTTCACTTTCAAGAGGAGTTCAGACCCATGAAACCTTACAAAAAATCAGGGAAATTTCCATGTCTTTCCCCCTTTTTGGAATAAATCCTAGCCAGGCTACTACTCGAAATGCCTGTAAGCAGTAGAGCAAACTGTTAGCACTGTATCACATACTGTAAATAGGTGAGTCCCATGTGGTAAAGACATTGATATTGAATTAAAAGTAGACTACGGCAAGTAGACTTCCGCACTAACTTTTGAATAATCACATATCATTCTGTGTCTGCGGTGTATGTTTATTAGTCTTTTTGTAAAACAGGGGCAACTGTGTGTACCCTTTAAGTATGGCAACATACTGAAGTCATGCTAAGTTTAAAATACGTAGAGATGTATAAAGACCTTGATTGTTGACCTTCTTTTTTTAACTACTTACCTTCATTTAAACTTGAATAGAATATTTGAAGTAAAGTACTGTACATTGTGATGAGGGTATCTGTGATTCTAGCTGGCTATCATCTTACACTAACAAAGAAATAATAAATTCTGGTGTCTCTTAAAGGTTTTGTGAATCTAGAAAAGAACTAGCTTTATTCAAAAGTTGCAGAGAGAAACCCTGAGTGAAAATCTGTTGGAATTGTGGTGCTATTTACTACTGTTTTTTTGTTCTCAAAGCTTGGTGAAAATGCTAATAGGATGACGAGGACTGTTGCTCAGTGTCAGTATTTTTTTCCTTTTTTGTAAGTCTTATATGTGTCATATACTTAATCACTGGGTTTCACAGTGGTAAGTGATATCAATATTTGCAGAGAAGAAAATACATGCTTCCAAAAGGAAAACCTCTGCATAATTCTCAATTACATAGACGTATCATTGCAGTCTCTATAATAAGTTGTTATACTTAGCCAATACATAAGACAAGAATTTGCTTGTAAAATCATCAATAATCCATGAAATTTGGTGGAATTTGTGACTATTTTCAACATTTTTCATAATGACCAGTACGGACAATATTCTAGATGTCATTTAATAATGAGGAGTGTTTTTTGTCTACAGTATGATGTGTCTGGTAACTTGCAGTCTGCAGTCTGGACTTCTTTAACAGTCTACAGTATCTTGACTGGGGGGGAGACTAATGATTCTGTCCATCTGTGCATCCTGTACCATTGTTTTGTATCATGACATAAGATACTGTAGCAGAGGACAAAACACTGTCGATCAACACTCTTATCAACACTTTTATTGTATTCATCCACCGGGGATTTTACCGTGCTTTTATCCAAAGACAAAACATTGTCATTTGACTTAAATGGGCCAATAAGGGTTGAGGATTCTTTGTAAGTGTGAATAAACATATATTGTAATCTGAATAAAAATGAATGCTGTCATAAAGTCATTTCCTTGCTTGCTTCAATGTTTGGTAAACTTTGCCTTTTCTCTCTTGTGGACTATTGACAAACATCCTGCTTTAAAGTTTGCAGACACCTCCTACTGTACAGTACTTGCCAGTTTGTATATTGTTCTTGAATTAAAACTAACGTGCCCCCAAAAGTGGTATGATGTCAAACCTCCATTTTTTTTTACCTTTGACACACTTGTAATTTAATACATTTTAATTTTGGATAATTATGCTGACAGTACCGAGCAAACCAGCGACTGTTGTTGAACTGTACAGGTATCTTCAATAGGTGTGGTTGGATTTGTATAGTTGCTGGTCAGATATGCTTTTGTTCTGTGCAGTAGAGAGGGCCTCCACTAGTCGTCTGATAGTTCTCGTCGATTGTTCACAGGCAGGTAACACTGACATGTGAACTTGCAGCAAACAACAAAGCTTTGCATTACATATAATCATATTCAAACTACAGTAGTACAGTCTGAATACAGTTAAAACCTGCAAAATAAACTCTTGATCGAATCTTATTCAGATTAATTACCTGTTCCTTTGTTCAACTGGATTTGTCATTTTTGTTTTTTATGGTCTGTTGGTTTGGTTGTCAGCCTGGATATGGAGTAGTTCCCTCCAACTTGGTACTGTCTCCCTGCAGTCTTTATGAATTTGTGTACAAAGTGTAGTAAATTTGCATTTCTGTGAGCTTTGAAGTTTATTCCGAATATCATGCAGGTCATATTACACAATAAAACTGTCCAGAATACGACCATTTTGATGAATAGTTTGAAGAAACAGTCTTGACAAATTTAGGACCTAACACCAGCTGAGCATCCCTGTTCATTGAGGTGAAGTTATAATTACATTGCCTACAGTGTAAAGACTAGCTGTCCAAGTGAGAATTCACTGTTTAACAGAGTAAGGGATATTTCCAACTTATTTAATCCTTTTTAGGGCTTGACAGAGGCTGACACTGTATGCATTGCAGTATTTCTGTGAATGTCCTATTTGTGTGTTTGTTTGTCTGTCCACACTCACAGTCAAAATGCTTGCCACTCCTCTCCTGTTTTTGTCTGGTGATTTGGATCATAAACACTCTATGTATACTTGTATGTACAGCCTTTTCATGGTGATGCACCGTAAAGTGCACAGGAACTGCAGGTCAAAGATTCACTTGGGAACAACAGAGGTCAGCAAAATACAAATATAGGTGAAAGATTTTGTAGGGTCATTTGCATAACTATGATCAGAAATGTAGTTGTAGTAGTTGTGTTATCTGACCAGTTCATTGTGACTAGAGGTCAAGAATTTGGGGTCAGAGGCACTGCAGTTGTTTGTGGTATGAACTACATTCTTCTGCATCAGAATTGGCAATGTCCAAGCATTGGTAAACATGAGTTGTATTAGTAGTGTAATAATAAATTAAATTTTCTGCATGCGGTTTGCGGTGCCACACCAAAGATAGACTTTGTAGAGCGTTTTACTGGAGGTAAGAAGTGCAATTTACTGTCAAAAGCAGAACTTTCTGAGAAAATGAGTCAAGTTTATCATTTCTTAAAATCTTTGAGACTGGAACAAATCCTGAGATCAGTCATGAAATGATTCTAGGAAAAAGATGCAAGGTAAGGAAGAGACCGGAAAGTCTTCAGAGACAGTCAGATACGATGTGCAGTACTGAAACGAATATATTTCAAAGATGAACATTCTGTATGTGGATTTAACTAATTTATTGAGCCTGCATTTGCCAGTAGTAGACTAAACATTTAAATGCAATAGTTTCAGCCCGGACAACTCTAAATGGTTAACCACATTGTTTTAAAGTTTCAAAATCTGTAGTTTTCTCCTATAGTATTTTTTCAACTTTTAAAGATATATTCACAAAGCTGTCTCAGAGAATCTTCATAAAGTCTTTCCAGATGGAAATTCTTTCATGCACGTTTCAGACAAAAAAAAAAAAAAATGGAAAAGAGTAGCAGTACTTGTACTACTGTATGTTGCTCTGCTTGGTCCTCACTGGGCAAGAGCCTCTGAATCATGAAACATGTAATTCATATTTTGCACAATTATGTCTGTGTATTTTGTATGCTCTCTTTCTTTAAGAGTAACCTGGTTAGGCATGAGTACGGTTGTACAGTATACCGTATCTTAAGAACTATAAGTCGCTGGAGAATGAAACTCAATGCAGTAGATTCTTCCCACTGTTTTTCATAGACAACAGAACTCATAAAAGCTCAAAAAACTTCAAAGACTTGTTGTAAACATGTTTGCTTGAGCTTCAAATTTTGCACACAAACATGTTCTGCAGATCAGCTTTTCAAAGTTTCAGTAATTCGGTGAATACTGTGTCAATGTTCCTTATTGTTTATCATAACACAGGGATGGAATAACAAGGTTCACATAGCAATTTGGATTTATAGTACTAGCCTACTAGGTTGTAATAACTGTGAATCTTGACTCAGCAAACCTGCTATGCATGGTACAGTACAAGTAGACCATGCATTTAATTTGCTCTCCTATCTACAGCATTCAGTTTTCAGTAATTTGACATGAACTGCTCATAATCCGAATTCTAGTAGAATAAGTACATAGCACTTGCAAAAATTGTCATGTATTTTTCTGGGAGTTTTGTTCATTGTTGTAACTCCCAAACCCTTGCTGGAGGGGTGACAATTATGTGTCACATGCCTGTTGTTACCATGGTTACAAATCAATCATGTAGCCGAGAGTCATGATCTTATGCAGGACTTTGCAGGACTTTGCAGTACTTACAGCACAGTATATCTACTGTACCTGTTACACCAAAACAACATGCTCAAACAATGGAAGCTTTTCTCATGGCACTTTAGTTTCTGGATCTTAATTGCTCTCCTTGGGGGACATATTTAAAGGTATTTTTCTCAACTGAATGGCAATTATTACCAACACTGAGATCATAAAGTTTTTAAAATAATGCTAGGTCAGTGATGTGTAGATGGTATATTTAAAGCCAGTGACTCATCGAATGAACAAGACAGATCCAATTTTCTCAACTTACTGTACTTCTAGCCACTCCCACAGTCTGTCTATAACTTCTGGAGCCACATCTGTCTTAAAAAATGGCCCCTGTTTATGCTGTGTAGTATGAGCTACTTTGCATAGACTTTCAAATTTTCTGTGAATCAAAGAGCAGAACCAAATGAGGATTTTGCTTCTCCCAAGCCAAAAGTGGACCTTGAGGTGATGAGTGACTGCATTAACTATCTGAAGGATTTTAGTAAACTGTATCTGCATGCCCGTTTGGAGAATTGAAAGATGTCGGCAAAGAAATGTTTCACAGCTGTGCCATCATCTTTCACATTGTTTAATCCAGCACATGGCCATGTGCACAAGTTTCTTATTGTATCTGTTGGGTGAGAGCAAGCTTTTGGCTTGTCGAAAGCCAATGTCTCAAACTTAGGAAACTCCTAACTTTTTGCATGTTCTCCCTCCAAATTGAGTCATCCTTAACAGACATGTGTCAAAAATATAAACCAATATCACAATCTGTTACAAAGTGTTCCCAGCAGAGAAAAAATTAAAAAAAAATATTAATTTTTAAAGTTTCCTGTTTAGACAATCACATTCATGATTATGTGCTTCATGTCTATCCCTACCTTGAAGAAGGAATATTGTTTGGTCAAAGGTTTATAAATGTTAACCTTAACTCAGCACTTAAACACTGATGATCTTCAACTAGCAACATAATCAATCTTCAAAGCTAAGGAGAAGCATTAGACACATACTCATGGAAATTATCTAGGAGATGTCAAGATAAGAAAAATTATAAAATGTTTTCATTCTACTTGGCCACTTTCTGATAGAATTTGCCATGTGTGGGTAATTTTTTAACACATATCTAGGAAGGAGATATATGTAATTCCTGATTTGGAGAAAGTACAAAAAGTTAGGTAAAATGTATTTCATAAATACCTACACTCCTCATTATCCTCCTTTATGGAAAAAGTTGGAACGTTAATTTGTAGTTTACCAAAAATGTCACTCTGTCACAAACACACATACTGTATCACCAAGAGGCACACATGAAGTGCATTGCTTCAGGGTTTCCATGACAACTATTACATGGGGGGAGGAGGTTAGGTGATGGAAAATATATTGGATTACAAGGCAGTGAAATACTTTAACTTAACATCGCATCCAGTGGTGCTAAGTTCTTCCTGGTAACTGAAAAATGCATCGTCAGAATAAAGAAGTAGATTGTCCTCTGTGTTTTTCTTCTGGGCATGCATTTCTTTGAAGGCATATATTTGATTTTAAATGGAAGAGAAAAATTTTCCACCTCAGGGATTTCAAACCCCATGCCAATCTCTTGTTTCTACGGTAACTCAAAGATACTGCTGTTTGAAGAGAGACCTCTCAAGTTAAGAAAGATTTCCACTTGCTTCAAACAGTTAGCTGCCACTCTAGTGTGGAAGTTCCCTGCTTCAGGATTACCAAAGTGCCATGTAACAGTGGCAAATTATTGCAAGAAGTCTTTGTATAAACCGAAGCCCTCGTCTAACCTTGAAATTTGACTCTAGTGGAAATGTAGATCTGATTGAGTATATTGTACTGCAGATTTACCTTACAGACCAAGTGACGTGCATGTAGAAAAGAGTGAATTTGATCAGAAGTTACAGAGTGAAATCTTTAGAGAGACTGTAATGCCGTTGGAATTGTGTTTAAACTATGCATTACCATTTTTGAGATAGGACTTCAAAGTTTGACAAAAATGCAAAACAGATGATGTAGGGTGTTGCACAGTATCAGTAGTTCTTTTGAGGTATTTACATTTTATCTCTTAATTTAATACTTAGGAATCACTTCCAGTTAAGTACTGTGCTCAGGAGTTCCTTTACCCAGCGCACAATAATCATAGTACAGAAAATTGGATAGCTAGTCCAATAATTAATTAGTCGGTCTTTCGCCCATAAAAATTGTGGCTTCTATCAGTCCATGGACAGAATTTTGCCTACTATGTTAATGTGTACAACATATTTCTATGGGTGAATACACCTGGTTGACTTTCACATGTTGTACCGTACAACAGCGATGGTAAAGCTATGTGGAGACCCTGATGGGACTTTTTAAAGCAATCTCTGCTCTCAGTACCGTAGCTAATGCTTGAAGAAAATGTCTGTGACTCACTTGACTAGTTTCCTATCCCAACATTGTGTACGACATACTTTCACTTTGCCTAACAACAATAAGCCTGACTATGACTTCTTGGGAGTCTGAATAGCTTCAAACTAACCAAGACAAAAGAGTTACACATACAGCATGACACCCGTGCTTGGCTTAACATCTACAACTATATAGGTGGCTTGCCTAGTCCTATCTCAGATTTGACAGTCTGTATTGCTTTAATAAGCCATTGTCTCTTTTAAATCACTGTCCATCTGACCTACTCATTGGTAAGTGATATCACCAATTCAAAGAAAAGTGAAGCCCATAAAAATTCCAACTTGTTCTTGAAATGAAAGATAATGCATTAAAATTAAATGATAACAACATAAGGAATCATCATGAGAGTCACTCCATCAAAGTCACAGATTTGCATATTTAGCCTATGTTTATTCATGATGCAATTGAAAAACAGAAATTTGTAAAATGGTCAGTATTTGACGAAATTGTCGCTGGTTTCAATAATTTCAATGGTTAATTCTGTCATTACACCTAGCCGTATAATTCTGTGTCGCATGCACTTTAAATGATCTCTATGAACAAGAATATCATACCGTACTGTGTACAGCACAAAGGTTCAAAGTAGGGAGTCTTTGGCAAAATTCTTCTAGGCGCACCTATTCGACCGACCTGGAGTCAAGGACAGTGAGTGCACTGTACACCCTGCTGAACAATAATAGATTTGAGCACTATCAGTAAATGCTACAGACGAAGTAATCTGGCAGAATGACGACTGCTCTCCGGCCATGGAACTAAACTTTACAAGTTTGAAGTTACCCTGCGTTTCCTCTACTGATTAAGATAATACAAGTTTTGCCGGGTTTTTCTGCAAGATCGATGCCAGCAGATTGTGGAATTCTCAGGCATCACGTCCTGCACGTCGTTGTCTGTCTACAGGTGCTGATTCGCAGAGCACTGTGTGTTATCACATAAATTGATGTAGGGCAATGAAAACACTGGTCTGTATGTGGATTGGAATGTCAGTTAGAGATGGGCTAAACAGCCAAGTCAGTACCATTGAGCATCAAAAAATGAACTATTGTATTCTTATTACTTGAAATACTGTATATTGTCATAAAAAACAAATTTCAGCAAGTTTGAAATAGGTCACATTTCCCTATTGCATTGAGAGCTAATTCATATCATCACCAACTGGTAGAAAAAATTTCATAGTATGTTACGTACTCTTTCATGATTTATTTCTTTATGTTTTTATCCATCTTATCTTTGTTTTTTTGTCATTTTACATTTGTACCGTAGCTGCCTGCAGTTATTCCAAGGTCAGCCCGTCAAATCATCCTTCATGTTTGTGGAGGATGTCAGAAGTGGAGAGAGCGTTGATGGACCTGCTGAACGGTCGACCATCCAGCATACCCCTGACCCGGTATGACATCTGTCGGAAGCCCTCGGGCAGCAGCAACCCGTGCGGCCTGGGCCGCAACGTCTGCATCATCGTGGCCGCGGTCGTATTCAACGCCTCCGGTGAGGTAGTGCTGATTCAAGAGGCTAAGAAGAATTGCCACGGCCACTGGTATTACCCCGCCGGCCGTTTGGAACCCAACGAGACACTAGTTGTAAGTATGGCAATGCGAACACACAGCTGACTTTTATTGAGATGATACACCTCATTTCAGGTGGTCTTTAAAGATCTAGATCGTTACTCTCCCTGTGGTTGATTAAATGACATTGTGTCTGAGATAATAAGAGAGATGATCATGGTCGTAAGTAGAGAGATGATGATCACAGTAAACTATCCTTCACCTGAGATTCGGAGCTCTTTTACATGCGACATGTAGCACTGGTGTGCCAAATTGATTTAACCCATGTCCCCAATGCCCCCTCACTGCTTTAAAGCATACTAACTGAGGGGAACTGAGTTTGATATAGGTCTTCATCAGTGTGCACAGTACAGTACACGGTCTTTTCTCATGCATGTGCAAACTTCAGTTGTTTGCACCTCCCATCATAGTAGTGTGGTGCTAAAAATGATCTTTAAGGGTACTTTCCTACGAGTCCGGTTATCCAAAAAGCTCCCTCTCCCCCAAAAGTAGCTATCATAATACATCGTCTTTGCGGTGTTACAAGTCATAGGCCTTGTTAGGTTGTCTCTTGTTAGTGGTGGGCTTTGTGCCCTCAGCAAAAGAATGTACTCTAAACTAGATGAGCCAAAATGTCTGTAAATTTTTTATCTGACTCGGTCTAGGAATGGATTATTGTTACCTCACCTGCCGAACCTGTGTAAACTGCTAGTGATAAGACTAATCTGGTAACATCATGAGGATCCTGTAATCTACCTACCTGTGTTGTGATAGGTAGTCCGCTTTGAACACCTTGTGTGCAAGATAAGGTATTTGAATAGCTTTGTTTTTTTTTTTTGTACCTGATTCCATCATTATCAGAACTTATCAGCACTGTTTTATTTGGCACCATTGTTGATACTTTGTAATTGTTTTTTTTTTTTTTTTTTTTCAGGCTCACGTAGTAGTTGCATACTGAACTTGTTCTGGCTAGTTCATGCTCTGTTCGGAACATAGACATTTCATACATTTTGAACGAGAATAATCTTTCCGTCTTGGGGATTGATAAGATTCCTCCACGCCTGTCAAATGATTTCATGTTTCATGTTCGGTTTTTCTTCAATCTACAGTCAATTCACATGACTTCCCCTTTCTGCCTGATTTATCAGTACCTGTTTTCGACTTGATGTCTTAAGGTCCTCACTTTTCCCTCCTTAAAATCTGCCAAACTTTTCTGGATGTTCCCATTTCCAGATCTCTTCACTTTCCATACATTGACAAAGGCTGTTATTGTCCAGATGACCATTTTGTAATGTCTCCAGTTTGCTTTGTAGTGGTAGAGAATAAGTTGGCAAAAGTGGTGACCATCACCGCTATATCATCAATAAATATTTAGCAGATTTAGCTGCTATAGAAGATTTTGAAGTTTATTGTTACAGCATACCTTTTTTAACAGCATGCCTCACTCACCTACATCTAGGTGATGGTATGACTCCGAAGTTGTAATTGTATATTTATGAAATTCAAGCCCTGTGTTTCATCTCATTCCTGAAATTTGAAATTCAGGGATTGTATTACTTTACTGTACTCACACCTGCAGGTAATTTCAGTTTTAGGCACAGGTGGTTGGGAGTGATATCGCCTTGCAGTGATGACATTTAACAGTAGTCCTGGCATCCGACTAAAAGTTCCACAGGACAAACAAATTTTGTATAAACGAGGTTGTCCTCCAGACAACTAAATCATGAAGTGACTAGAACCAAATTCACATTTTGTTTGAAATATTTAAAAATGATACCATAAAATATCTAGCAATAAATTGTTCACAGCACAATATAGATGTTTGATGGTGCAACGACAACCCAGAAAATATGGCCATTAATATTAAATGTGTTAAAGCCTTTAGTTCAGGTTGGACAACCACATTTTCATGTTATTTGGCCCATTGGAAAACCAGATCAACTTTTTACATTTCAACAGTACCTGTGTCTGTGTTAGAAACAGCCACTGCTCTGCAGCATGCAGCGGTCTTCAATAAACTTAATATCGTAAAGCTAGAACAGGTGTTGTTATCAATATTTTATGACCCATGTGCTGGTGGTGGAAAAGTAATAAGCAACATTTATTTGACACCTAGGAAGTTAGAAATGGCATTTCTCAGGGTTGCTTTGTGAACAAGCCACCATTAGCCACTTCCTCCTGCTCACGTAGATTCTGATGTATTACTTGTCTCATCCCAGCAGAATAAAAAAGTGTGATTAAGCATTTTCTCCTCAAAAGAATGAATTCTTTGGAAACATTGAGGTATTAAATCCTAACCTTTCTCCCACCTCCTTTGAACATGATGGCTTCATAGATGAGAATGGCCACAAAACATGTCTGAGGTTGCAAATTTCTACAGTGATGGTTTTTAGCAGACAACAAAGAAAAGAAGAAAATCATAAACAGTAGTAAAGAGGGAAGGTCAGGGAAGTGATGCTGGGGCAGGAGAAAAATTTGTGTACCTCAAACTCTTGTTTTTCCATGTCAAATCATATATTTTCTTTTGTAACTGTCATAATATGGCAATGACCAAAAGGAGGGTGGGGTTACAGTACGTGACAGAGTTGAAACAAAGGATGTTCTGTAGACCAGCAGCTATCTGCATGTATGTTTGACACAGCTACACCTTACCATATTGGCCCAGATGCTGAATGCTAGTGTCATCATAGAACTCTTATTTTCTGGGTTTGAAGTGTTGTGGGAATTGCTTCATAGCACATTCATTCAGTGACCATGTTTTTCTCAAAGATCTTTCATTCTTCAGGTCCTGTTTTGATAAGGTTCCAACTTTGAATGTATGAATGCATGTTTCAAGTTTATTTGCTACTTTCCACACATGGGGATATTGTGGGTTATGTTTACAACATGCTGCATTAATGATTTATTTTAATAATTTTATCTGCGCAATACAAGTACAGTACATGAGAGCTGCACCGTACCCCGCGTAGTGGACAAGTCTTTTCATTCAGCTGTACTCACTACAAAAAACCAATGTCCACCAACTTTGGAGACAAATTCCTTTCAATTCTGCAAAAATGCTATGCAACCTTCAGTTTCAAAGAAGCTCTAAGGTGATCAGCTGAAGCAGGGCTTTTAATTAAAAGAGAAATGCTGCTACCATCGCACGTAGCTGTGTAGATCGGCTGTGAACAAACGTGTAACTGGACAATCAATGGTACCATGTGTGCAGTGACTAATGGACCAATGGCCATGAATATTACTGTAAGTTCATCAAGTTTTGGGCTCTTTGAGAAGAATGTTTGACCATCACCGGCAGGGAATTCAGGGCAGCAGCCATAAAGGGGTGACCAGTGAAAGAGGCGTTATGCAGGCAAGCAGCATCATGGCTCTATTTTACCATGTTGAATCACAAGAGGTCCAAGGTCCCATGTGGACCCTTTGGCCCATTCTGTGAAATTCTGCAAAATGCTTCTCCGCCTACACATTCTCTTGTACAGTGTTAATGGTTCGTCAAAATGATACTTCATTAGTGGTGCCCTTGGGGTGTTCAGGTAATTTGGGCCCAGTCTCTCATATGGGTCCTTTGGCCCATTTTATGAAATTCTGCATAATGCTTCTCCTCCTACAGAATCCCTTGTACAATGTTGATGGTTTGTCATAATGATACTCCATTAGTGGTGCCTTGAGGGTGTTCAGAAATTTTGGGCTTAAGGTCCCATGTGGGCCCATGTGGTACCTAAATGGTGTTCAGTGATTTGGGGTATTCTAGAATTTCACATAACCTACGGACACTTGTTTGAAGGTATGAGCTTCTGCACCATTGGTGCTATAGTTTGTTTACAGTAAGATAGCGACACTCCTACAGTAGTTGCACAAGAACAGTGGGAAACTTCTAAGGGTTTGGAAAGACGTCATAACCAAATAGCACCATTACTGTCTTGACTGTTTGTGAATAGATATTCAGTAAAGGTTGAAATTGAAATATCCACTAGGTTCTCCTTAACCTTCTTTTTGTTAGTGTCTGCTTGATCTTACATGTTTTTGCAGGTGATCTGGTTTGACTCATTAACCTATTCCCTCAAGTACAGTAATAGTATTAGTATTTCTTACTTTTGTTTGTTTTCAGAACAGCATTGGTTTGTTGTTTTCAAAACAGCAGGTTGACACACAGTAGTTGAGCCACATTTTAGAGCATTAATTAATTGAAAGTCATTTCTGATCTGTCCTCATATTCCACAATGTATGCTGAATTCATTTCAGCCATGATACAATCAGCCTTATGTACATTGCCTGAGCAATAACCACCGTTGCACACATGTAGCCTCGTCGGCGAGTTTTTCTCCTTCCTTGTCGCATGCTATGTCTCACGATAAAAATCGAAAGCTCTTCGTGATCATTTAGGGTATCCATTGCTTAGATTTGATAGCAGATAGTCACTCATCCTGTTATTACAGTGCGCCGATAGAGATATGAACGGTTAGATCATATGAAAACACCAATAGTCACAGCTGATCTCCTCAATCACACAGGTGTGAGACATTTCACATTCACATACTTTAGCTGGACAGGTTTTGCTGTCATGTTATTCCTACCATGGAGTTAGGTGTTCAGTTTTATCCTAGATGCACACTTCCATTACTCTGCGTTTTCTTTCCAGTGTACCAGAAGGATGATTTCACTCTGTGTCTCAGTAGAGGGGTTTAGGAGGCTTTGCATTTCCTAAATTGTGAAGGGGATGGATAAGCCAATCAGTTAAATTCTGGAGATCCTCAGTAGCACAGCTGTGAATATTGGGCATGAAGTGTTATGCGATCTGTAGCTGGAGGCAACGATATTTTACAGTTTATCCAAGTGTGTAAAGACTCTACCTTAATTGGAAATCTCAGTTATGCAATGCCTGTGGAATTTATCACATAGTCCCTCATTCAGGTTATGGATGCTTGTGTTGATAAAATTCTTGCAGTTGTAATCAACAGAATAACCAACCATGGAAGCCCCAACCTTCTTCAACAGAGCCCACCTATACTGATGCTTTTGAGACAGTTCACATACTGAACTAAAAGTATACTGGACGTTTAGAACATAAGTTATCTTTGACTGAGTATGTCTTGACAGCTGCTGTCACATCTTATTTTCTCTGACATTTATTGGCACTTGTAAGTATAGTGGAGAGGAGGATTGATGGTTGAGTCAAGAGTAGTGGGGATCATGGGGCCCATGCTCACTGTATGCAGTAGCCAGGTGTGGAAAACTTGAAGTACATGAAGTTTTTTTTTTTTTTGTTTCTAATTACACCAGCTTGAAAGTAGTCATTGACACAGTACTAAGTTCCAATTTTCCCTTTGAAACAAATTTCCAAGGTGGGAATTAGAGAGAATGCATAAATTTAGAAGTTCTCCTGTTACATGTCAGTTGGGAAACTTCAAGACTGACACATTTCCCTGTCTCCTTCGCCCATCCCCTCCTCTCCTCTGTGAGGTCATTAGAGGTCAGTGTTTCCCTGTCCATTTTTCTCACCTTTTTGATGTCAGCAGAGGTCAAAGTCTTGTAAAGAACCCTGGGAGTGAGAGAGGTAGAGAGGGAAGATAAGAAAAGGGAGAGAATAAATGGAAGACCATTTATGGCTAAATGTTTTTCTGCCTCTTTCAGTCACAGCACTATCTGCACATGGTATGACAGGCGGGTAAATCTCAAGGGAAGTGGACGATGCAGTCGATGTGTGTATAGAAAGTCAACCGAGGGGATTGGGTGTAGATCTAACTATATCCCTAATTCTTACATGTTTCGGTGTCCCTGCAGGGTTGTACTGTACCCTCTAAGGCTTTGTCAGAACTTAGTATGCCACCATCCAGTATTTTTAAAGTACAGTAGGAATCCGAGCAAAGTATTAAGTAGTGAAGACATGATCCTGATGGGCATCAGTTACCTGCCAGTATGATATAATTCAACAATACATCGGTCTCTCAGTCTTTGTGTGCCACTTTATAGGCCTATCTCTAAATTTTTATTGCTAGATCTACTTCACACTCACTTCTACCATTTTGGTTCTGCCAGCTCAATTCCCCAAAAGTAGTTTCCTTTCAATAACAGTTGATGAACTGAGGCTATAGTTATCTCCACTTGTATCACAAGTGCACTGCATGTGCATGCTGCTCTGCTGTTTGGCCACACTGTGGAAGGAAACTCACCAGACAAAAGGTTGTTCCATCGTCCCATTTGCTGGTTAGGTCTTCACATGCCTAGAAGACTGTCTTCCTGAATCAGATCATGCTTTATTAACACTGGTTCAAACAGTTATATTTGTGCAGACTTTGAAGAGGTTCCTAAAATAGCTGCGTCCCTCCGTCTGAAAGTTTCCTTCCCAAAGTTTGCAGATTGCATTTTGTGCCAGACACTTGCATGCTGGCTTCCCTCATTGTCTTGGCAATTTTAGGCCTATTCAAAATCCGTCCTAAGTTCTCAAAAGTAATTTTGAGTCCAAAAGCCATGATTTTAGATTTGCTGTGAAATGTCAGCCTTTGCAGGCTTGGGGCGATTACATCTGAATGTAATCGATTACGATTACAATTACTTCAGATTTAACGATTAGTCGATTACAATTATCATTACAGCAAAAATTAAAGTAATCGATTACGATTACAATTACATTGCAATGTAATCATGATTGCAATCGTGATTACATTGTTTTGTTACATCTTATCTGTAAGTATATCTCTAGACTTCTATACACAGAAAAGACATACTACAACTCTGGGATACAGTCCAGATATCTCAGTCTTCTTTTAATTTGTGATAGGCCAACACCATTATGATTTTGCAGATGTACGTTAAAGCACTGCTATCCAAGTGCAGTTTTGGGTGTCCCTGCCAACCAAATGGCACTCCACCTGATACGCCCCCTAAAAAACACCGCCCAATGCGCCCTTTCTGCCATCCTTCGGCTTGGCCAAAAAAAGTTGACAATAGGCTGCTGACACTTCAAATAGAACAAAAATTGTCTTTAAGTGGCACCACTTTGCATCTCAATTATCACAACTTTCTGGAAGGTGAAGCTGAAACCTGTGTTGGGTGATCGCAATAGTAATCATGTCTGCACTCAAAGTGTGACTGCATCTCTCTCTTGAAAATCTGTTGAAAATACTGTAAAGATTTATTTCTTGTAAGTCTAATGTGAGAAATAACACACAAATAACAATGAGCAGTACCATGTAAATACCAGTGAGGCACCAAAATGTACAAAAACCGCCACTAGGTTTAGTATCTCTTGTCTCAACACACGTGGAAGGTTAATATAGAACAGTGAAACTAGTATTAACTGTATTTTACTTTCTCTGTTTCATTCAGGCTTTCTAATGCCTTGCAAGCCTATATACTGTAGGAGGAAATATGAAGAATGACAACACATTTTGGAATGTTGACTGAATTTATCATTAATATGTTGAAATAGCCACAATTTGCATGAAAATCTGTCAAATATTGACCAATTTACAAATTTCCCTTTCACAATTTCATCATGAGTAAATTTAATCTAAATTTCCAAATTTGTGATATCCAGGGATGGACTCACCTCATATGCATTTTATGTTATCCTTTGTTCACTTTTGTTCAAAATTAAGAATTTGATGTGCTCTGGGGGTTTTATTTTGAAAGCATGCATTTTTTTCTCTAGAAATATTGGTATCACTTATCACTGTGAAACCCATTAATTAAGAGATGTAATTTACAGGGCTGACAAAAGAAATACTGACACTATGCAATACTCTAAATTGTGTGTTAACGTTTGCATTTCACACGAATGTTTGTCTATATTTCTAGATTTCATTCATCACACCTTAAAACGCCACTTCTCAAAAACAGTAATAGATTTAAAACACGCTCAGGAATTCCCTCTGCAACTTCCGAATGCAGCCAGCTCTTTTCTAAATGTTTGTCACTTGGTCTTGAAGTTGGCAAGTTCCAGGTGTGGATTCAGACATTTTGAAGGGGGGTAAAAATTTGTGGGAGAATTTTGGGAAGACTACGCAGAGCACCACCATCGGATAGTATGAAACGCACCAGGAAATTTTTAGATTAAAGTACTTCCTAGATTTCCAGCTAGTGCATTTCCACAAGTAAGCTCCTAGAAATACTTTCTTTGATGGAAAACTATTCTTCTTAGCATTAATAGAAGTCACTTGCAGTTTTCACGTGAAACCTTCACAACCAGGGGCATTACATGGGTTGTTTGCAGGGTGGAAGTTTCCATGTGATATGGAAATAGTATGCCTCTGTGGTTAACCCATTATGCTGTTTTTTGCATATTGGTAATGTTGTTGTGGCAAAAAAGGTGAGGGGTTCTGAATCCAGAAAATTCCCACCCCCACTTGGATCCATACCTGTACTCTTACCTTCTGACATATTGTAGAGGCATTTCCATGAGATCAACTTTAGGACACAATCATCCAACATGTCCACTGTGTGGCTTGTTAACATCAGCAGCAACTTGGCATGTGCTTATTTAATACATATGAATCATATGAAGTCAACCAGTTTTATAAAATGGCTCATGAGTGGACATCAAATTCCTGCTTGTACCAACACAGAAAAAAGTATACCAAAGTGTAGAACTTGAATCCCATGCACTTACTACTCTGACTGGCCCCCACTGGAGCATTCAACAAGCAGGAAACTGGACTTTAGTCATCCCAGGAGAAGTAACAAGCACTGAAAAATATTGTTTAAATAGCTTCTACTTCTTTTGCACTTCTTTCACAAATTTAACTAGAATGTAATCATAATTAAACCATGATTACGATTACTCTGCCATTGTAATCGATTAAGATTACAATTACTTTTCAATTTTTGCAAAAGTAATCGATTACGATTACCTCGGAAAATGTAATCGATTGCAATCGATTACGATTACTGGTTACGATAACCCCATACTGTATCGTTGCAGTGTAAATCTGCAGTATAAACAGAATTTAAAAATTTCTTGTAATTGGAGGTGTGCACTAGTAACCCTTTGAGTGATGAGAAAAACTATGCTTCCAGTACTTAAAACATGGAATGCAGAGGGGTGGGGATGAAATTCTCTTGAGATGCAGTGTAACTTTGTGTTACTGAAAGTAGTGAAGAGGGAAAGACAAACTCATTTTTATTCCTCAGAAATCAGCTTCCATGGTCAACAACATCCAAAGGTCATTTGCAGATGTGAAGCAGCAGATACAAGGGAGGGGGCAAAGGGACATGGCCCACCCAGTTGTGGCAAAAACAGATTGTTTATAGAATATTTACTTTACTCCTCACTTACCTGTTTCAACCCAACTAGCTTTAGATAAATCTTGATACAAAATCACAAGGAACCTCTACACCCTTGGCACATGATAATGACAGAATGGGAAGGGTAGAGGAGCCATAAAGTCCGGATGATGTCAGAAGTAGTGTTGAAAGGTTACTAGTACTCTTAGCACATTAGATGGGAGTGCATTTGTTATGTTGAGACACGTAGGTGGCTCACTCATAAATAACCAAAACCAGGTGAGTTTTGAGATTTTATACCTAGGAAGAGGAAGGTTTTGGAAAAACTTAGATTCGCGATTGTGGTTTTGTTGCACCAATTCGCATCTGAGGACATTCAGTCACAGAAAAATTTCCTTAAGGGGGGGTGGACACTCACTTCCTTTTTTTCCCCTCCACCATATCACTGTACCACTAGTTGGACCCTCCAGAAACAAAGGACTTCAATTCACCAGTGGACTTGTTCTTTAATACACATGACGATGGTATAATTTCTACAACATTTATTCATTTGCTGGGTAAATAATGTTATGGCATATCACTCAGTATGATATCAGCTTACGTACCTTCATAAATTTTGATGTCTGAATGATTAATAATGCTATTTTTATGACGACTAATCATCAGTGAAATTTTTTCTGAGAGACAATGGCACAGTACCTGTACATTGAAATATGGGTACAAAGTTAAATGTTTGCAAGTTTAATCGAGGCATAGGTAGGCCTACTTTACTGCAGTTTTGAAAAACAAACTGTTGTTATTTTTCAGTTTTATAGACACAGGCCCATCGCCCACAAGATCTGGAGTTCTTCTCAGCCTGTGACAGTAGGCCAACAGTAGCAACATACAGAAAAAGTTTCAGTTTGTTGGTCATAATTGTCGGGTAAAATGTTTCACTGAAAAAGCTGCATACAGGCCTGATATGTTTTGACACAGGGCTCTGTGTTGTTATGTAATTTCTGTGACATATAGGTTGGTTAAATATCATGGCATACAACTCAGTTTGATATCAAGTTCCACCTTCAACAAGGTGAAGTTTGAAGGATTGATAAGCCCAGACCCCACTAAGCCATCAAGTAATTCATCAAAGAAACAAAATCAAAGTACCTGTATTTCTGAATATGGGCACAAAGTCAAACAACCACATTTTTAATTAAGGCATAGATCTTATACTTTTATTTAAAGACAGTCTGTTTGTCATTACTTCTTGGAAACAGTGAGCATGTAACCGGAGGGAATTATCACGAAGAACCAGCATTTCTTCATGGTAACTTTTCATCAAATCAGTCCACCCTTGTGACTGAAATTCAGATGTTACTGTCTTAACCAGTACACATCTATACAGTACAGTATGTCGCAGTTATTGTCTGCATGTATCTCTGTTGTATTTTAACTAGTTGAAAGGTTGTTGTCCCACTGCATATGCTCTCATAAAATTATGTGCTGAATCCATTCAAATTACCGGCTCCTAACATAAACAAAGACTCAAAATGATTCACAAAGTCAACCTACAGGTATATGAATAGATATAACAGGAAGTGAGCTCAGCTCATGGATTCGCTTTCCTGATATGGCATTGGACGACATTTTCGTACTCTGCCCTTTTTTTTTTTCCTGGGTGTGGTAGGGATGCTTGTTGTGTCTTATGGTACTGTAAGCAATGGGAGGTGCCAAAGGTTTTGAGAATGTGAGGGGGAGAATGGGAGGGGGATGGTATCAAGTAATAATATGTACATCCCTTTGGCATGATTTTATGTCTAAACATCTCAAATCAAAGGAAAAACGTAGGAAACACTTTCTGTAGTCAAGAATGAATACTGTACGAGCTACGACACAAAATTACTCTTTGTAGTGCACAGAATATTTACACTACCATAAATTGCAGCCTTCACAACTTCAAGCTATAGAGATTCTCTGCTAGAAGTGGAAAAGTTTCTCCCTTTTCTTTTCCTTCCCTCCCCTCTTCACATCAACAGCATGTCAATGGACATGACAAGACTTAAATGTGAAATTTCAGATTGTCCAGAATGACGGGTTGTTAATTAATTTGTACCCCCTCGACTCTTTTTTTGTGGTGACAGAACTTGAAGGAAAGTCAAAGAAAAATTTAAAGTTCAAGAAAATACACGCGACTTGGGGAAAAAAGAAAAACAAATTTAAGTAACAAAATGTAATCACAAGGACAGATTCATTTTGGTTTATTCTTCAGCTGACATTATCTTTTATATTGGGTAATATTTAATTTACTGTACATGGCATTCTCCTCATGAATTTCATGTACTACAAATTAAATATGACCATTGAATTAACATTTACCAAGTTCTATATGTGCCCCTTTGGCTATCGTTTGATTGAGAGAGTGAAAAGTGGAACTTTGTAGTATTAAAGCTCATAATTGTTGAGTGCACTCCTCATGGTCCAGTGTAGTATTTGCTTCTGTCAGGTACTAATATCCAGACATACCTGTTCATTCTCTTGCAATACTATCTTCAGGAACTAGAGGACAAAACAGCATCGATTTTGGCTGTCCATTGGGTCACCACTGGACGTTGTGATGCTAGGATGCCCCTCAGGATGTCATCATTTTAATACCTACCACACAGTCGCTGAAATTCGTTTCATAGGAGCCAGTGCAGGCTCCTATGTAGTTAAAATACCAAAGAGCGATTGCTAGTTGCTACGTGCTCTGTGGTGAAATGTTCAAAGTGCAGGATTCAGGTGGTTGAAAAACTCTTGAACAGAAGTTTGGGTTCACTGGGAGACTGAACCAAGTTGTTTTTTTGTTTTGTTTTTTTTTAATGGCAGAAGTACTCTGGCACTGTGGATGATTTTATGATAGTTATGCTACTTTTATTGTGTTGACTCTAAACTCAAAAAGTTTCGTGTTCAATTTCTGTACAAACAGGAAAACACTGTCAAGTTTACCGTTGGGTCAACTTTTCGTCAACTCTCCTCTCTTCTCTGACTGCAATTGAAAATATTTTGACGATCGGCAAAGCCTGATCTGACTTTGTCCATGCTTCTCAGCAGGTTGGCACTATTTTGCCAACATCTACTTTACAGCATATATTCCTGGTGTTTAAAACTGCCTTCAGGTACTGATATAGGCCTAGGACTACAGTATATCTTCCTTATCTCCCAGTGGTGCTGTCTGGAGAGACGGGGATACGCAGAGGGCATATGGTGGATCCCCAAACCATATTTGTGACCCAGAATGTAAATTTACTCAAAAATGTATTCAAGCAGCATTATTTGTTTGGTGAGGTGAAAATAAACCAAAACAAAAGTGGCTCAGATTTGCCATTTCAAATTATGTGGGAGTTAATTGTTTGCGACCAAAAATTTTCAGGTATGCTCTGTGCCAACTGATGGTAGCACTCCACATGTAGAGGTATGGCAGTATGAGCAGTCCCATCATTAGACCATGGCATTGCCCTTGTTCTCTTTACCAACCATATCAAGCATATTTTTCTATCAAATGACAAATGATAAAGTTCATTAGATATAACACTTTGGTGTTATCGTGTACATTTACATCCACTTTGGCATTAATTAGTCAACACCTCATTGGGTGAGCCCAATTAGGGAGTTTTCAGGAAACTCCCTTGTACAATGTTCCTCAATTTCACACCATCTGTAAAAACTAGGAAGTAGTATGATGCCCACACCCTGACAGCCACTAACACTGAGGAAGGACTCTCCCAAAAAGGAAATGTTTGGAATGAAAAGATTAATACTAGACAAACATTTGAAAGAAATTCTGCAAAAACATATGAAAGGCACAGTTACCCTGACATTTGAAAGGAAATAAAATGCAAAACATCTCAGTAGGTCAGTTAACCATTTCATATTAAACTTTACTGGAACACTGGTTGGTTTGAAATTATTTTAAACTGTCCAGTTTATTTTTTTTTTTATATTTTATTTTATAAAGGAAGGTATCTGTGGGTAAATTTGTCTTTTAATAGTACACAGGAGCATTAAAATGTGATAGTCATCTGTAATCTACTCCGTAGCCGTTTACAAGGTCCATGAAACAACTGAAAGGCCTTGTGGTGATATTTTACATTCGTGATATACAAGAATAGCTCATCAAAGAAAGGAACTAACACATTTCAACTACTGTATTCAGTAATTTCTACTCAGTTTCTTTCTCTGGTCATCTTCCTCTGTGGTCACTGGACTGAGAATGTTGCAAATTGCATAATTGATTTGTCTCCTCACTTAATGGTATGGTGACTTGATTTGACACTGATCATCAAGCCATAACTACTCCAAGGTATACACTTGGAAGAATTTCTGAGAAAATTCAGCTCCCTGATCTCTGTAAATAGTCACTATATCACAGAGAATGAATGGTTTTGCCCGAGGACTAAATAGCATCGACCTCCTGGTAATTGTTCTTCAGATCAGAAACACTACCTTACCCATTGTACCCCCCCAGTTAATGTATATATAATGCCGGCTGACCGACACCCGCACCCACCTTTTCCACCCCCCAGTTAATGTATATATAATGCCGGCTGACCAACACCCGCACCTACCTTTTTCCACCCCGCCTCCCTTTAAAACTTGCGTAGAATCCAAAATCATCAACTGAATTGTCACCAGCATGGGCATGAGTCCGTAGTTATCCACTTTACACATATAATGTTACAGAACTGTCTTTCAGGTATGTCTTGACAGCCGAGTAACATTGCATTAAAACACAGTTTCATGAACTCTGACTGGGACTTCGAAAGAATGAACAAAAATTTGTGTTTATTATAACCACAACCCAGACTCATTGTCTGAATCCTGGGATGCCATTTCAGCAATAAACTTGCCAATCTTATCTAGTTTGCACAATTTCATAACCTTATTTTTTTTTTTCAAAATTTGTATGATAAACCCTCTTCGCATTAAATCATTTGACGTGGACGTCATAGCGAAAGTCGCCCGGGCATCATAAAGAACGTGAAGATGACTGTTTATACACCCAGAACATCGAGAGGATCTTGCCACTATTTTCACAGACCCATGCGTGAGGGAACCTGAAAATGTGGGAGGGAAGCACATTTAAACAGAATGTCACAAGACGGATGAAATACGTTCCTCTCTCTTCCTCCGGTCTGAATGACTCTATTAGCAAACCTGTCATTTGTCAGGATGTTGCTGATGTCACAAACAGTTTTAATTCTGGGCGAGTTTCATGCAACCCTCATAGTGATGTGACCTATCGACTGCTTTCTATAAAGACATTTGTACCCTGATGTAGACATTTTTGTCACTTTGAATTTGCAGTATTTTGTCATTCATTGAAGTGTTTTGTGTGTTGTTTACTTCAAGATCATATAGTTTGGTGTAGAGTAAGGCACTCTATCTCTCTATACAGTAATTAATTAGCTGTACTGGTGACTTAGAAAATGTGTGAGGTCATAATATTGGCTCCAGTTCACTTTTAGAAATTGCTTCCTCGCCGTCTAAAACTTGTCATAGAACCAGGTAAAACCTTTCATTCATTCATAGATAGTGTGAAGATGTTGCACAATATTTTAAACATGGTGATTTTTTGGGGGGGAAGGAGAGAGAGGGGAAGGTGGTGGATTTCGTTTGCTCATCGAGGCCTACTCTTCTCCATGATAATTGAATAACATTGACTAGCGAGGATTAGTGCTTGCTTCGGTTTTCTCAGGTCATTGTTTAGTCTTTATCTTATTGTTGCGTATTGTAGTTGTACTGTATGCACGTCATACTAGCACTCACTCTGTTGTTGTGCACATTTCATCGTTGCTTAGGATACAAGCCTGTATTGACTCTCTTATTGTATCATCAGTGTACCACAGTACCAGCTGGTCTGCATGTAACCATGTAAATATGATAGATCCCTATGTGAGAAGAGGGGGGAAAGGGAGAAGAGTTTAAAGGGAGAAGAGTTTGTCAATTTTATTTTCTTTTCTCAGCTTCCCTCAACATCTCCCTCCCCTGTAGTGAAATGATTTTATAAACTTTATATGTAGCAAGTGTTTTCAGCATCAGTGGACTCAAAGTATGGTCCACAGAGGTCATTGCGCTCAGTGTGGCTTTGAATATAAGTCGTCTTTTGAGCAGTGTCTTGAAGCTTCAAGAGAGAGTTGATTTTGTCTTGAACATTCAACATTTTCAAACAATGGAAAACATAGATATACATAAAACTGGGATCAAAAGATCTCTGGTTGGATGCATGGGATTTGTCAAGCATGTCCGGAACACGTCAATAGGAAGCTTTGATCTTAACGAAGTTGAGAGGATTATTTCCTCCAGATCCCCTCCTTCTCTGCAGAATTTAAATGCAATCAAGTAGTTTTCAGTTTCACGTACGCGCATAGAGGAAGTGTTAACTGCCGCCGTTGAGATTGTCCCTATGTATCGACCATTTAGTGGTCAGCATACACAGCATAAACAGGTATTGAAAATATTAAACACTGTTGAGCCCAATCTGTAGGCCACAATACATATTGTGACTTTCAGCATATCTTTCAGCAATTCATAATTAGCATGTATCTTACCGACAGCCTGTCAGCGCTTCGGTAATTTGATGAAGTCTGTGATACTTTAGATGGTTTGAAAAACGTATGTCGTACAAATTGAATGCCTTTACAAAAGGATGTCCCTCTTTTTTTTTTTCCTTTTTTTAATCATTTCTTAAGTCCAACCTTGTGAGTATACATTCCATAATATTTGATATGCTAGAGAAAATTGAATATAGGTCAATTCGATCAGTTGTAACACACCATGTTTAGGGAATCATTAAGTGTTTAAATTTTGACTAGGAAATTGACAAATTTAGAGCACCCACTCCCTTACCTCATATAACCTGTGCATTACCGTATGGACCGTGGTCTAGTATCTGGCAATTGTGTGTGTGTGTGTGTGTGTCTGGCCATAGCCCTTCCAAAATTGCCAGCCTTTTGGTCTTCAGCAAAGTTTCCTCTGTGCATCTGCATCCTTCTTAATCTGCTTCCATTTACATCATTTTGAGGATTCTGCAAATTGCCTGATTTGGTTTCATCCTTACCACCCTCTAGGGCCGATTTGGATGAGTATTGTTTTTCTGTTGGGTGTGTCTGGTGGATCTCTTTTTCACACGTGTGTGTTGGGTTTGCTAGAAAGCCTAACCCTGTAGCTTCATGTGTTATGTAATGTAGCTTCGTCATTTTCACGTAATGTTATTTAGGCTCCAATGCTTGCCTTTGCTTGTGTGTACCTCTTGCATTTTATTTGCCTTGAAATCCCGAGATTTGGGCGTTTTTCCCCTCCTCCCAAGGGTGCCTTGGCCTACCTTTTCTGTGATTTTTGGGGCCTAGGAATGGAGTTTTGGGATTCGTTTCCCTTGCGCTGGTTCCAGGCTAATATTGTTTCTTGTATGTACTTTGTTTTCCTTAGCCTCTCCTTCACGTATGGAGAGATCTCAGTGCGTTTGTTCCTCGTTTAAATATATTCCTCCCCTTTAGTGCATGAGACAGACAGCCATTCCTAATGCCCAAGGTACCAGCCTTGTGAGGAAGGTCTCTCATGCGCCGTAGGCCGTGCGTGGTCAGTAGATTGTTGGGCTTCCATAACTGCTGGACCCGTCGGCCCTGTGGACTGTGTGAGTGCATCTGTCGGATTCCCCCTCACGCAACGTAGGGGGACACTGTGGCAAGTATTTAAATTTTGCATTGTAAATTTGCAATTGTAGGGAACTCGAAGGTCTTTGGGAATTTATTTGTGAAAATGGAATTGTTATGGATGAAACAAAGATGCTACACATTTTTCCATTTGTGTATTGCAAATTGTGATGCAATACTGGATAGATTATTCCCTGGTCTTTAAGGTAAACTTCTGAATCTACCTTTACATTCTATCACAAGTGGACTTCAGGCAAGCAGCGTGACGTCTGACCAGTTACATTATATGGACAACAACTTGGTGCTTTGTTGCTGTGTACATTTTCTTATCCTGATGTTGATTGATGGCCTGCTGTACTTTGCTGTAGGGTTGCAATGGCTAGGCACATAAAGAAGTATAACCAATCATAATTCCTTTTTGGTGAATTAACCATTTTTAATGAAATGTAATTTTAGGCAAACTAGTTGATGTGCAAAGTTTAAAAGTCAAACAAAAGAATTGTCTGCCAGTGTCCTGCAATACAATCACACCAGCAGAGTTTCTTGTAAACGTTAATGACCTTTGACTGAACATTCGTCGTTCCAGCTGGGGAGAAGCATAAGAACAACATACTCATGAATATTATCCATGGGACATCAACACAGAAAAAAAATCCTCTCTACTGAGGCATTTCTTAGCGTTCTGAGTTTGTTATTGGCAGGTCCTTTTCATCACAAATCTGTTAATGAGATGCACTCATACCCGGTTTGGAGTTTAAAAAGTGCAAAAAGCTACTGTAAGATGTATGTCACAACTTCCTATTCTCCTTGAAAAATAAAAGCCTTTAATAAATGTGGCTTGATAAGTAATTAAATCCAGAAAAAATAAAAGTCAAGGAACTTAAGATAAAATTTTGAGTCAGTGCCATCAGCTGAATTCGATATTTTACAGCACTGTAGCCTTCTTTTTTTCTCTTACGGTGGTAGGTTATTGGGGCTCTGCGATATCAGTTTTGTGAAGTGTGCAGTAGTTTGTTGTCACCATCCTCCTCCTACAAAGTGAAAATGTTCACTTTCATTTCTATTAATAAATCATTCTGAATTTTTTTTGCCTTGGCAGAGGATTTTGCCATTAAACTGAGCATTTCTTTTCACTAAAAGGAGACCTGGTTTTTCTTTCAAGAAGAAACATAGTTCATAAAGTCTGTTTTGATATTGTGTGTTGATGTTTTGACCTTTGGAAGGGTATTAAGAGATCAGTCTTGGGGTTTTTACCCCTTTGGCTGTTGATCACAAGAGGGAATGGGTAGTGAACTTCATTTCATGGGACTTCAGGCAATCATTCGTGTCTGATTGAGGTCATCTTGGGTCAACCAACATCACACCTTACTTCTCCAACAATAGGTGTAGTCCCCTAGCAATCGGTGGGCACCATTCACTGGTGTCAACAGGGTAGAAAGTAAGTTGCCATCCTATTGTGCAGCAATTGAAGGTATTTCTGTGATTTACATCATGATATGTTGTTTGGAGAACGAGGAAAAAGTGCAGAAAATACACACAGACATGGACACACACACACACAAATTTGCTCACTTGTGCCAGCACAATTACTGCACCACTGTGTCTATTTTCCTTTCTGCCAAGCAAGGTTACCCTAATACTGTTTGAACTGTATCTGCAGATAATCCAGGGACTCAATATTCGAATTTTTTCTCGTTTTTATGCCTGGAATATGAGTTGTACAGGCAATTGCCTTGTTATCTACCTTTGCTTCTTTTGTTTCAGGAAAATGAAAATACGGGATAAGGTCACTTGTAACAAGGTCTGAAAGATATCTTCCAGATATTTTAATATGAAAATTGTCTCACAATTGTTTTGGCCCTACGAAATTCAGACTTTCAAAGAAGGCCTTGCTGTTAATCACCATGTTTACTTGAAATCAAACAGACCAATGGGAATTGATATAAATATTCATGTATGAAAAAAAAAACAGATTAATGTGTTTTGTAGTGACTGTAATATATTCCTTGCAAATTGAGTTCCAGTGTCAAATTATGACAAATTTTCAACTTATATACCTGCTTCAAAAGCTTGCATCCACTCGGCAGACTCGTTGTAATTCTGAGATGGAAATGTTATCCGCTGATTCGCAGCAAGGGATGAAGGGGTGGAAGGCTGGAGAGGTTCAGGTAAAAAACCTCAGTCAAACTTAAAAGAGGAATTCCAGGCAAGGGGCATGTCTGCTGACTTATTTACGCCAGTTTCAAACCAGTTTCATTCATATTCTTGACGTTTGGAAATGAACTTCCCCATGCATGGCCAAGACGACATGTTCATAACTTCCCGCCCAATGGCATTTCAAAGGATCTCCTCATGAACGATGAGGCCATTATTATGTACATGGCCGTGGTCTCTGCGACACGTGACGTAGTCGACATCCAACTCTGATTCACGACGATGACCAACTTGATTGTCCGTATGTAATTAGTGATTAGATGGCTTATATTGCCCTGTCTCTGGAAATGTTTACTCTCTAATCCTTGGTACATAGTAACGATCACGTTTTCCGTTATTTGTTCACACTGTCATAAGCTGAGTAATGTGGCCTTTTGATGAGAAATAGTAAATCCAACCTTTTGATTTTTTAACCTATTTTATCAATTACTGATTTAATGTTGTAATAGTCATATTGAATGCATGTGAGTGTTTAGTTGCTAATTATGTCACACAATCAGGTTAGTCGCTGTGAATTAGAGCTGGTCATTGACTACGTCACAAGCTGCAGACATCACAGTCAAGTACACAATAATGGCCGCAACCTTCGTATATATGGATAGTGTCAGAAACTCTGTTGGGCGGGAAGTTTGAACATATTGTTTTGTCCCACATGAAGTTTATTTCAAAGCGTCAAAAATATGAATGAAAATTGTTTGAAATGGCTAAAATAAGTCAGAAGACATGTTCCTTGCTTGGGATTCCACTTTAGCAGTGCTATATGTGGTTGATATTGAAGAAGTTTAGGGTCATGTCATGACATTCTGTATGTTTGAAGCAGTGAAACATTCATTTGATTTTGATGTACAATCTGTTGGCTTTATATTTTCGGTGTAGGTCACTTACTATACTTCCACAGTTTGTTATTGTCTCCCAACAGTCACATATACAACTCCTTCGACTACTGCCATAATTTGGATATATTTCTCTCTACTTTTGAAAGGATAGTCGGATAGTCTGATAGTCTCAGTTGGTGAGGGAATTAATATTAAAAAAAAAAAATTTTCTTCTCGCTTTTTTTAAGTTCACATCAGAGATGTATACTTTACCACTTGCTTCACAATTGTACTGTTGTTACTCATGAATACCCACACCAGTGAGTTGTAAGGAGTCTAACTTAAAAGTAAGGTATCAATTTTACCAGAATTGTATGAAGGACTGCCCTCCCTTTCAGGGTATCATAGATTTTAATGTGTTTAAATAACCCAACCTGTTGCATATTTTTTAACCTCAGATATTGTAAGTACAGTATTTATTTTATAACCACTTCACTGCAGATAGGAGTAACACTGGAGAGGTAACTGGGTACTAGGTGCATTGGAGAGGAATTGTTTGACCTAGACTATTAAAATACTTGGGCTAAAAGTGAAATACTTTGCAGGGCATCTGAAACGCATCTTTAAATTCCACAGATTTTCAAAGTGCATTGTGTACCATTTTACTACATCAATGAAATGTTTCGACATTTACGTAGTGTGATGACGGTGTAAGCGGTATTGATGTATGATGTATTGACAGGTTAGGAAACTAAGGGCGGTGGGCAGTAAATCAAAATGGGTTCCATCACATGGCAAACAATTGGTTGTGCCCCTCCACTGTGACCCCCACTGACGCAAGTCTGTGACCCCTTTCCAGTTTCTTCTTTCTATGGGTAAAAATACGTGAAGAAAAAAATGTGAAGGTTAAGGAAGAAAAGGGTAAACTTGTTCATCAGATTAAATGAAAAAGAGTACAAAGAAAAAAATTACTTATTGTTGCCATGGTAATCATGTGGATGTTATGTCTGAGAGAGCTGAGAATGGTAGCTCTGATGCAAGAGATTTTAAGATGGAATGTTTAGATTATGATAAGTTTCCCCTTGGATTGACCCTCACCCTTCGAACACAACTTACTCCTACATGTATGGTCGATGGTCCATGGGAAGTTTAAGCTCAATCAAATCAAATGTTCAGTTTCCGACAAAATCAGAGGTTGCTCATGTTTTGATTTATTTTCAGGGTAGATTTTAATTATTGCTGACAGTGTTATAGACAGTTTGTCTCAGTGTCTCAGTATCTGAACATAAATTACATGTAGGTGTTCGCTGCGAATTCTGTGTCACTGTTGGTCTGTTCCTTTCAATTTGAAATTAAAATGTCCAACATGCACAGTTTTGCTGTTGCAACTAAGTATATACTGTATGTCTGGGTGTGTTAATTATGTGTTAATTAAATTCAGTAGTACAGTAGAGAATGCTATCATGACTGTGACATAAGGTAGAAATTGAATGTTCTTGATTTGATGTTTGAATGTTGATGACTTTTGTGACAGTGTCAATACCAAAGGCTAGCAAAATGTTTGTTCCTCACACCACGTGAAGTCAAGCCAGAGAGATGCTTACCATACCCAGTGATGGTCACACACACATTTGGTGTGTGAGTCAAGTTTGTGTGTAGTTGGGCATGTGGACTGACAGATAATCCGCATGGAAGCAGACAATCCATGAACTGTGACATAATTGCACCAGGTCTGAGTACATGTCAATGTTTCTTGACAGAAGCAGTAGTAACCTTGGATAATGTTTTCAGATCAAACAGGTTACCCCCAGATTTATATGTCTCCCACTGTTTGCATGAAAGCAAAACAAGTTTCTTAGTTTTAGCCCTTTGGTGTTTGGCAAATTAGGTATCACAGAATCAATCATTTTGGACCAGGACCACACTATGCATACAGTAGGCCTATATCAGCTTTTTTCAGTCTCGCTTTTTTAGTCTGGCTAACTTTGGTGACTTGCTGCATCCAAAATAGTCAACTTGTATCTGTTCATGAGCATTTAAAAATAACAGGAAGCTTGATAACTTTAACGGAGATTATATTTCAACAACAAAGTGTTTGTGACCTTGAAGCCAAGTTGATAGAGGCATTGCCACCTTAAAGCAAGGTTTTGAGGAGAAATTGCAACATTTTACCAAAATGTTAACTTTTGCATCATCCTGATATGACATTTACCTTAATTTTATGTCCATAAAACAAAATATAATTTAAACCTGTTGAGATTCTGTCATGTGCTTTTTTTCGAGATTTTCAAGAGCTAAAAGTTTGAGCACATGTAACCGTACCCTCCTTTTCACTTACCTGTCTCAGCACAACACAAGTGTAAACCAAAAGGGAAGACAGAAATCCTAAGGAAAGCCAGATGGAGAATCAAAATTTGAAAAATTACAAGTGCAGCACTTTTAGTACGAACATCTGTCAGAATGGAAAGTGGAAGCAGGGTGGCACTCTTTCCGATGATGAATGCAGGACATGCTGGAGGGTACTAAAAGGTTGCCAGCATTTCTAAACACGTTATGTAGGAGTGCAGAATGTTGTACTGAAATAGTTTAGTGAGTCACTTAACCAAACCAAGAGAGTTGTTTGCATGCACAGTTGCTAAGGGTCTTTATCCTGCTTTTCTTTGTGTTCACTCTCTTCGAACTTGGCAGCCATTTCCAATTTTTTTGCGAAGATGACATAGACGGTTCACATGGAAGACATACTAACCCCCTTTGCACTAGTGAAGCGAGGGGTAAGTATAATATTGTGAATACTCACACCAGGGAATTGTGGGGATTTTATGATCCACCATTAATCAACATTACTGTAGATGCGTCATGGTTTCCCTTCGCTGGTACATCACCTCTTGTGTAATACGTCCAGCCCCAGTGTTGTCACTGGTGCCAAATAAGTAAATGAAGGTTGGTTATTTTGATTTTATAGACTACCATATAACCTACCACTGCAGATGGAAGGTTATGAAGTTCTCCAGTTCAGTAGGTTACAGGCAGCAATCGAGATATGATTGGGCTCGGAGTAATTCCTTTATCTCTCGTATTGCCCGCCCGGTGTGTTAATACCCGCCTGGTGTGTTAATACCCACCTCCTCAAACACACAGGTAGCGGTTATGTTTGTCTCTTCAGTGTTAGCATGTCTTTATAAATAGATATCTGTCAGTTACACAAATTTATTTTTCAATCCTTTTGTTTGGGCTTTCTTGTGATTTGTGCAGATAGAGGTAATGTATTATTCTCAAATCCGTGTTTCACTCAGACTACTGTTGAATGTGGCAAGTACGTGTGAGCCATGGGGTCTTTATAGTGTGTTTGGTCATAGTATAAAATCAATCCATTCCCAGCCAATTGAAAAGGAAACGTATGAATTTGATGGCAATCATCAAAGAGTTGGTTGCTAGGGTTAACTTAAGTCAATCATTGACCTATTGGTTACCTGTTGTAGACTCAAGGAATGAAGTCTTGTTTGTCGTTTTCAATTTGATAGTTATTAAAGTAGAAGGACGAAGAGTTCAGTGACCCATTAATTACTGAAAACCATATTGAAACTGAAGCAATTAGTCAAACTATTGCAACATACAACATGGTCATCCTTTCCAGCTCGGTAAATTGTTCTGCAATAGCCACAGTAGTATGATGCATGCAGATAATAAACTTAACAAAAGTTTACTGTCTTGCTGTGTCATGAACACACATTATGTTTACAATGCAAACACATTCTCATTACACAGTATTCATCCCTGAAAAGTAAAGAATTAAATTTCAAAAACTTCATCTCAGTTTAGAGATTAAAATATGTATTGTTTTTACAAATTTATTAAAAAGTTAAATCAATCAAAATTTGTTCAAGATGCTTGAGTTTTTTGTCAAAGCGTGAGCTAAGGTTTTCCTATCTGGTAACTGACCTTGAAAGAAAAAAAAATCTTCCTGGGTGGAGTGACCGCTACGGATGCTGATCCGTTTATACTGCCTTCCATCTTTTCATTAAAGTGCAGTTTCCAATTTTTGCAGCCAGACAAATCACCCAGGGACAATTTGAAAGCATTTCATCAGACATAACATGGATGAAACATCTGCTTTGTGTCTCGTCACTATACCAGTACACCATGTATCTTCATTACATGCATCTTCTGCCCTTTTCTTTCCCAGTACAACTCTTCTTTTTGCTTTTAGAAAAACCTCAGCTTTATTATTGAACAGTTGGGCAAATTAATGTTGAATCTCCAGATGAACCTCTAGGAATCTCCAAACCAGCAGACAGTTCGACTTGACTCTCATGCACATGATAAGCCTTAGCACCCAACATAGTTCGAAAGCTTTCACGTAACTGCTCTCCATTCTGTGACGTCATCAAATCGGGCTGGGAAATTTGCAGTATTTTTGATTCACCATGGCATTTCCACAGGTGGGTAATGATTGCAGTCTCCTTCTTTCTCAAACCAATAACTGATGCGGATAGTGACATTTTTTATTTGTATGTGTTTTAATTTATCCTTAGATAGGACGTTATCTACTTTTATGGTTTTTAGTGAACAGGGGCTTTAGTAACTGACATGCAGTTTAGTGGACAAATACGGTATCCCTTGATTGGATCGAGATATTTAAACATTGAATTTGACTGTAAATAAGATTACAAATATACTGTCATCAGCTCAACCGTGCACACATGTATGATCAAGGCGCACAGTACTGTATATGCGAAATGTGCAACTCCCCTGAGCAAGTTTGGAAGGGTTTATTTTTTAAGGGGAAAATTATGCTATGTGGTAATCAAATATGACCAGTGAGGTGTTGTATTTCATACATACAGCCAGCAGTGCTTGGTACAGTATTATGTACAAAAAGCCCTGTCAGTTTTTAAATGGTTCACTTCAACAATTGCAACATTGTGTTTCAGTTGCACGACTCTGTTTTGTTCTTAATTAAATGAAAGGTACAATCATACAGCTCTAATGCTTGTAACACTTGTCTAATTTTCATCCTTTGTTTTCGTTATCGTTTAATGGGGAGGCTCCTTTTTTGGACATTATCAATGCGTAAAATATGACACAATCTTATACAAAACCCCTGGGTAGTCAATCTTTGCTTTTTTTTTAATATTGCTTTGTGAAAGCGCACACTGGTACAACACGTGTTGGTTTATGGCAAGATTAATTTTCAAAACTTTGTTTACATAAGATACTATACCAGAAGGACTATTTTGTATTTTTTGGTTAGTGTCTTTATTACACCAACTACAAGATCTAATTGCATTTGTTATCAAAGAAGTACATTGCAAAATGAGGTATGAATTCAGAATTAACTTTCAGTAAAGGATATTTTAACCAACATGGAATATAGCAAAAATATGGCTGTTAGTACTTGACCTCAGCTTTGATGTGTATAAACTGTGATAGTTGAATGAGTGGTCTGTATTGCGATCAAGTAGTCTGAAAGACAAGCAGGTGTCTCTTGTGTTAACAAGCATAAGTCACACTAGAGCAATATTGGTAATGGTCGGATTTTTGAAAGTTCCAGCAGTAAACTTTTGTCCAAATTTATGTGGAAACATCCAACAATTGGCAATAATTTGCAGTAATGTGAAGCGTGCTGACAAATACTGAAATGGAATGTGAACCAGTCCTGGTATGATGTCATCTTAAAAAAATGTTTGAAATCAACATCTCAGTAGAGTCGTTTATCAGATTAGAATGGGACCATTAAATAAAGAATTATAACAGCTAGGACCAGGTATTGGTGTAGAGTGACCAACATAAACCAAACTTATAGAACGCCACTGGTCTGATATTTTTCAAAACTTTGGATCCATTAAATATGTCATCATACAGTAGGGTGACCCATGCCTTTCAACACTTTATGGTAGTAGGGATGATCTGAGCTGTAGAATTACTGACTGATAAATAATGTTGACAAAAGGTGTGGTCAATCCGTTCCCCTCCTTTTTGAGTTTTTTGTATTGTTTTCATGCATTGATAGGGGAAAATTGATGCATTAATATTTAATAAAACATGCATATTCCACCTTCCATATACATTTCAAAGCAGCTCACAGAAAACTACAAGTACCAATGAAAAACATTTCTGCAGTACTGGGGACAAAATATATAGCACACACTGATAAACTTAAATGTACGTTTTACATCCAAACCTGCATTGTTAATAGTAAAAGAAAAGTAAAAAACAAAGGCTTTCAACCAGCAGTTTTGAAGAGTTAAGTCCGGTTGTAAGTTTATTGAGAACGTGTAGAAGGCCTATAAAAATTTTCTGTCGGGCAGACTTTCTGTCGCTCCTGTTTAGGAGGGTTCCATTGTCTGCTGCTAGAAAGGAAAAGTAGTAAAGAAAATAGCAAGGTAGAGCAACTTGGTCAGTAATATGTGAATTAAATGTCATAAAAATGTATGTCAAAAAGACAAAGGATTGACACTTTTGGAGTTTGGTACAGAGTGCTTTAAAGCGTGGTTCTTTAAACCTTTATGGCTGTGTGTCATACATTACAAATCAACCATCAGCTCTGCCTTTGTAGCATGTGGTCAAAAACTGGGACTGGGGGAGTATGGTGGTAATTGGGAGTCATTTAAGCATAAAAAATTCACTCCAAAAGCAGGCAATGTTTTGATTCAAATCATAGACATATACTTACCCCTTGTTTACAATAATGCATTCTCAGACAAGCTCAGACAAAGCTCAAGTGTCATTTGTTTGGAAACATTGTTCACCCTGTTGGCACACATGCATCCCTGTGGAGCAATATTCCCTTTAAGAAATAATTTGTTGAATCAGTGTATACTTAATATGAGAATGTTTGACTCACTAGAAATATCAATTAGATGGAACTGTAAAACCATAGGGCATGTGTTGCTGCTCACACTGCATGAGTTTTTAGGAACCACAATGTAACCCTCTTTATTCCATTTTCCTCTACTTACATCAATGTGTCAAACTGACAAGTCAAATGGTGTCATAGTAACTTAGCAAAAACACCGCTCTGGAGTTAGGAATTAGCCAACCTTCTGCCCTTTGCAGTCATCTGTATGTCATTTTCATGTTGGTGGCGTACGGTCATGTATTGATCCTATTGTAGGTACATTTGACCAATATTTTATGTATCATAGCAACATACATGGATAAGAAGCAATATCACAAGTCATTGAGGTTTGGCAGATACTGCAGAGGGTAATAATGTTGTCATTGTTTGTGCACTGATGTCATTTGTACTTGAAACACACCATGCTACTGTACTTACGCGGTAGTACATGTTGAAGCAGGGGCGGCCAACCTGCGGCCTGTGGAGAGGCATCATATGACCCTCCAAGCCCCTTTTAAACAGAGACAAAATAAAAGGAAAGAGATAACAAAACTAAAGAAATGAATTGTTAAGAAGTAATAAAGATATTATCAATGTAAAAGCTTTTGGTGACTTATATGTCAATAAAAATTTGCCCCTTTCCATACCACTAGACTAGAGAGTTAAGTATTTAATAGAAGGATAGTAGAAGGCGCGCTTGCATCATGCGCAGCCCACCACAAAGTTCAAAGGTGGTAGTGTGGCTCCTTGATTCAGAAAGGTTGACCACCACTGTGTTTAAGTACACAATATCCCTATACTCGCCTCCCATCCGTACTTCTCTACTTCACACCTCACAGCCGTCCACTTGCCGTTGTCTCCCCTTTTCAAACCAGTGCCTGTGCATTCTCTTTCTCTCTAGAAGACATACGGTTTTAGTCATCTAGCCAAACCAACCAAAACCTTTTTGTGTTAATGGGTAGCCTGAGTTTGAATTCATGAAGGAACTATTTCTGTTTTTTCTTGTGATATGTGGTGCCAAATCGTTTGGTGATATCAGCCGATCAACTCAGTTTATGGTGTCTATTTTTTTTTGTCTCACTCTAGGAAGGAGCAAAGAGAGAGTTTGAGGAGGAGACTGGCTTGACCTTCGAACCTACCACATTGGTACATGTCGAGAGCCACCTCATCGCAGGGTACTGGATGAGGTTCACCTTCACAGGGTATTTAACAGGTGAGTATGCGTTTAACAGTACTGATTTAGATGTGGTGTTAAACAGTAAGTATAGCGCTGGCATCACTATACATGTATAGAGCCACCTCATTACAGATTATGGGATGAGGTCCATCTTACAGTGTGTTTAACAGTTGAGAATGAGTTCAACAGTTTTCATCTAGATCTGATGTTATGGTAGGTATAGTGGCATCGAGTCAGGCATATTTTACAATTGAAGGAGTCCTTAAATGACAGAGCATAATTTTTCACTGCATACATTTCATATCCCATGCCAATATCTCGCTCCTAACTTTAGATGTTGCTGTTTGTAGAAAAAAGTCTCTGGACAAGAAAGATTTTCCAGTTGCCTCAAAGTTACAGAATGCCATGTAACAGTTGCAAATTATTGCAAGTCTTTGTTTTCCTTTGAAACTGAAACCATCATTTAACCTTGAAATGTGCCTCTGGCAAAACTGTAGATTGGGTATATTGTATATTTACCTCAAAATATTGTGGAAATTGAAGTCACATCTCTTAAATTATTGTAATGTTTCTTTTGAGACAGTCGAGATTATAAAGAAGTACCAAAGATATTCAAGTAGTTGTGCCTGGGTGACAGTCATTAATATTCTCATAATGCAGTCCATCATTTTGAACTAGATATTTCTTTAAAAATTCATAACTTCCCAACGGAGCACGCTAGTTGAAATATGTTTTTTTTTTACCAATAATAAGAGAAAAAATGTTCTCGATTTTATGAACTACCAATTTTCTTCCAGTGGCCAATCCCTTTAATAGGTGATGATTTGTTCTGGCCCTTTGGAATGAACACTGCTTTTCATTCATGTCACAGCCCATTATTTTGTGTGGAGTTACCAAACCTATCCGACACCAGTGTTGGTGCTAAGGAATTGAAACTGCGAGGGAAATCCCTTTCTAAAAAAAATTTTGAAAGGGATTTTCAAGATCAAGGAAGAAGTTGTCACTTGGTAAAGGTTCTATTGCAATTTGCTTTGTGCATTTATAATTGTAGAGCTACAAAAACTCAGCTGTGAAAAAGTGTGTGGGAATTTTCCCACGTAGTATTTATCTTTGTGAGGGACGCAGGGGAGACAGATGCGGGATTCACTCAATCCCACTCCTTAGCACGACCGCTGTCTAGGACCAGTACACTTTCTTGCTCTAGTGCAGTTACGGGTGCATGAGAAAATTTATGTTTCCTTTCTTCTCCTTTGCTCCTTTTTTGCTCCTTTTTTTTTTTTCACCCTTAGCTGCCTTTACAGGGCAAATTTTCCCACCCCTGTTTGTAAAATGTATTGTTACCAGGATCTTTCATCATGTAAGCCTCAATATTACCTCATAGTGGGTCACTGGATCAGGGATTCGTGTCACCTAGCGATGAAAAACAGTCTGATGGCAACCTGCTGTGCTTTTGTATGTTAACGAGGTTTATCCATTTGTTATTGTATTATCATAAATAGTGAAATGGCATTACAAAAAGATAATGAGGCAAATTGTAAATAACAATTGGTTATTGTAAATGTGGGAATTACATTGCTTACCTGCTATTGTTGCCTACGCAAGTTGCGGAAGAAACCTTTGCTGTCAACTAATTGAGGTACCCTTTACACTCACACACACGCATTAAAAGGTAATATAGTACATCCTGTAGGTAATTTCATCATTCTCAACAATGTGACGTTCTGCACGTATAGTTATTTTCATTAGTTTCACATCCCCGTTTAGGCAGCTCAGTGTAATTCAAGATCAATAAAAAGAAAGAAAAACAGAACCAATTGTCTTCAGAGTACATTTGTGCCATCATATATTTGTTTGCTATAAGGTTTTATTTTCCTTAAAAGAAATGTTACGTTTAGCTGCTGATGTACTGTACGAAAAGCAGGATGTGGGAATTTAGTGGAATGTGTCACTTAGTACATTGACATTGCATGGATGTCACATCTTAGACATATACTTACCCCTTGCTCATACTTATGCATTGTTTACTAAATTTGGCACAGTGAACCTCGAATATGATGCAAATGGTTTGGGTATTCCTTAAAAACATTTCATTTTCCTTTCTTCTTTCTGATGTGTTTGTGATGATAGTTTTCTATTTTACTTTGTGCCTCACTTACCCGTTTTCTCTACCGCTCCTCCCAAGTCCGTTTATGCCTCTGCTTCTGTCTTCTAGATGCATAGATGTAATCTGGATTAGCAGCTCCTCAACTTACTTTGGCCCTCAATTTAGTGTCTCCACACAACTATTGCAAGTCTTATTACCGTGCCAGAAACAGGCTGGTAGAGCTTTAATCTGCTATTCCAGTTTGGATCAGGACGGAGGTAGTCGTTAAAGATTAGCAGCTGTCTCCGGCATGACACTGGGATTTGCAGCAGTTGTGAGGAGACAGGTGCATTTGTCACTTGTAAGTATCCAAAACAAATGAAATTGGGATGACTGCCTCCTAAAAGTACAAGTCAACATTATGATTAATCTGCTCTTCCAAAAACTCCCCAAATCTGTAGCTGGTGATGCTTTAAAGTATTGTCAGTTTTGTACAGTAGTTAAAGTTTTTAAAATACTTAGTCGAATTAGAAATGTAATGTTTAGAACAGGCAGACAGAGTCTAAACTGGGTTTTGTGATTCCCTTTGTTAACTTAACTCTCCACTTACATGCCTAATCATCGCAACTGCACTTTCATATACCAAATGTCAGTTAGAGCAGAACACAAAGGTTTTTTTTTTGTAGATCGTCAGAATTGTTACTCTGAGCACTCACGTATGGGCAGAATAGAAAGAGGATGTTAATCCAGTTTATGCCAAATGGTGCTGTGTGTGGTATTGCGTGGTAAATAGAGTGCAGTTGGTATGCTCAGACACGTACCTGTAACGATTCAGGAAACTTCACTAGGAGACCAAAACACAGGGAATTACAGAAGGACGGTGACCAGATATGTACACACAAACAATTGCCAGATGCTAGGCCATAGTACGGTAATGCATAGGTTACGTATGAGGTGAGCACATCACTTAATTCCCAAACCAAGACGTTTTGGGGGAAACCAGGTGAGTTTGGTGTGATAACAATTATGGAACTGATGTGTGGTCTGATAACCACAACTTAACCAACCTTTATTTATTCCTTTTGTTGAAAAGCAAATATCACAGAAAAACACAAGGTATGGTATATATGACAAACAGTGTGCCCTTGTCAAAGCATTTTTGTTCAGTTATTTATAGTTCCTTTGTGCTGAAAATAATGAAACCTGCGCTGAATCTGGTCTGCAAATGAGGTACTTTTTTCAAAATACACCTTTACAGTGTGTTTCTGGTTGTTGCACGCACTGTCTTTGTTTTTAATTCTTAAGGCTGGCAAACAGTCGACAGATCTGCAGTGTATTGCTTACCACACAAGTTCCGGAAAGATCTGTTTTTATGCCACACTGAAGGTTACCACATGGTTTCTCTCATTTCTCTCTGGAGGGACTCTGTTGCCACACTTACAAAGCCACAACATTTACCACAAACAGAGTGAAAGATGCATCTGTTTGTCCATATTTTTATGTTGTGGGTTTATCCAGGGAAGAACTTTGCTTTATAACTGTCCAACCACCAAACTCACAAGATAAACCTCACAAGATGATTATCTTCTGTGTGGTTCACAAGGAGGTCAGGAGATGTTTCATCAACAAAGAACCTGGATTTTGAAACAATGTAAAACCTGCAGTCGCTTACTGTATCAGGTGTGTGAGATTGTGTGTGAGATGGTGTGCGGTATGGTCGAAGCACTTTTATCACATTCCAATTCAGATTACTTCTGTAATCTTGAGAGAGGACTTACCGTAAAATTTTGTCATATCCTCCAAAACAGAACAGCAACTCCTCTGTCTCTTTTAATTGTTGCTTTCTGTGTAAGAACTGTTTCATATCTGGCACTTGCATATGCAGATTTTTACAACATGAAAACCTTTAAACTACACTTTGTGATTTGCAGATTTCAGAGGACTGTAAGAAATACGCATTCACTTTCTTAGTGGTACTCACTTCTGCTTTGACGAGACTGCAAGTACAGTTTCAATCATTTTGTTTTGCCCAACAATTTTTCTCTTAGCACAGAATATATCAACAGAAATGCTCCTTACTGTTGTTTGGTCATTTCTTTAGTAAAATTAATATTGATTTTTCTGCCCCCAAATGTTTGCTCTGAAAAGCAATAGTTCATAATAGCAAGTATTTATTCCACGAATCATGATATATACTACACTCTAGATTGATTGTGGCCAGTCCGTCACTGTGTGAAAAGGCAAGATGACTTTCTTATCGAAAGACAAAGAAAATGGGACTTCTTTTTAGTCTATTCACCATTCAGTGTAGGCCTAAAGGTTTGCTCCCAGTGCACCTAGCTTTTCATGACAAACATGATCTATAGCTGGTCCATTTGCCAAGTAACAGATCAGAAAATTGATAACCATGTTAAAAATACATTGACAGATGGAAGCTTTTGTTAAAAGATTGATTGTAGAACTATTTACTTACAGTTATGTATGACCAGTATGCAAGCCACATACAATGGTACAGGAAGGGAGTATGACTGTATTTACCCTATGGAGTTGACCTTCAAACAAACCAAAGACAAATGTCTCTGCTAGATTTTAAGTAATTTATGTCACTTCTCTAGGTAATCATTAAATTCAGTGATATACTGCAAGTGTGGTTTATTTGTGTTCCGTCCAAGTTTTTCCTCCCGAAACAAAGGTATGTTAAATGAGTTTTTTTGGGGGGTTTATAGCGTTTCTAGGTGGTTTATAGCTAATCTTCAGGCAGATCCAACTAAAGGTAAAAACATGTTTTTCTGTCTTCTGCTGGCGGTAACCTTAGTGAAGTTCTTGTGGTGTGGCTATTTTGAGCTGTGCAATGGAAATGTGGTTTAAGCGCTATCATGCATGTTTCTGGACAAACTCACATTGATTGAAATTGTGGAGCAACAGGCAAGGGGAAAGAACAAAGGGTTATGAACATCACTTTTTTATTTTTTATGTCCAGGTCATGTCCAGCATATTTATGAAATTTTCAGAAATAAAAGAAAACTGCAATATGCATTTAATTGTATCTTAGGCCAAAGTGAAGGTCATAGTTGTCCAGATTTTAGCAGGTAGTTTGCTCTGCACAAGTTTTTACACCTCCTGCTTATAGTGCTAAGTAAGACTGGGTAAGCTTTGTCCAGTTCTGGGTCCATTGAGGGACTATTGTCAATTGTTAATGTAACCCATTGTCAATTACATCTTTATACTGCGGTGAACCATCCACAGCATAAGTTGTGGGTATTACATTAGATAGTATTCAGTGGACTATTCCAACTTTTATTTTCATCGAAGAAGGGGGCATAAGAGAGAGAGAGCATTGATAAGTATATGGTATTTACCTCAGCATGAATTACAATAGACTTCCCTACAGTGATCATCCCCTGATTATTTCTGTGCTGATAGCTGATGTACAGAGCACAGTGGACATCTTCAATTCCTTAGTTTTGCTATGTTGCTGATCCTGAGCGTAGAGGGCGTGGTGCCAAATTTTTGTTCGGCTGCACACAAAAACTAAGGTAGGCAATACTGAAAGTGTTAGTAAGGTGTTAGCATAGCCACATGTTAATACCCACACCATTGAGGTGTTTCAAATCAAAACTAATAGCTTTTTGATATAATCCATTTAATTTGCCTTTTTTTTTTTTTTTTTTTTTTTTTTTTAGTAGAGGTCTTAATTGTGAGGTCATTGGAACCTCATGGTAAACGCTGATCTCCTAGAAGCCATTGTATGTCATAAGAATGACCATTTGACAAGTTTTCATAAAACAAACTGCTGGAAGCGATACTGTAGTTGCATAAGATCAGACAAGCTTGACTGGCTTGAACCACATGCTAGTCACTTTCAGCCATTCATCATTGTGTGTGACCAATATGTTTAACCCTACCTCTCAGATATACATCATTCAAGAAAAACAAGAAAAAGGAAAACACCAGCATTTACAGATGAAATTTGGCAATCTGCTGCTTTCATTCCAGAATGAAATGTTCTCAGTTATGGCGTCACACTTTAATTTACAACCTGTCTTGTTTAGTCTACCCCCAAAGCAATGGCCACGTTTTGTCCATTTTTCTGCCAAAAGTCTAACTTTCTTTTGTCTGTCAACTCGATAAAACAATAAAGTGGATTGATGCGCCCAGAACGGGCACATCCGACCGACCCGTCATCCCGATTTAGAAACTTTCAACACATAGGGTCATGAATGTTGGGATATATACAGAAGCATGGTCTGGATGTATTCACAGTCATCCATCATCTTCTCTAAAGACCTAGCTGACATTATATAGTTTCTTTGTTTCAATTCTGTGCCAAAAGAGGGTGCTTTTGATTTAGAAGTCAAAAGAAATAGATATAATGGTTACAGTGATATATGAATAATTTGTTTTGCAAAGATAGATTTTCCACTGAAAGGTTTGTGCAAACCAATAAAATAAAAAGACTTAAGAAATATTTCAGTCAAAGAAAACATGGGTGTCATGTACCACAGTAAATACGAGTTTCTGATTTGCTGAAGAGGTAACTTCAAGCGAGACAGAGTGTTTTGAAAAAGAACAGATAGGACGTAAGAAGGACAGACGGGCCATTGACCGTGGTGGTTTATCCTAGTTTAATCAAGGTGGCTTAGCTACACCGCCGTGCCCCACTAGGTGCACCCTGTGGAAATGAGTGTTTTGAACGTATACTTGTTAGTCCTACAGAGAGGGAGGGGGAAAATTCAGAAATTGTGCCTCTCAAGGAAATGATTATGACCCCCCTGTTCTCCCTTGCCTAAAAAGTTGTGGCTGCTGCATTTATGCTTTATCACCTCTTTGGCTAATTAGCAAGAGCAGTTGGCGGTGTTACTGACAGACAGCTGGATGGACCACTTTGTGGCGATTTTAAATACTTTACTCTCCATAGACTGTACCATGCAGGTGCACGGCCAAGTGTTTGTGCATACGGGAAGGTTCTTTTAGCTTCACATGGACCTAATGACTGATATCCTCACAAGTAATACACCCTCTCTCTGCATCCTTGAATGTTTGGCTTTGTATGTGATTAGATTAACTGTCAGCACTAACATATTTTCAATTGTAGCTAATTCTTGACTCAATTTACATCAGTCTGCACTCATCCAAAGCATGTTTCGCCACTTGTGTTATTGTTATGTGGAGAGAAGGGAGGTAGTCTTCCTTGAAAACTTACCCAATGAGGATTCTTGTCCACAAATGTTTAAACATAGGGTCTCATGTTGGCCACCCCTGCTGCTTCTCAAGCGGCAAAACTACAGCACTGAACAATGATTATATTGGACCCCGATGATTGAAAAATGGATATGAAGAAGTGATGTGTATTTTGGGCCATGGGGATATAATGTGTATGTTTGGTGATTAACACAGTAATTAAACTTAACAAATGAAAATGGACCCTTAGAGGCCTCTACCTGTATTGCCCACAGATATTATACCCATCCAAAGTAGGTCTCCTTTGCTCTGCATTTCGGCTATCTCAGGTAAATACTATACGTAGACTAAATGTGTGTTTGGAGAAAGTTGGAAGAGTGAGAACCTGTGGGAATTCCGTGGCTTATGAGTGCATTTAGCAAATGATAGCAGAAACTGTGTCCAACACCTTACCCATCTACCCAAGGGATTGTGGTGATTGTAAAGACGTAAAATCTCAGAATATTGAGGCTGACATACTGTTGAAGTCCACACAGGAGATGTATGCAGTTTACAAAGCAATGTTGCCACAAACTGTTTCTAAACCAGTGTGACATTGACAGGTGAATCTAACAATGGCTGAAGAAAATCACTCGGAAAGCTGTGAGAAGACTTACACATTGAGGTCATACTGTACATGGAAAGTAATGGAAGGATGTGCAAGATGTGTGAAGTAATTGTTTCAGTTTCTAGACAAATGGAAGTAATAAAAGTGCTTGAAAGCAAAAGTTGAGAATGAAAGTATATAAGTGATGTTACCATACTCTCTAAGGGGAAAGCTTCCAGAGTGTCTGTTATTGCGTTCCTGTGAGTAATTTTTATGCATGTATTTAGTTTATTACGTTCAATGAACCACATGAGGGCAAAGAGGTTGCTTCTCACGAGGTCTGTTTTCTGTATCTCATAGACACTTACTCTGTAATGTCTGGATCCGCTGGTTCCGCTTGCTCAGTCTTGCATCTTTTTGACCGCCAACCTTTTCTGCAAATTAACAATTTGGAATTTTTTTTTTTAGAAAATTTGTCCATTTCTCCTAGATCGTGAATCACTGCCTGATGGAATTACAGTTTTCAGTTCGTTGTGACAGTAGCACTACCCTGCCTCAAACTGTGTGTTTTAAAGTATTCAAGTGTCTGGGCTTCCCATGTATACCTTATCCTCCCCTTTTCTCCTTGAACCTCTGCATTAAAAGTCCCAGACATTACACATCATTCTGCTTTCACTAGTTGCACAAACTTTCTCTCAGGCTTCTCTTGCTTGTTTCCCCAAGTTTCCTGCCTGATAACTCTCAATACTCTTGCAGGAGAAAGTGAATTGAAACCCTCAAAACTCAGACGGGAAACAGTGAATTGGTTAGCTCATGAGGGAAAAAAAAAACCAAATTGATATGAAAGGTTTGATATATCTTGCCTTAACTGAGTCATACATTTGGGAAAGCATATAATGAAGAGTCGACTGTTGGTCTATTGCCAGGTATGCCTGAACCTGCAAAGTTTTGACATTTCCGGATGAAAGGGAGATGAGCAAGAGCACACAGCTCATTGTGGCGAGTAAGGATAAGACCTTTAAATGTTCCCTTTTTTTTCCTCTTTTCTTCCTCTGCAGGGGGAGAATTAAAAACAGTGGACAAAGGTGATAAGGAGTCATTGCAGGCGGCCTGGTTTTCCTTGGAACAGTTGAGAAATTGTGTTCAGCACAGCATAATGTTGAGGCAAGTACAGCTTATAAGAAAGTGACCCTTTGTTGCTACAGTCCTGACACTTTAGTAAATTGGCTGGTGCCAGGAATCATTGCAAGGATCCCGCTCTGTGGCTGCTTTTGTTATCTTGCATATGATTTTATTTTTATTCTACTGTTTGAAATGATCAAAAGCATGTTCTCTTATTTGTAACAAATTATAAGTTTGCATTAAATGTAAGTACCACACATCAATTTCTTTGAAACATAATTCCAGAGAACACAACATCTGTAGACCATCTGAGGTTCACCAGTTTCCTTTTCTTTCTCATCAGGTCCAGCGATTTCCTACCAATAGTAGAAAAGACGTACCAGTACTTCATGAAACCCCCAAACGAGAGGTACCCACCGCTCCTGCCAGTCCTACAACCACACAAACACATGTGCATGAGGATTATACTGGTCAAGGCTACAGGGTAAGGCCCACTCTGCTCATCAGCTAGGTCATCCTTGGGATCTCGTAGTGTATGCCAGTGTTCTCCAATGGACGGGGCTGCCCACCTCAGGTGAAAATTACCTACCCCTCTGAGGAATCGACCAGTTTAAAAAATTCCAATCCCTTCCCCTCTCCATAGAAGCTCTGCTTGGAGGAAACGAAGTTCACAATAGGCTAGTGTCGATTCAAACAGAGCAGGAAGTCATCTCTAATTGGCATTTGCATTATTTAGCATCTCAGTTTTCAAATATCTCTGGAGGTGAGGTTGAAATCCCTCCCATCAAACCCCTCCCAGACAATGGCTTCATGATCACGAACGCACTTCATGTTTGGCCAGCCCCATGTCTTGAAACTCTGTGGGGAACACTGCATGTACATTTACAGAGCTGTAAGTCGTGTGAACATACTGTCGTTGGGGAAAACCAGCTAGCTAAGTTCATTTTACTCCCTTGTCTGATATGATGTTTTTTTTTTTGGACCTATGTCCTTCGATGATGTCTTGCAATGTTAAATAGAGGATGAATCAACTGATACTGAGCTGTCAATTTTGTCATGCCTTTCTGCTGGTAGCACTCATTCGATCAGGACTCTATCATGTTGCAAAAATTTGTTTATGTGCATGTTTAACTAACACAAAGCCCAGAATTGCTCTGTAATATTTGCTGTGTAGTGCTTAAAGTGCCGAGTGCCTCCTAGAAAAGAACTGGCTGCATTCATAGTCTGCAGAGTGGAACCCAGACTGACGTTCGTTCAGTTGGAATTTTGTTTGTATACCTATTACTGTGTTTGAAATGGGGCTCTTCAAAATTCGATGAAAATGAAAAAAAAAAACAAATGGTGTAGAGTATTGCACAATGCCAGTATTTCTTTGGTAGGCCTATATACTTAATTAGTGGCAGTGTTTTCATTATGATTTTGAAACTTGCACCCCAGGGATGCAACCTCCTTGAAAAATTTGGGTCCCACCAAACATTCTTGCGTCCTTCCACATTATTGAAAATGGTATGCCGTATGAACTATGTGGTGCACTTAATACATACTGTAGTGCTATTTGCACCTACACTATAGTAGGCCTATATTCAGAACTCCTTAATTCAGTGTTACTATTCTTTCAACACAGTATGGTATGCAAAACTAAAGCAAGCATGACTACCTTCAATCAAAGCTTTTCTTCCTGCACCATCCATTCCCAACTGCTTTGAAGGAAAAAACAAAGATGAGAAAATATGAAATCTCTAGTGTCACTGCCCAGGCTAGTCTGTATATTTACTCCAGGAAACACCACCCTAATACATGCATTCAGTTCTGCCAACATGCATTAGCTTTCACCGGTAATGTTGCTACGTTTAAAAATGCAGTTATGCCCGTGAACCAGATCCTACTTCACACCTTGACTCTGAAAACTTTGATGACCTTTCAAAATACGCCATGTTCCCCTGGGGCCACAAGGGCCCCAAACCTGCCGAAAGTAGACCATGGAATGAGAGTTGAAATGCTTATCATAACAAGTCACAACAAGTATTTCATAGTTATATTATAAAGTCCTCAATGACAGAATATCTTAAAAATCACAAAACTCGGGGATAAGGCCTTATAATATGACTTTTGCGTAGAAATATATTGCAGCCTACATAACAACTTCCTGTGCTAATGCAGAGTTGAAACAAAACTAGAATGGATGTGCAGGACTGTCTGTTGCTTGGGTACTAAAAGAAAAACATTTCCAAAGTGCTGACCATTAGCCAATAGGATCAGCAGAATTCATTTAGACTCCTTGGAAGTGGTTAGGAGACAAAATACAGAATTTTCTTGTACCACTGCTTAACAGCATGTTTGGGCAGATTTTTCCTGTAACTGTATTTTGTTTTATAATTAAGAGGATTCTGAAACTGATCTTGATTGTAAATTTTGAGGGGAATGAACCTAAAACTTGGCTTCTATCTCTGTGTTTAGGGGAACTCCAAAGCAATACTAGAACTGCATTTGCCCACAAATACACCGAATTGTAGTGCGTGGTAGGTTAAATCCTTGTTGTTGGGAGTAAGCCAGTCTCTGTGGATCCACTCCTCATAGGAGTTAGCATTTTGGGGGAAAGCAGTGCCGTTTCCTGTCGACCCCTTTCCCAATCCATTCTTTTTTTTTAACATCACGCTGGACGAAACAAAAATTCCATTGGATCTCTCTCATAATGTTGTAAAGTTGCTCTACACTGTACCGGTATGTCGTACAAGCCTGTACTGCTCTGAGTTTTAAAGAGTACTCTAGTACTAACTGTATATATGTCAAAACTGTCTTTCTGTTTCACCACTGAAATAGAACATGAGAGCAGTACATGATTCTGTAGAAGGACGTCATGTTGTAACCACTAAAAAGCAGAGAAGCAGCACACAATTCTGCGACATCATATTTAAACACAATGGCGCTGTATTGCACACCAATTTGGAAACAACATTGACACTCCACGTTTATCACTTCATTGGAAAAAGGCCGAACCTACATTTCATCACGTTTTCTGGAAATTTATCCGCAGGGCTCTCTCATCACTTTAACTCCTTAAATTGTTCTTGTAGTCGTGGTATTTGCTTTTCCTTAGTAGATTTTGGTTTGAAGAAGGCCATAGCTCGCACTTACTGCTATTACTAAAAGGTCGCACATGCATATTTGTATGAACTAAGTTACATCATGCGCAGGTGGGGCGTTATGAGTCATACAAGGCTCAACAAAAGAAATTGCTGGTCGACCAGTAATGACAAGATTGTAGTGCGGCGCACTTCAATAATTAGCGAAAAAGAAGTACAGTACTCTAAGTTTGGTTTTAAAGAATGTATTGTTGGTAATTAATAAAGCAGTAAGAAAAATTTGCATTCCTAGGAGGCAAGTAGTTGGAGGAATTTGCATCCCTATGTGAAAACTTGCATGTTGGATGCAGGATGGTTCGTAAAAAGTGCTGACCGGGTTTCACATTGGCGAGTGTAAACAGTTTTAAAAAGACAACACATGCTGCCAACATAAAATCCTCAGGGAATATAAAGTTTTCAATTGACCTGTAAGTAAAGGTTAAGTAAACAAAGGATAACAAAAGGCATGAGAGTCCCTTCCTTGATTTCACAAATTCGTTTGTAAAATGGTCAATGGTCCATAGATTTTGATAAAAATTGCGGCAATTTTTAATGTTTCTAATGATCATTGTGGTCAATATTTCAAAATATCTTTCTCATGTCCATGTACTTTATTGTACCAAAGTGAATTGTGTATCCTTGAAGTTTAGTAAAGTGTATTTGAATGTGCTCATGGTATCAATTCATTAAGAAAATAGTCTCCACTGATAGATAGTCTACATTCTACCATCAATTCTTAACATGGATTCCCCTCTGTTCAAGAGTAGCAGCTGGCAAAGAATGGGATTTCCTCATACCGTATGTAATGAGAAACACTTGCATGCTCATGTCGCGTGACTTTTCCCGAATCAAGTCGTTTGCATTCGCAACTACTTACCTACTACAGATAATATTCATCTTAATTCGTAATAAACATTGAAACAAAAGTGTTGTCTGAAAACTTGCAACTGCAGGCAAATGGATGAAACGTTTCTTTGTGTAAATGTTGATTTTGGTGTACTCCTCTCTCCCCTCCCAACAAAGATGGCGGATTAAAAAAATGTGAGTGAAGACTGAAGTCTCATCAACCAAAGCATCAAGAATTGTTTGGTCTGTTGGATGTTATGCCGAGAATGTGATTTTGGAAACATACATTATACACAATTTTCTCTGTAAAAGTATGTAAATACACAGACCTTGTTTGTTTGGGTCTGTGATTTTCATTCTCTCAGCAGTGAAAAGATAACTTCAAATCCAGAAGTGATGTGCACTGCATCAGTGGCAACTCTCCCATGATCCTTCAGTTCTGAGGTCATTCATTGAAAGCTGATGACTCAGTTTAGGGAAGGAAAGGGTTGGGGAAAGTTTCAACTGCTATTCATTGTTATGATGTCTCTGTAGAATGACTCATTTTTGTTTTTCATGAGTTCGTACTTTGTTCTCTGTTTGTTCTCGTAGTATGGCCACAATTAGACATTTTCTCTTAAGTTAATGTCATCTGTAAATTTGTCACCTGCAGAAATGAGATTCAAGTTTTACTGAACATGGAAGATACTCCTCACTTCCCAACCATCAAAGATGCCTGGCAAGCAGACGATTCGTTACATAGGCTAAGTATGGTGAGCGATTCCTTTTCCGTGAACGCAGACCTGATCGACGTTTTCTCTGTGTACATTTGTTTATCTGCTCGAAATGCAAACTCGGGATAAGAACGAAACCGAAAGCTTCGAAGATGGTCATCAATGGGAACGTGTTTAGATTTAAAGTTCTTGTATATATGCACTTCTGCATGACAAAGTACCATACCTGGGCAAAACTGCTTCATATGAACTTATGTGTGAATCGTATGATTCACAGAGAAGGACGGTCGTCTGTGTTTGGTCAGTTGTGGTCATATGATGGTGAACCAAAACCTATATAGTCGAAATCAAAATAAAAGTGGTTCCTTCCTCTAAGGGTACTGTTGTCTGCCTTTCTGAGCTGATTTTAATCAGTTCTGTACTGTCACTAGTACCTTTACAGGTCAGAATGTTCTGATGAATAAAACTGCACTTGAGTTTGATTGAAGTACTTGCTATTCAAGTGCCAAAAATGTTATGGGTTTGCTTTGGGTACCTGGTAGTGCATGCTTGCTTGCTTTGTGGGTAGTTTGTCAAGTTTCTTCCAGAAGGATGTTTATTTAAGCAAACAGCTCTCTTCTTTTTTTTTTCCCCCTTGATATTTTTTTTCCTTTGACATACTTTTTTTTCCCTTGATATTTTCCTTATAGCCATTATCGAATGAAGGATAGGTTTTGTGCTCAGGTTGTATGTATGCCTGTGTGTGTCCTGGCAATTTATCGATAAAATAATGGCAGAGGATTGAACTTCCTCTGTAATGGTAGCAACATGGATGAATCCCCCTTTCCAGGGGAGGGAAATGTGGGTGACGCTCAAATTATTCCTGTCATCAATTACCTGCTAACTAGAATTCATTTAAAGGGAAATAAGATATTTGTTTTACAAAAAAAAATCATACTATTAAAACCGATATTTTTGGACACAGACTGATCGACTATTCAAAGTAAGTCAGCACGGTGGACTTCTTTTCAAGAAATACTTTTTGTCACACACATATAGCTATTTGTTGCTCGAGATTACTTTGGTCACCCAAACTTTCATAAATTCAAATGATGCATCTTTTGTAACGTATCTTATGCATAATATTTTGAGGAGATAAGCTTTCGTAGCTTCTCATTGATGAGACTAAATGGTTTTGCAATGATGAAAGCCATTTTGTTTGTATGCCATGTTGGAGCATTGCATATGCCCTATTTCCCTTTAAGACAATCTAAGCTCAGCTTTATCAGAGGGTGCCTGTGTGTGCGGAGCGTACCAGAAGGTCCTTGGATGAAAGCATCCCCTAGATCGCTGGCAATATCCTCCCCAGGTTCCACAGTCCTCTCATATCTCTCCAGCTTCATCCAGCTAGTGCAATGACTCAATAGTGAAAATTTTTTTTTTTTGCAGGTTTTATCAGTTTTTTCTTAAAAATGTTTTTTCAAGCTACTTTTCTTTTTTGATTGTTTCCAGGATGCTTTCAAGTCCAAGAATTATCACGGCACAAAGCACGTTCTCTGCGTCGAACACATCGGCCAACCCCACCGGTCTGCTGATGGTGTGTGCCTGAACCTCCTCACAGACGTACAAACCAACAGAGAACTAGGGAACAGCAAATACATGTGGCACACGATCACACACCCAGAGGTTCGAAGACTCGTGCTCGAGAGGCTGGAGTGGGGTATGGGTATCCCATGTCCCTGATAATAATCTTCCCTACCACAAGACACATCCCCTTTTATCCAAACCCTGTTTGGTATGCAGTGCGAAAAAAAAAATCTTTGTATATTTTATTTTTCTATATTAAGAAGAAAGAGAAACCCTTAAAATCAAATTTGGAGTCAACAGATAGCCTTTCTATCCCACCTTCATTAATTTCTCCCCATGAAGTGTTTCATTCAGTTTTAGAAGTGTCTTTCTCAACTCTTTTAAAGGTGAAGTGCATGGGTGCTATAGTGTATAGAAAACTTACAAGTTTTTAAGTTTGTAAAAAAAAATATTGCTGAGGAAAAAAAAGAAAGTGGCTGAGACTCACAGAAAGAAAATGGCTGATTTAACATATTAAAGGCACAAAGAGGAAGTGACTTAATGTTTTAAGGTCTGGATAACATGTTATCACAATATGAAGCCATTCAAACGATGTGTCTATTATTGAAACATTTTGCTTGTTTGCATTGGTATTTAAAGTACTTTTCTGTTCTTCCTCCTTGCATTGTGAATGAGGTATCGAATCAAGTAACTAGCTACGGAGGGCATCTCAATTAGGCAGCAACCAGTCAGACCATTTGCACGTGCCTGTGTATCCACCCGTTGCGCCACACCGTCAGCCGAATTGGCGTAATCGGTGAACGTGTCACGACACAAAAACTTCCGCTCAGACTCTGCGACTCGGGGTAGGGAATCGCGAATTTGTCATTTACTGGCCGAGTGGAACACTGTGTCAACAGCTGCAAAAACAACATTACTGCAAGCTGTTTAGTCAAAAGGTTCTGCTGATGATGTCTGACCATTTCCTCTGAGTGAAGTATGGTAATTAAAGAAAGTTTTCCACAGTCAATCGTGTGAGAGACCAAATGGTGATTGAACCCTTCAACAAATGGTCTTTGCAATTAGAGTGAAAAACCAACCGCTATTGGTCAGTTAGTGTATTACATGTCTGCTTCAAGGAGTGTGAAAGAGTTCAGAGGATCGGTAGAAGGGAGGGAGAGGGAGTAACTCTTTGCAGTATTATGGATAATTTCGCCTTTGATGGTACTCCTGGATTAAGAAACTGCCCAAAACTGCACAAGTGACCCAGAGGGTTAAAGATGATACTGATTGCACAACCTATTAAACTTTGCATCTCCTTTCATTTGTGAGAAAGTTGACCCGACTCAGTTTTACAATTTTTGTCTTTGTGTCAAGGGCTTTAATATGCAAAGTACATACCAGTTCATTATTGGAGACAGTTTCCTTGGAGATGTATTGCTTTTACACTTTGCCAGACACATTGTCTCTGTCTCTGGATTTGTCCAGCTCATACCAGAGCATTTAACGTTACATTCACAACCATGTTTAATTATGAAAGTGTAAGATTTGCATGCACAATCAAATGGATCAATGACGGTAACAGCTTTGATGCCGCTCAGGTGGTATCGCTTGCTGTGACATAGCCTGTCATTGCACAAAGACATAAGTCTTTTGGTGGTCATTTTGGCTTGGCTGTGTGCTGACCAGTTCATAACACAAAGTAATCTGTGGAGTTGATTAAAATGCAGGATATGCCAATCGTTTGGTTGGTACGAGGATGAGTCGGGCAAGAGTCAATGTTCAAACTTATGAAACGCTTGCCTGATTTGCCGAACGAGGGGAATCCAGGGTAATGTTAAAAGAATTTGATGTGTTTACCTCATATGCTGACGGAGAGGAGGCCATGACGTGTACCTGTAAAATGGTTTCATAATGGATGTCCTAAGACTTCCTGCTATATACCAAAACTCTTGATGTGTCGCCATGTGATATCACCCTGGTGACTCAAGTTACATTTATTGCAGATTGGTTTATCAAAAAAAAGGAAGAAAATGTTAAAATGGTGATGCTGGTTGTTTACCAGATACTTGACAAGATAAACCAGTGACTACAATTGCATTGTCAATTGTTAAAAAATAAAAGCCACCGCAGGTACTCATTCAGAAATACGAAAAGACGGTGACCAGATACGCACACAGACAATTGCCAGTTGCTAGATCTGTGTCAATGTGGTAAATGCATATGTTATACAATGTTGAGTTTATCGCTTGTTGATTCCAAACCTGTAAAGTTTTGTGGACTGAAGTTTCCCTTTCTGTCAATATGTGAAAATAGTATTTTGCAAGTGATATGTATTTTCATGTGTAAACAGATTTTGATGCTTTCTGAATGTTTTTTTATTTGTACCTCCCTTGAGGGTTTAGTTTGGGGTCTGTCTTTGTGTAATGTATTTGTTCCGTTGTTCCTTCCTTTTACTTGTTTTAACAGCTGAAATAGTTTCTACCTTTTTGTTAGATCTTTCTTTGGTAACAGAATGCTTCCTATATTTTGTCTGACTTCTATCCAGGGAGTTGTCACAGATGTAGTGTTTGCTTTGTCTTCATTCTTGTTGTGTGCATGCCGTAGTATACCCATGCATGCAAATGAAAAATCCTGTTCATTGTGTTCACTGCAACTAGAGCTGCGTGCTGCAGCATTTCACAGAGCCCAATATACGTACCTTGGATATATGTCAACTCCCTGCATATAACCACTGTGCATAGGAAGTTATCTTGTTAAGTTGCTTTCACATCAAAATCGTTTCAAGCTTCATCATTTCGGACGTCCAGTGCTCGAGAGTTTGGACACTCAGTGGTTTTTCATTTTACCAGTGAGCGAATGGAGCTTTTTATGTTACTTTTTCAGATTCCCACATAGAAATTGAACAAGTAGGTGCTTGCATGAAACCTCTTTGCTGAGCATTTCAACCAAATTAAATGGACCAACATTAGACCAAGCAGGACACTAGTAGAACTTTCTGACCTTTGAAATTTGAATACATTCACCTCTTCCAAAAAATATCTGTTTCCGACCTGGCTATGTAGTAAGGTCAAAAATGTGGAAAATGTGATAAAATATTTGATCAGTTATCAAAATTATTAAATCAGAAAGTTTTCTACGTTTCCACATTTTCAAACGGGCCCTTCATGTAGTGCAGCGTTCGCTGCAGCTGAGGGTGAAGACTTTCCTGCAATGGAAGAATTTGCACAAAGCATGAAAAAAGCTGAAGGTGTCCTTCCTTTTTAAGTAAATTTCAATCTATTACAGTCTAAGGGATACAATAGTTTTTTGTTTTTCTTTTATGGGGCCTTGTCCACCCCGAATAAAGAAATACCAAACTGTAGAAAATTGAAATATAATGCTATTCCTTTGCAGAAGTTCTGTTATTTCTACATGTGGAAACAGGCAAGATCTTACTCACTCTTCCTCTCCACCTGCAATTAATTGAAAATAAAAAAAAAAACATTTCTTTAGAAACGACCTGCGGGAACAGAAATTTGAAATTTTGCAAATTTAGTGTGCAGTCTTGGTCTTGAAGCCCTATCATCATGGGAAAGTGCTGACCCGTTCAGAGGATTTCCACCCAAATGTATCTTTTTTAGTTCGCAGTCCCCTCCTCCCTTATGTACCACACACCCTCTCCTCCGTTCATACACCCACGCCTGCAAACAGACAAGCCTAATATCAAATATCACTGGCTCTGTGGTTTAGTGCTCACAGAGTGGCACATGCAGAACAAGTTTTCTGGATTTTGGAACAATGTGAAACTCTACCTAACGATAGCATCATCTGTGAAAAGACCGATTAAAACATTCTTCTTCTTTTTCCCTACGTCCTGAAAATGTGGTAATTCTCAATCAGGAAGATACATAAAAACAAGAGGAAACTTAGTGAACCATGACCAAATTTCTTATTCTTAAACGTTGTGTGGCACATTAATTTTTAGTGTCGCAGGACAGCCTGGATTGCTGCGTACCATAAAATAGTCACCAAATACATGAACTGCTCTCACATTCCAGTCTAGATAACATTGTGCACTATGTGAACTTTGACCTTGCAGAGAAATGAGCCAGCTTCTGCTAGCAAAACTGGCTCATGAATATTAATCGCAACACTGAAGCAACAGACCCATGTGAACAGGTGGAACTGGCACATGCCCAACAGGATGAAGTGTTGAATGAAAATAGCAAAGGGATGTCAAAGGGAGTAAACGTCAAAGGACAGATTAAAGGATTGCATTGTATTGTCGCTTCATCTGTAACAACTCCCTGTTTTGTCTACCCAACAGACGTAAGTGCATGGGCTGCGTTGACCTCAACGCTGTGTGGCAGGTGACTGCATAATATCTGGTTAAACAGTTTGTGGTAAATAAAGTCTAGGCTAGTTTCCTTCATGGGCTGAATGAACCAAGAGGTGTGAGTTGGATGACCCCAATGTCAAAATGTGTAACTCTCTCATATCATTTAATCCTGTCAGTTTTAGGACAAAATTAACTCTCCAAGAATCTAAAAGTAATACTTGGATGTTGATGTCCTTCGTACAACTTGTTACTTTATATTCCTGAATTTTCTGTATGTTGTCTAACATTTTTTTTTATATATTTGTTGCTGCAATTTACTTTGTCCTAGTTTATTAAAATTATTCCGCAAATGAACGGAAAACCACCGACACTGGTGCTGTTGGATTTTGCTTCGTATGTGTTCGTTTTTTTAATTGTGTGGCTAGTTTGATGTATATGAACTCATGCAAAGGTACCATGCCTCCAAAAGACGGAGAGGCAAGCAACAATAGATTCAGGATTGTCGGTGAACAAAAACAAAAGTTTCCTCCATTGCTATGTAGTCTTCATAGTATTATCGTGTAAAGGTAGTATGCCGCATATGTCTTATACCGTCAACAAATTTTTTGTGCTACCATGTTCGTATGCATTTTGTTTGGTTTTGGAAAGAATTTTATTTAAAAGTTAGCAAAAGTTTGGAGTCCTCTAATAGTCAGTGAAACAGTCTATTTCTGACTGGCAATAGCATGTTGAAGTAGGATTTATGATATTGGAAAGTTGACTTCAATGGTTATGTCACAATAAAGGCATTGTTCAGTCGGCAGTGAATTAACATGGGACTGTAAAAATCTGTCTTCTGGAAGTTTGCCTAGGGTCTTGCATTTGTTCTGATAGTGTTTATCCTCTCTTCTTGAAACAGAAGCCAATGAAAAAGACAGAAGTGAATTTTTTTAAAAAATAACCAAATACTGTAACTCGCTGAAGCATTCCCAGAACCTATCCACGTTGGATAAACATGAGTAACATTGCTTGGTAGTCGTGGCAGAGAATCAGAGTGTAGATCCTCAGAAGGAATACTGAAAGCATGTAGCTGACATAGTTGGAAGCGATAGGTCTCATTTGTAGTAATCACTCCATGATGGCATTTCAGCTTATTCTGTCTTCACAAAATTTTTTGTAGCAAGATTCACCACTGGCTTCACTTGTGAGTTCTCTTATTGGTAATGGACATGTATATAGCTGTAACAGTGACAAGGATGCTAAAGTGAATAAGTTGCTATAAATGATCATAAACAGTGACTGGTGTCAAGGGCAGTCCCTTCCTGTGGAATCCTGGGCCTGCCTTATGGCCCTGGAAGCTCTGAGATTCCAGAAGTTTTCTGGTGCAATCTGAGCCTTTTCCGTTACCCATTGTGGCTAATTTTGATTACCAAAAAATGTAGCCCTTTTTCAAACACTGTGATACCAGTGTACCGAGACCTGCAATAGTTCAGCTCTGTGCAGGCTGGCAATGCAGCTGTAGTGTTGCAACATATAAAGTACGGATTTCACATGGGCAATTTCTGGAAAAATCTGACGCTCTAGGCTTTCTTTTTCCAAATATAGACGTGTAATTGGATTAGTTGAGCATGTAACCCTGACATGAATGACTCAGGTCAGAGGCATGAGGGTAGCACTGACCCGTCATGTGACTTGCATGTCACTTAGCATTTGCCATTGCTCTGTGTTAACGTTGTCTTTGTACATCGCAGATAAGAAAGAAGCAAAATAAAATGAATGTGTAAGTTTGCTTTTGTCTCGAAGCAGGTGCGAAAGAAACAGTCGCCGATTCAAGTGAGATCCAGTCATGGGATTTCATATCAAATGGGCAAGGGGTAGGTGGATTGCACATTCCTTCTGCTGTATGCCTTAAGAGAGATCTTTTTGTGGTGGGATTCCAAGGGAAGCATCGCTGAATTTTAGACAAGAAGCTGTTTCATTTGAAAATTATGCACAGGGTTCCCACATCCTGAAGAGCCATGAAAAATTTGTGAAATTTGGAACAGACTGCTAACATTTTACCATTTAAAAAAGTTACCTTCTATGACAATATGTGCCGCATTACTCATCGATCAAATTCAGTTATGTGCGGATGGGGTGGGGGGTTGTGGGATGCAGTTTGTACCACATTAATTTCATTACATCTTTCTTGTTGTGTGTTGTTGTTGTGTTTTTGTTCTATGGTAATCAACTCATTAATCTGAATGTGGTAACAGGGTATCATAATGTTACCCTATCATAACAAGCCTTCTCTGTCTTTTGTTTTTTTTGTCTTCAGTTAAAAGTTTTTCTTTTTATTTATACCTGTTTTTTTTTTCTTGAAGTCAGTTAAACTCTTGTCTGTATTTATTTTTATTAAACGACTGCGATGTATATATATATATACAATACAATCTTCTGCAGGAATTCTTAGGAAATAAAAGAATAAAATGTCTTAGTATAATTATCTGTCTTTTTCTTTATTGTCATAGCATTCCAGTCTCACCCAGATTGCTGTTATGTAATAAATGTCAAATGGTATTGCCTCTCTGGTCTTTGAGGGTGATGGGGGGGGGGGGGCGAGTGAGGAGAAAGAGGGGTAAAACGATTCCTGCGACTTGCACAAGCACTATATATCCTCCCCATGCCTTCGACTGCTTCCAATCTAATGGATGAAGTGTGTATAGGCTCCACATTGCCAGAGGTGTGAAGGTCAGATGGGTTTTTTTAGATAGACTGTTATAGTTTTGAAATGACCTGTTTACTAAGTGCAGCTCCACCATGATTTGGCATGGAACATAACAGAAATTGTACCCATGGGATCCCTGGAAATGACAACTCTTAGCATCTTAAAGTTTAAAGTTGGGGGCCACACAGCAAGCTGCTTTACTTTTATTCCCTGTTTCATGATGTCATCAAAATAAGTGATGTAATTAAATGAAACCTAGGATATCAAATCTGTTCACAATTCATCACTAATCATGAATTAAACTACATTAGCGATATCTATAAAATTGAATTATTGATATCATTAACTAAACCACTGACATCATAAATTTAATTACTTTAATAAATTCCTTAATGATATCCCCTTGAAAATGACAACACGTGTTGATACTTCCACTTCATTAAAAGATATTTTTAATTCGATTTAATGATATCAGCAAATACATGTCACATTTCATTAATTCCAAATTATTCAAAGACTAAGTTCGATTTAATGACATCGGCAAATAGGAGCTAACATATTGTTAATTCTGTCATATTTAAAGATATCGTCAATTCTCATGAATGATATCAGCAAAGATACTAAAGGGCAAGGCCATCGTAAACATGGGCCTATCACATCTACACATAATGAAACAGACACAACGTTTGGAGTGAAAATGACGTACCATGACCAAGAAGATACTTCATTCGTAACAATATCCTATAGTGCCAAACTAACCCTAGTTAAGCTTTGACATTTTAAAAACCAAAAAATATTCACCTCCTTAAAAAGATCTTCATGAAATCACTTATGTTGAAAATGAACCTGCAAAGTGTCATTTCCTGCAATGCGGCAAGAATTATTTGTCAAAACTTTTCTTGTACGCTATGCCCCAATGGATGGTGGCGCTAGGCTAAGATAGTGTCAAAGGTATTATCTTTGAGTCAATGAACAATGTATTTTAAAACCTTTAACAGTCTTCTTGAATGAGATTTATTACGTTGAAAATGGACTTGCCAAAGTGCCAATTCTTGCAAATATTTTGTCAAAAATTTCCCCGGTCAGCTGCGCACCAGCCAAAGGTAGCAATCCTACGAGTGTCAAAGAGTACTACCTTAAGTAGACCTATCCCCCCCCCTCCATAACATCCCCTTCAAAGAAATTTGTTATGTTTCTTCAAAACATCTTTTCCCCAATGCCTACTCTGATTCTGTCTGTGTGCTCCTTCCACCAATCAATCATACACCCCCTCCTCCCCCCCCCCCCCTCATGACCGCCATGGAATCATCCTGGCCACGCCAGTGTCGGAATATATCAATTTATTGGGTATTAGGCAATTTTATCTTGCTGTTGATAAACAAGTGACCTTTTATAACAGTATGTAACATGTTGCCAAGGTAACCGATTACACACTGCGATTCGAGAGCATGAGGAAATTCCTTAGGCCTGAGTTTAATTGCAGTTACATCCATGCAATTAATTCCATTACCTCTAAATTTGAATGGAACGTCAAAGCTGCTGTTGTTACCAACAGTTCATCCAGTAACTCCAGTAAACAATGGCCTAAGTATAATATATAGACCTACAGACCCCCCTCCCCCCCCCCCCAAAAAAATACACTACAGTGAGAGAGAAGTGTTGAAAGGAAGAAACAACACGAATTATTGTCTTCCATATTAATGCCTACAGTGGTCCTTTTTATGCCTACACTCATCCAATAAAGTATGGTTAGTAGAACAGCAACATACTTATTGACATGACGTGACCATGACGTTTGTTATATAATTCTGATGATTTCTTCACAGCGGACTTAAACAAGCGGCGGACCGACAGTCTATAAGAAAGATATTATGCAAAAACTCGAAAGATTTCAAGATAATTAGTTTACTCAAAGTATAAAAATTCCTTAAAGAAAACCATCATACTTTGTACGCATTGCCGTCGCCTCCGAGCTTTAAATTGGCAGGGTGGACTTGGTATTAAAACTTTTAACGTAAATACCACCCTCCCGAATCTTATAGAAACCATCCCACGGCCTTGTTGCCTTGTTCATTCCTTTTCTCCTATACCGTATTTACAATGAACGAAATTAATAAAGGCGTTGCTGTTGTAACCCAAACACAATCAAGCTGTAAGTTTTAAAGATGGCTCCTTTTTGGTTCCTTGCGTCAGCAAAGGAACCTATGCAGTCAGGTTTGCGCGTGCGTGTGTGTGTGTGCGTGTGTGTATGTGTGCGTCCGCACCAGTCTAAATTATGGTTTCTCCAGGATACCGTGAAAAGTTCATTAGCGATTAAGTTTAACCTTGGTAAAGTTGTTCATGATGCCAAAATGTCCAAGATGTTAATGGTTGTATGGTAAATTGAGTGATATTTCCTGATTTTGAGGGGAAAAAAGCCAATTTTGCCCCCAAATTGGTATTTCCAGCATATCTTGAGATGTACTTGAGCATTTAATGCAAACTTTTTCAAGGACTTACCATAAAATGTAATGTTCAAGGTGTATCACGTTTGTATTAAAGAGAGTAAAATTTGCTGATTTTTGAGAAAAAAAGCCAATTTTGTCCCAAAATTTGTATTTCCAGCATATCTTGAGAACTATTAGACCAATTAACCAATAATGCTTTGCGAGGACTTGAATGTCTCCCCTGTCATCCCTATGTATGATGCGGTGCTTTCTGGGGTGGTGACGTCGGCTTGGTAGACCATGTTTGAGGTCAGGCAGTTGCTGTTGACTGGGAACTCGGCCTTGACCCTGCAGTTGCATTCACTTACTGCCGGTGCTGGTGTATGGGTGCTGTCACGTATGATTTTCCTGTTGTGTGACTGGATGATGGACCTGATGTTTGGGAGGCAGCTGTAGCTGTATATATATATATATATATAAATTTTCTCAGAAGATGCAAAACCATGATGAGCAACCTGTCCAGCACCACACAGAAGCACATACATCCACTGATCTCCACCACTCCGGCTCCGGGACGTTTTTACATACTGCCAAAAATCCACAAAAAGGCGCCGATTCAAGATGACAACAACTAACGAAGAATCCACCCAGGCAGGCCCATTGTGTCAGGCAATGGCACTTTGACGGAATACCTTTCCGAGTTTATTGACGAATGTCTACAGCCCTTACTTAAGAATGTACCAAGTTATATTCAGGACACAACTCACTGTTTGCAGAAATTGCATGATTTTGATAATATTCCTAGTAATTCTCGTCTTGTAACAATGGATGTATCAGCTTTGTATACTAACATACCCCACGATGAGGGCATACAGGCTTGTGAAGTGTTCCTCTTTAGAAATGGCTCTTCTCCTGAATTTATTTCAGATGTAAAAGACATTACCAAATTCATTCTCAACCATAATTATTTCATCTTCGATGACCAGTCTTACTTACAAACCAACGGCACCGCCATGGGCACCAAAATGGCACCTGTATATGCTAACCTCTTCATGGCATATTTAGAAGAGCAGTCGCTAGATGAAAGTACACTTAAGCCTCTACTGTACTCTAGATATATTAACGATATTTTTTTCTTCTGGCCCCATGGGAAACTCTCCCTCACGAAATTTATCGACAAAGTCAACTCCTTTCACCCAACAATTAAATTTACTTATGAACATTCTACATCAACTATACATTTCCTGGACCTTCAAGTATCATTGGTTGACGACACTGTACATACATCTGTCTTCACAAAACCAACAGACAGACATACATACATACCATTCAATAGTTTCCACCCAGAACACACAAAGAAATCAATTCTCTATTGCCAGACTCTCCGTTATAAAAGAATCTGCTCTGACGACAATAATTTAAATATCCAACTTAATTAGCTCACCAAACATTTCATGCTTAGGTGCTATCCTCTAAAATTCATCAGAAAAAATATGGAGAGGGCCAATAAAATCTCTAGACAAGAACTCCTACAGTACAAACTTGCAGCCCCACCTGAACGGATTCCTTTTACTACCTTTTTTTCACCCCAATGTGAGAAATCTTTTTCAGAGTCTTCGATCTCTGTGGGGTATCCTCCAAAATGACATCGCATTAGAGGGCGTTTTTAGGCATGCGCCCCTTCTGTCTTTCAAACAGCCCCCAAACCTCAGAAAAATGCTTGTGCGAAGCCAAATTCCATTGACTGTTACCAGTTCGGGATTAACGTGTGTAAGCGCTTTAGCCTCTACTGGCTCCCTCGGGTAACTCTCCATGCAAAAAACCACGTTGTCAAATATGTCGTCACTTCTGTACTTCATTCCCTATGACCGCTCCAGGGAATACCCTCTATTTATACCCTGGTGATTTTAACTGTGATTCTGCCAATATAGTCTATATACTTTTTTGCAATAAATGCACTGAAGGCAATTATGTTGGAGAAACGAAGACGAAATTCCGACTACGTTTTAACAACCACAAACACACTATTTTACAACAGCTCAAGGGATATTCTGTAGCCGAACACTTTTCCTCCCCGGGTCACACAATACTTAATCTTAAAATCTGTATCTGGAAAGGCAACTTTAAGAATGACGAGATACGTAAAGCTGAGGAGTGTAGGCTAATCCTACGCATCAATAGCCATACCAGGGGCCTTAACAGAGATCTAGGCATTTTAACTGAGTTTACGTTGTAGGATGTATTTATCGTTTGCTCCAGTACTCAGGTCTCTGAGGAAGAGGTAGGACCTCGAAATATCAGACCACGTTTTATATATATATATATATATATATATATATATATATATATATATATATATATATATATATATATATATATATATATATATATATGTGTGTGTGTATATATGTGTATATATGTGTATATATGTGTATATATGTGTATATATGTGTATATATGTGTATATATGTGTATATATGTGTATATATGTGTATATATGTGTATATATGTGTATATATGTGTATATATGTAGCCTGTATATATATGTAGCCTATATATATATGTATATATATATATATATATATACATGTATATATATGTATATGTATATACGGCTGTGGTTGTTTTAACTTGTGCAAAAAGTCAGATTGTATGTCCAGAGATCCTTGTGGAAACATGTTTCATGTTAAGTGAAATGTATTACTATATTTATTGTGCATAGGTATTGCTTGAGCTACCATAGCGTAATGAAAGTTGAGCGATTTTTGTTAATGCATGCTTCTTGCCACTTTTGTCCATTGAAAGTGAACATTGCCAGGACTGTCATTTCAATAAAAATAACGTATGGGATTTACATAATTAGTGAAATTGAAACTTGATGAAGGGGGATTACTACAATAAACAATCATCTCCAAAATGTTCCCTTATTTTAGGTTGCTAGTCAAGCGGAGATGATGTTGCGGACGTTACATTTTCCGTCAACAATCGTATGCTAACTTAATATGTCCTTCAGTGTAAAATAATAAAAGAAACTTGAATGTCGAGTGTGCTCACACAGAATATTATGTCAAGCCAATGCGTACCACAAACAAAAGAGTTTACATTATCCATTGTTTTTCAGGTAAATGTGACTTTGCAAAAAAATTGACATTTTCCGTCAACACTTTTGTAACGTCCGCAACATTGTTTTAAGCAAAGTATCTTGAAGCTACAATAAGATTTTGTTTAAATTTATTGCATTTAGTTCAAAGACTCCCTACACCCTTTGTATTAAGTTATGTAGGTCTTTCCTAAATATCATATTTTAGTGATGTGGAGCAAATTGTGATTTCCGTCAACACATGTAACGTCCGCAACACAGTGTAACGTCCGCAACAGAAAATGTGAATTTCTGTGAAACACATAACATATAATAAACAGTTGTGTAATGTTATGTGCATGAAATGTGTAAACACTGCTTACTGTGTCTGTAAAAAGTAAAATGTTTGGTACATTTACTTTTGGCACATTAATATCCAGAAAGATGTGTTGCGGACGTTACATCAGTAATTGTTGACGGAAATTTTTTGTAATATATGAGAATGCAATATCATCATTATTTACATAATTGATTTAATTGTATCTATTTTTTAAAGTGGTGTCCTGTTTTTGCTAGAATGCAAATTGGAGTCATTCCAACAATTTTGATGTATTAATGTAATGAGTGGACCCTTGTGTTTTGAATTTTTCAGGTGGTCCACAATGAACTGTGGTCACTTTCATGCATGAACAATCTAGGATTGCCTTAGCACTATATTAGTATTTTGTACTAAAGTAGTTTTCAAAATGTAGGAAAATCAAACAACTGAATACCTGCATTAGTAATTGCGCTTACATCTATTCCCTATTATTCACAGCACTGCTTGTTGCGGACGTTACATAAAACTATTGACAGATATTTATGACAAATTTCACACAAAGTGAAGTTGTTGAAACTTGCAACGATTACTGTTTTCATCCTCTCTGTTACACTAGATGCATTAAGAACGAGGACAAAATTACATGGGGATACTGTACTGCTTATGGTTTGCTTGGACTATGGTTTGCTTGGACCGTACTTTGTCTCAAAACACCAAAATTTCACAGCATTCTGAAACTTTCTTCAGGTCTCCCTTATAAAACCACATGCGTATTATGTCACTGCATCCTGCATTGCATTGTAGTCTATATGATTAATATTTTTTCGGTCAGAAAGCTATGTAAACTGCAATGCAAACTTGTGCCAATATGTCAAGCAGAAACAAGTCAGCCAAACAAAGGAGAATAGTATTGTAATATATCAGAGATATTACGTCTTCACTGACTTCATTGCAGTTTAGCCCTCACCCTACCCCAAAAGGGCGCCAAGAATAAATTGAACAGGAGGAACGAACTCATCGTGATTTTTGTATCATGTCAGCCCATCTGATATTATATGTAATACCAATTTCCATAGACTGATTTTCTCATTCATTGAGAAATTGCAGACAGGAGATTCCTATTTCAAGACAGGGTGCATGAAGTTTAAAAAGTGCCGCTTCCTGCCGTCTTTGGGTTTTTAAAGCAAAAGATTTATTTGTTCATTTCACATGAACAGATGTTAGTGCTCAACTTAGATAGTCTTGCCAGCACATAGGACTAGCCAACATGTTTCATGCTACTGCTCTGTGTCATACAGGGCAGCTATGCACCCTTCCATGATCAGCGCTTTTGGGCCAAAATGGGATCGCCCCTGGAGATGTTTGAGTATATTGAATTCATTGCAGTGTAGCCCCATTTTTTTCAAATACTTATGGGGCAGGGGACCAGGTAATTTCATGTCACCTGATTAACCTGGCTCTGTTACCCCCCCCCCCTCCCTCTACCAGTAACATTTGAAAAGCGATTGGTGTCCCTGCTCCTGTATACTCTACATGATCAGGAGGGAGCACACTTTCTCGTCTAATCGTCAACTAGTTAGTTGTGCAAATCCACAAATTAGTGACCATCTCTCTCCTGTGAAATGTCATTGGTTTTATTTTCGCACTGGACTTGAATGCTTTTCTCAGATTATCAATTACTGTGCAGTAGGTACAATTGTTGATTGCTGAATCTTAAGTTACAGTACCTCTAGTACTCTGTCTAGTTCATGGTGGAATCCAGTTCTACATTTGTAATAGTTATATTTTTGAGAGTTCAAAATGTGTCGGAATGTCAGGTTTAGTGTGCCTATAGCCCTATATCTATCTACCTATCTATATGTTCTGTATGTACGGCAATACTATTGATACTTCAACTGTAGTGTACTATCTGCTCCTCATACACTATGTATAATGTGCATACTCTAGATTGCATCAACTAAATACTACTTACTACTGGTTAGGTTGTATAGCGTGGACTGTCAGTTGTCAGACTTGGAATTAAATTGATAAGACATTCTTTGCTATGCTCCCCTGAAAAAAAATGGGATCATTTAAATGATGTTGAACATGAATTTATTTTTTTTATCTCAGCACAAGCGTTGTATTTTCCTTAGTTCAACTTCAATTTTTGATGTGAATTTATTGGTGGCAGTCAAGTATGATGATAGGGTGGTGGCCTGGATTAATACAGCCAGTCCTTGAGACAAAAAATAATTTGTGCAAGATAACCTTCATGAAGCCGGTATACAGTAGTAGGGAGCTGTAATAAATTTGTTTGGCCTGAAAATCCTGATACCAAAGAAGTGGTAATGACTGAAATACTGAGTCCTATTCCTACACCCCCCCCCCCCCCAGTGCCTAGATAGCTGCCTCATAATGTCTTCTTTCCCAGCACAAATTGTTGCTGCACAGAGTACAATGTATGTATGCCTACCTTTAATAGTAAATTACAAACATGTGACTACAAACATAAACTTGGTAAATGCAACATTATTGTACAGATCTTTGGGGCATACCCTCATGTTGACACTACAGTATGTAACGTCCGCGACATGACCCACCTTGTTGAATTAAAAATATGAATTTTGGAATAAAAACAATTGGTTTCAGGCTGTTTATAATTTTCTTATAAAAGAGTATTTGAGAGTTCAAAATTTTGTAAGGTTGCTTGATGTAATCTACACCTTTTTTATGCAATTCTTAGTTGTACATTAGTGTACATGGTGCTGTTATAGTTTTACATAAGAAAAATGAACAAAACGATGTCCTTCCAAGTACTCTGTTACTGCAAACACCTACTCTGGAGGAAAACTTATACTTTGTACAGATTAAAATGGAACATGCTCACTGAAGCCATGAAGATATTTAAGGAGACCATTCATTTTTGTTCTACAACATGAATGTCGACAATGTGTAACGTCCGCAACAGGTGTAAGGTCTATACTCAAAGTTTTGAAATCCCGTTGTGTGGTTAATTACTGCCGTTGTTTGAGTGTTCACATGAAATATTGAATAGGTAAAACTTCCTTTGAAAATTTCGGAGGAACTTTTGTAAGTCAAAAACCCAAAAATTGTGCACTTTTGTCATTCGTCTGGCCATAAAAACTGCACTTGTTGCTATTGATAACTGAAACTTGCTGTATTTCAACAGTATAGTAAGCTAAATAATCCCTGTGTATGTCAGACATATTGCATGAACTAACACCAGCTTAGCAATGTTTCAAATGTCACTGCATTTTACTCAAAATACACTTTTCTCGCTAATAGTCATAGACATAATGTTCAAACGGAGCAAGTTTAAGCTCCCATTCTTTCATTTTTACAAAATGCATTGTGTATTAAGTCAATAAACACTAAGAGACAACCCCTACATTGAAGTTTCAATTTTCTTGTTTTGTCTCTTGAAATGTGCTCACTAGAATATGCTAGAATCACATTTAACCAGCCAGAAAGCTATACCAGGGAGTTGCTAGAGCAACTCCCTGGATATACTACATTGACCTTTGAGTTTCTGTTTGTTCTTGACGGTAATTTTACGGCATGGCATGGTAAAAAGAAGAAATAAAGACAAGAACTTATGTCAACAAGTACAATTTTCTCATGGGTTCCATTTTAATTGTGAATGGTCACAGTAACACTGGCATTGATTCCAATATTGGGCAGCCTGGGATGAAGCTGGTGTTAAATGTGAGCTGTTAATCTATTTGAACCGACTAAACTAGTTGCTGTAAGTGCTCTGTTCTCCTTAAAAAATAAACAATGTTGTGAGATACGAAATTACATTTGGGGATATATTGTCTGTACAAGTCATTAAGAACTTCCCAAAATAGCCACAAATGTCATTAAAATCTTTAGAATATTGGACGATTTTACAGACACAGAATTCCTGTCAAATAACTGCATCGTAAATGAACATTCGCTAAGTATGCAAATATATGACGTCAAGAGATGGGCTCGCATAATATGTCTTATGTTATCCCTTATTTCAAGGATATTCTTTATGTGTCTTTTGTTTTGTCATGGTAGCACGACGCATTTCGTCTTTACATGATAGTGATATCACTTGCAAAGTATGATACCTTTGTAAAATATAAAATGTTCACTGTAAAGAAATAAAGACGCTGAGAACTACCCCACGTTATCATAATATTTTTTTTATCAGACTTTGAAAAAGGATAGCCTATGTAAAAAACGGTAACAGATATTAGCACAATTTCAACGGTTTTTTGTTCTGAGTTTCACTCTGCAAATTTTTAATGAAGCGAGCTCTTTTCTAGATGCATAAAAGATGGACTTTAGAAACAAGGGACATATAGCTAGATACATATGTATAATGATAAAGTTCACCTCTGATTACCCTCACGAAAGGTCCTGTAAGGGAGTGTGGATGAGCTACGGTGACACTTTTTTCCTTCTTTTCTTTTTAAGGCAAAACTATCCACTGACAACAATGAGGATGTCTACAATCACACTGCATTCTTGAAAAAGCTGTAACAATTTACTTGCAAGATAATGGAAGTGAGCGAGAAAGGAATGCGGATTAAAGGGAGAGGAGTTTCTGCATAATTAGGATGTTTTGGGAAATGCATTGTAGCGGCTTGGTCTTTTAGTAGCTGGCGTTCAGATCAACTACCTACAACCGAGTTGTTGCTATCCTTGTAAAGTTTCAAATGTTAAAGTCTCTGAAGAAATGAAAAAATCTTATATTGCGGTGTCAGGATTCTGGGTATGAGACCTACCAATGTAACCAAGGATATCGCTTGCAGGCTTCCACGAATTCTATTCTGAACTTAATCATTGGCGTCAGCTATTGTGGTAAGAGAAATTCTACAGTAAAGGACGGGACGGATTTTTCTTTCTGGCAATCTTGAAGAGAATATCGGACGGAACATAGGCAATGGAGGTATTGCAGTTGTGCCAATCCAGCATCGGAATGGCAGATTTATTGCTTTGACGTTTAAAGTTAAAGTTTGTTTCCGAAAGTGGCACCAACTACCAAGGAAAGCTGAACTGGGAGAGGCTTTAATAAAAGCATTATCGATGATATTTTGAAGACAAATGCACGGTGTTATTTTAAAACCTTTAGAGGAAAAAAAGTACATAAAAAAGAGTATCTCATGTATAAAAAGACAGTACATTAAGAAAAATCTATTTCGAGATGTCAGTTTCATGAAGCACCAGCTTTCAAGGTAAGAAATTGTAAATTTTTGTTAGTGTTTTTCTTTTTAGTGCGTTGTATACAATTATTATCGGCATACTGACTGAATTTACAGTTTGTAGCCTGGACAATAATCAGGTTACGTAATTGTTAAAGGGATGCCTGCGTTAAGGGTATCACTCGGATAAGATTTGCAGTGAATTTGGACTTCCAGGTTGGGGAGAAAGAAAGAAAAGAGTCTAGTCAAATCGTGGATTGAATCTGGTCATTTTGTATCTGATACCGGTGCCCAACGCAAGCTTTTTTTCTACATGTAGGAACAAACCAGTTGTAGAAAAATATTTGATAAGCCCAATGTGAATTCCGGAGAGCTAAAATGTTTGATTTATGTTGGATTTTTCTTGGCGAAAAAAATAGATGTTCCAAGTGGGTCGTTATGCGATTTTTACTAGAGGTGGGGAAGACTGTTGGAAGTTGTGTTGTTTAGTACGATCTTTACTGACTTACGCATTTGAATTAATACCATTTTGACAGGATTCCTGAGGGGTGATTTAAAAAGTAAAAATATGAGAAGACGAAGGGCAGGGGGTTAATGTCAGGAATTTGATACATAGTGTTATATCAAGGGGAGGAGGAGGTCTTAAATTCAGTAAAATACTTTCATTTAGGCCTAAATCTCAAAAATATAAACCAAAAGGATTCATCTTTGATGCCTTGATCTGTGACTTGTTACTGTTTCGGTTATAAATAGGGTTTATGAGGGCTTTCAACTTCCTCGAAAATGTTTTGAGATTTGTCGTCGTTAGTAGTTCACGAGCAATTATTTTGGATGCGGATACCTCGATGCGTTCGAATTTTTTTTCCCTCTCATCCCTATACATAGTATAATAACGAGGAGATCCTATACTCCATTTAGATGCTTTACTTAAATTAACACGTAAATGGTTGAAGACCTTACCGTGAACACTTAAGTACTCAGGTGAAATCGAATGACGTTAATAGGTGTCCTTAAAAGCACAAAGTCACATGGATCAGGATTTAAATTTATAGTTTCCCATAATACGACCAAACCGTTTCTATATTTCATGTACTCATCATTTGATAGGAAAGGTGTCAATAAAAACAGAAGCCTCGGAGACGTAGCTGTTGCATAATTTTCCAGCAGATTCAAACACACTCTATCTCTAAAAGAAGTGATTTGTAAATCCACATTTAAGTTTTAAACACTTGTAGGAAATACAATCACTAGAACTCACGATATAGCTGAATTTCAGTGTGACTTTTATGTCACTTCCAAGTTACCATACTCTGACCAGGAAGTCTTCACTTTAGTTGCAAGAGGTCAATAATTGTTTCCTTATTCACCATTTGTTTTTGTAATCATGTCCTTCTATAAATTACCAAATCAGGGCACAAGACGTTATGTCAGGCAAGTGCTGACAAAAACTATTTTACAACGTGAATATCGCAACTTGACACGTTTTCTTAAACGTTTTCTTAGTTGACATGATCAAGACGACTAAACCCCACCCCCTTAAACGAAGGAATTTTTTCATGGCTCCAATTTGTGCTTTTGAAATTTATAGTTTCCCATAATACGATCAAACCGTTTCTATATTTCATGTACTCATCATTTGATAGGAAAGGTCTCAATAAAAACAGAAGCCTCGGAGACGTAAGTCTCCGAGGCTTCTGTTTTTATTGAGACCAAATTCATCTATCTTTAAAATGAAACATTTGTTTGGAGAGGAGAAGCAGTTTGTAATGAATATTCATAAGTTGTTTTTTCTTTAAAAGTTTTTTTTGTAAGTTAACCATACAATTGAAGCCTTTTAAAGGGGGGGGGGGAGGAGTTACAAGGCACTAACAATATGTGACTATTGTCCTCGTTTCATGGTGAACTGATTGTTAAAGGGTGGCAGAATGAATGGACGCTGGCGAACAATAGTAGCACACAGTAAACGTGGCCTTTGTCTGTGAACTATGAACGAAATCTACGAACACTGTTCTCTAAACTTTATGTATCTGAGTAATAATTCTATGTGTTGAATGAAGTAAAAGAAATGACATCTACAATAGGCTTCATGAAAAGTCCCTCTAGCTCAAAAGTTCAACGACCATCGTGCACAGTCACTACAGGAAAGACGTTAGAGTTATACTTGTTAGCTTTCCACTACGTAAGGTGTGTTGTGCAGGTCGCGTACTTCAACCACCAGCCCCTTAGCTGTTGCATAATTTTCCAGCAGATTCAAACACACTCTATCTCTAAAAGAAGTGATTTGTAAATCCACATTTAAGTTTTAAACACTTGTAGGAAATACAATCACTAGAACTCACGATATAGCTGAATTTCAGTGTGACTTTTATGTCACTTTCAAGTTACCATACTCTGACCAGGAAGTCTTCACTTTAGTTGCAAGAGATCAATAATTGTTTCCTTATTCACCATTTGTTTTTGTAATCATGTCCTTCTATAAATTACCAAATCAGGGCACAAGACGTTATGTCAGGCAAGTGCTGACAAAAACTATTTTACAACGTGAATATCGCAACTTGACACATTTTCTTAAACGTTTTCTTAGTTGACATGGTCAAGACGACTAAACCCCACCCCCTTAAACGAAGGAATTTTTTCATGGCTCCAATTTGTGCTTTTGAAATTTATAGTTTCCCATAATACGATCAAACCGTTTCTGTATTTCATGTACTCATCATTTGATAGGAAAGATCTCAATAAAATGAAACATTTTTTTGGAGAGGAGAAGCAGTTTGTAATGAATATCTATAAGTTGGTTGTTTCTTTAGAAGTATTTTTTTTAATTATAGTCGTATAAATAACATATATTTGGAGTCGAAAATCAATTAATTTTATACATTTCTGTCATTAGATTTATCTGTTTTGATATCTGAGACATATAGGACGGGTAAAATAGTATTGTCGTCAAGCTCTGGGTTATATAAGAATCAATTTTTCAACGTTGTTCAAAGTTATGTTCCGGTAAGAATGTCTCAGACCGAACTCATCAATTATTAAGGTAACGTTTTGTTTATTAATGAGCATTATCATGAATGTACCGATACGTGTAAATGGAACTCGTATAGAAATTGACATTCGCTCTTTTAAAGGAAATAATTCGTTCTTACTGAATGTATCTTGTTGTAATTTTGTATATAATGCTGTTATTTTGTACCTGCTTTTCATGTTTTATGCATTTTTAAACAATTTTTACGAAATAGTTGGTATTGTCTTTGAATAAAACTTGACTTCCATTACAATCTATGCAATGTCCTGGTTAGGATGTCTGCAACTAATTAATTTCCAAATTAGTTATACTCTTTGTTAAATAAAAACTGGATTTTTTTTTCTGAAGTAGACTACAAACGATTGCCCTATAAAGGACATTCTGAATGTACTGATGTACCGATAAGAATATAAACAACTATTTATCAAATCCTACATATTTTTTCAAAAGAAATAGATGACGCGTAGTAGCTACTAGTCGAAAAATCAAATCAAGTTCATTCATTTCCTTGATTTTTCTTTGCGTTACGATATTTAACATATCCACACAAAGTTTAAAAATAGTATTGTGGAGCTCTGGTTGATAACAAAATCGATTTTTAAGCGATGTTCAAAGCCATGTCCAGGTAGGAATGTCTGGAACTCAGCAATCATGAAGGTAACGTTTTGTTCATCGATGGGAATTATCTTGAACGTACCAATAAGAATATCTGGAACTCGTATAAAAGGACATTCTCCCTTTTAAAGCAACTCGATGGTGTACACTGAATCTATCTGTTGTAAAGTTGTTTTTATGCCATTACCATATCCATGTGTATTGTTGATTAGGGAAGTTTCAAGTGCTTTTGACGAAAGTAGTTGATATCTTCTTTGATTTAAAAAAAACCCCGTTGTTAATTGCAATCTAAGCCATTTCGTGCCAAGAATGTCTCCGACTTAGCGTCATTGAAACAAACATTCTTATGTTGATGTTGTCACCTGCTTCGAAATTCAAGAAAGTAATTGAAATCCGGCCTTTCAATCCTGCTGCTAAAAAGTTGTAATCTTTGTTCAAAAACTAGATTTGCGTTTTATCTATTTAAGTAACGTTTGACACATCCATTAAAGACACTCTGAATGTACCGATAAATCGTTATCAATTCTTTTTCATTCTTTCAAGAGGAAATTGATGTTGCTTACTGACTATGAGTCGTAGATCCATTAATTTTACATAACCCGTTTATGCGATATTTCATTTTCGATAATTAATACATGTCCTCTTAATTATGAAATAATATTCTGAAATTGTGGTTGATAACGAAATAGACTGTTAAGATATGATTCTACTCATTTGCCGGTAAGAATGTCTAGAACTCATCAATAATCGTGAAAACGTTTTCCTCGGTAATGGTAAGCATTTTGAGTGTTCCGTTCAGAATACCTCCAATTCGTTGACAAATTGACATTTTTCTTTTGTCCTTTACATAAGTAAATACACTGTCACAAGTTATTGTTCTACTTCACAGAAAATGTGTATTTAATATAGTCTCTAATTATAAAGACATCATTGCAGTGCCTGCAGTTGCAACTTCTTTTATAATGCTTCACAGTATGTTTCTGTTTGTTAGTGCTTAATACCCGTAGTTTTCTACAACTGGCTGATAGCAGTGTTTAAAAGAGGGCTCTGTTAGAAAGCAAATAGACCTCTTTGACAATTGACCAGGCAGATCTTGTTGGTCAGGCAGATATATAATAAACATTTGTACAAATACTCGCGTCACATAAAGTGTGTAAATGTGCCTTACTGGGGTATTTTGATATGCTGAGTTCAAAAATTGCTAAGACTTTCTCAAACATTTCAAATCAATCCGTTATGATATGTCAAATTGCCCTTGTGTACTACATTTCAGTGCCACAGAACCCAAAATAGGGAATTTCACCAATTCGCATGGCGGCCATATTGGAGTTTAACATGGCTACCATCAAGTTTGTTACAAATGTAAAATAAATTCTTGATTATTTAGCATGTCAAAATCCCTATCTACCAAATTTCAGTGTCAAATATCATATGGAAGTCCCAAATAGAAAGTTCAATATTTCGTCATGGCGATCATATTGGAATTCAAAATGGCAGCCGATTCGTTTAGCAGTCATTTTTAATCTGGCATTTTTTCGAATTCAGAATGTCCAGATACCCCAATATATACTTTAAACATTGTCTGCCAGTAGTGAACATCCTTTCCACGAATCTTACCCACTACAATCATGGTTACAGTTCGAGTGCCAAAACTTGATTAACAATGTTCCTATTTTTGTTTACAATTGAATACCCATACCATGAAGTAGTGAGTAGTGCCATGCCAATGGTATGTCCTGATAAGGACACACAAATAGTTCGTCAGACCTCGTAGGTATATGTGGAACTCGTAAGAATGACCGATAAGGAATGTCCCGGTAAGGCAGTGAATGTCCGTATGCGTGTGTGTGTATGTGTTGTGTATGCGCGTGTGTGTGTGTGTGCATCTGTGACACTTGCTTAGGTACGCTTTAACTCAATAGGGGAAAGTCCGATGAAAGTCAAACTTGGTATGTAGCTTTGCCATATTGGGAAGGTGTGCCCTATTGTTTTTGGTGGAAGTCAAAGGTCATCTGGGGGAACTGGGGGCAAAAGTCTGAAAACCTTGTTATGCTATGGATGCCCACATGTACCATCAGTCCCCTCTCCAGTGCATCATGGAAGTACTGCTTGAGTTCTCAGTTTCTTGATCAAATGAAAAAGAAGCAGTCATGTTTGCACTACTGTAGGTGGTCACACCGGACAAGTTTTGGCTGGATCAGTTTACCTCCTCGTGCCTGAGTGCTAATGTGTGCATTCATGTAAGTGTCTATTCAATTAGTGAGGTGGACAGGTAGTAATAAGTCAGTTGGTGTTCTTATCAGTTTAAACTAGACCCCAGTAGTTCCCTCCAGGGTATGCTATCAGTTTTATTGGACTTTAAAGGGGCATAGATAGGATAAGCCATATTGCAATTTGCAGAGCCCCTTCTTGAATAGACTCTGCAGAGTCTGCTTGGGCTGGAAAGTTTCTGTAAATCTTGGTTCAGCCACCTCTGAACACCCACACTGTACTGCTCTTCCGGAAGAGTGTTTACTCCCCCACTCATAGTTGCCCTCGTCAAACGTGACTATTCATTTGTACATATATATATATCGTGTGTTCAAAGTCTTTCCGGCGGACGGTGATCACAGGGAAACGCTATTACTAGATGAGTACATATCCTCGGTTGGGTATAAGTAGGCTGCAGCTCAAATTGTGAGGAATGTATCAGAGGAGAGTTTATTCGCCGAGAAAGACTTTGCAAAGTCTACTTCTTGAAAAGAGAGATGCACAGCTGTTTGTGTTTTGTAAAATGAATGGGATATTGCTGTATATTGCAGAAATCAACATCTTCAATTAATTGCATCAATTTAAATGGCTTCTTTGATATTTATGAACTCAGGCATATCATTTTACAGTATGTATATTCCAAGTACAAGGAACCATAGTGCCCCTAGGCTGTTGTGAAATCATGCAAAATACTTCTTCTCTTACAGATTGTATGTAACACTGTTGATGGTTGGTCACATTAGTGCTATGGAAGTGGTTCCGTGTTGGTGCATGTTTGTGATGTTCGGGGTCCAATGTCTGAAATGGGCCATTTTATAGAAGCATGAAATATGCTACTCTCTCTACAGATTTTGTGTTGTAAAAGTGAGAGTTCATGGTCAGAAATGGACCATATAGGCTATTGTACAAAATAATGCAATATGCTCCCTTTTACTTCATAATGAACATTATATGCTCTCCATCTGTGCAAGGAACCAGGGTGCCCTTGGGCTGTTGTTATTGTTTTGTATTCCTTTCCATGGAATAACTGCTAATTGTAATAACTTTTACGTGAACTTGCACACTATCACTTTCCATTATGAGGGTGTCCAAGACGGCTAGAGTAGTTCCTTTACGTAGACCGCAAGGACCTTGCATGGGAATCTCCGAAAGAGAATAAAGCCGTGAGGGACTTCGTCAATTAAGTTCTCCTACAAAGTTCGTGTTAAATGCTCATTACATGAAATATAGAATCGGTTTCATGAATGGAGACTATTCTTAACAAATAACCAATTTAACCAACAAAAATGTTTTGTGGAAAGGGGTAGGGCTTGTATTACTTATTCATGTAAACTAACAAGGAAACGTAATTAAAAACGCGTAAATTTGTATTATACACTGCAGCCCCGTAGCCACGGGGGTCGGAGCGTTCGAACGACCTACCCCAACTTGAGGGAGGTCCATTTTTCCAGCCCTGTGTTTGAAGGGTCAGCTATGAAATATTTTTTTTATCTTGACATATTGAGGCCGACTGTCCGTTCACTTTTAGCAGGGAGATAAAACCTTTCCACTTATGTCATAAAATGTATACAGGCCCAAACTGACCACAATATCTCTCCAATACATACATACATACATACACCATGTGGGGTGATGAGATAATAAGCTCAAAAACGCGCATGCATGGTTATGTCATTGTGGCCGTGGATATCATTGAACTAGATGCAATACAAAGCCTGGGACACACTGCCACGACAACCTGTGACACAACGGCGACCACCCACCGCTTCTGCTGTGGTCGTGGCGATGTGACCGGTTCCACGACTAGAGTTCAGTTGTGTCGAAAGCCGAAGCTGGGCCCGATTAAACAGGTTCAATTGAAGTAGGGTGCAGTAGGTGCATTTTAAGCCCTGTTCAAACCGCCACGACTACCACCAAAGTGTCTACTCAGGCGCGTAGCCAAGGAGGGGGAGGAGGCGATCGCCTCCCCCCCCCCCCACCTTGGCCATATTGTGGTACTTTCTTTTTTTAGGATTTAGCCAGAAATACCCAGGAGCATAGGTATAGCCAGGGAAAGTAGGACGAAAAGGGCGACCCTGCTTGGTCTCATTTTCGCTTTTTTCGCTAAATAGTAATTCCCTAAATTTATGCGGCAGGCCTACCAAGGCAGGGATGGAATGCAGGGTTGGGAGCATGTATGTTTGTATGTTAAACACCCAGGAAGGGCAGTTTTCTACTATCAGAGTGGTTTATAGAGCCAACTTGACGTTTCTTTGAATACTCTTCTCGGCATTGCATCATTTTTCACAGACTAATCGTTTTCTCAGTAATTGAGAAATTGTAGACATGAGATCTATATTTCAAGACTGGGTTTGTGCAGCTGAAAAGACTTGGGAAGGGCTATTTCCGGCCATCTGGGGGGTTTGTAAAACCCAAAATTTTCTTGTTCGCTCCGCGCCAACCGATGGTGGCGCTCCGCTTAAATAGTCTTCACGAGTTCGCACCCCCTCCCCTTGGCATATTCCTGGCTAAGCCTTTGTGTTTGCTATTTATGTAAATTTTTCACGACGGAAGGTCTTTTAAGGTCTTCTAAAATGCTCCGGATTGCAGGAGATGTGCAGATTTCACAATCTTCCCGTGAAAACGCATCCTCCCCGGAAAAAAAACTTGCAACTGCATGTTTATGGCACGCGCCAGCCGCTTAAGTATTTGGAAAAAGGTCCAAATCTTGGAAAAAAGACCCACCCCTCCACATGGGCTGGCTACGGGCCTGCACTGTAAAAAAAAAAAAAAAGTTGGGTACGTATGTATGCCTCGTTAACTGTTGGGCAAAAGAAACGCTCAAGTTGGTTAAAGAGTATATACCCGTTGTTTAGTAACCCAAAAGAGGCGATTTCGTTTTTTAACTAACTTGGGTATTTTGTTTAACCCAACTTTATCCAAAGGTTATATCCAATTTTTTCTTAAAGTGTGCAACGTTTTAATACCCAGCTTTATACGTTTCGTGTCCCCACTTGATTGCAATCATGATGGCTCTATAGTGATATTATTTGAACATTTACAGATGGAGGACATGATTAACAAAACGAAACAAAACTCCTGCAGCTTAACTTGAATCTCATTGGTCAACTCATGGTATGGTACATCGAAAGAACATTGAGTTAGTCAAACTATCAGCTATATATCGTGACATATGATAGTTACCGTAGCTTGTATTAGAGGTGCGGAAAACTTTGACAAAGTTTTACATGATAGAAAATAGAATTACTTTTGAGAACGGTAAGTCAATGGCGAAATATCTGATGATGTGGATCGAGGTGCGCTTTTCTTGTGTAAAACATTACTCTCATACGAAAGTCTACAAGTATTGTATGCCTTTCATATTTTTCTCCAGATTTGTGGACCATGGTCCTCAAATTTTTTAGGGAAGAGAACTTTGCAAACATGCGCGTGTTAATTTCCGTCCTTTCATTTTAGTGTCATCTTGTATGGCAGAAGGACACAATGTGGAGGTTACATGGGATTTCGCTTTCCGTTTGTTGTTCGCTTCTATTTTTCCAAAGTTTCACTATTCAACCACAGCAATAGCTGCCTATTGTTGGGACCTGCAGCTTAACCCTATACCTTTAAGAGGCTAAACCCGTAGATTTGATAAACCTGATTAACGTCAGTAGCTTTTGAATGTTAATTGCAAGCTCGCAAGATACACATAATGTGCTAAAATCATGTCTCGAGAAGACCTTTTGTCTATAATACAGAACATGACGTGATATCCAGATATACCATAATGGTTAGCGTAAGTTCCTCTCGAGAATGCATACACACATGTTTGATATCCTGTGATGATTGGCTGCTCTCTACCTTTCTACTCAAAGCAAGAGCTTCTTTGGAAAGGTTGAAGAGTTCGGTCTCTGCAAAAACAGAAAACAATCAAGTTGGGATTCTGAGATTAATACTGATTAAATATACGGCGAAGTGTTTTCTTCTGGTGGCACGGACAGAGAGGGGATGAAGAGGACAAGTGGGAATGAATGAAGTTATTGTACAGTTTGTAGGACCTTACACAAGACATTGACAAAGTTTTAGAGATCGGCTCATCAAGTGATCTACTGGAATGTGAACCACTGACGTACAAGGCTGTTGGTCAACAAAAATAAATGAAAAGAAGAAACATTTAAAAAAAAAATGACGTGCAGAGGTGAGCTTCAGTTACACTTACATCAATCGGTTTGGTGTTTAGCAATATAGGGGCACTGAAAAAAAATTATGCTTTTTTGTTTAAATAAGTTGTTTACACAAAATTATGTGCAAACTGTTAATTGATTTTGATTAAGTTCACGAGTACAAACTACAGAGTTAATTAATAATTCAGGCATTGGAGGCTTACCAATTTGTATCAAGCTTAACACCTTTTTTCACAAGGTCAGTTCAGATGGGAAAACCTTAGATCACCCTTGGACAAAGAAAAAAAAACATCCTACTGTGACCTGGTCAGGGATCGAACGAAGAATCTCCCTGTTGCTAAGTTTCATTGCTTCAAAGCCACCACCTTTATTCACAGCCACAGCACCTAGTTATCATTATCCACATAAAGTGTTTGATTGCTTAGTAACCCGTACATACATCGTTGATTAAAATCAAAGGAAGAGGTCCAAGAACGGTAAGTCTAGTATTTTACACTACTCAGTAAAAAGTACCATTTCACATACCAGCACATGATGATATAATGTAGTAAATAGAATTAGTAATTCTGTCCTCTGTTTGCAGTTATTGTTCGCTGGAAAAGTTCACTGTTGCTAGGTGTTCGCCAGCCTCTATTCAATTTGGTTGTCAATGAGATCTAGCTGCCTTCCTTTTATAAGCACTGCACTTTGAAGCAAGGATAACATTCACCTATTGTTGGGCCGTGTGCTATCAACCTCCCCTAAGCGGCTTAAGAAGTAATTCCAACGAAAAAGAAAAAAAGAGGAAAAACTTTTGAATATTCGTAGCAACATCACTATCCTTTCAAAACAAAAATTGCTTTGAAAATATAGATGATTTGGTCTCAATAACATATAAAGTTGTGCTATTAAATATTTTAAAACTTATCTTTACTGTATTACATCCTGTTCGAAAAAGCGTTTATTGAAATAGTAAAACATTTACAGTGAAAAATGATTAACAAAGCGATCCAAGGCTCTCCTTTATTTTTCAACATCGATCATCGCGTCCCAAAAATTTCTGTGGGGGGGGGGGGGGAGGGGGCACTCAGGGCCTCCGCGCCCCCTAAAAAGTCATTTTCTCCCTTAGTTCTCACTTAAACTCCTAGCTCCGCTACTGAAAGGAAGGACCTAGGGATATAACCCCTCCCGTTTATCTTGCATTTCAAATGCTTAATATTCGTGAAATTAATTTGTCTTTTTATCCTTCCAGCAGCCATAGGCGCCCCCCTTATACAGGGTCCAGGGCACCATTTATTGCAATAATTATAGTAGACTTGCCCCAAGTCTCCAGTGATTGTCCTCTCCCAGCTGAGTCAGCTGATAGGATCTCTATGGTCCAGCTCCTCCTTTTACTGATTGCCCCTTCATAAGGAACCCATGCTTACATTGTGCTACCGTCAACAGCCGGTTGCCCACGAGAGCGCATGGCAAGCCACTTCATTGAGCAGTCCTTTGCAGTGCGCGCGTGTGTGCGCAAGGGCTGTTCGGTATATCCTAAGAGTAAATACTCTTAGGGTATATCTGTACATAGCGCTACAGGAACCATAAGAAAAAGTGTATATTCAGATCCGAGAACTGTTTATCTATATTTCTATGAAGTGTTGAGCGTCGGTAGAGCAGACCGTAGCGACGTATTGCAAGTCTACATAAAGTACATTGATATCGGTTTTTGAGTGGGTACTTCGATCGCTGGTTGGTGGTCAGATGGCCTTCGGGAGATTATCGCACACTACGACGGTGGCGCAGAATGTTAGCACGAAGCAATTCTTCGTTAAAGGTTGGCCATTCACAATGTTTCAATAAAGAACATCTTTGTTTTGATCTGAGAACCTAAATATCTTATTGAATATACTGCGTAGAAGGTAACAATATCCTAAACTGACATTTTGTGCCATCGTCACACTCGCAATTATTTGCATATTGGGGCGAATAACCAGAACCTCGCTTTACGCTAGAGCATGGAAGTACTACCTCGGACTTCCATGGCTGGAGGTCAACAAACTTTTAGATGCGAGTGAAGAGGTTTGTTTAATTTTTCCCTCGAGTAAAACGTTTCAAAATCCCAAACGTATGGAACGCCAAACGGGCAATGAATTTTGTTGTCTCACCTAAGCCGGTCCATGTATTCTTTTCTTTGCTTAAACTTAAATTCCTTGTTCTGCTTCTCTTATCAGTTTGTTGTCTTATTTCTGCACAGAAGTTACGGCAGGAAAGTTTAAGAAAGTTTACCAAGATTAATTGAAAAGCACGCAGAACACAAAATAGAATGTAGCCTATAAACAAAACAATCTCTGTGTAAGTGGTGACGAATCCACAACCCGGGACTGATTCCCATACATAGGTAAGGTTCTCCAGTAGGGTTCTCCACACAAAAATTCCGCCCCTATCATTACAGAGACCAAAATCACATAATGTCATACAGTATATCCAAGAAAAAGCCATGAGGGTGTGTAGCCTCATATTCTACTTTGCCTTGATCAAGAACATTTTTTTTTTCATTCTTCACTGTTCTGAATGACACTCCCATCACCTCAGCTATAATTGTGTTAGTATAGCCGAGACTGACAAGCCGAGCTAGTTGACTTTCTTCCGTCATTTTGCACCAGATCTAACGTTAAAGCTAGGACGGCTTACGTATGATACTGTCACAACCAAGTCTAGTCGAGTCCACTGAGTCTATACACGTACACGTACTAACTGTTCTTCAAACGGACAATGTCAAGATTCGCGCCACGTGTGTATTTTGTCATCAATTATCTTTGATTTAAATTTTAATTGACGAATAGCGCCTCCGATTTGAGACAAACTGGCTTGAGGCTGAACTTCCCTCAGGCAAACTGACACAGGCAAACCTGGCTGAGGGGGACTGCAGTGAGACGAACTGCTGTGAGACGAACTGCCGCAAGGCAGGACTGCAGTGAGACGAACTGCTCTGAGACGAACAGCCGTGAGACGGACTGCTGTGAGACGGACTGCTGTGAGACGAACTGCTGTGAGGCAAACTGCTGTAAGACGAACTGTTGGGAGACGACTTTAATGAAGCAAACTAAAACGAGACGACCTAATATGAGACAACCTTAAATGAAGCAAACGTACATCAGACAATCTACAAGGAGACAAAATTGAGTGAGACGACACAATTGAATGAGACAAACCAAAAAGGAGACAAAATCAAATGAGACAACGAAATAAGTTGAGACAAACTACGATGAGACAACAAAATTCATTGCTCTTTTGGCGTTCCATACAAACGCAGCTATCGACAGCTCGCCCTAGTACGGAGAAACAACGGAGTTTGACTTCGAATACTGTATTTCAAAAAGTAAAAGGTAAGCAACTCTCTGCAGGGTGTGTTGATCGAAGTAAATTATCATCATATTTCTGATACACATATGGCCTAGAAAAGAATGTTAGAACACAGAAGGCTAGGCTAACCATCGTGCGTGTTTTTTTTTTTGTCGTCGCGGAACTGGCATTACCCCGACTTGTGTGGCCCAACCATCTTACTCCTTAGCGCACAACAGTGCCGTGAGATCCATGCGTGCATTTATGTCAGTGTACTTGTATGAAACTTCGCCCATCTAATCAGCTTATGTAAAAACCTTGCAATTTCTAGCTGCTGGAAATTCAAATTCCCTATATATCTACAAATCTTGTTTAAGTAAGTCCGAAGTTCCTTTGTTATATAATTTGACCGAATCTGGTCTTAGTGTACCTTGAAATCTGTTATTTTAATCAACAATTGCTTTGGTTACCTATACGATGTAATCCTGCCAAACTTCTCGCACCTCACCGTGTTAGCATGACAATCATTGCATGAATGATGAAGAGTGTCCTTTTGAACAAATCCCAAACGTAAACTTACACTAAAGCAATGACCTGTGTGGACACGCTAGCAACAAAAACGTTCATGAGCAAGTCCATTGAATCATCAAAATCATGATTTGGAAAGTTGTAATATTGTTAGGCAACACTGTGAATAGCTTTAGGCCTAGCCTACCTCTCATGTGTAAATGCAGTATCTTTTAAGTTGACTGTTCAGGCAAGGTTGATTAAATAAACGGTATTCCAGCATTAAGTTAAAGGGAAATAGGGCATTTAGAATATACCAACATGGCATACAAAGAAACTAGCTTTATCCACTGTTAAACCATTCGGTCTCATCTATGAACATCTGCAAAAGCTTCAGCTCCTCAAAACATTATGCATGTGATGAGTAACGCAAGATGTATCATTTGAATTTTGAAAAGTTTGGGTGAAAAACTTATAAGTGATCAACAAATAACTGAAATGAATAATCTCTCATTCTACGTCCGCAAATATTGGTTTTAAAAATGTGGTCGTTTTCTGTAAAACAAATGCCTTATTTCGCTTTAAGTCATTACAAGGGAAGATAGTCAAAGCTTTGTCAAACATAGACCATTGCACTTTTAGTCTTATTTTTTCAGGGGTGTGCAGAGTTAAGCAGTGTGCAAAGTTTGGTGCATGTAGCATGGGGGTATCATGAGAGTTGATCACCCAACAAACATTTTCATCCTAAAAATATGAAAACATTATAATATATGTAACTTGACAGAAGTATTCATAAATCTGCCTTATCATTCGAACACCTTTTGCTTGTTTGAAAAATGAGTAATAACTTGGAAAAAGGTCTTGAATTTAACGTGGCCATACACAGCATTAAGCTTATGGTGAAACCTTGAGTCGATCACGTCAGAAGAAGATCCATCAAAATATTGTTTACTATCAAATAAATACATCATAATGCAAGAAAACGATAAAAAAACATTGTCTGTTCTATCCAAATTATGAATGGGAGTTTACCGAAGACATTCTCTGGCCTTGAATTCCGAGGCATGTGAGTGCAATTGCATGCTACTGCTCACCTCAAATCACTGTGAGGAGTTTTATCTTTTTGCACATTCACCTACATAAAGAAGGTAGCTCAGACAAATGTGTTATAGTTTAATAAAACAGCAGAGCTGCCACACTCCTTAATTTCCTGAGGAGTGTGATTTTTAGTACACCTGGAGTATTTAAAACTCAGGACCTGCATTTTGGTCAATATTTTGGTTCAATTTGAAACATGATACAGGTAGTCAGCAACATTACTGAAACTTAAAAATTTGACTGTGAGTAAAGTGTTTTCATGGAAATGAAAAATAACATGGTAAGTACTTGTTTTTGGTGCACCTAATGTATACTGTCATAGTGAATCTTTCTGGTCTCAAAGGTCCATGATAGGTACAAGTTGGGATATTTGGGTTTTCGTAGAATTATGATGACCAAAGCAAGTTTCAACTGGATGAAAGTTCAAATTATTTCATTTTAGGCCTATGCCTTCACCTTTACAATCACCTCTTGCACACTTTCTTTGATGCGGTGTTATGATGAAGAGCCCACGGGAATGACCAAACAACCCCCTGAACAAATTTACAAGCTTAAGTTTTCGTTTTACCTTTTTCAGCTTGGAAATAAAATAGCCATCATGGGGCTCTTCTTACTTCCTATCCTGGTTCATGGATTCATACCCCGGTGCAAATAAATTGTCAGTTTGCTGGACAAAGGCAAACATTGGCAATTTGATGTTTCATCCATAGTTTCTAACATCAGCCCATTCCAATAGCTGCTTTGATTTTCGCTTGATTCCTACTGTGCACTTACTACCATTTTTAAATCATGTACAAACGTTTTCATATGAATTAGCCTACATACAGCCACAATTCATTCCAAGAAAACGAATTGAGGTGACCAGAGAAATAGGTAAACCAGAATGAGGTCATGAAACAATACTGTAAGTGAAGCCCAAATTCTATTCGATAAAAGGCGTTCTCATGAAAACCTAAAACACAGATCCAACGGAACTTTTGGGATAATACGTACAGTGCAACTTGCAAACAACTACACATTGCAACGTTGTTTTCCCTGCATATTATCACTAGTTACAGGTTATCTCAAAAACTCAAACAGCTGCATTTTCTTCTGTTTTCCCCAAAGATGTAGTGACTTACTGAATGAACAAATTCTCTTCTCTACATGCATTATAATTTATACACAGCAAATGTTGAAGGCAGAGCTGTTTTTGCCATACTGCGTAAGACCCTGCCTACTATAGTTCAAACTGACTGTGGTAACACTTGCAGTATTCACAGATCCATGCTCTGTGTGTGTACAGTTTGTCTATGGTACAGTCTGCATTGGAAGAACCACTCATGTTTGTTACAATTCAACTTGTTCAAGTTGTGTAATGATAAACAATACAGTTTGTTGTTTTTCACTGTTTCATTCAGTTGCCAGTAATTTTATTGTAATTGCCCAATTTTAATTCTGATTGTATTGATCTAATTCAGTATCCAAGCTTTACATGAATATAACTAAATAGTTTCCTCTGCCCTTTATTTCTACACAAATTATCCTATGAATAGGCCCCATGTCTTTAGAGGCAGGTATTCATCATCCCCTGGAGACACTTGCAATCTCCCAACCACTTACTTCTAGCTCATCCCACAGCTTGTCAAATTTCCCGACAGCGCAGACAAAATTGTAGTTTAAGTGAGCATAAAAGGACCACATGACTCTGCCTATACATGTGCTGTGTATCATAACAATTGTATGAGCTATCCTGTATCTTTTGAATTTGCTGCCAATCAAAGAGCACAACCAATTGGCCAATTGCAATAAAGTAGGTAGTAAACCAACTTTAGGCAAAATCACATATCCCGCTATCGATCACTGAATACTCCTTCAACTTAAATTCCTTTGATGGTAATACTTATAACATGGACATTTTTTGGTGATGATTTTGTAATTGTGCATAATATGTGGTGCTGCCCTCTGTGTGCAAAAGACCTCAAATTTGGTAAAAATCCTTATATTGTTACACATACACTACCTGAAAGGGTTCATGTTGAAATGTTACTTCATATATATATCTGAAATGGTTGGAATTATTATACTTGCATTATTTAATAGTAGGTAGGTAGTCCTTAAAGTATGTAAATTTGATTAAGATGAAACTCAATTAACTATTAGAAATGCCACATGTTTTGTATGACAGACGTACATTTCTGAAACTTTCTCACACCTGTACATCCTTCACGTCACAAAAAAAATTTGCGCCCATCGCAAGGGAATGTTTTAAAATACCATAGGAAGGTGACAAAGACTTCAATATTAGCATACTTAGCGTCTCTTTGGCAGCCCACCCTATATAACCGCCACCCTGCAGATCCTGTGGGCGATGGTCAAACATTCCTTTCACTGAGGCCAAAACTTAATGAACTTAAAATTGATGGCCATTGGTCAATATTGGATCACTGCACACATGGTACCACTGAGTACCAGGAGGTCATCCAGTTTGTGCACAGTTGATGTACACAGCTCCGTGCCATGGAAGCAGTGCTTCTCTTTTAATTAAAAGCCCTATTTCAACTTATAAACTTAAAGCTTTGAAACTGAGGGCTATGATTTTCACGGAACTGAAAGGAATTTGTCCTCAAAGTCAATGGACGTTTGTTTTTTGTAGCAAGTAGCAAGCGAAAAAACACGTCCGCTGCATGGGGTAAGACTTCAGCTGCTTGTTGCTGATAAATATAGTAGCAAATCTCTTTTGTAATATCTGTAGTAGTTTCAGTTAAAATTTCAGAAATATTAAAGACAAAATTTTGATCTGAAGAAACCAATTTGTGCGAGTACGTCCATCACAGAGGTTTTCTAGGTATTTTTTGTGTTTATTTTGAAGGAAAAGGACAGATGTACCATAAAGTAATACAGTCGAATAGGTCAGATGTTCCACAAAACCAAAATTAATTGTTATCTCGTATTTATGTCCGAGTTTACGGAATTGCCCAATTGTAAATTTTGCTAACCCGTAAGTGTTAGGCTATACAGTAGGCAAACATGAAAGCCTAGCAATTGCTACATCTTACCGAATCTCAATGTTTGCTCAGTTTTATTCACAGATCTCACCACTGAATACGGACCTTATCTTGAAGCCAAAATGGAAGGAAATTTTGAGAGAATAGTGTTAAAGACTCCGCCATATTACTATATGATGGTCACTTTGTAAGTATGAGATAATACTGAAAAGTAGTGGTAATCTATTGACTGATGGTCAGTGGCTACTTCCATACTGTTCACAGAGAGGCTTGCATCTCTGCTCTGCACTATTTGCATTATTTACGTGCCCTCCCCTACCCCGTAGCCATAAAGGAGAGTAGATATAAATGTGAGATTTTTAAAGTTTCTGTGCAATCTTCTGCTGCATATACACTTTACATTTCAAATTTAAAATTTCCTCAAAGTCTGTGCAACCCTCTTCTGTTGAGAGTCAAATTGAAATTGTGCTTTTGTGGGTGATGGGATTTCATGTGCCAAAAGGTGTAAGCTGTGGAGTCACTTTGTAAAATGCAGGCCTATGAGGATGAAGACTTATGTGGAGTGCTGCTGCACAGTAAAGTGTGTAAACACTTTCCCACAACTAGCCATTTCCCAGTAATCCGTCTAGCATCTAGACTTCGGTCAAATAGTTTTCATCTTTTGTTTCTTTCAACACTAAGTTTAATTACTAGTGAACTTTTGCCAGCTTTATGGAAGCATTGGTAGAAGTGACTGATTACATTTCCACTTTTTCATGTTACTTAAATTGCAAAGTTGTTAAAGGAACATTTAGTTCATTTTGAAAAATGTTAACCATGCTATGGTGATAATAAATAGTCAAATCATTTCTCAAATTAAGCAAAGGGATTAGATGACCAGGGTAAGGAGACTCAAAAGGTGAAAGGTTGTAAGTGCTTTTTGATTCCTTGCTGAAGGCAGGCAAGTAGTCTATGCGGCCATGATGGCGTGTGTGTGTATGGGTGTGTATGTGATGCCATGGCTTGTAAACACAATATTCTAAACAAAGGGAAGGTGCCCAAACTTAAAAAATGGTGTGTAGGTAGTCCATTGTAAGTAAATGACCCCTATTGTTCGAACTTGATACTTATTCGTATTGGCAGCCATTGACAAGTAGATAATTCTCTGTCATTTCGTATGGAGGTGAAAGGTCATGTGAAGTTTGAAAACCATGTAAATACTGTATCTCATTGAGGGAAAGTTTCTGGAACTTTATACTTCATATGTTGATTTTACGTAGATGACCACTATTGCTTTTCATGCAGTTCAAAGGTCATTTGAGGTCACCAGATGTCAAAGTCTGAAAATTTACTAAGTAAGATATCTCAGCAACTGAATGCTACTGGAACTTCATACTATTCACATTGGTAGCCATTGATAAGTACATAATTTTCTGACATTTCTTGTGGAGGCAAAAGGTCATATATAAGGTCAATGGAGGTCATATTTGGAAACCTTGTAACGTCGTATCTCAATAAGGGAAAGTTGCTAGAACTGTAAACGTAACATTTTGGTTGTCAATTGTAAGTAGATGATCCTTATTGTTTCTCATGGAGGTCAAAGGTCATTTGAGGTCATCAGAAGTCTGAAACTCTATACAGGGAGGTATCTCATCAACTGAATGTTGTTGGAGCTTCAAATGTTTAACAGAGGTAAATCTTAATTAGTAGATGAGCCCTGCCATTTTTTATGGAGGTCAAATGTTATCTGAGGTCAGAAGAGGTCATAGTTTGACAAACTTGCAGAAATGGTACCTCAGTAAGAGGAAGTGACAAACTGCAAACTTGATGTGTAGGTTTTCATGGGAAGTAAATAATTATTACTTTTTAAGGAGATGGAAGGTGATTTGGGGTCACCAGTGGTTAGGGTTTAAAAATCTATTAAGATAACTTCAAACTTAGTGTGTTGGTCGTCCATTGTGAGTTAATGATCCCTACCATTTTTAATGGAGATCAAAAGTCATCTGAGGTCACTAGATGTTGAAATATGAAAACCAGCTAAGGAACCTACATTATCTCTGCAACTGAATGTTGCTGGATCTTCAAGCTTGTTAACATTGGTAGACCTTGATGAGCAAGTGAGCTCTGAGATCAAAGGTCTTTTTGAAGTCAGCAAAAATTATAGAGTGTAAACTCTTAGACATGGTATCCCACAAAGAGTAAGATGTTGAACTTCAAAATTGGTATGCATTGTCTTTTGTTTTCTATGAATATCAGTAAGGTAAATCTCTAAGTCTTACAACTTCTGGTTCGAGTTTGTTTACATTGGAAAAGTTTTGTATTGAGAAGGATGGTCTTGTAATGCTGATTCTTGCAATAGTGCATCACTGATGATTGTAAATCAAACTTGTTTGTCCCCTCTGTTCTTCACAGGGATCTCTTTGGAGCCAAAGCCAACTTTGACAGTGACCTGTTCAAAAGTGTGATCTTGAAAGCCCTGCAAGGAGTCCATGGTGATGTCGGTGCCAGCATTGCAGTAGATATCATTAAATTTGATAAGAAATCTCTGCAAGCAATCATTCGAGTTCCCTCAAAGTGAGCAAATTATGATGAACTTGGATACAAACATATGCTTTGTGTTGATGGGATTACTTTTATTATTAGGAGTAATTTTATTTTGTGTCAGTTTTTACACAAGAAGATTTGTCAAATCTCCCTAGCGCCATTGGATAAAGTGTTTTCCCAAATTTGGACTCTGTCTTATTTTGTAGTGAGATAGTTCTAAAAGAGTTGCTTTCTCTCAATATTCGGAAAGCCCCGGGCCCGGATGCAATCTGTCCAATTTTGTTGAGGTCATTTGCTCATCATATCTGTGTCCACTGTCACTGGTCTTTAGTAAATTTATAGTTGAAGGTTATGTTCCTGAGGACTGGAGGTGTGCTAGCATCAACCCAATTTTTAAGAAGGGAGATAAGTCACAGCCCTGTAATAAAAGGCCTTTCAGTCTCACTAGTGTTGTTTGTAAGGTCATGGAATCTATCGTTAAAAACTCTATGGTTAGTTTCTTCAGTAGTTATTCTTTAATCAGAATGTCTCAACATGACTTTCATCAGAAAAGGTCGTTCCTCACCAATATTTTGGAGTTCATGGAAGACGTTACTAGTTCATTGGATAAGCAGAAGTATGTTGATGTTGTTTTTCTGGATTTTCAGAAAACTTTTGATAAGGTTCTCCACCAGCGTCTTTTGCTTGAATTAAAGAGTATGGGTATCGGTGGTAATTTACTGACCTGGATTCAGAATTGGCTATGTAATAGGAAACAGGGGTGGTTTTAAATGGTTGCGCTTCTTCTTGGCAGGAGGTTACTAGTGGGGTCCCCCATGGGCCTGTGTTCGGTCCTCTCCTGTTTATTGCTTTCATTAATGACGTCGATGCTGATATTGTGTGTAGAGCCAAGAAGTTTGCTGATGACACCAAACTGTATTCTGAGGTCTCCTCTGAAGGTGATTCAAAAAGTTTTCAGAAGGATTTAGACAGGGTTTTCACTTGGTCTCAGAAGTGGCAAATGCTGTTCAATATTGATAAATGCGAGGTAAAGCATATTGGCAATAATAATCCTAGGTATTCGTACACTTTAAATGGACAGTCTTTGCAAGAGGTTTCTGTTGAAAGGGACTTAGGTGTCCACATAGATTCTTCTTCACAGCCAGCTAAGCAGTGTGTTGAAGCAGCTAAAAAAGCAAACAGGATTTTAGGTATGATTAACAGAAATCTTAGTTTCCTTAAGCAAGACATTGTTGTTAGACTCTATAAGCAGTTGGTTAGACCTCATTTAGAGTATGCTGTTCAAGCTTGGAACCCGTATTTTTCTAAAGATAAGGAGTTACTTGAGAGAGTCCAGAGCAGGGCTACTAGATTGATTAAGGCCTTCAAGGGTGTCCCCTATAACAGCAGGTTACATCTCTTTAATCTCACTTCACTTGAGCTGAGAAGATTATGTGGGGATTTGATACAAGTCTATAAGATTGTTCATGGATTTGATAATTTATCATTTTCTGATTTTTTCAAGTTTGCTAATAGTAAAATTACTAGAGGTCATGTCTTAAACTCCAGAAGGTTCAAAGTAGGATCAATGTTCGTTGTTACTTCTTTTCTCAGAGGGTAGTGAATGAGTGGAATGGGTTGCCTGAGGATGTAGTGATGGCAAGAAGTGTAAACAGGTTTAAGAATGCACTGGACAAGTACTGTAGGCGTTGTGACCGGGTGTGATTGTTGTCTCTTCTTTTTTTTAGGGTCCTTGATGGGGACTTAATTGTCTCTCCTGATCCTTTTTTATACTAAACTAAACTACTTCTTTGATGTGGGAAATTCTAGACTTGTCCCAAGTCTCTTGTGATTGTCCTCTCTCAGCTATAGTAGCTAATAGGATCTTAGTGATTTTCTCCTCCTGTCACGGACTGCACCTTCGCAGGTACACACTTTCAGCTTGCTACACAGAGTCACTGTAATCTCGTCACACTGTGCTACGGTCACCGATCACCACACAGCGAGCAGGCTGCCCACGAGAGACTTGTATATTTTGCACTTGGTGACATCATATTTTAAGTCAGCAGTATTCAGACATAAATATTCATCAATTCGGTGCAGCCAATGAGGGACTTTTTAATTTGTACACTGACAACCTTATCACCTTTTGTACAGTGCTAGCTAGAGACAGTAGTGTTCATATTTGAGCCAAGTTATTTTTTACTGTCTCACCATGTCACTGATTGAACCAAATAAATCAATGTGTATACAGGCACATAGACATAGGAGAGGTAGTACAGAGATTTTGCAAACGTTTCATTTGTTTTCAAGACTTATTGCTTTCGAAGAACTGAAAAGTTAAGCAGGTTAGCCACCAACATTAGTGTGCAAGTAGCAACACTGTACGTAGGTGCTCGTACTGCAGTAATGTGTGTGATATACATGTATACTACTGTTGTGCTCAACGTTCATAACACGATATGAATATTTGTCTTAATGAATATCCAGCAAGAGTCATACAACACTCAACGCTGATTGGATGATAACAGCTAGTTATCTTCAAGTATATTTATCCTTAATTTAGGGTGAAGAAAACAAAAAATGAGTAAAAAATGATGATGTCAACAGACGCAAATGATACAAGTCTTTCACGCATGGCAAACCACTTTATTGAACAGTCTGGTGCAGTGTGTGTGCATGCAAGAGCCATTGGAAACAAGACAGTGATATAGTTTGGTAGCTGTAGCAAGGGACTGTAAGAATAGCGGTATATTCAGATGAAGTCTGAACGTAGGGGGAAAAAGAAACTTCATGAGAGGTAGAAGAAGGTGAGAGACTTGGTCTTGGGTAATCCTAGAGATATTTTACTTTTCTTCCAGAAATATTTAAACTTACTTAATACCTTTTGTAAAAGTGGTCAGCAACTGCTTGAACTTTAAACTTTTTCATTATGGTGCCCTTTGCTGAATTTTGAAGTGTTTGGTTTGGAGTTAATGTTAAGTGTTTCAGGTGTTCTTTCCATGGAGAAAGAGGATCATTTCATGTGCATTTGGAATGAAGCATGTCGTCATGGTCAAGTCGATGAATCCCTGCGAGAAAAGTATAAGGCATGGGTCACACTACAATAACATAGTGGATCGGAATAATTGAAAAGTATCACACCCAATGGTGATGTAGTGGCATTTTAGTTTATGTTTGTCACTCACTGATATCTGATCCTAGTAGTCTTTCTATAGATTGTCCCAATCTGATTTAATGTAACTCTTTGGAAGGTTTTATTTAAAATCATTCAGACTGTGTTTCATTCCTATAAAAGCTGTCTTGAGATAACATCACACTGTGATTGGATGACATTCGGTTTTACCGTTTGTCAGCAACTCCACGCAATGGTTGTGTAAAATGGTTCTCTGTGACTAAGTTTGAGAAGATTTATGCTGAAACTTGTTTTGGAATTGAATCCAATATCGCTCTAGTGTGACTGACGCTTTACCCTGCAATTATGAGTGATCCAAAATCATGCCATGGTAATGTGATAGAATATATACCTTATGTACTGAACTCTTGAAGTTATTGTGACATGTATTGTGACAGGTGAACATCATTGCAATGCCTTTTTTAGTTAATTATGAATTTATTATTTTCTAAATGAATTTATGAATTTATAAATTATTCATTAATTTATTTATTCCTTACTCTGTCACTATAACTGATTCAAAACAAATTTGGCTTTAAAAAAACAATAGTTTGTTTTAACCATTACATCTCCAATGCCAAACAAGTTATTTCCTTAGATATAAATGCAATTTCTTTTTGGGGGGGTTGAAAATTTACCCGACAAACTTTAACAATGAATGAGAATGGACATTTACTATTATGCATACCACTATTGCGTCCTCTTTTGCTTTCAGAGGTCTGGTGAAAGTTTGGAGTGCCATGACACTTTACTCATCACATAATGAAAAGCCATGCCATTTTAAAATCTCAAAGGTAGGTGTCATATGGAAGATGTTTCAGGACAAAATGTGGTAAAAGGTTGACCGAGTAACGTGAATAATGATTGACTTCCTAAATTTAATGACTATCGAGCCTGTAAGAAGTGCTGCAATGTGTAGACGAGTTGTGTGTCTTTGTATCAGAAAACGATATGTTACATATTGTGCTGGCTTTGCCTCTGGAAAGGACGTTCCTATTAAATGTAATGACATTTGTCTAGTAAACTTGATGAGTCAGGAATTCAAATCATAGCATAATGGTACGATTTATTATGTTTTGCAAACATGTGCAAGGACAACATGATGCTATTTCAAACTGTATTTCTATACAAAACTATTTGTTTGTTCCAGGTTTTTGGTCAAATCACTTATCAGGTGCTTGAAAACTTTATATGTGTAGAGCTGCAAGTAGATTAAAATTGTCATTTGAGAACTACCTCCTTCTGAACAAATTTTTTTTTATGGAATACGAAATTGAAAATACTTGAGCTGCCTTAACCATCCACTTGTTTATTACTTTGTTGCATCTTCAGGTGTCCCCTCACCTTCCGAGTCTCAGCGTGAACAGCCGCAAGTTCACAAGTGACCTGCTGAAGAAGTGACCCACAGTGAAGTCATTTTGGATGGGACAAAAGTGCTGAGGAGGAAAGGTAATCCCCTCTTGAAGTCAAAAGGTGATGAGCCAAAGACCGGAGACTGCATCCATTTACTGCTCCTATTCTGACCTGTTTGATAGACAAGGGTGATTGTGAATTGTGATTGAAATACTGTACTCTAGGTAATGGTCAACTAGAATGGCGTGAGGTGGGTATGTGACGACCCTGAAAACACTTTGTGCTACCAACAGAGACCTTGCTATCAGTACTTCACCAGGTAGAAGGTGTAAAGAACCAATTTACAGAGAGACTGGCATGCCGCCCAATAAGCAAGATTGGAGGGTGAAAAATGATTTCTTTTTAGCATCCAAACTAAGCTGCTCTGTATATAACTGAAAGCATGAAGGTCTTTCTTTAAAGGTTTGTTGAGTGAAACAACAATGGTAGCATGCTAATAGTATCTAACCTATTCTCTCATGAAGTCACTGATCTCACCTTGCTGTGTGTCATTTAATGGACTACTGCACATTTGTACAAGCTATGGACCTACTCAAGGACAAATTGTGCAACCCTTTTTCATCCTATAAACTTTGAAAAGTGGGTTCGTTCAAGTCTTGAATCTCTCTTCTAGTCTCACTTGTCTCTGAACCTGACACAATTATTTCTAATTCCATATGTGTGTCCATCACTATGTCATCAGCTGGATCCTCATAAGATACACTCTCTCCTACCACCGGAGCCTTGTTTTCCTGGCTTTCTGAAAGTTGAGAAACTTCTTACCCTGGAGTCAAAGAAGAACTCTTTACTCCCGTCTCTAAAATGTCGTTTTTTTCCCCTTTTTGATTCTGCTTTTAATTCCTGACCCTTGCTGCAAGTAATCATAAAATCACCGAGGGGCTCGTTATTGAGTCACCCTGAAGGAGCATCTCTTTGCACATTCTCTGATAAGCTAGGCAAAGTTAAGAAACACTCTCAGTAGGGAAATTTCCACCGGTCCACATCATTTAGAGTAACTGATTTGCCTTCCATGTAGAATTTAGGGTGAACAAACTTGCTGTTTACCAGAGTGTTGTCATAACCAGTATCTTGAAGCTTGATAGCTTCCCTACCATTAATCAATCCCACACTCATACTCATTAGTTTCCCCTTTTTGGCTAACAAGTGCACCACCATGTCCTCCTCACTGTTTGTTTGATGTTTGTCACTCTTATTTGTAGGATTATTTCCAAATGCCTTCTTCGGATACTGATATGCCAGGTGGTCTCTGCCTCCACGTTCAAAACATTTGATGTGAAAGGTTACTTTCTGCACTGGTGATAGTTTTTCGATGCGTAGTAGTCTCGCTGCCTCCAACCCTAATGTCCACATCATTTCATCTAGGATTTAAGGGAATCCTGAGATCTCCTTTGTATTTCCAGCAAGTTGTGAGACGATATTGCATCCTATTAGTACTTGGGGCTCATTTCATTTTTCTCTGAGGGGATGTGCACTAGTCACAAGAAATACAGCAGCTGTCTTGTGACCCTGAAGGTCGACAGGATTGTACATAAAACTGTCAACTGTTACTTCAGTGCCCTTATGCTGCCCTCACAGCGCGTCAACAGTATGCACTGCTATTCAGTAACATAACAAGAAGTGTATGAATAAATGACTCAAAGACAATGGGTGTGCATTCAAGCCGGATTTATTGGATGAGATGACGAGATGGTAAAACTGTTGGTAAATATAAGAAAAAATATACAAAAATGGGGGAATAAATTTGAAACAATGCAAGTTAAAAACTGATGCAACAACGCCTACGTATGTCATTGCATTATGGCCGAGTTTTAAGTCATGAAACCTAACACTTACAGAGGCACATTGAATCATTTCATGCAATTCACCAAATTATCCTAAACCTATCAGGTGTCATTCAGGTACTAATGATAAATGGTGAAACCACGAGGATTTCCCATGTTTTACATGCAAGGAACATCAATGAGTGAGTAATTACCTATTCAGATTGGTTTGTGGAAAATTCATAACCATTTCCATACCCTCCAAGTGACGTGTATTTCGCGGGTTTGACCCGCATTTGAACACCCAAGCCCGTCACGCCCTTTGAAAAGCCCGCATTTCACATCTCTGTAGTAGGCAAAGAGGAAAAAAGATCAGTGGGCCCTACAGAACAGATTTTTTGGTGGTAACGCAGAGCAATTTTGTTCACTGATTTCCCCATAAAGTGCTTCCATTTTGCATGTAGACACTCCTAAACTTGACGAAAATTTCGAGGAGGACACCTGCACCGCTTAAACTCCTCCCCAGGGGCCAGCGATTCACCATCGGACAGAATAGGGGTGGACCCGCATCTAGCCTCACGGAACTTGGGAGCTATGCATTTCAGTACTAATTTATATGCTGACATTTCGTACAAGTTACAATAACAAAATTTAAAAGCCTTTGGCAGCCTGCATAACTATCGGATGTCAAACCTGAATAATTATGCTACTAATTACCTAAGAATTGACATGTGTATATACCTTTAAAATTCTTGCAGACTCATTGATATCAACTGAATGAGCCCCTTTAAACAGATGCAGTTGAAGGCTATCCCAACTTCATTAGTTAATAATATTCACATGTTCAAAGCTAGCATATTTTGTAACAAGTACCTAACACCAAAAGTGTCTCCAGAGTAAAATAACATTATGGAGAACTGTAAAAGACCGGTCTAAATAAAGGCCTAAAGCAAGGAACAATTACCAAGAAAGGTCTTACAAAGAAGTTTTATGTAGGCATATTATATGATTGAGCTTCATGCCTAAGCTAATAACATGAGGAAACATCACTAAACAGATTAAGATAGTTATACTTACAGAGTATTGTCTCAATAAGGTCGAAGTGAGAGCTATATTAGCAACAACGAAAGGGTAAAAGGTACAAGTTTATCGAGAGAATGTCAGATTTCTTCTGAAAACAAGTATTGTTCTTATGCAAACTGGAGGGAAATTTCACCCTTTGCTGAAAGTCACGAATGTCAAATACGCAAAGAGGGGATGAGAGGAAAGTGAAAGTAGCCACTTGTGGAGCTCTCAGCAGACCCTGGTGCAGTTTTAAAGGCTTGTGGTCAACCATATATTTACAACAATTATCTTAGACCTAGGTGGAGAGTCTGGCAGTGTGAGGCCAACAAGGGGAGTGATTACATTCCTTCAGTGAACTTTACCTACTTAACAGATTGGTGCAAGTATAGACTACAGTATATTTAACATAGGGAAAAGATATAAATACAAAATAGTAACCAGGACGGATGCAAACTGGTATCATCTGGTATGTTAATAACATGCCACATTTTACTACTAACACAACTCAATATATAAACTATAGGAAAATGAATACTCATTTTAATCCCTGGAGATCAACAGGATGACATCTGTGACCGGTTGGAGGAACACCTTTGACTTCCGGTCTCTGGCAATCCTTACATCAACCTTAGAAGGTTTGATCCTTAGAAAGTTTGACTTTCCCATCCATCGACTCTATGAACAAGTTACTAGCCGTTCTACCAGTAGTTTGTTTGACACCTGCACAAGTTTTCAAAGTGTATGCAATGCTATTGTTTTTCAGATCAAATTGCTCGAACAGGTGGCTCTTAGCAAGGGATCTGTTGCTCTGCTCATCTATGACCACATAGGTTTTAATTGCCTTATCCCTCCTTTTTTCAGGGTACACCTTCAGCATACATATCTTTGTGGAAGACCGCCCTCCAAATTTGTCATCGCATATTTCTCTGCATGCGGATGCGATGGTGGCTGTCGAATTGTATAGCTGCTCCCTGCCGTTGTCTTGTGTACTCGGAGAATTGATTTGGGGGTTAGGTGCTGGTCCAGGGTGAAGAGCTGTGACGTGTCTGTTGCTGTCACACTCTGAGCAATGTATGGTTTCCTCACAATCTTTTGCAATGTGAGTTTTTGATGCACAACATTTGAAGCAGATTTCCTTTTCTTTCAAGAATTCTTGTCTTTGCTCCAGACCTTTACTTCTGAAACTGCAAGCACTTTAGTAAAGGGTGGGGCCTTTTGTGCAATGTGTGCTGTTGGTTGGGGTCATCATTCTCGTCTGATGTGCGGACTCCAGTTTTGTTGACCCTGACGGATGATGGATTGTTGTGCCGTGGTGAACTACTTTGTTGAGATGTTGATGGATGGACGTGCTGATTGTTGATTGCAAATTTTGGGTCATATCGAATCTTTGCTTGTTGAAAAAAAAATTCCACAAATACTCCAAAGGGAGGGTAGAATGTTGGATGCTCCTCTTTGCACTGACTGCCCCTGAACATCCATTTTTCTTGCAGACCATAGGGCTCATTGATATCAACTGAATGAGCCCCTTTAAACAGATGCAGTTGAAGGCTCTCCCAACTTTATTAAGTAGTAACAATACCCTGGACTCCCTTGCCTTAATCTATCAGGACTTTTATATCTCCCGTAAGAGCCGTAAAATCCATAATCAGTTGACATTTCATGTCTCCCGTAAGGCATGTATTCTGGTTTAGGAGCGTTAGGCCTGCCATATACTGTATCATAATACCAATTACCACTTCGGGGGCTACGCCCTCTTTGCTGATACTCTGGTTGGAACGAATAAGAATTAAAACCGCCATTTTGGGGACTACGCCCTCTATACGTGACATTCGGCGAGGCGAATAACTTTGATAATTACGTCTCTGTGGGCTATGCCCCCTCTCTAAAATACCTTCTCTGTAAGGAGAATATCTTTTTTCATGATACCTGGTATTAAATTCTCGTCTTTGACCATTTCCAACCAATCTGATCGCATATCTCTAAATTGACATTTCGTTTCACTCACTTCTAACTGTAATTCACTTACTTTATTAACAAGACTACCAATGCTCTCTTTCAGTTCAATAAATTCGTCTGCATGTAATTTTGATACAGGAACATTAATGTGTTCTTGCTTGAGGTAGAGGTGCTTTAACTTTACTAGCCTCTTGTGCCCTTTCAACTCTAGTAGCAACAACCAAAGCATTGTCTAGAGATGTTGAACCAGCCTCGTGAATTTTGAGTTGAAGGTATTTATCCAACCCAGCTACAAATCTTCTAAATGATTCACCCTCTTTTGCCTTGACATCATATTCTGGGAATGCCTCATTGACCAAGCGAATTATTTCAGCCCTAAATACTTCTAGTGGTTCATTAGGTGCTCGTGGTCTTGCATTTACAAATGTTTGGAAGGTAGTAATAAAGTTACGCTTCCTAAAGACATCCTTTAATTTTGTCTTTACCTTCTCATAATCTGCCTTAAGAGCGTCTTCTGAACTGTCCCAATATGCAAAAGCTTGCCCACCTAATCTAATTGGAAGAATTTGCGCCAAACCATGATGTGAGAATTCACTTAAGGCTAGTACTGCTACCTCCGGTCTACGGCACCACTGCCCAAAATCTTCTGACCCTTCTCCTGTAAATGTCGGGGGAAGCTCAATGTGGACTGTATTGGTTTTAGTGACAGGCATTGTTGCGGCTCATACCCTCAGGGAATTCAAGGAATTTGATAAACCTGAAGCCTCGTACATATCCTGACTTCTCTGGATTAGGTTAATATTGAGCCTACAAAGGTTGAGGGGCAATCGATAAGAGGGGCTGCTATATAAAAAGAAAATGAACTCACCATACGTGCCGAAAGTAACAAACCTGAGAATCCCACCCAAAATAACATATAACAATAACATTATTCCATTAGTACAACATTTAACAAGTCAATTGAAGGAAGGTGTAAATATCCACGGCACTGGAAAGACGACTTTTTTACAAGCGAAGACGTTGCGTCAGATAGGCTCGTCAAAAAGAGGTTAAGTGACGTTAGACAATCGACTCCCTGCTACACAGTCTGATGATTTCAACTCGGCTATTTTTGTAAATTACGTAAAATCGTTTGTCCAAAGAGGTTTGCTGACTACAAGGACATATCTGTTTGCAGTCTAGTATTAACACTGGCCTAGTTATTCCCAGTTTCCAGGAAGGTATTAAAGTGTCCTAAAAAATCACGGACTTCAAATTAGTTGGACTGCTGTGCTCAGCTCGTCTATATAGGGTCTCACTCAGTACAGGTATTTCCTGAAGACCAGCAACGGTTTTCAGCAACTCAGATTTTGTGACAAGATGATGACAAAAGTTAGCTACTTACTGAGAAATAGTTCTCCATTAACACAGTGAAAACCTGATAGGTGTCTTCGGATATTAAAACTTTTTAAGTCCAGGCCGCCTGACGGAGAAAGACGTCGCTCGAACCAAAGAACGGAAATTACGTCCAGAACTGTCAATAAACTTGTTAAAAAGTTATCAACGTACCATTTTGAGTTTAACATGAAAAGAAAAAGCTCCGAAAAAGACAACGAGTAGGCTAAAGACCGCTGCCTCCAGATGTAACGTGGGGCCTTTCGATGGCGTTTCTCGTGGATTCTGACTCTGTAGGTCTAGTAGGGCATTGTCCATAAATATGTGCAGGAGGAAATAGAACTTAATTAGGCGAACTTAGAGTGGTAACACAACTACAATAAAAATGAAAGAGGCACGATGGGTTGCGTGCATTGCTTGTATTGTACTACGACTGAAATCCAACAACAGAATGACATCTAAGTCCTCTACAACTTACCAGGACAACTCAGCTAATTAACATAAAAATAACGGACATAACACACACATACATACAGCTGCAAACACACAGCTGGCTTAACACAAAAAGAAATAGTTACACTTGCAACAATGATACTCTTACAATATTCACAGTTTTAAAGCTAGCATATTTTGTAACTAACAAGTACCTAACAGCAAACGTGTCTCCAGAGTAAAATAACATTACTGAGAACTGTAAAAGACCGGTCTAAATAAAGTCCTAAAGCAAGGAACATTTACCAAGAAAGGTCTGACAAAGAAGATTTATGTAGGCATATTATATGATTGAGCTTCATGCTAAGCTAATAACATGAGGAAACATCACTAAACAGATTAAGATAGTTATACTTACAGAGTATTGTCTCAATAAGGTCCAAGTTACATCTGTGACCGGTCGGAGGAACACCGTTGACTTCCTGTCTCTGGCAATCCTTACATCAACCTTACGGACCTTCCCATCCAGTGCTGGGGTGCTTCTTGTCAATGAAACCGATTGGTAACTCATTACGGGTGACTTGGGCGTCTTTCAGGAGGACGACATCTCCCTATTTGAGGTTTAATCTATCATCAGTCCACTTTTGATGACTCTGTAGGTTAGTAAGGTATTCTGTCCTCCATCTTTCCCAAAAGGTGTCGACAGGGCACTGGAACTTGTCTCCACATGGAGTTGTTTGGTTGTGAAATCCCCACATGGAGCAGAGGTGTGACCTGCTTTCTGTGTAAGCAGCATGGCGGGAGTAAGTACCAGTTGGAACATCCGGGTCTGCAGACACTGGTACCAGAGGTCTCCCATTCATAATGGCCATAACTTATGCCATGAAGGTACACAGCACTCCATGCGGGAGTCAGCATTGGTTGCCGACGAAGAAGCATTCGATTGTAGGATCTTACAGGTGATGACAATCATTTCCTCCCAAGGGTCTCCTATGTGGCATGAGTGCAGAAGGTTGAAAAGCTAGAGGCAGCCATTTTCTTGGAGATAATTACTGACGTCGGGTTTCTTGGCATTTATTTTCAATTCTTTGCACGCACCTGTGAAGTTTGTCCCTCTGTCGGATCTCAGGGTCTTAGCAGGTCCTCGAATTGAAAAGAACTTGCACAAGGCGTTGATAAGACTCGGTATGGACATGGTCTCTATTATTTCAATGTGAACAGCTCTTGTCAGCCATGTGAAGAGAACAGCCCATCTTTTGTGTGTTGGCACTGCCTCCTCTTGTGCGACATGTCACAACCTCCCACAGGACCAAAAATATTAATCCAACTTTGTTGAGGGGGTTCCAACATTGACTCGATATGTTGGCAAGTCTGCCATCTTTAAAGTTTCCAGTCTTCCCCTCAGTTTGCGACAAATGATGCTTTTGTTGATACAATTTGATGTTAGTCGTTTACCTCCTACGAGCCAATAGCCAGCAGATCCTACTGCCCCCTCAGTAATGTGACGCCCCTCTTGTGCCACCTTTTCATGATAGTGTCTGATGATAACACAGCAATGTGGTGTTTATGAGGGATAGTAACTGGCGTCTTCTCCTCTTCTGATAACCCTGCAGAGGTTAACCGCCCACCAACTCTCAGAAGGCCATCTTTGTCCAGAACAGGATTGAGCTTCCTGATTAGACAACTATTTGGTAATCCTCCATTTTTCTCAGTGCAGGCTATCTCTTCTGCAAACACCTCTCGTTGAACACAACAGACAATGTGATCTGTAGCTTGGGATATTGTGTCCATGTCTAAGGCCAAATGGAAGGACTTTCATCCCGCTTGAGACTTTCCCCCTGAAGGAAACTGCCACCTGGGAAAGTCTGGCAACAGTGCGACACAGCGTGGTCCAACTGGAGAAGTGTAAAAAGCAGTGTGAACTCAACTGCTGTTTGGCCACTTTGGAAGCAAGAACAGTCACCTCAGCACGGACTTCTCCATTAACATCTGGATTGATGATCTCAAAACCCTCATGATTCTCAAGTAAGTGCCTTATGGTCACCTTCAAGAAAATGGGACCATGGAACCAGTCACTGCGATGCAGATTGGATGCAGCGGTTGGCCTCGCTGCTAAATCTGCTGCATTGTTTTCTGTAGCCACAGTAGTGCCATTGAGTGGCCCTTGTGGATTCCCTGATGCAGCTTTCCCGATTGGCGATGTACACTGTAAATCGTCGAGTTGTGTTGTAGATGTATCTGAACACGACTGTACTATCTGTGAAGAACTTCACAGCATTCATTCCTCTTGGATGAGTTTCTGACATCTCCACCACCAGCACACCTGCACAAAGCTCCATCCTGGGAACAGAATGAGCATGGTTGGGGTGCCAGCTTGGATTTGGCCATAACGAACCCTTTGTGGTGAGTGTTATCATCGTAGATCATCTTTAAAGGAATTCTCTGCCAACAAAAAAACTTCACATAATATATGAGATTATTTACTGTTCTATCAGTTAAACATAACTATTTTACCAGAGGAAGCTTCTTTAGATGTGAAATAACTCTTTGAAAGTTGCGCTTCAGCACGAGCCTCAAAATGTGTGATGTAGAACTGATGAGAATAGTTTTCCATTTTTTGCACTCTTCCTGTTTCTGGCAAGGTCTTGGAAGCAAAATCCCCTTTTGTTCAGAGATTATGAAAACCCTATGAATGTCTACTTTCAGTAAGATACATTCAGTAAGATACTAACATACTAAGTACATGAAACCAGAGGAGATGTTGTTGTGATGGACATAAAATTTAATCGCTGCTCATACTGTAAGACCCACCAAACCAAGCAAAGGTAAGCTGCGTAATTAGCTCAAAGGTATTTCTATCCCTTATAACTGGATACCAGTTCAATATCATTCACAGGCCAACGTCATTTAAGTCAACTAATCCTTAAGCAATTAGGCAGCTCCAAACAATGCTTTCAAAGGTAGGTCTATGTCACTCTCTGGTGAAACGAAGGTTTTATCACCAAATAAGAGATCAGAACAGTACTGTAACCCACAGCTTGAGTTAAAAATCAAGGGTTATGTTCAATCTGGATTTGTCGGTACTATGTCACAACCTGATTGATTTCTAGCAACAGGCTCGTACTTTGAATAATAATTAAAAGAATTCATTTTGCGAATTCTTTGAGATATTTCCTGAAAATGAGAACGATGACTTGTCTACAATAATGTTTGCATCTTTTTAAGAGACATAAGAAGCGATGGCGGAGAATTCCTTTAATATAGCTTTTAAGATTTATCAGCTACTTATTTGCCAGTAAATCCCTGTCAGGATTAACAAAGTACTTTGTTTCAGTCACCATTTCCAAGGGAACCATCCTTAAACAGGGATATATTTTTCAGGTAGTCTTTGCCAACATTTAACCACCCTTGGTGTCAGGAAGTTTCTGATATTTCATAATTTTCATACATTATTGTGTTCTGTTTTTGATTTTGATTTGGTCCCTTTCTTCTCCCGTGGTTGCTTCTTTCTAAAGTGATTGTGTGTGTTTGGGAAAAAAAGGAGATATTGGCAAGGAATCAAAAAGTCTTTTGACTTTCTGGTTTATCAAGTTGTAGTCCAACCTCATCCAAGTTGTATCAACAGTGAATCTGAAAAGGATTTTCAGGTAATGTTAAGAGTGGTATTAAAGGGTCTATGTGAGGCAATGCTAAAATTGGTATCAAATGTAAAAAGCTGGACATTGTATCCAAAACTGAACAGTAATAATTTGCTGGCAATCATCGCAACTTCCTCCAACCATGTCCATACAATCAACATGAAACCAAACACTGCATTCAATGCACTCCACCCATTCCTCCCCATTACTAATCGTAACAGAAGCCAGAACACAAACGGCAGAATTTACTGGGATTATTTTCTGCCCCTTTTGGTATTTCCAGGCTGGGTTTCACGTTGTTGGTTTTTCTTTTGCCCTTTGCCAAGGTCTTTGAGGGCTTTTTGTTTGTCTTTCTGCCTACCATTGGTCTTATTGGAGGCAGTCGTTTGTTGGTTTTGGTGCATCCTTGAGTCCACTTATGTAGGACTCAGCAGTGGGCTCCCCTGACTGTTATGACTTTCTCTTCTTTGCTAGAACCAGTCGATAAATAAAACAGGCACCCTCAGAGTCTGGAATCGAATGACACCGTTGCTGGTTCCTGGAAGATGCTGTTCTGGCACACCTGGATTAGACTGATTTGCTTGAGCATTTGAGTGTTGCCCCTGCACATCAGGATCAAGTTTGCATTTGGAATTCTGTATTGCAACATACATTTTCCCCCCTTCTTATATGAAGCCCATCTTTGAAAGGGGTGTTCTGATACTAGACAGCTGGGAACACAATGTTGCAAGCTCCTTGCTGAGAAGTTCCAATACTTCAGCTAGACTCTTCTGCCCAGTGAGGGGGTCAGTAAGGAATGCCATTTGGTCTGGCTTTCTTTTTTTCAGGAGATCCACCTGGGCAAGACTAAATTGCCCTTGTGTAAACTGGTGATTGCTCCGTCTCCTGGGATAGTGTCGATGCCTCCTGTTTCATGACTTTCCTTGGCTTGCCAGCAGTCGACATGTCGATTATGCAGAGCTCCAGTAAGGACGAATTCCGCTTTGAAGTTTAGCTCAATTTATTATAGACCCATAGCAAAGGAAGTGATTGAAAGGAATAAGGAAGAACATGCTCAGATCCAAGTGAATAAGTTAAAAGCAAAACAGGGACATCACCAGGACCATACCACTATCTACGACGTAGAGCCAGGTGGCACCTAGCATACACTGTATTTCTCTTCAGCGAAGTTCCAAAATAATGAAATTTCTAAGCATGTTTAGCACAACTTACTACCTGCATGTTGCTTGAATGACAACAAGAAAAGGTGTGAGTGCCCATGTGGGTGCAAACCAGTGAGATAAACCTCACTCTGCCTAAGAATAAGCAATTGCACTTTCCTTTGCGAGTACTTTTGAGTACTGTCATGTTGTGTTGCTGCGATTAACCAAAAAGGATGAACTCTGATTTGTGGTCATCAAGTTTTAAAAAATCCCTCTCAGTTCAGTCTCTTATTGAGTCACTTCCTTCACATGCTACCTTAGCCCTTATGTAACATATTAAACCATGCAAGGTTGAAAAGGTAATGTTTTATTCTCTTTGAAACCTTTCAAATACCTCCTCAATTTCCAAGCATTACTGCCCAACTCACCTTGTCCCTAATAGCAAACTGAATTCATATGCAGTAGGTGTTAACAGGCCACAAACCTTATGGCAAAAACTTCTTGATGAGACCTAGCATAGGTTCAAACAGGTCAGGAAAATTATCAGCAATAGGGTGATCCACGACTGAAGTAGGAATCTTGGAAATGAGTGTGGAACGGAGTAGCTGAGCACGTGTTTCCACACCAATTACATCTCACTACAACATCTACTTTTGCTGGTTCCGATGTTATGAGCCCTCGGACCTGAGATCTCGTGGCTTCAGCAGCCCTGCACAATTGGATAGCAGTTTCTAGGGTTAAATCCAATTCTCTTAGCAGTTGCGCGCAAAGGGCATTGTCAACTATGCCACACACTATGCACTCTTTGATGAGTGAATCACAAAGTGTCGCAAAGTCACATGTTTTAGCCCTTGTATGTAGTTCTGTTATATACTTGTCCATGGATTCCTCAGGTTTCGGTACACATGTAAAGAATCTGTGTCTCTCGTAGGTGACGTTACGCTTAGGCAAGCTGGTACTCCTCAAATGTTTGCATTACAACATCAAATTTCCTTCTCTGTTGTAACCTCTAAGATGAAAGTAACGGATGCCTTCTTGGCATAACATGGAAACGTGGCCCCATCAGTGATAATATGCAACCCATGGATAAGATCTTAGACCTGATGGTATGAAATAAATAGTGGAAAGACATTCATTACTCTTGACACTAAACTTAGCATCAAAACATCCAAGATCATTAATTTGAGATTTATTGTGAATCAAGTACCTTAATGTTAGGGGGAGTTAGACAATGTAAGAAATATCTGTCAAAAAGTGCCGCATTGAAAATAGTAACATCACTTCCTGTATCAACTTGAAGAGTAATAGTGAACAGATATGGTACAAATAATGTTTGGTTTTACCGTGTTTTACTGGAAGTGGTAGTAGATTTCTCCGTTGACAGAACTTGCACATCAGCAGTTGAGGTAGTATCGGTCATACTAGTATGAACAGCAGGAGCAGAAGTTTCTTGTACTTGATTGAATTGCCAGTAACGTGTAAGGTGCTCGTCAAGCAGAGGAGTTGCTGGCTCCCCTGCTGCACAGGTTGTGGTGTTTTGGGTGCTAGCATGTCCTCCTCGAGATGAGTTGGACAGAACTAGCCTCTGTCCATATCCAACCATGATGGGTGAAGTAATCACGGTGCATTACCTAACATCACTTCACCTTCTTTTTCTGGGCCTGGGCTGTCTCCATATGTGGTCAGTGGTCCTGGCATAGTGATGTGGTCGGACAAATTGCTACTCATTTCGACAGTTTTCTCAGAATTTTCACACAGCACCTCCCTGGTGAACCTCGGAACATTGATACTGAGATGGTGCTGATCCAAAGATTCCTGTCAGCCAAGGCTTTGCCACTTGTAGGAAAAACAAAACTGGCTGACATGTTGCCAGGGTGATTGTAACTAAGAATTAAGTGATGTTGTCCGTAGATTTCTGCGAGAGAACCTGACTGTGCTCACTCATACCATCTCTTTTATCTGCTTGAAATCATGTACTAGCTGTACCACAGATTCATGTAGTCCCTGGTTATAATGTAGCCTAAGAAAAACAAAACAAATATTTCTGCTGATGCCAGCCGGTTGAAGAAGAAATTTTGTCAGGACCCTACTACTTCTTGTGACCCCTTTTCATTCTCAAGGGCTTGGTTGTTAGTGCAATCCCCTCCAATATTCCGACTTAAAAAAGGATATGCACTGAAACCAAAGTGGGACTTCAGGGACGTTGTCACTCAAATATGGCTTTAATCGATCGTATGTGTGGTTTACTTTATGCCTTTCTGTTGGGTTTCATAACATAGGGTCCAATCTATTTTTCCTGTTTTGTTTACAAATTCAAAGGCAAGGTTGTTTTCTTCAATATTCTACAGACCGATCTGTGTACGTAGGTAGCAGTCATTAAGCACTCTTTTTCTCTTTGGCAGAAAATACCTGATACAAGTTATATTTTGGTTCTTATCTTATCGATTCACTTCTTCCTCATGCTACCTTAGCCTTTGTAACATGTTAAAACATGCAAATTTGAAAAGGTAATTTTTTTCTCTTTGAAACCGTTCGAATACTAAGTCCTTCATCGGTGACCAGCTTTACCGCCTCACTCACCTTGTCCCTGATAGCAAAAGGAATCCTAGGCAGGCCCCACCTGTGGTTTTACTTTAACCTTATAACAAAATCCTTTAGTGAGACCTAGCATCTAGGTGCAACAGGTTGGGAAAATTATCAGCAATAGGGTAGTCCATGACAGAAGGAAGAAGCAGAGCAGGTATTCCCCCATCAATTCACAAGCGGAAACTGAGAATAAAGTCCTTTCCCAGGTGTGAAGAACCTTCCTTAACCACATAAAGTGTAACTGCTGTGTGATGCTTAACTTAAACCTCAAAACAACCAATGATATTGATTTGAGTTTTGGTGCATGAATTAATAGTACTACAGGATTATATGTCTCCCTAAGAAGCACTGATTAGAAGAAGTGGATTTTATCGGAGATACATTGTATGTCGTTTCAACTACAAAAGGCAAAGTAATATCATTAACCTGATCCTCAGATGTTTTGTGATGGGTTGGACCCCACCTTAGATGGGGTCACAGCAGTGTGTTTATCACTGCCCTTAAATGAGATGGTCATGGTTTCAAACATTTCTGGCGTGAAACCTGTCAAAATTGTGAAAATGCACATGGGAAAATAAAAAGCAGCAATTGTCTACCCTGGATGTCAATGCCTTAATGTTGGTCACTTCACCTATAGCAAGCTATGCAGCAGAGGATACCCAAAGAAGATCTATTTCTAAGAGCTACATTAATTAAATCAACTAAAGAATATGGAGAGCAACCCAATGAATAAATTGTCACATTCCATTGTTGAGAACACAACAATAGCCTCTTAAGCCTCATGCCCAAGTGAAGACTTAAAAAATAAGTAAAAAAAGAATCATTTAAAATTCCATTGTCAAGTGGATGTAAGAATTGCCAAAATGTATGCAAAAGTCAAGTAAACTAATAAAAAATAATACCAAGTTCAACATTTTACCTCCATACACAAATGGAAATATAAAGATATGTAGTGCAGATGAAAGACAGTCCATAGGGAAAAACTACATTATTACGGTATGGCAACTGTATTTTAATTCATGTAAAATGCTTTCTAACCAGGTCCATTCTTCTAGCCAAAGTGTGCATCCAAGAGATTTCCTTCATGCTCGGCATGCTTTGGGCCAATTACGTAGCTTCACAAGGGCCTTGTCCCTCTTAACTTTTGCCGATTGTTTCTTCATCAAAATTTCTTGTGTCACTATTTAGTTCTCTCATATTTACCTGTTTTCTTGAAGCCTTGCAGCCAGTGCCAGCCAGGTGCTTCACCTCCTCCATTACCAGTTGAGTCAAAGTGGCTTTTAATTGAGCCAGTGTTTGGTTTAGGTGTGAGATCTGATGACTCAGTTCATCTACAGCGTCTGCAATTTGCTTATTCTGTTTAGTAACCAAATGGGTGGAAACAGTTTCACTTGGCTGCTGGTTTGAGGTTTCCCTTTTGCAGATGGGACTTTTCTCAGACCGGAGTCCAGTCTCCCTGACACAACCCCCTCAAAGGAAAGTTGAGATGCCACCTCTAAAATTGAACTGAAGTTGTCATTTGAAGGGTATTTGTGGAGCAGAGGAGTTGCTGGTCCCTCTGCTACACAGGTACCATTGTTTTGGGTACCAGCATGCCCACTTTGGATGAGGTGGCAAAAATGACTTCTGTCCACATCCAACTGTGATGGTGAAGTAATTACCTTGCATCTCCTGCCATCTTTTCACCTTTTCCTGGGCCTGGGCTGTTTTCACATGGGGTTGGTAGTCCTGGCTAGGGATGTGATCACAGATAAATTGTTGCTCCTTTCAAAGACTCTCCAAATTTTCCCTATAAACAAGGTCATACATCAGTAACAGATTTTCCTTTAGTTCACTTGCTGTACATAGGTAGAGACATCTGGTTGGCCATCTGTCGTACTGTACATGCCAGTAACAAAGTTGAAGATACCCGTACAAACCCCCCTCCCGAGCATAAGGGCATCAGCAGAAAAACCACTTAGCATTATGTTTACAAGCCCTGTGTGCCACTGTAAGGAGTGGGAGATGCACATCTCGGTAATGCTACTTTTCATCCACACATTAAGAAATCATGTTCACTGGAGTCAGGTGGAATATCTCGCAATCATCACCTTTTAGGGCAGGGTGATGAGAGAAAACCTGGTCTCTTAGATTTTAAATAAAGTAAAATAAATTTTCATCCAAACATTTTGTTGTTACTGTTTTTCTTCCAAAAAGTCAGTGATGAAGTCTCAACCATCTACCACATTTTCTCATGATTCAAGTCCACATCCAAACCGCTGGTAAATTTAGCCACAGTTCTCGGAATGTACATCACTGGAATAGAGTAACTGAGGCAGAACATGTGTGATATCATTGTGCATGCACACCAAGACTAGCAAAGTGACACACACATCCAGACGAGTGACACTACTAGTTGTACTGAGATAGCCCCGGCAGCTTCCTACAGCAGATAGTTTCCAACAGCATATACAGGTATGCTGAGAGAGTGACTCCATGAAAGGTTATAGCCAAATAACTTTTGAGCAATTTCTGAGAGAGACTTGCAATCACATTTCTACATTGTTTTGTTCCTGTTTAATTTTGTCACATCTCACTTTCAGGGGGAGGGGTATCAAATGTGCAGCTTTGCCTTTTCTTCTTTAAGTCTCCAAGTTGAGATGGGTGTATGTCTTTACGGTGTGATGTGGTCAAGTAAAAGTATGGAGACTTTGCTGTTCAGGATACAATAGCTATCACTCAAGTGGACATCCAATCTCAATTTTCACAAAGCTCATGAACGGCTCACTTCAGGTCACTTTCACATACCAAGGTCAAGTAGATGTAGAGTTGTACAAGTCTGTGTATAATGTTTACACACTGAAGGAATCAAAGCACCATTATCATCACATTTGTAGGCATTCATCAATCAAAGCAGAGGCATAATCGCTGAGTTTGTAGTCATTTCTGGCCAGCATATCTCAGAATCTTCCATCATTGCTTCCATTTTGGCAAGGAATCACAAAGGCTGAATGTGTCACTGTTTTCAAGCAGAATTTGTTTCAACAAACTTCAGTCATGTCACTGCTATGTAAGGCATATGCCAAAGGACAAAGAAAAGGAGATCTAAAGTTTTGTCTTGTAAATCAGCAACCTTGTCAAGTTCGGAGGGATGTTCATTTCTCTTTCATATTTGCAAGGTGAAGATGGCTAAGCCAAGAAAGTTCTTTGCTTGACAAAGGGCATTTCAAATCAGTTGAGATTAATATTAAAATGGCCTCCTGGGAATAACTTAATGAAATATGAGGGAGGAGGTCTGACAAGTGTCATTGGCCTGTTTTTTTTTTTCAAATATTTCCCGAAGTTACACACACTTTTGAAATTCAGAGATTGGAGCTACCATTTTTGCCTCAGTTGAATGTTAACAGACTTGAGTATGTCAAATTGTGGTTTCACATAACCCCTAATGGCAGGAATGTAATGCAATGTATTGCTTTTTTCTTTATCTATAATTTCCATAAATGGGAAGTTTACACTTGTATACATTTTGCATTGAATTAGTGAGCTGTATTAATGTTCATATTATACTTAGATTTCAATCAATGTATTACTGTTAAAAGAACTTTACAATGAATTTGAGAGAAAAGGGGAAAATCAGCTAACAAGATGTCATTATTGTTGGTACAGTATGTGTAATGGTGTTACTAAAAAAAATCACAAAATTTGCCCTTTGCTTGAAAAAAATCACACCTTTCTCTTTCTCCTGAGCCTTTTTGTTGTATACTCCCTCTCAATATATGGGAATGCTTATCACCCTTAGACATGAAGAAATAACACATTACCTCATACAGGGGTAAATTAGGGAAATATATTTTTGTTACCTGCCTATTATTTAGAATTTTTACTGCATACATAGCATATCAACAATTGGCTAAGAAGGTAACAACGGGAAAGTGCTCACCTTGGTTGAAGATCTGTTTTGATCACTAGTTTGGTGCTAGTAGTGTAGTGGGGAACACTTGGAGATATGTTTGCCTCATATGCTATTTGTGTGTATGTCTGGTTTTGTTAATAAATTTTCACATTTTATTCTATTGTATACTTTATCAAATGGAGATTTTATTACTGAAGTCTGTGAATAAAGGTATCGTAAAAGTGTTTACATTTAATGCATCAGCCTTATGCATGTAACAGTACTAAATACCTGACCATGAGACAAGGTTTATTGCATTTTGAAACTGAAAGGAATTTCAAATGACATGATATTATAAAAACCTTTTTATTTTGATTAGTTAAACTTTCAATGTATGCAAAATGCTGTACGTCATCAATGTAATTAAGGGAAATCTTACGGATGGTTTTAATGTCATCACTTTGGTGGAACTGGTACGAATTTACATGAATAGTTTGTGTCAATAGATGAATGTCTTCCTAATTGAGGACAATATTGCAACTGATGTGATACCTGCACTGTAATGCAAAATAATAACATATAAAACCACCACACACATATTGGATTTGTCTCTTGTTTTCCATTGTTAATCTCTTTTTTAATGTCAGTAATTTGACAAAATGGTAGTACAGCTTAGTCAACAAAAAATGAATTCTCTCAAGAACAGCCTGAACTGGGCCAGGGCTGGGCAAATTGCTAAAGGCCGGGTCACACTAGCACGATTCAAGACATGATTTATCTTTCAACTTAACTAGTGCAATTTTCATACAACCTGATTCAGAAGCATCTTCTTTCATTTGTGGTTGTCTTGAATAGGTGAAGTGATTTCCAAGTTGAAATGTTGCATCCATTAAAGCCCCTATTCATTGACAACCACAAAAGTTGGTAAATTTCACGTCTACTGATAGGACACAACACATGCAAATACAAAATGTTCATTTCCACGTCACATATTGGTTTTAGAAAGAAGAATGCAATTATTACCCACCTGTGGAAATACCCTGGTGAATGAAAAATACTCCAAATTCATATCCCGATTTAACGACGTCACAGAATGGAGAGTGTGTACGAAAGGGCTATATCGAACTATTTCAAGTGCATATGCTTATGGTGTGTATTACAGTCAAATTGAAATCAGTCAAATATGCTGGTCCAGAAAAAAACAAACATATAATTCAATAGTCATATGTTACATGTTTGGCTGGAGATTCATCATCAACTTGCTTTTGAAAGTTCAGTAATAATGCTGAAGTCTTTTGAATGTGAAGAGTTGTCATGAGAAAGAAAATGGCAGAAGATGCACCCTGTGTGACACAGCACGGAGTGGATGTTTCATTCACCTGTCCACGATATGCCTGGTAATATGCTTTCAGCTTGTTTCAAGACCATTCTTTCGACTTAAAAAAAATGCAAAAGATGGAAGGCAGTATAAACGAATCAGCATCTGAAGTGTTCCTTTCACCCAGGAATATTTTAACAAGAAACAATGTGACGATATGCCAGCAGGCAGAGGCAGTTTTGCGAAACAACACCTAAAAGTTCCACATTAACACTAAGCCACATAACTGTTCATAACATTGTGGAGAGTCCAAGTACCACATAAGCAAGATGTGTCAAAAGGTTACTTTGTTGAATTAGACAATCCCGTATAGAAAATTCCAATACAGAAAACATTGGCTAGCAATAGTTGTTACAAAACACCAATTTCATAGTGACTTCCGTATTCCAATCAAGAAAGACCTATCGCTAGCAGTCTTGCGACGACTTAAATGCGCACTGTGTACTGCACCGACACTAAGCACATCAACTCGCAAAAGTATGAAAGGTCGACCGACGCTTGCGGTGATCTCCATTCTATGACGTCACATAAATATCAACTCCCATCTTTTACAATTTCACAAGCTTCAAAGGGGTTGGAATATGAGGCAATTTCATAGCAACTTAAGTTTAACTAACAGGTTATGAAAATGTGATATTGGTGTTCAGCTCACATTTCTCTTTACAATGATACCAAATTTAGAAATGTTAAGAATCGATGAATAGGGGCTTTAATGTGAATGGCAATTCAATTTGTATGAGTTGAGTTAAAAGTTGAATCGCATATTGGATTGCACATCTGTGACCTGGCCTTAAAATTTTCTGATCAAATACCATGATAATCATCATTAAAAGCTGTAAAACCCTGTTGCATATCCAGCAAATTCATGAGTCTCTACATCAGGCTTCCTTAAAATGGTGGCATACGTGCCACATGTGGCACATTATGTAGTTTGGAAACTGGATTGGCAGGAGTAAAATTATGGAAAGAATATTGGAAAAAACAATATTTTTGAAGAATCTTAGGCTATTTTGAAAGTTCTGTCACAGATAATTTTTCCAAAATTTGGACATTTTGCAGAAAAATTTGGCATGAAAAAGTGAACAAACTTTCCACCATTGTAAATCTGAGCCCCTGCAAAAATATATCAAGGTTCATAGGGAAGGGAGAACTCCCTTACCCACTCCCCTGGGATGACCATCAGTGCCAGTGCACTACGTCAACATAATTCAGCCACGGGGCACTTCCTCAAGTTTAATTGAGGATGTCTGCTCTTCATGATCCAACGCCACACTCACGTGCACAAGAGTGCTCAACCGCAGCACCTTTAAGCTATGATATAAACCCAATTATCCAGCAATGACACAGACTACAGACGGCAAAGCAATGAGTAATTTGTGGCACAGAATGACTGAAGTGACAATTTCATAAAAAAAAAATTCACCAAAAAGATGAATTACTGCCATGAAGTTTACTCCGCCACGTATCTTGTGACTGACGTCTCTCCAATTTTGAAACCAGCGAGTCTCATCCTGGAGAGATGGCCGTCAGCATCACCACAGCATGCCCACGGAAGTGTGCCTCTTCCACTGTGTCATCAATTCTTCTAGTTTTAATTTGCACCAGTCCTTCCATTAACTATTTGTCTTTGCTTTTGTCCTTTGACTTGCTTTGACTTTGACTGGTGTCTACGTGAGACGGCCTGTATTTGGTTTCCATATCGTACATGTCAATCAGCTCTGAAATGATGGCTTCAATCCGGACCAACTTGATGTCCTCCGAAAAGACCTGCCAACAAAGAGCACGTGAAAGATAACAATACAAATAGTTGAAGAGATGAGAAGACACTACCAATCTCATCTCTGATAATTTTCATTATCCCAGAGATGCTGAAGTGAATTTGCAAATCTGGTATTGGTTCTGGTTTTTCAAACAGAATTGTGAATACTTGGGCACCTTGCTTTACTCTAAAGCAGTTGAAAAAAAAAAACAGTCAAATGGGTTTGTAGTAGCTAGGTCCAGATTATTTGAATACATGTATGTGATTTAGTTGGAAAATTCCTTGGCCATAAAAAATTAATATTGCTGAGATGCAAGCACTGTGAAGTTTCTGTTGGTTCTTATTTACAATTCCAATGAAGAAAGTTTGGCAAAATCCTCCTAGATTAAAGGATACAAAGTGGATCTCTTGGAGAGGCAGTTTTTACCAGTGAAAGACAAACCTCAAAAAGGCCTATTTTGAGTGTGAGCTGTAAGGAGATGCTCAGCTTGTTGAAGTTAACAAATGACACAAAATGAAATTATGCAAGATTTGAGCATACAGATGTTTCTGATGCTGATGAAGCTCAAGCATGTGAAGAAATAAAGCTTTGAAAAACATAAAGCTAATTTTTGTTTGAATAATAAGGCCACCTGCCTTCTAAGTCCATGTTATCCAACAGTAGTGATCAATATATATTTGATAATAGATATCCATAAACTTCAAGAGACTAAATTGTTCCTTTAGCTGCTGATAGTTAGGTTGAAACCAGACCGATTACACGCGACAATGAAAAAAACAAAAAGATGGTCTATATCTATGTTTGCATACAGGAAGTCATGTTTTTCAAAAATCCATTCTCTAGGAGGTATGAAATGACTGCCATAACTCCTTTTCTCTCTGTAACTGTAAATGATCACAGTTTCTTAATTTGTGCACACTATGGTGAATAATGCAAACTAAAGTTTGTTGCAAGAAATGTACTGCACCAAGTAGGTCTGATTGTATGAGCAATTAAAGAAAAAGACTTGGAAAATAGTAGTGCTGTCATCCTCAGTGGTACCAGACATAAATGGAATGTGCTCCCAAACAGCATAATTATCTGTATGTTTATTACTATGGTTATACAATGTTTTATTTATGCAATTAAAAATAACCCCACAGATGTAGATACCTTCCACCAAGGTACTTTGGCGACGTTGTTGTAAGGCACCTCCACACAATAAACCTCCATGGCAAAGTAAATGCAGGCTATTGCCAAATGTTGCGGTTTAGTCCTGAGACACAAATCCACATGGTAACTGTCCCTCAGAAATCCCCATGCTGTGTTACAGATGGGTACCGTGTCCCAGGTTTCCCTGTCAATCCAACTCTGAAGTGACTTCAGGTAATGGACGAGGTACTTATGAGGAAGATCATACGTCCTTGGGTTGAACCCCAGAGTCCTTATCAGCAATAGTTCACAGTTAACCATACTGTCCCTTAAATCCCAGTACAATTTCCCAATTTCGAGGGGCTTCTCATTTCTGTGCAAGATTCTATTTGGAAAGAGTAATGGAGAGAAGTTAATGGGATTACCAAACTACCTCTACAAGTCATTACAGAATGTAACACATAACTCAGTTTTGAAACATAATAACGTTTCTAGGCAACAAAAGTGAAAAATCTATTACAGTATCCCATTTCATTTTGCTACACAAACTGGTCAAATTGTTGCAGGTAATGAATTTTGTTTAGCAGTTCTTGTGCATGCAACATAAGGAGTTTCACTCCTTTTGCAATAAAATACCCAAGAAACCTGAAAACTGCTATGCAAATCTTGAGAACTTAATTATTCCCTGAATAACACTTGCACAGTTTCATTCACTGTACAATAATTTTTAAGAGGTACAGTATCAGAACTGTGAGGAGCTCAGAATCATATGCAATACTGAATAAATTTAGTTTATGATAACCTCAGGATGTTTACATGGCAGGTTATTAATTCAAAAATACCAAGTCTGCCACAGTCCACACTCTGCAACCCAAGTCTACTTTGTATTCTTTTTCCTATCCAGCAATGAGGACATTTTTCTACATTCTACTTGGTATTTAACTAATCTTGACCCTTCAACAACAGCTGAGACACTGCATTACATCCTTGGTCAAAGTGCAGGCCCAAAGAAACTCCACCCAAGTATTGGCAATCACAACTCCTGCACAATGATGTCAGTAGCAGCTCCCACAACACCCTTCAATCATAGCAATAGCATCACAGCCATGGCAAGCTGATGATAAAATGGGTACACCAGACAAAACCTCTAGTATCTGTCTGTTTACATCACGATGGTACATACTTACCTATAGCAAACATTAATAATGTCTCTCAGCTTGCAAAACTGTTCTTCAAATTTTGTCGCCAAATAGATGGCAGTGGCACCTATCAAATACGGATCGTAATCCTGAGCTTGGCATCTCGAAAAGAACCGGTGATATATGGTACAAGCTGAAGCACTGGTGGTGGAATCCAGGTGCAACTTGATACATGCCTCCATCATATATTGAATCACTTTAAAGTGAAGCCTCTTAATAGTAGGTATAAAAGCCTTTGCTGCTTTATCTGTGACATTCTCTGTGCTAGTGCCAACAGATGACATTCTGGCTATTCAAGTATGCACAGACTTGACTGATGGCACTTTCATTTGATCACAAGATGAGAAAACCAGCCACACAGGTGAGATTATCTGCTAAAAAATTAGAAAAAAGGAGAATACATAATATATAGTTATCCAAACTTCTTCTGGTATTGACTTGTCAAGAGTGAGATATACTGTATTACTTTATCCATCAAATTATGTACTTTTCTTGGTGAAAAGTATTCTTGTAAAAACTAGAAATGATACAAAGTTCAGTACTTCATTTTTCATGAAGACTTTCAAGTCTTCATCAACATAAAGCAACACTAAGCTTGCTGCCAAATCACATTCATGATTTTCTATCCAGGTCTTTTTTTTTCTAAAGATGCAGTTGAGTTACCAGGATGCTTGCATCCAAATGACCTAACAGTAGTTGGAACTTGGAAGGCAAAATGAAACATACAGGCCTAATCACACACTTAGTGCAGTGCAGTAGTCTACATTGTAACCACTTCCTTGATGTACTTTTGAAAATCACCAAATATCATTTACCACCAAATAAATTCTGATCTTTGCTAAGTAACAAACAGCATTCACTCTTTGATCAAAAATTAATGTTACACTAACACAGCTCTTCACAATATTATATTGTATCAGCACAGGGCTAGAGGTGTAAAGGCTGCAGATGGTCTTCTAAAAAATATGGAAACAAAAAATTCAGACCTTAAGGTTGTATTGAACTACTTTGATTTATATCAAGATTAAGTGTCATGTCAGAAATCAGGTTAGACCTGGGCTGTACCAAATTGATTTCTGGACACAATCCATAGTTTAAAACATATCTATTCAGAGGTGCTCTGGTTCCAGCTGTACTCCTATGATACTGTACTCATAGTTGGTGTTCCGGACAATTGTCTCAAATTTCCATCTACAGACTATGGAGACGGACTAGCAAATTAGAAGTTGCGGCACAATTACAGTATTCTAGAAGTCGTACCATCTGAGTAAGTTTGTCAACTTCAACTTGCTTCCCATTAGTGTTGCATCCATGGTTTAGGCTATGGTTACACTATTTACAGAGTTTTTAATTCTCAATTAGTACCAAAGTTACGTCCTGGTCAATAACAAGAAGAGCCTGAATTATAGAGTTGGAGTCTGGGTCAATAGACACCAGCACGGGGAAAAGGGTGTCGAGTAATTTTTGTGTACGTGTTCAACCACCCATAACACATAATACAGGCCCGTACCTACAACGAAGTAAAGCAAAATGGTAGCAATAGCAACCTGTATTTCCTACCTCTACTTGACATTCTTTTAGTTAGTCCACCTGAAGTTAAATAATAATTTAACGGATACTGCTGCTGTGCTGGAAAGCGCTACCTTATTTCGCAGAACACGTCCCTGTGTTAACCTTTGTAACAGTGTATGTCTTTTTGCAAACTGACTTAACTAGTGGTAGTAAATTTAATAACAACCTTAAAAATAGTTACTAAAAAGTACCGTGATTGCAACATAAGAATTTCGGAGGAATCAATCAACATACACATAGGAGCTAATTACTATAGGCATCAACTGGTCACATTTGCAGGATGCACAACCACAACTTCACTTGAGACACCTCGGCTCACCGGCCATGCCAACTGCGCATGAGTAAAGCGAGAATTTCAAAGTTCGTTCGAGTGAGGGTCTCAATTCCTAACACACGTACAAATTGTTGGTACAAAGTTGAGCGAAGCGAGTGTTGTTCCTTTGGTTACAACTTAAAGTCGTAAGGCCAATAACCTAGGCCAACAGAAAATAGTGTGGATGATTTACGTTACCCAACAAATTTAGCTTGGTGGTGTGGACTCTTTGTATGTAAAGATATGCTGTCTACAGCCTCTGAGGAAAAATTGGTCAACAACAAGCCTAACATTAAGTAAAATTACAGTGCACTTGCTTCCCGAATCACGTTAGGTTGCATACTTGCATTCAGCTGTACCGGTTAGGCTCGGCCGACCCTAGGCGTACTTCAACGAGTTCAATTCCACCAGCTGGCGAATACCTTCAACTATGTGAAGTTACTTTTATATTTTGTTAAGTGTAAACAAAACTGGCAAATAAAGTACATTGTCGAGTAACTGAGTGTCAATTGAATTCACAGTTTCTCACTTCCAGAAGGGAAGCTAGCCTGTATTGTTGACTGTGTGAAGCTGGACTGTATTGATTCAGTAACATAATAACACCAGCAGTTTGTATGGTGTCAAGAGGAAGTTGACTGCAACCCCGAGGAATTAACAGTTGGATACACCATGGCTAGTGTGCTGGTAAGGATGACTATCATTTTTAAAATTGTGTCCATTGACCGGGCATAAAAGAATAACTCAGTACCAAGCACTATTGACCAGGACTCAGATGAAATAAAGCATTTTTGTAACTGGGACATCGGTGCGAGAGACGAGAGCCAAATTTAGCCCGCTGATTTCTCTTTATTTTAATAAAGAGATCAGTCATGTAGCCTATACAAATAAAGATGACTTCAAATTCTGAGTCAATAGGCTTAAGTTTCGCAACTTACAGTGCCGTCCCAACACGAGTTGAGTTCGGGCCAATTACAGGAGAAATTTTACAATAGAGTCGGCATCCAGGGCAATTGTCTCAAATCTGCATCTCTCCTATTGAGCCAGATTAGAAAACTAGAAGTTACGGCACAATTGCTGTATTCTAGAAGTCCCACTATCTGAATAAGCTTGCTTGTACAGGTCAAGTTGTTTATTCTCAATTAGTACCGAAGTTGCATTCGGTTCACAAGAAGAGCTTGAATAAGGAGAGCCAGTGTCCAGGTCAAAAGACACCACCTTTTTAATTTAACCAAAGATTATATGGGATTTCTAAAACATAAATAACTGAAGAACTGAAAAGGAATTAAAATGTCAAATATTAACCATGACAGCATTTTCCTTCTGAAATACTTTGTACAGCATATTCAAGAAGTGAATGATTTTTGCTGTGTGTACACTTCATGTCATGGTATAATACAGTTTTTTACTGTATAGTCTCCACTAGTGTTACTTGGTAGCATAGGAATTTGCTGAGTGTTTGAAATCTACTCCAATCACAGATCATGAAAAAATAAAAAATGCCCATGCATTTTCATATGTATTTCACAATACCTCGCAAGAGCTTTCTTGCTTTCATTTGAGCCTTCATTTGGATTAACAACTGAAACTTGAGCATTTTTAGTGACATAAAGAGGTGGTAATGGTTTTAAAAAAAAAATGTGGTAGTTAATGGTCACATGATCACATCATTCAAAAAAATTGTTTTTCAGGAGGATCCAACACTTGAACGCAACTACAAAGGCCACAGAGACACAGTAACTAGTGTGGACTTTAACCCCAACATGAAACAACTAGGTGAGATGGCAGTTGTAGTAATTTCCTTGGCAATTTGTAAAGCCCTTTGTTAACTTTCCTAGATGAACAATCTGCAGTAAGGTTACAAAAGATTGCCTTCATCTTGCGCTGCCCATTATACTGTAGATACCCTTTGTTGGTCAAGCATTTTCCTTGATACTCACAAATCTGAGTAGAAATTTCCAGTTAATCAGAGTGGTAACAATGATTCCATGGGATGTCTGTAATGTGTTTGTATATAAGGAATAGTGTTTAAAAAATAGTTTCCATTTCTGTTCGGTTTTTTGCCTATATCAGAAAGTACTGCTACTACTGCAACAAAGTAATGTGCAGGCAGATGGATATAAGGGGGCTATGTCAATGTTCCCGAGGTTCGATATTCCCAGGGTTTGATGATCCTGGGGTCTGATGTTCCCCGGGTTCGATGTTCCCTGGGTTCGATGTTCCCCGGGTTCGATGTTCCCCTGGGTTCGATGTTCCTAGGGTTTGGGGACATCGAAGACTTTGAACATCGAACTCTGGGACCATGGAACCCTGCAACAGCGAACCTGGGGAATTGCAGTGACAATTCTGGGAACATCGAACCTCGGGAATAACGAACCTTGCACTCATGGGCAACCATTGAAACTACACAAAAACAGGGATCATTGAACCCTGGGACCAATGAACCACGGGAAAATCGGGTAGACCCTGGATATAAATGTATATGGTATGTTATGCAGTAACACCATCATTGTCACATACTGTGCTTATTTGTTTATTGATTCGTCTCTCTTTCCGTTTACAGCATCTGGGGCTATGGACTCATGTCTAATGGTGTGGAACTTTAAGGCTCAGATGAGAGCTTTTCGTTTTGTTGGACATAAGGTGAAAGGCAGTATTATGAAGAACGCCAATTAACACCACACAAAGCTCATCATTGGTTAAATTCAAGTAGTTTGGTTGTGAAAAGACTGCAGGAGAGAGATGCATTTCTTTGATTTTGTGTCCTTAAAATGAAGAAGGTTAATTAGAAGAAACACTGAAAGATGGATATGAGGGTCATATTCCATAGGTTGTTCACTGGACTAATTCATAGCATGCCGGCTGCTGATGATTGCAGAGGTCATCTATTGTTGTGGCTGTTAATGACAAGAGTTGACTTGCTGCCATGATCGTAATACGACCTTAAATAGAGCGGCCTGCACTGTTTTGTACATGTGTGGCATTTGCTTTGTGACTGTTGTGAGGGCATTGTGTTCTTCTAAGTTTGCATGTTGTTTGGACAACACTATGTGGTGCTCAGTGGAAAATAACTACAGACCATTTCAATTCATTGAATCATAGAAAACTCATGTATTGTGGTGCAGTAACTTGAAGGCTAGTACATGATAACTTTCTGCCATATCAAATTATAAGTAATGCTGAAAGAATAACAAGATTCTTCTCATGAGAGTTGACTTTTCTTACTTTCAGGATGCTGTTTTGGCAGTTAACTTTTCACCCTCTGGTCACTTGGTTGCATCTGCATCTAGAGATAAAACTGTGAGATTATGGATCCCTAGTGTGTAAGTATCATTGAATAGTCGCCACGTCAATATACTGTAGGCCTCTCACAGTGTTTAAAATTTCCAATGTTATATACTTGCCATTCAAGTCTACAAAAAACAAAAAACTTTCATGTCAGTGTAAAAGAAGGAAATTAAAGTCAACATTTAAGCAGTGGATACTTTATTGCTGACCTACAGTACATTAATATTACTAACTTAATAAGAAGTGTGAAGCAGTGAAAAAAAAAAAGTAGTGTAACTTGGTTATACTGTATCTCATACCACAAGTGTGTATTCAGATAGTGGATAGCAATATTCAACTGAATCTTCATTAAGTATAAGGTTGAGTGCATTTTAATAGAGCGCATAAAGCAAAGATAGTGTACAGGTATTACTTTATTCAAATTAGGAAAATCAAGGTGCTTTAAAATATCTACCTTGAGGCTTAAAGATGTTGCTCAACAATTTGTCATATTCACATTTTTATTGCTATTATGTTTGTGAACACTGTCATTAACAGATCTTGCTATGAAAGTTTGTGATGCCATAACTACCATTTTAAAACAACATAATGCAATTACCAGCTTTTCATTATTGCTTTCTCTTTGACACACACTGGAAAGTGTTTAAGCACTTTGAAATTTCGGTCGGGTACCACAGAGCCGGCTACTTGTCAGACATCCATTCTTATGTTGCATCTTTCATAACAGAAAAGGAGAATCTACTGTGTTCAAAGCGCACACAGCGACAGTCCGTAGTGTCCAATTTTCTGGTGACGGCCAGCATTTGTTGACATGTTCTGATGATAAAACATTAAAGGTATTATTGATTACAACTGTGATCATTTATTGGCACTTTTTCATAACTACTTTTCCACTTAAAGACTTCAAAGCAAACCACATTGGTATTCTGAGTTAAGCTTTTTTCAGATAGCAGAATTTCTTTTTTTTGTTTTCTGTGCATGATATGTGAACTGTCAAAATCTCAAGCTATATTGTGAACATTTTGAAACCAATTGAAGGATCTATGATTTGTCATGGTGAAGTACAATTATCAACTATTTCACTGCATGCGACATCTTAAGAGCTCTAGAGAAAAAGTACCAGATGCGAACTGTGTAGAACAATGTAACGGATTACACAATCCCTCTTGAGAGTCAGCAGTCAAAATTTTTGAGAAAAAGTTCTTTGATCCATTCAAACAGGGTTATAGCTAGACAAATTGCAGTGCCATGCTCCAAGCGAGGGAACCAGACACTTATGGTGGAGTCCAGAGACTCACAATAGGGCCTCTGGTGGGGTCCAGGGACAACACTCCAGAGGTCCATAGTGCTCTATGTGTACCCTCAGCTCTAAATATCTTGCAAAATATTCATACATGAACTCAAAAGACCACTTTTCCCATCATGTTTACTAAATTTTGTGAAGTTAGCACTTGCTGGGTGGTAAAGCTTAAACTGATCGCAAATGCCGGACAGAACTTTCATGTCCTGGGTGGAACTGCCCGGTACAGCCCACCCCAACTGCAGCCCTGAGTCCAAACAAATTTTCCGCAAAGTGGTTCATATACAAACACTTAGTATTTGGAGAATCATTTTGGCTGACTTGTTGAAATGTAATTTTTCATTAATCATTCTGTCTTTGTTGTTCTACTTTTGTATTCTTGTATATTTTTGTTCTTTTTCACTTTTGGTCACTAGCTTAGATAACAGTCTACTCTGTTAATCTAGTGTCCTTCATATGTATACATGTATTACAATCTGCATTACTTAATTTGTACATACTTTGTAAAACAAATAAGAAATAAATTTGAAATTAAAAATTTTATTCTGGTAATTTATCACAGGTTTGGACTGTTCATAGGCAGAAATTTCAGTTTTCTCTGAGCCAGCATATGAACTGGGTCAGATGTGCCAGATGGTCTCCTGATGGAAGGCTGATCGTCTCCGGTAGTGACGATAAAACAATCAAACTTTGGGATCGTAACAGCAAAGAGTGCATACACACATTCTTTGAGCATGGAGGGTAAGTCATACCATTATGCATAACCTATGATAAAACCAAGAGGTGGTATCGTAACAGGGAGGAGTGTATCCGAATATTCTGTGAACATGTACATTCTTTGAGCACAGAGTTTGATATCAGTCCATAAATATGTTAGTCTAGTCTTTGGTTGTAATTGAAAGAATTGCTTCAGCACTTGCCCTTGATCAATACATCCATGTAAGCCATTAACATCTCATGCTTCAATCAGCAACTTGTAATTGTGTCCCTTGAACAAGGAATCCTATTTTCTAGCCTGATTCATAACAACAATGAAGCAATCTTTGTCTGAAATTTCCTAGCACGGAACCTTGAAATTGTTCCTCGCTAGGAAATGACTTAAAATATTGAAGTGACTTTTAGATGCAATATTTTAGAAGGAATCTGAGATGCAAAGGCAGTGGTGATTTTGCAGACTCTGTGGTTAAAGTGACTTTGTGACTACAGGTTTGAAGTGACTTTGAGACACTAGAGTTGAAGTGACTTTGAGACACTAGAGTTGAAGTGACTTTGAGACACTAGAAGTTGAAGTGACTAGGAGAGGTTAGGGCTTGGAGTGATTATGAGACACTCGGACAGAAGTGACTATGAAACTAGAGTTGAAGTGACATTGTGACCATAAAGATCAAGTGACTACTTTGATACATTTATTTCCTATTTTCCCCAGATTTGTCCATTCCGTTGCATTTCATCCGAGTGGCACCTGTATCGCAGCAGCCGGAACTGACAGCACAGTGAAAGTTTGGGATATAAGAATGAACAAATTACTACAGCATTATCAAGGTAAGACCCTTGATTGTAATTTCAGTTCTGCTTGCTTCTCCTGTAACAAAAGGGAGAGGAGTTGTCGGTTGTTCTAGCAGGTTGTGAAAAGGTCAGGCTGGATCAACGGGATGATATTGTGTAAACAGTGTAAATACAGTGCCTCATACGGAAACTGCAACTTGATTTCTTGCTGCAGTGTGTAAATGTTGGACAGTGATTGTCTATTATTTTTTATTAAAACTGCTCCTTCTTGTATTAAAATGGTTTCTTTTTTATCAACATTGTGGTGATGTGAAGAGGATATCTAAAGAAGGGAACAATGGAATAATTTTCTGTTGTACTACTTTGAGTGCAAATGCTAGTTATTTCTTCGAAATTAATTTACATAGATCAGAACTGAGATGGCTCTTGCTTTGCAAAAGTAGCGCTACTCCACTACACACTTTAATCAGTGATCTCTCTCCATACAAGATAGTTTCAATGACCTATGCATTCTAATTGATAATCTGAAATCCCCTTAGTGGTACTGCACATTCAAACATAATTCTGTGTAGAGGTTTCAGTGGTAATTACAGTACAGCTCAGTTCAAAGTTTTATCTTGCAGGTTATCAGGTGATGCTTGAAAACAATCAGTTTGTCACTGAAAAGTTAATTATTTTAAAATGAAAGTTTTCTAGGAAAGTGAAAAACCATTTTCTCAAGTGCATCTTCTCTTGAGTATTCTGTGGGTGAAAATTGAGTGCCTAAATAAAGCGAGTTGTTTTTCAAACTATCTTCTTTTTTTTTCCTTGCCTTTTTTTTTAGCCCATTCTGGTGCTGTGAACAGTTTATCTTTTCATCCAAGTGGGAACTACCTCATCACAGCTTCAAATGATGCTACCCTCAAGGTCCTAGACTTGTTAGAAGGGAGGTTGTTTTACACTCTGCATGGCCATCAGGTAAACTCATGCTGGAGCTCACAAAACAAGTACTAGAATGAGCGATTGACTGATTTAAATTGTCAGTTTGTCCTATCCCCTGCCTGCTTTCCACAGCAATGATGTTAAACATTCATATGTTTTGGCAGACAATTAAGATCTTAAAAGTCACTTTCTTTGTTCAAAAATTCTTTATTTAATCACCCTGTTGATGTTTGGTGTGACTCTTTCAGAATTTGAAATGAATAGTGAATGGTTCCATGTAGTTCTATTCCTGATATTATCTCAAAGTGTGTGTGTATGTATGTGCATTTAATTTTGTCTTGAGCGATTCCTTTTTGTATCCCTTCTTCAAAATCTTATTCTTTTATAGATACTTTTGTCAGTGTGCTTTGCACGTGTGAGAAATGAACTGAAATTTGTTTATTCTCTGTTCAATATATACAGTTGTGTAATGAAAATTTCCATTGCAGGATTGCATAATCATGACATACAATACCATCATGTTACTTCAGACTATTATATTATCTGTACCTTGTCTTAGTTATTGCATTGAGGTTGTTGACTGAACTTTTCTCACTTTATTTATCTTTAATGCTATCCATAGGGCCCTGCTACTGCTGTCGGTTTCTCCAGGAATGGTGAACATTTTGCTTCAGGAGGTGCAGATGAACAGGTAGGCAGTTGAGGATGATGTTTTTATTATTTATTATTTTTTCTGCAGCTTTTTCTGTTCTTTTCTCAACCACCTGTGATAGCCTTGTCCAAAAAGGAAAATGACAAAACAAACAACAAATAAAAGTAAACATATAATTTTATTCATCCAGTACAAAAGAAGTTGCTTTTGACAAAGTATGTGGCTTGTTGTCTGACACACTCAAAGTATATCAAAACAACCGCTCCCCTGTCAAGCACAAAGTGAACATAGTCTTGGCATTGTTCGTCAGGTTTTGGTGTGGAAGACCAACTTTGACAAGGTGGATTACAACGAAGTCCTACAGTCCCACAGAGCTAGATCTCAAGTGCAGCCAGCACCCCACATCCACGACATACACCCCAGATCCCCTGCCTACCAACAGGCGGTGCGAACCTCTAAGGTCAGAGGTCAATACTCACTCAGAACCCAGGGACATGGCTAATAAGACACCCACTGTCACAAACTTGGGACCAGCTTTGTTCTCTCAACATCGAGTAAGTGAACTTTCTTTGTGTTAATAACTTTTTTTTTATGAAAATTATATTTGTGCAGTAGTTATCTGTTGCATGCTTTTCAGGGGGGTCGGCACTTTTAAAGATTCTGCATAACTTCATGTACACTTTTCATTCCAAATCAGGTATTTGTTTCAAGTTTGTCAACGGTTTTGAAATGTCCTTTGAGCGATACGTTGGTATTCAGATTTGTACCAGAAATTTTGTTTCCAGTTTCGGCCTTTCCAGTTCTTCTTTTCACTTTTGAAACAATTATCATTGGTGAAAAGTGTATACTAACAGGAATCCAGTGGAAGCAGTTGAATCAGCTGGTTTACAGCACTGACCAGCAATTGATAGTTTTCCATCTTCTTTTAATATTGAACAAGTTTTTTGCTGACATCCTCTCCTCTGAGACTGAGTTTTTGCAATGATTGATGTTGTTGCCTTGGAGTTTTCTTTAGCACTGCTGGTTATGAGTACGGCTGAATGGAGTCCACTTCTCACGAGAAGCTGGATGATTTTGAAACTGTGAGATCAATCCTTAAATATGTTTCATTTTGCCCTTGTGGTGCTCTCACTGTAGCCTATGGCCACATCAGTAATTTTTACCAGCTTGTGTGTTCAATTGCAACCATTCACCATTTTACCCAAATTTCCAAGGAATGCACTTGTTGTCATTATATGTTGTTTCTTAATCTTTCACCAGGCAGGAGTGTTGGATTCGTCGGCAGGAAATGGCCTCCATGACCTGGACATGACATCAGGGGACATGGAAGCAAGGGGCCTTCATTCAGAGAGAACCCCTGGGCGGGTGGCATCCACCACAGCTCCTTTGGAGGTTAAAGAGATGCCTGCTGGTCTAGCAAAGACCCTTGAGAACATTGTAGGTCAATTAGATGTCCTTACACAGGTAAGAATGGGATCATGATAATAAGGATTACATGGATCATGATAAGCAGAAAATTCCTTTGTAATGTTTGTGTTTCTTGGAGCAATAAACTGGTACTTATTTGATCATGTGTAGCATCTAACCTTTATTTTTGTTACATGAGTGCAAGCCATTTATTTTTAGTTTCACATGTTTTGTCAAGCTCAAATCCAGTCCAACGTTAGTTAACATGTGTCATTAAGGGAACTGTACTGTTTCTCATGCTTGTACATGCTTCATCTTATTGTGTCAGTCAATTGTTGAGTCTTTGATGTTTTGTTTCATTCCTTATAGTTGTTTCAGTCACACTGCAACATCGACAGAACCACATCTCTGTTTTGATGTAAGTTTACTCTGTCAAGTTGGCCAACACAGCTGCCAGTAGTCGTTTTTATATTCCAATCAAGTACACTTTGTTTCAATTTCAGACTGTGAACATACTTGAACAGCGACTGACCATGACAGAAAACAAATTACGAGAGGTCCTCGACAACCAGCAGAAGATCACCCTTCAGGTCAGACCCACAGATTGAGTGCGGCTTGTTTGTGAAATGTTATCAACCACTGGATGCCACTCAACTGATGAACCCATTGAGAGATTTAAAGCCATCTCTGCAGTGCCAGAAGGTGGACACATGTTTATCAGAGGAGTTTTCAAAATGCTGATCTTAGCTGAAGGTTGCATTTTGAGGTGACGTTGTAATTTGAGATAGCCATTGTTTCAAGTTATATAGGCATGCCCCTCATGTAAATGATTGCAAAAAGCACTGGCTGGTAATTAGCAAGTATTTAATTACTGTATGGTAATGGGGGGTGACCTTGTGTATCACGTATCTATGATATTTGTCAGCAGTTTTGGAGGTCATTCCTCACTTTTTCTCAACCCCAGAACTATTTGAAACCACTAGAATGCCAGGTGATGTTTTTTGGTTACACTGTCTACTAGGTGATGGGAGTAGTCCTGGTGTTACCAGTAACTCAAGTGCCTTGAGTTACTGGTCATTTGACGATGAGTCACTTCATGTCCATGTCAGTTGGTTATTACTGCTTTATTTACTTCCCTTTCTTATATGCTGTGGTCAACAGTCATTATGACAAGATCATGAAGGGGGTGGGGATGTGGGGGAGAACAAGCAATTGTGGGAATGTAAATAGCTTTTTACTTATCTTCTCTTGCTAATCTGAGTGACTTTATCTCAGTAACTGTTAAGTGTAACAATGATTTCCATTGCATACACAAAGACTGAAAGCAATATATTGCGATAGCTGTAAATACAGTTTGTAAGATATGTAGGTGTAAATAATACTTTTATTGCAATTCATTACTCCCCTACTCAACAAATTTGTGGCATATTATATGCAAGGGAGATATTGTTACCAGGTATATCCCATTGTTTGTGCCTTCTTGTGCAGGGTTTAAAATATCCCACCATTATCAATATGTACAAATAGAGAATGGTTCTTCCAAATAAAATAATGGCCTTTGTAGTGAAGTTACATTGTGGTTCGTCAATGGTTGTATTATTCTTTTAGTTCTGTTTCCATTAAAAGTAATATGTGAAGATAATATGGATAGAGTCCTTGAACTGTAACAGAGTCAATAATTCTTTGCAGAATAATGGTTCCTTCAATGAAGAAATGAATCCAAAGAAAAGCAGCAACTTTGATGAAAATGACTCCTTCATGTATTTCATTTTTCAAACTGCTGGAAGGATAATGAAGTAAATAAGCACTTAGGAGTGATTATTGTACCACAAAAAAGAAAGAAAAGAATGCACCACATGAAAAATTGTTAAGGACAACAAATAAAATTTCCAGTTACAACTAGATATTTGGAGTAAGTAAATAAGCAGTACACAGTAGTAGTATATACACCACATACAGATAAGACACTAGAAAGACTAGTCCCCTCAGTAGTATAAATAATGAAGTTATTTAACAGTGCTTTTAACGAACACAGAAGTATACATACTGTAATATATTCACAAAACTACGTCACATAACCCCTAGCTAATCAACAACAGAGCTTCAAACGATCATTCACTGTGCACAGCGAATGTTGTAGCCCTATCATGTGTTCGATATTTGCCACAGGACAGGTATATACATTCAAATTGTACGTTGATCATCTAAGAAGAACACAAAAGTGTTCTTGAGCTTGCTGCCTTGGTTGAAATTCTCTCTGCCAAAGGACCGCCAAGGGGTGTAGTTTCTTTCCAGTTCAATATGCATGGTTTATGCATGGTTTATTTGACTATAATTTGGAGTCCAATAGTTACTCAGAAAATGATGAGCAGGAGTTTTGAGTGAACCTTTTGAAAAAAACCCATACAAACCCGGACAAATAAGATAAAAACACTGTCTTTGGCATGTATTTGCTTTATAAAAGGAGAAAAATCATGTGATGACATGTTTTTGTGTAAAACATTTACAGTGTAGGATTTTTCTTGGGTGAAGTTGAAATTTACGAAAAAAGACATTACAGCGGAACCTAATTTAACAGTGGTATGTAAGTTACAATATTTTAATTCTGCAGTAAACTGGTTAAAGTGAAGAAATCCACTCTCTGTATGAAAAAAAAAAAAAATGTGGAATGTATACCAGTAACATAAACTTAGCAAAATGGAGGCAGTAACATCAACTAACATCCCCACACATTGCTCAAAAAAAAAAAGGAATATTTTATGAAATTACGGCTTCATACAACACATAAATTACTGTCAAAGAATGTAGAATTGGGAAAGTAGAGAATTCAAGGAAAACCATTGCACAGCCTCCCAGATCGTCCTGACACTTCAAATACAGTTTTTCAAGCAAAGAGACACCATTCTGTGGTACAATAAATTCACGTCCTAGAAAATATGAAGTTTTTATGAATAGACATTTTATTCACTCACAAGTCGCCATGTTGTTGCAAAATTACATGATCACTGATGTCACAGATGCTCCTGTACATGTCACGTAGTATTACCGGTGCATGTGATACGTCATACATTTCCAAACGGTGAAACACTGTACAACAACGGCGGGAAGTTTTATTTGGAAAGGAGTTATTACCAAAATAAAACCAATACTGTCGTGACTGTTGGTAAACAGATGTGCACTAAGTGTGGGTTGAAACTGAAACACCCAATATGGTTCTTCTTCAAGGAAGCAAGTTTGTGAGAGGAGTTTTACTGCAAGACACCCTCTGAAAAATAGAAAAGTAGCCACTATGATATGGTCCTTTCTATGCAAGCCTCTTTTGTAAACCACTGACCACAGCAGAGCATCCTTGAACAGCTAGTTCTTGGCACAAAGTAGTGCTGTGGGATGAAAAAACATTTTGGTGAAGCCAATGACATTCCAAACATGTCAAGAGTTAAGGCTCCCAGGACCAACGCAATGGACACTCAACCAAAATGAAGAGAAATACCTAATACAGTTGTTACAGACACGGTTTCAGCCTCGTGGTTTAACGTATCTGGCTACACTGATTAAGAAGCAAAACATATTCCATGTGACATCTTTGATGGAGGTGTCATCCATCCAATCATTTTAATTAAACCATGCTTGGACAATTTAGAGGTAGATGAGGTTAAGAAACACCAAACAAACATCTTACCAGCAACAATTTACTCCAGGCTTATTTGTATCAGTTAATTAAATGTCAGAAAGATCAGTCAAACTTCTTGAGTCGTTTGTTCAAGAGACCAAGCCTACACTGTCATATTTACTTGGTATTATTCCAGCTCCGGGGTTAGAAATGTACACAATGAGATATTTCATTTAGAAGCTTTGTGCAAATAAACTCAGCATTTAGAATATACTGTGCTCTCCTTAAATATGCTCAGATTCTCCATGCAAATATAATTCCAATAGATTAAAAGATGGGCTGTCCCCTGTTATTATTGTATACCAGTAGAAAGAGAATACCTGCAAGACTATGCATTCATGCCACTCTGGCATTGCAAGCACACCAAGGAAGGATAAGTTTGTGCCTTACGTAGGTGTACACAAGTCAAGTACCTAAAATGTACCAGCAAACTTTGCTTCGTTTCTTTTTTTTGGCAGTTGTCTTTTTTTCTCTGCAGTCGTCAATCCCCTCTACATTACAGCTGCATTACCTCATAATATGACAGCAAAACAATCACAGACAGACAAGAACATATTACAAACTGTGGTTTCAGTCCAAACAGTGATTGTCACAAAAACAAATGATGTAGAAAATCTAAAGAAAATAATATGCAAATTTCTGGATCAATTCAACGTCACCGTAAGGTCATGTTACAAACTATTCAGAGCATTTACATTGCATATGAATTTGATATTAAGTAGTTTATACACTGTGCGATATTTCATAATTTAACTTTTAGTTCTTCTAGCATGATCTAATTATTTCAAAGGCTAAACATAATTCCCTTCATGACCACTATTCCTTCACATGACAAAAAAAGGAAAACAGCATGGCCACATTCCCTATGGTAAAAGTAACAAATAGGTCATTACAACTTAATTCAGAATATCAAATTAGCAAAAGCAAAGACAAGATAATATACTATGCTACGTAGCATAGCTAGGGGTATAAAAAAAAAATTGCAGCCTACATGCCCATGATGCCCTTTGAACCATTGCAGTCTGGGTGTTACAACATGACCAGAACAGATGGTCTTTGTTGACATTTCAAATAAAAGCTAATGAGAAAACAATGTCACTACATTGATTCTTAAATACAATAATTATTTGCAGCATTATCTCAGAGTAAACAATGTGTAAATGTAGCCTGTATGTAAAATATTACAAGTGAAAGCTGTGCTTGGATGAAGCAAGTAGGAAGGAATGTGCCACCAGTATGCAGAGTAGAACCTTCCATGATTAAAAAGTAATGAAAGATAAAATTGCACAGAACTGCAGCAAAACTACTGATAAGTATTGGTGCCCCTTTACATTTAGAAAAGTGTTATGTTGCCAGGTGGAAAATTTTAAGTGCCTTCAAATTGCAAAATATCCATCAAACCAAAATAGAAAAATTTGGCAATGATGAAACAATTGCACAACATCATATGCACTTGAAGTCCTAATTTTAAAAGTCCATTTATACTGTGTATCTTGGTCTTTGTGTATTTACTGATCAAGGCAACTTACCCAAAAGACCACTAATAAAAAGAGAGGTATAAAACATTATACAATCCTGAGTAAACATCATGTACAGTTATAGCTGGTATAATTATATCTGAGAAATATTATTAAAATATTACTGCAGTTTAAGCAAATTCCAAACAGATAAATATATAAATACATCCTGAGGGTCCAAATCCTGGATTCCACTAGTTCATAATTCAAATTGAAATTGTTCAAATCAAAATGCATAAGTTAAAAGAGAAATGAGGTGTGTGATTTCTAGTACTGCACGATATCTACCTGCTTTAGTCAATATTGATGATGATTTTTTTTCAACAACAAAATAAGAACAGCATTTAATGACTGGTCATTCTCATGATCAGCCTATAATCTGAAATTCTGGACTGGAAAATTTACATCCAAAGTAGATTGTTGTGCAGTATCATCCTACCCATTATCAAAACATTAAAGAATGATCATATGAAGTCATTTCCTAGTTTGGATGTTGTTACAAAAAAAAAAGAAAAAAAAGATGAATTAGAGGTACAAACCACACATCTTTTTTTTTTCATCAAATGTTGGGCAAACAGAAGGAAAAATAATTATTTCTATCACATTGTTATATTTGTACATTTACAGTCTTAAAATGGAAGTGACCCAATTGTGAAAATAAATAATCCCTTATTAGTTTTACTCCTTGCGATATCTTTGAACATCACTATAATACTATATAAAGTGTCAAACACACAAAAAAAAAAGGAAAAAATTTTCAGCCCCTGACAAAAGCGTAGCTGACTGACTGATTCAATGAATTTGCAAGAAGCTGTACAAACTTTGAAAATTTCATTTTCACATTTTCATTGGTTAGTTTTAATCACTTATGGGACTGTTACCTACAGATGGTTAAAATTGTCAAGAAATAAGTCATTACAATATTTGTTTTGTTTTTGGCACTTCCATATGAAGTTCTCAATATTGCGTAAACACAAGTGTGTGGATTATGTATTATACTTTAAACAAGTTGAAAGAGCTGTTGTCAGATATTGTAAACTTAGCATTGCAACATCGCTGGACAGCCACTTATTAAAAGAATTCGCTCAAATGCAATTTTATCCGAGATGGAAAGACCTTCAACCTAGCTCAATAAATTCTGACCTTTGACCTCAACAAAGATGAATGTACAAAAGTTGTAATAATAATGGAGGATTTTATCTAATTGGATTTACTGGAAAATGATACCACTGATTCAAACCGTGACTTGATTGTGGCTTTCTGTCACAGTTCTTGACGGTGCCATTTTTCTTGAAGTAAGGATTTGATGATTTCCCTGCCCCTTCCTGGCCATACTGGGTGAGGTTGTCGGCTCAGCGCATCTGCAATTCTGTTGGCAGCTTCGTGGGTTGTGATGCCTTCTTCGTCTGCCTTCGACAATGTGGCTTTCGTCATCAGGAAAACCTGCAGCAAATGCACCGAGAAATAAACCCTCAATACCAATAATACACACATTTACCGATAAAGTAGAATAAGCCTTTTTGCAATCTCCGCTAATCTCCCCTACACATGCGCACATCCTCAAAATCGAGAGGTAAACGAACACTCTCTCGTACCTACGTGTGCAAAAAAATTGAGTTACTTACAACACTATTTAAATCCTCTTTTTTTGGACCAACTGCTAAAATACAGAGGGTCACACCTACAGTTCTTTTCCCTGAACAGCATGTAAACCACTTTTTCGTCTCGAAAAATGTGTTATAATCTCTCTGAAAGTGTGTGTATTTTCGTTCCACGTATGGCGAGTGGAGTTCATTTATGGTACATGCATCCAACAATTTCTTGCATGAATCAAGATTGCAAACAGCCCTTCAAATAGAAACTATTTATGTTGCATAAGTGTCACTAACAGAGACCATTGTTTGCTTACTGTGTTTGTGGTTCACCACACTTCCAAATTAAATGAATAATACGATATCGTAGTAGAATCAGGGTGGCAGGTATTCTTTGTAACTTTTGAGGGTCAAAGGATTGTAGACACTCATGCCATTATGAGAATGGTACTGATGTTAAAGGGAAATAAGGCATTTGTTAAAAGTCATACTTTAGAGCCAACATTTACAGACATAGAATGATAGATTGTTGAAAGTAAACAAGAACAGTGGCCTAAGCTTCTTTTCAAGAAATACGTTTCTCACAGATCTGTAGAAATTTAATAATTTGTTGCTCAAAAATAATCTGTGTACCCAAACTTTCAAATGATCCATCTTTTATAACTTATCTCCTGCATAATGTTTTAAGGAGTTAAAGCATATACAGATGTTTTTTGGTGAGACTGAATCGTTTAACGATGATTAGACCTGTTTTCTTTGTATTTCCAGTTTTTGCATTTGAAATGCCCTGTTTCCTTTTCTTCTTTTAAGAACCGATTTGTTTCTAAAGGATCTCCTATGACCCACAATTCTCCAACATTTTTAATGTAATGAGAATGGATAGGGATGAATAAACAATGGGCAGACAAAACTGGTTGGATGAGCCATAAAATAGGTCACATGCATGCAAACAAGTAAGGAAACCAAAAGGGCCTCTTGCATTATCAGACAAATCTTTTGCAGAGATAGAAGGTATGGAGGGGTAGAAGGGTTATGTTGGGAGAAGATAAGAGGCAGGTTGAGCAGATAGAATATGATGATGACATAAATGTACAACAGAAACTGAGATACTCACTGAATTTTCCCAATCTCTTCCAAAGTGCCTGTCAATAGCAGGATCGTTAGCCAGGCGTCCGTAGGTTTCGTTGGCACAGTTCACAATGCCCTAAGAGATGAGTTTGGAAATGTTTTGTTTATCAAAGTCAGAATTATTTAAGTAACTTTCACACTGATAGCAAAAGGGAAACAGTAAATAGAGTTGTGATATGCATCAACAGTGAACATATATATTAACCCAAAAGAGCTTGATATCATGAAGTAGCCACAGCCAGCAGAAATACCAAATCATTCTGTTTCCCCTACTTTGATAGTTTTAAACTGTTGATCTACATCCACCCCACCTACTGAGGGGAACAAACTACTGTATTCATAACCTCCTCCAACATTTCAATCAAAACACAAAATTAAGCTATATTTTACAAAACTCTACACACGATGGTCACATGTCTTGTATGGCAAAACAGAAACACACATTACAGAAGCTAGAGGCAATACCTCAGAAATGGAAAACAATTCAGTTTATGCAAATTAGAGTTTAAGCTATCTAAAAATGAGTACAAAACATTCAAGCAATAATCAGATGAAGCAAAATAGTTTCAGATCTTTTACCATTCTGTTAGCGAGGAAGTCCACCACATAGGTCACCCCATGGTCAGTGAGAAGTTGGCTATCGGCAGCACAGCCCAGTTGATTATTTGCAGCTCCACAAACGATCTTGGCCTGAATCTTTGGTATAGTTGATGGATTCAAAATCTATGGAAGAGTTACTTATTGAAATATTACCCCCTATTGTGTTAAAACTTTGCTTTTCTATTGTTACAATTTACAGTTTGCAAAATTAAAAAAAGAAAGACAGAAGAAAGACCCAGAAGATATGAAATACTGGCATAAATGCATCTACACTTACAGGTGCACTTGTACTACTAAAGGTCAAACAACTGTTAAATGTGCAAGCAAAATATAAGATAAACATTGCTTACTATATGCTAAAGTACAGTTGAAATAAGCAACTGCTGGAGTGCCAGAATGGCTGGAATATGTATATAGGAATGAACATTTTCATGTTTAGTTACATCGTTGAATAACTTGGTTAGGCTAGACATGAATAAGGGAGTATGTCACTATCCTTTCCATGTAAACAGCAGCATTCTATTGGCTAATGAGTCGTGGTATTATTAAGTATTTCCAACCTTAACAGCAAATTAACCAAAAACCTCTTGTCCTTTCCCAACCCTTAGAGAGATTGACAAAAATAATTCCTGCATGATTTCTGGATGGAATACAGCCTGAAGTTCCGCTATGTTGGAACTTATTTTCGGCATGCCATGCAGGACTTTTTTTGTTCCCTATGAATTCTAAATTTCAAAATGCTACAATGAACAAACCTTACTGATCTTTCAATTACACAGAGCTCTGTCACCCAATGATGCGATGTCGTGCCAGTGGTTAACACAACAAATGCTCAGTCTCATAACCAATCCAGGTTAATTCCTAGATCCTGGGTCAATTTAAGACTTACAGCCAGCCGATAATCAAGAAAAGTTTCTGGCTACAGTAACTTTCTTCAGAAAATCTATTAGCATGCAAAGACTCACATTTCCCAGTGCACACGGTGATAGTATGTCACAGGGTGCGGACAGGACACTGTTGTCACCCACATCAACCTTAACAATCTCAAGTCGATCGATATCCTGAGGAAATATAAAGGCAACAGATATCCTTTCATATTGTTGTAAGTTGATGGCAGATTCTCAGTTACAGGCCTTCACTACTGTTATGATTTTGTCTCTGTTTGCAGATCATACTGGCAAATCGATTCTGATTGTGATCAGGTGATTATTACTCACTGCCATTCCTGCTCTTGTGAAAACTTCAAAAGGATGATGCTGTTTGAACTTTGTGTCACAATTATCTAGCACAAATGAACAGTAACTGAAAACTGAATTCTGACACCATTTTCACCTCAGAAAAGACTTATTTCTGAAGTCTGCTGGAATATTTGAAATATACATGGTAAAACCTAAGGACATGATTGATCTAACTATTTATCCACATCAGAAAACATTGCAATAAACAAATTTCTGGAGGGAAAAGCCACTCTTTTGGTCACTTAAACCACTTTTAGGATCATCAGACCTGATAGCATCACTGTTTACTTGCAAGATGTAGAGATGAACTGTCAGAAACACATCACTTACAAATGTTCAAAGTTGACAATAAAAACTTACTGAGACGTGGACTGTTTGAGTGATATTACACTTGGATGGAAACAGCAGATTTCCAATTACTATACTTGGCATATAATAAGGCCATTTCCAATGATTTTATTAAGAGCAACCACTCCATTTATTGGCTCCAAGACACTGGCAATGAACAATGTGATCGGACACCTTGTTTTTTGCCCTTTTATTCACCTTAATTTGATGCTACTTGTATATTGTACAAATGTAGAACATTGCTGACAGAGTTCGCATTTTCAAAGAAAAACTTGGTGTAAGTTGGACAATGATGAGTTTTTCTTCAACACCAGAATATGACTTTTGATCATAAGTTTCTAAATTTCAAGCATAAACTGCAAGAAAGTAGCAAGTCTGCACTAATAGTCCACAGTGACTCCATGAGTACACAACATTCTTGGCTAAAAGTTTCCAATCTGTTGGTGTAAATTGCAAACACAGGAATGAACTGTCATACCTCCATTTAATTTATGTGGACATAGAAAAGTATCAGTGATGTGTAAAAAATAACCATTCCGGCATAAAATGCAAACACTGATCGCTGACATGATCATCCTTTCTGTTTGTTCTTCAATAATCGGTTTCTCACGACAGGTTTTGCACATAATTTAAAACCTAACATGAATTAATGATACAACGCATGCAATAACATGCCAAAAATCTGATATGTTGTTGGAACACTTTGTGGGTTGTAGGTACAATATCTTCAAATGCCACACAGTGTGGCAATGAAATATCCCATAGAAATGAAGACTCAAAAATAGTTTCAGCAAAGGGGCAATTATATTGGGGTAAGACAAGAAATTTTTTAATGAAAATTGGACCTATTAATAGCCCTATGAGAGTTTGTGAAAACAAAAACCGATGAATTTCCACTGATGACAATGGTGATAAAGCATCATTCGCAAACAGTGAAAGTCTAATAGAATAAAAAAGTGTTTCATCAGGTACTCAGCTATCATACAACTGGATCACTAAGCTGGGATATTTTCAACAAAGTAAATTAGTGCTGTTAACGCACCCTAACAAGATTCCATTCAAACCACGTATGTTGTAAGGTGGGTTTCCACCAGCACCACCAACAAAGTGGACCATCTACACCGGATGTACATGAAGCAATGGTATTGTCTACATATTTCACTATAGAATTGGTCTCCTCACCTTTGTGTACTTCCTCTTCATCTTTTCGATGGTGTCCTCGTTGCAGTCGGTGATGAGGATTTTACTAACATCCCTCTGCAGGAGGCCTTCAACTATGACAGTCGCTGAAAAAAGAAGCATATATTGCGAACAGTTAAATTATCAAAGGTGCAGGTAACAGGCATTGACATGCATGCAAATGCTTAGATATGCCAGCCTTCAAGTACAAAAATGAATGCAATACTTGTTTTCAGATTGCACCGTTTCTGTGGTGTGGCACAGAACACAATGTTGGTAGTGAGCTGAAGGCAAAGTGAATGCATTCATGTCTGGTATGGGTATGTAATACTATCACCACCAATCATCTTACTTTGCTAAAATCTTCCCCAAGGCATTACCACTAATGTTTCATCTTAGCAATATCCACATCTGACAAAGATCTTCGGTCTATAGGGAGGGGGAGACTTGGGGCTGGCATCCCCCTTTCCCAAGAGGACTGCTGTAGGGGACACTTGCCATAAATAGCAGGTAATAATATTGACAGTTACCTGCAAAAGATGTATATTTCCGTCCTGAGGTAACTACACCCTACTGCCTTTAGACGGATATATGCATCCTGTAATATATGCACAAAACTATGTCACATAAGCCCTAGCTAATCAACAATACAGTTTTGAACGATTGTTCCCTGTGCACAGCGAATGTTCTAGCCCTATTATCTGTTCACTGTTTGCCACAGGACGTGGTATATTCGTCTTCAAATTGTACGTTGATCATCTAAGAAGAACACAGAAGTGTTCTTGAGCTAGCTGCTTTGGTTGAACTTCTCCCTGCAAAGGACCACGTGGAGTATTTTTACTCTGATTTCAAGATTGCAATGTACTCTCTATTTAAGAAAAGTAGGATTTTCGACCTAAGCAGAGCAAAGACAAAAATGCAGGTATGAGATTTTAACATTACGATTTATTACACTTGCAACACTATTGTACTTCACAAAAGTACACAAACATCGATCTTCATGTACAGCTTTTTGTTTAGTTTTAAAACTTCCATGGGAGTCATGACTTGGAGGAAAGTGGAGTCAGGTCATACTGTAACTCCTAGTTAGGAGTCCAGGAGTCGCAACTGTAGTATGTTAAGTATCGGTCAGTCCACTGTTTCAATGACGTATCCGTGAGACATAACTAATAAAGACTCAACAAATCAACATAAATCACAACAAAATGAGAACGGTCTTGTATTACAACTTGGACTACTTTATTTGGAGGTAAATGCTGAACTGGTTACGACATCAAATCTGTACATGAACTGAAATATCATACATTTTACAAAAGGTGAAAGGTCGTGCAACTGAGTGGACCAATGGAGGGCAAACAGTCGAACGACCCGATAGCTTACATTAAGACTTAATATACTACAGCAACTCTGAGGTACAGTCCAGTATTAAAGTCACCCACGTCTATTGCTTACCTACATTACCAGCACCCTGGATGGCAATGGATTTACCAGCCAGTGTACCCATCTGAAGATGATCAAGGGCGCCCTCCATTGCACAGATTACTCCTGTGGAAAATCAAACAGACCACTCGAACCACTTTGATATCAATTTTTGAACCAATGAGTGCAGAAAATGAATTTAATCTACAGTGAAAAACAGTTAGGTTACATCATATAAATAGTGCTTTCAGGAGTAGGCATATACATATAATTTCACTCTCAATATTTTTTTTCCTGCTTTCATCATTTAAAGTAAGACAGGTTGATTCTGTCTTTGCTACAAAACTTGCCCTCGTTATGACAATCAAATTTACATGGTAGGCCTCATGTTTGTCGGTTTGCACATCGGAAGACCATGGTGCAGTTTATGGAAGAAATTAAACTAGGCTGAAAGGCTCCCAAATGGTAATTGGGCTCTACATTCTGGCCTCCTTGGTCAAAATGCATTTCATAGAGTAAAGAGTAATGATTTTGTTGGATTGTCCATGAAACAGCAGTTACACAAAACCTACACTGAATGCATTCTGATACAAGCATATGCTGAAAATTTACAATGTCAACCAGCTTTGCTTTATCTCAACCTAATGACCTTTCCAATATTAATCATAGGCAGATATATAAGAAAAGGACTATGATGCTTAACTCATAATATTACATAACTGTCATTTTAAACTACAGTAACAAACCTATCATCTTTAAAATCATTTTTTTTTAATTGGGATTCAAAGGAATTCTCCACCAACAAGAGAACATATTGCATGAGACTTTTTTTACCGTTCTACCAGGTAAACATAACGAATTTACTTGTAGAAGCTTTCCAAGCTGTGAATTGTGAAATTCTGCTCTGTTGGGCCTCAGTACAAGCCTGAAAACGTATGACATGGAACCAAAAAATGCTGTTTTGCCTATTTTGCACCCTTTGTGGTCCTATAGCAAGGTCTTACAAAGCAAAAACTATTTAGTACAGTGACTATGTAAATCTCACAAATATCTACAATCAGCGAGACACTTTTCCTTCCTGCAACCAGGGAGCTGTTATTGAGATGGACAGAAAATTTAATTACTGCTAATACTTTAAGACCCACCAAATTGAGTGAAAATGAGCTCTAGTAGGCTCAAAGTTATTTTTTCCTTTATTCTTCAGTCCCAGATTGATATTATTCACAGAGCAACATCATTTAAGACAACTAATCCTTAAGCAATTAGCTTGCTCAGAACAATGCTTTGAAATGTACTGTAGGTTTTACCACCAAACAAGAGATCAGAACCGCACTGTAAAGTAAACATCAACGGCAATGTAGGAGCCAGATTTGTGCTTACTATGTCACAATCGCTTGATTTTCATCACCTGGCTTGTACTTTGAATACCTAAAAAAATTCAGTTTCTAATTTTTGTGAGATATTTCTGAAAATATGAATGGTGACCTCACGTACAAAAATTGCATCTTTTTGAGAGACATGAGAAGTGATGTTGGAGAATTACTTTCAAGGGTACTAACCCTCCTGATATGATATGAAACTACTTTCAATTTGTCTGTCCTATTGGTGAGATGTTGCAGTTTTAAGAATGTGGGATAAGACCAAGCATTTGAAAACAATGAGTCTTCTCTCCTCTGTACTTAAAGGCTGTATTGCATCACCCTAAGCTATATTTTTACCTCCCGGAAAGGAAAATTCTCAACTGGTTCTAAGTAACAGTATTCTTAGATTGACAGCAAATTCGAAAGATGCACAGCAGCTCGTATTACACAGCAGTGCACAGGGATCCATTGTTTTGATTACACATGTGGAGGAACTTAAGACAGGCTGAGGGAGGGACTAGAGGTAGGTGGTTGGGAGAACTTGAAACTGTCTGGGGTGATGCAGTTACAGTCCTTTAAGATAAGACAACAAATGCAGTCTTCTGGCATCACTTGTGATCATCCATGCTATACTATCAGTCACAAACATGGAACTTCCCAACCATGCAACGTAATTTTGTTCAAGGTGACACAACAATACATCGGGCTGAGAAGTGCAAATTTATAATTAAGTTAACTCTATCACATGCAGTATTTATACCTTGAAATGGAGGTTACAGTACATGTGCTTAATGAGCTAATTTTGTATTGAAAGTAAGTAACAACCAGACTACCAGCAATAGTTTCAAAGTACTATCATTTTCTTTGGTATAAACAACCTTCCTAAAGTTGATAACATTAGCCCTCACCCACAATTTACTGATGTAAACTGACTGTAATTAAATATTTCAGACAATGACAAATGCAGTGTGCACTAGTGTTTGCACACCCAACCAAAGATATCAAGTAGGACCTGGTTGTGATATTGCTACCTGATTCAAAGTTTCATTCACGTAAAATTGGACGTGTGACAAAATTTCAGCATGTAAGCCATTAAGAATGCTAATTCATTGTCAGAACATGATAAGATACATGATATTATAATTAACATGCAAAGCAAAGTGTCTGACTTCACGATGAGCATGCTGGCTGATGGAAGATGCATTATCTGGTATGCCGGGTACACAACCAACTAGGGATGGTGGAGTATCCAGGGCCTAAATTCGGACCCACTGCAAACATTGCAATGTACACACATGATTCTTCCAGGAGTGGGCCCGAAGCTTTTAGTGGTATGTTTCTTATAAACAGAACAAAATGCTGTCATTGCTTTCATGTTATTCCTGAATTTATTAATACATGGTTTGACATTTGGCTGGCAAGGTACATCATTCCAAAGCTGTCACTGTGAATTAGCAATCAGAGAGATAACTTGGTACAATACTGAAATATTCAAAAGACTAACTGCACAAGACTGGGGACCCCACGGGATGATGTGGTGAAGACCACAAAATAACTGTTGCCGTAACAAAGATGAGAACAAATTTTAACAGATAAAATGAGTACCTTTTCCCGTGGCCACTGATGGGTTCCCAGAGCCGCCTTTGGTCTCAGAGATGCAGGTCGTGTACCTGGTGAAACTGTGGACATCATCGAGATCCTTCACACTGAGACCAACGTCCTCTGCAGCAACTGATGATGGTGAGAGAAAGAACACAAGCAGAACAGAGTTACTGGAGGGATGATGCAGCATGGCATGAGGAGGACTGTGTGTCTGAGTGTTTGTGTGCAAGGAGAAATGAAAAATTAATTCTCTGAAGGAATGTAATTTGCAGCAGTGTGTGAAATATGAAAACAAAGTTCTACACCTTTGTGTGCCTTTTTAATTGATTTTGATCAATTATAGCTACAGTAACAGCTTCTCTTCTTTATTTCTTTCTTTTCCTTGTTATTCTTTTACTTTGCTTTCTTTTTTCTCTTCCATTTTGAACAATTTCAGACTAACGGGTACATATGTATTTTACATAAAAGGTCAGATTATGAATAAGTCTGGGAGATAAAAATAGTATTTTGCACACTGGACATATAATAGGATACTTTTTTAATGTAAATGTCTACAATGAGATGATGAATTCAAGTCACAGTTGCAAATCTTATCTGAAATTGCATGAAACTACGTTTTTCCATTTCAAAGTAATCGTGGAATTCCTATTGTGCAGTGCGTTTCAGTTGCTCCAATGATGTTTTCCTTCGATGGTTTCAGTGTACTGCTAAATGTAGAATCATATAAACAGTAACAACCAACCACTTACACATGATAAAGGTGGTCCCATCAAACACATCCACTTTCTGCTCACATTTCATTGAAAGTTTTCCACGTCTGTTTGTTCACTGTGTCTTCTCTAGAAGAATCTGGGATCCATTTTTTGAAATGTCTTATCTGATACTGGCATGTGGTCATACGACACCTAATTTAAACCTCATATTGGCAAAATCTACAGCATCTCTTCAATTGTTCAAATTTAAGGAAGCACCTGAAAATGGAGCCCTTGCTTAATTATTTTAGAATATATGAGAAAATATTTGAAAAGACAGTGGCCTCCGTTGATGGCATTTTTTTTTTTCAGTCTAAGATGGTTCAATATGAGGCTAGAGCACCAATGATGCAATAGTTTTTTTCAATGGTCTGCAGTGTTCACAGCATACAGTACGCATAGGCCTATTTTTGACAGTGCCTATATTAATATATTAATACATTGTTGCTGGCAGTTGACTATATTTGTATATTTATATCTACCTGCTATGATAATTTTATTTGTAACTTCTCACTCACTTTATAGTGTGCACTAAATCATCAAATAACTTCCCTGGTAATTGGTTGACTTTAAACAGTCAATTTATCCTTCGTGCATTAAAGAGGATGCTGTACCTAGTTGATATCAACTCTCCCACAGGTTAATTTGGGCCCTTCACTAAGTTTGAACTGATTGAGGAGACCTTTATACTGTTCAAAAGCATGAACAATTAAAATAGTCCACCTGTGTAGTCTTTGAAAGAATGGCATTACATACACGATTGGAAAGCAAACATTTTATTTAATGAACACTGCTACATTCAGTCCCAAAGTTCATGCTGTGGTGGACCCCAACTACATAGCTACTGTAAATTATAATTTAAGACAGTACCTCATCACCCCCAAGCTATACTTTTGGCTCCAGATAGCAGAATTCTCAACTGGTTCTACTCTTTGATTGACAACAAATTCGTGAGATGCAGAGTAGCTCATATGACACAGCATAAAGAAGGGTTACACATGTGGCGGAATTTGTGACTGGCTGAGGGAGGGACTAGACGTAAGTGGTTGGAAGAATTGAAACCATCTGGGGTGATGAGTATTTGTCTTCAAAAACAGCCAAGTTGCCAAACTGCAGCTTTCATGACTTCTCAGGCATGCAAAATCGTGCTCTTGTTACTTCAGTCCTCTTCTCCCCCCCTCCTTCAGTTGGGTGACTGACCCCAATGGAATTTGATTACCATTCTGGGAGAGGGGTAAGGCAAATCAGATGGTCTCTGACTTATGCTGTTTAGTGCCACTAAATGTCTGAATTTTTAATAAAATTTTCTTACATTCCCTGATTAATTCATCAGAAGTTTATTGTTTTTGGGGGGCATGAAGGGCTTTTCATCCTCAGAGATTGGGGGAAGGGGGCAGAAGTAGTATCTCTTCCCATGATGCATATTCTGGACTGTGATCTTTTGCCCAATCCTATGCCCTTGCTTGATGGTATCAAAACTTAATTGGTATATGCATGTTTACAAGAAGGGAGTGTTACCATAGCAACCATTCAGAGACGATAGAAATTCTCCATAATCATGGAACATTGCTGTCCTGAATTCTGGGTTCTTGTGTTGGTCTCCCTCTGGCATCTGAATCACACCCTTACCTCCACCAGCCCTATAAATAAGGTTGAAGAAACATAAGCTGCATCAAATAGTTGCTCTTTTTTCTTATTAATCAGTGTTTGCATACAGTTACTATCTACGTAAAGGGAAATAGAGCATTTAGAATATACCAACATGGCATACAAAGAAAACAGCTTTAAACATTGCTAAATCATTCAGTTCTCATCAATAAACATCTACAACAGCTTCTTTTCCTCAAAAAAATATGCATGCAATGAGTAACGGAAGATGCATCATTTGAATTTTGAAAAGTTTGGGTGAACAAATTCTTGTTGAGCAACAAATAACCAAATTTCTATCTCTGGGAAACTTATTCTTTGAAAAGAAGGCTACTGTCTGTCCTTATTTTGAATACTCTATCATTCTTTGTCTACAAATATTAGTTTTAAAAATATGGATGCTATCTGTAAAACAAATGCCTTACTTCCCTTTAAGCATGTACTGTAGATGTTAATGAGAATTAGGACCTCAGAGAGAGAGGGCTTACCTGTATCTACAGATCAAGTTTCCAAGAGAAATGAATCTCTCTATTGGCATACAATTTAAACAAATTTCTGCTGGACTAGGGAGGATTGCCTACTTGAGGTAATCTTTGCTGCCAACTTTACAATAGATCTTACTGTGAGTATACAGTATGGGTATGTGAATCCCATGCTCTTCATTTAGATTACATCTTGCAGGTTCTAAACTTTTCCTGTTCAAGAAAATTTGCTTCAGTATTTAAAGCAGGACGTGCTGTTATTCCTGCAATTCAAAATTACACCAAAGTACTGGCTATACAACTTGTACGTCCCACAGTATAAAATGCTATAAAAACTACTGCATTTATGGTCTATTTGATCAAATATAGCCTTAGTTCTGCAAGAAATGAATTTACACAAGAGCATTCTTGTGGTAGTTATTCACACAGAATTAAGTGCCACTTACCACACACTTTACAATATACACTGTTGCTCTTGTTCAATTTCAATCCCCCCAGTGTAACTTATTAAAGCGTTCTGCTCATAAGAGCCTTTCCTAAATGTATAAAGATGAGAAATGTACTTTCCCTCTGAAATCTACCCCTTAAGGCAGTCTTCCTGGGGCCTCTGACGGCATTAAACCCAGGAGCTTTCTAAGGTGGGCCAGTAGACCCAAACCGGGATGGATTTTGTGCTTCTCCCTTACCGTGCATGCTGCCTGGGCACATCTTGTAAGTTTGTCATGATTCAAACCATTCCCCCGAAGTTGAAAAGAAATCTACACGTATGACAAGGGCTACTTTTTTTTCTTCAAACAGCGCATTCTGCTTTAAGTTTTAAATGGAAATGACAAATTGACACAAAACCACAATTGTTGGGTCATTCTCCATTGGTATGGTATAGAAACTACAGTAAAGAGTGTGCATGCTATGTACATTGATTTTGAATTGTATGCATACCACAGCCCTGCAAGAGCAGACTTTAATCCCATTCCTTGAGCCAATCGCAGTCCATCTCTCAGAAAGTCTTCCATGCAGTGGTAGTCCCAGAGACGAACTCCGCCACACTATCGAATCAAGCACAAATATTACTAGTGTACGCCGGTTGCATTTTATTGATATTTGCAAAACTTTTTAACAGTTCTTAAAGTACAGTATGCAGTAAAACCTGAACCTGGTTATAACTGACAACATGAAACCATTAAATATGGACTCAGTACACTGATTTTAAGTCAGTTTTGTCCAACTGCAGACTGAAAATAAATATACGTAGGAAAAAATTCTTGTAACTTATGGACAGTGAGCTTTCATCCGACACAATAAAAAAGATTTGGCTGCTTTCGCCATGAGTCTATTTTCCAACCCCAGTTTCCATGAATGATCGACTGTAGGAAAGACTGAAATCATGTTTCACATAACTAAATACATGTAAAATGTTCTTGAAACATAGCAAACATGAATCTGCTTCTGCAAGCTCTTGATAAAAACATTAGCTTGAGTAGATTAACTCGACTTTACTCCAGAGTTTGGACTCCTGGTCCAAATCGCAACTCAACTGAACTGCACTTTTCTTCAAGTCTGAGAAATTTGTAAAACTACTTTACTTCTGAATTAATATTCTTTTACAAGTTCCAATGTATATATTAAAATCTGCTATGGCTTTCTTGTTTCCTAAATTCCACAAAGATATACATCTGACAAACTAGATTATCGGCGAGAAGCCCGACTCAAATCCACCGACACTGTGTGGGACTCTACACTGTTTTCACGACAGTTCTTTCTCAAAATACAACATTATGCATACATGTGGGTGTTATGACAGTTATGACATCACATGGACACCAATCCCAAGCAGGAGTCGCGAGCGTATCTGAGCCACGACCATTCAGGCCATGAGTACTCGACATAAAATTATATTGAAGTTGACACAAGCCTACAGAAAACATAAACATCAGAGGTGGAGATGAAAAAACTAAGTCCAGTTTCATTTTGCATAAATTTACATATACTGTATCATTCAGTTCAGCTTTACATTACATAACAACTTTGTATTTCATTTGGAGATATTAACACATGGCTTCAATCAGTACAAGAAGGATCACATGCAGCAGGGATTCTGACACTCACTTATAGAACTTGAGACTCACATATTTCACATAAATCTCAAGCTAAATAATAAAATTGCCCATGAATGCAACATTGTTAATAACTGAATAAAATTTACAATTTTTAATAAAACTATGTGAACCACGATATTTCCAAGGGAGCACTAGCTGAAAAAGTCATGAAAGTTTTTCCGCACGTTTTTTGCCACAAGCTTCAACCTCTGTGATGATTTCAACCATTCATCATCTTTGTCATCAATGATTTACCACGTGCATGCAAAATTAGTCCTACAGTACTGCTGTGTTGTAGTGGGCAAATTATGTCCATTACAGGTACTGTAACTGTAGATTTTGCATAAAATGTGCATCTATCCTAAAGGTCACGTGACATGCATCTAGAAAAAATCTGGCTTGATTCAAAAGTTGCAAAGTCAAATCCTGAATTTAAAATCTGTTGGAACTGTGTTTGTATCTATTATTTTGAGATATCTGGCTTTTCAAAGTTTGATGAAAATGCAAATAAGATGACATGGAGTGTCACAAGATGTAAATATTTCTTTTGTACATATTGTTTTTTTTAATTACTTAGTTTCTGGGTGTCACAATGGTAAATGGTATCAACATTTGTAAAAAAGAAATTGTATGCTTCCAAAACGAAACCCTCTGGGCATGTAAAACTCTAAATTGTCCTTGAAATAAAGGTTGAGTAAACAAAGGACGACATAGACATATCTGTATCCTGCAGGTTCCTTTCTTGACATCATAAAGTTCCATACTTAGCCAATCTTTATTCATGATGCAGGTATCAGACAGGAATTTGCCTGTAAAATTGTCAGTATTTTATGGATATTGATGGAATTTGTGGCTATTTTCAACATTTTTAATGGGTAATACAGCCAATATTCCAAAATGTCATTTTCACATCACACAATCCAGTTTTCCATGATAATAATTACTAATTTTTAAATGACATTCTCCCTTTAGACAATGGTGGGTTGGGTATGATAACTAAAAATTTAGAAGATGCTATTGAAATGATCTATCTCCGAGGAATGTGATTGGCCAATTAAGTTTGATTGACAATAACTGTGTATTCCCTCATTGGCTTTGCCAGTCACGTGACTGTCAGAGTTTGTAACTTTGGTCAATTAAGTTTAATCGAATTTGTCACAGGGTCTCTGGAAGGAACTCACAATTCTAGTCTCAAGTGCCTTTCTGGTTCCTTGTACATATCCCTTTGTAGTTTGTAATCTCTCTTTCTATTGCCTGATCATCTGAGTTCTTTCAGCAAGTCCAGTCACTGAATAAATGAACTGAAAGGATTATTGAAAGGAAAAGTGCAAACTCTGGTCTCTTTCCACTTCTCTCTATCTGTTTAAATCATCAACAATGAACAAAACCCAAGCTGAATGAATCAGGTTGAACAATGTAGCTTCCAAAGCAACACCCTGGTACCCACTACCTGCTTACATGTAAACAATACCACGCCAAGCAGCGTTAGGCCTAACATATGTGCATGTATGGCAGACCAACCATGTCAGCAGCAGTCATGAGAACTAATATCCTGTCATGTACACATATTTAATGTTTACCCTTTAAAAGGTTGTATGACATGAAAGTGACACTTTCGAGAATTGGCTGTAATAACCATTACAAATGTTGAAATGAGCCACAAATTCCATTAAAATCCATCAGATATTGATAAGTTACAGGCAAATTCCTGCCTTAGTATCTGTATCATGGACAAACATATAGGCTAAGCAAGTGCTGTATGCAAATTTATGATGTAGAGAAAGGGGCTCGCATGGTACATTTTATCTTATCCTTTGTTTACTTAATCTTCATTTCAAGGACAATTGAGAATTGTACATGCCCAGAGGGTTTAGGTTTGCAAGCATGTATTTCCTTCTTTAGAAATATTGATAGTACTTACTTTCATAAACCCAGTAATTAAGAGATAATACTAATTTAATAATAATATACTGTACGACAAAAGAAATACTGACACTGCATAACATTCCACATCATAATTTGCATTTTCATCACAGCCATATCTTAAAAGCAGGACTACAGTAGACAGAAACAATTCCAATGGATTTCTCATTCAGGGTTTCAATCTGCAACTTCTGAATAAAGCCAGCCCTTTTCTACAGTGGATGGATGTGACACAATTTTTAAAGTACCGTACACCGTTTCCACCTAACCAGTGAACTGTTTCATTATGGGTGCAGGCAGCAGGCTCATCATGTGTGCCTACTGTACGCCTTTCCTGTTTGCATTGCATCATTATGTTAGCCTGTGTGTAACTGCCTACCTCCATTTTTCACAGAGGAAATCATCAAATTCTCTTGTAGTGCCACATATAATCTCTATAAATGTGTATTCATCTGAATTCAATCCAGTACTTTTACTGTACAGTAAGTATTATACACATGAGTAACAAACAACCACAATGCCAAAAGGCTTAGTGATTCCTTGCCATGCATACAAAGCTATTGCAACAAACATGAATTACCCACATGACAGATACAGTATGAGATCAATACAGTCAATTCTTCTTGAAATATCATTTTCATAAGCTTTTGACCCCAAAGGACTTTTCACCTCCTCTTAAAGCAACAGGTGCAAAAATTGACAGATACTGTATCATCTATTCAATATACACAAGCTAAGTATGAAACTCCTCTCAGTTACCCATGTATACATGTATTGTTTACAAGATTTTGACTTGTAGTGATGTCAAATGACCTTTGACCAGTCCACCAAAAACAGTTGGGCACAACTCTGAATATGTACAATAGACATGCAAAGTATGAGATCCCCATCAGTTTCTCTCTGTGTAAGTTTACATGATTTTGACCCTTTCAACTCTAGTGGCTTCACATGACCTTTGACTTCAAATTACAAGTTAGAGATTACCTACTCAGCATGACCAACCCACACACTAAGTATGACATCACTCAAGGTTACTATTCTGGAGATATTGTGTTGACAAGGCTTTTGCATTTTGACCTCTGGTGACCTCAAATGACCTTTGAACTCCATAAAAACAATAGGGATCATCTACTCAGTATGACCAACACACATACAGAATATGAGATCAGTGATAATTACCCTTCTTGAAATATTGTTTGGCAGTTGTTTGGAGTTGCTACTTTACGTGTTAAAAAAAAAAAAAAAACCAGCACAAGGGCACTATGGTTCCTTGTACTTGAAATATACATACTGTAAAATATATGCTGGACTCTCATTTATGTCAAAGAAAGCCATTCCAATTAATGGAATGAATTGAAGACGTGGAGTACGTCCTACAATATAAACAATGATGGTTCAAACTACAAAATACAAAAGAAAAACAGCTACAGTATGCGATGTGGTAGCTTACTGTAGGGTTTTTGTTCCAACTAGTCAAGTTCTTCATTTACATGCCCTTCATTTTACAAAGCATGACCAGCTGTGAATCTTCATTTAAAGCCCTAAGCCCAGGGATTCTGCAAATTGCAATATCACATCAACAACCTTTAGAGTCCACCACCCAACACTGACAGCATGCCCAGGTAGCGGACTGCTAGAGTCTAGTTTTCACTGGTACGAACTTTCCCTTTTATTGTGTCTTGCCCACCTTACTAATTAAAAGCCATTTACATCAATGCACACATCACCACTGAAGCCTGATCCAGCCAGACTTGTGTGGTATGACCACCTACAGTACTTCCCATGGCACTGTTGCCTCTTCATTTGACCATGAAAATACTACGTTGAGCAGTACGTACCTCCATGGCTTGCTGGAGGGGGACTGATCAAATATAAACTTCCACAGCATGAAAATGGAGGGAAGAAATTTAATTGTCTATTGCTCACAGCATGCGAAAAATTCTAAATTTTCTGTACACACTTAATACACACAGAGAGGCAAAAGCCCCACCCTTTGCCACAAATGCTAATGATATTGAAAATAAAAATGCCATGGCCGTGTACCTAATATCTAACCACAACTAATTCCTACCACATTTGAAGCAAATCGGACGAGGCACTGCAAAGAAATAGCCATTTCAGGACTTTACATTATGTCCCGTTTATGCAAGATAAAAGCACCAAAAACTCAAAGGCGCCAAAAACTCATCTACTCAATATGATACATGTAAGCACCAAGTTTGAGAAAAATTGGGAGTAACTGCAGAATACAACGTCCAGGTGAAACTGTGACCCTGAAAAATCTCTGAGGAGAACTGCACTTCCAGTGGAAATCTTGTGCATAATCCTAAGCTTTCTATGTTGGATGCATCTCCACTAGCTGAGTCCCACAGTGGTAGTGCAGTCGCATTTTTATAGTCAACTGTCTTATGAGCTTCCCATCCAGAGTGGAGGTGCAATCGCAGTCCCAGTGATAGAGGATCGAATACTTTGTTGAAAATATTAGTCTAAGTCCACTGATTCTACAATATGAGTGGAGGCACAGTCGCTGTGGTAGCTAACAACATTCCATGTCCACTGATTCTACAATCTGAGTGGAGGTGCAGTAGCAGTCCCAGTGGTAGCAAACAAGGAGTGGCCATTTTGAGAACGACTCAACATGTGATTGGGATACACTTTTGCCTCCAGTGTGGTGTGGAGGCGCAGTCGCAGTCCCGGTGGTCATTCATCTCTTTCCATACGATTCACTTTGACTACGACTGCGCGTCCGGAGTCTTAGTCATGTCTTGGAGAGACGTTGTATTCTGCAGTTGTACCAAAAAGTGAGTTCTCAGTTATTGAGTCATCAAGTCACATACTGTACCTCCCATTCCAATGGTGTCACGTACACACACACAGATTTGACTGCATAGGATCCTTTGTTAACACAAGGAACCAAGAAAAGGTCCTGCACACCAAATTTTCTCAAAATTTTGGACAAGAAGTTTTTTTCTACTTGGCCTTACCAGATGTAAGCTAGTCCAATGTCAGATCAATGTGAATCTACAGAACATATCCTTTTCATTTAAACAGAAAATGAACATCAGATAGAAGTAAAAAAATTGCATTTTTTTTGCCAAATGCCAACATATGGATATCAAATGGACACTAAACAGTTGGATTTTGGTCCAAACGATGTCAGATGGCCGTCTTTGTTCAAACCAACGTCTTACAGTTTTGCAAATTAACCACTGATGCAGCAGACATTACTGACGCACAGGCCTACTCCGTCTTAAAACCAACATCAAATTGATGGCAAAATGTTTATGAGGAAGGTGCAACAGCATCCCAGGTAACGTATTTTGGGCCATATATAGGTGAATTTATATGGGGCCCATGTGATTTTGCACCCATGGTTCATAAGGGCCCATATGGGCCAGCCCAGATAACCATATGTGTTACCTGGGATGACCCTCACAGGTCATATGGTCGTCTGTGCTGGCCCATATGGGTCCCTTATGAATCTTGCGTGCAAAGTCATATGGGCCCAATATTTCTGTTGATACAGCCAGGGCACATACAGTATGGGCACTGCTTCATGAAGGTAAATTTATAAAGTTCTTACACTCAGGCTACCCACTAAATTTACACAGTGGGTGCAATCCTAATGTAAATATGTAAGTTTGATGCAGCTAGCATATATGCTAAAATTTACCACTTTCATATGGTAGGTTGAATGTAACAGTTGTACTATTCATCCACTACTAGTAGTAGTAGTACTAGGCCTAAGGACACCAATGTCTACATATTTGCCAAGATTACACATGTCACTAAAACTACTAACAAGGCCTAAATGCGAATGGTTTACATCTGCAGACTGAGTAACTTCAAAATAAACCTAAGGTGGTAAGTATTATTACAACAGAACTCACTGCTTGCCCACGATTCGATCGCCATACAAATGCACCAAGCAATGCATTCGTCCTTTTTCCAACTTGAAGAAACACTCCTTCGTGATCATCGTAATCTCGATCATTTAAAGAAAATATCGAGGAGGCTTCGGCGAAATCTGGATGGCTGCATATCACTCCACGTTCGCTTGGATTGGATATCCAGAAGACACGACTTATGCCTTTGTCATTTAAGAGTTTCACGAAAGAGTTGGGTGAAAGTTTAGGTATATCAAGTGCAGGGCCATCGCCTTGTCTTCGTTGCATAGTAGTAATAACGTTAGAATAACTTCGGACACACGATGAATGGCCAGGTCGGACGCGAACGTGGCTAGTTGACAGCCGTAGTTGACAGTGAACATAGCTCGGGCTAGCAAATCGTCGAGCGTTTGCAAGAATCCGTGAATGTATACGAAAATTATAGGCCATCATCGCAAATTTTTACTCAAAACTACCTGCACTTTTGACATAAAATTCAGGTTACTTCCCCCGCTGATTTGCCTTTACAACGTGTTTATTGATTTCATCAATGCAGTGATGCAACCAATTGCAGCCTGTAAAGAGTGATGTCTTCATCTGGTAACCAGCTGAGCGCGCTAGCTGTGGCTGCGATGCACTGTAGGTTCATATCGTGTATCTGATCCGATATTTGCAGGTGTTTAGGAAGTGTTTGGAGTCCACGATTAATTTTTAGGTATACTATTGTTACCTGAGACATTTAAATGTAGTGATTTCTATAGTGATAGCGTCTTTAAAGAGCCTAGGTTCCTACTAAAACCTTAACATGAATAAATTTGTTTTTCGGTCATTTTAAGAAGTTGCTTTTAACAACTTTTCTGTTTCAAAGTTTTGTTTCAAAAAAGAATTATTATTTTTTATTACCTTGGAGGAAACAGTTCTGAAAATGCTTGAAGTTCATTGGTAGACTGGGAACACACCTTTTCATTCACATTCCGTGACGATGAATACGTGGGAAAGAGCTGTGGCATAAGTGTTGAGAATACTGAATCTCTTTTTGACCCCATGCATGATCGAGATCCCCCAGCTATATTTGCCGCTGTAAAAGAGCAGAGTAGGAGCAGGGGCAACCAAACCAAAATGGCAACTCCTTGGTACTAGGTTCCTATTGAGGTGTGGAAGGCGCTTCCGCTTATCGGGCTTATGCTGAAAGCTGTTCAACTCATTGGCGGCGGAACCTCAAACTAAGATCCCTGTACATGATTCAAGGCTGGTGTCACACAAAAATGACATTTTGGAGTATTGGGTGCATGCATTCAGCACTGAAAATATGAAAAAATAGCCACAAACCCCCTCAAAATCGGTCAAAGGTTGACCAATGTACAGGAAAATAAGTGTCTCACAGCTGCATCATGAATAAACATTGCTTAATACGCAAACTTGTGATTTCAAGAGATGGATTCCTATGATATGTCTTATGATAATCCTTTGTTAATGAAACCTTTACTTCAAGCACATTTGAGAATTTTATACGCCAGGAGGTTTTTATTTTGGAAGCATGGATTTTCTTCTTAAAAATATCGATATCACTCGCCGATGTGAAATTCAGTAATTAAGAGGCAAATTATGTAGGCCTACCAAGTATTGTCACTGTGCAACACTCGACGACATCTGTTTTTGCATCGTTCTCAAACTTTGAAAAGTTACATTTCAAAACGGTTAAGGATGAAAACAAAATTCCAACGGATTTTCAGTCAGGGTTTTACTTCACAACTTCTGGATGAGGGGTGCTTTTTTTTCTAGAAGTATGTCACACATTGAACACACAGAAAGATGCCGCTTCCGGCCATCTGTGGGGGGGGGGGGCTAATAAAGCCAACATTTTCTTTCGTGTCAACTGATGGTGTAGCTTAGACAGTCCTGCAGGGGTCAGCCCACCCTTCCCAATATTTTTTTTCTTCTTTCCATCGCGCCTGGTTCAGCTTCAGCTAAACACAAGTATAAGCCGACGTGAATGGAATTAACTTAATATTAGCTTAGGAGGGGCACACTGAGCTGTTTTTTCACTATTTTTTTCAGTTTTCTTTGTATGCTTATGACAAATTGGTGAAAACTAGGAGAATCCCAATGTGTTGCAGACCAATGAACATTCAGTTTATGACCAAACACTTTTCACAATAGTTATTCATATTCACACAGCCAGTACATGTCACGGTCCAGAGATAAAAAAAATCAAAAAGTTTTGACATTTGGCTTATGTGAAACTTGACTAATTATGCTAATTAAAAGTACTGAAATGTAGTTGTACCCTTCAAAATTTTCTTAAGTTTATCAATATTCTTTACACTATTCCGCACGGTACCGTATTTTGCTTCCAGTCTAAAGCAATAAAGTTAGCTAAAGAAGAATGTAATTTATTTAACTTTATTCTGTAGATTCGTAAATTAAATGTACCATACGTATAAAAAAAGAAATTCTAGTCTGCTTTAGCAGGAAAACACACTTTCGTGTGGGTTTAACGAGAATTGGATTTAAAGGCTGTATTGCATCACCCTAAGCTATATTTTTACCTCCCTGAAAGGAAAATTCTCAACTGGTTCTAAGTTACAGTACTCTTAGATTGCCAGCAAATTCGAAAGATGCAGAGCAGCTCGTATTACACAGCATACACAGGGATCCATTGTTTTGATTACACATGTGGAGGAATGTAAGACAGGCTGAGGGAAGGACTAGAGGTAGGTGGTTGGACTGATTATCTGTGTGTCGGCCAATACTTATAGTGTGCTTAGCAAGCCCAGCTAAATACTATTGGACAGGATTTTTTGGACATTGCTTTTGCAGTGACAGAAAAATTACCAATATCTGAAAACTCAGTGCACTGTTTGATCACATTGTCATTCTGAATTAGGTATACTCATGTAAGGTTAAAAATGAGTATTTCACCTGCAGCGCAAAGCAAGAAAGAAAAAAGAAAACTAGAATCAATCCTTAAAAATATAGGAATTCGTGGAGATATATTCAGTTCGAATCAGGCATCAAATCATGATAGCACCATTTTGCATGTAGTTCACCCTACGTAATCATTTTTTCCAACGAGAGGGGGCACCCCTCCCCTTAGGTCCCCCTCCTCCCCAGGATGGTACTCAGGCATAGCATCAAATCAGTCATATTCTCGAAATATATGAGAGTGAAATTCTGCAAAAAAAAAAAAAAGTGACTGCAGTGATCACTCTTGCTTTCGAATAACATTACACTCTCCGTTGAGTGACATTTTTCACTCAATTAGAGTTAATAACCACTACACACAGACTGAAATCTCAATCGAATTCTACTCTTTAAAAGAGTGGTCACTGTAGTCAGTCTTTTACATTTAGAGAATATCTCAACTTCACACATATATACAGGCCTAGTCCAGCCTATGTTCAGTCTGGTATGCCACCCTCAGTTTCAAGATCAAGCTAGACCCATGTAACCTTGAAATACAAAATGGGAAATTTTGCATATTTTTGCCCTTCCTGGAAAAAAAATCCTAGCTTAGACACTGTGCGTGTGTGTGTGTTCCCGCGAACCATACCATATCAAACTGGAACGGCTATAGTCATGCTTTACAGAAATAGGTCAACACTACGTCGAACCAGCTTCTAACTGTGTTAAATGATATCTATAAGGCCTTTAACTTAAAGTAGCGCATTCAGTGGCTCCGTCCGCAAAACACGTTACCCACTCTTTATGGCTGCCCAACCAACAGATAAGAATTCATGGTTGGATTAGCGGTTGCTTCCAAATTTACCAACTCAACTGACTATGGTTTGTTTGATTTCAGTTTACGTGGTGGTATAAATGACCCTTTTTTAAACTCAAAAGGGTTTCTGCCTGACCTACAATCATTTCATTCTTGCTATATGCTTATAGCTTGTGAATCGAGAATTAAGAAATATAGAATTGAGCACTGCACATATACTTACCCTATATGAGTTTTCTCGGAGATGGTTTAAAGAGAAAGTTTGTTCTACACAAAACTGTATTTTTTAATCCAATATTTATGAACACAGAATGATACATTATTCAAATTAAAGAAGGATTAGGTACTTGTGAAATACATTTTACATAACTTTTGAAACTTTCTTTCTCTAGGCCTAAATCGTGTAGAATATATCTGTTTAACAGATTTGTGGTAACAATGCCCTGCCAATGACAACTTCTGTTAGAAAGTGCCCCGGTAGAGCGAAAACCGTTAATATTTATTTCTTTTTCTTTGTTGACGCCCGAAAGACAATATTCATGAGTAGTGCAATTAAGCCTCCCCCCTAGCTTGAACAAGAAATGTTGTTTGGTCGAAGGTTATCAATGTTTAACCGGACTCTGCAGGTAGATATTGAAGGCAATCAACTAACAACAATCTCATGTCCGATTATGAAAACATATTTCAAAAGAAAGATTTTTTTTCCTGATTGGTAAATAGTGTACATGAGATCAATATACTCTAAGGATGGGAACACGCAGCCCAGGACACCCAAAAAGTGTCGTCTCCTGTCATCGGGGATGAGGGTGGGGGGGGGGTTGTAAAGCCCAAACTTTCCTGGATCAGAGTCAGCCGATGGTGGGTCTCCGCTTAGACAATATGCGCAGTTAAAGCTGAGTAACTTGAGCCTATCGAATAGGCATAAATATTGCAGATGGGAGCAAACTGACTTAGGACCATTTTGCCATAGAATGAAAATTCTCATCAACTGAGAAAAAGCGGACCCTACTCCCTGCTGAAAACCCAGGATAGACGCCCAATAAGTCATCTGAATGGCATACAGGTAATACGCCGCCAAACAAGTTAGACCCTGCCAGTGCACCGTGCCCTGGTAATTTCTGTTTACATTCTTTCCCCGTTAACATTCTGTCTAACCGACAAACGTTTTAAGTTTTCTTTTTTTTTAATTTCCCTGGGAATTTTTGACCACTCTTCGTGAGACATTTCGCTGGTAATTACTTTGTAATGTATTACTATTTTTCATGCATAATATATCAAATCGCATACATGATAGCCTATCCCCATTTTCAGACTGGGTACATGCAGCCTAGAACACTCGGGAAATGGGAGGGGGGGGGGGTACAAAACCCAACATTTCATTGTACGATAGGGCTCCACTTAGATAGGCCTTGTGATTCCGCTATAATAAGTAACAAAATTCGGAGAAAAACTTCTTGCCCCCAAACGCTTAGGCCCCCATGTACGTATATATGTGTTCAGTTCCAAAATATTTACCAAGCACGGTAAAGCCAACCCCAAATAAAATGAAACAGGATGTGAAAGTCATTATGATTTTTGTATCTCAACCCACATTTATAGATAAATTCTTTTATCACATGAATTGAGGAATTACAGATAGAGCCCTGCGTTTAAGGTTGGTTCCATGCAGGTCAAGTACATTCCTGGAAGGGCCGTTTAAGGCCATCTGAATGATTAAAAGAAGACAAAATTTTCTTGTACTTTCCCCGCCATCTAATGATGGAGCTCCGTTTAAATCACAGAGTAACTATTTCACAACTCCCTGCTCAGATAGTCCTGCCCTTACTCAGACCCAGCCTCATTTTTTTCCCCGGTTTCTCCGGCGTCTGACAGTGCCGTGTTCGTGTAGACTCTGTAGAGTCTGCTTGGGCTGGAAAGTTTCTGTTCCTAATCTTGGTTCCGCCACCCCTGAAGGAACATCCATATATTTACAGTACTGCTCTTCCTGAAGAGTGTTTACTCCCCTCGTTGATCGCTGCCCTCGGCGGACGGCAATCACAGGGAAACGCCATTACTAGATGAGTACATATCCTCGTTTAGGTATAAGAAGGGGCTGCAGCTCAAACTGTGAGGAATGTACCAAAGGAGGAGAATTCATTTGCCGAGAAAGACTTTGCAAAGTCTATGTTCGTGAAGAGTGCATCCCCCTCCTTCATAAAATTCTGGATCAATTCCTGATGAGATATTCGCATTGTCGGGAATTGTCAGAGTCGCGGTGGCGTCACCAGTCAGTTGTAAAGAAATATCCAGTCAGTAGAAATTTGGGACCCCCCTTAACGATATGACCCTAGCTATACGCCCCTACGTAGTTCTAAGTGTTGTACACTCTAACACTCTATTAGCCTAGTCTTCTTTGTAATGCCTTTTTGTGTGCAGCCAATCCTCAAATGATATCATATACATTTTTATCCCTTCTCGAGAGGTACCTACCCTATAATCATTATGGTATATCTGCATATCACGTCATGCAGAAAACGTCTTCTCGAGTCATAATTTTAGCACATAATGTGTATTTTGTGAGGATTTGGTGTTGCGTGTGCAGGCATAGGATGAATTTACTCTGAATATGGCCTCCTGTCAGTGCTAATTCGTCTTACGTCTCATCCTGTGTAGTGCATCCATATAATGGCAAGTTGGTGTGCAATATTTCATGTTACTACCTGTTTATCTTTTGTAGTTACAGAAGGAACCGGGGGACCTTTCTGGAATGTAATGTGTTGACAAGTTCATCATCGGAAACCGAGACTGAGAATAGCAAAATGGCAAGGATCGTATGTATAGGATATCAGTAACTACGATGAATGTACGTTGATATGAGTGGTATGATTAAATAGTAGCAAAAAGTATCACTCGAAGGACGTTCTAATATCCACATTTTCCAATATATGTATTTTAACTTGTATGAGGTTAGCCTTTTCAATTTAAGTGCCCTGTTTTACTCGTTGTATGTCGTCACTTTACGTTTGAATGTCCACAAGGTAGTTCCGTCAATATCTATGAGCGTCGGGTGTCAAGAAATCGAATGACAAAAAACAAGAATCACAAAAATAAAACAACAGATTTTTTTTTTCAAGTATTATGTTTCAACACTTCTTTCTAGCAGGTGTTAATGTTACATAACCACTCTTGGTCATGTGAAATGATTTGAAAAATTTAGGAAAATAATGATTTTGTAATAGGCCTATTTATAGTATAAATATTTGTTGAACATTTGAAACACTTGATCTCAAAATGATCTTAAAATAGTTTATATACAACAGACTGGATTCATTTTCTTTTGTTCTGAAGTAATTTCTACAACCTAATAACTACTTTCTTCATATCCTATATTCATGAATATTCATTGAAGTAGGCTGATTGGTACATGCTTTTCAATGTAAATTGGCTCAAACTACGTCATACAATCAAGTATAGTATATTAACCTTTCAAGCCACTACCTTTAACACGTGATAAAGCTTCCTCTTCCATGACCAACCATTGACCTTGTAGAGGATAATCTCATTACAGTACTTGTTAGCATTCAAAACTCATGTGCTGATTTAAAAGAATATTTCAGTAACAAATTAAGGGTGTCTTAAATGGAAAAGCATTTTTTTCGCACCGCAGATACTTCAAAGTCCCTCAGCTGCAGTGTCTTGCAACATAACTCATTACATCGATGTTTGAAGTGAGGCAGACCTGCTAAAGAGAGATTTTCAGTTGACTCAGGGGTACAAACTGTTATGTAACACTATCTAAATGTTACGCTACCAACATCTCTTAAATGCCTCTTGTTCTTTTTCTGAATTAAATGCATATTTAACGTTGAGATTTAATACATGTGAAATAAATTAGATTTGTTAAGTGAAATTCGTTGTGAAATTGAAAGTTCACAACTATTAAACTATTATAATGTTTCTTTTTAAGCCAGTTGAATGTTGAATAAATAAAAACAAAGGAAACTCAATTTATCCGGCATTACATCACAGATTTCCCATAGAGCAATGTATGTGATTTTTTTCTTTTATCTAAATTTATCATATCCGAACTGAATGCACTATCAAAATATGGTTTACTTCAAGAAAGACTTACTGAAAAAAAATTACCTAATTTTTATATAATTTCAGTCTTTTTCATATGACAAATTCCTTGAAGTGTTACATATTTCACACCATTTAAAAAAAAGTTGATAAAAATATCTTAATGCTCCAACCTGTTATTTTGTTCCTCTTTCGGTGGAATGCATTTGGTCCACCGCGTGTTTACAAGTGTTAATAAGGATATTGACAGGGCACCCGGATCTAAGCAGTTGGTACAGTCATTACGTAACAAAATAAATTAATTCAGTATTAATAACACAGTATTAACTCACACACCGTCAAAAAAGTGGCATAATTCTGTCTGGCGTATTATGTGGTATGTTGACGTAAGTATGGTTAATACAAGTTGCAACAGTGTAGATTAAAACCTTTAAAATACCTGCTCGAGAGCCATGTAATATTTGCCCCCCTTCCCACAACAATGTATACTTTCACGATGCACACTTTAGCAATGTTAGATCATGGAGCCGTGTAGTGTGCCTGCAGGCTAGAAGACATGCGAACCTCAGAGCAACATGCAACATATAGTATAAGACAGCAAAAGAGTGGGAAAAAATTGAAATCGTATATATGCTCGCCACGGCACTTGGTTGGCGAATCAGTCCTAATTGTTAGGCTAAGACTGAACTGTGCAAATTAATTCTCAGCCAGAGTACAGGCCCTACTGTATAACTTGTCTATATTGTCAGCAACCCCGAGAGTGATGATCACTGGTGAACTTGGATAAATATTTCGTCATATTCGGAGTTAAAACATTCACTTTTCAAGGAATTGCTCACTAGCGAAAATTTAAATTTCACAAAAATAAGGGACGTGTTTGTTTCTTCTTCTTTTTTGTGAAATAGCAATGTTCTGTTACATCTATGTCAATGTCCCCATGTTCTATTATGAAAGTTATCGACATTTAATAAATATATCTGTTATGGAAATTGGAAAATGTGTCGACTGACACAGATAAAGCTCCTTTGATATCCCTTTGCACTTTTCCTTGGCTTTCTTTCAACTGTAGCTCACGGTAGCGAAAAACGAACAATTCTTTATCATTTAAAAAACAACATAATTTAAAGCAAGGATCAAAGAACAAACTGAACGATGAAAAATATTTATAGAAAGTTCAGATAAAGAGTATCACGTTTTAGTGATCACCGAGGCCAGCAAATTCGCCGGATTACAAGTTTTTGTGTGTATGATTAAACCCGCACTTTCGATACCTATTAAATTCGGACTAACAGAACGAAGTGTGCATGACTGGAAGAGAGAATTGGAAGTGCAGCCTAAAGTACCAAGGACAACATGTCATGCAAGCTACAAAATAACTTAGTAGCGTAAGAGAGTGACTGAACGTAAAACATACAGGTTAATACATACAAACTATAGTGTATTGAACTGTACTTGTGTATAGTGTACCTGTCAAAATTGTATCAAACGTAGCAACTGGAGAGTGCAGTTGTACGTGCCTTATTTTGAGAAATTGCAGAGAGAAACAAATTTCACGGCAAGTAAACATCACCTTCAAAGTTGAATGAGCACTTTAGTCATCGTGCATGCATCTTTTTCACACTCTTGCGGTGAAAGGAGGGGCCCTTACCATTTTTGTTCGATTCGGTTACTTATACTCTCCGCAATACACCAAAGGTAGCAGATTTCCTTCATCCTGTCATTTCTGTCAGTTAAATGGACGTGCTATACATTTCATTTATGACAGTCATGACGGGGAAATAAATAAGTATTACAGAAATTGTCTGGAAACTACTTACCAGAACATTTCTGTATTCCTTAAGTATTTCTTTATTTCATTTTCTGTAAATTTACATTTTACAATTTACATTTTTAACAGTGTAACATAAGTCCCCCCCCCCCCCACACACATTTTGTGACCTGAGACTAAAAAAGAAATTAAACTAAACTATTCTTAGTGAAAGTTCAAGTATGCATTTGAAAAATAAAGAAAAGATAGCTGAAATTTACATCAATTTTCATAGTTACGTCACTGACAAGGGAGGCGTTTAGTTCAGGTGTCCCACCCCCCTCCCAATCTCAAAATCAAATTGACGTCAATGATGGCAGTCGACGGTGTTTCCCTGTTGGGGAATTCCCAATATTATGCTATAAATATTCGGCTTGTACAGGAATCACACCTTGACACTGGTGTGCAATTATGGGTTAATCTTTCAGCAATATATCTAAGATATGGCCGGGTGATGAACCTACCGCTGAAATTTGTCGAAAGTTGGACTTGTCTGAGTTCAAAGAAGTAGTACCGTCTGTAGGGTGAGGAAGTCTTGAGCACGATAAGACTTACGGCATTATACGTTGCGACATTTAAGTCATCCTTTGGCTTCCGACTTCGGATTCTTCACATATTTCACTCATAATACTTGCAAGGATAGCTTATGTTGTACAGCACCGAGAACGGTTTAGCCTACAGCCCGTAATGAACTCATTTTCCGCACTACATAAATTCAGTTTTGGGTAATTATTGAGATATCCATGCATCACCAAGGGACAGTGCCTTTTTTTTTTTCGAGCCAACCTCGTCCTTGTATTAAATCGTGAAGGAGAAGAGACAGAGTGAAATCCAGAAATTGAAACCTCTTTCTTCCATAGTTGCAAAACCTGCAATACCACGTTATGAGAGGACCCGGTATAGGTCCTGCTAATAGTCCGAGCGTCACATTAGGCTCGTGAAACCTTAGAGTGAAAAGAAAATAATATGGATACATAAAAAGAGTTTTAAACTTGTGACTTGTGACAGCATTAACGTTGTATAAGGTTAACTATACCGACGGGGAAAATTATAGACAGATAGATTCTACATAAAGTTTTATCAAATGAACTAGAATACAGTTTTGCATCCACAAAAATACTGACAGTAACGTTTTTGGTGGTTTTTACTTGGGGAGGACGACGGAAGGACGATTTTGTTATATCTGGTTAGGGGATGTTTTGAACAAAAAATTTCCTTCGCGCCAAGTGAGGGTGGCTCTTCGCTAAGCTTAGTCTTCATGTAATTCTACCAGGGAATGGACGGTGTAGTAGTAGTGGTGGGCATCATTAAAGCCTTGTACCCTCCCCCCCTCCCAAGGGACGTTGCATCTGCTAAGTCACTGTTTACTTTGAGCACATTTTCTAAGTTATGAAGACCTATAAGGCTTACCGTATAATTGTACTCTTAATGGATTTGTGTCGCTCAATATGCCAGTTCATATATCGTAGGAGGAGGGTACCTGTAAACTCCATACTAGTAGTTAAAGAAGAAAGAAGAAAAAAAAGCGTACGTCATATGAAGTCCCTGGTGTGTAAATTTGTGTGATGGAATAAATTTATTGCATTTGGGGATACGTTAGTATGTCGATTGACCAACAGTGGGTGCATATGGCCTTTCTTATAGTTCATAATATGATAATGGAATTTTAAAAAAGTGAATCACTTGTGAAGACTTGTTAAATATCATATATATTAAGTGTAACGCGGTAACACTGAGGCCAACATAGCAGGTACTGACTCCTGAGCTCCCAAATCCGGTATACCGATATATATATATGATCAACTAAAATCACTCACCCCTTTAACGTCGTATGGTTGCTGTGGTCTCCTCCCACCGGATGATATCACCACTAATCCAATTATCATAGCCAAGACGATGACGATTATCAATACACCCACTGCTCCCACCACGATACCGGCAATGGCACCGCCGGATAAACCGTCGCTACCAGTTCCGGTACCTGTTCCAGTCCCGGTACCTGTACCTGTTCCTGTACCCGTACCTGTTCCTGTTCCGGTACCCGTGTCAGGCAGGATTACCGCTGAAAAAATAGTAGTATTTCATTACGTGTATTGGTAAACATGGAATTTTTCTGTCATCTCATTGCAATGACACATTCTATCAAGACGCAATTTCATAAGTAATGACAGAGTACCATCAAGTGGTTGAGGACCAAAACGTAGTATCTTTCTTATAATATTGAGTTGTAATATTGAGTTATGCATATGACCTGTTAAATCCCAACATGGTCACCAACCTTTACGACCGAACGACCAGATGTTTTTGCAACGATCAAAGGCCCCGAAAGTAAATACATCGAAAGTTTTCTCTTTCCTTCAAAGTTAGAAGTCACCACAAGAAACATCTTAGCGTCTTGCATGCACATGCACGAACGCCATTGCAAATGCATAGCCGTATTTGCATCAGTGGCCTCACTCGGTACCTTTATAAAAACCAACGAACATGACCCATAAGTCATTACCGAAGTCCCAACCAAATCGCCCGAATAAAACGAAAGGGTACGGATGTCCTTAGTTTAAATGTTGCTCGAAACAAAAGGAATTGAATTTTTTTCAATACGAACGGAATTTTAAATGAAACGATTGACAGTATTTGGAGCTGTCCAACCTCATGCCGAAATCCAATACCCATCTGTCAACGTGGACTAGTTCAAAACACAGGGCCGGATTTTACTTTGGATAGAAATCAATGCTGAGGACCTTTCGAGTATAATTCCCCCTACAAGACTTCAGTGGCGCAAATAAAGAATCAAAATGTAGAGATATGATTATACGAGACACCCCCCCCCCAAAAAAAAGAAGTAAGGGATAATTTGGAATTCCCCTGTTTCGCATGGTGACTACCTCTGAATTCAGCTTGGGTATGCTTGTCCGAAAATATATATTTATGATTGGGGGACTATTGGACACGTGCCCTGTTTACAACGTAGCAATGACGCATGTAACTAACGTTTACCAGGTAGGATGCGCTAGAGAGGGAGGCAGTGTACTCCACGGGGAGGGTGTTTAGTGGGAGACCTACCCGAGTGACATTTACCCTCAACTTAAAAAATCACCCCCCTACAAAAGTCCCTCCCCTTGGCCGACAAAGAGTTGCCAAAAGCTATTGCAATTTCAAATAGAATCAGATGTATTCTCTAGGTAGCACCCATTTGCATCATTTATAGCATCTCATTTATAAAAAATTTCTAGAGTTGAGTTAGAATTCTCAACATTCATCTCGTCCACGGCGATCCCCATCGCGTTCGGGGATTCAGGTGTGACTCGGATCCCCCCCCCCCCTTCTTGAAAATGTATTCAGAACACTGAGAGGGGATTGAAATACACCAGCCTATGTGGACAAAGCTCGTAAATTGTATTCAGACCAGAATTGTTTTTTGCTTTTTGTAATGGATTCAGTTTTGTATAATTTATTTGTAAGCAGGGAAAGATTGACATCGTGGGACACAGCAGGGTCAGGTTATCATTCAGAAAAGACAACAAAACTGACTTGTGAAAGTTTGAAGGACGTCTTCACGCAATATCATTAATTTTCGATAATCATTTCCTCTGGAGACAGTCGACTGAAACAATTATCGGCCGATAAAGTCCCATTATCTTTCTACCTTGATCTATTGCATGGCAGCCATTTCGTTCGGACTCCTCGTAGGATCCGAGGCCGGGGAAAAAGTACCAGGTGGGGGTCCGAGGGAGAAAGGCCAGCTGAGTCCTCCTAGGTTTTAATGCCTCAGCAATCCCAGGTCCACGTTTTTTAAAATGAATACTTTTCAATCATGTTAAAGTGAAGGATACTGTGCTTTCCAACATACATCTATCTATAGACAATAAAATGGGAGGGATGATGACATGAGGTCTTCCCCTTTCATCAATTTCTGGGGTTATATATCCTCACCAACCCCCCCCCCCCCCCCACTGATCTATCACGATGGGTAAGAGCAAACGTTCCTTCTAAGCTCTTAAAAGCAAATACCGTTATTTAAATGATGTAGTTATTCAGAGCCCTGCCTCTTACATCGACCAATTTTAAGATCCTTAATAATTACTCGAATCTGAGATGGTCACCGAGATACTGTCTCGGCCGTTCTCGACGACAACCCCTTGGGTTAGCGACCGAAACGCTATTGTCGCTACCGCAGTCGATTCGGTGATGCCATCTGACCTGATGCTGACACTGACGGTTGTCCGCGATGCACCCACGATGAAGACTGCGTTTGGTAGAATACCAAACTGGTCGCTGTCAGTCGGTAAAGGAGTGTAAAGATCTGCCCAAAATCAAAGAAATGCAGGAAAACTGAGCAAAGGTTTGCCATTTTTTTCTTTACAATCGGTTCAAGAACATCGGACAAGTTCTCAGCGACAAACGTGTCTCCTTCACAATTTGATATCCTCTGTATACCGTGGAAGGCGTTTGATACATCGGTTATATTCTGGAGGGGTGGATCAATCAGGCGTCCTCCATTATCAGAGAGATCATGATATTGGAATATAAAATATCGAAAGATCGCCATTTCTCATGACCATATATGAACACTGACATGTCGAAATTAAATGTTAAAACGAACGGATCTTCACAATTCACAATGGAGTTTGCAGATACTGGAATTATTTTGTATGAACAATATCCACAGCATTATTCACAGAGCTACTAACAGACGTAGTCCATATAAGCCTACACGTAAGCCTTCGTATCGATGACAACTTTGGATTCTAAATACAACAGCAAATTGTATGACATTCAAACTTCAGAGATATATAGGTTTTATAGATATTACTGTTTACCCACTACAAGGTACAATGAAAGTCTCTAACCAATATGAACATTATCATATTTGTAAGATATAAAATGCACATGTAGCTTTATAATTTCGTTGATTTCAGTTCATGTGCCAGTTCATGTGCCACCTACCTATGTTAATAGTTGTGGGTGCTGGAACATTGCTCGTCAAATTCACTTGGATGAAGCTACCCTCCACGGCTCTATACGTTTGTTGAACTACCGACACGATCACTATACAAAGATCAAAATATAAAAAGCGTTAGTGTAACTGGGAAGTGATGAGAGGTAAGTTGTGGGTGCCATTTCCTGCCAACTTTGGGTGTAGACACAATGCCATTTTAGCCTACACTCACAAAACGTAACGGTAAAATAAGAACTCCATAACTTTTTGGTAAAATTTTACACACAGTTAATGTAAGTCTCACATTGTGTATATAACAATTTTACTAAAATCATAAGTAGTAAAAGTAGTAAAATTTACCAAAATTATGTGGAGTTCATATTTTACATAATTAAGGTAAATTTTACTACATTTTATTAAAATTGTTATATACACAATGTAAGACTTACATTAATTGTGTGTAAAATTTTACCTAAAAGTTATGAAGTTCTTATTTTACCGTTACGTTTTGTGAGTGTAAACGTAAGTTAAAAGCTTCCATAAAACTGTCCCCTCCGAAACTTCGTTGCCAACAGGACTCGAATGAACAAGTATTGCAAGTCTGCAGTCTATTTTGTGTCATTGGTATGGGACTGGCCACTCTGCATGATCTGCAAGTTAGCATGACGTCGCAGACAATGCAATTTATGTATCTTTTTTTTTGGGGGGGGGGGGGAGGGGGATGTGTGGGAATTATCACTACGTCAGGTCTAAATTGAATCTCACGGAATGGATATAATACTCTCATCCATGCACCATGATTGCATAGGCTAGCTAGCTAAGTCTTATACATGGCACTGCTCGTGTGGCGAGAGCACACACTGTTGGGTATTAGCCGTAGCTCTCCCGGGCCGTACTGTATATCACTTGCAGTCTTGTATACGTTGGCAAATGATCACTGATATTTGGTTGTTTAGAACACCACTCTGATTGGCTGAAACCTAACAGCTCTCGGCTCTGATTGGTATTAAGTATGCCAGTTGAAGTATGAGCTTTGAAGATGGCTTTGTATAGTTAGTTTTGGTCAAGACCGTTTTGTAACCTCTGACGTTCTGTGCCTTATTCTTTAAAAATGGTGGCGCCCTTCAAAATGGTGCTAATGGCACGAACAGTGGAGTCCGGGTGCCAGGGAAATGGCCTCAAAGCACTAGTTGGCGCAACTCGCTCTGAAAATAAACTTGACTGAACCGTAGAGTTCACGGGACGCATCTGGCATGTACATACAATGTGAGAATGTGAGTATGTCACAAATTTATCGAGAGTCTTGAACAGGACTATTGTGTAGTGGGCAGGCAATACTCAAGTGACTACGGTACCTACCATCGGATTCCACGACGTTGTAGGTAGTTGAATCCCGCGTGGCGTCAATACATGCTCCGCCAGTTGCAGACGACATTTGTATCACGAACGACTGCAACGCTACGGGTGATACGGAAATAGACGCACTGGCTGTGTTTGATCCAGCCAGCATAGTGATAGTGTTGACCCTAGTTGTGACGATATTTCCAACGTCGCTATACACTAGATCTGAGAAGTTACGTAGAAAAGGAACAACTTATTTACATTCGATGTTTGTATTACGTATGATATGTGAAATACTGAATACAATATGTGACGTTCAGACATTTCAAAATTTGTCAGACGACAAGAAAAAAGAAAAGGATAAAAAACAAAGCAAAATCAACAAAGAAACAAGAGGGCAATCCACGGACTTGCGTATCTCATCGCCAACATGCACATTGATTTCAGTACAGGGCCTGCACATGGGAATCTGTAATTGTTTATTGCTAAGTACTTACAAAACTTAAAGTTAATTGGTTTAATAGTTCTCAAGATATGCTGGAAATACAAATTTTGGGGCATTTTTTCTCAAAAGTCAGCAGATTCCACTCTCTTTACTGCAAAAGTAATGTACCTTGAATATTTCATTCTCATGTAAGTTTTTGCAAAATTTTACATTAAATGCTCAAATACTTCTCAAGATATGCTGGAAATAGCAACTTGGGGCAAAATAGACTTTTTCCTCAAAAATCAGCAAATTTGACTCGATTTACCATTACAGCAATATTATGTTGAACAATGTAATCTCAGGTAAGAACTTACAAAACGGCAAGTTAATTGATCTAATAGTTCTCAAAGATATGCTGGAAATACAAATTTTGGGACAAAATTGGCTTTTTTTTTCTAAAAAATCAGCAAATTTCACCCTCTTTACTACAAAAGTGGTATACCTTGAAATTTTTCAATCTCAGGTAAGTTTTTGCAAAATTTTACATTAAATGCTCAAATACTTCTCAAGATATGCTTTAAATAGCAATTTTTCCTCAAAAATCAGCAAATTTGACTTAATTTACCATACAACTAATATATCTTGCACACACGCACACACATTGGCACTGACACGTTTTCATTTATACCACCCAACAGACCCTCCTGTACCCATGGTCACTCTACCATGGGGTACCCCTGGGGTGTCGCTACTCATTCACTCCAAGCGTTTCCATGGCAACCAATCTCCCATGGGTGCACAGTATAATATATAGCTCCACTAGCCAAGTGACTACAATATGTCATCTAGCCCCTGTAGGGCGATGAGATAATAATCCGTACTTCTAGGGCAACAAAGTATAGCTTATACGGTGAATGTATCACCCTGATTAAGGATAATACTAAGTACGCTGAAAATTTTCTTTTCTCATTCTCAGATAAAATCGCACAGTGTACGATTTTGAGGCCTGTAAACTTTGATCGTGATTTGCCAAGAAAAGAGATGTCGGTACTTGCTTATGACGGAATCCCGCGTGAGAATCCGATTAGAATTGACGGTGAAAACTGCAGTAGTCAACGCCGGTACTATCTGGATGACCGATATGACTGCAGAGAGCAGCGCTTTGAAAAGAGACAGGATGAGAAAACGATGGAAAAAACAGCAAGATGAAGAATGGTTTGTAATCAATAGGTAGGAAATGCATATAGGTAGGAGAGAAATGAGTTTAAAAAATACAAACAAAGGAACGGATGTGTAAAATGTTTTTCATTACTTTTTTGTCATGTAGTATCTTTAAAGGGTTGTATAACTTTAAGGGAGGTACTCATCGCCCAGACAGTTCCATTTCTTGCAACCATTTACCGCTAGCCACTCCTACAGTCTGTTTAAAACTCTTTCCTTGTGCAAGCACAACCCTATGAGTAAAGTACAACGTATTTGGGTGAGCATACAAGGATCACATATGCAATCAAAACACACCGTAGCTGGGTATGTCGTGTATATGAGGTACTCTTAATTTTTTTTTTATTTGTTGTCAATAAAAGACCTTAACCAATTGCGAATTTTACTTGAATTTTTGCTCCTGATACAGTCGCGATTTCGGGCATTAGAAAATATCGAAGCACCAAATACTTTCGGTCTTCCCTTGATGACTGACACTACACTCACAAAACGTAACGGTAAAATAAGAACTCCATAACTTTTAGGTAAAATTTTACACACAGTTAATGTAAGTCTTACACTGTGTATATAACAATTTTCCTAAAATGTAGTAAAATTTACCAAAATTATGTAGCATTTACATATACTGTTTACATTAATTATATGTAAAATTTATGGAGTTCTCATTTTACCGTTACGTTTTGTGACTGTACAGGGCTCTAAAAGGCATGGTATTAACTGTGGAAGTACTTTCCAGTCCCATTCCTTCTTCATCAACATCACCTCGCAGCTTAATTTTAGTTAGCGATGTTACCCCGATGGGCGGGGACCTGAAAAATTCCCTTGAGTCCACTAAAGATGCCCACCTTCTTTTGAATTGATAACATATGTTGAAAAAAGTTGCTGTATGACTATTTGGAAACTGAAGAGATATTACCTCATTCGACAGCTAAAATGACAAGTCGTTTTTAAGATTCAACTTAAAACGAAAGACAGGTACCCGAAAGTTGTCACTCCCGCTGGACTACGAATTCGTTGTGAAGTCACTATTACGCTACTTTGCTTTGCAAATTTGTATGTGAATATATTAACCATGTGTCTTACTTACGGAAATGATAATGAAGGGTTTCCGGTTCGATACTATTTGAATTTTTTGGTACAAGTGCAATAGATGTTCACTAAACTATGGATCGGGGTCGCAAGTTCAAAACCTGAGCCTGACGTCATCGGTCGGGTACTCGGGTATCAGATACAAATACCAGTAATTAACGCTAGTTTACTGTCACTCCACAGACTTCGTTAGAGTTACTAACAGAGCGACTGTAAAATTATCCAGCCGTGTGAAATAAATTGAATTCTTTAGTCCGAGTATACTCTTTATCATATTAAAATTCACTATCCCTTACGTCCAGAACAACTTCTATCTTCTTTAGTGTTATAGAATCTTCTCCTACTATAAAACAAACCTCATCTTGTTTTATCTTTATTAACTAACGGTCTGTTTCACTTGACAAAATCTGTGTCATATTTTTGTTCAGATATACAGAATTATGCTATAGTAAGATCGAGACCGTGAATTGAATTTTAATGTTGTCAATTTAGGATTAGACGAACAACAAAAAATGTTTCAAAAGCCTGAAATAAACTCTCAAAGTCAGCATTCAACATAACGATATGTTTTCTCCCAGCGGGAAAGTTTACCGACCGCATGCTACAGTTTATTCAAAGTAGTGACCCTTTCTTGTGAGTTTCAGTTGGGATTTTTCAAGCCTTAATAAAAACGTAACAATACATGTAACGTGCAATTTACTCAACAAATAAGGGCAAATAAGGACCTCGAATGAATGACCAACTTTCGGGATATCACAATCATTTTTGCTCTACGCTGGTTTTTGTAGTGTGCTGTGATAGTATGCAATGTTAGATTTGTTGCACCTAGGAAAATTCATTTTCTCGAAATCTAATTATTAATATCTTCATCGATCAGAGAAAACGAACACGAAAGTACAATAGCAAAGAATCTCTTATTTTGACCACAGCTCTGCAGAATAAACGAAAAGTCCCAAATTTAGTGATAAAGCATAAAGAGTTGCTTTTAAAGCGACGTATTTACATCGTCTTTTCCTTGTGTTTGAATTATTATCCTTACGTTTGCCATTTATGTTGACTGTTGCCATTGCTCGGCTGGTATCTCTGGTAACCAGAATGGTATCTGGTACAGAATTCATTACTAACGTTGTTGTCAAGTCGTTCGTTGACTCTTGGGTGACCGTAAGGGTCACAGTCGCAGAAGCTATATTAGTCATGAAACTGGCCACGGCAGGATCACCGGAGAGATAAGATGTTCCACCCGACTCCACAACGTCTGTGAAACAAAGACCAGAATTCATAGACATGTAACATCGGAGTTAGATGAATACTACCTTGAATTGAATGAATTGTATATTTACTCTGTACATGAACGTAATCAAGTTACACTCAAAAAAGTTTAATTCAAGCTTTTAGTTAGTTTATTCAACCTGGTGATTCTCATAGGACGAATTAACTTCGACTTGAAAAAATGACTTGTGAATGTTTACTTACCTTGTATCGTAAAAATCCATGTCTATAAATCAAGTCACCGCAAACCAATTGGGTTTCAAAATGGCGGTATGATTGCCAATAGTAATTAACTAGTACTAACATTAAAATGCGTTTATGTAAGTCTTTTACATAAACATATTTTGAAGATGGGGGGGGGGGGGGATCAATAGAGTAAAGTAAGATTGATATGAAGTATGATCTACTGTTAAAAATCATCAGTTAAACAAAGGGGTGTACGGAAATCGAGTGTTCGTGTAATTCAAATGGATTGCCCGATAACGACATAGGTCATCATATATCTCGATTTTGTTGGATTAGCTGACAATGACGTAAATCATACTTAGTCTCCATCATTATGGATTGGCCGAGTATGATATATATATCATTAGCAAACTTTAGCTCCATGGATTGACTGGAAATACTTAAATGATCGGTAATCCCCATCATAATGGATTGGCTAATAACGATTCCGAGATTATCAGTAATATCCATGTTAAAAAATTGACGGACAATGGTCAAAATCATACGACATCTGAGACTTTATGAATTGGCTGATGTGATAAATAGGTCGCTATAATGAATTCCGTCTTAATGGATTTTCTGGTAATGATATATATCACCAGCAAATCACCATCTCAATGAATTGGCTGATATTGGTAAAAATCATACAAATCATCCATCTTTATGAATAATAAAGGATCATTAATAAGATCATTAATAAATTTCATCCTGATGGATAGGTTAATAATGATGTAGATCATCAGTAATGAATTGAGTTCTTTCACAACGTTCAATAGATTTTCTTCAGTTTTTCAACTTTTCCGTGTGTCACATTCAAAGGAACATTAAAGAGTGAGTGATTCACGATTAGATTTTGCTTTTGAAAATTTATAGTGCTAACTCATATGCACGCATTCAGTACAAATCACGGTCAAAAAAGAACTAAATCGACATTTTCACAACTATTCTTAAATGTGACTAATTAGGTTAATTGTAAGCATTGCCATGTTTTGTATCTTTCAAACTTCTCCCAAACTTATCAGTATCAACTCAATGATCCATTTTAATGAACTGGCTGATAATGATATAGAACATTAGTTTATAGTCTCCGGCTTAATGGACTGGCTGGTAACAATGCAGTCAAGAGCATTCCTTATGAACTTTCTTCCTCCAGATGACATAATTAAACATCGAGATGTCACAGGGCGATATTTATGAAGGTTTGACGTTGTCTTGCATGCTTCCTTTACACGAGGATTATTTATAGATTATTTGTAAAGCATCAAACCACCTGTAAACATAGTATAGTACGTGTGAGGTATGCTACCTTTAAGACAAAAACTCATCGCCCCAGACAGTGTCAATTCTCCCAACCACTTTCGTCTAGTCCCTCCCACAGCCTGTCTTAAATTCCTCCACATGTGTCATCAAAACAGTGGATCCCTGTATACACTGTGCAATATGAGCTACTCTGCATCTTTCGAATTTGCTGTCAATCACAGAGTACGCAACTTAGAACCTGTTGAGAATTTTGCTTTCCCGAAGGTAAAAATATAGCTTAGGGTGATGAGTTACCACCTTTAAGTTTACCCATGGAGCAAAAGTAAGAATTTATATTAGGATTGGTTTACACGTGGCCGTGCATTACGTTCCACTTTAAAACTATACTGTTATATTAAAGTAAAAAAAAAAAAAGAAACGTTAGAAGAAGTCACTCACTCAATGTCATCACTGCATTTAGTGGCTCCGTTCGTGTAAGGACCACTTCTATTTGATCATTGAACTGAGCGTCGTATTGTGCAGGAGAGAAGGAAACTGCATGGAGAGACAAATAAAGGATTCAATTCTAGAGTCACCAGTGATAAATGAAAAAAAAAAAATCAAACTCTTTTGGAACAGTTTCACTTGTCCCCCACTTTCCACTATCAAAAGGAGTCATTCAATATTTAATGCTTTACATTTTTCTCCACCATCTGGCCACTCATATCCTCTTCCTTTCGTCCTTTTCTTCCTCTTCCCGTCATGATTTCCTGAGACCAAATTTATTTACACTTGATTTTATACATACTTGATTTTATTATTTATACTTATTTTCTACAAATTCTGCAATGCACTGAACGTATTAAGTGGCTAGTTGGGATACTGGTATATACTTTGTATTATTTATGTTGAATTGTGCGTCAGTGACGTGTAACATTATAACTGATACAGGGGTGCATGTTTTTTTCATACGGAAACTGATTGCTTTAATTATTTCTCCAATAGCTACAGTTAATTGGGAAAGTTGGCATATTTGCATTCAAAAACATACGCGTACTGTAAACCATGCATTTCTGTAATGAGTCATATATACTCTGCCGAGTTTAGACCTACTGTTAAATGGATGTTTTGCCCTGCTATTTTTAATATGTACACAAGTATCTTCAAATAACCCCACCCCCCAAAAAAAAAAAAACAGCTTGAAGTCACATTGTTTCTTATTACAGAAACCGAGCCCTCATTATTACGTATTTCATACGTCACCCTGACGTATGACATGCATAGCACATTTGAGGTATATGACGTCACAATCTGTCATTCTGAGGCAAAGGAGACCAATTTTTTTGTCATGGGACATTTTATCTGGCAATACACCTTTTTACGTCGTAATCAGATCATATCAGCCCTTTTTATAACATGAAGCTGGTTACGACAGGTACAATCGTTGTGTATAGGCCACTATTTATCACAAAAGGTAGAACGAAAGCGGGTATTCTTTATGGTCTAAAAACAAAAGAGTACAGTAGAAACTAAGAACAAAGGTTGAAAATAAATATATATATATTTTTTTGTTACTAACCCTCTGGAATATTCAAAAGTTCGAAGGTGAGGTTATTGCTAGAAGCGTCTACAGTCGCAATGGCCACGTTAGCTGATGTTACTGTTACCGAAATGGTTGCTGTTCCCATGTTTTCAGTGGCGAAGTCAAACACGTGTAAAGCAGAAAGTTGACCAGCGAAAATAGTCACTTCTTTCGCACTAGGGTCAACCAGATTAACGCCCGTAGTAGCAAAGGTAAGAGCTATTGTGTAAAGGCAGAGAGAGGGAATCTGAATCATCAAATATATATATATATATATATATATATATATATATATATATATATATATATATATATATATATATATAAAACCACGTGTACAATCTTCTCTCAATAATACCCCAGCGGAGATGTTATCATGTGATACTATTACAGTAGATGAAACAATAAAACTCTACTGGCATTTGTCACAACAAGAAGACATTACATATCTTAATTGGTATTTTACAAACATTTGGTAATGGTGATGGGGGGGGGGGCAGCTTGTCACAGAGAGGTTGAGTTGAAAAAGGTTGGAAACCACTGATCCATACTCACAGTCGGAATGGTGTGATGTAGGACAGAGTCGGTAGCTTGTATGATGTGTTATGCGATATAGGATGACATACTTGTGTCAAGGTCTGCGATCACATTCGTGTCAGAGCGACATGCAAAGGCAATTGCTCGCAGTATATTTCTCATATTATGATCACATACTTGTGACAACGTCTACGGTCGGAGTCATGTCACATACGACAGAGACGGTAGCTTGGGTTGTAGATCTTGTCAGTCTGATCGTCCTCACTGAGACACCGTCTTGTGGCGATATTAATGACACGACACCTGAAAAAAAAATATGATCACGAGCAAAAAGAAAAAAAAATGTAAACAGTCTGTGGAACTGAACAACATCGCTGAAGTGCTGCAGGTCAACAATCCATGTTACGTTTACAGAAAATGTGAAACAAATCGTGTGACTTCATCGAAATAACCAAAATAACGTCATCATTTTGAGAGAATCAGATCAGATCTACATTTTGCTATGCCCTCTTTCCTTAAAAAGACTGTTTATCATGTCCCATCACATTAATCAGTCCAAGTAAGTATATACATAAGTGTAACCTTTAGCGCCTCCATGCTTAGTAAAGGTTTCTCAAGGTACATGCTTCGACGATTGTACAGGCCTCACATTTAGGAACCTTCCTGCACTAACCCCCTTCCTCCCCTCCCTTCCCCCTTTCGCAGGTTCCACTTTCCCGTCTTTTCCTTATAGACTCCATCTATTATTTCACTGAAAAAGAGAATACTGTTGTGCATTCTCGTGTGTAAGGGTGAGTACAGGGGGGGGGGGGGATCCAGCCAGTCGGACTTTGAGACTTTCACACCCCTCCCCCTAAAGATAAGACCCTAACTACCGCCCTGGGTGGATGCCACACGGACTAAGCTTTAAGAGGAAAACGAACCAGTTAATTGCTTCGAAGTAAAGAATGTAGGTATGCATACGGGGTGTCGTAAGGTCAACCAACATTCATACACCAACTCAAATAGATAATAAACAGTATTCGATGTATCTAAATGAAGACGGAAACATTCTTACATTCTTGACTGTCGATGAAAACCGCGAGTGTTGATAAGCAATGTACAAAAATCCAGCCCTTCATTTTTCTGTCTTCTGTTTCTGGTTCCTATGCAGTAGATAAGAAATCTAACTCGTTTCTCCATTCTTGACCAACAAAAGAAAATAGATAATACTGGACGACCACGAACCAAGTTATAAGATTGGTAATTGTAAACTCTCAATTCGACACAGAACAATCACTGTCTATAATATCAGAAAATTGATCCCATATATCGATTCAACTTGATGGGTGGGTAAAATGCCCATTCATCAAAATTTTAACTAAGGCCACATCGTAGGTACATCTGACGTCGGTAGTCCCTGAAAATTATCTATATTATTACAATTATCTCTACTACAAACTGAACGTAATCAGGCCCGTATCGGGGGGGGGGGGGTCAGGGGTTCGGACGAACTCCCCCCCGCAAGATCTGGAGTTCCGCTCAGCCTATGATAGTTGGCCTACTTTAGCAGCAGGTGTAATGAGTTTTAATTTGTGGGTCATAATTGTCGGGTAAAATGTTCCACTTGTGGTAAAATCGAGCCCCCCCGAAAAAGCTGCATACGGGCCTGATAATTACCTGCGTTACAAAAATTAGTTACGTGTATGAGTCGATGGCAGTGTACAACGCAATGGCCTCACCATACCACTCACTGAGTCATTGTATTTTGTCGACACGCATGCACTTAATGGAAATATTTCTCTATGCCAAATATGATTATGAGTATGTAGTGTATATGTAAGGTAATCTTAAAATGTAGTAGTCTATTAATATATTGACAAGTTTCTAAAATCAAACTTTAAAGATACTACATACCTTAAAGAAAAAACTCTTAAAGGCCGAAGGCCAGTGTTGAGTAAGATCCAATTACTACGAATGTTTCACTGTAAAAGGCACCAAGGGAATATGCAGAATTAATTTATTGGAAAGTGCTTTTGTCCGCTCGGAAAAAACGCTTAGCTGACTAGGCCCTGTAGCATGTTGGAAGTTCAGTCAGGTTAGTAGTTGGATAAACACTGAACAGCGTCACAAAAGGTTACTCTTCTCTGTTCATGCTTATTGAACCGATGAACGAAAGTACAGTGTATGGACGCCGGGCAACCTTATAACCACGTACACCAAGTACAGACACTACACTTCAAACTACATCATCGCTTATTGCAATATTTCAATTTAGAAGAAAAAAATGTAAGTTCAACAGTGCTGGGGGGAGCAAGTGTTGCAGCGAATAAACGGTTTCCAGATTGGTAAATCGACCCATTTGCTTCAAGAAAGATGACCAAAGGGTAGTCAGAGAGCAACCTGCAACGCTAAACTGAATCTACAGATTTTCCTCTCATTGAATTTTTCTTCCAAAATGAAAAGTATTATCCAACATTCATAATTCGAAATACCAAACCTCCCCCCCCCCCCGTACTTTGACAGATGTTTCTTTGTGTTCTCCGAGTTCTTTTTTCTCTTTATTTTATGATGACATTTGCATTTTATTTTGATGCGTTCTGGTATATTAGACGCAATATAACGCAATCCACAGTGAAACTCGCATAGCAAAGTATTACTGTGTGTATACGTCTAGGCACCGTTAACAGAAGGGGGGTTGGGGGTGATGGGCAAGGGGACGTTATTACTTGAAAAACACCACTGTGATGATCTAATGTCTGATTTTCCTTCATGAAAGTGCCGTCTGTATTTTCTTGGCGCTCTGTCCCACCTTCGTGGTGCCTTTTGCATCTCGGCAATTTCCGATACTATAGGCTGGAGTGTAGTTTAATACCACTCACTTCTACCCTCAAAGAGTGTTTCATACCACTCACTTCTACCATCAAAGAGTGGTAGCTATCTGCCTCTACTAAGCATACCGGGAGCCTTAGCGCGACTGGCACCGTAGGGTGTAACTAAATGAATCATAAATACCACTACTGTTCGTATCAATCGAGCGATTCTATTATTGGTTCGACTGTGAATGCAATCAGTCGCTATGGTATACAAAGCTACAGCAGTTGCACACATGAACGGTTTAATTGTCTGATAGTGCGTAGGCTACAAAAGCTCAATTACTTGCATTTTCTTAATTATGCCACAAAGGAACGGGTTACTGAAAGATCTGGTTTAGCTATAGCTGGTGGTTGGATAAATTGTATTAACATGTAATCCTGAAAAAAAATGTTCTTCTTTGGCCGATCCATGATATAAGAGTACACTAAAGGCCTGTCCACACAGGATGCGTTGCGCTCCGATCCGGATACGACATGGCACGTCACTTTTATCACTTTGCACGTAAATCAATGGAGCCGTCTACACCGGATGCGTTGCGTTGCATTACGATCGATGCGGAAAAAAGTTAACGCATCCTTCCGGATGCGTCAAATTTTGGCAAAGTCCATGTGCGTTCAGAAACAGAGTTGTCGTACGGGAGCATGCGTCAACTTGATTTCTTTCATGTTTTTCTTTAATGAAATCCAGTTTAAATGGATATGGATGCAAAATGGTACTTTGTTTGAACTTAAAATCACAATGAAACGTAAAATAAGTAAACTAAGTAGAAAAGCTCATTTTTTGGCATTTTTTTTTTCACAACATTGAGAATGTACATGTAGGCCTATGAATCTTTGGGTACCCACTACCCTTGCGATATTATTGACTTCGGTAGTGGAAAAAACACTTCGGAAGTTAGTCTGCCGCATTGATCACTGCAAATTGTGGGTCTCATTGGACAGTTGACATGTACACGGAGCAACGTACATACTATATGCAAAATTATGCAGTGTATGCAGTGCGATGCTACATGCTCAGGCTCTTGAGCAAAGTGTCGGAAGATCGGTTGTCTTTAAGTCCACTGTAATTTTCTGATGAGAAAAATAATTAGTGTCAATTACAACATTTGTTTTCCTCGCAATTACTCACACATCAAAATGTAAGAAGTAAAATGTGCTGGTTGCCCTTTATTGATTACAGTTCGCTCCTGTTGTTTTGCCGTAGTGGTAATAAATTTCAACCTTTTGGTCAAATATCTCACGAAAGGTTAAGATGTTTACTTAAGTTTGGAAAAGCCGTAACTATGGGAATTAACATTCAATTTCAGGACTTTGGGAATAAGACATAATTTTTCTCTGACAAGAATAATGGAGGTAAGGGAAATAAGTGAATTTGTTATAATCTGTCAATCAGTGAATTGGACAGCTTTTTTATGTCACAGATAAAAGTAGATAACAAGTTTTCAACTTCTGACTGCCGTATCTATTGAATCCTTCACAAAGAGAATAAAAGAAACAAACAGACAAAATATATATTTTGACATTTGCTATAATAATCATAAAAATCAAATATGGTTAATTTATGTTTTGTATGGTATCTTCGTGATGTGTCTGAGAGTGAAGTTTCTTCAAGGGTACAGGAGAGGATGGTACGTAATTTCACCACCTATCGGTGATACTCTGGATTTCACGGTGTAACCACACACTACGTAGATATCCAATCGTAATGTGCACTGTCATTTCCTTAGTAGCGATATATGAGCTGAACATTTACAGGCCGCAGTTTCAGGAATGGCTACGTTTCTGTTTGCACTGCAACGAAAAACAACGTGAACCACTATCAACCATCTCATTAAGATGAATGTCTCAAACAGTAGATAAAGTTATTCCAAGCTGTAATTGCAACCTATAATATCAGACTGTCAATGTTGAGCTATCACGTCACGTGACCGTAAGGTGGTGTGATCATGTGCATTTAGGAAAGAGCTAGCATCGCTCAGAAGTTGTGGAGGGAAACCATAAATGAAAATCTGTTGGAATTGTATTTATATCTATTGACGTTTTTAAGATACGGCCTTAAATAGTTTGATGAAAACGCAAATATGACAATGTGCCAGTGTTGCACAATGTCGGATTTTTTTTCATTGTTGTTGTCTTGTTAGGTCTATTTAAATTGTCTCGTAATTACATGGCATCTGGTCCCACATATTGGTAAGTGGCATAAACATTTGTAAGGAAGAAAATACAGGTTTCAAAAATAAAACCAATATGGAATATAAAATTGTGAATTGTCCTTGGAATAAAGGTAACGAAAACAAAGGATAACACTAGACATATCTTGCAAGTCCCTCTTGACGTCACATATTTGCATACTTACGCAATGATTGTTCATGCAGGTGTGAGACAAGAAGAAAAAGAATTTGCTTGTGAAAAATGTCACCATTTGATGAATTTTGAAGGATTTTACGACTACTTTCAAAATGTTCCATGGGTAATACAGCAAATACTCCAAAATGTCATTTCATGTCACACGACCTTTAATATCATATTAGTAGTCCTTATGTATTCATGCAATATCCAAAAATATAACTTAAAAGGTGTAGAAATATGCCTTCGCAAGTGATAGTCTATCACTGACATAGAAATTCACTATGGATCACGAATTATGGTTTGCACTTTCACTCTTTCAGCACGACGCTATACTACCCCACAATAATTAGTTACGTCTATAATCTAGTCATTGTCAAACTTCACCTTCAACTTGTTCATTGATAAACGTTCTATTCAGTATATCTTTTCGTTTATTATTTTTAGACATTTTCATACTTCATCAACATCAGCAGCATTCACTGCTAGCATTGCAGTCTTACAACCTAGGGAGCTAATTCACATTGTCACTAATGGATAACAGCAGGTAGCGATGATTTGGTACTGACGTAGCTCTTTAATTCATTGAACACAATATACTTCGAACATATGTCTCCGCATATTCCTACGTATTTACGTGGTTCAAAAAGTAGGTAAATTTGTACAAAGGTGAGGATCTTGGGTTCCACTGCAATGTGTACTCACCTAATAGGCCTTTGTTGTAGACCAGGTCAAAATAAGTACTCAAAACTGGAAAAGGAAAAAAGAAATATAAGGTTGAAGGAGTTGAAGGGTTGAAAGAGTTTAAGGGATGAAGGGGGAAAGTTGAAGGATAAGCAAAGTAAGGAATGAATTAGAACAAACATTCCTCTGATCATCAGTCGTAATAGGAATTTGAGTACCATATCTAGACCATGTCGGTTATTTGTGTAAAACTGAAACATACATAAAGTATTACAGTATTACAGAGTAACATACACTCGACCATTTTTCTTTTCTTTTTTGGATTGTTTTTGTTGTTGTTGTTTTTTGTTGTTGCAAAAAATGAAGTCTTAATATTAACTTAACCATACCCTTCCAAATCCAGGAGAAAGGAAACAAAACGCAAAGAGGCAGCAGAAGGCACCGACTACGAGGAAGAGGACCAGTACGGCAATAATAATACCCGCCACGGCACCGTTAGATAAAGTTTGGTCGTCATCCATGGAATCAGGATTTAAAACTGGCGGTATGATACCAACGCCACTGTCTTTAATTAGAATAAAAGTGATAAATACAAACAAAATTAACGAAAGCGAAAAAAAGTTGAGCCGGCTTTATTGATATCTCAAATCAACAATTTCTGCAAATCGCATGCGCTTTGATGGGACAAAGCGTTTTCTGGTCCGCACAAAAAAAAAGAAAAAAGAAAAAAAAAGGCATCGACGAAAGTTTAAACAGGGCTGATGCTATTCTAGGGTTTCCTATATTTCTATGGTAGTCCATTTTGATATACAATAACCCTTTTTTAGCAGAGGTGAGCGACTGCTTTGAAAAGTTTATACCATGCTACCACCATAATAGTAAGTTGGACGTTAAAAGCAGATTATTTTTTTACTGTAATTTTTTTTTTCCTTGAATAAGTGGGGAAGGGGGAAGTTTGCAAAGTTAGCAAGTCGGCTGATTGCGTCAATTCTTTGCTGCTAATGTGAAGTATGCAGTTCCAGTTTAACTGAACTGTAATTTATTTTTCAAGTTCCACAATTGCAACTCTTCTAACAAAGGGTTTAACTCTTGTAACAAAAAACAAACAATTTTTTTTTTGATAAATTAGGCTCACTAAGTGTCAGGGCAATCTTGGTACTTGGTGTCGGAACGAAGAGAGAAAGGAGGGGATCAAACAGGCAAAGTCCATGTTGGAAATGAGATCTCATTTTGCACTTCATACTGAAACCGGGCACACCCTAAGGGGAGGGGTCATCAACAAAACAGATTGTCTCCCCACCCCGCCCCCACTGCTATTTTATCCTTTTGGGCATGCATGCATTAGGAATATCTTACCGCTGCTGGCTAAAATTCTGATTTCAACAGAATCTGCGTTTCTCTCGACCACAGCACCCGGTGTCAACGACTGAAAGACTACGGTGACCACTTGGGGTTGTTCTTCGATGCCGTCCTCAACAACGCTGATCGTGACGTCAGCTCTAGACTCCCCGGATGGGATGACAACCGGATCAACAGTAAATGATATCTCTCCGGCGTCCGTTGGTAATGGCGTGTACACATCTGTTTGGTATAACGTAATGGAATATCGAAAAAGAATGAAAAAGAAAAAGAACTGCTTCAGTCTCTAGATTACGATTCAAATACCCATGTGGTGTTGTGACATCACGTGGCACTTCAAATGTTAATGGAACACGTGGTCTCGATTGAAAGATTCGTCTTTTACTGTTTTTTTTTCCTTCTGTGAGTGTGTGTGTGCGTGTGTGTGTTGGAGGGGGCGGAGTAATTTTGCATCCATGATGATAAAAAGGTCTCTGTGAGCGAATTATTATAGATAATCAGATATAATTGGGTCGTGACGTCACGTGTTATCCACAGATATGAAACTGTTGTTATCATTTGCCATTTTGCGAATGTAACTTCACTAAGATTGCATTTCTAATTTTGACTCTAAAAAAACATTTCTCTTAAGTGGTCAAAATCGTTCCCCTGAAGGATGCGAGTTGTTCCCAACTCCATGGTTGTGTGGTTTATCGTATATTCACTGACAGAACATTCTTAATTAACTGGAGTAGCAATTCGCTAAACGTTTACTTCCTACCCTGACTCTTACCCATACCATTTTGAGCCATCTCTCATCAGTTTAGCTTACCTACAGTAATCGAGAAAGGTGCGGGAATGGTGGTGACAAGTGAAGTGACCACGAAATCACCCTCTGAAGCTGTGAAATCCCTTAGCGAGATTGAAATGAATACTGAAATGAAATAATAGAAGAAAGATATTAATGATTATTATTGTTGCCATCATCACGATGACATTATAATCATCACCATCGTAGTTTTTATCATTGATATGCAATTACCATAATCACTACCATCGTCATCATCATCATAGTCATTATTGCAATTGCCATTATATGTTTATCTTTATCGTCATCATCATCATCACTAATATCATCATCATTGTCATGCTCATGTTGATGGTCATCCCCATCACCATCATTATCATCTTCATCCTCCTCCTCATCATCATCATTATCATCATCATCCTGCACAATTATCATCTGCAGCCTCATCATCACAATCATATTCATCATTCTTTACAATTATCATTTTCATCGTCATCATCATCGTCATCAGCGTCATCGCAATCACAGTTACCATCTTCTCCATCATCGTCATCATCAACATCACCATCATCATCGTTATGTCTTGTTCATCATCTAAAATTTGTCTTCTCATTGGTTCAGTTCCATCCAGGATTTACCTGTGGGTGCATCAATACGGTAGGTGGTGGCCTTCATCTCCTGGTTAATAAACGCCTGCACTACAGCTGCATCTATCTCTACAACGAAAACGTTCGCTCCAAGAGGACTGATCGGAAATATTATGTCAACTTCATCCTCACCAGCAGGGAGTATCAGGGACTGTTGCCGGTTGGACACAATTTCGAAATCGCCAATGTAAGAAAGCGCTGTATGCAAATAACATTGCAGAGTGTTATTATCAGACCCTTATACTGAGGCGTTGATTTATTCTCATTTTCCCTTCGAAGGATATCCCAGGAATTATTTTTTCGAAATTTAGGAAAAATGCATCATTTAAATACCCGCATGCGAAAGGTGAACACTTGCTATTGGTTGCCATATTTTTTATTTATGACCTCGTCTTTTCGTGTTAATTGAAATTGTATATTCAGAGTAACTCATTCATTCACTACGTAAGCTAATCAAAGACGAGGTTTTGCCAGTGAAATTCATTCCGCAGCCATCTCACTCGGCTTGTTGGTATGGATGTTTGTTATGGTATTTGCTGCTCTGCGAAGACAGTCATCCTGAAACTCGTTATATTCTCTATCGCAGTGAAATGTTTTACATAATTCAATTACACAATCTGCAATGACTTGTTTTTTGTTTGTTGTTGAAACATGGTGATATTAAATATACATACATATTAAATATATATGGAATATATGGAATGGTGGTTTGTGCTGTGTTTTTTTTTTTTTTTGGTTTGTTTGTTGTTATGTGACATACCTATAATGATGTCATAGTCAACGCGTCTGCTGGACACGACAGCAAACAAAACAGATGAAGAAGTAGCTGATATACCGATTGCATGAATCTTCGTGGACAACACAGCTGAGAAGAGAAGAATGTAACCTGATGACTTCTCAGATGGATAGACTGATAGCTGAATGATTGAATAGATGGATAGATGAATGGATGGATGATTTGACGGCTTGGATGAACGAACTGAGGTTCTGATCGAAGGATGTGTGATGTATGATAGGCTGCCCTGGATCCTTTCAAAGATCAGTAATCTGATAGATGAATAAAAGAAAATTGAAAATTTATGTATACATGGTTCAGTAGATTGATGTTCTGATTGGTAAATGTTTGAATGAATGTAAAGGTAGATGGATGAACAAATAGTTGAAGCACTGATAATCCGATCGTTTACAGATCGCTATATAGGGTTGAATAGCTGGGTTAATGTATGCTTGAATTAATTTCTGGATAGATTGGAGGATGGATTGGCGGATGGTTGGATGTTTGGATGGATGGATGCATGATTGAATAGATGGATGAATAGATCGATGGATGACTTACGAGGACTGACGATGTTGATGACCAATGATCTCGTCTCCGCGTCCCGAGTGCTTATCAAACCGCTGGATAGAGATGAACTCACAAAATTGACATTCACAATGGCTTGAACCAGAGGGTCATCGTGGACTATTGGTATCACTATGGGTACCGTAGACTGCTCTTCAGCAAAAGTTACCAAAGCCGGAAGACCTGATAACCGTCTGCGCATGTCCAATGCCACGAATTCATCAATCACTAAATAATTAATGAAGCAAAGAATAGAAGAAAAATGCAAATTAGCCAGAGGAAAACTTAAACTCACTGAAAGGGTACATATGGGACTCATGAAAAGAAGTGTACCACCAGGCCGTCGGGACCAGATCCTGCCGAATAAAATAGTCTCAACGGTCTACCATTTGTGGGAAAGTTTGAAAAGACCTGAAAAAGAGATCGACATCAAAGGACATTTTGCTTCTGTTACAACGATTGTCAGCTCGGGATTGCAAAACAGTATTACATTTAATGCAACCAACCACATGTACTAAATGTAAAGTAGGTCCTGTAATCCTGCTTTGTCGAATGCTTATAGCGCAATGACGTCGTACCGCAAACCAGAAACAGATTGAGGCATTGACTTACTCAGACTTTCCTTGATTGCGTCTCGGGATACTTCTCTGGACAAAGATCGTCACGTTTTCCCCGATGGCACTCTGGTACGTTAGAGATGTGTCGAAAGAAACTGAGTATAGGTAGAAAGGTATAGAAGGTTAACACAGATACATACAAACACATCGTAGATATAACGATGATTGTAGTAGTACTTTCCGTGTAGACGTGAAGTTGTGTGGAACAAAGCTTATCACAGAACGACTAAAAAATATATAGATTATAGGCTACATTACATTGTTTTGTTATTTAAAAAAAGGAATGTGTAATATGATCATTCTGAGGAAAGAAATGTAAGTGTACCATTCCCTTACGTTATGTCATTGTCGCACTTTGACCTATAAATTATTTTTTTGATTGGAAGGCCTGGAAGATTTTTCATGTGTTCTACTCCAAATGTATACCTCTATAATGTGATGTAGGAATTGGCAACATCTAATCTGTGAATCAGCATAAACCACCCGCCCTGATTGACGCCATACCCAAAGTCCACATCATGTGAGTGTAAGCGTAGGTTTCAGTGCGGCTGATTTGGCGCCCGTGTTTTCAGGGAGTCGTCCCCGGCTTTCTGAAGATCGGGGATTGCTTCATCCTTTTGTACATGCCACGATATAATCTGCCATTTTCCTTATCGGATCACATCTTTCTCAAAAGTTAGATCCAAACTACTAGAAATTTAGATGATTTAATACTGAGTGCTTGAATGATCTTCACATACAGTGAACAAAGAAGTGTATCGTTCTTGTTGGGCCACCTCAACATACCCCCTCCCAACCCAACTCCCCACACGTTGCTTATTTCAATCGCTGTGGTGTGTCATGACATTTGAAGACCCCTTAGCCTGACCATGTAGGTTTATCTTATCTAGTAGGCCAAATGAGTGTCTCGGATAACCTATTGAGAGGATAAACGAGGGTATAGCAATCTCCTCTGTATGCTGAGCATCCATTTTCGGTAGAGATCATGGTAATAATATTAATAATAGTTATACTAGTGGGGTGCTGTAATAATAATAATAACTGCGAACATCTAAAAATCATTACATAGGAATACAAAGAGCAAGATTAAAGAAAAAAGATAAGTTTCATGTTTCTCTTAAATGAAAGGTCGTTCTGCTGCGCCATTTTAACCTGTTATTATTGTCGTTTGGAAATTCGATTATCGCTATGTTCACATGTGATAACGCGCTCGCCATCAAGCTATGATCAGATCACGAGCTCGTCATCAAACTGTAATAAAAAATCTACGCCCGTGGTCATCATCAAGCTCCCATGATCATGATCACAGTCCGACAAGTCATCAGACCACTCACTCGTGATCAGATTACAGTCGGAAAATGCATGAGAACGATCGCGTGATCTGTGCTTACAAACATATCGATCAATGAATCGAGAAAGGAGTGAGCAAACAAAGACGTGAAACAACCTCAATGAAATCAAGTAAAGAGACAAGTAAAGATATTTGTTACCGCAACTATTGGTATAGGATGCCGTAGTGTGCGATTTGACCTGAGTGTGAAATCCCATTATGAAGGTATTTCTACCAAGACACTTCCAGCAACGATGCTCACCTTCGGAAATGTTCTGCCGGTTAAAAATCAAAACATCGAAACCGTTTAATACCGTCACATCGGCCGTTGATGTCGAAAGGGTAACGGTTATAGTCTCCGGATCGGTTCCAACCTTCTCATTGAAGATGATGTCATATGAACCATAGACTGTGTTAGCTAAATTTACCGAGAGAGTGACGTCTGCACTGCTAGTCAATATGCCATCCGGATCATTGAACATTAGAACTATACAAAAACAAAGAAACGACAAAGGGAACAAACAAAAAGCAGGTGAGAGTGGTGGTATGGCGTAGAAGTTAATGCTTCATAACAAAAGCAAAACAAAAACAAACAAACAAAAGCCAACGAAATAAGTCCATGATCATCATAATTCATCAGAGTGCGTTCGAATAAGGGCCGGTATAGTGATTTAGTAAACATATGAATATGTCCTTCCTATTCACACTCTAAATTCACTAGGCCTATGGTCAAAATTGACCATAGATTGGTTAACTATGCACCGACCCAAAATATGGTCAAATTGTTACAGTGGAATTTACGTGTAACAATTTGACTATATTTTGGGTCGGTGCATAGTTAACCAATTTGTGGTCAATTTTGACCATAGTGAATTTAGAGTGCATATTTTTATCAAAAATTGTTAATATGCGACAGATTTATTTAAAAAGTGGTTGTTTCATTATTGTTGTACTATGCGTGTTGTGTACCATACGTTCATAAATTAAATAAAAAGACGTCAATTCTGGACGGCCTTTACTCCGAGGAAAGGATTCATGTGCTTTTGTTTTACTTCTCTGCCTCTGTGAATTTATCGATGTCCCTCACTTTTAAATGAAATCAAAATGTAAAGAGAAACCACTCACTGGCGTCTACTTGCGATGTAAAGCCTTCCGTACAATCGAACGTAACCGTTGACCTTGGCCACGGTGGTGACCCTAGCAAGGACTATTGTACGACTCTCAGCCTCCAGTGGAAAAATCAAACTAATGTCACCTAACCAAAAGGAAAGTTTAAACAAGGTTGAGAGGTGGTACCCACGTTCTGTATCTCAAAAAATGCTTTTGATAATATGGACGAAAATATCATACACTGTAGTTTACTGTGAATGCTGTGAAAATCTTTTACTGCGGTTTTTTTTTTATAGAAAATCTCACAATAGTAACAACTGAAGTTTCCTGTGTTTCGGGAGGCGCCACACTGTCTACTTCTTCTAAGACAGTCTAGTACGTTGCTGAGTTTTGTCGGACCGCCACTATAGTCGGAGCGTTGCGTCCCGGGCTTAAGATACAAGGTCGCACAACAATCACTCGCAGTCGCATGACGCCAGTCATGGGCGCCATAATTTGGGATGGTGCTCCTCCCCTTTGAAAAACTTTTGCTCATGAAGGGTGTCTTCAAAGCAAAAAAGATTAAAATACTAAATCACAGCAATAACAGAAGGCTATACATCTAAATACGCTTGGTTAGAGATACATCAAATAGAGTTGCGTATGCCTGGTGGTATTCTAATCTCATAGATTTATTGGGCGATACGTTGCATTATATCCCTTCCACCTATTTCCATGGAGGATATATCTCCCCACCCCGGGGATGGTCGCACCTGGGTCACAGTAGCTATTGTGGGACACTATCAGGGAAACAATACGCTGGTGCACATGGGGGGGGGGGTACATGAGTTACATGATACTCAAAAGAAAATGCAACGACTTTTACGACATGAGCCTTATTGACAAAAGGTTAGTCCATCCGAATGGTTGAAAATTATATTTTCATAAAAGAGGCTGGGAGTGGAGAGATGGGGAGAGTGAGGGGGGGGGGTTGTCAGTTACAGGATACCGGTAAATAATTTCGAATGGGGGGGGGGGGGCAGCAGACCTTGATAAATTGATGTATGAAAAGTTAATAGGGGATAGATTCTGCGGTAAACTGAAACTAAAGTAAGCCACCCATTTGCATGATTATTTATATCCTCTCAATGAAGCATAATTATCTTGTACAGCAAACAAAATATCAAACGTTTGCTACACGAAAAAAAAAAAAAAAAAAAAAAACAAACAATCAAACAAATACTTCAGTAAAATGCTGAAGGAATTCTTAACCATTGGGAAGACGACTGCCTATAGCCGTTAAGCTCTCAAGAGAAAAAAAATATGTTCCAAAGAATCTAACGTAGTGATTGTGACTATCAAGTCATCGCCTTAACAGTGGTGGAGGGGCGGAGGAAATGGGTGAGGGGGTATAGGAAGGGTAACGTTGATTGGTATAAAGCGAAGATAGGTGTAGGTTGTTGCAAAGAAAAGACAAAGCAATAGTAACGACTACAAAATATGAAACTTACAACTTTGACAGTTACCGACGGTACAAAGTGCAAATAAAGTGAACGAAACAACTAAAAATTTCAGATCTGACGTCATGATTGTGGAGATCCTTTGCAAATGCAGTGTCCGATCACGAGCAACCCCAATATCTTGTTAGCGTGTCTGCACTTTTATACCACGGTGCGGCACCCCGTATCTTTTTAAGATTGAGTTAACGCTATATGGGAGAATATTTGCCATATATATTCAACCAATGTAAGTATGAACTGAAGTTGTAGCAAGTTACAAATGCATGGCTAATTCACTAAAGCAACCAGCTGGTAAGGATAAAAAATGGCGATGTTTGCTTACAATAGTCAACACAAGAGAAACACAGTAAACGCGAAATCAAAAGGTAGGCTATTGAGGTCGATATAATACAATTATGGTATGACTAATATAACTATTTCAATATTTTTTTTGTTCTGTTTCTATGGAATCTTGAAACAAATTCTTAACTAGATACAGCACCGTGGTTAGCATGTTAGGTGGCGATGTTGCTATAATTTAAGAACCTTACGTAAGTTGGACCACGGTTTGTATCCATGGTCATATCTTTTGTTGAATTTGATATTCTTATCATCCTCGAAGCAGAACAGCAATGACATAAATCAATTGTGTTTTGAAGTAGGCATTGCATTCTTTGTATTACTGAAAAGAAACAATTACCTAATTGTATGTACACGTTTGAAGTAATGTTTACAACAACCGTCTTAAAGCCGGCATACCAAACGTTGCCCAACATTATTCTCACTCGTTTCGTATTGGATGAAGAACAAGCTGTTTCTGGGAGTGACTGCATCCTTCTGGTAGGGTGAGGGGGGGGGGGGTGACGGTGTCGCCAATCTTCCCTTGCATGATAGCAAAAATTGTGGGAATACTATCTAAGAGGAGCGCCACCAAATCGTTGCTTTTTGCCATCGCTACTAAGTGGCTAGCTTTGATTTCTGTAAATTGCGGTTGATTAAAGGTTGTGTGACATGCTTCTAGAAAAGAAATCCCTTCATGCAAAAGTTGCAAAGTAAATTCCAGGGTAAAAACCCATTGGAAATTTGTTTATATCTATTACCGCTTTTGAGATATGACTTTTCAAAGTTTGAAAAAAAATGCAAACAGATGATGTGGAGTGTTGCAAAGTGTCAGTTTTTCTTTTGTTAATCCTACATATTTTTCCTCTTCATTACTTCATTACTGAATTTCACATCGAAAAGTAATAGCGATATTTTTGAAGGAAAAATACATGTTTCCAAGATAAGACCATCTCTGCATGTAAAATTCTCAAATGTCTTTTAAATAAAGGTTACATAAACGAAGGATTAACATAAGACATATCATGGGAGGCCATCTCTTAATGTCACAAATTTGCATACTTAACCAATGTTTATTCATGACACAGCTGTGAGACACTAAATTGCCTGTACATTTGTCAATTTTTGACGGATTTTGATAGAATTTGTGGCTATTTTCAACATTGTCAATGCTTAATGCATCCCAATACTACAAAGTGTCATTTTCATGTCAAACAACCTTTAATATATGTGGTTGGACAGCGTGAATTGTTGTGCGCATACTCGATGCCGAAGCATAAAAATCCACAGTCCGTGTACAGAAATTAATGATTCATTAACGAGGGTTACGTTTCTGAGAATATCCACTAATTTTTATAACTATACATTCTGGAAAAGCAATTAAGGTCAAATTTGGCAACGATCGTGGATTTATGCAGGTATACATTGAGTGCACTGTAGGATTTTTCTACGTGTTCTGTAACATTATGACATATCATTTAACATTTCACATCATTTCACAAGTTTTAAGATACTCGAAAAGTGATGGGATCACGATAAATTTCACTAGAAGGACAACAGGTGAAAAAAATCATGATATATGTGTCAAATCAATCGTTTACAACTCATACTGTGAAGAAAATTTGATGAAGACATGAAATGCATGCGAGCTTGAATCAGCAGAGGAAAGGACGCTATAGCTCTATAGGACTTGTTATGAAAATAGGCCTATATGGGCTAATACTTTACACAGTCATTCCAGAGTGAATGGGAGTGTTCATTGGAGCGCATAGCAGCCAAACAATGGAAAACAAATATTATTGGGAGAAGTCTTTCAATTCGTGTTAATCTGTACGAATAATGGGTACGTATATTGTCTCTGTGTAGATATTACCTGTTGCAACTATAAACTGCTGCGTTTTGCCTTGAACTTCCATTGACTTTGTATACAAAGTGCGGTGCCTGAGTTTTCGTTTCAAACCCCATGTGAAGTCTCCCTCTTTTCAAGGTGCATGGAGTCCTTAACGGTAGATTTTCATGGCAAGTTCCGGCAATGTCACTCTCAGCTTTCTCTCTGACGGTGAGTAATATGTTTTTGTGGCTCGTTTGAAGGTAAACATTTCACTTTTTCCTTAAATCCTCCGGTTTTGAACGGCTTATTGGCTAAGTTCTCCAAAATTCTATTGTCAGGCACTTCTAAGGTGATTTTCGGCTTAATACCATAGGGTATTATGAATGCCAGTGGAGGCCATTGAGAGGCCCAATGAACGGTCAGCGGTGACAAATTGTTGTGGCCAATGTAGGGCAGTTTATTAGCAGTTATTCAAGTTGGGTAGATATGTTTAGTAATTAGTTGTGGAGTCACTTTACACAGTAGTATAAGCAACATGACGAAGTGGTCAGGAATATTGCTTACTACCCCTGCATCAATTTAATTAGTCAGTCGGACGGCGAAGAATTTTGGTACAGTCAAACGGAATTATAGATAATCCGAAGATCCGAACGTAAGTTTGTTCTTGCATAATATATAGTGCCATATACAGTAGCATATGAAAACGCCCAATTTGTGACGTTTTTAATTTTGAACTATAGCCGACAGGTACACGATTTAGTGACAGTGGTGAGCAGTATCACTGATGAACTGGGGGGGGGAGTTCTTTTTTGAAGTAAAGTATCGAACAGAATTTAATGCACATCTTAGATGTGGACAACGTATCTAAAGCTTAAAGGCATATTTTCCTGACAATTGGAGCGACCCTCAAATGAGGAACATTGTTTTAACTTCAGGCGTTTCAAGCCCCATTACAATATCTTGCCCCTACCCCAAGATACTGTTGTTTGACTGAGAAAAATTCTGAAAAATGAAAAATTAAAAAATTAAAAATTCCAGTTGCCTCAGCGGTTGCTAAAGTGCCATGTAACAGCAGCAAATAATTGCAAGAAGTCAGCTGTTCTTTGACATCCAAGCCTTCATTTACGACCTTGAAATTAGACACTGGTGATAATGCCGATTAGAATTATTGTAGATTTGCCTAAAGTATTGTAGAAATATCAGGTTACATCTCTCAAAATATTGTAACGTGTCTTTTAAGACAGTCAAGGTTTCAAAGAAATACAAACTGGATATGCATGTAGCTCCTGAGTGACGCACCGTGACATTTCCCGATTACGCAATGTACCATTTTGAAATAAAGGTTTCTTCACAACTTCCGAACACAACCGTAGGTAGGATACGGTTTCATTTTATTTTTATGAAATGTTAGTTTCCTTCATTGGCAAATCCCTTTTAAAGCAATAAGCCTATTTAAGTTTTTCATATAGTTTTGATTTAAACTTAAGAGCTTTATCACATGCCCCAAAGTCTATAACTGTATATTCCAAAACCGTGGTGAAAATGTGATAAATCCACAAATTATTATTATTTTTTTTTTGTTCATTGTGTTCCACAGTCAACTCAGGAATGCTAAGTTAATTGAAGGTGAACAGCTGCGCGTCTGCAGAGATACTAAACATGCAACAAAGATATATGTCCCTTGAATATGTATAGCGATCAGCTGCTACCTCAAGTTTCGATTAACGGTTGGTGCTACTCAAAAACAATTTAAACAATGAGAAAGAAAAATATACACACTGAATGTGTCATGACGTCATCCGTCACGTGAATTTGTTGCTACTCATTACTGCTGATGTTCATAACTCATTTGGAAAAAGACCACATAAAACATATCAAGTAAAGACTTTTCCCACAACTGTCACACGTCTTAGTCCTTGGGTAGCGTCAATAATATCTTCTTTATCTAAACCTTCTGTTTGATAAATCATTGCTTCTGCTATATTGTTTAACATTATTCCATTACATTCTCTTCATTCTATTAATTGATTTGACAACTAGCGTCTCCCTATAATTGTAATGTAAGCTACAACAAAGTAGCTTAGCACGAATTCATTGCTTATACACTGAATTTTTGTCCTCTTTTAGATATGTGAGATGTGTCTGTATGTGTTTTTCTGGGGTTTTTTTCTGTTTTCTTCTTAGGGGGTATAGTATGATTCTATTACATTTACTTAGCTTAATGACACTGTAGTTTCACATGCATCCACATCTCTTCAATTGCATTAAAACCATGGTCACTGAGAGTTACTTGTAGCTAATCACATATTAAAGAGGAAGGTGATTACTTTATATATGAAGCTCTCAAAGTTCAAACTCAAACTCAGTGTTCAGATCTCGACCGTGGTGACATTCAACGTTAAGGAAATTGACAAGTTGAAATAGACCATCTCGACAAAACGAAACATTTTAAAATTGTGTCGAAAGTTGTGAGACAAACCATCCAGACATGTATTATCCCGAGATTCTAACATCCCATCTGGTACATAATAGGCTCCATGTAAGTTGTCTCCTTTCCAGACTAATGCATATATAGACCTGATTGTCTTCCATTCACATGGCTATAGGCGATTATTCAAGACCGCATGCTACGGGATAGATGAATACAGCAGAATGGATGTAACGTTTGATTTACGGCTTAACTAGTATGCACAAATCAATGAACAAATTTGTTACTTCGTAGCTGCAAAAATGACACTTTACTAGAGCTAAGAGGATGGAGATATACTTTAATCTTTACCGCAAATCTAAGCACATGCAGAGGGGCTGTCTCGAGAAGACCTTTTCGGCATGATAGAACATAACGTGATATCCAGATATACCATAATGGTTATAGTATGCATTTACTCTCGAGACGGCATAAACATGTATGATATCATGTGAGGATTGACTTGATTTAGTTTAGTTTAAAAAAAGGATCAGGAGGGACAATTAAGTCCCCATCAAGGACCCTGAAAAAAAAGGTGACAAAATCAAACCAGGTGACAGATCCTAAAGTACTTGTCCAGTACTAATTTTAGCAAATTATGGAAGTGCTGGACTAGGTGCATTGAAATTAACTTAGTGAGACTTGTTGCGTTCTTTTGCCTACTAAGAACATTCTCACACCAACGTAATGCACTTGCACTACAAGAATGTCAGTTTCGTTATACACAAAGACAAAAACATGTAATGGAATTGTCTGAATATCTATCGAATGTGATGTAATTTCCTCTTCCGATATAGGGGAGTTGCTCTCTCAGAGTTACCCTCTTTCTGACTTCCTGCGACGTAGGAGCTTAGTAGACGCATATAGTTATGGTGTTGTCTGATACTGGTTTGAGTGGAAACACAAGTTCAAAATATTAAACGGTTTTTGATACCACTATACTGAAAGTTTCCCTCGATGGAATAATTACCCCAACATTGTGGTTGGTAATGAATGAGGGTGTGGGGGTGGGGTGATGGACGGCTAAACGGGATTACTCAAACTTGAAATGATACATGCATCAGTTGCCAAACCCTAAGTACACGGAGATAAATAATCTTGTGGTAGACTGGCACAGCAATAAAACTACCATATGCGACTTGTGTGTGAGATGAAGTTTTATACAAATTCGATATTATAAAGAATTACTTCCAAAGCAAATTTGTAGAACAATTCTTTTGGGCCCCCGTTATATTTGCCCTTAGTATGTGACAACTGACCCATAAAGTATGGCTGCTGCCCATCAAGGAGTGTTAATACGAGACCTTTGATCTTCCAGATTTTCAAATCATCTGGCCTTTCTAGCATGTTGCCTTTTGAAAGTTGGCCATAATAATCATAGATACAATTTTATACTTTTTTAGAAGAGAACCTGTAGGCAGAGGCGCAGAAAGAGGTGGTCAGAAGGTGTAAAAGGAGTGGAAGTGACGGTTTCGACTGAGGTCTGGCACTCACCTCCAAACGATTGGAAATTGGATAGAAGGAAACGAACCGTAGGCTTTAGGCCCACATGTCTGTCATATCACATGTGCAACGCAAAGAACAAGAATACAATTTACGACACTTTCATTGATAGTTTTCCGTAAACCTTGGTGAAAGGAACATTTTAAACAGATACATTTTTCACAGCTATGAGTATTTTGAGGTGTTGAAAGATCATCATAACACGCAATTCAATCAAGGATTTTTAAATGGAAGAGGCCAATGTAAATTTACAATAAATGGGCAATAAAAAGATAAGGACTAAAGTGTCCCTCCTCTTCTTTAGTATTGTCTAAATATAGCTGCAAAGGAGAAACCATTTCAAATTTGTGGTCGCCTGTTGGTTACTGTGTATGGTTCTGTCTGCCCTCTCCATCTTCCGCCATTGGAATCGCTATAGTAATGACTTTGTATTGTATACAATAAAAGTTTGGTAGGCCAAACGTTTTGTTGGATCGGTGCATATTTACATAAAACAAATACATCCCTTTCCTATACCTCAAGAAGAACAATTACAAGCAGGAGGTAGTCGATAATGGTTCACTTTTAAAAGAAATCAGTCAAAACAATGTGAATTAGTCGTACGATACATGATATTGATTAAACTTGAACAAAATGATGAGTTATTAGACTAATTATGGTTGTTTTGACTTATAAGAGCATATTTCTTTACACTGTGGCAAAGTGGTCGATTTTATAGTTTGCTTCTTCATTTATCTCAGAATCGAATAATTGGCAAATGCAAATGTGTGCAATAAATCTATCAGCATATGAAATGTACCGAGTGTATTGCCAAGCACTTTTTTGTACATGTGTGTTTCTCAGTGCTCAACAGCATTGTTCAGCACCAATGGTATTGGTATATGCTAGAAATATTAATGTGATGGAAGGCGATTGGTAGTCTTCCTGGCCCCAGTGGCAATTTTATCCTCAATTTCTCCAAAAAATTCAGAGGCAGGAAGAACTCGAGGGTGAACCCTATAGACGTGTCCCCACATCAGACTCTTCATCCAAGAAATCAAGCAGGGCGTGGCCGTCAATATTCTGTTAGTGAGGCCCAATCACATTCAGATCAATCATTTTATTTCATAAAGTGGACCGATACTGCACCTTTAACATTAATGCGAATTAGGGGACTATTGTAACATAAATTCACTTTGTCCACAGAAGTAGAATCCCAGGCTGCGGAGACAACTCGATCGTGGTTGGGAACTACAATAACTCCAGAAGGTAAGCGGTCGGAGAGGATTGTCACAAAGTATTCACCAATGGCTTCCATTGCATGGCATCCAGTTTTGCTAGTGGGAGGGGGTCATCCTGGAGAAGATCTTAGCAGGGAGTGTCAAGACAGGGCGTAGGCCTCTGTGCCCCACCCCCGCCCATTCGCAGTTGTTGTGCAAATGGTACCTTTTAGCTTTATTATTACCAGGTTATTCTGCTTTCATATTCAAAAAACACATTATTAGAAATAAATTAAAATATAAATGCCTGAGGAAGCGAACAATAGTTGCGCACACTGCAAAAACTAATCGCTCACAAAATTTTGGCGTAAAATCGGGGCATTTTAGATTCCCGAATCAACTTTTCTTAGTTCATTACCACTATGTTTACGGCATAAGACCGCCAGTCAATCTCGCCCACTGAGTGGAGATTGACAAATTTTTCATGCATCCTATCTATTCTTTCGTCCGTCTTTAGGCCTATTTCCTTTTCTAAGTATCACGATCGCATTAGTATTCTACCTCGCCATTCCGCTACACTACGGGTCTAACGTGAGTGGTTTCAGCCTTCTGGAAAAAAAAGAGTTTGTCATGTTGTGAATAAAGCTTTAGAGTCTCACGTAAGACCGTAGTGTAGTGGAATGGGGAGGTAGATTCGCCAAATTGAGCCGAATCCACAGGATGGATGTCTCAGTAGAATCAGAATCGAACTTCATCCTGTGGATTCGCTCAATTTGGCGATCACCCGGCGTGCAATACTGACAATTGACATACGCCCTCTAAATGTACTTTTTTTTTTAGAAGGGCCCGTTCAGCTAATATCGCTACGAAAAAACGAATGAGTCGGCAGCTTGGGTGGGATACACGAGCAAATGTTGCCACACATATTTTGAAACACCCCCCAGCCCTTTATTAAAAATCTAGAATAAAGCATTCATATGCACTTTTGATAAGCACTCATTGGACTGAAATATTTAGAATTTTTAAATATTTTAAGTGTATTTGTTTTTTCAGTTTAAAGATGGAGCGAGTGATGCTCTGTCTTTACTTTCATATATATAACTGTATGACTTTTTTCTTTAATTGTTACCAATACATTCTGGTTTTGTAGGAAATCCGTTGAACTGGATCTGGATTCTTGTTCCTTTCGCATGTGCTTTCGCCATATTCATATGTTTCGAGTGTTTCTTGCTTGGACTTCCTTGCAGACGGTGAGTCACAATCAGGGGAAACATGAAACTATAGGGTCTTGAAGAAGGCGAACTTTTTTCCTGCTGACGTTTTAAACGCTTTGTACAAATTTTACATACAATGAAGCTTGCGGATTATGATTTTAATTGGTGTTGGATTAAGGGTAGCAGACGTTATCTATAAGACATTCTAACTATACCTAAAATGAAGTCAAAATGTTGGCTGTTCTTGACAAAGTGTCTCTTTGTGTTTGATGGATTTTGTAAATCGAGCTATGACGTGATCGGACAAAAAAAAAAAAAGCAAAAAAAAAAACAAAAAAAAAACGATGGGTCAACTTGGTGGGTCTTTGCTGCTTTGTCGGTTGTGACCTAAAATGAAATTTCAGTATATTATGAGACAAAGTTTACTCAACATTGAAGAGTTTTTTTTCTCGCTTTCTCTTTAATTTACTTTTGGCATGAAGGAGACGGTATTACACAAGATCCTTCGATCCTAGTAAGAGCAATACAACTCTCAGTGATGCACGTAGCACGACGATAGATGACGACATCATGACGTCTCATGGTCATAGGACGACGACTAGCATGTCGTCATCACATGACATCATCAGACACACCTCGATGACAGATTGTTGCAGTATCTGTGGAAACACGGCCAGTGGTGACGTCATAATGGGCGTATCTTCCTTCAAACGTAATCGACACCGTCACTATCATTACAGGTGAAAATTGATACGTATGATGACTTTCCTTATAATATAAGTTATTCATTTCCATTCACCAAACATAAAAAGGGTAATGATTGCTACTGATGTCAGTCTCCCGTTTTGAACCATGACATTCATACAAGGGATGACAGTGATTGAAAAATGTGCTATTCCACCTTCTTTTTGTCCCCAGGCCTCAATAAGTCGTCCCCTTCCGACCTTCATGCAAATAGTGACGTGATACCTAAAATTTCAAACACGTAGCTAATGCTCATGCAGAAATGAATATCACACGAAAGTGTATACATCTTATACACCATCCGAGTCACACCCCCCCCCCCCCTCCTCCTCCTTCTTCTTTCTTATACCGAATTCCTTCCCATGGGGCATTTTTCATAACAACTTGAGGTTCTCTTTCATCGCACAGGGCACCAGACGGGTCATATCGTCATCATGACCATAGGAATAATCTTCTTTCACACCACGTGCGTTTAAAGGACCACAGTTCTTCCGGTTACATGAATGAAGAAGACAGCTTGGATTTTGAGAGGTCTGGCGAATCTTCTGCTTACGGTAGCCAACACGGAACACACGCAGACCGTTACTTTGCCTCAGAAACATCCATCGCTCCACGCAGTACAGATTTCGATGAAGTGTCTTACACGCCACGGTACACGCCGACAGTAAGTCGAAGTATCAGCGAAAGCGTGGATGTGGAGGATGGTTACTTACAGGGAGAAAGAGAACCAGTGACGTCACCTATGAAGGCTTACTACCCAGGAATTTACAAGGGACTGTATGACGAGGAAAATGCTGGCCCTGCGTCGCTTTCTACCTTCAGCGATAATTCGAGATTGTACCTTTCGCAACCTAGCAGCGACATTGAAACTTCGGTTCATAGCCATCTGAGCAATGGAACTAGGTATGAACAAACTTACCGTCACCATTCTCGTCAGCACCAGCATTACCACCAACATCGTCCACATCGTCACCATGGCAATCCTAGTGCATTGCGCATTGATCGCAGTACCTATCCCAAGAGGAACATGAACGACCGGTCTAGCACTGGTGACGAAAAATACAGCAAACCACCTCCTGCTTATGTACCCAGACAGGTCAAGCACTGCTACATTGGCAATCCGTTTGATGAAATCTCTGTTACCGTCACCGGAATGGTGTGAAATTAGCTAGCAAAGCGTCACTGTCAGCAACATGGTTGTGTCATTCTGGAACGTTATGAACCCTTTCACACAGGGAATTGTAAAATAAAAGTATATTCATTTTTATGTTTTGAGTTCAAGTCAAATTATGTCGTTTCACTTCGTAATTCAGAGAGGCTTATGTGTAACGTCGGGACTCCACGAAAGGTCATGCGGTCAGCTTCCGTGGAACAATGCCCTCTAACGACGGTCCGATTGTCCCTCAAAACTTGTATCAATCTCCATATCAATTCAAGGGACGAATGTGATGCAATTTGTACTTTTCTTTCTCACTATATAACGTTTTTTACAAAATATAACGCACGCAATTACTTGTTATAGTACGGTGTCGATATCCTATATGTAGGTGGCTTTTGTATATATACGCTTGCCATGTTTTACACATTGCCATATTAAAAATGATTCTCTCTTATTATTAGAACTCATTTGTACTACACATTGCATTTTGCAAGGTGTGTATTCACTGAGTGCGAGGATCCAAAAATTACACCAGAAGGGAAAGGGAGCGAGGAGACCGAGGGAGGGGTGCAATGTGGGGGGGGGGGGAGACCAGAGCCAAACATCAGCAAAAGTGCTCCCTGAAGTACTCTGTCATGTGAATTGTTTCCTACCATGCATGAAAGTTTATGAGGACGTTCGTTCAATGAAGAAAGACACGATATTTTGTACGCTAAGTATTCAGTTTTGCTCTCAGTCATATATGATGTTATGATGTAACACATCTTGCAACGCACAAGCTGATATTTCAAATTAAGACATGGAGATCAAATGGCCAGTATAGAGAGTGCTGTTTTCATGACAGTGTAACTAAAGTGATGAGGATTTTAAATAAATATTGTGACATCATGGAACTATTATGGTAACACCTGAGACTGCAACCACACCGGTTGGTATGAGTCCCGTGTTCAAACAGTCTAACAGCACATAAAACACAAGCGCCTGCTGTGCTGACTGATGCATGATTTAAAGGCTGTAATGCATCACCCCGGACAGTTTTAATTCTCCCAACCACCTACCACTAGTCCCTCCCTCAGCCTGTCTTACATTCCTCCACATGTGTAATCAAAACAATGGATCCCTGTGTACGCTGTGTAATACGAGCTGCTCTGCATCTTTCGAATTTGCTGGCAATCTAAGAGTACTGCAACTTAGAACCAGTTGAGAATTTTCCTTTCATGGAGGTAAAAATATAGCTTAGGGTTATGCAATGCAGCCTTTAAATCCAGTGACGGTGGTTGCTGAGAGAGCCGCTTCAGCAAGATTATTCCATGATTTCCAGCATCTTTTTGTAACAATCCAGTCTAGAGTGTATGGGTTTGATTTTCTTAGAATGGTCCCTTGTTGAAAAGAATTTCGCAAAGCCAATGAATGAAAAGATGTCCAAATTAACAACTTATTCGTTAAAGAAAAAACTGTGATGTATATCTTGATGAGTGGAGTGTGTCGTTCTTTCAAGATTTGTCAAATTCAGAGAATAAAGTCTTCGCTCATACGAAGAGGTTGTAAGTGACGGAATCATCTTTGTCATACGTCTTTGAACACTCCCGATCAGGGCAATGTTTTTCTTTTTTTTTCAAGTATGGTTTCAAAACAATCACACCGTAATCAACGATAGAAAGAACCAAGATTTATACAAACTTATAACATTATCTTGCGTTTTTTGTACTGAAAGTTACCATTAATTAAACCCATGATTTGTTGGCTTTCTTGACCACCTGTGCACAACGCCAGGAAACTGAATTGTAGAGAAGTACTGTTTGTAATACCCAAATCTTTTTCAGAAGTCTTAATAGTGAGGGGTTTACCATTCATAAAATACTTATCGTTTGGGTTATTATACCCAAAATATTGAACATGTATCTCCTTTAAAATGCATGTTCCAACCTTTTGTCTAGGAGTCACGTTTATGAATGTCACTTTGGAGCAGATGCTGATCCTCTTTTGCATTAAGGCCATCACAATTTTAGTACATCGTCAGCAAATTTACCCGTAAAAGAAGTTAGACCAGTCTCTAAGTCATCCATATAAATAATAAAACGTGGGAGGGGGGGGGGGGGAGGGAGTACGGAGCCTTGTAAAGAGCTTCTTACAGATAACCAGGAAGACTTGTGGCCTTATAACACTTCACTTTGCCGACCGTCTGCCAACCAATTTTTAATTCAATCGAGGAGATGACCATGGATTCCGTACATGTATGTAGGGTCAGCATGGAATGCTTTACTCATGTCAAAATACGGTTACCACTATCGATGCATTCTGTAATATAATTCCAATATTCCAGAAGATTTGTGATCTTTGATCGTTTAGATCTAAACTATCGTGTAGTTCATTAATACCTTAGCAAGGTTATAATCATTGCGAATCTTTTTAGGTAAAGTAACATGTGTGATATCGAAGTACAGTGGCCCCAACTACACTGAAGCAACTATTTTTCTTTTTTTTTCGGGAGGGAGGTCGAGGGCTGAGAATTCAAGGGCAGATAGGCTAAAGCGGACGGCCTTGATCTGTCGGGGGAGTGCAACATAAAGTTTGTGGATAAAATATCCCATGATCGCCGGAAAGCCTTCCCAGAGTTAGCAAGTAAGCTCCTGGAAATGGAACTGTCAATATTTTCTTTGATGAAAAACCCTTCTTAACATCATTGGATGTTTTTCGCTGAAACAGCAATCTGCGCAGAAGCTAAGTTCAAGTTAAATTAGTTGAAGAAAGAATTTGACGGCAATCAATTTGCAGATTATGTATTTCCTTTTCATTGGCAATGTTTGGTACACAAGCCTTATTCACTATTTTCCCCCGACTTGATCGCTCACCCGCGAATCCCCCGGCGCAAGCCAAGTGCCAACGACTAGCAGGGAAAGTGGGGGTGACTCCTCTCCCCCCCCCCCCATGTGCACGCCACTAAATCAGTGTGGATAAGATTATGAGGTTATTCCTTTAATGGCCATCCTTATATTTTGAGTGTCCTCGCTTTAAATTCGACAAGCGTCGATCGTGCTGCACATGAACATTTTAGTCCACTTCAGTGTTAGTAAATAAACTTGTTTTTGGTAGTGTGCAATCGAATTTGGCGTGAAGTGGGTACCACCATGGATCACTTTCCGGGGATGGGAGCAATGGTTCCCCAATTTTGAGAATCAGTAGATTATTTTTTTCAGAGTAACTGTACATATGAGTTTAGTCCCTAGGTTGAGTGCAAGAACTCGGTAAGTTGTTGGAAATCGTAACGTACCAACACCTGCTTAGAAGTTTATCAATAACCCCTTACGGGAAAGAAAAGAAAAGAGTAAACGACAGAAAACAAATCTCTAGGCCTTAGGCTGTTACTGCCTTTGAAAAATTTTCCAAACCCGTCCGTCCATACCAGCTCCCTGATTAATACTAACTGCATCCTTAGGTCATCCACCCTTTTAGAAAAGAAGTTACGCGGTGTACCATATTTACTGTATTTTGCACCATATGGAGTTTGAGGCACAATACATGTTACTGTACTTCCTTACTTGAGATTTGATTGTAATATTTACTTTAACTGCAGCATATGTACACTCTGATACGGTCTCCATACATTGTGCGTGTACGGGAGTCAGCTCCCGGCTTGGTGAGTGAGAGAAGCTACTATCCTATGAACACTTGTGCTAATGCACTTTTGTCATTCTATGCGTCATCTTACGAGCTACAATATTCGTTATTTGTCTTCTGACGAATGACACACCCTGCAGCATTTCAATTAAACAATATCTATGCATTGGATGTATTATCACTGTCTCTGATCTCTACTGTAGTACTAATAGCGGTCTTTTTAATGACCATTTTAATATATCATATTGAAAGGAGGGTGCAAAATAAACACGTAGGAAACTGATTGACAGCGTTACCATAGACACGCGTCCAACTATTACGCCTTGGCCAATCAGAGCACGACAAAGCCATAATACCATTTTTTTGTAACGTAAATGTTCTGCGTTTGTAATGCTGCACTAAGACAGCACAACTCCAGGGACCAACACGTACATGTGTATACTTCGCATATCTGCAGTGCAGCAATGAGTGAGTGCTACAAAATACCGAAATAGAATTCAGTGTAACGAACGATCTTCGTTCTTATTAATCATAATTAATATAAACGCAGTGGACAGTATTGCAGGTAACGTATGTTATCTAAGTTATTACAATGATGATTTTCACGATAATAATCTCTCAGTTCTTGCAGATTTGAGCCATTTCTGATGGTAGGCCTAATTTGATACCGTATTCGCCGTAAGCCCCATCATGCTTGAAATGAAAGTGAAATGATTCAACGTAGGCCTAACTTCGTTAGACCTTAGGTTAAGATCGTATATCTTTTGATTACTTAGGCTAGGCCTACTAAGCTACTGCCGGGCCTATATTATGCTAGGCAGACTAATTAAGTTATAATAGCCTAGGTTACCCCTTACAAAGTTACATTTTGGTCAAGACTAATTTAGTCCAATGTTAACTTTGCAATCACAGGTTGTCTAGATAGTAGAAGGCAACGGTTTGCAATAAGGCCAAGTTTTCTTGTTCAAACTTTTTAAAAACTTTGGGTGTAAGGACCTTTTCTTTCATGCAGCAACCCAAAAGGCCTGTTGGTAGCACAGCATGCTGCCCTTTTTTTTGTCCCCCATCACTGTGTTGTTATCCTAAGTTGCAAAGACAATGCTATAAAGACTTGGAGGGCTTATTTCCGTGGTTAAAAAGAATTAAAATATTTCCTTGTTTAAAAATCCTACTTTTGATCGTCAAAAAAAAAATTGGTTTGGGGGTGAATGTGGGGGGATGAGAAACTGTTTCTTGTTTTTCCTTTAAAAATAAACTTTTGTCATTGAACCCATGTGACTTATTTCAACTGTAATGTTTACTGTAGCAGGAAGGAATAGGAACTATTTTGTCAGTTGTCGAGAGTGATGTGAGCAGTCTTTGTGACTAGGCTATTAATCTGCTCCTATACATGGAGTGCAAGGAGCATAAGGTAAAGAACAAAAGTTTGCTACAACTGGCAAGTAACTAAGGTGTGGTCTTCATTTGCGGAACAAACAGACCCTGTTTTGTGTATCGTTAGAAGGAGCGACAGGCCTTACTCCTAGGCTAGTTGTATAGTGTATACACCAAACTTTGTGCACTGCCAAACTTCTTGCACCCCTAAAAAAATAAGCCCTAAAATGCAATGACCTAATACTAGCTGGACAAATTTTTGACAACAGTACCTTGGAAATGACAAAGGAAAACTGAGACACTGTTTAGTTCATCTCCCTTGCCTGGTTAGTCAACTTTACGGTACTGCATTTTCATAGGAGGGGTAGGCAAGGCTTAGAGCTTCCTATTGGCAGTTTCCGCTGAATCTTACTAATTTTCAAATCATGGTTTTGACTCTTCAATGGAGTTTTTCCTGACCATTGTTTTTGCTAGCTTGTTCACAGGGTTTTGCTGTAGGTTTAGGCACAGGATTTGTTTAAAAGGACGCTCGTACAGTAGTTTATACATCCATGCTACTATGTAGGGGATGTCTGTGGGCTAGCCTATTCATGGCTGCCTAAGGGAGGGGTTTGGGACGGGTGTACAAATGTCCTGGGGGAATTTGAGTGGCAACAAAATTAGGGCATGTAATGTCATATGTAGGCCCTACACAAATTTGAAAAAGGGGGGAAAAAATTGGGAAATCATATTCATACCAACAACTTTTTTATTCTATACATTTGTACTTTTGTTCTAGCTGTTAGTCATTCATCATGCATAGATCTGTCAATTGCCATGACACACCTGTCGACTCCCTGGGAGGATATATCAATGTTCATTATGTGCGGTGAATGATCATGTCCACTGATGCACCCCTTTGGCTTGCATAAATGCCCCTTTGCAAGATATTTGCTCTCATTGAACTGAAAATTTGACTGACCATTTCTTGACAGTGTTGACATATGACACTCCTCAAAGGGTAGTGCTGTACACAAGCAGAGAGTTAACCAATTCTGCTGAATTCTGAAAGTGACAATGGTCATTGACTCACCTATACACACCCCTGTGGTGAAAAAGTAAAGAAAACCTTCCTTTTTTCATCTAAAATTGGTATTTTATGATTAAATTCAGGTTTTTATGATTTTGTCAAATTCAAATTTACAAACCCCCCTCAAATTTTCTGCAAACCTTCCACAAACATGCAGAACTACTAATACAGTATTATCTGCAACCCGTCAAATTGCAGAGCTTTATTTTCAATTCTAATAGACCCCCTTGCATATATGACATCACTGTGACAATGTGAAGCGCCCTTAGTCGGTTAAATACGTTTCTGCAGTGGTTAAGTACCTGATCTTGAGGTGGATAAGTAAGCATTTTGTGGTGACTCTTTACCCGATCATCAGTCGGTTGAGTAAGCCCTGGATTTGTTCTTACTTTCCCAATTGTCAGTTTGATAAATCAGTGTCGGCTTATTTAACAGATCGTCCCAACTGTTAAATAAGGATTGTCATGGGCATCGATTTGGGTTCATATGTCCTCCCATCTTTTAAGAGGAGGGGAGACTTACACATTTGTTCTTTCCCTCTTCACTTTTGTAAGTGTCATGATACATTTCCTGAGAAACTTGTGTTCTAAATTCATGCAAATTTAGCTGAAATTAACAAGGCGAGACTGGCATTGAAGCTGTTGCCATTTCTTGCAATCATAGAGGTACTTCTCTGTCATTTTTTTGTCTCGGTACACCACGCCAACTGTTGGTGCACTGGCGCTCCACTTTGATGACGGTTCATGTAGAAAACAAAATACTATCCGGGTGGAGCCATTCACCATTACACTTTCCCATTGGGGTCAAATTTGTCTTTCCATAATTTGAAAATTATTGAGCATCATTATTGCAGCATGAGTAAAAAATAGAAGGAAATTGCATCAAATGGCTGGTTGATTTCTTCTATTGGTAACGATTAACTAAAGTATGTTGTGGAATGTAACCTTTCAGAGAGGCATGTGTTTGTTTGCTCTTAAAAGCATTGATGCTTTTGTGAATTTGCAAAGCATATTGTGTCAGTTATTTTTGCCCTTGCCACATAAATTTTTTGCTCATGTGAATAATTGTTTTTTAATTTTCAACATAAACGTAAGTGTACAAACAATGTACGATGAAAAGTGAGAACCATTTATCTTGCTCCCCTGAATAAGTGCTGTTTGTAGTGTTCCATTAATGTTAAATGGTCAGCAAAATAGAAGTGGTTAAAGCTGGAATATGAGTTGAAAATTCATCATATTTTGCCTCTGACAGTCAAATACTGTATGTTATAGCCACTACAAAAAAAGAAAAAAACATTTTTGAAAATTTTTGCAATTTCAGATCCATTCCCATTGAATTGATTTCAAGTGACAATGATTTACAGCTACAGTAGGCTCTTTTTTTTTTCTTTTTTTTTTTCGGACAGTCTAAATTTTGTAGGGCTAACAAAAATGTCGAGACAATTTTCATATTTAAATATCTGGAGGGTGGATGCATGGTTCTCTCTGAGATTTTGCAACAGGTGATCTTTTCTCCTACTTTACCTTACGTGACACACTGACGAAGAACAAAGGTAGATGACCAGGCGATTGCTAGTACAACTCATATTCCAGCTTTAAATCGGTCTGCAACTGCACAGTCTACTCCTTATATTCCTCAGTCAGATCACCTCTATCTTTTTGTTCACACTGAGCCAGAATGTATATGTAAACCTGTGACTTGAGTGTGAGGTCCCCATGCTCATTTGTTGTACCCTAGCCCTCACTGGCTCTCAGTAGCCCTGAACCTAGCCTTACTTGGCTTAAAGGGGAAATCAGGGTTTGACTGAGAAAATTCACCTTGAGTTGATTTTTCTTTCTAAACTGCTTGTTCACCGAAATACAGAGATATGGGGAGGTGTTTGAAGGTAGAAGAAATGGTAATTATTGCGTTAATTACTGTTGAATGAGAACTCTTGATGTTTGTCGGGTACAAAAAATAAACGTTTATGTACAAGACGAGACAGCCTCCTCTGTACGATGACCAATCTCAGTGTAAGACTGAGATGATGTTTTATGAGTAAACATAACCAAATGGTTATGGTTCCCATGCTGTTCATGCATTGTGCAATGCTAAGTAAACGAGTTTAGTAATAGTTGATGATACATACAGCACACGTAGGCTACGTATGAAACTGTTCAGCCACACCTCCTCATACCTTGAAAAGGCGATAGTATTGAATATTCATATTTGATTTGATGAATATGGATAATACAGTTTTAGGAGTTCTTCACCGATTTTTTGCGAATTTGACTTGTTTCTCGAAATTGTCCACATGTTTTGAGATAATCTTGATCATATTTGTTAGTTATAACTCATTGTACAATGCCGGTGGGGAATTGTAGTGAAATAAATTGTGAAAATAAACCCCGATTTCCCCTTTAAGTAACGAAAGCTGTGAAAAAGCAAATGTCCAAAGAAACTGGTTGAATTCTAACCGCCAACTTAACCGTTGCAGAATCTCAAAATTGTAAATTTCCTCTTACATTTTCTTATTTGCAAAAAAATGGATTTCTGTCAATTTAGTCATCCTAACCATGTATTCTCCCATTTATTTTGGTAGGAAACTGCTCAAAAGTTGCACAACATGAATGAATACTCAACTGAAGGCAATAAACTTGAAATCTTTGTGATGAAAAAATGGGTGTGAATTCCACAAGACTGACTAGCTGTAGCCCTGTAGTTGACCCTGCCCTACCATATTTATGTGACAGTGATACCCTCATACCTATTTCATGTTTACATTTGAATATTCATGATCCCCTCAGTTTGACCGAGTGAACTGCTAAATGATGTCACTTTTCTGTGCTAACATCCAACAGCTACACCACAGACTAAATTGCTTGTCAGTCACTTTATATAACAGGTTTGTTTTATTTTTCTTGTCTTGTTTACAGGTACTATCATGTTTTGTGAAGTATTGTATGTGTAGTGAGGTTAACCTCACTTGACAGTACTCTACACCGCAGTGGATACTTTATAATGTACAATACACTCTGGCCATAAGATGGCGTCTTCTTCGGCAGCTCACAAGCTCAGAAATTTAGCCCACAAAATTCTGACGGAGGAAGAATGTTCGTTTCTGAAGGTGACCATAAGGAGGTTCCGAGAGACTCATTCTGTGCTGGGTTTGTGTATTTCTTTGAAGAGGATTATTGATTCACCGGAGAGGATTCATTTGCTACCATATATCAATGCCATGATCCCACAGCACCTCCAGAATGACTTTCACAAGCTCTGTCAGCTTCAATTCAAGCACTACAGGCCTCAAGATATGAAGGAGCCTCCCGAGGTCAAAGTGAGGGAATCGAAGAGGAAATCTGACGGTACCCGCCAGGTGAACCAGAGGCTCATCCTCCCTGTGGAGGAGTTCCACAACCAGAGAAACAAGGAGAGGATCGTCAGGCCGTCGGATGATATGGACTGTGCCGACCACATGCTCTCCCGTCGAAAAAACAGCTCAGGCTCCGGCGAACCCAAGCATGGGCTACACAAGAGAAGCAAGACTTATCACGCTGACACCTCCGGGGGTTCTCAGGAGGAAACCAGTCAGAGTAGTAAAAGGGAGTTGATTCAGAAGTTGTTGGACAGCAGTGCTGAGATGAATATTTCTGAACTGGAGTTACTACTCGGTGAGGACAAATTGCCAAAGGGCAAACGCATCAGGAAGGTGGTCCTGGAACGCAGACAGGGGCAGTCTTTGGGTTTTTCCATTCGTGGAGGAAAGGATCTGAAAGCTGGCATCTTCATTTCTGAGGTTGATTCGGGAGGTCAGGCAGACAGAAAGGTAAAGCACTTTGAAGAAAGTTTTCTATTGTATCAGCTTCACATGGCAAAATGTCTTTATAAGTTTCTGGTATGATGACCATGTCAGTCTAGTATTTAAACTTAATGAATGCACTTCATGAATGAAACAGAATTACCCTGGTAGCCTGCACTGTGTCCACACTGAATAAGGCTGACCCTAGAACACTTTTTGTTTGGTGAATGCACATGCGATGCATGGAGGATATATGATAAAACTTGCAAATAAGACCTGTATGTTTTTGTTTTGGTATCACACAAGTTGTGAAGACCATCTTTCTGAAGCATGATAGTGTACAAAGCTCTAGTGGAGTTGCATATTCTGTACTGCTTTGATACATTCCATAAGGTTATTTCCTTCAATTATAGGGGAACATGTACTAACTAAGCTGCCCATTTGGAAGGCATGCTACCGAATGCCACACATTTTCTGTGAAATTCATGCAAAGTAGTCCATTATGCAGACGGCTCCTGAAACTTAAGAAAATAGGAAACAACCACTGATTTTAATCTGTCTTATCTATTGTGGATAGCTCTTCATAACAAGCCCACTAAGGCTACCACTGCTTGTTTTCTGCTCTCCCAACACTCTCCACACTACCCTCAATGATGACTTCACAGCATTCAACATTTGTCACTCTTCTCTGTATTTTGCCTTCCAAAAGTGTTATGCAGTGTTAGGTTTTGGGATTGTTACATTGTGCTTGTATGTCAATCTAGTTATTCCAGTATCAGAGTCAGTGTGTGCAGTGTTGGTAGTGATGCTGGCCATAATTTATCCTGTGGATCTTGTTTGAACCTACAGTAGTCTATTTCATTGAAGGGAAATACAGAAGACAACTTTTAGTTGACTCAAGAAGGTGGGACCTCATTTCTCCTGAATATCTTGGAACCTGGACAAGTCAATGGATTTGAGCCTATACCTTCCATAATCCATCCATGCATAATTTGTTTCAATTTCCTCACTTTGCAGTTCATTGTCAATGGTTAATTTCACTTCTTGCCTCCCTTTCTTTAAAGCACATTGTGTGCAAAGTCCATTGTTGGTGTGGTGCTGTAATGTATAAGTTCAACTGTAGTTACTTTAAGTCCCTGAAAGTTTTGATCATATTTATTCTTTATCTCTTTTTTTAGGGCTTAAAAGTTGGAGAGAGAATCCTGAAAGTGAATGATGAAGTATTCAAAGACATCACACATGCCCAAGCAGTCGTTTGTTTGAAATCTGCTCAAAGGCTGAACCTGTTTGTTGCACCAATCGGACAAATGCCTGGTGGTACACCTAGCAGCACACCAAGGTAATTATGTGGCTGGCATGTTGACTGTCGAGTGTGCCTGTAACTGCAGGGCAAGGATCTCTTATTCTGCTACATTTATCATTGACAGTTTCAATTTCTGACATTGAATATTCATACAGTACATCATGAATATTTACAGACATTGTTTTGCTGCATATCACTTCACAGTGTCCCTCATCGCAGTTGCTACTTTCATTCTGAATCTTTAACATCAGGATAAAGTTATAAGTGAAGCTCAAAATGCTAGCTGCACTTGAATAGCCATAACTTGTATAGTACTTGTACACCCCTTCCCACACCGAAAATTGTATAGTGCATCTTTTATCTTATTTGTTTTGGGTAAGGAAGATCTGTAAAAAAAAAAATTGATAGCAATGAGCATGTAAAACTGCCTAAGAATGGTTTTGATTATTCCAGTGTGTGTTGAAGGCTTTTTCCATTCGATCATCCTATGTCACTGTTTGATTATTAAACTCCCATACAGTATTTTGAAGAAAGGGGTGGAAGAAATTGATGGTCCCCCACAGCCTTGTTATTACTACTTTGAATTTAATAGCTTAAAATTGTGATGGAAATGATGCTTTCTTTGATACTCGAAAAATTATTATGATTGAGTATTATTCATGTTACAATCATAAACTCAGAGCTTCATTGACAGTGTGCCATAGCTTGTAACACATCATTATAGATTTTGAGTGAAAATGTACCTGTGGTGTAAACAGTGACCAACAGCTTGTCTATGGCTACCATATATCCTCCTGGAATGTGAACTTTGTTAACATACTCATGCAAATTTTTAGCTGTAATATTATCACTCTACAAAGGAGTTTTCACTTGTTTCTGGTACCATCAGTCACCACTTTCTCTGAGGTCAACTACTTAATGCACTTTTTACTGAATAAATGTACTGACAAGCACTGGTGGTACCAGTGAGCAGGAAGGGGGGGGGGACAGGGGGATGGGGTACTAGCCCCTCCACTTTTTAGAGGGGCACTGCATGGTAAAATAATCATCAGAAACTGTGTTTAAGCTGTGTATTTCTGTAGAGGGGGGAGGGTCGAGGTGCTCATTTTCTAGAACTGGAAAGTTGATAGTGAGAAAATCATGTTTTCCTTTCTGAGAGTAATCTATCCCTACATTTGCCACATTACATGCATACTTGCCCAACTCCACATGCATTCCCCATCCTATGGTAGGGCCTCCTTTATCTGTAACTCATTTTACCCCCACTTTTCGGAACCTGGCACCGCCCATGCTTGCAAAAAGAAAGTGAGCATCAGTCTCTAGTATTATCTTTAGCAAAGAATCATGACTAACTGTAGATTACACACAAATACTCTGTGTCGACATTGTTTTGACTGTAACTGCTGCCTGGGGAACTGTAAGTCAGTAGCAGATGTAATTGATTATTTCCAAATCAATCAATAATGTACATATAGTAGCCTGATACTACAAGAGGAACTTGGCTGTTTTGATTGATTTTTTGGATGCTGCATGTAGGAATACCAATGGATGAGTGGCTCTGTGCTGCTGTATGCTGTATCACATGGCAATCTGAATGTACTGTGTAATCGTTGCATACCCTGCAGTGAGTGGCTAAACATTTTGCTGACCAATGTGAAATTGCCCTTGTTTGTCTGTTCATGGGAAAGCAAGGGAATGATTATTGAAAGTTGATAATGGAATATTCTCTCCTTTTTGAAAGGTTCTGTAATAAGGAATTACAATGTTAATTAAGCAGGGTGGGATCAGTTATGAATTCTCTTTATCATGTTATCATGTTCTAAAACAAAACATCTGCCATCAGTAGACCTAACACTAAATTTCATTCTGAGACCAAGATCTGCTGTCATCTACTAGTTCATACCATCGATAAATTCAATTCTTCGTAATGAGGCTGAAAACATTTGTCAAGAGAGTTGAGCAAATGACAATCTTACTAAAATATCCACTGGTGCAGACATTTACTGTAATTCTGCATTAATTCACGATGGTGTGGTGTGTCAATCAAATTTCTTGCCACCCAGGTACTGTTAAAGTTGATCACAACCCTGGTACATACATGAAACATCATGTACATGACCTCCACAATAGCTGCTCTGAACATAGGAAAGGTAAATTGTGCATTCAGTGACTTTTCCTCTTATGTGACTGCCTTTTTGTCATTCTAGTTTGAAATGCAGACTCTCTATAGTTTGATAAAGCACTTGTTATGTTACGCCTTTCTGTTTACAGGAGTACGTGTCCATCCGTAGGTGCTTCATCTCATGGTAGCCGGTACTCCAGTAAAGAGTCCCTGTCAAGCAAAGACCCTGAATCATCATCACAAAAGGTAGTAGTGATGGCAGATGAAGATGGATGGTTAGGTTTCAGCATCAGAGGGTTAGTTCTCATCTTCTCATCATTATTCAAACACTGCAGTGCATACTCATATGTTTGCATGTGACCTTTGCACACTTCTGCATCTTGTAGTGCATGTGGTGCTGCAACTTTGCATAAGGGGATTGTCATGTTTTTAATTCGCTAGTAGATTAGCAGATAGACCAATGCTATCTTTATAATGTTTCCTCTATTTATACGTTTTCACTTCAGTGGTAAAATAACCAACTTTCAGTCACACCGGATAACCTCCTCTTGTACATTTTGGGGAAACTTCTGTTAGTCACAGTGTCAGCTAGATTTATGGTCTTTTGTCTTGGAACATTATTTTATTTCCATGATGTTACACTGGCAAAGGCAATCAAAACCAAAATGTAGAGAACTGAACGCATGATCTTTTTGTGTTCTGTTCCCCATCGTCCTTGGAAAATTACATGAGGATGATACAAGCAAGTTTTCATCTTTTTTTGTGCCCAAGTCCACTTGAAGGTCCCCAGATTTGTGTCCGAGGACAATCTTATGGTGGGATCTGCAGAACCGTCTGGCATTTGGGTATGCTTTCACCTATATAGATGAATCACCAAAGATTTTTTGAAAGTTTGGGTGAACAAATCATTCTTGTGCAACAAAGCTGTGAGAAATTTATTTCTTGTAAAGAAGATGACCGTCCTTCCTTCTTTTGAATAATCTACCAGTGTGCATAAATATTGGTTTATAAAATGTGATTTTTTTTTTTGGTTAAACAACTGCCTTCTTTTCCTTCAAGAAACTCCTCCCTAACAGATTTGTGGCAAGATTATTCATTGAAAGGAACTTGAAATTTTTGCATAAAGTCTGTGTCTCCTCTTACCTGTTTTGCTTGTCCAAATTGATCTCTCTTTCCTTTGTTTACAGTGGTGTTGATCAAGGGATAGAGCCTTGTGTTGCCCACATTGACCCCCAGTCTCCAGCATTCAGGGCCGGACTTACGAGAGGAATGAAGATTGAGAAGGTAACTGCTGCACCACTCGCCAGTCCCTTAATGGTGTCAGAAGTTAAATGGATCAATAGTTTACTTTTTAAGAACTCATAGGAGTGAGGTCATTATTTCTCTATTCAAACTGAAAAACAAGAGTAGCAAAGTCCTTTTCATTTTATATTCCTGCTTTAGCTTTTCAGAATGTTTTCATTAAAATTGGGTTGGAGTTGTCAAATATGTGCACCAGAAATGACCTTAGCATTTTGAGCATTGTATACTCTTTTCATTCAGGGTGCAAGTGATTGGTTTCAGTGTTTGTTCTAGACAATATCATTAGACTTCTTGGATAACGTATCAGTGTCATTGATATCATCTGCGGATGGTGACATTTACAAAATAAAGGAATATGAATCCTAACAAAACAAAGGTAATGATTGCCATGATAATCCGCATATGATGATACATTCTTTTGTCATTGACATTGATCACATACAGTGATAGTATGATGCACATTCATTGCTTGAAATTAACTGCATTGTAAGGCCTCATTGTTCAAGAGCACAACAAAGCAAATCTTGTAACCATTTCCCTGGTATTGCTCATTTTGACTATCACCAAATATTTGCTCAGCTGTTCAGTAAACAAAAGAATAGGAGCGAGAAAGTAGAATTATGCTCTAGAGTGGATGAGTTGTCTTTGGACCCCTTTACCACATGAAATCTCCCCCCCCCCCCATTTTGAAATAAACAAAACTGCGAAGTCAACAATGTTCTCTTCCGGTGATAAGTTGTCAACTGTTCCACTCAGATTATGGCCAAAAACTCAGGGTTAAAAAAAAATTGTGAAAACATTGCTGTGTTACTATACAATATTAGAACTTAAATGTAGTTGTGCAAAACTTGTTGAATCGCTGAAGTTGTCTGATTTGCAGTGAAGTGTCAACAATTGCTCATGTTTGCCAGAAGCAAAAGATATGGTAACATTTTACTCAGGTTCTTATTTCTGAAAGGTCTTAAATTGAATCCTTTTGCAGTTGTAACCAAGTACCTTTTCGTAAAAGAAATTTGTATTGTATGGAAACTTTGGTTGATGTCCGCCGACCATCATATTCTTCCTGCCATCATATTTTGGCATTTACAATTCCAAAAATGATTTTGCGAGAACACAAAGTGGATGTTTACTCAAGTCTGGAAATTTGTGAATGAAGATAGGGCTGTCTAGGTCTAGGACAAGTGTACTGTACATATGAAAAATGATTTGTAGTTCAAGAAGAACCAGAGGCAGGGAGGGGGGATGTAGGGGTCGGTCATAGAGACTACAGAGCCATGTCCTGCTTGGTTAGCCTATTGCATATTGACCCTTCTAATTTAAGAAATGTTGAATTAAAATCTGGTGTTAAATGTCTTTTGTTTATGCTTTGCATGTATGTTACATAGAATTTGCAGAATAGTGAATGCAACTCATAGAGATGATATTGTCTACTTTGGAAATGTAGTTGAATCAAAGTCTTTCATTGATTACCCTCAATGATATGAACCAAAAAACTGAGAAAATGGAAAACAAGAATAAAACTATCTACCAGTGCAACAATAAGACATTGTTCATTTTAAACTTTCATTGCACCGACAGAAATACTATAAAAAATTGTTCGTTAAGCATTATATAATACTGAATTGTTACATAATCATATAAATACATCACAGGGTGTTTAAGCACAGATTGCAGTATTTCACTTTCAGTTTCTTTACTTTACATGGCCTAAGACCTGGTCAATGTTCACTTTATTTTATCATTTAGGGGTTATGCAAAAATGTCAGAATGTATTTGCTATTGATCATTCAGTGGCAATGGTACAAGCTTCCCCTCTCCATAAGAACCAGAAAACTGATGGAGCAGTAACTAAGAATAACACTGTGCACACTGTGCAAGAATGAAGGTTTGCATGAGTGCATCATAGCATTGTTAGCCATTGTGTGCAGGAACTATTAATCATCAAGAAAAATGCCATGTATTTAGGGTATGCATGTCATATTACAGTGACTATTATTTATCATATGTCATTACATTCCAAGTGTTACTATAGCACAGTGGGTCTCAACCTTTTGGACTCACTGTACGCCTAATTTATTACAACATCTCTTGTTGCCTCTTTGCCCTCCATAAGAAAAGTGGAAGACCAAAACTGAGCTGTTGTCCTAAACATTTTACAATGTGGATAGTGATGGGTGGGGGGGGGTGGTATAGCAACATTTTGTGTGTTACTAGTTTTATGTTGAACGGTTCTCCAATAAATAGCGAAAAAATGTTCCCTTGGGCCCACACACCTGATTACTACATGCACTGTAGCACTACCTTTTTTAAAGTGCATTAGAGGCTTCCTATGGCCAGATACCCACCTGTGGTGTTACAGTACCTGGTGCCTCCAAGGTGAACTAGTGCCCCCAGATGCACCAAGGCATTAGAAGTTAATAAAGGCATTGTGCTTGTATCCAGTGGAAAGTATTAAGATGTCTGCCGAAATGGAATTGGTCATGCTGTGATGTGATTGACCATTCAAGTTCACTCTCTTTTTTTTTTTTTTTTTCCAGGTGAATGAAACTCCTGTGGCAGGAATGAATCATCTTGATATGGTACAGCTTGTGACAGTATCCAGGGTTGTTGTACTGCACGTAACAGAAGGTAAGTAGTTTGCTATGACGCATTGACAGTTTTCTGTGATTGCTGTACTCAAAAATGGCTTTGATTGAGACAGTTTTTCATGAATGCATCAGGATATATTTGGAAGAGAAATATAGCCAGCTGTATTGGCTTTCATGACATCTATCCTCCTTTAACAGTTTACAGTCTCTCTTAGTATAAACCCATTCTCTCATATTGTATGAAGATGTCTTCCAGATTGCAGGATTCTAACACGTACTACACATTTGGTAGTTTCAAAGACGTTGTACAGAGCTCCCTGCAATGCATTTTGACTCATTCTTGGAAAGTATCTTAAATTTTCAATTTGTACAATTGCAAAGCTGTTGAATATTTCTTATCACCAGGTGTTATAACACCCAGGAGGTCGGTAAGGAAGGATGCTAAAGGCAAACCATCTGAACTTGAAGTAGGATGCAAATCTGATAACCCTGCAATGATCGAGGATGCTGAAGACGAATGTTTCTTCTTGAAGGTAACTTATTGGCCAGTCGAAGTTAACATTACTACTTTAACCTTTCAGAAGCAAATTTAGTTCAATACAGTAAACTTCAGAATTCCCATGTCTCTTAAAAACGTTGATCTGATTTGTTTGAACTCACAAAACCTTTTGTAGAAAATCATCATGATATACACAGCAATTAATACTCCAGAATTTAATGCTGTGGAATTGAGGTAAGGGGGTGAGGGTACTTTTGGTCTCGTAAATGACAATCATTCATTTCCACACTGAGTTATAAAGCACCCCAGCTGAGGTAAGCAGAATAACATAAAGTCCACTAGAGCCTCAGTATGAAAATAAATCAAATTTAAGGCTGGAATATGAGTTAAAAATTTGTCAGTGAAAGTCAAATTTATTAGAATATGTCCTATGCTTTAACATGCATCTACAAATACCAATTACATCTCAATACATTACACAATACTGAATGACTGTGGGACCTGTGGTTGTGTTGTTACAACATAGTTGGAACATTTTCAAGTTTTAGACCTATGACCTCATTCATAAAACAACCACCCAAACAATAAAGAATTTTTTACTTACAGTACAAATGCATCCAAAAAGAAAAGTGGTTTTAAGGAACACTGTTCAACACCTCCTGAGGGTGTGCACGTGTGTGTATGCCTAGCTTGTGCATTTAGCAATCTCATAAGGGGTTGAGCAGTGTTGAATGGGGGGGGGGCACACTTTACCATGTCTGTGAATATATGCCTATTTTGTTTGTGTCAGTGTGGGTTGATTTTGCAAAAAAAGGGAGATGTTGAAGCAGACATGTAACGTTCAGGTTTGTTATTCTCCACAGGACTTGGAGTTCACTCCTCCGATGCATTCCTCGACGCCACTTCCACCGGCAGGACACCCTATGTTGCTGAACAATGGCAAGAACATTCTCAAAAAGTTCATGCTGCAAGTCACCGCAGGCTCTCGATTCCACCATAGTCCAGGTGATCAGAGAAGACTCTAAGAACCTGCCAAGTAGATCAAACAGGAAAGATGAAGAAAAAGAAGAAAGACGGCCTTCCTCAGGAAAACAAATCTGGTGGTTCCATGGATGGCGCATCACCAATGGAAGCCGATGATTTCAAGGCCAGCGCCAAGTTGGATGGGGGAACCATAAGGCTAAACCTCGCAGGGGGACCTGATGTCCGATCAAGCAGCAAAGTGGTTGACAGTACACCACAGAGGGATAAAACTAGGATGCATGTCAAAGACATCTTTGTACAGGATGGTTTTAAAAATCCCACCACTGGAACAAGGGATCATCCCTCTGCCAACACCAACATTCTCAGTACCCCGGTGATGAGTCCCAAACAGTCACAGTGGGTCCTTGGTCGCCAGTCGCTGTCTTCATCTGATATTAAGGATGCCAAGTCTGAAGCGGCAAGGCAGATTAGAGGTGAGCTCACAGGTAAAAATCAGCCCCTACCTTTCACCCCCAACGTACCACCATCTCCTGCCTTGAACAGAGTTTCTCCCTCCCCAGGAGTGACCCTCTCCAAAATATTCAGCAAGGTGACAAGGAGAAGTCAGGGAGAGGAGTTTGGCAGTGGCAGCATCAGCGATAACTCTGGCGGTTTCCACCAGCAGATGGACCATGGGGATGCTATGAAGAGCTCACCCTACGAGATGATGAGTGATAGCAAACTCATCTCTAATGGGTCAGAAAAGGTTAAAGTTTGGTCAGGTGTGCTCTCCTGATTCGTCTGTACAAATGGATGGTGAAGGATGATGGTAAAATCCCTTTTGGAGTCCATCTTCATCTAAGTGATGTATCTTGCCTATTCCCAACATATTGTGTTGATTTCACTTTGCAAAGCACCTTGATGCCAATGAAACCAAAAGCTGTGTACAGTAAAATAAAAAGCAGCAAGGGGAATGATGTCATGTGACCTGAGCTCAAATCTAATGATTGGTATGTTAAGAGAATAATGTCACTTTAAACAAACATTTTTTTGCGCTTCAGTTTCGTACTCTTACCATAGTTTACAATGTTTTTCATAATTGGATCGAATGTTGTGTCCAATTTCAGCAGTATTTCAGCTGATTGTTTGCAGTTGTACATAAATGTCATTTTGAGAATTAGTGGTACTAACTTGATGTACCCATTTGACAAGCTGCTGTGAAGCATTTTTGTTTAATGCAGGTAATATGAAGACATTGAAATTGTGAGTATGACATCGGGGTATATGTTATGCACCTAGTCACAGTCGAGTCAAATGTAGTGTGAAAGTTACATTGCAAATGAAACAATTACTAGGCCTCTAAAATGAAGTAGAGACAATTCTGTGTCAATAAGACAACAGATTGACATGCAACCACCTCAATGAAATAATACCTTGTCACTTAAACTCTGGTGTGTTCTTTGTTTTTTCTTAAACAAACAATGGATGAAACAATTGTCCAGCTTAGAATAATTAAGTGCTGAGTTGTGTCTTATTCTAACATCTCTTAGTTGAAACTATTTTGAGGCTGTTTCTGATCTCTGGAATAAAGTAGCAAGATCAAGTTCAGTCTTTGTGATAAAATCAGCTCTCAGCAAATGTAGCAATAGTGTAAATAATGTTGCATCTTTTAACTTCCATACCAGTGATGTAATTCTGTATAGATGATTTTTTTCTGTAGACGTTTACAAACTTAACGGTGATGTGTGCTTAATGTCTGAAAAACTTCCATCAGCATGAGGCAGATGAAATGTATCTTCCTTTGTTTTTATGTGTATCACCAGCAGGTGATCTCTTTTTTTTTTGTGCAACATTGACAGAGGAAACGGTATAGAGCAGTTTGAAACCATGATGCTTTAAAAACCTTTTTATGACAAATTGACAATAGGCCAGACACAATATTCAGAATATTCTCATGAAGTCTGTAAAAACACAGAACAACATGTCCCCTAACCCTCAATCTTCTCTGAGTCTTGAAGGATAGATGCGAAAGATGACCATATGTGAAAATGTCAACATTTTTAATATGCCAACCAAAGCCTATGATGCAGAAGTTCCACAGTGACAACATCAACTAAAACCCATTGTTCAACTTTAAAGTCTTCATGCTATGATTATGAATATGCATGAGGCTTTTTAAGCATCACTTACTGTAAACTACATTACAACTTCACAATTTCAAAAATTTTGTGGACCCAGGTTGGTGTTGGTTTTGCAGGAAAATGTGTTTTATGATCGTTGTTGATTATTCCTTGTCTGTGACGTAAGTTTAAGGATTGTCGGGACTCCTCTTTTAGGAACATACAAATACTTGTATATTTATGTACAAATACTTAGCAAATGAATGGGATTGTCTTTGGATGACATTGTGTTCAAATGGGTAGAGACATAATTGTCCACTTTACTACTCCTATGTTGAGAGTGTGTTGTGAGCAATTCCATTGATGACAGTGTCTTGACTAAAGTTAAACTACTAAGTTTGTTGCTGTTTATAATAAACTGCTTGAATAGTATGTTCTTTGGTGCCAGTGGTTGAAGCCAAGGTTCCTATACCATTCATTGTAATCTTGCTATGGTAGGTGTTGCTTGTATTTACTTGTTGCAGTTGGTAATTGCCATGTGGTACTCGTTTTCCTGCTTTGGAGTTTTCAATACTGTACTTGTAAATTCAGCAAAGTTCATAGCTAACAAGTGGATTAATGGGGATAAAAGTAAATCTATGATGTGCTTTGACAAAATCGTGTTTCCAGCTTAAAAATAATCTGCATTGCATGCTAAAAGAATGCAGGGACATGGTGATAGAATTGAGTACAATCTGGCCCCTATTGGTCACATTATGTTGTGAAGTACTTTTCTTGACTGAAGACATTTTTGAGTTGTGAAAAGTTACCTTTCAGGAGATGTGAGGACATATTTTGTGAGCTGAGAATATTCAAGACCTCCTGTAGCCAGGGGCTCAGTTAATGTCTGTACTGAGCACACTTTACCAGATCTTTCATACAGATGTGTTGTCGTCAGTCAACCATTAGTTAAGGAGTTTGAGGATGAGGGATGGTCTGGTCATGTAAATGTAACCTTCAGTCTATGATACAACTTAAATTTTGTACTAATATATGTGCCCAGTTCAGGTAAGAGTGCAGTGACATTTCTGCTTATAAATACATTTTGCCAACCCCATAGAGATCACTTTATCAAACCCTGATGTAAGGTTCACCATTTTAGATGGAGCCATTAACTTTGCTGATTGATCCCAGCATTACCATGTCAGCATTACCTAGTCATTTCAGGTATGTAGAACTTTGCTCCTACAGACCTTGCTCAAAGTGCCACAGAATTAATATCTCTAATTTTAGAATTAATTTTTCTATCTACTGTAAATTCAAAGACACTTTAACATTGCTTTTCCTGCCAGTTTTCCAGTGCTAGTAATGCCTTTTCCCCTCCAATTCCCAAAAGCAAGGACTGAAATTTTGTCCTCTTCATTCATGTGTACCATTTATAAATAGAATACGACCCAAGAGGGTATATGTAACATTAATAGCAACTGTATAAAAGTACATGCAGAGCTCTGAGTTTGCTGGCAAAGTGTATCATGGCTCTTAACTCAGTTTTCATTTTCATAAGTTTTCATTTTCATGACATTGGTATGCTTGTTCTTTTATTAACCAACATTCATCTAACATATTGCAGTCAAATTTGCAGATACCATACTCTGATTATGTGGTGAGACACTTTTTTTTTTTTATTTGCAAGAGGAGAGGAAAATGACAGCATGTACTTCAATAAGACTGCCTGAGAGATCACTTGCGTTTCCAAGGGAGGGAGATATGTTTACGTTAAGCTAGGTTGCAGAACACCTGTACAGACTGTGGGTTGTGTGAAGTAGTCTCATTGACAATGTTCCATTATTGGTGTATTTGATGTTGTTGGTATACCAGTAGGAATATTTTTTTTTTATAGATACACAGGATCATTGTGGCTTTGAAGTCCTAGGACTTTGTTTGCATTCCCTACATCAGAAACTGCTACCTTTACAAAGATGGCATTTACCGGCTGATGCGGTCGTCACTTGCACTGTGCACCTTGGTATTCGGAAATGTTATGAATTCAGTCAGTGTGCCTTGAGGATAAGCTGATGTCTTTCAAATATTTTGTCATTGAATAAGTATTTGTGCAATTTTTTTTCTTTTTGTGAGATAGTATGTATTGTAGCATAAAAATAAAGTTACAAAAATGAAAAAGAAACAATCTAGCCATGTTGGTATTATTTTAGTTTCTAAGATTTACCATATCATTACACAGTGTTGATCAAACCAAAAGTAGTCATTAAAGTTTGTCATGTATTAATCCCATTTTCCCTTTAAGACTTGCGAAGTAACTCCATCCATGTTATGTAGCTGGTAGGACATTTGGGTCTGTAGTAAGCCCATACTACAATTAATTATGAAATTGTTATGGATGATTTGAAAAGTCGTAATGATCACACCCAATATGTCTCATGTAACCTTTAAACCTGATGTCTTGTGGCTTAGTCTGCTGTATTAGGTACTGCAGTATGGGCAAGTTTTGAGTCTCTCTGAATTAAAAGCAAGGGAGCTCTTTTACATGAGTAGTGAGTTTTTGAGGCTAAAAATGTTAACAAAAAGTAAAATCCTATCCTAAGAGAATGCAGAGAGAATGTAAACTAAAACCTGAAAAAAAAAAAAAAGAAACATGGCAACAAATATCTCTAAATTTGATTTGAATAATATGCATCTGAATACGTGCCACCCAATTAAACTGTAAAATTTTCCTTTATGACTTTTAAGTTGGAGACAGCCAGTGAAAACAATACATACTCATATGCCAGTTATGTTGCAACAAGCAGGCATATTAAAAGAAATGCATGAACAGATCACTGAGCAAATATTGTCCAATTAAACAAATGAGAACTGTCCCTTTAATGTGCATCCTTTAGCAGGTAGGTTCGCAATAGTGCCTGGCCTGAACATTAGTGGCATAAGCAGATGGGGCAAAGGGTGGGAGCCCCCTGTCTTTCCCCCACACGAATTCAAAGAGAAATTAAAATAGTAGCTGAAACTCGCAAGGTCAGAGAGACTAAAAATGTCATTTCCTGCAACTTCTGAGAAACACTTTTATTGAAGATATTTCTCCATATACTACCTGCCAAGTGGTGGTGGCGTCTTGCTCAGACAGTGTCTAAAGGAACTCTAATGGCGTCATTACTTGTTCCCAGTTCAATGATTTGCTCTCTTGATTCCCCCAATTATAATGATCTTGGAAAAGTCCCACGTCTCCTGAGCAAACTCTACTCCCATCGTTCAAAATACTCCCATAGTTGAAAATGATTGCATGATTTCACCTGGAGAATGTATCTAACATAAAAATTTAAGCATCCCCAGATATAAACACTCGAAAGAGAAAGCTCTTCCGAAAATCGTATTACTCACCTCTATGCAAGCTCTACCTGGAAACTTTCATCAAATCAAGATATGCCCACATGACCCTGCGTAATTGTAGTACGGTATCTTCTACATTTCTCTAGTAAGATGCTGAAATTATTAAGTTGAGGTAAATCTTCATTTATTCAAAGGTTTAGATACATTAAACTGTATGCGAAAGTAGTTATGCATATTTTGTTCTCACATTTTGTTGAGCCTACCCACGAATGTTTTTTCGTTATTATTGGAAACACACTACTATTCAAATCTAAAGAATATGTAGTGCATGTACATCTGTAGATGCATTGATCTATCGGTAGGAGGTGAGCCTTATCAATACCATCGTACGAAATCAAAACATGTAGCAGCATACACTGCCGCAACATGCAGTCAATGAACGAAATAGCCTATAGCCTATACAGTATATGGAGAATACAATCTGCTTGTGTAAGTGCTACTGATAATGTAGAAACAGGAGCCTAAGTAACTTAGCTGAATAGTTCACTGTATGTTTCAAAAGGTTCAGTTCTGCAACTGATAAACATACCGCTCTGAGCTGTACCGACAGTGGCAAGGATTCATTGTAAGTAAGGCAGACCCCGGTTGTCCATAAAACTACATCATTGTAAAACCTATCCAGTATCGAGGTCTGGGCTCGCTACCCCAGTGACAGGACAGTGCATAACGTTAGGCCTACGTTATGGCAAAGGAAGAGACGGCAGGATGGGAATTCGACAAATTTGACGACGGGTCGCTCAGTAAGTTTTGGTTCAAATTTGTGGCAGTGTATTACCCTTTTACTTAGACATTGCATAGGGTCTGAGATATGGCCGTTCCGGTTGATGATTTACGGTTTAGTTACCTTTCCCTAGGACTGACACTGTGAGGTTGTATTTGTAACTGTAGCTGGCTTAAGTCAAGTGTAACTTGGAAGACTAAGAAGCTAAACTACAGGTTATAAATAGAAGTTGATGTTACTTAGTGTCATCAAGCCCTACCGAATGTCAAGAGCATGTCACTAATTCATTCGTCATTGGAATAACTATAGTTTACCCTCCTTGCGAAAAACACTGGTAGGCCTATCCCGCATGTAGTATAGAACTTCAAATTCTTCCTCACTAAAGACCATTTAAAAAGACTAATAGGGGATTATATGAGTCGTTGACTCCCTTCCCCGTCAGCCACCTACTTAGTCAGGTGGCACACAGGTGAATACATACACCAAACTTTGCGCACTGCTAAACTTTGTGTGCACCCCTAAAAAATAAGCCCTAAAATTCGATGACCTAAGTAGCTGGACAAATGCTTGACTACAATGCCGTGAAATTACTGAACAGAAAGCTGAGTCACTGTTTATTTAGTCACCCTTACCTGGTGAGTCAACTTACAGTACTGCATTTGCATAGGTGAGGTACTCAGGTAGGCTAGGCTTGGCCTAGAGCATCCCATAGCTCCCAAGTTCGGAGAGACTAGATGTGGGTCCACCTCTGATTGGTCCGTTGGTGAAATTTTTGAATTTTAGAAGTGTCTAAACGCAATTTGGTGGTACTCTTTTGGCAAAGAAGTTTAGGGTGTTGCGCCAACAAACGTAGCACTTGACGGATGCACTGCAGCGCGATCATGGAATGCAGGCCTACTATGAAATAGTTGAGTTTGTTTGTAGAGTTGGAAGTTTCCGGTAAGTTTACAGTGCTTGATATTTGTGCGTGGCACTTCCAAGACTTGTAAAGATTTGAAATGCGGGTTTTTCAGAGGGCTGGGGGGGGGGTCAGTGGGTTTGGGTGTTCCAATGCAGGACAAACCTGCGAAATGCGGGTCACTTGGGAGGTATGACATGCTATTCGTAGTTTCCGCCAAATGTCACAAGACTGGTGGAGTGCATTTTACCAAACAGGGGATGATCAACTCAGTAGAATGATAGACAGTTTCAACGGTGTCCAGAAGTGACGACATATTTGAGTGGAAGAGCAGTGCCATTTGGGGAATTATTGCTCGAAGGCATCATTGGGAGCAGGGATTTGAATAACAAAAAAAAAGAAGAAAGGTTTAGTGGATGAAAGGGGGAAAGGTAATATGTTTCAATGAGTATAATCAAATTAAATAGTAAGTAAATATCAAGATTGGGACTCCTCTAACTATGATAATTTCAATATAGCCAAAGAACATACGCTGGTTGTTTGAATCTTTAGTCTGCCAGCAATTTCAGGTACATTTCCCATTTACTCTTGTACTCTAAATCCTCACAAAGTTGCACACTCAAATTCTTTAGCCATCGTCTGCAAATGTTTTCCTTCATTCATACAACTAGAAGTTGCATGCCTCCAGGAGGTAATATCCTTCCATCAGAGTAGTTCACTGTTCATGGGAAAGTGCCTACAGGTAAAGTGAGCTATGGTGATCTCCTTTCTGTCATATTTTCAGTTTTCATCACTAACTTTTCTCCTTGGGATGTTGAAAAGCATGAAGTGAAGTGCATTGATGTGAAAAAAAAAAAAAAACAACCCCCTAAACACCACCACCAAATTTCTGTCAACTGAAATGCAGTGCTCAGTAAATAGTAGTCTAATACACAGTATAACTTACTGTTAACACATGTAGACAAAAAGGTAGGGTTGGGCAGTATCCCGGTATCCAAGTCATTACTGCTATTTGTAGTACTGGTATTAGCAGTACCGGAAGAAAAATCTGAATACGCGAGTACCAGTGCTTTTGAATACTTCACAGTACCGGGGAAAATTCTTGGTGGTGGTGGTACCGGTACCGCCTCCAACAAATACAGATTTGTTTTTTCGAATGTACAGTAGCCTTAATACTTACATATCAACATCAAAATGGACCAAAAACAAATTCCAAATCCATTTTAAAACTGTTCATTTCAATATCTCACTAAAACAAACCTCAGTGCTTCTGAAAGTAAATTTATGTATTCATCGCCGTAATGATTGTAGTTAACCTAGTTCACAGTGCCGGTCTCTGTTTTATGTTTATAAATGTTTATCTTCCCTAACATTGGTAAAATCATGCAAACCATGCAGGTTAGGCCTACACATATTGCCAATTTTGTTGTTCACCTGCTGTAAATGAGGAGTAAAGCACCCGCGTGTTACACTAAACAAAAGCGAACTGAAGAACAGCTGAGCTATGTAGAAGTGGAAAGAGAAAAAGTTACATTTAGGCATAATTCCAGCGGTGATTTTTTTTCTTTTTGTGTTCCTCCTGGATGCCTATCTTTGTGTATTTTTTTAGTCCCATGTAATCATCTACGTATGAAGTGGCTCTTGCAGTTACTCCAGCGGATTTGTGATGCTAGTGTCACGGCTTCGCTCGCCACTCGGTGCTGCGTTTGCCTTGTCTTTTTTTTCTCTCTTCTTGTCGAATGTATTGGTTCGAAAACCTTGACTCAAGTTCCCAAGTCGCCGCAAACACCATCCTTCTTTTGCTGGTTATAACTGAGTCTGTATCAATTAATAGCAATGATGAAACAAGAAAAAGAAACAACAAAGATAAGCTGTTTTTCTGCAGTCGCCCTTTGTCTTATTCAAGACATATTTTATGATCTTGAGATGGATCGTGACTATGAGTTGCCATTGGGGATACATTTCGTGATACTTACTATTGTATGTAGGCTATAGATGCTCAAACATGCTATGTGGGACTAACTTTACGGAAATCAGTTTACTTGGAAATTTTTAAAAAAAAAAAGTTTGACATGTATGAAAATTGTTTTTTACGGTATTTGAGCACAACATCGGTGACATTTATATAGATGAACTGCTGCTGATCGGTCTATATTAAACCATGTTCATTATCATAATTCTGATGATCCATTTAGGACAGTCCCAGCCAAAAATTTTGCATCAGATATGTGTTCTAAGGGAATTTCGTGGAACTACAGCAGTACACGTCATCATAACTCTGTTGGATTAACCCTGATTACCACAGAAATTGCACAGATAGAAAGATCATACTCAAAATACTTTTTGAAATTTCATCACTGAAAGGAAAAAGTCTGTATCTCCTTCTGTTTTCAAGTTATGAGCAATTTTGTGTTTTAAAATATTAATTTAAACTGCTTCCTAAGTCTTTGGCATAACTTTTTAGGTTATCCTGCTGCTACTGCTATCCTTGTATTCCAGATTCATTCATTTCTCAATCGATGGGCTTATAATGACTATAATCAAGGTTATCAGTTTGTTTGTGGAGTAACCCGCCAAATTTCTGGCAAAATTAACTGCAAAAAAAAAATCCAAGCAAAAAGTAGCCCCTACTTGAGGAAACTTGACCCTGTCTTTTTGTACAGTGTAACACTTGTCAACGTTTTTAACACACTGCAATATACATCATTACATAATCTATGTTGCTACAAGTGGAGAGTAAATTGTAAACCTGTCACCGTCTCACTCGGGTAACTACTAAATCGGGGGAAAAAATTCATGAAATTTCGCTATAAAGTGGGTGTTTTATACTTATTTCAATTATACCCCCAAAGCGCCAAAATGCATGCACTGCATGGTGGTAGCCATGGTGTAGAGTGGTGTCATGGCTACAATATGGCATGGATACGGCGATCTTGCGTTGCTGTGTGTCTGCCCAAAGTGTGGATAGTTGCCCCTTTGGCTCATCATGGTCTCTGTTGGTCTTTTCCTTGTCCTACCAACATATCCCCTTATCCTTAGCTGATCCCTCCTTGAGAGGCATGTAAAAAACTTTGTATGCTTTCTGAAACCTTGTCTTAAAATTTTGATTGTATTATTATCCAGTGTTGCACACCCTACACTCCAGGTATGTAGTGGTAGAGTTATTTGGGTCACACAGTCACTGTATGGTCTTCATGGTCATGCCTTACATCTGCGATCATCTTTTAAAAACATAAGGCCATCACAGGTAAGCCTTGCTTTGGTGATCATGTTTCAATCATGGTTCAATGTTTAATCTCCAAAAATTCAAAATACCCTATATGGCTACCCTAACATGTACTGCTCCATATACTGTACATAAGGATCCATGGAAGTACTGCATTGGTCCTGTTATAGCTGCATGTCAAGTATTTGGACCCTGTGGCTGCCGTGGCAAATGTGACTTACTGTAGGCATACTGTAAAGTACTGTACTTTAGGTACAGTGTATGACCTTAGCAGTGATGCTGCAAATTCATTATACAGTAGTTTGGCTCCCATGTGCATCCACTCCTACTTTTTACAAAGTAAACCAAAAGCACAAACATTGATACTATTTGTGGTTCTGACTCTTGGTATGCTGTCAGTACTTAAGGTAAAGTGGAAGGTAAGGGGAAATAAAGAGAAATAGAGGGAGGGTGTGGGAACAGTAGGATTGGTTGGGGTAGTTAAAGGTTAGTGTTGTTTGTCAAAAAGCTGCAAACACTTGATCTTCCATGAAATTGGCTGTCTACAGGTTTTTGGAAAACATATATACCTCATGCCCTTTTAGCAGCTGTCATTAATAGTGGCTTAGTTTTTAAGCTACTCAGGAAAGAAATAAAGATGCTTTTCCGCTTAGTCTCATTGTAGGCTTTGGTAAAATATGACCCAACTTTTGGTCAAAGCTAGAACTGACTTGTGTGCAAGGATCATTCACGCATTTTACTCAATAGTGTGTAATCCCATAAATTTCAGGGCTGAAATGTAACTTTCCTCCGATCATTGCAGAGATTAAAATCTCGTCAGACAACCAGATCCATTCCTTTTGGCTGTCCGACAGACGAGTAACTTTTTGGAACAAAGTTCCCCTTTAAATGGGATAAGTTTGTCAGTATTGTCTTTTGTTTATAAATGTTGACAAATGTTTTGTAACAGGGGCAATGCAAAACAGAATTATAGACTTCCTGTCTGAATAACATGGAGAAGTCCATTCTGTACTGTTGTGTGTATGTAATAATTACTTAAAAAAACAATATTATATAAAGCAAAACTTTAGTCTCAGGTTTTGGGCTCGTCTCTTTGTTTATCTGTTCGGACAATCCAATTGTATTTCGGACAACCAAACATGAAAAGTAGGTTGTCCAGTGGACAAATTGACTCTTTCATCTACATCACTGATTGCTGATGTTGAATGTCACATGCTGGGTATGATACTACGGTAGTTCAGCAAGGTTGTATGCAGAATATTGTGTACTGTCAGCTCATCGGCAAATGTATGATAACATGAAGTACCATTGAAAGTGAAACATTATGTCCACTTTCAAACTGTTATTAAGACATCATGTTAATGACAGAGGTTGAAAGTGGGTGAAACTAGCAAATACAATGCTGTGATGTGTTAAAAGGCTACTGACTGATACTGTGGAAAGGACAGTTCATCATAAAAGTCCTGTCATAGTATTTCCATTAGACGGTAAACTGGAAGTTTTTTTTAAACATATGCAGCTGTTTTAAAGACCCAAGTGCTCCCCGCTTGCACAGGAGAATTTGATGGCCAGTGTCACATAATTGTGTTATATGTGTTCAGTGGGTGGCAATTGTGCTGTGCATACAATAACTGTAGACGTATATGTAAAGATAAAGTAATGCATCAGGGTAGAGACAAGCCAGCTGTAAATTGTTGGATTGGAACAAAGTGTATTGTCAACTAATTCAGCGCAGCATGATCTCAAAACCGAAGAAACAGATCTACAGTATCTATTAAAGTCTGTATGTGACAGTGATGCTATGCTGTGGATGCATCTGGTAGCATCTGAAGCAATGTCAAGCTAGCAACTGGGAGGTTTGGGGTTCAATACCTTGCCAGGTCACAGTGAGATGTTTCATCCAAGAATTTCATCAAAAGACTTTGACCGCCTTTGGTTATGTCGGATACGTGTTTTCCATACGTTGTTAGCCTGTTAGGCTAGCTTAACGTTTTTGCCAATCTGTGTTTTCACTGTTGTTCATTCGTTTTCTTCCGATGTGAGAAGTAATAAATGCATATACGTGATTATTTTACAATGTACCTGTCATGTGTCATAGGTGGCTAAGTGAACACCTGCAACTTTTGCAAGAATCTTGAAACATTTTATAGGCTTCCTTTCCCATGAATGCAGCCTCAGATGTGCACAAGAATGTAACAACTTAGGGTTTCAATGTATTCTTATGCCCATATGTCTGTAAACCTAAAGCCTTACAATATTCCTACAGTATACAGTCTGTGTGTGCAATCTACAACAACCGAGGTTACAGTACTTGTCTAAAAAAAATGATTTCTTAGAAAGACTGAAATCCATAAATAAAATGTAATTTGAACATATAATGTATGAGAAGGGCGTAAAGTGCGATTGCGTAGACTAAAGTTCAGCACATTTATCTTTGGAGTTTCATTATGTAGTCCAGAATGTCATTCGTAATTCAATAAACCAGGGTGCAGCCTAGACTGCGTCTTTGGTATGGCAATAGGGTAATAGATAATACAGTACTTTGTATCTGTGTAACTCTTTGGTGTGGGAGAATAACATTGAGGGAGATCTATGTATGGAAAAGCAATATAAACCCCTTCAAAGAATTGATAATGATCCAAACTTGTTAGGATACAGAAGAAAGTGATCAGTTTGTATGTGTTGGTGCTATGTCTTTGCGAGATGGTTTGTGGACATTTTTGCAATAAACCCAGAAGTTTAAAGACAAAAACTCATCACCCCAGACAGTTTCAGTTCTCCCAACCATCTACCTCTAGTCCCTCCCTCCGTCTTTCATAAATTCCTCCACATGTGTAATCAAAACAATGGATCGGCTGTGTACGCTGTGTAATACGAGCTGCTCTGCATCTTTCGAATTTGCTGTCAATCTAAGAGTACTGTAACTTAGAACCAATTGAGAATTTTGCTTTCTGGGAGGTAAAAATATAGCTTAGGGTGACGCAGTACAGCCTTTAAACCTTGATGAAAGCTGAGGCAAGCTGAAAATGTGGTGTTTACTGGGTCTAGACCAATATGAAACCAAAGATAAGAATGGTACAGGTATTTACAGTCCATCCAGCATGTGTGCATTGTAGTAATTAAGATCACATACTTCATATGTCATTCAGTCATACCCAAATTCATGAGCTACAGTACTTAGAAAAAGTTGGCTAGATTCATTGTACAGTTGCATTCCCACAAAAAACTCCCCCTCTCCCCCCAAAAGAGAAAAGTACTGCAATTCTTGTCCCAAACATCTCAAATACTTCAAAATGTTCATTTGTTCTGTTAGTGGATCTGTTAGCACTCTGTTTTTCGTGGCAGAGGGACATTGTGTTGTCATTTTTGGCTCACTAGTGAACTTTGTGCATGCACTAGATGCAAGAGCAAAAAGAATGCTTGACCTGGGCATTCCGTGTGGACTCCCAACGATGACGTCACACGGCAGCATTGCTTCCAATTGCGGTGACCTCAGTTTTTGTTTTGTGACTGACAGGCAGTATACGAAACACAAAACACATTTTTTGAGTGTTTATAAGGCCTGGATCTTTTGATTTTCAAGTGATTAATGATATTGGTTAAAAGTCTGTTAAAGAAGTTGGAATTTCACTAAAGCATTACTGATGCACTTTAATACCGTTACTTGTTAATTGGATATAACAGAACAATAGAATGGCATGGACATTCTCAGCTGGTACATATTGTATACATTCGTGATTATTAACTCTGTGCAGAACTACATCCATCAGACTGACCAGTGTGGCAAAACTATAAATCTCTGGCAAGTTTGCGATGAGAGAAAATGGCCTTTAAGCCATTTGTCATAATAAAATGTTATAAAATAATGTAAATAATATAATAATTATAAAATAAAATGTTTATTTTTGTACGTATATATGTTTCAAGGATATTGGTGAACCTGTGCAAGTAGCAGAATTCCTGTGATGAATGTGGAAGAACCATAATGGAAGGATGTTTGCACGTTACGTCAGAAATCAAGTTTGAAATCGTAAGATTCCATTCTGAGACTGGCCTAGAGCAGGATGAGGCCATCACTCTAAAATTCTTTCCCTTCAAGCTTAGATCTGTATGGTCATGATAAGGAAATTTGGACATTCCATGCAAAGCGAGGACAGGAGGAGTTTAATAGCTATCATAGGATAGGCCAGAAATGCTTCAAGTGATGTACAGTATCTTGTTTTTGCATCATCAAGAATGAACGGCAGGCCTCAACATTCCTCTAGAGGTTAATATGGTATGCTACGTACCACTGTTGTATGCTGTTTGTATGAACAGCAGGAAGGGGGAATATTCTCCCTTATAGTCACTTTCTAGTCTTGCTCTACAAAGAAGGAATGACAAAATGTGGGAAGATAGGAGGTACACTGTTTGAAGGTAATTTTAGGTAATTATAAAGTTAAGTATTTGAAACATAGATCCAATCATAGCTAGTAGTCTTTCATGAAGACATGGAGGAAAAGTTACAGTGCCGTTGTCCAATTTTCATGGAAGAATGTACAGTATTTCTACCAACGGTCTCAGAAGTGAGTGCTGTAGGCACCTGAATGTCATGGTCATAGACTGTATGTTTAGCTGTGACAGTCCCACAAGGAGTCTCACTTTCAGTTCACTAAAGAATACATTGCATTTTCTTGTGTGTTTCATATTTGTTTTGCCAAACTCTGATCTGAACACTTTTATTATAAAAGTGTTAAAAAATCTTAAAAAGACTACAGTAATGCACTTTGCTTATCATAATTTTATGGGACATTGGTTTGGGTTCAAATTGTCAAGAAGGTACTGCATATGACTTCCTGCTACGTACAACTCCGTACACAGTGTGAATCACATGCTAAAGAATTAATGCTTGTTTTAATTGATTGCCCCCTTGTTATGACTTAGTTTGTCTTGTACGCATCACTTGCTCATTCCACTTGCCTCGTGGATTCCAACCTTGTACAGCTAGATTTACCCAAGTGTTGAACAAAAAGAAAGTAAACTTACCGTAAACAACCGCTGCTTGAATAGAGAGCTACGAGGGCTTTAGCAGTAAAGCATTAACCATGCTGTGTACTGTACATCTGACAATTCCTCAATGTATACTCCATGATTTGTTCCATTGAAGTCTTTTATTTTCATTTTGAAAATGAGGTGAGAAAACAATCTTATCGCAACTTCTTTTAGTTTCACATTTTGTTTCCTGAGATGTTTTTGGTCAGTAAATGTAGGCAAGGTCTCGTTAGATGCAGTAGCCTAGATGCATTATAAGTAATTGTGTGCAAATGAAGTGTTCAAGGAGGATAGGTTGATACAAAACAACTGAAAACAGAACCTTTATCCTGCATCGATCGGGTCGTGATTGTAGAGTATAAATTCAGTTTTGTTGCACATCTACGTAGATTTCAGACAGTTGTGAGAACAAGTAAAGTTATGCCATTTGTTCTTTCAAGTTTTGAAAGGAGATGAAAACCAGCTGCATTTAAAGGTTTTTCATGGCATGAAAATGACATTTTGGAATATTGGCTGTATTGACCATTAAAAAATGACAAAAACAGCCACAAATCCATCAAAATCTATCGAATATTGGCGATTTTTCGGGCAAATTCCTGTTTTTATACCTGCATCATGAATAAACATTGTTTAAAGACTGTATGCAAATTTATGACATTAAGAGCGAGGGAGTTGCATGATATATCTTATGTTATCCTATGTTTACTTAACCTTTATTTCAAGGACAATTGTTTTGGAAGCATGCATTTTCTTTTTTATAAATATTGATATCACTCACCAAGTCACCAGTGTTAAGCCCAGTAATTAAGAGATAAAGTGTAAAGGTCTAACAAAAAGAATACTTACACTGTGCAACAGTCAGCATCATCATAAATATACATTTCCATTAACCTTTAAAAAGCCATGTGTCGAAAACGGTAATAGATAAAAACACAATTTCAATGGATTTTTATTCATGATTTCACTCAACAACTCTTGAATAAAGCCAGCTCTTTTCTGGATGCATGTTATGATGTCACATGACCTTTAAATCATAACATTATTCTCAGTCTAATATGATCCCTTGTACCATCTGACCTGTAACAAGAAAATTGAAATTGTATTTTCTGTAATAACGAAGAGTCCAGAATTACCATAGCCAGGGTTTGCTTGAAATTTTAAGCAGACTTAAGCATGTATCCTAGTTACAGTACTGTTGACCCGGGAAACGCCACAGATATTCACCCTATTTTGCGCTTTTTGTACTTTCCAAGTTGTCATTAAAAATGGAGGCAGGGGTATCATGTAGAAATTGCAGCATTGCAGGTACAAATGTCACTCAATCTCACGTCCTAGCCAAAATACCTTTCCATATCAGTGCTTACACTCAAACTTCAAGAATTTCACATGTTGTTTACTTTGATACTGACCTGTATGATATGTTTATCTCACTTTGTAATAAACATAATTTAGTAATTGTTCCAATTGTGCAGTTGTTTCTGGCAACATTAAATGTATACATAGTTACTATGATCTTTATTGCAATGTTTTTGAGAGGTCAGTGCTCAAAGAATCTTGGATTTGAGTTGTTTGTTACGAACAAGAAATGGTCAACGATTGGTCCAGTGATACCGTCCTACACGTACAAGAAGGAAACGCATTCCAGTGTCTGCTACAGGCATCCATACATTTGGTAGCATTTGTACAGTTACCATGCAAAGAGGATCCTGTTGAACTACAGTGACTCAACTTCTATAATGTTTGTAATTAAGCTATTTCCTATGCACTGTCTTTTTCCTATTGGAAAATGGTATCGCCCTGATTATAACTAGTAACTGGTTAATTCATTGTAATGGTGGGATTACATCTGATATCCCTAATTTTTTCACATGAGGGAGATATCATGAACTAATTAGTAATTTTTTTAAATTTGGTCTTCATCACTTCCCCCCGAAAAATTTAGCACCCTCCATTTGGCCCATGGGGGGTTCACTGTTTGCCTTTAAACTGCAGCTTTTGGTACATGTTCATATATTAATGTCCTAATTGGAACACATCCCACACTCCACGGATATTTTCATCCATTGCTGGTGAAGGGCTGGTTACAGTTACCTTCCTGAAGCAAGAAACGGTGAGATAAACTGTTCAAAAGAACTGCTGATCCTGCCTAGTCATGTAGGAAGTCATGCACAAACTGGAAAGTATACTCCTGTTCACCAGTGTGGGAGAACGATTTTGACAAACACAGGTTCTTTGAGAGGTTAAACAGAGCAAAATGGTCAAGTCTATTTTGAGTAAGTTAACACTGTGTATTTTCATTGTCATTCTGTAAGGTTTAAATGATCATGTTCCCTCAGAGGTCTTATTTCATCCTCTCATAATCAGAGATCGTAGGAGAAGTACAGCTGAAGAAGTATGGCAAGTTCTTGGAGGAGTATGCAACCCAGTTGAAAGGCATTGAAGATGCCCTCGATGATTCCATCGGAGACGTCTGGGACTTCACGCTGGATCCCATCTCGCTCCAAGTAAGCTATTCCGTTCTAAACAAAGATGCTTCCATCAGTAAGGACTATTATCAGACCCTCAAAATATACCATGCCATTGGTGGCTGATACCCTAGCAGTTGCTGTACGTTATTCGAATTTGCTAGGTCAAGACGGATTAGATGCATGTTGTATTATCAACCCACTGCAGTATTGCATCACCCTCTACATTACCTTTATGTGTGGCTCTGTTGAAATAAATTTTGGTGTGTATACCATATGTTCTACATGTAACATTTACTGACTCAGTCCCTTTTTTCAAAGACATTGTGCTGTATAATTATATGGTTCCTTTACACTGAGTGCTATGTGTCTTCATGTTTACAGTACATAACTGTTGAAGGTCATTGGAAGTTTTTGTCAAAATGGACAGGGTGCATCTTCGTCTGAGATTCTGTGTTTAGTCTTATGTTTTATTTTTTTTCCTTTTTCCTTGCATCAGTACCTTCCAATGGAGCAGACACACTTACTGGAGTTGATCAAAACTGACAACAAAGTAAGTTCAAAATGTTACCAGTCTGCTGTTTACTTGTGATAGTACAGTAATACTGAATAAGTGATTGTCTTCCCTTGAGGTATGGGAGAAGAGGGGACTGAATAGTGCAACGAACAGTAACATCACTTGCAGGCCATATTGCTTAAATTGTATACTGGATCGTCCCTTTTGTTTTTTCAAGTTCAAGGTTTTCCAGTTTGCCATTCCGAATGATGAAGGTCGTTTGGGATGGCTATTCTTTTAAAAACTAAACTTTGCAAACTGGTATGTTTCACAAATTATTGTAACAAATACTGTCAGTGTATGTTTTGATTTAGCCTGTTTTCATATCATTTCATATATCTGCATCAACATTTATTGAGAACTGATAATTTAGTGATGTTCTTCATTGGCAGAGTAACACTTAAAAAGACATTTGTATTATCAGGCCTTTAATTTTGATGAGTGCAAGTGCGATCACTCACCATCACACGCCTCAAATTGGTGCAGTTTTTTGCACATTGAGATAAAGAATGGGAACTCATATAAATCATTAAAGATTAATTAAAAAGCAGACCTTCTAAGCTAAATTTTCTAATGGGTGTGTTTTTAGCACATCTGGAAAAGGTAGAACTCAAGGCCTGCATTATGTACTGTTCACATTTGTCTCTGTTCCCAAAGATACATGTACAAAATAGCATTTATTTGAATGGTACCTCTTAATTCATTTGCAAGGGAAGGTATATTTCTCATAAATCCACAGTAAACCAGTTTGTAGTAGTATTGCTTCTTCCACCAAATAGGAAATGGTGATAGTTAGTCATTTGTCCATTAATACTTGAAGGAATTTATGGTGAAGTTAAAACTGTCATCAGCCAGGGTTGTGTTCAGTGAATGTTTCAGTGGAAGGCCTCCTAACCGATAGATTTCGAAGGACAGTGCATGCAAAGTAATTGGACTGTTTTTCCTAAATATGTCACACAGTACCCTTCTCTTTTAAAGATAAAATCATAAGCCATTAGGGTCACCAGTGTAAGGGAAGAATTCCGTCTAGATGTGCTTTATAGTGTCAGTTTGAAGGAAGAAAAGAAGAGAACAAAATTAGTCTGTAAGGGTGTATATTTGGCAGCACTGATGTATAAATTTACCCTTATAGTTAAGTACCTGATCGTCAAATCGTTTAGATGTGTGATTTAATGTCTTCAATCCAATGTAAACACTTCAGTCTTCCACCTAATTCCACTGCCGGTGTAGAATGCTTCCGATTTGGTTCACTTTCTTGTTGTTTCTTTGTAATTGGCACTTCAGTCGTATTTCTAACAAATCCAATTTTCTTCTTTTTAAATATGTCAGGTTTTCAACAAAGTCATGACAGTATTTGCATCTCTGTGCTGTGAGATGGAAACCCTCAAGTTTGAGGTAAGGAGGAACATTTTTTTCTTTTAATTTTTGAGCTTATTCAAGCTCTCATTGGTCTTCTGAATCACTACTGCCATCCCTTTCCCGTGGCAGCTTTAAGTGCAAAATGCCATATATCTCTAATTACTGCCACATGTCTCCTCTCAGATCAACCCTATGGTGTTAGTGCTTCCATCTTCAGTCAAGTGGTTTTGTAAAATGAAATAAAATCATGTGTTAATATCATGTGTTCAATTCCTTTTATTGATCTATCGCCACACAACATTGCACTTTTCTCTACTGTACAAATAATGATCAGAAGCCTCTGACCCAGTCTTTAGCCTGCCTCAGGATTCTAATTTTTAAAGTAGTGTAAGTTCCTCCAGCTTGGCTCCTACAAGTTTCAACAAAGCATAGCCTTTACCATTTCAAGTGCCCAATATGGATCTATAAGAAAAGACAAAAAGGTTGAAAAATCAGTGATTGACCATTGTATATTAAGAATAACACTGGCATTTGTCTTCAGTTTATAACAGAAGCATCATGATTTTGTGACAGTAGCAGTCACAAAACCCGAGCATTCTAGGTTGACCATTCTTTAAGAAACCTGGATATCCAGGTCCAAACAACCCAAATTTCTTGCCCCTCATTAATGAAATCTTTCATGTTTTTTTTTTCTTGCAGGCTGAAAACAAGTACTTCCCAGGTCTGACATTTTATGGAGAAGGAGGTAAGATTTTCTGTTAAAATTCAGAAACAAACTTGTAGATGAGTGTTTGTTCTAGTGCTCTTAATATCTTTCTTTTTTACCTGTAACTTGCTAGGGAACTTGTTTTGAAAAGTTTCCCTTATGGTTGTGAAGTGATTGTTGTGATTTCTATTTGTTGTGTTAATGAAGATTGAAGGTGACTTGTATTTTGTAAGTATTACCATTGATTGTCACTTGTTTGCTGATCTCTGGGCACAAGTCAACTGTTGAGTCCATACACAATGAGCATATCTAACAAATTTATTCTCGCAACTGAAAGTTTGCCAGCTGTCTGTACCGTCAAGTCCAAGGGGAGACCCAGATGAGAAGTAGACTCACATATTAAGGAGACTTCTCTTGTTTCTTGTGTTTTGAAATGTGCCCTACCTCCAAGAAAAACAGAAAAGAACAACAGGGAAAGATAATAGAGAAACTATTTATCCAGAATAGAATTATTATTCAATGTTAATGAGACAGTTTTGCTTTCTTCAAGTGATTAGACATTGTCCTTGTTAAGTCTAGAATTTCAAATGTTTCAATTTCGGTTTATTTCCTTCCTTTGTAGGTAATAATAACAAAACAATACAAGCAAGTGTAGCATAAGCACATGACATACGATACAAAAATAAACAATAAATATACTACACAAAAGGAAGAGGAACCAGAAGAAAGTTTTCACTTGTCTCGTCTGGTCCCTATCAGAACACTATACATTCTGTGATTATATACAATCTAACAATCTATTCTTATAGAAAAGAAAAGGAGAGAAAAAACAAAGAAAAGAAAGAAAAAGAAAAGAGAAAAAGTCTAACAAACAAAACCAGAAAAGGGGGGGGGAGGGAGGAAAAAACATAGATTTGCAATGACGCAGTTTAACCAGTACTACTACTATCCTTCATTGTAGTTATTGAGCAGGTGATATTTCAGTTTTTTCTTAAACAGGTTTAAATTGCAAGACTGCTTAAAAGGATAGTCCAGCCAGAAATTTAGCTTTGATATGTTTAAGAGTAAGTAAATGTGACCCTAGTATAAAACTTCCATTCAGTTCCCATGCATGGTTCTTGCTTTTTTATCAGTTCGATTTACCCCTTTGCTACCAACTGGGAACTTGAAGCAAACAGGAGTTACATCATCTCTTCACATTGCCAAAGAGATTTTTGTTTTACTCATTTTTAAATTTGACCTTGAAATCAGCAGGTGGTCAGCCTACATACTGGGTACGTGAAGGTCACAAAACTCTCATACCCCGCATACATTCACATTATGATATCCCTGTATATTGAAGTATTAAATTTGGTGTATATTTTAAAGAAAAACATAAAATGCTTTATTAATGTGGGGAGATGACATCACTCCTGCTTGCTTCAAGTTAACTTTCAGTAACAAATGTGGCAACTTCAACTGCTCATATCTCGGGAACCACACATGGGAATTGAGTGGAAGTTTCACTGTATTGGTCAGATTAACTTACTCTTCAACTTATCAAAGCTATATTCATGGCTAGACCATCCTTTCAATGGGATCGGGTAATGAGCTCCAAAAATTTACACCTGTAATTCTTACGTGGGAATGGGCTAAAGAAGTCCTAGTATGCGGAAAGAGAAGACTGTCTTTGAATCTAGTAGAGTAAGACTGGAAATCACTATTATTGTAGAAGAATGAGGTGAAATCGGAAGGGAGATTGCTATGTTCGTGTTTATGTAAAAAGCTTCCCAGCTTGTATTTATAAATGTCATCCAAGGTAAGAACTTGGTTTTGGAAAAAGAGAGGCTTTGAGTGCTTATTTAAAGGGGCATTACAGATAAGCCTTAAGGTTCACTTTTGCAAAATGCGAAGCTGATTGAGTAAGTAATCAGAGGAGTTACCCCACAGTAATATACTGTAGTTGAGATGTGGAACAAAGAGGGCATTGTAAACGGTTAGAAGGGTATTGCCAGGCAAGAATTCTCTCAGTTTAGCGAAAAGACCTGCTATTTTAGATAATTTCTTAGTGATTCCACAAATATGATCTTTCCATGATAACTTATTGTCAATTTGAACTCCCAGAAATTTGGTACTGTGTACGCTATAAATAATCTTATCATTAATCGTAATCATATGATCTAGAGGGGCTCTCTTTGGACTTGCAAATACCATAAGCTTAGTTTTAATAACATTTGAAGATAATTTGTTTTCTGCTAACCAATCATACACTTGCTGAAATTCAAAAGAAAGGGTTTCTACAGCTTTATCAATACTAGGATCTTGAATATAAATAGTTGTGTCATTGGCAAATAAGATGAAATCCAAGAGATTTGACGCCTGACTCATGTTATTAATATATACAAGAAATAGTAGTGGTCCTAAAATGGACCCTTGTGGAACTCCTATATTTATGTTCCTAAAAGAAGAGTCTTTACCCTTATACCTAACAAACTGTGTGCGATCACTTAAGTAGCTTTGGAACCAGCTCAGAGCTATACCCCTTATACCATTCATATACATTTTCCTATTGCAAAATTTGATGATCAATAGTATCAAATGCTTTTGATAAATCCAGGAATAAAGCAGCTGTTTTAACATGATTATCTAATTTAAATGCAATATCATCAACAAACTTGAGTGACGCCATGTAAGTGGAATGGTTGTTACGAAAGCCACGCTAGCTATTAAAGATGAGATTGTTCTTATCAATAAAATTCCAAAGCCTATTGTACACAAGTCTTTCGTAAATCTTAGATAAAACTGGAGGAATAGAAACTGGTCGGATAATTTGAAGTAACTCTCTCTTTTCCAGACTTATGGATAGGGATAACTTTTGCAATTTTTAACTCACTAGGAACAACTCCAAAAGAAAAGGACAAGTTTATAACATGAGAGAGAGCTAACACAATAAAATTACAGACCTCTTTTAAAATGCCATTTGTCATGTTGTTGTAACCAGGTGATTTTCCATTCTGCAGCTTGCTGATGGCAACTAAAACTTCCTCTATAGTTACAGGATGGAAAGCAAATGAGTTTGGAATATTTAAATTAATATAACGAGTAATATCAATGTTAGCTGGATCGATTTTACTAGCTAACTTTGTAGCCACTGCAGAAAAATAATCATTAAAGTAATCTGCAATATCTCCAGGATTTTGGAGTATTTAGGGTGGAACAAAACTAAAAGATGGTACTTGCTTGCTCATTCTTTCTTTTTATTTATAGCGTTTTGCATTCCCTAACATATCAGCACTACGTCCTGTCTTACTATTTGGATGTTGATTACTTATGTCAGCCAAAGGTCTTATGAATCCTTTTTTATCAATTATTTTGAGCTATTACTGAAAGCCGACACCATCGTTTGTACCACTAGTTTATTCTTACCTCACATGGTCTCCCTATCATTTTTTCATCATTCTGATCTTTCACAGAACCAGAGAGCGGTCTTGAGGAAGGAGAGGCCCAAGTCCAGATGGGTAGAATGATGCCATTCTTACAGGTAAAGATATCAATAATAATAATAATGGTAATAATAATAATGGTCTATTCTTATGTACTGCACTCATCCAGTGGTACTAACTGCTTATGGTTCTTTAAGGCATTCACTCATTAACCGTGTTCATTGGGACCAGGTATGCTCCGAGAATTCTGGAGAGTTTAGGGCAGCCTTTCAGTCGCCAGTTGTACTCAGGTCCCTCGCAGGTTGCAAGTTGAGAGGAATATCTTGCCCAAGGACATTATGTGGATTCAAACTTATTACCACTGGGTTATGAGTCTTAAGCCTTAACTACTAGGTCACCACGCTCTCGTAGTAAATGGTCGTGCTTTGTACAGAATAAGCAAATTCAAGTCAGTTTGTCATAGATAATTTTTTTCCTTGTAGAAAAAGCTACAGCTAGACTGTCTTGCTTCTGTTGCTGTAACACAATTGAAAAGATGCAGCTGGTTTGTAAAATTCCCAGCCAGCTGAATGTTGTCTTTGCTTTCTTCCACCAATTTTGCAAATTTATCTCTAGTGGAATGATTCATACCCTTCAAAACCTTAGTTCCACATAATTTGGGCAAATTTTTTTTCCACCTAGACATTTTTGTTAATTTGTTAGCAATCAAAGGCATTCTGATTGATGGCAGCTTCTGAAAGAGCATCCTAAAACTAATTGACAGAATGTAAAAGAGAAAATAAAAGTGGTAGCAGGAAAAAGCAAAACAATAAAAATAAATGAAGAGAAAGACAAGAAACTGTTTAAGTATGACCCAAGTGCCTCCTTTTTTTTTGCTCCAGGAACTTTCCTGTTTTGTCAACCGATGTTATGAGGTCATCAAGAATGTTTTACATCAGATGTCTGGCCTATACAACAATGCAAAGTATGTGGTATCTTCTGCGTGTAATCAATAATGGTTTCTAAATCTTTGCTTGCAAATTAATTTAGTTCATGAGCATGTATGTTGCATGTGTAGTCTACATGTTTGTGTATAATTCAAAGTGCTTGTTTCATAGCTACTTTGGTACAGTAGTTGAAACATTAAATATGCTGTTTCTAACAATCTTTTGAGGTAAGCCCTTGTTTAACATTTCATTACATCGGTGTGTCATTCAGCTCATTTGTCCAATTTATATTAAAAGTAATATTACCTGAATTTTCGGTTCTGTCTCTAGTAACTTTCTGTAAGGAATAATGTTCTATCACTGAGACTCTAATGCTGCTATCTTTGTTTTTTAAATCACTTCTTTGGTGCAGCTTTGACACTGACATACACGTCAGTGAAATACATGTCAAGACAGATGCCATTCAGTAGAGTAGCCTGTGCTGTAAACATAAAATTTGTTGCTATGTCCTGAGTAGTTGCTGTTACACAATACAGTTTTACAAAGGCAGGCTGCAGCCTTATTTTGAGAGATTTTGGCAACTGTGACATTTTTGACCACAGTAGCTTCATGTTACCTTTTAGATTGTCCTGCAAATGGAAAACAATGTGTGATATGTCTGGGACAAAAACATGGAGATCTTTGTCTTGTATTAATATTCAGTTAATATTTGGCATTTGAAATGACGTTTAAATCTGACGTTTTAATATTATCCATTGTCTCTTGCAGGAATGCAGCTAAAACGATAGATACGGTCAATGTTCACTTTCAGGTATGGGGACACTGTGGAGACATCATGTTTTGTGTGGCTTTTAACTTTGGCTGTGTACTGTTACTTTTGTTTGGTCTCACATTTACACCCTCATGCACCCTCATACGTAGCCAATTGTGTAGTTGCAGCCAATACTTTGAAAAGCGATTCTGATACAATTTGAGCAGAGCACTCAATAAATTGTTTGGTAATGGAACTAGAACTGCTGACTCAACTCAGAGTACTGTATTCGGAGACTGAAATTTTGTGGCTTAATTTAGAATACCCCTTGAATATTCGTGCTGCCATGGTAACTTTGTTGTGCATTAGCATATTCCTAAAGAAACCTAAATCGGAAAATGAAGCAAGGGAGGACGTGACTTTTCCCTGACTTATGAGTTGTTGCAGATGTGATTAAATGATATAATTCAAAAAGGTGTGCATTGAGTACATTCATGCATTGATTTCTCTGCATTTCCTTGTTGACCAGAATAGAAACCTGATTTAGCAGATTTTCCCTTAAAAACACAGACTACTTACACTATCAAAGAGGTGAACACTACAGAACTAATATGTGGTGTGTTAGCATAGTGCTGTTCGTGGGCTGGATGTCAGAAGTCCCGCATTTTTGTGCCATATTCCTGAATACAATGTAATTTTATGTCCCAGTTGTGAAACTTTGTGATGCACACTGAAGTAGTAGTGAAACTGACAGCTTGTGATGGTCAAGTGCCTGTTTATGTTTAGTCATTGCTAAGTGATGTGCGACATCCCTTTGTCACTAGACGATTGTTCTTAAAGTATGTTTAAATGACTATTAAATGTTATTTAAATGATAATCTGTTTTTCAGGTGGTATTTGAATATTTAGGAGACTTGTTGAGGGTGCTAATAACACTGGATGAAATCATCAGCAATCAAGGAACTCTGAAGGAACATTGGACATTATATAAGAGGTAATGAAAATGCCATCTTCACCTAATCCCCTCACAGAATTTCTGTAATGTGCTAAAATCATGTCTCGAGAACACCCTTTTCTGCATGATAGAACAAGGAGGTGAATATCGAGACATACCATGATGATTAGGCTTTGTTCCATTCGATGAAACCTTAATATCATGTATGATAATCATGTGAGGATTGGCTGCCATGTCTGTGTAACTCATGAATATTCATATTTCAGGTGGATTTTGGTAATGAGCTCCATCCATGTGTGTGTCAAAGGTAGCTGTAAAATCACTGAACTTTTTTTGTTTTTAAAATAACCTTTCTGGCTCAGCATGTTGTTCTTAATGTGTCATAGAGTCACATGAGCACGGTAGTAACCATATTACTTGCATATGTCAACACTTCCTGATGTGCATGAATCACTGATTTTGATATGGCAAGTGATCATTACAGGAAAGTGATTAATCAACTTTAAGCATCTTAAAAAGTTCCTCTTGGTATTGGTAGGAATAATCTTGATTTGCCATTTACCATGGATAGCATTATCTGTCAGGGCAGGTCACATCAAATTTACTTCAATCTCTTTGAAAAAGTACCCTTTTAAACCAGGAATCTTCATCCTTATACTGCTGGATATCATAGTGTAGTGCGTAGAAAGTGAAGTTAAAAATATGGACAGTTTAATGGCCTAAAAGTGATATATGCTTACAAGCTATTAGAATGATGTGTAACGGCATATGGTGATTTCAACAATTGCTTGATGACAATGAATGAATATGCTGCACTGAATATTCTTTGCCAGGTTTTCCTCAAACACCCTGCTCTTTGAAACTGGTCGTTACTGATGCAGTTCTTGTTGCACATAGTTGAACACCTGCTTAATGGAAGTTATTGCATTATGAGAGGTCGCAGTTACACTGTCACCACAAGAATTCCATTTACATTACATTCTCATTATATTGCTGTAATTTTAGTCCAGATTGATAGTTTCTTTTATACAAGATTATTTGAGATATCATGATTGTGATGTATCATGATGTACTTACAGTCTTGCATATATCATCAGGTAGCATTTGGTGTGATTTACTTTTTCATAGTGACGGTCGTTTGGTGTTTCCTGTGTCCTTTGTCCTCAATGGTGATTATCAAATGATGAACTTATTTAAGTTGTTCGTATCTCAAAAGCCACTACCAACAGAGAGTCATCAGTCACAGTCAAGTTTTTTCCCTTTGATATGACTCTTAATGCACTTGAAAATTGAACTTCAATATATTAATATTTTAAATTAAATTTATGCTAGAAGTACATCCTAGCCCCCCATCTGGTAGTGTCACCTGGTTGCTTTCAAGCATGTTTGTCATTGCGTATTAAAATCCTTCAATTCTGTCGACAGAATGTTGAAGTCTGTTCACCACAACCCAGGGAGATTCGGAATCGAGGAGAACAAGCTGAGGCCGTTTGAGAGACTTCTGATGGGAATGCAAGGTCAACTCCTGGATGGAATGATATTCCATGTAAGGATTAATACCAGCATATTATTATTTTATCAATTTGAACAATTTATGGACTTGTAGACATTGTGTTGTTCTTGCTGATGTTGAATGGAGACAACCCTGACTTTATATTCTCAGGGCTCACGTAGTCGGATTATCGTACTTGATATTATCTCCCACAGAGGAGTGGTGTAACACTGATGCTTTCTCTTTTTTCAGGGTTCCACATAATTTGTAGACATTAAAGGAGAGGGTTACTCGTTTGGCAAAACTATTTTCAAAGAAAAAAGCAACTCGACAAAATTTAATGAAAGTTTCATTTTGGATGTGAAGACAGGAAAACGCTATCAATTGTACTGCTTTGCTGTAATGGAAAGCTTTTAACTACATCAGATGGATGTACCGAATGTGCTGTTTCACTTTTGAATTCCTCAGAATTGCGTTGAACAGAACTTTGATGACGGAAGCCTCTCTGTGTCAAAGAATTCATTGTTTGCAGAAGAATTTGCTCTTGTTATAAGAACCATATTTTCACAAACAGAACCTAAAATAGGTAAGATCTGAAGCCAGGTATTTTGCATTACTTGGATGTTACCAGGAGCTGTAGTAAAGTAGTTTTAGCCAGACAATCAGCTTACATCACCAGTGAAAACAGTCAAAGCTTAGATTTTTGTACCTGTTTATGTAACGGAAAAGGGTAATAACCTTTTTTTAATTCAGGTTCGATTGTTGCATTTAAGTAAGAATATTGTAAGTATCAAAGATAATCATGAAATATTGCAAATAATCATGAAGTATTGAAAGTAATTGTGAAATCTTGAAAGTAACGTGAAATAATTTGGGAAATATCAGTTGAAATTAAAGAGAAATATACTCTTTCCAAATTTGCATGCTCTGCCAAACCAATCACTTTCTACATATATAGTATTTTGCTGGTATTTTAAGACTGTTGAAGTGGGGATTTTCCCTTCAGTGTAGTCAGCGCAAACTGGAGAGTAATGGTTAGATGAAATGAGTGACATTTGGATTTAGTGAGATGCCTCTTGCTGTTCTCTGATTATATTTATGCAGTGGTTTGTACATCTGGGGTCATCAGCGGAAGCTCTTGAAAAGAAATACTCGGCAGAAATCTGCTGCAACTAGTAAATACCCTTTTGGGGCTTTGAAGATAACATGAAAGAGCAACCAAAATCTTGGTATCGTGAAGACGCTGGGTGGATCAAAGTTTAAAAGCTGCATTGATTACCTTCCCCTCCCACCTATTCCTCTCCCCCTCACCCAATCCGTTCAAGAATTTGAAACAACTGGACTCTGTTTCTGAACTTGCAGGTGAAACTACCGAGACAGATCATCGACTCAAATACGTCGGTATCTGTGGACTTTACGTTCTACATTATCAGATCTTCAGGGTCATAGACAAGAAAGTTTTCCGTGCTCTGTGGGATGTCTACAAGAAGGCAAGTATTCTGGAAACTGGTTCATCGTGTTCAGAAAGGGTGATGATCCTCATTGCTAGGTGATTTGAACCAGTTGCCAATATGTTTTGAAAAGAATTGATCTCAGTGTGAAATTTCATTTATTTATTTCATTTATTAAAACCAGTATAAATGGCAAGCATTCATAAAAAGGAGTAAAAAAATATTCAGAAAACAAAACGGTGAAAACGTTACAACAAAGATTAAATAATTTATAGAATATATGCAAGTATAAAACTAATGATTAAGATTGTTAGAATTTTGTAAATATGTTAAAAAAGAAAAAAATGAAGATACTCAATGAAACTACAGAAGAGGTACTAAATTATCCAATTGGATGAGTACTGCAGCACGATAAAGAAATGAATTCTTAAAAAGTTGGATTCTTTATTTTGGCAAGATGGAAGGATTCCTTAGATTTCTTCTTGATTTGTCTAAGAGGTCACAAAGAGGTACATGAAGTGGGTGATTACTGTCATGTTTTGGTAAAGCAATGGTTCTGGTCAGAATAAGTTCTGATGCACAGTTACGCCTTTCTAGTTGTTACAACTTCCAATATTATTGTAAATACTGTAGTATGAACAGCCAGTATCAGATCCGACAATGGACACTGACGAATTAATACATATTATCATCGGTAATGTTACTCTGGATATCTGGCATGGCTAATTGCATGATGGTTTCAGTGATCTTGACTCTGATGTTCAGGAACATGGAATACAACTAGAGTCTTAGTTTTCATCTTATATTGGTCACAAAATGTTTGATCCACTTCTAGATCACCTTCAGTTATTTTGGCAGTCTCATTTTAGTTGCGTGATGGTCTCCTTTAAAAGAATGAAGGAGCCATTGTGGACAGAAAAGTGACAAAAAGTGTTGGACACACAATTGTGAGGAATCTTTGTGATTTATTTCAGTTAATTTCGAAGCTAAATTGTCCACAGAGGTCCAGGATGGTATCTATTTTTGGAGAGAGCACTGATGATGGGCTCACCATCTCCATGGATACCAAAGAATTGATTCCTATTGGGAGACAGTTGTCCCGTATCCCCTTTTATTACAATACTACAATTCACTCACCTATATTGGAGATGTAATCTTTTAAAGTAACCTTTGTATTGTAATATGCATCTTTGTGAATGAATCTGCAAGTTGTAGTGTAATCGTGTGAATAATCTCTTGTCACTGCCAGGTTCCAGCGGTTACCCTCACTGCCAATGTCGTATGGTCGGCCAACCAGTTTCTCTTGAGGAGCCTGTCCCCGCACATTTCAAAGTTCCTGGACAGAAAGTCACAGCAGGCCGTCGTGACATTTACAGCGACATACCTTCAACAGAAAAGCCAAAGTCTTGTCAGGTAAATTAATACTGCATCATTACGTCTTAAAAGGTTTGCAGAATGAGTGCTGAATCAAGAGATTTATGTCATTACAGAGAATGCAGAAAGAAAGTGCTATATTGATTTTTGTCAATACCTACCTGAGTTTTGATGCAATAACAGATTAATTTCTTATTAAATTTGTTTTACAAAGAAGTTGTGTCTATGTGCCTGCATTCTTTCATTTGATTAGAAGAGAGAATTCTTACATCATTCAGGAGTGTGGTATTTACTGCATTCCTCCTGCTATCGAGGATGTGAATTCATACTTCATATAATTGTTTCATTTCTATTGTATTCTCTCTTTTTATTCAGGATGCATGCTCTTATCCATTTATCAAAACTTACTCTTGTATTCCTTCCATCATCAAGAAATAAATTCTCATTGAAATGTAAGTGTAGCATCACTATTGGCTTTCTTTCGTAATATGTATCCTTACAATTGCATTCCTTCCTTTCATCAGGGATGTGAATTCATACTACATGCAAGTATGTTCTTGGATGATTCGCATGGAATCAAGTCTAACTCAGGCGAATACTGTCATCGAGGATCTCACTCATAAATGCTCTCTCTTTATACATGTGAGTCATCGCAGTTTATACTGTATGATATGTACGCTGGTTTTGTGTATGCTGGTTTCACGTGTGAGGTGGCTCGTTTGTAGGGAGTGATGGACTTTGCTAGACTTTGCTAGACTTTACAGAGCATGACTGTACTCATTATTTACATAACACTGCATAAACACTTTACTTTTACTGGCATTTGGAGATGTCAGTATCGAGAAGTTAATGTAAATGCACCACCATTAACTCCCGTTCCAAGTCCATTACTCTGGCCAAACCTTCTGCCGTCAGAGATTGTCAGATGAACTTCAGAGAACTGATGAATTATCTCAGCAAAAGAAATATCTCGTAAATGTGAACATTTTGCTCAGTTATTGTTTTGGTGTTATGTTCCTCTGCTATCGACCAATCGTGCGGCCTGGTTTGTCATTCTGCAGGGTCTCTTATTTGCTTACAACATTCGAAACACCATCCGTTCTGTGATGAATCTCCATGCGCACATGAACAAACCTCTCACCAAAACGGCTGTGCTGGCTCTCTGTCGGATGGTAGAGATGTTAAAGGTAAGCCATCTCTCTCTTTTGGAAGTTTGACATTACATGGTGATTAAGGACAACCATTTTGTAAGCACTGATTTGTGTTTCCTAAATCTTAATTTGGAAGAGAAATTGTCCATTTTGCCGAGCTAAAATTCCTTAACTCAGTCTAATTAAACGCAAAGGTCAGCATCGACTGTTTGCATTGTTCCAGTGGGGTTATGGAGTCTTGTACCACACTCAAGTGACAAGATATTCATATGAAGATGATGAAACACTGAAATCGCCTTGCATTTGAATCCTTTCAAAAATTGTTAGTCTTCTTACTTTGTCATGTTTTCTGTGTCGTACAATGATTTTCTGTGATTTTTTCTCGTTTTCCATAGAACAGTAGAATCTTGTTTCCATTAATGATACTAGCCTGAAGTGTTTCACCTTGTCTGCCTAAATTGATATTCCTTCCAGAGCTACATTTAGATTGTAATAGATGCACGAGATTAGAATACATTTTTGCTTTGAGGCTTCCAGATGGTTTCTCAAGTTTCGGAATTCATCCGCAGCTGGAGACGATACCACATCCTTCGTTTCCTGTGTCGGTTAAAAGCCACTTTTATGTTCCAGTGACAAAGCATGTGGTAGAGAACTTCCCATCAGCAGTTATTAAGTTCACCTACGTGTGGTCCAGGAATTTGTTATGATTGTCTTTAATCTATTGAGGCAGTGATGATCTACTGACAATGTGTGGTTTCATCTGTCCTACTTCAATAGTTGTTATCATACTAGATGGTTTGATGTATTCACAAAAACAAACAGGAAAAAAAATCCAAACTGCTTGTTGTGGATCCCCATCTTAACATTTCCTTTGTCATTTATTTATTGGTACATGCATTTGTGGTAATCAATACTTTTCAGCCAAAAACAGTGTTCGATATCAATGTGCCAGATTGACTCCCAAACTGAACATTCGTTAGAAAGTTTTCTCACTTTTCAAATTCGCTCTTTGAAATAAAAAAAAACGTTTGGAACTGCTTAGAGTTTTCAATAGGTCGACCAGGCCAGTAGAAGTTGCACACTGACAAGAGGGAGTAATACCATTGTGTAGTGTTTGCATCATCATACCATGATTATGAAATATGCAGGAGACCATTTAGAACATTATTTATCATAGAATACAAGTTTGGTATTGTTGTGAACCAAGTGGGTAGTGTTTTTACATCAAAATGCCTTCTAGGATGCTACTCTCTCATTTTTGACTGGAGTTTTAGATCATTTGGACTATTTTAATTCAAGTCTTTATCAAAATGCCAATTTCTTTTGCAGATGTCACCGTACCTTTTATGGTGATATTCTTCTGGTGATGTCATGCAGTTTCATAGGTTTGTGTTCATTTACATCACCTTTTCTGTTTACTCCTTTTGTTTTCAGTCGATCGAACATACATTCCACCGAGGTACAATGCTGGTTGCCGAATCAGTCACCCATATCATCCAACATCTTCAGTTTATGGCGTTGGCTGCCATAGCAACGGCAAAGGTAAATGTGCTTTTGGTTCTGGGGTCAGTTTTCCTACTTTCAGTTCTAGAACAGTCGTAGCCTCACTTCACTGCATGCCACATAGATAGTTGTAGTGGTCTTTCATTATTTCAGATCAATGGTCAGTAATTATTAAGAGCTATTCCATAACAATTGGTAGGTAGCTGGCTATAACCGCTGTTGCTGTGTAATGGTTTTGTTTCTCTTTTGTACCTTGTTGCACTTTCAGAAAAGAATCATTTCAGACAAGAAATACAGTGAAAAACGCCTGGATGCCTTATCTGCTCTGGTCTTGGTGGAGACTGCCCTCAATGGCCCTGCCACCAAGGAGAGACGTCTGGTTGCCAACCTAGCCCTCTCTGTGGGAACGCAAATGGTATGTTCATTGTACATCGAGTATTCTCAGATGTACTGTGATTCAAATAATGGTATAATGTGTGTTTGTTTCCAGTTACGTTGCTCATGTTATTGTGTAATAGTTCAATTAGTTGCAAAGTTAGTGCTGTCTGTAATAAAGAATGTCCTGTGGTAAATGAGACAATACCAGATTCAACTATATTTACCAATGTTAAACATCCAACTTAAGAGATGCAGAAGAGAGAGTGAATGAAAGAGACCAGAAAAAATGTGGAGAAGAGGACAGGGAAAGAATTATCTGAACGTGTTTGACCAAATAAGGTAAAAAACAAAAACAAACATATATAGCAAGATAGTGTGAAATATGATGACAAGAACGAAGAAGACTAGATTTGCATTATTACAGTGAAGAATGTTCAGGAACATAGCACAGTGGATGATGAACAGTGGTGAATTATCCTCATCTCTCATTCACTTGCAGAAAGCTTTCAGGGAAGATGAATTAACAACATTCCGAGGCTTCATGAACAAACTCACGGCCATCGCAGACTTGAGGGAAAGGTACATAATAGCTGACTCAATTCTAGAATGTGTGAAGATTAGAACTGATAATATGTACTACCATCTCACTGCTTTGTCTCCATGACAACAGTTACCCATGCATGCCATGGTAAATGGTATAAGCATAATCAGTCGCTGAAAAATACAAAAGTTTTTTAAAAATACAAAACACTACAAGTTATGCATTTAAAATCCAGAGACGCTTCACTGTCACGGGTCTCTCTGCTTTGTTTCACCAGATTACATGATGCCTGTGATTGCAGTTTTCTCTACTGGCACAGAGTTGTCTTTCCCCTTTACCTGGCGGACAGATTTGAGAATGCTGTCGATGCCCACAGACTCCACGTAAGAATGTTCGGATGGACGTTTCCTTGTTGTATAAATTTGATACCACTGACCCTCATCCTGGGGAAGATTATTGTGAGATTCCTTGGTAGGGAGAGATCTGTGTTCATTTCATAGAGTATGAACTGAGTGTGCAAGATATGAACCAATGAACCACAGCTACCAAAGGGGTGGCAAATAATATTCAGGGAGTTTGGAGAAGATGTTGGAATGCTAGAAGATGCGAGTTTGTTTCCAGACTTGAGGACGAAGGAATCCATAGGTCTTGATTAGGAGAGATATGCGTACAGTCTCACAATTAAAAATTGTGGCACTCCAGGTTACTGCAAAAGGATCAACTAAATCTTTTTGCAATATTAGCACATTTTGGGGGTTTCCTTGGTAAAATGTCTTATACTAAGAGTCCTACTTACTGTAATGTTGATATCGATTTTGGAAACAAGTGCCAGTTTCAGTTGTTATCAATTTTCTGCTAAATTTTCTGAACCATGAAACATACAACTGAATAAAAATGATTCACAAAGTCGTTTTCTTGTAATGTAATTTTGCATTTTCATCCAGTGGGGGGAGGGGAATTTTTAAGAAATTGGGAGTTGACAGTGAGTAAGGTGTATAGTTGTAACTTCATTTTACAACTTCTTTCACTGCTAAATTTTTCAGTGTGTCTGATTTTACCCTTCACCATTTCAGTATCTCTTTGGAGCCCTTGCTAACTGCGTCCCTCACATGAAGCAATGCCAACATCTCGAGGACTCTGACCAACTGCTGCAAGAATTTGACAAAGAAATAAATGCCCAACTCAAGGAGGTAAGGTCGTAATGCTTTTGTAGTGGTCTCATTTGGTTTCATTTTGTAAGGTTGTAAGACTCTAAATGGGTCATATTCATTCATTCAAACTCAAACTGTCATTGCTAAAAGCCATTTTCTCAAGTTCCTTTCCACCATCCAATGTCCTTTGATTTGTTGGCTAAGCACTGACTTTTCCTTTGCGCCATGTTGATGTTTCAGTTATAAAAGATTGGATTTGGGTAGACAGGCTGGAGATGGCATGGTGTCGGGGTGCTGTGTGATGTTCTGTTCAACTAACATTCTTTAAGCTGAAGGTCATTTTCATTTTTTCTGGATGTTTTGTTTTTTCAGTCCTTGTGATATGAAACAGTGGCTATGCTATGTTGCTGTCATAAAGACGCACATCGGCTGATTCCAATTTGCCACTGGAGTTGGAGATCAAATCAAGTTATTTATATCATATTGAATTTATTATATCATATTGAATATATTAAAAAAATAGAATTTATTTATAATTTATTTTATTTATAATTTTTTAATTAATCTATAATTAATTAACTTTAATTAAGTAATTAATAATTTTTTAATTTTATTTATAAATTTTTTATCTGTAATTTATTTATTTTTATTTAGAATTTATTTATATCATATTGGTAGTTTGGGATAAAAATCACAGCAAACTTCATCTTGCTTTCACCAAGGTTCCATGCCCTACGATACAGGTATATCAGCACCAGCATCACTATAGCACTTTCTGTATCCCAGTGGTTAGTCTAACCTCATAGTCTGCTTTACCTCTTTTTTTTGTAAATTTCTGTTATCATTGGCATTTTAACAGTAGAATCTAACCTAAGATTGTTGCCTAACATAGACTAAATTGGATAAGCCGATCAGTTTGCAGTAGTGCTCAACCTCATTTGTCACAGACCTTCATTGAAAATTGAACTCAAGATTCTCCTGAATTTCATACAAAAATTTCCAGTTTGTGATATTTCTGTGTATGCAACGTCTAAGGTTAACATTGTCAGGTATTCATTAAACTTTTATTTTTCTGTTCTTCTTTTCCTCATCTTTTTTCTCAGCATCTGATCGAACCGATTTGCCGTGCTGTCGAAACAGATTTGCGTCTCTCGATCCATACCCACTTACAGCTGGACAGCAGGAATCCATTCAAAGTTAGCCTTAAAGACATCAACCAGTTTCTAAGAATGAAACCTATCAGATTCTTTAGCTACTTCATAGATATCAAAGGTGAGTCATCAGAAACACAAATATTTTTTCTTATCGTATGTACAGTAAAACCCCGTTTATCCAAACCTTGTTTATCTGAAATCCGGTTGATCCGAACTGGCTGTTCGGTTTCGCAAAACCGGCATCTTACACAAGCTATGTCAATTTGAGTCTAGATTTGACAACATTTTGTCTCTTTCTTTTACTTTTCTGATCCACACCGATTTTTATTGTCGTAGAACACACATATTTTTAATGTTTGTCTACACTTACTATCTTTAACCATGAAGCTAAAGAATGAATAAACGATATAAAATTACCCTAATTCTTTGTGTCTTTTGTTCCTTGGTTGTCTGTGCAGAGCCACAATAGGATCAATAGCCTACCGAAGTGCACTAAGCGCCAGCCTAGGCTATTCATACACAGCCCTGCTAGTATCATCGCTGCCCAACAAACGTCCTTTTCACTCTTATCAATGCAGTAATTAATTACTGCGAAGAAGAATGTCAATCAGACTTAAGCGTAGTGTGTTGTAGGGGAGATGATATACCCATTGAGTAAGCTAACAAGCTTAAAAGCCTTGCTAAACTTTCAAACGCTTAGCCGACAGCGGACATTCCATTTCGCAGCATCGGCTTCATGCAGTAAAAGACAAGTCACCCCGCTCGTACTGTCACAGCTAGTGCTAATGTGCCCTACGAACACTGGTAGCAGTACTCACGGTTAGACAGTCGGCTTTATGAAGTGGCGTGCTTCTCACTGTACATCTCCCGTTGTAATGTCGGCCAGTGCACATCCCGCTTGTAGAGGTAAAATTCTTAATTATGTGTGGTTATTTTAGTGCAGAAAGTTTGAAAGTGTAACTTACTGTTGTTTTTTGGTTGTCATGTTAGGATTCAGTGTGTAGGCTATGTGTTATCCTAATGCTAAGCAAAGTAGCGCAACTCAAATGGACACTCATTGCCCACATGTAAAATATCCTCCTTAGAAGTTCAGTCTAAACAAAACACACAAACAAAAACGTTTGAATCTTCATTAAATTTGTATTTTTTACTATGGAATGAAAGAAATGACACAGAGACAACCTAACAAAGGTTAATTTCGCTTTGTTTATAAGTGCATGCGACACCCGCGACAGCAAATCAATGATAAATATGAAACCCCGTTTATCCGAACTTTCCATTATCCAAACATCTGGTCCCGACGTGTTCAGATAAACGGGGATTTACTGTATCCTGTTTGTATGATTATGTATTAAACATATAGGGTTATGTGTATGCTCTGTATTTCCTTTGTGTGTATGTACCTAATGTATCTCTTTATGTCCTTGTATCTTCAAGTATATTTTTAGTTATGCATAATCTAATTTTGTATGTATTAGACATTCTCCTCCGTTCGTGTGTACGTACGAATGTCTCCACTGTCATTTTTGTAGGGTCCACATCCCTGTTGGTTTATATATGATGGAGCAATACTAATCTATCTGTATATATCCTGATCATTGACATAATATGACACGATACGTTGCAAGTTTCATCTCTCCTGGTCAACTACTCGCTGAATCTCAGTCATGAGTACCCGCAAGCAGATTGTGCCGTTAAGAGTGGAAGAATCCATTTGCTCACATTTGGATGTTTCACCTCTCATCCATTTCTATGATTATCAGCTGTATCATCTTTAAAAAAGAAATAAAATAAAGTAAAAGACCTGAAAAAAAAAAGGTTTTGATAGGTGTACGATTCACCACTCGGCCAAAAGGTACATGGGCTATACACTGGAATCTCAGGCATGTGTCTGCTTTTGCAGAGCAGTCCATACCCGAGGGGTATTTCCTCACCATAAATGAGCTATTTGCACATCTTTCCATGTCTATTTCCATTAACTTGTCTGCATTCCTCATCATTTTTCATAGTCCTAGAAAAATGGAACAGTAAATTTTCTTGTGGTTAGGGACTACTGCGTATCCTTGTATTCCATGCACAGATGCCTGTAATTACTTCGTACCACAAGTTTTTGCTTCCTGTTATTGAAAATCGCAATACCATAACTAATGTGATACCCTAAATGTGATCTCTGTAATAACTGTTTTCAAAAAGTTTTTGTTTTGTTAACTTTTACTTTGCGGTGACAGCTGAATTGTACCAGCTGTCGTTTGCTTCTACGAACTTCACAGTATCTCAAACTCCAAAGCTTTAAATTGTTGTTCGTCTCTCTGTCCATCTTTGTCTGAACTTCTGTTGCCATAGTAATCATTGAATCCTATCTGTACTGTATTCATCATCATCATCACATTTTGGTCCTGCTTTTGGATTATTGTTGCACCTACATCCTGGATTGTTGTCTTCATTGGTTGCCAGTGGCAACTCTTTCTGATCTAAAGTAACTCTTCTTTAGATCATGCCAGTTCGTTGTGTTCAGATCCTTTACTGCGCTAACGTCATACACCTTTTAGTCGGTATTTTCTATCGTCATTTCCACTGTGTCAGTTCGTTTTGGGAAAATTCTGACAAAGGGTGGCGCCTTTTGAAATAGACTATCAAACTTTACTCCCAAAATTACTTTAGTGAACATATTTCATATTTGACTGTCATTTTGGTATTGTGAAGCTAATAAAAACAGTGTATGTCTTGTTTTGTGCTGCTTGTCTCATCTTCAACTTGATTCCTGGTAATAGGAGTATGCTTCTTCTTTCTTGCTACTTGTGATCTGCTAATTATTCACTAATTCACTACTCATATACTACTATTTGCACTTAGCATATATTTCCTGCTTACACAAGAGCTGCTACTGTTTCTTGCTATTTTGGTACCCACCACTGGTTTCTTGCTGTATTAGTTCTGGCCACTGAATTTTGCCACCTTGTTATGGTCACTGACTCATTGCTTCCTGGTTTTTTGCAATTTTTTTTGGTTTTTCTTACATGGTACCTACAACTTGTCTCTCCTGCTACCTGCTCCTGTCACTTGCCTGCTACTGTATCAGCTGGGTCTTGTTCATAACCTTCTATTTAAGAGATTCCCTGGAGAAACGTGGGAAAAAAGTCACTCTATAGTTTTGTAAAAATTTTCTGCTTACCCCCCTTTGTCTTTTCATTTCTCATCCTAGAGCAAGTCATTCATTATTTAGACAAAACATTTTACAACCTGACCACTGTCGCATTACACGACTGGAAAACTTACGCTGAAATGAGAAACTTAGCAGCCCAGAAGTTTGGGTTAAAGATGACAGAGGTCCATCTTCCAACGCAAACTCTGGAACAGGTTAGTGACATATGTATAAGTCATTAAAAGTCATCATATGCTGAAGTCATTAGGAAACATTACAAGTTTGTCGAAGGGGCAGAAAGAGAGAGACAAAATGTTTGTAATGTAAAATTTACACCACATGTATTTTTAGAGAGAGAAACTTGTTTGTGTTTAGAAAATGAAATGTAAATGGTAATGAAAATGAAACCAAGATTGTGCTGATGAATTAATTGAGGAATGTCTAGTTTACATTGATGTAACTTTGTGCATTCCTCGATATTACCTGTGTGTTTTTTTCTTTCTCGATTTAAAGGGTCTTGATGTTTTGGAGATCATGAGAAATATTCACATATTTGTATCCAAGTATCTCTACAACCTCAACAATCAGGTAATGTAATGCTTTTATAAGTTTTTACATTAATCAGTTTCGTCCCAGATGTGGCAAAACTGAAAATGTCATGTATTCCTCATGTTAGAGCATTTTCTTACTTGGTGCTATAATTGAACACCACATATGCATGGAACATGGTACCAATGTTCTCCACAGTTTTAAGAGGGGAAGAGGAAAGTCACCCACGAAGCACTGCGGAATCTCCAAGCGATGGCTGTGGGAGGGGTTTGAGGTGATGGAGACAGATATTTTGATAATTGGGATGCTTATGATGCCAAACGGTACCACTCAGCCATGACGTCTTGCTCCATTTGAATTAGCAGCACCCAATGGAAAACTATTTTGGTGGCTGAGCAGAGCTTTCATGGGGTGGGGGAGGGGACGTTTTGCAGTCGAGTCACAGGCCCTTTCAGAGGGCAGCAATTTTTACATAGGTGGTGGTCTATATCCTAAAACCCTTTTGTGGAGAACGCTGTGTAAGGTAGGCAACCCTGTGTTACTAGGGGATGATAATGTTTTAGCAGGACATCAAATCTGTATGGGAGGTCACTATGTAATTACACCATTCACTTCTAATTGAAGAGACCATGATTGTTGTCACTAAGAGTATGTCTCAATCACAAAATGAATCTGAATGTTCTTTCTTTAATATTTCTTTCATTGATCAGTGGTCTAATTAGAATCATCATCAGACTATTTCTGTTTTTTTTATCAGATATTTGTGGAGAGGTCCAGCAATAACAAACACCTCAACACCATCAACATTCGCCACATTGCCAACTCCATACGCACCCACGGTACGGGGATCATGAACACCACCGTCAACTTCACCTACCAGTTCCTACGCAAGAAGTTCTTCATATTCTCCCAGTTCATGTACGACGAACACATAAAGTCGAGACTCATCAAGGTACCAACATGGCTGAGTCAATCCAGGGCTAAGTTTATGAACATCCAAGCACAATTATGGTCTATGAAATTTCCAAAGTCATTATCAATTGTCTTTGATTCATGTCTTATCATATCGTATCGTCATCCTTAAACTATAATATGTAGTGAGTGGTTGGCTGATAGGGTGAATTATTAGGTCAGTGCTTCAAATCCCTCTGTTGGCAATAACTACGTTGAACCGTAATCCTATAAATTGGCCATCAAATGTTTTCCTCTGTATTAAATTTTGTGAAATTGTAAGGTTGATGTGCTTTATGTTAACTTAATGGTGTTCAGTTTGTGTGAAATGTTCAGTCCATGAATACCAGCTGATATAGCATTCTCTCTTAAGTGTTCTAAAATAGGAAATGTGTTCATTTGCTTCTTAAATGCCAAGACATATTGGTGTCAATCTTTACTTATTGTCCCTTAGGCAAGGCAACCCTACCTATGCCACCACTTTCTCTTGATTTTTTTAAAATACTTGAAATATTTACTTGTCTGTCAGTTTTCACACTTCTAAATAAAATGTAGCTTTGTATTTGTTTTCTGTTGTAACATATTCACATTGTATGCACAAATTTTGATAGAAGTCACCAAGCAGCAATCCACAACCCATCTCTGCAACTAGCTTTTATTAAAAGTAAATCTTTGTTCCCTCTTTGCAGGATTGGAGGTACTTCAAGGAAAACAAGGATGAACTTCGCAAGATGTATCCGTTTGACAGGAGTGAAAAATTCAACAGAGGCATCCGGAAGCTTGGCATCACACCAGAAGGGGACAGCTATCTGGATCAGTTTAGGATACTGATCAGCCAGATTGGTGAGGTTATAAACCAGGTCACAGCAAAATGTCTGCTTGCCTGGTTTGAAAGTTACAAAGGAAACAATTGCATTAACATTGCTCCATTGTCATAGAATAAATGATGTGATTGAATATATGTATGTCTGTCTTATGGATCTATATTGATGTTTGGATGTAAGTCCATCTATATGGATGTATGTTAATGTGTGATTGGATGTATACTGATGTAAGTTGATATATTTGTCTGTATGGATGTACATTGATGCATAGATGTTTGTGTCTCTCTCTCTGGATGTACTTTGATTTGTGGATGCATGTTGATGCATGTATGTGTGTTTATGTGTGGATATGTGTTCCTGTATGGATGTATGTTGATCTATTGATTTATGTATACGTATGGATGTGTGTGGTTTCTAGCTCAAGTGTGAAAACTGCAGACACTCACCTGCAGCCCCGAGTACCAGAGAAAACTTTCTGGAAATTATTGAAAATCCTGATTACATTGCGCATAAACCTGACACTGAAAAGAGAAAAGGATGCTGCATGCAAGTTGATAGAAACAGTAAGAAACATGGATGCAATAAAAAACTCTAACAGGATGCTAAATTGAACTATAATAAGTACATTATTTTAAAATCATTAGGCCAATTCAAAGTACACGGCTGTGATAATCTCTTTTTTGGTAGTCTTTGCCACAATGTTCAATAACTGTTTGTACATTACTTAAACCTCTGGATTGCTGGAATGGGACTTTGTGAAACATTCGATCCCGTCTCTTGTGGTTTGTGTTTACAGGCAATGCCATGGGTTACATCCGGATGATTAGGTCTGGAGGTCTTCGATGCTGTAGTAATGCCATCAGATTTGTACCAGACATCGACGACATTGTCAACCTGGAGGAACTGGTAGCAGACGGGGAGCTCTCAGCTGAGGTGGTATCATCAGCTAGGTGAGTGTATTGTCAGGAGAGAGTGGAGGGGATTTGTGGCAGGATCATTTGGTGATTTTTTTTTTTTTTTTTTTGAGGTCGTGAGGGTCAGTGGTTGGGTTAGGTTATGGTGGCTGGATGTGGTAGTTGACTCCACCAAAAAAAGCTTTGTTTCTTTGATTCTTCTCATTCAGATTAAAGTCATGAGTTTCTCTTTTTCGTTCATCCAGAAATCTGGACAATGTTATCGGCAATCTCACCAAGAACTTTGCGGAAGGCACGGAGTATTTTAGGGTATGTCAGTAGTTTTTGCGTGTAGGCAAATTTGAACTATTTTGTGTGTGATAATCAAGAACTGGTATAAACATGACCAGTGTATTTGATGTCCATACTCGACCACTGAAGCATTCCAATGTGACCTTGGGCTTTTAAGCTAGCGTTTGATTCAGTATGCATTTCTGTGGAGCACACTTTACCTATGATGTTACAGAAAGCTTTTCTGTGAAAGGAGGATGTGCTGTTATTTCTGCACTTTTAAAAGTACACAGAATTACTGGCCATACTTCTTACTGTTGTGAAAAGCTACAAAAACTAACATACCGTTGTCTTTTTGTCCAGTCTGTTGTTATGGTAGTACAGTGTTTGAATGGAAGTGCTGCACATTTACCTTATGGTCCGGTTCCACTAACTTTCTAGCCGACAAAAGCAAATCACTCTTCTTTCAACCACAAGTAACTCTCTAATTAATGAAATTTCTCATGAAAGAAATGTGGCCTGGATGTTGTTTTCCTCGCTGGTATCAAATGGAAGAGATTGGTAGAAGATTAGCGATAAAGATTCTTTTATATCCTTCCTACAGCACATCCTGCTTGGATGTGTTTTTGTTCCACAGTCTCTGAACTAACAAGAAACTGTGTCATGAATTGTTGAGATTTTAACAAGTAGACATGGCATGTCAATAACATGTCGTACATTATTGGAGATAATGTAAAAAAGTGGAATGTTACACTTCAGGGTGGCATACTTTATGGACAATTTTTAGTTCCATGTTGGGTGTTACCATGCATTTCTCCATGAAGTTATAAAATAGTTGTCTCTGCTTATGTGCATGCTGGAAAACTGGGAATTGTTAAATAGAATTTAAGTAACTGCTCAGATGAGGAGATGCACTTAAATGGCGCCATGTCGTAGGAAACTACTGTAAACATGTAGTAATATCCTGCTGTTTGATATTTTTTCTTTGGATGCACTGCGGACATGATGTTTGTAAACAATATGTATGAATAGTTTACAGTATTGTTTATTATTACTGTTTGACTGAAGTTTGGTGCTATCAGGTCTACCAAGTTTATTTTTTATCAAGCCCCTATAACCATGGAGCAGTTTCTCTCTTCTAGTTAACTTTTTCACAAACCCTGACTTCATATATTCTTTTCCAGATGCTTGTGGATGTCTTTTCTCCAGAATTCAGAAGTGCTAAGAACATGCATCTCAAGAACTTCTTCATCATTCTTCCACCGTTGGTGAGTCCGTAGTTTGTATCATACGTACCTATGTGGCAAGAAGAGACGATAGAATGAATCGGAAACACCACTATGTAATCTACAATTCATTTTGAGAATGATTTCCAACAATCATGAATTCATATTATGAGCTGAAGAAAAAGAAAGAGAAATAACTTCAAAGAACAAGAATTGAATATTTTTGTAATCCTTATATTGATCAGAGATTAGAAGTTTGGAGTAGTTTTTCACGTTCTGTCTCAATATTTGTCTCAAGCAACAAATGACAGACTGCCTCCAGTTAATGGACCAAACAGCTCCTTGCAAACAGATGTAAACTGTTTCTCAAAGATGTTAGCATGATATGTTACATTTAGGTAATTGTTAGTCTCTCTTGTGGTTTTATTTCTAATAGACTCTTAACTTTGTGGAGTATTCCATCAGCTGCAAGGAGAAACTGAACAAGAAGAACAAGGTCGGTGCGGCCTTTACTGATGATGGGTTCGCTATGGGTGAGTGGACAGTGATGAAGTTGATAAGAGAATTTGGATGCTTGTAAGAATGCCTCTTAGTACATACGGTAGGAACACAAATAACCCACCATTTATCGATGTAGGTATGGTATATTGCTGAAATTTGTTGAAATGTGAAGAAAATCATTTTTCTTCTGATTTTGTGTAGGGTGCTTCACTCTTAGAACTCATTTACCTGTACTTAATATTTGTTTACAATGTCTTACAATAAGTGTTAATGTCTTCATGTTTAGATGTACTGTCACCTATTATTACACACTTTGTTAGTATAAGATGGTTTTGTCTGTCCTTGGTGTGGTGGGGTTCTTCTGGAAATCGAGAAAAGTGGATTTTGAGTTTGACATATTGGTATCTAATTCTGCATCTCAGGTGTTGCATACATCCTCAAATTATTGGATCAATACCAGGATTTTGATTCTCTTCACTGGTTCCATTCTGTCAAGTATCACTACACTAAGGAAAAGGTAAGTCCATCGAAGCAGTCATCTGTGTAATTTAACATGCGAATAGCTCGCAGTAAAAACTGACTTTTGTATGGAAAGTAGCAAAATGCACCTCGTTATTATAGTTTCATTTACCAGTGGCTGGAACAGCACAAAATGAGGAAAGAAAAACGAGTTCAACTGTGAATGGTTCTGATGCTCCCTTTAGGGGTTATTGACGACCTTTCAAAGGTTTGTCGACCCCTGGTAGGTTTTTTGGCTAAATTTGCCAATACCACAAACCTTAGACAAGTTGCAACTTTTATGAAATTTGGGTTGTATAAATTTTTCAAGCAAATTTTGAAAATGCAGAACAACTTGCCTGTGCTCTCATTGATAGTGGAGTTTTCATATCTGATTTTCTGATTGAAGTTGGCTTCAATTTGTGTCTATTGTACTTGAGATTTTATTAATTGGTCTTTCCTGTTCCACCCTGACACTGTGTCAGATTGGTGGTTGCTGCGAGAACATAGGGTTTGGACCAATTTGAAAAATTTGCACTTTTGCCTTCAGGAAAAAGTTAAGAAGCAGCAAGGAGATGAAAAACTCCAGCAGACATCAAGCCTGACGATCAAGAGATTAGAAACATACCAGAGGGTAAGTGAGACAGATTAAATTAAGTGACCATGATGCAGTGGGTTTAGGGAAAAGCAAATATGTCATGAAGCGGGGGGGGGGGGGGGAAATGGAGGCAGTCGTGGAGTTTGGGGTAGGAAGGAGAAGGAAAAGATGAATGTGTGAGAGTGAAAAAAAAAAGCAGACAATTTTAATCATAGCCAGATGTGAGGATTTCTTTGTCTTTTGTCATGGTCTACTTAACAGTTTGGTTTCTTCCACAAAGTGAAACGTGTGTTTTCTGGTTACATGATACTTATAATGCTTTAAATTGACCAAACCTACTTGCTAGATTTGTCCTGTTTGGGTTCTGCTAGCTACCCAGTAGGAAGTGCGCTTCGGTGATATTAGAGTAAGGGCTAGAAAATTCATCTCCATCAGCTTATGTTACCTTTGGAAAGGAATCGCATTGCCACTTATAAGCCAAAAGGGCAATTGGCAGTGGAATGTTTTTTGAATATTTGTCTTGGGGATTATACTACCTTGGTTCCTCAAAATATTAGAAATTGAAAAGAGTAGGTGTTGATGTTGTGTAAGTTATTTTACTCCATTTGGTAGCATTATATTCAGATTTCAGTGGAACATTGAAGTAAATTGAAAGAGTTCTTGAAAACACTGAAAGAAAAGATTGAAGACTGCTCAGATCCGATAATGTATTCCTCGAGAGCCGCTAAACATGTTATATTCTCATGCTCATTGACCTTTGTGATGTAGCATGTACCGGCATGGTGTCATTCTCAATAGCAATAATCTTAGGATGAGATGACAAAAATGCAGGTCAGAGCAAATCCTCCTCTTGGCAAGGTCCATCATACAGTGACTCCCATCAAGTTTGCAGTATGGGTAATTTGAATGTGCTCATTATTCTTTGTTTTTTTCTCTTGCAGGAGTTTGACCTCCTCTATTACAGCCTCAGCTCGGCTCGAGTCTTCTTCAGAGCAGACAAAACGGCCGAAGAGGAACAGGAAGAGACCAAGGAAAAGGAGAAAGGTCAGTGCACTTTATCAGTAACTTGAATGAAAAAAAAAAAAAAACAGTTTTTACAATCGCAATTGATTTCTTGCAAGCAATCACGATCACCATTTGGCGGTCTGATTAATCGCACTCAAAAGCCTGGATGTTTTGCAACTAATTGTCGCCGCTATGCTAACTGACACTCACAACTCAATCTTTTTTTCAAAACTTCTGCTAGGAAACTATTGGCATTACTTGAGTAATGTTGTTTAAGAATCTGTAGAAGAAGCAAAAGACAACAGACAGTCGAAGATTTGTGTCTGTACTTTTTTTTTCAAATGACAACGACGGTGTCGTGTATGTTATCGATTCATCTTAGTAACCCCAAAAAGAACTAGACCAGTTATCAATCCAGAAAAATTGGCACCTGTCTGTCAGATCCTTGTAGGGTTTTCAGTTATATAACATTAATCTGAGTTACAGTCAAGAAGGTATCTTTTAGTAGACTTTCTCTGGACTTACCTGAAAATGTGTGAAGCTTTCCTGAGCAGACAGTAGGTATATCATGTGCATAGCATAGTGTAAATTCTTATTATCAAACTGGTTGTATGGAGCAGTTCAGTTAATGTAAATCATGCAAAGTTTTTATTTGCCAAATAAGAGAAGGAAACACTCACAAACATATTTTATGTGTTACAAAATTTTTTTGTGTAAATGCAGAGGAGATTTCAATGACGGAAGTTTCAATGACTGAACTGTTTGTTGTTGGAATTTGTTGGAGTGTGTGTGTTCATGTAGTATTTGTCTTGCAGAATAAAAATATGTGCAATGTCAGACAAAAGCTTTATTAATACTGAAATATGATAATTATAAAAGTTGAAAGGAAAGAGTCAATTAGAAAGCACTATGGTCATCAATCAGATAAAAACAAGGTGCATTTTACATCTTACCGAGGAAAAAGTGGTTGTATGACAACCAACTTTTAACTCTTTGCTGTCTGTACAGATCTTTAGTTTTTCCAGACAATTGGGCAAGTATGAAAATAAAGCCCTGTTTCTGAGTCTTTGACATTGTGTGGACATTGTAGTGTAATTCAGCAACTAGGAGGATGGACAGTTTTCAGTAGCTTCAACGGAGATGTGACCGCTGAACTAGTGATTCATGGTAGTACCTTTAGGGTTGTGTGTCTCTGATCATAAGTTATTCCTAGTCATCTGAACAACTACTTAAATGCTCCATTCTGTACCATTTGTGGGTTACTCTTCTTGTTCTCATTTTGCTCTTAAGTGGAGCCTATTACTTTCAGCATTTGGAATTGTTTCTGTTTTTCCATTATAAATACATCTGCTTGTGGAAGTAAGGGCTTCCTCTTCCTAAGAGTACATGGGTGAATGCTATCTGCATGGTTGCAAGATGTCTCAAGTTTGTAGGCCTGGTGAAGGGGAAAAAACACATCCATCTGTTCACCCAAACAGGAAATCTGGTCAGTCAACCAAGAATGTTTCTGTCTGCCCCTGGTTGTCAAAGCCAGGCACTGTTTTTCTCGGTTTCGTTGATGTGGAGTGGCTGTTTTGAATTTTCTTTTGAAAGTATGTCAAGTTACAGACCAAGCACCAACTATTTAAGAATTTCAAAATCAATGTGCATGCATTTTTTTTCTGGTCGAGGTCTCTTCACTTTTGAACCCTTTGAGTTTGGAGATAAGAGGCTGGGATTTTATAAAGTTACTTTTTTTTTCTACAGAAACAGCTCAAACAGCCACTAATGATGTTCCAGCCATCGAAGCCCCACAGACCTCTCAGTTGCAAGGTAAATACCCATCCCTGCAGATAGAAATATATCCATGTACAGTTAGATTGTGTTGCATCTCATTAAATGATAGAGAAACCAGATTTTATGTATGGGTTTGCTGTTACAGAGTTTGTTTTTGTATTTGCTGGGGTAAATATGTGATAGAATTATAACATGCTCAAAGTTTCAGATGCTTGAAGTCCCCTCCAGTGGAATGGAAACATACATTTTTATCCCTGTAATAACAATAGAATGTCTTATTTCTTTCCTCCCACGCAGCCAATGGAGGAACTCCAAATGGCAACATCCCTGCAATTATGGCAAGCTGAACTGGTGTCAACCGTTGACTGTCGTACCCTACTGGAGGGTAATCCAGCAAACTTTCTCAGCAGAAAAAGTTTTTCTTTTAAACCTTGGGTAAAACAGGGCAAATTATTTGCTTTGCAACTAACCTTAGCCATTAAAACAATACTGATGATGGTGCTTTTAACACCCTGATGAAGATATCGATTGGAGGTAAATTGACGTTGGGAATGAAATGTCACGAAGGAATATATGCGACCTCTTCTTATGTGGCATTGTAACTGTTTCACTTTCTGGTCAGAAGTCTTTTGTCTAAACACAGCCACTGATGAAAGACATGATCCTGATTATGGGTAGTTTGTTATCTTTGGGACCTGACTGATATATGTTTTTAAGCATTACCCTCCGACAGATAATACTTAGCACCTTTGAACTATATCCAACGTTACTGGTGGTTATGTGGTGCTCATAGTAAATGGGCTTTAAACTCTTTGTTTTGTTAATACCCTGGAAAATTAACCATCTTTCATATGAAAGCCCAAACTTGATAGACTGTTCTGTTTGTCATAAAACTATTGTCAAGTGTTTATTGAATATCTTACAAGTCAAATGATCTTTTCCTGGCACAATTAGTTGCTTTTGTCTCTTTACAATTTGTCCATTAGATAAATATAATTGTCAATATATTGATCAATTGATTGACTAATCAATGAATGGATGGAATGGTAGGAATGAAAGAAACATCCTGCAATTTGATTTTCTGTATAAGTTCAATCTTCAATCAAAGGTGATAGTCCATGGATGTAGATCCAGTTCAACACTAGGGCAGTCATGGTCCATAGTCGGTCAGGTACTGGGAATTGTAACTTCGGTCACTACAAGTACATTGTGAAGTCATAATAGACATTTTTTCTGGGTACGTTGATGTAACACCATGTATCTTACCTAAGGGCACGACTAGGAAATGTTCTAAGTAAGGCATACATTCTGAATTTTGTTCAGTGAATGTTGAAACTTGTGAGGAAAGGTAACATTTTTAATTCATCTCGCACGAAACGTAAGCAATGTCGGAAACGGGTCTCTACACGGACGGTCGGGGGGTTACCTGGTGCAAATTCTATTAAATACAACTGACCCAGATGCGGGGAAACATCCAGTAAAGGCAAGTGTACGTTTTGATGCTGGAAGACATTAAAATGTCGGTATAAAATCATTTCAGTGAAGGGTCATAGCAATTAAAGTGTCAAGAAATTAATGTAGACAGGAATAAGTTTACTAGGGTCGTCTTTTTTTTTCACCTATCTAATACAAACGATATCACTGACCGTAACTTTTTACAGCAAAGAGGAAACACGGTTGTCTCTTGTTTTGCCAAGGAAGCTTGTAATATACGTCAGTCAAATGGGAATAGCAGATCCAGATATAACAGAAATCATGAAAGGCTCTGGCAGAAATTTAGGTCCCTTTCTGGAAATAATTTTCTGGTTATAGAAATCAAGTTCATTGACCTGACTTGGAAATTATTTCCATATCAAAGTTTGTCTCCTTGATATTCTTAATGAGGATGCAGAAAAATGGATTCAACTTGGTTTGGAATGGAGGCACCTTTAAGATTACAGTAGGTGTGGTAATGTAAAGGACAGACTATAAAGTCTATCATGTTAGCAGTATTTCCACTAAAACATGTTCTTGCTGCTTACATTCCACGAGGAAGTTCTGTCCGAGTAAACCTAGCAATATATGGCTTAACATCATCTGCAAGTTAGAAGAAAAAAAAAAACTTGTCAGTCCTTGCTGGCTTATTCTGATTTGCTCTTAAACATTTCTGCATTTTCTTTCAAAGAAAGTGAAATATTTCAAGTAACTTCTCCTTTCGAAAAGAAAATGTTCGTTTTTAAGAAATTTTATATTCCTTGTCTCATATTTCATAGTCATGGCAAACTATATCGAAATGTATAACGAAAGATTTTGTTCTTTAACTTTGCAGCGATTGATTCAAGTTAGTCATGTAATCTATACAGTTGGTATGAATGAAGAAACTGAATTTATAAAAAGAAGAAAGGCAGCTGTTTTACTGTCAGTTTTCATGTGAAATTTACAAAATTTGATCACACTACCTGTGATGACCATGAGAAAACAAAAAAATAAGGGAGTAGAAAAATCTGGATTTTATTTTTGCCACAGATGTATGAAATTGCAGAGAATTTTTCTAGGGAGAAGAAAAATAAATTGAAACCTCTTTCAAACAGTAACATGTTTCACGTTTTCTATCCATGTTTTATTTTTAGTAAATGTTAAAACATTTTAACGTCTATCCCACAATTCCTCATTGTAACTCCTAACTCTTATCTGTCCATGAAGTGCAAGTTATGAGACAAAGAAAGTTCATACTATAATTTACATTTTAATATTTGATAGAAGTTCACTGCAAGGTCGTTGCAGAAGTTGCAATCGATTTAATATCATGGGCTGACCTGTTAGCACGTACTAAGGAGATGTAACATTTTCCGTCAGAGTGAAACTGAGGCAGACAGTGGTAATATCATAGATGAACTTGGCCTAAAGTATGGTTTAGTTTTACTTTATCATTGCTTTGAACCTTATTTGGAGATCATCGGTTTTGCCTGGCACCAATACCTGTGATAAAGTAACAAAATGATTGCATGAAGTTACGGGAGAAGGAAACTCTCAACTTTCCTGAAGGAAAGCAGATTTTATTGTCAATATGCTTTGATGATATCATGCCTGTTTACCACAAGGTGATTTATTTCAAAATCATTGGGTAAACCGGAACCTTGATACAAATTTCAGAATGTACTTATACTTCAATTTTGGTACCATGTTTGCAAGGTTAATCTGGTTCTGTGTAAGGTTTCTGCAGGACTGAGTCAAAACATATGATTAAGCCCATATCTCAAAGTGCATAAGCTCTCTTAACACTGCAGTAAGAACATGTGGTTCTCTCTGTGTGCATAAATGATTGTTATTTTACATGCTAATTGAATGCATTAAAGTAGGGAAATTTTTAAGCTTGTATATCACTAAGAATTGTTAGTTTTATAGATGAACAACTGCCAAACACTCCATGAAGATGGCACAGTTAGCCTATATTGAACTCACCTTAATGGAATTGAAAATGTGCTATATCATTCCTGGCATCTGAGGTGCGGTAAGCTAGAGGTATGTTGGGTTTTAAGAGGGGGGAGGTGAGTTGGGCTTTTAGGAGAACTGCCAAGGAACGATGCAAAACAAGGAGATATTCCACTTTCATAAACATTTAATTGAGACCTTCAAGAGAACGGTGTTCGAAAAAATTGAATTTTAATGGTATAATACAGCAATAAAGTAATAATGGAAGACAACTTGGTGGAAAGAGGTGGAGAGGACTGATTCCATCGGTCTGTGGACTCCAGCAGGTATCAGAATCTGATGTCCTGAAATGCCCTGCCAAGCAACTGCTTAAGTCTTAACTAATATTATATATAGTGACCATGGGGTGTACACGTGGGTAATAGAACAAGCTCCGGTTTGTTACATCAGCTCTCATAATTTCAGTGAGCACCCCTTTGATGAAGACTTATTACAACAAACACGGAGATAATCCATTTGCATCTGTGGAAGCCACATGGTATTCTGAAAATGAAGGTGATAAAAATATGATCACCTTCCTCTTCCCTCAGAAAAGACAGCCTGTATGAAGTACATGTGTTCTCAATAAATAGACATCAAATAAATGGGGAGAAAATGTGCCTTTTCTCTCTCTCTCTCTTCAAGGGAAAAAGGGCGTTTAGAATACACCAACATGGCATACAAAGAAAATAGCAGTAAACCATTCAGTCTCACCAATAAACATCTACCGCAGCTTCATCTTCTCAAAACATTACACACGTGATGAGTAATGGAAGATGCATCATTTGAATTTTGAAAAGTTTAGGTGAACAAATTAGCGTTGAGTAACAAAAAACTGAATTTCTATCTGTGAGAAACTTATTTCGTAAAAAGAAGGCTACTGTCCTCCTTTATTTTGTATAATCTATCATTCTACGTCCACAAACATTGGTTTAAAAAATATGGATGTTTCCCCTAAAACAAACGCCCTATTTTCCTTTAAGTGGGAAAAAAAAAAAATATGTAGCATTTCAAGATGACAACTTAAAGCAAAGATAGATGAGATTGCTGCAAATTTCAAGATGCAAAATTACTTCATTAAAGGATTTCTTATTCAGGGAGATGATGTACAGCCCCCCTCCAAAAAAAAAAAAAAATGTGAAAGACTAACCATATTAGAGAAATGAAACCTTGACTTGTATAGTACATTTGACCAGGTGTGTGGAGCATGATGGCCCGTGAGTCAGATGAAAAAATGTCAGTCTAGTATGCCAGTCAAGTCACTTCTTGGCAACTGACAGTACGTTTATTTCATACAGGCACATTACCACAGATTAAACATGGTACTATTAACCTTATGTTTAATCACTCCTAAAAGCAATTTTAATACTTACACAACATTCCACAATATAACCCACAGAGCTTTTGAAAGTTACAAAGATGTTCAGACGAGAAAATTCTTTAACTTTTGGGTGTGTCTAACAGAATTGTTTGCACCAATGATTGATTGGATTATTTTCTTTGAGAAGCGATGGGTTAGAAATGTGGCCAGATGTCATGAGGACTGAATTGAATAGCTCATTTAGTCAGTTTTTTGACTGGGTGTTCCACCCTTTGGAGATCTTTCACACCGCAGAGTAATCTGTACCTGACAAACATAGCACCATGCAAGATACGCGTTCAAACATGCACTCTAACAGGCTCCGTGGTTTACTCATCATACAACTTACAGTAAATTATGATAAGACACAGAGAGCTGACTTGAGCACACAATTCAGTGTTTTTTTCCTGGGGAACTGTGGCTATTAAAAAGAGCATTTTTTATTTTAGCAGCATGCTCAATGCCTAAAACACTGGAGTTAAAGGTCACAAAATACATATAATGCACATCTGATTACAGACACAAATAACTCTGAAAATTGAGAGTACAAAAATCTGCAAAACATCAAAGCAGGATAGAAATGAGAAAATCAATAAATATAAAATATGTCAAACATAATTTACAAAAGATATTGTAAACAGTAACGTAGCACTGTCATTGCAACAATAGAAGCCAAATATGTACAAAACAAAAGAACTAGAATAATGAATCAAGGTTTTCTTTATAAGGAAGAAATTTTCTATTGCACCAATTCAGCGAGAAACTCACATCGAAATATTTCTATGTTCTAATGATTTAAAGTATGACAGATGGATAGCACACAAAATGTGGTCCAATATAGAGAAGAATGGTTGACTCATCAAAATTGTGACACCATCGTCTTTTTCTTTGTGACCTCCCTGCCACATGGAGTCTCCCAATAGAGTTCTCTGTCAGGGTAATAGAATTCTGTCTGCACTGGAGCAGGCCTTATAGCTGGTGGAGGGTTCCTGAAGCAGACGTTGCCCGGCCCACCTTTGGGTTTGGTGTCCTCGGGTGGTGTTGGGATTCTGTTGAATAGATAGCTGGTCTTTTCTTCCTTCGAGAGTGGTTTCAGGAGAGGCTTTTGTAAAGGATTCCGATCCTTGTGGTATAACCTATAAGGAAAAAAATGATGGATAACTGTTAGAGTGTGTTCTTTAGTGATGTATGAAATGTCATTGGCCCAGGTATTTTACAAGAGGTTGAGTGCTTCACCTTTCCTTAAACAGAGAGACAAAGTCTTTTGGTCCTTGGCATCTATATATCTTACTATTGGCTTAGAGATGCTGAACTGTTTGGTAATCACAGGTACGATAGCTATGGTATTCTGTATCTGCTGGACTTCATATAATTCTTACCCAACCTGAGTCTCATTGAATCCTTTTAAACAGAGCTGATTCAATCATGATGCTTGAGAGGTCGTCTGATTACCAACACTGTAATAGGAGACAAGTATCCCTTTATCCCCCTTTCCCTAAAACAACACCATGAAATGTCAGTGAGGGAGAGAGCCAATGTGAATATCACAAACACTACTAAGAGAGGCAAAGCAATGTGACACATCAGTAATATTATACAGGTTGATGATAACTGATTGCCTCGTGTAGAGGCTGTTGTCTGAGGGTGGTCTGAGATTGGTCTGACTGGCACCCAGACACAGAAATGATCTGTTATGTGCATATGTGTTAAAATATACAATCAATTGGAAAAGAAAACTGATAAATACAGTCAAGAAGTGTTTGACACGTGCTTGATTTAGTCTCATGCATTGCCTTACTTTAAAGAGAATCTGCAGCCCATCTAACACAAAAAAGTAACTCTATAACATGGTATCTATTGACTTTGAAAGCTTAAACCCAAAAGCAGATCAAGATGCATTAAAAGTGCAACAGGATAAGTTGTTTAGTGATAAGTGGATTCACACAAAGTTGGTATGTTTCATATTCCAACAAACATAAACTGTCACAAAGATGAGCATAGGCTAATTTCTTGAATACATTCTCTGTGTCTTTGAGTTACCTGAAATCATATCCCTTCATGTTTATGAATTCTTGGTGTTCCATACTTCTGATGGGAATCCTGTTTTTATCCACCAGCAGGCTTCTGTCATCGTAAGCCCCCGGTACAAATCCGTGATGCTTTTCCCTACGTTCCACATCATCCTGGCGCCCTGGCAGGGTACCCTCTTCCCTGGCGGCCCTGTCCACATTTGGGTTTTGGACGACACCCAGAGCAGGTATCGACTGGAAGTTGGCCTGCCTGAGGGCCACCGTCTGCGGTTCGTCTTTCAGAAGGTCGTTGAGCCGATCCACCTGGTTGCTTGAGTGGAATCCTTTGTCCAGCAATTCCGTGCCTGTGGTCAGTCGGTGAAAATGCATCTCGGTGTCGTCGACTACCAACTTAGACTTCCATTCCTCCAGATCCCTGGACTTGGCAGCGAGCCTCTCTGCTTTCAGGGTCTCTCCAGCAGCATGTATCGTGATGGGTGGGATCGGGGCAAACCCATTTGGTGAGGGACGTCTCCAGAGGTTCATGTCCACCTTGCGATCATTCCAGTTGAACCTCTCCCTTTCTTCTAATGTTGGTTTCAAGGTATTTGCATGGAGGGTGTTTTCCTGCCAATGCTGAGATTAAAGAAGGGTATGATGAATTCGAGTTTTTGGAAAGAGAAAAAAAAGATCAACTTTGCTCAAAAGATGTCACGCATCATTCTTAGACAACAGTGTCCCTAAGTAATCGCCAAATTTATGTCTTTGAATTCAGCATTTTCCTTCATGTTGCTATTTTCCCTCCAATGGGTCCATAATTATTCGTCTACATCAGTTCACAGCATATACGTGACATAAAATGCACAGGTGAAATTAGTCCAGAGAGGCATTTCATATGATGTGCTTAAATAGTATATATGTAAAAACAAAATAAAGCTTTGTCGGCTGTAGATGTTATCAGGCATGAATAATTGACAAATACTGACTGAAGAATGAATAGTTAAAAAGTTGCTGCATTCTTTCTAAATGATACTATAGACTAACATCCAATATCATCTTGAAATGTTTCATTTTAATTTTTTCCAAACAAAAGAAATCCAAAGCATGTTTTGGAAATTTAAACCAACATTCCTTTTTGTCTCATGACCTTCATGTGGGCTGTACTTGCAAGTATTTCATTTAGACAAATAAAAGAAGATGCACCTTTAAGTCATTCAATCTTTATCAGGAACAATATCAAAGAACAAAAGTAGGCCAATATAGCAAAATCATCAGTGCTTTTTAGAAAGTGATTTGGAGAGCAAAGGCATGATAAGGAAGTAAAAATACATCTGACTCAATCTAAAACAGATTGAAAATTTCTGTTTTGGTTTTTCTTTGATATTAATATTTTCCATAAACTGGACAAGGCAGTTGTCAATTTTTTTTTTGTTAAGTTTCCCATGTTCGTCCTTGGGGAGATTACCGGTGTATCCTCTTCACAGGATATTACTATCACGCATGTAGTGTCACTGTCTTCTCCATGGACAACCAGATGAAGCAAAAAAAAAAAAACCCTTTGAAAACTACTTCCTGATTTGTTGGCGAATTGCTGTAAAATGGATGGCAGATTGATTACTCTTGAAATGTGAATGGAGGAAGCAGTTGGGAGAACTTTTACTTGTTTCGAAAAGTAAAGCAAACACTTCATAGCAGCTCAATTGAAAGCTTTGTGGGGTAACTTTGTTGAAGGTGCATGAAACAAATTTCCCAGCTCAAAAAATACTGTAACATCTTTGACTTCAGAGGTTTCCTTATTCATATCATCTACTCTCTCTCTCCAAATAAACTTTAAACATTTTTTCTGTTCATTCATACATTTCACCAGTTTGTCCATCCACCCATACACATGTCTGTCCATACATTCACCTAGCTCATCAAACCCACCCAGCCCATCTGTTTAATATGCTTTGTTCATCCATGTATTCATCCATCTATTACTGCCATTTGTCAAAACTGTCTTTTGGTCCTAATACCACAACTTCTGTCTTCCATTAACCAAATTTAACTGCATATTTTGGACTAAGCCTATCCATTGAGGGTATAAGGACATCATCCAGTTATTAAACTACTACTTACTACAATTACTACTAAATATATTGCAAACAAACTACACAAAAATCTTCTTTAAATTTGTGATTCCTCTTGTGGTATCACTCTTAATGACTTGCAATGCTTTTCCACCTATGGACAAATGACATTACTGTTGCAATGAAAGGGTCAGCCAGCTGGATATCTCTACATCTTCATAGAAAGGAACATTCCACCCTTCTGAAAGAGAATAACAGATTTGCAAATTCCTCCCATCTACATCAAACTATGAATCTGTTAAGGAGGATGACATATTTTATGTTCATAATTGTTCAAATATTCTTCAATTTTCCAAAACACACAACCGCTGGAGAGCTTTCATACAAAGTGAAGCCACGCAACTAAGTTATTTTTCTAGTACCTTTTGACACGACGGGTGATCGTGCTTACAATCTAATTGTCTGGGTAGCTACTTTTGTAATCTCCTGAGGGGGAGACAAGATTGTTCATGGATGTGTCACCACCATTTTTGGGGTTGTACAATCACACAATGGACCCAAGTAAGAGCATTTCAGTCTGTACAGGTGCCCAATGGCCATTGCAATATACCCACCACATGTTAGGGGACTGTGCATACATCTTTTGTGAAGATCAAGGAAATGGATGCAGTTTAACTCTTATTAAACTCGAGTTTTCCTTTCAACTACTGTGTGAATATGCTTATCCTCCCCCTCTTTTAACTCACCTCTCTGAGTTTGTCTATTCTCGCAGGATCTGGTTTCTTGGGATGGACATTGCTCTTCATGGCTGTGTCTACTCCGGGGTAAACAAACCCATCTGCAGTCTGCCACGCTGATACCGAATCCTTCTGTTCTTGCTTCTCGACAGCCTCTACATTGACCGGTACGACAGATGCAGAGTTGAACTCGGAGCAGTATGTGAACCGTTTCTCAGGATCCTGCATATGCAATTTCAAGGGTCAAAGTTGAAGATAGTTGCAAATGGAGTAGGGACATTGGCTACCATCAACTTATATCTGTTTCTCTGATTGAGAGTCAATAGAGATAACTGCTGTTCTAAGCCTACCCTAGTACAATGACAAAATGATCTCTAGGTTCATAAAACGTACAATATGAGGCAAACGACCTTCTGAATGTTAGTGCCACCTCTAACATATGTACAGAAAAATAATGACATCTGCAAAGAACGATGTTAACTAATGTTACAGTTTCAAAAGATGCTCACCAAACAGACTTCCTTTTCTTACAAATTGTGTCATACAATTCACAACATTAGGTTTACTATCCTTGTGTTAGTCTTCCAGAAGGTCCCTCGATTATCTGGTGCAATATGCTTTGAATCACCAATGGCATGGGGAATTGGAGAATGACTGATTTGTAGATCAATTGTTGGCAAGTATTTTATCCTAGTCAAAACTAGAAGATCGTGCCAAATCACTTGAAAATTGTGCTCTAATCACCTGGTTTTTTTTTTTTTTTTTTTAATATTTCTTACGAAGACATCAGTTTTTGATGATTTCCACCTAACATTTGATTACATTTTGTCTGCATGCAATGTGATGTCGTCTCTTCCTCCATTTCCCTATTAAGGAACACCGCAGGACCCACACATCCTTCCAGTTACTTCAATTTCCTATCGGAGAAAAGTTCTGGAGACAGTCACAGTCAACACTCACGACATACCTGAGCCAGATGTTGTCTGAGGGCTTCTTTGGCCTGTTCTGTGCTGTTTAACATCTGTGTGCTATAGTTGTGGGCTTCTCCATTCGGTGGTTGAACTACAATCCTCTTGGTTTGAACTTTGCTGGCAGCATTCTTCTGGCTCTGCTCTTCAACATTTCGCTGAAAGGAAATGTTGGAACAGAGCCTTAAGTATCGAAGATGTTAGTGCACAGCCATGTGTTGTGAACATGATTTCAGCAAAACAATGCATAAACAAAAGTGACTGTAAGAAAGGCTTTATGATTGGAAAAACAAGATATGATATGATAAACAGCTAAAGAAACTAGAAAAGATTTTCTAATTGGTACTATTGTTAACAAGCTACATTTTTTTTTTATAGCTTTCATGACCATAAATGACTTTATTGTGGGCGGAGACAGTTACTTAGGTAGCAGTATACAAGCAAGGGTGGGAGTAGGGTGGCATCATGGTATTGATGGCTAAGTGTTGTTCTTGGAATTTGTATAATTTAACTTGATAATCAGTCCTGTGCACTGAATCAGAGTTGCCATGGCAACAGGTTTTGAATTTTATAGTGCCATGTAAAGCAAATAACCTTCATGTGAAGTGTCCAAGATACATTAAAGCTTGCTGCGTGTGAGGACTTCAAATTTGTGTGCCATTCAAACATTTGCTGCCCCCCTCTTCTCATTCCACAAGTTAAGTCTTGCTGTTCCCGTTCCAAGCTACTTAAAAATCATAGAGCAATGCCATAACAAACATGAAATATACATAATACTACAGTCATAACACTAATGCTTCTGTGACATTCAGATGGATACAAGAACAAGTATGTTCCACGCAAACAAATGAAAGTTTGAAGACCAGTCTCTCAAATGAATCTCTTCAATACTGACTGTTTTCAGCAGAATAATAGATTTAACTCACAATGTTCGCAGTAATGTAGTCAGGCTTTTGTCCAAAATACTCCTTGTCTGTGAGGTACTCCATGTACTCAGAATTATAGATATCTAAGGGCTGTAGCAAGGGGTGCTTCCTCTGGTAGAAGTTCTCTGTGGGGGGAGGGGTGAAGAAACCAGCCCCACCATCAGCCTCCAAAACATCCTTGCCGGTTTCTCTGAGGTCTACAATGAAAGGATACACAGGGAATGACATAATACAATGTACACCAGTTGAAAAAAAGATTATGCAGAATGAATCTGTGTGTGTCTTTGCATCAAACTCCTGGAAACATGAAACCATTTCAAACATGAAATTGTCCATTCGTGCCTCAGTGATGAAGACCAACGTAAAGTCAAAACACACTTTGTGAATGGTGATACCTTTTATTGACAAAAAGCAGCCGACCACCTAAGCAGACTTGCTTGTTCTCACGGTTTCACAGTGAGTCTGGCAGTTTCAGGCATCACTTCACGGTGAAAATACCACATCTCACGGTGAAAATACCATTGATGTATTGTAAGAAGTTTTCTTATTCAGAGCAAGATCATCAACATTTTAAATCGCTGGTCTAGCTCATTACTGAATCACAGAAATGTTACTACTTTAGCCAAAGACTTTCAAGGAGAAATAATATACACCAATAAAAATCCTAACAAAAGCTATCTCCTTTAGAAACACTTTTCATTATAACATAGAATCTTTTTCAATATTTGGTAGCAAAAAAAAAAAAAAAGACAGCAATGAGTAACTTGACATACGAAGAAGGTTTAAGATAGTGTTGGTAGAACAAAGTATTGATAACCTGATCTTCACCTTTCTACTTTTTAATAGTTCTTAGTTTTTGGATCACTTGTAAAATTTGATGCCAAACATCAAGTTGGTGCATACTATACACATTGTCACCTTGTCAACTTGAATGGGAAGTTTTCTCATCACAAACACCAGAGGAGACATTAATTACTGCTACTAAACTATTCACCTTTGACAAAATGATGAAATTAAACATAAAGTGCTACAGCATCACTACACTTAAGCAAGGAGTGATTAAAACAAACCTTCAAAATCGGCAGTCGTCAATGGCACTCCAAACTCTCGACTGAGAGAAACTATCGATGCCGCAGATGGGAAGATGTCACCCTTGGTCACCTCACGGAGTTTCTTGAGGTTGACAAGCTGCAGGAGATGTGAGGATGTAAAATAGGTTCAGAAGTAGTACAAAGGATCTGCAATTGGAACAACTTCTAATCAGGTCCCCCAGATGACCTTTGGCATCCACCAAAAACAATAGGGCACACCTACTCAACATGGCAAACCTTCATACCAAGTTTGACTTTCATCTAACTTTCCCATATTGAGTTAGAGCATACCCAAACAAGTGTCACAGACACACACACACACCAACCTGACTGCACGTATCTTTGCTTGATGCAAGAACCAAAAACAGTCAGAGACGTGGTGAAGTCCTGCTCTTTCAATGGTTCACGCTTCATCATTGTCAGTTAATCACATGTACCAATTTCAGCAAATTAGTGTATGGCATGGAATCATCACATCCGCCAGAGCCTAATAGTGAGTCACTTCTTGTAGGGCAGTTATTTTATGACACAAAGTGACCAGACAAGTGTGGAAGGAGCCTATGGTTCATAATTATACATTAGGTGACTACCAACTTAACAAATTTTTGAGCAAATTTGGTGTCTTTGGTATCTCAGACTATGTATCCAGTACTGCGACTTTTTGTTGTTTAGTAGCAGTCTGTGATGTTTACTTCATAAAAGGATGCAATCGACCACCTCTGAACTATACTACAAGGATATCATCTCACAGCGGAGGTTCAATTAATTTACAATGAAGCAAACTATCAGTTTCCTCTTTTCTTTAAGCACAAGTCCTTGCGAATGAAAGTTACCTGATCCAGTTTGACCAGAGCCTCCAGGCAGGGAGGTGGCACCATGTCCCTGACATACAGCAGAGGTTGCTGTACGATTACTGATAGCGGCTCGTGGAGTTTGACTCGGCACAGATCCACGTCGAGGGAGGCGTACTTTCGTTCCCGGAAGGTGAAGTCTGAGTTGTAGAGTACTTCAAAGATCACACCTTCTGCAATGTTGACATAAAAAGAACAAAAATGGTAATTTGAGGTTAAAGGTCAAGCCTCACATGTAAGGGCTTAAGATTTTCTTAAACAATTTGGCTGTCAAAGTGTAGCTTTCTGTTAGTTTGTCTCTACCTTGTTTCTTTGCTCTTGGTAAGGTCTCCCACAGCATATTAATGGCTTCATCTCTCAAACCCTCCAACACAAAAATGTGCCTCTCTTTGTCCATAATCTGGAAACCGGTCACAATATTCAATGTCAGACTCTCTTGTTGGGCTCTTGAAGAGAAAATAAAGAGCAAAAATATCACATTTAAAATAGGATTGAAAGAGTAGATTGTAGTTGACAAAACTCATCCTTCAACTAAGTTCGGTATAGTCATGAGTAAAACTTGCTTCTGTTTCTAGTGAAGCTATAAGCTTAAAATCCTTTATATTTTAACACTGAAATCCAAGTTTGAAACAAATATTTTTTCTTTCTGATAATACCCTAATTACATAATGAAACAAAGTCTTACAGGGTGACAATGAGACATGCAACCTAGAGAATATAGAAATGCTCAGAGTGAATTGGAGTTCATCAACAATTAAAAACTTGTAGAGGAAGTGGCCTGAATAGTTCATACTTAGAGTTGTTGGTGGAATGCTTTTGATGCACAGAAATGCGTGTCATTGTTGATCAACGGAATTGTGCAATGGATGCCCATTGACCTAACAGTTGCCAGAAAATGTTTTCTTGGCATTCAAGTGACAATGCATATAAATAAAACAGGTTAATAGTTTTTTTTATGGGGGGGAGGTGATGTGGTGACATGTATAAGCTTGAATTTCACTGCATGGAGCCAAGAGAGGAAAATGGTGTGTGAGTGGTGCAGGAGAACAATTAAGTCTTAAAGAAATCTTTAAATAAGTGATCTGGTGTCTAATATATGATTGTATTTAGTTGGCATATTTCACAGTGGCTTATTATCACTCCGTTGGCAATTTTGCTGAGTTCTCTTCTTGCTCTTTGAAACCATTGCAGTATCAACTGGGTGCAGAGGATGCTTACATCGAGAGCTTGTACGTGGAGAGAGCAGCTTGTATGATGTGGTCTGGCAAAGCATCCAGATTCAGAGCTGCTGAGTTTATCTTCGTGACGAGCTGAAGCAGCTGGTGGAGAAAGCTTGTGTTTTTGTATTCAAAGATAAAGATGATGCAGGAAAATGGAGACTGTATATATAAAAAAAAAACAAAAGCAATGGCATCATTTAAAAAATTGCAAATTTCAAGACAACTCCATTAAAATGATGATATTTTCCTACTGATTAATTAATAATTTCATACTTAAGGAACTTTTGCTAAATTATTATGTCTGTCCTTGAATCAAATTCCTGTCATTTTCAATTTGTAAATTTCATCCTCTCCTCGGATCCACCACTACTATCTACGGGGGACCAATCATTGCGACTGGTGTTAGAGCATGGTCAATGTGAAACATACCCACAAGCTTCAACTAATAACAGGAACAGAGAAACTACTCAACAGGTAATATCAAACCTTCCTTCAACATAGTTTTTCTTTGTAATTTCGTTGCAATAGATTTTCTAAACACATTATTCTCCATTCGTTGTGACAATATTTGCTCTCCTGTCCCTGAACATTAGCATTAGGTCGATTTTTGTCATTACACCCACTACTGTGGGGCTTTGAAGCATCGCAGAAACACCATCAAAAGCCAGTTCAAGGCTGCTGCATGTACTATTTACACCATTCCGTTACTCAAAGGAAACAGAGCGCACATGCAGTTGTTTTATCGATGATTATGGCTGTTACAGCACCAACAATAATACTGATGACATTGTCATGTGACTAACGCAACATAGTCATGTTATGGACACTAGCAATATTTCCAACTACATCATCGATAAAAAAATTTCAACTCTTCATTGCTGCCATACGATATCTCTAATGGCAATGCTCCTAACTCTGCATGCTGTTCAGAGTTTCAATGTAAAACCAAACACCTGCTTAAAGGAAGAAAAGAACATGCTTTTTAATGCAGTCTTGCTAGATAAATAAATAACAGGGTGTATCGGTCATGCCAAAATTGCCAGTAAACCTTCTTTCCTTCTCAGCTACACATTTCTACCTATGGGCATGACAACTAATATCCCCTGCCATAGTATGAAAAAGAAATACATTTCAAGAAAACTGAGGCATTAATTGACTGCGTTACTGTGTCTTGGTATCTGAGTGGGATAGTGTCCCCCATATGATGATAAGAATCTCCTTGAAGCCTATGAGGAGGGTAACAAGATATATAACAAACTTATCTATGGTCCTAGTGTGGTATGAAAATAGGATCTTTAGCATCTTTGATTCAGCATGACAAAAAAAATTGAAAATAAATAGGCATCGATCCTATCAAAATTTACGGGTAGCAAGCAATTTGAACACTAAAGTTTCGGTGCCCCTTTAGTGTCTTCGTCAATTAAAACACGGTCTATGGTTCAAATGTTGTTTATTGTCTTCCACACTACCAAGAAAAATTCAAACTGAAACTGCTGTCTTGGTTATTTGGTCATTGTGGGATCAAAGGTTCCAGCATTCTGTCAGCAACTTCTAATGACCTTTGCAGTACGGATGTTTGTTTATACCTCATTTGCACAGAAAAATTACGTAAGAAATTGGAATTTTAAAAGTCATATCTACCTTCGCAATCCAAAACTCACAGTGCAGAAAATATCTCTTGCACAGAGTCATCACCTTACTTTCATCGCCACATGCATGTATATATGCAGCAGTGAAACTTCCAGACCAACTACATTCTTTACAGACAATGAATTATTTTCTGTGCACACCTTCCAAGAATGGGAAATCACGTGCAGGATCTGGAATCGCACTTTACATGAATAAAACTACGAATCTGTTTTTTTTTCCTTTCACATTTTGGTTTTTGAGGTTGGAGGATATTGGCCATGGTATGAAACCTTTGAGCATTGGTTATTGGTAAGTGCTCGTTGCAACGTTAAGTTCATGAGGACTACCAAACATTATCTGCTTTCATAAATGAAACCACAGATTCCTGTTCCAACTATTGAGAGGTACCACAGGAAGTACACCGATTGGCTATCTAATGTCGGCGTCATGAGTGGTCATTAGAAAGCAGTTTAGAAAGAAATACAAATAAGAAAGGCACCATAAAAGCACGGGTGTCAAAGGAAAGCAGACACATTGCTTTAATGGTATTGAAAATGTCTCCTACCCTAAAACATTTCGTACAAAGAAACCCTAAGTTGTTGACAAAAAGGTATTAACAGAAATTGTGTATTTAATCATACAAAATGGTTACAAAGTTTCATACATGTAATATGTGAGCAGTATGTTACGAATAGATCGCTGGTTCCAATGTCATTGGCATTTTTGTCACTGTTGCATTCATTTACAGTGGTGTCTACATATATATAAGACTCAGTAGGAGATCTATACGTGATTGGTGAGAATGCTGTTACATTCTCTTTTGTTCAGTTTTCTCCCAAAATGAGACAGAAACATGCCTCCTACCTAGACAACACAGAAACTGACTGACAAATGTTCTGAAGAAGGGATGAATCACTGCCAGGAAAAAAAAATTAGATTTTCAATATTTTTCTGAACAGTGGGGCCTACGTATCAGCAAAAACTTGAGGTTATGCTGTATTTTCGTTACACTTGGAGAATCACCTTAAGTTGATTTATTCATTACTTTTTCACTCCTAATCCTTCCAATATGTCAAGTTTGGGTCTTTGGATTAAAGGGGCATAGGTGGTTGTAAAATACATCTTACATAACTTTTTGCAATTTATTTCTCCAAATCGGGTAGTGCATATCTATTTAAAAGATTTGTGGTAAAAAGATGATCTGTCAATGACTAATTCTGTTAGAAAGTGCCCCAATAGAGCGAAAAAACAAACTGTTAATTTTTATTTTTGTTATGTTGACACCAGCAAAACAATATTCATGAGTATGCCTTTGATGTCCCAGACATTGATGACTATCAACCAACAACATTCCATCTACAAAGCTAGGGAGATGAATAAAACACATTCTTTCTCACAACCACCTGTCCTTTACCAAGAAAAGAATTAATTTGACAAGCATTTTACAAAATAAAAGGCAACAAGGAAAACAAGCACATAAAAATAGATAAAAAAGTAGCCACAATAAAATTCCAGAAAACTTTCAACAACAACTTCTGGCAGATATTTTGCAAATTTTCACAAACAATTTGGGCGATACAGGTAATTTGTGAGGGGAGTGGTTGCCATTCTCGCATTTTTCAGGCACTGGCAACATTTTGCTAGTTTCATGTTTTCCTTTATTCCTATGGAAAATGGGGAAAGTAAAAAAGAAAATAACCCCCTCCAAAACAGAAAAAAAAAATGGAGTAAGGCCATGGCACAGTTTGATGAACTGAGGATGCACCATCTAAAGGCAACTGTCTCTAAACTTCACCGACATATGCTCCGAATGACAGCAAACTACAACTGTTGGTCTTGTAAGTGTTTTTTGGATTCTGTGTTTTTATTGTTTCGTTGCACAAGAATATGTACCACAGAGGTCTTTACCCTCCAGAATGGTTTAAGTAAAAGAAATACAGGAAAGCTCACGTGATTCTCTCAGAAGGGAATAGTAATATATCATAGGAGTGGATATTTTTAAAGCAATATGCAAGTATTAATTATATTTCAGAGCCTAGCATATTAATAGTTCTGCTGTTCTGGCCAGCATAAGATTAACACCCTACAGTGGTGATAAATCACATGCTGCTAGAATTGAAGAGGCTGATTTAGCCAAGTTCCCCCGGAAAAAATACTGAGTTATTGGTTGAAGCTATAAGCATGTTATCATAAAATTTTTAACTGTTGCATACATTGTTTGACAAATGAACCGAGAAGCCCGTTTACGCATACATGTAGAAGAGTATCTTGCGCAGTGTTATGTTTAACTGGTATACATCACATCGTATTCAAGTACTAAATGCATGAGAATGATAGGTTTTGATAGGCCTAACCAGGGAAATGCCCAGTTTGAAAACTATGGCTAAATCGACCAGTGGAATTCTACAGCCTCATGATTTCAAATGCTCCTCATTAAATACCAGTGAAAAACATTAAAGTGCTTATTTGAGCTACTCTGGAACACAATGGTCTCTGTAGGTTCTAGAATGAGAGATACAGACATTGAGGAAGAAGTGCGGGCTAATTTGTGCGTGTTTGAGGTTTTTTTCTTCTTTTTTTTAACACCATGACAGGTCAAAGCTACACCACAATGAAACGTTCCCAGGTATAGGATGCTCTCATTGGGTTCAATAGGTTAGATCATTAACAGCCAATATATGTTCTGAGAAAAGTACAAAGGATATATTGATATGCTGGTACCAATCTGTAAATGGGGCATTGCTGTTCAATTTAAACAAAAAAGAGAAAGTTACCATCTGATTAGAGCAAAATTGACTGAGGTAACCCTATCCATATTGGCTCATACCCAACCTGCAGATGGTTTTGGACAATGCTAAGATAACGTTCCAATTTAGAGTCTACATCAGTGGAGCAAATATGTGATAATTACAGACAACATATCAGAAGTGTTTAAGACCAAGGTACATTCAGTGTGTTTGACAGATAAATTACATAATCCATTGATCTATCGTTCTCAGTTTTAACAATGGTCCATACGTGATTACAGCCAAGCTTTTGAAAGTGACCCAAGCTTCAACTTGGAAAGGATTTCAAATGGGTATATCATTTAGCTAAACAGCTTCTGAGTACCGTGAATACTGATATATCTAGTGGTATTATCAATGCAGAGTACCACTCAAAATAGATACTAACTGAGAATTCAAATCTCAGAAGCAATTGCCATGACTTAGCTGTTGCCTCCAAATATTCCAAACAACCAAAATCAACTCAACCCACTTCCCCTCTTAACGCCCTCGAGTTACATCCATCCAAAATAAACGGAAAAAGCGATGATGGAATGATATTTGATGGTGCTCAACCACCTGCTAAATTCCACTACAAGCGTCTTGCCAAAATAACAACACACACACCAGTCGCTAAGTGCCTGGGCGGCAAGTGAACCAAACCGATTGAAGACATTGGTAAGATTTCAGAGCAGGCAAGGCAAGTAATCTCCTTTCCTCTAGGATTAGGTGCTAAGCTAGTGATCAAGACAGGTTTATCAACCTGGCCAAATGGAATGAACTATTTATTACAATAACACCTGGCATGTTGAAAAGTCATGAAGATGGACAGCCCTCTGCATACATGGTGTCAAGATATGCTTCCAAAAGTTCACTTACTTTTGGTTTATAATTTCCGTGCTAAAAGTTGTAAGAAAAAATGTTTTCAAGTTGCACTGCAGGTGATCAAATCTCTTTATAACTAACTTACTAGCAATTTGTTTGCACCTGCATGCTATAAATAAACACTTCATCACTTTAATCACATACACTTTCACTTCACTTCTCTTTTTTATCTTGTTGGTGCACCAAAATTCAGAGCAATTCCAAAACGTAGAAACAACTTTTCAGGAAGCTAAAACCCTTTGCCTCTACACAGAATGCTTTTGATTCTATTCACCTGAAGAGGGCACTTTCGAAGGTAGAGTCCTTCTAATTTTGTTTTGGCCAATTGGATAACACCAACCTTTAAATTAAGAATTTGCAAATTAATGTAATGGAAAACGGTAACTCAGTTTTGAAGGAACTGATCTTATACAATAACATCACTTGTACTTGATCCATTTTCTGACAGCCTTAGAAATCTTTAAACTCTGACAGAAAGCTTTCTGGAGATCGATCGTTAGTGGTTACTGACCAATGACAATAAGAGCCGTAGGTGATTTTACAATAGTGCTGATAGCCTATCAGATCTTCGGCAACTTGCCACATTGTCAATTACAGAATAGACTGTAAAAGAGAGATTTAACAGCATGGCATTTGCATTCATAATAATGACTAGGTGCACTACAGTATTATTGGATTGCAAATTTTACATCAAAATCAAAGGTCATTCATGACCGGCAGAACTTGATCAGTCGTCAATTCTCTTAAAGAAATATCAGCTGTCTATTTCATTGCAATCAGATCCTAGCTGCCACTGATCACACATGGCTTACATCCTGTACTTGCCTCCGAAATATGGCGAGTTCATCCCTGAGGTTGACATGGAGATCTGACTTCCATTAAATCTGACAATGTGATCTCAAGGTCAATATCAGAATCATTCACAATCATGCAGGCTGTTTTTTTGCATTGTCATATTACGTTAGTCAGTTTGTGATCCACTCTGCCATTTAACACCTGGTTGTCACACAAACTATGCCACTGATGGGTTCCAAACAGAAGGTAACGGCACGTGTTGGTGATAAATGCTGTCAGAGAATGACAACTCCTGTATCTCCTTTGCTGACACTGATCGCCTGCGAGTGTCGACACCTGCACGCCTCAAGCCCAGAAAGTCAGCACCTTTCATCTCAGCGACTCTCAGATATTTAACCCACATTTTCCACAATAGATACAAACAGTAGCAAAACAAAATGGGTGTCAAGTGGCACAAGTACGAAGGTGGGAAGAGAGTGTGTCATTTGACAGAATCAATGGATAATAGACCCTGTAAGGATACAACAGCCTCCCACAGCGAGGGCAATTTGTCACAGCTTTCAGTAAATTGAATGATTACAACAACTCAGTCATTAGCTAGGTCATCATGAACAACATATTTTATATTTTAACCTTTTCCTTAGAGAAAGAACAATTCATTGTTACATCACACTTGCACGTACTTTAAAATCTTGTCAAATTTATAAAGCAGCAAGGTCAACATCAAGTTCTCCTAGATGGTGGAAGAGGTGTTTGCATTTCACGTTAAATGACGTATGTACTAATTTACCAACTGGTACCAGTTTGTAAGATTACATCAAGCATCTCTACACTGGTATTAGTCAAACTATCAATGCAGGGATGTTCAAGGAGAAAACAGGTTTTTTTGTTATTTAGTAAGGTGTTTCAGCCACAAAGGTTACACTCATACTTTCTTTTTACCAGATCAAATAATAGTATGTCTAGCAGATATTTTCAAGCATCAAAAATATTTTTTGATGGGTGGAGGGGGGATGGAGAGGAAGGGAGAGATAAGAGGCACGACATCTCTGTCAGTGTGGGTGTAAAATTCCTACTTACAGGTAGGGTTGAAGTTGAACATAATTCTAGCTTTGACAATCAAAGAAAACTTGAATCGTAGTTTTTCTGTACAACCATTGCTCAACACAACATAGATTGCTATGGTCAATACATGGGCTGGTTCATCCTAAGGTAAGGCAGACAATCTAAGGACACAGGTTCCTCAATTTTATTCTAAACATAATTTTCAGTCACTTGTTCAGTAAACATTGGTATAAATTCCATCAAATTTCCAAAAGATACTGTTTCGTCTGTACTCTGCTATGTCACACAGAGGAAAATGTGTGCAACTTACCTCTAGTGGTGTAGCTAAAGGAGGTTTACTCTGGACAAGGGCTGGACTGGTCAGAGGGTAAGCAACTTGGACCTTAATTTTCATCTGGGTGCCTGCATCGATGTAGTGACCAGCTGGTAAAGGGTCATCCTCTGAGAACAAGGAGTGTAAGGAGATTCTAGTAGTAACACTCATTCCCTTTGTCTTAACAAAATACTCATCCAAGGTATTTCTTTAATGAACTGATAACTTACAAAAAAATTTAATCCAAGCTGCTCTCTAGTCTATTACAGCAAAATATGCCTTAAAGCCTAATTTTAAAACAGGCTAAACTAGGCACGACTGTCTATGACAATAGAGAAGGTCTATGTTGATGTTTGGTTTATAATCAAATTCAATTCAATCCCCCCCCCCTCCTCGAGAGGATGATCATTCATTGTGGCGGTAATTCTATGATTTGATAATTTCAATCAACTTCATTTCATGTGAATTTGATGACTTTAAACAACGATGGATGGCAATAATCAGAAAATACATTCTTTATTGTTAGAGAATTATACATTTTCACCGATGGGCATGACAACTAAGGTCCCCTGCATTGGTATGAAATATAGCTCACAAAACCCTAGACGTTTGATGCTTAGTTAACCCTATTATTGTTTGCTACTTGGGTGGGATGAAATCACTTTAAGGTGATAAAAAATGACTTAACACAATGAAGTTGGTAACCAGATTTACCTCACTGAGTTTTTGCAAGTGTGGTATAAAAAACAGGATTTTCAGTCACTACAATTCAGCATAACTGTAGGAGGAAATGGCATGACAACAAAATATTCAATTTGACTGGTGATACCTTTGGCCTAAAACAAGAATTCACAGAGGTAAAAGTTCCAGAAACAAAAATACGGCTTAACGAAACCGTAACAAGACAAAAAATGTAGAAAACTCACTCGGTCCGTCAACAGCATTCTGGACTCCGATCAGCCTACTGCTGGTTCCATATCTCCCAAGCTGGTCCGGGATTGGACAGTTGTGTACCGGCGATGTCAGGAACATCGTTTTTTCACCGAGTAGGAGAGGTGAAAGATCAAACTTAGCTATCCCATATGGATCCCATGGCTTATCGTGACCCAGGAATGGATTGTGAATTGTTCGTTTGCCTGTTAATGAGACGAACAGATTGCATTCTCATAGTCTGGATGAAGATGGAAACTTTCCTGATTATGATCTGCTAATTTCGCATTTCAAAAGAGTGACCAAAAATCACGTAATGAGTGCCATACCTGAAGCTTTCAACTGAAAACTGTTATCTGTTCAAGGCATCACAGCGCCCTGTGTCTCTTGCTTACTGGAAACAGCACTCACCTTAATCAACTCCCTATTGGCTATAGATCTCTTATGAAAGTCTACACCTAATTCAGTTCCAGAGATTCAGTCTGTCTTATGATACCGTTAAGAACTGGATTTAAAAAGTTGGACATGTTGGTAATACAATTCTTTTCACCCCAGCAATTTGTGTTTTTCTGTAAATAAACTGTACAATGTTTTCGTCATCTTTGCCTATAATCCACAAGGTGCTTACTTGGCTTGACACATTCTCCTACAATGATGACATGTACATATTAAGTGAAATATAAAAATTTAACCTATTAAGAAATCATTTTGGATGTACTACACCAGAGCCAAGTAATCTGGTTCCTAAGCAGAAGCTGAACAGACTTCTTCAACAAGAGCAATGTTAAGCAGAGTATGTCACACAATGTGTTTACATCCATCTGCCTAGGGCTGTAGTTTCACCAACTCTCAAGAAATAATGATGTAAAATTGTAAAGAATTTGCTTGACAAGTCTGCAGTTTGATGATAAAAGAAAGATTACTTTTAGAAGTTGATGACAAATGCCAGAAGCAATTTAAAGAGGATTATACGAAAAGAAACAGGTATGTTTCTTATACCAAGATACATCAGTAAGAACTGGTTGAAGTTTTTAGAAGATCTGGGAAAAATATTACTCACTGGTTACAAGGCCTACATTGCTAATTTTATCATCCTCCATGTCAGCTCCAAAGAGTAAAGGTTTAGGTTTCACATCTTCTGGTTTCCTGTCTCTGTCATGAAGATGAATCTGTAAAGGGGGTCCTCTGAGGTACTCCATCAGTTCACCGTTAGGAATGGTACCTTAAAATGAATAGCAGACAGTACTGAGCATGTAGGGGGGAATCTCAGAGTAACTTGATGTACAAATTGTGCAACAGGTTGAACTGGTAATGTTGAAATCAATGTAACTAGCACACAAATTAAAGAACAAAAAAAATCCATCACATTACCACCAAATACCCATTGAATAGATTGAAAAAACAGTATGCAAAATCAGCAACTGATTAATTGGCCAATCTGAAAAGTGATCTGTTAATCATCTCAAACCAGCTGTACCCTGTCCAACAGTGCAACTGATATGTAAAAAATTAAAAGAGGTAAATTTACCTACTGCAGAATCACCAAAAAATATTTTTCAACACTTTTCCAGGTTTGCCATGACCGCAAGGGACACTGTATAAGGATGCCTTTACACAGGTGAATAGTTATTTGCATGATAAAGGGGTTTCACTGCGAGAGACTCCCGAGGTGGCGTAACTCTCAAGCTTGTAACAATGAAAAACCTTGGCAACAGGATATATTTCGAACATTTCTAAACAAGAAAAAAGATGCATGAGACAGAGGGGCAATTGGAGGCAGAGCCCATCCTTTCCTCCCATCTGTTTGCATCTATCGGACCTACCCAACAACACAACATTGACATCTTCCCAGTAGACATTTTTGGCTCTTGGCTTTCTGCTGCTGTGGTGTTCAGGCAGTGTGTGAAACTTATACTCAGCATACACTGGCTGACACCGACGGCTGAGTTCATCCAGAGAGAGGGGGGTGGTTGGAAGGTCGGATACCGATGCCACCTTGATTACGAGGGGGTTCAATTCCCTGTGCAGTTCCTCCGACATGAGAGGTCCATCTGTTGCCACGGTGATGAAGACATCTTCGATGCCTGGCACCGGCTTATCCAGTCGGTTTGTGACAGATTTGAGACCTGTGAAGAAAGATAAGGATGAGATCAGCTAGCACAAGTTAAGAAAGGACCAGCTGCTAGGGAATCTTTGAAACTCCACACACAGAGAAAAGTTGACCTCCACAGAAAAACACGATCACAGACTAGGTAAGCCTATAATCCGTCATCAAGAATGACTTAATGAAAGCATTAATTGCCACAAGTGGGTGAAGTTCAGTTGATAATTATTACCAGAAACAGATGGGGTAACATTACAATACCAAGCACAGTTTATAAACGCAATATCATTCACTAACCTTTGTAAAAATCACTGCAAATTTAGTTCTACCTGAGATGATATGACTTCAATAAACGCTTTATCATTGTGTAATAGTTTTCGTGTTTTTAGCAGTGTGGTATCAGGCTGCATTGTCCATACCTTCAAACTGCGTGATCACAACCAGTGTAAATTGAAGCTTTCGGTCACACAAGAAAACTAGTGCACCAATGGTGCAGAGGCTCATGCAAGAACAGCCTGAAGGTACAATTTATTTATCAGTTTATCATATCAGAATCATCGGAGCCACCAGAGGTATACATTATATTGAATTACCAACATTGCATGTACAAGAGAATCTGTAGGACTGCATAATTTGCAGAATATCATAAACTAGAGATGCGACAGTGTAGAAAATGGATCTTTGTCCATAAATTTGTGATATGTTTGATGGGCACTACCAAATTACAATGAATATAACTGCATCACTATTCAAGTTTGACATCCAATTATTATGAAACTCATTTTTTTACATTTTCTTCCTTAATATAATTAATTCTAATGAGAAAAATGGGTGCAAATTTCCAAAACCAATTTAAATATTCATTAACTACTCACACATTAGTGTTCATTTGCATGTATCACATGGGGACTGTATCAGTCTGACCATTTTGGGGAAGACTACCTGAATAAGTCAAAGTGCCCCTTTAATGTCTATAATGCCTCAGACAACATTGATTTTCAGTGTGGAGCAATCTCAACCATTACTCAATTATCATTCATGTACGACAGGGGATATCTGAGATGTTGTATGACATTTAATGGGCACTTTTAAAGTAGGAGGAGAACTTTTGCATGATTTCATAAAATGGACCATAGGACCCACATAGAACCCTGGACTTCAAATTCATGTACACCCTAAGAGTACCACTAACAGAGTATAATTATAACAAGCCATCAACATTGTACAAGAGAATCTGTAGGAGGAAAAGCATTTTGCAGAATTTTGTAAAATGGGCCATGGGGTCCTCAGGGACCTTGTACCAAGCAGTTTTGAATACCTCCAAATTTGCCTACCACATTGTGTCCATGTTACAAACAGATTCATTAAAGTATGTGCAGAAAGCAGCATTTAGAACAGAATTTCATAAACTGGGCTGTATTGCCCCACATGGGGCCTTGGATTAAAATCCCTGAACACCTTGAGGGTATGTATCACTATTATTGACAAACCAGCATCATTGCACAAGAGAATTTGTGGCAGGAGAAGCATTTTGCAGAATTTCTTAAAATGGACCATAGGACCTACATGGGGCCTTAGCCAACAAATTTTTGAACACCGTAAATCTTCCACCACCTATGGAGCTTTGTGTTAAGTTTCATGCAAATACATGGAAGCATGATGGAGGAGAAGCATTTTGAACAATTGTTAACAGATAGATGGACAGACAGATAGACATACAGATAGACAGACAGACAAAGAAACAGACACACAGACAGACAGATAGACAGATAAATTGATAGATTCCACTATGTGCAAATACAAAAACCTCCACATTATCAACAAAAAAACCCCAAAAGATTGTAAATATACTACAAAATGTGAAAATGTCTGGATTGATAGCATATTTGCAGGCAATGTAGACAGTCTGTAAGTATATGCGCTGATTCAATGGTTTTGTACTTTTTAAATCCATTACAATATACATCAATGAAATGTGACCGTGACAGGGAATAAACGTAATTGGTTCAGCAGTCTTATTTGATGGAGACCACAGGATACAACCTCATACTGTATGACATTTGTTTGTACTGTCATTTCTTCTTGCAGTGCATATTTCATTTCACATTTCACATGATAATATGGCATGTGTATCTGTACAGGGATTTGGTGTCTGTTTAAAATCATAGATTGCAGTAAGTCACAGAGGAAACAGCATGAAACCCCTCTAGAAAAAAAAAAAAAAAATGGAGTTTTGGAGCGAAAAGCCTCTCTGTCGTCTTTGGCCAACAGTGCCTCGGAGTCACGGCAAATGGAAATGCTGCACAAACTGTTGATCACCTGTGATTGTTAACAAATTGCTCATTTCGATATCTGACGTACAATACCAGATACATGGATCAAATGGTTGATCTGGTCAAGTAATCAGTAACTTCTGTGCATCAAACAGAGGTCTTAAAATAACCCTTGAGTGTAATGAAGCATATAGGACAAAGCTCAGGGGGCTACATTAACAGAAATCTCCATCGTAGAACTGACGACATTAACACACCACTATAGAAGCAGTTTCAACCATTTTCAACAGTGACAGTGGGACATAGGTACGAAGGATTGAAACAGATATTACGATTTTCTTTCGAACCAGCTTCATCCTCCTTTCAAAATGTGACAACAGATCAGCAGGAAGATGGAAAGATGGGGGAGGGGGGTTGAGGGAGAGGACTTTGACCCACAACACAAAAAAAAGATAAAAAATCTTTGTTGGTGGGACTCAGCAATGTTTTGAGTGACCTCGTCTAGACACTATGTTTACAATGAAATGTAGACCCTTCAAATACTAGATTGATTATAACTGCATAGAGTGAAAGTAATGGTAGTGTACAGGGTATTAGTATATATGGGAAGTGGGAAGTATATGGAGAAGTGGACTGGAACGGGGAATGGATGGGGGTGAGCGCTATAATTCTGGCAAAGTCTTTATAGGAAAATACAAAGAAGCAAAATTGCAATGTACATCTAAAACCCCTTTAACAAATACCATGTCTCTGGCCAAACAGTATGAAAAGCCTTCCTGCACCAACTATGAGGAGAAGTGGTGATGCAGCATCACTTCCAGATAACTGTTGGTAGGACACTGTAAAAATTTTTCTTTGGCAAAGGCCAGTCAGGTTTTACATGTCAGTTTTCCTTGTGAAACAGGAAAACTAGATGAAATTGCTTAAATTTCAAAACTGGAATGTAACCCTTTGAACACTTGCCGGGTGTTATTGTGAAGCAATGAAACTGTGCACAGGCAGTAACAGTGACAGATTTTAAGTGGTTTCTGCCATCTTTGGTGGTTAATAGCATTAACCTTGCACAAAATTTAGAGTTATTGTAAATGATCACTTACTCATCATTTGCCAAATTTTAATTATCCTATCCCCACTAATCCCTCTCACTTCATTCAAAGGGTAAACTATCCACAACTGATGACTGACCCTCCAAACAAAGCCATCAATGATTTTGGGAGATTAAGGAAAAAAATTTGAAAGGCACAGGAAAATTAAAAGAAGAGAGGTAATCTGGAAACCTTTAGGAATGTCCACTACAACACATGTTAAAAATGAAAAACCAGTGAAAGGTGAACGGATGTAATGAAGGGCATCTTTAAATACTTGCATGGAGTGTGTGTCTATGTCAAAAGTACTTCAATGGACACAGGAATCGGTACTTGACAGGCTTTTCAAGTGAATTAAGAAAACCAGTGACTCTGCAACTGATGCCAAGGTAAAGGAACATTTATCAAAAAAAAAAAATGGGCAGACAAGAAAAGGGGACGGAAGAGAGGAGAGGACTGGTAACAACCTGGCTGTTACTGTATATTTTCAGCTTACCTGAGAAAAGGAGCTTCATACGTATCGGGATGCAGGCATTGCCGTGTTCTCTGACATAGGCAGCTAAAGCTGCAGCAGCTTGCTCGACTTTCTGAGACTTTCTTCGTGCCTCCCTCTGCTGGGGGGAATCTTTCAGACTTCGTTTGGATACTTAAATGAGGAACGAAATCAACAGAGAGAGAAAGAGCGGTGGAAAGAAGTTCTTTAAAGAGCAGATAAGCAATGTTTAAAATCTATCAAAAGTGTCGTGAGTAAAGAAATTAAGTGAAGAGGAGGCCCATAGAGTAACATTTGACTATGGGAAATGTACTACGAGATGAGGTAAATTACAAACTGTCATGTGTGAGCGGTATAGACATGCTGCAGGGTAAACTGAAGTCCAAAGTCTCCCTCCAGATTTTTTGAGATCCTATACTGCAAACAATTCCATATTTAAGCAGAAATTCATTAACAAAAAAGTTCCAAATCAGAATGACGAAACATGAATAATTACGTGCAGACCCACTAATATGCCACCATTTACATAAATGAAGTAAGTAAAAATTTCCCCTACATGTTGATACCCTTTTCTCTTGAAGAGCGAAGTAATAAACTTGCTTCTTCCGCTGCCCTCTCCCTCCCTATGTAAAATTTAGCACTTTAGTGGGTAACTTAGGTTTGATTTGACATAACCCACATGTTTTATATCATTACATGCACAATACAGTAACCTTAACAAATGTTCGAAATTATTAACAAGCCATTTATTTGAAAAAAAAGAATATGAAAAGATCCCTGCAAAATTGTGTTTTCCCTTTGATTTCATTTCTTTTTAAATCACCATTACTCATGTACAAAACTACAAATCCTAGATTAGACACACATAATAATCCACGAATGTCTTTGACTCAATTTAGATTCTTTGCAGATCAGCCTTGCATGATATGTCCTCTGAGTCTCACATATCCTTGCAAATATTGCATGAAAAGGGGAATGGAAAGCATCTCAGACGGTAGATCTAGTGCAAGCCAAAAAGAGCCTTTTCAAACATACATATCCAACAGGAAACCACAGCGTATCCAAGTGATTCTAAGTTCTAACTTTGCTGTGGAACGTGACCTAAATTGACTTCCACGGGCAAACTGTGAGCGATTTTCGTGAACAAGTTTATATGGTTATCACATGTTCAATTGGTAATTGACAGTCTTTCCCATGACAGAATCAAGGATTGGTTTTCCATTTATCGATGCATCTCGCAGATATTGAAAATGCTACCTGACTACAGTTAGACATGTACTGGTGTAATTTTGACTGAATGCACTGTACCTTCTGCTACAACAGTAGACTTGTTCCCTTGAACACAGGTTAACGTTAGGTGCTCGTTAGATGCTCTACACAATACGGTCTGTTGTCTCCATTTTGTAGCCTTATTTTGGAGGGATGTGTTTCTTATACTTTAGCTACTTTCTTAAACTATTTGACAGACATTTTATGGTATAACACCCACTACTGTTGGTTCAATTCCAAACTCTAATTGTAAGATATTAGCCAGACAAGTTCTTCAGAATAGTTCTCAAATCCAAACAGAAGTTCCCTACAAGCCCCTACTTTCTCAAATATTAGTGAGCCGGAAGATTGTTAATTTTAGCAACAGGAGACAATAGATCCTGTTCCAGGGTCCCTGAGGGTATCCCCGATCTGGGTGGAAGTTACCGGAGTCTTGAAGGAACTGTCGTTCTCATGTAAGTGTGCAATTTGGACACTTAAAACTTTCTTTTAAGGGTATTTAGGTTAAATGTTGAACGTAATGTCTGAACATGCCAGAGTGTTACTATATGTTTATCGATAAGACATGGTGTACTCACACTGCAATCTCTATTATTGTTTCACATCTAGTTGATGTGTTAGACATCTAAACCTAAACCATTCCAATAATCTCTTTATCACTGCAGGTTTCATGCATCTGTAACCTTAATACCGTTTAGGATATACAGCTTTCATTCACACACACTGTCCATTTTATGTTTGGCATAATGAATACCTTCTTAGACATATCCATGATCTAATTTCCTTGTTGAAACTGGATGTATATCAGCCTTAAATGCCTGGACAATCTTCCTTAAAAGAGGATGATGCTATCCCATCAGGGAAGTCTACAAACCTCTCCAAAAAAAAATTCAATGTATCTTGCAAATCACTGAGAACGCAAAAGTACTTTGGTGCAGTGTAGTTTTAAAGGGAAATAGGGCATTTAGAGCATACCAACATGGCATACAAAGAAAACAGCTTTAATCATTGTTACACCATTCAGTCTCATCAATAAACGTCTGCAAAACATCTACTTCATCTCCTCAAAACATAATGCATGTGATGAGTAACTGAAGATGCATCATTTGAATTTTGAAAAGTTTGGGTGAACAAATTATTGGGCAACAGATACCTGAATTTCTATCTATGAGAAGCTTACTTCTTGAAAAGAAGGCTAATGTCCTTCCTTATAGTGAATAATCTATGATTTTATGTCCACAAACATTGGTTTTAATAATATAGATGTTTTCTGTGAAACGAATGCCTTATTTCCCTTTAATGAAGTCTTCACATTTCTCATTTTGATGAAGGGATGTCACAAGTCCATCCAGTAAGCTCTTTTCAAACACTCGCAGGAGGACATTGATTACTCTCATTTTTTTTACTTCAATCAAAACTGATAATATTCCTTTTATCATATTTTGATCACGATTACTTATTCAAAAAACTGGTACCCTGGATGGACTACGTTCATCTACCTGTGATCTCTGTTGACATTTTATACGAGAAACATTGACCGAATCGGTCAGATGTTCGGAGGACCCCTGGGAGAGGAAGCAGCGAGGATCATCAAACATTGTTGAGAAGATTACTTCCTCATAGCAGATACTCCTTCGTGTAATGTCATAGAATAAGGTCATGTCATATCCTAATTCCAGAAACACATGTCCCTCTTGTTTGTTTTGATAATTGAACGGTTGCTTCAGCACGAAATTACGTACATAAACAATGCACTCGCTGATGTAACAAGAAAGATTTGAGTTTGGGAGGTGACGAGGACATTAACCCTAGCCATCAACAGTGATGTATGTCATATCACAGATGTCATTACATCCTTAAATGGGCAATGATACAATGGCTGTGTTTGATAAAGCTTCATTTAGTCAAGATATAGAGTAGAAATCTAATCATGGCATCACCTAGGTATATTTAGGGAAAAGTCTTTCTTTTCAACGTCAGCTTTATTTGGCAATGCAGTTCATATTTTTAATTGTGTTATGCCCTGAGACATTAGTGGCATCAACATCAGATAATGATATAAGAAGATAAAAGACCTATTATGTCTGACTTGAAGGTGATTCGTCTTCTTATTAATACATCATGTAATGTCAGCCTCTTCCTGATAATTCACTGCAAATGTCACATAGTTTACAGTACTTGCAAGTAGAAATGAAACATCAGTGCTTGCGAGTAGAAATGAAACACCAGTAGGTTCACACATGCATAATATACTGCTTTGACATGTAACAGTATTACTCACTGAACATGAGTGTAAATGTAAAGATAAAGTATAAACTGTAAAGAGTATAGATAGTATGGTATAGTATGGTATGGTATGGTAAGGTATGGTAGGTATGGTATGGTATGGCATGGTATGGTATGGCATGGCATGGTATGGCATGGCATGGCATGGTATGGCATGGTATGGTATGGCATGGTATGGTATGGTGTGGCAGGGAATGGTACGGCATGGTATGACATGGTATGGTATGGCATAGTATGGTATGGTATGGCATGGCTTGGTACGGTATCTTACGGTATGGTATGTTATGGTATGGTATGGCATGGCTTAGTATGGTATGGCATGGCTTGGTATAGTATGGTATGGTATGGTATGGAATGGCATGGTATGGTATGGTATGGAATGGCATGGTATGGTATGGTCTGGTATGGTGTGGTTTGGTATGGCATGGTATGGTTTGGTATGGTTTGGTATGGTGTGGTTTGGTATCGTGTAGTATAGTATGGTATGGTATGGTATGGTATGGTAGGGTATGAACTGTAAAGTATGAAGTGTAAAGAATAAAGAAGAAACTAGTGATGTTGTGCAGAGAGTCATTAAGAAGGGAGTCCTGAAATAATTCTCACCAGGTGAGAGGGATTTCAATTGTCCTGTCTTCTCCATGGCAGGTGATTTCCTTCCTCCTCCATCTCCTCCTCTACCACTGCTCAGCCTCTCCTTCTTCTTCTCTTCAACTTGCTCCATTGGTTTGATAGACAGCCTTCTGTTACCCGGATCTCGTGGCCTGCTGACTCTAGGCAACTCTGGAGGTGGTGGTATACCTGCTAGCTTTCCTAGGTGGTTGTAAGACCTGAATTGGGTAATTAAAGTCAAATTTCGTTAATGTGAGGTATGACCATACATTATTGGGAAAACTTGAAATTTAGAAGCAATTCAAAAAGAGATGGATTGTAGTTCCAGGTCAACATAATAAATCAAGCTTAACGGTTAAATGTGATTGACAACATAGATATGTCAATATTTTTTGTCCAAGTTGCATACTCGCATGAGATGATAAACAGTTTGGGCAGTGATAACAATCATTGAAGGCTCATTTTTGATTCCTCCTCCTATTACTTCCCTCTAGATTTATTAATTGTTGACCTGAAAGACGTTTCAAAAACTGCTCAAAGGTCTCTGCATTGTTTTGACTGTATAAAGTCCATTAGAGGGTCACAGATAGAACACATGCTTCAAACTTAATAGGAAGAGATAACGGACCTTAATGTGATACATCCCCTTATTAGATCACCCTGACTGACAGTGCTGGATTAAACACTATGGTAGAATGATATTAACTTATTGTCATTGGATTCATCTCATGCTTGCACAAAATTGTTTAGAGCAGAAACATGCCCTCAACAGTTTCCAGCAAGGGTAACAGAATCCTAAAACATCCTTTGACAAGGCCAGGTAAACAAAATCAAAGCATGACATAACTCCAAACATAATTCATAATCATTCTAAGGGTACAGACATATTGCATCCGATACTACGAGAGTTGACTTAAAGTGGTCAGTTCTAGCCCTTTACCCCTCAAATTCCAAACCAATATCTAGGACCTCACTTGATGGTTTGCTCCGTGGCTTCCTTTGTTGGTGACTTGGATGGAGACTCTCTGTTCCTGATGACCGGTGTCTGTCTTGCTGAGGACGTACCCGAATGTGGTGCAGACCGGTTCATGTCTGTAAGTCGCATCAGTTCCTCAGGGGTCTTAAAGCCTTGTTCAGGGGAGGAGGACACTGCCCTGGGCAAAATGGGCCGGCCTTTTGAATCTGAGGAAGACACACAAGTGTTTCCGATGGCACTAAGTGAACTAACATGGAAACCAGCAATGCCTTGTTTTAATATAAAGCCAAATTATTTGCTGCTATATTGCAAGTTTTGAGTGCAGTAGAGAAGGCCTCAGGATGGAGTCTCACTTACGCTGTGACTAATTATCTTGTTGCTATAAACAACACAGATATGAAAGTGCAGTGACCATGTAAGACAGGTCATAGAGCCACATTTCTCATTTGTAAAATTTTGAAATTTCATTGTTAGATGGTAAAAATTTCAAACATCACACATTTAGAAGCTTTATTTAGATTAAAAAAGCTGTTATGGTGAGACAGGGGCCATCAACCCTTTCTTTCTGTCGAGACACAACCGTTGTGAGCAAATTTTCATCTGAAACATCCATAATCTATTTAGTCAATGTGCACACCATATAAAGCAACCTAAGTCTGGGACAACATGTGAAAAAGAAGAAACCAAGCACAATGAGTACATATTACATCATTGTTGCACTGCTGAAATAGCAATATATAATACAATATTCTTTTAAGATACTAATGTCAAATGTCATAGATCATAAACCAGACATTTTCTTCCCGCTAAGAAATACGAATTGATGAAAAAAATTGCAATCAACACAAGTTGTTGCCTCATACCATTGACCGACCTACAGGAGGCCATGTGCATTACAACCTTCTGATCTCTGTAGGTTCACAAGTTCTTGAGTTGACAAGCAGAACAAAAAAGGTGATGCACATCTGACTTCGACTGTCAGGAAAGGGATACACTATTTGACTACAGCATTGAGGGGCATAATTTCACTCCTTCAAACTAAAACTTCAGTCACCGGTTACTAATTACCCGAGGAGATTATGGTCAGAGGTAACTGAAACCACTGATGCGACTAAACCCATCCTCACCTTGAAAAGTCAGAAGTTGTTCAGCCTAGCAGGAAGTAGTTACGGTGTGATACAGAGACTGTATAGGGCAATCCAAATGTCAACAGACAAGTACAGAACCTGTTCAAATTTTTGACGTGTGACAGAAAGGCCACGAGTAACACAATGCTACATGAGGCTGGCTGTTAACATTTCTTTCTGAGGAAGCAAATTTCAGATTCCAAAGATGTTGACGAAATTTCAAAACTGCACTGGTCCCTACCAGCGTGAGGGTGGCGTGGGGCAGGGAGATTAGGACATTTTGTGCAAGAAAATTGATCTAAAACTGCTCAACTTTCTGATGAAACATTTCCACAATAAATTTGCCATTTCTGTTCTACTTCACATCAATTACGAAACATTCTTCAGACTTTCATAAAGCAAATTTGGAAATGAGAGTTACAACTCTAGAGTCATTTCAACAGTTCTATAATGTGCAACAGCTCTTAAGTAATTACCTCTGGATGGATTCAAGTGGTATTCCACACTTCCAAGTGAACCAAGGCTGTGTCAGTGCTTTACCCTTGATGTAATATCGTTTCCAGCATCATGGGGAAAAACTCTTGTTAGTCAGTTTGTAATATTAAATCATGCCTTGTGGTCATGTTAGCTGTCAGCATTCAGCTATTGGGTCAGTCTACAGAGTCATAGTCAACTTTTTTCAACCTACAGAAATTGCTATTATCAATTTAATTAGCGGCCCACATAGAGACTGGTTTTGCAAGTCCACTCAGAGATACAGCAGAGGTAACCACCAAACACCTACCTAGTTTACAAAGAAGAAACTAAACACTGCAAATGGAGTGTTTCAGTTTCTAAATTTTAATCTGAGTTTATCTTCATTAGTATTTATACACAAATTAATTTTACATTTTCAACATTATAAACCTACGGTATCACTGTACGTTTTTCGGGGGCACATGTAACATGACAAAATGGTCCAATTCTGAACTATGCATTGACCGTGGGTTGGACATCCCCATGCTCTGCAACTTTTCAGTCAGTGCAAGTAAGATGAAAGTCATATTCAAACGTACCTGTTCTACCAAAGTTTTTAATGTCTGACAACTCCGAGGGGGCGTTTTGGGGTACTGGCCTCTCAGAGAGAGACTTCTTTGGCTGAAGGGACAGGTAGCTTTTAGACTGCTTCAAGACTAGAGACTTTACACCCCCGACGTCTTCAGCATCTTCTCCTGGTTTAGGCTGAGGGAGACGAAATGCCTTCGGCCTGTCGAAACGGGCCCTGGCAGACACTTTGTCCCTTGATTCCCAGATCCTCAACTCAAGGGTGTGGTCAAACAATTTCAATAGTAGTTCTTTGGTGACCTTTAAAGTGTGGCTAAAAGGACAGAACAAGAAGGAAGTTTATTTTGGGGTACATGTGAACTTCAGCGGCAGGGACAGTTCATGATACCCGACCCAGCATAAATGACCGAACTGATCAACCAGGCTTTAGTAAGTCTTTCAAGTGTATGATCTGCCAGTTTACATTCCCTATGTTCATCAACAACAGCGACATTCTTTTTAGTTAGGTACCTTTCTCAAACTGGATGTGGTGGGAGAGGAGGTTATCAGTTAAATCACTGTGACAAGATTGCCTATCAGGCATACTGTAAGGCCAATGGTGCTTTCTGCACTGCAGGGTCAAAGCCCCTGGTTGCAGCATGGGGAGGGGGGGGGGAGACCAATGCATACATCAGTCACTATGGCACTTGTTCTTCTTCAAGCAGCCGAACTGCTTCTAGGCAAACAGTCGGCCATTCTGTCTTAACCTGTACTTGAGTCAGAAAGTCCCATATTATGTTGAATTGTTGTATATTAAAACCATGTCTTCATTGCATCTCTCAAAGATGGTGCTCAACTTTCAAACTGGGTCTTATATTCTCCTGCCACATGCATGCTGCAAAATGAGCAAAATCACACTGAAATTGGGTGTTAACTGTTTTATTATGTTGTACCTCAAGCCCTGCAGAGTAAGATGCTGTACAAGAAGAACTGCTGATTTTGTAACGATAAAACCCATGACAATGCCATTTTTTTATGTAATAATGGCTACCTTTTGTCCAATTGAACCACATGGCAGTACAAGTCTTAAAAACAATAGTGCACTACAGAATATGGTTGTAATATACCATCTGAATCATGTGGGAATGGCACACAGTATTTACACCACCCTTTCTTTGTGACAGGTAATCATTCAAGCAATCTGTGGGTAGAACACCAACAAGAATAGGCAATTAATGAGCTGAAACACAATACTGCACGCTAAAAACAAGGCCATGTCAGGGTACACAGTGTGTGGGAGAGTCAATAAGTGTCCTATTGTATTAGCTACCACAAAGTCAAAACTGCTACAGTGTCTGACTCAAAAGGTGTTCCACATTTATAAAAAGGTTTGGGCAAATTTTACATGGTTAAGTTAATACACAGACACACGGGGGGGGGGTCTGAAAACACTGTGATACTTTGGTGATTTTCGACTCATCTCGTTCAACAAGGTAAAACCCCACCAGAGCAAATAAGCCAGTGTCAAGGAAAGTGGTGGGAATGTACTGTCACACCCAACGAGACAATTTGAAGCCAATCATGGAAACACGAGTTGTAACAGATTAATGTGTGTACAACAGAATGGCAACTGTCTCCACGTCAAGATACATTCGCACGCAACAAGCGGACCGTCAAAACCAATGAACCCTATGAATTTCAAATTTTGCCAAATTACCCAACCAAAAACACCACTCAAAATGTAGCTAAGCTTGCAAATTTGTAGCCAATTTGAAGAATATTTGTACATGCTATTTAGTTAATAAGAATGAGTGCAATGTTGGTAAACACAAAAATGCTGCAAATTTATGGAAAGAAAAAGAAAAAGAAATTAGTCTGAGAAAGTAATCTGCATTGCAAGTAGGGAACAATTATATAATTGCTTTGATGGCTATTAAATATAATCCTTTTTAAAATTGTACAAGCATTGATCAGGATTGTTTCACTTCAATGACCTTCAAATCTAAATTCCTGTGAGTGACTATAAATTTCACTGGGTAGTGCAAAAAAAAGTTCATTCAGGTTAAAAAACAAAACATTGTACATTTTGTGACCCACTCAATCTGAAGATAGGCTTTCATTTTTATTGATATTTCATTTTTTACCTGTGGGACCAAGCTATCCATGTCTGGTCTCCTTCTTGCCAGGTTTTAAGGACTTTTGAGTCTGACTCTGTGTATATCTTGGCAGCCATGCCAAAGGTTACGACATCAGTCTTTGTAGGGTCTTCATCATCAGGCAGCAGGTAGTACTGGCAGTGGTAGTAGCCGTTGGCTTTTGGGGCTTCCACTATCCGTTTCTTCCGCTTCATCAAGTCCTCAACCTTGGGCCCATGGTCATCCGCTAAGGAGATGGAAAGAGATGGACAAAATGAAAGCCTCTGGGCAAAGATGTGAACAGTTACGTGGTATTTCAAGTATTTATTTCTGCATACACTCATATCAATTAATAGCCGAGTAAATAGGTGGGCATCAAGCACCAACTACTGGAGAAATGATTTGTTCCACAGCAAAGATCAATGGGCCTGCTAATTAATACATTGAGGAATATGTTAAAAACTTCTGTCGCAAATGAGCTTTGACTATGAAGTACTGGATTCTGATTGTTTAGCAAATGGCAGAAACATCTAGAAAATCTAAACAACCTTTCAGACAGCTGCAAAATCACTTCATTTGATACTATTATTGGGACTTATGAGACAAGACCTTTTGGATGTTTGTTAGCTTTGTTAAACTTTCCAGTTTGTTCTAGTGTCCTATTTATGCTACAGTTACATTAAATACTTTATAATGTATTTATAATGTATGTAGATGAAAAATGTTGAACTTGAACTCATTGTACCCAGAGGCGACAGAAAGTGAAACTTTATCAGCTGTCACTTATCAAGTGAACATAAGCTATTAACCTTGTTTGAAAACATTAATTAGTTCATGAAGTTTTAGACTGATGAATAACAATCCAATAAATGTGACTTCTTCATTATTGCTTCTGTAGCAGTGATCATGTAAGTTCCTCTATGGTTGCTAGACATGCACGATTACTGCATGGTTTACCAACCTGCAAAAAGGGCAAACTCTATCACAAATGGTAAGAGATGTACTATTGACTGTATCATGACAACCTCTTCATCAAAGTTCAGCTAAAGCACAGGAAATCTACATGACACCCAATCTACCACAAATGGCAATCATAAGTCCCGTGCAACTTGACTTTCCATGAAGAAAATCAATTTACCAGTCAAAGAGAAGACTTTAGAAGTCAACCAAGGTGAAAGGGTCATTACCGACCTGTCATGTGTACATTCTTTTCAATACTTTGCACAAGCCATGGATTTCAACGTTTCCTCAGTAAAGCTACGGTCCGTTTAATGTCTTGGTTAACAGCGAAGCCACAAAAGGAGCAATTTTTCGTTGACAGAGTCACTACACCTTTATCCAATAATCGATGGAGAAAGTACGCAGTCCACATCGCGGTACTAAATATGGAATACTGTAGTGCTTCTTTTGACTAGTTTGTGCCACAGTTTTGTACATTTATTATTTATATAGATCTACCAGCAGCATGTTTTGTCATCTATTAACTATGGCAGATTAAATTCAACCAATTTTCTGCATGATCTGCAAACACCGCACAACAAAATGGCATACGTGTTCACTGAAATGTACCAATTTAAAACTAACGTTTTGTCTTCAAGTTTTTTTCTACATGAACAGAGGTACACTTTTAGCTATTATATATTACCAAGCTATTATCTTCCAAGAGTGAATCCATGCACAATGTTTTAAAAACAGACATTTTGCACCTGCTGGCTCAAAAACTTCTAATCAAAATGGACATTGTTGAATAATGGAAACAAAAATTACCTAGAAGTTGGTATCTGAGGGTCACATTGGTATGTTACTGTCACTAAGAAGAAAGACCACGCAGTGTTTCAGGCTGGACCCATGACCCACCTGAAATCGTTTCATTCATTGTCCGCACCTCTGACTGTCCTAATTGAAAGACTTTAACATTCAAAATCATAACTAAACAAATGACACATACAGGGTTCTTTTTCACAAATTCCAGTGTTGGGCCATCCGTGGAAACGGTTAGATAGACCTTTCTCCCATGTGAAAGGAACCTTTACAACAATGAGCAGTCTCACTGTCTCCAAAACTTTTTCCAAGGCTGAATATGAGATTCTACGGTATCTTCTTCAGAAATCATTCAGCAAAGGAATGCTTTTAACCAGTGTTTTAATTATTTTGATGTACCTAAGTTGGCTTTGGGGTTCACTGTTCCTCATCACCCTGGGCTAATATTGCACTATCTACGTGATATCAATACTTTTTGTGAGTGCACAGTTAACAAAAGGGAACAAATTTAATGGACAGTTTACAGAAAATAGTGTACTTCAATTGAGTGCAAACACCTAACAGAAAATTCACAAAATCTGATAAATTGATAATTACATGCTATATTTGAAAAACATGAGTCATTTCAAAGAACAAATATTTGCTTCACATACAGTTCTTGCAAAAGTGAGTTGCAAAAGTTTGATACAAGGTGACGAGAATTAAAAGCACTAGCACAGAAATGAAAACACTGTCATATGTCTGTTTTTTCAGTATCAGACACTATGCCAAATGAGTAAAGTTATCAAAAGGAAAGTGGTCAAACAATCTTAAAATTACTTCAAGCATGCTAAAACTTAGTTTTTAAAAGTGGGGTTTTCTTCTAAAATACTTTTTCAGCTTCAGTGTCATTGTCAAACCCTTAGTCATGATGTTTACCTTCATGGTACTTTCAAAACCAACTTCCACATTTTTACCTGTCTTAATCCAAGTTGAAAAGTCCTTGTGATGATATCACTTTACATGAGGTTTAAGCCAAACTTACTTGAAATTCTGAAACACATGTATGCAGATGGGGCATACAGCATTCCTTCAAAGTATGTAGCTGTGTTTAACTGATTAGCAATACAAAGTTCACACATATAGTCTTACCTGTGGGAATGGCTTTTGCTATTGTGACTGTGAGCGTAACTCTATGAATACCATCATCTTCTTTGACTTTCTTTGATCTTTTGCCTTTCTTGGCCCCTGTTTTAGTTTGATTTTCTACTGTGTTGTCATCTTCTGGAATCTCTGGTAGATGGTGGCTTTGGGGATCATCTGCTGCTAACTCAGCACTGGATTCAGTAAGGTCCACAGTCTCTGGAGGGTGATCATTCTGCTCTTTAACGATTGTCTCTTCGTTGTTCAAGTTCGTGTCATTGTCCTTAACATCGTCAACATCTCCGTTTGAGTCCTGCTTGTTAGAGCTATCAACAACTGCACTTTGCTCCATGCTTTCATCTTTGATATCAAGTGACTGCATTGAGTCCCCTGTCTCTGCTAACTGCTGCTGGGGATCCATTACACTAGGCTGGTCACTCACAATGGCTGACAGAAAATCTCATGCCACATGTACATCCCTAAAAATACAAAGAATATTGGCACTCAGAATTACAATTGATATCCTGGAACAAACATTTCATCGTGAGAATGGTTTATCTGGTTTGACGAACACCATTTATGACAGAATGAACGTATGCCTGAACTTTCTTTTTCACAAGGCTTGCGCTTCTGCTTCCACACATCAGTTAAAAAAAAAAAAAAAAAACAGCCGAAGGGAAGCTTTAAAGTAACAAGTTAGGCAAGTCAATCTAAACACAAAATGTTAACTTGTAGGATCTCAGGCAGGGGGAAAATAAGGACTAGTACAGAAATCGAGGTTTTCACAACATACAGGTGGAAGATTTAAAACTAGAGCCCCATTTTTTTCTCATCCTGCATCTTCCAGAAGCATTCAGGAATGCATGGTCAGCAAAAATGAAGTAATAATGAGGCCAGCTGGCACATAAGGAATAATACACAATGAAGTAACCAGTGTGTAAGAGATGTCATGCTTGGTCTATGTCTTCCACAATGTAACACATATGGCAACTAGCTTAACTGCAGTCCATGCTAACATATGTAGTGCTGGCACTAAACTCAAGGAGGTTCTAACTTCAAACCCTCTGACCTCTAACAAATAAGCAATACTGTACTGTGCAGAATGCACATGAATTTATTTCACTAAAAGAGGTCAGAAGAGGTCAATAGACCCCTTGCATTGAAGTCATGTAACAACAAAGAAGAGCACCCTGACTGAGGATAAGCAAACAAATAGTTTGCCAATACATTGCTGGGCAAGGAGCATATACAGATTGTATAGTAGGGATGCAATGTACATGTATTAAATTTAGTAGCTTGCCCTAATTTTGTGGCTCTAAAATTGGAAAATCAATGTAGGCAACTTTGAAACTTCAATGTTAGACACACAGCAAAATATGTGATTTTTGGCTAGTCTTATCAATAAAGAAACAGGACTGGGCCTATGATGGCTAAAGTTAATTACATCCATGTCTTGATATGTTGGCCCATTGTATAATACACTCTAGCTAGAGGGAGGCCTTTTCTAGTCCTACCCTACCTTGGTCAGGAAAAGGCTAGGTTATTAGATGAAAGTTAGGCTTTGTAACAACAGTTTGAATAAAGACAGTGATGATAACTTAGTCTTCAGGAATAAATAGGCAGAGGCAGGCATAGTTCCTAACTTAGGCTAGGCCTTGCTAGCCCAGGGGATTTATTATGCTGGTCCAATACTTACCCGCCTAGGTTAGACCTAGGCGTGACCAGTGCTGCAGTTGACCTAATCCTACTGGTAGGGTGACAAAGGTATATGGCCTGGGTAAACTTTTGACCATCCCTTCATGTGACCCATGTTGTAAGTACGTCAAAGTAAGACTACACCTCATAATTGCACAGTACCCAAGGGTTAAGTTAGGGCTCGGCTGAAGTTACAGGCCTAGGCTAGCCTAGGCTGACTTCTAGTTCTACAATTAAGCTAACGTAGGCGTACACTTTGATACAGTGTTTATAGGCGTAGGAAAAATGAATCGCCTCAGTAACACTGCCCTAACGTAGGCCCGTTAATATTGACGTGTTCAATAATGAGTGAAGAACCGATTTACCAGAGGAGGACTGAAGTCGAGTTCATAATTAATACCAATTGAGAGGCACGATTCTCTTCACCCCAGACAACAGGGATTTCCACATAGTAGCCTACTCTGTCTACATATTACTAACGTACAGTATTCCCGTTGCGTTGCGTAGTACCATATTGTATGCACTCGTACTCATGGCGCGTTGGTCATGTCAACACAGTACATACTACATGTGTCTTGGCTTTTCAGAGGAAGTGTTTCTGTCACCATAGAAACGATTACCATGGTCAGCTGAACGATCAGGTGATCTTTTCAGCCTCTCGTAGGTCGAATGCACGCGTTTGAAGGGCAGGCACTCGAAGAAAATTCATATTTCACAAAAAATAGCCCATCTCTCTCTCTTTTTACCGGTAGACCCATATCTAAATAGCATGTTCGTGTTCGGAAGTAGTGGATTTTGTAAGAAACGTTTATTTCTAAATGGCAGGTCTGTATCTTGGCATAATGGGGAAGTTGCGATATGTCATCCAGCATTATCCTTTGTATTTCCTTTGAATCTTGACTATCAGAAATTGCATGGGGGTCAATTTGGGAGGGAGGGGGGCATGTCCCCTCCACTTTTTTGAGGGGAGGGGAGGGGACACTTACACATCTGTCACTCACTTTTTATAACCCGGTTAAAAAATATAACAGCAACGTACATTATTGTTAGTGGAAGTGTAACTTTTAATTTTTTTAAATTTTTACTTAAGACAAAGCCTTTTGGAGGTCCAGGGGGCTTCTCCAACAGGCTTTGTCTCTGGACACGAACGAAGTGGCCCATTCTGAGACTTAATTTTTCACCCAGAGATATGCTAAGCCCTCAGCACTCCCAGGGGATATTCTTTCCGGGACCCCCACTTGGGTTTTGCCCTTGGATTCCCATGTGCATATCGAAAAGTTTTGTATAAAAACGATCATTTGCTCATTTTACACCAAAATTTCTAAATTGTTCTAATCAAGGTAAACCTAATCAGTTATGCTTCAAATTGATATGTCTTGGTGGAAGCAGCCCACGAAACGCCGATTTTCATTCGAAATACATGATTTTTGACGATTTCAAAATTTTGTGACGTCATAATTTGGGGGAATTTCCTCAAAATAATGCGTCATTTCAGGTTACACAAACGCGGTTTACGAAAAAATTATAGACCCAAATAAAATCAACCCTTTTCCTCCTGCTACCTACGACATGCAGCTACCATAAACGCGTTTAGCCATTTCAATATATTTGTGGCTAGAGGTATAAATCCTTTAAATTATGTAAATTTGGGGTGAAAAGAGCATTTTTGCTTATGGGCATCATTCCCATAAATTAATGATTTACGACAAAATTAATGGGTGGCCCCAATCAAAAAAGCCACTGGGTGTGTTATAGTACGAACATCACAAATCCAACTTAACCAGACCTGAAACCACAACCCTGAGTACTACATTAAGCAAAAAAAAAACCGATCAATGCACCATGCGCCCACACATGACGCATTTGTGAGGTTATGATCGAAACTTTTCAATATGGAATCCTAAGTTTTTATCTTGTCTACTGAAAGGAATAGCTAAATTAATTAAATCGTTTGGAATCTGTGCGTTTAATGATGAAGAAAAAGACACCTATCCTGTGATATAATTTTTACCCAGATATAAGCTAAAACCTCAGGGTTTCAGGGGCTGTTTAAAACATGGGATATTAGACGAATGCACAACCTACTCTCTTAAAACAATGGAATCTAATAAATTTGGATCAGGGACCAATCCAAATTTTGATTGACAAATTGAATCGAATGAGATTTATTATGAATAAATCAAACCGAATGTTTCAATCGAAACGTTCAACTCGTTCCTCATTTCAGTCTTTGCTTTTAAGAGAGTAGGGTAACTTGATGTATGTTTCCCGAAGTGTGCTTAATTATGGCTTAGAAAACATAGAAATAATATTCTGTCAGGGAAGACATAAATGCAAACAAGAACAGTGATTTTGGGTGAACATAATAGTTGTGCATATTGCTTTTAACTCCTTTTGTCATTTGGTTTATAGGAATACCAATGTCTATAGCTAAGGATTCTATATACATTTGTAGGTAGAAGAGATGTTTGTTCAGTAGCAATATGTTCACTGGCTCGTACAGCCTCGCTCATCGTGCTCAACCAAAGGAAAACAAGCTAGACCAACAATTTACTAGGACAACATATCAAAACGGATCTATTCTCATATTGGCTATTACTTCAGACTTTGGTTGTTATGTGTGCTATGAGAAAAAAATAAAAGGGTAATACTCGTTAACTGTATTATGTAAGTGTCATAACATGGTATCGTGAATGAAAGAAATACGACCCTTCCTTCTGCTAAGCTCGATCCGAAGGAGTTACAGGAAAAGTGACTCGGATTCCAGCAACAACATTATGGATTATACATAAATAACAAAATGGATGTTTATTTATGTAGTCTCTGAGTAAATGGGTAACCGTATCCAAAATATGAAACATGAAACTGTGACAAACAAGTATGTGTGTATATTTAACATGGTTGTTTGTCAACCACATGGTGCCATATTATTTATTGACAGTGCAATGATTGTGCGGTGTGAATGGGCCGAGAGGAGGGGGAGGGGAGGGAGGGGTGAGTGAGTGAGTGAGTGAGAGTCAGGGGGTCCAAAGAAAGTTCCTTATAGTTCACCCATGCGCCAAGTCTGGTGACATTGAAGAATACTTTTTGTCGAGAGGGAAAGAAACATTGAAGAGAAATCCCCATCCACCTACGCATCCCCCCCTCTTGGAAAAAAAAACAAAGACAAAAAGATGTATAAATGTATGCAATACATAAGTGAGGGGAAGGGTATAAATATCAGTGAGATTTCACATATAATTGTGTCGTTTTTATTCCATGGTAGAGGGCAATCTGAGCATTCTGCTGGTGACAATCAGCATCAAAGTTCCTAGGTTAGCTTTCACGTTCAAGCTTATTGATATTTGAAGTTGTTCCACTTTGCGACACCAATCTGCCAATCGTGAGGTTGTTACATTAGGGACGTAACGTCAACGATGCACATTGGCGGACTTCAATACTCAAAGAGACAGGTATAAACTTAAAGACAAAGACTCATTGCCCCAGACATTTCAAATTCTCTAAACCACTTACGTCTATAGTACCTCCCATAGCCTAAATTTCTCCTACATGCGTGGGTCACTGTGCATGGCTGTGTAACATAGCCACTCTGCACCTTTCAAATTTGCTTTCAAATGAGCAGAAGCAGTTGAGAATTTTGCTATCAACAAGCCAAAAATATAGCTTGGGTGATGAATGACTGCCTTTAAAACTTAAGATTTCTCGCTATATGCTTTAGTCAGTTACTTAATGCCGCAATTGTTTACTCCAAGAATGTAAGGCTTCAAATTAACAAGTTTCTTCCTATCAGTGATCTCATTTCAATACGGTACTTTGTAGACTGGATTTAAAGGCTGTAAGGCATCACTCTAAGCTATATTTTTACTTCCCGGAAAGCAAAATTCTCAACTGGTTCTAAGTTACAGTACTCTTTGATTGACAGCAAATTCGAAAGATGCATAGCAGCTCGTACTACACAGTGTACACAGGGATCCATTGTTTTGATTACACATGTGGAGGAATTTAAGACAGGCTGAAGGAGAGCCTAGACGTAGGTGGTTGGGAGAATTGAAACTGTCTGGGGTGATGAGTTTTTGTCTTTAAACTTTTATGGTATTCTATATCTAAGGTCAACCAGTGCCACGAAACGATGACTCCGAGATACAAGGATATAATATCTAACAGTGACTGCGGCAAATCATCATTAGGCTTAGGTCATCACTTATGTTAAGAACATGTACAAATGTTAAGACATGCACTTACACTTATGTTGTTCACTGGCAAGTCCTCTTATGACATTCTGCTTCGAAAGCCTCTTATACAAGGCCCTAGCTACAGTCATGTGGCCCTATATCCGTAGAAATCACAGGGTAGCATGCCCTAAGTTGACATGGGAGATTCCTTCCCATTTTGTTCACGTGTGTCGATGATCGTCCCTATAAGGGATATTTGGGCAACTTTTTTGATATTTTAAACTTTGAGATGGGTTCTACTGTGGATTGAACGTTGAAGTAGGTCAGTTGAGGTATACATGGTGTGAAAATGGTGCCAATTGAAGCAATTTTGGTAAAGTTATGGACTTTTAACTGACGGATCATTATCATTCGAGGCGATGTGTGCCGATTAACCGTGCCCCAGTGACTAAATTAGGTAACTTGGTCGTCCTCTAGCAGAAAATCTAACCTCACCTAAGGTACGGAAAATTGAAAGTGCCATTAATGGTCATTGTGTCAGCTTTCCATAGAGTGTTAGCTTAATATTTCTGTTGAAAACCTCTGCAAGACATTATAAACCAAGTTGCTTTTGCGATTTAGTATGTTAGTCAATATGCAATTGATAAGGGGTATATATGCTACCATAGGGTGAACCCCCTGCATCTGCGGTTTCAGGGGTGCGCAAACAATCAGAGTAAGGTGTCATGCAACTAAAGAAGTTTATTACAGTTATACCGTTTTTGAGATTGACTGTTAAAGTTTGATGAAAAACCGATAATGTGGAGTGTTTGACAGTGTCAGTATTTGTTAAGCCTACATTTATGGTCTCTTATATTGATGGGTTTAACTTTGGTAAATAATATCTTCATTTTAAATGAGAAGAATACATGCATAAAAAATTTAACCCTAAAAGCCGTACAATTCTACACTGTCTTGGAAGTAAGGGTTAAGAAAAAAAAAAGATAACACATGTTAAAGAGTCCCTCCCAGGATGTCACAAAGTTGAATATTTGGCTTATCTTTATGGTCATGGTGTACTTGAAAAACACATTTTTTTTTTGAAAAACGGTCAAGGTTTGATGGATGTTGATGAGAATATTGTCTGCTTTTCAACGTTTTTGATGATTAATTTAGTCAATATTTAGGTACAGACAAAAAAAAAAGGAATGCTTTTGTGTATGTGTAGTAAAACAATGGGAATATCACCCTCATTTTGCATCTGATCCATTTTTCAAAAGCAACCCCTCACCAAGGACGGCGTTCAGAAACTTTCCCCATCCTGATCACAGTAACTCTGGCTTCAGACCTGTAATTTTGTGTCGAGTTCATTCCTGGATGAAAAATACAACGTTGCGACATGTAGAAGATTTTCTTCTCCACTGATTGACGCACTTTGGGAAATTGCCTGTTACTTTTCATTCCATCCTGAATTAAACTCATTTCCCCCAACTTTTCTGTTTGTTTCAAAAACACTTTGACTGGTATGGCCCCCAAGACAGACATAAGAAGAGGAACTGGAGGAAAAATACGTTTGGCTGGATGGTCACACATGAGCGGCGCGACACAGGGTCTAGACAATGCAACGGTTATATGCTTGTGTGTGTCACAGTCGAGTTACACCGAAGTTCCCATCTCGCCATCCGTCGAAAATATTTGCGGAACCGAACCACCTTAGAACCTGTTAGGGAAGTCCTCCACCGCGGGGCGTTGACTTAATGATTGCAAGAACTATCTCCAGGCCTGTTGACCTTCGTCGCTCATCTGCCTCCATGCTTTCCCCAAATACTCCCCCCCCCCCCAAAAAAAAAGAAAGTAATTAAGTTGTCACTCAAAATATTGTCCATTATCATATTCTGACAATATGGCTGGCAAAAAACAAATGTGACACTCTGCATGACCTGTTCTTAGAATTTAAACGGAGGAGTTATGCAAACCGAGTAAATTGTCCGGTTTGGCTAGTGACATAATGTTGCCATCTCTGATGCAAGACAATAATTCCACAGTGCAGCACAGGGAGTAACCCTGTAGTTGGTTTATAGTTATCCCATTCATCACGGATCATGTCTGTTGCTCACCGTACTTTCTTCCGTCGTTGTTCTTTTTTCTTCTGTTAAACATACCCACCTTATGTATGCACTTGATGCAATACTAAAAATCTAGTGAGTAATACTTGTGAAACAAACTTGGGGTATAAATGTCAATACAACAGTTCTAAATGCCGTGCAGTTGTCATGTACTGTTACGTTTCCTGAGGTTTTGTTCGATGGCTGGTGCGACCCTTTTCATTTTTGGGGGTGGGGGTGGGGTGTCTAAAAGGGAACAACCCCTCTTACTGTTCGGGGTAATGTCTAAGAGGGAACCCTTATTGTGTGCAATGTAATATCAGTAAAGGCGCATCTTGCCAAAACGGACAGCGCATCTAGAAATTGGTGGATATCCCCTCTACCCCGAGTGGACCAATACTCTTTGTTCTACTACTAGGAAAAGATAATCTCCGACAGTCTTTGCATAACAAAGAAATTTTACACGGAAAGCTGAGTTGATAAAATGACAAATTACAGACTAGCAGTAGTTGGGAATTCGTTCTAATTTTATGTAATTGCCTAATTAGATCATCAAGGGAGGCAAACAATGTAGTGAGAGCAATTCGTTGGTGCACGAAGATAATGGATAAACTGGGAATTGAAACAAAACCCACAGAAGTACTAAAGGCAAGGGGAACCAAGTGGCAGTGAAAATTCACATGAAGAAAATATTAATTAATATAGCCGTGATAAAGATCTCACTGAAACTGTCAATGAAATAGGTGACAGAAAAATAAGTTACCACAAGTGATGGAAGAAAAACCGTACAACCGCTTCATTTCATTTTGCTTTGTCAGTTTGCTCCTCTTAAGCAGAAGTGGGTCCATATATGCTGGCAATCTGCATTGCTCATCTTCAAGGAAAATGAGTTGTGTATAATTCATCAGCATGGCATATACAAAGAAAGTAGCTGTAATCATTGTTAAACCACTTACGTTCAGTCATCAGTTAACATCTACGAAAGGTTGATCTCCTCAAAACATTATGCATAAGATGAGTTTGACGGAGAAGATATCACTGGAGTTTCACAAAGTTTGGATGAAAAAAATCTAAAACAACAAATAAGTAAATTTCTATTTGTGAGAAACTTATTTCTCGCAAAGAAGGCCAACGTCCTTCTTACCTTGAATAAGCTGTCATTCTGCAGTGTCCACAAATACTGGTTCCTATATGTATTTTTGTTTTTGTAAAACAAAAGCCTTAGTTCCCTTTAACTTGTCTTCAGTCAAGTACATGTATTAAGTGTAAGTTTTGTTCACCCACAAAAAGATTCAGTCTATTTCGTTGTAATTACAACATAAGCTAATAGAGCTAAATTCATTGGCAAACTTCACTACCGACTTTCAGAAACAATTACATAATTTACTTCACATCCACATTTGATCGGGACCTGCAAACAACTATGCGGAGTTTCACATAAAAAGGAAAAAAAACAAGGATATTGTTTTTCCTTTGAAGGAGTGACTGCAACTGTCGCCAATCGAAATTGTTCTCCTTCCAGTTTCCCTTTGTAGTCTTAGCAAATGGCGTCAGTAAAGGTGTACGTTTGTTGGACTTTCCATTCCCTTAAACGAGGGGCACCTACATTAAGAGAGTCTTATCATTTGACACAGTACCGGATTCGACAACCTAATGGCTGATAAGAGGAACTATGGAACTAGACGCGTGTTCGCACATTTATCAACGATGCCTTCCTAATGTTTGATACGTTCCTTGAACTACCCACTTGTTTTCAGATATTAAGTTGTTTCCTGAACAGAAACTGTTTTTTTCCCTTTTCTTTGGGGTTTTATTTTGGGTTTTCTGTTTGTCGAGCAAACACGTACACCCACTCGCAATTATGAAATACCTTTCCCTAGAAAACAGTGGAACATGATATTCTCACAAATGCCCATTACTGGATCCTAAAGTCTTACATATCAAATTCACCGAAAGAGATGAGACAGTTACTTATATGATCGTGTATTCGACGAGAATTATAAAAGGGGATAAAACTGGGCCAAAATTGTGACAAGAAACGTCTTTCAAGAACTCAGCACCGTATTCGAATCAGATTTATTGGAGCGTAAATCTGTTAGGGGACAAAGCACTTAACATCGTAGGCATTGTGGCTTTGCAAAGAAATGAAAAAAAGTTGTAGACTTTGAAATTGATTTGTGCTCTATGCTTATGTAAACAGTATATATCATTGCCGACTTGAAATCAGGGATATTATAAAAAGACATGTTAGTCGTTTTTTTTTTCTTTTCCTTCATTTGGGTGGGGGAGAATTGATGAGACTTTGAAGAATTATATCCTGTGTACATGCTGTGCTGTTGTGGGTCCTTTGCGTCTAATGAGGTCACCGGCCAGGTGTAAAGAGGAACACGTGACCTCTACGTCACGTACTTACAATCCGCCACTTTCTGAAGAAAAAGAAAAAACAGAGAATAGTTTAATAATGCATCCCATATTGAGGAGATGTAGGGGGTGAGCGGGTACACACGTGCACCACTGACCTTGATATGACTGACGAAAGACAATAGATCTTATTTGTTTTGATAGAAAAAAGAAAGCACATACACGCAATCTGACCGTTGTGTCATTATTTTTGTAAGTTTCTGCACTGTAAACAATTCTGTAGACCTATGACATAACAATTCTGTAGACCTATGACATAACGTCATACCGGTGGTCTAGTCTTAAGATGCCGGCATGCTTGTTGATCTGAGTCAGTCTAAACGGGAAGCCTCTCCTTCGTGCATGCATCCCCAGCCCACAAACACACTGACACGCTGATAACACATCCGCGACTGAAACGCGTATACCATATAACAACTGAATATGTTGCAATAGGTCTTTTTGAGGTCATGACCTGAGGAGAAATGAGCCTTTCTGTGAAACATCGGCGTTCCAACGTACTTTCATGTAATGTAAATAGAGGGCGGTTGCTTACCAATTTATTTCATTTGGTGTCAGCCCTGCTTTATGTTTACCCGTTGAGATGCTTCACTCCAGTAAAATTTTATTGATTCACAAGACCTGTGAGCAGATATTTGAAGTTTTTAATTTAAATCATTTAATTAAATATTTGGTGGGTAAAGTTTTGCTGATATCAACTTCCAACCTTTCCAAGTGCCCCAAATTTGTGTATGAAATATTTTGCTAGCCAGAAAACTGGTCACGTGATGCAAACAAAACACGACACGTGGAAGAGCTCTATGGTAGTCTTGAAGTTTTGAAGCTTTGAGAAGCGTAATTGTATCGTGAACAGACATCTACACGAAATTATCATACTTGTCCATGTATTCATGAATAGAGTTAGTTACGTAACTACGAAGGTTTCAACTTAGATTGGAGACGCCCCATTGTTGGATTAATGTGCAAGATCAACTTATTGTGAGTAGAGGTGCATTTTCAGCTTTCAATGTTAGAAGTTGAAGGCCCTTCACTGCTTGTGCTTCCACATTGTATCGTTATCTCGGTACCGGTACACAGTATCCAATAGGCTACCTATTTTATTGTGTAGCCTGTGCTCCGAATGCCTGCACAATTAAATTTGAAAATGTTCATACACTTAACACGTTCACTGTATAATCAACTTTTCAACATTTCAATTCAACATTTTGTATCTCAGCAATGAAGCAAGTAATGAAGATGGGAGTTGGATGAATAAGATTTAATTTCCAACCTGTAAAATATATTTTTGATGTAATTCTACACTTGAGGTGCACTTTAAAGTGTTAAGAGAATGGAGCAATTCTTAAACCATTCCGATAATGACACCATTAATCTGCAATCATTATTATGATATTATTATGGTAGCAACACTTATTTTACACATTTTTTACATTTTTGTTTACGTTTGTTTTTTATAATTAGGATTGTTATCACATTAATAGTCGAAGTGGTGGCATAGTAATAGTACCGTTACACAAAACACAAACTACCAGAACGGACAGCAACCAAGCGGGCGAACTTCAAACTTCCACCTGGCATCATTTATGACATCAAAATGAATGACCGTCAGAGAGGAAGAGACAAAGCGAAACCCGCTGAGCGCTCTACTTGGCAACGCTAAAAATGTAAATAAACCAGTCACCATGACAGAAATAAACTGTGGAAACTGTCAAGAACAAACCAATTTGTTTTTTATTCTCCTTAATATAGACTCAAATACACAATTATCAACAGACATCGATTGTGTGTGAACCAGTTGCATAGATGACACATCCCCGCTGATATTATCTCTGTGCAAACATTGATCTAGATGACAAGGGCGACAAAATCTTGGGAAAAATGAAAAAATCGGGAATCCACAGAGCTAGAGTCAACCAAGTGTAAATGAGAAAATAGAAAATCTCACTGTGGTACCTACTACTTCGGGATGTCGAAGAGGCTTCTTACTTTATACTCGGGACTTGATAAATCAGAGCAACAAAAATCGCGTAAACTGAAGAATTTAAACTACTATAGTTAAAAAGGCAGAAAGATAACATCTCTTTGTATCTGTTCAAGCAAGGACAACAGCAGGCTGCACCTGTAACCATTTACATTCTTGGGGATTATTTTATCCAACAACAATTGAACTGACAATAGAATTAGTCAGCCGGTAGAGGACTAGTCCTTAACACTCCCACAATCGCCCTCAATAGCTCAGTAATAATGGATTTGGAGCAGGAAGCTGTTAAAGTGATATGAATTTAAAATGATTTCATAGCAACACTATATGTTAGTGTAATGTATTTAGTGCTATTCATACAGAGGACAAAGCCTATGAAGTAACGCGTATCCTGTAATCGTTCCACGATTTTTCAAGTCACGCTTTTAGGCGATCTATTACCTATCAACTTCACTATACACTGATCGCTATAATAAAGTAGACTACATTGTAAACAATGGACGATTTGAAAACCATTACAAAGGACCGTTCCAGTTGTTAAACTGACGTTTCAACTACCCCTATCCTATACGCCCTGTCCGATTCCACTTGCATCGAAATGTATAGTCTAAAACAATGTGTGAAATGGAGGATTTTTTTTGGGGGGGGTGGAGAATTTTTTTTTGGGGGGGGGAGGGGTGAGTGATCGGGTGGGTGAGGGAGCTGAGTCATAAGTTTGAAGTTCAAACTAAGGGTAGCTGCGCCGGATACTGCGCCGATTCGCAAAGGATCTTACTTCAAGAGGAATGATAAAGAATGCATTTATAATTCACTATTACCAGGAACGGTATCACTATGCTTAGGACCTATATGAGTATTGGTAAAAACTGCAGGCGTATACAGTCCGATTTACATATAATGTCTTACAAATTTGAAAAGGTGAACGTTTAAGGGACATGCAATTGATCAAAGTTAACAATATGTTGGCCGGGTGAAGGAGAGGCTTAATTGGGGGACAAAACACATGTCATAGCAAAAAAAAAAAAAAACCTTAGGGGTTGGGAAGAAAAAAATATATTGTTATCTTATAGATGTTCATAGTATATATACTTACTACGACAGGTATGGAAAAAGGCCTAAATGAAATTTGAATGACAAAGAGAAGATTTTTCTTTTTTATTTTCAAGTCAAAACAATACGTAACACATGCAGTGCCATGTTTTCGAAGATGTGATACAGCTGTTTCCAGCACTGAGTTGAACTGGCACTACACTAGCTTATAATACGTTGTGATTATTTGAAGTGTAAAAACCTATTCTTTAATCTCGGAACTAAAGCACTAATAAGATGATACAGCCTACCATGTTTTCAGCTGAGAATTTTACAATCAAACCAAGATAATGTCAAACCACGAATATAATCCCAGAAACCTGTTTTTTGCGTGTGTTTCGTTGTTTTTTTTTTTCTTGTTTGTGTTTAGGTAAAAGTAAACTGTTAAACTGTGAAGCATTTTCAATCGGTTATAATGCCAACGTATTGTTACTTTAACCTTATATCCATCTGAATTGTCCTTTCTTTATTCTTAGTCTTTCATTTTGAGGGTTCCTTTTGTTAAATTGTGTTCGGTATATTGAACCTATATTATCACAAAACCAACTTCCATAAGACGGGGATGGTCTCCATTCATACTCGTAAGGGTTGGTCTTTTGTTTACCTTTAACAAACACAAAAAACTATTTTAAAAATAGAGCCCGCACCAACCACCACATAAGAAGTTAAAAAGTTTCCGAAAAAAAAAAGTTTCTCAGAGGCCGGGTCGACTGAGTTTCACTGCAGGTTTTTTTTTTTTTTTTGTTTCTTTACAACATGTGTTCTTAGTTACCAAAGTATTGCTCGGCCGTTTTGAAAGGGACGTCGTGTGTGTCAGAGAGAAAGGGGGGTTGTTCAGCGGTTCCCTTGAAGGGCCTGTCAAGTTTACGGGAGGAGAATTACATATTTGTGCAGTCACTGAGTTTCATTTTTATCCAGTTTTCTTGGTTCAGTCAAGAAGAGGTATACTTACCAGTTTGGTGAGTCGTGACTTTTTTCTTTGGAGTGTTTAGTTTTCGTTCACTGCAGTGTTTTTGCGTAAGCCTTTTAAATTGGGAATAAATATTCAGAGCATGGTAATTTTCCTCGATTGAAGGTAAGTCTATTGAACCTGATTATTGTTCTTAATTTGCGATTTATGGAGTCATGGATACATTAACATAATATATTAATTGATGCAGAACTGTTTCAGAAGAGACTGATAGAATTTTTGATAAGAGATAATATGCATAGTCAATATTACTCAAGATGTCCAAGCAAACCTACCGTACAGTGCCGCTAGTGTTGTCCACAATCGATGAAGGGTGTACAAAATCATACACGCATGAACACTCATCACACGATTTTCATTAACCAGTGTACAAATCAGTGTTTATACATTTGTCCTCTCTCTTCTTCCACATAGTCAGTGACCCCCGCCCCCCTCCGATAATTAATGTCGGTGAACATTTCACGATGAGGGGGTGGGCAAATACCGCAAATTGCCGAGAACTGCAATGTTGTCACCTTGACATGGTTCAATGGAAACAAAGCCTTATAGGGCCGCCTATGTCCTCCGATACGACTTAACTGCGTGCCGAAGTTAAGTTAACTAAACTCTCGTGCAGAGGTGACTATCAAAGTTATTGTCACGAGAACTTACCATCCAACTTATTTCCTTGCAAGTTATATGATATAGTTAGGAACAAGGTCCTTGTAATTGTATTAGACTATGAGCCGATATTGAGTGGGCTGAATTGCTATTTGCCTAGCATCGGTCACAACGTTGCCAGGGTTGTTTAGGAAAACGCCACATAGACAATTCTTAAAGGGATTGGCCACTGAAGAATTTTTTTTCATAAAAATTAGGAATAAATATTGTCTCTTTCTCTTAAAAACCACACCTCAATAGCATGTTCGGTTCGGACGTTGTGAAGTCTTAAAGAAATATTTGTTTCAAAATGGTACAATGACTCACTTGTGACGTCACCCATTCACAACTACATGAATATCCTTTGTATTTCTATATAATCCTTTGTATTTCTATATAATCCTTTGTATTTCTAGATAATCCTTTGTATTTCTTCACAACACGGAATGTCTTGAAAAAAAAACTTCACAATAGAGTAGGTGCATGGTTCACATATTTCTACAATATTTTAAGGTAAAATATACAATATGGACTGAACTGAATCTGCATTTTCAGTAGTCTCAAATTTCAAGGTTAAATGAGGACCTCGATTTCGGAGAAAAACAAATAATTTTTGCAATCATTCGCCACTATGCATGGCATTTTGGTAACCTTGAGGCAACTGGAAATCTTTTTTGACCAGAGAACTCTTTCTTCCAACAGCAGTATCTTGGGTTAGCCACAAGATACTGACACTTCTCTCAATATCAGGCCAGATGTGAAATCTAAGAGAAGTTCACATCTTCGTATGAAAGTGCAACATTGCATCCGTCATTGACACACGCAGATAACGTTTTTAATTCCATAAGCCGCCTTGTTCACTTTTTAATTCTAATAAAACAGTCTGCAGCGTGTTTCTACATGTTCTACGATCCGAGGTGGCTTTAACATCAAGAAAACCCGGTCGGAGTCTAATCCATATCCTTGCCAATAGTGTTTGGTTATTAATGTGAAATTGAAGAGGCAACTGGCAATATTCATAATTAATCCAAAGTCATAAATACTGAGAATGTCATCCTCCGCTCTAGATTCTACGGCACCCTCTCGACACATTTTCACCTCGAAACAAAGAATGCAGTATTTACGTGAGCTGGCATTAATTCACCCATGAAGCCATAACAATAGCTCCATGATTCATCGAAATCCTTACTCCCCTCCCCGTGCCTAAGGACGAAAATATCCCTCTGGAAAAACCTCTCTCCTAGGTGAATGATTGTCATGATACTGTTATATGTGTCATGCATATAACCCACGAAGCCATTCAAAATATGCCTTCGTCACTATGAGAAGGTTTATTTTAATGGCACCCACACTTACGAACTTTCAAAGTTAGACTATCTTGGGGCTATAGATGAAGAATGGGGAGGGGAGGTATGGCCAGGGAGGTGGTATGTAATAACACCTCCCTGGTATGGCAAACAAGAGAGAAAGCTGACAGCACCATCTCAACCTGCCGAAACCCTTTGATTACCAGTCCACAGCGATTATTGTAACTAAACTGTGAGATGTAGTGCAAATATCTGATGCATGCCTTTTCCATATTTTACTACATACCGATATCCTCTAGGGGTACAGTTAAGAATATATGATACAAATCCACAGAAATTATTGTAATTTATACCGGAAACTGGTGTCTTGCAGCGTGCTTTCAAGTTACCCCCCCAAAAAAAAAAAATGTAAGAGCGCTTCCTTTCTATTAATTGTGTCTTCATAGTTTATTTATCTGAAGTGGGGGTTTGAATTTTAAAATAGTATTTTTGTTGTATTGCGAGGCGACTTGATTTTCCCTCCTATTCTGGCAATTCCGTGTGAGAATGTTGGAGTTGTGGAGATCTATGCTGACGTAGTGCACGAATTATGTGCCATCATCCAATTGACGTTTACCACCAACAGCTGAATGTTTGGCTCATTTGTTACGCCTGTTATAGAACGGAGTTCCTCCACTACGGTAGGATTTGTATGATGTCACTTCTTTGAAAGTGGTACTTTTTATGACGTCACTGACCTGTCTAACCTAAGAGATTGTGTAGTTCGTGGATATTGTTTTATACCTGTATCAAGGAGGATTCGATAGGAATTGTTTTGCAGTTACTTTTCGTAACAAAAAGCATTCTGGAGTTTACAAAATGTGCTATAGAAAATATTTTAGTGATTGTACTCTTCTGCATTTTGTGAACCTGACAAAGAACATCAGAGGTCATAACAACAGCTTTCCCTTGGGTCGTAGTTTACTGCGGTCACCCCCTTAAAGACTTGCAAAGAATTCAACCCCAATAATTGTTCTACAAATCCGCGTGAAATTGTTTTGTAACATTGAGAGGAAGAAGGGAAATAAAAACAAAAGAAAGAGAAGAGATAAATGGCAATACAATGTCTCCCGGGGACTGCTGGTCGAAACGTAATCCGGTTAACAGCTGATTCTTGTTACCGAGGCTCAGTGCTGTAAGCAGAGACAAATATTGCATCGTACTGCATTGCATGTACGTCGGTGTGACAAGCCATAAATATAATGTGCAAAATAGCTGATTGATCATGCATAACTGATAATTTAAAAAAATGATGAAATAACTAAAAGTAGGCCTATTTGAAATGAAAGGGAGAAAGCGAGAGAGGAAACACATAGATAAATTCGTGATTTATCTATTAACATACAAGCCCAATGAAATAACTGCCAGAAGGCAAAAAAGGGTGGGGGGGGGGGGGGTTAGGAATACTGGTTTCTGGGAAGTATTAAATTCGTTGTTAGTGATATTTATTTTAAAACTGAACAACATTCTTTTGAGTTGCTCCTTATGTTTGGCCACATGATCTAACGTTCTTAGCTGATTCATTGTGGTAGGAGATGCGTAGGCGTTCACATAACTATACTGGTTCACTCTTGACAATATACTTGAGTTATTCTACAGTAAGGATGTTTGATAATTTGTATCTGACGTACCACGTTGATCCTGTATACGATCACTTTACCTACGGTCATGTTTCGAATGCGTAAATCTAGTTCAAGGATGAGCAAAAAAAAAAATTTGAATGAAATATCTTACATATATATAATGCTATATTAAAGACATAACAACATGCTTTTTTTTTGCAAACCCAGAAGCCTCCAAGCAAGTTCCTGCAATATGACGTCATTGTATAGATTTAGGGCAATGGGTTACATATGTTCTCAAAGCTGACAAATTTAATTATATACCGTTTGATAATGATGTGATATTTACGATGTATTGATAGTGATATATCAACTCGGGGGTTCTTTTCGGCAGACTTTAGACGTATTAAAGTAAGGGGTTCCATCCTCGTCGAAGACACCAGAAACAAAACTGATCTGATCAAACTGGGAACCTACTGCACTTGAGACAAATTAATTCGACTGGAGATACAACTTCCAAGGTAGTAAAGGCAAAATGGAAAATAAACTACAGAGGACGTACATATTGTACAAGAGTGAGTGTGTATGACAGCCTTAGAGGATACAAAAATTTATCACTTTTGAAAAATGAGTGGTTTTACGTTTAATGAAAAAGTGAGAAAGACATTATATTCGCTCTTAGAAAGGTGACAACACTATAGTTGGAATTCAAAGTTAACCTGTTTCAAAGTATCATGTGATCAATCTTTCATACTAAGGCCCTGGAAGATTGAACTGGACTGTTGATCACTTGGCAAGAGTGAATTACTACTCGTGAACAATTAAAGGGGAGTAAGGCGTTTGTCTTACAGGAAACAATCATGTTTTAAAACCAATGTTATGTGAGCACGGATCATTGAAAATACGGAAGGACAGTTTTCTTCTTTTCAAGAAATAAGTTTCTCACAGCTAGAAATTCATTTATTTGTTGCTCAAGGATAATTTGTTCACCGCAACTTTTCAAAAAATTCAAATGATGCATCTCCCGTTACTCATCACATGCACAATGTTTTGAAGAGATGAAGCTTTAGCAGATGTTTATTGATGAGACTGAATGGTTTTAACAGTGATTAAAGCTATTTATTTCTATGCCATGTTGGTGTATTCTAAACGCCCCTTTAAAAAAAAAAACAAAAAACATATTAGTGGGCACTTTTCACGCGAGAACATATAAAGAAGAAATGAATGGAAGACGGAAGGACTGGTGAGAAGTGTAATGCCCCTATAATGGGAGTGCAGTGATGGGTGTACATGACATCTACCTAGGATTCAAATGTCGAAATTGTTCGTTATAAACCCATGGCAGCAAAATAACCTCTTAGTAAGGCATTCTTACTACATTGCAGTTCTTAACCCTGGAGGACCGACACTATCTTACTGTAGTGGTGTGCTTTTGCGGTGTGGTAAGAAGTATGCCACTTGAGATCATGATGATAAAAACTTTTTTTATACAATAAAGTCTTAAAAATGAGCCATTTCCCCAAAGTTCCTGTTATAGGCTTTTTGAAGGGGCTAGAGGTGTGCTCCAGTGCCTGGTTCCATATGATTTTGTCACAGTTCAGAGATATCAGAGCAAATCAACCCCGTAAATCTATTTTAGCTTTAGTTTTTACTGAAGTGTGGAGACGAACATGTCTACCCAGTGTTATGCTGCCACGTCGCCTTTTCATCGCTTTTTTATTTGAGGGTGGAGGGGTGCAAGACACACTCCGAGGCATATGCCCCTGTGCTTATATTGCCATTCCACACTGCTGTTTCTTATGCACTGATCTTAGCTTCAGAGGGTTCCATTCAGATCATTGTGTCCCCCCCCCCCACCACAACACACCCCGTTTGACATGTCGTTGCACCCCTGGCCAGGGGAGGTTCTCACTTCAGAGCGAGAGAGGTGAAGAAAGATTACTCAGTTGTTTGTTTTAATCTTCTTCTTTTTTCGAAAATTTTTAGCTACTGTCTTCCACCGTGACCTATCTGATTACAACATGAAATCAGTGTACATTAAATTGGTTATTATACTTTTCCTTTAAGTCACATTCACCAGAAGCTGCATTCCGAATCAAAGGAAGCTATTTTAAAGTAGCAGATGAATTACTGGTGTGTTCACTAGAGGTTAAACGAAAGAAATAAACTCGTCGGCACAACGACGTGATAGCTCATAAATTAATCTCGATATCAGACACAACGAAGGACATCTAGTAAAAGGCACATAGAAAGAAAACGAACAAAGTAGACTCTTGCACGTAGGTGTTTCGATTTCTAATTAAATCTCCCACCCCCTTCTGATCTTGCCAGCTAAAACAGATCTCAGTTGCCCCCAGCAGCAGTCGGCAAGGTTTAATGATGGGGGGGGGGGGGTATCCTGTCATCCGTCTGGGAAAGGAAATATATAAAAACGTTTGGCTGAAAACACTTCCCAGATCGATCACGGTACAGAGCGACAATCGTATGGCGGGAAACAAAATCTCGTATTCTCCCCATATTTTTTTCTGTTTATTTACACACCTCACCCATTACCTGCAAGAAGTGTTGCTGGAATACGAATGAGATTTATTATAATCCCCGACATAACCTCCAAGTTTACACCCGTGCCTTTCTTGCTCTGTTTTGTGGACACTTTTGTTCGTCTGAAATCGAATCTTATTTTCTTCGACTCTTTACTTTATCCTCGAGAATAAAATGTTGCCGTCATTCTTAGGTTAGTATCTAATATGTTCTAAGTCAGCTTACCATCTTCCTGTCGAAGGTACTTTTCCACTCGTGGTTCTCGACCTGAGTTAGCCAAAGTTACCCAGGTTCAAGTTCCTTGCGATGTGCAGTGAACTAATGACATGCAACACAAACAAAGATTCAAAACAGGTTATGATGTTAGATTGTGCTCTGTTCGTCAGTTAGCGAACACCGTGCACGTCAGTCTCACTAATTGTGAGATTACAAAAGTGCTTTACCAATTACTTTGGGGGATATATGTACAATGTGCAATACATAATGAGAGTTCAAATATAAAATATACTATATCATTCTTAAAACGGGGGGAGGGGCACTGTAACATACCGTGCTTGCATTGTGCCACCCCTCCAACATCGAGCCCCGCAGCTGCTAAAAAGAGAGGATTTTTTGTTTCCTTTCTATGATAAGAATTGCAACTGAATGGGATTATAAATGGCTTGATAATTTTAGCATGTTCGAAATGAAAGTCTTAGCGGTAAATCACGGTAACATAACTCACCGTGTAATCTCTACCTGCATACGTATACGTTTACTGGTTATATTTTGACAGTAACTTGGTCGTTTCCTAGGCCAAGTGATCATTAAATCCACTTAAAAAAATAAAGCTTTCTTAGCTTCTCATAAGTTCACCTAGAAGAAATAATAACAATATCGTTTTAAGTACTGTTGGCAGGTTTTAATGAATGTGCCTTGCGTGTTAGCATTCGTCATGTTTTCGGAAGGTGTTCCAGATTGGCAATACGAAGCATCTACAACTTGAATGTAAATAACATGTCGATGTACTTAAATGTTACTCCCGCGGAGAACGTAGCAATGTGCTACATGGAATGTCATTAAATGTTTCATATAGCCTTATGAACACAAAGGTAGAACTATATTCGGTTGGCGTTGACATAATTTCGTCCCTTAGATCGAACGGCGTTAACGCAAGGTATCAACGGATCGGAATGTCTGTGCCACAAATATGCCTTACCATAACTTATATTATTAACTTGAGTAGAAGCAGAAGCTTGACTATGATATTACGTTAAAGCACTATCAAGAGTGTTTGCGGCTTGTCAATTATTCCTTTCTCACCAATATTAAATCCTGCCATTCCTTTGTCTTGTTAGCTGTGATTACCATAAATCACTGAACCAATATATTTAAGGAGAATTTTGCCCTCAACTGCGCTTCAATGGAAAATGGTCCCCCGAACTTTCTGTAGAACTGGTATACGTATAAGGAATCATATTTGATGCAATACATAGCTTCATTTTGTTGTTTTGCGTAGTTTTGGAAGATAATCAATTGCTGGTAAGTCATATGTAATTGCAAGTTTTGAGTCTGTCACACATTGCTTTATATTGACATTGTGGCCCGTGAGGTACCCCACTGACAAAACTCCACTGATTCATGCTTTAAAGTAACATAACAAAGGATCACAAAACATAAATCTATTTGTATTTGGCTTCCGTTCATGCTAGTTACTGGCAATAACATTGACAGTTAGTCACGGAGTTATGTGTTTTCATTTCCATGGAATTATACTAGAATGCCATGATTCATCTGCCTTCTGATCAAACTCAGTATAATCGGATTATAACAGGACCAACGTTTGTTCAACTATCAGCAGTGCAAGTCAGTTTGAGTCATATAAAAAAAAAACAAAAAACCAACAAACAAGAAAACAAACCAAAAAAAAAAAAAACTGAAAACTTTTAGTACATGATTTACAGGGCGTATTGTAAAAGTATGCAGCCAGTGTGATACCGTATGTAAAATTTGACAAAAGAAACAATTTATTTTTGCTCAAGTAAAGATTAATTAAAACAACTAATGAGAACTACTTCCCTAGTGGGTGGTATATTTTTGACAGGCTCGCCTCTATAATAGCAGCTGTTTATTGAAAGCGGTCAAACATCAGATAGGCCTACTGCTTGCGGTATCAGGGAAGGAGCACCCCGTGCTTGCATTCAGTCGTGATAGTGGTTGGTGCATGCTCTGACAAATGACTGTCAATTTCTTTTTAAATTGTCAATAGTTACCCGGCCCTCCCTAGCTCCTCTCACTTGAAAATCTACTCATTTGTGGGACTGTCATCTTACTTTCTCCTGCATTGGGCAAGTCATTCGACAACTCCCAAGTTACATTCCCTGGTAGTCTCTGCACTCGGCGCTCCTGTCTCACGGTAGCCTTTTCTGTTAGTATGGGGTTTTGCTAACCTTCCCAGCAGGTGTTGGTATGTAAACGCTTGAGTAATACACTCATGCTAAGTTGCTACCTTTGTTTTCAGTTTGAAATTATAGCATAATAGGCTATTCCATCATTCGAAAGCCTCTGGCAATATCATGTTTGAGTGTAAGAACGGTAAGAAATCCCTTACATTATTAGATTTATTGTTTGTTGAGATTCCTTTACAAGGATGGTCTAGCCACAAATATAGCTTTGATATGTTGAAGAGTAAGTTAATCTGACCATTACAGTAAAACTTCCATTCCCATGTGTGGTACCCGAGATATGAGCAGCTGAAGTTGCCACATTTGTTACCAACAGTTGACTTGAAGCAAGCAGGAGTGATATCATCTCCCCACATTGATAAAGCCTCTTATGTTTTTCTTTTAAATTTACACTAAATTTAATACTTCAATATCTAGTGCTATCACAATAGGAATGTATGATGGGTATGAGTTTTGCGACCTTCACATAACCAGTACCTAAGCTGACCACCTATTGATTTCAAGGTCAAAATGATAAATTCAATAGTAAAGAAAACAAAAGGCTATTCAGCCATGTGAGGAGATGATGTCACTCCTGCGTGCCTCAAGTTCACAGTTGGTAGAAAAGGGGGTAACTTCAAGTGGTAATATCTTGAGAACCGCACGTAGGAACTGAATCGAAGTTTCACCATAATGGTTGGATAAACTTACTCTTCAACATATCCGAGCTAAATTTGTGGCTAGACCATCCTTTTAAGTGATAAACTGTGTTTTCTCGAAATAATATCACAGACAGTATGTCCTGAAAAAATCATGACTGCCTTTTTACCAAAAACAAGTGTTTCAACTGAGCTGGTAAATTTGAGGAAATGGTCTCGTGAGTGTTACCATAAAGGAGCTCGACTATCCTTATGATGCCACAGTCCACTCTGTCATATATACTGTAACTTGTATACGAAAAAGAAAACCTAATCCAGTAGTCGTGAACTGGTTTAGGAAGATAGAGATTTTGTCAAGTGACAGCGTCAATTTTCATCGCCATCGCATTCAGTCGGTGACTTCCTCTCCAGAGTACTGTCGTTGAGATTAAATTCATGTGACTTACAAAAGGGAAGCGAGGATATAAAACATTTCTTTATCTGACTTTCCTAGCGCCTATCCAGGACTTTTGTGATAGAAGAGAAGCCGACGGATGGATGGATGTGTTGTGAGAGGGTTCTAAACAGGGGCGTAGCTAGGGTCACATATGGTAGAGGGTGTAAAGGTCCACGTTTTCCAGCTGAGTAGACTTTTTCTCAACTTAAATAGGTAGTCATATTTAACTTAGGCCGGGCAAATTCCCTGGCAATGCTTTCTTAATGGGGGCATAAGTTTTACAGTCTTTCTTGATAAGGGTGAAAAATGAACTGAAGAACTTTCTGGCACAACGTTCAATTGATCAAAAATTTAAAGTGGGCAAATTGGGTAAACACAGTGTTCTTTATTTCTTTCTTAATTGAGAGGGTGGGGAAGTTAATTTCGGTCTTCCAAAACAATCCACTCAAAGTTTTGTCAAATGACTTCTCATTTTGAGGACTGACGTCTATGGTGTCATACCCCTCATAACTAATCCCTGGATCTACTGAGGGAGGAATCTCTCTCGTCTGTGATAAAGCATTACTCAAATTATCAAACTTCAAATGGTGGCCCTTTTCCTTCATACTATCTGTCTTCCGTCATATCTATCACTCCTCTTGTTCATCTTTCCTTTTTTCTTAGGACCCATAGGGAGAACGTGCGTCTGTTGCCCCACCCCCTCTAATTGCGCCCTGCTTGTCATACCTGAACGTTCATGAAAGTAAGAAGGTTTGCTTTAAAGTTTGAACCTACGGTATATCCTTAAAATTTCAATGATTTATTGGCCAGTTTTCAATTCATGCAATACTGATGTTCAAGCAGGACTACGTGATAAAAATTGTGTAACTCATGGCAGCAATTGGTTTCAGTTGGCTCTAGTTCCTAGGCTCGTACATAGTGACCAGCATAATCTCAGGACCCCTTTAGTTCAACCTAATTCTATGAGCGCGCACTACGTAATGATGTATGGGAATATATATACCTTTTACTCTTGGCGTACCAATTATAGGCTATAACTTGTTAATTTATTTCAGAGACAATACCACCATGATGAGATCATGCAAATATTAAGTCAAGTTTTATTGTTGTTTCTTGAGTTTGTGGTTTGGTTAAAGTTGACGTTAGGCCTATATACGTCATCAATGTGACAGAGCACGGTAACTCAACCTAAAAGTGTAAACATTAAAACGATAAAGCTCAATCATGACAATTGGGTTCTTTCTTTCAACATTCTTGAATTTTCATGATCAGTGGAAGGTGGATGGCGGGGTAGAACAGGGTGTGGGGTTGTATTTTCTATCACGCTGTTCTGTGGTCTCTGTAATTCTTTCAATTCCCACCATTATAACCTGCCAGAGTGGTGGTGCTGTACAAAACAGGAAAACGAACGAACTATAATAGGCCCACGCCATTTGGTGAAGCAAACTATATTGAATGTGAATTTTACGTGTTCAGCTGTATCCATATTGTAAGGCATCTTTCTAATGGCAGGGTTGATTCCTAAAACTTAGCCCGTTATGGCGTATCAAAATAATGAGATAGGTAGAGGTGAAAGAAATAAACAAAAATAACCACTAAGTAGACACAGCCACATGACGTCATGTACTTTTAATCTTGTTGACGGAAATCTGTATACGGTAACAGAAAGCCACAAGTTGTTCACAGATATTGAACTATGTACACCCTGAGTTGATCGGTGACGTCACTGAGGCTAACAGCTGTCCTTGTTTACCAAACAGAAGGACAGTCACATCACTAACGCATACCCGATGTAACCACAAACTCTCTGCCCACTGGAGTATATCCTTCTAACCATGTCGAAGTTACTTCCCCTTTTCGGGCGCAAACATTTCATCACGTATGGCGGATAAGGCATCATGGGGTTATAATTGTCTGGTTTGGTGCGAGAAAGGTATTTCAAGAGGTCGCATGCATTTAGTAGGTACCAATAGCAGTATACCACATTAATATGCGTTACTACAATTGGATCCGTTACATATACGTATAGGAACCCAGTCGTGTGAGATTCAAGCTAAATTGTATAAAGTGAAGTAATGTAGGCCCTACATTAATAAAACTTTCGTTTATTCATTTATTTTTTTTTAGGTAGTGTTAGGTGAGGCAGGCGCGGATGAATGAAAAGGCTGCACTGCTCGCTCCACACAATATTTATCACAAGCAATCAGTTCATTGTTCCCATCATGTCATCCTGTCACTAAACCGTTAACAACAAATGTACGGAATTCAGTAAACGCCATCGTGTATCGTCAAGCTCGATGGCCTATATATTATCATTATTTTCTACCATTGAAAGAAAACTAAACTGTCAATTTGGATTTGATGTAACGTGTTCAAAACGAAAGCACTTCGTTATGTAATAACAAAAGTGTATGGCCACATAAGCTCACACTTGGGTTCCTTTAGTCTTTTATTGTGTTGCAACACTGACACAGAATATGCCCATACTGAGTGTACCTTTGGCAGACTCAGTCTGAGGTATTTGCAGTTTTCATTATTTTTTTTTTACGCGTTCTTTGAAACAAAATAGGAAGAAGGTTCATTGACACAAGCAGTGGTTGCAGCTGGCTATTACATTGACTGCTGATCTCCCATTTTACGTACACCCTCCAGGCATATTTATAGATTTCATCGTGTAATGTTAAACAATAATCCAGCTACTTATAGCAGGAAAACATTCACTAGTCAGCCGCAGTCGTACCAGTATCGCTGTTCATATGCACTATCAGTCTGAGGAGACATAACCACGTATAACAGGCATTATAAGGGAGGATAACTTGGGTGGTATGATTTTATTTATAGTTTTGTCACCATGCAGGATGCCAGCCTGAGTTAAAGGGACGGAGACCGAAGCAGAGCAGCGCAAGGATGTGCCATCTTTTTAAACTTAAATTAAATCTAAGAAAAATACGATGTACGGCTACAAAAGAAATGTCAAAATGAAACTATTTGTTACAACTCTGAAATATTTTTCTGTTTTCTCTGAAGTTTATGGTAAATGATAATGATTTTAAAAGCCCTTATCTTTTATGCACATGAAATTCCATATTTCGGGTGATCTAATGCTGTTTGACTGTAAGTTGATTTAGCGGTACCAACTGTTTTGAACAGGCATGAGCCGTCATGAGGCGTCGATCATATTGCACAAACGATTACACCTAAGGCGGTGGCGTGTTCGCTTCGTAATTACACACCTGCGCGCGAATGGACAGTGACAGCCAGCGCAGCATGCCCAATTGAAACTCAGTGAAGGCACGCAAAGAATCTTAAGGAACCAACATTTGCACTTGATCAGTATAACCCACTTGATCATTAATACTGTAACTTTCTGTCGGATTCGAAGTGCTAAAATGATGACTGAAAGGGAAAGGGGTGTGTTGTGAATATGAAGGCTGATAAAAACAAAACAAGGCTAGCCAATAGATTAGCATGTTGTTATTAGAACTCTTTCAGGTAATTTTAGCTGTAGTTCACTCGTTGATGTAAGTTGTACAGTCTCAATTCCGTTCTTCCTTGTAAAAAAAAGAGTGATTCCTCCAGATACTACAAGACAGAGTACATGACTTTCACTGCTTGAAATTTTAGATTGTATAAATAGTTGCCTTTATATGAGACGGGGATAGTAGATGGGATTGGAGCGAGTGTACTTTTGGTCAACCCAACGATTACTTCATCACATTTTGGTGATGTAAAGATATGATATCACGTTTTTTTTTTTCGTTTTGTAATGTAACCTGAGTGGCCACTCAAGACAATCAATGTAACGTCCATCTGTCAAAATTTTACGATTTGAGTATGATATTAAATTCAGACGTATGGTATAAGTAAACATTTGAAATAGTGCTCCTTATTTTATCGTGAAATGACGTTATTGTCTCTCGACATTAAAACTGTTCGTCCATATGGTGAATAAAAGACATTCCTACGGCAGTTTAGCCCATTTACTGATATGCGAAACACTGAGTGTATGACGAACAGGCATGGTGCGGTTTTGTCGGACGTTTTTGTACTTTCCCCTCAATTGTCTACCACTGGCAAATAAGGTTTCACTTGAGCGATGGCGGTTAGATGCTACCGTATAAAGCTTCCGGATTTTCCCTCCTTTAAAAGGAGCCTGAATAAAGGCAACTCATTAGTCACCGTTTCTGTATGCAGGGTAAGGACCAATTAAGTCGTGAGAAAAGTTTGCACAGCCGTTATCTGTCCATATACCCTTGATATTAGCGTCTGCAAACCTGGGACGTGACTCGCATATGTACAGGAGCGTTTCTTCGCCACGTCTCTCTCTCCTTGAATTTAGAAACAGTTTGGAAAAAAAACTTTTTTCTTTCTTTTCATTCGTCTTGTGTTATTTTTAGGACCATAGGAGCAAAGGAATAAAGCCATGAGGATCTGTCTCTTTCTGTTAGCACTGCTCCCGCTGTTTTTGGAGTATGCCATCGCGGGGTAAGTTAACGTTTTTAGTTTATATCTTTCACTTCATACATTTCATTACTACTAAAATTTTTCTTTCCCCTAACGCATATGCAGGCCTGATTCTAAAACATTATCCTAGCGTACCTGTTCCTTTTTTAACGACGGGAACTCTACCTGATTACCTTGAAACACGGGAGCTTTTAAATCCTAAACTTTTGAAATGTATACTGGTTTGTTATGACCATTTACCAGTGTCTCTGGCAAAAAGGTGGATCCTCCAATACATTCACATGTTATGCGAAAGCCGTTTGTCTAAAGATGTTTTAATCATTGTATTCGATTGATAAACCTTTTAAAAGTTGACCGTTAGATCTGAAGTTAAGAGTCTGTCGAATTTTATGATTTTGAAGTTTGTTATCATAGTTCAAATGATTATGCAGTTTCCAGATCACTCCACGGTACGTCCCCCCGCCCTCGTACCGGTAGTCCTTTTAAGCATGTGTTTTCAGTTTGTCACATTCCTTTACACCGTTGACCAGTTAAAGAGCTCTACCAGGTTTTACTTACATTTTAGATGGGTGACCAAACTAATTTTCTTGCAGTGTATATTATTTCATACATGCCTCATGCACAAGTCTGTCTGGACCTGCGGATGTGGGGATGGGATGTGAAAGGCTTGGGAATGTGTGTATCGGTTATTTTGAGAACGACACCTAATTGCACAGAATTGTCTATAAGGTCTTTAAATCTGCGACTTATGTTCTCCATTGGTCCCGGGGATGCGCACATGTGATGCGAAAGGTTTTAAACTTAAATGTTGCCAAATGTTTCTAAATGTCAGTGGCTAACATCCTGAAGTGGATTCGAGGATGCGATGTGAAAGGGCTGCAAATGTGTGTGTTATTTTGAAAACGATACATCATTGTCCAGAAGTCCAAACACGGGTGACTTATGTTTTCGATTGGATCCGGGGATGCGCGTATGTGAAGTGAAAAGTGTTCCTTTGAACACCTTTCACATGACGTGTGTATAGTATTTTATGCGAAAGGTTTCTAAAGGTATGTTAATCATTTTTGAGAAAGACACACTTCATGGCAGTAAAATCTCCATTTTTCGCCAATATTTTGGAGCGGAATCGAGGATGGATTCGGGACTCGAGTCGGAATCGGGGTGACAGAGCATGGCATTTGGTTTTCTGATCTGACGATAACTAGAAGTGCAATTCTAGAAGTGCAATTTCAGTAATTCTAGAAGTGCCATACTAGTAACGTGTCGACATCGTATCCGTACATCCGGATACTAGAAGACACCTCTCGAAATTGGCGGGGGGGGGGGGGGGTATTCTGTAGTTGTACCCTACATTGAAATAGTAGGGTAATCGAGTTCAAGTGCTACAATGGGTATGTCACTGAATGACAAAGACAGACAAAATGGTAGATAGATGAATATACTCTATGGTGAAATAAGTTGAATAAGTGCGTATTATGCACTGACAGATCCAAGTGCTGTTTCGGAGGGGTAAAGGGGGGGGGGGGATTCTCCCTCCCTTTGAATTTTTGTCCATAGCTGAATGCCCCGAATGAATTTGGTTTCACAAAAGTGTATAATTTTGAAGTTACTTAACTTACACAAAATCTTTGCTTTCCTACGTATATACTCTGAAAACAATTTTTGGTCCACCTTTGGATTGGGCCATGGTCCCTGTTGCCCTCCCCTTGCATCCGCCAATGTTTATGCTTATGCTAATCTTCAACGCAAGATGATTGCAAAACTTCCTTAGGATGTGAACGTATATGGTTATACTTTCTCACGCATGGCAATTTTAATGTTTAAAATGAAAATGGAAAAAGCAAAGAAAAATGACTTCAATATACGCCAAGCTACAACCTAAGCGCCCCACAATGTATGACTGTGCTTAAGGTTTTTCTTTAATTAAGAAATCATCCCCTCCTGGTCTACTACTTGAATGCAAAGGGACACAATCCAGTTTGTATCATTCATCCATGAAGGAGCTATGTACCCTACAAACCTCTAATATTCCATCCATTTCCCTACTCATGTAATTGTCAGGCCAACCTATTATCCTGGGGGATCCTGATTCCTACATTCTATTCAGTCCACTTCAGTCCACTGCAAGTCTTTCCGCCATGACCGAAAGACTTTCTTTCTCTGGCGGAATAACCACATTTTCTATGGCGGAAAGTACGTATGGCGGAATGGCGTGCACCCCACTTCGAACTACACTCTGATTTAACAAATGGAGTACATGTTGAATGAGCGGGATGCATGTCCCCCTGCCACCTGCTGTTAGTAATACTAAATATTTTTTGACAAGACACCTCCACCCCGTGGTAACTTGTACATATCAAGTGTGTGAAACATCAGTTATGTACACAGGGAAGCTGGACATTCGACAAGGGAGCTGTCAGGAATCCGACTGTCTTTTCCACCAACCTTATGGTGGGGAGGGGGGAATATATCTTTATATTTCCACCAACCTACTTAAAAAAGATACTTGATTTATTTCTGACCATCGATGTACTACATATAGCATCAATCTAGCTGACCAGGTTTAAAGATATCTACCACTGAGATGACCTCTAGGATTATATGCCGAACCGCAACTTTTCGTTTAAAGCACTTCTCACCGTCTCGAAAAAAAAAAAATGTTAATATGTACACTTTGATATTTCACCACTTCGGTCATTGAAAAGCCACCTTATTCATCATTGATTGAGTCAGTACAAAGAACTTATGTCTAACGATTTTGCACATCTTTCCCGTGTTTGACACAAATTTTATTTCTTCCTTCTCAATCTTTACCCCGATTGAGAGCAGTATACACTTTAAACCATAATTCACTTCATTTCCAATGTGAGAACGAAGATCATATATTGGCCAATTCGAGGCTTCGTAGTGAGGGCCCCACTTATACCTCTACGCATTACGCCCTCTTCCTCTTCAAACCACATATGCACACAAGTAGTTCCAAATAATCTACGTCTCTTGCACTTTGAGAGTAACATTTTGACCACTTTTTCAACTCGCAGATCAATTTTAACCGCCAAGTTAAAATAACACGCCAAACTCAACGTGACCGATTCAGCGTCGCCCTTCAGTAGTCACATGAGCTATTGCATCTTCGTTAAAAATACACGCTTAAAAATACACAATAACGTATCGTCATGTAGGCAACTGTTTTCAGTATATCATGCAGCAACATTTTCTATCTGAGTTTGATCTTCTTACAAAGGGAAGACATAAATTAAATGCGCAGTTTATCGTTGGAATTGATTTTTTTCTTTCGATAGCGAACATTATACATTCACACATATTTCCTGTGATCGGCATTCGGTGACCTAGCACGCATTGCCAATGTAATGGCCAAGCACATGCTGTTCAGTCTCACCCTTTACCAGCAGTCATAGCAGAGTGTTGATTTCCTAATCCTAGTTAAAAGGTTAAATGTCACAACGTACCTTTCGTAAACATCCTGAAATATTTCTGTACGTAACACTACAAGTGCACGGCGACACCCCAAATTTAATGTGACAAAAGTGCACTTCTTTGAATTCAATGTTCCTCAATAATTCCTATACATGGGGAGGGGTTGCGCGGGGTTTTTACTCGAAGGGGGTGGTGACACGTCGAAAGCCGAATGGTAGTAACTAGGAAAGGAGTGGTTAAATTTGAGTATGCTATATTTTTTTTTATCAAAGTGAGCAGGATCCATCAATACTTTGGTAAACATCGCCTTAAAACGACTTATTTACTGACCCGCCATGTACACCTCGTGATAGTAATTAAAACCCACGGATTACCAATTAGCCTAGGTTGGTTATGATATTTAACAGGTGATCTCTTCAGTTTACCGTTAATGCGATCGCTATGTTTCAAATACTGCTCAAAATGTTACTTTCGTGTTTTGTTACAGCTGCATGTAGTATAGTACCTATTTAGCAAAGATCACAAGGCGGATATAGACGTTAGCCATTCGCGGAAAGTTTTTCATTCACGACATAGGAGGTCAGGAAATTATGACGTCACCATCCGGTAATTCTCATACTGCGGCTGCCGTCTGCCACCCACAACTACCTTCCGTTTCTTGCCACAGGGTCGAATTAGCACATTGGCATTGACCTGCCACGACATGATGATAATGGCCTCCTGATTCATCAGTGGGTAAAGGACCCCTTCTGGTATATATGGCCAAAAAAGAAAAAAGAAAAGCGAAATGGGTGGCGTTTACACCCATTGAGGGTGACAAGAATTGCCCTTAGTGAAAATTTAATGTAACACTTACTTGACAAGATCAATGCAGAACTCACAGCGTGTTATCTGCATATTCTTTGGATTATCCCAACCAAACGCTTCCCAGCGCTCGTGGAATACCTCTTGCACATAGCAGTGTCCCTAGGCTAAGTCACGTATAAATACAAAAGTACACACGTTTGTGGATGGGGATTCGCAAATGCCTTTTAATCGACAGGAATTAACCGCTTACCCGCATATCCCTCGAAATGCCGACTAGTTACTCTACAAGGATGCCGTGAGGTTTCCCGGCGACATATCAGGTTCCCCATTAGTCACAGTGATGGGATAAATGCAATGTACTGTTATCGCTTACAAACGGAAAGAAACAATTTCCAAGGATTATTTTAATATTTCCAAAGGCGGTATAATTTCCGAGACAAGACATTGATCGCATTATATGATGGGCATGACTAACATGTTAAGTTACACACAATAACAAAAATTACGGTAATGTTACCTGAATAATTCAGAGTAAGGATGACTTCATGCCCTTCTAAGGCATTACACAGTCCTTGACTGTGAACTTTTCAACTCAGCGACACAGAAAGTTCTATTATATACTAGAGATTTCAATAAAAGCAACCCAGCATCAACACTGACAGTAAGACACCGACAAAACTTGTTCTTTAGTGATGAATTGTACTGATGATTAATTTACCAATAAGTTTCTGCAACTAGCTCAGTGAATTTTGAACTAATGCCTGTGTTATAGTTTATATGTAATTGTCTTAATCAAGCTACTACGCGAAACTTTTTTCTAAGATTGCCGGATTTTGGTGATAGCAGCGAAGCAGGTTTAAGGGATTGCGGCGAGACGGTCTCTAAAACACGGCACAGGCTGGACGACCAAGGAAGGGGGGGGGGCGCAAGGGGGTTGGGACGGGAGGGGGACGGGAGGGGGGGCTTGTGATTGGGGTGGTCACTAGGTGCAATATGAAGGATATTTGCATATAACCCGTTTCGAAGATTATCTGTCATAAGACCAAATAACTTTAACTGCAGACAGAATCGATCATAACTACTGGAAGACAAAATGGTCTTAAGGCTGCATATACTTTGCTACATATACAGTTGTAAGTTCCAATGTTCCATCTTACCATTGCACTGAGGCATCTTCACCTGCCATAGCCATTGTAATTCTTGCAAACGACTTAGTGAGACGACATGAAGGTGGATGACAAAGGATCGAGGTGGGGGGTTGTTGTTATTGAAGTTGCATAAGCTCCTTTTGGCTTGTTCTCATGCATTTATTGGAATCACTTCCCAGTCTTCCATGGAATTAGCAAACTACTTGAATTCTTGAAAGTCTACTTTAATAGCCAAGACCAATTCATGAGCAAGAGATTAGTAGAATTTTGCTCTTCAGGTGGCCAAGGGCTCACGGAGCAATTGTTTTCTCACTTATGCACCGTCTTAGTGCGCCACGCTTGCGCACTCTGTTGTTACTACTAGAGAAAGGGTATAATTGAAAAAAGATCTTTACAATTCAAGTGGTAGTGAAACTTGAATAAATTGCTCACTCGATAATTTCTAGTTGCCACTTTTCTTGCCACTTGTTGTCAGTTCCAAATCTCGTTTGTGACAAACTATGAACTTTGTAGTGAAGTGAATTTCAACACTGCAATTACTATCTATTCATTGCTGTGAAATTACGTAATCCGGGTGCACTAACCATAAATGCTTCCTGTTCATTTAGTGTATTGTTTGTATTGATTTTATACTGACCGTATGCAGTTTCTGTTCTGGTGTATAGGGCTTCTTCTGAAGTCTGTGAGTCGGTGAAGCGTTTCACGCTAAACTCTTTGCTGTGCACCAACTTAGCGTGACTGTCTAGTCTCATTAGAGGGTATTACTAAACAGTGTATTATTATGTCTGTACTTTGTCCCAGATAAGGACTCGCAGATAGAAAGACATAATGTAGGCAAATACCAGCTCAGTAAAATTGCACTGCATCGATGGGAGGATAGGTCCTTAGAAAGCTTTTCAAAACTGACTTAATCCGCTTTGGCCGGAATCTCGTATTGATGTCTTAAAACTAACCGAAATCTCGTTTGGAGTTTACATAAGCACTTCAGAAGCTTCCTTTAGGAATTGACTTGATGTTGAAGGTCATCAATATTTGAACAAAGGTTCTAACAAGCTTCAGGTATTGTCACAAGTTTTAAGACTTTCTTTTTTAACAGTATTATGTTCCTCTAGACTTACAATCCATCTGATGAAAACCGAACACAAAAATGGCTTTAAAACTAGTTTGACCAAAAGTTTCCATGTTTTTGGAAGTATTCAGATCAACATTTAGATAACTTATTTGTTAGGGCAACCCTTAAGCGAAAGGGACCAATTTCACAACAAAAGGTCATTGACATCTTGCAATCACGATCGTTGATAGGTTTGTGTTGATGCATACGTACCAGTGTGGACAACGCTCAATTGTTCAATTAGATCAGCCTCCCTTAACAAACCTTACAGATGTCTGAGTTGCAGATATCCTCTAGTCAAACCCTTCTACAATGCCCAACTTAGGAAAAAAAAATTCTTACTACCGAAAGTGACTTCATACTCAAAACTTAAGATAAATTTTGTCAGAAATGACTTCTGTATCACACCTTAAACAATTAATCGACCACGAGGAGGGAAATCCACACACAGTGAGATGTTGTCACTGACCTTTGACCCTCCGCTTATAACTGCGTACGCTCGTCTTCACCTTTCGTTGGGGGAAAATCAAAAAGTTGAAAGTTTTGCATGACTTACAACCAGCCTATGAACGAGGTGCTCTCAAACGTAGCAGCGAAATATTTTAATTCGATTTCAGCTTACTCAGCATGTGACGTAAACTTCCATCTGCAGCCGTTTCGAAGACGTCAATTAATCGATCACGTGACTAGACAGTAGACGACAGGGAGATCTACCCGCATTTGGCAGATTCACGTAAACATTCAAATGTAGGGCGGAAGGACAGAAGTATTGGCAATGCCATGATTCTTGTAACCGGCATGCAAAAAAGCATGTTCAACTGTAAACACAATTCATTTTGGAGCATGTGGCGAAAAGCTGACACTTACTGGTTTCGTAATAAAAACTTGGCTTTTAGGCATCAGTTCTCAGCTTCCATCAAACTTGTTTCCTGCATCCCTCAAGCCATATCTATCAGGGTTTGGTAACAAAACCTTAAAAAAAAAAAAGAAATAAGTAATAGACAATAAATACGAGGACGTGAGAAAACGGCAGTCATTCTCTTCCGTTTGGAGAAATTACCTCGTTGATGGATCGTTTCGTTCCTATAATTGTCTTAAAAGGTCGTTTCTATATTGGCAGAAAAAGACAACATCCTTAAACAAATTATAAACAAAGAGAAACAGAAAGCAAAACAAATAGTGAGTAAGAAGGAGGGAAAAAGAAAGACACAGGTCTGTTATTATGACACACTGATAGGACATGCTCTGGATATCGACCAATGAATAACAACATTTCAATTGCCTCCCTGATAACATCCATTCCAGCTTGCCCTGATGTTTCTCTAAGGGCCTACCATAAACGTTACCACTGGCAGAGCGTGTACCAAAAGAGTGTCCTCACAATGTCGAGAAACCGCACAGGATGATTTTCGGACCTTGTATATCATTCCATGCATGATTCATTACATAACCAGAAAATGTTAAAACTGGAATATGAGTTGCATAGGCAATCGCCTGGTCGTCTATACCTTTGTTATTTGCCAATGGTTCAGTGAAGAGAAAGTACAGTGAAAGTTCACCTATCACACAATCTGAACGAGAACTACGCACTCATTTTCCAAATATTTGAATATGACAATTGTCTCGTCATTTTTGTTGGCCCTACAAAATTCAGACTCTACAAGAAAGTATAGATGTCAATCACTGTAACTTGAAATCAAGCAGGCCACGAAGCAGAGGGGGTATGAACATTAGAACATGCAAAAATGGGCCTTAAAACAATGTTTTTTTCTTTAGCTTTGACAAACTCCCCGGAATTTTCAACTCCTATTCCATCGTTAATGTAGCTTGCTATAACTAGCGCCATTGTTATCAGACATTTTTAAATCACCCAAAACTATTTAACAGATAGTAGAGGGATGGTATTGACACCTTGATTCTTCTAAAGAATTAAAAATTGACCCTTTCCTCTCCCTTCAAATATTTGATTGCATTCCCTGTTCTCATCTGAGCCATGGAGGACACCGTGAAGAGATACCGTCTCTCAATTTTCTTTCTGGCAACTTTCGACAATAATCGAAATGCGGGGTATGCATGGGGACGATGGGGGATCTGTAGATGACATGACGTCACAACAATGAGATTTGCAGTTCATTAACAAACACTTATCAGTAGCTGAATTCAATCAGAATTTCACGGATCACCGACTATCCCCCGTCATTATATCAACAGCAAAGTCAAAACGATTTCAATAAAAAGGGCACCGACCAAAGAGTTGACTTTAAAATAGATATTGCATTCCCCCTTCGGCTTGTTAACAGACAACGTGACAATTTCCAGATGAGCCTCGTTTGCTCCGAGTACTTTGCTATATTTCCGTTGTTTATATTGCTGCCGTTCATTTAGGTAGATCTTTCTCACGCCGATGAGATAATTTGTGACTCATCTGTTTATGCATATAATCATTGCAAGATTTAAACTCATAACCCCTATAAATCCTTTTTTGAATGTTCCATTTTGCCTTCCTTGCGCCCTTCTCATCTTTCTGTTGAAAGGATAGTCCAGCACAAATGAATGTATCTCACGTACAATGAAGATCATGAACTAAGCATGCCATGGTGGTAATATTTTGCCACCATCTATGATTTAGTCTATTCACATATATTGGCTGTTGAAGTCTTTACATTTCAAATAGTCAATGTGAACTTGAGACAGCAGTTGTGATGACATTATATCGTTGAACATATACACAAGCAGTTAAAGGGAATAAGCGATCGTTCCAACTTAATTTTGAAAAAAAAAATATATATATAAGAATCTTTGAATTCCTCTCATTTCTCTTAAAAGTATTTTTCGTGATGTTGCTGAATATCAGTACTGAATAAGCAATGTGTTATGCTGTAAAATTAATCAATTTAACAACAAAAAGGATATCACGTAATGAAAAAGAACCATTCCTGAATTTGCTTGGGGGCTATACTAATTCAGTTTGGAGTGACTGCATTTTTCCTATAAATGTTTGATCTTGGATGATGGCAGTATATTGTGGCACTTGAAAATATATTGATGTGCATGTAGTCGATCTCCACATGAGCTGGTTAACCTTCACAAAACAAACAAAAAGTGGTAGAAGCTAACTACTGAAATAAACTACAAACAAAAAATTTTGAACAACCGTCGTTTGACTGAAACAACTTAAATTCATTTTTTAACTGCTATCACACACTCCCAATTCCCCTCGGAGTGTTCTCTCTCGGACAATCTCCCCTGGCCCCAGGACAATTCCCAACTCGGAGAATCCCCCTCTGTCCAAGAGGTTGGAATTGTATGGATGGGAAATGTCCGGAGGAAAGTTGACCGGGTGGGAGTTATCCGTTTAAAATTGTCCGGGGTGGGGACGGGATTTGTCGGGGGGGGGGAGGAGTTTTCCGGGAACCATGCCAACATGTTTGAACAATATGGAGCACATTGTAGCAATGCAAGCTCGGACCAATCAACGTCAACCTTCGTCATGTCTCAGCACAGTCATAAAATTGTACAACGTGTAGATATTATAAGTTCATGTTATTGATCACGTAATTAGCGGCTCCTCTATGACCCTTTCTTCTCATCTATAATCCCTCTTGTCCAGGATCAACTGTTCCTATTTTTCCCGACTTTTATCTCATCACCTTGTGACACGTACAACGTCGCCGTATAGCGCCGTGCTAATTAAACGTTTCCGTATGACAGACATGTTGGAAAGGTCTCTAAATTATGGTGGTACTACACTAACTTTCAAACCACAGTGTGTGACTTCACATCATGAACCATCATGGACACCGTACATTTCACTCTCCCAAATCCAGTATGAATTATAGAAGAGGATTGTATATATAATCTACAACACGCCAATACTTTAATTGGACAGTGCGTACTTCATAAAAATGCTTCCGTTATTATGTATTCTCCATAATCATGCTTTCCTTTGACAGACGGTGATCTGTTGATGGTGTTCTTCCAAGATAATAGCTACCATCTTAACTAGTTCCGTGGATAATTGCTTCACTTGACCGTCTGTTGAGTATTAAGCACAAAGATTACCTTTACGGACGTGACTTAATAAGGGACCGACAACGGGATAATGGAAACAAGAAAATCATCTTAAGTTCAAGAGCGTAACAGTAACATCTACTGTTCACCTCAAAATATAGATGCTAAATATTCATGAAGTGGTCAGTATAATGCGCCGAATCAATAGTTTTCTTTTGTTAGGTCTTACATTCCTTCCTCAAGGCAGACGTATCATACCTGATGTACCTAATAAGGTTAGATTATGGTTGGAGACACTAGGAAAGGTTAGGGGATACAAGTCTTAAGACATTTCAAAATGCATGATATCATGTTATGGATTGGGTGGTATAATGTGACAATGAGAGGGGAAATTCTTCATTTCATCCATGCAATCGGTCAGTTTGTATGTAGATGTACGTAAACTGTGTACCACATTACTGTAACCCATCGAATCAACCATCCACATATTCGTGTGTCAATGTAAACGCAATTGTTTGTACCCTTCCCCCAAATTTAAAAGAAAAACAAACACACACACACACACACGCACAAAATAATGGTTGGGTATGTCTGATTTATTCTAACTCCCTGTCAAAACCCTTCTGTTCCAATGAAATACCTAATGTAACTTGAGTATCACCATACATCGGCCTGTAGGGGACCGTCGTCCGTTATCGAACCTCTGGGGTCCCCGTCCTGTGTTGAGGAGCTAGGACGATTTACCTTTTACCTAACCAACTGTCAGAGAGACGATTGTTCATTTCTATGTATAGGCTATGTGTTTTAAAGGGAAATACGGCGTTTGTTTTACAGAAAAAGTCGTATTTGTTTTAAAACAGTATTTGTGGACACAGAATGATAGATTATTCAAAGTAAGAAATTACTGGGATGTTCTTTTCAAGAAATAAGTTACCCACAGATAGAAATTCAGTTATTTGTTGCTCATGAAATGATTTGTTTACCCAAAAGTTTCAAAATTCAAAGAATGCATCTTCTATAACCCATGTTCGGGTAGATGTTTGGAAGAGGTGAACCTTTCGTAGATGTTTATTCTTGATCGTGAATGGTTTAACAATAGTTTGAAGATCTTTTTTTTCATGCCATGTTGGTGCATTGTAAACGCTCTATTTCCCTTTAAGTATACTGGCTGTAACATTGGAAATACAACCATACATATACTGTTATCGACTATACTAGGAATATATACAGGACATACTGACTTCCGACAGAACATAATAGTTGTACAGAGGAACGATCATCATTGTACAGATATCATTTCAAATCTTGGTATACCTGTTGAATCGATTCATTCTGTGTCTTTGATCCGGCGCGGAAGGATTATGATGCAGCCCCCCCCCCCCCCCCCCCAAGACATACAACGAAAGAAACCCACAACTGACATTTGCATACTAAAACGAACAGACTCATCCACTTTGTACCGTATCTAGTGCAGATGGAAGGAAATCGTTGAACGAATTGATTCAGTTGCACTTACGATTAGGATTCATCAAACCTAAATTGACCTATCCAAGATGGCTTATTTGCGAGAATCTGTGTCGATGTGTATAGCATAACGTGACGATGGGTGCGCGTTGGCTATTCCTAGAAGTAGGGAGGTGTGAATATAGTGATTTTAGAGACCTAATACGGGTGAAAGCACTTTCAAAAGAGGGGGGGGGGGGAACGGGTAGTTCAAAACACAGTGACTAATTGTCTGAAATTATTAACTACAGAGAAAAAGAAAACTAAAGACCAACGAGGATCGAAAATCGGTGCAGGGGGAGTGTGTTTTCTGAAAAGTATAATTTTATCCACATCTGGGCAACCAGCGTTTAGGCTCAGGCGGCGGGTGGCCAAGGACGCGTTGTTGCAAAGGGGCAGCCCCCTTGAGCATATTTTTGACATTTTTTAAATGTTTATGACATTGCTAATATTTCTGATATATTTAGGCGTTAGACAAACCACTTTGGGCCTTATATGGCATTGAAAGTAGCGATTCCAGCAATAGGTGGAAGTTTTTTTTGGGCAATATTTTGTTGTACGCTCGGTGTCAACTCATTGTGGCACTACAGTAGATATTCTTCTATACATATTCTTCCACAGATTTCGCCATCACCGTCTTGTTTGGCAGATTTCTGGCCACGGCCCTGCTATGGCTATTCTTTTCCAAACTTTCCTGCACAATAAAAAGTCTATTATGACCAACGTTTAGCTATAAGTTGCCATGATCTGTTGTTACTTTGACCACGTCACCTGGCAAAGTAGCCTATGCACTGTTTCAAATTATTTCAGTCAAAGTTCACTGAAAATGTTACATCGTTTTGCTGAAGCATCGTTCATCGTCATATTTCGGAGCACAGGTTGTCGATTTGTGGAGTGTTCATTGGCATTAAATTAAATGTCCTGTGCAGGCCCGTAGCCAGAGAGTTCAGCCTGGAGGGGCTGGAAATTGTGCAAGGGGGGCAAACAATTGGTACACTATCTAAGCGGAGCGCCACCATCGGTTGGCGCGTAGCGTACAAGGAAATTTTTGACGCCTACAACACCCCAGATCACCGGAAATAGCACTTCCCAGACTCACATGTGACATCTGAACATCATATCTGAAAGGGATTTCATGTATTGAAATCATGTATCAAATCAAAATGGGGGGCCAAAATATGTCGAGTGGGCGGCGCCCCCTTTCGCCCCCCTTGACTACGGGCCTGGTCCTGTGACAATACGCATTCATATCGTGCAGTTGAAAGTTAACTTTGTATCACAAGTAAGCTACGGTATCAATCGGAGGGGCTCACTATTTTTGAGCGACGTTTAGCTAAACACTTCTAGACGAAAGTGATAAACCAATTCAACTCCCCTTCTCGTTTTAATATATAGTAATCGTCTGCATCAATTTCCCAAATGACAAATATTTAAAAGTGATTGCGTATGTACCGAAAACCGAAAGGATAAGATTTTGTTTTAGCTGAAGTTTTGTTTATTTTTAAATGTACACGAGAGGTTATTCATGGAAGGAGTAATGTATGTTATCCAATGTACGAAACTAGCAGTGACTACTTTGAAAAGCCACAGAAACGCCATAAAAACATTAAAAAACAATCACACTTGAAAATTGACGCTTCCGAGGGTAAACGTCCACATAACAAATATGCAAAAGTGCAGACCTGTCTGATATACCATAACGGTTACAATACCTTTCGAGAAAGGATAATCATGTTATGATATCATGCGTTGAGGATGGGCTGCTGAGGAGGTCTCACTGATGTAAAAAAACATACTAATCAAGTTGTCGCTCCTTGATTCGGGTATCATGAATTGCGGTATTCAGTGAAATAAGCATTGAGGATTTACAAGTAACTTGAACACTTATAGGCGTTATTGATCAGCTGTTTTTATTAGTATTACTTCCCACAGGCTTGTTCCAAGAAGCACACGATTAAGTTGAATAAAAACTGTTAACCACTACATTATTGTATTTTGCCCTTTTTCCGTTCTGTTAGAAGCCTTTTGAAATTACGTGGCAGAATTTACCACCTGAAACCTATTTATTATCAAACAATTGGCTGAATGGTTCAATTAAAAGACGTGGTTAACTTTTGGGCAAGAAAATTTTATGATGTTTTTTACTCTTTGCCAACGTACTCAATACTTTAAGGGAGGGTCTAACTATCCGGCATTGCTCTGCAACATGCAAGTGTGCATTATAACTACCAGCTTCTGGTTACAGTTAGTATTTGCGACAATGCTGTAAGCAGGTAAGAAGGCAGTTGTTGTAAGTCGACGTAAGAATTCTACAAATCGAGCCCCCATGAAGGTAAATTTACACGCTTCAGGTTTTAAGTGCTTGCTACCGAAACAACAAATTTACTGACACTTGACCCTTGTTGCGTCTTGCATTGTTGTAAGAGACATCATTCGAAAACACTGAAGGGGGCAAAAGTCACCATTTCTTTCCAAATATGTTCCGTTCGGTGTAAAGAAAGAAACAGTTTTGTACCGGAACAAGTGTCTGCATAACTAATAGGACCACCATGGTTTGTATTCTTCAGAGTAAGTTATAAAATAATAGATAATAATAGAAAGACTCACTTACAAAGCGCAGTCATGACCGACATATGGCACTCACTTAAGACGTAATTGTAACGAGCATATCATCTGCAACAATTGGATCTTATGTTCAACGACCCTGAACACCCACTCGAATCTCTTGTACCTGTCTTAATAATATATGTTATAAGGCAACTGTCCTTAGTTGGTTCATTAAAATTACCACCTTGACTAAGTGGAAAACCTCAGAAGAACCAAATACAACTGATTTCCTTGGTGGATGGTGGTACTGTCGTAGGATAGAATTAATAAGGTCATATTTAATTAGCTTCTGAGTAATTGAAAGGAACGTTGAAGATAGATTCACATCAAAAGTCTGGTGATAACAGTGAAGCATTTGATCAAATTCATCTTTATTTCAAAATAAAAGTACAACATTTTCGTAATTGCTTCTGTTGGCTTACCTCCCTCATCGGGAATTTGCATTTACATTTTTTTTTTTCGTGTTTAAGCAGTTGCGACAGTAAACTTGATTGAGCACCTCGTTAACGAGTAGCCGCGATAACCACTCATGTTTACAAAACACTTTTTGTGCAAGTGTATTGGTAAACTCATTGTAAAGTTAGTACCAATCCACAAACACCAGGCTTCCAATGAAGAATCCCTCCACATACGGCTCCTATCTTTATCGTTGTTTTATTGATGGTTCCGCTCTTCTATCCAGGTGTATATCTCCCATCGCCTCATCCCCTCCTGCAGGGGTCCGTCTCATCCCGGTATCACTGGTACCAGTGTTGAACATGGCTAAAGCTCAAAGATCAAAGCTGACCAAAATATGAATGTAGCCCATACAAGACGAAATTTGCCACTTAGTAAAATTAAACCAATTTACCCAACGTCTATAGTTTGCACTAGGCACTTTTCCGTTGAGAGTTTGAAGGCTGTTTGTTGGAGGCCTTTTCACGTCAGAGCTCGCTACCGCACACTGCCCCGACTCGGCACTGCAACGCGACAAAACTAATTGTGACTATACTCGTGGTAAATGGATCTTAACTAAATTTAACCGTTGGGCTGCGTTCAAGTCGGGTTGCCTGCTAGCTTCACATTGACCCGCAGACTCAACTAGTTAGAACTCTTTGTCCACATTCAACACATGAGCCGCCATTTTCCCGCGCGGTCACCTGGGTCACCTCAAGACCCACTTGTTTTATGAGGTTTATCAGCAGTAATATCTGTGTTTTAGCGCCTTAGAGCATATTTATGATTTTGGCGCTCTACAAATGTTATTTGATTTGATTTTGTAAACTGCATCCTCGTTGGCTATGCAATGCCAGTCTCGTCGCATTCGGGTCGCACACTGGCCCGACGCGACTCATATCAAACGCAAACGCCCTAATTCATTACAGTATGACGAATATCAAACATGGTTTCAGCACGATAGATTTCATTACAGGAGGCCAGGGAGTTGTAAAATACATCTTACATAATAACTGTTTGCACTTTCTCTCTCCAAATCGAGTTGAAGCATAACTATTTAACAGATTTGAAAAAAAATATGATCTGTCAATGACTAATTGTGTTAGAGCGCGCCCCAGTAGAGAGGAAAAAACGTTAGTATTTGAATTTTTTATGTTGTGGCCCGCAAGATAATATTAATGAGTAGGTGTTTTGTGCATATTTCTATCTTTTCAGCAGGAATGTTTTTAGTTGAAGGCCATCAATATCTAGATGTAGAGACCAGGCAAACATTGAAGACCTTCGACCAAACAACATTCCATGTTCACGCTAGGGGGAGGCCTAAAAGACCCACTCATGAATATTATCTCGCCGGCCACTACAAAAGAAAATTAAAATATTAGCGGCTTTTTTCCCCTCTACATTGTGTTGCTGTTCAGTGGGGCAGTGGGCGGTAGACTTGAGTGGGCGCTTCTAAACGCCATCCATACTCGAGTCACATATATAAACAAAAGAGGTACTGCATGACAGGGGTGAGAGTGACGGGGCGATAGGATGTGAGTAAATTTACATCGGCATGCAATCTGTGACTTGTGAAAGGTCGGGAACGAGTATTGTTTGTATAGAGAATATCCGGTCCACAAATTGTACAAACAAATATGATAATTGTAGCATTTTAAGTCAAACAAAAGAAAAAAAAAATAAGACCGAAGTATATACTAGATATAGTTAAGGTAATACAAACCTACATATTCCGGTGTTAAGTGACTGCTCCTTTTAATGTCATTATTCCTTATGTCGTCATTGAAAACGTTGTGTTGTATCCTTCTCTTCAACCAAGGAGATTCCTTGTAAAACCTCCTTGCTTCAACTACGGTACTGCCTGTTATTATGATTTAAAACAAGGGGTTCCCAATTAGTTTGTCAGACGGGCGAGAACATTGTTTGAAATGAATTTGTCGGCCACCGTCTTCAGGGGTTCTAGGCTAAGCATCGATATTTTTGGATGAACTCTCGTGTATCATCCCGACGTTTTTTTTTGATTCCTTGCCGAAGGCGGGCAAGGAATCTTCGCGATGGTGATTCGGTGTATGTGCGTGCGTATGTGTGTGTGTGTGTGTATGTATGTGTGTGAGCAAAATCTTGTGAACGCTCTAGCTTTTGAAGGGAAAGTGCAAGGTGGGTCAAAGTTGGTGTGTTGATAGAACATATGAAGATCTCGGCTGGGATTGTTTTCGGTGAAGGTCAAAGGTCATCTGAGGTCACCATCAGGCAGAATGTGTACAAACTATGTTTGCAGTATCTCAGAAACGACAAGTTGCATCATTTTTAAACTTGGGTGGTATATACTGCCCTGTCAGTAAGTGAGATTGTGAGGGTATTCTTGTAGGTCAAAGGTCATATGGGGTCATCAGAAGTCATAATGTGAAAAGCTTGTGAACACACTATCTTTTGAAGGGAATGTGCAGGAGAGTCCAAAGTCAGTGTGTGGGGAGGACATTTAAAGATCTTGACTGGGATTGATTTTGGTGGATGCCAAAGGTCACCAGAGGTCATCTGCAGACAGACTATAGACAAAACATGTTTGCAGTACCTCATGAACTGCACATTGCACAAACTTTGACCTTCGAGGGTATGTAGGACTTTCTAAGTAAATAAGGTGAGGGTGTGTCTTGTGATCAGAGGTCATGTGGGGTCATCAGAGGTCGTAACATGTAAAAAACTTGTAAACACACCATTTACAAAGGAGGAGATAATTTCAATATTTACAAAGGGGATACAATTTCACACTTTAAAGTTGTTCTTTTTAGATGGAGTATATAAATATAATTACTGGTTTAAGTTTTGATGTGGGTCAAAGGTCATCTGAGGTCCTTGAGTACAAAGTGTTAAGACCTTTGCTGATGTTTCTCTCCTTCAGTATTTTCCTATGGGTGGAAGGTATTTGAGCTCCCTTCCAAGCAAAGACTAGCAACGCTTGCACATTTAGGAAGTTCCAATTTGCAAACTTTTACCTGTCAGTTAGGTAATGAAGTGTAGTTGCTGTACTAATTTCACAAGTCTTTGGCATATAATGATGAAACTACATCTATGGATCTTCAGCTGGCATCATGCTGGTTTCTGATAAAGTACTGTATGTCTGAAAGCATCTGTAAAGTATCTAAAAGCCCACTTTGGTTAAGTTCAGCAGGTACAATACACCTTTGAGTTTCTATTTAGTCCCCAATTCAGCTGTACAGTATTTGGTATCATGCTTCTTTTATTTATTACTCTTGTTTTGACAGTTAAAAGTGCTCACTTAGTTTTCAAAGCCATAATTGGCTTTTAATTCCATCTGAGACATTTGTTTGGTCTGAAAATGGTGATTGACCAATGACCTCTGTGGAAAATGGGAGAAAGGTTGACCCTTATCTTTCCCAGAGGAATCATTATCTGAGATACAGGCTCCTTCTGTCATCAAACAATGTAGAATAGATTTGTTGTCTGAAGTGGAGACAGTTGCACATGGAAGATTTCTGTGAGGGAAAAGTCTTATTGTGCAAAAGAGATAAATAAGTTATTACTTGGTCATATGATGGGGTAGATGGAGGAATTTGTGTAGTTTATATAATTGGCAGTTATTTCAACTGTCATATGAGTATATCTCTTGTTTAATGGAAGTGCATGTATTAGTGGCAAGGAATCACTAAGCCTCTTGGCTTTCTTGTTTTCTTTTTGCTGGGCCAGACTGGATCGTCTGGCTGTCCAGATGTAGCCCATTCGCGTACCCCATGCTCCAAGGTACCATGCATGCAATCGCCTATACTTTCTAAGTATGGTATATCTTAATTAAGCGAGCCAGTCGTTGAGGGGGTTGTGTGGGATGGTGTGTCTCAACGTTTTAGCTGGATTTAGTCTCTTTATCAACCCCTTGTACTGAAGAAATATCACCGATGAACTGATGAGCTGATAATTCTCGGGTACAATTTCGCAGTGTCAAGACCAGCACTCGGAGTTCAACTTTTGGGATTTGTGACGTCATTCTGACTTAACCTTTATCAGACTCTTATCATTTAGAAAAAATGAAATAGGGATTTACCCTTGAGGCAATGGAATGCTTTAGTGAGAGACATCCTTTTGAGAGTGTCGTGAGTAAATGAGCAAAAGTATGCTACATTCGGTACAGAAAATGTTTGGAAATCCTTTCCTTTGCAGCTAATCCTCTGCCGGTGGAAGGATTTTTGTTGTTGTTGTTTAATCCACAGTATACCACAATCTAAATTTGACTTTTCCTTTAAACAAGGGTCGCACATTTAAAAGCACTGTGAATTTAAACTGACTCTTTCATTAGCTGATATAACGTTACTTAAAATCAGCGTTTGTTTGAATTATTTTACCGTAATGCATGCTTATGACTCATATGTAGGAAGACTGCAACTCCCCCCCCCCCCTGCTCCTCTAAGGCAAATACGTTAAACACTCTTGTTACTCTCTCTTCTGTTCTACTGTACCTAAATTCAAAGATGGGAGGCCGCACCTTCTTGCCGAAATGCAGAGCCTAACCACGTTTTTCAGTTTGAAATTATAGTCTTGGTGACTTGGGGTTTAAAGTGATTATAGGATGTAATAAAAAAAATTCGTTTATTGCCGAGAGGTGTAATACGTTGCCAAGATGAACTAGAGAGGCATGTTTCCAGTGTAATGAAATTAGTGTGTACAATAAAATGATTACTGCGCATCAATATGAAAACAATTGTGATTTTTCTATCGATAAATGTAGTCATGTTTGAAGTCAGTATAGCTTATTGTTACATGTTTAAGTAAATCGGTAAATCCATAAAAAGCTTGAAGAAATGTCGTTTTTATCTCAAGTCACAATCGAGAAAAAAAAACCCGAAGCAGTATCGAGTTGTAGTTTCAAGCATTGTGTTCCGTAATCCTTCTGTTCTAAAGATTAAAAGACGTTAAAGAGGGAATGACAACGGCTGAAAGAAAAAAATTCAATAACACTTACTGAACTCATCAAATTAGTTTCCAAGAGAATGTATCGTAATATCGATTAGAGTAGCTCCAAGTACACAATCTTTCAGACCATTTTCTCCATCTCACAGGGGTTAATTTGCTCTGTCGGAATAACTTGAAATGAACATACAGAGTGTCCTTAAGCAGGTACAGAGTACAAGATCAATGGTTGGCGCTCTTTTTTCTTTGTTGAGGTAGTTGTAGTTTGTGATTACAACATTTCTTTTTATTTGTGCACGTGCATGGTTTCTCGATAACACAATCATTTCAAATGCTTGTTACACCACTCTGCATGAATTGTAATACATACATCGTAAATAGAAGTGCATCAAACTTTTGCGACATTATGTATGTCAGGACCACTTAATTCGTCGTTTGTGAAATAAGGTAAATTTTGACCAATCACAGTGCTGCATCAGTTGATACGACAGCATATGCACCCTTGTATATACAATATAAGGGCACCGTATAAATAGTTTACGCTAACAGTCTGTTCCACTGTCACCCTCAACGGTACTATCATGGTCGTCGGCATGTGTACATAGCACTTTCGTGCAAAGAACTTCGTTCCTATGCATCAACATCAAGGCTGGTGTTACACACGGAAATATCCTGACTATATTCTAGTACCAAACTCCCATCGAGTACCTGATGAATGCAAACCTTTTTAGGGGGAAATATTACAACATGTGGGTTTCCTTCGTTCCTTTAATTGTCAACTATAACAACCGGTCGATTACCTATCGCAACAGAAATCAACGGAAGTGGTAGAAACAATTGGTTATAATAGGAGTGAAAAAGAGAGAAAAAAATATCAAACTCTCACTCACAAACAAAAGAGGAAAGAGAGACAGAACGATAAAAAAAAAAAAAAAACGAAAGGAGAGATTACAACAAAACCATAGCCAACAATACCCAATCGGAAAACGAGAGTGCCTCGGTTTTAACTTGGATAGGCCTATCTTGGTCATTTTGCTTTGGGTATCACAGGGAGGAAACATGTGTGACTATGGTCAAAAGAGTCCACGGAAATCAGTCTGCTGAGATCTTCCTCCCCCGTTATTGGTTCACAATAAGCCATAGATATGCCTGAGGTTTTGAGTTCCACCACACGCACGCGGTATACCTTGGCGTTTAAGTATACACCATGTCGACACAAATCAAAGGTTTTGTCAAAAAAAAATCTCAAACCCGGAGACAAGATCCTGTTGCCACTTGCATATATGACATCAAGTGAGGAAATACAGTGTGTGTCACATAGCAACCAGCAATATTTCGAGAGAAGTGGTGACCCACGAACTACAGGCTTTCGATCCTTCCCCCTAAACCAGTACTTCGAATTGGTAGAATTGGCAAAGGGAATAGTTGGACGCAGCTGTAAACAAAGGAGTTAATTTACAGATTAAGATCGTGAACAAAACGGCGCTTTGTAGTCACAAATACGGATGATGAAATCAAACAGTGAAAGGGAAATGGAAGGGAAAAATTGGGTTTATTTATGAGAATAATAATATGTTTTGTCACTTACTATACCTATGTAGATCGTACACCCAATGTGTAAAGCGGTTGCCATAGGCACCGGACGTGACAGCCAATTTTGGTATAATTTCCTTTTTGCCTACACACAGGCAAAATCGCAAAAATAATAATAATAGTAAATTTGTTGACAAAAATGACCATAAATCAATGCACTACGGTTTGTCTCGTATTCCCTCTAGCAGTGGATCGGTCATAACGGAATTAAGTTGAGTGCACTCTGACGACGTGGCCGGTTGTTGTCAGTTAGCAAACGACTGGTTTTATTCTTTTAATTAACGAATGTTCTTCCCCGGTTGTTTCATAAAATCAGAGGGTTACGTGTGTGTGTGTGTGTGGGTGGGGGGGGGGGGGGTTATTTGGTCCTCTTGTGCGTTCTGCAGGAAACTACGATTAATGGATAAAACTGCAGCTGTCCTTGAGACTACACTTGCACGGCAAATACGCATGAATATTACGTTGCGGGCCACAAAGTAAGACAAATTAAAAAAAAAAAAAATACTGTTTTTTTTTCTCTACTGGCCCGCTTTCTAACAAAATTTGTCGTTGGTAGATCACTTTTTACCACAAATCTGTGAAATAGATATGTTTCTAGTACTCGATGTGGATAAAGAAAAAGCAGCAAAAAGTTATGTGAGATGTTTTTCACAATTTCCTGTAGTCCAAGAAAGTTTGTGTTTAAATCTTACGCTACACATGTCAGCATTTACTTGGCAAAACCGGTTGTATCGTAGCAAGACTCCTTTTACGATTTTATCATGGATGTTTATTGGGAACGTGAAATCTTTCCGCAATAATTGGCAATAGTGCAAATAGTGCTTAACTCAAACCTCGTGACTTCAAAGGTTATGGGTAGGCCTATGTAATAAACTTTACCAAACTTAAACTGGTACTTCAAGGAAAAGCACGAATTAAATGTTTACATAATTGTAATCATCTTTGATTAGACAAGAGAGGTTAAAGGAGGATAGGTAGTTGTAATATAGGTCTACATTTTACATTCAATAACCTCTGTATTTTCTTCATCCACATCGGGTATAATCATATCCCCCATCACAGATTTGTGACAAAAATGATCTGACAATGGAAAAATTCAGTCAGAAAGTGTCCGAGTAGAGAGGGTGAGAGAGAAAACGTTTCTTTTTAAATTTTTTTTTCTGATGTTGACGTCCCACACATAATATTTATGAGTAGTTTTGCAGATGAAATGCTGTTGGTTATATAAAGTTTATCAAAGTTTACCTGCAGAGGTCAGCTATACAGAAGACCTTAAACCAAACAACATTGCATGCAGAAGCGAAGGAGAGGCACAAAGCACTTACTCATGAATACTATCTGTTAGACGTCGACGTGAGAGAAATAAAAAAAATAAAGTTTTTTGTCTTTACTGGAATACTTTCTGACTGACTTCGCCATTGGCAGATCATTTTTCACCACAAATCTGTTAAACAGATATTCTTTTGATGAAGGATGTTATGTAAGATGTATGTGTTAAATTCTACCTATCCTCCTTTAATTTCATTGTTTTCGCAATTCACTTTCAAGCTGGTGCCTGTTTCTTTTAAGAAGTTAGCGTCCTTAGAAGTAAACCGCGGTGTTTATACTGATGACCTTCAAAGATCAAGGCATCTTAACTGTCATTATCTGCGACAATCAATTTGTAAAAGCCTCTCTCATAACCCGTCCTGGCTGAATGATTTACAAAGAGAGCTTACGAATTGTCTCGAAGATAGAGAAAGAGAGGCAACGCATCTGTGAAAGAGCATGGCTACTAATCCTCTTTGCATTCAATCTATAGAGATCCATCTTCGTTTGCTTTGGCATGTTATAGAAGTATTGAAACAAACAAAACCAGCCGTGACGTAATCAGCAGACATGACTGAACATTGCGGTTAGCCTTTAAGATTTAACCATGGAACTATTACAGCAGATAATTACAGTGACGTCTCCGTGATTTAACACACTGGCAAATGTACCTAGATGCATGTCTTTACCATACCATAGATGGTATCTGAAGGAACCTGACGGCAACGTTAGGCAGAGGACCGCCAGGAAAGGAGGAGAGACATATTGCCATACGTCTATGATAGGATGTATCATATCTGACCATAGCACCACTGACGGGCGCCGAGCACCTATTCATATTTCGACAGAACACACTTTCCAAATAACCGGAATTTTCGAGCCCTTTTTTTCTGTTTAGTTACAGGGCCTAACTCACCCAACCTCTACTAACAAATAGCGCTTCAGTAATATCATGATTCGGGGTGGGGAGATCGTCCCTAATGCCCACCTCGCCACTGACGTAGTTCGCCGCTTGCTTGACGGAATAACTCATTGGTCCATAACATTCGTCAGTTGAGAGCACCTTCATCCAAACAAGATGAAGCTAAAGCAGTCCCTGCTATCTTTTAGAAACTGTGTTTCAAGCTCATTATGGGAAGACGGACTTCAGAGGGCAGCCAAGGTGGTTCACTTGGGATGAATGTTTGGACGCACTTAGTAAATATCAGTTTCGTGTCCAGGATCAATATTAAAACTTGGGTGACATTCTTCAGAAAGTGTCTAAGTTCTAATTTATTGGTCCTTGGGTCGGTCATTTTGGTTATAATAATGATAATGGGAACTCTGTACATAACAAGCATTCCCTTTATTTATAACAATGGTTTGAGAGTGAAATAAGCAAACGTAGAGAAACCAACTTATCAATTTACCTGCAAGCCGGGTAGCTAGGTGAGGGACCCTGAAAGTGGGGTATAGGGGTGGTGGTAAATTGAAAAAAGCGGTAGTTCCACCTGCACATGTGACACATGTTCATATTTTTTTATCCCCAAAAACGTTAGATGGGGGAGGGGGGGGGGGGGAATTCGGTCTTGTGGGGGCTAGGTCTGTCTTGACTACGGGACTGGTTGTGGGTCTTTATTCGCAGCATTGGCATGCCTTGCCAAAGATTACTTGAGATAATCTTTCACGAGAATGTTGAATGCTAGTGTAAACCCCCGACAAACAGTGCAAAGTGCCAAGCAGTGTTTCTATCATGAAGTACACCACGGTACAGATACCCAAATAAATTGACATGAAAGAGGTGAAGGGGGGGGGGGTCAGGAACAGAGGTGACGATGGTGGAGAGCGGCGTAGAAGGAGGGTAAGGGGAGGAAGGGGAAGTTTAAAGAGAATCATTCGTCGATGGATGTTGCTATCAGCAGGAGGTTAATTCAATTTTGGATTGTACGTCGATTCGGTGAACCTTCATTACAAAACCGAAAAAAGATAATAACCTTTTCAAATTCGGGTTGATAGTTATATTGAAAAACAATCGAAGAAAGCGTAAAAAAAAAATGATGTTAAAAATTGAAAACAATCGTAAGATATTGAAAACAATCGTGAAATATCGAAGATGATCCTGAAATATCGCAAGTAATCGCGAAAATATTGAAGGTAATTGTGAAATAATTGTGGAAAGAAAATCGATATAATGTTATATATAACTTGATCTGAAACCCCGCCAACTGCTACTGAGATTTAATCAGCAGCAACGAAGACCCATGCAACAACATCTATCGGCTCTTTGTCGATGGCTGCACATTTACCTATGAAAGTTCAGTCCACAGATTGTGGAGAAAAACTTGCGATAACGCGCAATTATAAGGTTATACCGATTATACCGGTTGTCTTGTACGTCGGTTCTCTGTCGACTTTTCCTCAATTGCGAGGAGAGAGGAAAAAATCCCATTTCCTTGGAATCTTGGCTTCTGGCAATTTCGTACTCCCTCCGCCGTCAGCAGTCACTTCAGATTGTTCCGGGTCTCCAGGCTCGCTTGAATCAAATCGTTTCGTCTCTGTGGGTCTCATCTCCTCCTCTGACATGTGTCCACTGTGATGGACCGCGGTCATGTGAAAGTTCATCTTTTCCCGGTCCATCTTAAGAAACAAAATATTATTACACAAGACAGGAAGAGGCTCTGTGGACACGGATAAGTCTTTGGCCGGTCCCACATGACGCACCGAATTTCAGGTGTTTCCCCTCTGGCGTGCAAAAGGCGCTTGTTTTGAACAGAAACCGATTCTTCGTGATAATTCGTTTTAAACGTGATTTCCCAAAACGTCTCTATTAAAAGACAATCTGAAAGTTTCATTAAAATATCAATTTTGCGGTAATTTGATCTGTTTCTTGACAAAGTTTCTTGAAAATTGGGAATGATAAAGTCAGTAACACGAAGGTCATGAAACGGATTACTGTTTACATTTCGTGGTGATGAATGGTGGTCATTGGCAGTGGTTGGAGAAGTACTTTTACAAGGGCGTTCCTTGAAACAAAATGCAATTCTACATCCCCCTTAAAAATTGAAGGTGAACACGGATTTTTAGTGACACCTGCTTATATCAAACGTAAAAAGGTGACGAAGTTTCAATTTAACGGGCTGTCATCAAGTACCACAATGTATATACAAATCAAATTTAAAGTTCAAAGAACATTTCATTATGATTATGAAAATATGTGCTCTTCCGAAACAAATGTTAGGCCTATTTCCTCGTCACACGACGTATCTCACTGGATCTATCATAACATTTTGTGTCATCCTCGCTCTTGTCCTTTCATCAGGTCTACCTATATGACTTCATGTCAGATAATCCATTGCAGCGGTAGAAGACAAAAAAAAAAAAAGACTCATGGGGTTCAGGAACCAAAAGTTATATCAGAGGCGACAAGAGACCTAAACAAATCGTGATATTTTGTACAGAACAGAAAACTCACATTTTTTAGTTTAATACATATAGCCTTTGGCAAAGAGAAGGCATGGGTTCGTCGTGTTGGACTATCTTCTAATTACTCTGTCGAAAATCCCTATCCCCCCTCCGTGTAGCTCATGGAAAAGAATTTTTGGTCATAGGCTTCAAGGTGGTCACGACCATTTTATACGACTGAGGATCGAAATTTCGTCTGTATAAAACCTTAACATTTTCGGGTGTGTTTGATTTTGAGAGCCCGAATTCATCCTTTTCTTTTACTCGAAGATTTTCAAGAAAAACGATCACTCCCTTGAATCGCAATTATGTGTTACTGTCATGTGACGAATGCACCTTCAGACAAAGAGTCTATTGTTTTATCACGGTATACGCATCACATGGCACAGAGTTCAACTATTCGTTATCAGCCAGGAGTTACCGATCAACGAACTGAGAGTTCACATATGTATCACCAACAGAGACTTACATGCATCGTCATGGATCTAATTAACAACGTTGTTCCTATTGGCGCAAAGAAATTCGTGTAAATGAAACATTTCATTGTCACGAGCCAAACTTAAGCCAATCAACGTTCGTCATTTAGTGTTATGTTTAGGGTATACGTTTGTGTAGGTAAGAGTGGTGCATATTCGCCCGTTTTTCGAGGGAACAGCTGAATTTTAGATATCTAAATTTGAATTTTAGATATCTGTTATTAAATTAGAGATATCTTAAACTGATTTCTAGATATCTGAAATTGAATTCGAGATATCTGCAATTCTTTGGTGTTTAGAGATATCTCAAATTATTTCAAGATATCTGCAATTATTTTCTAGATATCTCTAATAAATTTAAGATATTTAATTTAAGATATCTGCAATTCAATTTAAGATATCTGAAATTTAATTTGAGATATCTGAAATTAATTAGAGGTACCTGAAATTGCTGATTAAATGTTAAAATGGCTTTCCTGAAAGTAACGCTAATTTTGGCACGAATAAGATTTTAGCTCATCAGCAATCGTTGTTAGGGTTACGTTTAAGGCGAGGGGGTTAGGTTTGTGCGAGCAACGGAGGTTATCCTCTCGTAATTCGCCCGTTGCGAACATTTTCAACCAATTTTCAGTGCACATCCTTTAAAACCCTTGTGATCCCCTATGTAATGCAAGTCTATGCCTAAAGATAAACGGAAAGTCTTGTTATCTTATAGGTGAAGGCTAAACCGATTAACTTACAGAATGTCAATCAAAGAGATATGAAACATCAAGAGCGGAAGCTATGGACCTTAAATGCATTCGACATAGATCATCCTTTTCTATCATATAACGTCAGCACATACAGTTCACTGTTATACAGAGTGATATTATAAAAAAGTAGGACAAGCATAGACAGAAAGTAGGTGAAAATGCTTGTACTCAGGAGTTCGTGTTAACAATATCTAAAGTGAAACTCAATTCGCCTACCTGGCATATTCGCCGTGTTGGTGGGAGTCTTGCCAACTGTCATGTTGATATTAAACATGAATCTGAGTTATGAAAAGTGTAGTGTCCCGACGACCTTTGAAGTCAAGCCTCTATCCTGGAAACGTAAATGTAGAAAGACGTTTGGTACATTATCAAGCACAATGTATCAATCACTAACACACTTCACAATCTTAATTCGACCAGTAATTAATCCCTTGTTTCCCGTTTCCATTCCTCGTCACTTAACTGTAGATTATCTGCATCAGGTAGGAGACCTCACACTCGATACTTGATAACGAATTTAAAGTATAATATGAAAAGGAAAGAAAAAAAAGTGACCGATATTTGAAGAAAATTTTTGCGTGACCTTTAGGCTTTCTGCTTCTCGTCGAGGATTTTTGTTCGCTGATATGTATTGCATAACCTGCAAAATCGTATACAATAACAATGAAACAAAAAAAAATGCACATACCCCCACCCCGTCCGCTTCGTTATCTTTTCATCGTTTGCATCGCTTGAAAGACTCTGACTTGTTGTAATCACCGGCGTTCGATAAGGTTTTGTCTAGACTCGACGCTGGTGATCCATCGTTACCATTGCCAATTGGAAGAGTTGAGAAGTACATATATCATCAAATAAACAGACACACGATAATGTATTTTCTCAATGGTGAATGTTTCAGACAGGTAAAGTCTACCGGTTTAGTGTCCGCCTGAGCTCATTTACAACTTCCTTCTTTTAGTTACAGATCACAACGCACAACGTTCATAGAAAAAAAAATTAAAAAAAGGGGAAATAAATGAAAAAAAAAGCCATTTTTCAATTGATGTATAGGAATGAAATGTAGAGAATCAATATTCCTATTTTTCAAAACATCCAAGGGTTATTCCTGTTTTCTAATTTGTTCCTGATAAGTAACGACGTGCAGTGGCCATGGTATACGTACTAAAATAAGGATAGGTGGTTGTTATGAATTACTGCCACTATACTTTGTATGCTATCCAAACATACATTAACATACACTTTGCGTTAGTCATGAGGTGAAACTGTCAGGAAGACATTTTCATTTTCAAAGGTCTCTCTCTCTCATGAAATTTACTGAAAAGACCTTTAAACTTTAAATTTTCCCCAAGTGTGTTTCCTACTTAAGCTTATTTTTGTTGTATTTTCTATTGATTGAAGTGTAAGCAGGGTTTTATGCCAAACTATATTGACCGAATAATGAGCATTGGATTGATTTAATTATGCAAAATAAATTAGTTTCAACGAATAATTTACGATTCGGTATTGGATGTTTGGTTGATTGAACAGTAATCGATTGCTTGAAATTGACTACTTTTTTTGGGCAGTTGAATTGCCTTTGGTAATTTTCATTTCTCCAATTTTTTTCATTTCAGCAAAGTTTTCACTGTTCACGACTACAGAAGAGTACATGTGAACCGAAATTCAGCAGTCGTCCGTCGCCTTGGTAACACTTACGTTTTCCCAACATATAGAGCGTCCTCTAAAACATCTATCAGACGATGCAGTTACGGGGGATATAGCAGAGAGTGCTGCGCTGGTTGGAGTAGAAACAGAGATGGCTCATGTTCCCGTAAGCCACATTAACTTTCTTCTCATCATCGTGATAATGTACCCATGATCAATTCAATAAATTTCAGTTTTGAATGATATCATTTGAATTTTGGTTTATTTATATTTGCCTTGTGAACTGACCATTTTTGAAACCAAGAATAGCCCTGTCAGAAACTGTTTTTTTTTTCCTTTGGTCGTTGTCATTCATTTAGCATACATAATACTGGAAACGGCAGCAATGATTTTTACTATTTTAAAGTATGAACAGCCGTCATAATTAATATTTTTTATGTTATTGTCGTGGCTGTGATACTGTGTCATACAATGTGCAAGAAAAATGGTATGAGGATAATTCTTACAATCTATCCCTGCTATCATTATTGAGAATCATTTCAAATCTCCCTTTCACTTTATGTTTCAACAAGTGGGTTACGACAAACTTGTCTTTGAAAGAGTTGCTTACCCCTTATAACATAAAAAAAGAAAAAATGGAATGTATATGTAGGTCAATCGTGCAAGGTTATACCTGTTACACGCATCATGGAACAAATTCATTACATATGGACACTCTTGAATGAATGGCTTTCATCGCGGTTGTTGCTTCGTTTGTTACACCCGCATTGTCACAAGCAACTATACTCCCATATGCCTATACTATGGACGATATGCAGTGCACAGTACTCGTTTACCGTTGATTATCGTTGCAATCCCACCCAGACTCAGAGGACAGAAATAGGACCGAACAAGGTTTTCATGGAACTTGGTACCCCTCAGTCTCTCTTCGTCTTAGTTAGTCACTTGTTTCTTCATTAACAGTTCTGTTCGCACTCTTCTGAACTGAAAGAGATTAATGACGATCAAAGTCGACCGTTTCATAAAACCCCAGGGCATTTTCTTTCTTTGTAGTCGTTGTAGGTGGAACACGTATACCGTGATTGCATCACGATGCATCTGCGGAATATATATTAATATTTTCACGGTTTGCCAAGGCTTTATGAAAATGCATCTGACAAACCGGCAAAAAACGTGATATCGTCCAGGCAGTAACTAAAAAAGCTCTTCTTTCTGTGTAATGTAAGGTTGGATGACGAACAGACAAAATATGAACATTCTTTAATAAATGAAATGATACTCTCACACTGCAAAGTCATGCTATATCGAATCATTCTAGGAATCATTTCAAATTTTTCATTTTCAATACCTCTTCGCAACTAGTCAATGAAAGAATGGCTTATTAAGTATAAGTACCACAGTTACCTCACAGAACAGAGCATTGTAAATTCTTAGTGAAATAACTGAACACATGATTTACAAAGAAGAGCTTTTATAAGCGGTGATGTTTACTCCTTTGTTTTGCTTGTGAATGCGAAATTTGCTTGTCATAAATATGAAGTTCAAAATATACTTTGTAACTTAAAATATCCATCATTACTACAGGCTTGCACGCTATTGTAATTAGAAAACACATACAATGGGACATCAACATATGGTATTGGGAAATGGAACGGGCTGTTGGGAGGTGGAACGGGTAAGTAGACAAGTTACTTACAAACAAAAAAATAAACAAACAGAAGCAAAAGAATCAAATGAGCATCAATATATTTTGAATCACTGGTAAGAAAAAAAAAAATTTAATGTATTTGTTGATTTTACTGTACAGAACAAACTCCATAAAAATGAAGTGACAAGCTTTAGTTGTTATATCCGCGAAATTTGGGGGCGCTAAGCTGGAATAAAATAAAATGAATAACTTTCCTATCGGTTAGTTTTCCGCATGCTACAGGTGTGCTTCAAGTTCCGCATGCAAAGGCTGACACCACGATTTTAGATTGGGGGAAATGATAGAAAAATGGGGGTCCAGGTGCAAAGTTCAGGGTGGGGGGGGGGGGGGGAGTCCAGGGGCCGAGGCCCTCGGAGGTGCTGAGTGTTTAGCATATCTTTGAGTACAAAATTAAGTCTCATGGTACGCCTGTATTTGTAAGGTCATTTCAGCTAAGTGGAGGGGGGGGGGGGGCTAGGGGCAAATTCTGAATGGGGAGGGATAATCCCCGATTCAGAATTGATGGCGCCACTGTCCACATATGTTTTCTTCACAACAAACACCGACACCCTCATGAAACAAAATTAAGAAAAGAACAATAATGTATATCAAGATAAATCACGGTACAGAAAAAGAACTTCACTTTGAGGCCGGTTCTCCTTTTGAAATTTATTTGGTGATGTGGACATGAAATTTCATGACCTGCACCCATAGGCCTTTGAAACATACGGGAGCATCTTGTTCGTTCGTGTGGAAGTGACATATAGCTGTATAGACATACACAAACACACAAACAGGAAGTTTTATGTATACAAATCAACATGAAGTGAACGATCATAATGGCTTTTTTTAAGTACCAATAATATACAAGAAAATATTCAATGAAATTTCATCTCCCTTGTGATTCGTCTGTGACATATACTAGACGTACCTCAAGTCGATCAGTACTTTGAGTCGATCAATGCATTCTACACTCCATTGAGGCCGTATGGACGCAAAGGAATTCCAAAGTAAGCACCGCCTACATCATTTGCTTCCAAATACCTCAAAACAAGTATTTGCCATGTTATTTTTCATTTCCATGGAAACATTTTACTCACAGTCAATTTTTTAAGTTTCAGCAATATAGCTGACTATCATGTTTCAATTCGCACCAAAATACTGACCAGAATGCCTCCGGTAAAACTCTCATTCAAAATTTGGAAAGAGGAGTCAACATTTTTATCGTTTTTTGACCGTTTATTTTTTTTTTGGTTGATAATAAATAGTATTTTGGTAGATCTTATTCTGCCGTGATCGAGTCAAGTTTTTATCAAAAGCCCCTAGTGTTGTGTACGGCCCCGTTAAATTCAAAATTTTTAACACAACCAAAAGGTATTAAAATGATGAAGGCAGATTTATAAATACTTTTGTCAAGTTACATATATTATAATAATGTTTTCATATTTTAGGATTAAAATGTTTGTAAAGTGACCGACTCATGATACCTCCCATGCTATATTGGATGCAATTGATGAGTTACTGAAAGGCACGGACCACTAAAATGTTCATTATGACATTGACCTTGGAGTATGTTAGCTCCATATAAAGAAGAAGAAAAAACAATAGATGGCAGACATTCAATGAGAAGATCTGTGAATGACTGAATAAACATATATTGTAAATAGATGAGAATATTGTAAAGGGTAATTGCTTAAAATATCAAATCGGAGTCATCCTGATTGGATTTATTGAAGGGTGTAACCGCTAATCGTTTCTATTCCTTTTATGTCTATATGGTTCAGTTTGTCAATCAATCGAAGCCAGAGGTATAAGAAAATCCAATTTAATTCTTTCCCCTATGTTTACAGTTGGGACTTAGAACAGAAAGTGACAAGAACACAATTGAGATTATTTAACGAATTGTTTGTTACTGAAGTGGAAGTGATTGACAGTGACTGACAATGTAATTATCTCAACAATAGAATGGTTGTCTTCGGACTGTTCATTTGGGACCCTTAGTTATGTACTTGTCAAACCCCAAATTGACGGCAATTGTTGACAGAATGTTTGGTGAATCAGTGTTGTGCTGCAAACCACTGCCCTTCCGGATCCACCTCACAGTCTCAGCATGGTGAAACTGGTTACGATGGAACCTCTGCTAGTCAGACCTCAGGATTTATGACATCCCCTCTAAGGTATCATTTTCTCAACGTTTGAAAAAGCGCTGAAGTTAACCGGTTTCACTTGATGATCTGGTGTCATAATGGGGCGGCGTCAGGTTCTGAAAAGTGTGTGTGTGTAGGGAAGGGGGGGGGGGGGGATGAATCACAAATAGAGATAGTGCTACAATGAAATAGGAGGACAGTGGGATTGTGCACGTACGCGTGTAATGTGGCGAATGCATACGCATACATGACCGAGCGCAGGAAATGTGAGTTTTTAACCACTAACTTTCCCAATTCAATGAGCACCTCAACCTACCCATGCAGGAATTTATAGTTTAAATACAGTTTGGCTTACAAAACAGTATTTGAAAAGTTGCAGTCCCCACCATCCCCCCGTGTGGTGCCGTCAGTGGTGTCACAGATGACAAATTTCCCATTTTTTTTTTTAAATTTGTTTTAGAGTCAATCGTCCCCGCCCCCTGTATCTACAACACTGTTTACAATCTGCCCGCTTTTGCCAAATTCAAGCCTTGCGTGAGGTATCACTGAGGTGAGGCTATGGGAAGGCTTTCTGGGACCCACATAAAAAAGTAAAAAGGGCTTAAATTGAACGTCAATCAAAAACAAAAACAAAAAACGAGAAAAAAGCCCAGCACAAATAAACAAAACATTTCCACCGGAAACGTCTGAAAACTATGAGGATTGTTTGCAAAATCAAATGACAAAGAGATAGACAGGGAAGATAGCAACGGAATGTATAGTTCTGTAACAATTTCTACTCTCTGCAGACGTTACTATGCGAGCCCAGGTCATTGGTCTGTGGATATTTCCGGTTACTAAATCCCATCGCGTGCGTCTTCTTGCAAGAAAAATAGTGAACAAAATCAAAGGCAAAGTAAAAGGTGGATTTTGAAAGAGAATGATAAACCCGAAAAAAGAGAAGAAAAAAGAAGACCAAAAGTAAACACTAAAATACTAACAACCCACTACTTCAAATTCTGTTTGGTCTACAACATGCAAGCTTTTGCACAACTTGAATTGTAAGAGTAACGACTTTAAGGTACTACAATAGAGGATACCAAAACACAACCCCAAAAAACACCCCCCAAAAAACAGATCGATCCTCGAGAGAATGATGAAAAACATTTCTTTGCATTTCCCTTTTACCAAATCGTTCATTTAACTTTAAAAGCCGCAAATATGTGGAAATTTTTAACAAGAAATAGTAAAGAAGTTAAATGTAAACACTTTCGGCTACATGGCAACTTCCTCTCTTATTGGTGCCGTCTTAGCATGTGTCGGGTTAAGATTAACATGTACATGTCAAGTATAACAGAGGAGTAGAAAAAACATCTCAAACTTACCTGGGGTGTACTCCCTGTTGAAGGGTTAATTGCATCACGGCGCACTAATTAAGATGTGCTGCTGTTAGCTCTTTTCAAGTGAATTCCCCTATAAGTTTGGGGATGTTTATAACCTGATGTTAATTACATTTTTCTGCAGAAAGCACAACAACAGCGAGTTGTAAAAATAGGATAGTTTTCACAAATATCAATTCACACAAACTGACTTGCATGTGTCTGTGCAAGAATCACAAAATACGCCTATGTTTGCTACCATAACATCGTTATGTCCAAGCAGCACGTTTGGAGAAAAGATTTATTTATTCTGAACTATTCCTAGCTTGTTCGTTCTTCCTAAAACGGCTATTATAAAATCATGAACTCCTAAGGTGGCTCAATAGAAAGCATTGCACGATAAATTCCATTTAAATATATGTTGATATGAGCAACGTTTAACCTATCTAAATGGGTGGTCAATATGTGAGTCTTACCAGGAAAGGTGTGGTTAGCTATATCGCAGGTCATCCACTGCTTCAGTTAAAACAAAAAGCGAAAAAAAAAATGAAATAAAAATATTATCTCCAACATGAGCAGAACTGTCCGCTACGTGAACACCAAAGAATTAGTCCCTCAATGTCCCAAGTCCGTTTTAATGTTCTTGCCTCTTTCAAAGTAACGTGAAGGTCCCAACGGTCACACTATACCATTTCTTCCCAGAAGTGCTAATTAGATTATCGCTGGTGGATAATTTGGAAAACTGCTCAACATAAAGGTAGTCATAATTCTTTCATTAGACAGGGTAACGGAATGGAAAAAAAGAAAAAAAATATCTAGGCACCAGTCAAAATCCCTCCTCTGCAGTTGCTTTTGTTTAGGCTTCTTGCTTCAACAATACCACCGGATACGCACACGATTCTCTTTAAGAGGACCTTTGGTTAAAAAACCTTCCTTTGTATATTTGTATTCATTTCATTGCTTTTAACAGAATCTGTACGCAATCATTCCTTTCATCAAAGGTGACTCGTTAGAAAAATTAAACAGACCTCCTACACCTTTTAAATGCATACTGGTACATGTACTGTAACGTAGTCGTCAAAACAGAATAGGAGTGCAGAAACATCACGGGGCAAGAAGTGAGGGGCCGGGGAGCACTGGGAAAGGGTTATGCACCATATACAACTTCTGCTACAGTCACGCAGAACACATGTGGTACTTAAAAGAAGATGAAAACAGAGGGGTTTTAAGTTAGCTAATAGTAGATACTATATTCCTACACCCACTGTGAAATAATGTGGCAAATATACCTTTCCCCGAATTTTCACGATTTTTAAATTATTTTTTTTGGCACCTACTGCGTTGAATGTTATTGAATCGCTGTACAAGAGGTGGTTGCTTCCGCAGCTACGAAAGTGACACAATCGCATCGCTTCAGAGGTTCATTATAATTGTGGTCATCATGGTTGGGTGCAATGTGCAAATACTGCTTTCACTATACTGCTTGTCTAACTAGGGGAATTATTTCAAAACATAGGCTGAGAAGACGCCCTCTCTATGCGTTAGACGTTTGATCGTACCATGGGGCTACTAGTAGCTCCATGATCGTACGATCTTCATTTGTTGTTACAACTTACATGACTGTGACATTTCATTGCATTGCACCTTAAGAGGTGTCGGGTAATCTCAAGGACTTCTCAGCCTTTGAGGTATGGCTTTAACCACTTTAAGCAACCAAGAAGAGAATCGGCTAAGAAATTTCAACAAAAGCTCACATACAAAGAGGAAAAAATAAGGAACATACACGCTCGTGACAATATCTGATTTTTCTCTGATCAAGAACTTCCCTTTCACTCTAATCTTGGATCAAGACGATGGTAGTATTGTCTTCTTCTGTTATACATCTCATGCAGTTCTAGAAACTCATTCACGTAGCATTCACCTACTAGATATTAGAGTCAATCACTGTTCAACTAGTGAACGAAAGCAACTCGAGGATATACCAGTTCAGAGTAGTCCGTACAAGCGTGTAGCGGTAGCAACAGGCGTTGTGGGAATGTGGGCAGGAAGGGGGAAAGATTCACTAAGTCTTGACCAAGACCGCATTTACCCCTGCATGATACCCCACCGTGCGGTACCGCAACACTCCGTTGTAGCTACATGGAATGGCTCATCGTATAACGTTGACAACCAGCCCATCACTGAGAAAGAATAATGACCCTCAGAATCACATCAACAAATATCTCTTCTTCTCCAGGGATAGATTCAAGACCGGCATAAGCCCGGTGAAGGGGGGGGGGTGGGGTGGGGCAGGGGAATATGTCCCAAATTGGGCAAAAATAGTGGATCAATTTGGGCAGAAGTAGTGGGTCTATTTGGACAAATGAAGCCAAGAGAATAAATCATGTCCATCCCTGAAAGGGTGACTTTCGGCAGGCGATCTAGGAGATATTTTCTCATCAGAAAACCTATGGTGGCGCTCCGATTAAGTCTTCCACAATTTCTATACCCATAGCCCAAAATTCTAGGTGCCTCACTGTAGTGGAATATCGTTTAGGGATACTTAGTGTATTTACGTATCAAACGACAACTTGACCTGCCTGAAAAAAAACAAAAACAAAAAACATGTGACATCCCTGGAGCCAGAATAAATGACGAGCTTCAAAATCCTGGCAACTTGCTTAAAAATTCTAAAATCGTCCAAAAATACATCCCATCCCTACACCTTTGAATGAAACAGATGACATAAAACTGGTTACGTAATGAAAACGCAAATGAAGTTTATCTGAACTGAAGTTCATGCATTGATTCTTTATCATTGACGTTGCAGAAAACTCAAAGCAAACTTGAAATAAGTTCCTAATCCGTAATACTTCCTTCAGTGTGATTTGATTCGATAGAAGGTAGACTAACATATTTGTTTTTTCTTTGGTATATTACAGCTATTTGCACAATGAACTGCGTACATGGCACATGTGTCGGTCCAGACAGATGTAAATGCGATATGGGATACGCCGGTAAAAGTTGCAATAGAGGTAAGTGGAGTTTAGAAACATTCAATCCCCATCAATTTCCCATCTGCCTCCCCAGTCTCCTTAATTACACTTTGCAAAGTCTTTCTCTGCGGATAAATTCCGTTCCGTTCTCAGTATATGTCCCTCAAAATTTGCACCGAGCGTAGTATGTTTTTTCTTTCGTCTGTGCAAGAGGATTTCTGTGTATGTGTCCCAAGTTAATTTCAACGTGTACAGAAAGCAAATGAATGATTATTTCTACAGAGAGAATTCCTCTTTTTTTCGTGGATTTTCGTCACAATAAACCGCTAAAGCTAACCATTACTTGTTCCTTCGGAAATACTGTGTGGTCGAGATCCTTCTAATCCTGCTAACAAAACACATTAAAATTTTATTGGTTATGTGTAAAACCGTAAATGGAGTCAGTTTTCGCTTTAAATATGGAACAATCAAAGCATAGTGGTTCAAGTTTCGTTTCCTATTGTCTACAAATTTGAACTTTGTAAACGTGACACACAGAAGTGAGGCAGAGAGTGAAAGAAAGAAAGAAGAAATTCATTGGGAAAAACCTATTTTGGCTAGAACAATAGAACTGGAAACAAATTGAACTGGTGTCAAATTGTAGAAAGGAAATGGTGCTGCAGTAATGACACCTGGTAGTTCAATGTATAGGCTCATTTAATCAAATTAAAACATGACATAAGAAACGTACGTCGGCTACTCCTCGTTTCCAAGAATGATCCATGTTGTGGAATCTATGTCACGTTTTATGTTTCAAGATCGTCCCCCTCAGACATACGTATACACCATGTTTAGTTTTGAAGTGGCATGTTTAGTTCGTTTTAAGATTTCATTCATTTCATTGGACAAAATAATGATTAAGACAATTTTATTCATTGCTCCTTAATGGATAGGTCACGGATTGGTATAGAGAAGACGTCATTTCAAAATAAACGTAGATGTAATGTTTAAGTTTTGAAAATGGCGTTCATACTTAATACCAACTCAGTTCAGTGTTCTGTAACGCAACAAGCAGAAAATCGGCAGTAAAGTGTATTACCGGAGTGTAAGTTACGGAAGTACCGCTAGCATGAATATTCATTGTTTTACATTCACAGACTTAAACGAATGCGGTTTGGAACCACGTCCCTGTGAACATCGTTGTACCAATAGCCATGGAAGTTTCAAATGTTATTGTGAGAGGGGATACGTCCTACAGCATGATGGGCGTTCCTGTGTTCGTAAGTTCTTACTCGCATCCGGGTTGTTCCATTGTCACAAGAAATTTGAATGTTGGTTGTTGATTGTGTGCCCTTTTATAGAAAATGGAATATCGTGCTCGAAATAACTCTTTTGAGACAAATTTTAAAACTTTATTAAACTTTTAGTAATACGATACAACCTATATCACTTTGAGAACGACATTCTTACTAACTGTTACTTGTTCTATAGTGAAAGTCTTACGATTCACTATCCCTAGACTTGGTCTGTACCATACTGCAGGATGGATCGCCATGATCCAATGTATCTAATCAGGGATCTCTGATCTAATATAGCAGGCAGCAATGGTAATAAGATAGGAGTGCATATCAGTGTTAGGTTACACCAAAATATTCCATTGCTTAAAAAAGAAACAACAACAACAAACGAGGAAATTTCTATCGTGTGGTTGACAGCTGGAAAGTGTTTTTTTTATATTTGATAATAAATATTTTGCAAAAAATAATGCTGCCTAAAAGACAAATGATGTCACAGAGGTCAAATATTTAGCTTCTTAAAGTGAAAAGGAGCAAACAGATTTTCTGCCAATAAATTCTACAAGTGAAAAAATTCTTGTAGACTTTTCTGTATAGTTCTGGAGGCGGATGAGGTCGACGAATTCAAGAGCAGAATAGAATATACAAAATAAACAGGTCGAACATAACAATCAAAGCTAGTTGCAGTTGTTTTCTTTCAATGTGATTAAAACTTTTCCAATTCTTCCAATTTGGGATTTCACTTTAATCTACACAATATCGAATAAATGGCTATGTACAGTGTCTGCCTCCTTGTACAAGTCAAATTCACTCGAGATCCTGAATTTGGTTCAGTATTCACTACATATGATCTTTGCATATATTCAAATATTGACGAAAAAATAAGACAATGCTACAGGAGAATGGTTTCATCGCATGTGTGCGTTTGCTGTAACCATGGTACGGTTACATGTACAACCACGAATCAATCCAGTCCTCGTGGTCCTCGTGGTCCTCGTGGTAAGGAAATGCTCTACAGTGACATATCATCATTAGTGAATTGATTCAGATCGATACTCTGTTGGAACAGTTCCTTTCCCATGGACGGAAAGACAGTAATGGAGACAATTAATTAAAACAATTATTGTTAAAGTGGTCTATAGCCATGGAACTGTCTTCGGTTTCTTTCAAATGATAACAGAACAGATTCCCCCACGAAGACTTTGTGTTTTTGTAGTGCGTTAATTTTGGAAGGTATATAGTGAGGTATAGTAGACTGGGAGGTTTAGTAGATTGGAAGGTATAGTAGATTGGGATGTAGAGCCAACTGCAGCCAGATCAGAATAACTACGGTAAAGAAACGTATCAATATAACGATAAAATCAAACCGTTTTTACAATTCGTTATTCCTCAGTCGACGAACGATGCTATCCTGGCAGATGTTCTCACGGGTGCGCTGTCGATGGTGATGACGTCATTTGCAGTTGTCCGCCTGGCTTGAGACTTATTGCTGATGGTTACCATTGTAAAGGTAAGAAGATAGAAAGTTAGAGTACAAGTTAATGCTGACGTCTTTAATTGTTTAAGAAGCTTGCTATGGTTTAATGTCATATCATGTTGTGCTATTCCGTGTCTTTCAGTTTCTTGCATGTGTTTTTTTTTTTCTTTTTCTTTTTTTTCTGTAATGGTGCAAATGTAATTGTAAAAGTCTTTCATGTCATAGTAAAATGTAAAAGTGTCCCAATTCCAATAGCCCATGTTAAATTCCCTTTGTGCAAGTCATACCTAGCCATCGAAATTATTACATTACATATGATCATAGAAAATTTGACCGAATTCAAGATAAATTTGATTTCTTGTAGAACAATATAACCGTTCAAATGCACCCAACGTTGACGTTGTTTGTTGGTCATCAGTTATTTTTTTTTTATTTTTGTCTTCGTTCTTTCCATCATCTAATATTATTAAATTTGTACTCAAACAAAATGTGCTCCTGTGACACCACTCGTTTGGGTCTAGTGCATCCCAACTTGCAATTGTTAGACCCAGAAATGTGTTTACTACTTTTACTGCATTGGACACGTACAACTAAATATTCGTGCATGTATGACGTTGTTATCTCTCTTCGAGGGAGGAACTTTTTGTTAGCACGAGATAGTATTCACACGCCGCTTAAATTGTCAAATTCAACAAGGATCATGACTCAACATTTTTGTTTGTTTTAATTAAGAGAAGGTAGATTTTTTTTTTTAAATTAGCCCTTCCTATTGATGAGCATAAATTTAAACTTTGACGTCTACATCTTTTGGCTTTAAGCCCAACATCAGGTCATGTGCCCCTGATGAATCGCCATGACAACGGATGATAACATTCCCAGATGCTTTTCTAAATATACCTCAAAGGGAAACTGACATTCACATTTGCCACGAAGAGAAGACTCTCAGTCAAAGTGTTTCACCAGAAAACCGAACAATAAGTTTAAGATTCATTCAATATGACTGCCCTTTTAGTAGGTAGTGGGTGGATCTATTGTATCCTGCTTGGATGAGAATTTCCTGGCAGTCAAGGTCACTCCGAAGGTAAATATTACCTCCTAACTGGCCCCGACATTGTCCGTAATACTGTCTTTTCCCTCTCGTATGGAGTTCCTAATAATTACTTTTCACATCGCAAGACGGTTGTTGCATATTAAACTACCACAAAAAAGCTGCATTCTTCATTGTCGGTTTGCTTTAATTATCAGCCATTATATATATTGGTTTTTATATTTTTGTAAAACTCTTTCTCCTTTTATTAACAGATAATATGCATTTTATCTTTTATATTTCAAAGTGATCAGTGATAAACGTAATTAATAAAAATCACAATAAGACTACAAGGGTATACCTATCTTTGTCAGAGGTAGATAAATCGTTTATTCAGCTTCCCTTTATACCACTGGAAAAATACCATCTCTTAAGAAATCCAAAGAACACTTTACAATAAGTGATCGAACTGGATTTTTATTTACTCACCGATGTCCACCTGTGGTACCTCGTGACTCAGTCAATGAAGTCTAAGGATTTCTTTTTGTAATACATTTGTCTGGGTAGATGCATATTTTATCGTCGGTTTTCTTCTCTAAAGTAAAGAAACGGTAATTAAACTCTTTTAATTTACGTTACCTTCTGCAATACGGAGAATTTCACATGGTGTCATTATCATAATTTTGTTATCCCTGTGAAAGTAAACTTAAACATCAGCGATAGGAGAACGTCATATAGATGTGACAAAGGGTTTGCATATTTTTCTCTACGGTCCTAATTGATGAACCCCAAACAGATTTGCCCTGGGTGTAACCTTAGAGGAGAAAGTGATAGAAAATTGAGATATGTGGCACAGCATTCTATCGGCAGACAAACGCAATGGCGCTCAAAATAATATTCCCACAACATCTGTCAGTGACAATCTGGTTAAAAATTTAAATGAAAAGTATTTCTTTTTCTGATTGAGGAAGTTTTTTGAGTTCGAATCTTTCTTCTCCAGTCTCTCAAAGATTAATTGTTTTTCTGTGACACCTAGAGGATGATCGCATAGAGAAACTATCCTTCTTTAAATAAGATTTAGGCCTATATCGTCATTTACTCTTCGGCAACTTAAAAAAAAGAATGATACATAGTTCGGTTTACATTTGCAGTCACACACAAACACAAACATAACTTCGTTTCACACTTTCATGATATAAATAAACAGGTGAGCAGGTTTAGTATAATTCTATCAGAACTATAAGTAACTGTGAAGTTTATAGGAGTACAGGAGGTCTTATAAAAAGTGTATGGGGGTAATGATCCCGAAACAAACATTTTTGATGGGCATGGGTTTCCTTTACGTTAATATTTTTGTTCTTTTCTGAATGTGTTGTCCTAAACAGATATTGATGAATGTGCGGAGGGTTTAGTTACTTGTCCCGAAGATCAGGAATGTAAAAACACCTTCGGTAACCACATGTGCATCTGTACAGAAGGCAAACAATTCCAGTTCATCGGTGGAAGATACCAATGTGTCTGTAAGTGCATCACAAAGTATCATGCCAACAATACTTCCTTTTGAAAGAATTTTTTGAGTTGAACCTATAGAATGTATCCATGTTCTTCCTTATTCATTTGAGAGGGCTTCATATGCAATAAGAAGTTGCACTACAAGTTAACGATAATTCACCCGATGTTAACACCGTCCACTTTTTGGTACTGTCACGTTTATTAGAGTGTTCTGTAATGACAACTAAAACTTTATGTTTTCATTTTATGCATGAAAATATAGTTAATAATTTGTTTCAGAGATTACTTACTGATATTATTTTGTGCTCACTCCAGCTTGGGACGTAATGGTTAGGACCTCATATTTCAACAAGTAATGAATAACGGGTACTGTATCCAGGTATTGTTTTTGTTATCCCAAACTGCTTTTCCTCTTGATCGACCAAACTTGAGAGAGAATAAGTCACAAAAGCATTTTAAGACATCAGCTACTACCTCTACGCACACACAAGAAAGGATATCATGGCCGTTATATGTTTAAGTCACAATTTAATCTGCATCTATTTCAGCCATTGGCTGTGACTCGCTAGGCTACGAATGTCATGAAAACGCTTATTGTGGCTACGTGGACCTTCAACCCGAATGCATATGCAACGACGGATTTTGGGGCAACGGTCGGATTTGTTTGCCTGCACGTAAGTCAGTGCAAATATTCTCTTTTTTTGGCTTTGGGCTTTTCAGTACATTTTTCTTTTTGAAAATTACAAATGGGCTTAGTGCTGCCTTAAACGCTGTGAAAAGAAAGTCACTACTCGGTATACTGTTGTAACTCAATTCCTTTTGATAGAGGTGAAATTATAAGGAGATACAAAGGATGATCAATTGCATAGTTGGTCTGCTATGGCAGTACATATTTTCCGCGATGGACTACAACACTTTGAAATAGAAATGTGTTTGAAAAGTCCATAATTTTGAAACAGAACACGCTATTGAAATATGTGTGTTTCATCAATCCATGAAAAAAAAAAAAAACTCTTATTTTCGTGAAGTTTCCCTTTCAGTTTCTCTCACATGGTAGATATAGTTGAGAGAAATCGAACAGTGGAATGACTTATGGGAGTCGCTTCTGTCAAGTTTAACTTTCATGTACATTATACATACAGAAATCAGAGACTGCAGCGATGATCCTTGCTATCCTGGTGTGACTTGCACGAACGAGTTTGAAGACATCAGAGAAATTTCCGGTTACCCGCCAGGAGGACTATTCGAACAATACATTTGCGGAGACTGCCCAGATGGTTACGAAGGTGATGGTGTAGTCTGCGAAGGTAGGGAAATTTTTTTTTTTCAGTGTTTAAAAATACTTCACTACATGGGTTTTGTCCAAAATTTTTTTTCTCATGTGTAGTTGTTTTGCCTTAAATTTGTGACATCAAGTAAGTAATCATAACCCGAACATCAACATATTCCAAATATGAACCTTTCGCTTCCCTTTTTTTCTGCTTTTTATCAATCGATCCTAAACTATAAACCCTAAAGTGTAAACTATAACGATAAATGGGATAATGTCATGCTGCAACATATTTTGCTTTCTATGATAACCGTTACCTCTGTAATCATGATGGCGAGGTTTGCGCGTATGTTTGTGTGTGACGCTTGGCATGTAAACACCATATCACAAGAATGGCCACTCAGACAAAACTCCTATATAACACATTTGTGAGCCACACGGAGCACAAGAAAATTATTGGTTTTTGGTTTACGTTAAAGGTCATTTGAGGTGACCATAGGTCAAACTGCGAAAACCGGTGCTAACACAATATGTCAAGAACGCAAGCTTGGACTGATCCCGTAGGTAATCTCTCTGCTGCCGAACTACATATACAAGAATTGATTGATGTTAAAGATCAAAGTACGTTTAGGTCATTGTAGAACAAAATGGGTAGAAGTTGTAAGTCTTTCTTCTTTGTAGTTCTGTCACGTATAAATAATCGTATATAAAGCAGCAGAAAGGTTTTTTTGGCCACCTCCTATTTGCTACAAAGTAATCGCAAACTTTTGTTGAAAATCATCAAACATCTTCCCATTATAATGCATTGTGACAAGCTACTCTGCTAGCTGAGAAAAAAAAATTAGCACTAATTCTTGCTTTGATGAAGCAATATGCACGATGGACGTATGTCATATTTGGTATAAGTGTGATCGCAACGTATACTATTTTTCATATGTAGCACACTGGCTTTTGCTCATGTTTAATTACTATGAGCTGTGAGGCGAGGTTACATCATCGAAACTGCATTGCACTCTTGTATTCTGATTTCCCAAGCAGGTTCTCCTGTTTAGCGTAGAAATATGACGAAATACGGTTTTAGTTCATCATTTCATTGGTTATTTAATTTTCTAACTGGTTTCGTCTTGACAGATGTCGATGAATGTACGGAAGGCACGAGCACATGCGACGAGAATGCCGCCTGCATCAACGAACCTGGCGGTTACAGATGTGAATGTAATGAAGGTTACCATGGCAACGGAGAAATTTGTGTGGCAATTGGTATGTGGAAGAATAATAAAAACAAACAAACAAACGCCCAAATGAAACACATTATTAACGTATGCATAAACGAAGATTTAGGTATATTCGAATAATTCTTTTCATTTTACTATTTCTTTACTGTTGATACTGGTCCAATGAAATTGCCACAGGTATATCAGAAGTAGATGTAGCTACAAGTCATCTTTTAGATAATTAATTTAAAACATAACATCACATTGCCAGAAACAGGTAGCAGACGTGTCTGACACAACAGAAAGGGGTTATACAAAGAATTACCAGTAAGATTTATTGCATCTTATCCATACAGTGTCATATTTTATGTTGTGTTGTCATGAGGCAATTTGTCGAAAAAAAAAAACGTTATAAATAAATGCTTATTACTGCTTTATTGAACGAATCTATTTGTTCTCTCGTCCCCCACAGCGGACTTTGGGTGTGATGAATGCTTTCCAGAGGTATTTTGTAACGCGTTGCCCCTCCCTGACGTCAACGATGTAGAATATCTTGCCACACTTGAATTCATTTATCTGGTCTCGTGCGGTCCTTGTCCACCTGGTTATGAGGGAGACGGCATCATTTGTGAAGGTAAAATTCTTTCTTAACTGACTTACGTCGCTTGTCTCTGTACGTACAACGGAAAAAGAGAAAACGAAATTCACTGAACAGGCTAGACTAAGCCTGAACAGATTGTTTCAAATCCTAAACGGACACTGGTTCCATCAAATCACAGAGAAGTTTTGTGGAATGAATATGGTGTAAGAATGTAACTTACTTCATAGCAGAACCTTCTTAATGAAGTGACTCATTTATCGATATCCAGTTAGGAAAAATCTGCATTGATTTTGACGTTTTTGTTTCCATGTATATATAAACGTCAAAGAACAAGAGCATAATGTCACCTAACCAGGTAGGTCATTTATCCTGTATTTGGTGTCGGTTAAAACTCGCCAGATTCAGTGACGGACTGAGGAAAGACAGGGCATTCTTATCAAAGTTACATTTATCACAGCGCCCATTATTATTCATGATATTTTTTTATTGTTTTTATTGTATCTATTTGTAGATATCGACGAGTGTGAACTTGGTACTCACGACTGTTCAATGAATTCTGTGTGTGTCAACGATGTTGCATCATATCACTGTGAATGTAAAGACGGTTACCTTGGTAACGGAGACGTATGCGTGCTAATTTGTGAGTACTTGAAACTTTACGGATATTTGAATTCTAGTTTATCAAGTTCTGCATCACTGTACTGTTGCTGTCTCTTCATATGTACGAGTCGTAGGTAGCTACGACCTTACGTCATGCCGTTTTATCAATTTTTACTGTTCGTGTCAGTGGAACACACCCTTATAATGTTATTGCCTTCCATATGCGTATAAAGATCAATGTTACCACAGGTAAATCCTTACCTATACCCTTGCAATCAGTTCGGCATGAAAATGTATTTTGGTTAATGCAATGGAATTAATTCTATAACGTCATATCCTTTCGGCAAACTGATCTGTATGGATCCGACAAGCCGTCCAATTAAAACTCAAATAAGCCATGAAACGTAAAAATGTTGATCGGATTCACGAAACCGTCGTTCAAAAACAAAAATGTTTATCAAAACAAAAATTATTCCCCCCTTCTGTTGTTTTTCAGATTAACATTCCCCTTCTTAAACGATTCCCTGAAACTTTGTATGTTAAGATTTAATAAAAAAAAAAAAGTCAGCAATTTTGGAGATGATCGAAGTTAAAATTAACTTTCATGTTTTCAAACAGCTCCAATAACTTGTGACGATGACCCATGCTTCCCTACGGTAGAGTGCACAGATGTTCCCCTACCCGACCCATTCGACGTAGCACTTCTCCTGACCCTGGACATAATCATCCAGTACGAATGCGGACCATGCCCTCCAGGTTTCGAAGGAGACGGTGAAATGTGCAGTGGTAAGTAGAGCAAACCGGGTGATCGACTAGACCTTCAATATCTGTAACCAAATGTATCCCACGAATCAAATTCTGGAAAGATTGTATAGCCAGCTAATTGTGAACATAAATTTCCTTTCTCCAAATCATTTTCAGACGCTAATTACTTTCGCCTTTTTATTACCCGAGTACAATTATGTAAAAGCAGGCAAATTATCTAAGTTAAGAATAACTCCAGAATGAACAATAGGTATGCGAGAATTGTGAGTGAAAAGAAAATAAAGGGAAAACGGAAGGTACCAACTCGATGTATTTTTTTCCTCTTGGTTTTAGATATAAACGAATGTGAAATTGATCCGCCAATCACAGATTGTGATCTCAACGCAACGTGCGAAAACACACCTGGCGATTACTTGTGCGTGTGCGCCGACGGTTTTCATGGCAACGGAACCCATTGTGCTTTACTGGGTAAGTTCTGAAATCACGTGTACGGATTTCATTGCAATTCAAAATCACACTTGGTATGGTATAAAGAGGAATTCCCCAATACAAGTTTGGCACAGCCACTCAATTTAAGTTAGACATATCCGCTAAACAGATATATGATATAGGTGAAAGCGAGTCATGTGAAAAGTAAAAGAAACGAAATAAAGTTAGTCCAAGGCACATTCATTTGCATGTCTCAAATTAACAATTCAAAATATGTAGGTAGGCTAACCTAGTTTCTGGCGCATGGACGTGAGAAAATTTGAAAGCTGACGTGAGAGGAAAAAAACTTCTTACATTTAATTGCACATCCGTAACGTTGTTTGTATTTTCTTATACTTACTCCTCGTTGGTTGTAATGTTACCTTTTCATTACATTTCTGCATTCAGATCCCCGGACCTGCGACGACGAGCCATGCTCTGAAGTGGCTGAATGTTTCCCGATCGACCTTCATGATCTAAACATACTTCTTCCGGTCGTTATGCAGTTTGAATGCTGGACCATGTCCAGAAGGATACATCGGAGACGGATTCAATTGCTCTTGTAAATATTTCCTCTCTTCTGAAAATATTTGTTCACCTGATTATCCATTAACTCTCTTCTACGTTAATCGCCATGGTTTTTACTTCAGACGTATTGGAAGACTACGATGTAAATGAGTTCCGTCTTTAGCTATTTAAAGACCACATAGAAGTGGACGGCATCGTGCTATGAATTGCTAAGCATTCCCCCAATACCTTCTTATTTCAACTAACATTCTTCAGCCTTCCTTCTTAATCAAGGATTTAGCGGTGAACCTACAAATGTGTACAATATACCTCCCGAGTAGGATCCTGGTAGCTGTCTGCGTAACGCTAGGCAAGCTAAAGCATACATGTTCTGCTTCCTTGTGCCATGACATTTCACTACAAGTATTATTGATTCCTTGCCGAAGGCAGAGGAATCTATGCGATGGTGATGTCGTGTGTGTGTGTGTGTGTATGTATGTGTGTATGTGCGTGTGTGACGCCTGCTTGTAAACACGATATCTCAAGAAGCGTAACTCTGAGTGATCTCATACTTGGCATGTAGATTGCCCATATTGAGTAGATGATCCCTATTGTTTTTGGTGGAGGTCAAAGGTCATTTGGGGTCACTAGAGGTCAAAAGGTAAATACCTTGAAAACTGCTTGTAAACACGATATCTCAAGAAGCGTAACTCTGAGTGATCTCATACTTGGCATGTAGATTGCCCTTATTGAGTAGATGATCCCTACTGTTTTTGGTGGAGGTCAAAGGTCATTTGGGGTCAACAGGGGTCAAATTGTGAAAACCTTGTAAACACGATATCTCAAGAAAGGAAGCTTGTAGAAATCTCATGTTTAGTATGTAGTTGCACCATGTTGAGTAAAGGAACCCTATCGTTTTCAGTGGAGGTCAAAGGTCATTTGGGGTCAACAGGGGTCAAATTGTGAAAACCATGTAAACACGAAATCTCAAGAAGAGAAGCTTGAGCAGATGTCATATGAAGTGGGTAGGTGTATCTTATTGAGTACAAGGGTCACCAGAGGTCAAAAGGTAAATACATTGAAAATTGCTTGTAAACACGATATCTCCAGAACGGTAAATGTGAGAGATCTCATAGTTAGCGTGTGGATTGCCCATATCGAGTAGATGATCCTTATTTTTTTTGGCAGAGGTGAAAGGTCATTTGGGATCATGGGAGGTCAAAATGTGAAAAACTTGAATCTACAATATTTAAAGAACGGTCCTTCTAGTGAATTTTATACTTGTAATGTAGAATCCTCTTGTTGATTTGAGAACTTCTTTTAGGACATACCAACATAGTCTCTTCGATAACCATAAAGAAAAGATGAAGACAACATTAAATTTGGTACCAAAGATTATTATTTTGCAAACCTCATGCCACTATCCTCATAAGGACATGTGAGCATGCATGAATTGTAAATTGGAATTGGACTAAATATACCACGGGTTATTAGCTTCATAAAAAGAACTAAATTACTGATCATTTGGATCAAATACCCTTGAGCGTGCATGAACTGTGATTGCTTAATTGAATGAATCAAATTGTAACTGACCCCCCTCTGTTCAAATTGGTCACTGTTATCTGACATAATTTATCACTGTTGACTGCAAGTAGAAACCACAATGTCCAGAATAAATCATACAGTCTGTTGAGCCAGGTGCTCAATGGACTTAACCATTTACTGTATAAACAGTGTCTCTGTTTAGCCCTTAAAGGGAAATAGGGCGTTTGTTTTACAGAAAACAACCATATTTTTAAAACCATTATTTGTGGACATAGAATGATAGGTTATTCAAAATAACGAATTACAGTAGCCTTATTTTCAAGGAATACGATTCTCACAGATCAGAAATTTAGCTATTTGTTGCTCAACAATAATTTGTTCAACCAAACTTTTTAAAATTCAAATGATGCATCCGTTACTCATCACATGCATAATGTGTTGAGGAGATGAAGCTTTGACAGATATTTATTGATGAGACTGAATGGTTTAACAATGGTTAAGGCGAATTTCTTTGTATGCCATGTTGGTGTATTCTAAACGCCCTGTTTCACTTTACAGCAGTTCAGGTAAGCTTTAAACAAATGACTACTGTGTATCAAACCAGGAAAACTTGTACTGTGAGTTGTGTCTTTAAGTAGACTAAAGGCAAAATTGCAAGTCATGCTAGATTCTTGTTTAATAGGAATATCAGTTTTTGCTAATTTTCAAGGACCTCATAGCCATTGGGAAGGGCATCATGCCAAAAAATCAAATATGAAAAAGCTGCCACCAATAGCTGTAACTCGACAAAATAAAGTGCTATAATTTTGATTAAATAAACATGTTTACCTTTTTATCAAGTTATTAGACACGACAAAATATAATTTGTTCCCCTGCAGCATCATATCCGTTTGGGAGTTTTCTCATGTTTGTGTAGGTCAAAGGTTATTTGGGGTGACAAAGTTCAGGTAAGCTTTAAACAAATGACTACTGTGTATCAAACCAGGAAAACTTGTACTGTGAGTTGTGTCTTTAAGTAGACTAAAGGCAAAATTGCAAGTCATGCTAGATTCTTGTTTAATAGGAATATCAGTTTTTGCTAATTTTCAAGGACCTCATAGCCATTGGGAAGGGCATCATGCCAAAAAATCAAATATGAAAAAGCTGCCACCAATAGCTGTAACTCGACAAAATAAAGTGCTATAATTTTGATTAAATAAACATGTTTACCTTTTTATCAAGTTATTAGACACGACAAAATATAATTTGTTCCCCTGCAGCATCATATCCGTTTGGGAGTTTTCTCATGTTTGTGTAGGTCAAAGGTTATTTGGGGTGACAAAGTTCAGGTAAGCTTTAAACAAATGACTACTGTGTATCAAACCAGGAAAACTTGTACTGTGAGTTGTGTCTTTAAGTAGACTAAAGGCAAAATTGCAAGTCATGCTAGATTCTTGTTTAATAGGAATATCAGTTTTTGCTAATTTTCAAGGACCTCATAGCCATTGGGAAGGGCATCATGCCAAAAAATCAAATATGAAAAAGCTGCCACCAATAGCTGTAACTCGACAAAATAAAGTGCTATAATTGTGATTAAATAAACATGTTTACCTTTTTATCAAGTTATTAGACACGACAAAATATAATTTGTTCCCCTGCAGCATCATATCCGTTTGTGTAGGTCAAAGGTTATTTGGGGTGACAAAAGGTCAAAACCTTGTATGCATGATATTTTAAGGGTGATAAATAAGAGGGATCTTATACTTAGTTTGTGAATTGTTCATATTTAGCATGTTGATGGCCATATAGGGTAGGTGATCCCTATTGTTTTAAGTGGAGGTGAAAGGTCATTTTGGGTCACGAGATTTCAAAAGGTTTTGACCTTACTAAGATGGTATCTCAAGCAGGATAACTGTGTGGGATCTCATGCTTGTCATGTGGGCGATTTGTTACAATATATATCATGAGGCAAGGAATCACTAAGCCTTTTGGTTTTCTAGTTTCTTGAAAAATAATTTCTTGTAAAAATGAATTTTTTTAATGCTTTTTTTGTACTTAAATTGACTTTAGTGATACCAAAAACGGTTGGAACTCCCTCCTTTTGTCAATCTGACGGTATTGGTGGTGGACTACAATGATCCAACGAACGATCCATTGAAAAGTAGAGCCATTGTGCGAATGATGAAGTCGGATCCGCTCGCACCTGCGGGTACCACTGAAATGGCCACGGGTCGTACCGGTGACGACGGAATGGTCCGACTAGATTGCCCCCACAACGAGAGCGTCATCATCACAGCTAGGGCAGCGCGACTCTTTGCTAATTCTGTTACTTTCAGGTGTAACATCGATCAAAGTAAGTGACATTCATTTCGTCGAAATTAAACGAGATGTGATATCACGACGCCCTCATTCATGAATGACAAAACCACTCCTGTGCTGTACACTGATATTGTATTGATTAGTCCTGATTTCGATGTAGTATGTATTTTGTAACCAAACAAGTATAACATATAACTTCACCTAACTGTGTCTTTTCCTGAACGGTCGATCCTTTAATTCAAATATACCATAATGTAGGCCTACTTAAGCCTATCCCCCAAGCTGTTACAATCGTCTTCTTTTTTTCCCCTCTCCTGTCACAACCAATAATTGAGATAGCCCTTCCTTGCATTTAATGCCCTTGCAGTCAAAGTGTTAATCATAAGCACATGATTAGAATGTTAATCATATTCGTGCCTAATCCCTTCACGAAATGTCTGTCACCTAATCGGTTTCTCATATTTTATCCTTCCAATAGCTAATATGGTGACTCTGCCACTTCACAGGCCCTACGAAGATACCACGTACCTCTACCGTCCATTATCACCCAGAGAGTTTGGCGTTGGGAACGAAACATTGAATGAAAGATATTTGACGAATTTTCCAGAAGGTAAAAAAGGGTTCTCTTCTATAGGGCGCACGCCCAGTCGTAAGAGCGAAAGTCGTATATGTTTTGCCTAGTCAGAGATTGCTTCAGTCGTAACTTGATAAATTAGAGTTCCATTGCTTGTTCCGTTATGAACGAAAGACGGCCAGAAATTACCAAAGAACCCCCACTTTTCCGGCCCAATTGAAACTTCATTTAAATGTGTTCACTCTTGAGAGCAACAAGCATAGGAAAAACCTTTACTGAAGACAGAAATGTACTGTAAGTTGAGGGTAAGTGAACCAGAGGTGGAACATTCATGTGACATTTGGGTGTTATCTCGTGATTTTCAGTGGTCCGTACCTTAATATGAATCAACCGACTTATGGTGCAGTTACGTGTCTTGTGGAAAAGCACCGAACACGACAATGTATGAGACGAAATTATTTACGTAAATAAAAAATAAGTTTAATGACTAACGTCTGGGAGAGTGAGGGAAACCTTGGGCAGCAATCTCTCCCTGTATGACATCTGGAGTTATGCATGTGGGTACACTTAAGTTGACAGGCGATGTAATTGTTAATAAAATTATTAACATTTCTAAGCAATTTCAAAACAATCTCAGGTATAGCTCCCGACTGAGTCTATAGTGATTTTCTCCCCAGTCAGGCTCGTAGCCATCCAGCTGCTCGGGGACTTGTCCCCTACCACTTCTGTGCCGACCTCTTTGTCTCCGTGTCGAAAATCGATAGAAAATAAAATTTTACGCCTAGTAAACCAGGGCCCTGTTGTGACTTACACTGGGTTACTGGGCAAAAAAAAAAAGAAAAAAAAAAAGAAAAGCGTACTAATAAACATATTTTGTTGTCTGTAACTTTTTTTCTCTAAAATTCCAAAAATGTTGCGGGGCTTCACTTCATGTTCAGTTGTATTTTGCGTAGACCGAAATCGTTTCATATATGGTGGTTGTGCAAAGGTTCCACAATGAAGCTAGTATTATTCTTTCGTGTGGCCATGATTCTAGGGAAACGCAATATATCTTAATCGATACCATAAGAAGTGGTTTTCGTTTTGTTGTCTTTTCTGTTTGGAAGTTTCTTAATTCAACATCATATCACATGAGGCGACCTAATTGTTTGACTTCATTCTAATGACGTAGTATGGGAGTGACGATAGGCGCTTGATATCTCCCACAATGCAGGAAAATGCACCCGAACCGTCAAAGGTTTTGCCTCTCGGTGAGATTCTTGTGCCCCTCCCCCTGGTTCCTGGCGGCAGGCCTGACCCAGTCCTTCAGCAACGACATTCTGGCATTGAATGGCTTGTACTTTTGTAGTTCCTGTAGGGAGGAGGGGGAGGGTTCGAAGGGGGAATGGCTAAGGGGAGAAGGTGGGAAGGGGCGAAGGGTGTCACATCCGTTGGGCTTCTGAAAAATCTGTGAAGTTTTCACCACGATGATGAAGAAAATCTCGACGACAGATTCAAGGTTTCTGTACCTTGTGTTTCTCGATTGATCAATGTTTATTTTTTCATTGATCAGTTTCTATAGATATGCAGCTATTGCCCTTGTCTTTTCTGTTTTTGCTGACTAGCAATGGTTTTTCAGCTATCTTCTTACAAATCGACATTTCAGGCAATATTACTCCACGAAATACATTAGCCAAGCATTTATTAAAATTGATAGCTACAGCTGCAACTGGGAGTTATGTGCGAACGACTGTAACATCATTATCCTCTTGGTTTGAATATTCATTTTAATTTCATTTGCGCAGGTCTTCAACATATAATACTCTCTTTCCGCCATTTTTTTTAAAATAAATGCACAGAGATCTTTGACATTCCAGAAGGCAGTACGATACAGCTCTTGTTTAGATCTGTCAACGTTTCACTGCCGGAGGAGCTGGAATTCGCCCCCGAGATGATCGCATGTATTCCCAGAGTGAACGGTAAGTTCTTGTCACAATCAAAAATAAACGATAAAAAATGATAACGAATCCTCGGGTTGACTAGACATCCCATGTTTTTTGCATGCTAGTTCAATTTACACTTGAGTCCACACTGTACTCCATGTGGTCTCTTACCTGCACAGTTTAGGTAGATTAGCATGCATATGAATGCACAGCATGCAATATTATGCTCTTTAATCCAATGCACATGCAACTGCACGTAGCACCTCCCAATACAATAGAAACTAACGTTCAGGTATAGGTACCAATAACTGCACAACCGTAACGATAAGTTTTGAGTGACAGAAATGCGGTAGTAGTGACCGTATACACGCAACACAGGATATGTATTTTCGGTAAATAATGCATGTATCCGACGTATAGCGTAATTAGGATTTGTAAATTTAAAAAGGGCGGGAAGGGGTAGTGGTGAAGTTGTCAGTGGTAGTATACGGCATATAGTAACCATGAGACAGGTATCTTTTTCAGTGCACGTAATTAAACTGTATAACAATATTCACTTACTCTTTGCATGTGATTCCATGCAATACATAAGCACAAAGTAAATATTCCAGTAATGCCACACAGAGAATAAGACTTCTGGTTAGTTACGAACCTTAGCATTGTGGTGGTCTCTTTGTTTTACGTTTTATTTCCCGCCCTTGAATTATGGGTTGACTTAAAACAGGAGCACACCTGCATGAGATCTCATGCCCAATAACTTGAAATGTCGTTTATGAACATGATTTGAAGCTTAAAACCTTTAAAAAGTAAAAGCTATGTTGATGATTCACAATCATATGACAATGAATTAAATTTCAAAGGATACATTTACATCGCCCAAATATTTTGTAAGCTGCTCAATATCCGCTAAAGCGAATGCAAGACAAGCAATATTAGGATATGTTTCGTCTGCTGTCCTGGGGCCTTTTCTTGTCATCGAATGAGCCTATTTGTCTCAATGACTTCAAACAAAATGAAGATGAAGATAGCAACAGGCGCCAGGTGAAATAAAGAACAAACAAACAAGCAAACAAACAAACAATTCTACGACAGGTCACTAGAAGCACGCCAACATAGTCGAAATAAACACACTAAGGTAGTCAAAATACGGCTATTAATGTAATGCCTATAGTCCCTGGTCTACTTGAGATAGCAAATTGTCACACACGCAGCATGTATATGTCTTACATTTAGAGCGAAAGAGGCAATGAATCTACAATATGCGTGCATTTATTTACATTGGCTGCATGCGCTTGTACCTGACAAGAACGTTTAGCTTTACACACACTTGCAATTAAGCAAACACTGTTACATATTAATACAAAATTTGCATGAATCCAGTTATCTAAATATGGCATGACTATATATACCTAAGTATCAAGAAATGACTGAATTTGTTCGCAAGGGCGTGAGCATGACTATCTCACTCAAAAATAAAAATAAACTTGCCAAACAAATTGCACTTATAAAAACATTTGAGCTTCTAAAGTATTTGATAACACCAAACATTATTGGTATGCTAATTGTATTTTGAAATATAGCCAAATATTTATGAATGTATAATATGAGTATTTGCATGCTTTCAGTTTATAGATTCCTTTTGGAATATGAAAATTTGATTAACAGAATGAACAATGATCATCATACCATGTTTATCAGGCTGTAATTGATGATAATTTTGATGAAAATGTACTTCAATACAGAAATCAACCGGAGCATACTTAAGATAATGTTCTGTATGGACCTTTTTTGTATTGCTGATAAAAGCTGATAGAAGTGTGACAAGAACAGGGTTTGACGAGTTCAATCTTATTAATTCAAAATATAAAACACATCGTGTTTGATACCACTGGCTGCTCTTAGTTATCACATCGTCCTGCAATTGAATTTTTGTTTCAGTACATTCATCTTTCTATTACGATAAATTTGCGGTCCTGCAATTCTTCAAAAGGTCCAAGATAATGGTAGTTTTTAAAGCTTGCCTTTGTTGTTGTTTATCACCTGTTCGCCAATTATAATTACTGTTTTGCTGTGCAAATGTTTCTAACAACTGTGTCTTCTTGTCACTTCATAATCATGTATATCGTGTTTTTTCAGTTTTCATGTTTCTTGTGTCATGGAACTGAAGTCTTCATTTCCCCAGAAAGGAATAAAACTGTCGGAAACAATTTGAAAAAAGAATAGAAACAAAACTGCTGAATTGATGTCAATTAAATGTTGTATGCTGTTCAAAGTTTGTGGAAGTATTATTTCTCTAATAATTGTTTCTCTATATATGTCTATCCATTGTTGTGCAAGGGATAAAGACATGGGGGCGTTACTGAAATTTCACATCACAATTGTATTTCTTGACAAAATAAGATTTGGAATTGCCAATTATAGACTGCCAAAGACTTATATCTCAACAACACTATTTAATATCATACCAGTCGCAAGCATATATATCCACACTTGCTGATACCTTTTACTGTTGTACATTTAGATGGGATTTTGATGATCAAATATGACCTGTCATTATAAATCTGTTTCCCGCAAATGTCCAATTGCCTCATGGCTAAACAGTAATCACATACCAAAGTTTCGTTCACAATATCGTGATGAGCCAAAGTCCCCATTTATGATGCAAATAGCCATTTAAAAAATTATGTTGCACTCAAAGGCACAGGCATGGGTATGTGTGTTTGTAATTGACATTCCAGTGCCCAACTTGATCATTAGTATGCCCCCTTAAAATCAATAGCAATACAAATAAAGTAATGGAACTGCAGTGGTAGTATACCATGAATTGAAGTATAACTGCTGTCATCGTTAAATGAAGTAAATAATACGTCATGTCTTTGTTTTCTATATCTTTTTTTCTCATCAACATTGAAATTGCTTCAAAGAAAGGCAGTTATTTTGTTTCGTCTTTTCGTGTAGATAGATTTTGATTTAACTTACATAATCTTATGAGAAACAATCAATGTGCAAAGTTCAAAACAGCTTATAGTTATGGCACATATCTGGCCTCACAATGGGGAAAAGTACTGTGTAACCATCTTCACTAATCAGCAAAGTTTCTCTTTTCACCCACTAATGCGTCTTTCTATGCAAATGATATACCTTGAATATTCAGAAGGTGAAGGAAGAGGAGACGTCGGTGGTTCATTTCGAAACCAGGAGGGTAAGGGTACATAATCGTCATAATCATCGTCATTATTCTTATCTCAATTGTACCATTTACAGATGAATACTTTGAAGTCTTTTATGTCATCCGTGCAAGCATCGTCGGGACACCAGATTCCGATCGAAAGTAATTGCTGAAAAGCACGCAGAATATATATATATATATATATATATATATATATATATATATATATATATATATATATATATATATATATATATATATATACCGCCACAATACTTTTATGACTCATTTTCCATCTCTAAATCTCCAAATCGTGTTCAAAATTTGAGGGTTCCAGTATTGTCCCCAATATTGTTTGTTGTGTACAGTTTTAGAAGATGGTGAAGTACATTTGAAGAGTCCATAGCTAATGATTCGATCTTCGGATGGCATAGTCCTAGAACACTTCGATCTCAGTGTGCTACCACAAAAAAAAATCAAATAGTTTGATTTCTAAATCTGGGGTAATCGGTACTAGGGAGTTCTAATTCTACACTGAAACCTCGATTCTTGAAGAGTTAGGATATTGCTTAGGATAGTGATACAAGTACACAGCCTGAGTAGTTGTAGGTATGCCATATTTGTATTTATCTGTACTGATGTAATAATAATGGAAGCATACTTATGTGATACAAATTTTCTTGTATGTACTCCGTGTTCTATTTGACTATAACAAAACTGTAGTCGCAGTTACTTACTGAAAAGATTCAGGATAAGATGAAATATGTATGAAGTTTACGTGTTGCTTGTAGGCCTATATTATTTATTTCTAGCAAACTGTATGTAGGGCCTACAATATGTACAATGTATGTACAACTTTAACAGTTGTGACTAAAATTAAAAGAAAGAGAAGTCAAGACTTCTACTCTGAGATACTATACCATAACTACAACTGCTTACAAGATGAGTGGCAACATTATGCTAGAAGTATATGTGCATATATATATGTAAATAACTACGTGCCTTTGCCTACGAGTCTAGTTACTATACCTATACTGAATGATGCAGAGGCACATGGATGGCGTGAGAGGTTGATGTGTGACTGTTGACGAAAGGGGAAGAGGGGGCGGTATTGCATACAGTTTTAATTAGACCATAATGGTTTCTTGTAGTTATTAGAACAATGGCGATAAAAACACGAAATCGCATGATACGAGCATGAACCTGTTGTTCACTTTTTACCGGCTCGGGTTTGTTACATGTGCGACATCCTTTCTTGTAGGCGGATGTCATTTCTAGGACAAAAGTCTACAGCAAGAGGAAAAAGAATTGAAAAGCTAAAAGAGTCAGTGGATTGCCATGGAGTGCCATCTTGTGCACTTAGGTTCTAATGCGTGTGTTGACGTCATGTAACCTAGTGTAAACATATCATCATCGGTATATGCTAGTGGCCACTCTACTTATTTCCAGTTTAATTGTTAGTTTGATTTTAGCTTTTTGTGTCTTGAGATCGTCACTCACATGTTTCGTTCGCTTCTGTACAGACACTGATATCAGAGCAATCGAGGCATTTGGTGCTGTTGAACTGACCGTCAGGGACACCACAAAAGTCGGTAGGAGACACCTACCCCCACCTTTCAAGCCCAATAAGAAAATGATGTTGACGTTTCCTATTCAAAAGCTACCAGCCGACCTCTCCGTTGGGGACAAAGTTCCCGCTTGGACATTTAATTTCGCAAACGGTAAAATCCTTCTGTACATATCCCTCGATAGTTGTAATCAACAAAGCAGGTTTCACCCACTCTGAGTGTACAGTATGATGATGAACGCTGGGTTTCGGCTGTACACTGTGATGTACTTATCCATCAATTCATGCACCTGTACGAGAGTTCAAGTTAAAAAATGGTACACATTTGTTCTTCTCATACGTTATACTTCATACTTCATCATGGCTTGTGCTGGATTTTCCTTCCGGTGGCTTCTAAAATAAGAACTTATTTGTTATGTTTTGGTCAACCTATCATAAGAAAATGTCAGTAACTGATCATTTCTTCAAACTTTTTTTTTTCTTTTTGAATACTTTTAAACTTTAGTTGATTTCCATACATTTTAGAAGTATCTTACTGAAGTTTTAAAACCACGATGTTGACGAACAAGTCCTGTTATTGTTACATTACCACCAGTCAGTTATTATCACCAAAAGTCTGTGGTTTTGTGTGAATGATAATGTTCATCTTGTTCACCTTTAGTTGATGTCGTTTTATTAAACAGGATGTTGGGTCGAGGACGGAGAAGGAGAGTTAGTGATTGATGAATCCACCGGCAACTTAGTTTGGCGGTATGAGGCCAATCATTTCTCATGGTGGGCCGCTGGACGGGTAAACTCACGTACGAGTTGTGTCACTGTGAGGACTTGCCACGATTCAGCATGCAACGATCCCGCTCCAGATACCTTAATTGGGTAAGAACTGAGCAGTCCATTCGTCGCAAACACTCTTCTTATTCTTGTATGACGTGATATACTACAAGGCATATGCTTTCTTAAGTCTTTAGCTTTGAAAGTTTTCGAAAGAACCACTTACAGTCAGCTTTATTATTTCGGTTGAAGCACTCACATTATAGTGCTAATAATCATCGTCATTCTCAGATAGTCCTTACATCTTTTTTTCAGGACATTCGGAAAGGATTATGGCTTCGAAACGTTCAGATACACCGATGAAAAAGGATTCGCCTGTCTTCAGTTCCCGTATGGTCGTACTCTGGAAATTTTCTCCCCATGTACCGGTGCGAGTATTGAAGTTGAAAGCACAACCCTCCCTTCGTCATGTCCCGAAGGAGAGGTAGAAATACCAAAGGTGCCCGATTCTCAATCTCAGGGAACTCAAGATAAATGCCGAACGGCAACATTAGTTATACCTGCTTGTGAGTATTTTAACACATCTTTTATTGCTTTTTGAGATTAAAGTGTCTCCGATTTTATGTACTCTCTTTATTGGCTTCGATGATACGTGTACTCATAGTGACGTATATGTGCATGTGTGTGTCAGAGTATGTATAGGTGTGAAAACCTTGAAACGAAAAAATCTCCAAAATGCAACCTTGAACTAATCTCATATTTAGCATGAATATCAATCATATCAATTTCAAGATCCCGTCTATTTTGGTGAATATCATTGGTCAAATGAAGTCAGTAGAGTTTAAGCAGTTTAAACCTTATAAAAGTAGCTCAATAATATAAGTTTGGACTGATCTCATATATAGTGCGATTAAGGACCACTTTAAGTAGAATATTTGGTATGTGCTGTGGCATGTGTTCTTTACCTGAGTCTCACTACCGTTTGCATATTTAAATCACTGTGAGCAGTGAGGCTGTATAGTGTCACGTAAAACCCTAAAGTATTCTTGAATTCTGGTTAATAAAGACGCAGACGTAACAAATCGTATTATTGTTCATAGCTGATAGATGGTTCCTCCTATCACAGGTATACGTCGGTGCACCTTGTTCTGAAAATATTTACTGAAAAAAAACTCCGTTACTTGTAGCCATTTGCTGTATAATAATTATGTCTTAAAGGTATGTATTGTCTTTCAAGTCATAAAGAAAGCAATGTATTAAATGATACAACGATCTTCTCTCTAGGTTATAAAAGAAGTGAATAGCAATTTTTTTTTTTTTTTTGCTTAGCAGCAGACTGCAAGTACCAGGTCCAGACTTACACGTGGACACATTACTAATCCATATTTACACAAAAGATCTTCAAGCAGTCATGAAACTGTGTTAGTATTTGGCGGAAATATCAAGAGATGTAAACGATTTGACATGAAACTGAAATTGATTCCTTTCTTTTTTTTCTTCTCTTTCGTCTTCACCACCACCATGACCACTACATCCTCATCATTACCATCATCGTCGTCGCATTCATCGCCATCGTTATTATCATCATCAGATGACAGAACATGTAAGGAACCAGACGCTGAACACAATAATCTTGAATTGACGGAGAAGAAGGAGCCATTTATTTACGGCAACCCAGCTAAATATTCATGTAGTGAGCCTGGTTTCGAAATAGCTGGGGGAAGGTTACCGAGTGTGCAATCGCTGCTTTAAATGGACAGGTAACTTGACATGCGAGGAAGTAGAAGTTGACTACTCTGCTTAGTAATTATGTAAACAAACAGATCAACCAATTTTCTTGTCTTCTCAGTAATCTCATTGTTTCAGTAGGGTAAGAGTGACAGTTTTTACTCCTTTGTTTGTAAATCGTAACTCTGTAAATCACTGACGTCATCCCGAAGACAGATTTTTTATCCCATGCCAAATGAAGTAATGCGGCAAGCAAGGACGAGAAAGAAGTAATGGAAGGAAATGAATTAATTGAAACACATTAAAAATTCCCGAAGCTTTTGTTTGCAACTTACAAAAAGTTAACATCATTATCTTGATCATCGGTCTTTGCTTCAATCTTCAAAAAAAAAAAAAGAAGGAAAAGAGGAAAGGAAACCGGATCTTGAAAAATGAAGCGAAACCAAAATACAAAAACGTGTAAAATTATAAAATCTTCTCTCTGCTAGTTATGGAGAGTAATGACATGCTGTTTGGATTGGATGATGTTTGGATTGAGGAACTACCCATAAAACGACAAGGATTATTTTCCCCCCACGAGCACTTGGTAAATTAAATGAGAAGTTTGATAGTTTTATTCAAAAATATTTTTCATTTCTGATTTGCTTGGTGATACTTCTTTTGTCATAGAAGTGTAAACAACTTGTTTTTGCTATTACCGCAACAAAATTAAATTATTCCATTAAGTTGCGAGTGTCTGCTGTGAACGGTATACCGTAAAGCAGATAAAATATTGCTAGTTCTAGTGGGACTGTATTTTGTTATTCCTTTGTTTATACTCTAACATATCACTTGGGACTTTGGAAATACTTGGAATACTGTTTCTAGTTTATGTAAATTGTATTTTGTAACCTTATACTGAAATGCTGCGTTTTTCCTGTACCATTCTCTTGTGAAAGTTGTTGACATTAGAAAGAACTTGGTCTTGTGGCTTACTTCCTATTTTCTTTAATTGATGCTTTTTATTCGTTTATTTACCATTAGCGATTAGAAGTGAAATTATCTTTCTCTTCTCCGTTCCAAGTGAAGACCATTTGGAAGAATCCCCTTTCCAGAGCATATCATTTACATACACTCTTTCAAATATTTAGACTTTTGGATGAAATCAAGGTAGTTCTAGTTTTAAGTTGTTTCCTGATCCGAAAAAAGTACATAATAGTCCCTTTGCAATTGTTTATCTTTAAATAACAAGGTGTAAATATCTGTTGTTTGGTACCGAATATTTGAAACAAAGTGCATTGGACTTCCTTTTGTATAATGTATTAAGAAGTTGTAATTTTAAAGACAGTTTGCGAAGGGGGGGGGGGTATATCTATACTTATTGTAGCAAAATTACGAACAGGGTCTTTTCTTTGGTACTTTCTCTGGTGACTTCCATTGGAAGGAATATTAACAAGAGTAATTGCTTAAACTCTTTGTAAGATACATAATAATCAATATAGGTGATATGAATTGTGAAAATAGTATTACTTCTACTAGTTCTTCCACTTAAACATTTTCGTAAGAATTAACTTATTGTTTCTTCTTTTTGGTAATAATAGAAACAAATACACATGCGATGTATTGACCACTGAAGAAAAAAAAATCACTGATGCATATATTACATAATTAGTGTGTTATGTTTCTTTGTGGAGTTGTCGATGTGAATATATTGTACTACACCGAACGAAGTTGCCAAGATATGCCAATAACGACATTCACTGGAAAGAATTGTCATTGAGATGATATACTAAGTTTCTAAATACATCGTCATGCACGGTCTGTTATGAGGTGACATCTTGCTCACAAGTAGAAAATAAACACTCACATTTTGTTACAGTCATATCAATATTTTGTAATCGAATGTAGGGTTAAAACAAAAGCATCAACAAAACGGGGAATAAGAAAAAGAAGGAAAGAAGACACAAGAACAATGACATCGTCTACTTACATGATTGATGCTTTCACAATATACATTTAAAGGTACTGTTAAATGATTTTATTCATACAAGAAGCGGTAGAGAAGCAAGGAGAATATGACTAAGATATTTATGGTATTATATGCAGATGGTTTCAATAATATACGGTAGAAAAGGAAAACACGTGATGGCGTCACTCTCTCTCTGAAATTTTGTTCTGTAGTTTCTTACTTATCGGTCGTTTCTACGGTATAACGGGATTTATTGGGTCTATTCTTTGTTTGTTCAATGTTCATATTCAAAACCAAAGAGTGTTCAAAAGTCCATACGTGACATTTATTTTGTCAGCATCATGGTTTGATGGGGCCTTGGAACCATGATCTCTAAAATCCTCATCTTTTCGGTTTAGCAACTCCTTCCATTATCAACCATTCCAACCAGCCCTGCAACAACCCCTTCAGGAACTTATTCTGTCTTTACCCTGCCTGATTTGAATTCGAACATCGAAAAAAAATTGTTAATTAAAAATATTCATGTTAGCCTCAGAAAATACAATTAATTCGAAAATCCAAAAGAGAATTGTAGGGGCTGAATCATTTTATCACAAAGGTTGAAATAGCGAGAATATCTCTGTAAGCCATCTGCCATTGTCTTTGCTATCATTCGATTCACAATTACACGCTTTGTCACTAGACGAGCCATATTTTGTCTGGAGTTAGATGCCCTGAACAGATGTACTTGTATGTCACGTTGGGGTCTCTTTGAGTTATCTAAATACCATGGCCGCGATGCGAAAGTGCAAAATTTAAGTCGGCGGCCCTAAAAGTAACAAAATTATCCATCCAAAATTAACAGTGACTGGTCTGACATGCTAAATAAACGACGCATTACTGTTGTACGATTAACAAAGTTACCCATTCATGGGAAGCATTTTAACGTGCCAAGGTCTTCTTGACACATACAAGGCACCAGAAAGAGTCTGAGGTTTTCGTTCGGGCGTTGCACTGACGTGTCTATACGGTCGGAGACTTGTCGTACACGTGAAAGACTGAGATAAAAATGTTGCTCTCATCAAAATATAAGATGTCTGCGATAGAATACTACAAACGAAAATTAGTGGTACACCAGTTTGTATTAAAGTAATGCTGGTTGAATTGTTAGATTCCCACTTTATAAGTACGTGAACTTTTTAGTCTTAAAATTTGTTTTGAGGGGAGGGGGATGGTAGCCTTTGGATACAAGTTGTTGTTAGCAGTGCAAGTTACTTTTTCAAACTCGACAGTCAAGCTTTCATTGTAACAGATTACTTAAGTAAACACAGAAAGCTTTACTTACTAGGTTACAATTCTAATTACTGAACCAGCTGGGTCTTAATCGAATAGAAATATGCTAGAATAGGACATCAAGGAACATTTGCATAAGACATAATCATGTATATGTTGTGTCATGGCAGGGGTTAACAGAGGAATTTCATATTATCGTAAAATAACGTATACAAACGAACGTAATAGGACAAAAATCTCTTTAAGGTTTGTTTGATGTCGCAGATTTAAAATACGTTGAAGGTATCTATCGCACAAGTCAGCCTGTCTGGTGATGTCACAACTGCGGAAGGTCAAGTTCAAAGGTCAACTGGATTTCATCCTTTGTTGGACTCGTTATTCATTTCGCTCCGCTGATTTCTCTGGAAGAGTGCTCTCAGTACGCTGTCATAAAAAAAAAAAAAAAAAAATACAATACATGTTCTAGTTGTCGTCTCTTGTAATTAAACTTGAACCTTAACAAACAGTAAGTAAGAACTGAATATCCATGCCATCAACACCTTTTGCCTTGCCATGTGTTTGTTCTAATTTACATATATGCAAAGTTGCTTATGTTAACGTTTGTTCAAATCTACCCACTGGTGCATCTACGTACTTTCGTGTGTAAGGGCCAAACAGTGTGGTACCGGTAAAGTGATAGCGTAGTACAGTGGGTAGGGGTCTTAAGTCGAGGGCTTATTTTCTATACCTAAACGAACATAGATGCAATTTGGTGCAACAAAAGTGTACAATTGTGAAGTTAGCTTTCCTCTAAAAGTATTTTTTTTTTTCACGTGGGGACCATGGTCTCCGTTGTCCTTCCGTGGATCCGTCAGTGAATCTGAACACATGAGCAAAATGTGACAATGATGTTCAAATATCCTGTCGTGGTGCAAACAATCGCAGGTCACCGGTGGATGAGCATGTTTGGTTTTTTGTAACGATTTTAGTTCTCAGAAATGATATATCAATATAAAGTTTATGGTTTTTATCCAAGGATGAAATATTCAGCTTGTTTTTTTTTTCTGAGCTGGTCAGCAATATATGTAGATTATCTGCTGTAAGTATAACGTAAAACAAAAATATGAAATATCTTACCTTTTGAAAATTTTGACGACTTTGGATTGGGAAAATTGGTCTTGTCCATCAAACGTTGGTAACTTGAATTTAATTGCTGTTTCCTTCTGGTATATTTGAATGTATGGTGATTCCTCGTTCTGCAACAAACGAAGCCAAACGAAAAATATATGCAGAGAGGGTAGCACATAAAAACACACGTACATCGAATTCTTTAGAATCCCTCCACAGGAAAGTCTTGAAAGTTCGAATTAAAAAACAACAACAACAACAAAGGCATCAGACAAAACAAAAGGAATCACTTTTAAGTGGAACTCATTTCCCAAGTGGCCTAATTTGAGGGCGTGGAGAAACATAAGCTTCAAAGATTAGATCAGCTGCTGAAACTTGAAAACGTACCGTGTTTGATACCACCACTGTCTCATTATCAAAATGAAAATCACTGTTGTAGTCGAAACTGCTACTGCTACCATAACCGAGGCTGCTGCTATCTTGACTGCTGGAACTGCTATCGTAACTGCTACTACTATCAGAACTGATCGATGAATCGAAATAATCCGCGGAGTCTTCGACGATATTTCCAGAGCCATTCTCTTCGATACTTCCCGAACCTTCAGTTTCCCCAGGGGTGGTGGAAGGGGGATCCACAACACTGGGGAGTACAGTGATGTGTCTCGGACTAGCAGTAGAAAGAGCCGGGACTATCTCTTCGTAAGAAGATAAAATTTCTGAGCCCTACATGAAAGAAGTAAACAATAAAGTTGAGGAATGAAAACGCTTTGGTAGTAAGTATCAGGTACGAAGACATTTATTCTGTTGTCAATAATAACAAAACCAAGAGAAGAAAGCTTCCCACAGTACATTGCAGTTCCAATCATAACTATCCACAAACCAAACATAATGAAATCAGTTCACATGTCACGCAGGAGTATACAATGTTTCATATCGGTATAATAACAAATGCTACTATTTTACTACTGGAGTTAGAATCCTTGTTCTCATACGTAGGCAAACGTACTATCACATTTTCCAGCGGTATATCCATAGTCTTCTTGACATCTAGCATAGCTTAGAGGTACCGGTAGCTTTTATTTCATGACTCGGCTACATATATGTATGTATGCATATTTCTAGATGGAGGGAGCGGCGGATTAATTCCTTTAAAATAACATAACCAGGTAAGACGACAATTACGTACCATAAATTCATCCGATTCAGAGAGATCCGAACTCCAAGAGGAACTGCCGAGTCCCCACCCTCCCCTTGAATCCCATCGGAAGAAGACAATCAGGTCGCTCTGCCAACTTCGTGGAAGCTGCATCTCGTTACTGAGAGGATGCAGGTTTATTCGGTGACCGCCATCCCAAGAGCGTATGCTGAGAGGCTCTCTCTGCAGACCCCATGGGTCAGCTATCGTGCTAGAAACGCTGAAGCTATCCCAGAACGCAGTGACGTCATCTATTGCACCGGAAGTGGGTCGGTTTATAGTGACGTCAGCCTGGAAATCCTCGACGAGCTGTGTGTGTGTGCAATTAAGAAGAGATGTTTTAAAATGAAGCGAATCAAGTAACACAAGTATAGACAGGAAGGGATGTCACTGACATAACTTGATATCACAGGCAAACGACGAATTATTGCCGTAGGTGCCTTGCATTTACTTACAGGAAATGAATTCTTTCTCGAACAATGGAAAGAACTTTTATTTATCTTTTATTTCTTTGTCAATTTCTGACACTGATTAACACATGTTTATCGGTTCATTCAACGTTCTATGGTGAAGCAGCCAAAACGGCGCTTCTATAGAAGTCACTATATTTCAGGATAGGAATACAGAGGTAAAGATTTAGACATTGCAGAAGAAATTCAATATATCAATTGGCTTATTGAAGAGGTGAAGATTTATGTCCTTTATTTCTTTGCAATTTTGTTTTCGTCAAAGAATGTATCTCTCTCTTCATATCTTCAGAGATATAGATACTTCAATCAATCGTGCACAAAAGCAAACAGGCTTTCGATAACGTCTTCATATATGTAACCTAATTAATGTAGCCTACTTCAATTACTAGTCAAGAGTATGTATGTACTACGGTGTGATGCCTTTTAATTTATGTAACCTAACATGTGTGGTTCCGGTTTGAAGTAATGTTTCACGTAGTCAAAAAGTCAGCACACTGCCCGCAGTTAAACTGTCCTCAGTATGTCTATGAATCTCTAGGCTGACGTCCTCAGTATCGCTGCCCCTTATCTAGCCTATACAACTGAAGAGCAGCTAGTGCTACTTCTAAAGCGTTCTTCAAAAGCAGTGCAGGCAAGTTTGTAGAGGAGGTCATTCTTCATACCACGAAAGATTAAGTTTACCCTTTGGAACCTTTAATAGACTTTCCAGGTTATGAGTATAAGCCTATTCCCCCAATACAGAAGGCAGACGTCTATTACTTTCAGTATTTCTGCTTATTGCGAGGCCAGTGCATGGCTTTGACAAGTCGATTACACATGACTTGGGGACTTTGTATAGGGTGTTACAGTCGGAGACAATTAAGCAAGGTTTTGAATCTGATTTTCTTTCTGCAAGACGACTCTCCATGTTTGGTGCAAGTTTAAAATTAGGTTGCTTAATTGTTTTAATTCACTCACTTGATAAGGGTAAACGCTTATAATCTGTTCATAAAGATCTTCGGAGAGTAAGGCTTCCAGTTTCTCTTTGTATGTCAGTTCAAATGTCATTGAAGACCTCCCTGACATGAAAACGTACACATCGTATTCTCGCACATATGGAGTCCTAGAAGAAAGAATGAACGATTGATATATATCCCTAAATGAGTATTTCATTATTACACAAATCTTTTGCTCTGTGTTACAGAGTATGAATCAGTTGGACGTTATTCACAAACCAACGGAAAATAAAACAGAACAAAATGCAATACAAACGGGTGTCACATTATGAAACAAACAGGACACGTACAGTATATGCATGGAATATATACGTATTTCAAGTTTGAATTAATGTATACTATGTCCATCTTCCTGTATCTTTGTTATTCAAGTCACACCAAATACTGACCTACTTCAAAACAGATACGTCGACAAAATTTGCTCGGTTGATGTCGAAGTGAGACTGAAAATAATAAATTGGTTATGAGCCTTTCCACTGAGAAAGGGGAAAGGTGGTGAGCAGGAGGAAATTCGAGCCGCACCATGTTACTTTTATAATTAAAGGTTAATCAAAGCTGGACCGTGTATTAGTTGTAGGATAATGCACGATCGGGGTTAATGCAAGCAATAGCAGCGATAGCATTCCCGAGAGTGCATTATGCTACAGTTAATACGCAGGTCCAAAGTTGATGAATCTTGTTCATACATACCAACGAGGTTTTGATAAAACGGACGAATATAGAAACGAATTTGGTTCTTAAATAAGCGCATTTTTATTGAAAAGTGACAGCGAGAAGAGACACACAAATTTACAATATGTCAACAATATTCGTGCTTCGAAACAGAAAGTAAAACTTAGACCGAAAGAATGAAAATAACAATTGACATAGCAACAATACTTTACTAATGTGTGTACGGTGTGGTCAGCGTAGGTGTATTCACTGTGCAGTGTGTATGTAACTGCGTGCTACAGAGCGTTGTACAGCTACAGGGCCTGATTGCTGATTTTGGATAAAGACAGTGACAGATTTATTGAATTTCATACATTTCGACGAAGAAAAACTTGAACATGCTTTGATGTCTTAGTCTTAGTCCTAACAGCAGCAGTTAGTGGAAGACTTGTTTTGTGCTGACCCTAATTTTCCTGTGAGTGTGAGGGTTCTCACTCTCAGTAGGCTATGCAAAATTTCGGAACTAAGCCTAAGTTAGTTCAGCAAAGAAGAAGGATTGCATATGGCCAAAACTTTACTGTCAAAACATTGTTGTGAGATCACTTTATGGCTAGTTTCGGATAATTCATGCCAAGGCCTTGCCTGTTTAATTTTTTTCACCATATAGGGCCTATTCCTATCAATAGCCCTAAATTATTTGTGCTGTTCAGTTCTCTGTCCTTAAGAATGTAAATCGGATGGTTGTATGGAGACCCTTCAAGATCCCGATGTACTTGCAGTCCTTAGTCCTCTTTACGATTTCATTGCAAACGGAAGTGTTTTTGAACATCTCAGCAGAATTTTACAAAAGAGGAAAGCTAATTCCGGTAAGGCCAATAAACTTTCAAGGTGTTCAAAATATACTGAAGAAGCTTTTACCCGAAACAATTCTGGTATTTAGGTACGATTAGGCTACCCTACGTCAGAGGGATTACCACTGACAGTGTACTGTGTTGCTGTTACGTAAATTTGCCTACATTTACATCTGAGTTTTGAGCAGGCCTTAGGCCCTAGGCGTGGCCTAGGTAACGTTAGAACTAGGAATTACGAACTTCAAATCGAACGTTATTTCACTAGTGTAGGCCTGATATATAGTAATACTGTATTAGCCAGTGTTTTGTGCAAGATATAGCAGACCGAAAACACACTGTCGATCTTCAGTTTTATTGTATTCATCCGTCGGTGATTGACCGTGGTTTAACGAATTGGGTTACCAGCGATTAACCCACGGTCACCTGACTGAAATGGGCCAATAGGAGCTGAGGATTCTTTCCAAGTATGTATGAATTTCTGTTAACTCTGAAAGCATATTAACTGACGCAGCCTTGTAATTGAAACACCTTCACATACTTACTAGCTATTTCTCAAGACAAAAACACCAAAGCGTAATACTCATTGGGAAATGAGTCCACTTCACTAGATTCTGTCCCATTCAAAATTTGAAGTTGAAAACTCTCCCAGGTATTGTCACAAGCATTTTTTTTTTCACATTTTCCACAAGTTTCGTCTCCCACTATCGGGCAAAAGGAAACATGAAAGTAATCGCACTTATTGCTCAACACGTACACGTGTTATAGAGGTATATGTATGCTTATCCGGTCAGAAATACTGTTTTCCAAGCAGACAACTTGTATCCCATTCCGGAAAAATTTAAAACGTGTTAACCACGGGACACGAAGGAACTTTATCGCAGAGACAGCGGGCGTTGAAATATGAGTGTTTGGACTTCAGTTAGGTAGGCTACTTAATATAATTATGGTTGATTAAATACTAAAGTGCTTCAATCTGAACCTACTCTGGTATACTTACGTCCTCAACATGACAACACCGCTGGCAGTGGATGCACTCTCTCTTAAACGTTCAACAAGACGCTCTGTGCGTGTCATACCCATCTTACGAGCGGAGACTTTTATTCCCATGTGATCACTAGAAGAGAAAAGCACACGTAAGAAGAAGAAATGTCCAAAATATAAGTTGATTTGAATAAAACAAAACTCCATTTTGAACAAACTCCATAAGTCGCTAAGCGGTTTTAGATATGAATTACTTTCACAAGATGTTTAGGTCCGCTCAGTCTATGATAGTAGGCCTATGTTCAACAGATATAATGAGTTTTACTTGGTTGTCATAGTCGTCGAGTAAGATCTTCCACTTGTGGTAAAATCGAACCCCCACCGAAAAAGCTGCATACAAGGCTGATGCAGATTACCATAATGTAAGTCATTCAACATACAATGAAGATTACATGCTGCGTTGAATAATCCGGTTCGATCAAGCCACACTGCCTATACGGATCACAAAGAAATGTGTTCGTATTTGGGGAAAACTTAAGGCCGGAAAGTGTGATGTAACAGAGAAACTAGTCAGGGCAAAGCTAATTCTCAAAATCCGTGCGTATTGAATTAGATTGATTAGCCCTTCACTTCACTGAATGCTTTGGTTAATTGTTTTTTAATGCCCTCACTGATTTACTGATTAACTTTTTTTACTTATCGTTTAATCCACAAAACATTTCATAACTAAATTGTGTATGGATTGTTCACTGATGTGTAGTTTGATGCTTTGTACCTACCTTTCATCAAGAAAATAATCCATCACTTTCAAAATAACAATTTTATCAACAATTAAATTCTCTCTGCTTCAAGGTAAGTAAAGCAAACATGCTTCACTACGAAATTCGCAAGATTGGAAGACTTGTTTGTTAACTTGCTTTTAAACCCCTCAGGTTTAAATTTGAATTTTTGTTCACAAGGCTGTGAAACTCTGAATGCAGAATTTAAGCAAAGAGCAGACACTTCATGGTAAAATTAATCCCCCATCCTCACCATCCACCATTGTCCTAGTTTTCCTAGATCGCCAACTTAATGTCCAGTACCCAAATACATTAAAAATCTATAAAATAGTTCCCAAATTCTTTCTTTCTTTTTCCTTCAAAAGGGCCAAACACTAAAAATTTTTTATTTTACTTGATCGAGTCCTTCCACTTCCAAATAGAACTTCCTGAAGGGTAGAACAAATTCTGGCGATTTCACTGCCTTTTCCCCAGCACGTACGGAATGAAAGACGTACCCTGTTGCAATGGCCTATATCCAAGAACTTATTGGAAAACTTTAATTAGCTTCTATTCAAAGCCTCGAGTTTAGTTGTTGACAAAGCAAAGTCTACTTCAAGTATTACAGTATCCTTCCCTGCTTGACCTCACGTGAACAACCTACCGAAACATTCGGAGATAGCGAATTTGATTGGTCTATAGGCATTATTTGTTACGTTAAAAAAAGGACTGTTTTGTACTTTTCGCTGAAAGATGCAATTGCAACGAAAACCCAGTCTTCCTTGATTAAATGAAATAGTACTACGCTTGTCACGATTCGCCCTCTGCAGTTTAATGTAAGTAGCACATCTAAGTACATCGTCATTTTAGAATAGACGATTAAGGCCTATATTGTACTTACACTCTTAATTCGCTGACCATTGCCTTGTCTCCCATTCGGATTGTAAACTTCTGGTACAAGCGTTCTTCGTTTAGATTCTTAAAACGCATCGACACACTGACGTCTGCATGTATGCCATTGATGTTGGACACTATGCCGCAATCTGTTAGTGTCGATTTCCTGCCAGGTAAAGCAAGTGTAGGGATGGATTATTTGTACATAGAGTCACATTAGTTATTTATTGCAAAAAAAGTCGAAAAACATGTAAAAAAGGAAAAGAATGTGTCCTCTATACTTGCCTGGACATTTTTGTAGATATCCCAATATTCAGTGTTCAATATGTCTGATGCTACCTGACCCACAAGTAATTGAAGACTTAGAGGAGTAGATGCTAACCTTTAATTAATCATTACCAACGATTATTCGATTACTCCAAATAATACTCAACTAAATATTACATAATGGTTCTGTTGAAATACTAGCAAGTCTTCATCTGTGGTAAGCTTACAAATTTCAGGATTACTGAAATAGTGTATTATCGTCGAATCTGTCTGCAGTTTTGTTACTTTCTTCAAACCAAGGAGATAGAATATAATCCACGTGATGCAACTTCTGAATTAAGTAATTCTCACCTGCTGTCGTCTGCTTGACAGATGGACTGGCACGTGATCTTCATCATGCATAGCAACCCAGCTCCAAGTTTTACCAACCGTTCTCCATAACGCATCTGTAAGTTGCCATGATAAGAAACACGTCACCACAAATGGCAAAATTACCAAAGTAAGTCGGCCCATTGTCCCAGAGCGTTCCAATTCTTGTCTTTGTCAGTTAGTTTAATCCGCACGTTGCTTGTATTGTGGTCGAGCGAAGAGTTTACTACTCCACTGCTCCAAGTACAATATCAGTTTTGGGGTCTACGCCCTTTCCCACCCAGTGGCTATGAAATATGAAGATGTGATCAAATTCGATTCTCTGGTTATGGGGTACAATCAAAACGTATCACATGATTTGAATATAAGTGTAGGTTTCAAACTTGAGAATATATATTGAGGGAATCCAACCGGTTTCCTTCCCGCCTGCGCCATTTTAAGAGGAATACAGTTAATATTACCTGTACGACCCAGCATATCGGAACAATTGAATTGTCATTTAACACTTTGGAGTTGTAACATTATACCAGTTTCAGTGATATAAAGGAAGGTTAATTAAAAGACGTGCCACAAGCATCCGGCATTTGAAAACTCAATGTTATGCCTTTACTACAAAACAAGACGAAGTTCCTTCTTGAAAATATTAGTATCAACAGAATTCTGTCTACCTCAAAGAGATTTCCCACTGACTGACTAGGTTTCATTTTGAAAGTGTGATGGATCATGTTATGAAATAAAAAGATTTGTCTATTAAATTATTGTAATATTAGCGTAGGATTGCAAACAAAATTCTGCAACATCTTATTAGGTACTGTAGGGGTATTTGAGAACGTATTTTGCACACTTTGGATGAAGTTTGGTACCTGCAAATCCAGTAGAGAGTATTACTGGTATATACGTCTCAGTTCATTCGAGCTTTTAGACTTGTCTGAGAGGAGAATCGGGTAATTAGGAAATCAGATCATGTAAGAATGCTATTCCTCATAAGAATCAAATTATTAACCACTGCCTGTAATGCAGAATTATAAAACAAAGACAGTTGTGGGGTCTTCCTGCATTCATTTAATTCATTTGGTTAATAGAATTGCTGGTGAGTTGGAGAGCGCAGACACTACTTGAATTGGGGCACTAAAAGGTGTTATTGCGAAATCATTGACTTGAGAAAACGACACTGGATTAGCCCATAGACAGCTAAACATATCCAGTATGTAATAGCTTAACGTCATGGTGGCTCTGCCTCAAACCTGTCCCAGGACCAATTTATACCCACTTTAAATGTTACTCTTAGTGTTTGTCAGAGATGGTGTAGTGGTTCAAATTATTGTGGAGATGAATGATCACCCATGATGACCTGGAGTCTCAGGTTTGTCAATGGAGCCCCATGATGCATAACGAACAGCTTTCGAACGCATGTGTTGCAAAGTACAAACTTATGGACGAAACTGTTGAAACATGACCCCTTTGACGGCCAACTGTCCTGTTAGTTCCCGGCAACCTCCCCCCCCCCCCTTTGAAGTTGGTGATCTTAAATATCAAGTTAAAGTGGTTTTCACGAGAGTTTACAAATGCTTACCACACGTGGCGCAATGAAATGCTATCGTCAAGGCAAAATCATTGTACTCTCCGGATTTTGTTGTAGATGTACATTGATTGACAATTTTAAAACGACAAACAACGCATCCCGCAATGAAATTCCATAAATATTGTAGTTGGCAGTGAAATGGCGTAATGATATGAAAGAAAATTAAACAGACGTCTTGTATGTATATTATGCACAAGTTACGAATCCAACTAACCAAACAAATATTGGTTGTTTATGCACTTTATTTGTCATTTAATATTATTAAATGAAATAATTACCGATTGAGCAATAACAATGCAATTGTTGTCATTGAAATAAGTCTGGAAAATAACGTTTAGCGTACATCTTCTCTGGGATTAAAAAATGATAAAATATGCAAAGCTTACCTGAAGTCCTCTTACGCATATGAATACATTTCATTTTTAATTACATATTCATATTCAACCTATTTGTTGTATATACAATGATCCACTTTGCTCTATTAGGATTATCAAAATAATTTGATTATAAAACATTAATGTGAGGGGTGTGTGTGTGTATGGGGGTAAGTTATAGCATCAGTCCAGTTGGCCCTCTAAAATTCTCTCTTCAAATATGGGGCAAACATTGAAGGTCGATTTTCTAAAACTCAATTGAAATATTTTGAAAAAAACCTTTTCCATCAATCCCTCACTTCACTTTTCTGGAGAATCTATTTAAAGTCACTCATTAGAGATGGATTTTCAGAAAGTACGAATAACATACAGGAACTTGTTGTCATGCGCTAAATTTCAACGATGCCTGTGTTCCTTTCTTGAAGAAAAAAAGACAACGCTCAATTTCCATTTAGGTACCCAGAATGTAAGACATACTCGCTTTTTGGCAGATTCCCTTGATTCACATGCTATCAGTGCTAATGCAATGACATTAGTATGTAGGCTTTGCCGAATACACTCATACACATACATTTAACATCAACACGCTACGTAATGACCGAATATCTGGAGAGGGTAGTGTAAAATATTGTAAAAAAATGTTTATTTTTCATCACAGAAACATTTGAGAATAAAAATCATAAGTAATTGAATTTATAGAATCATTAACTGTTCGCTCTTTGAAAATTTCCAAAGAGCAGATAACCATTACACTAAGTCTTACTTTCAAAGTAAGTCACGCAATTATTTACTGGAACAATTTATACGTAGCTCAATAGGAAAACCTGGATATTGACAATATTTTCTTGCAACTTTTCTACAAGAGGTAATTAATTCCCATTACAATTATGCTGGTAATGTACTGAACAGCTGTAATTGACCATTAACCATGACCATAAGTGTATGTGAAGAAAGACCCTTTGTAGAGCCTATTTGAAAATGAGCAGAACAACTTGATAGCGGGATATACTGTCCATGTGGATACAGTTGTTTATTCTTACGTCAGTGTTGCTTTTTCTGTAAACAAAAATGTGATTTCATGTACCTTCCCCACTCTCCAGGATGAGCACGTGATATCTCAAACAGTTCCAGTTTAACATTTTACATTTACAAGTAAATAAATTGATCTGACTTAGTTGTATCGTCTTAGTTGCACTCTACAACAAATTACATTAGGCTTCTTATTTCACAATTTGTTGATGATTAGGTGAAAGCATCATTGAAGCATCTTGCGTAAACAAAATTTTTTCAACCTTGTATTTTGCAATTGATTGTGCATTACGATTGTGCATTACACCCTTTCCTTCAAGTACACCTTAGTTGCTAGATGAAACAAGTATTTATATATATATATATATTTATATATAATTTACTTTTTGTATAGCCTAATGGTTTTACAACATGTCCTTAATTTTGGTAACTGAAACTCTACAAGAAAATTGTGTAACCGTAAAATATTTTATAATCCTTCCACGACCATTTGTTCCCTGCATTTCAATGACCCTGATGTTAATTATGGGCAGGACGAGTCGGATACATGCAATCGTTTGAATAATTTAGTAACCGTGATGACGGCATTTCGGATCTGTTTTAAATGAATGAAAACGGTCACCACCAGCTCTCCTAAATAGTTGGAAAAGAGGCAAATAGAAAGGAAAGAAGAAAGAAAAGGATGTTAATCACCGCAAGGTGATATTTTATCTCCTTTTTTTATAATTATTACCGTTGCTTAATGATAGAAAGTGCAATATTTCCACCGATTGCTGCCAATACTCATATCGACCAAAGATTCTCTTTTACGCTACAAACAAAGAAAATTATTATAGACTTTCAACCAACAGTCTGATTCTTTTTTGCCATATCAACTCGCAAACAGACATCTGAAGGTTGGTCTCACTACACGACAAAATGTATACATGGTCAATTATTGGTGTTATTTTCTGTATCTGTTAGGTTAATTGAATGTGGTAAAATTACTGAAAGTCCCTGTATACTGGTGTAATTACCGTACTCTTGAGGTAATATATATCGTGTCAGTTTAATAGGACTTACGTAAAGTACTATAGATATATTCATTGATATAGAAGTTTCCTTCCCAACACCCATAAATTCCATGATTTACAAATTTGGGAACATTTCTGTAGCAACAAATTAGTATACGCCCTTCAGATATAGTGCCCAAATAGCAAAGAAAACAAAATCGTTTCATTGAGGTGGAAAACACGAAAACCTAGCGACATCAGTAAATGGATTCTGTCGTATGAAGGTCTGGTAGTAATGTGAAGATAAATTTATTATCATCTTAAAGATTTTAAGTTATGTTTGTTTTCAAGGAGGACTCTCTCACCAAGTATGATCACCAGAATAAGAACGTTCAGCAATACCAGGACGGTTGCTATCGAGCTTTCTGCTTCGTCGGGAACGGTTATTTGCTGCGACAACCACGTTCAGGAAAATGACTGTCAGGGAAAACATCTAATAAATGAAAAACAAAATGGCGGTTTGGATGGTTGTTTAGGACAATCTTGGAGGAATGATTATATTTGACAGTGATCTCATCTGGTGCATCTCTTTAGGACTATGTTTGTATAATGCATTTCTAAGTGTGAAGGTAAATGAGTATTTTCGTCAGAGTATACTACATGAAGCCATTGTTCCATGGTTGCTGTTTGGAGAGGGAGTACGTCGAGAGGAACTCATAGATATTGGTAATTAGCTTGCGACTAAATTTTCTAATTGGAAATGGATGGAGATGCAAATGTGGGTGAAAAGTAAATCTTTGCATGCGTGGGCAGCAAATTTGTTACGACCTTTTAATAAAGGTCTAATAGATGGTAATCAGTCTTGATGGGTGTGCTTCTGTGAGTAGTGATTTTTCGTTACCTAGATGAAAAAGAAGGTAAAAAGTAGAGCGTGGAGAGATCCGGAGAGGTTAAAGGAATTCCGAAACTGTTAGTAATATCTATTTAATAACAAAATGAACCTTTCATTTATTATTCACTCATGTCGTAAGGATCCAATTTATGATGCGTGATTCTCGTATCTCATGACGTGCAAATTTGACTTTTAAAATATAACACTAATTAGAAAAGCAAGTACAAAATATTAAAGTGGGGTAGGGTAAAATGCTACGTTTTTGTTTTGCGTTAATTTTTGCACCTTTTAAGTAATCAATTTGCTCATTGATGCGTATAGGGAACTGAGGTAGGTTTAGCACAGATCGTTGATCTTCATGCCATCATGACTTCATCTAGTTCATGCAATAGTATAGTATAGTTCTCTGTATACTTAGTGTTTAACCTTTGCTGTTCAGTTCCTGCTTTAAGTCACTTGAACTGACCTTTACCTGGCATAAAGCCAAGGAAGGCACGTTTTGTAGCTAGTTAAGTCACCACTGTAGTCACTATAGGAACTAGGTCCCTTACAGCTTTCTCCATGCCTGAACTTTGTTGGATCGAAGGAGACAACTGATGTAACAAAGTTAATGATTCAGCCAGTCACATCTCCTTTGGTGCTGGATTATACCAGAAGTTCCATGTGCACACACCCATGTGCATCAGAATAGTATATTGTAAACAGGTGCAAGCGAGATGCTAGGTGTAGGGTATAATGGTGAGTGTACCAGTAAAATGGTATATCATCTTTGAGGCATACACGACTGAGGACGATCTTTACTACACTGAATCGACTGCGTAATAAATGTGTGTGTGTGTATGTGTGCTTGGGTGTGCTTTTGTGTGTGTGTGTGCTTGTGTGATTTACAAGAATAATACAGGATACATTGACCAAAGGTGCTGGCTGCCTTTAAAATACCATTTTTAGTTGTGTCTCGATGTGAATTGACTAAACACAATTGAAACTAGTCAGATCTTGAAAGGAAAAAAAAAAGGTCATATATTTGTCAATAATACCAGTGACCGAAGTACCTTCATTCAGGAAAGAAACATTATTTCCCCACGCACCTGTAGTTCTCTGTTCGTAGGAGCTCTTCATCGGTCGGTAACGAGCGTGAAGGAGAAGAAACAACACGGAGATGCAGGTTGTCAAGATGACAGTCAGTCTGTCCTCCCAACCATACAACGAAATCAGAAGTGTTTGAGTAACTTTCCGAGCGAGTTCCACAATTTCCCAAAACCAAAATTTCGTCTTGTAGTTTTCACAAAGAAAGCTTAACCAAGATTGTTGAGATGGTTGGAGGAGATTGCCGTCGCTGATGCAGACTGAGCAGTTCTTACGGAGAAGGAACAAAAGCCCTGCTGGGAATGCTATCACATAGATAATTGTGAGAATAAGGGCAAAAATGTGGTATGTACTCAATCCCGCACAGTCGATGTCAATATCAGATAGAAGGCGTGTGATGTGGTACGTCTTTTTTTGGTCTAAATAAAACGTCTTGCAGGAAACGGGATAGAGACTAAAAATCACGGAACACACCGAAGGGTAAATGATGAACCAAAGAACGATAACAAACGTCAGTAGAGATGCTTTCAAGTTTTGAAAGCGAGACCGAAAAGACAAGAATTCGATCTGTGAGTATCTAATGCGCATATAAAATTTATTAATTTGGTAATACATGATGGGGATAATCAATACCACCAGAGGAGAAACCGCACCGATTGTGAATTGCGTCTGCGGACTAAGGTCAAGTTTTACATGGAAACATCTTGGACGAACAAACAACCTTATGATATTCATTTGAAATGCTGAAATGAACTTGCCAATAGCGACTAATGATCCAGTCCAGCTTATGTCATGCACAGATGTGAATATCTCGCCGATTACTTGGTAGAATCCAAGCAGGATTTTGACCCTAGCTACAATGATATCAGCGTATGACCTCATTCGAATTTCGCTCCCAGCTTGTCCCTTAATTCTCCAGCATAACATCATGACGACCAACAGAGAAACACAGAGAAAAACGAAACTCTCGACCACAAGAATTGCTAAGCTCGGACAGGGAACACATGACGTAAGTACGGAATAGTAGCCAGGCTCACAATGTGTACATAACCAACCGATATATCCAGTAGCACAATTACCGGCTATATTATCCTTATCATTGGGGCAACTTTCTGGTCGAGGGCATTTAAATACCCTCGGTATGTCTCCAATGTAACGTGCGGGTAAGTACTCAGGGTCACGTACCTGAAAGTACATTCTGAACGAAACTTTTGTAGTAAGTAACGTTGGCACCAGGGAAGCTCCAATTCCACATATAACCGTAGAGGAGGGCCTGAAAATCCTGACTGCAATTAAGTCCATCTTGAAGACAAATATAACATGGTCCATATCTGTCAGTGCGAGCATAGCCATCACGACAGTAACAAGCGCGATAACCGGCATCTATAGTCTGGTTGGTTCCGTCTGGACAAGCTTCACAACTTTTTGGTGACGTACCATTCCCTTGTTTCACATACGTTCCTACGTTGCATATTTTACACGGTATCTTCCAATTGCTTTCAGAGGAGACTGTTTGTGCTATTTCATCTTGGTAAAACCCACCTGGATGGAGCAGAAGTGGTTCAAGATGAAAATGTAATCCATAGGTATACGATAGGAAACATGGGAAGTATGTAAAGACAACACTATGTATGTATGCCTTTAGAAGAATTGTTTTTGGTTGCCGGTTTTATCAGCGTTAATTAAAAAAGAAATGAAAGAAGATTTCCCAACCTCTTAGAAATCAAAAGGAAGAAACAAATGTTACCTTTTGGGCATGACTGGCATCCGGAGTTGACTAAATCACCGTAGGTTCCAGCTCCACACGGTGTACACATGACCGAAAAAAATCCAAATTTGCAATTGAAGCCACTTTTCCAAATTGCCATTTCAACTCGATCGTCTCAATGGATCTCAATATACGGTAGCGACTTTGAACTAACACAAGTACTATTGACAAAAGAGGGTTGTGATATGTATAGCACCTTGTCAATTTTAACAGTTGAAACAAATAGATTAATCATTGTATCGGTATTTCACGAGCATAGGCTATATGATTAAATATGGACTGTATATACATTGTTTGTCCTCACCATGTTTTAATTTTAACCGCGCACTTTTAAATTTTAAGGAAAATCATATTTAATAAAAGTTCACTCTCATAATGCTTTTAGTCTGGGTACATTTTTAGCTAAAAATTATTTAACTGATTTTAAGAATTACAGACAAATATGTCTAAAAGAAATTTTTGATAAAAACTAGAAGGCTCGAAAGAAATTCGAAAACATTAAAATACCGGACCGTCTGCTACACATTTTATTTAATGAACAAGGGTATTTCGACTAAAATTGGTCGCATTTAAATGAATCTCTTTTGAGTAAATATTAAGACACTTTGGTTTTTACTTAAAGGAGTGGGAAATATTGCCGCACAATGTTTCCTTAAACTCAACTATGCTAAGATATACTCGGAACAGTCGTCTTTTTTGCAACGATTGATTGTCAAACAGTGAACTTATCTATGTCTTAAAGTCTTCCTTGAAAGTAGCTCTTTAGTATACGCTCGAAAAGGAGCACTGGCTGAAAACATTTTGAACATTCATCAATGGACGGATTTGTATGAACTATGTATTAGTGTTAATAAATGTATTAGAAACGTGTTCAAATATGGCACTCTTAGATAACCTTGATAGGGCCGGCGAATATTATACGTTGGATACAACGCTGATATGTTACATATAATTATGCGTATAACTGTATATAATTATCACAATATAAATGGCGAAGGGGCCCTCATGAATGTTGACTTTCCTTTCCACATGCAGAAATGTTTCAAAAAGACTGCAATTTTATCCACTAATACTTCTTGCTCACAAGGACATGAACTGGACTCAAATCTCAAATCAAATTCACGGATTTTAACGATATATGGGTATATGGGCTTAGATACTAGAACTACTTACAGATTGTAACGATATGGATTTCTCGGCAACAAATGTAAATACTCACAGCTGATGAATCTGCATAATATTAAATTGAGAATAAGTGAAATTTTTAATCAGAGAATAATTTAATGAGCTTTTACTTGCAATCCACTTTTTTTGGCTCAATTGTATGACATCGGCTAATAATTGTTTCTACTGTTTAGGCGAAAAGCTCAAAATAAAATACTACAAGAATTTAACAGAATGGCAAATGTTAAATGAAAGTAGCAATATGTATTCTGAAGTACTTACATTATGGTATTTGAGGCAATCTCATCCAATGACTCTGCACTGATGTGTGCTATTTTGTTACCGTAGAGATGCCTGGAAGATGCAAGCATCATACAGTGATCTCTGAAGTCAGTGTTAAATATGCTATCATCTGTGATAATTTTGTGGCTTCACTTACAGCTCAAAGATTTTGAAATTGTTTGAAATAAAACTTAATGAGGGAATGATAAATGGTTTCTTACAGTTGTTCCATGTAATTACTCTCAAAAGGATTTCCAGTAATATTGGTTAGGCTATTTTGAAACAGATATCTGCAAAGGAAAATAAATACTAAAAATTTCGATTTAAATTACCCACGTAGCACTTGATCTTTGATAGGTCGTGTTTCATAGTCAAAACAAAATTAACTAAGTACCTCTGAAATGATAGATTGGGGTCCAATGTCTTTGTTCATGATTGGGGAAAATTCCCATTAAATTTAATCAAATTTGTTTTATGATACAACTATTATTATAACGACATATTAAGCTGATGGAATATGAGAGTACTAATGTGCCTATAATGTCATTTACACTGTTCAGTCGGCATTAAAGCTCTTATTTCGTTTACTTAATTACTCGATATTGACATGTTGTACTTCCATATCAGCTTGGCAAGAAAATAAACGATATGCCAATATGTCTATCGACCTGTCAAATTCTCGACATAATTCGACATGTATAGTATCATCATGTGTATGCAGTTTTCATCATAGATATGCAGTTGTGCACATATACATATGTGTTTGTGTGTATTAACAGTGATTTTCACTTTCTTTTTCAACATGTATGAAACATTTGACACTTTCATAGAGATTATTAATGTTTATACTTACAGGTGTTGTAAGCTCATATGTGCAAAAGCATTATCCTCAATAGTGTGAATTTGATTGTCGTATAAGCATCTGAATAAAATGGAAAGTTTTAAAATTTTAAAGACATTTAAAAACGTCATTTTGGTGCAATATAGGAAAATATGAACTAAGGGATGTTTATTGTATATTACAATTACTACGAGAACTTCACATGCCTTTTTCAACTGTGGAGTAGAAACAGCATGTTTATGACCGAATATGACGGAAGCATGCAGGACCTCTTTGTTAAAGGTCGAAATTTCAGATGTCGGGTGTTCTGTACATTGAGATGGAAAGGATTATAAACACTGAAATACGTACAAAAATTTCAAGTCATCCAACCCTATGAATGTGTCTCGTAGAATTACTGACAAGTTATTTCTCTGCAGGAAAAGCGTTCTCATATTTTTCCAAGGGGTATGATTGAATTGACCTGGAAGTAAGTTAGATATTCTGTTGTCTTCCATGCCTCTGCAAAGTCAATTGATAAATTAATGTTAACAATAGTGACACTCAAAATAAAAGCAATTATTAGTTTGCAGTTACAACTAAATATGATTAAATTGCTCCTAAAATACGATTATTGATTTTTTCGAAACCATAGGCAAACTTCCCTTCGTCAATGGACCTCAAACTTTCGTTTGCTTTCTTAATTATGTGGTAAAATTGTTGTGTCCGGTCTTGAAAAACCTTCAAATGAATTTATTCGTAAGCAAAAGAGCCCGTCAATCCATATATGTAAATTAGCTTTTTACCTTTATCATTGATGGTAACTTAACTACAATAATATAATTGTGGTATTATACGAGGGTTTTCAGAAGAATCACCAAATGCTTCCACCCAAGAGTGTCATCGCTTTTAAGTCCAACACTTAACTGGTTTGTTCATATGAAACAATTCCTGTTGTGTACATAGAAGAGATAATGTCGAGAGGGCTTAACGATGAACGAGTATCACTGTTTTATATATGGTGAATATGACGCGGTAACGTGCTTCAGGGTTCACACAGAGTACAGTTTCCGGTGTTTACTACAGCTTATCAACCTTTTCTTTATTCCATGCAGTCATTTGCTATAGATAATAACAAACATTAGAAATGGGTTGTTCATGCGCTGTTACCTGGGAAGATTTTACAATTATTACGGGATTGGCTAATTCATGGGTGGTAACGATTTGCATATATATTATATAATTTTGATTGGTCAAGGTCATCGTAAAGCTTGTGCCCCTTAACCTCAGACGGCCATGAGGCTCGACACTAATAATTGCGCAAATGAAGTGTCAGCATATCCTTATCTGTGTATTACTAGGTAAGCTGTGTCATCGAATCTGCTTTCTCCCTTTTGTCACAGTCATGTATTTCTATTCAGTTCTCAGTCATCATCGACACTTGATTTAGCTAATTCGTGTGTGCCAGTCGAATCAATAAATGGAACTTTGATATTGTCAAATCAAATCGGATATCTCTCTCTCTCCACCTCTCTCTTCATCTCTCTCTCCACCTCACTCCACCTCTCTCCACCTGCACCTCTCTCTCCACCTCTCTCTCTCTTGATTTCTGTGCTGACGACTCTCTCTGTTTTACGGGAAATGTCTGCATCGCTGACGGTCAGGACGTCCGCTGCAGGGGCAGTCCTACTCAGATTATAAATCCCAAACAACCCCCCCCCAATATATCACAACACAACATGGTTGTAGTTAAGGATATACACTGATGCAACAACTGGTCAATGACTTATAATAACCATTACACTGAACTCACAACACAGCGTACTATACTGTTTTGTTTACATTGACATGTACTGTATCTGATTTTGAATATACGAACATGAAACTGGAGACTAACGACTGTTTCTTATTCAGGAATTAGATTGGGTGTCAGACACTGTAGTATCATTATAAAGAACGATAAGATAATGTAAACTTACAGAAAATGTAAGTTAGTCAGTCCTTGAAAACTGTCCGTCTCAATAATGCTGATATTGTTTCCAGCAAGATATCTGTATGCATGGAATAATAGTTAATATATTTAGTCAACGTGACTTACATTCTAATGTCTTCGATTTTATTGAATTGACACACACACACAAAAACAAAACAATTCAGATACTGCTGCAATGTTATGAATAAAGACGCCCCTGCAGTCTGTACAAAATAGGTAGGAAAATGCTCATTACCAACATGTGGCACACATGACTGGATTGAGCAACCTCCCACAGCTGCCGTTTTTCTAGAGGGGCTGCAAGAGTAACATGGCGCTTGATCACCTGGAAAGGAGATTTCCGGCGATCTAAAAAGTATTTTGTATCAATATTTTCTAGTACTGCGCCCACTGATGTTGGTCTTTGCTAAGATAGAGTTGCCACAACTTTAGCTATCATGTAAGTGATCAATGGGCGCCACCTGAGCTTTGGTAACCCCAGGGAGGATACGCCCAACCCGACACTGGGTATTTAAGATGAAATCTTATTTTACTGACATGTACTTATTTCACAAGTATGACTTTACAACTCTCAACATTTATACAAGCCAAAGTTACTGAAATGCAACCGCTGTTTTTTTCTACAATATTTATCTACAAATTAAATACAGCAATTTCATTTAATTTTTTTGAACTTACAACAGTGTCAACTCAGCAAGACCTTCGAAGGTTTTGTTTTGAAGTTGGATTATTGAGTTGTTTTCAAGATGTCTGTGAGATGGAATTAGAACGGAGCATTTTCATTCAAAACAATGCCAACGTGAACTGATATTTAACTTAATGATTCTTTTGGTCAATATGAGTCTTAATTTAGAAACATGTTACACTCTATGTATAGTAGAACCATCAAAGGAAATGAGTTGAAATGATGATGACCCATTTGCATTTTATTCGATCAAAGTTTTGATTTTGTTATTTCAGTGACGTTAAGAATGTTTTCTGTCGTTGAAGATAGTTGAATCCCATGACACGAATTACTTACAGCCATTCCAGTGACACCATGTCAACAAACACTTTCGCTGGTAAAACCTGTATATTGTTATTTCTCAAGTTCCTGTAGAAAAAGAAACCAGAATGGTGCATTTCACAAACTAGGATCAATCAATCGATTAAACCATTATGTATTTACAGAAGACTCATGTTCCCACGTGTCTTTGTTGCTTAGGTACAAATTCAAAGGCAGTTTTATGTGGAGTTTTCCTTGCAGTGTTTATAATTTGTTTAATGTTTTGAAACTGAAACTATAGGTATTTGAAAGGTCATGAAACAGTAAGGAAGGATTTTCGGATATTAGGATTTTAGAAGGGATTTTATAGAATAATGAGACAGTAGGGTCAGAATCATGACCATATATTCATGTCTTATGTTGTTTGTTATATCGTACATGGGATATGTACTTTACATTCCATGCTATTACCGTATGATTAAGTTATGGAAAAATCTTTGTAATGTAGCTTACTTTCTGTACCACTGAAGTATGATAAATGTCTGCAACATATTATTCTTTACTGTCAGGCTAGATAATACATTCATAGACTGAGTAATGGAGATTTAAATGAATTTCAAGACCATGAGATTCTTACTCGTTAAGATCAACTTAATGATATGCAGTAGGGGATACTGATTCAAAGTACAAGTGCATGGTTTCGACAGTCATTCCTTTAGAGATAAATGGATAGCTTATACTTACAAATATACCAGCTTAAACATTCCATGAAAAATGTCACACTCAAGCTTTTCAATCATGTTACTTTCCAACCATCTATGGGAGAAAGAAGAAGTAAAACGGAGAGAGGAATATAACTGAAGACGGTTGATTGATACCGAACATGTTTACAGTTTTAGAAGGAACCTTTGACGTTATTAGGCTAATGATCGTTCAGAAAGCCTTCGATGAGAGCATATTTTTTACATAAAGAGAAACAAGAGGGAGAAAGGTAGGAAAAATTCTGTATTACGGAAAGTATTGTATGCGTGTATAACTTTGTTGTCACTAGACAAAGTCAGAGATCTATTTACGTTGTACTATTACATTATTTTATTTTGTACATCGTGATATACGCTCAAGAGTAATGCTGAAACAGCGTAACAAATTGATTAGCAGTTTGTGCTTACCAATGTTTGAACTGGTTAGTACTCAACCCATTTGGATTTGAAGACCTTAAACATTCGTTTCGTTGTTAATCACTTATGAAGTTCACTCTTGCAAATGATGACATACCATAATCAAGTTCCTTCTTTGCAATAAAACATACAAAGGACACAATACTTTTAGTCCAGTCCCTTGTTACTTGGTACATATATTCATTTACAAGTTTTTCCACAGAAGACCAGATAAAATTTCGATTCGCAATTATTTTAAAGCTTACATGAAATTGAATCTTAACTGGGTTTTTATGAGCCGCAAACTGTCAAGTGAACCCTATTATTTAATCCCTATTGATCCATATACTTACAGGTCTGTAAGGACCCCGAAGTCTCGAAACACTCCCTGGGGCAAGAATTTTAATTTGTTGAGGGAAATGTCACTGAAAATGAAATGCAAAAACATACAATTAAGTCCCATCTTCATCTGCATGAAGGAAAAAAACATTATTGTTGGTATCTCTTGGTATTTTTAGAAACATTTCTGTTTTTCACATAAACGAATGTGCGAATAAACTATTTAATACTAACAGGAATTGTAGGTTATGTAATCCCTTAAAGTCGTCTCTTTGAATTGTTGATAAGTTGTTATGTTTCAAGCGTCTGTAAATAGAAAAAAAGTCAAATTGATGAACGATGTCTCAAGAGATTGGCAAATTAAAATTTCCTTAAAGAAGTGCTTGTGAATGAAGTGGTGTAACTGACAGGCAGATAATTTCCTTTATTTGCTTTTCACATCATACGGTATTTACAAACATATATACAATATTTACATCAATTGGAATAAATCGTTCAGTTATGATGTGAAGGAAGTTGAACAAAAGACCCTCAGGGGTTTGACGAAGTGCTCAACTCCCTATAGTGCGATAGCAGAGAAAAAAAAGAAACAAAGAAAAAAAGAAACAAATAAGATACTTAACTTTCCCCCAACCCCACCCCATTTGCACCACCATTCCTTCATACATGGCTACGAGTTAAGGGCCTGCTTTTGTAGCACACGCCTTCTTTGATCCAGCGTGTGGGTATTTATTAAATATACCAAAATGAAGGGAGGGTTTAATCCTCTACGTACTGGACTGTTTGGTTTGACGATTTCACAGATACCAATTATTATATCACAACAAAGGGAAATTAGGGTAGGGGCGGCTAGAATATGTGATTGTTATAATGGGGACATAGATTATTTTAAAAGAAGTTCACTTGTCACAATGGGGTATAATTAAGGGGGTTTGGCTGATCTGACAACGTCACCGTGGTTGGTAGAGATTGTTCCCTCTGTCCTCGCCGTCTAGTATCAGCTGAACCAGTTCCAGTAACCAGCAACTCCACAAGCTCCACAAATATAATTAAATGAAATAAACTCTACAGGGTTCCTTCCGATTAACGCCAGCGCACTATAGATTCGAGGGGCGCATCTAAGACCCCTATGCAGGTACGTCGAATGGGGGTCCGCACTTCCCCAAGAAAGAGTTACGCTGTGTGCGTTGTATTTCAACTACTCAAACAAAGTGAAAACACGACATAAAAGTTACCGGACGCTTTATTCCCGATCTCCACGTGAAACAGACAAATACGGAATAGTAATAATAACACGGAATAAGCTTACTATCTGCATGGGTATGTAATTTATTCTCCCGGCCTCTTCTTCGGGCCAAATTAATATAATAAAAATAATTTCACCACTCGAACAAATCCTTCTAATTGTGAAGCGAACCTTATAGACACAATCCTCTTGAAAGTAACAAAAACTTGCCTAATTAAGTCGGCCTTCACTTGGTAGCAGAAATCAATATGCTTGAACGCTACCTTAAAATGTGAGCAACCCTCCAGTGCGGAAGTCAACTGGGTTCTCTACTTAATTTAATTCATGCACTTAGTATTTAAGGGAACTCTCCCTATAGCAAACTCTATGTATAATGCATGTACAAGACACTCATATTGCATACCCCTGTATAACATGTAACTTTTAGGGATGGGCTACCTTTCCAAAAACAAATGGCAGATCAACCAATGAAGCAAGTCTTCTAGATAAAAAAAAATGACCACTGGCTAGAGCTACATGCTTCATGTTAATAAGGTCACATACATGATACATTCTGACTCACCATCATGTCCTCTAAGGATTCTTGAGCTTAACCAGTCATCCCTTTGTCCCAATTTTGCAATAAACCATACACTCTCTGCTTAACCATCAAGGTGATAAACAACTAGTTTTCTGCCTCTCACAGAAAGGAGACAACAAACCCCATTTTTAAGACTCTAATCCCTCTGGTGAACAAAGAAGTTTTACTGGGAAAGGACACTGAACCTCACTTATGTTTACTTGGAATGATGACCAACAGTATAGGAACAGAAAGAGAACAAAGCTAAAAGTCAGTGGTCTAATGCACATTACAAAAATAATCAACCGGAACAGGTTGAAAACAAAGATTCTACTTGTGAAATTCCCCCTATTTCACACTTTCGTCCAATAAAGTAGAGTAAAGCAGGGCTCCGGTCACTTAAATGTCAATACTCCTTAGTTATAGTTTACCAAGATTACACCTGAAAAATCTGAATTTGATCCTGAAAATATCAATACCAGTGTTTACACACTTAGCATGTTTCTCTCTCTGCAATCTAGATATCTGTACCAGGAGTAAGACACAATATGACATAGCATTCTACAAAGCTTTAACTCAACAGAAGTGTTAAAGCAATAAAGTTTCAAATGAACATCATGTTTAAAATGGGACATACTTGAAATACCAAGGTACAAGAAGTCAATGAATGATTGGAGTCGGGGGGGGGGGGGTGGTTGAATTATGACAAAATTATGAGATGTGCACGAAAAGTGTGCACGGTTAGTGCAAAGCGCGAAGCCCATACCGGGTAGGGTCCAAGGTCCGCCTTAGGGTGAAGTCCAGTGCGAATTCTCGGTGGGGGTCCAGGGGACACAGGCACGGGAAGCTCATGGGATTGATAGCTTTAGAGGCCCAAGAAAGACTAGCTTAAGGTGTAAATTTGACAGGTAGTGTCCTTGGGAATTGACAAATTTACACATTTAGGCTTTCCTGAGCACAAAACTCTTTGTTGCATTGGAAGATTGAAACTGAACAAGAGCAACAACGTACTGTAAAGTTGAAAAAGGCAGACATCAACTCATAGAGTTATCTCCTGCTAACTAGACTTTGAATTTGGAGAACTTGGAGGTAATTAGAATATTTGTAACTTCATTTATGACAATAATGAAAAATATTGGATCTTGTACGCAGCCTACAGAAATAAGGCGGGAAAGTCCACAAATTATCAGCCATACCCCTGAAAAATGTTTAAAAAATTATACATCGCGACCGGTCTTTAGTATTGCAGTGAATATGGGAGACTACGAAGCTTCAATGATAAAAACTTAAAGTACGTGACTTTTATGGCTATAGTAATGTACCTAGACAAAAAATATATTACACACGTAGGTACATTAGATGAACAAGTAATTATTCTAAAAATGAGAACAACAAAACATGACAGCAAAAAAAAAAAAAAAAATAAATAAATTAAAAGAAATCCCACGGATGTACGCCTATTGAGTGGAATTATTGCTTTCGATGGAATACGTTGATCCATTTAACGTTGACCGTTTTTTAACTGAACTTACAGACTGCTTGTGTTAGTTGGAATGCCCCCCGGAATAGTGCTTATGTTGCTGCTGCTACAATTAACTTTGAACTTCTTTTCATAGTTGTAACAACGACATACCCCTTCTCTACCGCAGGCGGTTTGGACTATTTGGACAAAAAAGAAGAAGAAAAAGAAGAAGAATAAAATGGAAGATTAAAGCTTTGGAGATGTAGACTGAAAAAGTAGTAATGATGTAACAATCTTTGTACGCCTATTAAGTGATAATTAACTGAGGATTTTGCGAGCTTTGTCAACAAATTTTTATCAACATGTCTTAATTAATTGTCTTAAAATAATTTCTTCAGGAGTAGCAAGAGGGAATGAGACAAAGTTTCGTTTGTGAGCCATTACATATTTATGACGTAATTATTTCACGCTATCGATTCCTTTTGCTAATTACGTTTTTACACTGTCATTAATTCAAATAGCACAGAACAGGTAACCTTACCGTCATTTCCCACAAAGAAGTGACTGTCCTGAGACAAACCAGTTGCTCTACAGATGGTGAGCACAAGTAAGTACCCAAGGAATGGCAAGTGTGAGCTCATAGTCTTACGTCTCAACTTTTAAAATTGAAAATGAAAACATGAGGTTACAATCTTTATAGTACAGACATGGTTATGATGCAACACTGGAGGTAACGATGTCAATCCATGAATCTCCACAACCACTGTTTGAAAGAAAAGTCAGATGTCCAAAACAAGGTGATCCAGCATAGCGGATAGAGTGTAGGCATGGCCTAATTACAAAGATTGCAAAAGAACCACACAGTGTTAGTACTAAATTCTCCTGCTGAAATAGTCAGTGATATTTTGCACTTACTTGCTCTGTATGTAGCGATTCCTTTTTACGATAGAGCGGTGGACGTTGTTACACCTCGAGTTCATCTCACTTCATATCTAACTGTATCTCGGCAATTATTGTATCAACGAGTAGATTTGTGTAAATCAGATAACCAAGTTTGAGCAATTTGACTCAATTGTCTAATGACACGGATTAATGATTCAATGTGAATTAAATATTTGTTTAAACTGAAAGTCACGAAGTAGCATTTTATATTGAAAGTCATTTTCAATTTAGAACAATTGACAACTTACGATATGTTAGGCTTTTTCAATGATTTACCCTAAGGGTGACTTTCGCTACTGTACTTAAAGGGTTACACTGTTGCAATCTTTGTAATTTATATGAAAGATCGAATCAATTGATGGACTTGTTTAATTAATGTAACATCAATTGAATAACAATGCGAAATATACCTCTAATATTGTTGGAGCATTATGTCAACTTTGAGAAAGCTATCGCAAATGATGCTAAGTTCAAGCTGAACTGCTTTGACCAAGAAAACAGAAATCAATCAAGTTGTAGAACTGAAATCCTGAGACTGTGCTGTATGCAATCATAAAATATAATCTGATTTCCTGTACTCTGCAAAGAGGACGAGATTTCCGAGTTTCTTAAAAGTCATAAGGAAACCTAGATTTCAGAGCAAAATCTAAAATGCTAATTCCTCATAATTCATTGAAAACATGATTCAGATGTTATCATTTAACTAATTAAAGGGAAATAGGGCGTTTGTTTCACAGATAGCAACCATATTTTTAAAACCAATGTTTGTGGACAAAGAATGATAGAGTATTCAAAATAAGGACATACAGTGGCCTTCTTTTGAAAAAATAAGTTTCCCAGAGATAGAAATTCAGTTATTTGTTGCTCAACAAGAATTTGTTCACCCAAACTTTTCAAAATTCAAATGATGCATCTTCCGTTACTCATCGCATGCATATTTTTTGAGAAAAGGAAGCTGCTGTAGATGTTTATTGATGAGACTGAATGGTTTAACAATGTTTAAAAGCTGTTTGCTTTGTATGCCATGTTGGTATATTCTAAACGCCCTATTTCCCTTTAAAGTATGTCGATCTTGTTACGTTCATACAAAAACACGTAATGATGTAAACTGCCACGTATACTAACATATGTATATTGTTCTTTACAGACGTTAACATCTACACTTTCAATGTTTCAATATGACAATTTAACCGCATATAAGCTTGTTGTAGGCCTACTTGTTAGCTTTCCAATAAGTAAGGTGTGTTGTACAGGTCGAGTACTTCAACCACCCAACCCCGTAGCTGTTGCAAAACTTTCAACATATTCAAAGACAACTATCTCTAAAGGAAGTGATTTGTAAATCCACAATTAAGTTTTCACTACTGGTAGGAATTGCAATCACCAGAACTCATGATATAGCTGAATTGAGTTGACTTTTTACGTCACGTCCAAGTTATCATAACCTGACCATGAAGTCTTCAGTTTAGTTGCAAGAGGTCAATATTTTGTTCTCGTATTTACCATTTGTTTTTGTAATCATGTCCTTCTATTGCACACGACGTTATTGCAGGCAAGTGCTGACACAAACTATTTTAAAACGTGAATATCGCAACTTTACACGTTTTCATAAATGTTTTCTTAGTTTACACGATCAAGACGACTAAACCCCACCCCTTAAACAAGGAATTTTTCATGGCTCCAATTTGTGTTTTTTAAATGAATAGTTTCCCATTATGCGATCAAAAGCTTTTCTATACCTCAGGTAATCATCATTTGATGGGAAAGGTCTTAACAAAAACAGACGTAAGTCTCAAAGGCTTCTGTTTTCATTGAGAGCTCCCACAATGCCCCTTAATTCAAAGAAAAAAAGAGGATTTCCAATAAGGTAGTCATTGGAACATTGTGCAGCCTTTGTATCTGAGAGTTTACGACATACATTTTATAAGCTGAAGCGCAAAAGTGCAGGATTTGACTAAAAAGAGACAAAAGTCGAAATAACGCTGTTATCATCGTGCTGTATATGGTAGGCTCACCACAAACATTCATATCTTTCAAGGGCAAACAGAGTTCAAAAGCCGGTGTGTACGCCACTATTTTAATCTCTTCTTTATTACGTTCTTACAGACAATAATAAGATATAATATGATACTACAGGAAAGCCTCCATATTAAGTGGAATCTGCCTAATCTAAACAAACAACCGGAATCCACATTATTTTCTCTATTCAACTAAGTGCTACTTTTCCTAAATATTTTTTTCTCCACAACTCACCAATTCGTAGTCATTCACTTCGTCTTATTTAGTCTTATTAATAACATGATGATGGAAGTTGACCTTCCGAGACATTAAGTGTTTTCATTATAATTTTCGTGTACCTTGTAAATATAGTGATGTTTGCCATCAAATCAGTGATCTCATGTTATTATCTGAAGAACATTCCCAATATCGTTTCCCATCATTATTGGATACCCATCATGCTGTACTGTCTCCCAAATCGCGTTAACGTATACATAAAATTCACAATCAGAAGTTATGGGTAGAAAAACATGATGAATATTCAGACTAATTTAATGGCCTGATGTGGGCCTCACATTTGACACAAACTCTTGCAAGTTTATCTTAAAATCGCATACAGTGCACGTCTAAGTATTCCCAGAAAAAGAAATCAACAGATGAGCACGCGCCGTCACTGTTGGCGTTTTGTAACATCCCATGAAAAGTGCGTCTTATGTTATTCAGTTTGTTCCCTACACATATGTACACATTTCAACTCCTCCCATGTACAACAGGTAGGAGTGTACTAACATACACCAGCGCAATGAAAGTTACATATTTACCAGACATAATGCCTCATATCTCAACTAAAAGGCATGGCTGCATATATTGAAATACTGTGACATCCATGGAAAATAAAAGATGTAAAAAGTCATGTTGACACCTTGCACTAACAGCAACCCAGACACACTGTATTATCTGTATTAATGGTGACCTTTGGCCTTTGATCTATGACATCATCGGTCGGCCGGACATTATATCCTACCCTAGGACATCTACCTATCAAGTTCATCCGACGTACCGTCTGTAGGAGGAGATGGTATACTTAGATACATACAGTACACTCACACAAACACATCTGGATACCCATTCCCCAACCTCACCACCATTGGTAATCCTGATCCATGTGATTTGTGCATCCTAAGGATACCTACTAACGCCATATGGTCTTAGCTGAATACATAAGAGGCCACGGTAAGGTGGTCAACCATTTAAGTGTCAATTCATTAAAGCAGCTCTACGGAGTACAGGATCTCCTAGCTACTATAGTACGTATAGGGATGAGATAACCACCCTGAATTCGACCAAAACGGTATTAATTCAAATCAGTAAGTCAGCAAACATACACTTTTTTTTCGCCAACTGAAGGTAAATCCAACATAAATCAGAGTCTTTGGCTCTCCGGAATTCACATTGGGCTTAGCAAATATATTTCTACAACGGGTTTATTCCTACACGTCGAAAAAAAGCTTTTAAGTAAAGCGTTGCACACCGTCATTAGACACAAAATATCCAGATTCAACCTACGATTTAACTACACTCTTCTCTTTCTTTCCGTCCCCAACCGGGAAGTCTAAATTCACTGCAAATCTTATCCGAGGGATACCCTGAACGCAGGCATCCCTTTACATAACCTGAATATTCCCCAGGCCACAAACTACAAACTCAGTCAGTATGCCGAAAATAGTGATATACAACGTACAAAAAAAAAAAAAAAAAAACTAAACCGAAAATTTATAGTTTCTTACCTTGAAAGCTGGTGCTTCATGAAACCGATGTCTTGAAATTGATTTTTCTTAATGTACTCCCTTTTTATACATACGTTACTCTTTCTTTATATACTTTCTAAATATATTCTATATTCTTTTCTCAAGGTTTTTTTTTTTTTAAAAACGTTCATTTGTCTTAAAAATATCTATAATGCAGCCTCTCCCAGAGCAGCCTTCCTTGGTGTCACTTTCGGAAACAAACTTTAACTTTAAACGTCAGTGCAATAAATCTGCCATTCCGTTGCTAGATGATCACAACTGCAGCATCTCCATAGACTTTGTGATAACTCCGCTGTTCCGTCTGATATCCTCGTCAAGATTGCCAAAAAGAAAACTCCGTCTCGTCCTTTACTATAGAAGAATTTCTCTCACCACTATATCTGACGTCAATCAGTAAATTCTGGATAGAAAAAGTTGCAACCCATATCGGCTCGCACGTAAAATCCCTGGTTTCATTTGTAGGTCTCATAACCACGATCCTGACAACGCAATATACGTTTTTTTCATTTATTCAGAGACTTTAAAGTAGGATGTGCTGTTTGAAGGAATAAAAATAGCCTTTACGGTTGATCTTCTGTCATTTGATACCGATGTGGATAATAACATGCCATGCCAGGTTTCTTTCATTAAAAATTTCATTAATTAGAGTGTTAATTACGGTAGAAAGAAAAGCGATTTATTTTTTTTCTGGTAAAAAGTTAGCGGAACTGGACCCTGTGGTAAATGTGCGGCACTTCCATGTGAACACTGCTACAACGAAAGGCCTACGCAAAGGCATTTCCTTTAGAAATTAGGCTATACGTGGACAAACATACTTGTAGAGGACTTTCTGCAACTGTTAGAAGTATAAGGAGTACTTTGGTGTATTTTGGAAAATACAGGAATAACAGCACATCCTGCTTTAACATTTGAAGGATAACAACAACTCGGTTGTAGCTAGTAGATCTGAAGGCCAGTTACTAATTTAAAAATACCAACCCGCTAAAATGCATTTCCCAAAACATCGTAGTTATGCAGAAATTTCTCTCCCAATAATCCGCATTCCTTTCTCTCTCACTTCCATTATCTTACAAGTGAATTGTTACATCTTCTTTAAGGAATGCAGTGCAATTGTAGACAATCCTCAGTTGAAGGGCTAATCCATTGTTGTCAATGGATAGTTTTACCTTAAAAAGAAAAGATTGAAGGAAACAAATGTCACACGTAGCTCATCCACACTACGTTGCAGGACCTTTCGTGAGGATAATCAGGGGTGAACTTCATCATTATATATGTATCTAGCTATATATCCCCTGTTTTTAAAGTCTTGTCACCAAATACTTCCCGAAAGGCCACAAGCTACACAAAATCGTCATAAAGAACATGGATATGATTATTAAGTCGCATAACACCAATGTCATGATAAAAAACAATGAAGACCCTCCCCCCATAAAACATGCAACTATAGAGTTAAAGCAACTTGCCCCGGTCCTGCGCGGGAAGTGTTTGGTAAGCTCAGTGATTTACAAAGCTACTGTAAAGTCAAATAATAGTAATAAATCGTATATAGGGCTGGTGGACGGCCAGTTCAATCTATGTCAATTGCGATGTCAACTTCATGTTTATACTTTGCCTTTGATGAATGATTTTACGTCGTTCATTGCGGCACATCAGCAACATTAAGATAAAAATCTTCGAACTGGAATTCACAGAAATTTAAAGAAACTTCGACTTTCGTTTTTGATGTTATGATGTTTTATCTTCTTATGGTATGAGTAAACTCTGTGATAATTCAATTTCAATATTATAACTATCATCATTAATTTAGGTTGAATAAAATGAATCTTCTGTAGTGTGCCGTAACCTCATTTTGATGCTAAAAATAAACTTACTGCAAAACATATTTCTACTACATTTATTTGTAGGGGTGTGGTGAGGCGTAGAGTAAAGAGTATGATTGGGCTCTGCATTTTGGTTTTTGGGAGGAGATTTGGGCCACAAACTTGAGAAGAAATGCCAATCTTTTAGAGACATCCTGTAAGCTAGCCGTTCTTGTCCTATAATGTTTAGAAACTTGTTAGTATTTCTTAAGTATCAAAAGTCTGAAGAATGCAGATTAAGGAAACATATTCGGTGAACTTTACGCTTTATGACATCATTTTTTCTTCGAGCAGGTGCCTGTTTCAAAATCGGTTGAAAGTTTATGGAGCAATTTTAAGAAATCTTTATTAGATTCGTGACAATATTTTTAGTGAAAGAAAATTTAATGTGATAAACATGATGTAATTTACGTACTTATTTACTGATGCTGAAAAATATCATTTTATGAACTCAAAATTATAAATTTACTTTACAAGTGATATTGCGCTAACATCTTTCTATTACCTAGGCACCTGTGCGGCAATCCAACGTCCTTGATAGACATACCAATTGATACCAATTTTTAAGTTTGCGACAATTTTCCGTCGTGTCAGTTTCCAGAAAAAAAAAGATAAAACTGCAGAAAATGATTCAAGTTTTTTTTTTTTATTTTTAATGTAGAGAAATTATTATCGTCAAGGAAGAATAAGAAAACTTTACAAACTAAACATATCTACCGTTGTTTTTTGATGATTTAAGAACATAGTGTTTTATGACTAAAGAACTTGTTTGCTTTTGCAGATATTTAAGTTGTCATATGTTGGATGTGTTGCCAACAAACTCAGTTAATTTTAGCATGTGAGTGTAAAATAACTTAGTGTTTCACTTACTTTTATAAGGACTCAGAACAGAAAGAATTTGTAAAGAAAATTCGTGATACAATTGGAAAGACTTACTAATTAAGTTAGTTATGAAATAGCTTAATTATGCTTTCGCACGTAGGTCTTCTATTGTACCTTCCATCTGCCCTGTGTAAACGTTACTTACCTTCAAAGGTACAGAGGTACGAATGCCTCTATAATAATAAGTAATTCCTATGCACCTTCTCCCAATTGGCTCACCTTTCTTTGTGAAAATTACAAAAGCAAGTTCTGGTTTTGGGAGATTGTAGAACTTTCTCGTAAAGTGACGCAAACTTTTCTGATTACCAGGGGACAGACTGACTGTCATCTTGACAACCTGCATCTCCGTGTCGTTTGCTCTCATGCACGTCCGTTACAGACCGATTAAGACCTCATATGAACAGGGAATACAAGTAGGTACCAGATTATACTGCTAAGCTCAAGAGAAACTTAAGAGACTCTCAGTTAATAAATATAATTGCAGGCTCAAATTCCAAGGACGAAACGTTGGCTGAAAGAGCACCGCGTCATGCATGAAGGCACATACGTATTTTTATTTTTGACAACTTTTGCCGAAATTTATAGGCAGTATTTTCACGGTTGTTTAATTTGAGATTTATTCACCCTCTGTTTTTCTGAAATACCGGATGCTTTCAATAAACGTTTCTTCATCATCGTGGTTATCGCCTCTAACGAACTTCCAGGAAACAGGAAACCACGATCTCAGTCATCCCGGAGACAATGAACGTTATCATGTTGGTCGTAATCACAGGTATGTAGTGAAACCAAGTAGGTGAGGATTTATAGCAGGAAATAATCCTCTAAAACCTCGTAATTATTTTCACAGGAGGAAAATAGTTCCCTTATATGATTAAAAATAACCTGAGGGAACACCTAGCTGTCAGTCACATGTAATCAGATTGTCATTTATTTGAATTGCTTTTTTCACTTTTTTGGCCATTGAAAATTGTCTGTATCCTCAGAGAAACATCTCTATATGTAGTTACGATATATTCTAATGGGTGTTACAAAACTGACACGTTAGAGAAATATATACTACCCTGTCTGATGGTACTACTTAACATCAGTTAATAACAAAAAGGAAAATACCGCAAGTGAACGGTTGGCATATTGGCCTTATTTGGACATGTATTCTATTTTAATTTCTCAGAAAGAATTGCTGATGGCACAAGGACGTGGTGGTTAGGCATGTATCATGACTTTAAGAACCATAAGCACCACCAACTGAAGACAAATGATCCTAATCCCATTTGAGCGGTATAGTAATAAAGAAGCTTGGTAGTTTTTTGGGATTACCGGATGATTCCTTGTGAAAACACAGTTTTCTTGAGGAAACTAGTCAATTTGATAGAAAACATCTTTATGGTTTATGTTGTTTCATGTTCCACAGGTTTGTTTAAGTTTAATTAAGGCTGGTTTTAATCTAAAAGGGTGATTGATCCTCTTATATTCAATGTGATGTCAGTTTTTTCTTGATAACGCATGTACCTTCCGGTTACACTTTGCATGTACTGGTGTCAAACTACTAGGCTAATACTATTATGAGAGCACAGCTGTATTTCATTTCTACTTCCAAATAGAAATTACAAACTTATGACGTTAGCAGAGGGTCATCAAGAAGAAAATGACTGCACATAAGACATTAATGAAAAATGCAATCACTTTTAAGCAATAAGAAACGTCTAAGGTTTATTATGTTTCACAGAGTTTAGAAATTGACATACTTGGCAACAGGAAGCTTTTACCTCTAAGAGAAGTAACAAGTTTAACCTAAATTATCATTAAGAAGGCTTTTAAAGATTATTTGTTAAAAGTTGTACTACTTGCGTTTGTTAGTGCTATTTCTCCATTTTGTTATTTGTCTAAATGAATTCAAAGATATAAAAATGATAAAATAAGAATAAAGTAACTTCGAACGTGCTGGCACATTCTGAGGAAACTGCAGAATAAATAGGTGATGGACAATATTACAATTAAGTAATACCTAAATAACCAGGTAGGAACAAATGAATCACTTGCTAAAGTACTTTCATCGTCTTGAGATTTAGGAAATCATTTCATGGTTTCACTGTTATTACAAAAACTAGATAAACTTGTCCAGATAAGTCCAATGCATTGTACGTATTTCACACAATAACATTTTACATTAATGCATGCATTAATAATGTATGATTCTTAGAAACTGTAGTCACTCTGGAACAATTATATTATCTTTTAAAATCTTGAGACAAAGTGGTTCATTTAAACTTTTAGTTCTATTGTAAATTACAGACTGAAAATTCATTTCATGATGAGAGTAACCATAAACATTTGTGAAGGTGTTGCTGTAGATTTTTAATGTTTATCATATTATTTGCCATGTAACTTTTCCAGGAGAACAGCGTTTTCATATAATCAGCATGTTCAATAGAAATTAATGTACATTAACATTCCTATTTTAATCTCGCTATGGATGTGACTTACCGTCTTCCATTATAAAGAGAAATCAGTGTAATGTTTTGTATTTTTTCAGTACTCCTTGAAAAGAGTAAAGAAAAGAAGACAGAAAGAGAGAGAGCAAACTTTTACCATACCAATATTACGTATACTATAAGGTGAAGTGATCCCTCATCTTTGAGTACAGATCTCTGACTATGTAATTTTCGTAATGCATCTCGAGCATACTAAGACCCTGTCGCACGTAGCTAGCCCAACATGAACCGATACGACGACGGGACACTTTCGATACACCAATTTCCTTTCCGTCGATGAGGAGAATGGCCTTCTGCTTGTTTGATTTTGTAACACGGATTGAAGACTCGACGAGAGTCATCTCCCTCCGTTGGAATTGACCTAAGAAAGCAAACAGAGGTAAAAACCCCAAAGATCTTCAGTTTCTTCATGCTACATCAAAATTGTTAACAAAAACAAACTTTATCCACTGCACTGTTTGTGGCTTATTATCGTTAACATAATATACATTGTATCCAGGAAATTGTTGCCATCACTAGTATTCCCTTGTTATTCATGTAATTATAATATTACATTAAAGTAGCACTGGAATACATCGTGTTCATCATGTGAATGCACAATGTCTTATTTGTTTTGACGTCGCTATGTCATAACATACATTAAAATCCTCCTTCCAGTCATCAATACATTACTGAACCCATCTGGAGGTGGATGGACAACTAGAGCCTTATGTTACAAGACGAATACTTTTTCTTGATTTCAACGAGACCTGTCATTGAGGTTTGTGTAGGATCATCAATGAATAACTGGTCCACTGGTAATGATGAAGAGAAATATTTGTTTTGTTTTCATATTTGCAAGATTGCATAAAGTGGGTGACGGTTACGCAGAATGTTAGTAAAGGCTAATGTTATCATCTGCGGTATCATTTATAGGCGTCCATATCTTCTTATATCAGCAAAAAGACGTGCATTAGCCTGATCCGTCAAAACATAATATTCTTGTATAAACCACGAATTGATTAGCCGTTGCACCCTGTGCCTCCGCGTTAAGTGAAGTGTGCGTACATCTTGGAAGTTGTGTTTAGTTCGAATTTTATCAGACTCAGCCGAAACAATTTTTTGGGTAAAATTAGCCTTTTCTGTCTGTGCTTTAACAAAGTATAGGTCAGGTGCAACAAATAAGTAGGTCATCATAGTAATACTCATTTAATACTACAGGTCGTAATAAATGACCACACAAATGAGAGTTCACGGAAAGGGTAACAGAAGACATTTAAACAATCACAGAAATTCAATATCGAGACTTAACCCCTTCAATTGGAACGAACAACAAGCAATCCAAACTCAAATTGTTTCAACATTCTACCACTAATAAGACTAAGATGCCATTTGTATATAGGGATACCTTGCTATTCAAATTAATGAAATACGATCTTTACATTTGTTTCAGTTTTACCAGATGTGTGTTAACGTCATATGGAGCCACTCACGCCACACCCACACACAACCTGCAAAATTTATTAACCAGGATACCTCACCGAAGAAAACATTAAAGAAGTAATCATTAAATGGTAGTACTTGATTAAACGAATACTTCGTCATGTCGGTAAAGGATTTTACTTCAGTTTTGGACGAAATTCGTCTCTTGATTTACCAGGTGAAAAGATTTTTAACATAGCCTGCTTGCTCTTGCTTTAATGTCCTTGTTAGCACTTTTCTGTGACCAGTTGAAGCATCGAAGAAACTAAATATATCTCACCTATGATTCCATCAACCTGTGGTGAAAACATTCCTCCTTTGACAAGTTGAAAGTCGAAGTGGTCACTATTTCCACGGTAAACGCGATGGCGGTAAACTTTCATGACGACACCATTAGGACAAGATATCTTGACCGATTTGCGGTTACTGTTCCTGACTTTACAGTCTCCGACTTGTACTGCAGAGTTACGATACCACTTAAGACTAGGATTGCCGTTGACTAAGATCCTGTCACGTGATATCGTTACCCAGTCATCTTCGAGACGAATGGCTATCTTACCGAAGAAGCTGGGTGTTGGTTTGTCAGGGTTGAGGGAGGTGTAGTTGAACTTTTCCACCATCTCACCATTCACAGTGACACCTTCAAAAAGACCAAAAGCAACACAAAACCTGTACACCAGTAGCAACAAAAACCCCACAAATGACAAAAAAAATGTAAACCAGTCGCTGTATTAAACAGATGATAGAAAATTTAATTTCAAGGCGGATAGGTAGTTTTGATACTTATTTTACATACTGTTTTACACTTTCCCCAAATCGGATGTAAGAATATCTCCTTGACAGAATTGTGGTGGAAAGTGATTTGTAAAAGGCAAAAGCATGTAGGAAGTTCCCCAGTATACAGAAAAAAATCTGTTAAAATTTTAATTTTTCTTATCTTGACGTCCCACAAATAATATTCATGGTACATGTATTCATGTTTTATCTGTTAAGGAGTCATGCTTTAACCCGATCTGGAGGACGAATGTGTCGAAAGTTCTGTTAAAGAAGCCGGCTTAGATTATGAGGTACTGTATGTTGGTACATGATGAAACTAACCATGTTCAAATGCACTCCTTATAACGTGTATTTACTTTGGAATAACGCAATTTGAGATATATTTTGTGGAATGTACGCCAAATAGAACCTACACTTACGTTACACTTAGGCAACAACTCATCCCATCAATTTTAGTTAGAGCTTTTTGTATCACAAGCCGGTGCGATTGACTTGGATGATATTCCATCTATTATTGGTTATACTTTTACGATTTAGAATCTTTAAAAGTTATCGCAATAATTTAAGTTCTCATGATATTACTGTGTATGTATGTAGAATTATTGAACTCTACATTCAGAGCCAGGCTGGTTTGCTGACATCGTTTGGTTCTTTCCTACACCAAATCTTAAGTCAGTGTGTGAACTGAAGAAATGCAAACTGAAGACCCACTAAGCCATTCTGTTAACATTTGATGACTTTGATAGATGCTTTTAAGTGTATTGTAAAGGTAACATATACTTAATGTATCATTAAAATATACATTTTGAATGATAGCAAATTAAACTTTAAAGTTCTCTTTGTTGCGTTTAGTTACCAATGATAGGATCGTCTATGAGATTAACTACCATGCCCTCTGGTCCGTGAATATCAAAACACATTCTTAGGTCAGAATCGGCATCCAGGATAACGATGTGTGGGTCTCCTCCAGCTTGTAATGAAAATATTAAGACAAAACTTCCAAATGTACAATTGCATTACATATAATATTATGGATAAGACGAAACAAATGTAGATCATATAATGAACGTTTTACATCTTAATGCATTCCAAAAACTAGTAACAATGTTTTGTAGCCCATAAATGAATGATTATTGTACGTGAAAAGATCGTATACATTATCTATCATTTTCCAACCGTGTATTGACTTCATCGTCGTCAAGGTATCCCTTTACATGTCAAACTTTACAGTTCGAACCAATAGGTCAGTTAAGCTCAGTTTGCTTTTTAGTATGTCGATGATTGCATACTAAAGGGGAGCTAGTCTTTGTACCGATAAATTTGGTAAATTGTAGCCACCTTGGTGAACAAAATGTTAGCACGAAATGATATTTTGATAGGTAGATGAAAGTATGAAATGAAAGACGGCTTAATCGGGAAAGCGGTGTAAGGGGAGTGTGTTTCCATCTCCTTGAGTACAGGTCAAAGACAGTGGTAGGGGAAGGTATGAATATCGTTGCTAAAGGGCCTCTGTGTATCCGCCAAGTTCAGATAAGTATCCTCAAGTCAAATGTATTTATGGGCCCTTTTCCTGAAAAAAGTTATAATTAACTAAGCTCTGATCTACCTTAAACATTGTTTAGTGAATTGTTACGTTTTGAGCAGTTCATGGTATATACGGGTTGCTCCTTCGTTGCCAACTTAGAAGAAATAAACTAAGCTAATGTGCAACGAAACAAGTAAATTAACTCTAATTTAGTATGTTTTGACAACAAGAAAACGTCATGGGAGGTTCGGACTGATTTGACAGGTGCTTAAAGGGTAACGAGGCAGAGATGGAACAATAAATTAGAAGTCAAAATCAAACTACTTCACACATTACTCTATCTACTTCAATTATAAAGATTGAGACACAACGTTCCTTTAGACTACAATATATCAAGTACACTCCAGCTTAACACTATTTGCAACGAGCATACTTACCGAGATCACCACGACCTCCTATTGCTTGAGGAGGTAACGCTTTTTGATCTAGAATAAATTTAAAGCTTTCTGCCATCTCGACAACCTCGTTTTGTCCCTGTGTTCTTCTGTCTGTTGTTTGTAGATTAGTCACCTCTATTTTGTCTCTAAGAGTTAAGAACTTCCATGCTCTTTCCGAAAACCGTTCCGCTGCTCTACGTTTACGCTGTGAAATATCAAGTAAAAGAGATTTAGAAAATAGCCCTAGTTATCACAATGCGATGAAAATATGGTCATATCTATTACGGTATTTGAAAATATGGTCTGTCACAATTTAAATTATTGGTTTTCACGATGGTAATATCAATATTTTCTGAAAAAGACAATGCCAGCAATCCTCAATAGTCATTGAAATAAAAATTAAAGTAGTCAAAGGATAACATCAGCCATACCATATAAATCATTCCCTTCGATTTGGATATTTGGCTTGTTCTCACTCAAGGCTAATAGAAGTTAGTTTGTAAAATGGTCAATGCTAAATAAATTTTGATGGAAATTTTGTCTATTTTCAACTTTTTAAATTCGGTGTATTCTAAAATGTGTTTTCCAAGTCACACGTATCTTACATGTAAAAATTTAAGAATTTATAGCTGTTTTTTTAAGTCCACGAAACAAACAAATTGTTATCATATGAATATGGAACGTTTGCTCTTTACATTTTCATGTTGGACTCGGAAGAGGCACGCTGAAGCATTCCAACTCATTTCAGTGTAACGAAACATCCTGCATTAAACGTGCGTTACAAATTTATGACACCTTGATAAATCCTCTTTAGAATTGGTATCTTTAACACATTAGTCATGAGACTAACTCACCGTAATCGGAGCACTTAGCTCAAGTTCAAAGGTATCTCCCTGGACGATGCCAGCGACGGTTGCATTTATTATATCTCCGATAAAGTAGTCGTTCAGTCTACCGGCAACCACGAGATCCTGACCATCGTAATAAGTCAAGTAACTATGTTTAGTCAAGGATTCTTCATCGACGATCGCTGGTGGATAGAAAGTTTCGACGTTCCACATCAAGGGGGTAGAGTACCTCTGCAAGAAGTTGAGTATTTCCATGTGAGATTCGGATGAGGGCATAATCAGTCGGTAGTTACCGTTGTTGTCCCAAGCCAGTTTACGGTAGTAGTAGTCGTTGGTTACTAGTTCCGAGCCAATGGCAACGACGTCTAGTACATGCCTGTTGTCAATGGTTTTGGTGATCGCACCAAGCTGGGGCCTTATCACATCCGATGAAATACCATTGGTGAACAATACAACAGTATAGTACTTATCGTCCTCAGTGTTGAGGGTGGGAAGAAGCAACTTCATTGCTTCAAAAATATCACTTTCTGTAAATTATAGATTAATATGAGAAGGAAATCACTAAGTAGGGGGAACTCTAAACCAGTGAGCTTCAATATAGGGGGTTCCATCGGAAACTCCTTCATTTGTACCAACTAGGTGGTGCCACTGACAACTGTTGCAATGGGCTTAAATGGTAGTATGAGTTAACATATAAGGTTCATATCGTCTGTTACGTTATTGATTTCCACAGATAAATGTTGTCCATAACTATAACATTAAGCTATTCTTGAAACTGTTTTCGAATTCTAACACGTTGCAACGCCTATCAGAGTGGACCAATCTGATTAGGTGTAACTTGCTGAACATTGGTAAATCTTCTACAACTTGAAGAAAGCTTGCAAAAACTGACAAAATCCTCCAAGACATTAAAGACTTATGACCCTTTTAAACGTCTGCATATGACACGTCTAACGTAATTTTTTTTTTATACACCAGTGTATGTTGATTTGGAGACTGATATAAACAGCCGTTTTGATTTGTAAGACTCTATAGTCGTGATTTGATTGTCTGCAACAGCCTTGGTATCAAAACATTCTCCTTAACATAGGGTGTAAGAAGGTGTGAAAGAGTTTGCTTGGCTATAAACTACAAACTCAATATAGCGCACAAAAATACAGGGTGAAACGCGTCTTTCATGAATTGACACTCTTCTCACACCTGAGAAAAATGATTAGCATAAATTAAACTTTCCGATGTATCTTCTTCTAAAGTACGGCTCATTGGTTCAATAAAAGTCAAGTAAATAAACAGAAATGACTGAAAAATACTTGCTACATACCTGTGCCTATGTAACTGAATAACATAGAATAAAGAGTTCGACTTATGTGTTCATCATTTAACTTGTTTGATTGAAGGAAAACATAAAAAAAAATATGTGCGCTGTCTTTTTAAGTCTTGCACGAGTTTTCTCTCTTAGTAAATACGGGCCTTCCCTATCCAAAGAAGTAACCTTTTCTATGTACCTGTGTTAGTCGGGGCGCCTTTTGGTGAAGGATCACCTTCTCAGCACAGTCCAAGCGTATCTAAGTTTTGTCTCTGATGATAATTCTCAAAATATTGTAAATACTACTTCTACTGAGAAAAACTACTACAGTTGTTTACTTCTGAAATTAATAAGGTGGATGACTCTTTGAGAAACGAATAACACGACTCCTCTTTGTAAAAGAACTGTGAATAATTTTTTGCTTTACTAACTTTTACCATTGGTTACATGATATACATAGAAAAACGGACATTCATAATTACACAAAAATTTAGATTCAAACTATTTTTAGCTTTTGAAAAATGGAAAGATGGTCAACAAGGTTCAGATTGTAAGTTACCTCCACTTGTAGTTATTCCTTTGACAAAGGAAACTGCAGAGTCTTTGTTCTTTTGATTTGCTCTCGCTGAAACGTCATTCCAAGCGCTGGTAACATCTGAAAATGTCACGATGTTGAATTTGTCTGATCTCCGAAGTTGATTTATTGCTTGTTCCAGAGCAATTTTCAGTTGATCAAGTTTGATACCTTCCATGGCCTCTGAATTGTCAACCAAGTAAATGATTTCCTTTGATAGTGGTACCAGTTCTTGTGGGGATATTCTGTGCAAGAAATAATTGTCGTAAACCTGCAAAAAATGAGACTTGTGATAGTAAATTATTGTTACGAAAATGAAGAAAGAAACCTACGCTACTAAAATTAAATGATTTAGTGCCGATATATGCCCTCCTCTGCCAATCATATTGGTGGTTTTTAGTAGAATCTACTCTCCCTATCTACATTGTAATATGAATATTTTTATGCAAATTGATAAACCGATATTGTGCATCTTTGCATCATTCGTCAAAAGGAAGGCAAATAGCTCTTATTCCCATTAAGCATCAGTTTGACTAATCAAAATGTTCTGCATGACACGCAGGACATCGCAGGATACCTGGGTAGAAGACGCTAGAAAGAATTGCGTTATCGACCTCTTCCTTTCATTGTCCACCATTGTCCTTTGACGTCTTTGCCAGCCCATCATTTTGTATTCCTTTTCCTCTTATTTTTCTCTGCCTATCCTCTCTCTGTAATCCTTTCTTATCACTGTCTTCATTTATGGTTACCGAAGTGCACAAAAACGAGGAATGATGATACCATATATTCGAATTTATGAAACAATATTTTTGGCACATTAACAAGATTATGCGGTACTATTGCTTGGTGTTGTTGCTGGGGAATTTGCATTGATTGTAGACATGGCCGATTTGTTGGAGGTTTCCAGCTAAATATCTACACCTGCTATTGATTGAAAGGAAAGCACATTTAAACTGAAAATAGTGTGTTTATGTTATTGGGAGAGCGGCCCAATTGGTGGAGGATTCTAATAAATGTCATAAATTCTGGAATTATATCGGCTGCGGCCAAATATATTTTTCCTTCCATTACCTCTATCCCGAATCGCTTACTGTGAGTCAAACTTTCGGTCAAAGCCTTCAGGAGAAAATCCCTTTGCTCTTTATTCCGTCTATGAAGATACTATAGTGGCAAGTGTTATTTTTCTATGAAATCTAAAAAAAAAAAAACTATTAGCCCAACATTACCATTATTTTATGACCTTATCTCTTTAGTACTAGAATAAAGAAAATGGTTCATGTTTTTGTTTTTTATCTGAACTTGGATGATGTATTGACCAAAACAGGACCCATATATGTGAAATCTGCCTGTAGGTGTATGCATGTAATGACCCTTAACCTCCAAATTCAGTGACCCAAACCAGTAATTAAATGTTTTCTGTTACCCACCAAATAGAAGCAATGACAATTTGAAAAACACCTGTGTTAGAACATACCGTGATACTTCCCGAAGGCGTGCCCTGTTCTACATCATATGCGACGGTTAAGTAGCCATTTAGTCCTTCCTCCGAATCCTTAAGTTGTTGCCTTGACGTAGCACCAAATGTAATGTAAGCAGTCGATGGATCTACTTGTGCTACAGACAGAGTGACATCAAACAGGGTGTCAGGGTCTGACGATTCCCATAATGATTCGATGAACGTCATTTCAAGATGGTCGTCCATATTTACTTCAATATTAATATCCTCAGCAAGCTGACCGTGAGACACAAATACATACGTAAAAAAAAAGGAACGAAAGACAGTCTAAGAATTGTTGGAATGAAGCATTATCTTAGACTAGTGGTTTTTATTCCAGATAGATGTAAAAATATGAAAGCATTGCCGACAATTTGTTGACTATCTGTTACACTGATTTCAGTTTAGTGGGTAATTTTAGTTTGATTTATACAAATCTCAGTAAAGAAAATACCACCGATGTGAATAACAAAAGAAGAAAATATCACTGTAAAACTTGATTGTGCACGTTAAAGCACAAAGAAACAAAACACTCACCAGTCCTGGGCTTAAATGAATCCTGTGTATGTATTCTCCGTTCATTCTTCGCAGTAGCTCTTGATAATTTAGTTGGACTAAGGCTCCCGAATCAGCTGGCACAGTCACAGAAATACTAAAGTTTCGAATTTCCGCCTCCCTGCGAATTAAGAAGGATTTTTCAAGATATTAGCTCCCAATGAAGACTTGATTTGACTTTCATTATGTGGGGAACCCTTTGACTTGCTTTTCTTTACCTTACAAACATTCTAAAGTGTGCCTTTTCTTATATTGTTGCTTAAGTATTACTTACTCTTCTGAAACTTCGAAGTCAAATATTTTCGAGCCATCGTCTACATAAAATGACTTCGTTGATCCGTAAGTGTCCCTGAAAGTAAAGATAAATGATACGCTTACATATGGAGTTAGCAGAAAGACACACTACACTGACATATAAATGAAATGTGTAAATGTAGGCTATTCGGGACTGGGAAAATACGCAGGAGGGGTGGGGGGGGGGGGAACTGTGTAAAGAGAATAGCATTTTCACGCATATCCATGTGAGGGACAGATAATTGATAAGTTTTCAGCCAGCAGAATATCTGGCAACCATTTCGGTTTCAACTGCGGGAAGACTTTGCCCACATGAACCACGTGGGTCCCAGATGGGCTACGTTCTCAACATTTTACCTATATGGAACCCAGATGGCCTCATCGGGGTTGGGTGGGAAATTTAATTTCAGCCGACTTTTAGGGTTGGCTGTTATTTTCCCACTCCATGCCTAACATAACACTGTTACAGGTTCTGCGCTGTGCTCAGACCGTTGAGTCCTTACACGTTTTATACTGTTTATATTGTGTAAGATCAGTACATAAAAAATCAGTGTCATAAATACTCATTAATATTACTATTACTTACTTTTGTCACTACATCCCTGTTTGTAGAGTCAAATGTAATTAATCCTTTGTAGCAGTATAATTTAAAGTCTGAGGGCTTTGTTGATTGTAGTATTGTCTCAGTTTTTGCGCCCGACGTGTGTGCATAGGTTTCATTCACTTATCGTTGTTGTTGTTGCCTAATAATTCAGTGGGTTGTGATCTACATTAATTATATTGCAATAATTTTGCATATATACCCATTGAGCCCAACATACTAATTTACCTTTTCAATCTTTTACGAAAACAGCAAGTTTTCGATAGGTTGCTTATGCAATCTTTCGCGGCAGTGCTTGTCGTACAATGCAATGAAAAAATACTACACAAACACTTTTTCTGTAAATAAATCGATTATTGACAATGATAGAACTGCACAGACTGCCCATCTACGCCACCCTACATTGCCCAGGTGTGCACCAGATAGGAGTCACGGTGCAAACGACAGCTGGGCTCCATCTGGGCAATCTGGGTTCCAGGTATTTCGAACTACATGTGCTTTACCCATCTTGGTCTCATGTGTCAGCCAAGTTACACACATCTGGTTCCAACATATTTTGTTTTTGCTGGGTTGTATTCTGAACACAAAAGCCAGACATAATTTAGACACGAACTTATGACATCGGAAAACATTTACGCAAAATATTTTAGTTGGTTTCGTTTTTTCCGATGATATTTATTTAATACCGAATCTCAACACAGGCTGTATCTTGTCTTCCTTGAGAATATGCAAAGAGAAAGCAAGACATCTTGATAGAATAACATTATTTGAAAACTGGGATTTGGAGACATATCGAAAGTCAAAGAAAGTTTCACATGATATTAGTGTATTATCGATAACATTGGAACTAACTCCTGAAGAAATATAAAATTGATGACGATATTGTACAAATTAAAAGAGAATTCATATATTTTGTGATGGGTAATTTCCCTACTTTTGCCCACACTGACTGATTACTTTAAATGGCATGTTCTGATTACATTATGAAAACTCCGTGGCGATATTGTGTCAGATATATAGGTTGATTTCTCTGAAGTATACGGAGTGCAATATAAAAAAAAAAAACAGGAGAAAAAGAAAAGTACGTTGTGACAACGCAGGTTTTTGAATGATTTGTCACACTTGCCGCCTGCAGGTTTCAACATACAGAGAGGTGCATGATATAAGCACTGAAGTTTACTCCCTGAATGTCTCCCGTTCATCGGCCGTGTGCTAAAAAAAATGTTTCCACACAATGACGTTCAAAATATGCATGAAGTGTGAGCTGTGATTTCTCATCCATTTTGACAATAAATTATGTTAACGAGTTGATCGAGTGAATGATCCGTCAACTTTACTACCAACTTGTTATGTCATCAGGAATATTTGGTGGTATGAGGTTAAAATGGCGTAAGTAGCGATGGATATTTTTTTTTTTTGGCATATATTTGTACACAACCGTTCAAAGCTGAAATTGGGTCAAGGACATTCAAAACGGCATAAATATGTAGTTGCGACGTCCTTTCAACGTTTTTGGACGACACTGAATGTGCAGAGCTTGAGAATGAATGTTATATTGGTGAATTACGCATTCCTCGCCATATACCATGTGCAGAACTCGTCATTGGCCAATTGAGCACATTCAAAATCATTTGTCTGGAAAAATTACTTCATTGACAATGCAAACTATTTTCTCATATGGTAGTGCGAAAATGAACTTCCGCTATGGTTCAACCAAATTTCCATCGAAAGGCCTCATACAGGGAACATTCAACTTCTGACATAATACTTTAAAATGACGTGGTCTGTAATAACGCTGAAATATTTGAAATTATTTACAAGTCCACCAATATTTCCCTCGTGTTGCATGTTCCCGGTAGAGCATACTTACACGGTGTAGTTAGCAATGAAAGCATCTGCAGGCATTAGTAGGTTAAATGTGATGACCCTGTCAACGTTTTCATTGTTAAGGATCGTCAGTGACATCTCTGTGTTGGCAAAGCCAGACGAAACTTCTGATCTCACGTCCAGGCGTTGAATGAACGGATTTCCTAGGTTTATGTCCTAAAATGGGCAAACATTACAAGTTAATGAAGAGATCGCCTTATGAAAGCTCGCGATCTTAGGCCTGTATATGATCGTAGAACAATGTTCTGATCTTATTAAATTGTAAAAAGCTATGCCTTACGTACTGCAGAAATCGATCTTTCTGCCCCTCTTGGGAGAGTGGGGAGGGGCCAACGGCATACACAGCCTTCGATGAATGACTAGACCAGTCTTCGTGGGGTAAGGTATCCATTCCATGGAAAATTTTGGGAGGAGTGTATTGGGGGAGGTCGTACCTCTCAAAGTTGGAAAAAAAACTTTTAGTTAAAGTGATTGCTTCAGTAGACACAGTAACAGCATTGGAATTTCATGTTTGGCAAGGATGTTAATTGCAACCATTCAGGAAATGTGAGAAAATGAATAGGTTTCAGTTGCTTAAGGCTGCCATATGATTTCACATTCTTCTAAAAAAGTGTAAAATACGATATTGTAGTGGTTGACAGTCTTCGTTCAAATCAACGGTGTGCTTCTTTGAACAAGCTAATGGGAAGTACACTAGTGTTAAATATACAGTTAGTCAAAACCACCTAGGATTGCTGACGCCGCAATGATGTAATCAGTTTGTCGGTAATTTGAAAAATACAGGCTTCCTTTCACCAAATACCGCAATTCCTGATACCGATCAAGGAGCGACGACTTGAGCAATAGCTTTTATACACCAATGAGACCTGTGTTTTTGCATATTAATTGTGTAGACGATGATGGTAAGAACCTTTAATTTCAAATATGATTTATGTTTTTTACTGTTTTTATGCCAATCCTGTCGCTTTCCAAACAGTTACTGTTATTTTACATTTACTCCTATTTTCATTCATTGAAGGACGTAGTCCGTCCATTTATAACTTCATACATTACCTTTAAATGTACCTGTACATCTAAAAGTAAATTTAAGATTACACATAATCTTATCCTAATAGTTTTTCAGTATGCATGCAATCACTTTGATAGGGAGATGCAACCAGGCACACTTTTTGACTAGTTTTAGACTGCAGAATGTTAGCATCTTATATTCTATTTACATATTTCCCTTTTTGAAAATTACCACAAGTAAGACTACCTTTACGAATCTGCACAAGGTCGTAAAACTACTGACTGCCCATTTCTCCGGATCAGACGGGTAGTGGGAACCTCCCTCACCTAAGAGGGGATTAAGACTTAGCCCAAAAACGTTAGGAGTTACCCTCATAAGATCATAGATACTAGATGATCTAATGCTATTGCAATAACGAGACGGTTTTGCATTTACATCTCAGGTAGTTTTAACAAAATATTTGCGTTTTACATAAACTCATCCCATTGAAAACGCATGTGCGGATGCTATACCTTCATTTTTGTAAAGTTTTGCATGGGTTTGAATTTCATATCTGATAATGCCATCAAATTATTAACAATATCAGCATGTCATTTCATGATGTTACTAACTTCATGAGTGACGTATCATGTCGAAAGTTAGAATCAATAAGTATCATTAAGTGTAGTTATTGAAATGTGTGAATAATTGAAACGTTCAATGATGTCATGAAATCATCTGTTTTGAAATATTTAATTATTGGTATCCGCAAAACGAATATCTGTTTTGATGATATCAATGGAATTAATTATATTTTTAATGTCAATTGCAGATATCCGTAAAGAGATAAAACTGCTTTGACATGTTGATATACAAGTATTGGTGATTTGAATCAAAGGCATCATGAAATGCAGCTTCCATTTGAAAAGATCCTACTGTCGAAATAAGTCATATCTACACATCATTAAATAGAAATAGAAATGAAAAGTATCACGATATATTGCAATGTAAAAATACATGCAATTTATATGTATTAATATTAGTAAATTTACAGATACCTATAAGTGAATTTATGACATCCTTAATTCAATTGATGACAGCAGTACGTCAATTCGACTTTTGATATCACCAATGATGACTTGTTAGAAATATCACTTGCTTGAGCAATGATATACAATTTTATAAATGATTTTATTAGATGATTTGCTGATATCAGAATTATTTAATGGTATTATTACTTACTTACAACTTGTTGGGAATAGAAATCTAGTTGCCAATGCTTGAAAAAAAAAGAAAACAGATATTTTTGTATATAACCGTCAGGTTGCCCAAATTTAGCTGCACAATTGTTACAAAGCTCGAAACGACTTGTCGGTCTCCACTCGGTAATAAGTTTTCTCGAATCTTTCTCTAAAGGTTTGGAACATTTAGTACAAATTTAGTGGATATTTGTCAGATTTACCAAGGGAGGGGGAAGACCTTGGGGGAAAACTGATGTGGGGACCCTCGATTGTAATCATCCACGAGACACGAAATTACTTAATTTTAGGTGGGCAGTGATTATGCGTAGTTGCCCCCATCGATGGACCCCAAATATTTTTTTCTAAACATGTAAGCCAGACAAACTGAAATTTGTTGATAAGTTAATTTAGACTGGATTCCGTCTAGAATGCTCTGCCCCAAAATACATCAACATAATTTTGTGAAGTGTCCGTTTGTGGAAACATTCTGGGCACGCGCCATTGGACTATTCTAAATTCGGTCTTGCATAGATCTATATATAGTATGAGTTACTTGCACGCGTTTGACCCCGTTTCAAGTGACTTGTGGCTATATTGCGGACTATTTCCGAAGTTGTATTTAACTGTTATGCTGCCGACGTAAAAGTTGTTATGTTCAATATGATACAATTATTAGCTGTTACAGTGTTTACGGCTCTCCGTATCTTTTTTCGTCATGCATTACACACTTTGAACAAACTTTGTATTTAACTGTTATGGGGCCGACGTAAAAGTTGTTATGTTCTATATGATACAGTTATTAGCTGTTACAGTGTTTTTACGGCTCTCTGTATCTTTCTTCGTCATGCATTACACAATTTGAACACAAAATCATTAAGAAAGTATGTACTTACTGCTAATGTTGTTGGCTCGTAAGGAGGATCCGTCACCTTAATTTCAACTTCAGCTCCTAAATTGAATTGTCCAACAGATCTTTGAATTAAGGTCAATTGTATGAAGGCCACTAAAACGAGAAATGCTCGTTGGACCGCCATGATGAAATATCAAATCAGGAATGATTCGTCACCAAAGCTCACTAATTTCTCACTCTCTTTATCTCTATCTCTTTCCAATACAATACAAGCACTGGCCAGGTAAATAGGGTATTTGAGCATGCGCAGTCACAGATATTGCTGATCGTGCATGTTTCCGTAAAACCAACCAAATAGAGGAACAGGAAATACCCCAAGAAGAGTTGACTTTCTTGTTGATATTTTCTCTTCTGAAGTTGGGTACTTCAAGGAATCAGACTAAACAGTGGGGTGTACAACCGAAAATCGATTTTCGAATTATTCATGAGGGAATTAACACCGCATAATCAGGGCAAAAAAAAAAAAAAAAAAAGCAATGGCTAACGATCCCGGTACAGTATAACAGTTTCTAGACACTTCGGGGAGCACTCCGCTCGCTTTCACTCTTTTTTCCTGTCGATACCACTATTTATTTGAACGGAAATGAATGGTTTGACAAGGAGATGCTTGAAATTAGTACAAATAATCGATTGGAACCAGAGAGTTAACATACCTTCTTCAAGGTTTCACAGCAAACGTTTCCTCTATTTATATCGGTGAAGTCATTAATACCCTTATTTGTTAATCGCCATAGCCCATGCCTTCCTGTTCAGCATGCCCCCATATTTGTCCTTACATTTTGGTATTTTTCACATCTTATAAGCGTCATAAATGTTTCTTTTTACATTATCTTGTTTCGATTTGACGATTTTGGCAGTCAATGTTGAACCTGATTGTGCAACACATTTGCTGTTTCATTGCTGTTTAAATGATGCTATTGAGAATGGTGTGGCTGTTTTCGGTGCATCTGTCTAATAAGAAAAATGGACATTATTACAATATCATGTGATTTGTGTTGAATGTGACTTTATGGAATTATCGAATGTTTTATACGGTACTCAGTAAGAAAAAAAATACAAACAGTAGAGGGGCAAGTCCCAGGTGTAAATGACACAAATAGCCTGGACCAGCTGTCAGGAGATTTGAGCAACAGATAAACAAAAAGATTACATCTGCTGATGATCTGTCAGCTACATGTCTAGAGAAGAGGAAGTTTAAATAGTTACCTGCCATTTCCGAATAGCATACTTCAAATAATACCTTTCGACAAGTATGTCACATCCCTCTAATCTTGGTGTGCCGTGCAAACAATTGCTGTGGTTTAACCTCAGTTGATTTACCGTTCTTCAACACTGAACATGTCACGGAACTAAGACGGTGTAAACAAAGTTGTAAACAAAGACTAACATGAAGTCATTCAAGTGGTATTCCCATTGTTACGTAGGCGCATATTCATGCTTATACCATCTACTATCACATAAATTATACCACCTACTATAATTAAGTAATGTAAATGTTGTGTGACCGGCGTTCGAAGCTGTCACTAGAGAAATATCTTTAAGAGTGGGGGAATACGATAGGGAGAGAGGTAGAGGGATGACAATAAGTGAATTGTCAATGAAATATGAATACCTCCGTTTAAAATATTATAGCAGGCTACAACAGTGTTTCAGTTTTCAAGTTAATTCTCTGTAAGTGTTGCAATTAGTGAACCATTACTGAACCATTTCTGGTGAAGAATGGAAAGAACACAGACGTATGATACGTCGTCATACAATACGAAGTTTATAATGCAATCCCAATTACATGATTGCGATTACATTTATTATAACGCAAACCACGAGGAACACAAAATATGAATTTAGTTTGCCTTTCATTCACCCCCCCCCCCCGCTAACAATTTTCATCTTGAAAATATGAGCTAATTTACACGTGATAATTGAAACTGCACCACTGTCCTTTTCTCAATCACTTTTTTTTATTATTACGTAACTGTGGGTCGTTGAAGACGCCGTTGCGGCATAGCAATTATCGCGTATGGATGCAAACTACCCTGTGTCTGAGGTCTTGTATCCGGTTTCCTCTTTTCCCGAATTGTGTATTCTACCGCAAATTACCCAAGAGTGCGCGATTGACTTCCAGAATGAGCAATTCTGCAAGATCAGTCGATTTTAAGAGACGATAGTGATTTAAAGTGACAATAGGCCTATACACAACTGCATGCTATCTTTTATATAAAAAACATAAACATTTTCCATACGGCCGCGATTAAGACACGACTGAAACCTACTCAGTTAATTAAAAAAAAAAAAAGGTAAAACAGGTAGAAACTCAAAAGAATAGAAGAGTCAGGACAGAAACAATAGATTGAACAATAGATTTTTTTATTTTTCTTTGAAGAAGATTCATTAAAGTTCAATTAAATGATCTTGAAATTAGAAGGTGGACGTTTGTGTTCCCGTCCTCCTCCAAGCTTTCATTTCAAAGTCAGACCTACCCTGTGTCATCGATGGTTATTACTTGGTGAGGTCTGCATTTTACGCAGTAAAGACAAAAACTAACCATTGCACTGAAAAATGAATTGACATACAACTATCAGTAACGATAGTAACATCAGTAACACACAAACAAAGTAAGTGCACATTTATTCTCACTGTCAAAAACGCAAAAGGATTGAAGGTAGATGTTCTAACGTTATGAACAGTTAATTGCTCTTATCAGCTAACAATTCGTAGACAAATACTAGACCAGTTCTGTTATATCTAAAGGTCATTTACTAGGGAGCTGATACGGACCTGTACCGGATTGATTTCTGTAAATCCCAGAGACAAAACAAATAAAAAGAAAATGTGGTTACGAGAAACGCAACCACTTAGACTACGACTCAACTCAGTAAATTGGTAAAGGGTACGATATGGGGCCGTGCAGTGATATTGTAGAGGTGTGTATGCATATAGGGCATATTCTCCCCTTAGGACATGGAGCAGGTATAGAAGTATACATGCGACACACGAAGTAAACAATTTTAATGCTTGCATGTATGCCGTCGAAACGTTGACTTTCTTTCTTCTAAAGGTTGTGTAACATTTTGGAGTATTGTGTGCATTAAGCATTGAAAATAATAAAAATAGCCACAAATTCCATAAACCGTCAATGTACAGGAAAATTAGTGTCTCATAATTGCATCTTGAATAAACATTGGCTAAGTATGCAAATTTGTGACGTCAAGATGGACTCCCATGATATGTCTTACGTTAGTCCTTTGTTGATGTAACCTTTATTTGAAGAACATTTCAGAATTTTATATCTCCAAGGGCTTTATTTTGGAAACATTTTATCTTCAAAAATATTGATATCACTTACTCATGTGAAACTCAGTAATGAAGTAACTAAGAGGCAAAATATACAGGTTTAACAAAAGACATACTGACACTGTGCGACACTCCACGTCATCTGTTCTGCATTTTTCTCAAACTTTGAGAAGTTATATAAAAAAAAACGGTAAAATATATAAACAAAATTCTAACAGAATTTCACTCAGGATTTTACTTTACAACTTCTGAATGATGTGTGCTCTTTTGAGGCATGTCACACACCCTGTAGGTCACCGTTTTAAAACCACAAAAATAACTGTCAAAATAAAGACTGGTCTAATTACGACCTTTCCCAACTGAAATTTACCAAGAAATCTCATCTACATGATTCCAACAGAATAAGTTAAAATGCAACCTTCCAGTGTGAACCCAGAGATATCGAACAAAGAAATTCATCTCGAAAATGAAAAGCATCAATAGGTACTGTCCATGACGTCATGGACACTGCAAATATACCTACTGTTAATGTTTTCTATTGTATAAGTCTTGGCGGTGGACTGAGCGTGCAAGATCATGTTCGTTTTTCTCCCCCCCCCCCCCGCAAATTCCAGGAAACGGCATATCTTGCGTTTACTCGCCGGCAGGTGCCCAGGCTTGAAATAGGGATATCATGTCTACAAAAGTGGAAAAATGCAACTATGAAAAAAGATATTATCATATGGTTTGAGGTGATACATAATGAGTTGGTCATCTTCTTTCATATTTTGTTTCAGTGGTTGAAAAATATTTCAAGGCTGAATACATAGGCATACGACCCCCAAAGATTTTTTTGGGGTGGGGGGGGGCTGTGATTTTTCAGCGAATTTTGTTAGCGAATTCAGTTTCTTTTTTACTAGCGGGATCACTATCAAAGCTAATCGTACAAGAAAATTCAAGGTTTTACAAACTGCCCCGATAGCCAGGAACATCACTTTCTGGGTGCACCTTTGATCTGCATTAACTAATACTCAGAAAAGTTACATCACATCCCAAAATGGGTGCTGTATAATCAGACTCGGTGAAATGAAAAATAAGTATGGGGGAAGGGCGGAGTAACGGAAAGACTGTTTAAGCAGAGCTCCACCATTAGTTGTGGGGGGGGGGGACGTAGGGAAAATTTGGGGGTTTACGAACTCCCCAGATAGTTGGAAATGCCAATTCAGGGGTGTACTCGAGCTGCATGTACCCAGCCTAAATCGAGGATATCTGCAATTTGAGAAACTCTAAAATGGTAATGCAAAAGTTTTTTTCAGTGAAACGTTTCAAGGAAAGTGGCTAAAAATCCTCAAGAAATCCACGAAAAAAAAAGAACTTTCGTCTGTTAGGCAGACAGTGAACTTGAATAAAACGTAAAACAAAAGAAGTTGGACAACACATAGCGTCTATTGGTCAATGTGGGTGTGGGACATATTGCCTATACATTACTGTTATGAAATATGAGGCGCCTACCCAGGGTTTTTTTACATAAGGTTGTTGGTCTAGCATAAGCATGTGACCCTTTTCGGAGTAACGCGAGGCAGTGCCAGCGAAGCGGGGAGCCAACATGTCGGTTGGCGAGGAGCGTACATGAAAATTCCTGGCTCTACAAACCTCCGGATTCTCTATAACGACACTACCCTGGTGTCCTGGGCTGCAATGCCCAGCCTTAGAATAGGGATTTCATGTTTACAATTTCTCAATAAGAAAAAAAAAATCATTTAATAAAAAATGGTAGTAATTTGGATTGCTCTTATCTGCAATATTTATGCTATCGTAATTCCTAGAAAACTTAATTCAACAGTTTTCACCTGGTAACGATATCGTTTCTTTTTTACTTTGGAAATATATTTGGTGCAATAGTTTGTATTCAACAAATTTTGCAGTCAATTTTCCCTGAGAAATGATAATTTCGGAAAAGTTATTCCAACAATGTTTACTCTCTGATTACAGTTAAGACGTTTGTGAATAATAGCCACCTTGACGAGAAAAAAAGAAAGAAAGAAAAAATGTCATTGAATAGTACAGGTGGGGAAAAGCATGAGATGAGTGATATTAAACTTGAGAGAGTTTTACGTAAGGAGATGAACCCATCCTCTTTTTGGGAAATTTTTCAATTACCAGGTAACCTTAGACGAAATCTTGTGCAATATGTAGCGGGTCTTTATGTCATATTAGAAATGAGCTAGACTGAAATATGAATAATTCTAACGGGTATGTCAGGTTTTCCGAATATTGTTGCTCTCCCTTCGGGACGGCCCTGCGTGTATGTCCTTCCCCCAATGAACAAGAGCTTTCGTTTGTTCGACTATAAGCTGACGGCACAAACAGGGCTCATCTGTTACCTGTACAATAAATTGATCTGTAAATTGAGCAAAACTCCCAGATTTTGTGTACGCAATGTTCATATGTTTGCTTTCAATTTTTGCTTAAAATGTCAACAGGTTGGTTAGAAAGTTCATTAAAGAAACAACTGCCATTCGAATAATATGAAAACAAGGGCAGTGAGCAAAGAATGTAATGGTGATGTTAATTGAATTGCTCCCGAATGTTAGACTACCAAGCAGGAAGGAAGGAAAGGGACAGTGAGAACAATAGTTAAACTGTCAAAACATTTCCATATAACAATATTGCCACAGCTATATGGGCTTTAAGAACTTACACGAAAAATGTTAATGTGAGTCGAGTTGTGAGTATTTCCTTTATTGTTTTAGAACAAATATAATGTTGAAAAGTTCGGTTGAGTGTTATTCAAAATATTTAATCTACTGCAGTATGACCGATGGACGCCATCCTTCGTCAGAAATATACACGTTGAAGTGAACTGAGTGAATTGAGCATCTCCGGTTGCACTATACATAGCCGTCTATTGGATCACAGTACAGGAGCTATCAGTTAAATGCTCACTAAGCTATACTCAGTCTGCTGCCGTGATCAATACACAAAGTTGCTACGTGCATCAATCAATTGTACTTATAGACAAGGGTCAGAAAGTTAATCAACTTTCATGAAGCTTTAAATTTCATAAAGTTTTTAATTAATTTTCTGAAACTGCAGGTTGTGCCACCCACACTGACACAACGAACTTTTGGGTAGATATTGAACTTGTCCAAGTACACCTTAAGTACAAAACTGATTGCAGACGGTATAGCAGAGCCGCTTGTACGCATAAATTTCTGCTGATTCCATGCAAACAGAAACAGGTGCAGTGGTAATCGGTAAACTTGTTCAAGTTGAATATTACAAACCTGCTTGCTTAAAGTTCACTTTTGGTATAAAAATGTGTCAATTGCAATTGCTATTATCTAAAGAACTGAACATGGGAAATAAGAAAACAAATCACCAGCATGCTTATAATGTGTCCCTCTTTAACATATCAAACATAGATTTGGTTCTGGTTTGTTCTTTTTATAGCAATCTGTGAACAGGGATGTCTCACAACCGACACAGGAAAAAGAAAAATGATAAACCCTCGATTTTTTTTGACTATATTAGTAAAAATGTGAAAACTGCACAATTTGATGAAGAGACATCCTTCAAAATATAATAACAATCCAATAGACCTTGAAAACTAGATACGAGAAGATACACGAAATATATTTGCTTTTACTCCAGTCCACATGTTCGTGAGAGTAAAGCTGGTTGTGCGGAAGTTGTCGGCTGTGTTAAATGTGTTAAATTGTGACTATCGACCTTTGTTATCTCACAGTGGTAGTCTCAATTGGCCAAGCCTAGAGCCATACAGAGACCTGTTCAGAACTGAGCAGCATTGGGATTCATATACCTTTGCACTGACTTTACATATTTTTATATTTCATTATGTTTTGGAACAAATTCCCGGGATGACATGGGGATATTCGTAGGAAAGAAACAATAACGACTTCGACACGTAGACGGACATCCAAACAATGCAAATGTTTAACCAAATGAAATCAGAAAGACAAACTAAAAAAAAAAAAACTAAAAAAAAAAACTAAAAAGAAAAACACGCAAAACTATACTTGATAATAATGTGATTGTAAACATGACTTTTTTTTTTTTTATATATACTTCATTCCGGCATCCTGTAATCAATTGCTTGCACGATAAAGACGACGGCAATAATTTCACTGGGGACTTACAACCTTGTTCTCAATCAAACGCAGAAGGATACTTCCAAGGTAAGTTATAACAGTATATTTTGTTGACGAGACGATTTTCAATAAGAAATCAAATTATGTTGAATGAAAAGTGTGGGTGTGTACGTGTGGGTGCGTGTGAGGGTTGTATTGAAAACAAGTCCTTTGCAGTTTTGATCCTGCACGTAATCAATGTTCTTTTGACATAAATGTTGTAATCCATGAGGCAAAATTGTTATGCAATTACTTCTTGTACCGTTGTTTTTCTTCTTTTTATGTCATAGCTTGCTGAGATATTTTGTCAAGTATGTATTGGACAGGGTAAAGCTTCTGCGACTCACTGCGTAACATAAAGTATCTTCAGCATGAAGCGCAGCGCAGAGCGGTAGGTTTCTACGGGTGTGGTTGAGGTTCTTGCCCGTCTTATCCCCCAATTCGCTCTGTCGTAAAATTCTTTTATCGTCTTTTGCTTTTCATCTGTTTTTCCTGACTCTGAACTTTCTCAGTCAGGCAAGTTTGAGCCTTCCTTCAATAGCTTTTTTTTATCGCTTTTCACTTTTATAATATTAACGAGGAGAGTCAGTCGACATGGATACGCTTTTCACCTGATGCAAACCTTGACAGTGGAAACTGGTTGATTGAAACACTGCCTATGAGTATTAATGTCAATTACTCCGCCCAAGTGCTTATTGGGGCCGTGAGGGACTTGTTCTCGTGAAGGAAAACGGCACCCCGAATAATTGTATGAAATATAAAATAAGATGTGAGTTAAGAACGTTTTCCAGTTTTTCTTCCGAAATATTTTCTTATGTAATTGTTTTTGTATGGTTGAAAACAAGTCCCCCCCAAAAAAACTTTTCAAGTGGCACATGTTTGATATTCTGAGGAAGGCGTGGCCATTTGTGCTACAGTTGAGTAAGTTAAATTATGCTGCCACATAACCACATAGCATTTGACAACAACAATCTAATGTTTCTCGTTGTTTCTTTATCTATGATGATGTGCAGACTCTTGTATACATTTTTGTTAAATATTAATGCTGCGATATGAATCTATGTTTTCTGTAACTCGTAAAGTTACGTGGCAATGATTTTAAAGGAAAAAGCTTCTCAATAGATCCCTTGCATATGACGTCACGGTGATACAGTGAAGCGCCCTTCTTATCGATAACAAACTAAATAAAACACGTGCACGTTGCGTCTCTGATATTCGATCTTCACGCTCTTTGTATAGCCATATAACTGTACTGTTCATTTCTTTATCCTCAGGGAAGGCGCTCTTGTCTGTTTGTAAGTGACGTCCGTGCAAGGCGGGCCCATTACAAGTGGTCAGATTATGACCACACAGTTAGTTTCTCATTTAGTATCAACATTTCATAGTTGTTCAAAGTCCTGATGTTCTACTTTTATGGAAACCATATGCACGGGATTGTCAGAGTATATATTTGGCTCAATAAACAATATTACGCTGTCCAGTGAATTAAGCAGCCATATTAGCTTAATACGCTATATGACTTAAACAGTACTAGTCTAAAGTTGGTGATTAAATAATTAAAGGTTAATGCTATCGCTGGATGAACTCGGGATGCGCCCTGATGCATCGTTTGCATTAACTCCCGATCTTGCATTATCCTACCGTTAATACACAGGTCCAAAGTTGAATAACCTTGTTCATACATACAAACGATATTTTGATAAAAAAAACACGAAAAAGAAAGGAATTTGGTTCTTAAACAACCGCATTTTTATTCCAAAGAAACCTCGGGAAAGGTAAACAAATTTACAACATGTCAACAATATACATGCGCGAAACAGAAAGTAACAACTAAAGTAAATGGATAACAATAACAACTAACATAGACACAATGCCTACTGTAGTTAGTTTGCTATGTAGTGTACTAATGTATGCATGCTGTGGGATAGTGTACGTGTATTCACTGGGCAGTGCACGTACGAACTAACTCGGAGTACTTACTTCGTTACAGAGCCTGGAATTTACCTACTGATTAGACTGATTTTGGATAAAGACAGTGACAGATTTATTGAATATACATTTAGAGGAAAGCTTGGACATGTTTGATATCTTACTATCAGTCCTAACAGCAGCAGTAAGTGGAAGATTTGTTGTGTGCGGACCCTAATTTTCCTGTGAGTGTGAGATTTCTCAGTAGGCTATGCAAAATTTCGGAACTCAGGCCTAAGTTAGTTCAACAAAGAAGAAGGATTGCACATGGCCTAAACGTTACTGTCAACATTGCTATAAGATCACTTTATGACTTGTTTGGGATAACTCATAGGAATATTAATCCGGTAGTTGTATGGAGACCCTTCAAGATGGCGGTGTATTGCAGTCCTTAGTCCTCTTTACAATTATGTTGCACAATGAATTGTTTTCGAACATCTCAGCAGAACTCAACAAAGAAGGAAAGCTACTTCCGGTAGGCTATCAAACTTTCAAAGGTGTTCAAAATATACTAAAGAAGCTTCCACTCGACACAATTCTGATATTTAGGTAAGATTACCGCACGTCAAAAGAATTACCACTGACAGTGCTGTTGTTACGTAGATTTGCGAAGATTTACATTTTAGTGTTGAGCATGTTTAGGCTCGAAGCGCGTCCTAGGTAACTTTAGGTCTACGAACTTCAAATTGAACGTTATTTCACTAGTACTAGTAGGCCTATTACTATATAGTAATACTGTATTAGCCATTGTTTTGTGTTAAATATAGCAGGATGAAAACACACTGTCGATCTACAGTTTTATTGTATTCATCCGCCGGTGATTCACCATGGTGTAACCAGGGAGCTGCCACTAGACAGCTCCCTGGTGTAACAGAGTTGGATTATCAGCGATTAACCCACGGTCACCTGACTGAAATGGGCCAATAGGAGTTGAGGATTCTTTCCAAGTATGTATGAAGATAAATTAACTCAACGTTGATGCAACTTGACAGGGACAAGCTAAATTGATGAATGCGTTACATCTTCAGTGAAAGCTACCACTCTGCAGTGTGTTGTCTTGGAATTACGAATGAATATGACGGACACATGCCGACAAATTTTCCCCTTCGACTTTCGTACACTGTTTTCATGCTTGGTGCAAATAATTTTAAATTACGAAAATGTCTAAGTATTCATTTTAATATATATCCGGTAAATGATTCTGAGATATTAAATCCTTATTCCGGGAGCTTAATGTTTGGTCTAACTTTATTATATAGGCTATTATCTATTGAAACAAGTGAACAAGCACTAAAAGCGTTGTATTTAAAATGTGTTTCAGCGGGTTGCACTTGAACAACGTCACCCCAATGTACTGTATATAAAGTCGAATCATAAACTGTAAATATTTCACGGAAACCTTTCACGTAATGAGGCATTATGTATGGAATTGATTCACAAGAAACATGAAATTAAGACAAGTACATTAAAAAATATGAAATAAAATTTATAAAAGAAGAATCATAGTCATGATCATGATAATTCCTATGAGATCTATGCTCAAATATGCATTTAATGTAAACACTTCTAGCCAATTTCGTTCTTGTAATTAGTACGCGCAACATCATACGCTACGAAAACAGCTAATTGCAGGTATCTATTTTTTTCCATACAATTGGTAACAGATACATTTCCATCTTTTTCGTAATTGAGGATGCACTTCTTACACCATTCTCTATTACAGATTCTTTAGAATACTCATGATATCATTACCAATGGAGGATGTGGTTAAGGAAGAAATTTATTATGGATGATATATTGACCCGTATCCAGCCCAGGGAAAATGCATTAAATTGTGCAGATGCATCTGCCTAGATGTTAACACACCAGGCTATGAACCGTTGTCTCTTAGACGAACAGCAGTGCAAAACAAACTGTGAGTTGTCGGGAGGGTTAATATGTTACTTTCAATGTACTTTCCATAGAGGCTGTTTTCGTCAACCCTTTCTTTAGCGTCATATTTGAACGAAAGTTCGACCCTCAAAGGAAGCATATGTGATACCTAACAACTGAAAGGAAACCGACTTACAATTCCAAGATAAGCAAGTGCCATGTAATGACCGACGATTCAACTCACAGGATCACGGAATAGAGAAGACCTTCCTTTCGGAGACAATTTACATGTCATCCATTGGAGGTTTGAGTTTGTCTATGTGGGAAACAAAAATATGCACAAAAAAATCTTTGCTTCTGTCATATTTACAGAAAGTTTGAATCTGTTTCATACATCTCTTTATTCCTTTAATACTTTCTTTTTAATAGAGTCAGAAATGGTTAGACAGATTGTTTTCATGACCGCTGAATGAAAGGTCTACTAACGTATGACAGCAATTTCGTTTTAATATTCCAGTTTGGTTATATTCTGGTTCATCATGTCCTTAATGATACACAGTTAATGTAATATTCCCGAATAATGTCCAGTGAAAATGAAACAAATGTCATTTGTTTTCTCTCTAGGAAGGAATTTTTCTTAACAGCGAGAAATATCCGGGTACAAAGTAATCCGTGATTTCTCCGTCAATATATACTTCTGGTTTTGACCACCAACATTCACTGGTAGTAACCACCGTCTCCTTCATGTTGTAGACAAACTCATCTCTTCCCTGTATCTCCATCACACCTTGAACGTGACCACTCGCAGTCATCCGCCTGTACGGATTTTTTAGGAACATCGGTTTGTACTGAAATTGACCTTTTTCGGAAAGAAAAAGAAAAGTAAGCGTAAGTGAACGATTGACTCCTTTTATCCTGAAGAAGTATTGTGCAAAGGATGGTGAAAAGAAGTCCTGGAAATATCGTCAGATTCCCCACCTGTTCGGTCCTACTTTTTGAAAATTGAATACACTGTGAATTAAAACGGCTATTTGTGTTGGAGACCTAGTTAACGTAATTTTCATAATGTCCATGTGGTTTGCAATAATGCTGTCAAGAACTTCGAAAACAGAGACATTTACTTTCTATTTTTTATTACTTTTATTACGGGGTAATCAAGTTATACATGTTTCGGTATTACACACTTGTAAACGTTACACTAGTTTGTATATATGAGAAACATGGAAAACAACTGCTAGGTTGGAACTTCGAAACCTAAACGTATTTAAGATATTCACGCCATGGGAGGAGTTTATCGCTACTTTGCAATTAAGCTTTTGAAGGTAAGAATGCATGAGGGAAAGTTTTAATATTTAGCACAGCACAGTCTTAAATAGGAATTGCCTAGTTTAATTCAACATATCTAGCCATGGTATTTTTCAGTCACTAGAGTTTATCAAATAGGAGCGACGTGCAATGTCACAACTTTAACATGACACTGATTTACAAGTTAGAGGAAATGAAATTGCATGTTGCTAGAATACAGTGCAGATTTAGTTTATGTTACGGCAAGCTGAAAAAAAAAAAAGGATACGAAACAAAAAAGAATTACCGAGAATATTTAAGCTAGGGATTTTGAGATTTTGTTATGATATTAAGGGATATTGACATGATCATTTCCCTTTCCCAGTGGATAGGGCATTATTTGCGTAACATCACTAACATGGGTTTTATTCTAAGACTTACAGTAGATACTTATGAATAACTAGAGAACCTTGGCATGTGTTGACGAAAAACGTCTGGGTTTAGAAGAGGCACCACTTTAAATATACCTTCTTCAAATATACCCTCTTCAAATATACCCTCTTTAAATATACCTTCTTTAAATATACCTTTAAATATAACTTCTGCTTTCTTGTTAACCATGGAAGGGTTACTAGGGTTATCTCAGACGTCGTTAAAGCTGTCGTCCCACTAAGAAAGTGATTATACGTGCTTGGTAGCAACCTGTGAGCTGACCAGTCTATTCTGAGCTACCGTAATTAGGCACTCAATGCTTTCTAGTAGTATTACAATATATACTCAAAAATGGATGTTTGGTGATGTAATTTATAACAACACCGTTGTTCATTCACAACCAACACGTAAAATTGCAAAAAGCAAAACTTAAAAAGTAAACTTACCTACTAAACCATGCACATTGTTTGATAATCCATCGGCAGTTATCAAAGTAAAATCAAAGAATGTGGGATGGTTCGTCCAATGGGTGTGCCTTAGAACAGACATGTAGATGCTACCACCCACAGTAATGGTCATATTATGCTTATCATGGATAGTTAAGTTATACTCCCCAATGATGAGAGTCTTTGGGGTTTCCCAGGGCATCTTGATCTCGAAATCTATAAGTGCATACTCAGGTGTAATGAGTACCCTGTGGTAACCAAGCAGGAAACCTATGCTCCCAAGTAAGCTAGGATTTGCACCATTAGACGCTAGAGGACTTTCTGTTGAGAGTGAGGTCTCCACTGGAATAATTTCCGCGTTTACATGAATATCTGTCATTGACAAACGAAATGTTAAACAGATGTATTCAAATAATATCTCTGGCATGTTTTCTTTAAAGCGATTTATTTTTCACAAAATGAAATCATTATTAAATTACGTATATTTAGGATTTTACCTAAGACCTGCAAGATTAACGGTGTCTCTCTCTCAGATGATGTTAATTACATCTGCTTTAGACTATTTTCGTCTTGTCTAATTGAGGACGAAATTTTGGCATCTCATTAGCTTGTAAACCAATCTGGTGGTAGATTAAGTCTTTCATATCACATAACGTTATGAATAAGCTTCACAGAAAGTCCTATCATCTCAGCTGATGCAATGAAATATTGTACTTTATCAATGTTTACAAAGTATAAACTATCATTTGTCTGGTGACAATATTATGCAAAAAGCAATAAGTCGGTAAGAATAACTAGCTACCTGTATGTAAAAGTTTTGAAACTTGTATAAAATTACTCAGCCTATTCATTTAAGAGGCATCGAGTGCAAGTGCACAAGTAAAATATACCCGAGAGCTATAATTCCAAAGTAGCCAAAAATAGATAAATAAATATAGAAACTGTGATAGTAATTGGTGTATTTCTCGTAGTCAATATGTAAGTGAATTACGTCTGAAGATACTGTGCAAATAGAACCTACCCATGATTCTACGAACAAAATCAAAAATATACATAGATCAATAGCACTTATTATTTAGTTCCTACAGAGTGTTTAGAGGATTCTTTTTTTTACAAGGTCAGTATAGGTAGTGTTACCGATGTCTATACAACTTAAGGTTCATTTTACGTTTGCAGTGTTTAGTGGTAACATATTAAATTCTATGTAAAATATCCTACCAAGAACAGGATCACTGATTAGGTTGATGTAGGTTCCATTGTTGGCTTGCAAGTCGAAGCAAATTGTAATGTTCTCATGAGGTATATCGATGATGAAATGAGGGTCTGCTCCAACTGTTGATATAAAAGTTAGTCAAAAGATATCAAGTACAAAACTTGCATGAAATCAGATACCACAGATTACCGAAATCGAACATGACAACAAAGAAGTAGGCCTATATACCACTCATGATAACAAAACAGGTTTATATTATTATTAAATGTATGTATCAGTGCCAACGATTAGTTTATGGAATTACAATAGTACATGGCAATTACAGATAGTGACAGAAGGTTCGCCAAAGCCTGTCCCACGGTAGACTATAATGCACAAACACAATATAAACATTTGCGATTTGTAAAGATACTAAAAGTTCAAGGATACAACTTAACAGGTGTAAACTGAAAATAAAGAAAATTAAGTGGAACGAAGGTGTTTAAATGTGTTGTTTAAATGTGTTAATTATGTGTCCTATTGCAATAGTCTACAATATAACAACCTCCATACCTCGTGAAGCCGACATTCGGAATGAACCTAAGTGGAAGAATGCAAAGAAAAGTTAGATCATTTAAGTAATGCAACTTTTTCAGGAAGTACGTTAATCATGTTCCTAACTGGTATGTGACAAAATGGTAAACTACACCAAATTGGAACACTCTGGCGATGCGTTTTTATCATCATCAAAATGTCTCCAACTGGTGCTACTTTCACCGTCAATCAATTACAGTCATTGCAAGAACACTACTACGTCTTTGTAAGGGAAGTTACTGTTAGAACTTTACACAGAGAATATGACGGATATTCTTACCAGATAAAGGTCGTCGACCAGTCAAACTACGAGGTGTTAGTTGTTGCGCTAGTAGATAAGGAACAACAGAGAGACAAATCAAGAAGCCATCCAACAACAGTGACTGCAATTAAACGAGTCAAATGAGTTCAAACTGTACTGTGTGTCTGTTTAAATGTCTTTTTAATGTTTTTATTAGTGATTAAAGTTATGGAATCAATTACATCTTTCCATTTCCGCATAAATACTTACGAATCGGGAGGACTGTCGTAGTTGGAGGAGCTTGTGTTGTAGGGACAATGTCCTCCGGCCTGATGATTAGCAGAGAAGTCAAAGGAGTGACAAACGAATACTTCAAAGAAAGTTCAAGCGCCTTTTGTTTCAGTTCAGTCTTTTCCTCTGGGCACGTGGAAAGCTTTTCCCTCGCTAGATAGTCTTTTATTGTTAGAAATGCCCACATCCTTTGACAAAAGTCATTTACCATATTGGGGTCAATTACCTGTGTAAAAAAAGTTTGAAAACTACATTTAAAACTACTAATGCCCTACAAAGCTCCTTCTAGAAGGATCTACCTCTAACTTTTAACTTTCATATAACTTGTTATCAAACGAACATTTCGAAAATTCACAATAAATTATTTAGTCAAAAATGCTTAATAGTAATTACAAAAAGCTCATAGAAACTTATCACGGTAGTCACCCCTAAAAAGAAAAGAAACGAACTAAGCCAAAATAAAAATACAAAACAGAAAGAAAAGAGAACAAAAGAAAAGAGAACAAAAGAAAAGAGAAAAGAAAACCAATAAGGAGAAATAGAAGAATAATAACAATTTCATATATTTACATTTAGGTATCTAATACTGTTTGCAGAGGAAAGATGATTGGTCGACTGTTTAATATTTGGTGTAACTCCAGTCACTGCTTGATAACTACCGGCAAATGTCACCAATTTATGCTTTCACCTTCGAATGAAACAGCGGCAACGGGTGTGTGTAAATACCGCTTTGGCATCCCACTAACATTCTCGGTATACACGAGTATATGTAAAGAGTATATCGTACTCATCCTTTCAGAAAGTTATCAAGAAGATACTGACGTCACGCGAGATTTAATGAGATCACCAATCACACTTTTTCATTTTCGGAAACATGCTCCAAACATTTAACGAAACTTGCAAGAATATGTATTGTCGTATTTTTACAAAAGGTACGGTAACATGAACTGTACTGAGATTTATCATCTGATATTTCCAGTCAAAATTTCTAACAGAAATGAATAGCTTCAAATCCACGATTCATTCACAGATACCAGATAAGTGGAAAAGTTTTCTCCACAGAATATGTTTGGTCTAGTTTCAGCAATTTTCGAACTTGCCTTCAGTGACAACCAGATTTCATGTAAAAAATTGTAAATAATGGTCCTAAAGTGTTCTTCGAATTTACTTGGAGGACAGTAGACTCCTGATTTTTGCAATGAATGGATTATGACTGATCATATGTAGTGAGCGTTAAAAATGCCATCACAAAGTCATGGATCATTGTAGTTATCATGACTACACCATTCCGTACTACAACACCTTGATATCAATCTTATTCCTGTGTCTAACTGTTCACATAGCATTTTAGAATCGTAATTTCTTCACCGTGCGTTCGAAAAATTGTGAAGTATGACATAACCTGTTCTAACTCTTTAGACACTCGTAGGCTGATGTCGTTTCTTCCCCTTCCTTCTACCACAGCAACGATGGAGTTCCCCTGGTAATCGTCTGCTACTTTTCCCGCCACAACTAATTCCTTTCCATCAAAGTAACTAATGAAGTTATTGCCGGTGAGTGTATCTGCCTCCACAGCGCCATCGAGATATCGAATAGCGATGTTAAACAGCAAAGGAGTGGCAACTTCATCAAAGAAATCCTGCATTTGCAAAGAGGCGCTCGAGTCTACGAATACTTTCCGGTACAGACCTTGATTTTCAGAAGCTAATTTAGAAAGCAGCAAGTCGTCAACGTCGTTTCCAAATCCAATACAGAAGAGAGCCACACTGTCATCTAGCTTCTCGTTGATCGAAGAGACAATTTCGTCAGTTTCATAGGCACCTACGTTAGGTCTTCCGTCCGTTAGGAAAACGATTGCAGGAAAAGCGTCATCAGTGTTGTTAAATTGTGCAGCCGCCATCACCAGAGCGGAATGTATATCAGTTACTGAGTAAGGGAAAGATTGGTTGAAAGTGAGAAAGAGTGACGACGATAAAAGTGCTTTTCGAGAGACATGATAAGTACTTGTACGACACATGAATTTCTTAATATATCAAACAATACTTCTGCAAAATTACAACTTTGATGCAGCAGTTATTCTTCAGCTTTCATGCGGCTTTGCTTTAATGAAGACACAATTGTTAAACAGAAATATATATTGAAGATAGTTCCTCTTAATGGTTGATTTAAATGCTGCTTTTCAGATAGTATTTTTGGCATTGTAGAAACTTTTCAGAATCACATATGATTTAACGTCAAATATATTATTGTTCTCTTACCAATTTCTAGCTTTGTGATTTTTGGTGGGAAAAATTTCACGTGCTATCTTCATATCTAAAGTACATTTATAGAGTATGCGGTTAGTATGGAAATGTTGCTCGTTGAAATATTCTTAAAATGCAAGGATTTACAGAAATATGTTACAATACTTTAGCAATTTGCAAATCGATGAATTTCGTTTATTTACATCATACGTATTTATGAACTCGCAGGAAACTGAGAAAAGAAATCGGTTGATCTAGTCAGTCTCAGTATCAAACTGTTGTAAGTATTAAGTCTTACATCCATCCGGTTGTAGTGTTCGCACGAAATCTTGCGCGCTTATTCTGTTCGTCGTGGTTGCCTTTACGGTAGACTGTTTCCAGGGTCGCACAATGTGTGAAAAAGTCACTATGTTGAATGAATCTATCTCTCTAAGTTGGTCAACGATCTCAACCATAGCTTCTTTCGTCTGATCCATTTTGCTACCGATCATGGAACCACTGACATCAATTACAAAAATAACCTTTTTTGGAGCAGGGGGTAGTCCTTCTGGAGATATGTGATGTACAAAGTATCCATTGACAACCTTTGAACAAACGACAAACAGCAACAAAGCCATGTTGCTTCCAACTTACACTTGAAATATGTAAATTGAATTGTTAAAGGGCAATTCTGGACAAGGAACATTTCTTTCACCGTTGTTTCACTTGACTATTGTTGTGAAATGAAAGTCTCATGGACAGTACGATATATTGCCCGGAATTTCCCTTTAAAAAGTGCTCTATTGTTTCAATAATAATATTTCATTAATTATTCTTTGTTAATAAAGTGTAGAGCGTGCTGTATGACTTACGTAAAAATTAACAACACTTAGCTGCACCTCATTTTTTGGCAATTCCACAAAAATCAATGCGGTAAAATTATAATAAGCAAGAATGAGGGAAAATTGCTCATTATGTGACTATAACGAGTAGGTGTTTCATATCTCTGGCGTGGTTACATTTAACGTAGAATGCATATTTTGTCTTACCTGCAAATCTCCTCCATCAAGTGCGTGATGTACATCGTACCTGACTTCCAATATCCCATTAAGACCTCTTACACGGGATGCCCGCGATTGTTCGGCTCTTGAATGGAGTGAGCAAGACACTGGCAGACACAGCGGGAGGAAGGTATGACACGAAAGGCGTCAGCCTGTTATCAGTAGGTTCCCAAGAAGATTCTACCAACTCGAGACCTTGTGGTTCAATGATGAGGACCACGATTCGAAAATCATCGACAACCTAGTGAGAAGATTAATATATTATTCAGTTGATGAACAGGCTTTCCAATATTCATGATCATCCATTCGTTTACCCTGTCTATGGTATAATTAAAAAAAAAATACTTTTGGTTAGAATACACACGGCAATAATGACTATGTGTTTATTGTTATACATGTGTTGATAACAGCATTGAGGACAATCTTACCTGCCCTGGAAATGCATTGATACGATGTGTGAATAGACCTTTCTCTCTTCTAAGAAGTTCCTGGTATGTCAAGTTGAAGACAACGGATGTTTGAGCAGCCAAGTTGAGATCCACAAAAAATCTCGCACTAGTTTCCTCTCTGCATTGCATTAAGGGGGGAAACGATGATTTTACACACTAGTGGTGTATGCATTTTGGTAAGTTTGAAATATTATGTCAGTTGTTTTACTGTTCATTATTTTCTATTAATCTGCTCATGTCATCTGCCTAATTGCAACACAGATTTTGTTTTAACAAGCTGTAAGCAAGAGACATACCATGCCACGCAATGCATTCCGCAAGATGTGAGGCTGAGTGTCTTCGATAATGAAGAAAGAGGGCAACTTTAAACTGTAATTGTAATTGTCGTTGTACAATCAGTGGCAGCTCCCTAGTAACATGGGTGAAGTCATTGTTACTGTTGAGTCAATCACCATGATCTCTTAATATTTCAGTGACAGTTACAGCATACAGTTAAATTATTTCACAAGCTCCACTTGACTTTCAATACTCTGTGGTCAACAACAATGTCAGAAGACTTACTTAAAGGTGATTGGTCGTCTGATCAATATATTTTGCGACGTCATTATCTTCTTGATAACTCCATGTGCACGTGACTGATTTCCGGTTTCTCTTTGATTGTACAGTGAAAAATAATGTACCAAAGCGGTATATACACACACAGTATACTAATGTTTCATTGCTACGTGCAAAGGGAAACCGAAAACTAGTGACGATTGAAGAGCGTTGCCAAGAAGAGATTGACGTCACTTAATAAGACGACCAATAAACTTTAAGCTTCATCTCCTGCTGCAATGTAATTCCTATTTATTGAAAATGAATGATTTTAATATGACTGCGATAGTTCAGGACGATAAACATACATCTCTGACAATTCACCACCTACTACACATAATATAACAAAGAATGATATCCAAGGTCGAACGACCTTTTCACTGACATAACAGTTGACGTTGTGTGTGGATGAGCCAGCATGCCAACGACTGAGTGAAAATCGTGATTTCTTCCAAGAAACACTATTCATCTTAAACAAAAAATGAAATAAAAACATTTTAATTTGAAAAAAAAAAACAACAACTGAAGAATAGTAACAAAATGATGCTTTGTAAATGACTTACTGGATGTAGTTTGTGTGAACCCAGAAAACACATTTAATATCCCCTACACAATTATACACACATGGAATACACTATGATCGAGAGACACGTTCGCAGTTTTCAGTATCATAAATAAACAGTCAATAATATAATTTGAACTGTGTTTTTGTTTACGTTGCTCACTTTTGTCTGACTTGAGCAGCACTTTGTCCTCTTTGTCGTGCACGATTGTATGCTCTCTGAGCAGCTTCTTTCTCCTGTACTTTCGCTTTGTACGAAACACCATCCACTGTCCTGCAGAAACGATACAATATGTACTGTATACGTTAATTACGTGATTTTGGAAACGTAATAGTTGGAAAACGTCCCTTCCTATATTGGCGGTTAGGCTTTTACTGTTAATATGACTGTAACCTGGGCAAACCTGGACGCATGTACGGCTTACCTTCAATTCACAAACCTGGAGTACCATTGCGACCTAAAGTCAGGATCGGGACAGTTAACAAAAGACTGTCGAGATTTCTAGCCAAGTTTCTACATGGACTCACAATAAACGATTATACAGTTAAAGATTCCTTTAAATTTGAGTTCTGTGAGACTGTAAAGAACTCTACTGTAGATGATGAAATCATCATGTCTAACTTTGATGTTGTATCCCTTTTTACTAATGTTCCTCTCAAATTCAATATTGATATCATTCTTGATCATATTTACATTCCTACCTATATTACACGTGCTGATCTTAAGAAAATGTTGATCAAGAGGGTTTCTTCACACTTTTTTATTCAATGGCTCTATCTATGAGTAGATTGATGGTAGCGCCATGCATTCATCCCTAGTGTTTGCTTTGCAGAGATATTCATGTGTCACCTCGAGGCCAAGTTAGTACATTAGTACCATTAGGCCTATCAATGAAAATATGTTGGTCAGAGTAGGGACAAGGGACAGGAGGTGGGGGGGGGGGGGACGATGAGACAGCTGCAAATTCAGGGGCAATACATACTGCAGTTACTTTTTAAATACAATTTAAAAGAATCCCTTGTCTTCCCCACTCCCCACCCTGTCTTAGCCTCACCCCAGCCAGTACTGGACTACATGTACAACTCTCCCACCAATAATCTGGACAAAATGCATCAAAGGCTTCAATCTGAAGTATAGCTTTGACTTTTACTATGTCTCAATGGTATAAATATTAAAAAAAAACTTAAGTCTGTCTATATGTAGACACGAAGTTATCTAAAAGAGGGATCCGATATGTATCATACCCACAGAATGCTCTTAATCTGTTGCAAAGCAAAATAAAAGGAGACGATTTTTCTAAAGCATGAACTAGACTGCACTGACTTCAGCTCAAGCAAAGGCACCATGGGTTAGCATATTTTGTGGATGGTGGATTTCACACCATTGAAATCATGTTCACTTAGTGTGGTGGTGAGTGGGTGTGTGTGTGGGGGGGGGGGGGGAAGTCCAACGACTGCCTTTGAATTAAGAAATCTAATATTACACAGATTCACTCTATTTCCTTGCTAATTTATAGTATATTATTGTGAATTATAGATACACATACACCGAATGAGGGTCAATTAATAACTGGTTCGATATCCATTAATTCGACCTACAGTAAGCAGCCCAATTCCATCCAGGAAACATGACTAAGGAATGACTGTTGAATGTTTTTCACATTCAGTACAGTTTATCCAACAGTTGTGTTGGTGTTCAAAAAGACTTAATTTGTGCTAGATTTGCTCTGATTTGGCATGTACTGCAAGGGTTACCAGCGGCATGCAAGGTCGATGCATCAACACAATTAATAAGCTCAGGAATATTTCCAACAGATGTAGCGATAGAACCTTTTTTTCCTCACACATTATCTCGAACGTCACATGTTGTCCCATACGTAATACTTTTTAATATGATTGTAGAATTCACAGTGAATATAATGAGAACTTTTTCTTTGTATCTTGTCGAACAATATCCTACATTATGGTATATACTGCACGTAACTTCCTGAAGATACACCAGAAGGGAAATGAATATCCTGAATCGCTTCTAATGAATAGGAGCAGCAGGTGTCTATTCAAGTCAGTTTCAGGTTGGGTTACATGAAGTATATACCTAAATTACAACTTCACTGAAGTCACGACAAATGTTTGTATTTCTATATATCAAAAGTTAAAAAATGCTAGGAAAATTTTGACGTACGGGACATAGCAATTTTGGACACTACCTAATTAGCATAATTAATAAGTAAACAAAATAGCATAGTATTTCAAATTCATTGGAAGGAAGAATGCTTAATGTTCACACACAATACACATTCAATTGGTTCATGGTGATTCCATGGAGATATAATGTTAAATGTGTTTCTCAAATGTCACTAACATCACGCTGATATTGACATTATATGCAAATAAGCTTTCTGTAATTACCAAAATGTAGAAAATGAATTGAAAATAAGAAAGTGTAACTACTCAGCGTTAAAATGATACCAGATGCAAAGTGTTCCAATAAAGTTATGTTTGAAAACTGCCTTGGAACAGAACAGTTTGGACCCGCTCATAAGTGAATTTTGGTTACATCAAAATCACAAAGTAATGTTAATGGTTTTCTGTTAGGAATGATGGTTCACTCTTTCCAATTGTGTAAGACAATGGAAAGAATGTTGACATTCTTCATAACACAATGACGTATAATGACGTATAATGACGTACCAAATAAATTGTACATGGTGATTCTAAGCAATTACCCAACACTTTTTTAGTGTGTTGGTCAACTAACTTTAATTCGATGTCCTTAGTGTATTCACAAAGATTTCATTCATTCAAAGTATGTCAGTGAATTTGGGTTGTGTCACTTTGAAACATACCATAAGTAACGATGTGCTAAGTCTTTTGTTTTGTGTATGACAGGAGGATGTGGGTCTTTTTTCAAGGTATTAGACAATAAAATGCAGGTTTAAGTTGCTCTCAAGGCAATGATATGTTTGAGGTCATCTGAAAAATTACTACCAATTTTAAAGATGCATGAAGAAAGGTCGTGTTAAATTGTTCCTCTAGCCTTCCTCTTCTCAGGCTAGACAAGTGTGTGGTTAACTCTTCAGTATCATCATTGCGATGATTGACTTTAAAGGAACAGAACTGACTATAAGGAAGTTGGTAATGAAAAAAAATGTTTAACAACTACCGGTCATACTCAAACACGTTGAACGAGTTGACACTTAATATACTGATAGCATAAATCTGTCAGAGAGATCAGCATGATTGCGTGCATTAGGTTACCCTTATCCGGGAATTCCCAAAGGTAAACTCAGGAAATATCCATTGCTTATAAAACTGTAACAACAAAAATGCCAGCTCTTAGTCAACTGAATTGAATTTGGTAAGCCTCTCAGTGTGTTTAAAAAGATTTCGTTAGTATGTTCACAAATATTTTTTTCAAAGTATGTCACTGCCTTTTGAAACACACCAAGACTTAAACAAGTTGAACGAGTTAACACTTAATATACTGATAGCAAAAAAATATGTCAAACAGATCAGTTTATGATGATGATGATCTTTATTCAAGGTATAAGACAATGAAATGCATGTTTAACTTATGCAATGCAATGACATGTTTGAGGTCATCCGACTAATTACTAGCAATTTTAAAAATGCAAGAATGAAGAATGTCAAATTGTCATTCTAGCCTTTGCTTTCGCAGGCTAGACAAGGGTGGGGTTAACGCTTCAGTATAAGCATCAGAGAAGATGAAACAGATGATGAAACAGCACTGATGGAACAGCACTGACTATAAGGAAATGGTTAATGACTAAAACACTTAATAACCAAGACTTAAACAAGTTGAACGAGTTAACACTTAATGTACTGATAGCAAAAAAATATGTCAAACAGATCAGTATGATTACTTGCATTAGGCTGCCCTCATCCGGGGAATTCCCAAAGGTAGACTCAGGAAATATCCATTGCTTATAAAACTGTAACAACAAAAATGCCAGCTGGTCACAGTGAGAGGAAATAGGAGTGGTGACCACGTGAAAATCATCAGAAACTAAGTTTGATGATCTCTTGACAAACACGAATGATATTCAAATGACATGGGTAGGGATTACCCACTGGGGTCAGGGGTGAGACGGGGTGTCCAAATTTGTGTAGTCTGTGCGTAGGTGTGTGAGTGGCTTTTAGTGAGAGTGTGTGTATAACAGGACTTGTGTCTCGATCTCCTCCTAGACGGTAAGTCGGATGAACCTTAAAACTTGTTGGGCAGGTGCCAATGTATGAGGTGTAATGTCCACCCAAGCAATGACGTCATAGGTCACAGGTCATGAAAACGAAAAACACATTTATAGCATTACCTCAATATATGAATATCCTAGTGTGATAAAACTACCATAAATGGAACGACGGTAATACTAGAATTTTTTAAAACTACTGAGAACGTCATCATGTCAAGTTCACGTGATTAAAGGTCAAAACGGGTAAAATGCCCTAAAAAGTGTGTCACGATGCTCGAAAAGTGTCTCAGGACCTCTCCTTCTGGTAGGTCGGATAAAACTTCAAACTTGGTGGGTATGTGTAGGGGTATGTCGTGTACTGTCCGTAGGAACAGTGATGTCACAGGTCAAAGGTCAAATGTTACGGGTCATGAAAACGAAAACCACATTTTTAGCATTATCTCAATGTGTGAATACCCTAGAGAGATAAAACCACATACATTGCAAGTAGACAATACGAATTTTTTCTTTAAAGTATGGATGACTTCACCAGGTCAAAGGTCACGTAATCAAAGGTCAGATAGGCAAAAATGTTAAAAATGTGTTATGGTCTCCTCCTAGACGGTAAAAACATCATGATACTTACATCATGAATCCACTTATAAAAGCATTTGGGCTGAAGAGAAAGCCAAAACGAACTTCTTGGGCAAAGTCCTCTTTGTTATCCACTGTGACCAGGACAACAGTGCTCGTGAAACGTGCACTGATGGTGGACGCAATGTGGTAACTTGAGATGGTAGGATCCTTGGCCTAGGAAGAAGATAACGTATCGATGATGCCTTATTCAACACCAGCAAATACAAGCAAGGAATGACTATTATAAAGTCGAATATCATGATAAAGTCGTGTTGCAAAAATCAGTGGCATTTCATCTACATGAAATGGTAAGACAGTGAAATGATTGAGTAAGATATGTGATATAAGATTACTGATGGTAAATGGGATGAAGAGAGGGAAATGGGCACAGTAATGTTGGGTTGCTATCGATTGTTCTTGTTTCACGTTAAACACCAGAAACGGAGGGAAATGTCACGAAGGGGGGGGGGGGGGGAGGGTAGTTGTTTCGTGGATAGAAGCGGAGAGCAATATCAGTGAAAAATACAAGTAATTTTCATACAAAGTTACTAACGTAACAATGTGTCATATGGGTTCACATGATAAATACAATAAAAATACTTGAAAGGTGTAAAGATAACCCTCCTGCTACTTTTCAGTCAACATCGAAGGATCATACATTTCCTCCAGAACGCTACCTGCAGGAAAAAAAAAACTAATGTCATCTGTGTATTATGTAATAAGAAATTAAATTACCAAATTTTATCGAAAGCAATTCTAGTTGTCACAGTGTGTCTGCTTTTTGTTTTAGATTTCGGAAGAAGTTACTTTGTCCACTAAAACTTTTTGAGAAGACTTATTTCTGATTAACTTGCTAAAAGTTAATTTAAGAACATTACAGATAAGTTAAACAAATCTTGATAGGCCTTTACACAACCTTGATGTAATAGTTGATAATGGACTTAAATTGTAAAAGATGTTGTAGATTCAGTTAGCATCAAACATTTAAAGGAGAAGGAACGGCAGGACTTTTGACAGTGATAAATCAGAGACTAACGTTTGATGATCACCATCACCAAATTTCATTTAAATGTGTTGTTTACTTTCCAAGATATTGAGATTTGAATGTTCATAAACATTAATCAGGAAGCTGCCATTTTGAAATTGTGATGACATCACCGAACCGCATGTGATAGAAAAGCGTCTGTTTTTTTTCTTTATATTTCATTGTCAATATATTTTTAACAGCTATGCATAGACTCAAATTAGACTATTAATAATTCAATTATTGCATGATACACCTCAGTAGTTCAACACAAAATGTATACAAGTGCGTGGGGCATTATAAAAACAAAGAAATACGTTATTATTTCCGTCATCAGAGCTCATTTGACATCACTACTCAACTTAATAAAGTAGATTTATATTCAATACACAAAGATGGTAACACTTTGCTACAACAATATATAGTTGTTCTTGAAAAAGTATTACAGAACTGTCTATTTATATTAAATGAATATCTTTCGACATGCAATGTTTGTTGCAACCATACTTTTAGTATTTTCTAATGTAAAAATCTTACAAAAATTGGAAACCAAATAATTTGAATTTAAGCTTAGAGGACAAGTCAAAACTTGCATATGCAAGGCAATTTGGATAGTTTCGTATGCGCCACTTCCTGAAATCCCAACAACTTTCAGTCTACAATATGGTATTTAGTATTGTTATTTTATTCGTGTTGGTCACCACTTAAAGAAGAATAATAGAAGAACAACATATGGAATGTGCAATTCACTGGGGGATTGAGATTGTGTCATTAAAACTACTACGAGTGAATTTTTAATCTTACCAGATTGTGTAAAAATTTAAAGGGGTTGGAGATGTGTATTTAAAATTTTTTTTTGAGTACCTTGGTGTTGAAGGTTTAACAAATCATTAGGTTTAAAAAATAAATTGCTCGATTGTGTATGTGTAATTTTTGCGAAGATGAATGTAGCTTCATGCATATGTGACAACTACTAAAGAGTAAAGCGTAAAATGTTTCTAACCTTTGATCTAATTTTTCATTTCTTACAACCGTTTGACAGACCTTCTTCAGTGAAGTTGCGGTGAAACTTTCACAATATGCACAGATGGAACTTACTGACAAAGTAGCACAAATGTTCCTGTCCAAATTTGGACCAAACATCTTCCAATGGCAAAGAAAAATTGCGTTTTGTATTCTATACCTCACTACATTTTTCCAGCTGTTGATTTTTTTACGTAATCAAAAGTAAGAAATAGGAGCTTAAAAGAGAGATATTGTAGTTACTTTTACTGGACAGGTGTATATCGCAGCACTGGATGCATTTCGTTACCACGGATACGTCTGTGACTACAACCATTTATCCTAAGTTACACATGAACACACCAACCGATGTTTTATGAGTTGTAGAGAAAATTCAAGGGAAAAGAAGGCGTTTGTTGTACAGAAAACAACCACATATTTGTGGACCCAATGTTTGTGGACATATAACACTAGAATAACAGATCATCCAAAAGAAGAAAAAGCAGCGTCCCTGTTTTCTAGGAATAAGTATCTCACAGATAGAAATTCAGTATTCGTTGCTCAAAAATAATTTGTTCCTCCTTATTTTCCAAAATTCAAATGATGAATTATCCGTTACTCTTCACATGCGTAATTTGTGGAGGAGATGAAGCTTGTATGTATTTTTAGTTATGAGACTGAATGTATTAAAAATGATTATTAGTTATTAGTTATTTTCTTTGAATGCCATCGTGGTGTATTCTTAACGCCCTGCTTCTCTGGCAGAGGTTTAGTTGTGCATGACTATATTGGTATGTCTGTTAATACGTGGTGTGGTAGGGGCTTAAGGATGGACTCAGGTTCATGGCTCATGAATATTTAAACATATATATATACTATCACTTTCTTACCTCATTACCATGGAAATATTCAGACGATAGCCAAAAAGCAGACTTTTTCGCTACGCCCATATTATCTGTACATCTGCATAATGTGTGAAAGATGTTAAAGTAAGGCCAAAAGTGAAAGAATAGAATTCCACTGAAAGGAAGCTTTGAAAGAAAATGTGGCCACAATCAAACATATTACACACTTTGTGTCATATTGAAATAGATTATTGCACTTAAGTTGATTTAATGGATATGTTTTTTGGTTGCATAAAAGTATATTAAAAAAAGGGGGAATATTTAGCATTTAATTATGACTGACTGTAAATATCATGGAGGCAGCATGACTCTGACGGATAAAATACATTGCATGGTGAGTTGTAATGGTAAAGTTGTGTTTCCTATTTGGCGAGCTACTTTTATAAGAACTTAAGACACTTACCGAATCTCTTTTCTTCCTTAAGAGAGGCATCTGTACGTTATTGTCAATTTCTTGTAAGTCACCTGCCAGGTAAGTATTCATTGCCTCGCTGCATAACACTAGGCTACAGGCTAAGATCGATAAGCGGAGGAACGCCATATCAATTAATTAGTCCTCCCACACTTGGTGACAATAAAATCAAGAGAAATGTACAGCAAGCAGCTGTGTCTTAGCCTGGCTGGTCTGGAGTAATATCTTACAACACCTTTTGTTCTTTTAACTCAACGGTTACTTTTTTAGATTCGACAGATAACGTCCAATACGGGGACAATAGTGACCGTCATGAATACGCAACAATTCAATAAAACGATCATAACAATTAAAACAATAATCAATCTTTGAGTGTACAAGAACAAATAAAGTAGTTTTGACAACAGTATATATGACACGACAGAGAGGCTGTGACCGATCTTGTGGTTCCTAATACCACTTAAAGTGCACATCGACGGAAACCGTCGTGTCTCGCCTTGTCAAAGAAGCATGGCAGGTAATTCCTATCAAATACATTAATTACTTACAGACACTTCTGATGCCCCCCACACATATGTGTCTTTCACATTATGTTTTGGTGGGGGGTCATGACCTGTATCATTGATCGATGTACTTCCCGAGTCCGGAAGTTTTAGCTCTGACTGAGTCTAAAGGGGAAATATCAAGCTGTACCAATTTCTTTACTGATTTGCTCGGCATTGTCAGTTGTTTTCTCGTAATACTGTACTCACTCTTTATACTCCGCTGTCACGCATTATGGTTAAATTTAGGTTCTACTTCTTTTGTTTTATTTATTAGACTCACTAATGCTAACATAGAGGGCATACTTTGTCATTTTCTTACACGTATATCACATAATACTAACTCAGTAGGCGGTTCTCTTTGCAAGAATATCCGCAACATGAGGTACCCGCTAGTGACTAGCAGATGATGATGTATTAGTAATAGCAAATTTCTTCTGAAGATAACATAAAATAGATAAATTGAAGGATATAAGGGCAGGGGAGTAGGTAACATGACAGGGCACTTTAATTCTGGTCGTATGAATAGAAGGGATTTATCGAAGAATGTTCAGACTTCTTAACAGTAAACGCGTTAAAATGGAGTTCGACTAATGACGTCATGAGGTTAAGGGCGAAGGTAATGATTACTGTAACGCATAATACAGTGTTAGGTGCTGGTAGTAAATGGTGTCAACGTAACTTTTACACGTTTGTCTTTCCATGAATGTGATACTGTATTTCAACCTATACAACAACGTTCTGGGATGAGTGCTTACGTCTGGTAGCTCTGTCATCTCTAATGAGTTCATAATACACTCACTCAGTATATGTTTACAACAAACATACGTAAAAATCTAATATATAACAATATATAGCAATAATGTGAAGTTCGACGCTTATACGGTGTATAACACTGGTAGATCATTACGTAACTCGAATATTCAGCACTTCTCTCCCCAACAAGCAACCTGAATCACTGATGAAATATACAGATCAGCGCACTTCGGGGGAATGAGTATGCAAAATGATAGGGATGGGATTTGCAACTTCGTGGATTGCCTACTTGTTTGGAGGTTGTAAAGGAATGTAATAAGAACATCTTCGAGTTATTGGATGATCGGCGAAATGTTCAACAGCAAGCAAGCAACAAAGGAAATAACGTTACTCCTTTCATTCCGATAAAGCCAACGTGCACCCCACCATTTCCAAAGAACTGCTACAGCAAAGCTTAACTTGGTGCAAACAATTCCACCCTATATCCTACCAAGACATACAAACAATAATGCATCGCAGGAAGTCACTCCTGTGTCACGACGAAAAGCCCTGGGTGAAACGTAACCATCCGTCGATTTTTGGCGTAACTTTGGAAAGTTTTGACGGGGCCGAGCTTTGCGAGAACGTTAGATTGTTTATACTACATAAGATCTCAGATATCATCCACCCAACCGGCGTGGGACTATACCGCGATGATGGTCTAGCCATCCTCAAAGGCACAACAGGCAGAACAGCAGACCTGGCACGTAAGAAACTCGCACCGAGGTTTTCAGGTCACTCGGATTAAAAATATCGGCAGAGTGCAAACTTAAGGTCGTCGACTACCTGGACGTCACCTTTGACCTCCGTAACAAGTCACACCGCCCCTACCGCAAACCAAATGATGACCCGGTGTACATGAACCACGCTTCCAACCACACCCCCCCCCCCCCCCAGGTCACCAAACAAATTCCTGGAGGCTTAAGTAAACGCATATCACTACTCTCCAACAGCGAAGAGTCCTTCGACACTGCCGCACATCTCTACAACAAAGCCCTGAAAGATGCTGGGTTCCCTGACACGTTAAAGTACACCTCCTACCCCCCAAGACAAGAACAAAAGAGAAAACGCAAGCGAAAAATCACTTGGTTCAACCCACCGTTCTGTAAAACCGTACGCACAAACGTCGCAAAAACATTCCTGTGCCTTATAGACAAACACTTCCCACCTAGCCCAGCAATCCGTTACAAAAATTTTTCAACAGAAATACAGTCAAGGTAAGCTACAGCTGCCTCCCAAGTATCAGGTCCATCATCCAGTCACACAACAAGACAATCATACGTGACAGTACCCATACACCAGCACCGGCAGTAAGTGAATGCAACTGCAGGGTCAAGGCCAAAGTGCCCAGTCAACGGCAACTGTCTGACCCCAAATATGGTCTACCAAGCCGACGTCACCACCCCAGAAAGCACCGCATCATACATAGGGATGACAGGGGGTACATTCAAAACCCGGTTCGCTAACCACACGAAATCCCTCAAACACACTAAGTACGAAACGGAAACAGAGTTGTCTAAGTACATTTGGCAGCTAAAACGCCAAAACCCAACAACTCCTTTAGCTGGAAAATCACAGCCACCCCCCAAATCCGTAGACCCTGGGAGATGCAACCTGTTCAGAGAAGAGAAAATACGTATCATGACTTTCAAGGGCAACCGCCCCCTCAAAAAACGAAATGACTATCTCAGCGCTTGCAGACACACCCCCAGTATTGTGGAAAATCAGTCAAGCATAAAACCAACTCGCTCAACGGAATCCACACTGCGCAAGCTGATTCAGTCACCTGCAGAGTGCTATAGAGTAAGCACGAAACCTGCGGGTAGTGACTTAACGTAATCTTACGTTGTAATTTGTTATATACCAGCTCTACTCTCACCAAGTATTGAGCACTCTATACTGGGAACGCCAATTACTTGCATATATATATATATATATATATATATATATATATATATATATATATATATATATATATATATATATATATATATATATATATATATATATATATATAAGCACGTTAGAAAACTGAGTCATTAAAATCTTCCATGCAATAAGATATAAAACTGGTTAAGAGGTAAAAAGGCAGTGAACATACAAACACGACGTTTCGAAAAGGTATACTTTTCTTGTTCACGTATAAAAGCAGATTGAATCTAAGAATACATGCGACCAAATGATTAAAGAAAGGTGTAAAAGCTATTAAGAGTTCAAAAGTCATGGGTGACTTCTTTAACATTCAGGCCTACCGGAGCAAACGTATTTAAGCCATAAATCCACTTAAGCTCAACTTCTTCCCGAACCGTCTTGGTATTGTTCACTAGCTTTTCAATTCCTATGAGCTCAAAATTCTTACAAGACTGAAAATGTTTACCAAGGGGTGTATTGGCTTTACGCATTTCTTGTCTATGCCAACGATGTCTAATCCTCAGTTTCCCTCCTGTTTTTCCTACATACTGTAGGAGGGCAAGAAAAAAATCATATTTGTTTCTGTTTGTAACTATTTTTCAATAATCGGAATGTGAAACAACTACATAATTTTACATATCATTACATTAAGTCTTTAATGTATCTTCTGCCCTTTGCAAAAGCAACGTGCTGTTTTAAATGTATGATAACCAGTTCAAGTCTTGACCCTCGTTGTAGTTTTACCTCTCCGGCAAATGATGGCATTATCCTGCTAGTGAAAGAATTCTTCTTTCCTAGTGTTTGTATACTATCTATGTTAACTGTATGCGTCAAATCAATACCAATAATCTATGAAGAAGTGTGGAATCATTACACATTTAGATGATGTTTACTCTTGTCGAGCATTGTGCCACTGCACGAAGTCGCTAACATACGTTTTTTGTTTTTCGCACTGCAGAAATCGAGCATTCTACCCCTCTTGTGAGAGTGGTGGAGAGGGTGGTGGTGCAGCAGGGCTTGACGGATGAGTAGACAAGTTTTGTGGAGTACGGTATCTTCTGCAAGGGACATGTGGGAGGTGTGTATTAGGAGAGGTTGTCCACCTCATCTTTGGAAACAAAATTAGTTGATAGGGAGATGATATATGGTGCAATCTTTGAATAGTTTTTGACTATGTAGAATGTTAGCATAGTACATTCAATTACAAATTTTAAGTTTTAAAAATTAACATAAGTAATGTTAGCTTTGTAAGATGCACCAGGTAGTATGAAGCTGGAATCTTCCTGACTGCCCATTTCCCCATACCGGCAGGCTGGGTGGCGAATACCCCTTACCAAAGGGGAAGATTAGGTGTTACCGCAACAACTTGCTCTGATAATTTCATAGTTACTAGGTAAGGTAATGTTAGTGCAATAACTCGATAATTTCTCATTCCAATTTCAGGTTGCTTTCACGAAGCATCTGTCAAAACGTTTCCCCTTCAAGGGTTACATTAATTCAGTCAAGTGACAACGCATGTGCAGATCCTATACCTTAATTTCTTTTTACATTTTTTCATACCTTTGCATTTCATATCTAAAAATGTCTTCAAATTACTGGCAATACCAGCATGTCATTAAATGATGTTATTAATTTATAAACGGTATATCAGAGTGCGTACTTAGGTCAATGCACAATATGACCTAACGTTGTGCAGCAGATTGACACCGTAAGTTTCCTGTGTAATATCACGGACTCGCGCCGACAAAATTTCATCTTCGATCTCATCTTCCCGACTGTTTTCATGCTTAATGCTTAACGAAAATATGAAAGGATACATTTTAATATATATTCAGTATTGACGATTCTGAGATATGTAGTCCGTATTCTGACAGCTTTATAGTTGGTCTAATTTGGTTAAATATCTATTGAAAGTAATAAACAAGTTCTAAACGTTTTGTCTTTTTACTTGAAGAATGTTGAATAATTGTAGTTATTAGTTGCCACCATTTCCAATTGGATTCGAGTCATGAACTGAAAACATTTCACAGAAACCTTTTAAGTTATGACGCATGATAAACTGAATTTATTCATAAGAAACATGAAAGCAAAACAATTACATTGAAAGAATATTAAATAAAATTTACAAAGGAAAAATCATAGTCATGAATTAATATCATTTTTTTAAGATATGTGTTTTCTTCACGAATGCATTTAACGTGAACACTTCTCCTCGCAAATTTCATTCGGGTGATTAGTACTTGCAAGATAATACACGTAAGAAACTACGAATTGTAGAAATTCATGGAGGATGCACTTCACATACCATTTACAATTGAAGATGCAACTCGTGATATCTGGGTTGATGGAGGATGTCTTGATGGAAGTCCTTTGTAATGGAGGATAGATTTCCCCGTATCCGCCGTGAAGAAAATGCATTAATTTGTTCTGATGCATCTGCTAGATATTAACACCAACGTCGTCTATGTTTCTGAGACGAAGAGTACTGAACAACACTAAACAACACTGAACAAAACTGAACAACAACAACAGCAACAACAACAACTGTGATTTGTCCCTAGGGTTGATGTTTTACTTTCAATGTACTTTCCATAAAGCCTCTTCTCTTCAATCATTTCTTTAGTGTCATATTCGCACAAAACTTTGACCCTCAAATGAGGCATATATGCCACTTAACCACTGAACGGACCCCGATATACAATTTCAAGATGAGAAAGTGTCATACAATGACTGACGACTTAGCCCATACGCTCACGGAATAGAGAAGATCCTCGAGGCAATTTAAATGTCATCAATTGGAGTATGTGTGAAACAAAAGATATGGACAAAGAAGATTTGCTTCTTTCATATTTACAATAAGTTTGGAGCTGTATATAGTAATCCTTTCTTCATAATAACGTAAAAATGCTTAGACAGATTGTCTTCATGACCGCTGAATGAAACCTCGTCAATCCACTAAACCTATACCTTACTTTTTGGTTATATTCTGCACTTTCTGGTTCATCATGTCCTAAATGCACTATACAGTTTATGTAATATTTCCATATAACGTTCACTGAAAATCAAACGAATATCATTTTTTTTCTCTATGAAGGAATTGTCCCTAACTGTGAGAAGTATCCGATTACGAAGTAAGCCGGGATTTCTCCGTCAATATATACTTCTGGTTTTGACCACCAACATTCACTGGTAGTAACCACTGTCTCCTTCATGTTGTAGACAAACTCATCTCTTCCCTGTATCTCCATCACACCTTGAACGTGACCATTTGCAGTCATTTGCCGGTAGGGATTTTTTAAGAACATCGGCTTGTACTGAAATTGACCTTTTTTCGAAAGAAAAAGGTAAACGTGAAGTGTAAAAGTGAACAATTGACTCCTTTTTGCATGAAGAAGTGTTGTAAAAAGGAATGGCGAAAGGAAGTCCTGGAAATATCGTAACATCCCCCAACAGTTCGGTGCTACTTTTTTTTAAAAACAAATTCGAATGCACTTGTCACTGAAATAAAGCAAATGCATGTGTTGGAGACTTATTTCACGTGATTTTTATTATGTCGATGTAGTTTGCAATAATGCTGCCAAGAATTTCTAAGCTAATTATTTCTTTTTGTCATTATCGAATAATTAAGGTATAAAGCTTTCTCAAGTCATTTCAACTTGCTTCCTTCATAGTAATCAAACTGAAATTGACAGCTCAAGTTCAACTGATTAAAGATGAGATACTGAACTTATTGTAAATATTCACAACATGGGAGGAATTTATCGCTACTTTACGAAGAAAGATATTTTTGCAGGTAGGAATGCTAGAGAGAAAGTTTTAATATTTGACATTACACAGTATCACAAGAACTGCCTAGATGAACTCAGCATGACGGTTTAGCCATGGTATTTTTCAGTTACTACGGTTTATAAAATAGGAGCAACGTACACATGTTACAAATTTAAAATGACACTGTTTTACGAGTTAGAGGCAGTGCCAATCTACCACTGTGAAATTGCATGTTACTAGAGTATATTGTAGATTTGGTTTATGTTAAGAAAAGCCTGAAAAAACAAATATGAAACAAAAACAAATTACCGAGAATATTTCAGCTAGCGATTTTCATATTTTGTTGTGATATTAACGGATATTAACCGCAAAATCATTTCCCTTCTCCTAAGGATAGGGCATTACTTACGCAACATCATTGACAAGCGCAGCTTAACCTGATATTCAGTCTGAGAATTACAATATATTCTTATGAATAACTTTAGAGCCTTGGTACGATTAACGAAATTTATTTTTCGTTGAGACTAAGAGAAAAGAGACTACTTCAAATATACCAAACTTTTCTTGTCAACCATGGAAGGTTTACTAGGGTTAGTTAGACATTAGGTATTGATTTTTCAAGCCAAACCGTTAACCAGTGAGCTGGACAGTCTATTATGAGAATTAAGCTATAATTAGGCACTCAATGCTTTCTCTACGTATTACACAATATAAAGCATAGATTTATGTTTTATGATATAATTTATAACAACACATTTGATGCTTTACACTAACACGTGAACTTTATAGATAGTTTGGCGGAGCATACCAAGTATACTTACCTACTAAACCATGCACCTCGTTTGATAATCCATCGGCAGTCATCAACGTAAAATCAAAGAAGGTGGGATGACTTCGTCCAATGGGTGTGCCTTAGCACTGACATGTAGATACTATCGCCCACAGTAATGGTCATGTTATGCTTATCATGGATAGTTAAGTTATATTCCCCAATAATGAGAGTCTTTGGGGTTTCCCAGGGCATCTTGATTTCGAAATCTATGAGTGCGTATTCAGGTGTAATGAGTATCTTGTAGTGACCAAGCAGAAAGCCTAAACTACCAATTAAGCTAGGTGGTGAACCAGTAGACGATAGAGGACTTCCTGTTGAGAGTGAGGTCTCCACGGGAATAACTTCTGCGTTTACATAAATATCTGTTGTTGACAAAAGAAACGTTAAACAAATGTAGTCAAATGATATCTCTGGCATTTTTACTTACGGTATATTTACCAGAAAATGAAGTCATTAGTCAATTACATAAACTTACGACTTTGCCTAAGAACTTGAGAAGAACCTAAGAAAATGTTGTCCCTTAGATCAGATTAACAAAATATGCTTGATACTTGTCTAATTGAGGAAAAGTGGAATGTCATAACTTTGTAAAGCAAGATGATAGTGGATTAAGTCTTTTATAATGAATATTCTTTTGACTGGGCTTCTCAGACAATCCTATCATTCCAGTTGATCAATGAAGTTATTTCATCAAGGGGTAAAAAAAACTATCATTTGTATGGCGAAAATATTATGGAAAAAGGGAGACGTTTGTGAATAATTCCCTAACTTTATAATTGTTTTGAACTTTGTGTAAAATTACTCCGTCTTTTAATTAAAGAGGCAACGATAGCGAATGTACAAGCAAACGATATTTCGATATCTGAGATCAATTTATTTTTTAAATTTCAAGTAACCAAAGGAAATCGATCAATTGTAATAGTAATTGTTGCATTATTTTCTCGTCGCTAATATTCTATCACAAATCAGCATTCTGCATATATCCATAGCAGTCTGTTTTAATTTTGATAGATTTCCCACAAAGTTTTGATGAAGAGAATCTGTCTTTCTACAAGGTCAGTAGATGCTGGTAGCCATTTATTAAACTTAAGGTTCCATAGTATGACCTGTTCAGTGGTAACATATAAAATTAAATGTAAAATATCCTACCAAGAACAGGATCACTGATTAGGTTGATGTAGGTTCCATTGTTGGCTTGCAAGTCGAAGCAAATTGTAATGTTCTCATGAGGTATATCGATGATGAAATGAGGGTCTGCTCCAACTGTTGATATAAAGTTAGTCAATAGATATCAAGTACAAAACTTGCATGAAATCAGAAACCACTGATTACTGACGTGGAATGTTGCAACAACGAAGTAGGCCTAATACCAGTCATAATACCTCGTAAAAGTATATGTTCTATTGACTGCAGGCATAAGTGTCACAGTGTTTTTAGAGATTTACCACGTAGCTAACATTACAATCATAGATAGCAAATGAAAGTCCACGAAAAGCTGCTTAGGATAGACTATAATGCACAAACACAACATGAACATTTGAGATTTGCAAGGACACTAGACGTTCTAGACTGAGTGTAAATTGAAAACAAAAAGAAATTAAGTGCACCACTGCTATTCTACATGTGTTGCAATCGTCTGGGTTTCTTTTTCTATTGCAAGTGGCTTACAACACAATCTCCATACCTCTCGAAGCCGACATTCGGAATGTCTGTGAACCTAAGTGGAAAAGTGCAAAAGTTAGGTTATTTAAGTCTTGCAAGTTTTATTAGGAAGAACGATAATCATTTTCCTTAATGATGTATGAAAAACTGGTAAACTTCACCAAATTGGACCACTCTTTCAATGTGTTTTTATCATCATTAAAATATCTCATCCGAAGTGGCGCTACTTCCAGTTTCGATCAATGACAGTCATTGCAAGAGCATTACTATACGTTTGTAACGGAATTTACTGTTAAACTTTGCACAGAGAATATGAAAGTTTCTTACTAGTTGAAGGTCGTCGACCAGCCGAGCTACTAGGAGTTAGTTGCTGAGCTAGTAGAGAAGAAAAACCAGAGAGACAAGTCAAGAAGTCATACGACAATTCTGAGTGAGAGTGATTACAATTAAAAGTGTCAAATGGCTTACAGCTGCACTGTTTATCTGTTTTACAATTGCTATAAATGTTCGTTACTGATTATAGTTATTGCTATTAGTGTTCGTTACTTACTATAGTTAAAGTATATGTTTTACGTCTAATACAGATGAACCAAGACAACTTTATCTTTATACGTACGAAGAGGAAGGGGTGTCGTGGTTGGAGGGGCTTGTGTTGTAGGTACAATGTCCTCTGGTCTGATAATTAGCAGAGAAGTCAAAGGAGTGACAAATGAATACTTCAAAGAAAGTTCAAGCGCCTTTTGCTTCAGTTCAGCCTTTTCCTCTGGGGACGTGGAAAGCTTTTCCCTCGCTAGATAGTCCTTTATTGTTAGGAATGCCCACATCCTCTGACAAAAGTCATTAACCATATTTGGGTCAATTACCTGGATAAAAGAAAGTTGAAAAAATACATATGAAGGGATATTGTAAGGCTATGAAATAGTAATGCATTACTACCCCGCTGGAACGATCAGTCTATAAAGATGATGGATCTTCCTATTAGTATTTCGTGTTACTCCAGGGTCTGCTTCATAATTATCTGTAGTTTATCTCTACTTCACTAGTTTACGCTATAACTCTCTAATGATGTATCGGCAACGGGTGTGTGTAGATACTGCTTTGACATCATAATAGCACCATTCTTCGTATACAAACGCAAAGACGCCCAAAGAGTAAACCGTAGTCATGCTTGTATAGAGTTATCAAGACGATACGGATTTCACAAGAGATTTAATGAGGCGATCAATAACCTTTTAAATTCAGGAAACATGTCTCAAACATTCAACGAAACTTGCTGCAAAATGTAATGTGATTTTCTCACAAAATTTACAGTGACATGTAAACATGAGATTGCCACATTTATCATCTGATATTTTGAGTCAAACTTTCTAACATAATATTCTAATTAAAATTCAGGTTCAGAGTTAAAAATGCCTTCACGAAATCATGGATCAATATAGTTTTAATGACGGAACGGTTCGTACTACAACCTTTTGACAACAATCTTACTCTTGCATGTGACTTTTCACCTGGCATTTTTGGGTCGTTAGTTCACCATAGTGCGTTCGAACAATAACGAAGTGTGACATAACCTGGTCTAACTCTTTCGACACTCGTAGACTGATATCGTTTCTTCCCCTTGCTTCTATCACAGCAACGATGGAGTTCCCCTGGTAGTCGTCTGCTACTTTTCCCGCAACAACTAATTCCTTTCCATCAAAGTAGCTAATGAAGTTATTGCCGGTGAGTGTATCTGCCTCCACAGCGCCATCGAGATATCGAATAGCGATGTTAAACAGCAAAGGAGTTGCAACTTCATCAAAGAAATCCTGCATTTGCAAAGAGGCGCTCGAGTCTACGAATACTTTCCGGTACAGACCTTGATTTTCAGAGGCTAATTTAGAAAGCAGCAAGTCGTCAACATCGTTTCCAAATCCAATACAGAAGAGAGCCACCCTGTCATCTAACCTCTCTTTGACCGAAGAGACAATTGCGTCAGTCCCAGTGAGTCCTATATTAGGTCTTCCATCCGTTAGGAACACTATTGCTGGAAAAGCGTCATCAGTGTTTCTGAATTGTGCAGCCGCACTCATCAGGGGGGAGTGTAAATTAGTTCCTAAATGAAGGAAAGATTACTTGAAAGTGAAAGAGTGGTGGTACACGCATTGGTGAACGTGTACGTAATCATCCATAGAAAGCTTTCGAGAGACATGATAAGTACTTGCACGATATTTGGTTTTCATAATCTAGCAAAATGATACTTTACACTGTTATATCACTGTTGAACATTCATTCATTAGCTGTCATACGGATGCCTTTTTCTAAAGATAAAATTGTCATGTAGAAACGTATTTGAAGACACATTTTCTTTAATGGCTGATTTTCAGGCTGCTTTTAGATAACATTTTTTAATTTTAAACACTTTTCAGATAAGCACATTATTTAACATCATTATGCGTAACTAGGAAAACTTTTGTCGTTCTTTTAAGGATTTTTCAGTTTTTTTTATTTTAGGGGGAAATTTCCCTCGCTGTTTTCATATCCTAGGTACATTTATATGGAACATGCTGCTATATGAAAAAGTTGCATGTTGAAATATTCTTATGAATAGCATTTACAGATGTATATTACAAAACTATAACAATTTGCAAATCGATTAATTCCGTTGATTTACATCATACGATTGTAAGGACTCGCAGTACTTCGGAATTTGGGAAATGAAATTGGTTGATCTGGTTAGTCTCAATACCACACTGTCGTATTTAGTCTTACCTCCATACGGTCGTAAGGTCCTCACAAAATCTTGTGCCATTATTTTGTTCGTTTTGTTTGCCTTTATGGCAGACTGTTTCCAGAGTCGCACACCATATGAGAAAGTCAGGATGTTGAATGAATCTATTTTTCTCAATTGGTCAAGGATCTCAACCATCGCATTTTTCGTCTGAGCAATTTTCCTACCGAACATGGAACCACTGACATCAATTACAAAAATAACTTTTTTTGGAGCAGGTGGTAGTCCTTCTGGAGATATATGATGTACAAAGTATCCATTGACAACCTTTGAACAAACGACAACAAAGTCACGTTACTTTCAACTTCCACCCGAATTTTGAAAATTGTTATTCTTAAAGGGAAATTCTGTGCAAGGAACATTTCTTGCACTTTGGCTGTTGTTTTGGCATGAAAGTCTCGTAGACAGCACGACATATTCCAACTCCCCCCCCCCCCCCCCCCAACAAAGTCTCTAACACTATGCATGCATATGTAGAGTTGGCCCTCGACTACGTCACAAATCACAGAGGTAAGGGTCAATTTCATAATAATGGCCGCATCCTTCGTACGTGCATAGTGTCATCAAATCTGTTAGTTTGAACATATCGTGTTGCCTATAAAAAGTTCAATTCAAAACGTCAAGAATGATGTAAACAAAACTGGTTTGACATGGTTTAAAGAAGTCAAAGAACACTTTCCTTACCCAGAATTTCCCCTTTAAACAAATAATTGCTGGTTTCATAGTAAAGTTTTAATTAAGTGTAAAGTTTGCTGTCCGACTCAGGTAAAAATTACAACACTTAGCTGTTCCTCATTTTTGGCATTTCCACAAAGATCAATTTTGTAAAGTTAACAGTGGCAAAAATCAGGGAAAGTTGTTCTTTATATGACTAGAGCAAGTAAATGTTTCATATCTCGAGCATGGTCAAATTTAAAGTAGAATGCATTTTTTCTCTTACCTGCAAATCTCCTCCATCAAGTGCGTGATGTACATCGTACCTGACCTGTAATATCCCATTAAGACCTCTTACACGGGATGCCCGCGATTGTTCTGCTCTGGATGGAGTGAGCAAGACACTAGCAGACACAGCGGGAGGAGAGAATGACACTAAAGGTGTCAGCCTATTATCAGTAGGTTCCCAAGAAGATTCTACCAGCTCCAGACCTTGCGGTTCAATGATAAAGACTTCGATTCGAAAATCATCGACAACCTAGTGAGAAGATTTTGTACGAATTCCTTGATAAACATGTTGTCTAACATTCGTGATCAACATTAGTTTATACTGTCTATGGTATAAATCAAGAATGTCGAGACTAATTTCGCTCAGAATATATACGGGAATAATGTTTATGTATTTATTTTGATACATGTGTTGATTACGACATTTAGGAAAAATCTTACCTGCCCTGGAAATGCATTGATACGATGTGTGAAGAAACCTTTGTCTCTTCGAAGAAGTTCCTGGTACGTCAAATTGAAGACAACGGATGTTTGAGCAGCCAAGTTGAGATCTACAAAGAATCTCGAACTAGTTTCCTCTCTGCAGTACGTGAGAGGAAAGACGATGACTTTATACTTTAGTGCGTAAGAGGAAAGACGATGACTTTATTCTTTAGTGGTACATACCTTTTGGTAAGTTTGAAACATTACTTCATGTGTTTTACTGGCCATTACTTTCTACTAATCTACTCATGTAATCTGTCTAATTGCAGCACCGATTTATTGAAAATGAATTCCAATTTATTGAAAATGAATGATTTTACTATGATTGAAATATTGCTTGACAATAAAAAAAAAATCATTCTTTAACAATCCATCACCTACACATATTGCCATAACACAACAAATAATGACCTTTTCAATGACATGGCAGTTGAGGGTGTGTGCCGGTGTGAAAACATGCCAAAAAATAAGTTGAAATCCTGATTATACACCTCTTGCACGATAAAGTTATCCTCACTAACAAAATATCAAAATATTTCAACTTGTAAAACATGAAGAATAATAACAAAATATGACTTTGGAAAATGTCTCAATTGGTGTAGTTTGCGAAAATGCAGAAACTACAAGTGACATCTCCTACACATTTATATAGACGAGCAATACACTTTGGGGAATGTTTGCACTTCAGTCCCATAAGTAAATAATCACTAATATAGTTGAACAGTGTCTTTGTTTCCACTGCTCACTTTTGTCTGACTTGAGCAGCACTTTGTCCTCTTTGTCGTGCACGATTGTATGCTCTCTGAGCAGCTTCTTTCTCCTGTACTCTCGCTTTGTACGAAACACCATCCACTGTCCTGTGGGGAGATACAATGTTTACTGTATAATTAATCACATGATTTTTTTGAGCGTATCATTAGGAAAATACCAGTGTATGGATACACGTATACGCTATTGTCAAGTATTTGGTCGTTGATGTAGATGTACATAGCTGTGTATATCTATATCAACTATACCTATTAGAGCATATGTGTATAACTGGTTCATAACAAACTGGTCTCATGCGAATCTTTTCATCAGAAAATAATACTGTCATATAATTACATGTGACAACGATGGATCTACTTTTCTTCTCTCTTCCACATTATTGCCTATGATTTTAGTCGTGTCGCATTGTAGTGCTTAATTGTTCAAGTTAATTCAAGTGCAAGTTTAATAGCAACTACAGTAGTTTTCATTTTTTACTATCACTTGTCTTCAAATCGAATGGTTTCTTCAATTCCAAAATTGTTTTTAAAAGTTTTTTAAGGTGTAAAACACCAAATGCATGTTTAAATTGTGCTCAATGCAATGTTATGCTTGACGTTATATGATGAGTTTCTAGCAACTTTAAACATGTATGCAAAAATATCGTATTAATTTGTTCAAAAAATCTTATAAGTATTACCCAAACACTTCGAACGAGCTCACACTTACTATACTGATAACATAAACCTGCCAAAGAGATCAGCGTGGTTACGTGCATTAAATTACCCTTATCTGGAAACTCCCAAAGGTAAACTCAGGAAATATGGATTCTTAACAAAATGCAATTTAAAGATGCCAACTTGTCACAGTGATCTGGGAACTTGATGATGATGTGTAGAGAAACATGAAACATATCGCAACCTTTCATGTATACTGACGAAATACACAGTTTGTACAGAGTGATGACAGTTATGTCTTCCATTGTTTACGTATCAGTCTAGACAAGAAACATCAAGCTGTGCACAAAATTGTAGAACCATAAGATCAGGGATCGAGGAAAATAATATCAGGAAGTACTAAATGGGAGTATCTACATTTAAAATCCTATGCAAATTGTCCAAATAAGGACAGACTAGTTTCCGGTCTCACTAATGAATACGCCTTAGGTGAGATCCGATGAAGGACAGCACACTAGTACACATTTTTGAAACGTAAATCACCGTGTTCTGCTGGTGATTGTATTTATTAATATTTTGAGCTTCCAATTCCTTCAGGTGAACTTAAACATTGACATGCTCGATTATTTCCTGACTTACTGTACGTTACGTTACTTGTCTGCAATACAACTTCTCACCTAGAATCAGATCGTGAGTTTTGTTGTCAACAATCTCAATCCGTTCTCCTCTTCTATTGATTGTATAAAATGTAACCAGAGCTTTAATTTTTCTGTAAATGTCTCTCAAAGTTCGATGATTATTGCAGAAAGAATACAAAATACACCATGCGTTTGTGAATTCATAACAGTCCTTTCACACATGGAATTAAGTTCATTCTTCATTCTGCATTTGTGTTTCTGTTAATGTGAAGCAGTTTGCAATATTAATTTTGATGTTTGTTTAAGAAGTAACTCTTTATGTTCATCTGTCTTCTCTAGTCTAGGTGATTTGGTTTGTAAGTCACAGTGACGGTGAATTCAATCATGTACTGGCATTTCAATTGTGACAACAATTCACCGTTTTACAATAATGTAGTATTAGTGATTATCACATGGTAATGTGCAGTGGGTGTATATTTGACGTTCGATCAAGGCTCTTCAGATCACTTTAAATAGAATATAAAGTACATCTAGCAAAAGATCTAACCGGCAACTAAAAATAAAACCATGTGTACTGACCTACATGATTATAATTGGTAAACTCGAGGACTACATCTAACAATAAACTCACCCATGATAAAAAAAATAAGGAAATAGGATCAAAGAAATAAAAGGGAAGGGGATTAAATGGAACAAAGAAGGCGAGGGCTTTCTCTCGCTGATCATGTTTTTCGGCATTAAAACGAACTCTCAATACTTACATCATGAATCCACTTATGAAAGCGTTGGGGTTGAAAAGAAAGCCAAAACGAACTTCTTGAGAGAAGTCTTCTTCGTTGTCCACTGTGACCAGAACAACAGTGCTCGCGAAACGTGCAGTGATGGTTGACGCAATGTGGTAACTTGAGATAGTAGGGTCCTTGGCCTAGGTAAAAGACAACATTTCGATTATACCTTATTAAACACCAGCGAAGACAAAGAAAAGAATGGTTATTATAAAGTCGAGTATCATTGTAACGTCGAGTATCAAACAATCAGAGGTATTTTATCTACATGGATATCACAGTGAAATGATTTAATGGGATATGCAATGAAAGATAAGTGATGGTAAACGTGATGTTACACAAAGAGGGAAAGAGGTACTGTTAGGGTAATGCCCAATATTGAATTTCTGGGTAAGTTACTCTCTGGGACCTCCAACGATGATGTAACTGCTCTACGGAGGTTCGAATTCTCTTCTGTACTTTACATGCTCTGAACTTCGAGTCATTTCGCGTAACTACTACAGAGTTCCACTAACAAATACGTAGACGCTGGACGATATGACCTTTGGACAAGACTTCTTTCTGGTTAACTTGCTAAAAGTTAATGCAACAAGTAACCGCCGTCTTTTGCACTCAGAGGAAGTACTCTAGAGATAGGTTAACAGAATCTTGATAGGCCAGTACACAAACGTTGATGTAACATGTGATAGCGACTTGATAAAATTGTTAAAGCTGTTGTCGTTTCAGTCAGCTTCAAACTTTAATGATATCCCTCATGGTCATATATCGGTAGGTGTTTCTCGGACAGGATGTTATGCAATGCCATCATGTACGCAGCTCTCTATATAGAACTTCAGTTCCCTCTGAGGCACAGTTTCTTTCTTTAATGAGATGCCTAACATCAAACTGCCAAGTGATATTGTTCTGATTCAATTTATGAGCACATGAGGATCAAGAAAGAGAATGTTAGACTATAGTACATTTTGGTTCTATATTCCTAGACGAGATGACGACATCCTTACCCTCTTAAATCGAAGCAAATGCATGCAGCTTCTGCTCTTCTAACAATTTCTACATAAATACATCATAACATCAAAGATGGTGTAGGATATTCAGAAGTCAAACTTGTCACCAGATCTGTACCCTTCTGTGTTTTGGCCTGCAAAAATAATAAATTCCCAAATGCTTCAATGAGCAGAAATCTGCTAAAATAACTCTGTTACTTCTGAGGTGTGCCTTATTTTCTTCTTGAGGTGGTAATATGTAATCAAGCAAAGAATGAAAATGTAACAGACTTTGCCTAACAACTGGAGCTGCTTCATAGAATTAAAAGAGGAAAGAATCAAAATGCAGTGGTTATTTTGAATGGATTATGTTTTTAACTTCCATAGGAAATATCAGCATATGAATAGTCATTAAAAATGAAGTTGCACGTTAGATTAAGTCCTAAAAGTAATTTTCGAGATATATTGTTAGATCCTTTACTTCCAGGTAATACTATAGATATGACTATGAAAGACAAAACAGATTCGTCATTGCTTTGTTTTATTCTATTCAGATAGTTGTTCGAACCTTGCTTTATTATTGGAGTACATAAACAGTTGTCTGAATCCATGCGCTATTTAGGGACACAATGTACCTAATAAAAAAAAAAAAAATCCAGTGTCAGCGGAAAAGCAACACCAGTTGTTGCTGTGATTACTTTCACTTTGTACTCATATCTTTCCTTGCACCTCATAACAGTGTTTTAGAACATGATAGATTTAATTAATAGTTGTAAGGTTGGATCATTGGCTTTATACCTAGCACCCCGCATAATATATCCATTTAAATCGTATATGGGCTAATTCTGTTTTATGCTGCAAACTATACATCTAGTTTTCCTCAATATCAACCAATCTGCGGTCACTGCCATGTCTGTGGGCTCGGTTAAATAACATTCGTGGAAATTTTTTTTTTTAAGTTCACAAATGCTTAGGTTTTAATAAAAGGGATGTTACAGGGATCTTCGGAGACTTATGAATGGACTGAAACATACACTTTCCTCATTTTATCTAAGTTGTTTTTGCCTGGAAATGCAATTTGAAGGCAATCGGGTTTTATTAAAGGCGACAACTTAATTGATCTGGGATTAGGCTGGCATATGGTTTTTGTTTCTATTTCCTCCAAACAGTTACGACAGTCATTCGAAGTACCTTGCATGTTTTAATTTTGTGGCTATAGAATCATCTATCCTACGACCAAGCAAGGCTTACTTTTCCTTCTGTTTATTTATTCATCGCTCATGGGCACAGACAGCACACATGTAATGAAAAATCTATCACTTCCGTTGACCAGAAACTAGTTAAACGTATAACTTGGAGGGACTTGTTTTGAAGTTGGTGTGCCATCCAGAGCCAATCATCTTGAACTTTTTATTTGAGCTTTGTTGACCTTTACGGACCGCTTTACACATTAAATGGTAAATATGATCCACATAACGAGTTCAACTACATGCTAACCTGAAGTGCTAGCAAAATTTTACTTATCCGCAGGTTACGTTTAGGAGACCTTGTTATAACCCATTTTGTAACATCTGTATTACCCGTTTTAGGAATTCGCCTATGAGGTATAATAACAATCACAAGACGTCGGAGAAAATTGCAGACTCGTACTTTGTGTGGAAACGGTAGAAATAGGATCCGTAGAGTCCAAACCGGCAGTCAACGTGATAAATTTACAACTCAGTCTTCAAGCTGACCTGCCTATATCCGCACGGTTTGTGTGTCACATACTCAGTGTTCAGAGATGCTACTTGAGGCCAACTTGAAGCTCGGAAAAGCTTAAAACGGATTTTTATTTTTTTCTTTTGGAATTTCCAAGATATACCAAGGTGGGACAAAAATGATGCAATTTGGCTAACTGAATCGGATGAATCATACTTCAGCTCATATGATATCGCGTTACTGGGCTATGGTCACCCAAAATGCTAAATTGTCTATTTACAGCTGCTAATATGTTAAAGGAAAACCGTTTACAGCCTTCCAAATAGTCCTGATTAGTCAAGTACAGTTTTTCAAATAAGAATACACCATTGGATAGTACAATAAAGTCATGCTCAAGAAAATATGAAGTTTTCATGGATATACTTTGTATTCACCTGCAATTCGCCATGTTGTTGCAAAATTACGTGATCGTGACGTCACACATGCACTTGCCTATATTACGTAGTATTGTCGGTGCATGTGATACGTCATACATTTCCAAAATGGCAATACACTGTACAACCAGAAAGTCAGAGAGGAACAATTTAGAGAGAAATTGTTACAAAAATAACACCATTACTGTCGTTATTGTTTGTAAATATATGTACTACGTTAAGTGTAGGTTGAAATTGTAACACCCACTACGGTTTCTCTTTAAAACGTAACACTATTACTACTGACGTTATCTTGATAAACTAGTCCAGATTCTTAAGTCTTCTGATGGATCTGGAACTGGTTGCCATTTTGAAAAATCGCAAGGGCTTCTTCGCAACTTTTACCAAAGTAGGTGTTGGAAGAAACTGAATGGTGCAACTCCCAATCCGATCCGACCTTGTTTGGTTCAGTCATTGGACTTAGCAAAAAGATGTAGCCATCTTTGATTTTGTTAATATGGTCTAATGTTAATCTTCACGTTGTTACAATTCGGCCAGAAATTTGTTACATTTAGCACCAAGTTCCATATTGTTACATTTTGGACCAAGTTGAAGCATTTTGGACCAAGTTGTTATATTTTGGTCAGTTATTGCAAAACAGACCTCGATCTTCAAAAAAAAAAAACAAAAAAAAAATAAGCAACAGACCTCCCGATCTTCAGTATTAAAATCATGACGTGTCATTTCGATAAAATACGCCAACACATTTAATGATGATGGTATACCTTAAGTTAGTGTTCCCAGTTAGCAAACGAAATTGCCATGTTGACATTGGTTTCATTACCCGTTGGCTATCTTAGTCTCCATCTCTTCACGGAAGCCGTAATTTTTATACTCGAAGATATCAATCATTTAAAACAAAAATACAATATTTGACAAGGGACCTCAAATTTACAATGTCAGGACTCGTTGATTGGACCTTTATGTGAATTGACCGGAGGAATGATAAATGACGACTTGAAACATATTGAATCTCATCATACCAAAAACTTGTAAATTTGTGTGTAAATTATCCACCAGGGTATTCGGTTCTTGAATATTCAGTCTTGCAAAATCAACCCATCACCACACTGCCATTCACTTCTTCACATGGGAGACAATTAGGAAAACGACACTAAGCCTCAATAGTGCTTTCATTAAGTTTCTTCCCAGTTATTTAGGCAAAATGAATGATATATCCTCCCACGCTTTCCGTTTAGTCCCTCAGAGATGGTGCAATTTATATAACATACCACAAGTTGTATATTGAGCGTGGATTAGGACAGATGAAAAAAGTTGCAGGTGGCATGAGCCTTCTATATTTTGTAATAATAAACACCTTTAATCGATAGTTAATTCTTGCAATACGGGTAGTCTGTTCTGAGAAGACAATAGCTTGTCTATTACAATTTTTAAAAGCAATAGAGACCTTTTCTTAGTTTGTTGATAGCAGATCTTGCCAAATAACTGCAAGTTTAATCACTCAAGTACGATAGTCTATTGCTAAAGTCTATTGCTTCATGGTAGCAAGTGAAATTGCTTCCTCTTCCTCTAGCGGAATATGTCTGTGACCATCACACGAAATCACATTAAAAAAGGTTGCAACAGGTGTGAAACAGGCACCATTTAGGGTCAAATTGATTTCTAATCTTCACAATACGTAAAGCTCGAGATTAGCAAAATAGAGGTTAAAAATGCTGGAGTCATTTTATACAATATCTATGCTCTCTCTCTGGAGATAAGTGGAGATCATTCTATTTCATGAATAATGAGTAACACTTGATTACATAGTTTAAAGGTAAAATGGAAGAGAATGTAAACGATTTATGATTTTAATTATATGACAAATCAAATAGTCAAATCAGTAAAGTTTATCAAATAGTTTATTTCAAGGCAATCTTTACCTATTAGACTCTGTCACTATTTTGTCCTACGTTGGTTTTGTTTCAGAGAGTAAAATTGTAAGAAATAAAAAAAGACCTTCTTTATCTTTCAGTTACCAGACGAGACTTAGTGTGAAAGGTACCGCAAAGTAACAACGATATGTAAGTATATATTTTCTATTATATTAAGACATGTCGTTACCATTAAGGCCAGTGGAATGAGATAAAAAATGAATAAAAAAGAAAGAAACAGAAGCACAAGAGAAATGAAAAAAAAGCGTAAAGTTTTTTGATAGCAGTTTAAAGTAAACATGAAATAGGCTGTGAAAATCTTCTGAAAGCCTATACTTTCATTGCTGTGACTGTGTGACACAAATGATTTTATTACTTAATCAACACATAACAGAAAGGGTCATGGAGAATCATTGGTCCGAGGTATGAAACCAACCAGTCTGTCAGAAAACATTAAAAAAGAGCTCAGTTAGGTCTAATAGCTCTAATAGGATAGATATGACTAAGTATGGTTTTGTTAAACTGTGGAAACCAAAGTAATGATGAATATCATTTTCATGTGGTTGTGTACAATAAAGTCTTTAACAATTTTAGGAATAACTAAAGTCCAATCTCAATATCCTATATTATCAGCGAAATCTGATTTTAATACGACAGTTGTAGATAACGGCCTCTCAAAAAAAAAAAAAAACTTACATACGTTCACGTTCACGCATCACAGAAACGTATGGCCTATGGAAAGGAAGTTGATCGGATGTCTGTAAGTGTCTACCGTTTCCTAGGAGAAGAGCGGGTAGGGCAGACGAGAAAGCCTACGACGGGTTAAGGAATTCCCCGATTCTAATTTGAGAACTCTTATTGGAATTTTTCCTTGAATAAGGAAATTCAGAAAGGTTCAGAGCATTATGAAGAATAAAGTTTTTCTTTGACCACTATCATCTTTTCCTTCAACAAAGAAATATCCATGCATATGTTAGAGGGCCAACTGTAATTGTAATGTGCAATGGCTACCCGGAACATATGAATATGCTTTGCGTTGCATGCATGAAATAAAGGTACAACGCACTAACTTAATCGTTCTCTTAATTCCAATCAGTGCGGTTAAGATCAAAACGCAAATTGTGATTCAGGTATATTTGCTGAAAACTGTAATTTTATTCGAAATCATGTTATTGTAAATCAATTAATGATGGTATGATTTCATCATTATACAAAACGATTATGTAGTTTTTATATATTAATCATCTTATTTTTGTTTCTTTTTTAATATGGCTTTTCATATCACATTAACCACGTAAGTATAAGAAAACAAAGAATGTGATTACTTGCAATAACATCAAGAAGAATTGGATGGTGTCCTTGACGTGCTACAATCAGCAGATCCCAAATGATCTCTTCTTTTTAAGTTTGGTCATCCTATTATTTAGTCCGATCCAAGAATTATTTATCACATGCGGTTTGACAACAACGATGATTTGGCGTCACGCAATCTTCATATAAGGAAGTAACTAATATTCATGACTAGAACAAATCAATGCACGAAACCCCATAATGCAGGTCATATTCACACATTTGAGGTAATGAAATAGATAAGATATTTGCAAACGCGTCCCATTCTTACCTTCAAGGGAAAAGAAACAATTATTTTTTCTGGAGTTGCTTTCCTTCCTTTGATAGTCCGACTTTTGTAGAGCACTCTTAGCAATGTTTTCGGTTTGTCATTTTGGTGTTTCATTTGTTTACCCTTATGTCATACAAAGTAGGGTTCATTAAGTTGTTGCGTTTTGTGATCTATACCTCCTAACATTCTTTAACCTGTTGATTTCGTTAAATAATCCAAAGGAAGAAATAAAAGCTTAAAAGAGAGATATTGTAGTTACTTTTACTGGTGCTTTTACTGGTGCATTGGATGCATTACGTTGGTACGGATACGTCTGTGACTGCAATTTGATTTATACCACTGAAACTGACTTTCATAGTACATCAACGGAACATGTGATAAAATAATTTGTACATATAAATGATTAGACTAGTGGAGGGTAGTTTAACATAAGTTGTTACTGAAAATTTCACGGTTTCATCAAACAATTGGACCAGTTAGTCCATGTACATATACACATTAGGAATAAGTAAACGTTATACATCTGGACGGATATATCGTTGAGAATATTAATTAACACAGATGGTGGTCTCGCACACGTAAGTATGGATGTCAACGACATTTTTTTAAAAAAATACTTTAGAAACATCGTTTAGCTAATCTGTTGTGGGTTTTAAATAGTGTGAACATGCAAAGACGAGCGTGATCTATCATACATATACGGGTCTGCATCTTTCCTGGATTTCATGCCACTTATGAATATGATGTGCGCAGATAATATATGCAGGATAGGCGTGGCCTCGCATACGATACGTGGGCCTCGTCTACGCTGCATAATTATCTGTCACTAGAGGTAGTTGTGGGCGGATGCAGCACCTGATGATCATACATGCGGGGATAAGTACAGGAGGTATATCACTTACATTTAGTGACCATTTACACGACGTTACACGTAAACACACCAACCTATGTTTAATGAGTTGTAGTTCGAGAAAATTTAGGTTTTAGTTAAGCATTGCAATATTGGTGTGTCTGTTAATAAGTGGAAGTGTAGGGGTTTAAGGATGGACTCACACTCATGAATCTTTAGACATATATCTTTACCTATTGCTGGCTTACCTCGTTACCATGGAAATATTCAGCCGATAGCCCAAAAATGGACTTTTTGATACGCCTATACCCTCTGTCCATCTGCATAATGTGTGAAAGTCAGGATGTAATAGAAATGACAAAATTGAAACAACAACATTCCACTAAAACGTAGCTTAGAAAGAAAATGTGATCACACATTACATACTTTTGCCACACTGAATCAAATTATTGTACTAAACTTGATTCGGTGGTTTTGTTTCTTGGTTGCATAAAATTAGATTTCAATAGAACAAAAACGAATTTAGCACTTAAATATGACTGACGAATGTATTCATGCACTCATGGAGATGGCATAACTCCCTCTGACAGATTACGTACATTGCATGGTAAGTTGTAACAGCACAGCTGTAATTTCTATTTGACGGGCTATATATATAGGAACTGAAGACACTTACCGAATCTCTTTTCTCCCTGAACAGAGGCATCTGTATATCATTGTTAATGTCTTCTAAGTCACCTGCCAGGTAAGTATTCATTGCCTCGCTGCATAACACTAGGCTACAGGTCAAGATCGATAGTCGGAGGAATGACATGGCGCTTAGTTCACTGACACTTGTTGACGATAAATCACGAGAATGTCTGAAAGAAAATCACCAGCCTGACTGGTCTGGAGAAATATTGTACTGCACCTTTTGTTCTTTTAACTAAACAGTTATTTTTACATTCGACAGAGAACGTCCAATAGGGGAACAATAGTGACCCATGAATACGTAACAATTCAATCAAACGATAACCTATCTTTGAGTATATGACAATACAGAATGTGGTTTTGATAATGATATACGCCACGAGAAAAGCTGTGCCCGACCTAGTGTTTCCTAATACCACTTAAGTGCGTATAGGCGGAAACAGTCGTGTTTCACCTTGTCAAAGAAGTACACAAGGCGCGTAATTCCTGCCTAATGCATTGCCCACTTACAGACAATTCTGATTCTCCGACAGATGTATATTTCCTTCTTTTTTTTTTTTTTGCTGTGCAGCCATAGCCTGTATCATTAATCGATGTACAACTCAATTGCACTACTATAACGTAAATGCTGTAACTATTTAATTCATTGTTCGATTGATTTTGTATCACGTGTATTTTAGCGCTCTCTCCACCATTTTATCTGACACCTTACAGTGTGGGTATGTATTTATATAGCAATTTACTGTGGTATTCGAATTACAGGTTTACGAGTTCGGAAGTTTTGATCCGAGTCCAAAAGGGAAATATCATACTGAAGACTTTATTTTATTTATTTCTGCTCTGATTCTGTCAGTTTTCTTGTAATACGTTGATTTTATACTCCCCAGTTAAACATTAAAAGTTACACAATTGATAGGCTGCAATGTTCTTTTTTGTACTTTTTATTATATTTATTAGACACAATCATGCTTGAATAGAGAACACACTGTGTGACTGTCTTCCAAGTTTATCACACATTACTTACAGTGTAGTAATTTCTGTTTGGAAGCAAATCCACACTTTGAGGTATCACCCAGTGACTATTAGATGATGATGCTGTATTAATAATACAATTGTCTGGGTATTAAAACACAATGGAAGAATTGTAGCATACAAGGGTAGTACGTTATCTAACAGTACAATTAAAGCCCCTATTCATGAAAAACCACAAAAGTTGGTAAATTTCACGTTTGAAGTTAGAACGCAACATGTACAAAAAGAAAATAACACTTTTCACGTCACTTGCAGGTATGAAAAAAGAAGAAGGAGAATGCCTTTTTTACCCACCTAGTGAACGAAAAATACTGAGAAATTCACAGCTCGATCTGATGACGTAACAGAATGGAGAGAAAGGAGAAAGAAATTTACGCGAAAGCTATATTGAACTACGTTGAGTGCATATGCTTATCGTCTGCTGGTCAAATAAACCCAGCTGTAATTTAACTAGTTGGATCTTACGCGTCTCTCTGGAGATTCGACATTATCTTGCTTTAGAAATTTCAGTGCCAAAACTTTTGAAAAGAAGGGTTGTAAGGGGAAAGAAGATGGCAGAAGATGCATGGGGTAGTGAGACAGCACTGAGCGGATGTTCCATAGACCTGTCCACCATATGCCCAGTAAAATGCTTTCAGCCTGCTTCAGGGCGATTTTTCAGACGATTCTTCAATCCTGGATAGATTTTGTCCAAAGGAAATAGAAACTTAATGTAAAAGATGGAAGGCAGAACAAACGAATCAGCATCTACAGTGTTCATATTAGCCCAGGAACATTTTGAAAAGCACCATAAACCACGACCTTCCCACGAGGAATCCGTACCCGAGCGCTTTGTCTACGCAAAATGGCATACCGTCCCAAGACATTGCAAATCAAACATCCAGTACAAACATACAGAGCCTCAGAGGCAGTTTCGCGAAATAACAACAAATAACGTTACGCACCTAAAGTCAACAGTAAGCCGTCTAACTATTCGTAGCATTGTCCTGGATAGTCCGTGTACACATAAGTAAGGTGTGTCAACAGGTTACTTCGTTGAATTAGACAATCCCGTATAGAAAATTCCAATACAGAAAACATTGGTTTACAATAGCTATATTGTTATGAAACATTAGACAATTTCGTAGTGACTACCGTATTCCAACTAAGAAAAGATATTCGCCATCGCTGGCAATCTTGCAATGACTATATAATGCATGCGCACTGCGTGCTGCACCAACAGTACAGCGCATCAACTAACAAAATAAGGGTAGGCCGACCGACGGTGATCTTCTTTCATTCTATGACGTCACGTAAATATCAACTCGACCTTTGACAGTCTCGCCAGCTTCGATGGGGTTGGAATATGGTGTAATTCCATGCCTACTTAAATTACCTAAATTTAACTTACAGGGCACGAAAATGTGATATTTGTGTTCAGCACACATTTCGCTTTATAATGATACTAAATTTAGACATGTTAAGAATCATTGAATAGGGGCTTTAAATGTAATGCTGGTCATATCAATAGAAGGAATTTATCGAAGAGTGTTCAGACTCTTAAAAGTAAACTAGTTTACATGCAGTCTGGAGATGCACCATAAATTTGATTCAAGTTCTTCCATGATACTGGTTCCATATTTCTTATTTGCTTATTTACTGTCGCCTTCATGATCATTGTGTAGTTTTCAATTCCCACTGACTTTTAATTGCTTTGAAGAATGAAGATCGAAGAGTATAGTTTATCACTTATGTTGTGGGCATTTCACCTGTGGCAGGCATAGGTACCGGTGCAAAAATGGTGCACGTAGCGGTCTCGCTTCATTGGGGAAGTGTAAGAAACCTTCATATTCAAATAAGGCTTACTGTCTAGAATTTCTATTCTTGAACAAAGGAACCTCTCGTAAAAATAGCGAATGTGTGTCCCAATGACCATTGCATTATTACATAGAATGTAGTTATTGCATATTCCAAAAAAGTCTACTACATTGGAAACTAAACTCAATGAATTTGATCAAAGTTTTCATACTGAATCCACATATCTCTTGTTTAATATCACTCTCATGATCACTGCAGGTTCAAGTTCACTGACTTTGAATTTATCTGAGGGACAGAAGTGACTAGTTTATCAATTCCTTGTGACACATTCCCTGGTGGTAAGTCCATTTCCAGTATGGTGCAATTCACGCTTCATTGGGGAAGTTGTAGGATAATTTCATATTCACCCATATTTTATCTTCTCGTAATTTTTTTTCTTGAACTTAGTAAACTAATTGTCTAATCATAACGAAAGGACCACTACATTTTTGAACAGCATGCAATAATTGCATGTATGTTAAAAAAGTTGTAGTTTACATTAGAGACTTCACCCTTTGTACGCCGACACATTTGAGCTAGTAATATTTCCGTTTTGAAAATTATTCAACGACCGTAAAAAGGAATAAGCACAGTGCAAATTTCAAAATACGAAACGATTCAAACGATGTAAATCTGTGCACAAAGCAGCGGTTAGTGTGAGGTGCATCAGATCAATGAGTGAATGGGAGATTGGCATTAAATTTAACATAGAAGTTCCTTTTACTCTCTACTTATAGTATCTACGTTGCAGCTTATAGTCAACGCTTATTACGATTCTGCATAGATTACATGGTTGCATAATACGTATTTACACGTTGAACAACGTTGGTATACAGTGGTGCCGCAGCATATGATCGTCAGGACTGGCCATGCAATGGCGTTTGTTCACTCTTGTCACTGAATATTACCCTTCCTAGGATCAGGCCAGTTTCGATACGGAGTTAGAAGCTATATTGGTTTAAAAGGTGCTTGCTATGGTGTCTAGTGACCTTTGAGACAATCTTTCGGAAACCTCCGAAAGATCTACTTTCCACAGATATTCTGGACAATTTCTAATGATGATGGAATATGGAGAGGCAACGTTGATGAAATCGGGTAGTGGCCATTATACAATGGAAACGTTGATTTTGAACGTAAATTGTACACTAATGCTATGCTGACCCTACTGAATCACCGATCTGTTATTCATCCACATAAACTGCACACACCTCTCTACTTGTATGTGGTAAACGTTATCCATCAGAGAACAAACGGCTTGACTAAGTCTAGCCATAGAGCGTTATATTATGCATTCATAAATCGATTTCTTCATTCACAGCGTTTTCTTAGGGAAAACGTAACATAGTAGTATCATGATATGGTAGCTCGAGTAAGTGCACCTTGATTTATTATAAAAAATAAATGCACATTGTGTTTAAGGCCCTTTCTGATTTAATTACCAAGTAATTCATTGCAGCAACGGAAAGCACTGGCCAATAAACTAAATGGCTCTAAGATACATCCGTCATACTGGTACTTCACTCAGTATACAGCAATGTACTCAGTGTCAATCTGCACTGTACCACCTTTTAAAAGGAAGTTATCTTTGTCAGGTTAAATCAACTGTGGTTATTGGTAATTCTACAAGAAGAACGAAGCAATTAATCCTTATGGTGAATTAAATAGTTGACGATTGTAAGTTTATCAACTACTAAAGATATATGCACAATTGCCCATACTTATTGAGATGGGTCGTCTAACAGGTGTTTATTGGTGGTCATTGGTGACAGAGGTCAGTTTCGTTAGACTAAAAATTGAACATGGTGCAACATAAGTAATTGATTAAATTTTTTCAGCAAAATAAACATAACTTGGCATTTTATAATTCATGAGAATGATGTTTTCTTTTTCATTCACCTCCATGCTTTCAACGATGTGATGAATGGAAGATCTTGACAAACGGTATTGTAGCAACCTACGTGGGACGAACTAGCTCGAATTCTCATCACAGTTCCGCGCCCTAACATCAAGGATGTTCAGATCTCTCACATGTGTGCATTTTGAACATCTGAGGTTTTTTGATTTCATAACTTCATTTGATTGTTTCAAGCAGCGGAGGATAAAATAAAAATAATGTAGGGTTTCGGAAATGGTAATTAAGGCATGTGCAGACCAACAGGAGATCCCCCTCCCTTGAAATTACGTCACAACGTATCATACGAACTAGTGAGGGCGCTAGAAAGAAAAATGTCTCCTTTGTAAGGGCTATATTTTGGCATGTTAATTATTTTCCTCTCGTTGCGACCTATCAAAGATGTAAATTTTTCTTAAAGTGACTTTTTTTTCTCATACATGATGGTGAATTCAACTGTAAGCTGTATATTTCCTGTTGAAATTTTAAACAAGTTAAATGATGCAAGATTTCCGCCCTGAATTTAAAAATTTATCGTATTCCCTTCTTAACTTTTTCGCTGTTTTTTGCTGTATATACATGGTTCAATGAGGAACTCATTCCGTCACACAAGCAGAGCATAGAATTTTGGCATTCTAGATACAGCAATAGAGGGAAAAACCTGTGCCGGTCTCAGCAGACAGGTAATTCCATACTTAGGCGTCTAAGCCGAACTTGAAAAAGTGATCGGAAGTCTTCACTGATAACTAATCGTATTGCAATTAAGAGCTTATTCCTGTTCTCAAGTTAGGAAATTGCAGTTGTCCTGATTGCTTTCTGGTAATCACACAGACATTACTTTTCTCTAATATCGCCTTAGTTTCGACATCCCAGTAAGTTTGGATTCATGGTTCCTTGTGATAATAATCATATGTAAAAGTACGAGGGCTAGCACAGATTTAGTTCAGATCTCGAGTTTAAAAAAAAAAAAAAAACTGTTTGATTACATGAAAAAAAAGGGGTGTGGGAACTTAGCAATGGGCTTTCGTTAGGTCTGAAAATGGTGAATCTATGAATGTGGGCGATTGAATGACCCCAAATACTTTTAAATTACATGTTTGAGTACATAGGCTATACGAAAACATCTGGTCAATTTCATGCTACTGATTGAAGACCTGATTTTTATGTGTACAAAATGGTGCAAAAAAAAAAAAAAAAACACCTTACAAAGCCCCCAATGGGCGTGGTTTTCTCATTTAATCGTATATTGAGTACATCAACGAAAGATTGGAGCAGAAGGTACTAACAATAAGACCTTTAGAGGGGCTGTTTTGGAAAGTTTAAAGTACATATTGAGTACATTGATGAAACTTCACAGTTTTGTTTCTTGCACGCCCGTGATCACAGATCAGCATTTAAAAACCGGAATATGAGTTGTACCGACAATTGCCTGGTCATTTACATCTTCATCAGTGCATCAAGGAAGAGAAAGTGGGGCAACAGCTCACATGTCAGGAAATTTTAAAGAAAACTTCACTCTAATCTTCCAGATATGTGAATGTGATAATTGTATCGACATTTTAGTTCAAAATTCAAACTCTTCATGAAAGCGTAGCAACCAATTAACGTTACTTGAAATCAAACACACCAATGGAAATGAATATTCATGTTGCAAAAATTTGGTAATTACGTATGCCTAGTTATTTGATTTTCACTGACAAATTTTCAACTCATATTTTAACTGATATTCCAGCTTTAAGTTTTCAAATTGTTGCAAAAGGCATTTAAGACCCCGAAAGGGGACGTTATTGTTTGCTCATGTAAAGTACATATTGAATACATGAATCAAACTTCACAGGTAAATTCCTTACATGCTCCTGAAAATAGATAGCATTTCGTAAGTGTTATATTGTGGTGAAATGCACGTTAAAGCGTGTGAAGGGGACGCCGTTTCTTGAACATTTCACAGAAATATTAAAAGGAATAACCCAAACTATTTCGAATTATGAATTCGACATGTGGGATAAAAGTTCAAAGGTCAAAGAAGAATAGTTGAATGAACAAGGAAAATAGAAGGTAGTTAAATAGTGAAATCCACCCTCTTTGAAATAATCTTCGCTTGCATTTACACCACACTACCCTAAAAGAATTTTTCATTTTTTCCCATGGAAATACTATTCATGTTTCATCAAGGTATACAATAATTGCTTTAGGTGTGCCATAGAAATATAAATGTATATAATTCGAATAATTAGGTTTCAGGACGGTAGGCAAAGAGGACGAAACTTGCAGCGAAAAATTTGTACTGTGCATGAGCAGAAGCCAACATCCCTCCATCCCGTTGATCTTCAGAACGGTTGTCGACCAAGTTCACATCCTGTCTTGAAAGAGGACGGTGCAGGAGTTGCCGTAGTAATTTATTTGTAGATTCACCATGCACCATTGTTACAGCACAGTGATGAGTGTGGAAGCTAACAAAGCTTCGCAACTTCGTAAATGCATTCAGTAAACAAAATCCATTAAACAATGTAAATATTCCAGATTATATTTATGCTATCTAAGTTGACACCAAAAATGAACATGAACACACTAGACCCCTATGATTTTTATGGGTAACAGGTCAGAAACGTCAGAAGCTTTGGGTGAAAAAATCAGTCTGGGTCTCATTCGGATAGCAATGTAAATGCTAATGTAGGAATAGATATATGCATCTGTCAGGACACTGAACTTTAGATGAGTACGATAGAGGGAGGGGTGTGCACTTGGGGAAGGGTTCAGACTGGGGACATTTGCACAATACCCTTGGTGCCCATGACGAGAGCGGTGACAGTTCTTGGTGAACCGTAGTACATTGTTAATTACTGTACAAAAAAAGAAAGTATAATCTATCATACCCTTCTTATATCGGCTCTTAGAAAACCGAGACAAGTTAAAGCATAACTGCTGCTGTAACTTTTGGGGTTGAGTGGAAATCGTTTCCATCCACAAACCTGCATGATGACAAACACAAATTTAATTTGCACGCAGCATGTATGGGTCTTTATCAAACTTAGCCCCCTCCCGAGCCGTCCCGTGTCCACTTCTAGGTTCATTTGTGTGAGTTGTTTGTAAAGGTTGAAAACTAAGCACTGAGTGTAAGCGAGACATGTTACAGAGGGGGCATTTCACAGGAGGGTAGAGGCTCTTATAAATTTCGAAATTCTTGTCTTAAATTTCGAACATCTTGTCTCAGAATAGAACACTGGAAATGACGTATTTCCCTAACACTTCTTGTTTACGGTTTCTAGTAGTACATTGCACTCTGCAATAAAAAAAGATGTATGTATAAAAATGTAGTAACGGAACAATGAACTCCTGCGTACCTAAGATGTGAATTGATGTACTTCTCTTTACTATGGGTATATTTGCAGTACATTAACTTCAATTGAAACAGATGACTGGGGCCAACGGTAAACAGGAAGATGTTAAAAACGATGTTACGGGTGATGATCACCCTCTCTTTGAATGACGGAACTTTGCACTTCATTTTCGCCTCTTCCTTTGTGCTTTGGTCCTTATGCGAAGATTATACAAACAAGAAAGCAATGTTGTTGCTACAAAAATATTTTGTTACCAGTGTTTTTGTGCACACAATATAAAAACAGATGCATGGAAATTCCATTAACGAAAGCCAAAACAAGAGAGAGAGAGACTAATGTAGTAGTTAGTCTGGCTGGATACTAATTGTAAATTACAACAGCTTATACTAGAGTGATGAATTCGTTTGTATACATAAGGTAACCGATATTGCTTTCTAATGAAGTAATATTTTAAATCTAAAGTTCGAGTGGCTATTGTAAAACGACTCTGCAATTAATGTAGGTGTATGGAGCTTCTCTAAAGCGTTATGCAGACAAGCTGTCAATGCATCTGCATTTCTAGACTATCATCCTATATAGGATTATCAAAGTAATAATAATTTTTGTAATATCGATTAATAATAAATAAAGATGTATTAGCAAGTGTAAGATAATTAGTCAGCCAAAAATATGTACGTGTTACTGACATCAGGGTCAGACATTACCCATAATCATAACTACATACAAATACATAAATACCTAATACATCTATGCCTTATTACTAATGTACACTGACATTTAGAATAAGACTGAAAATTACTTAAATGACAATGTATTTCAATGTACCCTTCGGAATGCTATTATTCTTGGGAGTCTACTATTCTTGGGAGTCTACTGTTCCGGAGAGAATGATTTTCAGTTCTCCTTGGTATTGTGTAACTTATAGTAAAATGTAATTTACCAAAGGTTTCCAGTAATGCATGAAAATAACATGTAGCAATTGGAATCTCCCAAACTCCCATCTTGATGAGGAAAAAAAAATGACCTGTCAGATCGCAATGACAGACAATACATATATCAATAATGACGAGTCACAATAGAACTACAACTAAGAAGCTTAAATATCAGAATACAATATCATCGTGTGTAACACAAGAAGACGAATAAGGCGAATAAGAGCAAGTATAATAAATAACAGGGACAAACGAGGGAAACAAGGTAAAAGTCTGTACATTTAATATAGGATCAGTGGCGACGTGGGGGAGGGGGAATCCTTGGTTTCGAAAGAGTGCCGTGTATATGTTCAGTGGGTCAGTCATATTAGTGTATGTTATTTTGTGGTGAACGTCAATTTCTCAAGCCGCCACTACATAGGATGGTAGCTTTTTGCATACATAGATTAATCCTCATACCACTGATTTCAGGTTTCAAAAACTCTCATAAATTGTAAATTAAATACATGTAGAGGTGAAACATAAATAAAAACAAAACTGAAAAAAAATATCAAAGCATCTTTGCAGACAACCATAAGTTACATTTATTCAGTTGACACGATCATTGAATTACATTTGGTGACTATCCCTACAAAGGGCTTTTCATAACATATAGCTTTCTCAATGATCGCGTGAACTGGAAACAGTACCATTTGTTCAAAGTTAACTGTTTTCTATGCACGAACTGGACTTTTTTCCCAACTCGACTTATCCTGGTCTTATTCACATCCCTTAAGTTTTCCAATGGAATGACTGGTAGTAAATAAAGGACATCAGATTAGAGAAATGAAGTGACAGGTCACAGTGTGTTCTATGCGTTACTTTTCCACTTATTCTGAACTTGGTATTGCATTATACTCAAGGGATTCCTGAGAATATCGAAAAAGGACGAAAGAAAGAAAAACACCATTAATATTTTACCTATTGCGTCTATAAGAAATCGAGCCAAAGGTATTTAAGTTGTAATCTCGCAAGTTTACTACAGCGGTTTTAGAATGAATATGCATTTTGGATGTACAGTTAACCTAAAGTGCAGATCAATTCTAAGCTTGTTGATAAAGAAATTGAAGATTTTGTGGGGTTTTTTTGTCCATGAAATAGTTTCCCTACCCTCTGTCTCTTTGTGAATTTTCATTGGCTGACCTCTTGTACGTTTAGTAATTGCGCATAACTTTAACTTTGGCTCTGCAACAAGTGAACATTCTCACAGTCATGGCCCATACTATTCACTTACAAGGACTCGTATTCAAAAAAAGATTCACCAAATATCTCTCTTGAAAGAGAAAGTGAAGGTAAAATAATGTTTCCGATGAACCAAATTCTTCAATTGCTTTTGCATTTTCACGAGAAAAGTGTCTCTGTGGTAAATTGTTCAATATCTCCAAGGAAATCTTCTGCCCGACTATGCCAGCATGAGGAATTCTGCAAGTATGGGTGGGTCTTTTTGTGAACTTGAATTGTCTTATGTAAGTACTTCAAAGTTGCTTGATCTCGTCCCTTTGATATTGACTGCACATACATCGGACACTTAGTTGTCTGGAATTTACCTGTTAAAACAGACTTTTGTGTTAGTAATTGTGTAAAAAGAAACAAATATAAAAAAAATGTCAACAATTATTTGCCTGGCATAATTTTGGCAAGACTATGAGAGAGGTTTCACACTTATTGAAACTCTCAAAGTTTTGTCTTGAAATTTGATAAAAATGATGAAATTCTTAATCGGTAGTGAAATAGGGTACATTATAATGTTTCCAATGAACCAAATTCTCAATTGCTCTTGCAATTTCACTAGATTGAGAATCTTGAGATTTGATGAAAATGATAAAATTCATAATTGTCGGTAGTGATATAGGGTGCATATAGTGTAGGCAGTTTCTTGATGGTCAGGTGATGTGTTCATAAAATAGTTGTTGGGACTAAGTGAGTTAAGCAATACTACAGGTAGGGATTTATTAACCACAGGTAAGCACTAACAACGAAATTAAGATGTGACATAAATGTTTCCAGGTAGTACAAGTCTTGTAACTATAGTTTCGGTGAATAGATTTACATGTAAAGTTGAAAAGTGCCTACCGATAAGACCATCTGCTTCAGCTGAGAGGCCAGCACTCGTCTCTAGGGAGATATCGAAGTAGCTTGGGTGTTCTACTCTTGTATGCAACTGGATCGCTATCTTCACGCTGTTTCCTTGAGTCAAGGTCAATTTCTTCCCTTCATGGATGGCTAAGGTAAATGTATCTATGGTTAATCTGTTACGTTTTGACCACAGTAAGGATATTCCAAAATCTATGAGAACACCATCTGGTGAAATAAGGATACTATGTGACCCCAAAATGATACCGAAACGTCCAAAGAGGCTTAATAGTTTTGACCTGGATGAAGCGGGGGTATGCACAGATGGGCTGTCTTCAATTATTTCGCCATTTACCTGCAAAGCTATTGAAACAGACAAAGCAAAGACATTCAAGACTTATTTTTAGATTAACCATTTTCATTTACAGAAAGTAACTACGGTAATCGGTCCTCATTTACGCCGAAGTCAAGTGGGTTTAACGTTATTACAGCGAGCTAAACTATGTTAAAGATGTAAACACTTTCACACATGAATTCAACAAAACTCCTATATGTCAGTTATGAAGCATCCTTTGTTATTCTGTTCATTCTTTCTGAATTAAGTTCTTACCGTTTGAAGAATCTTTTATAAGTGTTAGTACATCTCCCTCTTTTCTTTGAATGTCAAAACAAATTTTGACGTTGCTTTTTGGAAAAGCAATCACGAAGTGAGGATCTCCAAAAACTGCGTGAGAAAAAGAACAGTAATAAATACAAGTTTCAGTAGAAATATCATAAAATATTGTTGAAAAGAAGTATTCATAAATGTATAATTGACAGGACACCAGTAGTTTGACCATGACCCAAACCTTTATGGACTTATGGACTTACAAACTGGACCCATACATTTTGCAAGACATGTCTTACTAATAAACTCTTGTCAGCATCTGTCAACTAAACTAACCTGCAACTGAGTTGTTCAATAGGAGGCATTTCTCTTTTTTCTTCTCAACCTGATTGCAAAAACTTTTGACAAAACAATTAATCCAATTGTAGTTAATATGATTTTCTGGTAGTGGTTAGAACTCTCACGAATTCTCCCTTGTGTTTCCTATATCCAACTTGCAAAGTTTCTTATTTCATATAAAATTATTGTCACAGTCAATTGTGTCTTAGCTGCAAATTTTGTTGAAGATCTTTTACCTCTAGCCACAGACGAAACTTTAAGTTCACCGGGTTTGATGTTAGTCGGAGTCCATTTCACCTTGTGAAGGAGATTTTTTTGCATACTAGAATCTGTGAAAGATGTGTAAGACTGAAATTAGACTTAAACTAGCAGAGTTTATATGTTATAGGAAGACAATGACTTTAAGACAGAATGAATTTATGAAGGAGACTGAAATCCTTGCAAGTTCAAACATGAAGCTACAACAAGGAACAACGTAATATCATGATGAGGGCGCTGTGTTATTGTTAGTTAAAACTGAAGAGTACGATATAGTTTCCTGTCTCAGAATACTTTTACAACAGAACGTACAAAATCTTACCCAAAGAATATGATTTAAAATAATTTTCTTCCTACAGCAATCAACCTGAATCATGAAAACACATGTCAATACAACCGTAACATGTTTGAGCAAGGTTGATTTTTTTCTTTTATTTTTTCTGGACTTTCAACAACAGTTTTAACAATGAGAATCATAACATAGTCTTTCCTCTTGATAATAGCAGTTATGAGAATTTTCATAAAATTGTTAAATTGACCTTACCTTCTGTCTCTGCAAATTGAGCTCTGGTAATTAGGAAGTCACCTTTTGCATTTGACACAGATAGTGGTAAGTTGAGAGTAGTGAGAGGAGTAACATATTCGTACATGTGTGAAAGGCTCATCATTTTAGAGGCAACGTTGACTCTAGTCAGAGATGGACCTACTGGTCCGAAACTGGTGAGATAAATCCTTTATCTTCATAAACGCCCACAGATGTTCCAAACGTACCTTGGCACTGCTTCTATTTGTTGTCAAGTCTAACTAATGTAAGATGAGTGATACAGGATTTTTGAAGAATCGTAAAACAGGATTAATACAACTGGGGGAATGATGTGAATCACTTTCTTTCGCATAGACTTGAACATTTCAACAAGGTATCATTTACATATATCCATGGTTTCTTTTAAATGTGGAAACGCATATTTTCCCTTTATCTATGTGAGACATATTGCCTTAGGATATGTGCATCCTAATATAAACATATGTACGCTTTCTATGTGAGCCGGTTTCCGGATCTTTAGTGATAGCGTGTCTATGTAAAATCACATATCATTTATACTAAGATGTGTTGCTGTGTCTTGATTTTGTTTCTCCTTGGCGAGTACAGTGTACACTCCTACGTCTTGAAAATTCTATAATTCTTTTTATTAATATTAACCACAAAGTAGCTAATGAGATTTAGACATCTCTCTAAACTGCTGATGTCCTGAATTTGTACATAATTTAAGAAGACAAACGGTAAGACAAACATCAAGCTACTGCAATTAGTTTCCCCACCGCACATTGTGGTTGCCCATGAATATATATATATATATATATGCTTACTTCATGTAATCCTATTCACCTGATTTTGAGTAATAAATTTCATCCGTCTGTCTCTTCCATCGCCTGAAACTGTAAAGTTAACTGATTGTTTCTTCGAACTATCCGATACCATTCCTGCTACGACAATTTCCCCACCCTCCATGTAGGCAAGAAATTTGCGACGTGTTGTGGTCCCATTGATTATAGCTTGATCATCAGAAGATATTCGAACATCGGAAAGAACAGGTGCAATATAGTCTTGAAAAAATGATTGAATTTTACTTGAGTCACCCAAGGCTCCTTCTGTTTGCAAGTACCGTCCTTGGTTTTGTCTGGCTAAGTTACGTAATAACCAGTCGTTTACTTTTCTTCCAAGACCAATAGAATAGATCGCTACTTTATCACGACATATGTCGTAAATGCGCCTGGAAATGCGAACAGAGTTGGTGGTTCCAACAGTTGGGATACCGTCCGTCAAGAAGAAAATGGATTGGTAAACCCGATGGTCATCGTTAAATGATCTTGCCGCAACAGTTAATGCAGTATTGACGTCAGAACCTTTAGAGATGGACAATGAAGAATAATTCGTGGAATTGAGATTTGCAGTTAGCTTAAAAGTAAGGTTTGTAAAAAAGTCAGTAGTAAGATATAACACTGTGGTGCTGGTTGAGGTTAGAATGTGAGTTAAACAATCAACAGCACTAGACAAGAATATAGGTTTAAAGACTGCAGATGTAAAGGTTTCTCAAAACAGCAAAGTAACTATTGCAGAAAATTTAATGAAAGGAGTTCTGCTGTGCCAATGCCCACCCATGTATAGATTGTAAAACACTCTCTGCAAAATACCTTACAAAAATATCTCCTTATTTACTATCACAAATAAGTTATTTTCATTCTTTTATTTCAGTTTTTGTGATTAATTTCTGTGTGTTTATTTTTTTATCTGAAATTTCCTTTGAGTTTGCGTTTTGCTGTCACTTTACAATCTCTTTTATTTTATGTATTGTAATTATTACATTAAATATTAATTTGCACCATTAAAAGAGATTAAAATAAGTTTCATTCAAGTGAATAGAATATGGCATGCAATCTGCATGTTTTTAAAGGGTTTGAAGTATTGTCGTCATATTGTGGATGAATAATGTAACGTAAATGATGGTGTAAGGTAAGCGTAAAGTATCGTAAGAAATTTATATTAGTCTTACTGCCTTTACAAAGACTAGCCTTTTTGTAAGGGGAATTGTAACAGAAATCAGTGACAGGGGGGCGATTTTATTCCTTTCTTCATCAAAAGTTATGCTGTTCTCTTATTTTTTTTTTCTGTTTTCTTTTTCCTTCTTGTTAGTTTTCTTTTCTTCTGGGATTTTTTCTCCTTACCTATCCGCTCCAGATAAATGATCAATTTTGTGCAAAGTTTAATTACCTGCTTTTAAAGGTTTTTTTTCATAAAACAAAAGCACGAAATGTGCGATTATTATATGCATCTCTGTCTGAACGTATCAGTGAGAATTGACATTGTGTATATGTAAATAGCACTTTTTGTTTATAGCGTACCAATTAATACTGCTGTAACTAAATTGCAATGTAAATATTAATCATAGGTCATGTATGATATTCACGGGAGAAAGGAACAAATAAACTATGGATAAAAAATGTGTTGTTCTTTGGAAAAGGTCATCCACACAGTTACGATTGCTGTTAATATGAGGCAGTAGATACGTCATGCATAGATTTATTTATCATGAACTGCTGCTGCCAATCAAAAGAGCAATGTTACTAAAGCAACGGTCGTTGTTTTAAAAATTATTACTTCCAGAAATGTTTGTAAAATCGCAGAAGAAAATGGTCAAAATTACCTCCGTGAACCTGAAGCAGCGTAATAAATCTAGCAGCTGACGATATTTGTCTCTTGGTTGCGGGTACAAAGTATTTTTTCCATTTATAAGCCTTGTTAGATAAGGTGACAATATTGAATTTGTCATCAACTGGAAGAGCTTTGAGGATTGAAATAAGAGCAGACTTGACCGTCAGTAGTTTGACTCCAGCCATCGACCCACTAATGTCAATAACAAACATGGTGTGTTTTGGTATTATTGGAAGTCCATCAGGAGAGAAATGGTAAGTAAAAAAGTTACCCTGGAACTGAAAGAAAATGTATATTTTCGAATGATAAGTTTACCAGAGACAGTATTTGAAAAAAGTAAAAACGATCTTCAGTAGGTAATCAATTCTTGAATTTCGTGCCCGTTGCAAGCAAAATCAGTCATGTAGATTACTTTTTCAGAATTAATTCGTGAATGTATTTACTTAGTTTTGCTTCTATTATATTCCAAAATATATTTACATTTTTCGAACGTTAATAAGCCTCTAACGACATTTTCAAGAGAGAAAATAATAACATGCTACTCCTTCCAGCTTTATTCGTTAGCAGCTACATCCATTTCTACAGGATGTAATTCAATTACAAACAAATCCTTCTTTTTTTCAAATTTACACTTTTTATTTTTGATGCAAATATCTAGTTTTTAAGCACCGAATATCATTTTTTTTATAATAGGCTATAATTTTCACAACTACCAGACAGGAATACAGTATATTGTTTATAACATTTTTCAGTCATAAAAAATTCTGGCAACTAAAACTCACTGCCCTTGTAATACATATAATACAAAGTCAAAAATATGTGATCAACATTACCTTGAGAACACTGTTTGAGTGTTCTTTCAATGAGTATTGAAGCTGAAAAATACCATCACCTCCCTTCACTGATAAATGGGAGTTCAGCTCGTTGTGGGGTACCGTGCACTTTACATGAGCAAAGGACGAGTCGTCTCGTAACTTGACTTGACGATGGATGTCTGTGCATGATGACATCACAGATCTTAGTCCTTGTGGCTCGTTTATGTTTACTGAAATTTCCAAAAGGGATGTTTCCTGAAAGAAAGGGATTGCAGTTATCTTCCTGTACATTAAATATCGTAATAGGGAAAGAGCGAAAAGAATATAACATTGAATTTAGTAAAAATGAAAAACTGTACATTTGAAGAACCAGATGAAAGAGCAAATTAACACGAAAATGTTAACGAAAGTCATAGTTTAATACAAACGTTTTCGAAAAGATATCACATCTTCCTCCTCAGGTAAGTGAAATACACAAAAGTAGCAAGACAATATAACATAAGACAACATAGTATCAGAAATATAACGTCTGACAGGTTTTAGAAAACGCTGAGTGTATGATCCATGTTGGAACAGTTGGTTATTTAGAAAAGGCTTGAGTTTTTTGATATGTAAGGCTTCTTTGACTTTGAGTTCAAAATCTGTATTTCCGGTATCCATGATGGTGAAATTATTGCTGTTTGCTGTTCATCAGTCTATGCACTGAGTGATTTGTTCATGTATAGCTGATTTTCTTTAGAGGTGTTCCTTGATCCTGGTTGCTAGATGCCTTTTTGTCTTACCAGTGTAAGTTTGGTTCTTATCACAAGAACCTTCAAAAGAATAGATGACATTAGCTTTGAGGGTCTTAGGAGTCTTATCTTTCAAGGAAAAGTAGTTACCAAGTAGTTACCAACAAAGTTTTAAAAACCACATGCCATTTCTTATTGATACTTCTAAGGTAATTAGTTAAAGATCTTTTAAAGTTTAGTGATGGGTGACCCTGTAAACGGAATGGTGACCATGCAATCAATATTATGATCCTCCTTATCTTGATTATGCATTCCTGGACTGATCTTTTTACTGAGGAATTTCTTTACACAGTTATCCAAAATCTGACTAGGATAACCATTATGGTAACAGATTTCTTTTAAATTGAATGCTTCTACATAAGGACCAATTGCTACATACAACATATGCTCTATTAAGAAAACAATTGATTAAACCAGTTTTCCACATCCATGGACAGATAGCATGAAAATTTAAGATAACATTTGTATTACTAGGCTTACGATAGACTGTTGAACTGTACGATGAATCAAGTCCACAAGGTAAACAGACTTCTGTGTCAAGGAACGCTAACCCGTTTGGCCCAATTTCATGGGTAAATTTCAAATTTGGATGTAACTGGTTTAGGACCCCAAGGAAACTATGTACGTGATCCAAAGAGTCAGAAACACAGAATATGTCATCCACATATCTTAAATGCAAAGCAGGTGCAATATCATAGCTTCGAACCATGGAATCATTTTCTAAATGAGCCATGAAAAAAATCGCCGAACAGACTGCCGAACAGCAAACAGCAATAATTTCACCATCATAGATATCGGAAAATACAGATTTTGAACCCAAAATCAAAGAAGCTCAAAAAACTCAAACCTGTTCTAAGTAATCAACTGTTCCAACATGGATCATCCTATACACTCGGCGTTTTCTAAAACCTGTCACACGTTATATTTCTGATACTATATTGTCTTGCTACTTTTGCATATTTCACTTACCTGAGGAGGAAGATGTGATATCTTCGAAAACGTTTGTATTAAACTATGACTTTCATTAACATTTTCGTGTTAATTTGCTCTTTCATCTGGTTCTTCAGAAATGAAAAACGTTTCCGACAATATCTGACTTCACATCTTTTGTCAAAGTAGGCCTATTTATCAAAAACACAGTTTGTGAATCACAGTAAAGAAAATCATACGTAATATAAGATCGTGCAACATAAATCCAATTGAATTGAATTATAAACCGACACAGCTAAAGATTTCAAGTGACACCTTGGAAACATCGCTGTTCTTCGGGACAGTGACAATATTAGTGTAATCTCTTGATATATTGAAGTCTCTCATGTGGAACATATACCAATCAATTTAATGACTTGATCTGCAAGTTGCCAAGATAACTAAATCTACAGAGAGGGATATAGTACTGTACACCAAAATTTTGTTTTGGGATTTTGCAAGGGCTTTTAATACGGTTCTTTATCATTGCCTAATTAAAGATCTTTGTCTTTTATCACAACGTCATTGCTTATCGGCTAGCTAGCAACAAATAAATTCTGATAGGTGATTTTCATAGAAACCAGATATTATACATGGGGTGACTATGGTGGCTCCCAATGAACTTTCCTATTTACAATTTTTACAGACGAGTTCTTCACGTTATGTTCGAATGGAGGGTACTGCGTGCCCCCAACACAAGCATATTTTGACCGGAAAAATAAATGTAGTGGAAGACGTGTTTATCTATATTTCTTTTGTAGGAGATGGAGTGAGGCGTAAAATTGGCAGAAAAAAGTAGTCTCGAAAATGCGAAAACAAATTGTTATTTGGCGACCAAACATGCGCCGGTTCTCTCCGCGCCAACCGAGGCATATGGTAGAGGTAAGATCTTTTTGCTCACGTCGATCTGACGATTTAAGGGTAAAGGTTTTCCCATTACTTAAGATTGCAGACTTGAGATACCTATTTCAACATCGAGTACATGTAGCTTAGGACATCCGGGAAGTTTCGTTTCTGTTCTTGGGGGCGCTCCGTTTATATAGGCCGGCCGCTAAAGGGATCGGCTCTTAGGGCCAGACCCACACTCCCTGATGAAAAACTGATATGTATCAATAATATTAAAAAAAATAAACTGGGTAACACAGCTATATTACCTAATATTTCAAAACAAGCTGCGTAAAATGAACATCACGCTGATTTTTACACGTACATCTCCGAAATTGACTTGGTGAACAGAGGAACCACTTAGTGAATCTTATTAAGACCAATGATTAATGTCTTATAGAAGTTAGGGACTGGATGACTAAACTTCATTGAGCCGATGTCGATGTAATTAGACGTAATTATTTGCTCGAAGCCATCTTCCACTCACCATATATTCAAGATCTAAAGTTAATTGTATCGTCTAGACGTACAAGACACGGCATACATTGCAGAATATTGTCGTTTAGTTGTAAGGGAGCAGGCTTCCAGTTCAGCAATTTCACCGGTGATAGTGTACGTGGTCTCAGTTTGGTACACACAAATGTAAACTTTCCAAGGTGAACCTTTCTCAAGCATATCGATAAGTAGGGCCACCTCATCTATTCCCATTCGGTTGCAATTGGTTGCGAATTTGGTTACATCCATTTTCTACGTCGTGGTCACGATGTGCCACATTCTGCTTCACAAACCTCAAGTCAAAGTAAATCAACGATTTTGAGGCAAAATATGGGGGTCCTTTACATGGTGACGTCATAGTGTAAATCTTAAGTTTAATGACATGTAGCAAATTGAACTCTACTAAATATCAAGTTGATCTTAACGTGGGGCGCTTCGTTTAGAGATTTCAGACAAGATCGCACCATAATCTGGTATCTTATCTGAACCATTCTTGTTCGTATAATCAGCTTTTGGCTTTGTAACGTTACTAACGTTTACACATGATGGAACAAACAAACCAAGTAGAAAAATGTATTCAAGACGAGAAAGCTACAGGTGAGTTTATCAAAACTCTGTCCAGCGGAAACTGAGAGATCGTGTCTCTTATCCGTGTCTCCACGATAGCTAACTTCTGACCTTCCTGTAAGATAAACACCGATGGAGGTCTACGCAAGCTAATTGTAACAGCGAGCATATGTCGGAGTATATGCTACCTCTTCCGTAGCAAACTGGTCTGATTGATTCTACTATCAGATTTCATGAACGGTATATGAACTACAGGTGCCTATCTATAAATAAAACAGATGAACCTTCAGATGCACTACTTTCTTGATCACAAAGCACAATGAATTGTCACATAATGTAATGTTCAATAGTCCCATTACAATAGGCGTCAAAAAGGTTAAATCAACTGTCAAGGTTATATTTCTTATGTGCGTACTTTATTGTTCCTTTAAGTAATTCCTGTTTTTTTTTTTATTGCCATGGAATGATTTATATTATCATTTTTTTTCAAATTAGTACGTGATATTGGTATACCTGTTATGGTTGTTCTAAAGAATTTTTTTTTCCATTTTTGTAGAGATTCAATGTATCAACTTATACTGTTGTTTTATTGTTTGGTAACATTACAGTATGAGATAAGACAGGCTGCAAAGACAAAACATATGACCAAAACATCTAGACTCTGAAATCAGTCAACGCTACACGTTTTCTCACTCATTCTTCACAACTAAGGAAGGAGATTGTCAAGATCAGGGAATATATTTACGCAGTTACAAGTTGACGTAGTCATGAAAGTATAATTATAAGAATGTTGAAATTAGAATACCAAAGGAGAGTGAAATTTGTCTTGACCATTTCTCCCACTTTCAGGCTGAGTTATGTAGGGAGAACTAAGTATGATTATCACCATTGAATTTAGTTACAGCTACAGATGAATAACAGTTACAGATGAATAACTAGTTCACTCACCAAGTGAGGTGAAAGATTAACGATGTGTTTGAAGTTTCCCTTAAAGCGTTCAATAACTTCCCTGTGAGTCAAATTGAAGACAATATGTGACCCAGGAGCGACGGAAGCCACTTCAATTAAAAACACATTTGTGCACCTGTGAGGTACAAAACATGAGGATATATCATTAGTTTAAGATGTGCATTTCCTCTAGGAATTTCAATAACAAGGTAGCAAGGACAGATCAATAACTGGATTTATTGCTGTTAGTAAAGTCACACTATACTAACATAGTAATAACATGTGATTATTGATTGTGATTATGTGCTTACTGGCTGTACAATGCTTTACTTTCAGAAATAATGTCTAATCTCACAAGTGTCCACCTTTTTGTTTAGGGCTGCTTGTCCTCGATAAAATAATTAATTAGTCCACACACTAACCCAATGGAGACCGTGTGGTTTTGTGAATCATTTGTGCCACTTAATCTGTAAGGAATTCAAATGAAACGGGTAGATTTATTTTTAATGAGTTGTCGAGGGGAAGCTAACTTTATTGGGGTTAAAAAAAAATACGATGTAGACAAAATGTCGTCATATTACAATGTAATTTTGCTGTGTATAATTATCTTGTGGGAATTTTCCAGGGGAGTTGCCCTTTAAAGGCACTTTACGCAAATTGACGAATTCTATATTAATTGTCACACCTCCCATAGCAACATTAAGAGAGTAAAGCATTGAGCACATGCTAAAACATACCTCTCGATTTGCAAATCCTGACAAGTATGGTCCCCTGGGGTAATATCAACAATCTCGCTATAGTAGGTGACGCCGTCAACATATCTTCAAAGAAAAAGTAAAAAAAAAATAGTCTGGTTGCGAATCTAAAATACTCCTCTCTACACCTCAAAGGAAGCAGTCTGTTGGAAAGGTTATACAATTCCATTTAACAATCGATAAATTTTCAAACCATTCTGAGGAAATACAAAGGTTTCATTCCCTTCAGAAGACATGTGTCTGTGGAAAAATACATGCAGTATTTACGAGTTTTACAATAAAGAAAAGAGTATTTTCCTGAAATAATTCGTGTTTAGTTTAATACTGTGGCACGATTTTGGCAGGCCCGTATTCAGAGGGGCGGGGGGTTCAGGGCGTTCGGACGATCCCCCTCACAAGATTTGGAGTTCCGCTCAGCCTATGATAGTAGGCCTGCGTTAGCAACATATACATTGAGTTTTAATTTATTGGTCATAATTGTCGGGTAAAATGTTCCACTTGTGACAAAATCGAACCCCCCCCCGAAAAAGCTGCATACGGGCCTGTTTTGGCACTTTTCTTTATGTTTATCTGGCCCCAAATTGAAAGGAGCACATATGTCATATCAATGAACAAACGTAAACATGAGTGGAAAGGGTCAGTAAAGTGTGGTTTCAGAAAGCAAGCAAGACCCGACGAAACGTAGGCGTCCTGTATATCTGTTGTCTGACTGTTATATCTAGGTACCACGAAAATAGTGCCATTTAGCTGTATGCACGAACTTTTGCATGTTTTAGAACGATGGCCGGAAATGTTCAGGATAATTCGAACTTCCGTTACTAAAATTCGGACTGGATAAATAACTCAGGTGAGGGAAGAGATAGGCACATATTTGAAGAAAAGTCGCTATGGTGACGTCACTCTTCACGGTATATACTACAAATCCATATCTTCTACCATTTAACTCTTGACTTTGATTCGTTTGTGAGACACAAGTGTGATAGCTATAATATACCGATACGCTGACGAGTTCACATCGTGGTTCAACTGGGAAATTTAATTCACTTTTGTGTATTTAAGGATATTTACGTGCAATTTCCCATGATCTCTTACTGGGAGGATCGTTGGTTCCGTAGGCTGATCATAATCGAGTGACATGTAGGAAATATTATATCTGTCTTGATTATCAGCAATATCACCGGTTTGTCGGATAGAACGGATAGGCTATAATAGAATGTTGTCTTCAAAGGGAGATCACCTTAACATGTCTATTAAGTAGTTTGTTCACCTGTTTACCTGTTGGTTCATCTCTTCAGAAATAATTGTACTGCTTTTTGTATTTAGCACTTATATACTTACGTGTCAAAGTTAGTAATGAGAGAATCCCTGTTGAGTTGAAAGCTAAAGGCGATTTCCTGTGATTGGCCCAAGTTATTGATAAAAGTAGCTATTGTTGAAGTTGTTGCGAACCCTGATGATATGGATGATGTAATAAACACACTGTCGTATCTAACATCAGTTGCCTATTCTCAAGATGAAAGAGAAATTATAAAATATAAACATAGATAACTGAAACGAACCAATTCCTTACTATGCTCTTAGATGAGCTTTACCTTTATTCAAAAATGACGGTTCTCAGTTTCCTAAACTGGGGATTATATAACTTGAGGCACTACACTAGTTTGACATTTCCTCAATTGTCCTTCGATTACCGCATTAAATATTTTTAACAGAGCCATGAGCATATATAAAACTGTACAGTCCTGCAATGAGTTTTTGTGGAATGTAGTCGACATCAAATGATAGACTGGTCTATGATCTATCCAAGTGACAAATTATTGAGTAACAGCCTACATAATCGATAAACTACATATAGTACAAATCCAAATATCCCCGGCTGACTTGCAAAAGGGTTTTAAACAAGTTATAGAGATAACTCATCTGCATGTCAAATAGTGTCATACTACGTTTATGCCACTTGGAAGAGTTTCAACAATCTGAAGTCTCACAAAAGATCTCTTTCACGGGGTACAATGGCCTAATGTTACATAAGTGATTTTACCTCATATGTGTTTACTTCTTCTAATGATAATGTCACCTACGCTTGTCTGCAGAGTACCATATTGGCAACAAAATATAAATGCAAGAATGTTATAATCGAAACACATCAATTGACTTTGGACTGATAAGTACCTCCTTTAATTAAAACGATTTATTGTGGATTGCATGCAAGAAGAGGAGAGAAGAGGAACATGTTTGTGTTTGAATCAATGTGACCTTGATTTGTTCCACTTATATTACATTACAAAATTTGCGATTCCAATTTTACTGAAAGTTGTGTGACATGAAAATGATATTTTGGAATATTAGCTGTATTAATCATTCCAGGTATTCACAATAGTCACAAATACCATTAGAGCCCATCGAATATTGAGTGATTTTCTGACGAATTGCTGCCTTATTCTTGCATTGTGAATAAACATCGGCAACAAAGGAATGCGGATACAACACATCAAGTAATCATATTTGCATTATCATCAAACTTGGAATGGCCATATCTCAAAAACAGTAGTAGATATAGATAACACGATTCCGCCGGAATTTCATTCAGGGTTTCATGCTGCAACTTTTAATAGAGCCTGGGCGTTTCTACATGCATGTCACACGACCTTTAAGTTTTGAGGGTGTTATGAATTACTCGTTAATGGAAATTTACTGGCAAACTTCTTTGAAATACATGTAAAGTACATAGTACACATAGCAACTTGAATTTGTTGAAAAGCATGTCTACACCTAACATTTTATCGATGAACTCATTTTTCACCACATAACCGGCTATTTTTTAAGCTGCTTGCTTGTTATATACTATAATTTATAGACTGCACTTTACTATAACACCATTAAAAAATGCAAAAATCACTTCAGCAGATATCTGTGGTGGGAGATTAGAGGGAGGTTGTGATTAAGCTTAATATGATTAATCTTATGACAGTTCACCTACACTAACAGCTGCATGAAAGTTACAATGTAGACGCATAAGTTGGCAATGAACTTTGAATGAAGAAAATAGTCACGGTTACTTGAGTGATGGAAAATAAAATACATTTTCTTTCAAACAAGGAAGGAGTCTCCAGCAGAGGCCGGTGGTAATATTTTGTTTGCACCAGAAAATAATAAAAGTAAATGAAATCGCTTTTGAGTTAGTGTTTGTCTTGATTTGGAAGGTCAAATCGACAATAATGCAAATTTTAGTTCCCTCGATTTCCATTATTGCAAAACAATTTGTTTCCTAAAGAGATCTGCGAAGGATGTAGACCAAAATGTGGCACCAACGGATCAAGTCTCGTACACATGTTTTCGCTTTCAAGCGCTTTATCGTTCACCCCTGTCGGAGTGTAATTGCTCTGTTCCGGAACTTAGTGCTCAGACGAACTTCGAAGATAAGAGAATCCCACGAACCATGCATCACCGTCTTGGATAAAGGCCTTGCAATAAATTGGTTTTTGAATTGTATACGATATGCAAATGTCTAATTTCCTGTCAAATGCAACATGATCTATTTTATATGTACTGTCTAACAGTTGAAAGGCGTTTCATTCAGTTTGTCATTCATATTCTAAAGGTGTGGAAACTTAAAGGCGTGGAGTTAATATGACCTTATTGTTTTATAGCCACCATTAGCTTAGTTATTGATATCCTCTACAGAATAACAAAGGCATCATATTTGTCACTACCAATTTGTAGGTTGGTATAATACTGTTCTTTTGGGGGTTTTATAACGCTTCATAGACTTCCGCATTAAGATATAATTGTTGCATGTAAATTTGACTGTTATTCCATGTTTTCCCATGCTATCGAAATTGGTGATATTTCTCAGTATAAGCAATTAATGAGCTGCTTACTCACAAAAAACGGGCAAAGTCGTTACAAATTCTTTCTATGGAAAGTTTTCAGTTAGAAATAGAAGTCATGGGACAATAACGTAGACATGAAATGTTAACCCTAGTATAAGATATCCGATAAGGTCGCAGGGACTGTTTATCTGATCTTAACACCTCAATCATATTTCTTATTTTCCTTTCCTTTTTCCTTGTATTCTTGTGATCGAGAGACTTATTAAGAATACACCATACGTATTTAATCCAAGCGTTCACTTACATTTAAACTTACCTCTAGTGCTTCAGTTGGAGTCCAAAGCGACTCGTAGAATCCAGAACCCTGGGAAATTAATGAAACAATGGATTTAGTGGTCACTTATGAGTTGATATGTTTTCATGAGATAGTTAAGGTGAATGGATGTGAAGACAAGGATTTAAAATTTATTACTGTGACAATATGACTATGCCATATCATAAGTTATCTGAGGACAAAGGAGCCTAAATACCGATAAAGAATATTCAAATAAATTAGTAAGACATTTAAACCTTAAAGATAGGAACATGCAGCAGAGACTTCCCTTTCCATTGATGTACAGACATTCTGCGTAGTCACACAATACACCCCCCTCATGCACAACATGTGACGGTTCAGAGAGTATCTACATAAACAACTATACTTGAAAGATTTCTTTGAACGTAGTACACCTCACTTCGCCCACTCGTAATGCATTTTCTATTCAGTTAAGGTGAACAATAAATACTGGAAAGAATACAAAACTATCTAAAGTGAACTTCATACTTCAAATGAATAATCTTCCCCAACGAGAGATGACGAAGACAAAAGTCCATCTTCTGTCTTGACACGCCAGCAGACGACAACTTGTAACAGAGTTCGATACCAGACTGAGAGATCCATTGCGTCACTTTTCCAAAAAATGAGTATGACTCTACGTGCACAAATATCGCACTACTAAGACTATATTTATATTCTACCTCTTCCGGCATTCGTTAAATCAAGTACGGAAGCGAATGCATGCCACCTGCAATTACAAGATTCAGTTTCCGACACTTTCCCACTCAAATTCAACTAGGCAGAAGAAATACTGGATTTATTTTCAGTATCACATATTTTTTACAGAAAATTATTGTTCCCTTATTTGCTATAGTAGTAAGCGTTTCTCTTTTTTTAAATTAATTGTATCACATCACAGGAAGATTTCATCGAAACGAGATGGTGCAAATTACAAATTGTAGCTCCCTAATCAAAATATATCCTTAATCAATATATATAAACACGACCTAAATTTAATCCTTTGTTGTGACCTTGTGACCTGACATTCGGTTTGTCTTTCGGTGATAGTTGTAATGATACCAAAAAGAATACACAAGATACATAATAATACCCAATACAAGACTGAACATCAGAGAAATACTTTGACAAAGAGTAATACAAGTGAACTAATGACAAAAAAAAAACTATATCTCGAAGATTTTCATTATTATATTCCAGCGACACACTAAACGAGCAGTTATTATGTAACATATTGTACTAAGCTTATGACCGCAGTAGCAACATTGTCTTTGTGAAATGACAACATTTCTAAAGCCTTCTTCACCAACCTGCAAACTATTTTCCCAGGACTCATGAGGAAGTGTCAATTGCCCTCACCGCATTCAGGCATTGGCGTATTACGTCCATTGCCAGCCACCGCAACAGCTACAATTTCCGAAGTCCGGTCATATCTTGATGTTTATTGTGCTAATTGTAACGCATCGTTGCCAGCGTCTATTGGTCAGAAAACATTAAACTATCGATCCTGAATTTAAATATGGCAATTACGGTAATGGTTAAATCAAGAATTTACTGATAAATGCCATTAAGCGTCAGTTCAGCTCATATACTGAATTTTGAAATACTTTGCTGACTGAACTGAACTTGAAGGGGGAAAAAAGAAAAAAAAAAACAGATTGCCTCCTGCTTAGGCCTGATATGATATTATTTGTGACGTTTACATTGGAGAAATGTGTACTTTGATTTCGAAGGTACTTAAAACAAATTTATGACGATAAACATAATGATGTACTAAGAAAAATGAAAAAATAACGCTCGGGCTCGCATTTAAGGAAAGGTCTGTGCCCCTAGATAACATTGACTTTTCATTTTCGTTTATGACTCTTTGGTTTTCAGTTACCAAAATTTTTTTTAATATTTGGAATTACTGAAGATTTATCTAAAAGTATCATTACATAGGCAAGGTCATCTGTGAAGCTGTTAGTAATTGAACACGATGTCTTGAAAGAATTTTTTCTCGTGTGTGAATATGAAATTTACATTTTGACAGACATGCAAGGTTTTCTTTCAAATATTGTAACTTTGATATGCAGTTTGTACTTTCTGTTATGCTAGGCGAAGTGCTAAGTATGTACCTCAGAATCTACTAAAAACAAAACAAAACAATATATATTAACAATTTGTATAAACAAAACAAAACAAGCATACAAAACAAAATATATACAAACAAAACAATATACATATATATATATATATATATATATATATATATATATATATATATATATATATATATATATATATATAGATGTTATGCCAGGCGAAGTGCTAAATATGTACCTCAGAATCTACTAAAAACAAAACAAAGCAATATATATTAGCAATATTAACAATCTATATAAGCAAAACAAAACAAGCATACAAAACAATATATACACAAACAATATATATATATGTATATATATATATTTAGATAGATTCGTGTTTATTCATAATTTAAATTCACTTTCAACAATCAATTGATGTGCAAGTCTTGAAACTGATGACACCGTAGCTTTATATATTCAGCAATCAGAAGGATACTGAATTATTGTGGGTGTGACAATTTTGTGAACGATAAAGTCCAATTTCTAAGGACGCCCAGTGGAATACCTTCAAATACTATTTCTAAGTTGTGAACATGAACAATAAAATTCTCCCATAAAATTCTTCAAGAATGCATGGAAGCTCATTAACGAATCTAATTAAATTGCATTATTGCATTACACATCTCGGTACTCACCACAACCAATGCTCAATGCGTAAATGTTCTATTAAGTAAACTAGTTTTTTATGTTGCTACGTAACCGAAATTATATCTAATTGTTGGCGTAATGTAGACATACTGAAATATTGTTCTTATTGATCTAAAATATTTGGGAAAAAAATAATTGCCTGTAACCTTTCTTGAACCATTGATTCAATTGTTCATTTGTAAGAAAATAAAATTATATGACAGGTCGAAGCCCCTTAATGGAAGAGGGTAGAACCCATTTAAAACAACGAATCACCCAGATGCTAAGCTTTTAATCTTAAAATCTACAAGCATTACAATTGCATTCGGAAGGTCAAGTACGGACGTGACAGAGAGTAGACGAATGTGGCAGGGTAATTCTATTTAGAAGTAACTAAGGGATTAACCTTGTTTTTAAACTTAACTCGCTACTTAATCCATAGACTGAGGTACAAACTATTAACAGATTGAATTCAGATCGTTCCAGTAAACGGACGGCCGAAGAGACAGAAATTTGTAAAAAAAAGATCGATCAGGATTGTTGAAAGTTTAGACCTGGTGGGTGAGGTTTCTCAGAATATTTTATAGCTTACTTACTGATAGCAGTGTGTAGTAGTTCACGTAGACGTGTGGGCAAGACAATACTCATAACTTCAAGATTACAAAGTTTGTGCGCGTTTCATGTTTCCTTCAAAAATTAAAAAATCTGTAATTTCTGACATTTAGAATTTGTTGTAGATGTTTATAACAATTGCGGGACATCGGAATGTCTTGGGTCTTAGGGTTTCTACGAAGAGGTATTCAATGCTGAGATGTTGTCGTAGTATACCCTTCTCGAATTTATTTTTTTCGCTCTGCGCTCTCCTGTTTTTATCGACAGAGTCCTTAGTGAGAATCCTCTCTCATTCAGATTTGGGCTTGATGAAAATGATCTCATTTTGAAATGAACAAATTTACAACAGCAACAAAAAAAAAAAAAAACATGTCCGTATAACCTAGGCTTACATTCAAGTTTTAAATTTTCTGTTTACTTGCTCCTTTTGAAAAAGCCATTGACCACTGTACGGTTTGCTAATCACTCGAAAGTGCATTTTAATCTCCAGGATGGAGCATTGTAATATGTGTTATTACAATTTTACGCTTCATGTGCGAGGGAGGGTCTTACACTCACTTTTGTGCTTCTAAACAATCATCAAGTCTTTCACAAAACAACAAATTCTCACATTTTGGTAAAGGCTTAATCCGTACGAAATCTACCTATAGACTATATCAAAGGTTTTGCCATATGACTGTACAAATGAAGGAATTGGAACAATCCCGAAGGAAACTTACCTTGTAGGTCCAAAAGGCCTTTTTCTTCCTGCTTAAGGATAAATATGTACTTTACAGAATTTTTACTTTTAGTGACCTTTACTGTCAGCTCTTTGTTGCAGCAACTTCAGATTACATAAATAAAGTTGTCTTCTGTGTTATATTTGAAGGTATTTCAATTGATGAACTCTGGACAAATTGATCTTCGTAACCGTCTACAAAGTGGAACAAACTGGACAATAAACAAGAATGTTCGTTTGATTCCTTCTGGATACATGCTCTAGATTTGGCTACAAGGCATTTTTATAACGCTGGTTAGTTGCTTCCGCAATGATGATAGTTCTCATTAACAACCCTTTTTCTAAATATACTGTGTTGAGTTTATGAACTGACAATTCATACAAAATGACAAGAAATATATTATAAAGGATCTTTGTTTCATTACTCATGATTGATGCGAGCCGTTGTGCAGATGGCTTTGTCTTGTACAACGTACCCTTCTGGTTGCTTCACTAACAATAAAAAAACTAGAACTGCATTTGCCCACAAATACGCAGAATTGTAGTGCGTGGTAGGCTAAGTCCTTGTTGTTGGGAATAAGCCAGTCTCTGTGGACCCACTCCTCATAGGAGTTAGCATTTTTTGCGTAAGGCAGTGCCGTTTCCTGTCGAACTCTTTCCCAATCCATTCTTTTTATTTTTATCACGCTGGACGAAACAAAAATTCCATTGGATCTCTCCCACATGCACAATGTGGTAAAGTTGCCGACGCTTATCGTTGCTATATACCGTATGTCGTACAAGCCTGTACTCTAGTACTAGCTAGCTGTATATATGTCAAAACTGTCTTTCTGTTTCACCACTGAAATAAAACATGAGAGCAGTAGGCCTACATGATTCTGTAGAAGGACGCCATGTTGTAACCACTAAAAGCGTTGAAGCAGAAAAAGAAGAAGTGAGAAGGTGAATGTTTTGCGCGTGCATTGTTAAACAATGACAAGTAGAAAGGATTTAAGGCAATTAAAAATGATACATGCAAATTGTTTACTTTTCATCTCACAATTAACTACTAGTATGACAGAAATTAGAAATGAACACTACTATGATTTTTTTTTTTAACCCGTACACCTATTTAATTTAAACTGGACATCGTCTCAGAGAGTTGACACTATCAATCAAAATGAAAATATCAAAGTAACTAACGCTGTTGCCAACATCTTGTACCGAATCGTGTCACGTGGTATACTGATGTATATGAAAAGTACGTTACAAAAGAAGAATCAAAAAGGAAACCAATATAGTCAAGAACGTAAAAGATGTGACTTGTAATTAAAACTCCGTGGTTGCATAGTGTCCTGGTTTGTCGGTAAATAAGTCTTGATTTTCTAACTTTAACCGAGTGACATTAGGGGTCTTTAGAGGTAAGTAACACGTGTTTCTCTAAAGTATGAGATGTTGCGAGAGGAGAGAAATAATTAAACTTTGTAGCAACTGGAAAACCGAGCATTGAAAGAATGGTAGAATGAAGATATTCAGTAATTCTGTCGGATAATTTCTTTTTATCAAGTTAAAGGAGTCGCGATGCACATGGGCCCATGGGTCTCACTCTTGAACATTTCGTATTTAATCAATTTAATGAAGTACTCCTGCATTTTATGTAAGGCACATTGATTACACATTTGGCGCTTGTATAGATAAAGAAGTAAAAATTCATGGTTTCAATAATTTTGTTTATAAACTTGATCAAAACTTTAAATTCACTAACATTATTATTGCATCAAATATTGCTTTGTTACACCTTAACCTCACTATTGCGGGCCATAACATCTAGCTCTCTTGCTTCTTTTTTGAAAGATGATGATTCTGATACTATTTAACCAAGATCTCCAGTCACTTTTCAATCTGCAAAAACATGTCACGTACTCTAATGTACGAGCTAAGAAGAATTTTTCCTTACTGATGGTGATTTTCTGAATACATCTCAACAACTATAGAATTTATTGCAGCTATTGCAGTTCTCCAGCAGTGTTATGAAATCCCCTTTAACGCAATCATTCTTCTAATAAAAGAACGTTTGATTCTGAAGTCCCCTAAGTAGTAACCGTATACCCTTCCTTATTATTACCCTTCCATAGAATCCGTGAAACATGTAACTTGTAAGAGATTTACCCTTTCTCATGTCTGACACTCCCTCTCTGTCTGTAGAACGTAGATTGTCAAAGATAAGACAAGATCAGTCCAAGAGAGTAGGGTTGATCTCTCTTATGATATGTATAGGTTGATGTATCTGGTGTGCCACTGCATTCGTCGAGATAAAAACCTCTGGACGGAAAACTACGCATCAGGAGGACCAGAAGTGTCAAGATTAGACACATACATTGGAATACAAAAGTGTTGCCTGATGAGTCTGGAATATTAAAATTTCACAACAGATCTAGGAGATATGTGAATCTTACGCAAACGACGGGAGGGTCGAATATGCATGCAAATACTTTGAAACGGAAACAGTTACGACAGGAAGCGATAGAATTATTTGACTTTGTCTATGTTAGCATGTAAATTTAGTTGTCTAATGGGAAAGGATCGATGAGACGAAATGAGTAATACGATACTTATTTAGAAGGAATTAAAGTTTTTACAATGGCGTATAACTTTTGTCTTTTTTTTCTTGTTTCAGTTGCTTCTTTGCTATCTTGTTGAGTTAGGAAGTATTACCCGTTACGTTGTATGTATAACATTGTATATATATATGTAATATGTATGTAGGTATAGCTGGGTATTCTGCTTACTCTCCGTGAGTCGGAATCTAAATGGTGTTTTGATCTCGCCCAGAAGGGTGGTTGTTTAGCTGGGCTAGGACTAAGAGGATGCTAATTTCAGGAGGGTCGATTGAGTTAAGAGTGTGCCAGAGAGACTTGGAGTGTTTGAAACGTACTATGTATTGGGCACAGTAGGTAGTAGTAAAATGTATCCGGGCTTTGTACTGGTTCTAGGTGTAGAAGTTGCTAAAGTGAGATTATATTTGTTGTGTTAAAGTTGTGAGTCTTGTAAAGATGCAGATGCTTTTGTACCTTCGTACGTGGCTGTGAACAATCGATTCTTTTATGTATACATGGGCCGCTATTAAGTCTTCTACACTTGAAATTAATCGTTCCAACATTGCACTGGCTCCATAACAACAAAAGCATCAAGAAAAATAATTTGTTCCCTTTGACTTTTACCTATTATTTACTCAACACTCGATGGCCATTTAGTTGTCATAATGCTCTTGAATTCTCAAGATGTTTTCTCAAACCATGGTTATCATTATTGCAGTTCTGAAGTTTGAAGTTCGTAACGAATAGGCACGGTGGGCGTTTCTGTTGAAAGTTTTTTAATGTTCATTGCATTCATTGCTTATTCATATCATGTGATAATTTTGAGTGTAGTTATGCATAAATAAATATGTATGCCACGTAACTTTGATATGATTCTCTCCGTAGGCTTGTAATAATTCAAACTACCAATTCCTCCATGTCCTTTCCTGGTATAGTGGGTTACACCTACGTTCTGATTGAACCAATCCTTATATGCTATTATGCTGTAACAGGGTTGGAACCCAAGTAATGAGAATGTTTTTCTGCCAGATTTCTCTTCTCTCTTCCACAGCGAGGACAAAATTCATGAAGGTAAGCTTTACATTAGGACCAGAAATAAGAACACCGAGGATGAAAAAAAGGAGAGGGAAATGGCCGTAAGACGAGAAATGTGGGGGCGCTATTCGCTTATTACATATCCCAAAGTCTTTTAGTTCCCACTTTACTTTCCTAACCCTCCTTAAAAGCGCGCTCTCTTTAATCTTGTCGGCTGGAAACCAGACGTCAGGTTCCGATCACTGGTTCTAAATTAGAACCCTTACATGCACCCATGCACGGGCACACGGTCGTATTTTTTTTTTAGTCGTGAAAGATACTAGTTTTGGTCTTGTTATTCGTCGGTCGCATTCTAGTTATATGTTGCCGGAGGCTATGCACATATTTCATATGCAACGACCGGGAACGTCATCTCCAGTCGTTACGATTAGGTAAGCACCTAAGGTAAACGTGGCACCAATAATCATAATTGGTTTTCTTATTGCAGGAAAAATGCCAACGAGTCTCCTTCTATGCAGTTACTATTGATTCATTAAAGGTCGTATGATATGTATCTAGAAAAGAGCTGGCTTCAGGTAAAGCTTGCAGCTTGAAAACCGGAATGGAAATCCATTGAAATGGTGATTCTATCTATTACCGCTTTTGAAATATGGCTTTTCAAAGTTTGATGAAAATGTGACCAAATATGAAGACGTTGAACTTTGCACAGTGCCGGTATTTCCTTTGTTAAGCATATATATATATATATATTATCTCAAACTAGTTAATTACTGGGCTTCACATTAGTAAGTAATGTCAGTATTTGTAAAGAAGAAAATACATGCTTCCAAAACAAAACACTAGGGGCATGAACAATTCCCAATTGTCCTTAAAGTAAACGTTCATTAATGTAAGGCATAACATAAGGCATATCTTGGAAGATTTTGTCTGTAAAACCGTCGATATTCTACGGACTTTGATGGAATTTGTCGCTTTCAGCATTTTTAATTGGATTAATACAACCAATGTCATTTTGAATATTGTCGCAAAACCTTAAATCAGCACGTTGTTGACATTTTCCGTCTTTGGAAACTTGACTCATTTCGCATTTCGCCCTCTCTTTTAACGACGATCAGTCACCATGTCTTCTTGAAATCGTTGAAGTAACAGCAGTTCGATATGTCAATAGAGATCAAATCAACAACGTGTATTTTTGTGTCATTTTTATGGTATTATTTTCGTACCGATGCTGTTCCTGAAGTAATTATTTCATCGCCCTATAGGGGATAGATGAGATATTGTAGTCACTTGGCTAGTGGAGCTATATATTGTACTGTACATCCGTGGGAAAACGGTTGCCATGGAAACGCTTGGAGTGGATGAGTAGCGACACCCCAGGGGTATCCAATGGTAGAGTGACCATGGGTACAGGAGGGTTCTGTTGCGTGGTATAAAGGAAAACGTGTCCGGGCCAATGTGGGTGCATGTGTGCGTGCGTGTGCCCTTGTTTTCGGGTGGGATCGAGGACTGAAACAATAGATTTTAGGTCCTCTGTGGAAAATTCAATAGATTTCTCCGGTCCTCTCAAGATTAACAAGAGAGAGTCTATTGTTAAGGTTAGGGTTGAGGAAGCAAAAACAAAAGAAAGCACAATGAGGTCCTCGGAATGAATGAAAAAGCTGGGTGCGTGTGTGTGTTTGTGTGCGTCGAACCTGTGTACAAATTGAGGTTTTCCCAGAATAGTTTGAAAAGTGTATGAGTGATTAAGTTTAAACTTGGTAAAGTGGTGCATGATGCCAATATATCCAAGATGTATTAGCTGTTTGGTAAATCAAGTCAAATTTTCTGATTTTTTAGAAAAAAGCCACTTTGCCCCAAAATTGCTATTTCCAGCATATCTTGAAAAGTATTGGACCATTTAATGCAAAATTTTGCAAAAACTTACCTGAGAAAGAAATATTCAAGGTATATCACTTTTGTAGTGAAGAGAGTTAAATTTGTTGATTTTTGAGAAATGAAAAGCCAATTTTACCCCAAAATTTGTATTTCCAGCATATCTTGAAAACTATTAGACCAATTAACTTAAATTTTTGTAAGTTCTTACATGAGAACACATTGTTCAACATAATATTACTGTAATGATAAATCCAGTGAAATTTGCTGATTTTGGAGGAAAAAGCCAATTTTGTCCCAAAATTTGTATTTCCAGCATATCTTGAGATGTATTTGAGCATTTAAAGCAACAAAAGTTTGCAAGGACTTACTTGAGAACGTAATATTCAAGGTATATCACTTTTTTATTAAAGAGAGTGAAATTTCCTGATTTTTTTTTAGAAAAAAAGCCAATTTGCCCCAAAATTTGTATTTCCACCATGTCTTGAGAGCTAATTAAGCATTGTACAGTGTAGTATAACTGAGTGTGGGCGTGTGTTAAAAGAATTGTGTCACAATTTGCTCCTGAACGGTATTTACGGTAAACTTCAAAAATGGTAGGCAGGTGTTCTGCAATGTGGTAGAGTGTACACAGGACCAGTGACGTCACAAATCGAAGATTAGAGTTGAAGGTCACGAAAAAGAAAAACACACTTTAGCAGTATCTCAATGCGTGAATGTCAAACAGGTATATCGTATGTGTGAAGCAGACAATACCAATTATTTCAAGAATCATTCATAAGGACAAAAGACCAAGGTCACAATGAAAAAAGTTAAATTGGCCAAATTTCAAGAAAAAAATCGTTTGTCACGATCTCCTCCTATACGGTGAGTGGATAAACTTCAAACTTGGTAGGTATGTGGACGAGTATGAGATGTAGTGTCCGCCCCGCCGATGACGTCATAGGCCAAAGCTCACCTTTATTATAGCACACATAATACAGGGTGGTATATGATGGTATTATATTGTATCAACCTAACTTACCACATTTTTTTCTTGCATTGAATTTTACAGACGTATGTAACTATGTCTTGGGTAGATTGATACATCTGATGACAATGTCATTTTTCATGTTTTGGTATAGCACTCATAGTCAGTACGGTATGTACACCAGAGAATTAGTTGAGTTGTTTACCTATTTGTGGCTGAAATCTGAATCAGGCACAAGATGCGGGGCGCTTGTCGGTGTCTTAACTGCAATGTGACGCCCAGAGTGAAGACGAGTGATAGGGGAATAGTGCGTACAATTTTTTGGAATACTTTTGAAGCACGCACCATGTCTAGAGCACACGTACGTGTACACATGAAACACTTTTTTCCTTCCACGGTGACAGTACATCATATCGGATTACTAAAAAATGTGAACATTACTCTTTAATCTCGGCTAACAATCTACATCACTGATGTAAGCAACTCAGTTCGCTTTGGGTATAGAGAATGATTTGTACTTTAAGGCCGAAGAACCCATGAGACAATTCGGTCAGTGTAATAGTGTACTGTTTTGACGGGTTTTTCCACATTGCTAGTGCACATAAAAAATTCAGAGGTTAACTTGAAAAACGATACGATCTTGAAAAACAATACGATCTTGCCTGTTTGAGCGACGTCATTGACAAGCATTGAGCGCCTACCAGCGTGCGCTAGTAAGGACGTCTATGGTTGGCCATATGGGTCATAACGCATTGTAGCAACGCGTTGCATAATAATCAACGTGTTGCTGCGTAAGAACCAATCAAATCAGATTTACCTGAATATATTACGAATGGAACAACTTCTGCAACGCGTTGTTGTGTAAGGCGATGGGTCGGGTAAGACCAAGGAGATCAGAGAGTCAGATTGGCATCTCCCAACCTTGTACTGCTGAGAATTGGATAGTGTAGAGTGTACAAGAATTAGGACCTACATTCTTACGCGCCTACGGTAAACGCGGGAATTCTTGAAAACAGATGACAAAATGACATGTGCAGCTAGCTAGCTTGCCACCGAGCTGGCAGTACTGCTTAGTTACTTAGAAATCACAGTGAAACGACGTTAATCTTCAAATACAACCCGCAAAAAGTAAAAAAAAAACAGATGATATGAACCGAGCAAGAACATCAGAAATATACACGAGGGTTCATAATGTGGCACACAGATTGAACGATGTAGGGTCGCATTTTCAGTTTTTTTTAATCTAGTCTGCTCGGCGCAGTATATACAGACCACATGTGCAGTGAACAGCGGAGTGATATTCCTTGTGTTTGTAATTGTATTCAGTTCAGTGAGCATTGCAGATTCGGGTGAAAAGTATATACATGTTACTTACTCGTATGTTAAGTAAGTTTGTCATTCGACAACTCGAAAGACGTAAGTTCGTCATTCGAGTTGTCGAATACGTAATGTATTCATGTAGCTTTCATTTGATTGGTTCTGTCACCAACACGTTGCCGAAATGTGGTCAACGTGTTAATGCAATGCATTATGACCCATAGGGCTAACCATAGATGTCCGTAATAACGCGTGTGAGAAACAACGAATGATTATCTAAAACGATTGGGATCAGATCTGTAACTCATTGGTCTTCTTCATACGTAGTATGCATGAAGGAGATATTGTACTCCATATACCTGATTAGTTCGCCAAATGTGACACTTAAAAGGTGTAAGCCCATCTTACACCTCTGGCACATTTCAGCTGAAACTTAGTGGGTCAGTGGACCTTATCAAGGGGTATCTTATGGTATGCAAATTGTTTGAGGAGAGATTACTGATTGGGAAAATATCCCATCAAATGACGTCATTTATTAAAGGTAATGAAATCGACAAACACACGTTGAGCGTTATTTCGAGTTATGAATGTCCTTATGGTATGAAACTACCCTACAAATAATGAAAAGCATACTAGCATTTTTCTGAGAATATTCATGCCCTCACGAGGTCAGGGTCGCATGTGAAAAGTCAAATTGTTAAAAATCCTTTGAAAAAGTGTTTGACGATCTCCTCCTGGTCAGTAAATCGAATAAACTTCAAACTTGGTGGGTAGGTGCCCGCGTATGTTGTATACTCTCCATAATACCAATGACGTCAAAGGTCAAGGGTCACAGATTACTCAAACGAAAACACATTTTTGCAATTAACTTTGTAAGAATCTTATGAAACTACCATAGATGAAAAGTAGATAGTACAATTTTTTTTAAAATAAATCCTGAAGACGTTACGAGGTCAAATCGGCAACAAATGCTCTGTAAAGGATTGCCATGATCAATTCCTAGTTGGTAAGTCGAATAAACTTCAAACTTGATAGGTGGGCGCACGAATATGAAATGAGGTGTCAATCGATGGTCACAGGTCACGGTCAAAGGTCGCGGTCACTAGAGGACAGTGTGGTAGGTGCAGATAGCAATTGGTATCAACATGACATTTGCCATCTTTGCTTTTCCATGACTAGGAGCAGGGAGGTGCTGGTTACTCCCTGCTGTGACACAGTATTTGTTTCGGACTGAGTGATTATGTCTGGCAGCAATGTCATTTTCGATGCGTTGATAGTGCCTTCACTCAGTTATCTTCACAGCATATTTTATATGTCTATTACACAATTGTACAAGAACTCGGGATGTTTAAGCACTGTGAGGAAAATATTGAACTAAGCCCAACGCGTTTTTTTTTTTTTGCAAGACGTTTTTCACAAAACTTCCAGAGTGACGAAGCGTGCGGATCTGATAAATGCTTTCTGGAAACACCGTGACCCACATTCGATTTCTAAGCGCATGTGTAAACGCATTCAGGTATTTATGCCGTTCGACGCATACGCAGTGTACTGCAGCACTTGACCTCTAAGTACCTTGAATATTCAGCACCTTGATCCAAACGAGCAATCTGAATCACCGATGAAATAAACATAGCACTTAGGCCACTTTGTGCAATCGAATACATGAAATGATGGGCTTTGAATTACCAAAACGAAATGGATGAGATTTGCAAATCAGTTGATCTTACTCGTTCACGTTTTAGAAGGTACTAACGGGTTTATGTTGTGGTTCTACAAATGAAGAAATTGGGAACACTCTCAAAACGAAACTTATCTTGTTGACTTAAAAGTCTTTAACTTATTGAAGTCGTTGTATCACCTTCAGATGAATTCTTAATAAAGTTGATTTATTTTGTATAATATCTGAAAAGAATTTCAAATGATAAACTCTGGATATAGTCATTTTTGTAAATAGACCATTGGACAATACTCGACTGTACTTGCATTGTACTTTCAAAAATTCATAATATTCATAGTAATATAGTTACGGTTAAAAAAATTTTCTGTCTTTCATTCACTCCGTTTTGTCTTGTACCAACTAGCCTTTCGGTTGCGTCACTAACAATGAAGAAAACAAAATTGAAGAAATGTTTACGAGTTCTTTGCTAAAAATGATACAAAATTACTGACGGGGATGAACATTGATTAAAGGCAATTAAAAGCTTCTCATATAAAATACGAAAACACAAGGAAACGGCCTTGTTCTAGTAATGGATTACAAATCGATGGACTAGCACTAACGTTTACAATAACAAAAAAATGTGCAAATGCATTCACAGGAAATATTACGCCAACTACTGAAAAACACAAGGTAAGAAAAATACTTTAATGACTACAAGTTTATCTAATCGACTTCGAGATATGTGAAGGGAATAAAGGTTAACCTAGATGAGTGATTCCACCTCAAAAACGCTTGGATCTAGCATTTTGGCCGCATCATGGACCGCATGCCAACATGATTGATGGTGGCGCTCACGTCGCACGACAGGTATTATGGTGTCGTCTACAATTAGTGTTGCCTCATCATCTTGATTTCTTGATACATCAGATGGGTCTACTGGGGTAATACGGATGTCATGTGAAGGTGAATAGAACTGGCCTGTGGAGAATAATCAGAGGTCATTCATTGGATGTAGCAGGCACTAAAGATGAAGGGGATGCTGAAAGGTATGGAAAGGAGGGGTTGGAGGGGTTTACCAGAAAACACTTTGTGTTGAAGGATTACAACACAGACATAGTCCTCTAGGAGAAGGAGTCGCAAGGACCGTTTCTTGAGTATAACTTCAAACACGAGTCTTTTTCATATGGGATTAAAAAATAGTGTAACATGTGATTAAAATCTTGCCTTTGAAATAAAAGTAGACTATACTAACCGAGCATGCCACTTAATCCTGTCGAAAATCCTGTTGTTTCTTCAAAGTAGAGACCAAGATGTTCTTCGCGATAGTGTCCTCGATTTCTTATCTTATTCTGTCTTAAGTCACTGTGTCGTTTCACAAACATCAAGACTCCTCCCTTCATGTGTGAGATTACCAACATCTTCTCATTCGGCTCCACTGTGAGCATGAAGTCATCGAACCCCATCCCTGATTTTGTCTTCCAGTCAAGTGTTAACCCTCGCTCGGTCACAATATTTCTAGGTGTCACAATGATACCTTGATTTCCCAGAGTAAATCCCAATTTAGAAAAGAAACTTTTTGCTGTATCTTCTGCCTGGTACAACGAATGGATGACAGCATTTATATTGATACCTTCAAAGAAAATTAATATCAAGCTCAACGTGACCTTGGTGTTCTTACTTAGTGCAAATTTACTGTTCAACCACTTGTTAGCTTTACAGTTCAACCACTTTACTGTTGAACCACCTGTTTAAAACTTGAAATTGAAATAAATTTGTTGTTCTTACCTAATTCATTATCAATCAGTAAATTTATGATCATTCCATCTTCTCCTTTTATCTCAAAACAAATGGAAGCATTTTGATGTGGAATGGACACGAAGACATGCGGATCTCCATCAACTGTACGAAAGGCAAATTATACAAAAAACTATTGATTACCCCCATCAAAGCTTAATCATAGACAGCAAATCAACTGTAAGTATTGACTTAATCATAATACCAAAAGTTTGCCCTTAGCCCTCTGGTTTATATGAAATTGATATTCCACTTAAGTTTAAAAATAAGCGTACTCCATAATGTTACTTGTCTCGCATGAAATATTAACATGATATTCAACATCATAAGATATGTATGTGGTCAATACAAAAATTATGCCAAATCATTAAATATGCCCACATAACACTAAAGAAAATATATGATTATGTTGGATGGCATCATACTCTGTTTCTAGTGATTGAGTTTAACTCAATAAGGTGCAATAGGTGTTACGATATGACATGTATGAATCAAAAACTGTAGATTAACGTAACGAAACTTAAAAGGAAACGGAGACTGCACTGACTTTGCTCTTACTTTTTAACAATACAATTATCTAACTTGAGCAGTAAATAAAAACTTGAACTTTACCAAAACTGTGCGGTGTTAGATGTTGGAGATGAGGAAACTTGTTAGGACCGTACCCTATACAGGTAAATGTGTAGAAATAAAGAGGAAGCAATAAAGAAGTAAGACACACGAGACAATTGATATGACAAGTCTAAAATATATTTTGGAGGGTTGTAATATATATAGAGAACTATACTTCAAATTAAGACAAGGCAACCACAGGAACACCTTCAAGCATGCAAAACACCAAAGTAGTACTGAACTTCCGAAATACATCTAGCAACTAAAAGAAATCAACACATCAGTCTCCATCAATCAGTCAGGAAATCAAGGGCATATACGAACGTAACAAAACGGTAAATATTTGTCTCGGGGAAAATACTTTCTATTATAAACACCATCAAGCAACTGCTACTCAACAAGCTACCAGAACTAATATCAAGTTGCCGCCGCGAAAGCAAGTCCTACCTGAGCAACATGAAACCACACGAAGCCAACCACGAAGTGAAAAGCAGCGGATTCTAGCGAACATCTTCGAGCAAGAGCCAGGTGATGCCTCGCTGAAATCCACGGAGGAGAAAACCATGTCAAACACCACAGAAGACAGCAACACACTGCACACGGATAACAGCAACCGACACCCGCCACCTTGAGCATTTCCGAACAAGTGTCAGGACACGCTTGCAGGAGCTGTCACTGAACGGATAATCCCCCACGCAGTCAACCAAAAGTCAACCTACAAACACCTTAAGCAACTGGCAAAAGCATGTAAATCAAAGTATAATCTCTCTCCAACCGCAATTCACCCACTAGAGGCAGACTAAGAAACCGATACCGACAAAGGGACGTCAACATACAGATAATTACTCGCCCCGACCAGATCAGTTCATTTGACAATGCTTTAAATTCTTCAATAGATCTCACCTGCTGCCACTTGCCTGATAGTCGCTCAACGCGTTTAAGTTCAACTTGTCTCAGTTCATCTATCCTTTGCTCTATCGCACGGATATACACCACTCTACAGCGTACAATATGAAGCTCATCAAAAAAGTCGAAAGAGTAAGCGGATGAAGTGGAAGGCGTTCTTCTTTGCAACTCTCGAAGAAAAGGCCGAGGATGAGGATTAACATCCGGACCTTACTGGCAAATTCAGATTCAAACGCAGGAAGTGTCTACCACAAATTAAGAATCTGATGCCGTTTGAGAACGACATGCTGCACATGAGCGAGAACATCAAATTCAGAAAGATCAACAACCAATTGCAATATGCATGATGTTGATGTAGCCTCTACACAAGAAATTCCTTCAGCATCACCAAAACTACCATAGAGCAACCACAACATCCGTCGGCCAAATCAATACCAAAGCACGCACCATAGCTGAAACACTAGACGCCGAAGACCGCATGGAATCCATGGCCACCGTAGATGAATTTATCACACTAAAAGTCCACAAGGACAAGTCCAAGAACAAACTCCCCTGCAGACTCATCAACCTCACAAAGAGCGAAATGGGTCTCGTCAGCAAGAAGATCCTGGAGAAAATCAACAACGTAATCAGGCCTACCAACAAGGTCAACCGATGAAGAAACATTTCAAAGAAATAGAAAACAAGATCAAGCAAGATCTCCACCAAGGCAGTCGACATCACTATACACTCCAGGACATCGCTTCTGTTTCAAAAAGGCACCCCGTGGATGAAGAGAGGAAACAACGGTCTATGCGACGTCACCATGGGCAGCCTAGACGGAACATGATCATCATCGAAAACCTGCCATTTTCAATAAGCCAACGCATATTCACTTACCTCACGCAAAAAGAAACATTCAAACAAGAGCATCCAATCTGCCAGGAAGCCATGAAGCCTTTTCTGTGCAGGGTAACACTGCAAGTTTGTCCATCTTGGGCATTCTTCAACTATCATCATCTGCATTTTCTTCGCTGATTTTCGGTATACAGTGTGACTAATCACATACGCACTACTCCCAAACTTCTCACTGTCACGTAAAATTCAGAACAGTTAATACTGTTAAAAGAACTTTTGATAAGAAATTCACTAAAAGTAAACCATAAATGTGACGTATCACTGATACTACTCTTACCGGCAGGAATTAAAAAGCTTGGTTCATATGACATACTGGAAGCCGCTGCATCAAAATCTGCATGCCAGAAAATAAAATTAATAACATGTATTGAGATGAATAGATAGGACCAAAAAAGTATACGCTTCTGCACATCATTTACTTTTTAGATTGAAGATTACTTGAAAATTTCATATCATAATTATATGAATTAGTTCGTATATGCTTTAAAGAGAGAAAAGTATACATGACTTAGAAAGAAGGTATCCTCATGAAATCAAATTCAATTAGATAGATAAATATATAACAGCTCTTCCTAATTGACAGTGTTCTCTCACCTGGAATATCATCGACGTCATCAGCACCTGCTTCATCAACTTCCCTTTCTGTTTCCTCTTCCTCAAAAATATCGTCGTAGTTCTGGTTTTCTTCTGGTTTGATAACTATCAGTGAAGTCAGAGGTGTAACAAACTTATATTTCAGTGCAATTTTTGTTGCCTTCTCCTTCAGAGAAGCTGCGTGGTCCGTGGTCAGAGCTATGTCAATTTTGCGCAAAAGCTCCTTCACGGTGACATATGCCCACAATCGCTCAGCAAAATTATCCACCTCATGGGGCTTTAGTACGGAGCTATTTCCATCCTGGTGAGTCTATGGAACAATCATCAAATACAAAAGTAAATTTTGTCACACATTTGTGAAGTGAATGTATACAAAATGTAACGATTATTGATTGATAGCATATCAATTCTGTGTAAAATCAATGATAGGCTTCTTTTGTGGAAGAGTGACACAAATAAATATGACATTTACTTCACTCCATTTGAGTAACAGCTAATGGTCACCATTGTTAAATCAGAACTCATCCCTGCAATATACACGACATTACTGCATGCCAATGTATGTGCTGAAAAGAAACCAGATCAAAGAATCAACGTTTTCTAAAGTGACAAGTTATCGACTTCCAAAAAAAAATTAACATTGTCCGTTCGCATCATATCTCAGCTAGCCTAGACCCATCATTGTACAATTGACATCCTATAAAGGAAGTAAAAAAAATACAAAGCACTCACACTGTACTTTTTGTCTCTGAATGTTTTAATCAATAACGCTCAGGACTAATTTTAAACGTTTAATTGTGTTGTCCCCATGAGTAAATTTTAGAACCACTTCTAGCTATCATTTATATTAATGATCTGTCAAAGCTAGAACGTACCACATTTCATAGAGTTTCTTATGCAGACGATGCAAACCTGTTCTTTTGAAATTCATACTACAGTATGTTGGTAGAAACTGTTCAGACTCGATTTGGTAAAATACTCAAATGCGTTTGAGTTAAAAAGCTATCACTTACTGATGAGAAAACATCCAAGGTAGTTTTTAGATCACCCTCTACGAAATCTAATTTTATCGTTCACCACGTTTGTGGGGTTAACATCAGGATTTCAAGTCACATGGGAAGATCATCTTTTTCACATTTAATGAAGTAAAGTTTGAAGGTTGTTGTCATTCTTCTCATCGATGTATAATATTTCAACTGATCATATTCTTCTCAAACTTTATAATACATACCACTTCATAATTTTGGTATTTGGCAATCACAATGTCAGAGTACCTCAGTAAATCAGTCGTTGCTATATCTATTCTTGTTGGTATTGCACTACCTTTGTTTAGTACATGATATTTTTCTGATTCCTAGATATGCGGTTTTACAGTAATTCCATAATTTCACAACTATTTATGAAGTAAGTATGTGTTGCCAGTACAGGCAAAACATATCAAATTGACTTATAAGTAAACTGATGTGATAAATTTTACATTGAAGCTGTTAATTTTACCTGCAATGGCGTGGTCATCTCCCATTTTAACGTAACGTCGTAAGAGTTACCAGCAACATTGCAAGTCAGGGCATTACCTTTGTAATCTTCGTGCAGTTTACCTGCTATCACTAGCTCTGTCCCTTCAAAGTAACTTATGAAGTTTGTTTTTGTCAATGTCTCCATGTCTACTGCATTATCAAAATATTTTACATCGATATTGTGGAGAATAGGGGTTGCAACTTCTTTGTAGAATCCAGATAACTGCAGACTCGGACTTGAGTCATGATAAATCTTCCGTGCTAGTCCTTTATTGTGACCGGATAGTTTCTTTAGGAGATTATAGTCTGCATATGCACCAAAGGCTAACGAGAAGAGAGCAATTTCACCGTTTATTTTTTCTGTAACCTCTCTGATGATTGCTTCGTGATGAAGTAATGCCACTTGTTGGTTGGCCGTCGGTAAGAAGTATTATCATTGATAGGGCATTCCTTAGGCCTTGTTCAGTTCATCCCTTTAAGGTCGTTAATTGCCTCGATCACACCTCTGTGCAAGTCGGTACCTAAATCATTCGTTACGAGAAAAGTACACACATTACCTGGGGTTCCGAAAACGTTAAATTGGTATGGGTTATTTTAACATTGTGTTAAGGTAGACACATGAAATAAAAGGCTAATTAAACTTTATATTAAAATTGTTCTGTTTTTGCATATTTTTCTTGTGTTCCGAACCTCAGATTTAGGGTTGTCAATTCTCTTTAAAGTAGATTCCTTTTAATGTGAACTACTGTCCTGATTTATGCAGGGACCTAAATCGTTGAAGGTTTGCTTCAAAGCGAAGTGTTTCATTTGTACACAAAGTGGAGCCCATGAAGCTAAGGTTATTACAATAGAAGAAAAGATGCGGTAGATATTTACCCCCAGCAGCATTTAGACTGTTTACAAATTCAATAGCGTTCATCTTGTTCTCCGTGGTGGCTTCAACAGCAACATCCTTCCATTGGGTTAGTGCGTCAGAAAAGCATATTATGTTGAAGTAATCAAAGTCCCGTATGTCATCAATGATCGTTTCCATTGCAAGTTTGGTCTGATCCATCTTGGACCCATAAATATTCAGTCCGTGTTGGTCATTCATCGAACCACTGACATCGATGACAAAGATTATGTTTTTTGGTGTTATTGGAAGACCCTCCGGTGAGATGTGATGAACGAAGTATCCATTCACAACCTGAACAAAATTAAACGTTTTAGTATAAATGTGATTTCAGTTTAATCACAGCAAGTCTGCAGGAAAGTTTGAAGAGGTGATTGTTAAGTTTAAGGAAAGTGTCTTCAAATATTCATGAATTATAAGGGAAACTGTTGGGAACTTTCACCACGTGATGCGGAATGACAAAAAATTTAAGCGGGATAAGTGTCGGTAGTACAATATAAGGGGAACGCACCAGAAAACATTTGGCTTGAGGATCCCCCTCACGATAGCCCAAAGCGGCAAATATCCCGGGTATTCCAAGCTTTATGCACCCACTATTTAAACAGAGATCACAGGTCATTAACTTTCCAATTATTGAGAAAACAATCAATATATGGAAAATGATAATGAAAATATCAGATGGGTTGAGAAGATACAAAATCAGTGCATTCTCCATCCTCTTTCATTTATGCTATGAAGCTTTTTCAAGTATTTATAAATACTTGAAAAACAGGGAGGGGGGACGGGCGATTACACATACCCCCGCTACCACTGACTTCCACACAGTTATAAATATTAAAGCTGTATAAGGATCAAACAACTACAAGGCATGTTTACAGCGCTGGTATGTTTTTCGATCAAAACAAATTAACAAATAGGTAAGATGTAAGTAATTCAATTTTATCAGATATTACATAAGTGATTTTCATCATAGTGCACCTCGATATTTCCGGCACCAGAATCATGAACTACATCATAAGTGATGATCAAGTCTCCTTGTAGGCCAGTCTTCGATAAACCTTCTTGATCTACATGAGAAGGAGTGAACGTCGCATGTATTCTGCTGTCCGACTGTCGCTTTACAAATAAGGCATCATAAAGGAAATCTGTGGTCAATGAATCGTCTTGATCCCAGGTGATGTTGGCAAAAGATATACCTTGAGGTTCAGTGATGTAAACATCTGCACGCAAATTTTGCACAATCTTTGCCAAAGATTGAAGAGAAAATAAGACAAAGTATTCATATTTTAGTTACTAAGTACTGCATTTTATATTTGACACTCAAATAATAACTCAGAGAGATTTAAGTATAAAACAGATTTGATATTTATTAGTCGACGTATACATGTACTAGATTTTGTTCAATAAGTAGGCATTTTGTTAAGGATCAACGTACCTCTTTTGGATATAGGTTAATTCTGTGCCGAAAAACTCCATTTTTCCGTTGAAGAAGTTCTTGAAATGTAAGATGAAATGTTGCAATCGTTTTCGGTGACAGGTTTACGTTTGTTTCGAATTTGGTGAGGTCGTTGTCACTGCAAAATAGAGACATCAAAACCGTTTACATAAAAATGCATGTATTGACGAGATCCCGTTTCTTCTCAAAACGTCAATTTTCTCAGTTTTGTCATTTTGGCGAAGTAGTTGGAATTTGACGATGCAAGACGATGCTTAAACAATACTGACTATTATCCTTTACACGGTGACTCATTTAAATGTGTAAAGTCACAATTGCCCCCTAGAGGCTGATTGTTATGACAACCGAGTTCGTGTTATAAAATCAATCTTAAGGTACCTCTGTTTGACTTGAGCGGCACTTAATCCTTGCCTTTTGGCCTCATTGTAAGCTTTCTGAGCTTCATCTTTCTCTTGCACCTCCGACTGGTAAACTTTACCATTGATAACCCTGTGAATCCAATACGACATACATTTAACTGAAGTTACCAATGAACAATATTCAAACAGAGAACATTTCGACTAATCAAGTATGCATTCTCAACAGTTCTGAAATATGTTACGGTGTGATAATGTTATCTCTGTCATGCAGTAACTAGAATAGAAAGGGAAGATGTGAAGCTGTGTGTAGAACCTACGTACATGAAGAAGTCACTGATGAAAGCTTCTTTTGACAATCTAAATCTAAAGTCGGAATCTTGAGAGACATTTGCATAGTTTTCAATTTCAGTAATCACTACGGTGCTGACGTATCTAGCTGTAATCCTTGTTTCTACATTAAGTCGTCGGATCCGAGGCTCCGGGAAAGAGGTCATCTAAGAGACAAAACAAAGATGTGAGATTGTATCGAAAGGTGTAAATGCGATGCGACAGTTAAGTAGCTAGTCGTAACCCCCTAAGCATTTCAAAGGACGTGCATCACATTCAAAGTTTAATCAGTCGATGTATGAAAGAATACCATTTTCTTTGACTTTTAGCTTATGAACATAACATGTTACTCTCGTGTTACTCTAGCAGGAGTGACAGTTACACAACGTTTGCGGAACTATGGTTATCGAAATATCACTTTTGAACATCCTCTATCGTGGCAAGAAACAGGCCTTTTAAAGGGGAACTCCAGTTAAGGAACATGTCCTCTGACTTATTTAAGCCATTTCAAACCATTTTCATTCATATTCTTGACGTTTTGAAGTGAACTTCTAATGGGCAACATGGTATGTTCAAACATTCCGCCCCACAGAGTTTCTAACACTATGCTTGTGTATGAAGGCCCTGCCATTATGATGTAATTGACTGTAATCTCTGAGGCTTACGACGTAGTCGACGACCAGCTCTAATCCACGACGACCGACCTGATTGTCCTACATAATTAGTAATTACATAGGCTTATTCCCGTGTCTCTTAAAAGGTTAACTCAGTACTTACTAAAGATTACGTTTTCTTTATCTTTACGGTATTGTTCGCACCGGCTCACACTGCGTAATGTTGCTTTTTGATGAAAAACTCCTCTTCTTCTGTGTTTTATTGCGATCTTATCGATTACCTTATCTTTTAATAGCCACATTGAAAACACAGAGTCTCTAATAACTAATTATGTACGTTAATCACGTTGATCATGGTTGGTCGTCGATTACGTCACAAGCCACAGAAATCACAGTCAATTACATCATAATGGCCGCGCCGTTCATATACAAACATAGTGTTAGAAACTCTGTGGGGCGATAGGTTTGAACATACCAAGTTGCCCATTAGAAGTTCATTTCAAAACGTCAAGAATATGAATGAAAATGGTTTGAAATGGCTTAAATAAGTCAGAAGACATGTTCCTTAACTGGAGTTTTCCTTCAAACTATTCAGTCTTATCAATAAATATCTGCAAAAGCTTCATCTACTCAAAACGATAAGCATGTGATGAGTAACAAAAATGCATCATTTGAATTTTGAAAAGTTTGAGTGAACAAATTACTGTTGAGCAAAAAGTAACTGAATTTCTATATGTGAGGAACTTATTCCTTGAACAGAAGGCTAATGTCCTTCCTCATTTTGAATTATATATCATTTTATGTCCACAAACATTGGTTTCAAAAATGTGTTTGTTTTCTGTGAAACAACACCTTATTAACCCTTTCAGCAAACTTTATCTCCATATTCGGGAATAGATGCTCATCATTCTTAAAAATCTTGTACAGATAATAACAGTATACGTACAAATACGTACAAATAAATACACTTGAGTCAAGAAAAGTAAGCCAGTGAATAGCCAAAGTAATCTAGGCCTACTACACATGAGCAATTTGTCGTTCTACTGTCAACAGAGTGCACATGAAGTGCGCAAGAGCATGACCTTCATTACGAGAGCAGAGATAAACAATTTTGAACGGATTCGTTATATCTGCAAGCATCCATGCTACTCAGTGACCGTGACAAAATTGCTTTCATGGAAGAATCATCGGGATCACAAAACATTAAGTAATCACGGGAAGTTGCACAATACATATTTTCTTTTCCATTCTCTAGATTGTGAAACTAATCGACTTGATGTTTTAAAAGTTTACTTAAAGCGTTATTTTTGGTAAATTTGCTGGCAATCACACTGACTATACGGAAGCTACTTGTCTAACAGCTTCCTGTAACAGCTTGACATCAATGACATCATTGATTCATTCTTGTCTCGAAAGCAGCATCCTAAACCATAGCCTATAATCACGATTCGAGTGAACGAAAAATAATTTAAAATATGAATTCTTATAAATAACATGAGTTGCTGTTTGCGCCTTAAATCAGATTGAATACTCTGTGTGGAGATTTACTTGTGGAAGACATTGCAATGTAAACTATATCTCATAATGCAATCCATCACTACGTTTTACAAATATTCCTGGAATTAATCAAATCAGGTTTACATTCTGTTCAATTTTCTTCATGTGCTGATACTTCCCAGATGAAACAGAACTGAATAAAACGAAAGTTGTGAGCGGCAATTTGAAACATTTTCTGAAACAACTCGATTTTTAGTATTACTTGGTAGATGACATTATAAACCTATTTGCGACTTATAATTTTGTCACACTCACTGAATATCTGCCATAACAATCCTCATCATCACCGCAAGGGTACTCCGTGTCGTCACCGCTACCGCTGCCGCTGCCGATGTATCCACCACTCCCTGCGTGCCTCTCATACCTCTGTTTATTACAAAAATATTAAATATACATCACGAAGAAATTTTTTGTACCGTTTCACCCTTTTATTGACCACGCGTATGTTCTTAAACGAATGCAGACATAACTATGAGAGAAATTTGACATAACTTGTTCTGCGGTGCTTCTCCATATCTGAATGAAGCATTCAATACGTAACTATATCAGCGTAACTTCATAACAGTAAAAAGTTAACTTTTATTATATTAGAACACGAGTTATAAGAACTACTTGTTCTAATAATTTGACGTTAAGAACTAGGCCTCCGAAAGCCGATTCAAGACCTGCCACAGAGCACGGAGATCCCCTCAAACTCAAGGCACCAATTTATACTAATACCCAGGCTCGGAGGAACAAAAATATGTGTGTGTGTGTTGGTGGGGGGGGGGGGGTAGATTGTTGACAGCAGTACCTAATCGGAGAGGCGAAAACAGAAAATGTTTGCTTCACAATACTCTCTCCGTGGCCTCAGGCACTTTTCGGGTGTTTAATCTGATTAAATCAAGCCGTGAAACAGGGATTTTGTTTCTACAAAATTCTCAATGATGAAGACAAAAAAAAAAAATTAAATCATGGATGTTCATAGATACCTAATGAATCAGATATAAAAAAAAGAAACATAATGAATTTTGCATCATGTTTCATTCATTCTAGATGATTTCAAGTTGGAGCACTTGGCAAAATATTTGGAGGTGAAGATACCTGTAAAGCCAAAGGGGCCGATCCCAATGTCTCATCCCAGGCCACTTTGCATGATGTCTAAGACAAGGGATGTAACAAGTTTTAGAAGTTTGGGTTTGGGGAATAGAGTATAACACCCCTGATTCGATACACTGCCATACAGTTACCAAATGCCAATACTACCATCCATCTGACGTCCTACTTGCAAATTCCGCGAGTGGTCGTCTTCAGAATTTATGAAGTATATGAATGTGCACCAGGTTATTAAAATGATTATGGGATAGAGCATAAATATATGGAATAATAAAACTGTTGTTCTTATTTCCAAATTCTTTCGTTTTTTCATGTGTATCATCCCAATATCTAATTTTGCTTGACCCAAATTGCCTGTCACATCACCATCAGCCGAATGAACATATTATTGAGTTCTTGCGTGAAAACGTCTTGTCTGCAATATAAAACACTCAAATGGGTTCATTGCATTTAACTACTCAAGTGACAAAGAATCAGCAAGACAACAAGCAAATATATGATTTAACCAGACTTGCCATTATTGAGAGCAAATAAGAGTATTGGTTCCTTTCAATATTGGACTTTCACATTCCAGGTTTCAACGGTATGACGTTATTCGCGTCATCATCAGATATGGCAGATATTTGGGAATATCTCACATTGAAAATATAGTGATGTATAGGCCTAATTATCAATCCACATTAATATTGTACTTCGTTTTTCATGAGTACAAAAGTCTGGGGTTGGAATTTTAATAACACGATTGTACGTTTTCCACGATGATTACGTAACACCCTGTAAGCAACTTGACGTTAAGTAAGTACACCTAGTGGGTATTATATTTAACATAGGGTAGCTCATCTTTGTCTTCATGTTCTTCATCTACAAAAAACAGTAACTATCTTAAAATATATGCTCCGTGGGTTACAAGATGTAACGTACTGTACACATGCAAACATAAAAGCACATCCCTGCATATACACATACAGCAAGACACCACCGTCAACGTTTCTGGAATAAGGAGGGTAAGTGATTTTCCTGTTCCTCTATCCCTAATATGCTGGTCATACTCATGATTCAAGGACGACCTTCATTATTAAGACTAAATATAAACAGACTTACAATTGGAGCTCTTGTCGATATTTGAAAAGCATCAAACTATAAAAAGTATATATTGATGTTTTCCTTTCTTAAAGGCTTGACATAGAACTTTGCTTTAAATTTACACATACTTCTAAAGTCTCAGCCTCTTCCACATCCCAGTTCTGAGCTATTTGTAGTGAAAACGGAGAACAAGCTCCAAGGTAGGCAGAGATTGCCAAGAAAATGAAGATAGATAGCCGACTCTCCATATTGCAACTGCTGGGAAAGAATTTTTCAGTGGATGGGTAAGTGCATGCAACAGAAACAATTATTTGTAACAAACAATAGTGAAAAGAACATAGAGTCACCGCACTCACGGCATTCTCCGTGTCAGTATGAATTTGGCATCTTATACACAACTGGAAAGAAAAAAATATTCCAAATATTAAAATAAAAAGAAGGAAAGTTGGCATTTATAATGGAAGTATTTCTATGCAATAAGTACTTCCAGCATCGAGCATTTTAAAGGTTAGTGCTTAAGCCTCTCCTATTGCGGACGTTTGATCAAAATGTAGTAGCACTCCTTCGAGAATCCAAAGTCGTATTCGCCTGTAATTGCTGAAGAGAAATAGTTTGGTTTCCAATTTATGGTAAGAATGTCCTGTTCTTTATCTCCAATAATTCCAATTAATAAGTTAAATGAACAGGTTAAGATATAATAATTGTGTAAATGCACGAGCCTTTATATCTTTCCTATATATTTATCATGAGCCCATATATCTTAGCATGTTTTTTGTTTCATGAAGTGCTACTAAAGTGTAACGTGCATATTACGCACATGAACAACTTTAAATAACATAATTCACAAAAACTGGCTGAAGTTTAAAAAACCAGCAAACGTCCTTCAGAATTGCCTGTTCTGAAGTTTTCAATGTAAAATACTACACTATATACTATGCTATATTACATTTTCTTGTTTGGACATAAGTTTAATGACCAAAAGTAAAATCAATTATGCTTCGCAGTCTACCGGAACCGTTTCTCATTTTTGCCTGTTTTCTCCGTGGTGTAACGCTTGTTACCTTACAACTTTATTAAGATTACGATACATTAAGATTATTAAGAGTGGAAATAAATTACAAGTAAGTGATATATCCCAGTGTGAGACGATTACTTCCCTCTTAGCAGACGTGCACATGTACAAGGGACATATTTAGTTTCTGGGTAAAGAAAACAGAATGGTCATGTTAAACAAAGGTGTTCTTTTCTGGGAGCAGCGATAGTAATCTCTTTCAGCAATGTTGAACATACTAAACAAAATGATTACTTACCCTCTCTGTGACAGGTTAATGCTGTTCCAAGAATAAAGCAGTTTTGATGGCCACATTAACTGTGTATGAAGATGTGACTGACTCTTTAGTCACTTCGAAACTGCATTTTAAGCCCAACAAGGTTAAAATAACAAGCATCTGGTTATTATAGATTCTCGGAAATAGCTATACAACACAGAAGAGGAGTTTGAAACTAAATCAAAATCATTTATTTCGTGTCTAGAGCAATTTAAAGTTCAAACAGACCCCCCATTCTCAATTCACCATTGTAGTTTTCGATTGAGGTCATAATTCTCAAAGAGATCCGGCAATTCAAGTTGGCTTTTACTAACTCTCTGTGTTGAATGATATTTCAAGTAACTTGTTAGGAAGATTAACCTCGCTGCAACGTGACATGCTTCCAGATGCACTCATAAGAGTACAAATAACCTCGAAAACTGAGGGTATGTCAGCGCTAAAAATAGTCAGAGACAGTCGGTAATGGACAATGAAGTTACACATCTGAACATTTGTATATATCCTTTTGAAATTCAATTATAAAAGACACCTTTTTATATTTGAGACTCTTTGACAAACGTCTTCCACAAATGGAACAGGAGAATGCTAGAAATGGAATTACTCTATTTTTCTTCCCTCATAAAAGGTATTTTTCAGTGCTGGTAACTCCGATCTAAAAGTATGAATTACATTTGCTGCTGTGCTTGTAATGTTTGTAATTAGAACATATGTGGTTGATGTATGGTCTTATTCCATCTATTATTGGAAATACGCCCAAATCAAAATAATTGGGTGGTGCTCAATTCATTTCGTTGGCATTTAATGAAGCAACAGTGGCTATTTGACTCAGCCGATATTCATGTTACACACAAGTACATTACCTTTTATCCCTATGTTGGTTTGAAATATTTAAATGTTCAAAAGGAGAGACATATTTCAAATTCACAGCTCTTATCGTCTTTCAATACGCCATACTTCTAGACGGACTACCAAACATCAGTTGATGACGTAGCATGATGATTTAGCATAATGCTGCAAGTCGATGTCAGAAGAAATTGACTGTATGCAGCAACATTGGCGTCAAAGCGGCGGTTTACGTAATCCTCTTGATAGGGTGTAGGTGTGAACACGATTACCGCGATACCAACCAGAAAAAACTTTCTGATGTAAATTGCAACTCCCTGGTTGTTGCATCCTTCATTCCAAATTTAGGACAATTGGAATTTCTTCTCGATTTTAGCCGTTCAAAGAAATACGCACGGCCTCCATATCTTTATTATTTTCTTATCCATCACATTCCAGATCTAACTGTAGAAATCAACGAATAAATTTTGAAATACGAGATAAAACAAAAGTCGTCAGTTAATTTATGTGATAAATGTAAAAGGACTGTACAAACATATTTGTGTCTTTGAAGTCTCTCTTAAGTTGAACTATGGGTAATTTACGACGAAACAGTGGCCACCTCTATTGCCACCGTTACTCATATTTTATATATGGCTTTATATCTGGATATATTTGGTGTAATAAATTCTTCATATGTCCACATTAAACCACATGCTGTGTCTCTTCGATGAGTGTGGAGTTGTAAGTCAACAGGATCTGTTGGGGTAAGAAAAATTTACAGTCGCAAATTATGTTGAATATAAGTTAAAGAGGCAGTTGTTACAAAAACCGAATAACACCCTGGAGACGTTGAAATCGTCATCGGTGGAAGTTGTGGAATGAGGGCAGACATCAGACACTGGTTCAGAGGAAGTAGTGGAAGTAATTCTCCTTATGAAAACGCAGTTTGGGTTGATACTTCATAAAACCTTGACAGCACGTGATCCAGCTGCAGATATCAGAGAACATTTAGGAAGTGTTTTTTTCTAACAGTAAGCTCTCCTCTCCGGGCATAGGATAAAGTGTATTTACTGCGTTCACATTTAGATGAGGAATGATAACAGATACCACAGAAATCTTTGTGCGTCTTTTTCCAGAGGTTGCATGATATAAATGTTATAAGTATAATCACGTGATAGATTACGCAATGTTAATAATAAATGATTTCATGTGGTTCGTCGTCTTCATCCTCTTCAAATTCATCTTTATCGTCGGCAAATCCAAATTGGCAAATCCAATGGTATATCTGGCGCATTTGCAAATTTATGAGGCAATTTTCTTTTTAAATATGAAGAGGACTGTACATTATTACACTGGTCCTTCATGTAATCGCAATGTGCCAGTTCTAGGACACTTTCTGGAGCAGGTGGGAGATTCATCCAATTGATTGACAGATCACCGCATTATTATCAATTTTTCATCCAGCTATATCAAAAGAAGAAACATTTGGGTTGGCTTTCAAGCACTGCTTGTGGATACCGTCAAACAGAAGAAGATGGTAAAATAACATACGAGTAAAATAGCATTAAGTGTGCTTTATAACAATTTCATGGCATGTATTTCCCGGTGCGGTAGTGTACAATTATTACCCTGGTCATTGTAACCAATTGCGGGTTGAGACTAAATAGGGAAATACGTTGCTGCACATGGGTGGCTTAAGTGAACATAGAGTGTCTTGCCCCAAGACACTGCACACTGTGATGGGGCATGGACCCATGATTCTTTGATCACAAGGAGGAACTTTACTAGCTCCTAGACTACAATACCACTTCCCAGATAGGTCACCTGTACAAACAAGCATCCATTCATTACATCATTTAGTAATACGTGTCTGCATGTTCAAAGAAGGGAAAATTCGAGCATCTTTATTTATAGAATTTTGTTAGCAAGATGCTTCTGAGACATTGCACATTGACACACGCTTCATTCCAAAGCACATCATTTGCATGAAGCTCTCAGTTCACATGAAACTCGATTAAGAGGGATATGTTTTTTCTCACAAAATAAAGTTTTGAAAGCGTTACTAGAAATCACGGACAATCTGGGCAACATTTGGTGTTTGGATTTGTGAGATTTTTTAAATATTCCCTGGCCTGTATATTTCCCTCCTTCGATAAACTTAGAGCTACAGTAACCGTGGCAGGCCTGTAGCACATTGAGTCAGTGCCATCAGGGGTAATAGCCATTAACGTTACTCACATGATTAAGAATTTGCTCTCTTCAGGCGCCCCAATGAGACATCTTGGTTTGGTGGCATGCCAAATCATTTGTGAGAAGGAACATGTTATACCTGGCAGTGTTGACACTATGTGTGTTGGTCTGTCCATAAAGTCTGAGAGTAAGCAATTTGAGTACGCAAACCATCAGTTAGTTCAAAACTTTCTCCAAGTTGCTGGAAGGTTGTGCAAAATTCTTTGTTACTCAACAAAAGCTTCAATGCTTTCTTTCTTCCCTTTCCATAGAATGCACTAGTGTTGTCACAACCAGTGAAACAATGCATTGCTATCAGTGCATCACATACGACACTGCCAATGTTCTCACTCAATATCGAAAGAATGATGGTTCTCAGCTGACTTCCTCTTCCTGTATTGAACAAAATGTTAGCAGCAATTAATTTCTGCATGGTAAGACCTATAATAAAAACATCAGTATCAGGACTACATATTATGACATTAGAATTAAAAGCAGATTTATACTCAGCATCGAGAAACATCTTCGTATCTGTTTCATCCTGATTTGAATTCAAACTGGTGATGTGCTTACATCTCACAACATCTTCAGGTAATGTGTTATTGTGAAAGACATGACATTTTTCTCCATGCACCAGAAGAACCTTTCCTCCTTGCAAATCTGAAGAATGCATCTCACTTCAAGCTCGATGGAAGCATTCAATGAGGGAGTCTTTGTTTTCCAATCATTTATAAACTTTTTTCATTGTTGTGTTAGGGGTTGACCAAAGATTCGTATTTGCTATGTTCCAGATGCAGCTCTTCTTGTTCTTTCAGCATTATTGATGGATACGCTGGGCATCTGTCCACTACAAAATGTATTGCATTTGACTTGTTGTCTAATGCCTCCGGCACATCATGGGTCAGCTGATGTCAGTTGATGTCAACAATTTGCAACATAGCCATTTCATCTAAAAACAAAAACACCACGTTCTAGAATGTCAACAATGTGATCTTCTGACAAGGCTTCGACGACATGCAGAAGGTTTGCTTTGTTTGTTTTCACCATAGTCCCATTAGATGTTGCTAAACACAGCGGTAAAGTCCGGGATGGAATGCGAGTAACTCTTCCATGTCTATGTTTCTATATTTCCGAATTACTCTTCTCCACGTTCTTCTGCACCCCTCCAAATCTTGTTTGATAGCTTCACTAGCAATAGCACCAGAGGATATGTTGGTTAAATAAACATCTTCTACCGTGAAGGGCTTAACCATGTTGCTGATCGTGTCTGCGATCCTGGTTACACCTGCCTTGTCACGTTTTATCCGACTTGGTGTTAAATCTGTTCTCATCGCATGCTGTTTACTCTTTCCTGCCATCATTTCGCATTGGCGTGTAATCATTCCTCTGGCATGATGCGACCTGTTTACTGCTCCTTTGTTCCTGATCTGAGCAAAGGGGTTACTACTTCTCTGTACTACACACGCTCCATTTAGAAGGCTGGCATAAATACGGGGATGACTTTTCTCCAAATTTACCATCTCGAACCAGTAAGCAGGCAAGAACCGTCCATAGTTTTGATAATCGTATGCAAACCAAGGCAACATGCACCATGCACTTGAAATATGCATATTCCAGTTAGCTCCTCTGGTTGCCCCCAGAAACAATAAGAGAATTTCAACCATGTCTGTATATGAATGCGTACCTGAGGCAATGAATGTATCAAGGGATGACTGAAATGTAACTCTTACTAAATCCAACTCTTTTCACGGAGCTGTGTTGGTAATTTGGAGACTAGTTGACGAAACAAGTTGGCGTCTTCCTCTGATACAATCTACAAGTATGACTCAAATCTGAGCTTCTGAAATGCTTCAGGCACCATTTTGTAGGCACGGATTGAATTTAAATTGAATTAAATTTTGGACTACTACTGTGATTGCAATTTTTTTTAAAGCTCAGTAATCATGTATTTACACTAAAAGAACTTCTCATTTCAGATACTTCACAATTGTTATCACTTTCACATTTCAGCGTTGATCATTCTATCCTAAAAAGTCAATAATCAAATAAAACATCTGTCTAAAATTTTAACATTAAACTTTGTTCATTCACTCATTGATTTGACGAGGATGATCCTATCCGAACACGTTGAAGAAAGAAAATAACAATACTAACGGTAGGCGTAACGTTAGGCCTAGGCTACACCAAACAGAACTAGGCCTAGGTTAGCCAAGCGTAGCCTAACTTACATCTAAAATTCTCAATTATCGATGATACTTTCATAATTAGCTTAAAATCAAATATGCAAGAGTTGATCTTGCGAAAAGAAAACATAATTCTTTTGTTTTTTAAACATTTTAAGATATTTCTCATCCCCACCCTTGTTACTGGGTCACCGAATGAAACTATAAAGACACATAGATTTTAGTCTAAGTGTTTGGCATTCATTCTGCCACAATGCAGAAATAATGAATTAACGAATGTTCCATTGAGCACAAACCTCACATAACTTTTAGATGTTAAGGCTGCAGTTTGTCTTAATTTTCTCCCTGAGGTGATAATGTGTAATCAAACAGAGGATGAACTTGTAACGGACATTACGCGGGAGAGTTTCATCATGGTATGTCTTGTTTATTGGATTGAGAGTCAAAATGAAGGCAACCAAAGTTAATAAACCAGATATAACTCGATGTAAGACAATGTTAGATATACAACTTAAGCTTTGTAAGCCAATATCAATATTTCTATTTTCCTTCATTCGTTTTACTTTTCCCCCTCATAGACCTTCTTGGTAGGCAGTAGAAATGTATCCCTACAGAGGAGTAATCGAATTCAAACCCTTCTTCAACTATTCAGCCTATTAAAACTAATATACATAGAAATGATTTGTTAACGTGGGCGGAATCAGTATTAAGAGTCCTGATTTTCATTTTTCATGCTTTAAGACGTAAATTGTGAGACATTCGTCAAACATTTAACAAAATTTGTTTGAAATATTCCCTAAAGAGTAATTAAAATCTACAATGCATTGTATACATTTAAACGTAGATAGTTTGAAGCATTTTTATTGTTCACTATGGAGTAAGGTAACAAATTGCTGTACTTAAATCAGTTCAATATAATTGTAAAACAAATTTTATCAGATATGTTTAGATTTTTTTTTTTTTTTTGCATTTCCTGGTCACAGTTACGCATTACTTCTGACGCTTAATGTAAAGTGCCTACCTGAAAGTTTCACTAATGATTTAATTTCGGTGCAGATATCGTTGCAATGTGCATGACACATCTGTTGCACGCAAATTAAATCTGTACCTAGCTTTAAAGATTTATATATCTTATATCAGGTTATATCTGTCCAATATAAATTTGAACCATACACAATTTTGTTGGGTCATATATGGCCTTAATGTCATATCAAGTTATATTTGCCCAATTCTTGTTAAAGCCAAGTACAAGTCCCATATCTGTTCCAGATATGGTCCAGATCTAAAGTACATATATGTCACAGACATGGAATTACCATACATGGGACATTTAAGAATTTGCCGCATATGCACCATATCCGTGCCACATAAAATCTGAGCCATATAAAATTTTATATGAGCCATATAATGCCTTTACATTGTATCAAATTATATCTGCTCAATTTTTTATCAAGCAAGATACATATCCCATATTTGGTCGAGATATTGCTTAGACTTAAACTTTATATGGCACATATATAGATTTTGAGTGAGGGGGCACTCTACGGAAATGGATGAAAATTCAATAATGTGCTTCATTCAACAAAACAATGTTCCTTAAAGATTTAAATTCGGTAGATATATTCATTTCTAACATTCAAGTTGTTGATACCCAATACGGAACTACAAAGCGATATATACGACAAAAATATACAACGCTCTGTGATTCTCGAAAGATATCAGACTCCCTACCAACTCAACAAGGACTTCCGTAAGAATGGCTTTTAGAGCTCCTGGCTAGTAACTGGCTTATGAGGGCGAAAGTCCGGCATTCAACTGTCGCGAAATGTACTCGACTATGCAGCTTTAGTTTGCGACATTCAAAAGGTCAACTCTTCCAGATAGCATACCGGTATTAGATAATGGGTATCCGGCGGATACGTTCACCCACTTGAGGTTCCAAGGGGGTTGGGGAGGACACTGGAGGCATGATTCCACTCAAAAGCCAAAATGGTGTACGAAATAACAGTATTCAGTTGGGGCACAGAATTTTTGGGCACGCAATCAATGTAGTTGAAAAATGGACTAAAAAAGGAGAACAAAGAAGGACGAGGCGAGGGTGGCGGATAATAAGTTGGGGAACTCGGAAACATTGGCTTCACAAGTGTGATCGTTTTATGATATTGAAAACTAAGACGAAAAAGATTAACAACACAATCGAAACAAATTTGCTCATAAAGATGTGAAATCATTGATTCGAGGTTTCGATTGGCCGTACATGCGCCTGATACGTATACGCAGCATACGAGTATGCGACTAGGGGATGAAATCCGCAGCAGAGTGGCCGGCATGTTTATTTTATGCAGAACGCATTGGCAATACGCATCCCTAACGCTGAATTATAAAAAAAAAATAACTCCTACAAAAGTATCGGTTGTCAATGCCAAGTAAGACTAATGCCAATACGAAACAGTACTCTGTGACTTCACTATTTAAAATACATCAGTTGCATTTTGCTAAGTTTAAAATGTTTCACACCGCGGGTGCATGCAACAAGCTCATGTTTTACCAAGACGTTTCTCCTATAAATTTACCATCGGGTTCTGTGTTACTTCGTTGCATTACAATAGTGGCTCATTTTTATTTGGAAGCTTAAAATAGGTTATTTTCAACCAATAAAAAATGGAGGTTACATTGATGTTAAGCTCTTCTCATGCCGCGTACCTGTAGACTCCGTGATTTGAAACCCTGACTTTTGGCGGAACACCCCCTTCACTTGTACCCATCCGTCAGGATGGCGGTCAAGAATAGGGACGATGAGTCGATTTTCCCCCTCCCCCACAATAATACCTGACTATACGTGCCTGTGAAATAAAGGAATATGAAAGAAATGCAATTTGTTTTTAATTTTATCATTTTGTCAAAACAAGTAATTTCTCAATTGTACACTTCTGTTGCACCAAATCGCATCCGGGGACAGTCAGTTATATAATATCCTTCAAAAGGTATTGTTACACTCTCGGGTTTTCACCGATCCTGATAGTCACTGTATGACTACTTTGGCCCATCGCAACTAAAGTCTGGATCGCCCAGTGCTTTCAGTTATCATCGCTGCTATTTCACTGGGATGTTGAAGAGCACAAATCTAAAGTAGATGTGTCTGGACGGACGGACGGACTATCTGGACGGACTTAATCATTTAAAAACGGTGAATACAGTATATCCACAACTTCCATTGAAATCCATCACACCAAGGACAATTGCATCATCAATAATCTTAGCCAAATATGCAAAACTAGGGCAACAAGAGACTGACTCGTTTGATATGCTTGACGCTATCGTTTGTTGGCTTTATCTTTATTTCAAGGACAATTAAGAACTTTGTCTGTTGGGGCGGGGTGTATTTTGGAATTTTGGTAGTAGATATAAGCACAATTCCAACTGGATTGTGCTTTATTGTTTGACTCTGCTACTACTAGATGAAACCAGCTCTTTTCTGAATGCATATCTCTTGGTTTTTAAGTGCGTATGGGAAATAGAATGATGAAAATGATCACTCTGAATGGTCGACATAAGGAAATCTGCAAATGCGGCAATAGATTAGATCTGTACATAAGACATGATAAGTAGAGGATGACTGGCAAAATGCAACTTTATGCATGAACGGCCCCAATCCCATCCCCAATTGTTATTTTACTGTGTTTGTCAATAGACGTGCAGTGTTTGTCCTTCTTAAAATTTCTACATAAATGCCTCATAACATCAAAGACGGTGTGGGGTATGATTAAATATCACACTTGTTACATGATCTTTGTCCTCCAGTGTTTTGGCATCCATTCTGCCCACAATGCAGAAATTATGAATTAGCAAATTCTCCACTCAGCACAAACCTCCTCAAATGACTTTTTTACATGTAAAAGCTGCATTGTGTCTTATTTTTTCTCTAAGGTGGTAATGTGTAATCAAGCAGAGGGTGAACATGAACGGACTTTAAGAGGGATAGTTCCATCATGGATAAGTTCAATGATGACTGCTACTTGAACTGTGCAGGTAAACATACTGATGACCTTTGGCCAAACAACGTTCCATGTTGAAAGCTAGGAGAGGCATAGGCACATTCTCATGACCACTCTGTGTGGGACGTCAACATAAGAAAAATTCAAAATATAACAGATTTTCCCGTCTACTGGGGCACTTTTTAAATTTATATTGGAAGATAATTGTGTATGTTTAACACAAATATGTAAAGGAGACATGCTCGCACACAATTTGAATGAAAAAAAAAATTGCAAAAAGCTATTTAACACGTATGCCACGACTACCTATCCTTATTTAAATGAAGATGAGGACGTAGAATTACAGTCCATAGTGAGTACAATTCAACCCGTCTGTTCTTGACAGTATTATATGGGTAGTGTGAATCATGCTTTCGTTCACCAGAAATAGTCATACAATGCAAATGCTAGCTTCTTACAATTTAACGGTATGATTTGCAACTAAAAGCGGACTTTCAACCCATCATTGCATATTCCCTTTATTGTCTTTCTTTTGAGTAATTGTATGAGCTACTGTACGACTGAGATCTGTTCTCAACCAGCAAGAGTGACTTCTTTTGCTATACTTATCGTCTTAGATCGCTGACGGAACGTGACATAATTTCCATGGACACCAGATGGACGATGGTATTTCTGACTGACCCTGGAGGATTTTGAGACTTAATAAAAGAGTTACATTCAAAGAGTTATATTGCGGTAATTATTGTCTATACTTAGTCATCTTAGCACGTAAAAGGAAAGTTGTAAAGTAGCAACTTTGACATTCATAGTCGGAAGATTGGCGACGGTATTTCTGACTGACCATAAAGGATTTTTTTAACCTCAGAGCAACTGCACTTTCGTTTTTTTTTTTTTTTTCAAGGGCTGTCTTTCTTTAAACAACACTCAATGTTTTGAGTTATAAACAGAAAATTGATGTAATTGATTTGAAGTGTCAGCCGTGAAAAAATTACTTTCATTTAAGCATTGCTTCAATTGTCACTGGAATATCCTTTCAATCCACCATCGGTTCATAGTACAGTATTAAAATTCAGGAAGTTTAAGTCATTTATTTTTTCCGTGATAATTAGGACAGTTTTTGTTTAGTGAAACAAAAAGATCAATTAAGCAAGAAAACACATAGGTGATCTTTAAATAAGCAAGCTCAGCATAGCGTGGTGTGGACATTAAAAAGTATAAAATATATGGTCTGAACCATTCATCAATGCTAGTCAGGAACGTATCGTTTTCAGGTAGACAAAGAAAATAACACATTCCATGTTCTAGTCTTTTCTAGTTTCGGTCAATAATAAAAAAGATATATTTTGTTCCCATATCTTTCCATTAGAGCATAAGGGAAGTCAAGAAAAGAATATATTATTAACACAACAAAATGAAAATCAAATCAATGTTAGATTAGAGTTTACGACGACTTTGTGCATAAATATCATCTAGAATGACATTAGAATGACAGTAATACAACAAATTGTATGTAAATATCACAATTACATTAGATCCTTTTATCCAATATTTTAAATTTTGATTTATTACCAAACCATGATATAAAAATGAGTTTTAATAGTCATTCTACTAGTTAGAATACGTCTTGCTATTTTACGACACAGCGAGGGGAAATTGGTGAGGAAGTTACAAATAGTGGCAGTTTGCATTTCGTAAGAAGGCCTATTCAAATTTTTGAAGTGGAAATATTTTGGTGGATAATGCACGATGAAAACAAATTTGTAGGTAAGCTTATAAAATGTGTAAGACATTTGGTTATGTATTTGTAAAAGGCAAAACTCAAAAATGAAATCCTTTATAGAATTATGTCACTACTAGTTTTTTGCTCTCATATTCGTGCACAATAGCACGTGTCAAGTTTAAATACCGTTCGAAAAGGCTGGTAGGTAAAGTGCAGTGCTTCTTTCAATGTTCAAGTTCACTTCGATTCCAGGCCACATTGACAACTTTTTTAGAAGAGTGACTCTGTCAGGAAAAGTCTCGGATTGAGATTTCCAATTCCAGAATTGCCTGCATGCCAGCAACTTCTGTGATTTCGTTCATGCCACACAACTGGTATCCTCACATCGTTTAAAAGAAGGAGCGTTGTTTCTTCGCACTCTTGGTTGTTCCCACTTGGACAACCTTGTTCAACATACACGTTTTGTGTCACTGAGAAGAACTGACCTGCAGAGGTAATGAATGATATTTTAAAGATGAGGTTAAACGCGTCCCTTTGGGCAATACTGTGGACTGTTTGTGTATTTATGATGACCATTTTCAATGGATTCAGTCTAGACGATTACGATCCCATGTGTTGTTCGAGAGACACCTTGATTACCCATTGTAATTGAGGGTAATGCCATAGAAGTGGACAAAAATGAATACGTATAAAATTAAAAGGATTACATGAAAGCCAACTCTTACAATGATGTTGAATAAACTCTCAAGATGCAAGAATCCTTTCAGAAGCAATGTGGGCAGGGTATTCTCTCTTAAATCAAGTTTCAAGTCAACTGAATTATTCGTGTACTTAAAATTTCTAAACAGCAAATCTTCTGAGGAATTTGGATTTGATGAGAGATAAGTGAAATCATTTTTCGTAATTACTTGAGACAAAATATCATGCAATATTTACGAATAATACTTTCGACACGCAAAGATTGTAACTTGAGCTAAAATGTGCTGTACTATAGTCAATGCATTTTACGTACAAATGGCAGTAAAATTCTCATTTACCAAATATCCCACTTAAGCCTGTCGAAAATCCGGAGGTGTCTCCAAAGTAGAGGCCAAGATGTTCCTGGTGATAGTGTCCTCGATTTTTCGACTTTTTCTGTCTTAAGTCACTGTGCCGTTTCACAAACATCAAGACTCCTTTCACGTGTGAGATTACCAATATATTTTCGTCAGGTTTCACCGAGATTACGAAGTCACCAAAAGTCATCCCTGATTTCGTCTTCCAGTCAAGTGTTAACCCTGATTCAGTTATAATATTTCTGGGTGTCACAATAATGGCCTGATTTCCCAAAGTCAATCCAAATGTAGAGAAGAAACTTTTTGTCACGTCTTCAGCAGGGGACAACGAACGTATGGCGGCGTTGATATTAATACCTGGAAATGGAATTCATCATATCATATTAGTCGATGATCAGTTGTTAATGTTAATAATTTGAGAAAACGCTGAAAAACTACAAAAAAAAAATAAAAATGAGAGAGTGTAAATAAATTCGTCGTTCTCACCTAATTCATCATCACGTAATAAGTTTATCATCATTCCGTCTTCCCCTGCAATCTCAAAACACACTGAAACGTTTTGATGTGGAATGGACACGAAAGCATGAGGATCCCCGTCAGCTAAATAAAGACAGAATGAAATAACAGTAATAATAATTCAGGGTTTTGTATCACATTTGGCTTAAGACGCTACACAACCACACAGGGGTGGAGGGAGTGCCCTTGGAGAACCTAAGAGTGCATTAGGGATTAAAAGCCTAACCTGCTATGTCCCAGCCAGGGATGTAGCTCTCCCTGACCATTCTGATTGCTATGCATAAATGCTTTGAAGAGATCTTGACTACAAGGTGGAGTAACTTAGCTCTATTTCTTCAGTCATTCCATTACTGTGGCATACATGAGAACCTGAAGAACAAAGTCACTCTGAAGACACTTAGTTATCTTCACATTTTTTTGTTTTGTTCTGAAGAACTTTCTTTTTTGGAAGACACTGAATTGTGGACAGCTTCATCTTGTTTCACAATGTGTACAGTCTTTAATGAAACTTTCTAGTCGATACATCCCTCTTTACAATTCACAACCTACCTAGTGCGTCGTGGACCCGCAGAGCTATACACTAAATACGATAACCTGCCGTTCTTTGGGTTTTCGTAGACGGGCGACAGATTTTTTTCCATTAATTTATACAGGTGGTGGCATAAATAATATAATCCCAATAGGTTTAACCTTAAAAGTGTACTTGTAGTTGGACTTACCTCCGAGCAATGGCATTCGCAACGGTGAAATCCGTAGTGTCAAAGTGGCGGGTGGTGAAGGACCACCCCATGAAACTGAAAATATAATATAGGTACATATTAACTGCATATCAGTCAGTGGTCACTCACAGCCAAATACATTCAAAACTTTAAATGAATTGCCCTTTCAGGTTTTATAGAAGCCATTACTTTTGTGAGATGTAATAAACGCAAACTGTCTTTTTGTGTATTTTCTATAACTTTCAATTAAATAATGCCACACTGTGGATCTTTTCAGCTGTGATCTTGAGTAGATTTTTTCAAAACTCCTTTGGCAGTAATATGTCATCAACGAACTAAGTCAGATGATAGTAGGGAGAAAGTCTTCGTGGAAATGTCTACTGTACCGTGAGAAAGTATGCCATTGACCACACTACTTCTGTTTAAGTCAATAGCAATTAAACGAAAGAAACAGAACACTCGTACTTGTAAAAACAAACTACAGCCGCACCTTAAAACCTGACATTTGATAATTGATGATAATTTAAATTATCAATATGAACACAAAGTAATGAACTTCAATCCTTTTGAGAACTTTAAAGTTTAAAAGAATTTTCAACCTGGAGGTAAGTGAGCAACAAGCGCTGACTGTTGCCTTCTTGATGAGCTAACCGAAGGTGAATTTTGATATAGCAACGCGGAATAATGATAGGATGGGTCACTGGGATATCCATCTGCAAGTTAGGAGAACAACGGTCAAATCAATATTATTGGCAGAGATAAAATTCTACCCAATGGAAGATAATTTTATTGGTTTGGTAGACTTTTTTTCATTTTTATGTCTCACTAAGCGTTATACATCTAAAAGTGATCTGCATCGTTACATGATAATTACACTAAATTTTATCCACTTGTATCACTATAATATCGACATATGTATAATATCCATATAAGTTAAACAAAATGCATATTGAAAAAGAACCGTGAATTGAAAGAGAGACCATCTGCTTAAATTGTCTGAAAAAGCCTACATGTGGTAGATTTGCAGCGTAAAGTATATCCAAGCTAAAGGGTTTTTTTCAGATTATAATGACTTCACTATTGGCTTAAACAGTAATAAAAAATAAAATATAATAAGAGAAAGAATAGTGGTCATTTAAATACGTTTTGTTTCTTTTGTCATGTTGGAAAACATTTAAATGTAAGGTCCCTTCCACCCCAACAATCATAAGAAATTCTCGTAACCTTTTTCAGAAAATTAAAACACTTTTAAGTAAATAAAAGCACAAAGAAGAGAATGGAATTAAAAAGTATATGCAATGCATGTTATCTCAACTATGCTGGCAATATAATGTAGCTGAGCATAAATGGTTGTGTCAAATTAAATTAAACTGAAAATGTAAGGGTAACAAAGCTAAATTTAAACATGCCTAAGGCGAAAGATTCATCTTCGGCATCAACTGAATCTGCCGCAACGATGTCGTCAAAATTACTGTCATCCTCTGGTTTTATCACGATTAGTGACGTCAGAGGTGTCACAAACTTATACTTCAAAGCAATGTTTGTTGCTTTTTCCTTCAGCGAATTTTTTTCGTCAGTAGTAAGAGCGATGTCGATTTGGGCCAGAAGGTCCTTAATTGTGACGTACGCCCACATTCGCTCAGCAAAATCGTCCACTTGGTGGGGCTTTAACACAGAGTCTCCTTCATCAGAGTGAGTCTGCTATTCAAAACATGGAAAACAATTTCGGATTCATATTTAGCAAGATGACGGTAATGATGCAGAAAGCTAAATGTGGTGGAAAAGGTTATACAGATGGTCTCTGAAGTTCACTCACTTTGAAGGCACTGCCACATTCATAGATTTGAAGCACAGTTTGTTAACTAGAAGATACATTGTCTAAAGTTTATAGAAGTATTCCCAAGTGGTAAAAGTCTTCAAATTAGGTAATTCGTCTTGCGGATCCACATTATGGGGGAGGGTAGGGTGTAGAGGGAAAGAGACCATGGTCCGCCACCAAAACACTGGTAAAAATTAATATTTGATCTTGTTATCACATTGGCACCAATACAATTTCACAATTGCACACTTTTGTTGCACCAAATCGCATCCAAGGGCATTCCGTTATATCAATGTACAACCAGCATTAACCCCTTTAAAAATAAAAAGAAAAAGGCTTGATTGTCCAGTCGATAATGCAACCAAGAGAAACTACTCTTATGGTAGATGAATAGCCTAAAATGATACCACAAGTACCCACACGCGAAAATTATATCGCATTGGATTTACTACTTGCAAAATTACTTGCATGTGTATGGACTCTGATGATAATGAAACGGTGATGATCAAACTTCCGAATTATAAAATACGGGGGAAAAACTGCAAAGTATAAATAAACAGATGAAAACGTAAGAGCCGACAAAGTGCACAAAAATATAGTCAATGACAAAGCGCTTAAATACTATAATCAATAACTGCCTGCTTTGGCTATTGCCTACCTCTATGGATTTGGTCAATTCCCATTCCAAGTGAACGTCGAAAGAATTTCCATCAACGTAACAAGATAGGACATCACCTTGGTAGTCTTCTTTAATTTTCCCTGCGATCACTAATTCAGTTCCTTCAAAGTAACTTATGAACTTGGTTTTTGTCACAGTTTCCATGTCAACGGCATCATCTAAGTACTGTACATTAATATTATGGAGAATAGGGGTAGCTACTTCTTTATAGAAACCAGACAATTGGAGACTTGGACTGGAATCAGAGTAGATTTTACGTGCCAAACCTTGGTTGTGACCTGACAGTTGTTGCAATAGTTTGTAGTCTGCCGATTCACCAAAGGCTAACGAGAAGAGTGCTATTTGTTCATCGATTGCGTCTGTAACGCTTGTGATGATAGCTCCTGGAGATGTCACGCCAGACGTCGGCTCACCGTCAGTTAAGAGAATGATCATTGACAACGCATCCCTCACGTTTTGCTCCTCAAGCTCTTTCAATCCAGTAACTGCTTCCATCAGTCCTAGGTGTATATCCGTTCCTAAATAATAAAAAAATGAAAAGTACTGACATAATAAAAAATAATTCCTTTTTTTTAACAGTGAATAAATCGACATATCTAACCTGAAAAGGGATAAGCAAGCTTAACAAAGAGCACTTGGGCTCAGGGTATTCTTTCGTAAAGATGTTGTAATCTGGGGTATGGATCCGGTTGCCTATATACTGATTCACGACCTGGCATACGTGGATACCTCCGGTGTGGATGAAGCCTACTGGGTTGGAAACGCTACATATTTTTCCTCAATTTTGGGGTAGACTTTTTAGCCGTTCCTTCTTCTTGTGAATGCAATATCTCTTTTTACTGTGCTTGTTTTTATTGCAGTATGAAATCTGACATAGAAGTAATTTGGAGATCAGCATATGCTTTATAGGTCTACAGTGTCCACGGATTGAAAACGTAGTCCTTCTCATGCAAACGTATGGTAGCTACGGGGACATGCATTGCAGGAAAGAAATAACCATAGACACAATCAACCACAATAACACAGTTATCAAAAACAGGCAGATCCTTTGTTCTACCCCTTTACAAACAGAGACAGCAAATGCAGAAGAAAATTTTAAAAGGTACTGTCTTGTGGGATTGGCATAATGAACAACTATAGAACACCGGAGAGAATACCTCCTTCAGCTTCCAACTCATTAACAAACGTCGTTGCGCTCAATTTGTTTTCAGGAGTTCCTTCCACAGCATCAATCCTCCAATAGAAGATGTCATCCGAGAAGCAAACGATATTAAAGTAATCGAATTCCCTTATGTCGTCAATAATTGTTTCCATGGCTACTTTCGTCTGAGCTATTTTAGATCCCTGCATTGACCCACTGATGTCAATAACGAAGATGACGTTCTTGGGTGTGACTGGAAGGCCTTCAGGAGAGATGTGATGCACGAAGTAGCCATTAACAACCTAAGTGAGAAAAGGAACCTTTACTTACTCGTACTGTGACTACAACCTAGGTTGTATATGCAGAGAATGTTAATGTCTCTCTTACACTTTACAAAATGTACCCCTTTTTTGAAGTACGATGAACACATAGTCACGAACTTTGCCAAAGATATGTCAAATTCAACATGATACAAATTTCTCCATAACAAGGTGTATTAAGCAACAGGGAACCTACGTACTACTTTGGAAGTAAAAGAAGTCCACTGTGGATTTTTCCCACTGCATTATATTATTGTACATGTTGTTTGAACTGTTTTGGTCAATTCATTTAATACCTCGATATGTCCAGCACCAGAATCATGAACTACATCGTAAGTGACAACCAGGTCTCCTTGTAACCCAGTCTTTGATAACCCTTCTTGATCTTCATGAGACGGAGCAAACATCGCATGTACTCTAGTGTCCGACTGTCGCTTTACAGAGAGAGCATCATACAGGAAATCTGTTGTCAACGAATCGTCTTGCTCCCAAGTGATGTTGGCAAATGATATACCTTGAGGTTCAGTGATGTAAACATCTGTTCGCAACTTCTTCACAATCTAGCAACGAAAAGAAGACAAAGAAGGAAAAAGCGTATCCAGGAATGCCATTTTCCTTTTTTTGTTGTAAAACTGCTGCCAGCTGATTCTAACCAGCCTAGTGTATGCTACTCTGAATGTCGACTTCGTTCGCTTTCCTGCAGCTATCGCAAAAAGTCAGACAAATATTGTGTCCAATCGGTAAACAAACTAACCTAAAAATCGCTAACTGAAGAAGTACACTATTCATAAAAAAAGTTGGAGAGTTGACAAAATTATTTTCAAATGATGCACATCTCTTACAGGGTATATTAAATGATTTAATATAAAATTTTGGTTGTTACTACCACTGGATAAAAGCCACAAACATAGACAGTTCAGCCGGTGCAAATTTTGTTTCTGTGTGCTGGTTTGGATCAATGAATTGGAGAGTCAATGAATTGGACGTTTTGACAAGTTCCGTTACCATTCTTGAAATACGCTATGCACTGAAGCCCAGCTGGTGTGATTCCACACCGGCGCTTCCTGAACCATTAATCTCACAATCTAAGTGACGTATGTATTGCAACACTTCCTTTCTCGTACATACAATATATTCTATACAGTTTCTTAATACTTTTCTTGTTAGGACATGCAAGCAATGCAAGATAATCTTCAAACAGCTATAAACACACACACACACATATATATATATATATATATAAATATATATATATACATACATATATATACATATACATACATATGTATACATATATACCATTAACCGTAATGGTCCTTGATATGATATGCATTGTCTCTCCTACAAAGAAAGACAAACCCTGTTCTATCCTCAAATCCCCTGAATGAGCCAAGATCGTATCCATAGCTCTCTAGATAACTATTTTGGGATTGGTTCATACACATGTCATTAAAAGCTGCAACATAAACTGCAGAACAGTGGAAGTGCAAATTAAATTCTCACAATTTCTTTGCCCTACATAGAACAAGTTTGAAGAAATCGGTCAATTGCTATTGCAGTGGAATACGAAAGGAAATATACTTGTACACAATACTCATATATATATTTGTCTAAATCTTGCTTGTTTGTAAATAATTAAAAACCAAATACTGTACGAATTTCTCTCCTCGTTTCTCTTATATTCTTTTTCGAAAGTTCTAAGCCGGTGTTACAGTCTGGATAGCGTGATAACGTCACAGAGCACTTTTTGGCAATATCTTTCCATGTCCCTTTTCATTTCCTACCTTTTTTAAATTCCTTATTATTGTATTATCAATGTACCAATTGGAAGTGGTTGTAAATTAATATTCCATGCTTACCTCCTTTGGGAAAAGATTAATCCTGTGTTGAAAAACACCGTTGTCACGGCGAAGAAGTTCTTGAAAGGACAGGTGAAACGTTGCTGTGGTGTTAGGTGACAGATTAACATTAGTCTCGAATTTCCTGGGGTCATTATCACTGTGGTAAAACAAAACTGTACCTGTTAGCTCTGTCAAGTCGGATAAACTTTAAGGTAAAAAATCTCTCTTTGTTTTTCCCTTATTTCGTTTGGTTGATTGATCTTGGTGAAGTATAGCAATGTTTTGATCTTATTGTCCAATGTTACACCCATTTTGTAACAACTGACCAACATGTAACAACTTGGTTCAAAATGTAACAACTAACTTATTTTAAAGGGAAGTTTGTTTGTCAGTTTCGCAGTAATCAAGGCAACACAACTCTGCTCTCTGTTAAAATTACCAGTCAAGAGTCTGACTTTGAAGAATTGGTCCAGTCCAGTGGTGACACACCATTATGTAGATAAAAAAAAACGACAATAAACGAAGTATAAATTTTCAGTCTAATAAAAGAACTACCTGACAAATGACACCATCTGCATCAATAAATCCAATTACCTGCAGACATAATTGCTAACAGAAAACGTAAAGGAAAACGTGTAGGAAGGCCCAAAGATAAAGAAAGCTTCTTCAGGAATAAACAAATTTCGTCAGGCTTTTAAGACTAAAAAATTTACAAAAATGTAACGAGAAGGGTTTTCCAACCGAGTGACCGTAATATTTCTGTAGCTGTTTTGCTAAGCCTCGAAAGTGAGATTGTATAGGGAACATTTTTATGTACAAATTTTCGGGTATACTTTTTCAGTCTGGTAAAATTTTACGCATGAACCAATGACCCGGTCTATTAAAAAAAAAAGTCCTAGTTGGACTCAACGTGGGTCTCACACTTTCATGAAGATCGAAAACTTTTTGTAAACAGGTCATTCCTTATGAATTCAGTATAACTGTCATATTTTATCTCTGACCCAATGATAAGAAATAACGATTTCCTTTTTAAAGATCATATTCCTATATATAGTCAAGAGATATGTTTTAAATTGAATAATGTGTCCTTTGATTGTCATGAAATTAAATTAATTAGTAAAATTTCTTTCTAATCTCCTTTCCTACCTTTGCTTTACTTGAGCTGCGCTGAGACTTTGTCTTTTGGCTTCGTTGTAAGCTTTCTGTGCATCTTCTTTTTCACGTACCTCGGCCTGATAAACTTTTCCTTTGATAACCCTGTTTTTGTATAAATTATTAATAGGACACAATGTAAAAAAAAAATCCAGTTTCTGGTGTGCCCATGGTAGTCGAGAAGCAACCAAAATGCTCATGACTTATTTCTTTGAAGAGAGTCCAGGTCTAGAAATTAATTGGTCTTGCTTCGACTTATGATTAACAATTCAGTTAACATTTTGTCACATGTTTATCACTTCGAGTGTGATAAGGCATGTCAATCTGGAATCGTGAAAATCGTACCCTTTTCGTACATGAGTCGTATATTCGTGTATAAACATTCGCTAAATTGAAGAACATTAAAGCTTACAATTTCAATCTGAAACTTATCTAAGGTGTTCTTATAGAATTTACGTACATGAAGAAGTCACTAATGAAAGCTTCTTTGGACAATCTAAATCTAAAGTCCGAATCTTGAGACACACTGGCTTTATTTTCAATTTCAGTTATTACTGTTGTGCTGACGTATCTTGCAGTAATTGTTGTTTCCACCTGAAGGCTTCGAATCCGAGGTGCTGGGTAGGAAATAGTCTGACACAAAGAAAAATATTTTGTGTTAATGGTAGTGAGACATGCTTCTAGAAAAGAGCACCTTTCATTTAGAAGATGTAAAGTGAAACCCTGAATAAAAATCCATTGGAATTCTGTTCATATCAGTTATTGAAATATGGCTTTTCAAAGTTTGAGAAAAATCCTAATGAGAAAACGTGGAGTGTTGCACAGTGTCAGTATATATTTTTGGTTAAGGCTACATATTTCGCCTCTAAATTACCGAGTTTCACATTGGTAAGTGATATGAATGAATGAATGGTGTATGCACAGCCTCTACCTTGACTACGAGGCATGCACGATCGTGCTGAAAACAAAATAACCAATGTTAAATAGTAGAAAACAATTTAAAATAATAGAGAGCAAAATGGAAAGAACATGAAATGTATACAAAAGGCACTTACTTAACTCTGAGTTTTCATTGCAAAATTATTCGCATTAGAAAAGAGAAAATGTTTTAGGTGTTTCTTGAAACTATGTATACTGTGCATATTCCGGAGATCAACAGGGAGAGAATTCCTCAATTTAGGACCACAAATTGCAAATGATCTGTCACAGAGGGTAGAAGTATTATTTGGTAAGACAACTGCATTAGAAAGAGTAGAGGTGGTGAAGAGATCGGATAAGTAGACCGGAGCTAAGCCATGGAGGCATTTGAAAACCATTAAAATTACTTTGAAAAAGATTCTTTCGCGAACACGCAACCAGTGCAGCTGAACAAAGAGGTCAGAAACATGTTCTCTTTTCTTTCTACCATAAATTAACCTAGCAGCACAATTTTGAGCAATCTGTAGTTTATTCAAGAAACTCTGATTAATACCATAATACAAGCAATTACAATAATCGATCTTAGAGAGAACTAATGCCGTAACAAGAGTCTTAAGCTGATCAGAATTTAAATACGGTTCGAGCTTAGAAAGTTTACGAAAGACAGAAAAGCAGAAGGAAGCAGTAGCAGAGATTTGTTTAACAAAGGTAAGCTTATCATCTAGGCAAACACCAAGACTTTTTACGGAGTTGGCGAACCTTACACAATCATTGTTGTTTGTAAAGGTGTCACCAATACTGATGTCGCCCAAAACACTGTCACGGCCAACAAGAATAATTTTTTAGTTTTACTAGAGTTTAAACACAGAAAGTGAGAATCCATCCAAGAAGTTAAAACGGAAAACACTGTTGAATGTCATGATTCAAGACACGTGATTGGAAGGCAGGAGAGTAGGACTTATACACCTGATGGTCATCAGCATACCCTTCAATCTTAAAACCAAGGTTTTCAATTTTCGTGTATAAAGAACGAATATATATATTAAACAGAACGGGGCCAAGGACAGACCCCTGAGGAACACCATACTCAATATCGATATAGCCAGAGAAACTAGAGCCAACTTTAACTCTCTGAGACCTGCCGATCAAAAACGAATTGAACCATTTGAAAGCAATACCATGTATGCCGATATCATGATACAGAACAGTAAGCAGTTTGTCATGATCCACAGTATCAAAAGCAGCACTGAGATCAAGAAGAATTAGAACAGAAACATTTTTGGCATCAGCAGCACAGAACATATCATTTGCAATTTTAAGTAAGGCTGTCTCTGTGCTGTGATACTTTCTGTAGCCAGATTGCTGGGGCATATGGAGTTGATGGCGATCCATGTGATCATTTAAACGTTTAAGTACAACTCTCTCAATCAGTTTGCCAATACACTGAAGATTAGAAATAGGCCGATAATTACAAAAACTTTCTTTGTCTAAAGTAGGTTTTTTAATTAAGGGCATAACATCAGATTGTTTAACACCATCTACAGACCCCGTAGAGAGGGAAAGATTAACAAGCTTACACCAGAAAGGAAGGAGTATATCAATATGTTCATGTACAATATTACTGGGCAGAGGATCACTGGGACTGCACTTGATACCAGTATCTTTAACAATCTCCCGAAGTTCCTCCACGCTTGTCGGGGCAAACTCAGTCAACACATTGGAGGACCGTATCACGGTATCACGGTATCGATATTTTAGAAGAAGAAAATACATGCTTTAAAAGTATAACCTTCCGGGCATGTAAAGTTCGCAAATGTCCTTGTAATAAAGGTTACATAAACAAAGGATTAACATGAGACATATCATAGAAGTCCATCTCTGGACGTCACAAATTTGATACAGCTGTGAGACACTGATTTTCCTGTGCATTGGTCAATGTTTGACGAATTTTAATGGAATTAATGGCTATTTTAATATTTTCAATGTTTAATGTACCCAATTCTTCAAAATGCCAATTTCCTGTCACACAAGCTTTAAATAAAATATGAGCATAGGTATCTTTCAGTGTATGATGAATACATCGTTGTGGAAAGAATACGAGAAACAAAGACGAATAAAGGAGACCAGTAAAATACAAATAGAAACAAATAAATCCAAACAGGATTTAAACAAAAATGAGACAGAATTTCACATTGTGTCTATGCTCTGGTTAAAATCATTGCTTATATTTTAGATTTTAAAAAATTGCAAACGATTTGAATTGATTCCATAGCTCTTCTAATCATTTTGACAAAATCACTGAAACTCACTGGGCTTATTCCATGACAAGGAGAGTCCTCATCGTCACCACATGGATAACCAGTGTCATCACCGCTTCCGCTTCCGTCAACAGTGGTATCTTGTTCATCTCTTTCACTGCTCTGTTTACAATGGAAAATATAGAGCATTGTGAAACGACCTTTCTCGTGACAGTATCTAGGCAGGTTAATATATCCTGTATGCATAGTACGTATTTGCTTTCGTACTGATAGCTAACTGCTAAGTGCAAGCAGATAATTGCAGGAATCATTTCTCCAGAGATAATCAAAGACAGATTTCCAATGACAACACGTTTGCGAAAGTAATCCAGTTAAAATTATATCTCATTTTGAAGAAACTAGAAACTTTAAGCGAGACTTTATAACCAGTGAAATGCGATTTAAATTTGCAGCTCCCTGAATCTCCTTCTGAGTCTCACCTCTCTGATATTAACTACAAATTCATATACACTATGTATTATTGTGCACTCATTTTACAAGTAATATATCATTACTCTGTGTATTGTTGTGCACTCATTTTACAATTAATATATCATTACGCTATGTATTATTGTGCCCTGAATTGTATGCAATAACAATTTATTACAAAAAGAAAAACATTTTGTTAAAGTGATTGCGTGTGTACTGGTGCACTGAAAAACCAAAAAGATGAGATTATGTTTTATCTTAACTTTTTCTTTATTTTTAAATGTACTCGAGAGGTTGTACATGAACGGACCATGTCTTCCAATGAAGGAAAATGACAGTAACTACTTTGAAAAGCAACTTGATTGGCATTGAAAATGAACGGGTCTTACTGTAAGCTCCTACATAATGAATATGCAACAGTACAGGTCTCACTATTGTATCAAAAACATACTACGCTCTCCTTGGGCGATATCGGGAATTGTAGTATTTGTGAAAGGAAGCCCAGTTTTTACAAATAACCCACGAACTGAACACAACATTGCGGCGTCAGTGATCCTGAGTTGTTTTGACTAACTGAATATTCAATACTAGTATACTTCCCACTGGCTTGTTCAAAGAAGCACACTGTTGACTTGAATGAAAACTGTCAACCACTACATTATCGTATTCTACATTTTTTGTTGTTATGTTAGGATAATTTGAAATCATATGGCAGAATTAACCAATTGAAACCTATTTATTTTCCACGATTGCCTGAATGGTGTAATTAAAAGACTTACCAAACTTTTGGAGATGAAATTTCAATGTTTTTACTTTTTTCCTACGCACGCAATCACTTTAATATCGGATACGAGAGTCATTGTCTCTACAGTTTTTACTATTAAATGAATATTTCCCTTTTTGTGCGTAAACGTCATAGGCCTTTAGGGTCACATTTACTTGTGCGCTGTTACAGAAAAAAGATTTCTAGTAGACGCCCTCACACGTAGGCCCGTCTGCAATAACCCTCCACATTAACCTAGCACAAAATCTGAATGGTCGCATTAAGGACATTTTTAAATGCCATGATAGGACAGGTCGTTGCCAATCGCATGATAGGTAGGGATTCTCTGATGCGGCGTACAAATGGGAGAGATAAAATGGTGGTATAGGAATTGAAGAATTTTCCAAGTGTTACATGGAAAATAACCAGTGATATCTATCAAAGTAAATACCACTACACATTCTCACGGACTTTATTTACCAACTTCATTTACTATATTTTTATGTCCAAGTCTCCTTTTGAAGCCCATTTCATAAGAGACGTAGTTGGCTGTTTTTCATATCTATTGTTTCGTTAAAGTTAAGACTTGCATGAATTGTGCTATACTGAACACGCTAAACTCGAAAACGTCTCATGAAGGTAACACCATACCTCTAACGTTGTTGGCTGCGCCGTGGAGGCGCATGGAGCCCCTGGTGTACAACGGATTAATAAAGGGGAGCTTGTTCCTGGGTGAACCGATAGGCCAACGAGGAAAGCGAGGACAAATTGCAGGCGTTTCATCTTGTAGCTGATTAAAGACGTAGGCTTTCCTTTTCTAAACAGTAACATTAAACAACCACATTCGGATAGATGATTCATTGATCTTTTAGTATGATTTGCCGACCAAATGAAAAGATAAAATATTCCATAAAGTACTTGAAAAAAAGTAAGGACAAATTCAGTATTCGTTAAATTATACAACACATGAGATAATACGACTACATGATATTGCTGTTCTTCACAATATGTAATGATGATTGAAAACTTAACAACAAGAGTGTAAACTTCAAGACATCAAACTGAATATGACTGAGATCTTTTTGGTTTACCCGCTGATAGAGCAAGGTTGTTCTTTACTCATGATGTTATCGTTTGATGATCGTAAGGTAGAGATAATCGATTTCTCCTTGATGGAATGAGTCAAGATGAATGGGCACCAGGTTCAGAATGAAATACCAAATTTGTAGTGATTGAAGAGAATCCCTCTTCGTAAATACTCATGCAGCACAGGTATCATGCAGAATTACTAGACATATAAATCCTCGCAATGTTATCCCTTTGTAATGATTGAGATCAAACAAGCCATTGGAAGAAATAAAATGTTTTTTTTTTTTTTTTTTTCGAGACTTACCCTGAGTAAACGATGAAGTTCCTTCGATCTGGCTTTGTATTTTGCTATGTCTATCTCGTACATGAAGACACGATCTGGGTTGCAGGTTCTTAAATGCAAACTATATTCATGTTCTTGGAAAGCAATGACCTCGAGTTGAATGTACGTCAATTAAAGTTTGTTTATCCATTATCTTAGGAAGGAGAGGAAATACTGCAAATGTTCATTGTGCCGAGAGGTTGCGAGAAATTCACGGTCACTTCAAAGGCTATAAACAATTTAACAAGGGTTTTAGCCGTCAAGCAGGAAGTACAGCCCTGGCAGCAGACACTTATGACGGTAATAGCTGATCTCATCCAATCTTATATCCGCTGAAAAGAGAAAGCGATACATGAACACCGACGACCCATCGAGATTTACATAAGGCACTGTCGCTTCCGCTGACATTTGAAATTGTTATCATTACATCGCAAGCTCCCTGTTTAGTGTATACACACCACAAACTTTGTAGAAATTCCAAGTATCAACAAAAAAAAAAAAAAAAATCGTGTTAATGGAAGGCAAATCAGAGATCTGTTTACAAAGGTAGCAGAACTACAATGGAAGATGTCTGACCAAACGTCTCTTCTGAAAATCATATATATTTAAATTTAGTTAAGGAAATGCTTCACGTTTATCACCCGTTAGACCAATTTCTAAACAGTCGTACCGATTGCGTTACTTTTTATTTCCAAATGCTTCCCTTGACTAGCATAAAAACAGAAAATTCCCCATACTTCATGCCACTGTATGTGTCACGGAAATGAGAACACTGGAGCACATGTGTATCAGTTTTACCCTCTTTTATGTGAACGAGATCACAAGAGGCAAGGTGAAGCTGCAAAAGAAGGACAAAAACTAAAAACGTTCAAAAACGTAAAATGTAACATACCCGTTGAACACATATATAAAATATAAAATATATGATATTAACAGATACAAAAGAAGGTTTATCCGCCAGACTTTCTGTAGAATACAAATTTGAATAAATGTCTTTAATCTACAAAACCTTACCGAATATGTCTTGAAGAACGATACTTAACATAACTGTTTGCTTCTTCCAAATCGGGTTTAAGCATGTCTCCTGAACAGATTTATGGTAAAAACAATATACGACCATTCTGCATCTAGTCCATTCTACAACCCCCCCCCCCCCCCCTCTCGAAGGATGGCAATCAGTATCAGGGGACTTTCTTCCTGGACACCTATACAGACTTTGACTCTGGACCAAACGAGAGGTCGTAACTTTTCATGTTGTCAACTTAGAGGAAGAGCCAAATTTATTAAAATCATTTGGAATTTTTGCATTGGATGATGCACTTCCATCTGAAGTATACCTATTTTAAGACTGTGTCTCACCCACATGCTAAAAACGCAGCGTTTCTGGTACCCATCCCGCATACCGCACGGGGACTTTGCCCTTTAATCCACTCACACCCAACGAGCTAGGACTCTGAACCGCATTCACTGAGCTAGCGCTTTCGAGTGACTTTTTTGCCCCCAAAATTTTGTTTTACTCTCAGTTTGCCCCCCCCCCCCTCCAATAAAATAATGTTTAAAATACTGGTGCATTCTCTGGTATCAAAACCATACTACTCAAGTCATCGCTTCCTGACGGGTATTGGGAATGGTAGTATTTCAAGAAGCGTACCATATATTTACAAATAAATTGTAAACTGTTCACCAAACCCCGGCCGTAGGTTGCCCACCCCTGTTTTACACGATTTGTGAAACAGTATGCGACAAATTTACGAGACTTTGATACATTGGTCTAGATACGACATATAACATTTTATAGAGGATTAAAAAAAGACAGTCGTTGGGTTATGTTTCTGATATTTCAAAATCTTTGATATGTGAAATTACATCACAGACAGTTCTCATGGCATAGTGTTTATAATTTACTTCCTCTTTTACAACAGCTTGGATTGCAAAACTTGTTAAGAGCTACAAGACCGAAAACCTTTTACTATTGAATAACACATATAAAGGTTGGGTTGAGATACAAATATTATAGAACACTTTTTGAAGGTCTACAGAACTTAATGGGTAAACGAATATTAGAAACGCAAATGAGAGTATTACTGAAAGGATCAACTGTCTTAAGTCGATTATATAGAACGTATTATAAGAAAACACCTAGTCACGGGTCGGGTCACGGTGGACACTCCCCCTCCCATTAATAGAAAATGCAAATAACAGAATGTTCTTCTTTTTTGAAAATACAACTACAGGGGAAAAAAGATACAAAATCTCGCACCATCTTGCATATAAAAAAAGTTGAAAATTTCAACAAAATTTTAAAGGGGGAGTTGGACAATTCCTCTCTTAGGCCTCTCAAAAGTGTGGCAAAACTCCAACACTGATGTGACCCACCCTAATTCGTTAGTCCGGTGAGGGGGTGATAATGAACATGTTTTACAGTAGAGATTATCGAATTTATTCGATTTTATTCAAGGAATAATTGAATAAGTCAGAATAAATGGGTATCAGGTACACAATGAATAAGATGGAGAATTAGTCTCACGTTTTGATCTTTTTAACAACAACGTGCACTTGTCAGCTCGCAAGCACAATAGCCCGGTAAGGCAAGCATTTGGGTAATAAAAAAACTCATTTTCCAAAGAGCAATGACACATTTTGTTGAGAGAGAAACAGTTCATAATACTGAAATTGTCTATTATTATATATTTTAAAATACTTTCATCACTGAAGAATCACTGGATTCAAGCAAGGAGAACCAAAACAAAAAGAGAAAGAAAACAAAACATTATATAGACAAAATCTTCACAGAGATTGAAGGAGAATAAATCATGAGTTTCCTTTGATCTTTATTCGCCCTATACACCCTCTACACTGTTCTCTGTATAAAGATGTCATCTGGGTCACAGCTCCCTAGCTATATTGAAATGTCGGTTCAAAATGTGGCATATCATTTCTTGGAAGATAATTGACCTCGAATCTAGACTTGTGTGAAACATACATTTTTTATCCATTAGCGTAGGAAGAAAAGGAAATATTTCAAGGGTGCATTGTGTCGAGGGGATGAAAGAGCTTTCCTGGCACTCCGCATTATTGCGGGCTATTTAAAAAAGGTCTCTCCAAGATGTCGTCTTGCAGGAAGTGCAGCTCTGATAGAAGATCCTGTGACGGTAGGATGATCATATCTAAGCAAAGTGTGACGTATGTGAAGTTATTGAAAATAGCAAGATATTAAACAAACCACCACTATTATTCGCAGTCAGTGTTACAAGAATCACCGAAAGAGGATGGATGAAAAACACGAGGACAGATTAAGTTTGAAAATCCAAAATCAGTCGATATGTAACAGACAAATGTATATCTTCTACTAGTGGTTCTTCCATATTTCCATACAAATTTTTAAACTTATTTTTCATGGCAGTGTGCCAACGTTTGACAGGTGACAGATTGACTTAGACTAAATCATGTCGGAATTACTCATTCAATAATTATTTAACCCTCAAAATCTGGTCATCCGTTTGTTGTGACTGATGTAGTATAATCGAGACCATATATTGCCGATCTCTTTCAAACTTCCCAATCCGTATGGTCACAACTTTCGGAACTCAAACTTATTACCGTATTACTCTTTGAAATTTACAATAAATTCCACAAATTTCACGACCAGAAGGGTCTACATCCTAACAACTTTCACCATGATAGAAACGGTGTGAACTGTTCCATAATTTTGCACGTGAAAGGTTTGTCTTTTTTGCTAAACTAAGGAAATCTTACACTGCTGCTGCTAGGCGAACGTAAACATTTGCTATCAATTATTGAGGTAATTATTGGAGATGATCACGGACCTTACATCATCTATTTCTGCAGTCTTTAAAGACCCAAAAGACCTTCTAATTATGAGGAAAATACTAAGCAGAGAACACGATCAATTATTACTTTTTGATTCCTTGCCAAAGGCAGGCAAGGAATCTGTGCGATGGTGATGGCCAGTGTGGATGATTGTGTGAGACGCCTTGGCTTGTAAACACGATCTCAGGAAGGGATAGTTGTTTGAACTTCAAAGTTGGTATGTGCGTATTCCATTGTAAGTAGGCGATCCTTGATGTTTTCCAGGTAGGTGAAAGGACATTTGAGTTACCCGAGGAGAAACTCTGACAACTTTTTGAGGAGGATATCTCAGCAACTGAAAGTTGGTTGATCTGCAATCTGTTGACATTTGTACATCGTGATGGGCAAATGATCTCTCTAGGAAGGTTAAACGTCATGTGACGTTAGTAGAGAACATAGTTAGAAAACCTTGTATCTCAGCAAGAGAAAGTTCATGGAACTTCAAACTTTATGTGTAGGTTGTCCATCGTAAGGGGATGGGATGCGTTTAAAGGTCATTTGAGGTAACTAGAGGACTAACGACCTATTAAGAAAGATGTCGCACCAACTGAATGTTGCCGGAGAATCAAACTGTAAACATTGTTTTGATGTGTACATGATCTTTGTCATTTTTTATTATGATCAAAGGTCACATGAGACGAGCAACGGTCATAGTTGGAAAACCACGTGCACATGGTATCTCAAGGGAGGGTAAGGTGATTGAACTTCAAAATTGTTGTTTCTTGTCCTATATTTTTCATACATATTGGCAAGGAATCACAAAATGATTTGACTTTCTTGTTTGAAAAGTTAGTCGTGAAGAGCGAGTTGAAGCGAATATGAAGTAGCTACTCTTCTGTCCCGATATCCGCATTTTGGCGTATCAAAGAAGTAGTGGCAGTAATTCGTTAGTTTCGCAGAAAGACACCCCTACAGTATCATTGTCATTACATAAGATTAAGAAAGTATACCCAACAAGACCGTGCATTGAGTTATTTAAGGATTTTGTCTATATATATATATATATATTTCCGAATCGGAAATATTGTTTTGCTTTAGCTTTGCCAATGACATACTTTAGCTTCGCCAATGAAAATGTTGTGTGTCTTGCTGACGGATCGGATAATGGGCATACGCCCATAGCCTTAACTGATTTTGACTGTTTTTCAAGGTTTTATTGCGGTCATGACGGTATGACCTCCCCCCCCCCCCCCCCGTGCTTGTCTGTCAGCTTCAGAAATGTCCCCTAACACTTATCTTTGCATTATGCCTAAACTGTGTGTTAAGCCACTGACTGAAATGTGGGTTAAGTAACGTTACGTGTTATTTACAGGAACACCCAGTAGGAGCTACAAAGTCACCCACAAAGTAGCATAGGACTCATCATACTTCAGTACAGTATCTTGTAAGTTGGTCCAATGAGATCTTACATCAGCTAGGGAAAAGTGATCAAGTGGATAGGAGTCGGTAAATGTGAAATAATGTGAACTTTAGACACTCTCGTAGTAAAATAAAAATGTTATTAAACTTGCTCGTGCGCAAGTGTTACAACATTTTGATAGTTAAGAGAAATAGGGAAGGGAATGAGAAATCTTCTTTCTCTTATGGCATAAACTTATTTACAAGTTTAACAGGTAGTTCCTGTATCTGATTTAAAGGAAGGTGTGGCTTATTCCTATTGGGAATGTTCGCATGTGAGACCTTGTATTGTTGATGAGATTCAGACATGGAATATGTTGCTAAAATGTTACTGGTTTGATAAAAACTTGTTTTCTAGAAGTACGGTAACCACTAATAATACTAACCGCTAATGGAAGGTAAATTGTTTGTTTTGATTTAATGATATTTGTTCATTAGTCGATATCGATATTTCTTGACATAAGACAACCTTTTTTTCATTTAAAGTTCTTCAATGAATTAAATTACAACAAGTCGTAAGCTATGGATATTTTCTCAAAGTTAACTACCACCCACAACGAATTGTTTTGTGTGTGCTACCCGTTGACACATAGCTTTAGTAAAAACATGGTCAGCAGTAAATACTTGACTCACATAGAGTATACGTGTCATCACCACAAGGGCCCGGTCAAAAAGGTCATCACCACCGCTGTTGTCAGACAAACTGGGAGTTTATAAAATTTGTTGCCTAATAAGGCGAATAACTTTTATGTTTGGTATTAGGTTGATTGGTAAGTTGATTCATCAGCTACGATTGCCTCAGATGACTGCTGTCATACATAATCTATTTCCTTCTACTTGTTTTAAGTTTACATATATTGTCAGGAAGCGTTTGACTATCTGAAATTTGAAGTTTCCAAAGTTTGTAACAATATGATCGGTAGATCTCGTTTTAACTCCCAGTGCCAAGTCCCAATGTGAGTTTATTAAACATCAACTGCTTTACAGTAAGATCAAGTATTAGCTCGTGTGGTTAGATATTAACCGTATGCAAAGTTAATGAAATATACTGCTAAGATGGTAATGAGATTGGGAGAACGATATAAATGTGATATTTTCTTTATAATATCTCAGATGTTAAATCACAAAATTAAGCACACAAGAGTAGGAGAAATAATAATTATGCAGGAAACATGGTAACTTGACGCTGAGCTCTCCTCGTTGATCAGTTGCAAAAGAACCAAGTTTCACTCTTCCATATGCAAACGTATTTTAATGACATATGAGGAGGAAATGGACATAAACCTTTTTACCATGAGAAGTTCTTTTTCTTTTTGCCAGTGAGAAAATAGCGTGTCAAGTAGTCATCAGAAAACGGTGAAAGTGCATAATTGAAGGTATATCCATAACGGAGCAAGTCATAAACAAAAGATTCAAAGGGACAGACGACTCTGCAACTGACAAAATCTTACGGAGAGGAATATTTGGAACCTAACTCTTGGAACTTGGGACCTAACTCAGGTCTTCCAGGTTTTCATATCTTTGTTCCAAACGTTCACGAAATAAAAGTTTGTTTAAGTCATTGCTAGGGATTTTTTTGTAGTCAGTAGATTATTTGGAAAAAAAGATGTGCTTGAAAATAAATTAATTTAATATAATGAGTTATTACAGCAACATGAGCGAAACACTTTATTTTTCTTCAAAACCATATTCATAAGTATGGCTTTCATACCTCCCCTAGCTTGAACATGGAATGTTGTTTGATAGAAGGTTATCAGCGTTTATCTGGACTTTCCAGGTAGCCACTGATGGCTGTCAATCAAAAATACTCCTCCTGCAAAGTAAAGGAAAGGCAAAAACCACATTATCTTGCGGCAACAAAATACGAAAAATTCAAAAATTAACGTTTTGTTTTTTCTCTACTGTTGCGCTCTCTCACAAAATTTGTCATTGGTAGATCATTTTTTATCACACATATTTAATGAAATAGACATACTTCAACTCCATTTGGAGGAAGAAAGAACAACAACTTATGTGAGATGTATTTTACAACTCCCTATCCCGATTCAACAGCTAGTTTATGTATTGAGGCCTATAGGGATACCTTCTAAATCGTAAGGAATTTGGTTAGCCTGTGGCAAATAGGGCAGATTGTCATTTGGGATTGTGGGGGTTTCATAGATAGAGAAAATAAAATACGGTGTTAAAAAGTCAACGGCACAATTGCATAGGAATTAAATAAATCTGGTGTTATTTGTGGGAGATCCATTACTTTGTCAAATGATATGAGGGGGATGTTTAAATATTTCGTCCCATAGGCCTTTAGTCTCGTGAGTCGAAGTTGGGGCTCACTGTCACCTCACTGTCGGCTTGTGTCTACCTGTTGAGCTGTCGCTGTAACTAACAAACCTTTTGTTATTGACAAGAGTAAGTACAAAAATTAAAGAGAGGTTTGTGCTGTCAGTAACTTTATGACCAAATGCAACAGTTACTGATCTGATAAATATTTAAAATATATATCGATGATTGTTGTGCTTTCCATTTCTTAAGCTCACAGCAGGTCGCTCACGCTGAATTAAGAATTAACAGATGGTTTTGCAAATTTTAAGTGGAGTGCAACTGCATGGAGTCTCAAAACATCTTATTTGAGCAGTTTTGGGTCCAGTTTTAATCATTGTATAAAACGTTTAAAAAAAATAAAATCAAGAATTAATTATGTAAGATCACAAAATGACCCATTTTTTTTTCATCTTGGAAAATTGTTTATAACTAAAAACTGTAACAATGAGGAAATGAGTTGAGCTAAAGTTTAAAACAGACTGTAAACACAGGAGTGTTGGCTCAAAATGCAACTTCCATGTGATCAAACATTCTTGGTACTATATACTGTTCAGTCCGTCCGTCCAGGTAAACATCTGACTTGGCCCACCAGCACTTGTAACCTCGATTAGAAAACTTGGCACGTTGATAAACGTGAGCTTCCTTTTCAGAGAAACTCATGACCGCTCGCACGATTCCAGTCTCTGGGAGACGGACTTCGTCTACTATCGCCATTTGCCGTCTTTGAAATTGACCTGCAAATACATAGGGAAACTTACCCTGTCAATAACTAGCTGAATAACGGTCGTTCGCCTTGTAGGTAATTGCAAACTGAAGGGAAATGGACTGATAATTGAAGAAAGTTAAATTTACAATTGCACATTTTTGTTGAACTTCTGATATCTAAAATTTCTATATATTTCCATAAATTAAATCTGATATGAGTACATTTATTTATAAAAAAGAGGTCCACTCCTACTTTCTTTACATTACTGTTGCACCTGTTTGTCCCCTCCCAAAGAAAAGACTTGGCTGTGACACAATCTCTTTTGTCCACTCATAGCATCTTTATCTCTTTCTAATTTTTTTTCTCCTTTCCTCCTACTGTTAAAGTCAAAATTAAAGTCGATTAATAACTGTTGCCTGCAATGGGTCACTTGCCTGACCCCTGCAATGTCTCTGAAAAATGGTCTGTAAAAAAAAGACAATTTCTTCAAAGATATCCTTTTAAGTAAGAAGAATTATATTCGGCAGAAAATTGGACTTCTCTCAGAAGAAGTCATTTCAAGTGGTTTGTGACCGAAGATACTAGACACAAATTATACTACTAATGTATGAAAATCACATACCAACAATCCCATGAACTTGGTTTGATAGGCCGTCTGCCTTAACTAAGAAGAAATCAAAGTGTCTGGGATGGTCTTTCCAAATATGTCGTTGAAACTTCATGACTATATCGTCCCCGTGTGATATCGTCACCAGCCCCTTCTCTTGGATGGCGACCTTGTACCTGCCTAGGGTAATATTTATCCTCTTTTTCCACGAGAAAGACATTTCGGAGTCCACTAAGACCTGGAAACCTGCAATAAGTACTGTGTGGTGCTCCAGCTTCACCCCGATGCGATTAAATAGGCTATTTCTTGTCCCGTTCTTCATGATGAATGGCCACATCCTAGCGTTTACAAGAATATCTGTACAACAAATGATGATAATAATTTTTTTTCTACTGAATCAAGGCAATACTTACCTTAGTCACAAACGACATGCAGACTAACGCCATGGAAAATATTAAAAAAACTAAATATTATCTCTCTATAGCAGTTTTATGATAGCTTTCAATCATCAGACAATCCTTGTAAGAACCGCTACATGGCAAATCGACCCTCAGTACAATTTTAACAGCACAAGTTTCGGACAAATGTACACACTTTGAATAAAGTCAATAAATAACGCTAATCGACAGTTATGATTTTTTATGTAGTGATGACATTTTGTCGAAAGTACAACAGAAATGTGTATAGGTATATTAAAGTATTGTGCAAAGTTTTTTACAGTCAATGTTCAATCTGTCAACTTACGATAGTGAACTCAAAATGGATAGTTCCAAAGCATATTGTTCGTTGGTTGTGTTTTAAAGTACATCAATGTAACAACGTAAATTATTGATAGCTGTTCGACAACATTTAAAGCCGTTAAAATTGCGCTAGATTAATCGTTCTTGCCTCCACTGTTTTGACCTGGAATTTGCCCAAACGTAAATAGTCAAGAATTTTAAATCTGGAAACAAAGAACCTTTCTTCTGTCCATTATGAGAGGGGATCTTTACCTAAGCTCCATCCTTGACACATTCAAATATGTGTACATACTTACCTAACTTTTTGTCAGTCAATAAGTTAACGATGGTTCCTTTCTCACCGTGAACGTCAAAGCAGACAGTGAGGTTACTATTTGGAATATCAATCACAAAGTGAGGATCACCGAAGACTGCAAAATGATGGAAAAGAGATTCACTAAAAAAACGTTCCGTTTAGGAACCAATCTATGTTGATTAAACAGAGATAAAGTAATAAAAGAAGAGAAAGTGGTACAATCTCAAAGTATAAATAGTATATAGTAATTATCAAGAATATCACTTATGTAATGTTAAGTAAATGTTATGTAATATTATGTTATGTAATATTAAATAAACATTTTTACTCGAACGTGATTGTGATTCATCTAGCCATTTAACATCAATCTACTCATAATTTTGGATACGGATCATTCGAATAAATATTTCTGCACATAATTTTGAACCGTGCTCTTATTATTACCGTGTTATTTTAATTCATACCAATGTCCTTGGTATTTGGTATTACCCAGTAGAGCTTTAATACCATACAGCAACCAGATTATTAATGAAAGTTGATAGTGTTAATTGTACAGATGAGGGAAATCAAATCACTATCATATTATTAAATTACACCCGAATGAGGCATATGCGAAAAGTCTTAGACTGACAACCACTTGGTGGAAAAAAAAAATTAAACTTCAGAGCGATTACGGACTTCTTAGACGTCTATACGTATGAACAACCAAACATTAATTATTCGTAGGTAAGATCTGGGTATGCGTAATTCCCCTAAAGGTTTAATTTTTTTAAACATTTGCAATGAAATTGTAATTTCTTTTCAAGTTTTCTGCTTTAATAGAACTCCAAAAGGATGTAAAGTAAACATTTCTGCTTTGCAAGCGTCGACGTCTTACCTCTCGAATAAGCCGTCCGGTACAATCCTGTGAACAGTTCCTCTGGTTCAGCTGCGTGAAATCAACAAATAGCAGAGCAAGACTTTCAGAAGCGTTATCTCATATCGTGAGGTGACCAAAACATTGAATTACTTTTGAATACATTTTGAGCTGTTTGAGCAGTCTGCTAACTCCCCCCCCCCCCACCTCTCCTAACCTGTTTATTACAGTGCGATGTTGACATTTTATTTATCATACCGATCTGTCCTACATGGCTGTTGGTCAATGCTAACGTTTTATCCAAATTATCTGACACTGGTTTACATGTAATTTAACTCCAGTTTTATCCTCCATGTAAGCCAACCTCAAACTGTTTTCAATAGGCACCTGCTAATCCTATTCAGTAAAGGCCATTCGATCTATTCATTTACCTTCTCTAGTCTATTCACCTGGATTTGATGTTCCTTTACATGAAGCATATATCAAATACAATACGCAAAACACGAATTTCGCAACACCTATATGTATTGTAAGTGAAATGGCCTTTTAAAATCATCGTAGAGAAAGCTGCTGACAGAGCTGTTCAAAATCTTTAATTAAATGTTGTTATTGCTTAATTAAAAAAGAAACTTTGGGTAGAACGAAATCAGTAAACTGTTGTAAAAGTACATACCGGACATGTTTGCATGGGTTTCATGTAAATGTTATTGTTATTGTACACAATTACATATAGATATTTTGTTCAAAATTATGCTCAGTGCCATGATTAATTACATGTACTATTTTGAGAAATGAATAGTTTAAATTTTCCGTCCCGAGACTGACAAGCAAGCGAAACAGAGATTACTTGTGCGCAGAGTAGTCTTTCGTAGTACCTTGTCATCTGGGTAATGAATCCGATTGCCTAGCAACTGATTCACCACCTAGCAACGTTGGAACCTCCAGTATGGATAAAGCCTACCAGGTTCGGAAACTCTACAGTATGTTTCTTTTAGTGCACTGGCAGGGTAACTAAAAGTTTGGGTATATACGTCATGTGAAAGAACCTCAATCCACGAGAAGTTGCCCACAAATGATGTGACAACCAAGAGCATGGGATCAGTCAATAGTTGTTGCAGAATAAGCACGTTACTGATAATGAAACTTTAGCCCACGTGTCAAATTTCTACGTTGCACTTATCAGAATGCCATTTCTTTGAATGACGATCAAAAGATCTAGATCCAACGTCATGTAATTTGAACAATTAATCAAGACATGTACACTGTAGGAGCTTTACACGAAAAATTCGCACTGCAATATAATTGTTCACCTATCAAACAACTTACGTAGTCTGGCTGCTAAGGCATGTGGGAAACGCGGATCAGGATCAGGTGGTGTGTAGAAGAGTAGAGCGGTAAGAGGAGTCACAAGGTGGTACTTGAGAGACAAGCGCAATGCTTCATCTCTGACATATTCTTTAACTGCTGTTGAAGTCGCTAACTGTTCCTGCTGAAGTAGTTGCTTGATTCGAAGGTACGCCCAAATTTTCTCTGTGTACTCTCCTACCATGTTAGGCATTGGTGGCATCTGAATAATTACAAGGTAAAAGTTAATTGTGAAAGGTGATCGAAATATGACTGAATGATCAATTGCTGGGTAAAGTTCAAACATTTTTATTTAATGACTTCGTTTCCTGACTTCCCTCCACTTTAGTTTAATTAGTTATCCATAAATGCAATGGTATCACTTGAAACATCAAACATATCATTGCCTTTGAAACACAGATCGCAACAATTGTCTATGATAATTCTTCTAGGTTTAATACGAATTTCATAATTTCTGTTAACTTTAGAATAGCCACCTTTGTCAGACTTTTCTTTTCTAATTATATTATTTCTTTTCTAATTTTATTATTCCTACCTCAGAGATGTCTTGAAGTACGGGTATATCGAGATCTCCACCAGCAGAATTTGCTGTCATTTGACCGCTCAGAGCTACGCCGTTGAATTCGTCTTTAATCATCCCGGCAATGATAACTTCCTTGCCATTGAAGATACTCGCGAAATCGTTCTTGGTTAACGTTTCCGTCGGCACAGCAAACTCGTCGTAAACAACCCTTACGTTGAACAACAAGGGAGAGGCAACCTCTTGGAAAAAACCCTCCATATGAGCGGCGGCAGTCTCGTCGTTGACCACTCTACGATACACTCCACGGTTGCTAGCCGCTAACCGTTGCAAGAAAAACTCGTCGACGTCAGACCCAAAACCAATGCAAAACAGTGCAGCATTGCCATAGATGGCCTTCGTCACAGATGTCAAGATAATTTCCGTAGTCCGTTTCGCCGGCGCTGGGAATTCCGTCCGTCATGAAAATGATGGCATGGAAGGTTGAAGTTTCCGATGAGAACTCGGTTGCTGCCTCAAGCAGTGCATCGTTTATGTTTGTACCTAATGAAAAAGTCAATTACAATACAGATGTCATGTTGGACCATGAATAAAGAAGTCAGTGTTGCTGACAAATAGAGCAAAATGAAAAAGGGAGTAACAATGCCATGGTAGAAAGCTGCCGTGGAGGTAAGCTCAGACTTGTCGTTTTTCTAGCTTTGTACACCCAAATAGTACGAGATTTCAGATAGCGACCTCTAACCCAACTATCATTTCGATTTTGTTTTTTGTTTGAAGTACTCACCGAGGCTATTGATGTAATTGGCGTGAAGTTCAATACCTTTTACGATATGGTTTAAGGAAAGATCCGGAAAAATCGGGGTATGTACACCAGCTCACTTTTGACACATTACAAAAAATGCCCTTCCCCGACAGTTGTTGGTCAATGAACCATCGAAATGTCCCTATGTTCCACTCAAGAGTTGAAGATGAGAAGAACCTGTGACATTTTGGCAAAGCATTTTAAACTGACTGTTGTGTGAGACTCTCAAAATATTCTGTACTTCACATTTTATTATATGTAAAATTCTGTAATTCACAACAACTAGTTAAAGTACAAATATCTTAGCCTTGTATCCCAAATCCACGAGCACAACGCCTTTCACAATGTTTGGTAGTAATGTTTGTTATGCCAACCATACTAGGCACTGCATTACTACTCTCCACAGACACAGGCTTAATGCAAACTGCAACGCAAACTTGCCGAACTTGCCGTAAACAAGAAAATAAATATCTTACAGTAAGGATGTTAATTTTAAATTCACTTTATTGGGGTCTAGCCTACCCCCCCCCCCCTATTTGTCAAGCACTCCAATGATAAATTAAAGACTAGACCTAATTCATTATGAATTTTGTATCGTATAAGCCTATCTAATACGCGTTACTATTTTTCATAGCTTGGTTTTTCCTCAGTGCTTGAGAAATTGCAGACACATTAGATTTCAAGACTGGGTACACAAAGATTAGAACATATGGGAAGTGACGTTTTCGACCATATGTGGGCTTGTAAAGCCAGCAATTTCTTGTTCGCGCCCATGCAACCAATGTTGACTTTTCTCTCAGATACAGTCCTGGCAGCACTCACTCAACCAATCCTTTTTTATTCCCCCTTCACCTGCCAAACGCCGTACAGGGGAGACCGGCCCATCCAGTGGGACTGACGTTGGATCAAAAGGTAATGTGTATCCTTCTTTTGAAAAGCGACCGGCGCCTCTATCCTGACTACATGACAAACAAAACAGTCACTCGAAGACTGGTCTTCTCCTAATTACATATCTTGATGAATTCTTCACCAAGTTGAAAAAGTCAACTACCTTATATACTTAACGCTCTGTTAACACCACTTCACCAATCACATGAGAAAACTATGCATTCGTGTCAACTCAATACTAGTCAGGGCATAATTTCTAATGAAGGAAAATGTTGGGTTGCAGAGTACGTCAGATTTATCAAATAACCAGTCAGGAGTCAGCGTTGAAGGACACCCCACTTGAGGACATATATTCTGTCCCAGTAGTCATGGGCATGATTTTTTTTCCTCAACTACCTCCTGTGATAACATCTTCATTCTGAAATTAGAATAACCTCATGGAGCTTTCTAAGGGTATGAAACATATGCCTAAGCTACTGTATTGTTGCATAGTCAACACCACTAGGGCCATATTCTTTCTTTCTTTATTCCTTTTCGTTCTCTAAGTTGTTGTCTATTTCAACAGGGACGTTACCAGATAAAAAGCATCAGAACAATAGATGAGCTATAAACCAGAAACGACCTACTTGTATGGGTTGAGGAGTCCAATACAGTAGAATTGCGAGGTATTGACCAAAGTTCTGGGCCACCCACGACTTTCCACCTGGCCACTCTCTGTGAGTAGTGAGAACCAACCGGATTCCCAACTAGTCGGTTCTCCCACAAAATCTGCCCACCTTACGGACCAAATCACCCTATGTTCATTTTCAGACCTGTGTCTAGGGGTGAGTTATGAAATATTTCTATTTTCACTTTTAGCCAGGACGATAAAACCTTTCCCTTATTAATGAAATTTATACGGCCAAACTGACACAATATATATCACAACATAATTTACATACACTATGTGGGGTGATGAGATAATAAGCTCAAAAACGCGCATGCATTGTTATGTCATTGTGTCCGTGGATATCATTGAACTAGATACAATATAAAGTCCCGGGACACACTGCCACGACAACCTGCGGCACGAAGGCGACCACCCACTGCGTGCGTGCTCTGCTGTGGTCGTGGGGGTGTGACCGTGACCGGTTCCACGACTAGTTGTTCAATTGTGCGCAGTCGGTGCGTTTTAAGCCCTGCTTAAACCGCCACGACTACCAAAGAAGTGTCGACTATTTGTGTAAATTGTCTACGACGGAAGGTCTTTTGTAGTCTTCTAAAATGCTCTAGATTGAAGAAGATCTGCAGATTTCAAAATTTTCCTGGGAAACATGCCCCGGACCCCTAGCAACTGCATGCTTACGGCACGCGCCAGGGACTTCCGTATTTGGAAAAAGGTCCACATCTTGGAAAAAAGACCCAGCCTCCACACGGGCTGGCTACCGGCCTGGAACCACCACTTTAACAAGACTTAGGCAGAAATTGATTGGTGACAAGTAATGCATGTACTATTAGACATACTGGGATAGAGAGCACAAGGGTAAACATAGAACTGCTGTTCCAATGCGTGTCAAAGTAGAACATACGTTTCGTTTAAAGTAAAATTTACTGCTTTATATATAACACTATTAGGTGATAATAATGTGTGAGGAAAATTCCCCAACTGATAAAGAGAAAAACATTGATGTCAAAAAGGCGTTACTGTATCTATCTTGAGCTGAAAACAATGGAGAATGTTGACATGCTTCTATAAGGAAGACCGTGCATGCCATTTCCATACAGCTATAAAAATGCTTACGTATGGGTCACGGCACGGTGTATATTCTTCTTTACATGGGTATGTATTTCCTATGACATTTAGTGTAATTTATCAATCCACTATGAATTCTCTAGAAAACTGCAAACAGAAAGGGAGTATGGACATTTTCTTCCAGAAAGTCTCCCTTTTAACATGTACTGATTCTACCCTTTAAACAAACCTTACTCTTTTTTTTAAATATCTTTCCATAACTTTCTTAGTTACCTGTTCCGGTCAGGATCAAATATTTAAAATTACCTCCACTGGCATAGAGAGTATCCACAAACAATTGTGCTTCTGTGATTGCTTCCGCAGTGGCTTGTACAGGTCTCGGTCGCCAGGTGTCCACCATAGATGAGAAGACCACGATGTTGAAGAGATCATCCTCCCGAAGCTGTCCGATGATGGCTCTGAGGGATATCTTTGTTTGTTGCAGTTTTTGGCCGTACATTGAGCCACTCAAATCCATGACAAACACGACTTTCTTTGGAGCAGGAGGTAGGTTCTCGGGAGAGATGAAGTGGGCGAAGTGTCCATCGTTGATCTATATGAAACAAATAAGGGGGCAGGCATAAAAGGGATGGAATTGTAACTGGTGGAGAATGCAGTCAAGCTTTTGTGCTCAATGTCGTTGTACATGCATCATGTACGTTCTGAAAGATGAGTTTCCGATGACAACTGCCATAACCCTTTCAAAATGTTAAGAAGAATCGTTTTCATCGTAAGAGATACATTAAACTGGTTTCACAATGAGTACCCAACCTGAGTCCCACTCAACACCCCAGATCTGCAAATCGTTGACATCGTGACAAATAGTCCCAGGCGATACCAGTTCAAATTGCAAATAGTACGAAGTTAGGAAATTTGGTTCTTCCCGGGGAGCTGACCTGAACTAATGACACTGGAATGGTACACAGTTGAAATCCAGTTCAAGATCTATTTAACATCACTTATATCACCACATATAAGTTGAAAACGTTAATCTATTGAATCCAGGCAGGTATAAACTAGTTTAATACTTGGTATCAATGGATTAAAAATGATTGATTTCAATTTGATAGCACTACTTACTTCATTATCAAGTGATTCCATTTCAGAACCAGTTAGGTCTAATTTAACAGAACTTCTATACAGCTAGTCAATAAGTTTCTTTTTGAAACTAGCTCATATTCAGTTTTTACTATTAACTGGAAGTGAACAGAATCAGTAGAACTTTTCCAACAATGTTCTCTCTCTATGAATTTTGCTCCTCGATTGATTCACTTTGCACATTAGAGATGATCTAGAACAGTCACTCCCAACCTGGGGTCCGCAGACCCCTGGGGGGGGGGGGGGGTCCGTGAAGCTCGTTTAGGGGTCCGCAAATTGCAAAGTGGTCCATGCGGTCCGTAGAAAAAATAGAGGTTCGCGAAAGCTAAAGTGCTTAGAAAAATGCTGACGAAAAATCGTAGGCGTAATATAAAATTGTTAATCATACAACCCGGACTCCTAAACTACGGTAGTAGTCGCCGTCATACCTTCCGCTGGCAATTTGTTACAATAGAGCAGACTTAAACAAATTGTGCTTCTACAGACCAGTCGCAATGGATTTGCATTTTGTCGCGGTTAACGAATTGGGTCGCATGAGGTTCTAATATCTCACATTACCTGTATATACGTTTTCTTTTCAGTGTCAACACCGACAAAACACATAAGCAAAGTAAAACTACGTTTACACATTTTTCATTAATTTTGTTTGGTGTCTCGTTTGGTGCTTCCTTTTACTTCTACGTCTGACAAGGACACAATTTTTTTTCGGCACCAAACAATATCTCGATGATAGTAAATTCTACAGCTGCATGTATGGCACTTACGTTGATGAGGAGATTATATTTTCAAAAATATGCATGTAGTGGTAATATATATAGTTTTACAACAATTTCTCTTTGTACTTTAATTTCGATTTAAATTTCCTTATTTGACTCAAACCATCAGTTTCATATAATGCGTAAGTTGTGACTCAATCAAAAAATTTTCGTTGCCCGGACAGGGATCCCTCCAAGGATATGGAACATCCTAAGGGGTCCAGGGATGAAAAAAGGTTGAGAACCTAAGATCTAGATAGTGATCGCAGGAATTCGCTCAAGAAAGTGATCTCCAGAAATGGTCACATGATGTTGTTGTTGTCTTATTTTATTTTATAGACTGACAGCATGACAGCTTACCAAGACAAACTCTGATAGAGCGATGAATGTTCATACACCAGTCGGTATTTTTGTCGGTTTTCCCCATGCAGTTTGAGGTGCTTTACTTTATTTTGTTTCAATATGCATGGAAAAAGCTACCCTAAAAATTATTTGGAGGATTCTCTTAATTGTTATACCTTGTGAAATAACTTTGCAAGTCAACAGACGAAGCTGAAAAAAAAGTCAGCGGTGATAAATCGGTCACTAGTGATCAAACCATAATGGTCTCAATCCCATCCCTATTCACAACAGATGCTGGTTATAGTGCTGCTGAATGATTTGATATCTTCAAACAGCTAATTGAAGTTACTTCTTGCATATAAAATTATCTCACTTTGCAGTTCATTACTTATTTATGTAATGGAAACTGGACTAAATATGGACGGATAGCTACTATTGCCAGAAAATTGTTCTCATTTTTGTATCAATGATATTTGTCTAAGGAAGTCATGAAACTTACAGGGTAAAGGTCACTGCTGCTCATACGTTTATGCGCTATTGCCACGATTCCTTTTTGACAACCTATTTTTTGAACCTTAAAGCACCTAGATTAACGCCTACTCGACAATACCACAGGTTTATCTGATATGAAAATATACATTTACATCCACAAAGAATTGAGAAAATGATATGATCTCGTCTGTTTAAACACCGCTTATCACGTCTACTTAAAACGTACTTGTAAGTTTTCGTGTATTCTGTATTTTGTAGTGTCCATTTTCTATAAGTACAGTGCCCATTATCGTGAATAAGGGAATGAGAACGAAGTTAAAGTAAATACAGTGGGATTCTTCCAACTGTATCAATTCGAAAAACATTCAAATATTGATACGTCAGAGATTGAAGTTACCTCAATTCTCCCTTCCACTGGTCGGTGAACCAAATCGTATTTCAGAACGAAAGTTCCACTGAGGCCTTGCTGTGGATTGATATGCCCCTGTTGTTCGGGGGATGGTGTAAATCTGACACTGGCCTTGGTCATTCCTTCTTGAAAGGTTTTCTCGATGCTCGTCTCCAGGTCGCTGTTCCTCGGTATCCAGAATGAATTCAAAGATTTAAGACCCTGAGTTTCCATTATAAAGGTTTCCACTTTAAAATCCTTTACGACCTATTAAAATGACAGTTTAGATTGACATTCCAAAGAGAGTGTTGGAATAGACAAAATTTGTAACGTATAACTTAAACTACGTGGCAACTGATTATTAACGTATCCGAATCTCACAAAGACAGTGCATAAAAGTTCACACTATCTGTGATCATGGAATATCAATTCATAATTACTTTCCTGATACGAAAATTGAAGCTGCTTGTAACTATTTTACTCCGTACACCAAATCTCACCACACCACCAAATCCCACCCCACTATAATCTCCTTACTATTTCAGTATTCCCTCTCTTGTGGTGATAAGATTGAAAAGTTATATCGAAATTGCGACATCAATTAAAACCAATTCAATTCAACAGTGGTTGCACAATGGTGATTCAGAAGGCATTTGGTGTGCTTAGCGATGCTTGAAAAGTGAAAAAGCGTTCAAAATTGGAATCGATATTTTCGCAAACTAATCAACGTTTGGCTTTAAAGATATGCTAACCCCCCCCCCCCCCCCACACACACACACACACACCCACCCACTACGCCATACGAACCAAAGACCGTATAGCGCCGCTACGCTATAATGTCTTTGATACGAACATCTCACCCATTATGATGTTTGCAAGACAGATTATCTGTGACTAAACAGCCAATCTTGCATTATTGTAAAACATCTTCAGCTAGTCTAGAGTTACACTCTAAGCCGTCCTTGTCACCGTGTTTTGTTCATGTTCCATTGGGAAGTAGTATAAAACTTTGAAGAACAACAGTAAAATAGTTCAAACAACATGTCAAATCTTTATCATACGGAGAAATCTTCAACCTACTTTTTGACGAAACTTTGAGCCGTCCGATGCGATTTGATGGGGCTATATACAAACCTGTCCTGGAGCTATGTTGACTCGATGAGTGTATTCGTGATTGTCACTCTTGAGTAGATCTTCATAACTGAGACGAAATGTGACATTCGATCCAGGGTTCACGTCAAGATCAACCTGGAACCTCAAGGGACTTCCGCTACCAAATAAAAAGTATGCAGTATGTGAAGAAGTTACTCTAGTAAGAATCTAACAAGACATGCCTGAGTTTGTTAAGAGTTTTTAAGCTGTGATTCAATTTCACACGTTGTCTTTAAAATCTGCATTTTGGCGATTAAGTTTTTCTTGATACAAACTCAGCCTGCTTCGGACTTAAATGTAAAAAGGACTATGTAGGGAAATGTAGGGAAATGCCAAGGTTTTTACCGAGTCATATCAGGGCCAATGTCCTAGCAATCGAAACGACTGGTTGTCTATTCGGAATCAAGAAAGACTGGTACTGGTAAGAATAAGGCAAAAAATTAGGACGAAGGGTTTTTGTCATATGAAAATGATAAAAAAGTGTCATTACTCTTAAATGTACTGCAGAATGGATGTTTTAATTTTTGAAAACTTGCGGAAACAAACTCACAAATTGGGATTGTTTACCACGTTCAGCCAGTTACAAAAAAATCAAATTATTCCACAGTGATAGGGGTGGAAACGCGCCTGAAGTGAACTAATTTTCAAGAAAAGCGATTGCCATGTTATAGGTATGGACAAATTTTACCTAATTTACCAAATTTTGTTGAAATTGAATTCACATCTATTGTAATGTTTCCTTTAAAAGAGTCAACATTTTCAAGAAGTACAAAAGGAATTCAAAACTTTGTCTCTTGGGGATATTTAATATTTCCAAAAGTGAAATGAACCATTTTAAATAGATATTTAGCTAAGTATATATATATATTTCTTTCGATATTTCTTTAACCATACATAACTTCCAAAAGGAACATGTTACTGAGATATGGTTTTCATTAGTAAAGAGGGAACAATATTCCTAATTTTTATTGAAAATCAATCATGTACTTAGTGAAAAATACCTTTAAAAAATTAATATTTAAAAATTCTAAGTATTATCTCTCAACTTTTCTTCTTAGCTATCACCCTAACACGCATCTTTCGAATGTGTGTTAAAATGAAATTGTATTCGGTGTTAAATGAAGTTATATAATTTTCCATTTGAGTAATAGGTATTTGAAATCGTAAGCAAGAGAAATTGTTTAATTGTTGAAAGTAAAATCTATAGAACCAATTTAATAACAAAGTGTGACCAAAATCACGTGCGTCTTAGTAACCATACCTCTGACGTGCATAACCAGCGCTCTGTTTACGTTTCGATGCGTCGTTGAACGTTTTTTGCGCGATTCCTTTTTCTACCACTTCCGCTTGGTATGGGACGCCATCTACATCTCTGAAAGATATAAAAGCAATTTTTGAATAATTTTGTTATCAGCATTATTGGACATCAGTATTAAATACCAATGTATGCTGTTTCCGACTTACTTTCGTTCATTTACAGAAAACTCTGCATTCGCCCAACGCACGATAATCGTAGTAACAACTGCTTTGAAGTTCCACTACTCTCAACTAGACTCATCGCATCTGTTATCCTCTCTATCTTCAGGATAAAGAGCACTCTGTGCTAAGTTTTGCTCCCATTCATTTAAAAGGTATGACTTAATTTATAAAAGGATACTTACGTTAAGTTAAGGAGAGTGTAGCTTACCTATTATAGTGTGACAAATATCATAATTACTATATTAGTACATTGTGCACACACAAAATTATGCAGAGGGCAGTTTTGTGTTTGGATAGTTCTGAAGATGGGGAGTATGCTGATAATGAAACGATCGTTAAATTCCTGACCAAGGTAGGTCTGTCCACAAAAGTGGAAATGGGATCAGTGATATCTCAAACCGTACTGTTTGCACTCCCGTCAAAGTCTAAACATTAGTGCAAATTAATATTATGTCTTACACGAAAGAATTTCATGACGAGGATTACTTACCTACTCCAGAGTTAATGCAGTGGTCAGACTGAGAGAAAATTGCCTTCAAATTTGCTTGAAGAATTTTGATTTTAACTTTGATAAATATGCTAAATGTCATGAATATTCCATTTTACTCTACAGTATGCCTTTTTTTCAAACTTATCCCACTTTTGTTTTTTTCTTGTTAAAAAGGACGAATTGCAAGATGTATAGAATAAGCTTCAGATGACTTACATTAGAAAAGAGGACACATATGCCTGTGGTGATAACTTGAATGCAAATGGAATCTCTTGAATTATATCTCCTCTGTTCTCGTAAATCGCTTCAACCGTAGCTTCCACGTATCTAGTCGTAATCAATGACGTCAGGTGGAATTTTGTCAGATGGTATGGAAGACTCTGGGAAATAGTAGATAGTAGACCAAAAACAAAACACTGTATCATTTTTTTTTTTTTTCACAAAGTTTAACTTACGTTGTGCTGCTGTAATAAAGGTCCAAATGGTGACAGTCGTCTGGTCCAGCTGTGTATCCATGACACCTATATCTTTGTGGATTGAATTGAAGCACTCACACCTGCAAATTTCGGCCACACTTCTAGGCTTCGGAATGGACAGTCTGTCGCAATCATACGGACTGTACTTTGAATGCACTCCACTTCCATATTTCAAACAAGAAATTTTGCAACAATAGGTTTAAGCTAACTTGATTCCTGATTTTGCGTGATAAGTTCCAAAAGGGAAGAAACCGTCCCTGGGAGGATGTTTGCTGGCTTTCATTGTATGTAATTCAAAATCCATTAACTAGATGCGTTATTAGCCATAGGTCCTCAAGTCCTGTACATATACACAGTACCTGATCTCCTTATCCCCAGAAAAAGTCTTTAACACTTCTCGAGTTGCTCAATCCACCTCTTCAAGTGATCGACAAATCCTAACCTCTCGGAGATCGAAAACTTTCAAACTTAACAATTTCAAATTTAAAGTATGTCGTAACTACGATAGCCCTACTAACTAGTGAGTTGTGCGGTATGCAGGCCCGTAGTCATGCAGGCACCCCATCAAATTATTTTTATCGTTTTTAATATGTAAAGATGGAACCAGTCCTATATTTATTTTGGGCCCTCTGGAACGGAGACCTGAGTGCATGTAATTTTTGTGTATAATAATACTGACATGTGAAGGAAATTGAAAAATCTTCTGTACATTGTTAACACTTAGAGGCTTCATAGGAGTCAGCCTTCGACATCAACTTAATGCGTAATACGTCTGCATGCTTTACGTTGGGTGAGTAAATATATGCTTCTCTTTCTCTTCATACCTCTCTCACTCTCTTTTTTCTTAGCAGTCTGAGACTGTTGAATGTTAATACGATGAAATTCTTACAGGTGTAAATTTTACCATTCTCTGGAAATTCTGAGTTGCTTAGGCCCTTCATATGACCTTATTTGATCCGATAGGTTTATGATGCATGTATGTTTAATTGGGCTATACGATGCAGTTGTTTAGACCCGAAGAAAAGTCCTTCTCACTTTAGCTAAAAAGGCTTCAACTTGGTTACACGATTAGTATACCAAACCTTTACAACGAAATAATCTCTACCATTCATATTTTTATTATATCGATAACAATCACCTTATACCTTACCAAAGACGATCCGCCGGGAAGTTCTTCTACATCAGTCAAGACGTCGGCACCTAACTGGAAAATTGTCGAGACACTCAAAGAAAATAGCGAAGACAAGACGAAGACGAATGTCCAATGGAATTCCATGGTGATTTACTGGACTTCAAACAATTTTTAAACCTCAAACAATATTTTAAAGCAACCACATCTGTAAAAGACCCCAGTAATGAGTATTTAATTTTATATCTTCCAGTCCCTTCAAGCACTGAAGCTATATGTCTTTTTCACATAGCTTAAACTCGTTTTAAAGTCTGAGGCAATTAGACTCAATTGCATCGTATATAATTTTACGGATGCCTTGCGAGGACATGATAAAGAATAGAAATATTTCCTTCAGTCAAACCTCTATACGGTATCTCTGTTCCTGTATACGACTATATGTATTTGTCTTTGCACTTTTATGAGGTTTTACAGTTATAACGTTTCCTGTTTTCCTATTGCAGGAAAACACTCGAATGAGCAATAAAAGGGGTTTTCACTATTAACATAAGTCTGACTTGAACTTTGTTAGCCCGTAAATTGTCTGCAGTGACGGAAAAATTGATTTAAGGTCATCGTCAAATATTAACCTAAATAAATCTTGCTTCATTGAAAAAGTAAAACAATAGTGAACAAAAAAATAATCTTTTAAATCTTTTAAGCAATCTTTAAAGAAATACTGGAGTCTATTATTGCATTTATTTATCAAACAGATAGAAGAATGACCCTTGTTCAGTAGTTTACATTGAAACTGTATAACGTTTTCGAATAAAGAGTGTGTAATTCTGAAATCGAACGTTAAAAAACGTATTTTAGCTCACAGCACAATAATGTGGAAGTTTCATAACGGATTATCCTATGTAAACAGTTACATTTAAGAGAAAACATGAGAAATAGGAACACTTAAATGTAGAGTAGTATGAAGGTGATGAAGCCTCTTGTGAGTCTGCTCATGTTCTCTGCAAAGGTAACAATTACTCTTCGCTGGTACTCGTCTACAGAAAATAACGCTACATAAAACGAAAGAGGTGTATACACACACACCCGATATTTATTGCCACATGAGAAGAGTGACCGTAAAGTGTAGTTAGTAGTGAAGTCTACTGGGAGTATCAAGAGACTGACGTCACATGAAATTTAACCAAGACGACCAATCGCCTTTAAGTACAGAACCATAAACGACATTTTTAACATTATGGGTTGAATTTCAAGTAATTTCTTTGACATAGCTAGCACCAACCTTAATTAGAACTGTTCATTCTTTTTTTTTTAAGATGACTATACACAAAACGTCCCAATCTATATCATGTGAAATATGATTGATCAAAGTCATTAGAAAGAAGATTACAAACGAGAGGAGATTGATATAATATTATATCATACTTATATTGTACTTAAATATGTATGTAGATAGTCTGAGTAGGTCAGTGACAGGAAAACCTGATCACTGCATGAAGACGTTTAAAACGTGGGCATTACAGGTGTGTAAAAATACCAATTAAGATGTTAAATAATTTCCGGGCAGTGCGCAATAAACTTACCACATGGTGGGTCAATCGGTAGTCGACTATCATATAATATTACCCAAGATTACGTTATAGTAAGATGTTGGTTGATCTTATCTTAATTATCCTTACCGATACTCTTATTTTAAAACGGAAAGCCTTTAGTTGATATTACGTCTCGTAATTGCATGAAGGATACGAAATATTTTTGAAGAAATTGTTTGTCTTAACTTTCATAATGCACCTTACTCAGCTTTTCTGTGAGCACTGTACACATAAGAAAAACAAGACAGACCTCTGTAATTGATTCATTAAGAACAGGAAAGGTCGCCCAAGTAGAAGTTCACAGTAGTTGCAACTAACTAGCAGCTAGACTCCCGCTCCTACTTTCGAAACCTACTCTTGGCATTGATGACGGGTAGTTACAAGAGGAGCTTTTACTGTCCCATCAACAGTATTTATTTTGAACTACTGTTTGAAACTTCCTCTCAGCACTCCCTTTGACGCACTCCCTTTGACGCAATCTCATCTCATTCTCATAAATGCTGTACAAAAGTTTCCAAATGAACAAATAAAAGTTTCAAGTTACACGAATTTTAGCTCTCTATAATTCTCTGTTAAATTCTGTATCCGTCTATTTCCCAATTTAATGAAATTACTTACACATATATTGTGCTGTTCTGTATATTATACCATTGCTTAGAAATCGTGCACGTCACTCGATCTACGTACCACATAGAAAGTTTTGCTTTAGACAGTAAGATGATACAGAATACAAGCGCCAAGCAACTGGTCTTTTGTAAAAGAAGGTCAAAGGTTTTGCACAATCGCAGTGATGTTTCGATGAACGGCATCTTTGTGTCGACGCATGGTGCAAAGATAAATGTATGCGGCAGTTCATCTTTAAGTAGTAGATCTCGAATATTGTTCGGGCTAGCTACTAACAATTGCATTGAGTAAAATTGAGGATTGAGGACTTAGAAAAATAGGACAATGAAAATCAACACCACTGTGCTGTTTTAGTGCCTACTTTTCCGAAATTGCGTTTCAATCGGTCTACAGACAGATAGATCTTATGAAAGTATCAATAGACAGTAAAAGGTAACTCAATGCCAGCCCTAAAAAATTCTCTCAAGAATTTAATTCAGATCTTTTCGAATCTACGGATTCTATTTTGAATGAGCAAATGATCGTTTAGTATCATTATATGCAATATGCATAAAAAGTGGGTTTGTAATTCGTCGAGTTTTGTTGACTCGCTTCTCAAAATTCATGATATCTTGTAATACCTTTTAAGTATCACTGATTTGTTGGGGGTAAATGGTCAAATTAAGAGACTCTGAATATCGGACACACAACTGAAGGCAACAATAAAATTGTAATTAACGATCAAAATCACTCATTTGAAATCCTGTGACCAGATACTTTGTTTCAACGGTCACTCACCATATGGCAACCCTTTTTCGTAAAAAAATCTTCACTTTCTCATTTCAAGTAACTGTGTAGGACTCATGTGGTCAAGTAGAAGTATTGACCTGTAATGCTTAAATTCAAACTAGTCACAAACATAAACGATATCTACTCACTGAGTCTCTTTACAAGGACTGAAGGGTACAAACACATGACAATGCTTATTACTTTCACGTTCATCTGGTACGAACACTGTCAAAATGTTTGATTTTTTCCCCCTGACTTGTACTGGCTATGTGCATTTGAGAACTGGTTTGAAAAGTGTGTGTACGTGAATTTTCAAAGGCCAAACTGAATCGTTATTATTACTCACTCAGTAATTTTCCTGTGTATGTGACACATGAGGATCCTCTTATAGTTTAGCCATTTGTCATGAGGATGTGAAAGATATTTGACTTACGTAGGAAAATTTATTGACTTTCGCGAAACAAGTCAATATGTATTTTTGTTTCCTAAATTTAGTAGATGTATTGACATCAGTGTCACTAATCGAGGGTGTATTGAGCACCGGTAGGTGTTTAAAGGTAGAGACTAAATGATTGAAATGTCATGTTCTTATAAGATTCTCAGGGAGCTATTCTCTGGCTAAATAATAAAAATAGTAACAAACTAATGATCAGAAAGAAAGATGAGAGCAAGAGTCTTGACAAGAATTCGGTGTTGTCGTCATGTGATTTACGTAAATGTGTACATCTCTTACTAACTTGATACTATAATGATGCATTTTTATTTCGTTTTATTCATAAAGAGTTCCGATGAACCAAGTGGCACCAAGTGTAATGTTATAGATGGGATCAGAGAAATCCAAATAATAATGCAATTGTTACAAAGTCACTTATCGTACTCCATGTATCACTTTCCACAGGAAGGCATTGTTCTGCCTATGCTTGGATATCAACACATCACTCAGTTGGAGTGTATCCGGGTGGAATAAATAATATACCCTTATCAGAAGTCTCTGGTCGGCCAACCGTGGTAAAAAGTGGTTTTACCTGTTTTGATACCCTGTAATAAAGCATCTTTCTTGGGTTGTATTCAATTCCTCTCACACGCAAGGTTCCATTGATTTAAGATTTCTAGCGTATGAATTTACGGCGCAAAGAATAGATACTTTCAAATTTATGATTAATAGCAATGACATGCATAGACCGACAAGAAACAAGAACAAATGTAATAAATGTTGTTTGAACAGATTTCGTTTTCTCTTGTTTGATGGACGATAATCTGAGTGATACACTACTCAGATTTCAAGTCCTTGTTTCCAGTGGCGAATCTTAGATCTGGGGAAAAATAGAAGGCAAAAGAATGTGTTGGGGGAAGATAAAAATTGCCCGCGCAGCCCGAATTCGAGCCCTTAGAGCGAGCTTCGTGGGGTCCAAGCACCCGTCTTAAGAAAACTGGTAGGGCACGCAACTCGGGGTTCCAGGTGCCAATCCCTGGAAGCTCTGAAGTTGTAAGATTTCAGTCTGTGTGTGAAAAGCATAATCTCAGTGTACTTTCATTTTTGTTCAAAGTGATAGCCTGTCGAGGGTCCTGAGGTTTTAGCATATCTCCGGGTGAGAAAGTAAGCCTGTTGGACTTCAAAGAGATCAATGGAAAATTATAAATATAAACAGGGAATAGACGTATACATGTATTTGTCAGGTCACTTGAACCGTGGGGGGGGGGGGAGGGCAACTGGGAGGCAGTCACTGTTTGTTTCGCTGATGCACGGTGGCACACCTGCAACTGTTTATTATGTATCAGTTGCATTCAATGTATGTTGCTTTGGCTTGATGTCTGTCACAATAGACGCGTTTCTCTTCGACATGCAGACGTGTATGGTGCTTTTATCATGACACCATATTTGTCAGTAACCAATTTGTGATTAAATTGTGATTAAATTGAGGTAACTTGGTGATTATATCCAAATTTCAGATGCAATGCTGTATAGCTGGTGTATTTGTTATCAACCATATCAAAACTACAATTATCCACCACTATCAGTTTGAAAACAATACATCCATGACGTCACAATACTGCTCGCTTCAAGTTCACATCTGATTTTCAACATGCAACAGAACAATTTGCATATTTAAATATCTGACGAATGAATGAATGCATAGTAGTTTCCTCTCAGATTTTATGACAGGTGGTACTTTCCCCTTTTTTCTCTTCCCTGTAACACTGACGAAAAACAAAGATTGATGACCACGCGGTTGCTAGTACAACTCATATTCCAGGTTCAAGATTTAAGAACTTACCGATGTTATGGTAGGTGGATCCGTGCACTGTTGCTGTATCGTTTCTCCACAGTTTTCACTGACAGTGCATGTAGACTGAGATGAACACCATCCACAATTGAACACCGGAGGAGTTGTAATATTAGGCAAGCAACGACTACAATCTGGTCTGTCCACCTCACACTTGTACAGAATGACTGAAATTAGACAGTATCATTACAGAAATACATCGTCGACCTGATGTTAGTAATTTTACGATACTGAGAGGGTTGCATGACTAAATGAGATTGGTACCAGAAAACAACGTTTCATAATTAAATAGAGAATGTGGTGTCTTGCATACTGCTTACAAGTCACAATAACTTTGCTTTCATCTATTGTTGCTACTTTATTCGATATTTTTAGATAACTTCGATTTTTAAGACAGAAAGCAAGGCACCTGAAAAACATATCATCGTGGTGAGTGGTGTATTGATTGTCCCAGTGGTATTCAATTGTGATTTGCATTGTCATACGGTACAACTGCCTACAGATCAAAGCAAGATTGAGATTGGACACTCTCCCTGAATTGGTACAGTGGAACTAAGGGGATCAATCCGCATGTCAACACATCAGAACATGTTGATCCGATGACAAGTTATTATTTGCATGACGCTTTTTATAAAACGTATAGTTTTTCCCGACCGAAGACGCAGAGATTAAGAATACTCTGACCTCAGTGGAGTTCGTGTTGTCAAAAATCCGTAAATTTTCCAAGCAAGTATACTCATCACATGGGAACTTAAATATCAACAACAGGAAATAATAAATAAACAAACAAACAATGATTGTATACACGAAAATAGAACATTGTCAAACATCATTAAAGCAGACACAGTAGTGTAGTATTTCCTCGAAAGTGTTTCCCACACAGCCGGTCTTGAAACTTTATACATGCATATTTTTGAAACGGTATCTGCCCCAGCACAAAATATTCTTATTGCAAAAACTTGGTGATGTACAGGTATTCCTTCTTCAGTGTCCTTATCTCCACTTTTGTGTGCAGTAACATGTTATATCTCTCATTTGTACGTATCCAACATGATCCCTTTAGATTAAAATACAATATTGAACATTTTCAATAAATAGATAATGTAATGAAATAGAAATAGAAATGTCGGGAGTTTCATTCTTCAACTATTCTAATCTGGTATTACTTACTAACTTCTGTTACAGCTATTATTTAAATGCATTGACTTCTACTTGCACTCCGTTTGCTTCATATATCATGTCTTCGACGTACCCCATAGTTTTCATTGATATGCTTGTTCAGATCAATTGTTACTGCAGGTATTCAAACATCAAACATATTGAGCATGACCATACCATTTATCCTGCCATCTAGGTATGCGTCACTTCCTTTCAACCTTATCCTTAAAGATGCGTTTATCAACTGTACCGCCGATGAATAGGAATACTGTGGAGTTAATGCAAGTATCTCTATCAGTCGTAAGATAATGAAACGCAAAACGTTCATCTCATTACATGAACATTGCTTCACATTTTCATTTTATTCGTACAGATCAGTTTTTGAGACGTATATATGAAAGTAAAGGTCCAGTCTGCCTATTCAGTCAGAGTTTACTTGTTGGCGATCCCACAACTCAACAACATTAACTATATATAAAAATATTATAAATGTACAAGATTATCAAGGAGGTTAAATAAGTTTCGTTCAATGGGTATGCAACTGTGACTGAAAAACGTGTATCTGAAGTCAAATGCAGATTTCAGGCTGCCATCATCTCTTGTGAGATGTTTACAACGAGCCGTACATGTGTTGCTCTAATTGGTCAGACAATTAGTGTGCACGGAGATATACGTACATCATGCAAAGTATTTTGCACATCAGAGAACCACCAAATGCAAACCAAAATAATAGAAAAAAATCATTTTACTCGTTGTAATATATCAATTTTAATCATTTATCACCAAAGTAAGAGATAAGGCAAGCTATACCACTAACGTATTTGGAACTAAAACCAAAGTAATAATTGTCCGAAAGAAACTTAAATGACGTTTGTTTGTACGTTATATTTCGTTGGCTTGAGATAATACATCTATATTTTCCCTTTCTCTTACATCTTCCTTCGCGGTCTGTAGGAATATTTCAGTAAAAACATTTACAGCCTACCTCTGTTTCTGCGCAAGTTATTTGAACGGTATCATCAGAACTGCTCAACGTCCTCGTCTCACTCATTATTTCTTTTCCTGAATAGGTTACAACGCATTCATATTCCTGTGTAAAATAATATCTGTTTAATGAAACTCTACAAGGAAGCAACAAACCTCTGTCAGGAGAACAATAAACTTCGAAATTAATCAGTCCAATATTTATGCCAAACATTACACATATGATGTACTTGTATAAATGTTCCTGCACGCCCAAATGGTACAGCATTTTACTGTTGTTGGACAGTTGAGTCATATTTGTAAAGTTCTATCAAGAGAAGTTTCCATGCTTGATCATGATACGAGTGTTTAAACAGGGTACCACCATATTTCAGACTGCAGACTTCTTGTAGGGTAGGTAATCTGTTTTGATGTAAGTGTACTAATCCCCTAAAACGTATTTGGATTTCGATAGAGGATTCCATGCAGAAAACATGTTTAGTAGAAGAAGCGGGTGTTTGACTTGAATGAGGCTACCTGATATTGGTACCTGATATTTTGTGTAAAGACAAATGTATAGGATCTTCTAAATTTCAAATAAAACTGGATTGGTAAGAGATTTGATAAGTCTGCACCCAAGAATTGTTAATTTTACATTGGGGGATCATTTGAGAATGTGGTTTATTTAACAGGGGTATCAAGCAGAGTTTCAAATACCATTAGATAGAAAATATATGCAAAACTGAGATTAACAACATTGAGGCGATTACCCCACACAGACTTACAGCTTCAAGTCGCAAATTCTACGAGGTAAAGAACAAATCCATGGTAATTACAGTACACTCATTCTTCCATACGTTACCTTGCGTGTGGACAAGAATTTTCACAATGCCTGAAAAACACCTTAGAAACGCCTGACGCATATGACATCTGTCACAGATCCAGTGTGATGTAACATCACTTTTACTTTGTGAGTGTTGAAAGTACTTTTAGTTATGCCTCGTAGTTTTCGAGTGAGCAAGTTTCCTTCAAAGTTACCGACTTGAGGCACAGGTTGCTATAGGTATGTGTTACCAAATACACTGTACAGGTAACTTACGGAACTGTGCAGTTTGACCTAGCCGGGAGAGCATTGTCATATAATAATGACATCCTCAACACCTTTGCTGCAATTTCAATCATTTTTTTTTTTTGTCGTACATTTTTAGCAGTCTCACACATGTAAAGGACATTTTGGCATACAACAAGTTGGTAGCTATGTGAGAGACAAACCAAGAGAACTTACTATACATGGGTCTAGACAATCTAACATACTGCTCATTTACTTACTTTGTTCAATATGACAGAAGTTGCACTGGGTGTTTCAACAGTAAGTGATATTTCTCTGTTGGCACCGCTGTGGATATATGTGTCCCCAGACAGAATCATTGCACAACTCTGAGGCTGCTAAAAAAGAAAAAATGAAAAGGTAGATAAAGCTTAACACACAAAGTGTATACAAAGTACCTTCTCTTGAACACAAAACAAAGCTATCAAAGTACCCTCTCCTGAACACAAAACAAAGCTACATATGTAGTTATTTTAATATGTAGTAAATTCACTAAAAACTTCCGTTATACCGTTTTTGTTAAAGGTAGCAAATGTAAGGGCAGCCTGATGGTATCACAAATTGGTATTATTTTATAGTATCAATTCATTTCTTTGTCGAACATTTTAGATCAGCATAAGTCTCTTATATCATATTCTGAAATTGGAGTTATAAAATCATAACTTACATCAAACGTTTGTTATTTCGTAGTAATAAAAAACATAGTTCAGCAGTATTAAGTTTCATCATCGTTGTATCATATTTCATGCAAGGGAGAAATGGATAATTGCATAACAATGACACTTACACTTTGGGAAGCATATGATGTCGTCGAATCGTATCTACATTGAAAGTCATTTACAGACCATACACAATTCCACTCTGAGTGGCAGCGCTTGCATCTAGAAAGAGAGAAATTAAGACGTATTACAAGTACAATTTTACAAAACTTATGTTACAAACTTAAATCAAACAATAAACAGAGACAATATGTGGTGAAAGCGCTATAATTGTGTACCTTCTTTTATGAATCAAACCGATAACGAGGATTATTTGTTTGTTTTCTGCTCTGAACCTAACTTAACATAACTACTGCAATAGCGTTTGTGAAAATCACAAACTCGTTTTAATTTCGTCAATGATTGAATTAACTTACCCTGAAATTCTGCTACAGTCAAAGAAGTAAAATGGTACACTGCCAAATATAACGTTGTATTCCGATGATGACAGGGCCAGTTTAACCACGACATGCTCTAATGTTGAAGGCAATGTTATGTTCATCAAATTAATTTAGTTTGAATTATTATTTTTATATGAGTTTTATCACAAAATTAGAGCTACCCAAAGAACAAGAAACAATGACGAGAATATAGTGTGTTGATCTGGACTAATCTGTTTTCATATGATTTTATTATTATTAATCTACCTTTCGTCAACACATCTTTCAAAATCAGCGTTCAGTTTACACCATCAAGTACATCTACTTTTGATGAAAGGTTTAATTCACCTCATAGATGAAAAATACCTTAACTATAACAATAAACCTATAGGTTGCATGAAATAGGCCTCTGATAACCCATTAGATACACAACAAAAACGTTACTTACATATGATTGTTTTGAGTTTTCTAGTTCAATTGTTCGACGGTTGAGACAATTACAGCAAGCAAGAGTGTGACACTGTTCATAGTTCTACATTTGAAGAAACACATCGTCAGTCTTTGCGAAATCAAATGAAGATCAACAAATACAATGATAAACAAATGTTGCACTTACTGGACACGTTTGGAGATATGACACTTTGATGTTATGTTTCGGAATCACATTAATTAGTCAATTACCTCCTTCAACGATATCTGGTATATTTGTGAGATACGGGGTAAGGCAAACAAGAGAGTTTACTGAGTCTGAAATCCTGTGAGCTGGAGTGACGACGTCACCAAAATGACAAGAATAGTTGACATGAACAGGGAGAAATGTAGCATCTATGGTGATCTGTTTCAAATTGAAAAGAAATTTCCAATGATTTGTTTGATGTCCTCTTCCTTCTTCTGAATGGAAAACTTACAACAACAAAAACCCATCATGGGTTTCAGGTTCCAAGAAGGGAAACACACCTTCACGGCAATTGTCTCCACACAAGTATCTAAGCTTGCTTTCTTTTGTTCCTTGGCACCGACATTAAGAATTACAAAAGACTGACATTCGAATGATAATCTTAAATGAAAGTTTATTACGAAATGTACGTTCGCTAGAGCACCTTTGATGTTTCTTGTATGTATTGCTTCTATATAGTAATAATAAAACAAGCTCTTTAATACATTCTCATAATACAGTGTCAGCCACATTAATAATGTGTACTTGCATTGTGGGTTCCAGAAAGAGTAAAAGATATATTCTCTGGACTAGCCGCAATGTTGAGACATGTGTATTCGCTAAAAGGCAGCCATCTTTCCCAATCGTCACTGTCGAAGCATTCGGTTGACCTTGTGCACCTACAACAGTATACAAAAGACCGATAGGAGTCTGTAGAGGCTTAATACATTTATCTAGGGCAAAAATTAGGTGATTTGCAACGTAGTTTTTATGTTTCTATCATTTAACCAAAGTTACTCTCAAAATGAGCTGGACTATGTTTGAGCTCCAATGAACATGAACAAGTATAGTGTAACATTCGCCAAAGCTCACTTCATGCTGTGGGATGAGCGGGTGTCTATATCCACATACAGTTTACTCCATAACGATCTATTGTAACTTACGTACTATCTGATTATCCTGTAAAGGCTATTTGATTAACCTTTGATGCCTGTGATAAAGGAAAGACGTCCTCACAATTACAAGAAATTAAGCAAACTCAACCCTTAAAAGGATGGTCCAGTCACAACTTTGGCTTGGATATGGTCAAGAGTAAGTTGATCCAATCATTGGTGAAACTTCCATTGAGTTCCCATGTGTTGTTCTCGAGATACTACCATTTGAAATTTCCCCATTTGCTACCATCTGTGAACTTGAAGCAAGCAGGAGTGACATCATCTCCTCTCATGGCTGTATAGTCAGGTATAGTACAGTATAGTTTTTTTTTTATTATTAAATTTATTATTTTGACCTTGGAATCAAAAGGTGGTCAGCTTTGCACTGGTTATTTGAAGGTCGCATAACTGTCATACTCTTCAAACATTCTCATTATGATAACACTAGATATTGAAGTATTAAATTAAATGTAAAGTTTAAAGAAAAACATAAAATGGGTTATCAATGTGGGGAGATGACATCACTCCTGCTTGATTCATTTTAATTGTCGGTAACAAATGTGGCAACTTCAACTGCTCATATCTCGGGAACCACACATGGGAATTGGATAAAAGTTTCACTATAATGGTCGGATTAACTTACGCTTCAACTATATTTGATTAGACCATCCTTTTTAAGTCTTAAGACCTGTTTCTCCTAAACTTGCCTAATATATCTGAGTGAACATAACCTAACATTGTCAGGTGTATCATGTATAATGAATATGTACACGAATGTGAAACCTAACAAAACTGCGCATTTGGTGGTCTGCAACACTGTCAAAACAAAACCTAAAAAGCATTTCAATATGTAAATCTGTGTACATGTTTATCGTCTTGACCGAACACATATTTTGACAGATAACATAAGGCTTTAGAAACGATAAATATTTCCATTCCAAATAGATTTCTCCCCCTTTAATTACAAGGTGCTTACAGTTGTCTAGAGTCGATTTTTTGACAGTTTACCTATTCTTCAGAATACACTATCCACAATGAGGATCCCCATTCAGGCATTCATGACAGGTTTGATGTCGACTGCAGTTTGCTATCGACAATTCCAGCATCTGTGAATAGAAGAAGGTAACTTATGAGACTGTGAGAAGACTTACCTCCATTAGAGTAAAAGCGTTAACACTGACGTAATGTATACTTTAGACCAATTGGGGTAATACAATTTATTAATTAGTAACTGCACTCCGAAGTCACATTGTTGAAAGTCCTGTCTTGCTTGAAAAGAAAGTGGTTGCGGATAGTAACTGACGCTAAAAACGTATGGCTATAATGTAATATGACTTCCCTATCGTCCATCTACCATAGGCCTGACGATATGTCCTCCTAGTAAACAAACATGAAACTAGTTACAGTTTCCCTTGCAGTTCTAGTAAGAGTCATTCCTTTGTCTATGGATTCCTCGAGGAGTTTCTCTATTTAATACTGTTTAGATATACAAGTTGTACCTTCCTTTCTGTTAGCACCATGATACTGTCACTACCAAGCCATGTATCACTCAAGACAGGGTATTGGACATCCAGCTTTTCATATAAGACGCCAGGTATTTGAGTGCTACTGAACTGAACCTAATAGACGAGTAAGAAAAGGACTCAAGAAAGTTAAATGCATGGTAAACTAAGTAAAAGAAACATACCAAAATAACTCTGTAATATCCCTTAAAGAAAGAATGAATGTTTAACTAATGTAAAGACGAAATATTATCAACATGAGAAGAATGCGCTGATTTAAAAAAAAAGATTTTTGAAGTGGACTCTGGCAAAACAATTTAGAGACACTCAATTTACTAATTGTAGAATTGTAGTCGCTTAAAGACTGAAACTTGACGTAACTTCCTAAAGTCGACATTTCTGTTCCTTGGCAATTACATTGCAACTGCTTTCTCTGAACGGGTAACCGTTAGTTTGTTTTCCATACATTGAATGTTTCATGCAGGGAGGATACAGCTATGGTGTGTGCATTGATCTCAACAAGTTTCACTCATTTAAAAAGTATCACAATATGATGTGAATGTTACATTGCGTTTCCCCGTCACCGTGGCCAATCTCAAACAAATCCCCCCTCCCTCTACCCCTTGTTCAAAGTGAGTAGCATTTTAAAGTATGTCTATTTGCTCATGCCTGCTGCATGAAGAACCTGGGCGAAGCAGAAGTATGGGTTCATAAGAACAGACACACCATATCGGAGACATGTTAAAGATATGCATTCAACTTAAGGGTAAATTAACAGTTCGTGGTACATTGCGTTTGCTTCTTTCTGTATCATTTAAATTATCTCGTATCTTGTTTGGGGATGTATACGTTAGAGATGAATTACATCTGTTCTTACCTTCATTATATGGCCTTCCTGAGATCCAATAAAAGCCACTTTCTGTACCGCATTCTGGACAACTGTCTCTGTGATCAGGATAGATGTGAATGTTTCTCCTGAGTGTTCAAAGACAATCTCTCCTGGGAGAAATCCTAGATTTGCTGCTCGTTCAGGATATCTTGCAAAGACCACATTTCCAGTTGAAATATCACATGTTAGATCTATGACAGCCAGGTAATCACATTTTATCGGCACCTGTAAGCAATACCAAACAATTGCACATAATTCACAATATAGTCGTATCCATTCTGGTTGTACTAGTTGGTTCCATTTACCACAAATGTTTAGGTTATGTGTGAATTCACCAACAAAAAAAAAATAAAAGAAGTACAGCAGTTACTGTATTTTCTATGTGAATCCAGTATTTACAAAACCGATACCATTTTCATCTCCAGCTGATTTCCCGATCAGTTGAGGGAAGCGTATTACGAATGCTTTTGAAGAATTTACTGGACCAAATGTGATTCTTATCGACGAAAACACTGACAAGTTAGATGGAACAATATTACAATCTTAGAAAATATGTTCATCATCAGTACATGATTAGCTCTCCAGTGTACTTGCAAAGACGAAGAGAGCGTTTACTTAGCATGCCTAAATGTAGAATTATAGGCATGCAATATGTTGCTACCAAATTAAAGCCCATGCAAGTAACACAGTAAACGTTCCTATGATACGAACGTCTGACATACTGATCTGACAAGTTATCGTCTTGCTTATGTTAATATGGAACGAATGAGATGCATTCCAAAATGGAACTCTGATGTAAAGACACTCACTAGTCAACGCCCTCTCTAAATTAGAAATTTTATCAAATTTCATCTGTTACTGCAATCTGTGGATCATTTATGCAATACATATATCTGTACAAAAGAAAGTCAATGTGCTGTTGCAGCTACGGCTGCAACTACGTTCACATATATATGCTGCAGTATGCAAAGAAAATTCAGCAGATATTTGATGCTCTCGTGGTATTAATTGGATATTGTCCCTTACCTGACATTAATGTAAATGAGAGGACTTGTGAAATGATCTTGACATCCTTACTGCGCAGGTCATTTCTATGGTCTCCACAACGAAACACATGATACTGTACAATTATAAATTTATGGTGCCTCCAGTCACTGCTTCAATGACGCAACAGATGAACTCACTGCCAAAAATTTCAACCCCCACCCCCCCCCCCCTCCGACAAAAAGCTACCAATTCATCTGAGGCGCGCTATTCAGACTTCAGTATGAAGTTCCAGCTTGTCGATCATTTTTAATTCATACAATTTACTCCACAGAACTGGTAAGAGAGCAGCTTGTCATGTTAACGACCCAGACGTTTAAAGCGAAGGTATGCAGCATTTTATTCGGATTTTTGAGATAGACTATTTGTGGTTCACCTTAGACGGAAGAGAGGGAGTTTTCGTCTCTCCAACATAATCGTCATTTTGGTATCGTCAGAGCAGAATTAAGTAAACAACGTTGGGAGACTTTCACAATTTAAGGGTCCTGAGTTCTGTATAAATCACATCTCTGGTGCCGGGAAGGGTCACAACATTATCAGTATCATATCTGCAGTCTATCCGCAACCACGCAAAAAGAGCTTTCCTTCCGTCACATTTTATGCATGAAGTTTTATGACGTCATGGGGTTTTGATTGCTAATGAACTAAAAGAGGTGATTTTTTTTCAAGCAAATTATCTCAACATTTAGAAACTATAAAAAAATTTAAATCATGAAAACACTGAAGTCACTATCATTAAAATCATTGCTAAAACACGTAAAATACTGTTGATGGCCACTTCGGCGAGCAAACATGTGTAAATGTAGGAATTTAACCCTTAAAAGGTCTACAAATGTGTTTCCCACACCTCGTAAAGTTATCTATTATTACATCGAGACGTTGTAAAACCACTCAGTTGTTATAAAAATTGAAGAAAAATGTTATCTCCTATCCACTGATATCAGTTTTGTACCATTAAATTTCGTGAATGAGTCAGGTACTAGGAAAATATAAGACGAGTCAGTTTCGTCCCTATATGTACATGCAAGCCAGGACTAGTTACGCGACATGAACGATAGCAAGTTGGCGACAAGCAACGACTTCTCTTATGTGTATAGGCTGTATGCAGTTCATACAGAATATACAGCAAAATCGCTGTATCCTAAATTGTTGATTACACTCGATTGTGTCGCTTAAACTTGGCAATTTTGGTGTTACGGAAAGCATATGTGGTCATCTGCAAATATCGTTTGGAAAATATCGAATTGATTCATTAAATGAGTCAGGTGCTCGCAAAGTTTGACTTAAGACACTCTTTGAGAAGTGGGGAATATCAGCCTCTCTTCGATTGTATTTCTTTTTAAATATCGCTCGTAATTCCTAAAACCTAATTCATTTCTAGAGATATTTCTGTAAGATCAAAGTGTCCACCATTCTTGTTATAGTGAAAATTAGAAAGCCTTTTTTTGCGTTATTCAATCAAACTGTTGGCCATCACTTGTCAGTCTAGTTCCGGCGACTTGCGTTCGTTTGGGACTTTCCAATGAAAGCGACAACTTAAGAGAATTCCTCACGTGACCTAATTAACTCGGTCTTTTGCGGAAAGACCGTCTGCATATCTGACAGCTATGGTATATTATTAAGGGGTTAGGTTCAGCGCCGATGGAGAACTTGAAACAAGAAGAGAACACAATAAGAGTGGTGATTTAAGAACAAGGACTGGATGGTACTAGCAACAACTCGAAAACGCGTGGGATTCCAATTTTAGTGTTTTCCTGAGGGACCTAATAGTGTCTAAAGATGTTTTTGCATCGTTTAAAAAAAATGTTGACGAAGGATATGCGATCAGTGTAAGCGAAAAGAGCAGTTTCATCTGCATGGCTTACGTAGAGCTGCATAGCTTACATCATCTGGGGACACAACACGAAAGTATTACAACTACACCGATACACCAACTACTCTGTAACAAGCACCTTTGCCACCTGAACGGAAACAGCTACATGCAGCCACCTTTATCTCTACAAGGCGTTACCGAAGGAAGCAAAACCGAGAATTATACAGGACTACCGAGGTGGCGGAGCTATCATATGATCGGGGGACTGCCACCCCTCTCCTACCCCCAACCGACTCAAATGAATTACCGGTGCTCTTTTAAGCGTTTTACAAAAAGAGAAGGAATTACCAAAAAGATAAAACAAATTTTCTTTAACACACTGTATCTTCTTATAACACTGCATCACACTCATTGATATCCTTCCATTATTGAGCCTGTCCCAGGACTCAATAAAAAAAAAAAAAAACAAATCTAGCTACATCCATGGCGGCGCACTTACAGTCTCGACCCACAATAATCACTGCTGACGCCACGGTCCAACGAAAAAAGTGTGGGTCTAATGACATGTTCATCTGCCCCCAATTATTTGCTGCAAGAAGTGTATGGAATAGGATGCATAACTAATGATTCTTGCATCATCCCAACCAATGTGGTATGTATCTGCATTTTCATAAATTTAGGAATTGCAAACATGAGATACCTATATATGCATATGCAGCTCACAACACCCAGGAAGTGCTGTCTTCGGCCATCTGAAGAGTTTGGAAAGCCAAACTTTTCTTGTACCACCAACTGGTGGTGGCGCTCGCTTAGGTAATCATATAAGATTCCTAAAGAGAGTCTTACGTAGAGATGGTTGAGACAACCACTGCTTAATTGACACAATTTTGCCTCCAACTGTACCACTTTATTGGTCTAAAAAAAAATTGCCATTTTACCTTTGTTTTCTCTAAATAAGTTCAGATCATGTATCACCGTTTGATTAACCAACATGCACGCAGATACAATTAAGGGTCACACAGTTGGAGACAAAATGGCACCTGAATCGCTACCCTCTCTATATAAGAACCCTAATAATCATGCCTGCACCAATATCTGTAACGGACAGTCGGTATATCTATTTTATCCCCACCCCCCACCCACTTAAAGCCATTTTCTCCCTCTCTGACTGAAACTGCTGGTAACGCCACTGACTCACGGCATTACCTTTCAACTTAAGACAATGTAACCACAAGAACACCTTCAAATATGAAAAATACGAAAACAGTACAGAACTTTCGAAACCATCTGGCAGTTGGAAGGCAACACTTCATTCAGAATCAACAACTCGTCACTCGTTAGGACGACGAGAGTTATACCAACAGCACAAACGATACGCCATTTGCCGCAAGGAGAAACTCTATATTATCATTAACACCCACAAATAACGGACTTCTAAGGAAACGCAACTAATTCGTATCAAATTACAACCTTGGGGACAAGTTTTACCTGAGCAACATTTACGCAACCACAATTAACCACCGTGGAACTGAAAATCAAAATGTTAGAAATTTGACCTAATGAATTTTACTTATTTAACTTATATATTGCTACACCTTCGCCAAGCGGAACTCAGCCAAAGGGGCTGTATTTCATAGCATTGCCTTGCGATGTTATTTGTCATACCCTTAGGCAATAATGTAAAATTGAGAAGGCACGGTGACAAACTGACTGTTTTGAAGTGATTGCATGTGTACGAAAAAAGAGAAGGATAAAACTACATGTGTTCTTGACTTTCCTTTAATGTTTTTTTACGTGCACTCGAGACTGTTCATGGTTGGAATATCCATTCAATGGACGGAAATTACAGAAACTACCTCGAAAACGGCAACGGCAAAGAAACAGTGAAAACAGTAGTCATTATTACAAATTAATGGTTTATATTATGTACTGAGTGAAAGAAAGCACTTTATTTACAATTAAGATACAAAATAATCACCTCATTAGTGGCCAGCTTAGTGGTCATCAGTGATCAGCTGTTTCTGACCATTACTTTGAGAGTACTTCCCAAGTGACTTTTTCAAAGAAGTGCAACGGTTAAGGTGAATGAAAACTAGCAACCACTACATTATTTTTACACGTTTCGCCAATTATGCTTTACGAATTTGAAATCAGGTGGCAGAGTATATCATGTAAAATCTATTTATTGTCCTATATTGTCTGAATTATGCGATTAAACGACATACTTACAGTAGCTTTTGTTTACAGATTACAACAGAACGTGCGCAGACAAGCACGTTGTGCCTATTCTATAAGTCCTCTAATCAATTGTTCTCATTACCTATCCGCAGTTCAAACACCTGACCAAAGGCCCAGACATTGGGTATTTAGAAGTATGCATTACTGGGCCATTAATGGGCCATCTCATGGCATGATTTTTGTACAAACCAATCGACTCACATAAATACAGAAATTTTGATCGTTTACTTTGTTGTGAAATCAGTTATTTAACTGAGTACTGGGTAGTGGTGCAAATCAGTGATTTAAATCTAATAAACTTGAGACTTACCGTTCTACAATGCGACCCTGTCAGATAGTTGTTGTTACTAAAGATCCCACCATCATCACACGCACAGGCAGTAGTTGTTGTATCAAACTCTTGAGTAAGATTCTTCATGTCATACACACAAAGAGCAGACTTGTTAGCCGAGTCAAAATTAGTATCTCCATCATTCTTGACAAATACAGCAAAGAGCTGATCATCCACTACGACTGCTGATTGTACAATGGTGTAAAGAGTGTTATCTATTCCTCTGCATTCCAGAGTGATCTCAGTGAAGCCATCCATGGTCATGCTACTGTCAGTTTGACAAACACGACTTAGTTTAGGTACAATAACATTAGGCTGTGTATTATCAGTGGCATCGAGTAGTTGTGACGAAAAAAAATAAGTGTAACCATTATATGAAAAAGAGGCGGCAACTTTGATGAAAAAGTTATGAGTCACGGAACTTGCAATGTGAACTGTCTGCTTGTCGTCTTCTTTCACATTGCATGTGCTTCCGTCTAACTTAGATAAACATCTGGATTGCATTGGTCCGTCTCCTCCTTTCCCGATACTCTTCGCAACATAAAGAGCTTGACTGACAGCTACCCCTGGTGGATGATTTACTACTAAACCAAGTGTTGTATTTTCATCTTCAGTGACCTTCAGTAATGACAGAGTCTGGTCTCCTGTATCTGTCAAGTTATCCAGATATCGAAGCTGACACATTCCATTCAGACCAGATCCACATGATATCAACTTGTTCACTGGCTCAGGTGCTATTGATAAAATCTTGTTGGTATTATTTACTCCAGTGCTAACATTGGCCAGTGCATCAAAGTCTCTTGTTAAGTGATACAATATCCCTACTCCTCCAAGGTAAACTCTTCTTCCATCCTCTGACACGGTGAAATGATTAAACGAAGTTGGTTCGAGGCCATTTTGAAATGATTTTAGCAAGTAATGATCTAAAGTAACAACATCAAGTTGTCTGCCTCTCTGGGTTAAAAGTAAGAGGAAAATTGAGACAACAGTAGCTTTGTATGTGACTTCCATTTTCAAGGGAATGCCAAATGTAATTGCAAGATGCGAGTAATTCTGACCTAAAGAGAAACAAAACAAAACAAAATGCTTCGCATTATTGCCCATAAATAATAATTCAGTAAATGATGTTTCCATACCTGCATCAACAAACCATGCACAGACAAGGCTGAGCACGACATGTTTACTACGCTACATTACCACATATCGCCGTACATAAGCTCTCCTATAGCTGTCAGGCTCTCTCTACCAGGCAGTTGCTACTGCAGTAGCTACTTGGTTACAGTTTTGGGAATGTCATCAACCAAGGTCTGTTGAGCTGTGGGTACATTGTAACACTTACATACTAAGGTTGGGTGTACGTTAATCACCGCGACGCCACTCACGATACAGGTACTCATAAAACAAAGGCGTGAAATATTAACCGTAATTGAATGAATAATTGCTAGCATTTACTCAAAGGGCATGTGCGCAATTAACACATAACTTATAAAAAAAAGCTTCTTAAGTTGAGTCTTTTTATTTCAAAACATCAGACGTTTTTGAAACGTGCATTATCACCATTTACATGAAGACAAGCAAGTAGACTTATTTTCTGGGGTGGAAAAAAGATAAACAAATAATACATGATTGTGTTCCGATATAAAATTTCACTTCAGTAAAACAAACACAACTGCATGGGAAAGGGTTTCTGGATAAAAATTAAGAAGTTTTTGACTGCTTCAAATGAGAGAAACAGGGTATCATATTACTTCTCTGTACAGTCTCTTTACAGTATAACACATCTTGTGATAAGAAGAGTTTGTCTCGCGTAATGTTTCTGGTTTATACACTCATTTATGGAAATTGCAATTACTACGCACAAGCCAAACGTTGTTGTGAACCGTGAGACAGCACAAAGCCCTATAGAAATAGCACAATAAAATTAGCATGACAGCAGTTGACACACATTCAGTTTGTTACAAAATAAAACTGTCACAGAGATTTCACTCTCTAGATTGCTCTACTTGCGACAAACTCAGAGACAGTGACACACAGTTGACACCACAGAATAGCTCATGTAGGCTGGGATGCGGAGTATGTGCCAGACGAAAAAACAAGAAGTAAAAAGAATTACTTGGAAGGGTTTAAGAATGACAGAATCTTCAAGGAAGACGTAAATATAAACCATGGCTGAAAAAAATTAATTCCTGAGGAAATACTCAATTCAAATCTAGCTGGAAATGTGACACCATTTTGCATCCAGCCCACCCTTTGTTTTTTCCTTTGATCCCCCCCCCCCCCGATCAGTGTGATGACCTGGGTGGAGTTGTGGGCTGAGGTGCGAGGGCTGTGTGAGTGAAAAAAATCTGAATTACTTAGAAAAGATTTCAGAATATTTCACCCAGCAAGATCCAAAAATGAAAGAGGAACTCCTGAATATATATTTAATTCAAATATGGCATCAAATGTAGCACCATTGTGCATCCGTCTAGACTACCTTACGTTAGCAAAAGCTTTTCAACAAGGAGGGGGACACCCTCCTCTTAATCTCAACAGAGAGGGACAAATAGACGATGGACATCTGGACAACTCAGGTATGCACCTTCGTTGTGTGATACATATTGTATGATAATAAGCGCCATATTGCAATCCTATCAGTTCTCTCACAGAACACTCTCTCGGCCGTAGGATATAAACTATCCTTGATGGTAAGGATTATGTCTTAAGCTGTTTCGAACATGGCCCTACAGTTTTATAAAATTCAAAAAGAAGCAAAAAAGAGCACTGTAAATGGCATTGTTTAGCTTTCATTAACTTTTAGTCCAACTCGCAAACAAAAGCATTGGCATACAGAAGTACGCCGCTACGAGAGGAGGATATGATCGATAAAAGTCACAAATGTGTAAGAAAAAAAACAAAAACATAGCCATGAAAGGGTATACGCATGTACAGAAATCAGACAGTGCTATTCAAGTATTAATGATAAAATAACACTTGCCTGCTAGACGGTAATCGTCTCTTACTATGCCCAATCCAACTGTATGTGCTAACTGGACTTGAATGTCACCACGTCATGAGCAGGAGCATGTTACAGAGTTTTCAAAAACAACGATAGCAAACCAGAATAACTTACATTTCCGGCACATTGACTTTGTGCTTCCTTTCTACGTGTACTGGAAACATATCTTTATATCATACGGTGAATTTGCCGGTAACCATGAAGCGATTGGGGGTTACAGTAACAACTGCAGTCGGAAGTTATTATATGTGGAGAGTTTCACTTTTGAGTGACATATACTTTGTCTCCATAATATGAGCTCTGCAGGCTTTTTATCTGCCAGGTACGAGACTGAAATCATTCTTTGCTCTCTCTTTGTATGTTTCAATCCAGCGATAGAAAAACAATGGTCATAAATCGATTATGTCAGACCAACTCGAAAAAAAAAAAAAACCAGAAGCAGTGTTTAAAGGTTACTAACTAACATCACAGGATTTTTTATCTGTAAGCAGTACACTGAAATACACAATTTATATACGGATCTTCAAGTCAAGTTACATGTTCAAGGGTGAGATCAAAGAAAACTAAGCCAGACGAAAGTTAAGTAAATACAAATAACAACTTGAACTTTAACTCAACTTGACAAAATGGATATCAAAGTTGACAATTAATTAGGGGAATGATACCGAAATATAAATTAACCTTGAGACACTCAGGGACTCCCAAATAATGTTAGAGTTTAAGAATCAAATCTATTGGTCAAAGTACAATCAATAAGAAGGGATAGGTCTATATAGAAATTATAGAGTAACTTGTAATAGTGACTTATAGACACAAGGTTGAAATTTACCTGTCAAACTATCATAGTTTGAATGAAAAATTCAGATGGTTGCATTCTTTATTTTTTCTCTGAACATTTTGGTAATTTTATAGAACAAAATGTAATGGCACTTCACCAAGTCTCCATTTCAATCTTTTTCGTTTTCATTTTAACATCGCCGTTTAAACATCACCTTTTAGCTACCATCACCTAATATAATCTTGGAAATGCTGAGTCAGTAGCAATGACACACTCATTTTCGCACTTCACAGAGTTGCTGATTCGACCATCTCCTTACATGTAACTTGGACATGCTTATATAACTTGGACTAGACGCATAATGCATGGAGCTACATTGTGATGCCTAGATTTGCATTGTATCTTCAAGAATTCCTGTTTCGTAAGTCAGTGCATTTTCATTCGGAATAATAGACCTTACCTGGGGTGATCTGGTGTTCAGAAATTCCAGCATGTGTTCCAGCATGTGGTGGGTGGTGATCTGTGAGTTACGGCCAAGCGGGAGTATCTAAACGGAGCGCCACCTGTAATTGGCGGGATCATACAAGAAAATAAAAATTGACTTTGCAACCCGCTCCGATGGCTTGAAACGGCTCTTCTAGTGGTGCCCTTAGCTCCCCTTCTCAGCCTTGAAATAAGGATCGTATAATGTCTGCAATTTTCATCTATTACACTGTCATCCTGTTCACTCGCTAACCTTTTGGAAGGTTTTAAAAGAATAGTCAAGAACCATTCCATTGCTCAGGATGCACTTATGGCATCAGTATTTCAGAGTTTAGATTCATACAATTGGTGATAAACATTATAGAAAAAAAAATGGCCACCCAGTGTGAATCCATGACATCACAGTTGTTTGCTTCAAATTCACTTTTTGTAGAAATTGTGTCAACTCCATTGCTAATATTATGTAAATCGAACATGGGAAATGAATGAAAATTTCAGCAAAATGCTTAGAGTATATTTCTCTCCAACATATCAGACATGCATATGGTTCTGAACTATTCTCTTAAGATCAGCGTGAACACTTGGACACACGTTTTTTAATTTAAAATACTGATAAGTCAGTGCACAATATTAAACATATCGGTAGACAAGCGAGCGGTTTAAGAGACATTACTTTCTGGGGTTATTCAAATTTTACCATCTAAGCTGAGAACCACATTGGTTGGCACGTAGCGTACCAAGAGAATCTTGGCCCAAAAGAAAACACCCAGATTGTAGGAAATGGCACTTCTCGGGCCTCGTTAAAATGCTTCCAGACTTTCTTTGTTTTGAGATCTTGTGCATGCTTACTCTTTGCTTACTTTTCCAAAAAAAAAAAAAAAAAAAGGTGAATAAGAGTTTATATAAAGCATTTGCTCATTTGGGGGGGGTAGCCATTTTAACCGCCATGTTCGTACTAGATCGACAATCCCCACCAGAATTTCCCCAAATCTGTCTCTTCTGCTAAAGCAAAATAAGAAACAAGGTGTTCAAAGATGCTGATTCCATAGTATAGGATTGCGGAACATAAGCACCTGCCAATACCGGACACAGGTATCTGATACAATCTTTATGACTGTAGGCCTATCCTAAAATCGAGGTCTTTCACGTCATCTCTCTCTCTCTGTTTTGGGGGCTCGGTCGGGACTTTCTTCTGCAGTATATTTTCCAACAGTAGAGGGCATCGTCTTATGGACGAGTTTGGCAACTGACCAATAATACCGACATTGTCTGCAGACTTCTTTTTCGATTATTCCACTGTACAGAATTCCCTCCATTTGTTGCCAAGCAGTGTCTCTGTGTTGGAAAAATTAGAATTACAGAATTTCGTTGATAAATACCAAGAGGGATTTTGTTTCAAGCCAACCACCTCTGAAAAAAAAGCCAAAATTGAGAGATAGGCCTATGTACACGTAAAAAGTCCATCCTGGTCATCGTGACGGTGCAAAAAGACTTATTTGTTGAAAGTCATAAAGAAAAAATTTGTTAATGCCAAGTATGAAGCAGTCCTCCATCAGGCAGAGGGGGAATATTGGGCGATATTGTTGTGCTACCGACTAGGACCACCACCCTTCTCTATATGCCCCATTGTCCCAGTAAGATGACTGCTGGTAACCGCCAGCTACGATCGAATCTCTGCTGTTCAGATTTGAAGATTTATGGAACCTCTTTACTCAACTTTTGAAAACTGTCGTTGATGGTCTGGTGTCAGGTTCCGAAACGTTATTGGGAAGGAGTGAGTTACTGACAGAAGGGCGCTACTATGGGGTAGGGGAGGGCACAGTGGTATATGCGAGTGCAGTGTAGTAAGTATATGCATATATTACAGAGCCGTCGCAGAGCGAGAGGAAAGGGGTCTTCTTGGTAAAAAAGTATGATTTCTTATGTACCAACGTTCCAATTTTAGAAACTGAGCAGCGATCCCTCCACTGTCTGCAAGAGATCTATTTCTAGTGGTTAATTATAAAACAACAGGCAGCTACCTCTCTGAAAAAGTATATTAAACTAGTTCCCCCGCCCCCAGCTACACCACTGGCCAACATCTAGTCCTTAATCTTGGCATCCCTTGCGGTTAGGCTTACTTTGAGAATGTGTGGATCTGTTATTAATAGTCCTGCTACATTCAATGTCTGGCACTGTGGATCTTCTGGAGTCTATCAGTGATAACCTGCCTGTCACACAGATGTCACTCACCTTCCACGACCAGCAGGTACTGATAATGTCTGTGATTACAACTTACAATTTTTTTTTTCAACAATGTGATATATATCCCTAAAAAGTGTTCTCGATTTATTTGTCTCAATTTCATTTGAGAGTAGCTCAGTCACTACAACTGCAAAGGAGCCATGTAATTAATCTCGAAATGAATGCAACAAGTTAACTCGGAAATTCAAGGCAACATTCGATACATTTCTACCGGGGAGTTTTTACATCTCCCTCATTCTAAATTACTCAAAGGGCTCGTTCAGTCAATCGCCGCCGCCGGCTGAACTTATTGACCTATGACCCGCTATCGGTCCATGTGGACATGTGTTTGCATCATCCTCTTTCAGTCAAGAATGGCACAGCCATATGCCTTGACAAGATCAGCTATTTGCCGTTAACCTCTATTTTACGAAAAAAATGCACAAGGTGAACAAAAGGCAATTTATGCAAGTTTAGATACCAAAAAATCAACGCAAATATTTTTTGTAAGAAAATTGATGATTTTTAGGTGATATTACACTTTAAAACTTACATTAGGTTTTACTTCTTGTCGTAGATCCACCAAACTACGGAAAATTATCTGCAATTATCTGTGGAGTTTACATACCCTCCGATTGTATTGGGCAATACTCAGCTTGGAGCAGTATGTATTAGCAGCACACGCCTTCACGTTAAACCTCCACTGCATGTACTGGAACGTATGTTGTACACGTACTTACAGTGAATTTACGCACAAATCCGGAGCACGTAAAGGCATCAAAATGGTGCTCGATTTAGAGTTATTCAGGGCCGACAAAGGTGGTGATCCAGCTAAAATAAAAGAGAACCAGTCAAAGAGATTCAAGGACGTTACCCTTGTCGATAAAGTCGTAGAAATAGATACGAAATGGAGAAAACGTAAGCATACCGATCGAACAGCCGTGTTGTGTGACTACCCGTTTACTAACTTATGGCCTAACGTTAGGCCTAATGTTAAAGTTCAATGAATGTTGCATGTCTTTTGAGTTTCATTTCAACTTTACAACGCTGCCAAAGCACGAGGTACCAGTGGTGTAGCCTTCCCTAGGCCTAACGCCTCAAACCAAGGCCCTCGGGTGACGTTAGTTGTTTAATGTCCACAAGGCCTAGGCCTACTTGTTAGTGTTAATAGTAGTTAGTGTCACTGTCAGTGTGTTACTTGTTTGCCAGCCTAGTCATGCTGAAGTAGTAACTTCAAGTTCAACTCAAGTAAACAGTTTCACTATATTGACATAGCAACTATTAAAACACAAAATGAACCTTTAGCTTGGGTCGTAATTTACTAGTCGTAGGCTAAATAACTAGGTGAGTGAGCTGAGACTTTTCCTTGTGTGACCACACTAAGCTAGCCCAGGCACTGTAGTCAATGTCATACACTATTTCATTGATTACAATGTCTGACTGACTGCTGGGCAATTCCTAGACTCAGGTGTACATTTCAGACACTTTGTTCAACCATATCTCAATGGTCATAAATAGGAGATAACTTTTGATTTGGGTTTTGTGGAACATCTGACTTAAACTGTTACTTCATGGTATATCTGCCCTTTTCTCACAAAATAAACCACAAAATTATATCTAGAAACCTCTCTGTGACACACTTCCAGCTCAAAATGTTTCTTTTCTTCAGATCTAAGGTTTTTCTTTTAAATTTTCTGTGATTTGAATTGGTGCACTAACCAGAAGTAAGTACAGGTGTGATAAAGAAGACTCTTTACTGTTTATCAGCAACAAGCAGTTGAAGGGTGTCACAGGTCTACCTCTCATATATTTAAAAAATTATCTTATGAATGGCATTCTATTATTTCAATGGATTACGTTCAAGGCTGAAGACAGTAATTAGGGGACTAGCTACATTCACTAGCTGCAGGAACGAACTTACCACCACGTGTTTTGTATAGGACATTTTCATGGGTGACAAGGTGATTAGGTGGTAAAAATCAGTTTATTCCCTGCTTTTACACACTTGAAAGGGGGCAGATTACAATGGTTAAATGGCTATAAATGTTTAAGTGACAGAAAATTGAAAATTTCTGAGTAAGTCTATGCAGGAAATCCGTATCAACGTTTAGCAGAATTGAGCTCCATTTCAACCGCCGACCATTCACAGTACTGGAGCTTGCAGTACAAGAGGGAATTTTTTGTGGGAGTGCTGGTACTTTTGAATACTTCACAGTAACTGGGAAAGTTCTTGGTATGGGTACCGTCTCCAATATCAACAAAAATCTGTTGTTTTTTTTTTAGTGTAGTGTAAATACTTACATACCAACATCAAATGGAACCAAAAATAAATTCCAGATCCATCATGAAAATTTTCATTTCAGTATCTCACACAAAAAAAAGCAATGCTCAAGCCTCAATGCCTCTGAAAGTAAATGATCGTGGTTAACCTGGTACGCAGTGGTGCTTACTGTCTTATGGCTAATAAAGTACCGTAGCTATTTTCCATTAGGTTGGACAAGCCATGCAGGCTAGGCCTACACATATTGCCTATTTTGCTAACTCTAACTTAATGTAAATGAAGAATAAAGCATCCATGTGCCATACAAAACAAAAGTGAACTAAAGAAGAACAACTCAGCTATGTAGAGGTGGAAACTGAAAGACATTTAGGTATAATTCCATCGATGACTTTTTTTTTGTATACCTCCTCGAGACTTATCTTTCTATATTTCTTTAGCCTCCAGCAGGTCTGTGAAGTTGATGTCAAAGGTTCAATCCCATTTGGCAATGTCTTTTCCATGTGTTTTTTTTATTTCTTTTTTCTCTTTTCTTGGATGTATTGGTTTGAAAACCTTTGCTCAAGTTCCTACGTAGCTGCAAACCCATCCCTATTTTGCTGAAATTAATTATTTTATATAACTGAGTCTGTATCAATTAATAAGGATAATGGAGCAACACAAAAAAACAACAACAACAAAGGTAAACTGGTTTTTGCTGTAGCCGCCCTTCCTCTGACTACGTGTTGCCGTTGGGGATACATTTATTGATACAGTGTTTACTATCATACAGGCTATAGATGCTCAAGCATGCCTAACTTTATGGTCACATTTTTGTGAAGAAGAAACTGAAAAATGAAAAAGTTGATGTTAGCTCACATGCTTATGATGTTCTCTGTTTTAATTGCTTTCTAGTTCGTTACCAGGCGGACAACCTGAACAAAATGAAGAATTTGTGCAGCAAAATGATTGGAGAAAAGATGAGGGTATGATATATACTGTAATCTTTATCTCTTTGGACACCATAAATGATGAATGGAGGGGCAGGCCAACAAGGAGAAGTTACAGTGCAGTGTGTACTTCATACTGTACAAATTGTGGGTGGGAAAATGGCAGGAAGTTAGGAGGGGAAAAATACTTTTCATTGACTGACTGCATCAGCTTTATGAGAAAAACAGATCAGTGAAATTAATTTGTCCAAGCATAACACCCAGTGCTATTGGCTGGGTATGGTGAATACATGTTTCAGATTTTACATGCATTGCACAAGTAGCACAGAGCTCTCTGTTGAAAAGAAGGTACCTTCTAGAGGCCATGCGTGCCCAAATTTGAACCTTTTTCCACATGCATGTGTATAGTTTAGCTTATGAGTTTTGCAACACAAACTGAAGCATGAACCTGCACACCAGTGAAAATTTTGACCGACTTCTATTTTGCATTGAGGTCAGTTCAAAATGGTGAAGATGCAACTTAACCCACAACAGAGATGCAGGGTAACTTGCCAGCTCTCAGCTACAGTATGCTTGGGATGATGACATTTGACTGTAATCGATTAAGATTATTATTACTTCAGATTTTATGATAATGATTATGATTACAGCCAAAATTAAAGTACTCAATTACAATTATATTACAATGTAATCATGATTTCAGTCGTGGTTACATTGTTTTCTTACATCTTTATATCTTTAAACTTCTGCAAAGAGAAGACATGTACAGTATACAACAACTCTGGGATACAGGCCTATCTCAGTCTTCTTCTAATTTGTGATAGGTCAACACCATTATGATTTAGCAGAGGTACATTAAAGCAGTGCTATCCTACAGTAGTGCCAACCACACACTTGTACACATTTTTTATTGAATTACCTAAGGAGGTGTAATAATCAAGTCATTCATACTCTGATTTGAATCTATGCATAACTGTTAAACATACAGTATATTGATGATGGAAAGAGAAAAACAAAAGCTTTTAATCAAATTTGGTCAGGTTATGTCATCACAATTTCAGAATGACAGCTTACTGATTAATTTTTCTGAACATTCATATTACAACTTAGTAAAGTGGGGTTAAAAACCAGGGGCTGGTTGAGGTAAGGAAGAACCACCAAAAAAGACCAGTTTTTATTTACCCCAAAGTGGTTATTATTTACCTTAGCCATACTAGAGGATTATTTATGTGAGTATAATATGGGTGTTTGCCATTTGGACTTGTTGCTTGGAGTACGTTTTTCGTTCCTGATAGATAGGGGTAAGCTCAACCCAGAATAGACATATTGAGTGAATTGTGTAACTACAGTATGGGCTAATATAATGACATTATTAGGGTGTCTTCTCTTTCCCCTTGACAGCTGCAGCTGAAATGCCCGGCATAAATACAAAGTGAAGAAAATGGAGTATATACTACAGTAGTACTGTTTTACCCAAAGCATTGGCAGAGATAGAGAACGGCTCTGACTGTTCAGTGTTCAGACTACTTTACAATGTCACATACTCTCACATGAACACAACTATAGTTGTCATCTATCACCTTGTCCTACAGTATTACTGAAAACCTTGCTAGCCATGTAACGGTACTGTACAGCAGTATATTTTTTTTGTATTTTTGTAATCTTTGACAGCTATTGTTTTACTAAATTTGCTTTTAATGTACAGTAAAGTCAATCAGTTGTGTAGAGTGGCTGAATAGTTAAAATGTGCAAGCTTGTATCAACACAGAACCAATTCTGCCTATGTGGAGATCTTCAATCTCTTGTATTACTGAGGCTGCTGGAGCATCCCACAAAGCAGGAGACTACAGTTAACTGAAGCCACTCCAGCAGAAGCAACAAGCACTGAAAAATACTGCTTATTCTTCTTTTGCACCTCTTTTATAAATTTATCTTCGAATGTAATCATAATTAAACCATGATTACAATTACTTTCCAATTACTTTTTCAATTTTTGCAAAAGTAATCAATTACGATTACTATGAAATCTATACTCGATATGTACAGGTAATGGATTACAATTACTGATTACGATTTCCCTAAGCCTGGCTGTAATGAGCACTACTGTGCTGTGAATGCAGGTGCAAGCCAGCAGAATCTAGTAACTGGTGCACATTAACATTTTCACCAAGTCATACCATCATTCAGATACTGCACATTTTTTCATTCAAAAAATACTTCCAATACATACAGTATATCTCTACAGTATGTTAAAGGACTGTTAGAATATCCTGCAATGTGACCTTTTCTAACAAAAGTTGTAGAAGCATTGTTTCATTGCAAGATCAAAATTATTACTGTACCTGTATTTAATTTAGAGGAGTGTTTGACAAACCCAACCAATTGCCAGACCAGACATAAACCAGACATACATGGGAGATGGTGATGGGATAAACAGATAAATTGAGCTTTATTGTGTACTGATATGTTCACATTGCCGTAAGTTATTTTTACTGCTCAGTGTTTGTGGAATGAATGTTGTCCATATAAATTTGCTATTGTACCATATCTTGCATTGTTTTCTAAATTGTAAAGTAACAAATAAAGGAAATGAAAGATTAGTTTGTTAAATTAGTTATTATAAAGACTTTAAAAAAGGCAAAAACATTTGGCAGTCTTTATTCTTACAGTATGTTTGTGCTTTTGCTGGTATTTTCTTTTTTGTCTTTTTGTCGTTGTTTGTTTTTAGAAAAAGGATCCAGTCGGGGATGAAACAGAAGCTGTACCAGAGAGTATCACAGCAAAGCTAGATGAAGTAACTGATGAGGATTTAAGGGTAAATTAAATCTTTCTTCGTGTTTTCTACAGGGACTGGTCTCCTCAATCCGTACAAAGTGTCTTTTCTAATATTCAGTTGATGGCTCACTGTGTATGTTCTTGAATGAAACAAAATGGAATCCATGGGGAAGACATTTGCTGAACATTGTCAATGCCAGTATCCCTCCTTCTTGAGGAATTTCATTTCCGTGAAGGAGTTTCGTGTTTCACTACATCACCATTTGTTGTCGCTCCAACAAATAAGTCCACCAAGAAGGAAACAAAAAAGACTTAATCAGTGATCGCTCAAGGGTTTGAACAAACAATCCCCAAGTCCTCCTTTTTGTGTCTCTGTTCTTAACTTCTAATGAAGACCTCAACACTGTTAAATCTGCGCTTAGAATTGGTCAAATTAGATGAATGCCAAAATGTTAATGATATACACAGAAGGGGTCAAAGTAAATGTTTCTGTACTACCAAAACTTGTTGGATTACTAAAACATTGGATTGCTAGCATAGTTGGGGATAAAGACAAATGGTGATTGTACTGTTCATCACACTTTTTCTGTATACGATGTAACAAAGCTTCATGGCTCATATGTAACCAGGAATCTGACAGTGAAAATCAACTGTAGAGTGCCCAAAGTTTCTGCAAACATCCTTCATTACACTCGCTACAGTATGCTGAACCCCCCCCCCTCCCCACATATCTAGTTTCCTTCACACCGCATCCTATACAGAGTTATCATTTTACAGCCAGCCCTTGCTGTAGGTTTTTTGCCTCAGAGTGAAGCCTATAGATATACTTATAGCTAATCCTGTACAACTTGTCCTTCTTGTGAATATTTGGTGGGTGGGACTTGAAGGGAAAGAGGGACAATATTACAGTCATTCAATTAGGCATGTGCTCCTTCCCTCTTCTTTATCAGGCCCTTACGGTCAATCAGATCAAGAAGGTTCGCGTCTGCATCGATCAAGAAATGGCCAAATGTGATGAGCAGCGTCTGGAATGTGAGAAAACTCGAAAAGACAGTCTCTGGGAGATCGGCAATCTACTTCATCCCAGCTGTGTTATCAGTAATGATGAGGTAACAGATTTATCACAAACATTTTTTTTCCCAGGGAATGCTTGATTGTACACAGAGGTCTCGACACTAAAATGTTAACAGGAGAACTTGCTATTGGAACAGTTGTGCAGCTTATCTCAGTATTTCGATTTAAAAATCATTTCAGGTTATTCGAGGAATTTTATACATAAATTTTGCAGCTATGACTGTGACATAGTGACAACAAACACAGAGAAAACATTTTGTGCAGTAGCAGGCAAGATGCTAAATAGTTTTGCAATTAGAGAGTTGTTGTTAATGGGATAATATCTTCTTGCCATCTGCGTCAGGACAGATCCATGTCCATTTGGAAAATAGTATCAAGCATTAGCATCTTTTCTCTGAGGCTGTTGGAGTTTAAGTTTAGTTGTAATGCTGTTCTTTCATGAAAATTCTCTAATGTGGTTTTGGCATGTGTGTTATCTCTTGTTATCTGGGCATCTCTGGGTGGAAACTGAGGATGAAAGGGATTTGTCTAGAGCCATAATGTCATGCCAACTGCTGCACTATCAGTCAACCATTTCTGTCCCAATTTCAGGAGGAAAACGGCATCGAGAGGATGCACGGAGACTGCTCTACCAGGAAGAAATACTCACACGTGGATCTGATCCATATGATAGATGGCATGGACGGAGAGAGGGGGGCAGTGGTCTCTGGCAGCAGGGGTTACTTCCTTAAGGTACCATAACACAAAGATGTAAAAAGCCAATACAAAGTCATGTTTGTAGTTAATGCATCAAAAGAGACCCGCCCTCAGATTCCTTAACGATGTGACCTCAGAATAATTGGGTATGTGTAACTTTGGATTGATGAGGAAGTCAGTGTGGTGGTGGTGAGTGGCAGAGAAAGTCAGGTGATCAAGGTTGATATGAATGAATGTTAAAAAGAGAAACATGTTCCCCCTTTTTAATTCATCTCAGTTTAGTCAATTTAAGAGGCCCCATTTGACCTTCATGTCTTTTTTCTTGTCTTCTCTTCCTGGGCTTGCTTTCTGGTAGGGACCAGCATTGTTTCTTTCCTTTGCAGTCCAGCAGCATGCCCTGAGGATGCTCCACAGTAAAGGGTTCACCCCTCTCTACACACCATTCTTCATGCGCAAAGAGGTGATGCAGGAAGTGGCTCAGCTCAGTCAGTTTGATGAAGAACTCTACAAGGTAAGTACTTTATGACGGGGATAGGAAGAGGAATCGGACCCACCTTTGACCTTTCTTATCAACAAAATAGGTAGAGTGGATTTACACATATGCTGCAGGACTGGACTGGTCTCTTTGGTTTCATAATGAAGCTTGAAGAATCCACTAAGTAATTCAGAAACCTGTCAAAATTGCAGTGGGTGCCTTCATACTGATACCTTAGTTAGCTACTTGGACAAACATCTTTGTATTCTCTTTTCACTACCTGACACTCAAGCTAAGGCAAGAAGGACTGCAAGCTTGAAGCCCCAAATAAAAAGCAGGGGATTAGTAACAGACAGGTCAGTGTCTCAATAATAGCAACATTGTACTCCACTTGACCAAATTCAGACCAATTGAAAACAATTCATTGATTGCTCTGATTTGCAAGTTAAACATTCTCACTTTCAGAAAGCTTGTTTCTGTTTACCTTGGACTTACTGTCAATACTAAATTTTACAATATTAGTGTATCAATTGGCTATGACCATCCTTTCAAGCTCTGCCAGTCAGTGTTCATTGGTACAATATATTGTATAAAATGGCACCAAGTATTTCCTCTAGCGTGAATATTAAGCGCTTGTCATAACAACATGTAAAGTGCAAGGGAAGGCTAGTCCTTAAAGTACAGAACAGCAACTCAGAGATTCTTACCTAGGCAGGAGAATCATAAGGCTTAGTGTCCTTTCCTGAATAATGATTAATCACTTCTTTCCATGATGTAACTTTTGACCCATCTTTATTAAAAAGCATTTTATAGTGTCCCTCGAATTGGCAGAACTACTTAATTCTTTTTAACTAGTGTTAACTTTAGGAAAACATTTTCTTTTTTTGATGGTAATCTTAAGCTATGTAATTATATGTGGTTAGATAAGTGTGTGTGCTTTTGAAGCCTTGTATGTAATTACAATATCTCAAAAACAAGAACATTGGACTTACAAAATACTTTGTATGTATGTGTAAACATTTGGAGTACATGAAGTGTGTTGTTTTTGGTGGAGATGAAAACTCATGTGTGGTCATCAGAGGTCAAAATATGGAAACATATTGAACAAAATATCTCAGCACTGCCAACTCGGAGTATTCTCTTATTAGCTCATACAAGCATGCTGGTGTGAACTTATGCGATCACACAGTGTCACTCTATCCTATCTATCTGTCTGTCTGTCCACAATTGTTCAAAATGCTTCTTCTCTCACATACTTTCATGGATTTGTTTGAAACTTACACACAATGATCCCTGGGTGGTGGGCCTTTGGGCTGTTCAGGAATTTTGGGCCTAAGGTTCCATGTGGGCCCTGTGGTCCATTTGATGAATTTTTTCAAAATGCTTCTCCTACAGATTCCCTTGTACATTGTTGATGTTTTGTCATAATGATACTCCATTAGTGGCGCTTTTAGGGTGTCCAAGGTCCCATGTGGGTGCTTTGACCCATTTCATGAAATTCTGCAAAATGCTTCTCCTTCTACAAATTCTCTTGTACAATGGAGATGGCTCGTCATAATGATACTCCATTAGTGGCGCCATCAGGGTGTTCAGAAATTTGGGGTCCCAGACCCCATATGGGCCCTTTGGCCCATTTTATGAAATCCTGCAAAGTGCTTCTTCTTCTACAGATTCTTTTGTACAGTGTTGATGGTTTGCTATAATGGTACTCCAGTAGTGGTACCTTCAGGGTGTCCAGAAATTTTGGGTCCCAGGTCGTATGTGGACCCTTTGGCCCATTTTACGAAGTTCTGCAAAATGCTTCTTTTACTACATGCTTTCATGGATTTGTATGAAGCTTAAACACAATCTTCCTTCCATGGTGAACCATATGGGGTTTTTAGGAAGTTTGTGTCCAAGGTCCCATGTGGGTCCTTTGGCCTATTTTGTGAAATTCCACAAATGCTTTTCCTCCTACAGATTCTCTTGTACAGTGGTGATGGTTTGTCATAATGATACTTCATTTGTGGTGCCTTTGAGGTGTGCAGGAATGTTGGGTCCAAGATCCCATGTAGGCCTTTTGGCCCATTTTATGAAATTCTGCAAAATGCTCCTACAGATTCTGTTGTACAATGTTGATTGATGGTTTGCCACAATGACACTCCATTAGTGATGCCCTCAGGGTGTTCAGGAATTTGAGATGTAAGGTCCCATCTGGGCCCTTTGGCTCATTTTATGAAATTCCACAAAATGACTCTCCTGCTACAGATTCTCTTGTACAATGTTGATGGTTTGTCATAATGATACTCTGTCATTGGTAACTACATGGTTTTAGGGATTTTGGGTGTTCAAGAATTTCACATAACCCTAAAGACACTTGTTTGAAGGTATGAGCTTTTGCACCATTGGTGCTCTAGTTTGTATGTAAATGAACCCCATTGGATACAGTACCGGACCCTGCTTTTGGGTGCGGTGTACCAGGTATTTGAGGTCAGCAAAGGTCAGATTGTGGTAATCTTTTCTCACACATCCCAAGAATGCAATCGTGGACTGATCTCTGTATGTCAATCACATGGGGTGAAAGGTCCTTGGTACTTTTGGTGGCAGTCAGTGATCAAGTGACGTTAGCAGAGGTCAAACTGTAAATATTTTGCAAACACATCTCTAGAATGCAAGCATGGGCTGACCTCATACATGGTATAATAATCAACCACAATGAGTACAAGAACCCTTTTGTTTTTTGGTCATAGGTCATACAGTATATGAAACTACTGGGTACTCCCTTTATTGTTCTTCTCTATAATGTTACAGTGATGACTGTATACCCACTTCAGTTTTCCTCAAATGGCATGAGATGTATCCTCTATCAATCAGTGGATACTAATTCTTTTTCATCGTGACTGCAAACTCTTCAAAAAGAGTGACTTTGGCTGGAGGATGCTTGTCAGGGATAATTTTGTCACTATTGATATTCACGAGAATGATGTCAAGCAGTGTAGAATAATTTGACGTCAGAAGTCATTCAAACATCACATCAGTTACATTTACATAGTCACAGAATACTTTTATGTGTAAAAAAGTTGCCCAAAATTAGGACAAATGAAAGGAAGCGATTTTAAAACAGTCTTCATTTTTCTGTTTTTCAAGGTTGTAGGAAAAGGCAGTGAGCGAGATGATGACACTACTTATGAAGAGAAGTACCTAATAGCAACCTCGGAGCAACCCATTGCAGCCTTCCACAGAGACGAGTGGATACCAACCAGCGAGCTGCCAAAGAAGTATGCAGGGCTCTCGACTTGCTTCAGACAGGAGGTGGGCTCACACGGAAGGGACACAAGGGGTATATTCAGAGTTCATCAGTTTGAGAAGGTTAGTGTCTTGATCTTGTCTGCTGTTATGTAAACCATAGTGTGTCGTGTAGTCTTATTGGTTTGGCAGCTGCTGATGTATCTGAGATCAAATTTCTTACAGCTGATGAGCAAATGGAAAATAAAATTAGGGAGAGGCTACATATGTTGACATGACAAGTCAGTGTTGATATGTTGTTTATCTTATAGTTATTATATCCCGAATTTAAGCAAGATGTTGATGTGGTGGGGGGGGGGGACTGTTGGTTGTGTTGTTTGACATTAATTTGCTTTCACACTACGGAGGGTCTAATGGGTAGGTGTTGTCAGTGAAAGTTTATGACTTGCTGGCAGAATTTATGGGCTTTCCAGCTTCTCTGCTGACTATTAATTCTACAATGTGTGCATCATACATTGCCCAGTATCAAATTTTCTAGTTTCCTGAGCAGCTTTCCACATTCTGCGAGAGCTAACAATGATTGCTTCTTTGTTCTACTGTGTGGTGCAAGGAGTCCACACATTCTGCACACAAGATAACACCATGCTGTCTTTGAAGATTTTAAACATTCATAAGATGCCTAGTATATTTTGTTGTCGGGTAAATTACAGGTTTTAAGTCGGTTTCCTGTATATGCAAACCTAAACAATACTTTCCTATTAGAGCCTACATCACCATCTTCTTTGTTGTACAGTAATATTCTTACCATGTTGTTAAATTCAGCAACCCAACTACTGTACCATGTAGTCAAATTCAGAACCTCCAACTTCTATATTTTATTGTTAAATCCAGTACTCCAACTGTATATTTAGGCTCCTTTACAACTATTAGCATTCATGTGCAGCGTTTCCACTAGGAAAATTCCGTTGGGTCGAAATAATAAACTGTGAGTGAAATTGACTCACCGTAAATTTCAGCAGCATATAGGGATGCATTGTGCACATGAACATTAGTCTGTCACATTGCCAAATCATTGCATCAAAATCACGTCATAGCATCCTAGTAGAAACCTTGGGTATGTGGCATTTCCAAGATTGCAGGTTTTAAGTTGGTTTCCTGTGTATTAAAGTCCCAAAGAAATTTGGTATTAAGTCTCCATCTGTCTAAATGGGTAAAGGGTTTGTCAGGAGTTTTCCATCTCTTTCTTTGTGATAGTCATCCTGCCATGTCGGCTATATCTTTAGGCTTCTTTGCAACAAACACTTTGTGTGTGCCCTTTTTTTATTTGTATTTTTGGTCTCTTGCGTCAGCAAAGGAACCTACGCAGTCAAGTTGATGTGAGTGTGTGTTTGTGACACTTGCTTGGGTACCAATAAGGGAAAGCTGGATGAGAGTCAAACTTGGCATGTAGATCTGCTGGATTGAGAATTTGTGCCCTATCATTTTTGGTGGATGTCAAAGGTTATGTGGTCCACTGGGGGCAAATTTCTGAAAATATTTTTAAATCAGTATCTCAAGGTAGAAAATTTGGAGAGATTTTATGTGTTTCGTGGATGCATTATAGTGAGAAGATAAATTTGATACGTTTTAGTGGCGGTCAAGCTAAAGGCAAAGATACTAGGGAAAATTTTAGGCCTAAATAGTGATATTATGGCACTTTTAGGCTACCATACCACTGTTGCCTATTGCTACATTATGTAGTATCATCAGGAGAACTTTGATTTCACTTTCACCTTGTCATGTATTGACCTTTTCTGTTTACAATTGCTATGAATTGCTCTCTTTCTAAAAGAGTGTTCAATGCATTTTCTTGAAACTTGGGGACAATGATACTTGGGTTATGAGCTCTTTGCGAATGCACAAAGTGTGGGTGTGAGAGGTCACATGTGGGCCATGGGTGGCCCAAATGGTCCAATGTTTTAAAGTACACCAATTGACTCACCTCAGATTTTATAATGAAGTTTAGGCTGTATCACTTTGCTACTATGGTTGTGGCACCTTAGGGGTGTTCAGTATTTTGTTGTCCAAGATCTAAAAGGACAATATGGACCTTTTTATGAAAACGCAAAATGCAAACTTCTACAGATTGTGGCACTAAGTTAAAGTTGTGTCACATAGCAACTATTGTAATGGTACATTCAGGTTGTTCAGAAGTATTGGGTCCAAAGTCTGAAATTGGCCATGTTACAGTGTGACATTGTGCAAAATGCTTCTCCTACAGATTGTAAGGTACAAGTTAAGGTTGTGTCACATATTAGTTCTTTCCAGATGTTTGGTATGTTTGGGTCCAAGGGCCCATGGTACTAAGTTGACATTGTGTTGCATTACTAATATGATAGTGGTTCCATTAGTGTATTAGAAATTTATTGGTGGGAGGTCACTGTTACCATTTTATGAAATAATGCAAAATACTTCTTCTCTTATACCCTGTAGATTGTATGTAACACCATTGATGGTTGGTTATATTAGTTCTATGGAAGTGGTTCCATCTGGATGTTTTAGAGATTTTATGTTACAAAAGTGGAAGGTCTGTTACGTTAGCACTAGGGTAACTTTGGGATGTTAGAAATGGGCCTTATGGGCTTTTGTACAAAATAATGCAAAATGCTTTCAAGAGTTACTTTACCTTACATCTGCACAAGAACCACAATACCCTTGGGCTCTTGTCGTATTTACATTTCCTCAGTAGTATACCAATTGAGTCAATGAAATGCATTTACAAAGACAGTGTTGGAGGTCTGAAAAAGTGATAGCTTGTACAAACAGGCTCAACCCCACCGTTAATATAAAAAAAAAGAGCAAGAAAGGTAAGAATGTTAACGTTAAGGATTATAAGTTAAACCACAACTTTGCTAATCTTTAGCATTTGTTTTCTTCCAGGTTGAACAGTTCTGCATAACATCACCTGAGGACAACAAATCTTGGGAAATGTTTGATGAAATGATTCAGAATGCAGAGGAATTCACACAGTCATTGGGAATTCCCTACCAAATTGTTAACATTGTTTCAGGTTCGTCACTGCAATAACTGTACATCGCCTCTTTATCTGCAAGGATGATTCTTCGTATATTGAAATGCAATAGTGCTTCAGAGACTTTGAAAGAACTGCACATTCATCCCTGTAAAGTCAGTCTGTGCTCAGTACGAGACTATTCGTCTTGTGTTTAAGTGTGTACACAATTTGGCATGGAGCTAGATATCCGAGTCACTCTAAATTGAAACTTGAAATTGTTGTATCAGAATTTCAAATTGCAACCTTTTTAATGTTTCTTCCTCTAGCTGCAAGTCTTTTAGGCTTCACTCAGTTAATGATGCTGACCATAGAGGTATAGAGCATCCCTCCCTTTTTTACTAGCCATCTTGAGAGAATATTGGAATGGAGGCCTTGAAAACTGACCTATTTATGCCAGGGGCAGTGATTGTTTCTTTTTCACTTCATTGTGTGCATAACGTGTCGGTTTACCTTTGTCTATCAAACCTGGAACATATGTTGTGCTGGCAATCATCTGGTCATCTATCTTTGTTCTTCTTCAGTGTTTTAGGGAAGAGAAACTAGGGGAAAATATAACCTTTCACAAAATCTAAAAGAGAACTACGCATTTATCTTCCAGATATTTGAATATGAAAATTCTGTCAATGTTTGTTGGCCCTACAAAGTTAAGACTCTCCAAGAAAACCTAGATGTCAGTCACTGTTACGTGAAATCAGACAGACCAAAGGGAATTGACATGAATATTCATTTTTGCAAAAATGCTTAAAAAAAAGTGCTTAAACAGTGTAGTGGCTCCTTGTAGTGACTGTAACATTTTTGACTTTCAGTGGCAAGATGTGATAAATGTTTAACTCATATTGCAGCTTTAGATCTGAATAACATTATTTAGTTCAGCACACTAGTTTGGTGCATGGTAGTCAACAGGTGCCTTAAAATCAGAAGAAGTTACTTCCATTGAATTTTTCACTGGTATCAGCAACATTTGTATGCAAGTATTTTTTTATGGTTTTTGGTGTCTTTGTTGTGAATTTGTGCAATTTCTGATTAAAGGAAGGTCACAAAAGGGCCATTCCACGGCAAGTGGTCCTGACATGGTAAAATTAGAACTTAATTGAAATCTTCCAATTTTGTCTTGAGAAGCTAGCCTATATATCTAACCTTCATTTTATGTTGCTGTTTTGTGGTCATGGGAATTTTTTCAATGTAATGTGACGGCATGAATTTGCCTTGATTATGAAACAATGTGATGAATCACAGCCAGACAAAATGAGGGATAGAAGACAATTTAGGAATGGAATAAATGCATACTTCCTGGCCATACAGCTGTGAAGGCTGTCTGTTAGCAGATTCCCATGGAAATTTTCTCCTTTTTTTTTAATTATCTGAATCAAATTTGACATTCTGTTCACATTGTAAAAATGTGACTTACATGACAAAAATATCAAAAAAGTATGTGGAGTGCTAGACAACAGAGAAAAAATTACTAGCAAATACAAAAGTAGGAGTGACATTTAAAACAACCTATCCACATTTCAAAATATGTTAACAAGTTACTCCATAATTATACTTACTTGAAAAGTGACTTAAGTTATGTCACGTAAGTCACAAAGGGTAGTGTGACTTACATGACGATTCAAAATTAAAATTTTTTTCTTTACTTCTCAGTGAAATAATGAAAGCACAGATCATTGTGCTAAGAGAGAAGAAATGCCTAAATATTTCATGTTCCTTTTTAATCCTTTTGAAGATCATTTGTGGGCAGCAATGTGAAATTTGTCATTTTTTTTGGCAAAACTGGTACATACCATTATACTAATATGTGATTTTTGCTGTGTTGCATTTAGGGTCTGTGTTTACATTATTATGTATCATAAATTCTGAGATCAGCTGGAGAGCACAGAAAAAGAAAGGTTGATTGGAAAAACATTTTTCCTAATTTTTTTTTTAAGGGAAAGAGATGCGTGAATTATACTTAACTGGAAACTGAAGTTGCTACGACCTCCAAAAACTACTCTGCTTTCTCTGCTTTATCATTTCTTATCCATCTTACCTCTAGATGCTGTGAAATGCCCAAATATTTTGAACCACTGCCATTTACTACAAACTTGAACAATCATTTCTTGAGAAAGTGATGTACTTGTGACTTCCATGATGATCATTTGTGACTTTCATGACATAAAAAACCTTTACCGGCAAGCGCAAACATATTAAAAACTGGTTATGGTTTTTGTTTTGAGATGGCCTGATGTTCTCTTTCACTGATGAAAATTGAAGTTTACTAATATTATGCTGCACCTCACAGGATTTTGTTTTCCCTTTAAAAAGTTTGACTTCTGAAATTCTCTGCTTGACATACAGTACTTGACAAAAATTTAGGGCACTGTGATTCACTCAGGGTGTAAAGTAACTGAGATTTAGGAAAGTCAGTAAACATGATTGTTGTGAACTTTTCAGATATAGTGCCTTCTCAGAAGACCAGATATTCTGAATTTTGTTTGAGAGGGAGACTGTGAACTTGCAATTTCCTCATATGCTGTGACTTATGCGAGAATGTAGAATGGCCCATTATAGGAATTTGTGGAATCAAAATTTTCCCCCTATTTACACCCCAACCAAGACACGAATGACTACATGTCGTTTGAGTTTTTGCAGCTTGCAAAGGAGATGAGTTTTTTCCTTTGTCTTAAAGAGGCTCATTGAGTTGTTTTGTGTAATTCACTCAATTTTTCTAAACGGGTCAAGTTTCCTTCACATACTTATGACAAACAGTCAAACTAAAAGGATCCCAAAGTTTTACATACATTGGAACATTAATGCGTGAGTAACCAACAGTTAAATTTGGTTTTGAAACTTTTTGACCAGACATTTTCACATTAGTACATTCACATGCACACAACCAGAACGAGTAACGGTCAAAACTTCGAAATATTTGACAGTTTTCGTATAACTATTGGATGTGAAACTTGATTAATTATGCTAATTGTGATTATTGTCCTGTGTTTGTATACTTCAAAATCACCGCAATCGTTACTGATATCAACTCAATGAGCCCTTTTAACAATGAAATGTGTGTTTTCTGACAATCCTGCTTCATAAATGTGGATTTTAATATCTTGGCAGTTTAAGTGTGCTTGAAACAATCCTTCTCAGTACTTCGCTAGATGAATGTTTTTCTTGTGTTTCTAATATTATGAGTGCGCTCCTCTGATAGGTTGATGCAGTTACTTTGTAAGAAGAAACATAACTACTGGATAGAACATCACAGCTCTTGAAAAAACAAGCAGATGTGGCCAATTCTAGTACCATCAGTCTATCTCAGAGGAAAGAAAAATTGTGCATCGATTTGTTTGTCAAAGCTCCTTTTGTAGAAAGTATCATGTGTTCACTATATTGACAAAAATGATTTTATTCCTATTGAACAGGTCACAAAGACATCCCTCTGGAAGTCGTCTTTTTTATGATATGGACGTAATTGTTGAACAAGATGTAAAACAACCGTTGTAGCGTTTTACAGCCATTTCAATTTGTGCTACTTCTCTCCGTGATTATTCAGCATGACTGAGCTTTGTTCATTCTTGGAGCATTCAGTTTCCCTTCTCTTTTGGCGACTTCCTTCTGCAGGGGCACTGAATAATGCAGCCGCTAAGAAACTTGACTTGGAAGCATGGTTCCCAGGGTCAGGTGCCTACAGAGAGCTGGTTTCATGCTCAAACTGTACAGACTATCAGTCCAGAAGGCTACTTATCCGGTACGGTCAGACGAAGAAGATGAATGCTCAGGTAATTGGAACTCACAAATTCAATCTTTTGGGAAGTGGGTCTTAGGGTGGGGCATTTTATACCTCTTATGTTCATTCTGTGTAGGAAGGTTGAGCTTCTGTGTAATTTGTTTGCATTGGTTTGGTTTGTGTCGGTGGACTCTGTGTCCTTACAATTCCCCTTGGACAATTGCTCCCTGACAGTTCCCCGGGAGAGTTCCCCTAACCCTTTCCTTAACCCTAACCCTTTCCATATTTAAAGGAATTATTAGGGGGGGAGTTATCAGAGGCAGAATGCAAAAAAGACATTGGGCGGGTTATTCCCATCTACTTTGTGGAGTTGTGACTCTTGACAACACAATTAGAGTCATAGAGCTAGGCCACTCACTGTTTTTTCCTTGCTACCTCACTTTCATCCCTGATTAATACCTGTCACCTGTCAGACCAATTTTGTCAATATTTTCATGTAGTTTTAAGTGTGGCAGCAGTGGTCCTCGCAACTGATCCTGTGAATGTCTTTCTACGCCTATAGTACTTGTTTTTATCTTTCAGACCGATTTTGTCCATATGCTGAATGCCACAATGTGTGCCAGCACCAGGGTCGTCTGCGCCATCTTAGAAAACAACCAAACAGATGAAGGAATAACAGTTCCAGAAGCACTCAGGCAGTACATGCCAGAAGGTATGTCATAGAATCACAATGTAGGTACAGGAAGAATTATTTTCACCAAAACAATGACCCAAAAGTCAGTTACAATCGAGATGTAGTGCGCAGACAATTTACAGTGGTTGTATGTCATTCAAGTTGTGTGTGGGGTCCGTCAAGAGATAGGTGCTACTGAGAGTGGATGATTCTGTGAGTTTGAAATAGTCCCATTGACCAATGGGAGAGCAGTTTTGAGAATCAGTGAGAGCAGCTTGGAGAATCAATAAGAGCAGCTTGGAGAATCAATGCACTTTGTCAGTTTTCTTATCTCTCCTTTATTCTCTGCTTCAGGTTTAAACGAATTTATCAAATTCGTTAAACCGGCACCGATCGAGGAAGAGAAGGCAAAGAAGAAGCAGGGAGGCAAGAAAAAGAACAAGACCAAGGAGACGGAGAGCAAGCAGAATGAATCATGAGCTTCTCAAGGAGGATAAGCAAAAGGAAGAAGACAAAGTGTGAATCGATGTTGGTAGCATTGGCATGATGACTGTAAGGTTTTGTTTACGTAAGGTCACCTGCTTCAGGTGAAAAGAGAGCTATTGCTATGGAGCATAATTTGTTTGGTACAAGGACACACCTCCTTAAAGTCACTTGCTGCGCTTTCTCTAGGGTGTCAGAGCTTCAGTGAGGACTTTTTTATGATCTTTCTCCTTTGGTTAAATCATGTCGAACTTAGTTGGATCACGTTCTGAAATCTAAGATTGATTATACCCTCAGTCTGCTCATGTGATGTGCAACTCTTATCAAAACAATATAATTGCTGGTGTTGAGACCATTTGGTGGACTCATAAAGTTCCAAAGGATCCACAGATAGGCCTTTTGATTCTTTAAATTGCAGATATAGTAAAAAATAGCATTGTGTTATCACAGACGCCAAATTTTACATTACGTGACCACTTCACTCAACGTGCTTTAAGATGAGTCTTTTGGTGAGCGCTGTAGAAACTCAAATGGCAGTGGGTGACTGCAAATGGAATCACCAGTCAAAATCCTTTGAACTTCTTTTGAGCAATTTCTGAAGTGTCATTCGAGTTTCCTAAGCCAAAAGAAATGTGTGTTTAAGTGTGAAATGCCATCACCTATACTGAAAGCATTCTATCGACAAAATGCTTAAGTTTACTAGACGCACAAATCCGCTGGTTCACTGAAGCAGCTAGTTTGTTGACTTAACTAAGGTGTCTCGGTTTGTGTCCACTGAGCCGTCAGTTCCTGTTTCCTGTTGACCTGTGCCGTATTGTAGTATTTATGATAGCCACTCTGTATGTATCAAACCTGTTCGGAGCCGCTGCCAGTGTAAAGGTTTTCCCTCACACAAAACAAAAATGTAAATGGAAATGTATGATTAGAAAAGTCACTTTTGGGCAAATGCTACGCACAGTCAGTGTAGAACTTGAAAAAGCTACCTTGACTGATGAAACTGTCTGCTTGAACCAGGGCTGAAATGTAATGGTCATCCAACCATCAGAGACAACTAAAGAGTCTTGTCAGGCAACCAAATCCATTCCTTCTGGTTATCAGATAGATGGTTAATTTTTGAAAGCAACTTTTCCCAATAGAAGTTGTAATAGTGTCGGTATCACCCATCATTTCCTTTAAAAATCTATTTGGGATGCTCCATAACAACATTGGTCTGAATATGGAGGAGTCTATTACACTGTTGTATGTACATACAACAATCAGTTATGAAGAACAATGTCACTGCAAAAGGTTCAGGCTTGTGTCTTTCCGCTTGTCTTTTGTTTTCTGTATGGACTACCAAAATATATTTCGGATAACCAAATGAGGGAAGTTGTTGTCTGAAGGACAACTAAGAATTTCTGTGAAAATCAAGTCTGCGAACAGTCGTATAACTTTTGTGCAAGTTTTTTTTGTTAATCATAGACAAGTAACATTGCCCACGTTGAACCTTTAGTCATAGATCATACTACATGCTGTACTCAAATTCTGTGATTTTTCTAATATTGGTGCATGACAGTATTTCAAGGTTCATCCTCTGTATGTTCAGTATTACTTAAAAGATATTGTAATTCTTGGAGGCAGTCCTCATTTAGACCCACCTTTTAAAGTCTAACTTTTGGCAGTTCCTCTTTTGCAAAGGTATTACTGTACTGTATAACAGTGTTGTGCTCCCTGTTTGATGTCAAACCAGTTCTGTGGACATATTCATGGTGTATTTCAAAGCTACACTGGATGACGACGTGATCGTAAAACATGTTCTTTTTTTTTTGTCAACTTAGAACCTACAGAGCTGAAATTTACTGAGGTCCTCTCTGGGACCAGAAGTGTGACAAGTTGTGTAGCATTTCTTCATTTTGCAATATTGGACATGCATTCTTCAAGAAGCAAGCAAAGAATTTAATTTGACTTTCATGTCAGATAAATTTGACACTTATGCACCCTTGCAATCGACTTTCTTGTAGCGTCTTAATGCATAATGTTTAAAATGTATTCAATTTGAATCCCATTTGATGAGGTAACAGTTTAGCCATCCTGTGGCACACAATCTGTAGGGCATATTTATTCCTGCTATTCACACAGATACAAATTTTAGGTTAAAATAAGGCTGAAAAGGGCAGGAATATTTTGTAACACATCTATGTATGCTTAAAGTAAATTTGACGGTTTCAAATAAGATTCCAATTACTTTTTGAGCTGCTCCACCATTTCATCTAGCCTTTTTCCTTTATGCTCTCGCTTGTCACGGTGTTCCATTATCAAGCCTTTCCATCTTTTTCTGTGATGTGGAGGTCATAGTAGCATAGAAGCTTGCTATCAATTTTGTTTGTGAACATGTTGGTTTGGGGAAGACCCTTTTATTATTTTTTTTTTCGTTGTTCTGGGATTTACTCAGTTTCTGCTTTGTTGTTTTGATCAATCCAGTATTCTTTCATTTAACGATTAACGTTATATCTGTGAATTTGTTTTGAGCAAACTGCACCAACATCATCACAAATCTTTGAGAGGTTGAGTTGCATCATGTGTCCCTTGAAGTTCCCTCACTGGTGAGGCATCAAACCAGAATGAATGCAACTTAAATATCTGAGTCGTGGTCTGCGTTAGTCTCAAATTTACGGTCTGGTGTTTTGCTGCCTCCTAGTAGTATGCTAGTTTTCCAATGAGGGTGGAACCCTTTTGTTCTGTCCCATGTAACGACCTTTACTGCATAGAGACTTAATCTTAGCAAATGTCTCGGAGGAAGGCTAGAGGCTGATGCTTTTCAAGAAATTGTCTTTGAAATCTCACATGGATTGTTCTTGTTCAGCAAAGGTTTGATATTGTTAATACCAAGAACCTAGCCAGATCCCTGTCTAGCCAGACATACCAAGAAGAACATCTGTCCCCATGGAGTTGCTAATCAGTCACTGAATTTAAGTTCAGTGTTTACTGCTGACATCTAAGGAACGTTTGATAGAGAACTTAACGTCTGATATTGAGGAAGGTGGATGGGTGGGGACTGAGTGGGGGTGGGATGGATGGAGGTGAGGGGGAAATTTTTCTCTAAATATCTGAGCGATTAAATCATCAAGGCTACCAATTGGCAAACTTCATTCTTGCCTATCGTGTCTTTTGCTTTTTTAAAAGTTGGAGGATAGTATCCAGGTGATAGTCTTTGTACCTGAACAAAATTTGGCCAGATACCATATCTGAAAGCTTTGATGTACCATGGCATGTGCGTATATATATATGTCTCGCAGTACCATGGAATCTTTTTGTCCTCTCTGGAGTTCGATCTATCAATCAATCAATTCGGCAATGAGAATGTATGAAACTTTATGGTCACGTCGTACACTGCAGGTCACAGCTTCATTAATATTCAGCGTATCTGTTGCCATTGTGCACCAAAGGTCATGAGTCTGTTTAACTCCTCATGAAATACTTCTCTTTTTTGAAGGAGTCTTCCTTTTAAGTTAACCGCAGACCTGTAGGATACTTTGAAACTTTCTGAATGTGAATGTCGACCACTCAAACTGCAAAGGAGCAACACACTTGAATCCATTCAACTGATTTTTGGCAAAGCCTTGGTTTGGTGTACCATTTCTCATGTTGTATTTTAACCAAACTCTCTTTTCTCGTTTTTTTTTTTTTTTATTTCTGTCGCCCTTCTTTTTCTAAATTAAGGCTTGATAGTCAACTGTGACAGTTACATCAGTTCTAAAGCTGGATAAATAAAACATAATGGATAAAAAATGAGGTCGGGTATCTTTTGCAACAGCTTTTTCTTTCGTTCTGCCTTGTATTATTCTTTCACAGCTAAGAGTGCAAAGCATCCATACTGCGTGACAGATACACCGAAAGAAAGTTAATTTACAAAAACTAACTCATTTGGTTTTCGTGTCGTCTGTAGTTCTAGGGTTTACAGTATAAATTAAACGAAAGTCCTGTCATACAATGGAACCTTATTCGCTGTCAGTTTATCGACGTTCAACTTGAATAGCTGTAGTGTATGAGAAACACCAAGTGGCACAGGCGCATGGAGCAGGGGCAAATTCCCCTACCTTCCCCGTCGGAAAAAAACTTCCGTTTTCGGGCAAATTATGAATACTTTTGACGTGGATAATCTGGATGAAATAAAAAGTGCCAACTTTACGGGTTCATTTTAGGAAGATATCAACTTAAAACTCACTCAAACGTGATAGTGGTATTCTAACGCCACTCGACAACTTGAATCACGGTAGAGTTGGAATTTAGACATTTCACATTTTAAATGTTATTAAGTTGCCCCCTCAAACAAAAGTGTTTCCTTCCACCTATGCCAGGTGGTCGGTGAGGGTCGTCTTTATTGTGAGAAATATTTATGGGAAGTTGAGTGACGGTGAGGTCAATGAAACTACACATGCATTCGCACTTATTCTACTTAGCTGATTATTTTACGTCGACTACCACATCACAATGTATTCGATCGCTAAGGAGAGCGAACTTCACAGACTCGTTTCAGAATTTTTCAGCTGCAAAAGTTAATTTCTAAGTTAAATACGTGGGGTACCTGACCCTCAAAGGAATCTTGTGTAGAAAATTATTGGCTTAAATTCTTAATTTTCTCTCATATACTGTACTATTCCAGTATAATGTATGCAAGGAGTTGAGAAGAGTGAGGTGGGGGAGGAGTTTTCACATTTAAGAAATTATTTACTGGCGAGGTTTGAAATACTTTGTTTTTCATTGTCTATATTCTCCCCAAAATGTGGTTCGGGATAAAGAGGAAAATCTTGAGTTAAATGGTTAATAGGTCAACAGTAGCAAAGTTCAACATTCATAGTGATATACCTTTAAGAAACCTAGGAGCGTGCACACGCATGAATTGAGCTGGTTGACCACTTCTATTCAGTTGTACCACATTTGCGACAGCTGTAAAAAGATTGCCTTTTCTTTCAATTCCTATCAGCTTATACCAGGATATATGGGCCTTCTTCTTTTTTCATTGATTATTATTCATTTACTTATTTTTTTGAATGGGAGGCGATGAACAATCTAAAGTCATTTACAATAACCTATGTGGCTATTACAGAAGAAACGGTGATAACAGAATATCACCCCAATTCCCATTTTTTGGGGTCACACTGATTTACTTCAATCCTCACCGTACCTGTCTCATCACAACAAATGCACTTCCATCCACTGTATCAAAAATACTGGCGGAAAAAGCATCTGACAGAATCAGTCAGTGTAAAAGATTCCCTGCAATTTTTCTAGAGCTGATCCTCATTTTCAGAGTAAGGAGCTGATTCAATCGTGATTAACAGATCTATGGTGTGACTAAAGTAATACCGGAGACAGCTATCACACGGCTCTCACCAGTGTAATATGTAACAATAGACTTTGGGTGGATATGACTCGAAAACCAACATATACTTAGCTGTTATACTCTGTATACATCTTTTCTTTTGACTGTGCAGTAAAATTCATTTGTTTTACTTCCGTTCTCGCATCACAAATTGAGTGCCTCCCTTCATCAACATGGCCTACGATTGCCCTCCCGCCAACCATTTTTAAGAACTTAGTAAAGGAGAACCCTTCCCTACGTTAGTCTCCAAAAGTTACGTCCCACTTTAGTTAGGGAATTGTGGTAACCCTTGATGCTTTGCTCATATCATACACTGTCATTTTGGTCTTTGTTAGAATTTGTGTCAGGGCTACGCGTGTTGTACATGTCATGCTTTGGATGAAATGCTAATTGAGTTAGTTTTTCTAGTTTTCTTCATAAATACTCAATCAACCGATCTGATTGACATGTCATCTTTACTTCTTTTTCCATTCTTTAAGGTCAGCTGGTCGATGAGACTTGAAAATGTGTGACGAAAAATAGCTTTCTGGGTGCATTCATTTAGGCTCCGTTAATGTGCACTGTGAGCGTTTCAAATAGAAGCAGGCCATACCCTTTTTTCTTTTCATTGTAAAGCTTGATTCTGCAGAATGTCGGCATTTCTGCTGCACACATATTACGGCCATTCCGAAGGTACGAAAGACATCAGTGACAAACAAAGAGTGTTCCTTTAGGACATAATCACCGCACGTTGAATAAGTTCACTAATTGAAAATGCCACAGGGCAAGACCTGTAGGCAATTAAAATGAGCAGGGAATTCACTTTGCGAGCCAAAACATGCGTTTTATTATTCCAAGAAGGAGAAGAATGCCCGCCCCCCCCCCCCCCCCCGGATGGTAGCTGCACCATTGGGACTGCTTACCTACGGTACCGCATTGTGCAGAAATGCTGACTTTCATACATTTCGAGGTTGAAATAATAAGAAAGACCTCACCGCTCCACTTGCAAATTTGGAAATTGATTGTTTGGGAATTTTGTCAATGATTGCTGGTACAGTTCAATGATTTTCAATGTATCCCAAGCTCTGTTTCTTCGATATTGTGTCCTGCTAGACAAAACCTCTTTTAAATATCTTTGTTGCCAAGGATGTAGGTGCGTGAATTACTTCGTGAACAGTACATATACATGCACGCTTGTGCGTTAACCTCGAATTTGAATGTGAAGCTGTACCGGCAGAGCTAGTTCCGTGTAGCAGCCCTCAATTACTTCTTTAACCTCTTGTAAATCCTAGACCTGTACGGTATATAGGCGTGATACAAGCTGAAGCTACCTGTTTCTTTGTCTACGGTGCTTTCAAATTATTTCTATAGGCCTTTTGGTTGACTGATAATTGCATAACGCTTAAAGTGCATGAACCTCAGATCCGCACACAGCCAGTGGCGTAACCAGGGGGGCCTAATCCCCTGTCAAATGTCTTGCTCCCGCTTACCCCCCCCCCCCAAAAAAAAATGAAACTCGAAGGCAAAAAATATAGGCCAAAATTTGTTTAAGACAGCAACTTCTCCAACTGTCATTGAAAGTACGGATGTTTAGTGTTTGCATGGAAAAGGTTACTGACAATAAAGAAGTTTTGAAATCTCTATATGACAGAAGTTTTGAAAACTTCAGAAACGTACAACGCAGAAGCTTACCTATCCGAAAGTCCTTGCCATCGACGATATCGCTTGGAAGTTTTACCTCCATGCTAGTAAAATTACTCAAATAGGTTACTCAAAATGAAAGAGAAACCAAACGATTGAAATAAAAACAACTAAATTCGTAAAGTGCCCATGCCATTTTATTTTTTTTATTTTTGAAAATAGCAAGAATTGCAAATCTTGATTCTGATTCGATGAAAGCAAAACTTTTTATAACTGAAAAAGCAATGAAACATGAAGTTATGAGCAAACACAAGGGCTTTGTTGGTACGTTAACAATGAATTAAACAAGTTAGATCATACACAGTTTAAAGGCATAGTAGGCCACAGGTACAATGCAGCAAAGGACTGACAGTCAAATTGTATGATAAATATGAGGGACGCGCAACGCATGCAGTGTTGTAGTGGTGAACCTAAACCTTCACGACCAGCCTACACTAAAACGCTAGCAGGCCCCTTTTTGGCATGCAGCATAAATAATGATTACATGTTGGTATCCATCAGTGAATTATAGACCTATGAAATTCTCTTATCATCCCCTCTACACCATTCGAAGTGGAAATGTAACTTTCCGAACCTGTGTTCAAAAATATAAAGAAAATGTTAGCTGGAACTCACAATGCCAGAGAGACTGGCAAGTGCCATTTCCTGCAATCTGAGAGGCATTTTTTATCCAAACATTTTCTCTGTACGCTCCCAGCCAACCGATGGAGGCGCACCGCTAGTGTCATTACTGCTTTACCCCCGTTCAACCCTTTGTCCCCCACTCAGCAGTCCACCCCCTCCCCGATGAAAAAGTCTGGCTACGCCACTGCACATAGCCTATGTTACGGATCTCGCACTTAACTTCATTTACTAGTTAGGCTTGTTTATTCAGTTGAGTAGGTTAGCTAATAGAGCCTACTGTGCATAGTCAAATATACAGGTAAATGGAAACAATTAATGGACGCCAGAAGTACGTAAATTGCCAGTGCGCGAATAAACGCTGCAGAAAGAAGGATCCTACACCAGAAACTTGTACTCATGTAGGCCTATGCTTCGTGTGTCGCAGCATAGCTCTGGATCACTTTTCAGAGCGAAATATCAGAATGCCCAGTCTTACTTTAATTTCAAAAGCAGTGATGTCTAATTTGCTTGTCGACGATTGCTACCTCAATTGTAGTGTACTCTGCTCATCCAGAGAAAGAGGGGGAATGTACTGAATCTTGGCAATTTTACTTGTTGCCTGGCGTTTCCGTTCAACAAGTTTCATTCAGTGCTTTTTACAAATTGAACGTATCATACCCGGAAAAGAGGACCCTTATGCCCAAGTATTAACTATACTTCAAATACATCATTTTGATTAAAGAAATGAGTTTGCACGATTAGATTATTGAGTATGGATATCGTAAGTTAGTGCCTGCATGCATGACGATTTAATGAACTATTAGACCACGATTATTAATGAACTCCCACTAAGAAACATCCAATAGAGGGACCGGCTTCGGAAATACTTATAAAATACAAAATGTTTCACTTATGTTAAGAGGAAAGTAAGTAGAGAAAAGTATTCTGTACCTAGAGAGTTTGTATTTCCGTTCAAATTACGTTATCTACCTGTCTTCATTACCGGTTAAGCTATTGTCTTAGTAAGGGCAACAGCATGCCCTAATCAAGTAAGTGATGGTAAACGGTGGGGATTAAATAAAAGCGAAGAAAAAACAAGACCCAAACATATATATGTATACCATCATCATTATAGCAGTGTTTATGTGTAAGTGACGGTGTGTAAGTCCACCTTCCTATATACAGCGATTATGTACACTGCAAAGGCAAACACGCGAGTTCGACACTAAGGCAATGAGTCACTGTTTGGTTGGTATTTGGTTTGTAAAGCTACAGGCTTTGATCAGGGAGTTGTTACTGCCTGCTTTGATCACGAATACGTAGTTTTCAAATGAGGTTAATCGTATTGTGTTTCACACCTACGTTTTTGGACAAGTTGCAAGTTATTTGACAAATACACGGCAGAAGATATGTTTTGCCCCAGTCGACAGTTTTACGTCCTTCTTTAAAGTATAATAGACGTATGTAGTGCACTCTTCCAGCAAATCAGTCAAAACAGCCTTTACTAGTTCTCTGAGACATCATTAATTGTGTGGAACTAATAAAGGCTGCTTTAACTAATTTATTCGAGTTTTAACAAAAAACTAACAGTGCTTTTCTTTGCAGTTATTCAACCACGTTTGCGCCATAATCATGCACGAAGAAAAGTTTATGATGGGTAGAAAATATTGACTATACAGTCAAATTTTTAAAGCAAATCTCTTACTTGACAGAAACATTACATAAACTTCAAATCGTCATGAAGTGTGTATCCTGTTATTAAATTGTTCCCGTCTGATTAAGAGACTATTGAATATGCCAGACAGAATTTCTGACTTCGATTCAGCTTTTGTTTATGATATACTCTTTACATTTATGGTTCCTTTGAGGAAAGATGGTACACAGCAGTGTGCATACTTTCAGAAGTTACAGGCAGTGTGTAATGTAGAAAAGAATACATAGATATTCATGTGTGTTCTCCATGATATGGAATGTTAACACCAAATGAGTAGTATAGTATGCACGGCAGACACCTTTTTTGAGGTGGGTAAATGAGGTGGGTAAATGAGGTGGGTAAATGAGGTGGGTAAATGAGGTGGGTAAATGAGGTGGGTAAATGAGGTGGGTAAATGAGGTGGGTAAATGAGGTGGGTAAATGAGGTGGGTAAATGAGGTGGGTAAATGAGGTGGGTAAATGAGGTGGGTAAATGAGGTGGGTAAATGAGGTGGGTAAATGAGGTGGGTAAGGGAAGGGAAAGAGCGCCATCTTCTCTGTTGAGTACAGCTATTGTGATTGCGTCATGTCGTGTGTTCTTATTGAGACATAGGATGATAAAGTGAGACTTCTTGCTCTCCGTATGTGAGAAGTGGCAGCCTGGTAAATGTAACCATCTCACTTTCATGACACTAAGGGCTTAAGGTATATTTATCACAAATACAACGAGAGTACGCACACCGGATATAGTTTTCCCAAGTTTCTTACGAACTCCATTTAATTACCTTCTCTACCCATGTCTCCCGCTCTTGTACAACTTAACCCTTGAGCATAACTCCCGCTCTTCTCTTACTTTAAACACATGAGTGTCAACAAACGTCGTGTGACCAAAACAATGGTGGGCAAGGGTGGACTATCGTATATGGTGCATCGTGAAACGTCCGATAACAAACTCGAGTAATGAGTGTATGCGTATTTTTGTTCTCATTTGCTACCTTTCCCTCTCATTTACTCTCATTATGTTCTCATTTTATCATTTTTGTTAAACTTTTCCTCTCATTTGCTCGCATTTTGTTCTCATTTTATCATTTTTTTTTGGTTACATTTTCCCTTCATTTGCTATCATTTTATTCTCATGTTGCTTACTTTTCTCTTTTTGAACCCTTGCCCACCAAAAAATTGACAAATTTAAAGGCAAATTAGTGTCTCACAGCTGTGTCATGAATAAACATTGGCTAAATATGCAAATTTGTGACGTCAGGAGAGGGACTCCCAGGATATGTCTCATGTTAATCCTTTGTTTTTGTAACCTTTATTTCAAGGTCATTTTAGAATTTTATACGCCCAGAGGGTTTTATTTTAAAAGCATGTGTTTTCTCCTTCAAAAATATCGATATCACTTACCAATGTAAAACTCAGTAATTAAGTAATTAAGAGGCAAAATATATAGGGTTGACAAAAGAAAAACTGACACTGTGCAACACTCCACGTCATCTATTTTGCTTTTTCTTCAAACTTTGAGAAGTCATATCTCAAAAACGGTAATAGATACAAACAAAATTCCAACGGATTTTCACTCAGGGTTTTATTTTGTAACGTTTGCATGAACGGAGCTCTTTTCTGGAAGCATGTCACACAACCTTTAAAGTCTGCTCTATTGTAACAAATCGCCAGCAGTAAATCAAAGGGAACTTTGTTTGCTGCTTTGGCTAGGAAAAGCTACGAGAACGATTAATTTAGGAGTAAGTGATGCTGTGTGATTTATAATTTTAAATTACGCCTGCGATTTTTCGTCTTTATAAATCAAAACAATTTAGGTTCCGAGAAGCCCAAAGTAAGGACCTCTATCTTTTCCACGGACCCCCACGGACCCCTTTGCCCTTTTCGCCCCCCCCCCCCCCCACAAGCTTCACGGACTCCCTGGGGGTTTGTGGGTCACCCCAGGTTGAGAATCACTGCTCTAAACTGTCTCAACTCTTGACACCCACGCATGTGATGCGATAACGTTTGAAAATCGGTGACGTCATTCGAACAACACATTAGGAAGATAACATTCTGCTTGTAAAAATGCAGCTAAAGTGTGATGAATTTAAAAGCCGACCTGCCACTTTGCTTGTATTCTTGAAATACTATTCATATTATAGTAGTCCCTCTGACTGTTAGTTCTGTAGATTGGTACCCTGTGGCACCCTCTCATATTTCCCACCCTGTCATGTTTAACACTGGTCGTGACAAGGTATAAAGTTCAGATCATGAACTCTTGCAATGCAGATGAGTTTTAATGCTCCCTGACATCTTACCTGCGAAGACTGAGATCACATGGGGATGGCTAGACTCAGTCGACCAGGAATAGATGAGGGGATATGCCCGTCTCGTATTCCAGTTTCGCTGGCTGTAATTCATGTATCAAATTCCTGTAATGATATGGGTAGATACCGAAATATAGCGTGTCCAAAGTCAGCTGTAGTCCGTCTAGAATCTGAAGCTGTCTTAAACTGAGAATTTCCTTGCCACCATATACAGACGCAGATTTGAACTTTAACAGGACCAAACGTAGCCAGTCTGTGACAAAGGGAAAAAACACTAAGTGAGGAGATTACATTTTCAAAGACACTATGCAGTGGTGATATAGTTGTGCGACAATTTCTGCTTTCAATTTCAATTTAAATTTCCTATAATTTGAGTAAGGCCATTCGTTTCCCAAAATGTGTAAGATGTGACTCAATCGGAAGATTTTCTCTGCCCCGACAGGGGGGGGGGGGCAAAATATGGAAGATCCTGAGGGGTCCGCGGATGAAAAAAGGTTGAGAACCTAGAGTTTAGAGTATCAGTTATGTGCACCGGCACGATCACTGTAAACGAACGATACCAGACAATATTACAACAGAATGCGTAAACAGACGGATAATTGATGATCCTCCTGCACATACCCTTCTGTGGCCATGCCAACATTTTTTTTTAAGCACACCTTTTCCTAATTCGTTGGGAATACATTGTAAGATGTTATACATTTGAAATACACCGTACTGACATACGTCACTAGTTCATGGTGTTGAAAGTGAAGATCAAAAATATGATAAGGCGTAACTCATCTTGTGTATTTTACTTCATGCTGAATCAATATTGTAACCTGTGAGATATGCTCATTGAAAGCCTCAAAAGTTTGTAGTAAAGTCTGTGTGACTTCAAGGTGTTTCTGTAATACGCAAAGGTGAAAACTTATCGAAGTAGAACTTGGTAAATATACATTTTCTTTTTCTTTGTAAATTTTGAAGTGAGAAAAGGAAGAGAATGTAACAAACAAGGCGCGAAATAATGTACGGACTCCAGAAATCGCCATCTATCTCGATCATTTGAAATCAGTAAGGCAACAATATTTCGTGGGGTGTCATAAACCACGGCAATCGGGAGAGTTTGTGTGGTTTTTGGTTCTGTCATTGAGATATTCCAACCCCCTTCAATGACTCTGAGCTAATTTGCATATTTTACTGTCTCCATGTAGTAGTTTTTATACCAGACCATGGAGTTACAGTTACAGTTACCAGACCTAGCATCGGCTGTATTTCACTGCGAACTTTGCACACAAAACTCATAGAAGGGATAGTAGCATGACTTCATGGTAAAACTCTTGACGCATATCTTCATTCTGATGTAAATCACTAAGACGTACCGAGGTACATCAACGTTACTGATGATAGACTGCCGATCGGCAGTGAAAGAAGCACGGTACGTGAATGTCAAGATGTGATGAGCCGCTACCAATCAGCAGTGATATTTAATTAATACATTAATGCTAAGGTATGATAATGTGGTTATTTATCAGCAAATAATGGAGAACATCACTATTATGGTACAATAGGCTACCTATCAAAATTTAAGGACATTGGTTTTGATAAAATGTGTCCACATCAAATGTGCTCGTGCTTACTAAAGACAAATAACTATTTTAAATAGAGATTTTATAAGCTTCCGTACTCGAACTCTCGTTGAGTACAAACTTCTTTTGTTCGACCATGGGTAGTTCAGGATATCGTGACGTTTCAACAGAATCACTGACCTGCGAAACTTACAAATCTTCAATTTCTTCCAGAAAAATGGTGACGATGTTTCAAGAACTGTGCCTAGTTACTGCAGTTGGATTGCTTCTGTTTTGTAAGTTTTTGTTTTCAAATTTCATTTTAATCTGTTTGTGTTATTGATAATATATACTCTGAAATTCATCTTTTAGACTTTTCAGTTTTCTTGACTGGATTTTTGATTTATCATTTTGTAACTATCTCTTGGGATAACTAATAAACATGGTTTTCATTGCAGGGTCATGATAGAGGCAAAAGTAATGATCGTGTCTCTTTACTAGTTGAGAGCACTTCAGATAATGTATAGGGTATTGAAATATATGGCAAATCATTCAAGAAAGAGTAGGTGCCTTCAGACAGTTAAAAAAATCTAGTGGGAAAGGTCTGAAGTCCAATGAGGCCTGTTTGGTGATTTTGGATTTTAAGAGTTTAGAGGGCAACATGCTATTTAAAGTACATGTATTGCTGATCCAATTAGCCCGGTCTTCATTTGAAATTTCGCCCTTTCATCTCAAAGTAATATGCACAGTTATTGGCCTTCAATATACAAAATCCAATCAAAGATAAACATGACCAACCGATGAAATGGTTTTTCCTTGGTTTACAGAAAGACAGTGGGACTGCTACACCAATAACGTATTTAGCACTGCCAGTATCATATTTTGATCCTTTCTTACTTTCACGAGAAACATGATACAACATTTCAGGAACATTCTTTAAAGGACATTAAAAGTTACTTTTACCTACATCCCAGTTATCGTTTATTAACCTAAAGAGAAGTCCACGTGTACTCCGAGAAAATAAACGGTTAAACAGTAAACAAATAAAAACATAACTGGTTGACCTGAAGAGTACAAAACAATGGAAAATTTATTCGAAATTTTCGGTTCCGCTGGGGAGCAGCGAGAGCAGAAAACAATACGAGCCAGCCTAGTAGAGTCTACAACATGCAGTAAAAATAAGTTAGAAACAGAATGTGAAAGGCGATAGCCAGGTGATAATTGCAAAAGTAAGCAATCACGTAGAATGATAAAACGAGTATTGGTTTAGGACACCAAGGTCTTTGTTCAGCCCGGTGGCATGGGAATTGAGCTTCAAAATCCATTTAATTTCGCCTCGCTTACGGTGTTCAGTACTTGAAAAATAGTTTGCAATGATTAAAAGTTTAAGGTTATTAAGAGAATGTCCATTTTGGTTATAGTGCTCTGCCACTGGAAAACCTGGAGTGTTGTCACGGATAGACTTTTTATGATTGTTAAATCTAAGGCGAAAGGGAGTCTTAGTTTCACCAACGTAGATTCCTTTCGTACATAAATTACTGTGTAAAATATAAACAACATTGCAAGAGTCACAATTAACGTTAGGAGGACTAATGGTAAAATTAACATTAGGGATGTTAATATGTTCGCCAATGATTGTGTTTGCAAAATTGGCAACATGTTTTGTCGCAGCGGGTATTACCTCTAATGGTTACATCAGGGTTACAAAGTTTACAGGAAGTAAGGTTGGGAGATTGACGGAGGGCTAGGAGAGGAGGATCGGAAAAGATAGCCGGGAGAGAGGGCTCTTCTTTCAGAGTGGTAAAAGCCTGTTTCAAAGTGCGAGCAAGAAGCGTGATAAGGGGATGAAAAGCCACTCCTTGACAAAATATGTAGGAACTAACCATGTAGGAATCAAAAAACGACCTGTTTTGATATCCATTAAAGTTTCCTTGACCTCTCAGTGACTCATCATACAAAAAATATATGAATTCTTGAAATCTTTCCTTTACAGCTGGAAAAGGAAATGGTCAACAATTCGGTAAGTTATGTTGATGCGTTTGCACCTTTGTTTCATTTTAAATGCCTTTATATTGTTCTCACCCTTTACCAGCGCCATGAGATATAAAACTGGAAAAAGAAAACTAGGAGGTTATCAATGTTCTCTCAGGATTCAATTTATTATTCGTATAAATACCTGTTGGTAAAGCTTTAATAATGTTCATGGTTACCGCTGAAAGACTGAGAAAAAATGAGAAGTCCCGTAAAAGAGTTATATGTGCTTTTCTCCCTTGGCGATAATACAGGGAATTCAGTGTTTAAAAGTCAAAACTTTAAAGTACTTCTTTGAGAAATTTATCGAAATCGATACCAAATTATCACTAAATGATTAATCGATTAATTCTGTTTTAATTCTGTGTGAAATGACGATTATGTGCAAGTCTTCCTCTTTTTTTACAATACATCAGAGACTTGTACCCCTGAACAGAATAGATGCACTCATCCATTGCATAAGTGTTTTCTAACGGTGACGGGTATACCATTCTGCTCATGTCAAGAGGGATACCAACCTGGGCGAGTGCCTGGGACATGTACAGGTAAAGTATCGTCTTTAATGTAAAACATCAAATAGTAAATCGCTGAACAGAATGCATTCGTCATCTCCAAATACGGTACTTTTTGTTTCATGGATGCAAGCGAGGGGCTCTCTTTAGTGTATTTTTTTCTTTTTTTTTGTGAAATAAGATTAACAAAAGCTCTTATACCAAGGCAATAATTAAACGTTTAGTGGCACGGACTGTACAGATGCTAAATGGTGTAGCAGCTATACTTCTCAGAAGACGGAAAGGATGCGGTGCTCAATCATTGAGTATAGGTGTGAACTATTCTGTACTCAGATTATAAGTGGCCTACATTACACCATACTGTTAATATCAAAGAATTATTCACTATAATTAGTACCCCAACTGATATAAATGCCAATAAATGAGGTTACTGTTATACAAGCTATTAACGTATACAGTACTGTCAAATACAATGGTGCGCCACCTGCACCAAACAGGTGGCTCGGCAGATCAAAATGAATCTGTAAGGCAATGGGGATTTAGCTGATAAGATATATAGAACTCGATCAGTGGCGTACCCAGGAATTTGTGGAGGGGGAGGCCGTAGCCTCTGCCGGAATTACTGCAATTGAAAGATCCGAGCGTAGCGCCACGATCGGTTGGCGCGGACCGTACAAAAAAGCTTTTGCTGGGGGGGGGCATGTTTTCCCCGGAAAACTGTGAAATCTGCAGATCTCCTGCAATCTGGAGCATTTAAGAAGGAGGTGTAAACTCGTGAAGACTATCTAACAGGAGCGCCACGATCAGTTGGCGCGGAGCGTACAAGAAAATTTTGGATTTTACAAACCCCCCAGATGGCCGAAAATAGCCCTTCCCAAATTTTTTCAGCTGCATGAACCCAACCTTGAAATATAAATCTCATGTCTACAATTTCTCAATTACTGAGCAAATAATTAGTCTGTGAAAAATGAAACAATGCCGAGATGAGCATTTAAAGAAACGTTTGGCTCTACAAACCACTCAGATAGATGAAAACTGACCTTCCTGGGTGTTTAACATGCAGACATACATGCTCCCAACCCTGCATTCCTCCCCTGCCTTGGTAGGCCTGCCACATAAATTGAGGGACTTACTAATTACCGATATCGGGGGGGGGGGGGGGGAAAGCGAAAATGAGATCAAGCAGGGCCGCCCTGTTCGCCCTATTTTCCCTGGCTATGCCTATGCTCCTGGGTATTTCTGGCGAAGTCCTAAAAAAAAAATACCACAATATGGCCGGGGGGGGGGGGGCGATCGCCTCCATCGCCCCTCCTTGGCTACGCGCCTGAGTAGACACTTTGGTAGTCTTTGCGGTTTGAACAGGGCTTAAAATGCACCGACTGCACCCGACTACAATTGAACATATTTAATCGGGCGCGGCGACGGCTTACGACACAACTGGACTCTAGTCGTGGAACCGGTCACACCGCCACGACCACAGCAGACGCGGTGGGTGGTCGCCGTCGTGTCGCAGCTTGTCGTGGCAGTGTGTCCCGGGCTTTTTATCGTATCTAGTTCAATGATATCCACAGTCACAATGACATAACCATGCATTCACATTTTCTAGCTTATTATCTCATCACCCCACATAGTATATGTATCTAGTGAAGAAATATTGCGGTCAGTTTGGGCCTGTATACATTTTATGATATAAGTGGAGAGGTTTCATTTTCGTGCTAAAAGTGAACGATATGTCAAGATAAAAAAATATTTCATAGCTGACCCTTCAAACACATGGCTGGAAAAAATGGACCTCCCTCAACTTGGGGTGGGTCGTTCGAACGCTCCGACCCCCCTGGCTACGGGCCTGTATTCCCTCAAGTTTACCTATATACATATAGTAGGCCTATATTGATACTAATCATGTAAGTTCCCGCTTATTTCTGATTTTTTAGCAAGATATGCAGTATTTAAAAAAAAGGTGAATGTGAGGGGGGCATGGCCCAATGCCCCCCCCCCCCTGTGTACGCTAGTGAACTCGATCACGTTCTCTTTCCCATGAAGGCGGAATCATAAAATCTTCCTCCCTGCAGGTTTGTTAAATACTGGGGGCAGTATATAATAGAGATTAATTCAAGGGGAAAACAGTCTTCCATCCAGATGATGGAATGTAAAATCAACCAATCAATGTCAAGACGAGGAAAAGAGAAATGTCAGTCGATGACAATAAAAGATGACGTGATTACTTCTTAAGTATTGATCATAAACCGACAAAAAGAAAGCATAAGTTGTGTTAACTGTGTTGACAATAGTGTCACTGGGAAGCAGCCTATCGTGTGTCCTTACTCAATATCAGGTGTTGAAAGTAGGCTACATGCGCGGTATACGGCCGAGACAAGAGATTACCAGCTAACGCTCTCGCAATTACTAAAGAATCCGCCCCCCCCCCAAAAAAAAAAACAAAAAAAACATAAGTGTTACCCAACCTTATGAAACTTTTTCATAAACATGAACAGGTTTCATAACATTCGATGTAAATCATGAAATCATGAAAACTCGATATCATGAAACGTGAAGTTTGATAACAATTGAGAGGTTGACATTAAATAGTGCATTGAATATGATAGTTTGAGATAAATCTCTTCAGACTAGTCCTTCTCCCATCTCAGTCTTCAGATAGTTGATGGTTACCTATTATAATGTATTTTGTTTGCCATGCCACGACGGTGTGTCACGCTCTCTTCCGCTCCCCTTGTCTACCTCACATTCATGTATTAACTGACGTCACATATTCTAAACCATGTCTTGATTTATTTGTTTTGTCACACTTTTGGGTCAGACTACGTGAAAACGAAGCTTAAAAGCGACATTTTCTTAATTTGCACATTAAATGAAATCGAACCAAAGGATACAGAACATTAACACTATTGTCGATACACTCTGTGACGAACCTAAAAGTTATATATTGGTCCATGGCACTGTGTGAAAAAGTGGTAGGTAAATAATTTGTAATACCTTGACTGTTGTAATCATTATTTTTCAAGACAGGGTTCATGTTTCTTTTCACCTACATGTTTAATTTGTCCATTGTTACGGTGGTCTTTTACGGACATAGTATGATCAAATCTCAGAAACTTCGACATTGAAAAGTCAATGCACAGACTTTTAGTGTTAAAAGTTAGGAATTTGTGGAGAAAAAGTAAGAATTTTGACTTTGTGAAGTAGAAAATCCTCCTTTTTTTTAAAGGAAAAGTCTAAATTTTGACCAGCCTATAAAACTTTATGTGCAAACTTTTATGAGGAAACATATCATGAGTATTGTGGATTCTTCATTTCCATGCAAACAAAGAGCCAAAAATATGATGAAAATAGCCTCATTATTATTGATTTTAACAGTATAACTGAAGTACGTGCTATGTTGCTTTAACCTTTTGCAGATTTAAACGAATGTGAATTGAACAATAGTCCATGCGATCCAGTGGCATCTACCTGTTTAAACTTCGAAGGGACTTTTACCTGCTTGTGTCATGAGGGCTTTGTTCGTGGACCAACAGAAACTTCTTGTATAGAAAGACGTGAGTAGGCCTATATATTTAATTGATACAAAGAGTTATTCGTTATTACATTGTATCCTTGTGTCTATTTGTGCGCTATCTTCACTTGTTTGTATTCAGATATTCTCTCACAGTATGTTTCCATGTGCTAGGTGGGGCGATACCATATTCGAGAACGGTAAACATTTATCGCTCTTATCATTCTTTCAAAGCCTACTGCTTAACGCAAAAGTGTAATTTTACTTCAATGAAGCTGCAGGAATCATTGGTGCTAACTTGATTGTCTTAATGGATACACATATTTAAAGTCAGGGTGAAACTCACTTCGAGAGAACGCTGAAGAATACTCTCAAAGAATTCCAACACCATGTCTGTGTGTAAATCGCTTTGTATAGGGGAACTTGGATGAACCAGTGAAAGTTACAAAAACCTCTTTTTTTCTCTCTTCTCTGCAGATACGAGGTTTACAAAGTGAAATCCCATGATTACTTTTGTAAAGACTCTTTAAAACTGTTTATCAATCGTTTGCACAGTAGTCTATAAAGTCAAAAGACAATTTTAAATCTATAAATATAATTGCTTGCCGAGTTATAACGAATCTTCACCGTGTATAGTCACGTGACGTGCTATGAAATCCTACTGGCTGAATAAACTGTCTTCAACGAGCTTTAGGTTGTTCACTCTCCCCACGAATTACCCTGAAAAAATATAGTTAATCAATGAAATTGCTTTCTTTGTCAGTGCTATTTGAGAGTAATTTCTGAACAGAGTCGGCGTAATATTAATCTAGCAAACCTAGAAATAACCGAAACACACTCAACCTCTCATTTGCTGTATATCTGACATTAAAACCTGTCACATTTCCTAATCAAAAGCAAAGTAACTATCATTAAGTAAAGCACTAAAACTTATGTATTTCTTTTGTATTTTCATTATATCTATATGTTTGTTTAACATTTCCTCATCTTACTATCTATTATTCTCAGCCACGATCTACTTTTCGAATGATATCCTTTACGTGAGTGAATCGATCAACCAATTGGAAGTTGAAGTATTTTTGACAAATCCTTTCCGAGATGAATTAGCAAGAGTGTGTAAGTCTCCAAAGAGCACTCGCTGATGGCGATGCTCCACAGTCGACAGATTAAATTTAAAATTCTCGTTTGAATTTGAACTCGAAGGAAATCTCCTTTGAAATGTGGGAGCTTAAACCAGTGATGGCAAAGATCACAATGTGCAGTGTAACTCACATAGTACACAGAAAAGCAGGAACAGAGATCCTCACGGAAGACTATACAGATAGGCAAGAGGTGGCGTTTGGGGTATCATTTGCAGTGATGCAAAAATTCCAGTACATATAAAGTACACATAAAACCTTTCGCATATGTAATTGTTTCTACAGTAAAGACTATAGACTTTTAACATTGTTTTTGTCAAACTAGAAAGTTATGTAAATGCAGTATAGTAAAGATTCTCTTATTGTGACAAATGTTTACAAGAAAATCAGGGAAATCATCATGAAGGAATTATTTGGTCAGGTCTGAGAAACGTAGTGGAGCCGACACAAATCGGTCACATTTTCATAATTTTTTTTTATGTTTTTAGTTAGATATATTTAGTATTTGGGTCTACATTCTTCTAAAATATTATCAGTGAATGCACTACCAACGGAGTCACGTCACAGGGGAGATCAGAGAGAAATAACTGAGGACCAGCGCACTTAAAAATTTAATTGCCGAAATACTTGGAAAGTAACACATCTATACACAGGATGTCACGCATGTGTTCAAATCGTTGTTTGTAAACAAAATTCAAAGTACCTCAAAGTCAGTTTCAATGTCACCTTGTGGAAATCCGTGTCTCTCATATTCCCAGTCTTTGATTACATCTACAGTATAACATACGTTAATAGAAGATCTATGACTTCGTCTAACAATGTTTAAGATGACGTTTTTTTCCACTGCATGTTGAGGGCTGCAGCTCAAGAAGCTGGATCGTTGTACGACTTATGATCCAATATTGTTGTGAGCCAGGCTTGTGTACAGGCAACACTATTGCATTAACTTCATTCCGTTAAATTCATACAAGAGAGAATAAATACAATATATAGTATAAAACCGAGAGTATGAATTCATCGCACCTTTGTATTGAAAGAGGTTTCATATAATGTGCTCCCCCAGCTGAAAGCCAGGGTAAAAGGTAAAAATGCACTTTTGGTAATCATCATCAAGTATGTTGGTAACCGTCTAGTCAACAGGATGCACCTGAATATTTAAAAATCCAACCTGTTCACCTTTATGAAATTTGGAAATGAGTATATTCGATATTTTTCATCAGTTCTGGCCGTCGTCAGCGGAAACGCCACTCTGGGATCAGACTACCTCACAGACTCTGTTGTCGTCGAATTCCAACCGCTGACGACGGCGAGCTCATTCACCATCTATATTGTTGACGACGACGACATCGAAGGTGACGAGTCACTTTCACTACATGTCGTCAACGCCACCGCTATAACCTTTGACCCAGAACAGAGGGTGTTAGAAGTAGTCATCGTTGACAATGATATGTGTAAGTTGACACGTATCAAGACATGAATGAATAACTGATTCTTTTGCTGCAGACATTATTTTGTGGCTTGCGCATCCAATCTATAAAAATGCAGGATGTCTGTTAGCTCCCTCCTCGAAGATTGTATTCATCAGGTATCTGCGTGATATAGTTACTTAAAAGACAAACATGTCAGGTTACGACAATCCCTTGCAAGTTAGTTTTTAGACTTTAGACTGCTAGAAGCATCTAAATCGAAAGGTAGGTCTGACCAAGTCCATGGTCAACAACAAAGGAATTTATTATGGATGAATATCATAGCTAGGTACACAATTTCTGAATCAACAGTTCCTGGTTACAATGCTAATGCTATGTTCAACATATATTATGTCATTAATATTCAATTAACTGAAAAAAAACTTTTAAAGTTGCCTCCAGATCTCAATAAGATACAAATACTCTGGAAGAAAATTGTGACGTTCCATGGACCTCACTTGATTGCTGCGCAGTTGCCCTTCCACTGTGACCTCCCTGTCAAAAGTTAATGTCCTTCGCTAAACAACTTGAAAATTACCTAATCAAGCAAAATAGCTTGTCTCATAGGATGTTTGTCCCGATGTAGCCTGTCCTGAGTCCTGGTTGTCCGACTTTTGGTATAGTGGAACTGATGTCTGTGCCATGCTGAGGGAGGCGTCTGGGAGGACAAAGCGTTCCCCTTCCATTTTGAAACGTGTTGTTAACGTAAGGTGGGCTAAATGCAAGTGGTGTTACATTTGATGCTAGATTTGATTTGACAAAAATTCTAACTTTAGCTAATGACCTCCCTCAGGATGTTTTACTTGATTTAGGTAAAACTCCATTTGGCGTGTGGTGTTCCCATCTCCTTTGGAATTTTTAACTTACATTACACGTAAATTATAATTTAAAGTTATGGATAGTTATGTTCATCCTATCTTCTTAAATTTAACCGAAGTAAAATGTTCCATCTCTATTTTTGTCGTCACAGTTTATTCTTAGATTGATTTTATTCTTGACAGTAAACGACGAATGTCAAATGATTCCAGGCCCGTGTGATCTAGTGACAACAACCTGTTTCAACGCTCAAGGGGTGTATACCTGTATGTGTAATGAGGGCTTTGTTAGTGGCCCAACACATACTGCTTGTATTGAAAAACGTGAGTAGGTAGCTAATTTTATTAGGCGTGGATGCATTTGTTTTCTATTGTGGGTATATTATCATTGCATATCCTTTTGTGTGTATCTTCTTTGTATGTTTCATATTCTGTTCATCGCGTCCCTCTCTACGTGTTTCCTATCAAACTTTTCCCAGAGGTGGAATTATCGTAGGAGCTATTGAGAGCTGTTACTGATACAAAGAGTAATTTCAATATATTTCCAATGGTAATGTCTGGTATAGTTAGTGACTGTGCTCATTGGGGCTATAGCTACAATACATTGCCTTATTTCAAACAATTAGTTGATGTTAACTTTAAACTCACTTCTTGAGAATATCATAGTGAACTTGAGCTGACAATTCACTCAAACATCGAATTTTATATGGTAATCTGTGAAAATTAGAGTGAAACAACAGTTACGTGAATCAGGAAAATTAACAAGCAGACAGTGTAGCTTTTGGTCTTTTTTCCACACCGCGTTACAAAAAAGTAGGATTTTTTACACACACTACTAAAACCTGTTACCCTGATCAACACGCCATTTTGACTCATTACAATGACGAATTATTTTTAGTCATTATGGATGTCAAATGAAATGCTCTGAAATCAGTCTAAATGACGAATGAGTCAAGGGAATCATTTTTAAATTGAACCAGGAAGTTGAGTTGCTAGAGACTCTAGCAACTCCCTGATTGAACATCGCCTGAACTGTTTTTCTAATGGGGGAAGCGAAGGTAAACCAACTACAATTCTCGATGCATTTCGAATGTTTTCTTTGCTTATTCATTAACTATTTTCTCTGTTTTATCTTTCGCCACTATTAATTTCCTGTTTTGTATTATCCCTTACAGCCTCGATCTACTTTACCGATTACATTCTTTACGTGAGTGAATCGATCAACCAACTGGACGTTGAAGTGTTCTTGACAAATCCTTTGCAAGATCAAGTGGCTAGAGTGCGTAAGTCTTAGAATAGGGTACTATGACCATTGTAAAATGACGTAACCCCCGCCCCCCATTTATTTTTGAGAGAATGTTTTTCGTATTTGACGAAATTTAACCCATAGTGTAGCTGACAAAAAATGTGTAATTTATATTCACATACCAAGTAAGGATGGTAAATCAGGATCATCATGTAAGGCATGGCCTGGCGCGCGGATGTGGGTCACATGTTGCCAAAAATACACTCATTTATGAAATATCAATAAATTAATCCCTCATGAATCAGGGGTTATAATATTTTGGTCTTCTGGGCCACCTCGGCCCCGCCCCTCCCTTCTCAGCTAAATACAGGTAAACTGAAGTAAATATATTTAAGCATGATATATCTTTATAAACTTTAACATATGATACACATTTTGTGCATTTTAAAGTTATGTGTGGAGCAGGAAATTTTTAAAGTCAGTCTTGCTCTGCAGTGGGAGATTTCTGAGGCACGCAATAACAGATAAGTATAACCAGGAAGGTGCAATTGAGACCTTCCTGGTGTTACTTTCCAAAGATCAGCACTCTCCAGGACTCTCCAACACCTTCGTGCACTACAGGATTTCGAACATTCTCACTTTGGAAAATCCGTGTGTTTCAAATATTATCCGTGACTACACACGAAGAAAGCATTTCACCTCCATGAAAGAAAGTGAAATAAATATGTTTTTCATCAGTTTTGGCCGTCGTCAGCGGAAACGCCACTCTGGGATCAGACTACCTCACAGACTCTGTTGTCGTCGAATTCCAACCGCTGACGACGGCGAGCTCATTCACCATCTATATTGTTGACGACGACGTCCTAGAGGCGACCGAATCATTTTCGATGCATGTCGTCAACTCGACTGTTGTAACGTTTGATCCACAAGAGCCAGTGTTGGAAGTATTTATTGCTGACAATGATATTTGTAAGTATATCAACTTGAACAGGAAAACAGTATCAATTCAACTGGTAAATGGTCGGATATCGAATACAACACAACCATACAAACACACACACACACGCACACAAACATTCACAGTCACTGAGCAGCAGTATGGAAACTCATCCCATTGATGTAACTGAGATAAAAAATGTTCCTTTAGCGAGAATTTCCTCATTGTGACGAAATCCTTTTTACGCTGTCAGTGTTTGTTGTCGACATATCTAAATAGTTGTATGATTTTTCACACAATTGTCTACAATATAAATTCATAGAAAAGTCTGCAATTTGCAACGGCATTGTTCCATGAAAGCTGCTAAAGGTCATGTTCGTTCTCTGTTCAATCTTTTACCACTGAAAAAACAGTTCACTTTGATATCTTCAAATCATTGTTAAAAATAGCTGGACAAGTAGTGACGTGAACAGATGTCACTTAAGTGTTGTTATTTTTCGGTTCAATAACCAAAGTTGAAAGACAAAATCCCATCGCCCCAGACAGTTTTAATTCTCCCAACCACTTACGTCTAGTCCCACCCTCCGAATGTCTAACATTCCTTCACACGTGTTATCAAAACAATAGATCCCTGTGTTCGCTGTGTAATATGAGCCACTCTACATCTTTTGAATTTGCTGTCAATCAAAGAATACTGTAACTTAGAACCAGTTGAGAATTTTGCTTTCCGGAAGCTAAAATTGTATATCTTAGGGTGATGAGTTACTGAGAAATAATGTAACGTAATCCAGCTTGGTTTCCGAATTTTGTCGACAAAATACAAAAGTCAGTTTTAATATTCACAGCATCGTTACAAGCGTATAGTTTTCCCTCCCTCCTCTTTCTCCTCTGTGGAGATCAGCAACCAGAATTACAAAAAAAAAAATCGTATTTCATGCGATTCTACAGTATCAATTGAGTTGACTACACCGGAGAGCAGTCTCGTGGAAGGAACAGATATCGGTGCAACAATAACGGCGGTAGCATCCAGACACATACAAGCCGAGTATGGGCCTATTATTGTGGGTAAGAAAATTCATATAGTCATTTAAGTGATACTTTACACAAAAAGAATAAAAACGAGAAATGGGATTTTCTACAGCTTTGACTTCTATAATTTGCTTGCCAAATTGAAAAAAAAAAACAAAGAAAAAAACCAAGGTGTTTTGTTATGACATGTTTGTTTGCACACAAACCAGAGAAATGTTGTTTGGTACCATCAAAAAAGGGTACTCTTTTATTTTATGCCAAATCGGGACTTGATCCCCATCATCATGATGTTACATGGTGAGATTAAAAGCTCTTGTGTTTACTTTGGTATAGTGTTGATAAAAATACGTGAATAGGTCATTTTCTTTTATCATATGCATTCACTTTGTTTTATCACATGCATTTACTTTGTTTTTCATGCATTCAAAGAATTGGCTCTCGTTTTCACCCGATCATTCGACGGATGTGGGGGGTTTGCATCATTAACTGACGTCGTCATTGAATCACCCATCCTCTTCATTCCTGCCGGTCAATTAACAAATTCGACTTCGATCACATTGTTGAATGATGAGATCTTAGAGCCTTATGAATGTATAGTGATAGACATCCAGACTGTATCCTGGGCAGGAGGTCGTCAAGAGCAAATAACCAGCACCCTCCCTCTGCGCATAATTCTCCATGACGACGAGAGTGGTAAGTTATAGATGGCCACTAGGCTGGAGAAAAATGCCGTTCAGAGTGCAAAAAAAATGGGACTCCCGTCTATAGGCTTTGTGAGTTTCAGCTTACGTTTCTTTACCAGTCTTATACGAATTTTGGTCTACATTTTTTTCTTCGAATCTTTTTTCGGGAAGGGAGCGGTGGGGGGGGGGGAGGAATATATGACAGGGAGTCCCTGGTTATGCTTCTGCTCCCTTTACTATAATTTCAGACGTTTCCAACACTATGAAACGAGTGGAATGTAAGTAGAACTGTTACATTTGTATCAAAATTAAGTATCAAATTTAGAATAATGTTGCCAAAGCAACTATTAGGAAACAGATGTTTAAGTCACGCTTCCGCTAGCATCGAACGATACAATTCGGTAAAAATATACAGAAAAATAACAGACTGTCTGCGACTAGATCATCGTCCCTTTCTCAATTTATTTTTCAATTCAGCTGACGTCATACTGAGCCAAAATCAGTTCAATTTGGAAGAGGGCACTATCTTCAATCTGATTGTCAATTCTACCAGACATTTTGAACAATTTGATATCATTTTGTGTAAGTAAAATACAAATTTAGTAATTAGTTACATGTAAATGGTCATTTCAAGACCTTTGAATGTACTATAACGATACGCAGAGAACGTTTTCACTAGTGACATATCTGTCGATTGGAATTGGTTCTCTTGTTGGGTTGATCGATCAAGAAATATGAGACATGGAAATAGTTTCATTTCAACTGCTGAGTTGGAAGATTTTACGAAACTCGAGAGGTACTGCACTTTTCAAATGAATACGATAATATCATTTTCATAATGTTTGATAGAAGGTCAACGAAAAGTGGAGTCACTTTTTTGTTTAGTTCTAAATACCGTCAAACAAGTTCCGCTCCAAACTACGAAGAGGAGAGACACTGGAGATATTCAGATGAGGGTATAATGGATGGTGGTTTAATTGCAATGTGAAACGTTAGGCCTAACGTGCAATTAAGCTTATTATATCGTCGAACTATTATTAGCTTGATGGAACTCAATAAATAACTTCAACTGGTTCTATATTTCTATATTTATCGTACCTCATGCTATACAGTATCTATCACGTCGCAACTATTCAGACCATGTTTTATTGTTCTAATTTTCGTTCACTTGTTAGCATTTGTTTACCAAACCACAAGATTTTTCATTCCATCTGCTCGGCTGGACAACAGTTCTCCCTCCAATCTCATCCCTATAACGGCGGTAAACAACAGAGTGGTAGACGGTCCGGCTACAGCAACTGCTGACGTTGCCATGGCGATCGCATTTAAAGAGGAGTTACGAGATGACGGTCAAGTCTTGGTGGACCTCAGCCAAAGGTTATCACTGCAAACAAATCGACTGCAAGTCACAGTTAGGGACAACGACATGGGTAATTATAAGTAACTGTGCATGTCACGTCTATGCAAAGAGTAAACAGTCCATTACTTTGCTACGTAATGTTATCACCACACTTAATAGATAATAATAAAATCTTAGGGCAGACGGCAGCTATATCGAAACCTGTTTAGTTGAAATCCATGACATGAACATTACCCAAACAATCAAGAACGGTTAGCTGTAGGTTTATGCTCTGTATGTACAGGGATTTGCACGACGTACACGATATGAGGGGTACCAATTTTGTTAGAATTTGAAGCGGGTTCAAAGTTGGCTGATTTTGTGTCATCCTCGCTACATCTTTCTTTCTTTTTCTCCTTTTTTTGTGTGCATCATCATAGCCTTTGTGAGCATCTCCGAAGATAACGTGACGTTAACAGAGGGCAACAGTACAAACATTACGATTTCGTCGACAGCAGTAGTTGCAGAATTTGATTTGGTCTTCTGTGAGTCTGTGAATGGATTCGGATTATGAGCATTCTGTATTGCAATGAGTTAAATAAGTGCATATTTTTACAGCAGCGTACCACAAAATCACCAGTAATGGCACATGACCAGAAGAATAACATGGAGCTTATTTATGAGTTGAGAGACACTTGAAAAATCGACTTTACCAGACAAATACTAATACTAACAAATGTTAATACCACTGTATTCTAGGCCTATACAAGGAAATCAACTGGTCGAGATCATTTCCATCTTGAGATTACAAGATTAAAAAATTCCAAAGATTACAAATACCGACAGGCCAAGTTACTGTACACGGTATCTGTGTATCGACTTGAAATATGGAATAACATCTAATATAATTAATTTCATGGCCATTGAAGGAGACTGAAATATTTTGCTCCAGCTTGAGAAAGACTAAGTCTACAAATAGCAGGATTTAATCAAACATAACGCTTTTACACAAGACGGAAGATTTTTTTTACCTTGTTTTGACCAACGTGTGATTTAGATCACAAGATATACCCAGATGATTTTACAGAAAACGCTGTAACACGTGATATTCTATACAGTTTTAGTAATATTTAACAAATAGAAATAATATTCGAGTTAATATTTTTAGGTTTTTTTCATTCGCTTACAGCTTTCAATACCTCAAGTACGAGACTTCAGATTCCCAGTGTTGTTCTGCCGAGTGGCGCTGTTTCTGTCACCGCGACAGTCACGTCCATTGCGGATGACGCAGTACAGGGTACGGTGACGTCATTGGTGGACGTCATGGTTACTATTGAACCATCGGTCTCCTTGATCTCGACCAGTTTCGAAGTGCTGTCGGACATCAACCAGAGGGTGTCATTGGCTACATCTCACCTGAACGTAACGGTTGAAGACAACGATGTCGGTAAAGAATTCTTCACTATGCAACAGTCGGGATTTGAACTCAAAACTCAGAGATTAATTATGCTTTGACTTTTGGTCCACATCTGCATGTAATTTAGTATATATAGTCTTTAAAAGTTATCTGACAGTGGTCGTTACCAGGTCGTTCTTCATCGTTCTGCCGTTAGTAACATCATACACATACCAAACGGTTACCCTAGCTGAATTGTTTCCAAAACATGTCAGAGATCAGTGGCATTCTTCGTCCGGGATCTTTTAACCAGAAGCAACAAGAATAAATGACAACTTTAAGGTATCACAAGAAAGTTCCCGATAAACGATCGGTGTTTTAATAGACCTGAACATTGGCATCCTGTTAGGAAAACAATTAGGTTTCATTGATTTTTAGTGTAAAGCAAAGACTGTCTATTTGTAAAATTCACCCACGTATTAGTCACTAAAACAACTTACATTTTTCTTTTCGTGAATTTCCTCTGCAGCATTCCTGTCTTTTGCCAGATCAAGAATATTTGTAATCGAATCCCAGGGAAGTGTTCACGTACCGTTTTCTCTGTCACGAGTAGTCTTGCCGTCTTTAAGACCAGACAATATCGGTAATGTTCAATCTTTACTGTCTTTATTACTCCTCTGTCTTGTCACCTACGAGTAACGTCGTAACTTAACATCCGTATCGTCCATTAGGGTGACTTAAAAACAGCTGATGGCTTTTATTACTACACTGAAATCCCTGTGCATCATCTGTCATTAGTTATCAACACACAAAGTGAACATAACAATTCTTCACTAACACAGATCCTCACTTCACCGAGCAACATGCTTACTTTTCAATTCAGATTAGAGTTTAATAGCAAGGAATCAACCATAGTAGGCCTACTCACCAACGATCCATTTCTATTCATCATATCCCTCTTATCAACACACAATGTCATTCCTTATCTTCCTACATGAACACTATACGTATTCCTTTCCAATTTCAATGTGGGAGAAACAAGTTGGAAGTTTGGATTTTTCCTTTTGATATTCCAACTCTGACGCGGTTTTCAACCGAAATTGCAAAATATCGTATAGCACATGAATGGTCTTTTAGAAACCAAGGCCCACACCATTTCTGACCTTCCATTGTTCTTGTTTACCAACGCTTCACTTAACCATAGGCCAGTGAGTTTTGATGGGAGGTGATTCAAAACATTTCATAATTGTGAATTAAGTTTTCAAGGTTCTAATTGCTTAAAATGAGGATGTGTGTCTTACCCAAAGTAAATCACAAATGCCGTCTTAATACAGAAAGAAGGTTGATTACTTCATTTGATATAACAATGAATATCTATTGCTTTCAAGTTTATTGATCATTTTTCATAAGAAAAAAAAAAAGGATTCACATACAGATACAATCGACATTTGCTATTGTCATAAATGTGATACCGAAGTTACATGATACACAGTATTTTAATTGTATCGTGAAAGAGTTTGCTATATGTTATGTGAGAGAATTTTTTTGTTACCCATTAAATTATTTTAATTGTTTTTCACTCCAGCTATCCAATCACGAGGAAGGGGAGCATCCCCGTTAGATTACGGGCCAGTTCCGCCGTCAGCTGAATTTTCCGTCAGCGAGACACAAGGAGAAGTGATAATTCCAATTTTTCCGGATGAAATCGAAGAGGACGACGAGAATTTCTTTATTTCATTTGACGGCGATCAAGAGTGGCCCGCAATTATCAACATATCGACGATGTCGTCGGTTGAGATAATCATACTAGATGACGACCTTAGAGGTTAGAGGTCACAATGTAACAAACAAACAAGTTGTTGACAGTAAACAAACAGGGGGGGGGAGGGAGGGGCCGGGAGGATTTGAAATGACATCAGTCCGTCATCAGAAATTACAATTTGAAATGTAAATTAAAGGTTGTACTTAGGATTATGGCGACGCTGACCTAACATGCTATTGTACTTCTTGATTATTGCAATAAATTTTAAAGGTCAATGGGTCAAAGGTCAAAGAGACAATGAGCATGAAAGCAAAACAAAGGTACACTTATAATGGTTGAAAAGAAATGGTCTCGTCCAAAGAGAACTTGTGATATTTGGAAGAAAGGCATAAACTTAGACATCTAACAATATTTACAGTCGATTTCAATGTACTGTTTTAACCTATTATCAGAACTTTGAAGGGTTTGTTACAAAAGTTAAATTGAAAAAAGCAGGTATGATTTCCTTGCCACATGTACTTCTCATAAGAGTATTGCGGTTCTTAAAAGGATGGTCCAGCCACAAATTTATATTGATATTGATATATTAAAGAATGAGTTAATCCAACCATTCTGGTGAAACGTTCATTCAGTTCCCATGTGTGGTTCTCAAGATATTACCAATTGAAGTTACCCAGTTTGCGTCAAGCTGTGAACTTCAAGTAAGTAGGAGTGACATCATCTCCTCACATGGCTGAATAGTCTTTTGTCTTCTTTATTATTGAATTTATTATTTTGACCTTGAATTCAATAGGTGGTCAGCTTAAGTATTGGTTATGTGAAAGTCCCACACCTCCCATACCCCTCATACATTCTAAATATGATAACACAAGATACTGAAGTATTAAATTGAGGAGATGACATCACTCCTGCTTGCTTCAAGTCAACTGTTAGTAACAAACGTGGCAACTCAAACTGATCATATCTCGGGAACCACACATGGGAATTGAAAGGAAGTTCCAGTATAATGGTCAGAATTACATACCCTTCAACATATCAAAGATATGTTTCTGGCTAGCTAGACCATCCTTTTAAGCTATAAATTACACCCTTCTTCAACAAAACAAAAACCAAAATAGTAACATTCAACCCAGGCCCAAAGCCTGGAGGGGTTTGCAAGGGGGAAAGGCCCCCGAAAGCTCCTGGGTTTTAGTATTTCAGATACTGAAGGAAGATTGTTTCGAGCGGACGTTTACTAGTGTAATGGCTGCTGGGTTTAAGTACACTTTCCCTTGTCAAAATTGTTACTTTGAGCAAAAGCAAAAAAGGGTGTGAAACAGTGGCAAAAGCGACTGTTTCACACCCTTTTGCAGGAGCAAAGGTGACATAAACATTCGTTCTCTAAGGAAAAACAAAAAGAACCCAAGAAATCTGTCCACAGTGTGCGATTCATATACAAAACCTGTCTGACATAAAGTCTACTTAAGATCCTTGCACGACATACAATTCTTAATAATGCCACATTTGGAAATTGAAATTGTTTGCCACATCGGTCAGAACTTCAGACCTGTTCAAATAGGGTTATTAGTCTGAGGTAATCCCCTTAAATTCTGACACTGACACAATTCTGTCTCCAAAAGTCAAAGCACTTAATTTGATCAGATTTATGTTACCAGTAATCCATTAGGAATTGTCTCATGCGGCACTTGACTATATATTCAACATTCTTTATTAGCTAGTCGTTGTATGGTAGTATCGTGCTACCAGTGTTATCATGCCTACCTGTCTTTTCACGCTTTTTGCAGTGCTTTTATCGGTGAATACAACAAGAATAGTTACCCATGAATCGTCGGGACCAATCTTTATCTCGTTTTGGTTAAATAGCCCCCACAGCGAGAATCTCACCTTCGGTAAGCTAGTGTCTCAAATTCAGTGAATATATCCAACCGAATCAAATACATAAATCTTCGTTGGAAAGAGCAACAGGTGAGTCAAAGATTTCGGTAGTTCTCAATTTACATCATGAAGCAGGGGATTAATTATTCAACTAAAAGTTATGCAAAATTGTTGCCATGATTGTCTTGCATTCTGCAGGAATTTCAAACACTTTTTTACAATATATCTTTGCCATTTTTACAGACGTGTTATCTGAAGATGGCGCAGCGGATTCACAAGACTATCGGTTAAATGTAACGACGGTCACCATACCGGCTGGCGTTACCAGTGTGTTGGTCCCAGTTGAGATCATTGATGACGACCTAAACGAAGAGACGGAGGACTTTAGCGTGAGAGTTTCAAATCCCTCTGCAAATCTGAGAGTCGTCCCAAGCAGCGGTGTTACAACTGTGACCATTCTGGATGATGACAAACAGAGAAACGGTTTGTATATTTTCTGATTACTAGCCCAGGTATCGACAGAAATGCCGTGGTTATTGGATACAGGAGAAAAGTCCTGAAAGGAAAAGAAATGAGACACAGGCTACGAGGAAGGAGCTAGGACAAAAAGAGAGGGTGGAAATGGTGGGAGAGACGTAGGTGAAGAGAGAAGTTGAAAAGGGGAGGCAGAGATAAGGATGGGTAGAACAGACAGTGTTGGGAGTGTGGTGAAGGCATAGACAAATAGCAACACAACCAGTGCGACCCGCATGAAGCATCTTGCAGTGCCTAAATGAGACATGAATGGTCATTGCCCCATTGTAAATCGAAACAAAGACAAAAAGATGAATAAAAATTAAAAGTCCTCATTGGTACTTAGTATTGATGTAGAGAGGTAATGGAATGGGTAAGCTTTGTACCACATGAATTGCAAATATAATGCAATTGGGATAATCGTTAAATGACTTCACCACCCCCGCTCCCCCCCCCCCCCCCCCCATCAACATCTATTTCCTGTATATCATTGGTTTGATATGTGTCCTTGTTTAAAAACTTTGTCATTACAGTTATACGACGGGGGTAAACGAAAACAGCGATCGCTCTGTCAGCATTTATACCTAAAGAAAAACTTTACCGGACTTCTGAAGCAGTTTCCCTCCAAATGAGTTGTAAACAAGCATTATGCAAATATTTAGAAGAGCTTACTTAGAGAAGAGGATTTCTTTTAATTCACGGCAAAGGAAGAAAATTCATTGTAAATTCAAATTGTTCCTAAGCATGAGTCCAACTTTTGAGGAATTGCAACATGATTTAAAAAGGGCGAACCATATTTTCTCAATGACATTTTTGAGGCAATTACATGTTTAGTAAATTTCTATTCCACATCTTTGCATATGATTGTTTAAAACTCATTTGGACGCTCCTGAAACTGCGCAGAAAGTTCACCACAATTATCCCTCATCCCTCAGCTTACCTCGGTTCTGTATGTTTGTATGGGATGAAAAGTCGGACGGTATTGAATGATATACGATCATGTATTACAATATCATTTTTGTATTAAGTTTAATGTCACAATCGGTATGCCCCCAGGATTTTCTGTGTCGATGGCTAGTTCGTCCATTACTGTACCAGAGTCAGAGATTTTCGTTCACATACCGGTCGTCTTTGGAGCAGGAGTTCCCAACGATACACTTGTCGTCCGTAAGTTTTCACAAATTATGATGAAAGTCATACTTCTTACCTTTGATATTGGGGTAATTTGACCTTTTTACAAATTTGCATATCGCCTGTGGCGAAATTGTCATGCAGCTAATGTAGCGTATTTGTGGCAAATCATAGGCCAACATGAAGTCCAAATATTTTGATCGCACTACTGGACAGATGGATACAAAACGAAAAATTAGAACAAATGATCTGCAAAATTAAGTAGGGGATTTCATCTAAATACTCTTCCCAAAACAATACAGGCATCTTCTTCTGTGATGGACCCTGGACAAGTTCCCAACTGGCCCGCGGTTTAAATCTGGCCCTTTCTTTCTTCTTTCCTTTTGAACTTACGGTTTACGGAACTTTGTTGTAGAAATTTCTGGGGCAAGAATGTCCTGGGTACCTCATGACCAAATGACACATGGCAAGGATGCACCATCACGGACAATGTAGTAAATAATATATATTATCTATACATTCACCATATGAACGATAGAACATATGAAAGACAGATTACACGTTACCAGTTACAAAAAGCTATCAAAATCTGCGATCAGGTAGCTTGATGCCTTCTCAAGGTTGTGAATAGTCATGACTTAAAGTGTATAATCCTTTGTCAGGTGGGAAAAAGTTTCAACAGTTTCCTAATATTCGACCATTGCAAGGAAAGTATCGTAGGAGGTGCACTCACAAAACGTAACGATAAAATAGGAACTCCATAACTTTTCGGTAAAATTTTACACACAGTTAATGTAAGTCTTACATTGTGTAAAATGTAAAATTTACCAAATTTATGTAGAGTTTACATATACTGTTTACATTAACTGTATGTAAAATTTATGGAGTTCTTATTTTACATAATTTAGGTAAACAGTATATGTAAATTCTACATAATTTTGGTAAATTTTACTACATTTTAGTAAAATTGTTATATACACAATGTAAGACTTACATTAACTGTGTGTAGAATTTTACCTAAAAGTTGTGGAGTTCTTATTTTACCGTTACGCTTTGTGAGTGTGACAGACCATCCAGATTCACTCTAAGTGGGATTACCCTTTCCGAGCCCCTTGGAGCTAACCTAGGCCACAGTGAAATAAAAAGCCGGACTTTGGTTTGTTAACGTTGTCATTTGATTTAGAAACTTAAGATCATCACCATCATATTCTTTTATATGTGAATTAGCATTACAATCCAGCCTTATTTCCTCACTTTTTGTAAAACGAGGGTGAACGTCTGAAAACTCTGGAATTGAAAAGCCGATCAATGCAAAGTGTGTTATTTTTCTCTTAAATCCAACAGGAATCAAAATTATTTCATGTGTTTTATGTAAAACGTTTGCATTACTTACCGTTGCACACACTGAGAATGCGAATCTGCATATATACACGCATTTTGAGGTTCATTTATATTGTTAATCAGGTTTCGTTGCAACCGATGGAACTGCACAGGAGGGCAACGACTACATGATAAATTCCCGCGCTATTCTGGCGCCATTTGAAACTTTTTTAAGCATCAGGATTATTCAGGACATAATCATCGAGGAAGACGAAAACTTTACAGTCAGCATTGTGTCAACGGAGCCGCTGAACCTGTTGAGGGTCAATTTTACTACCACAGTTATTATAAGCTCAGACGACAACGGTACGTAGAATGATAGCCGGCACAGTCATTACTACTGCTAGGAGACCAAATCCTGCATATTAAAATAAGCGTATTCAAATATTGTGGGTTGACTTTTTGTCTCCGACACTATAGCGGAGGTTGCACCTTAATAGGAGGGATGCAGAGTGGGTGGGGTAGGTATCCATTTAAAGCTGGTTGGATAGTCCCTGATCCATTGGAGTGGGAGGGGCAATTGATCCCAATCCCCTGGAATTTCCAGAAAAAGTAAATGTAATGCTTGGCTAACGAAAGTCTCCAGTAATTGTGTGGCTAAACTTTACATCTTAGAAGTAGCTTATCGATATCCGATAGGCGATATCCCTCCCATACCCTCCTCCCTCGTGAACTTCACAGTGGCGACATTAAAGGGGGGCATGGGGAATTTCCCCAGTCAGAACCCTCCCCCAATTTAGCCTCCCCCTCAGCTAAAGTGACCTGGAATATATTTACATGTTTATGCATTCCCCTATAATTTTCCCTATTATTTCCCTATAATATTCCCCCATAATTTTACATTTAACTTTCTGTTCTATAGCAAGTCTATGAGAGTTCAATATTTCACCCAGAGATATGCTAAAATCCCAGAGCTTCCGGGGCCTTTGCCCCAGGACCGCCACAGACTTTGCTCCTGAACCCAAGGGCCCCGCCGGGACCTATGACGGACATCTGGGGCGCAGTCGCTAAGCTCTCGATTTTGCGTTACTAGTGAAATTTGTACCCCCCCCCCCCCCAGTTTCTTTTGCCTTCCACTTGCCCTCAGAATTATAAATTCCTGGTGCCGCCACTAACTACTCCCCCTAGCATTTGGTTCAGGATCCGACTCACTGCAGGAGAAGCTGAAGGGGACCATCTCTCAGTCTGTAACGATTGAAACGTGGTTTAACGTGTTAAGCTGCATCCTGTGAACCACAAACTGAAATTAAACAATAAATTTTCAGAATTAAATTTTATTGAAATTGAAATTAATTCAGGTTGTTAGTGAAATACTTCGATATATTTCAAATGTTTAAAACATTCTCTTTTTCGAAACAGTCCGACTAGATTTGAAACTTTCTCTGATTACTAAATTTCAACAAAAAATCTTCTTCATTTAGCTTTTATGATCAAAATATTCCTAGTAAAGTTTGGATTTGTGTCAGTGATTAGTCTAATGAAGCGTTCACCGGTAACTTGCAGAATTTTTTCAAATTCTGAAATATTGCTTTAAGTCACCACGATGTTTTTCTCTTCCTTTCGATGTAAAAAGGACACATTGTCCCATGGGCACACTGTTGAGAAGATACAGTCTAAAGCGAACACATGTCAGGCGCACACACTGTAAAAACGACACACCACATACAGAGGATATATTGAAAGGAGACATATAATTTTGTAACTATAAAATGAAGCAAACAATCACTTTTTTGTCAATAGCAAAATCAGTGAACAGTGTAAAATAACACAACACTACCGTTATGATCGTGTGTGAGTATTCATATGCCAAGATGATTTTGTTTTTGTTCGCGTCTGACCAGCAATTTTCATGTTTTGTGCTGATGATATACGTACGATGTACCGTTGATAGATTAGGCACAGAATTATGTCAATTATTCTGTTTTGTTTACAGCATGTGTCCATATAACGGACGTTACCATTGACGAAGGTGACCACGAAGTTGTTATTTTCATATCTTTACCAAATATTGTCTCCATGGAAACTACAGTGGGTAAATACCAACGTCATCTCACTTCTCTTTGTACACTTTGTATGAAGACCCAACAAGAACCGCCACACCTTCATACTGTATGTTTATCAAGGAAAATCAAACATTGAATGTTATTATATTGAATGTTATTTAGCTACGATACATGCATTTTCGTACTCAGCTAAATCACAGCAGCACGTAAGTCTACATGCATATGTAGCTGATGTTTCCCGCTATATGGCAGACGACGGTGGTTTTCGGTCAACACGTATATGTGAGGCACATAACTAGAAGTAAAAGCATGCAGTGTCCAGCCTGTTCATATACAGCATGCATCTTCAAATGGTGGTGCCCGATGTGGCTTAGAGTGGCGGGCAAAAAGTACTGGGAGAACGTTGAAAAGTGAAACATTTCTTTCACCATGCTGAAAAAAATTCTTTTGTCTCAAATATAGCTAAATCTGTTACTTCCCACAGACTGATTCGATAAACTTTGCACCACTTTGCATCTGAGACCCTTCAAGAACGCAATACTTTTCAAGAGGGACTGAAACATCCCTTTCCTTCCTACCCCTCCACTGGACGAGGATCAGTGGCCCACTATATAAAAAAACAACGTTTAGACGCTTCAATATATTTAACTGAGGACGACTGATATGGCGCCTACCGGGTAGTGTAAATTTTACATCGTTGCACTGCAGTGCCAAGTGCATCAGACACATGTTACACTGATGAAGTCATGCTTTTGAACATAGGTTACTACGCGCAGTAGCCCGCAAATTTGTGAATTCGACTTCAGAACAACTCTAGAAAAAAAAAATGAAACTTTTCAGGTAGTACGAGAGGAAATATAGAGTCGCAACTATTGCCAAAAATTCATGAAATTGAATCGCCATTAAGCTTTCAAGGATGCCCATTGATATGCGAACTCGTTATTTCATCACGGTCCCTTGCACTGTAAAAAAAAAAGTTTAACATTTCATTTATTTAAATAGACTACTTGGCAGGATGGCTCCTGTGGTGTATGTGTTCAAGTTTTCTTTCTTTTCAGTCTTGGTATTAAAATGTTGTTTAAAAAAGTTAACCTCAAACAAACAGACCTCAGAACCTAAAAATCTGATACCGAAGATATGTGCCTTGTTTCTGTGTATATGACCTAAGATCTCGGAATATGTTTACACTATTATAGCCACGTACGAGCCTAGTGTTAACACATCCATAGCTGAAATTATTGATTTGTCGAAACCGAAAACTCCGGATAAGGGTTTGCCGATTAAACTTACAAATTGACTTTAAGGTATATTTGAAATTACGCAGAGATTACGACAGTCTCCAGGACGGCTGTGGTCGACGAGGATTTCCGTCGTTTGAACTCTACCAGGCTAGTTGTGCCGGCATTCCGGAATCACGTGACAGGTTTGATATCCATCATAGATGACGTCGCATCAGAGGAGGACGAACAATTCCTCATAAGAGCAGTGACGGTTACTATGCCAGCAATGATTTGCCCTCTCGTCTCGGTGGCAACCATTACGATACTCGCCAACGACCCAGGTGAATAAAGGGAATTAAGTACAACATGCATTCATAGACAGGGTAACTTTACGAACATATCCCGCACACCACTTTGTTTAAAGGCTGTATTGCATCCCCCTAAGCTATATTTTTACTTCCTGGAAAGCAAAATTCTCAACTGGTTCTAAGTTACAGTACTCTTTGATTGACAGCAAATTCGAAAGATGCAGAGCAGCTCGAGGGTACACAGGGATCCATTGTTTTGATTACATATGTGGAGGAATTTCAGACAGGCTGAGGGAGGGACTAGACGTTGGTGGTTGGGAGAATTGAAACTGCCTGGGGTGATGAGCTTTTGTCTTTAAGCAAGGGTAGGTACGGTATAGACAGTGTATTGTTTGTATTGCTTGAACCAGGTTATCGGGGATGCCGGGCTCTCAACCTACGATGCAACGATCCCGGTCTGAAATTGCTACCCGGCTACAAGGTTTCACTAACGTATATTTTATGTGAGACAAAACCCCCCAAAACAAACTACAAATCGTTATTTTTTCCCCTTTGACCACTTCATTGTCATGGTTGTAGTCTACGCGGGTACATTGTGCTATATTTAAGGGTGAAGCAAAATGTAATAATGTGTTATGACTTTGTGGACCATGTGCAAAACACCAATTTTCAGAGACTTGAGCATACTGTGAAGCAAATGGTCTTTGCATTACATAACAAGATTCGAAGTGACTGAATAACACTCGACTACAGTGAAATCATTTTCTGCCTACAACTAAACATATATTTCCAATATGTCCCAGGAATTTCCCATCTCGTTAAATATTGATGCAAAATTCAAGCATCTTGTAAGTTTTGTATATATATAAAATTCGTCTTTGTCTAACACTAGGTCTACAATAAATTGCTCTACGCTATGTAAGGAGTCACTTCAATTCAAGACCAAATATGGCACTGTCACATGATATAGTCAATTCAAGATAGCAGATCAGATGATTAGTATCAGAATGTTTGACAGCATTTATTATCATAATTGAATTGCGACTGAGAATCAATTACTGAGCACATGTTAGAAAGGGAAACGCAAACATTGAGTGTTCCTGTTTTTCTGATCAATTTATAGGTCCGATATTAGAGTCATGTCCAAATGATATCGTTTACACCACCATCGATGCTGATAGGCTCGTTGTGGTCACGTGGCCTCCTGCAAGTTTTATGCGGTCACAGGATGCTATCGTTAAAGTGTCCGGCCTGTCAACGTTGGAGGCGACGTTGCTGCCTGGAAGTTCTGAAGTGGTCACAATGAACGCCACGGATATAGAAGGACGGACCACAGTATGCTCATTCAATGTATCCGTGGTTCTAGAGCCAATTGCAGGTGGGACCAATCTCTACTTTAGTCTTGTACAGATCTGTTATGATTTCAAGCTAGGTATTTGTTATATATGCAGGTTTTACTTCAGAGAAAACACCGACAACACAATGTATGTTCGTAGCATAACAGCGGCCATGTTTCTTCTCTTTATTTCCGGTCTCTGTTGCAACGAACGCCAAACGTTCAAGAAGTCATACCTTAATAAATCATGTTTATTCATGCATAACAGTATTGACCTGCAATTATCACATGAATAGTGTAGTTTTGTTGTGATTATTGTTTCCTGAAAGAGTACGTGTATATGGATCTTAATAAGACGCAACAGATGTACTCCTTTTTGGTCCAACGAAATGTTACATTTCCATGTTTTCAAACCTTTGAAAGATAGACGTAACTGAAGCAAAATACATTTGGAAATATTAACTTATCGAATATATTCGCAATGATCTTTTGGGCTGCTATACCCAAAAGCACCTATCCCCTATACTCAACATGCTGATGGCTAGTAACTCGTCAACTATGTCATCAAAAAGCATCTTCATTAGAAAAGTGAGGACCGTTTTAAATCTCATAATTTAGGATTATTAGTATTAATTTATTTCCTTAATCTAGTTTTGTTTCTCCTTGGAGTGAACATGTATAATTACTATATATTTCCATTCATGACCATTGAACGTACTTGTGTAATATGGGCCCCTCGGGGAATAATCAATTGAGGATTATTAGAAGAGTTAGTTACGTTTAACTCACTTCCTTGTAGAGTTGAAGATGTATAACGTTTCGGTGATGCTAAAAGACGATGAAGATTTACCTGTCGACAGTTTATCAATCGGAGATTTTAAGACATGGGTACGTTTACTGAATTTTTTCATGGTTCGTAATTTCTGCTAAACTTTCTTTTATTAGGCACACTTTTGGACAAAGAGGAAATTTACTAATCAATCATCATCATCCTTGTAGATAAATGTGCATTCACTGTTAAAAAAATGTAAATTGTAAAATGTAAATTTACAGAAAATAAAATAAAGAAATACAAAAGGAATACAGAGATGTTGTGGTAATTAGTTTCCAGACAATTTCTGTAATTCTTACTTATTTCTTTGTTTTGTTTTCTGTAAATTTACAGACATCTTTTACAGTGTTGATACAGTTTTGATGAATGAACAGAACATAATATGAAGAAAAAGAAATTAGTCTTGCAAAGTGGTCAGTTATTCTGTTCGTTTCTTAGTATATGTGGGCAAACAGATCATTAATTGCGTTACGTCATTAATGCCTTTGATCCCGTTTGTTCTGCTTGTCACAGTTAAACGATAATTATCGAAGAACTGGCTGTAACAGGGATTTTGCTGGTGTCTTCATCACCGAGTTTCGTTTGAGAAGCGATTCTAATCTTGTCCGGTATAACCTCTTTCTGAAAGAAATCAGCGAATGTTGCTTACAAACATTGCTTCAAGAATTCAACGACGCCGTGGATGAAGATGGAACATCCTTGATCATCTCTGAAACTCATCTAGCCGGTACGAAGTGGAAATCTTGTGAAGATGCTTGCGTTTAGCATTCCCATTGCTCATATTTATTTTTATCCGTATAGAAGCCTACCTCTTCGGAATGAGTCAAAATTACTAATTTGAACAACGGAAGAAAAAAAATTCAGATGTTTGATCCGTCTCACGTTAAAGAGTCCACTCAAGACAGGCATCTTAAAGAAATAGTGGACTAGCAATATCTTACATTTTACAAGGCATGTCGTCGTAACCCGTCCAGCCTGTATGGAACATTTGTTTAACTCTCCACCTTTACACTTATCGTAGGTAACTTTCCATAGGATTAATTAAAGTGAATAATTTCTATCAAGTGTCTAGGCGCACACCGTAATTTTGTCGTGATAACCTTGACAATAAAATATTATTGCATAGATTTCAGGCCCGTAGCCAGGGGGGGGGGGGGGGGTTTGGAGCGTTCGAACGACCCACCCCAACTTGAGGGAGTTCCATTTTTCCCGGACTGTGTTTGAAGGGTCAGCTTTCTATCTTGACATATTTTCCACAAAAACGTGCTTTGCACTTTAAGTTTTCCTATGTCTACGTCTTTGCTACATGACACATATCATGAAGTCCTCTAATCGTCTAACGTATTTCTCTACCAACTCTTTTTTCTGTTATCCACATTCAGATGTAACTTTTTACGATCTTCAATTCGTAATGGAAGTAGACACGAGGGTAATTGATACGGACCAGTACATCGATGTAACTCAGCCGAAGTCTAAAAGTCTTATCCTCGACCTAACTCGACAGGTACAGTAGAAAGATATACGAAAGTTTAAAAACTTTGAAACTGCGTTTGATTTGTAAAGCGTTCCTTCTCGATACGATTGCACACTGCGCCTCACCTCTTGATCTGTGGTAAGCTCGCATACTTCTCGAGGAGTGAACATTCCATTTAGAATTTATAGATTCATTCTAATGTTTTCGAGGATTCCATGTATCATCATCAAATCGAGTGCACTCATTGACAGTACAAACCAGTTTTTAATGGTGTTCTCAGGCACTCCTCATTTCACGTATCACCGAAAAAAGATAAACGACAAAGTCCAAAAAATTGCCTCAAATTGAATTATAGCTTCTTCATTTCTATATTTCTTTCCACATTATTCCTTTGAACCGTCTGTTATCTTTCACAGCTAAATTCAAATTTCAGCTCAGACGAAGGCTTTATCGGGATGTGCTTCTTGGCCTTTTCCCAAGGGTCTATCATAACGAGGTTTGTGGTGGAAAGGTCACCCCAGGTACCAGTCATGTTTAGCCAAATGGAGAGCCAGTTGGCCTCATTTCTATCGACGTCTCTCATACTGCCTGCTGGCATCGACCGCCCTCAAGAAGACTCAGTCGATTTAAGAGGTTTTCATTTATTTCTAATCTGTTTTCTGCTTTAAACACTATCTTCATCTACCTTCATCTCTCTTCCCAGCCTGCTGACATCATTCCTTCTTTCACAAGGTACCAACATTTTCTGTCTTTCTACTCCTGTTTGATCCAAGTCCATCCCCTTCTGCCCCCCCCCCCTTCCCCCTTTCAACCGCCATTCCCACTCAGTAGTACAATAATGATTAAATGTAGTAAAACATAACTACAAACTGCAAAAATCTGATAAAAAAGTCATCTCTAATAACATTTTGATTATCTTGACATCACATTTAGTTGAATAATCTTGACCTCATGTAAAGATTGTAATTTCAATGCAAGGGTAAAGTTCTTATGGGAGGACATAAAGATGGGAGGAAAATGCCACTTCGACCCCACCCAATACCCCACATATACATCCCATATCTGTCTCTCTGTGGGGTCGAAATAATATGATAGAGAAATCACAACACTTACTACTTGCGAATTACACCGAGTGCATATTACTTCTAATACGTTTAACTATCTAGTATTTACTAATCTTCCATATCAAATACCGATACCACGATTACCAAATTGTCTGCAAAGGAATATTTCACTGACGAGTTGAGGGGTTCTCAAATGAAAGAGAATATTTTTCCACTGCAAGCATTTCAAATTCTATGCCAATAATTTTCTCCCTTACACAAGATATACTTCTATTCCACGCAAGAGTTCTGTAGTCAAGAAAAATTTCCAGTTGCCGTGAGGCTACCAAAATTCCATGCAATATACCATTGCTACACGACTGTGTTTTTCTTTGATGAAGCATTTATTTCACCTTCAAATTTGACATAAGTGAAAACAGATTAGGTATTTTTAGCTATGACGTAAACTACTGTGAAAATTTGGGTCATATACCTTAAACTGTTGCAATTTTTATTTAAAGACGGTCAAGTATATTAAGAAATGCAAAGGACATTCACGTAGTTGTGTCTGGGGGATATCACAAATGTAGCAGTAAAACAAAGTGCTATTTTGAAATAGATATTTGTCTGAAAATGCATAATTTCCAAACGAAACATGTTATTGAGATATAGATCCACACCAATCAAGAGAGTAAAATATTCCTTATTTGTGTGTAATATGAATTTTCAGTGGCCAATCTCTTTAAAAATTGCCCAATGCCAGTATGAACCATGCTGTTTCCCAGCCCTATCAAGTGTTACAATCTTTAAGTTGGTGGTTTCAATTTTAGTTGCTTTTATTCCAGTGTAATTTTTTATAAACTTTGTAAAAAGGAATCAAACAATGAGTACATGAAATTCAAAACTACACCGATGGCACACAGTTAAGTCATAGCCTATGTGGTCCACGCTTACTCCATCCTCTTGCCGTTTTGTTATAGCTCATCTGCATCTTCCCTTCGTTCACAAATTAAAAAAGTGATATTTTATGGTAAAGTACAGTATCAGACAAGTACGTGCAGAAAAGACGTTTCTTCAACGCTGCTGTACTTCTCATCTTTCCTCGGAAAATAAATACTCTGCCACCATTCAAACCTGTCCATAAGCATTGTTTTAATACTGCCGTAAATATTTAACACCAACCCTGCTATACCCTCGGTCGGGCTGTATCGGGGCCATATGCTTTCGTACAACATAGTGATAATTGCTATCGCTAGTACATGATGGTGATGGGTTTTATAGAAGAGCTTAAAATAACAATTTGTGTTTATTTAAAGAACAGCCTTAACCGCCAAAAACGTAGATCGAACAAAAAGTAGGTATTAAGTGAGCAAGAGAGTGGCTCAGAATCCGCTAGCCTACTCAGATGTGCGGCGGTATCTTTCCTTCATATTAGCGTGTCTTTTCACCAAAATACACTCCTCATTCACTATTATCACTATGTGGTTAATTTCGTGAATGTTAATAACGTGTAACAAGTTAACCATATTTTGGGTCGGTGCATAGTTAATTAATCTATGAACAATTTCTCTAATTGTGAATTTAGAGCGTACAAATATGGTATTCCATAATAAGAACAGCTCTTACATCATGCCATTGTTTTTTTTTACTTTTCCCAAACGTTTGTTTAATTTCTTTTGTCCCCAAAATCATGTTTACGTTTTTGGTTAGAAACATGTGACAGCAAGTTCTTTGCCATACTAAATCAGAGTGGTAAAAAGGATAGCTAATATGTCACCTTCTTGTAACCTTTACAGAGGTATGTCACACGATGTGCAGTATTAACGGGATGTGCTTCGTCCCCGCAGGAGCATATTTGCCGGTTTGCAGGTAAAGTTGATATATTTGGTCTTTTTCGGTCACTCTTTTATTAGAAAATTTCTTCAATTTTAATTTTTATTTCATCTTTAAATATTCGCATGCACCAGTGTTTGTTTCACTTTTTAATGAGTTATCACCGGAGAAAACTATTTTAGTTTATCTTATTGGGCATCTACAATAGCTCTGGAATTCGAGACGGATCTTTTTGGGTAGGTCTATGTCATATTGTTGGTAGTTCTAGAGTCTACTGAAGGGAACTGCAATTGGTTAAGACGGAAGAAATGTCCGCACAAAAAATCACCCACAACTGAATGTCACCGTTACACTTCTGTATGCATCTGCTTACTCTGAACCATGTAAAATTTTAGGCCAAGATTGTATCTAATTTATTCACTATTTTTTTTCAAGGTATTTTAATACATCTACTGAGGATAAATCAGTATTAATACATTTAGTGCAATTGAAGGTTTGAACAGTATAGGGCAAGCAACAAGCATGTTGTTGATATCTAATGATAAATGTAAAGGCATCGTTATGACGTCATGCATACGTAGCCTAACGTCAGATCATTGCAACCACGAACTTTGCTGGTGTTACAAACAACGACATGAGAACGAGTGGCTGCATACGAAAGTGAAGACCTAAGGCAAAGTCATCCTTCAGTTTACTCAACAAACTGCGAAACTAGAAGCATGAAAGTAGTTGAAAATGCCTTAAGTACATGCTAACATATTTGTTTTAAACTCAATAAAAGTACAAAATATTCGAAGCACCTCCTTCTATTGTCGGCGTACAAAACGAGATTGCCGTGACAATTTCATCGCAAACAGTGGATTACACAGCAGCGCTATATATATCCGAATGTAGCAAACATGAAACAGTGAGGAAAGTAGATATTCGGAAACGAAACGCTTATAAATTACAGCAAGTAGAATATATCATAGAACATACTGGTACTGAAGAACTCGTTGGCAAGATGTAATTTATATTAATGTGTATAATTCTCCACAGATGCAACCCGGGATACACTGAAGATTTTATACAGGCCTGTGTGCGAGGTAAATATTTTCCAGTTTAGCAAAGTACATGACTCTCATTAGTATTTCTTGTTTCAACTAATAATTGATTCACTTCATCTGTGTGTTGTCCGTGTTCTATTCTTTTGGTACTTACTGACCCCAAAATATCGACTAATTATCTTCGTGATCAGGAAAGAGTTTTCATGTTACAAATCTTAGTGTTGATAAAACACATACTAAAACAGATCCTCATTACCTAAATATGATAACGAAATTATCCCAAGAAAAAGGGAAAATGAAGCACATCAAACTCAACAGGATGTGGTCAATCACGAAGAAAGATATTTGAAATACAAAAAAGTGATATTTTTATGTATGCATGCAATTGGTAACACTCAAGTTAAAATTATGTTTCCTCTAAGTCAACAATGAATACGTAAATACAATTAAAATAGGTTACTCTAATGGAATTACTATCAGAGCAAAAGCCTTTAGACATTTCCATGATAAATTTTACAGACGATAGTGTGGTCAAGAGGAACCCCACCCAATGACTACCAAGAAGACCCGTTCCAGCAAAGTACTGGTAGATTATAGGCATAGCTTGAACTAACGTCAATGAATCAATTTTGTTTAGTGAGCTTTTCAAAGTTGCTAGCAACTGTCAACTATAGATTCAACAGAATTTTATCTAAATGTACATCAAGCCCTGAATGTAAAGTAACCTAGTAACTAATTAATAATGCACGATAGGGGTCAAAGCAAACGGTTAACCGGGGCACAGCCCGAGTGTATCTATAGAGATAGTATTAACCCCGAGAATCCATTATCCTGTCGATCTACCGTTTCATTGTATTCATCGGCCAATGATTTTACTTTCAAATAATCGTGCTTTTATTCAATGATAAAACAGGACCACCTGAGTGCAACGGGCCAATACGACTTGGAGATACTTTCTAAGTATGGTTGGCTATGTTTCTAATCATTCTCTGGGACTGATCCTCATACATGTCGAAGCATCACTTGTGTGTGCACTAAACTTGTGGCACAGAATATAGTGTTAGTCAATCCAAGCATACTTTTTAGACCCCGAGAATTCGACGTTAGCCAATCATAGCGACTCTTAAAAGAGACCATCCAATAACGTACACATCCTGCTAACAACAAATGCAGTACCTAGTGAATAGAATTGGTATTATTTATTCCTCTCCGAAGCCTCCTTTTGTGTTCATTTTCTGATAGTTCGACTTGTAACTTCTGTCTCGTCAAATAGACAACCAGTTTTGTCTAGCAGGACCACAAAAAGTGGAAGAATTTCAAGACGAGATACAATTGCCTTTTGGGAGAGTCGGCGATGAAATATTCTCACTGACGCCAAACCCGTGTCCCGAGGAAAGTGATGGAGAGGAAGAAGAGAAAAGTGAGTCACGTAATGAGTATGCAAATTGTTGAACTTAATTAGGAGAATATATGGGGTCACATAAAAACAGGACGAGTCACTGTAATGTTCTTCTGGCTTAGAGATGATACAGGTAAAATCTGTACTTGGTATCGGGGGGCTCACAAATTTTTCTTGCTACCCCACTCCACACATTTAGATTTGAAAGTCCACTCTCGGTAAGGCAACCGTGCAAAAGATGACCATTTAGTCACCAGTAAATGTTTCAACGTTAGTCGTTATAGTACATACGTTTGATAAACGATGACAAGAGAAAAGGTACGGTCATACTACTCGACTGCAGAACATCTAGAAAAACTCATCATCTGAACGACACTGCTGTAAGCACCACTTTCGAAGCATGTTGTAAATGTACTGAAGGAATCAATAAGTTCAAAGTTCCAAACGTCGACCACTAGAGGAGAGAGGGGGGGGGGGGAAGAAAGGGTTCCTAGGTTAAGAATATAGGTCATTCATTACGTCCATTTTGACCCACCCCCTAATCCTCAATTCCTAAATAATACACGAATTTCTGCTGCCTGAAAGAGAACAGTGTTTATCAAGGATGTCAAAGTATTTACTTAATTTGGCACCCCCTCCCCAATTTTCCCTGCTTTTGTTTTCATTCCATGTTATTACAACTTTAATATTCATACCGAGTGGTATGAATGTATTTAATCATCCTCCTGACTGAAGAAGAAGCAAGATCATAAAAAATCATTGAAAATTTTGAAACTGAAATTATGATGTAAGAATTCAAAACATAACAACTGACTTTTGATTTGCGCTTTCCACGCTTCAAAAAGACTTGCAGATACTATATTACAAATGTACCGTGACGTCACAGGCCACAGTGTGGGAGGACACCAAAGGAGTGACGACCTGCAATGCAACACTGCATGAGTTCCTCTTGTTTCTGAAGGTGAGGAATTTTCATAGTTTTCTCTCTACCCCAGCTTTGTTTAAGTCGCCCTCTTAACGTATCGACCCTCTTTTTTTATGAACATCTTGTGGTGTATGTCCCAATTGTCAGGCTTAGTAGTGTGGGGATTTGGAAAACTATTTGACATCTGCAAAATGATACGTAGTCATGTATGTGCAGGAATTTCATTTATTCTGTTGGTTTTTGCATGGTTGTTGGAAGCATGTGTCTTGGAAATTCCGTCGACAGTGAGACGTTTAAGGGGTAGCAGAACTCTGTTTCCCGATACAAACCAAGGGCCCATGAGAAATGCGTGCCATTTTGGAAACGTATTTCTATTTTATTAAAGCGTCATCAACCATAACTACAGAATAAACTTATGTCGCGGTTGATGCAGGTAACAATAAGCACCGGCAACAATAACCGCCATCCTTTTGCATATTCATCGTTAACGTTCAGGAGAGAACAATCACCGAAGAAAGCATTGATGACGTCAGTTCACAGCTGGCTGGCGCATCTGTGAGATTAGAAACGGAGGGCGGGATGACTGAGTTGGAACTGGTAGCAGCATTGGTCGGAGATATTACGAACTCTACCGGTCCCAAAGAACCTGGGGTAAGTGAATGATGCTAGCTATCACCGAATCATCTTTCATCATTATGGCATAAGTATTTCAATAATGTGCCTTGGAATTATTATCAATAATATTTACATCGACCAGTGATAGTGTAAAGGATTCACACTGAACTTTTACGATGTGATGGGTCTGCAGATCATTGGACCTCAAGGAAAGAGAAGTACACGGGCCGTATGTCAAACGGTTCTACTTTTCATTCTTGTTTTCATGATATCATCAAATAATTAGTGATATAATTAAAACAAATTTCAGATGTCATCAAATCAATTCATGATATTAATTAAACGACATTTACGATGTCCAAAATTGAATTCTCGATATCATTAATTAAATTAATAATATCATAAATTCATTTAAAGATATCTAAAAATGCATTAATGGTATCTGCAAAAATGCCGTCAAATATCATTACTTTTGCCTTATTTAGAAATATCTTTAACACTAATTCAACCTTGTTTTAAGATACTTTTCAATTCGAATTAATGATTTCATCAAATGTGACCTCACACATTGTTAATCCAACCTTATTTAAAGACATCTTTAATTCGTATTAATGGTATCATCAAATATGACGTCATATATCGTTAATTCAACCTTATTTAAAGTTATGATTAATTTGATTTTCGAATATCAGTAAATAATGACGTCACCGTATCTACCTCCTCAGAATGACCACGGGAGATGCCAGTTTTATTTATTTATTTCTTTTTTTGCGTGACCGGTATAACGAATATTGATTTAATCGTTATGAGCATTGTTTGCCTGATTTTAATCGTCTTGCTCCAGAAACTAACCCACTGCCAACAGCTTTTGCTGTTGCCTGGGTAGGAATGATATCAGCTGCAGTCGATTCAAGCTCAACAACAAACGCCGAGCAGCTCTTCGATTGCACCAATATTATTGTAGTGCATTTGACGGGCTCAATTGTACCTTTGATTCATTACTGTAGTGTATTTGACCGGCAAAATTGATTCGTTGACGTTTTCTAAATTAGTTTTGGCATGCAGAAGAGGCCGGTTACCAGTTGGAAAAAATGGTATGAATCTCCAATCAGAAGTCTTGAAACCTCTACGAAAATTCTGAAAATACGGTCCAGTGAAGGTTGCGAAGGTGACTCTGTCACCTTTCTGTGACGAATTCCATTACACTGGCGTCATATTTGATGATTTTATAAATTCCAATTGTAGATATCATTAAATAATCCAGAATTACCGATATGTGATGCAGTACTACTGATGTCTTTAATCGATTTGATGATATCTGTTACTGAATCAATGATATCAATTTGATTTTTGATATCTGTATAGGGTACATCTGTTACAGATATCAGGAAATATATTCCAAACATCATGAATTCGATTTGTAAATAGCTGAGAGGAATTGCAGATATCTTTACATGCCATTACTCGTACGTTAAAATGGGATTCACTTCAACCTCACTCTTCTTTTGTTCTACTGAGGTTCAACTTGTTCAATTTTTATCGCCTTAGGTCAGTTTATCACCTCATGCTGTGATAATCCACATGGACAATTAAACATTGTTCTCGTTAAGTAATTCAGGTGTGTCAATCCAATGTCTAGGCTTTCTTGAGCTGCATGGCAAGGGGTTTTAGGTGTCATGTCCATAGGTAATACATGTGTAATCGGGCATGAAAGAGGGTCTGTTGAACACTTTAGCACGGTTGTAACGTCATGAATAAATTAAGGATGATTATTTTCATAATTGATCATAATTATAACCAAAGTCAGATTTAAGTATGGCGCAGACGGGCACGTACGCAGAGACTCCACGAAAGTGGACCCCACAAAATTACAAAACAAAGGACACGCGGGTAAAGCAACAATTCAACGTGTGCCACACGTCACTTGAGGATTATTACAGTCAGTGTGATGACGCAATTAATATTGGCGCTTGTCGAAATCATACATAGCTAGGTCTGCTAATTTTAGGCTTACATGTAAGTATCAAGGGCACACTTGTAGAGTCCAGTAAAAGGATTTAGTGGGAGGGAGAAAGTGAATACAATCTTTCCCCTAATTCAATGACTTGTGAAAAAGTAGTCTTGTCGAGAATTATACTCGAAGAGGACGTCAGTTCGTACCCACACCCTCTGCCTCCCCTCGCCCCCCCCCCCCCCTTGCCCTGATTAAAACTGAATGTATTGAGTGATTTACGAAACTTTATATCGACTTTTGTGTTTATATTTCAGGTGATGAAGGATATCGATCTGACTGAAATGATTCGAAACCTATTATCAACTTTAATTCTTGAACCTTTCCTAGGTCGTCGATAGTCTTTCCGAGACCGTGAGTAACATCATATCTGTGAACCAAACGACCCTCGACGAGTTAAACCGACAGGGGACCCTAAACACAGTGGCGCAGGCATTCGAACAGGTCCTCAACGAAGTCGTGGTCGACAATACAACCGGGACGTATTCCCAGACGACAGCAAACGTTGCCGCGATGGTAAGGAATGTTGTGAAGGGGTCAATATGTGTTCATAGAATTATTGAGAGTGAAACATTTAGCCAAGCAAAGAAACAATGAATATACAATCATGTCGAAAACCATACATGGAAGAACACATGCCAGAAATGTCAACTCATCCAAAGTAAAGAAGAAACAAAAAAGAAAATGAAATTAGTGTATTTAAGAAGGTGTTGTAATTATTGCTACACTTTCTTGCGTGCTTGAGTAAGTTATTTTTTGTCCAATGACTGTAATATAACATCGGACAGTATCCTTGGTTTACTGAAAATGAAGTTATTACATTGCTTCCATTGTAGCGTGTTTCATACGGAATTTGTCCATTTATGTATCAAAATGATTCGATGTGATTTCTTCATTTATTTTTTCGCTGTCTACAAATTACCGCTTCTTTGGGTGTTTGCTTCCTTTACTAGAAAAATGAAGTTTCATAATTCATTGCAAAGTGACTGCTTTAACTTCATGGCTGAAAGAAGTAAATCAACCCACCAGTTTTGTGCACTCAGGGTACAATACGGTATATATATATATATAACTCTATTGAGCCAGCAAAACAATTAGTAACAGACAACGACCCTTTGGAACTATTTTTACAAAATATAAAACAAAAGATTTTGATAACACCTAAACTTTCATTAAAAAATATTGTTTTGTTCCCAAGTTATATACTTTTAAACTTCAGAGAAGAGTATCCACCTCAGTCGAATGTAAACAGACTTGAATACGTGAGGTATGACGTCACATTTTGTTCACCATATCAAGAGCACCATTTGGATGTAAATACTTTAGATGAAAGACATTACACGATGGATTAATATAGTGCACCCCCCAAACGAAAATCCCCGATCATGGACCTAACAATCTCATCACGGCCAGTGTCTTGATTGCTTTCTTATGAACTTTCAAATTGCAATATCTTGAAAAGTAAACGATATAATGTAGATGAAAATTGGTGATGGTGTTAACTCCATGTTAGTCTGTCAAAGTCTGTCATGTTAGTCTGTCAAAAGAACTTATTTTCGATTGCCTAAAAAGTCCCAAGTGAGTCGGAGAACGTCATGTTGTATATAGTACAACTTTAGGCCCTGCACAAACGAACCAGCTATAGTAAATATTGAGTTTATTTACCTTGCATGTCAATACAGGTTGTTGAAGGAGATCCCTCGATGTTTGACAACCTTACCATTGGATCCTTTTCGGAGGATAACGAAAATGACAACGGGACGGCATTCGAAAACATAGTGCAACTGAACTCATCGGAGGCGAGTAACGCCTCGAGCAACGCTTCCACCGTATTCGCCTTCCCACCGCAACTCCGTGAACAGCTCTCCGATGACTCGGCAAGAGTCTCATTCGCTGTGTACAGGACTCCTGCTTTGTTCTCGTCCAGGTTTTACAACGAAATGAATGATGAAAGATCAATATACGACAGAAGGATGAAACGACGTTTCGTACCAAATACGAGGGTGGTCTCTGCCACTGTCATGTCCGGAGACCGAATCATACGGGAATGGGACGATAGATCCACTCCATTCCGACAGTGGTACAGACTCGTTAACGTAAGTATATATACTCACACATAAGTATATATACTCACACCATTTTACGCTCTGCATTAATTTCACATGTGCGCGTCAGTTCTGTGTAAGCTCGTATAACATTATAACAATTCTTATGTGTGTGCGTTTGCTTCTCATTTTGAAAAATGAACCCACCCTCCTCGCGTGCGCCAGCCTCCCCCCCCCCCCCCCCCTTCTCCAATCTTAGGAGACTCGTCGCTCTGTCCAATTTACCGACCTTTAATTTTGTCACCAAAGGAAAGAGGTGTTGCAATAAACAAAGATGCCAAATCCGCATATATCCATACATTCATATATTCATATAGATATGAAGATCATGCATGCAATGGTTAATGTCTTCTCCTTGATCGCCCATAGTCGGACAATCTAGTGCAGGATATCGAAAACTCTGCATGTACGTTTTGGAACTTCAGGGCTGATGCTGGAAGAGGAAACTGGTCTAATGACGGGTGCAGACTAGGTGGTTATGACCCTGAAGAGAATGTCGTAATGTGCGAATGTACCCACCTCACTAACTTTGCAGTCTTGATGGTAAGTAATGCGAAGGTGGCCTCCCTAAGTAATAGGGGTGGGTAATTTCTGCTGTAGTAACCACCGAACATGCATGGTATCCTTTGAACAGCTTAAATGCTCACCAATTCACCAATGAGAAAACAGGCCAACATTAGACGTTGACAAACTGTGGTAAAACAGGAAGGATTCAGATGAGATACTATACAGAAATACTAATACTACACCACACCAGTGTAACGAAACAATATCTGTGTTACTCAAGCGATAAATTGGCTCATACAATAGGCTAAACTCAGTGTCAATCACTGAATAAGATAAAGTTGTCAAATGATTATTTAATCCAAAGAACAGTCTCCACATAAATGACCAAGAAACAAAGAGAAATGACATGCTTAAATTGAGATATGAACCTCACATATAATATTTGATAATTAATCAGATTTTTTTTTTGATGTTCGTTTGCTTTCCAGAATATTTACGATCATGATTCTCTAACTGATGTTCAATATACAATTCTGGAGGCTATAACCTTCTTCGGATGTGCTGCATCCATTCTTGGACTATGCGTAACCTTCGTCGCTTTTATCTCTCACAAGTAAGTGACTTGATAAAGAAATTTGTTCATATCGAAACTGGATTGAACATTGCTGTTCATTGGTTTGGTTCCCTAGTGAACTCACTGTTATATATCAACAGTATCGTAAAATCTTTTACATCCTTAGCCAATCACACTCGGATACATTAAAGCACATGTAAAGGTTCTTGCACAGTCTCTTACAATTCAATTTTTCGATTAGTTTTGTTCTTGTCAGTCGTAAATCCAAGTTTGATGAAAGATTGACGAATTCAAGTGAATATTCACAAAACATGTAATAATGCATTATGTTTATTCTATATGCCGTATAGCTTAGATGTTTGTTCTAACTTGCAAATTTTGTTTCATCAATTAGCGTATACGGTTTGTACATCCGGCAGTCAGTCCATTTATCGGAAGTATTTCTGGATTTGCATATATATTGAACAACATAATAAATGTCTTAATTACAAAAAAATATATATATTTACACACTAACACAAATTTTACTTACAGTTTTCTGTACAAAATATATGGACAAAATGCCTTTGTTAATGCGACTTCGGTAAACGTTCCCAAAAATGGTTGAAATTGGGGTGTTATTGGGGTGAAACATTATGTACAGGATGTGTTACCAATGTTCCTTGTAACAATTTCTTCCAGGCGTCTCAGAGAAAAAAGGCCAAGTCAAATACTCATTTGGCTCTGCTTCAATCTTCTCGGACTGTATGTGTCGTTCCTGCTTATGGCTGCCTTCGACGCTGAAAGAACTAGAAAACTTCTTTCTCCTTTCAAATGTAACTTTCTCGGAGGCGTGACGCATTTCTTCACTCTGTCATCGCTCTGTTGGATGTTGGTAGAGGGCGTCAACATGTACTTCTTGTTCGTGAAGATTGTCAACAATCATGTCCAACACTTCATGTTGAAAGCCTTCTTGTTCGCGGAAGGTAGGCCTAATGGTATTAATACAAAGTGTGAAATTCGTGAACCAGGCCCGTAGCTACAATCTTGGACAAAATTGTTTGGCCACTTTGTCACACGCTGCAAATAAATTACAGAATTTTAGGTGAGAGGATAACATGAAACCCCGCGCCCCTTTCCAATGTTGCGCTATAGAAGTGAATGTACCCTTTGAACAGCAATCCTATAGCCAACATTGAACGGGGGCGCGGGGTGTCCCAAGGTGTTTTGTCCAAGATTGTACCTCAAATTCCGAGGCAAACATGGGTGTAGAGACCAAGCTCCTGTCTGTATCTATTTAAGAAGCTGAGATATACGCAAAAGTATTGAAATAACGTTACGCTTCCGCCATTTTAAAAATGGAGCCATACAGAGAGGCCATCCCAATTTGTTGATGGTGGCTTCCCTTTTTCAGGTTGGGGAAACTTCCAGGAACAAAATAAAAAGAAAGTTGTCATACTGTCTTAGGGGTGCACGGGAGGGGTGCATCGAACCCATGGACCATATCACGTATTTCTATTAACTAACCTTATTTTGATTGATTTGAAACCAAAGCCATGAAATAATTTCCGGGAAATGTAATTAAAAGTACAGATTCATTGTCTTTATTTTAAAAATTACCTGTCAAAGTAGATCGATCTGTAAATAGATAACAGTGATAGTTGTCCGTCGATAACTTTGGTTCCATTAAAATACGAAATTGTTTGTGTACAATTGTTCACATGTAAAAAATTATTTATTTACTTTTGTTTAACTGTTATTTTGGAGCAGTTTTACCCCTTGTTATCGTCGGCGTGACGTTTGTCGTTACAACGTTGATATTCAAGACGGATTATGTCCAACCAACAGTGTAAGTATACTTACATGGTCAGATATATATGGAACTCAAAGTTCTTCTTGCATTATTCAAGACTATTCCAGGTGTGAGAGGTGTGGTTATGATATAATCTCCAGCTATCCAAACCGTCTTTTCATAACTTTTAGTCTAACCACATTAAGTCCACACTTGATAGTTGAATAACACAGAACCAAAGCAGCAAAAAAGTTTAAAACCTTAAGACAGGAACAGGTAAAATTCCTTTCGGTATTTTTTTTTTCTGGAGTTGTATGTCATAGGAAAATGAAATTCTACGTAACAACGTCTCTTTGAACATTTTTGAATTGACAGGTGTTTTGTCAGCACGCCTTACCCAATCATAGGAGGTGTAGCGATACCGATCCTGGTGCTCTTGGTCATCAATATAATCCTCTACGTCCTCGTCATACGAAGGCTCTCAAAACGTGTATCGACCACACGAGATGACAAAGCCAAAAGACGAGAGCGAATCAAACGCATCCACAATGCGGTTTCTATATTTCTCCTAATGGGACTATGCTGGGGAATGGGGTACTTCTGTTTCATACCACTGGGGGACAATTTCGCTTTCTCCGTTCAAGTTCTGTTCGTCGGACTCAACTCGATGCAGGGTTATTTAATATTCATGTTCTACTGTATGCGGAATCCTGACTTCCGGAAGCGATGGCGTCGGTGGTGTTTTTGCATATGTCCGGGAACATTTCCCTTTCAGCGGTCTCTCTCTGAGAGTCTACTGGCAAATTTTTCCTCTTCTAAGAGGAGACAATCCTCTCCGCCTCAGCATCCTGGCTTTAACGCCATACCCGAATCAAGCATCGAGAAAAGGAGACGTTTTACAGTGTTTAAGGATTTAGATAGCCATTCGTTTGCGTAATATTACATCGAATGTCAACTGTTATCGACAAAAAAACGTAACAACGATAAGAATAGCAGATTGCGGTGGTGTTTTTGTTACTTAAAATACACTTGAAATTTTCATGTCAGAAAATGGTAACATTTACCACGTGAATTCACTCAATGCCTTCACAAATCCTTTTCTTTGTGGAGTAAATAAAGAATACAAAGTGGCACACTGATGGAATCGCTGTCTGTATGCCGACAGAGCATGTGGATTTGGCCTGTTTTGCCTGAAAGTTTGACGAAGTCCTCGTACTGGCCGCCCAATTTTGGGGTGGAGATGTAGTCGGTGGAAGAACCAGAACAAAGGTGTTTTATATATATACATACAAGAAGACAAACGAAAAACACACGAAAAGTAGAAGTATTTTAGTGCATTTGTTGTTCTGTTGCCTTTCGTCGTAACTGAAGAAGGACCCTGTGTTGTTCGAAAATTTAAGATATTAAATTTAAGATATGTTTCACCATTTTCTATTTATGTTATTTGTTTGTTTTTGGTGTGATGCCTCTTTTTCTGATGTAACCAAAATGTAACCAGGGAATAATTTGGGGATTCAAATCCGTCGGGGCCCACCGGCCCGAGAAACATACTAACTTTGCTAATATTAGCCAAATTGACTTTGCTCGGGAAAAAGTTTCGAAAAAAATTGTCCCAGCTCCGTGAGAGGTGCCCGTTTTACCTTGAAATACCAAAACATGTAACCAGGAAATAGCCCCTTTTCTTCATTATGTCTTAAAGGGGGTATATACGAAAATGTCCACAAACTACTTGTCGAGTCAAGTCCATCGATAAATCGGGCCCACGGGTCCCAGAGACCCACTAACTTTGCTCATTTTACCGCCATTGACTTTGCACGGGAAAAACTTTCGAAAACAGTTTTAATTCCCAGCTCCGTGAGGGGTGCCCGCTTTCCCCTCAAATATCACAAAATGAAACCAGGGGAATAGCTCCTTTTCTTTATTAAGTCTTAGAGAGGGTATATACGAAAATATCCACACAAAATTTGGGGAGCTTAATCAGTTGACAAGTAGGGCCCATCGACCCGATTGATGTACTAACTCTGCTAATTTGAACCCCATGGAATTTTCCAAACAAAAGAGCAATGAATCCTGAAACTTTAGCAGAAAGAAAACTGAAAACGGACCGAATGTGGTTTTGCTTTCTGATTCAATTTGGACTTTATCTTTTCTTTATTTTTTACTCTTTGTACACTTCTTTTTTCCATTTCCTCTTTCTCTTTCCCTATGTAGCACAGCTTGAAGATAAGGGCTTAGAATCACAAGACAACATTATATGTAAAGCAGTTGAGAGCAGTTGTAATCACCCAAGTGTGACAGCGACTTTAATATCGAAGCACACTCAGCGGTGGCTGGCTTGTGATCCACCGGACGTCAGACTATTTCGGACCCGTCTAAAGGGAGTAGTGTGATCCTCCCCGTCAAGGCCCTTTTGCTCTCAGAGGGCAGAATAAATAATATTTCGTAACTCATTGTAACATGAATCACTGATCAACAAGGTATAGATTGGTTAACTCATGTCTCCAGTTCAACTTTTGTGGCATAATACAGGGCCGTCTTAGAAACCTATTTGTCTGGAATTAGTTTCATCAGGAAATCGAAGACTTGTATGCATGATATTGTAGCTGGGACCGCTATGTCACACGTAGCTCTGACCTATTTAATTTTACTAACATCCGCCGAACTGAGAGGTCTTATTTTGCATTAAGGGTCAAACCGGATGTGACTCTGTATTGTTTTACTTTGTGCTGATTTCGTCCCGTAATTTTTATGTAGACAGAGTAGCGAGCAGGGATGGAATGTGATCTCATTGGTCGTAGCTCACTCTAGGCCTGTACACGTTCAATACTTGTGATGGGTTGAGGCCTTACTGCAGGTCGGTTGTTTGCGGACGTAAGTCTACCTTGGCTTATGTCCTGGGTATTTAATGAAGAGACATTTGTGAAATTAGGTAGTCGGTTGGTTGGGCCGAAGTTGTTAGGACTCGAAGTCCTTCTGGTGCGAGGTGCGGCTGCAAGAACCTAAGGCCAAAGGAAGGCTATTCATATTGGCGGAGTGCAAGACACTAGAGCTGCCCGAGAAATTGGGAGTGCTCAACACCTGCGCCGCTCGATCCCTGCCCCGCTCAACCCCTGAGCCGCCCACCACATGCGCGGTGTTGGGCACTGGGCAGTTATCAGGCACTACTCAGGTGGGTGGCCAAGGTCTGCCCGACATCTGCGCTGCCCAATGTCCCAATGTCCAGCGGCCCTACAACTGTGCAGTGCCTGACAGTTGCGCTTAAGGTGTTATATCACTGCTGGGATGGTTAAGGCAGAGTCCGATAACTGTATTACATAATGTGCTCAACCCCTGCGCATCCAGTTTATTTTATTTCCAAGTGTAAACGTTGAAAGAGATGCAATTGCAGTAATTTTAAACTTACATATGCCGCTTTTTGGGTGACTTCTGAGTTCGTTGTTGTGCCATCTCCCCCACCCCTTCTCATAACTTCCCCCATCCGTTCCGGAAGAGACGTGTTCTCACCTTCAGACTTTGGCGGCGTCACAATATCATGCAAAATGTTACCCAGAGAGTATCGAAATAACTGCGATAATTTGCGGTTCCACTGTCAACTCAGGGGGATTACCTCTTGTAAGTCACCTTCAAATTCGGCTTGGCGGCAGTTTGTAAGGAACCAATATTTTGTAATTCAGTGACGATTGTTTGCATTATTTTTTCCAAAAAGTGTGCTTGCGGTACTGTTCTAACTTACATTGTATTCTGAGATTATAGATTGTATATTATATTTAAAAGGGAAATCAGTGTTTATTTTCACAATTTGTTTCACTACAATTCCCCACCGGTATCGCACAATGACTTATAACTAACAAATATGATCAAACTTATCTCAAAACATGTGGACAATTTCGAGAAACGAAAATTTCAAATTCGGTATTATCGTAAACAGGAGGCTGTCTTGTCTTGTACATTAACGTTCATTTTTTGTACCCGACAAATATTACGAGTTCTCATTCAACAGAAATTAACTCAATAATTACCGTTTCTTCTACCTTCAAACACCTCCCCAACGTCCCTATATTTCTTTGAACAATTAGTGAAAAAGAAAAATCAACTAAAGGAGAATTTTCTTAGTCAAACCCTGATTTCCCATTTAAGAACTAACATAATGATGTGGATTGTCTATAGAAGAAAACCCGATATCCTTAAAATCTAGAGGAGTAAAATCAGGCTGTATTTTCTTTGAAATCTCATATGGATAAACCAATAGAGTGTTCAGCCCCAAAGATTTGTAGCTTGTTCTCGTGTTTAAACGTTATTTCATTCGTTAAATATTACGTCTACAATATTTTGAGGCAGTCAAGGACCTCACTGCATGCAAAGGTTTGCTATCTGTTGCACTCTGACAAATGCGACCCACGACTTATTTCTGTGAGGCCCATGTAACACTTATCAATTGGCCTTTAAGGCCTAATTTGCCTAATCAAACTCTTCTTTATCATTTGACAGCAACTTGAACTATACGTGTGGTTCAAAACAACAAATTTTATTTTAACAAATTTACGCACTCCACGCGCCACCAATGGTGGCGCTCGGTTAAATTAGTGTCGTTAACTTTATAGATTTTTATCCGCTTCTCCAAACAAATCTATCCCCCGGTGGCAAGATCTTTTGTACGGGTCTAGTGAAAATGTTACCCTTATAAGAAACCCTCGCCAATAAATTTTCATGGCCTTCTCGTAAGACTTTTGGGAAATGAGAAGCCATTCTTATGAGATGTGCTAATCAATGAGTTTCTGGTGGCATTGATTCCGATATTGGACAGCCTGGGATCAAGCTGGTGTTAAATTTGAGCTGGTGATCAGTTTGAACCGACTCAGTTTGAACCGACTGAACCAGTTGTTGTAAGTGCTCCATTCTCCTTAAAAAAAGAAACTAATGATGTGAGATACGAAAAATACATTTTGGATGTATTGTCTGTATTAGTCATTAAGAACTTACGAAATAGCCACAAATGTCATTAAAATCTACAGAACCTTGGACAATTTTACAGACACGGAATTCCTGTCTCATAACTGCATCGTAAAGGAGCGTTGCTTAAGCATGCAAATATATGACGTCATGAGAGGGATTCGCATCAAATGTCTCATCCCTTCTATGCTATCCCTTATTTCAAGGATATTCTTTATGTGTCTTTTATTTTGTCATGATAGCATGTGTTCTCGTCTTTACATGATATTGATATCACTTGCAACATATGGAACCTTTGTAAAATATGAAAATGTTCACTATAATGAAACACTGACGCTGAGAACTCCCCCACGTTATCATCATATTTTTTTAAGAAACTTTGAAAAAGGGTATGTCAAAAACGGTAACAGATATTAGCACAATTTCAACGGATTTTTGTTCTGAGTTTCACTCTGCAAATTTTTATTAAAGCTAGTTCTTTCGTAGATGCATATCAGATGGACTTTAAAAACAGGAGACATACAGCTAGATACATATGTGTAAAGATAAAGTTCACCCCTGATTACCCTCAAGAAAGGTCCTACAAGGGAGTGTGGATGAGCTATGTGTGACATTTTTTCTTTTCTTTTTAAGGCAAAGCTATCCATTGACAACAACGGATTAGCCCTTCAAATGAGGATTGCATACAATCACACTGCATTCTTAAAAGAAGCTGTAACAATTCACTTGTAAGATGACGGAAGTGAGACGAGAAAGGAATGCGAATTAAAGGGAGAGGAGTTGCTGCATAATTGCGATGTTTTTGGAAATGCATTGTAGCTGCTTGGTATTTTAGTAGCTGTTGTTCAGATCTAGTACCTACAACCGAGTTGTTGTTATCCTTGTAAAGTTACAAATGTTAAAGTCTCAGAAGAACTTGAAAAAAGGCGTATGTTGCATTGTCAGGATTGTGGGTGTGAGACCTACCAATGTAACCAGGGATTCTACAAGAGAGCCGACATGGGTTGCAACTTGCACGAATTCTATTCAGAATTTACTCGTTGGCGTCAGCTATAGTGGTGAGAGAAATTCTTCTATAGCAAGGGAATGCGGCAATCTTGACGAGGATATCGGACGGAACATCGGAGGCAATGGAGATATTGCAGTTGGGCCCATTCAGCAACGGAATAGCAGATTTATTGCATTGACGTTTAAAGTTAAAGTTTGTTTCCGAAAGTGACACCAAGGAAAGCTGCACTGGGGCTCTAATAAAAGCATTATAGATATTTTGAAGGCAATGCACGGTGTTTTTTGTAACCTTTAGAAAAGAAAGAGTATATAAATAAAGAGTACCCAATATAAAAGAGAGTATATAAAAAAATCAATTTCGAAACGTCAGCTTCGTGAAGCACCAGCTTACAAGGTAAGAAATTGTAAATTTCGCTTCAGTGTTTTTTTTTTTTCCTTTTTTTGATATGTTATATATCATTATTATCGGAATACTAACTGAATTTCAAGTTTGTAGCCTGGAGAATATTCAGGTTACGTAAAGGGATGCCTACGCTAAGGGAAACGTTCGGATAAGATTAGCTGTGACTTTAGAGTTCCCGGTTAAGGAGAAAGAGGGAAAAGAGACTAGCTTAAACGTAGGTTTAATCTGGGCGTTTTGTATCTAATGTTAACGTTAGCGTTATACTTGTTAGCTTTCCAATACGTAAGGTGTGTTGTACAGGTCGGGTACTTCAACCACCAAACCCCTTAATCAGCTGTTGCAAAATTTTTAATATGTTCAAGCACATCTATCTCTAAAGGAAGTGATTTGTAAATACACGTTTTTCACTACATGTAGGAATTTCAATCACCAGAACTCACGATATAGCTGAATTGAGATGACTTTTATGTCACTTCCAAGTTACCATACTCTGACCATGAAGTCTTCAGTTTAGTTGCAAGAGGTCGATATTTTGTTCCCTTATTTACCATTTGTTTTTGTAATCATGTCCTTTTCTGAATTCCCAAATCAGGGCAGAAGACGTTATTGCAGGCAAGTGCTGACACAAAATATTTGAAAACGTAAATATCGCTCCTTTTGACGTTTTCACAAAGGTTTTCTTAGTTTACGTGATCAAGACGACTAAACCCCACCCCCTTAAACAAAGGAAATTTTTTCATGGCTCCAATTTGTGTTTTTCAAATGAATAGTTTCCCATTACACGATCAAACCGTTTCTATATTTCATGTAATCATCATTTGATAGGAAAGGTCTCAATAAAAACAGAAGCCTCGGAGACGTAAGTCTCCGAGGCTTCTGTTTTTATTGAGACCAAATTCATCTATCTTTAAAATGAAAGATTTGTTTGGAGAGGAGAAGCAGTTTGTAATGAATATTCATGAGTTGTTTTTTCTTGAAAAGGTTTTTCTTTCTTCAGTTGACCGTATGAATAGAACCTTATAATAGGGGGGAGGGGTTATTATTAGGCACCAACAACACGTGACTATTGTCCTTCTTCATGGTGAACTGATTGTTAAAGGAAGGCAGAATGAATAGTGGCTTGCGGACAATAGCAGCACCCGGTAAAGGTGACCTTTTCTGGGAACAATGAACTCAAAAGCACAGAAATCTACAAATACTGATCTGTAAACTATATACATCTGAGTAATAATTCTAGGTGTTCAATGAAGTAAACGAAAAGACATCTACAATAGGCTTGATGAAAAGTCCCTCTAGCTCAAAGGTTCAACGACCATCGTGAACAGTCACTACAGGAACAACGTTAGCGTTGTACTTGTTAGCTTTCCAATACGTAAGGTGTGTTGTGCAGGTCGCGTACTTCAACCACCAAACCCCTTAATCAGCTGTTGCAAAATTTTTAATATGTTCAAGCACACCTATCTCTAAAGGAAGTGATTTGTAAATACACGTTTTTCACTACATGTAGGAATTTCAATCACCAGAACTCACGATATAGCTGAATTGAGATGACTTTTATGTCACTTCCAAGTTACCATACTCTGACCATGAAGTCTTCAGTTTAGTTGCAAGAGGTCGATATTTTGTTCCCTTATTTACCATTTGTTTTTGTAATCATGTCCTTTTCTGAATTCCCAAATCAGGGCAGAAGACGTTATTGCAGGCAAGTGCTGACACAAAATATTTGAAAACGTAAATATCGCTCCTTTTGACGTTTTCACAAAGGTTTTCTTAGTTTACGTGATCAAGACGACTAAACCCCACCCCCTTAAACAAAGGAAATTTTTTCATGGCTCCAATTTGTGTTTTTCAAATGAATAGTTTCCCATTACACGATCAAACCGTTTCTATATTTCATGTAATCATCATTTGATAGGAAAGGTCTCAATAAAAACAGAAGCCTCGGAGACGTAAGTCTCCGAGGCTTCTGTTTTTATTGAGACCAAATTCATCTATCTTTAAAATGAAAGATTTGTTTGGAGAGGAGAAGCAGTTTGTAATGAATATTCATGAGTTGTTTTTTCTTGAAAAGGTTTTTCTTTCTTCAGTTGACCGTATGAATAGAACCTTATAATAGGGGGGAGGGGTTATTATTAGGCACCAACAACACGTGACTATTGTCCTTCTTCATGGTGAACTGATTGTTAAAGGAAGGCAGAATGAATAGTGGCTTGCGGACAATAGCAGCACCCGGTAAAGGTGACCTTTTCTGGGAACAATGAACTCAAAAGCACAGAAATCTACAAATACTGATCTGTAAACTATATACATCTGAGTAATAATTCTAGGTGTTCAATGAAGTAAACGAAAAGACATCTACAATAGGCTTGATGAAAAGTCCCTCTAGCTCAAAGGTTCAACGACCATCGTGAACAGTCACTACAGGAACAACGTTAGCGTTGTACTTGTTAGCTTTCCAATACGTAAGGTGTGTTGTGCAGGTCGCGTACTTCAACCACCAAACCCCTTAATCAGCTGTTGCAAAATTTTTAATATGTTCAAGCACACCTATCTCTAAAGGAAGTGATTTGTAAATACACGTTTTTCACTACATGTAGGAATTTCAATCACCAGAACTCACGATATAGCTGAATTGAGATGACTTTTATGTCACTTCCAAGTTACCATACTCTGACCATGAAGTCTTCAGTTTAGTTGCAAGAGGTCGATATTTTGTTCCCTTATTTACCATTTGTTTTTGTAATCATGTCCTTTTCTGAATTCCCAAATCAGGGCAGAAGACGTTATTGCAGGCAAGTGCTGACACAAAATATTTGAAAACGTAAATATCGCTCCTTTTGACGTTTTCACAAAGGTTTTCTTAGTTTACGTGATCAAGACGACTAAACCCCACCCCCTTAAACAAAGGAAATTTTTTCATGGCTCCAATTTGTGTTTTTCAAATGAATAGTTTCCCATTACACGATCAAACCGTTTCTATATTTCATGTAATCATCATTTGATAGGAAAGGTCTCAATAAAAACAGAAGCCTCGGAGACGTAAGTCTCCGAGGCTTCTGTTTTTATTGAGACCAAATTCATCTATCTTTAAAATGAAAGATTTGTTTGGAGAGGAGAAGCAGTTTGTAATGAATATTCATGAGTTGTTTTTTCTTGAAAAGGTTTTTCTTTCTTCAGTTGACCGTATGAATAGAACCTTATAATAGGGGGGAGGGGTTATTATTAGGCACCAACAACACGTGACTATTGTCCTTCTTCATGGTGAACTGATTGTTAAAGGAAGGCAGAATGAATAGTGGCTTGCGGACAATAGCAGCACCCGGTAAAGGTGACCTTTTCTGGGAACAATGAACTCAAAAGCACAGAAATCTACAAATACTGATCTGTAAACTATATACATCTGAGTAATAATTCTAGGTGTTCAATGAAGTAAACGAAAAGACATCTACAATAGGCTTGATGAAAAGTCCCTCTAGCTCAAAGGTTCAACGACCATCGTGAACAGTCACTACAGGAACAACGTTAGCGTTGTACTTGTTAGCTTTCCAATACGTAAGGTGTGTTGTGCAGGTCGCGTACTTCAACCACCAAACCCCTTAATCAGCTGTTGCAAAATTTTTAATATGTTCAAGCACACCTATCTCTAAAGGAAGTGATTTGTAAATACACGTTTTTCACTACATGTAGGAATTTCAATCACCAGAACTCACGATATAGCTGAATTGAGATGACTTTTATGTCACTTCCAAGTTACCATACTCTGACCATGAAGTCTTCAGTTTAGTTGCAAGAGGTCGATATTTTGTTCCCTTATTTACCATTTGTTTTTGTAATCATGTCCTTTTCTGAATTCCCAAATCAGGGCAGAAGACGTTATTGCAGGCAAGTGCTGACACAAAATATTTGAAAACGTAAATATCGCTCCTTTTGACGTTTTCACAAAGGTTTTCTTAGTTTACGTGATCAAGACGACTAAACCCCACCCCCTTAAACAAAGGAAATTTTTTCATGGCTCCAATTTGTGTTTTTCAAATGAATAGTTTCCCATTACACGATCAAACCGTTTCTATATTTCATGTAATCATCATTTGATAGGAAAGGTCTCAATAAAAACAGAAGCCTCGGAGACGTAAGTCTCCGAGGCTTCTGTTTTTATTGAGACCAAATTCATCTATCTTTAAAATGAAAGATTTGTTTGGAGAGGAGAAGCAGTTTGTAATGAATATTCATGAGTTGTTTTTTCTTGAAAAGGTTTTTCTTTCTTCAGTTGACCGTATGAATAGAACCTTATAATAGGGGGGAGGGGTTATTATTAGGCACCAACAACACGTGACTATTGTCCTTCTTCATGGTGAACTGATTGTTAAAGGAAGGCAGAATGAATAGTGGCTTGCGGACAATAGCAGCACCCGGTAAAGGTGACCTTTTCTGGGAACAATGAACTCAAAAGCACAGAAATCTACAAATACTGATCTGTAAACTATATACATCTGAGTAATAATTCTAGGTGTTCAATGAAGTAAACGAAAAGACATCTACAATAGGCTTGATGAAAAGTCCCTCTAGCTCAAAGGTTCAACGACCATCGTGAACAGTCACTACAGGAACAACGTTAGCGTTGTACTTGTTAGCTTTCCAATACGTAAGGTGTGTTGTGCAGGTCGCGTACTTCAACCACCAAACCCCTTAATCAGCTGTTGCAAAATTTTTAATATGTTCAAGCACACCTATCTCTAAAGGAAGTGATTTGTAAATACACGTTTTTCACTACATGTAGGAATTTCAATCACCAGAACTCACGATATAGCTGAATTGAGATGACTTTTATGTCACTTCCAAGTTACCATACTCTGACCATGAAGTCTTCAGTTTAGTTGCAAGAGGTCGATATTTTGTTCCCTTATTTACCATTTGTTTTTGTAATCATGTCCTTTTCTGAATTCCCAAATCAGGGCAGAAGACGTTATTGCAGGCAAGTGCTGACACAAAATATTTGAAAACGTAAATATCGCTCCTTTTGACGTTTTCACAAAGGTTTTCTTAGTTTACGTGATCAAGACGACTAAACCCCACCCCCTTAAACAAAGGAAATTTTTTCATGGCTCCAATTTGTGTTTTTCAAATGAATAGTTTCCCATTACACGATCAAACCGTTTCTATATTTCATGTAATCATCATTTGATAGGAAAGGTCTCAATAAAACAGAAGCCTCGGAGACTAAAATAGTTGGTATCTTCTTTAAATTAAAAAAAAATGGTTGTTAATTATAATCTAAGCCATATTGTACTAAGAATGTCTCCGATTTAGCGTCATTGCAACAAACATCATTATATTGGTGTTGTCACCTGCCTCGAAAGTCATTGAAATCCTCCTTTTCAACCCTGCTGCTAAACAGTTGTAATCTTTGTTCAAAAACTGGATTTGCGTTTTATCTACATTAAATAGCGTTTGACAGACACATCCATTAAAGACACTCTGAATGTAACGATAACTCGTTATCAAGTCTTTTTTATTCTTTTAAGACTATGACACTATGAGTCGTAGATCTATAAATTTTAAATAACCCCTTTATGTGATATTTGATTTTCGATAATTGATACATATCCTCTTAATTATTAAGTAATATTCTGAAATTGTTGTTGATAACAAAATAGACTGCTAAGATATGATTCTATTCATGTCCCGGTAAGAATGTCTGGAACTCATCAATAATCGTAAAAACGTTTTTCCCATCAATGGTAAGCATTTTGAGTGTACGGTTCAAAATACCTGCAATTCGATGACAAATTAACATTTTTCTGTCGTCCTTTACATAAGTAGATACACTGTCACAAGTTATTGTTCTACGTTACGGAAAATGTGTATTTAATATAATCTTCAAGTGTCTCGAATTATAAAGACATCATTACAATGCCTGCATTTGCAATTTTAATGCTTCACAGATGTATGTTTCTGTTTGTTAGTGCAAGTTATTCACGTAGTTTTCTGCAATTTGCTGATACCAGTGCTTAAAAGAGGGCACTGTTAGAAAGCAAATAGACCTCTTAGACAATTGACCAGGCAGATCCTGTTGGTCAGGCAGATATATAATAAAAATTTGTACAAATGCTCGCGTCACATACAGTGTGTAAATGTGCCTACTGGGGTACTTTGATATGCTTTGTTCAAAAATTGCCTAAACCTTTCTCAAACATTTCAAATCAATCCGTTATCACATTCAGTATGTGAAATTGCCCCTGTGTACATTTCAGTGCCACAGATCATCGTAAACCTAAGATAGGGAAATTCACCATTTCGCATGGCGGCCATATTGGAATTCAAAATGGCTACCATCAAGTTTATTACCACGAACACACGCACACATATTGGCACGGACAGGTTTTCATTTATAACACTTAACAGGACCCATTTGTACTTGTGGACACTCTACCATGGGCTTGGGTGTCACTACTCATCCACTCCAAGCGTTTCCAGGGCAACCCGTGGACACAGAGTACAATATATAGCTCCACTAGCCAAGTGACTACAATATCTCATCTTAGCCCATGTATGTATATATATATAGGGCGATGAGATTAAGCCCATAGAGAGATGCTCTAATATCCTCCCCCTAACTCTAACCACTATGCCTAACCTACATGGAATAACCCAATGTTATAATTGTTTTATGTAGCGAAAAATGCACAGATACTTTTGAGTCGTTATTGTTATCGTTACTTGATCCTAAGTAGTGGCAACAGGATATAGGCTTAAGTTTGCTACCTTACAGTATTGCCATATTCGGTTCTTCTGCTTACCACCATGTTATGCTTGAAGAATATTTGGGGCTAATTTACAATCAGTGCCCGGAACTGGGTCTCTGTGAGATGTGGTTGCAGAAAAATATTACAAATCCCTATGTACAGGCAGTGTGTTGAAATACGTATAAATTCATATAAATATGAATATACGTAAGGCCCAAGTTCGGTATAAAGCTCCATGCAGTTTATAAGCAACTCGAACTGTTGAGGGACTAATCAAAGGACTTCACTTGTCATATCTATTCAAAACTTGTTTGTTGTTGCAGAACCGGTTGTGGGTACTACACAAATGCCTCGGAGTCTCATCGGCATTTTCTTTTATCTAGACCGAATTTCATCTACCTTTCCAAAACAATTCTTGTTTCGAGTGGAAAGTGAATTTCCAATGAATCTTCAGATTGAGTTACAGACTCAGATGGAAAGGTGCCTGAATAATTCTTTTTTTGCCTACTGTCTGGTCCAATGTAGATGTTCGAGTTGCTTTCATTTGTCTTCTTGTCATCCCTAAGACATCCTCTTTCAAATGCAAAAAGCAATAAGAATGATGCATTTACCTTTTCTGCTGAACAAAGTCGTTGTAGGCCATGGGCCCACTTTGCGTTACAGTCTGGGCTCATGTAGAGGATACAGTTGATGTCATTGGTATTTATGTGATCCTTTAGATGTACTCTTTCAAATACAAAAAGAATTATCTATATACCATTTTAGCTAAACAAATTCGTTAAGGACCATTTATGGGCCACTGTCTGGGCTCATGTACAGGATAAAGGTATTGTCAGTGGTATTTTTTGTGATCTCTAAGATGTAAACGTTACACCTTTAAAAAGAACAAGAAATAATTATCCATGTACCTTTTCATATGAAAAAAGTTTTTATAGGTTATGGACTCTTTTGGGCTATTGTCTGGGCCCATGTACCAGGATTTACCAGGATTTCTGCCATTACTGTAAGATGCCCTCTTTGAAATACAAAAACATAATCAGCCATGTACCTTTTGAGCTAAATAACACCAAATTTTGAGGCCACTTTAAGGCGACTGTCTGAGGCCCCATACAGGATAAAACTGTTGTTACACCCATTTTGACATTGGTGAGCCCTAGTGAATATATTTTTAGACAAATTACCCATTTTCCCAGCTGAAATTAATGCATTTGTGGCCCCCATTTTGGGGCCATATGTACAGCTGGGATCCCGGCAGCAATATCATTTCTGAACTGCAGTGGGCCCCAAGCCATATGATGGAAACCTTTTGTATCAAATATTTTGTACCTTTTCAGCTGAATAAGCGCTGTGAGTTCCCAGACTAACAGATTCAGCAGCTCACCCCCCCCCCCCCTCCAACGAGCGGCCCCGAAAAGAAATCGATCATTTTGTAGCATACGTCTTATCGTCACATGCAGTCAACTGTCTCGTTTATTCCCGGCTTAGTTATGGTCTTAGGGTAACCAACTATATAATAATACAGTTGTCGATAGTTTTATGTTCATTTAATTCCCTCATTCTATAGTCAATTCTTCATTGAAGAGGAATACTATCAGAGAAGAGAAGGATTGACTAGAAAATTTAAATGAATATTTAAAAAGATCTGTTTTATAAATGAAATTATCTGAGACAAACCTAGTCAGATAAAATCAGATTGTTTAGTCAATCCACCCCCCCCCCCTCCCCTCCTTCCCCTCTGACATGAGTTCTCGTGCATGAGGCAGAGCCAACGGGGAGAGGTTCTGGGAAAGGCTCCGGCCGAGAGAGTCACTATCAGCTCTGCCTCTACGAAAGTGTCCATGGCAGATGTTTGGTAGTCGAGATTTGAACTTGTGATATCAAGCGGTATATAATACTTTTAGACTATGCACTATACTTAGAAGGTGCCCAAAACTTATTAGTTCATTTCTGTTTCTATAAAATTAATTTCCTACATGTTGCTTTATTTAATTGAGAAGGATTGACTAGAGTGCGACAAACAACATTGAACAAATTTATTGAACACACGATAAGAGTTTGTTTTTGCCTGTGTCCATTGAAAAATAATCCCCTTCAGTCTCTCTGTCGAGTTGCAAAAGACACTGCCCGTTTTCTCAACTTCCGGTCACAAGATCAAAGCGCTATACCCTCTGTATTTATTTTACACTATGACCCAAATTTACGGCAAAGATGTTGCACTTCCTTTTTGCAAAATGTAAAAGGTTTAAAACTTTATTTTTGCCATGACATATCGAGTAAAGGCTTTACGAATGTATACAAGTTTCCCTTAACTATAGGATTAATGCCATATACCGTCCAGCATATCGGCGTTTCTACGTTTAAGGCACAAGAATGAAAGTCAAATTTAAAGACAGAAGGAAATACTGCTCAGCCAGTTGCACAGACCAGATTTCACGATAGTGCAACTCAATGGCATGCTACGGGTGTCACCCCCCCCCCCACCCACACACACACACACACACACACAAACCCCTTATGCTTACCCCTTATGTTTGGTTTGTAAACTTAAAAGCTTGGCCAAACTGACATGACCATCAGTCAACATTGGAAATTCACGAACACACAACAATTGACAACTCCGTTCCCAATCACCGATAATCAGTACCGTCGGTAAAAAAAAAAAATCAATCGTCCTCAGTCCGGTCTAAAAAGTATAGCCAAGATGCAATACGATGTTATATTTGATGAATTGAATGAGAATTAAATATCTCTGCAGGAATAATCTTTTCTTAAGTGATGAACTGCTGGGGGAAATAGGGCGTTTGTTTTACAGAAACAACCATATTTTTAAAACCAATGGTAATGGATATAGAATAATAGATTATTCAAAATAAGGAAGGACAGTAGACTTCTTTTCAAGTAATAAGTTTCTCACAGACAGAAATTCAGTCATTTGTTTCTCAGCAATAATTGTTCACCCAAACTTTTTGAAATTCAAATGATGCATCTTCCGTTACTCATCACATGAATAATTTTTTGAGGTGATGAAGCTTTTGGAGATGTTTTGTGATGAGACTGACTTTTTTAACAATGATTTAAGTTATGTTCTTTGTATGACATGTTGGTATATTCTAAACGCCCTATTTCCCTTTTAACTACGGTTTATCCTGCTTCGTTAAATATCCATCCTTAAAGTGATATTGTGTGAACTGAAAAACCAAAAAGATAAGATTATGTTTGATCTTAACTTTTTTTTATTTTTAAATGTACACGCGAGGTTTTACATGAACGGACTATGTCTTTCAATGAAGGAAAATGACAGTAACTACTTCGAAAAGCAACGAGATTTGCATAAAAACAGTAAAACAAACAGATGTCATGTTTGAAAATCGTCGCTCCTTGGTAGGTATCCGCGGGAATTGTGGTATTTTGTGAAAGGAAGCACTGTATTTATAAATAACTTATGAACTGAACACAACATTGGGTGATCCTGAGTTGTTTTGACTAACTGAATATTCAATACTAGTATACTTCCCATTGGCTTGCTCAAAGAAGCACACCATTGACGTAAATGAAAACTGTCAACCAGTACATTATCGTTTTCTACACTTTTTTGTCGTTGTGTTAGAAGAATTTGGAATCATATGGCAAAATTAACTGCAACTTATTTTATTTTGCCAGACTGTCTGAATGGTGTAGTTAAAAGCCTTTCCAAATTTTGGAGATGAAATTTCAATGTTTTCACTTTTTGCCTATGCACACAATCACTTAAAACGTTACTACACCTGGGTATTTTTTTTTCTTATTTTGAGCAGCACTCTAAATGGTGCTGCTCCCCAGCCTACACCATTGCCGATGTCATTGTGATTTGCACAAAAGACTTACCTGGGGAAGGATTTTTAACAGAGGGGTTGTCTGCCCCTCTTATTTCATGATACCATATGGACTATATTTGTGGATGATGGATTTGTGGATGCTAGATTCAGGAATTTCTACTTTGAGGAATTATTTAGATTTTTCTATCTCGCTTGGTGAATTACCCTTTTCTGAGTATTTCACTGAGAAAATTGCTGTCTTATTTTGAGAAAAAATTCACCTGGTACGTGCACCTCCCACTCTGCACCCCAGCCTGCTACAGTGATTGCCCTGGTTACAATTATGTTGGCCAGCTAGGCCTATGACAGCCTGAGAGGCTGATAAAGCGATCATCTATAGGGGTGTCCCATCTCCCATTAGAAACGGTTGACAAGTCTTTCTGAATACAAAATGCTACAATTTATTTGTGCCTTTATGGCATGTGAACTAAAGACTGAATACTAAGGCACATTTTTACTCAGTAGTACCGTTGTAATTCTTACTGAGCAACTGTCCTTCATTTTCCCCGCCTCTGACAAGAACTCCAGTGTATCGGGTACGCCGACATAAACAAATCAACCTAAAAATAATTGCATGATTCACTACTTCAGAGTTCATCCATTGGCAAATGTACCGTATACAGGATTCACACACTGCATTCACTTGGGTAGATTCACTTCCCCATGTTTCATCACGACATACAGGGCGTATATGCGCCTTCTAGAGCCATGGCTATTTGGGTAAGAATGTCTACTGGTCTGATGAATGCTGTAACGAATCCTAAGATGAGTCCGGTGATATCTTCGTTCTTCAGGTTGGACGAACGTCGTTGGGTTCACAGAAATAAATACGTACTTATTTCTGCAGTTGGGTTAGTACGGCTCCAGACTCCAGTCAAGAGCAACTCTTCCTAAAAATGGTTAGTTTCAGTACATTAAAGTGAGTTGTACATAAGTAGCTCAGTGAAACTACTTGTAATGGTTGGACTTGGAGGAACATCACAAGCAGACAAATATTGCTCTGCCATTCAGCTGTATGTACAGGAAAAGGCCTAGCCTAGGCCACTATGTCATTGTCTGTGTTCAGAGATTCACGACACAAACACTCAGTTCATTGCATGCACTGTGCAGTTCCAACTTACACTTATTTAGAGTAGGCTGCCGGTCGTGTTAGTGCTTGCCCCTAAGTCTTGGGCAAGCCATTTCCTATGTGCACTACTGTAAGTACTGAAATGTTTTGTGCAATTTTGTGTCATCTCAGTCAGCTCAATGTGCATATTACACTCTGCAGTCTGCATGTTTTCTCGTTAAGAATTTAGAATCGGTGACCGCAAGTAACGTCAACAAGTTTATCAGACCAGTACAGTAAAATAGTGACTGATAGAGTCTGTGTCTAGTTTTTAAGTTTGTTCTTTATTTTTTTCGGAAATCGTTTTTTTTTTTTTTTGCTTCTTATCTCACAAAGTTGTAGACATTCTGTGAAAACATGTAGGAAGAAATGACAGCAGATAAATCTCCCAAAGGAAAGAGGTTAGAAGAGAATTCGAACCCATGCGGGTAGAGTAACAGCACAGGCGTCTCCCACATAGTACTACTAGCTACATACCTCCCAAGTGACCCGCATTTCCCGGGTTTGACCTGCATTTGAACACCCCAACCTGCTGACCCACCCAGCCCTCTGAAAAACCCGCATTTCAAATCTTCTCAGTCTTGGGAGTGCCACGCACAAGTGTCTAGCACTGTAAACTTACCAGAAACTTCCAACTCTACACTGCACAAACTCAACTATTTCACAGTAGGCCTACATTCACTGATCGCACTGCAGTGCATCCTTCAAGTGCCACATTTGTTATCGCAACACCCTAACCTTTGTCGCAGGTACGATCGTCAAACAGGTAAGTTTTTCCACGAAATATTTCAACACCAACGTGGGCAGTCGAATATAATCACGCCGTGCATTTTTAACCCTGACACGTCAAAAAAATGCAACTGGAAGTCTCTCTGTGTGCAGTACAATTTCAGTGTTACTGTTGATGTGCGACACGACATGATCAGACGATCGGTCTCAGGGTAGCATCAAACCCTCGCAAAAATACTGAGTGACCTCTGACTAACTGCGTGTACCGCACCAGAAATTATGAATTACAATAACAGATGATAATTATCAGTTTGAAGAAGTTTAAATTGTGCAAGTTTGAAATACTCTTATACCCCATGCCCAGGCAAGCGGTCCACAGGTGAGAGGTGGACCCGCATCTAGCCCCTCGGAACTTGGGAGCTATGTAGCTATGCCCTAGTATATATAATATATCTACAAGGTTTGACACTGCTTCGATCAGTACACAAATCTTGGCCTATTTTTACATCCTTATGTCGACTACAAACATGACTTAACCCTCTAGGCCTATATCACGTGGTTCAATGTACAGTATTAACACTCTTTACCGAAGTTAACGCATCTGGGACCTCCAACGTATTCATAAAATCACTCTGACATTGAGTTATTTGTACGAATTTGTAAGGCAAGCAGTCCTGGGCCATTTTGCTGGTTGTCAGGCAGTCTGCCTGGCTGGCTATTAATACCCTCCTATCCATGAAATGCAACGAGCGTAAGGTACAGAACCAACGTTTGCTATGCAGGTGAAGACCAGTGCTTAGTCACTTTGCCAATTTATGTGTAAGAAGCATTGTGATTGATCAATGGTTAAACAAGCAAACAAACTGGCTTGCAATCATTGGAAGTCATTTTACCAAACACGAGCTTATCAACTCTGTGGAATGATTGACAGTTTCAATTGCCTTCAAAAGTGACGGCATATTTGAGTGAACGAGGAGTGCAATAAGGAGAATCACTGCTTGCTTAACTATTTACCAATCTTACAGTTACATCAGATACTTGATACTTCCTGGTTGGTAAGGTATCATATTTCTCTGAATTAAGAGGTGTGACTCATATGGCCAAAATAAGTGGTAAACTGGAGTAAGTTATGCAAATCTGATACATTTTCATGTATAAATGGAGATTTTAATCCTGTCTCACTTCATCATAAAATATCATCTCTGCCTTCATCATCAGTTTGCTCCTTAAAGTTTAACTATTAGATCTACAGTATGACATTGCTCATTGAATTGGCAGGCCAATACTCACTCAATGTAGTCCTATGCATCTTAAGCCCCAAACTGGCATATGGTAGTAAATACTACAGATAACAGGGCTGGATACTACTGTAAAGCACTTAGCGGTATATTGATATTATCGATATGTATATTTCATTTTTACTACTATTATCGATATTCACCTTTGGACAATGTCGATGTATAGAAAATACCATAACATACAGAATATCAATAATACTGACTACTATATTTATGGATAAAGATCATCCTTTCATTAAACATAACAGGTAGGCTAAACCTGTTCAATATTCACCACAGAGTTCACTGTCTGCACACATTCCAAACAACTGACTTGCCATACTGTTCAAAGAACAGCTGTGACTCTGGAATGTGTATTCACAGCACTGATTGGATGTACTTTGGAAAAGTCCCACCTCCAACCATTTCACTCAGTTGTGTGTTCATGAATGATTTCTTGTTGAAAAACATTTGGTGATAATATCAAGTATTTTCCCCCTTGGGTAATGCCTGGGCCAACCATTCCATTTCACTGTGAGTCTTTCTATTTTGTGCTAGATTTGACACACAGGGTACGTACAAGAATCTGAAGCCATCAATGTTAGTTCATGTGCAGAGCTGCATAAGTGTTTTCCAGAAGCAAATTTAATTGTTTCAGCATTTGGTCGCAGGCTTCCTAACCCAGGTTTTACTGTGTTACTTTAGGTAAGTGCTATAGGTTATGCACAAAGTATGTACTATCATCCAGTTTCATGGACAAAGATTGGTTTAATATTTTGCCAATAACTGTGAAATCGTGACTTCTGGACTGTCCATATATGCAGAAAGTATTCCAATGTGCATAACTCCTGTGTGCTAGGATGTCTCATCTTGAAAAATATCTGGTCAGAGGCGAAAATGTTATCGTTGAATCTTCATAGGCTGCTAATCTCCTTTATAACTGTATCTTTACTAAGTGTTACAATTACATGTAGTCCTCACAAATAGGTATACTGTGTTGATATTGAAACACCAGCTCAGGCAGCATCTATCCTAGCTACTAGCAAGCTGCCTGCATACTAACATTAATGAGTCACTTTGGTCATCTTCATGATAGCTATTGCTTCACTGCACTTATAATTTATTGAACAAGTACTGTAATTACTAAGTCGATGTCTATAATTTCAAAGAGCCCCTTGACCAAAGCATCACCTGTTACCAGGAAGTTGCTATTTCAGAAATAGCAACTCCCTGCTGTTACTGCTCTAGTGACAGGTACTCACCTCTGTCCCCATAAAAAGTATTAATCAATCAGTCAATTAATTTTAATTAATGTATTTGTTTCATACCACATAGCACAGTCCCATGCCGAATGTCATACCAGACGCAATCATACACACAAGATCTTACCACACATGCCTTTTCACTCTGAAAAAAAAAAACTAGGCCTTCGCTGTTAGTGAAGTCGATATCATTTTAGACACACCCCCTTAGTATCTGTTGTACAAGTCAACATAAAACCCTGCACATACGCACACATTTCACTCACAGCAAACCTATATCTTTATCATACTGATATTTATCAATGAGATCATCAGATTGTCTTCAAGTCACTCAGTATCCTCTGTAATAGACACTGACACAAACTCTGCATATATACAAATATGTACAAATTTCACTCACTTGTTACCTCTGTTTTCATCTTACTGATATTTATCGCTCTGCAAGACTACATTACCAAAAGGTCTATATGTATCATTATAGACACGCTGCTCTATACCCACTGTACAACAGACTGACAAAACTCTGCTTGTACATGCACATACACATTTAACTGACAGAAAGTCTATATTCGTAGAAAATCGATATTTATCAGCAAGACTAGGGCTTTTCCCTTCCGTAGCACCTGTTGAATCGCGCATTGAGGGATCTGATTGGACAGATCTTTTTACTTTCAATGACAGGAACAGGGGCTTGGAAGATACCAGTTGCAGATCCCTTTCGGGAATAGTTGCAATATTTTGTTTTTTACTAAGTGCACATGGCATACAGACGATAGTAGCACTAGCAATACAGATTTTGTTTTCATGTTGGAGTTTTGGAGCATAGTTTCACTATTGACTGAGGTGAGACTTGGGGAAGGCTGCAGGAGCAGGAGCTGCAGTTGGAGCAGGAAAAATCCATGAAACAAGTTCACATAGGGGATAGGAAAATTTTAGAAGTCAGAAATAAAGAAGAAAAAAAAGTTTGCAGTACTGTTTTAGCCAATTTACACACTTTTTAAAATGGGAGAACTAGCTGTAAAATCCACAGCTTGAGTCCATGTATGCATTATTGTTGTATGTGTGCCTCTTGTATTTTTCAAAAATACCAATATTATTACAGTATGTATATTTTATTGGCGATATGTCAATATTTTATTTTTGCAACATCGCTAGTGATTACTGCTGTAATGATTGCACAGCAAAGAAGCTTCACATCAATGAATCATTGCCAGATGACATTGACAGAAGATATGGGACATTTTAGTGCAGAAGACTGGGTGTTCCAGACAGCAACAGACCCTGCTGCTGAGGTCATCCATCAAGTTTCAGTGAAATGAGCAACCTATTGTATCAACTCAGTAACTAGATATAAAATGAAAATCTGTATATTTCTTAGTAAAGTTACTTTTTATCTTGCAGAACTATTGTACATGGAATGAAACACCATACCCCATCATAATTCATTGAAAGAACATTTCCTCCTGAAGTTGCTGGTTGTGAATTTTTTTCCCTGATACAATGAAGGTGTTACTGTTGCGGTCTACTGATGCCAATTCTGCACCAGACAAGTATCTACAGGTATGATGGTCACAAAACACTGTACCAATTGACTATTAGTACAGTAATACTGTTCTATAGGTGAAGTTATGACAATATGCTTTAACACTGCACGTCTGTTCATTTCAATGCATTTCCATTGTCTTCCCAAAGTTCCTATTCTTTATTTTTGTTTTATATCGACTGCTCTGTGGTAATAATAATGTACAAAGTAGTGAAACTGACCGCTTGTCATAAAGTTAAACCTGGATTACATGCCAGTTCTATGACTTCTGTCTGTCTGAAGTTTACCATGAAAGGGAAGAGGTAACATTCCCAAGTCACAAAACATTTGGCTATTTTTTTTAGTTCTCTTTAAAGGCCTATATACAGTACTGTATATACTGCACCACATTTTACTAATTTGTCCATCATGTAATATTGTATCATGTGCAGCTTTATTGGCCTTAAAGTGAAAAGAACATTGGTGCTATTTCATTAAACTAGATCTTTTCCGCTGCTGGTGTGGATGTGAGATCTGTATCTCCTATTGGGTTTGAATTCTTTGACCTGTCTAAGTTGTACCAGTCAATCCAGAAGCCAACTGAATTCTCTGGGATAATTTTCTCCAGCCCTCGGACTGTGCAAGCTGTCAAGTTATGCATTGAACAACATTCATCTCTTGATGGTAACTTTTAAATGTTATTTTGATCAAAAAGTTGCACTGTTAAAATGGAAATAAATTTCTGATTTCACTTTGTTTCTCCTGCATAGCATCAATGGAAATTAATGTACTGTAAATCCAAAGTTTTTCAGTAAACTTATATGAAGTTAGCTTGTCAACCTTTGACCTAATGATATCGGTATGTAGGTTACCTCGATATTTCAATACATGTAATAAATCTTAAAAGTACAGTACAAATGCTCCCCCTTATAAAGAATTAAATGTCCACAAAGGTTGCCTGAACTAATTTGCCCTTTACCTTCACACCCACCATTGTTAACATGTGTAATGATGCAGTTTTGAAATAAAGGACCATATCTGTTACATTCTGAAGGTTTACTAATTAAGAAGCCTGCCAAGACCCTTCTGAATATTCCTGGCAAACTCAGGCTTTTGTTTAATGTTCCCCTTTTTCTGTATGCTGATTGTTTGATTTTTTAGAGTGGTCTACCAGTGGACTTAAATCAGAGTGGGCAAGATATCCAGCCTTCTCAGTTGGCACTTCCACTTCAGCAGAGGCAGAAAACATTGGTTTCCAAACAGTAGGATCAGATTCTGGCAATGCTGAGAATCTCATTCAAGTTATATTTCAGAGTAAGTGTTTAACATTTTCATCTGCAGCCATAGCCCAGCATAAAGTTCAAAATCTGACAGTGCCATGCAATTGAATTGCTTGCTGTCTAGATGCTGTGTACTCATCCTACTTATATGTTAATCTTGTCGCAGATAGCTTTTTTCCCTTTTCTCTCTCTCTCTCTTGTTCTTTGGCGGTTCTTAGAGGGACTTGTTGTTATGTTAGTCTACATCAAACTATAAACTGACTCACAGTATTTTTTCATGTGTGATTGATCGATTGATGTTGCCAGCTAAATCATGACTAATTAAATAAAGATAGCAACAATGTATTCATGTATTTCCTCTCAATTGTCTCCATTAAAGATGATGAACATGTTCCAGTGAGTTTCTCCTTTATTACATTAGCCAACATTTCTAAGATCAGCTAACCCTTTGCACATTGTTCAACTTGAGTTGTGAGGTCACATGCACAGGTTTTCAAAAAAAGAACATTATTGGCATACATTAATTCGAATGTGGATGCTTTTCCTTTGGTGCAAAATGCAAATTTGATCATCACAAATGACTTGCTCAAGTCTCACAACAGCAACTGTATAAAGGTACTGTAATGAAAAGGACAGAATTTTTACTTAGTTGCTGACCTGAACATGTTGTTCCTCTTCAGAAATACAACCTAATGAACCACCTTTACTTTTTCCTTGTGGAAATTTAAGGAGAGATGTGATTCCAAAATCTCTGGAAAAAAGAGGTAGGTACTGTAGATAATGTAAATTTGAAATGATAATTCTGTTTTTGATGCAAGTAGTCTAACATAGTATCTTAACAAATTTATAAAAGAACTTCAAATTTAAATTTTGGTTGTAAATGTCATTAACTCCTTAAAAAGTCACCTCCAAATTTTATATAAGTTTAGACTTACAATGGTACAAATTAGATGGCTTAGATCTCTTGCTTACTGACTGTTAACAAAGTTGCAATTGTGTCAGAAATCAATAGTACTGGAGGCAGGAATAGGACTTTGGTAGATGTGCACATGGTTTTGGGAAACCTTTGATGTGGCTCCCTGAAAATTTTTATTTTGAGTGAATGGAAACACTAGTGTAAATTTATACACCACTGCCCTTAACCATGTAGCATGATAGGCTAAATGCATGAGCTATGTATACAGTGCCTGCAAGTGACCAAATTTCAAAACAGTGTTATGGTTATTAATTGATTAGCCATGGCTATGCTAATGTTTTGTCATTTAGTCCATCTTATTACACATTTGTTTATGAATTTTGGCAGCTGAGCTTTCTTAGAAAACAAACTCCCGAGACCAAAGATTCTAATGAAAGTATTTTTAACAAAAGAGAATAATTCATGTCCAAGAAAAGTACTGTTATTTTGAAAAAAAGGTTGACCTTGTGACATAAATGATGTACTGTGAAATGACTGCATGTTACACCTTGTCCTCATGGATCAGCCATCCAAAGTGTGAGGGTTTCATTCCATGCAGGTCCACATACAGTAGCTCTTGCTAGTTAGCTATTGGTAGATTTGATTCAAACATATGACTCTATTGAATGGGACTGGTAGATTTTAAATGAAGCTGAATAAATCTTTCCAATTCTTAAAAAGTCTAGCAAATTTAATCCAGTTGAAAAAGTTTAGAAACAGAAACCTGGACTAAAAAAATGAATTTATGTTTAAGTTGTGATTTAAAAGTTTATAATTTTTTTCATTCAATTTTTAACATTTTCCACTGTGCCAATGGGGAAAAACACTTAGTAGTATTTCCTCATAGGAATTAATATCCATTGGGTCAGTCTACTCAATATGAGAATGTTTGACTCTTTAGAAATCCTGTAGAGCTGTTCACATATGGGACATGGTTGTTGCTCGCACTGTATCAACTTTGGGAATCAAATGAAATCCTCTTTATTCCATTTTCCCTATGAATGTCAATGCCTCAAACTGACCAGTCGATGTGTCAAAATTGCATCATAGTGGCTTTAAGCCAAAACACTGTCTCTCAGAGTGCAGTGAGGTTGTCTGTGCCATGTGAACCACTGACACTCTAAAAATGTACATGGTTATCTTCTCTTGTGTGAGCACATATGTCTCACGGTTAGGTATGGGGAGCTGTCTGTTCAGTTGTTAGCCTTTATTAAATTTAAGTTGCAACATGTGATGACATAAATTTCAAATTTCTATTGCAATGAATTTATTGCTGACAAATATGAAAAAAAGTTTCCTCTTTGTTTTCTAACTTTATTGTATTACATGTGAGGAAATATCTTGTGATTTTACCTTTCAGCTGTGAATTTTACACCATGTACTGTTTACAGAACATGCGCAGAGCCTCGCCTGAAAGAAAATCTGCAAAAGATGATGAAGGAAAATGTGAGTTAATAACAAATACTTGCATGAAAAGTTTGAAAATGCCGATGACTTTTACAGCTAAATGTTTTGTACTTTGACCTTTGGTAAAGTAGAGAACTTTACTACTGTACTTATAATTGGAAACCATAAACATCAGCAACCAATTTTGAACTACAGTACATTGACATAATCCCCGAGTTCAAATATCCACATACAGGGAGCAGAGATGTTTTAAATGTTGGACTTCAAGCCCTCACTGTATAGCATTATGTACCTGATTAGGCACAGGCATTGTGTAACATGTTGTCTCCTATGGTGGCAGGTAGTGTGGGGTGTGGCAAGTTGGGTACTTTGTGTGATTTGAAGATACTGTATTGTTTGTTGGGGAGGACATGCGGTAGGAAAATGGCTTCATTTTTATTTTTTCCATATTACTGGTGTAAGAGCATAAAATTTTGCTGTATGCTGTTTCCATTGATATGTTTGTAAAAATCATAAAACATTTTCCCACCTTCTTTTCCTTTTGTACTTCCGGCGACATTTCATGGGAACATTCAACACAGCAGTTTTACAAATTCAGCTTTTGTATCAACATGAACTGCATTTTTTTCTATTAATTATACAAGTACAGTGTCTCTTACATTGAAATTCAGCGGAACATTGAGTTTTTCTTTGTCAATCATAGGGAATCCCCGATGCTGTTGTATTCTTCAGTCCATCAGGGGTGCAATTTTCAAAGTACGTGCTTGAAGAAGTGGAGATTGGACCAAGCAGTAAATGTAAGGTATGAACGAACTTCTTGACAGAACTGCAAATGACAGTCTTGCTTAAATGTGAAAAATGCTGAAAGTAACTTTTGAACCAAAGAACCAAAGTCAGTGTTAAAAGAAATATTACCTGTTCCTCACCTGACTCTTTGTGTTCAAGCATTGGTTGCATTGTTCAAGCATTGGTTCATTATACTTGCCATGAATGTGATGATTGGTTATTTCAAGAAAGGGTGAGGCAAACACTGAACTCAAAATTTTTTATTTCTCTAAGGAAATATTGTTGCCTGTGTCTTTATTTGATGGTTATTAATTCTTAGGAAGGTACCCAAGTGTCTGTGTTAAGAAAGAACTCCAAGAAAGCTGTATTCACAGAGGCTATACTCTTCAAGTGTCTGCCCATTGAGAAATGTCATGAAAAAGTTTGTCAGTATTTCAAACTTAAAGAGACTCTTTTCCTTCTGTTTGCATTTCCGAACAGTTCTTTGCAATCGGCCTCACCACGGAGAAAGCAATGGTGGAGCATGAACTGAAGGTCAGTGGTGTTGCTGACAAGCCTTCACCTGAATCTCTTCTCCAGTGTATCATTAACTCTCTCAGTGAAGGGTCTGTCACGTGATGTGAACACAGGACATGCGATGAAAAGATGTGCAGTTTTAGGAAGACATTACTATCACCTTTCTTGCCATCTCTTATGTGTGAGCATGGCATTCTGAGGATGGACAGTGGCCCGCAGTGAATAAGTTTATGTGAATAAAGGTATACATTATATTGAAAAATGTATGTAACACACTTCAGATAGTTTATGATTTAGTATCAATCGGTTGTGCTCAGAATTTCTAACTTAACCACCATGGTATGTTTCTCACAACTGCAAGGGTTTAGTAAAATCTTTTAAGAAGAAAATGAGGAGAAGGAACTTGACTTTTACGCACGCAAAGAAACGTCAACGTATGTCAAGTTATATCAGGATAGTGCTATTCAGACACTATCTTGATGTTAGTCACCTCTCAACCAAGAAACAGAGATGTTAAGTGTACTTTTACTAACTGTATTCGTGAGTGAAATAATTAGTATTTCATAAAATGAGACATTCTGTATCACTGAAGGTGATCTAAATGTAAGTAACAGGTTCTTAGGGCCTGTTCATACTCCATATCACAAGCACTATACAGCTGTTGGTTGCAATTGTATGACCAATGTGTGGTGCTTCCAACTCTACAATTAGGGCATTTCTTGATAATTATTAAACACAAGCTGTGGAATTGAGCAATGGACAGTTACAAAACAGCATGAATGTCAAAGGTAACAGTATAATTGGCATGGAGAATTTCTATCTCCTGGTATTGTAGAGTCTTCTGGCATATCCTCTACAGGATAACTTGAGAACAATCCAAGTCCTTCATCAAGCATTTCTAAGATTCTCTCACCTTGTAATATTTGGCAGGCAAGGATTTCAAGATTCTCCCACCTTGGACCATTTGACAACCAGGGGCTATAAGATTCTCCCACCTTGGGTAATTTGGCATTTAAGAGCTGTAATATTCTCCTGCCTTTGACAACGTGACAGCCAAGGGCTGTGAACTTTAATGTATAATGACTTGCAGAATGCATGCAGTTCCAAGATAACCTTTCAAAAACTTTAAAGTTGGCACAGGCAAAAAACTCTTATGAGCAGAGCATACCAGAAGCTTTTTGGCTTTACAACCACCCCATATCGATGGAAATGGCACTTGAAATGGGGACCTCATGTCTGCAGTTTCTCAATCAAGGAGAAAAACATCATTGGAAATATGGTAATAATTTTAATTTGCATATTTTTACGTGGCGTATTTCCACCTTTTAAATCTTGTTCCATTGTTGTCAACATGAAACTGCAATAGGCCTACCCCAATCCAGCCTGTTGTAAATGATAAGTCATGTAAAAAACACAACACTACTCGGGTAAACCACTAGCCTAGGTCCATAAGCACGGTAGTCACAAGTGTTTAATATGTGTATATGTTATGTTTAACATCCGCACATGCAATGACTGAACAAATAGTCTAACGCACCATTTTGACTAGGATAGGTGTCTCTGGTACTACTACCCTGTCATATGCAGCAACCTTCTTAGTTGACCCACTGTTTTTGGAGTCTTCATCTTCAGTTCCTGAAGGGCTTCAGTGTCCTTTAGGTCAACTCCTGGCCATCTTTTGATACCAATCTTCCAAGGAGCCTGACCTCCCTCTTGAACTGTTAACATTTGGATGGCTTCAGTTTGACACCATGCCTTTGCAAGTATTCTGTCAAGTGGTCCAGATGGTCTTCAATGTCCCACTAAACCCCAGACTGTTGTCCAGGTAGACCTGACATATCTCATAATGCCTATCTTAAAGAATCTTTACCATATGGCTCTGATACCTGGTAGAGTATTCAGACTCATCCAGTAAGGTCCCAGGGTGAAACCAAAGCAATAGAGGTTGTGCTCTTTTTTTACATCAAGCCCTGATTGTGCACCTTCCCTGAGTACAACCTGCTACCACTTCAACCATTTAATACATCTTGGAATTGTTGCCAGGTAGACCTGACATTTCTCATGATGGTTATGTCCCATGTCTGATGGGAATGCATTCTTGATAACCCATCTGCATCTGTGTGTGACCTCTTTGGGTGGCATTGTATGTCAAAGGAAAAACTGGCCAGCTGAGCTGTCCACCTCTGTCCCATGGTATTCAAACAAGCTGATAACATGATGTTGTTCTCTGTCCTTCTCTCAGGAGATGTCAATTACCTGGATCTACTTCTTCAGATGTCAAGCTTGGCTCTGAATTTGCTATGCTGTGGCCAACTTTACCTGCGCCTACTTTCCAAACAGTAGCTTCTGCCTAAACTTATCCCTCCTGACAGCTACTGTCAGCTTTTCAAAAAAAAAGATCCTCATCTGGTGTCTTGGTGTTTTCCAAATCTGTCTGGAGTTAACCTCTTATTGGTTCCACAAATTCCATCTCGTTCATCTGAAGAATGTGTCTGGAACAAGGGCTTTGTCTCAGTGGACGATTATTTACTCTCTGAGATGTAATTATCCTTCGAAATAGGCATTTACCATGTGGCACTTGCACTAACTGGTTCAATAGATGTCACCTCGATTGCAGCGGTCAATCATGAAATCTAATTTACTACAGGCAATTATGCACATTTATAAAATGAAAACTACACTCTAACAGCAAATGAGGTTCTATCTTTTGCTGTATGAAGTGAAAAGCTCATATATATTTCTTTTTTGAGGAGCACAATTATCACCAATAAAAGTGTCACCAACAAGCTATGCATGTTTCAAAATTATAAACCTGCATTTGGTGTCATGCAATGATGCTTGTGTTATTTTCCATGGCACAAAACTGGTGTACATACTAGCACTCTAGCAGTCCAACAAACACATGAAATGGCTACAACATAAATTTACACTTTTGATGTACTTATACCACTACATGTATCAAAACTTTATTTAGTTTGGAACCACTCTCTCAGGTTACAGCATGAAAGTACTGTATAGGTACCATATATATTTTGCAACTGTTTGGAACAACTATCCTCCCAACACACCACTAGAATGTACAGGTATATGTCAGTGTCTGTGCTAAGGAATTGAACCTGGCAGGGAAATCTCTTTTTAGAAGGGATTATGGGAGGTATTTTCAAAATCAAGGAGGGAGTTTTCACTTGCTAAAGATTCTATTGCAATTTATTGTGTGTATTTGTAATTGTAGCTACGACCTCAGCTATGGAAGAGTGTAGAGGATTTTCCCTATTTATCTTTTTGCGTGATTGAGGAGACAAATATGGGATTCACGCAATCCTGCGCCTTTGTGCAAACACAGTTAGATGGCATTATGCTAGTCTTCTGGATCAGAAAGACTGAAATTTCTTATGTTGACTCTATCACACAAGTTTTCCAAAATGTCTTATGACCCAGAAATGAAGGGGAAATGTTTGAATAACATGATCAAATTAACTGAAAAGAAAATTCTGTGCCACTTCACATGTGTCATAACAGGAGGGTCTCTTCTAGAGTCTCAAACTAGGCCACCATTAATGCTCTCCAGCAAGCAGGCCTCACTCTTGACGTATGCATTCACAGTGTCATCAGCTCTGAGCAAATGAAACGATTTGTCGAAAAGAGTCGGGTATGCTGGTTTTCCATCTCTTCCAGCCCGTTCAATATCTTTAATGAAAGATTCAACTTCTTAAACAAAGTTAATGACTCTTCAGACATGAAAGCATCAATCCCTATGCCTAATGCAGTCGTTGTAATTACTATTCTGTAAGGACCATCTTCCATGAGTAATGTAAGTACTTTAATTTCTTACCTCATCTTTGGTTGAATGATGAAACGTGGCAAAAAGTCTTCTCCCAGCATTTATTTCAGTGCCTTCATGCACCTATCCCTTACTGCCTATTTCATGAGAGAAGTACTCATATACCTCACCACTACAGTATTTTGAAAACTCTTAAATTATCTAAATGATAAAATAAGCAAAAATACCAGTCACTTAGGTTCTCCTAAACAGAAACTTTATTGCCACTTATTGGCTTGGTTATAAGAACTGTTAGTCCTTAATCTTTCAGTCTGTTTAGCTGTTCCAACAAAGAAATGTCCATCCTCTTTCAGTTTCAAAACCAGGGGCAAGGAAGTGAAAAAAATTGTCTGCAAAAACTTTTTGACCAACGTGCTTCTCTGGCATTGAAGGCAACTTCACAACAACGTCTCTTGACATACCCAAGGGTGTCTTTGGGTGATCAGCTTGAGCAAATTGATAAATATCAATGTCATGTAAAAGACCAGGTAAACCGGCTCTAGCCAAGATCGTAAATCCCCACTTGGATGGTTTCTTTGGCATGTACTGTCAGAGATATGAGCGACCTTTGAAAGGAACCATCATTTCATCTACTGCCTATTTCTCCCCGTATTCAATCTGAAGGTACTCATTCTTAATTGACTGCAACCATGGTCTTATCGTTTGCAACTTGTCTTTTTTCTTTTCATCTGTTATGCTTAAGCTGTCACTGAAATGAAGCCTGCCCTTCTGCTTTTCAAATCTATTCCTGCTCATTACATCAGCTACAGGGGGAATCTTGTAGCAGTCACCCAGTAAGAACAAACATTGCGCATCTGCACAATCCCCATATGGTAGGATATATCAGCAAACTGCTCGATTTCACTGGCTGTTTTGCACACTGAAGTGCCATCTTCCTGCACAGAATACAGATTTGTCTTTTTGATTTTCAAAACTTCGTCACCTGTGTATCCTTTGTGCCTATGCACTGACATTTTGCAACTGTTTCAACTTACAAAAAGAGAAAAAAAAGTATTATGCATGCGTTTCATTTCAGTATCATATTCTTTTTACAGTCTTCAAACCTACATGACATACTTCTCAAGTAGACTTATTGAGAGAGTATCATCATTTGTTATGATTAACTGCTTTCAAACAGTATCATTTGAACACCAAGAGGCAGACTGTAAACAAAACTTAGTGCAAGAAAATTCCCCACCAAGCATTTCAAAGAGAACCACTCATTAAGCAAGAAGGGTCTGAAGTACTGCTGGCAGTGCTGGGTACACCTAACAGCCTATGTTTGCATGTAGATTAGCACATGCAGCCCATTTAGCCTACTCTATGAAAAAGTGAAGTATCACTTCAAAAGCCACAGGCCTAGACTCACATTGTAAAATATGAAAGAGAATTTCTCTACCTAACCCCCTCCCCAATCCACTCCATCACCAATAGACTGCAACTCCACCCAGCTATCCTTCATCCACTCACTGTAATGAAAAGTGGCAAAACATTGGATCTCAGATTCAGTGAATCATATCTGTCCTGATGTCGCATAGCTTCAATAAACGTACAAAAATGGCCTTCAGTAGTAAGGGACGGTTGAGGTAAAGGAAAATCCTTTAGTACAGCAAAAAGTTTTGCACCCTTGGATGTCAAACAGGAACGACAATTGTTTTCACACATTGAAAAAAATCACCATTCCTATTTTCCTGTCCATGTGTAGAGACAAATAATCCAGTTCAGCCTTGACGTCTGGGCAGTCCTTCAGCTTGTACATGGGTCCACTCAGAGCTTTACGTACTCGATCATAGTCACCCCATATTGCCTGCTGCTCTTTGCCACATGGGATTGTTTTGATCTGTGGTGTGACCGATGAGTAAGTTACATCTTTCCAGTAATGGGCTAACTCTGTCGTGGCATTGTCAAACTCTTCTTCTCGCAATGCTCCTGTTGTTTTAGACCACTTTGTTTGCATGGAGGCCGAGATTCTCCAGGTAAAGAGTCAGGCAAGTACACTCCAACCAGGGCATTTGTTAAATGTACCCAAAAGTGTTCGATAGGGTTCAGTGCAGCATGTCTTGGACAATATGTGGTTGCAATCATCCCCTCAAAAGCAGTGTCCCAAAAGAGATGTGTCAAGTAGACCTACAAGGTAGTTAGGGTTGAAATCTAGTCCACCATCTGATACAAGGACAAGAACTTATGTTCCTTCAGCCACATGCTCTCTGATAACTGGTAGCATATCATTTACATGTGATTCAATGCTGCATTTGTTTGTCGGCCTTCCAATTGTCACCGCAGTGGCTGACGGTGTTGGGAATCTGTTAATGCAACAAGGAAAATCAAATATTAGGCATGGCATAACTTCATGCAGAAGAAAGCATTTGTACAATGGGTGATATATAAATGAGGTTTTTTACAACGCAAACAAAAATATTTCCCATGTTACAGTTTTAGTGGTCCATTTTAGAGAATGTAAGATTTTGAATGGAATTTGCTCCTTGGCAATTCCTTTCTGGAAAATTTCAACCTGGACAACTCCACCTCCGACAAACTACCACAGTACCACCCGATCAATTACTTCTAGGAAAGGTTAAGGGTTAAGTTCAAGGAAGGTGGGAATATTCTGTGGGGAAATTGTGTGGCTGGGAATTGGCCACGCAAGGTTGTCTGGTTGGGAGTTGTCAGTTGGAAATTATCCAGGCGAGAGTTGTCTGGGAACCAATTGAGATCAGACTTACTTGTAGTGTTCTCTGCCATGCTCATTCATCTTCATCTCTGCTGTACCATCATGAGTCATTTCCAGGTATCCACTTGAATTAAATAGGTTGAGGTAATCGTGGTCCATTTTATTGGGAACGCCATCAGTCGGGTCGGGAATATTCTTCGAATGGCATGCTTTCTGTCTGCGGCTGGTGTTGTTGACCCAACCTTTACCTTATTTTTATTGTCCACTGACATCACCATCGCTTCATTTCCCCGCATGCTTCCACTTTCACGCAGAATCTGACAGTAACACGAGTACTATTGTAGTGGCTGTTCTTGTTTTGGGCACGTTGGTTATAGCGTTTGTGTGGCACTTTTGCGAACAGAGATATAACCATTAAAGCGAGTTGATGCATTGAATTTGATGTTTGGTGCTTTCAATCCCCTTTGCAGTGCTGTCATACCAGAAAAGAAAATGATTTATACCTTTTTAAAGGAGAAATTAGAAGGTGGGGGTGTCTTGATGTGGAGGGACACTTGTAGGAAATCTCTTCATGATCAAATAAATGATATAGGTCGGTGCCAACTCTTTTGGGTGTCATGAGTTAGTGTTGGTTTTACCTAACACTGTTATATACGGTAAAATACTTTTTAAATATTTCATAAATTTAATGCATCAAGTTGTGATTAAAATATGCAGTTCTCTTCATAACAAAGGCTTATCAATGCATTACAAAAGAGATTTATTAACTCTTTGGATGAAAAATAGTTTTAAAATATTAGACCTTGTTGCTGACATGTGTAGGCTAAGCTCAGCGTGTACGTATATTATTAGGCAACAGCAAAAGTCCTAAGCTATTGTCCATAAAAACATCAAGCAGGAGAAACCTTACAACTGAGTGTTTGTTAATATATTGCGGTTTGTTAGTTTAGAGTTTTTTTCACATGCCAAGTAAATATTTTTGTCCTTTTTGATCGACTGGTGTTCAGCTTTAGCTTCTACTTTCCACAAAAGCAGCTGGGAGAAACTGGTTGGAGACTAAAAAATTGCAATAAAGAAAAACGCCTTACCTCCCAAATCAACAATTTTCACTTTCCATTCCACATGGCCCTCGCTTCCTGGTGTAACACCACCTTGTTACGAATTCTGCTCCGAGAAATCCTTTCCACGCATCCAGCATATCGTTTCGGGGTGACCCACTCCACAGTCATTTCACGGGATTTCAACTTTCTTGAAAATCGCCAATGTACTCCACTCCAAAAAGATTTGTGATACGCAACCAAAGCTGATGCAAACGTCGCTAAATTAATGAAAATTTAACAATATGAAAGTTATGTAGACTTAGTATCACACTATTGCGTTGTAATATCGCCGTAATATACGGCTAACGAACACCAACGAATATAGAATTTTGTAGGGTTCAATGTGGATGATTTGACTGGCAAAATAACAATCTCCCTGTTTGTCTTTGAATCTCCCTACATTTATTTTTTATCTTTTTTTTTACAAATTACAACTAATCACTGTCACTATCACTATAGTGTGATCAAATAGCCGCCAATAAGGTTAAAAGGGATATCAATGCATGTGTAAGCAATGAATTCAAGTGTAGTGCCTTGTACTTTTTGACTGCATCACGTTAAACCTTTAGTCTAGGCCTATAAGTTTGGGCTAATGGACTCGTCCAGACTGGAACTTTGCCTTGAGCGCCCAAATTCTCGCCTGCGCTGCTTCCTAGTCCTTGAATCGGACACCTGCTGGGCAAGAGCCTGCTTGCCACTTGGTCTGGCCGTGGATGAAAGTGGTTCACGGCGGCATTATAATAGCCTACTGTGCATGTGCGGCATATCCTAACAAACTATTGCATAGGCAAATAGGAGCCTATATCGAGAAAATTTTCCGATTCTTCAAAAGTGGCAATACTTTTTTAGAGAGTACCTTTACAGGTTACCCTAATTCCGCGGAGTTTTGGTCGCGCATGAGCTAAGAAATCTCTAGCCACTTGCCCGCGCAAAATGGAAACTTTCCTGTCTAGGTACGACTAGACTAGTACTAGGCCCACTAGTAGGCTGAGGCCTAAGCTAGTCTGATACTTTATATTTGCCTGTTTAAGCCCTAACTTAGCATGCTTAGCTAGGCTCGTTTAGCAAACTTGTTTTCCAGAGTTTCACTCGTTGTTTTAAATAAAGTTGAGAAAGAAATCATGATTACTTACCTCAATAACAAAGCCAGAAGTAGACTATCATCTGCAAAGTGACAGTATTAGTAGTGATATAAAAAATGTCATGCTCATCATATTTAAATCTGATAGTTCGTCCGTACGTGAGCCGTCAGCAGTGAGAGTAGTCCTAGCAATGAACTTGATGTTGCATAAAGCACCTGCAATTGAGGTACAGAAGCTGATTATGAAGAGGTTCAAATCAGTTCCGAAAGTGGTATTTGAAGTTGAATAGTTCCGTGCTGCGCTACTGTAGATTCTTGTTGATTTAAGTATGTTATTATGAGTCATTTAATCTATCGATTTCCATTCAAATATTGTCTGTTGAAACTTGTTTAAGGTCAATTGTTATTTTGACTGGACTACATGCCATCTTTACATCATATTGACCAGCCAGAGCTTTCATCTGCCATCACAAACTTGTTCTTGAACTAACTTGGTAGTCCATCTCTTCACACTCAAACTTATGTCACTCCATTAGGTAGGCAACATTGGATGTAGTCTGTGAAAACAAGGATAGATGTCTTATCATGGCAGAGGAAGCGACAGACAATAGCATGGGATAGCATATTTTCATGAAACCAGATCACTGTAGTAAATTTAAAGTAATCTCTGGCTGGTTCCAATGGGCTGATTGAACCTCATCTGGGCTACACAGGTATAGTTCTCTTCTAATCCGTTAGAGAACAGCCACAGCAGAATCTTTAGCAGATCTTTGAGTTTGCTTCAAGTTGATTGCTTGATTGTGTTTGGCAAAACTGTTGGCTTACAATTTCTGTGCTTTTTGAAGATATGTGGTCATACAAGTCCTGAACGGTGCCTTCAACTTCACACTAGATGTTAGATGGCCATTAAGTTCTTTCCACTGCATACTATTTTGTTGCGTTTCCTACGGGATCATTCTCTGAAAGAGCATTCTTTTGGCTCAGCCTACAGGTGTTATGCTGCATTCTCTAAACTTACAGGATTCTGCCTCTAGTGATAGCACACGTGTTGATGGGAACTCACTGGTGTACTTTGGAATAGATGGAATTACTTCGTTGATTGCATCGAGAGCCAGTATCATATTTCGGTGGTAGAGACAGGTGCAAACATTGGCTGAGGTTTGTGAACTTACCATGACATCATGGGGACCAAAGTTCGGTTAATTCACTGTCCCTTATCTTTTCATCTGCATTTTCCTTGAAGAAAGCATGCCGCTTCTTTAAGGTAATTTTCAAGGGCCACTTTTGCAGTTTCATCCTTCCATTTTCACAACCGTACAACCACTGCATCCCGTTTACCTACCTCCAACTCTGCTGATGTCGTCACGTTCGTGAAACTGAGTAACCTTGGTCTGCAACTCTTTGGGAAAAACCGTCCACGATTCTGTTGCTCTTATCATTTGCAATACTGTTGGTGAATAGAAGTCAGAGGAAAGCTTCCTCGATGTAGATACTCTTTTCCTAGGGCTTTTGGGAAAGGCACTCCACAGAAGTTGACTACACAGTGCAAGGAATTGTTTTGAACAGGTACATCACCAGTAGGTATGGGGGAATCCAGGTGTGCAGTTTTATCCTGTCTGTATTTCCTGTAGCTCAGTCCTTCATGCCACTTTTCCATATGTGGGTAGCTTCTTCTGCTTCAATTTTTTTTGTCCTCTCTCTATGTCTTCCTCTGTGCAGTGCATTTTTTGTCATATAGTTTGCATGAGTGCCATCTTGCCTGACTTTTTCCCCGCCTACCATGACAATGTCTTGAATCAATGATATGTTTATCATAGTAAGATTTGCCTGTAATGTTTGCGCAGTAAAGGTATTTTTAACACATTATTTTGAGTTAATGTCACTCGGGTGACGTTGCTTGTGACATTTATGAAGTCGGAGTTTTTCCGTAATCCAAGTATCATACCATAGGAAAATTCCTAGTCAGCTTGATATCCATATGGAGACATATTATCCAGTATGTTGAGTGAAACGATTGTGCAGGGGGGGGGGGGGGAGTGATTAAAATAAAACCGTAAATTTTGTGACTTGCGTGACGGTAAAAGTGAGGGTGTTTTCAATTCACCACTGTTGTCCAGTGTCTTGATGTCGAAAGCACATCACTGCAGTTTGGTGAGCACCATACTTTAAGTGCTATCATTAGTTCAGTAAAATCATGATAACTATTACAATTATGTACAAACATGTTACATGAAATTTCACTACTTTTTCACAGTTTAGTTGCTATGGCAACTATCTGTTGTTATCCATGTTCATATTCTCATACATGGGAAATTTTTGAAAAAAAAATATTTTTAGGTACCACAAGTATTCTGTCTATTGAAAACCTATCCAATTATAGTTGCACAATGAATTTTAGAGATGATGTTGACCTTATCACGGAGTCGCTTTTCAGACTTGTCACCCAGCCATATCCAAATTACTGTTTCTTTCATTTTGTTTTCTGCATTGATTGTGGAGTAAAGCACCAAGTTAATGAAAGGTGTTTCAAATGGGGTGACTGACAGCATTTGGCAAATGGACGAATATGGCAAGAAAATTAAATTCGTTAGGATGAGATTTTGGTTGATTAACTATTTTAACTGGTAAGCCAGTGATACAGGAGAATTCGTAAATTTTTCAAGGTAGAATGAACTCATGGTATCCCGTTTTCTCTCGTTTGTTTGGACACTTCTGGGTGAAGAATAAATGTAAGATGTGATGGTCTCCCACGAATCCAGGATATATTGCTGTCATGGGCAAATGTATTTAAGTTTTCAGGCCCCAACTGCTTCTTGCCAAACTTCCAGAGATTCTGCGAAGGGAAGATTGTGAAAAGTTGATTTAACCATTATGCGATAATATTTTTCAGCAACCTTTACTGTCATAATTTCAATGTCATTCATTAAAGCATGGGTAACTGCCATAGAATTGTTAATATGACCAAAACAATGGATGTTTACTCTGTGTTAAATGCTTGACAACTGTTCATGTGATTCAGAGGAAAAAAAGGGAAAGAAAAGACACATGATCAAGCCAAAAGTGGAATTACTATAACAAAAAAAGCAGAGGCTGCGTCCTTGTTTCTCTCCCCTTCTTTTTATGTAATGTTTATTTTATCAACTTGAATTGTATTGCATGATATTTGCACATACAAGGAAAAAAATCTGCACAATCAATGAAAAAGAACTTGGAAAATAATAGCAAAGGACAAAAAAGGTAGACCAAATCGTGCAAGCATCCAAGCGTTTAGAAAAATTCTAACTACTGCCAACCATGTAAGTTTTGAAGAAAACTGTATGTGGTAGACATTGCATCATATTACCAAACTTTGTGTAAAGAGAAAATTGCACTGAATATACTTTCTGGTGTCATATAATTTTCACTAATAGAAAAATTGAATCATACGAACCTCTGTCATTTGTATATTTTCCGACATGACTGCCTGCCATGAAGGTTCACAGCGAGAAAAATTTATCTGATGACGAGACATTTGTCGGTGACGTTCTTTACCATGTGTCATCTTTCTGCTCTCTCCGGAAGTGCACATTAATAAAATTGATCAAATTTAAAACATTCAACTATACCATGATCATCTTTTCAATTTGTACTCTGTAGTGTAATTTTATTTATTGTTTTATTTTTTAAATACAAGCAATTGAATCCAAAAGTCATGTTGTATTCTCTGTAAATAGTGAATAATGATCATTCCAATTTCCTCAGCAGAAACTAGCCACTCTCAATCATCTCAAGAGTAGTATGTTTACAGCACATTTGAAGAAAAAGCACACAGACTACATTACCACTCGCTTAGGTAAACCTGACTGGTGTCATTATGGAGGTATACCCCCCCCCCCTTTCCGATTTCAGAGAGGTCTTTTATAATTATCCAAAACCATTTTAGCTATAGATTTCTGTGGGGTGAGCCATCGACAGAACCCAAATACTTTTGTACGTTTCATCTTCACACGGTATGTAAATCTTCCCCTTCTCATTTTCAGAGAGGTATTTTTTACATTTATCCAGAACTTCATTCAAGCTATAGATTTCTGTGCAGGGAGGTAGTTTCTCCGACAAAAGAATCAAATATTTTTGCTCGCTTCATTTGGTTTGTAAACCCAAGGCCAGAATCATATTTTTCGTATACAGAAGGATCCCCAAATTTTACCACGCTATGTAGTTTCCAGCCAATATAAGTAGATGTAAAAGGTATTGTATGCTGTGCTATTACATTGCGTGTATTTACCGCATAATGTGCATACAGCGCGATTTTATGCCTGTATGTAAACCCAGACGTAAACCATATATCCCCTAGAACAAAAAAAGCATCAAAACTTCCGATGTACCACCACCTTCCTACCCCAACCACTGGTAGTATCTCCCCCCCCCCCCCCCCGTCTTTGCCTAATTTACCACCAGCCACTTTCCTCGAGTGGTGTCGAACTTGAACCTGCAGCTGCCTTGCAGGGTATGGGTGTTGAAGACGAAGCTGCTAAATAGTGCTGTGGCTTGATGGAGTTACTGAAATAGGTCTGGTCTGGTCTTCTCACTGAATATGTGGCTTAGTCTTGGCCCGCTCATCGGACACTGTCTTCTTTAGGGACCCACACCACCATTAGTTTCCGTGTCCCAGTGACTTATGCACTGAAATAGTGATCGATGGCTCCTCGTATAGATGCACGATACGTGTATCGTATCAGAGATTTCCTATTTATCGTGTGATTAGTAACTGCTTAGGAATGCCTTTGCATTTAAAAAGGTCCATATGTAGAGCATTCGGAATTAGACCTAGAGAAGTGGTGGAAGGTTAGACTGATGATCCCACCCTTTGACAAGGCTCTCTGGCCGATATATGAATGCGACACCTCCTTTGATGTCCTAAAATAATGTAAATCTCCTTCAATCGTGATAATTTTCACATCATCTGGTACTTTAATTGGTGCTCTTCAGCATTAAAGTAAAGCAATTAGTGATGATGATTGAAAACATGTCAAGTAACAGGTCGTCACCGTGGCTCATTTTAAGCACTTTCCCTCGCTCGGGTAACAAAATGGGTTTCCAAAGAAGCTGATACATTTACTGTTGCAGCTATGGTGAATCCTGGATTCAGTTGGTGTGCTCTACTGGCATAGAAGGGTGAGGATGGTTCAAGGGATCCCCCGTTCATCCCCTTAAAAAGTGAAGAAAAACAAAAACAAAAAAAAATGAAAGAAAAAAAAACAATAGAAGGCGTACCCAATGTTTTGTGATTGAAGGAAGCAATTGACCTGGTATATGGCTTGAAGGCCATGGGGCCTGCGAATTCTGTCCCGTAGGATGGCAATGGAACATATATGCATTATTCATGTGCGATGCATAGGCGTAGGAAGCAACGTAAAAGTGGGGGACGGCATAAATTTCGGTATGCGTTTCACCGCGCCCCCTGGACCAAAACATAGGCTACATTTTTATATTAATTTTTATCCCTACCAAGAATTGCACATCCATTAAAAAATATCAACATGAACAATCGCACGCCATAACTTATGATGTTAACATATGAAACGTGTGCATGCGAAAAATCAATAAAGCTGCTGTCTTTGCCAACTTTGGTACACACCAAACAACACCCAAGCAGGTGTAGCGGGACGAAAAAAAAAATTCCTGTCAGAGAGGATGGGCAGGATTGTCCCTCAATGAAAAAGCAAACAGCCCTTCTCGGATTTTTTTAAGTGGCATTCACCCAGATCATAACCTTATTCATCTCAACCCCCCCCCCCCTCCACACACCCTTTTTACAACACCCGAGAACCTCGAAGTGAGTTAATATTAGGGAATCGATACCCTGAAGGATGAATGACGAGGATTTTCGGTGCAGGGGAATATCATCCTCATTTTGTAGGTTGGTAAAGATTCTTCAGAGATAATAGCTAGCAAATTGTCATGTTAGAATCGTTGACATAAACACTTTGACCCAATTTTCCCCCATATTTCATGATTCACAAAACATTGCTTCCATTTTTCGCTAATTTCTGTCTGGAACACTGAAAAAGTGGTGTAACATAACTTCGTCAACGATTATGAAAGTGGGAGCCTCGATCGCCCTCCCCCCTGTTTCCCCGTCCCTAGATGGACTAGACTTTCCGTATAGCGCTATGCAGTAGCTATAGTAGGGTAACATTTCGTATTAGGCAAAAATTACAATGTTGACAATGTAACCTCATTGCATAGAAGCTTCCGGCGTTCTAACAAGTATTTTTATGAAAAAAAATTGTATGCGATACGCGCTAACCGATGGCAGCGCTTCGCTTAGATACAGTCTAGTTCACTTTCAACACTTAAAAGTGCCTTCACTTGACGGCGGAATCGGTAGGGAGTGGCACGGACTTGGGGACTCAGACCACCATGAAAAATGTGTGAGAGGGGACAAAAGGCATGTGCCACAACCCCAAAATGTTATAGTACGCTCCGCGCCAGCCGAGCGTAAAATGTTTTTATATGAAAGGATACTGCAGATCATTTTAAGGGAGCGCCTCTGGTCAAAATGGCTCAAAGTTCACCTGGGTGTAAATATACTTTCCTGGCTTGTAATCAAAATGAAATAAAAACCCCCAAACAGAGAAATGTGTTGTTTTTTTTTTGGTCAAAATTGGGCTATTTTGGACCAGAAGCGCCCCCTGAAGTTTTAAATCCAGCGCCCGTTAAGCTTAACCGATAGTAAGGGAGGTAGATCGTCTTATAGGAGTAAGAAGTCACCATACGCTACAAATTCCTGAACACAACACACAACACCCGAGACCGTATAGTTTTCTAAAAAGGTTTCTGTGACGTAACGTGCCAACTGAAGGCGGTGCTCCCGTAAATTAGCGTCAAAGGAGTTACCCTAAATAACCAACCTAGTCTTTCCTCCATTTAAAGGGAAATAGGGCGTTTGTTTTAGAGAAAACATCCATATCTTAGAAACCAATGTTTGTGGACGTAAAATGATAGATTATTCAAAATAAGGAAGAACTGTAGCCTTCTTTTCAAGAAATAAGCCCCTCACAGATCGAATTTCAGTTATTTGTTGCTCAACACTAATTTGTTCACCCAAACTTTTCAAAATTCAAATGATGCATCTTCCGTTACTCATCACATGCATAATCTTTTGAGAAGATGAAGCTTTGGTAGATGTTTATTGATGAGACTGAATGGTTTAACAATGATTAAAGCTATTTTCTTTCTATGTCATGTTGGTGTATTCTTAACGCCCTATTTCTCTTTAAATCGTACCGGTATTTTAAATGCGTAGCAACGGCAAGTAATTCATAACTTGTATGAACGACATAATAACTCGTAAGAACAACATAATGTGTCGTAGCAATGACATAAAAAATACTTGTGTTGCACAATTGGGACTTTGTGCCTTTGTGACAACTGTTTTTGCTGTCGTGAAAATTGCAAATGAAAATAATTGCATTTTGACGGATTTGACATTAGTTAGTTGAAGGGGGTGAAATAGGGTGCTTGGATGGAAACGACATCCACTTTGGGGCGAACCTCCAAATGATCCGAAACGACTAGCTGCTATACATGAGAGAATGAATTGCATGAGAACACTGAGGTGGGTCAGTGGGGACACCCTGTAGGGGATGTGGAGTGACGTAGGGTACCGTATAGAAGAATACTGTCAAATATAGTAAGGGGTAGGGGAGCAAATTGAGAATCGCGGATCCCCCCGCCAGGGAAGCTACGTGCCCTCGGCATACAAGTAACCTCTAGCTTCCCCCGCCCCCACACCATGCCTTTGCATCTGGTGAAATGTATCCGTGGGCATGCATTCATGTGTATTCGCATGTGTGGGTAGGTGGGTGGGAAAGGACGCGATTGCGCGTATGTGGCGTTAGCAGCCTGCCGGAGACAGTCTCAAAATCTATTGTCTTTGTCATTTCATGCACAAACTGTGAAACAATGAGATTTCTTCCTAAGTTTTATTCGAAATTGTATCCACAGAAAGAGCTGTATAACAGTCAAATGTATCTGTGTTATACTTGTGTAAGTTAATTGGTATCGTATACTTTCTAGAACTTGTTTTTAAAGGGGAATTCCGGGCAAGTAACATGTCGTCTGACTTATTAAAGCAATTTCAAACCATTTTCGTTCATATTATTGACGTTTTGAAATGATCCTCTCATAGACAACACGATATGATAGTCGGAATGATGTTTTGGTCCGAGAACCTTGTCAAGGGGACGGTACTACCACTCTAAACTTGCATCCCTTCTAGCCCAAAACCTGAATGCCCAACATGTGGAAATTTGTAAATACCATGATAGGCCAATCCTTTAGCTGTCCCATGATAGGTATAGGGAATGTCTGATACGACGTAAGTCAATGGCGGCATGGTAGCTTAAAGGGAAATGTGGCGTTAAGAATACACCAACATGATATACAAAAGAAAATACCAGTAATCATTCTTAAACCATTCAGTGTCATCAGTAAACATTTACCAAAGCTGCATCTCCTTAAAACATTACGCATGTGATGAGTAACGGAAGACGCATCATTTGAATTGTGAAAAGTTTAGGTGAACAAATTAGTGTTGAGTAACAAATAACTGAATTTCTATCTATGAGGAGCTTATTTCTTGAAAAGAAGGCTACTGTCCTTCCTTATTTTGAATAATCTGTCATTCTACGTTCACAAACATTGGTTTCAAAAATATGGATGTTTTCTCTAAAACAAACGCCCTATTTCGATTTCATTAAAGCCGAATTTTTTCAAAACCGGTCAATCGTTATCTCAGGTAATAAGTTCTTTTTCGATCCACCAGTGCATGAAGTAAGAAGAGTGTCCCCTTTTATGCTTAGAAAGGGGTATCCATGAAAACGACAGATAGCCCTTTAACGTTAAGTAGATTTTTAATGTAATGGGCGCGTGTTGGTACCTATCATGACAGAGTCAGTACCACTTAAAATCATACAGGAACGGATACTTGGGTAATAACAGGTAAACTACCGTAAGGTAAGGACCGTGTATATATCGTTATAGAAGTATTAGTTGAGACAGTGAAACATTGGAAACAATTCTCAGAAATTTAGTGCAAAACTTCATATCTGCATATATGGTGAACCTCCTAGTAACATGGCAGTCAGAGAAGCTTTTCTTTGCTGCTCTCTGTCAACACTGATGCAGTATACAGCTCATAATGAAGTGGACGTTATTTGCGTTATTAGTTAGAGGTCTATCGTGTCTACCGTTACCCTTGCTTGGGTATTGACGATTGGTACTATTGATACAGCTATTGATACTTCCGTTTTCAACGTGTATCAATACTATTCATTAGTGTTTTCTCTGGTGTACGGTGAGAAAGTTACTTTTAGTTTACTCGAGTTATTTAAAGAGATGGCAAGAAGCTTCTGTATATTTACCTCGTAAAATTATAGGAATGGTTTCATACGTTTGGGTAACTGTGCAGTTAGTAAGGTAGAAAAAAAAAAAAAAAAACGATTTTTAAAATATATATTGTTTGTTATTAACTTAGAGAGAACCAAACCTTCACTGTTAAATATTGTCCTTCGTAGGTATAGTTCATGAAGTTTCCCCCCTTAGGTGTGCCGGTTCACGTAAATGGGAATTTCAAAATTTATCAGTTTTTATGGATGACAAACTTTATGCATATTCAGCCATTAGTGTGCACATGCTCATGTAAAGCTGTTGTAAACAAGAACACTGTTAGTGTATAATATTACTGATCCGTCTTGCCCCCCCCCCCACCCCGCGGGCCTTTTTAAAATGCTTTGGGGGTTTTATATTTTGAAGAGGTATTTTGATACTTTCAAAGATGATGATCAAACGTCCGTGCTGTACTTCCCATAATGTTTGTTATCGTTACCTTGTTAGACCTTTATATATGCATTTCATCTGTACCAAATCTACTAGTGCCTGTGTATAACAACAAAGTATTATTTATTTATTATTTTCTTGCTTTCCTAGTTTAATTTCAAATGTTCATTATGAAATAAAGATTCGCGTGTACAGCTGAAGATGTGAAAACGTGTTGGCAAAATTTTACCATCAAATTTCTCCGTCACTATAATTTCTAACACACTCTGTTCCCAAATTTGTAGTCATCAGATAGATCTAATCTTAAGCCTACTAGCTGTCTCCTTTGGAACTCTCTCACTGAACTTGAAGTAGCAAATAATTCTTTGCTATCACATCTGTCAAGGAGATATGATTATACCCCCTCCGGAAGAAGAAAGTACAGATATTTATGTAAGATGTTTATTACAACTACCTGTTTTCCGCTTAATTAGAGTAACTCACAATAGATTAATCTATTTAGACAATCTCAAAGAGTGAATCATTTCAAATCTCTGAAATGAAGCGTGATAAACCGCGTCTCACAAGATGTACTTTTACAGTCGCCAGTTGAAGTCAATAACAAAACTGGCTATTCACCATTTTATACTACAGCGCATACAGTCAAACAAACTACCTACAGACAACTTGTGTAGTTGAACATTTGCAATAGTCCGCTGTATCACTGAGTTCTGTGGCAGCTCACTAATCTCTTTCACTTAGTTTATTGATTTGAGCAATTTCATTTTACGATAAATAGTAACTGACTGAATTCTCGAGGCCAAACCGTTCACGTTAGGAGTTTAACGAACAATAGTTATTTTGACATTGTGTTTGCTCAGTGTGCAGAGATATATATAAAAATTACAGACGAAAAACAACGACGACATACACTCACATATATAGACACACATATAGAAAAATGTGTAGATTATGAAAGCCTAGGAGGGACACGCAGAAGAAAAAAGATCTATCTCAGCAAAATGACAATTATCAAAGAAGTGACATTTTGAAGAGACTTAAATTAAGTCTTAAAATGACAAAAATAAAAAAATTTGGTGATTTAACTTACTTGTCAAAACGTTAAAATTCAAAAAAAAAAAATGTCATTTGAACTAGTTAGAATATCTCGGCAAACTTCAAGAATTTGTCATTTTAGAGAGTTTTTTGTTAAAGTGGCAAAATTTAAAAAACAAAAAAATGTCATTGTCATATTGCCCGGTAGATTAGCTCGTCAAAATGGTACTTAAGTCAAAGAATTGTCATTTCGGTGAAAAAGAACGTCTCGGCAATAACAAGGCAAACTGACAATTTTCTCAATTTTGCCATTTTGAAGAGAAGTTCTAACTTGGCAAATCTGCTAAATTCTGTTAAGTCATCCTGCACTATCTGTTACACTATATTACACTCCAAAATGCATATGAGTGGGGGGAGTGGGGGAGGGAGGGGTAGAGGGTGGGTAGAAGTCGAGTAGGTAACAATTGACGGTCGCACAAAGCAAATAAGTCATGTGATGTTAAGTCATGTGATGAGGTCCACTCGATCATGCACTTGCACATAGAAGAATTGCATGAAATCGAGATGGTCAAACTCTATTACGGCTGGCTGTGCTGAATCATATTAATAGCGCCATTTTCGGGCCTTGTAAATTTAGACTTTTTATTATTAAACTTTTTTATCACAGTGTCCAAAAGGCCCGACCGGTGGTCCGACTTCCCTGATCAAACTGAGGGTTCGCTGATTAACTAAAGGTAAGTAATTTTAACTTTCCTAGAAGAACTTTGTAAATTAGTAAAATTACTTTCATAGTAATATAGAATGAGTAGTAATAATGAAATGGGGGTGGGCGTTGGTTCACTATAAGTAACGCAATGACAAGGCCAATAACCTGATAAGATATTTTAGGGAATATCAAGGTATACATGGACTTATTGCATGGTTCTCTCAGAAGCATTTTCTCTTTTTAAGTGAAATAAACTTCCCTTTGATGTAGCAATGTGACAAGAATGGCTTTTATGACCAAACTTGACCGGTTACTGATTTTCTCAAATTTTATTAATGTCTCGGTCGCACTACGAATAAACGTGTCTGCGACTGTACTGCAACTCATGGAATTGCAAATGGCATGCAACTGCGTGCAACTAGTGCCGTCTACAATCGGGGCGGGAGTGTGACGCAGACAGTACTGCAATTTGGCTACGTTGATCTGGGTTGCACTGCGATGTACTGCGAATGGTCTGCAAAGCAGAACGTGCAACTATTTGCAAAACGTGCTGCGCTGTGTTGCGTCGATCGGTGAACGACGGTGAATGCGCCCAACACGGTCCGAGACTGAGCTGCGACGTGGCATGCAACGTATGCAGACTGTTCGGCGATCTACTGTGATCGTTTTGCGATGTACTGCTACTATCAGCGCATGTTTGCAGTCAGACATACCCACAAGTGTATAAAAACGTGACGTGTTTGGCAAACCAAATGCCCAATAATTCGAGAAACTTGGATTATCGGTTGATAAACCAGGTTCTCGACCGATAAACCAGGTTTATCGACGCCATATGCCCAGTAATTCCAAACAAACCTGGTTTATCAGTTGATAAACCAGGATTGTCGAGTTTCTCACTTACAATGTCGATAAACCTGGTTTATCAACTTGATAAACCTGGTTTATCAACTTGATAAACCTGGAATTTCAAATAACTGAGCATTTGGAGTTGATAAACCTGGATTTTCAACTGATAAACCTGGTTTATCGGCTGATAAAGCTGGTTTAGCAACCGATAATCCAGGTTTCTCGAATTATTGGGCATTTGGCTTGCCATAGACGTGTGGTGGCTGTTGTATGAATAGTTGAAATCCGTGTGTGCAGTCGCCGTGTTGCGTCCTGCTGCAAACGTGTTGAGGCTTGTTTGTAGCCGGTTTCAATCAGGCTTGGTAGAGAATACGTTTGGGGGAAAGGGCGAATACTAGTTTGCAGTAGCTGCTGGGTCGTGTTGCGTATGTTCGCAGAACGTTTGCAGCACATTCGCACGCAGACGGCGTTTGGACCAGTCTTTAGGGAGGTAAAAGATGTTCTCCCTACTGCGCTTGTTGCAGTACAGCGCCTTACGACGCAGCATGGCACCGCACAGTATGAAACTGTTGCAGTCTGTCGTAAAGTTGCTAGTTTAGACGCAGATCGTGTTGGAAATGTTCGGCGATAAGCGCAGTAGATCGCAGCATTGTTGCAGCATATCGGCGAACAGACTGCAACCAGTTGCAACGGTATTTCTAGTTGCAAGCAGTTGCTTCATGTACTCCGGTGCGCACCGGAGCACATAAAGCAACTAGCGACTCGTCTGCAACCCATGCAACTAGTCCCAAACTCAATGCAACTCGACGCAGTCCGTGCGGAGATGTAGCAAACATTTTCAAAATGACCCAGTTGCAAGCATCCGCAGTACGCGATTTGCCATAGTGTGACCGGGGCATTGGGAACGTCATCAGTAAGTATGGCTTTGAATGTTTTACATTTTTGGTTTGGGTATCTTTCCCTTTAATGACAATAATGACAACAGTGATGAATGCTTTTATGTAAATGCGTTAAAGTGACTTCGTGTGAATCGTGATTCTCGAATGATTATCCTTTGAAAACCTTATTTCATACAGACAAGGATCATTACAAAGAAACGGTGTCCATGGAAACAAAATCCATTTCAAAGTAGTAGTCCTCTTTTGCTTTCAATCTTGCACTTGGGAAATGCATCTTCATCTCTGTACGTCTTCAATTGACTTATGAAGATTGTTTCTTACAGGTAATTCTAGCGTTGAAATGAACGTTCATCCTTTTAAATCTCATTGTAAGATTCTCTTCAAGGGCACGTTTCTGTCAGAGACATGTGCAGTTCGAATAGAAAGATTCAGAGATTCTTTGTGAAGAATATGGTTTTTTTGAGTGACCGTATTTTGGTCTGACATTACCTGTTGGTGTGGTATCTCTTTTTTGCTTTGGTTAGCTTGACGATCGGACAGAGTCTTATATCTTTTTAGACAAAATAGAATGCTAGCAAAGCACACAAAGTCTTTAACGAACGTGATTGAAAGCATTCAATGAAAGTTTCTTATTGGCAGTGGTGTGGGCAGGATTTCAGAGGTGGGCCATGGTGGGACAACCTGTTATTCCCCCGATTGACATGGATAGGAGTGTTACTAGTGCACCTTCGGTGCTCCACGAGCGCAGGGCGCGAGTGTTCACGCGTGGGGTCTAGGGTAGAGCTCGCTGAGGGGATTTCAGAGTCCCGGTGGGGGTTTCAGGCGGGGGCTGCCCTTAAGCACGTTACTGCTTATTGGCTGAACATCGTCGTAAGCTGTCAGAGAGTTTGTGGAAACGTCAAAACTAATACAAATTAACGATGAACATCAACTACATCAATAAAGCAACTACTTTGCAAAAATGAGGAAACTGGTATGAGCAAGGAGGTTCTACAAGGAAACCTCCTCGGTATGAGTAGGATGAAAGGAGGAGAGGATATAGGAGGAAATAGGAAGATGGAGTTAGGATGGTCAGAAAGAAAAGTACAGGATAAAGAATTAGGGTACTCTACATCAAGTATAATAGACAAAAATTAAAGGGAATAAGGTGACTCGGTACTGGCCTACTTATGAGTTTGTAATAGGTAAAGATAGATATGAAATGATGTCTGGTACCCCATGTAATTAACAAAAGTAATATCTGCCTAGCGTGTTAAATTTACCCAATATGGGATTCTCAATTATTGATTAACTAATAAATAAATATAAATCTATTTTGTCGGGCACATTCGAATATCCTGATTCCAGATATCAAGTCCAGTGTGTCGAATAGATGGTTTGTTTATCAGAAAACTTTAATCTCTATGTTAAATGAAGAGATGCCAAAACCTGCTACCGGTGTTCCGCTGTATAGTGGGTGGTTTAATATGGCACGATTGACTTTTCTCTTTCTCTAAACAGGGAGCAAACTTCAATGAAGACGGAAAAACAACAACAAACAACGAGACAAGATGAGGTACGATGATTAAGGTTTACAGATTAAGATGTAAGAAATTTACATATCCAGAATATCTGTCGCAGATAATTTATCCATATATTTCTGTAATAACTCCAAAGGCCATACCGTTGCAAGGTAATAATCGAAAGTTATCACTTGTATAGATCCTTCTTTCATGGTGAGTCATTCCCCTTGAAAATTTGTTTTCCCCCCCCCCCCCCCCGCCCTTTGCTTTAAAACTTTCAAAATGTATAGAAAAAAGCCTTAGCTCATTGGAAAGTTGTATCCGCAATTGCTGGTAACATACCACACCAGATACACGAAAATAGTAACAAAGTGTTCCAACAGACTTGTCCAAGTTGTACTTTTGTGGATTGAACAATTTGCTTCGTGTTTACTATAGCTTTTAGAATGTTACAACCTATAGCTTACATGCCAACATCTCTACACTCATATCATCACTGAGATCTCCGTCATTTTAAATGCATTTTTTTTTTTGTTAATATCGTTTCAGACGGTGGACGGCTCTTGCTGTTTGTACTCTTCTTCTTACTTCCATTGAAGGAGTTGGAATAATGTTGTTTTATCGAAAGAGTACAATGCCATTTTATTCAAGACATTCACGTAAGACGATAAGTTATTTGTTATTGTGTGCCTGCTTTTCTTTCGTCTCAGTTGTATTTATATATCTCTCAGATTGTCCGTATGTTTATACGTGTCTTTCCCTCTCTTTCACAACTCTCTTTTTTCTTTTCTTTTCTTTTTTTGGGGGTCACTTTTTCTATATTTTTCCGTCTTTCAGTATTACGACCATGCCTTTGATTTAAATGTGCGCTCTTTTTGGATTTCTACATACCATGCAAAAAAATTTGCTCCGAATTGTTAAGGCTAATTTTTTTTACTCTTTATTTTTAATTCTTTCTTGGACATGGATCTCTTAAAGGCAGCAGATCATACACATATGTAGGGACCATGGTGAAGTGGCTCGCTTCTTCTTGACAATGTTCGTATCAGGTTACTATCATACTTCAAATTACCAATCTCTCATACCGCAATTAAACTAGACACTCACAGGCTTCGATCAATTATCGTATTTAAAAACGCTTTCATTAATTTTGGTCGACACGTGAAATACTTTCCTTTCCTTCTAATCTCAATGCTTTCCGTTTTTTTGTTTTTTTTATAGCTGCGGCAAATAAAAATCTTCCAAAACAAGATTTAACGAGAGCAATTCAAAGTATTCCTACAAACATTTCCAAGTACAGTCCTCCATTTTCTAGCAGTGCAATTGCGAAAGGATCTTTACCTGTCGTTTATGATAGCAATTTAACGGCATTACCAACGTCAGCAAAGGTAAATGCAAACAAAATGCCTCGTTCGCCATATCAACAATTCCAAAAAGTGCCAACAGTTGATTCGTTGGCCAATTCATCTTCACTGGAAAACGCCAACTTGTCCCGTGGAGGCGGACTAAGCGATTCTACAAGCTCATCGATATCCATCAAACTGGTCAATACGAATACAACAACTACACAAAATTCAATGAAAAGAATTCAGAATAATAGCGACATAACCAATTACACGACAATAGCCAAGACAGGTAACAGTTTCACAATGATCAACGATCCGGGAACTGAAACGCACAGATTCAACATCTCAGCACTGTTGAACATATCATCCGATAACCGTCGTTTACCGTCAAACGGCCTGTCGTCGGTTTCCAGTGAAAAGAATAAGAATAAATTGTTCAATGGAAAGAAAATCGAACAAGAATTTCAAACCGTGGAAGGGGTCATCGGAAGCTTAAAATCTCCGTTGATACTCTCCGTTGTCAACACTGGATATATACCTCTTTTGCTCAATTTGCTCGCAAGCATCGCTCGACTGAGTATTAAAACTAACATTCTCGTCATCTGTGAGGAGAAGGAAGCCTACCTAAACCTACTTCAAACCCGAGAAACGTTCCCCCTGTATTTCCAAATCGTTTTAACTTACCTACCATCATCACCCTCTGAAGCGCTAGTCTTCAAAACTCAGAAATACAAGGATTTAGTGAGGAAAAGGATTTCCTACATCAAATTACTTTTGAAGGCAGGTATCGATATACTTTACATCGACACAGACATTGTCCTGTTGGAAGACCCATTTGCTTACATGGATAGTGAACACGACGTCTTTATCCAGGCTGAGAGAAGGAAGTGGCTCTGTTCCGGTTTCGTATACTTTACGGCCCGTCATGTGACGATTGATTTTATACGCGCATGGGCGAAAAACGTACAACGGGACAGACAAGGGAACCAGATAATATTCAATAGATTCTTAAACACATTTAAGAAAAAAGAGCACGGTATGAAAGTAAAGGTACTTCCCACGGACAGATTTATGTCTGGCTTTAAGTACCGGCAATCGCCGAATTACTGGTTTGACAGAGACCCTCCTCCTGTGGAGATCCACGCCAATTTTATGATTGGCCGCGACACGAAAGTGCAATGGTTGAAAGATAACAAACTCTGGTTTGTTGATTGATGAAATTGATTGGCGATATAATGTCCTCTTGATTGGTGGCTGTCGTCGTAGTCGCAGGACCCAGGAAGGCGTAGGGGCTGGGAATGATGCATCCGACAACAATTCACTGTGGAGGATGAACCATATTCTCAACCGACTGCCAGTTATTGGATGGATATTACAAAGAATTGTTACATCAAATTTCAAACAAAACTTTCTGTCAACGTAAAGAGAAGGTTGATTACATTGTTCATTATGCTGTATATGGTGAACGTTATGCTCTACCGTACTCGGAGCTAGTCATACAAAGTTTGGTACCAGGTTTTATTAACTTTTTCTTTATTCCCTCCAGTCAGTCAATATGAATAAAGAAACATATTAGAAATGGGAAAGGCAAGCACTGTTTCTTGGAAAGATTTTGCAGTATTACGTAATCGGTCAATTCATGGATAGCAACGATTCTCATACGATGATGCATTCAATTATGTCATTCTGATTGGTCAACGTCATCGTAGACCCCATGACTTTCTACCCCGGCAGAGGCATCTACAACCACAAGGGGTGAGCAGACTACGAAGTCCTACCCTCTTTTTCCTCCTTTTTCGAATTCATATGTAGGCCTGTGTTATTGTCCCGCCCTCTCCTTTCGTCAATGACTTCTCAATCACCATCGTCAAAATGATTTCATATCATTTCTGTGTGCTAGTCGAATCAACAAATAAATGGAACCCTGATCGATCAAATCAAATTGGATCTTTCTCTCAGGATTTTCTATTCTGACGTCTATTTTTCTCTCTTTAACGGGAGAACATTCTGCGTCGTTAACATTTGGAACATCCGTCGCTGGGTTCAGTCTATACCATGGAGCTATACTAGAGCTTCGTATAGTAGCTCCATGATCATACCACGACTGAAAACCCCTCAAAAATTATACATAGCATGGATGGTCGGTAACATCTAGACCTACATAACAATTAAAAGATAAAACAGGTAGTTTTTGCAAGGACTTAACTGAAATTAAGTAAAAACTTTTTTTGACATCAGCCACCAAAACATTTACTTGCTTTCATGAAGGCTCCTGCAGTTTTTTTTGTTTTTTTTTTGAGTATCATGCATACAAGAGAAAGATTATTAAGTCTCTTGCATAAATACATATTATATCAATTTCAAATCTGCCGAAGATTTCCGACAAGGGTAACAACATCCAAGAGGATGTAAAACGTAAGCCTACTAGGGGTGGGGCACAAATTCGAGTAAAATAGTGAAAAAAAAATAGTGAAAAAATTCGGATGTATGAGACAGCCAATATAGTTCACCTCACGCCTATGATGTGAAGTATCTTCGATTAGTGTTGGACAGATCACCCATTCCCCTCTCGTTGCCTAGTCTCATGCTTTAAGCTTTCTTTATCTTAATAATATCACAGATCATGATGCTTGTTTCCTACTCCCATCACTGCAAGCACCAATTAACAATGAAATATCTTCTGGAAGTACTATATATAGGCTCATCCACTTCTTCTCCACTACACGTTACATGGAGACATACCACTAGTAATGCCACTATTAATGACGTAATATATATGTGTTCCAGTTTAGTGTTACCTTTTGTTCGAATTAAGAACATCTGACATGACTTTGATGGATGTAGGTGAATGAGTGTGGGTGTTGGTGAATTAGTGTAGGTGTTGAGCCACAATTTTAGAAGGCTTGCATAACCGATAAATGTAATAATAAGCCACCTTAAATATGATAATATCCCACCATAAATGTAATAAGTTTTAACAGTAAAGAAAATACCCACATCAGTGTAGTAAAATTTAATTCTAAAATGTAACAAATTCTTAATACGCCAAAGTGGGGCTTAGTAGCCCCTGAACTACGTACATTTTACATTTCAGCAACTAAACCTTTGGAGTCTTAAGTTTTATCTGATGAATGCAGTATCATGGCTAATGCGAAGTGAATTCTTTGTTGCGAATAACCCGACTTTTGAGGGAGGGGGTGGGGGGTTAAGTGTAGACATTTGACCTGCATTGCATTGATCGAGTGATTGATTTAATTGCGCTGCATAGGGCACCTAACCGCTGCATTTTAGGACACGAAATTTGCTGATGAACACTTTTGTCTATTTTGCAATTCGTCCACTACACGTCTACTGCACCAAGGTATATGTAGGTAGAACATTCTATCGATAGCGCTGACAAGGAATAGATCTAAAAAATAACAAGCCCCCCACCCAAAAAAAAAAAACTAACATGTGAGTGGTTAGTTGAAGCAAATCGATGTATATGTGTTATTTTTTCAAATTGTTCACAGTGCATGACGTGGTGTCAGTGGTATTTAATTAACTACGCTTAATGACTATTATGACTGACTTGCAGATTAATCTGAGTACAAAAGTGTACTATCATTATACAAAATAAACCCCTAAAATGCAAATTTAATAAATGTGACGTTTGCTCATATTCATATAACAGTGATACTGTGGCACCCATTCTAATGTATCGTACATTTTGTACTGTAATATGTTATTCATTTTAAGCAGTTTCAACGGACTTCAGAGTACATATTTGTTGTTGAAGCTATATCATGATATATATATATATATATACTTCCTGTTTATGCATGATCGACAAAATACATAGTAAAAATTCACATCTAGCGTTTTCTGGCTTAATAATTTTGCAGATCTAGCGTTTTTTTTTGTTAACTGTCACTGGTAACACTGGTGGTCATACAAGTCTTGAACGGTGTCTTCAACTTTACTCTAGATGCCGTGTAGATGGCCATTAAGTTCTTTCCACTGTATACTAACTGACTTGTGTTTTTACCCCAAAATTTTCTAGTACGCTCCGCGCCAGCCGAGCGTAAAATGTTGAAATATTAAAGTATACTGCAGAGCATTTTAAGTTTTAAATTGGGTGCCCGTTAAGCTTAACGGATAGTAAGGGAGGTAGATCGTCTTACAGAAGTAAGAAGTCACATTACATTCCAAACTCATGAACACACAACACCCGAAACTGTATAGATTTTTTTCTCTAAATCCCTCCAGCGATGAGCCTAAGGGTCCCCGTGTCTGTGAATTAAGTGGGCCTCTGTCAAAGGATTAAATGTTCAAAGAATCACTCAAGATCAACTTATGGAGGGGTTCTTGGTTTCGAACATTTTAATGACTATTTAAACATTGTCCCAGGTGAGAAATATGTTTGAATGTTACAATTCATGAAGAGAAAGGGTAAAACAATGCTGTCCATAAAGCTAGAAAAATTGGTGGGAACTCTGATTTATTAGGAGGGCAAAACCAGGAGATTCGAGGGAGGCCATATGATCATGATGTCCGTATCGCCAAAAAAGATTCTGTGACGTAACGTGCCAACTGAAGACGGTGCTCCCCTAAATTAGCGTCAAAGGCGTTACTGTACCCTAAATAACCAACCTAGTTTTTCCCCATGTAAATAGTGCCGGTATTTTAAATGAAGCGGTTACGTTGAAAATGTGCCGCAAAATGTAATTTTCTGGTATGTATATTTTTGTCAAAATTTCTAGATGCGACACGAAAAACTGGTGTTGGCGCCTGGCTTACATAGGTCTATGCGTCGTTCACTGAAGCCGCTGCCTACAAACTACCTATCTCCATTCTTCTCCTGCCATTAATTCGTGTTTAACTCCCCCCCCCCCCCCAATTACATATATGTCAGGCTTCCTAAAAACAAAATTCCTGCTATTCACCCCCCCCCCCCCCCGATTTCTGTCACTGAGATTAATGTATATGCACTGCAATTCGTAGCAACGGCAAGTAATTCATAACTTGTATCAACTACATAATAACTCGTTAAGAACAACATAATATGTCGAAGCAATGACATAGAAAATACTTGTATTGCACAATTGGGACTTTGTGCCTTCGTAACAACTGGTTTTGCTGTCGTGAAAATTGCAAATGAAAATAATTGCATTTTGACGGATTTGACATTAGTTAGTTGAAGGAGGTGAAATAGAGTGCTTGGATCGAAACGACATCCACTTTGGGGCGAACCTTCAAATGATCCGAAACGACTAGCTACAGTACATGAGAGAATGAATTGCATGAGAACACTGAGGTGGGTCAGTGGGGACACCCTGTAGGGGATGTGGAGTGACGTAGGGTACCGTATAGAAGAATGATGTCAAATATAGTAAGGGGTAGGGAAGCAGAGAATCGCGGATACCCACCCCCTCCTCGCCAGGGAAGCTACGTGCCCTCGGCATACAAGCAACCGCTCGCTTCCCCCGCCCCCACACCATGCCTTTGCATCTGCTGAAATGTATCCGTGGGCATGCATTCATGTGTATTCGCATGTGTGGGTAGGTGGGTGGGAAAGGACGCGATTGCGCGTATGTGGCGTTAGCAGCCTGCCGGAGGCAGTCTCAAAACCGAATGTCTTTGTCATTTCATGCACAAGCTGTGAAACAATCAGATTTCGTCCTAAGTTTTATTCGAAATTGTATCCAAAGAAAGAACTGTATAACAGTTACATGTATCTGTGTTATACTTGTGTAAGTTAATTGGTATTGTAAACTTTGTAGAATTTGTTTTTAAAGGGGAATTCCGGGCAAGTAACATGTCGTCTGACTTATTAAAGCAATTTCAAACCATTTTCGTTCATATTCTTGACGTTTTGAAATGATCTTCTCATAGACAATACGATATGATAGTTGGAATGATATTTTGGTCCGAGAACCTTGTCAAGGGGACGGTACTACCACTCTAAACTTGCATCCCTTCTAGCCGAAAACCTGAATGCTCAACATGTGGAAATTTGTAAATACCATGATTGGCCAATTTTTTAGCTGTCCCATGATAAGTATAGGGAATGTCTGATACGACGTAAGTCAATGGCGGCATGGTAGCTTAAAGGGAAATGGGGCGTTTAGAATACACCAACATGATATACAAAAGAAAATACCAGTAATCATTCTTAAACCATTCAGTGTCATCAGTAAACATCTACCAAAGCTGCATCTCCTTAAAACATTACGCATATGATGAGTGACGGAAGATGCATCATTTGAATTGTGAAAAGTTTGGGTGAACAAATTAGTGTTGAGTAACAACTAACTGAATTTCTATCTGTGAGGAGCTTATTTCTTGAAAAGAAGGCTACTGTCCTTCCTTATTTTGAATAATCTATCATTCTACGTCCACAAACATTGGTTTAAAAAATATGGATGTTTTCTCTAAAACAAACGCCCTATTTCCCTTTAATTAAAGCCGAATTTTTTCAAAACCAGTCAATCGTTACCTCAGGTAATGAGTCCTTTTTCGATCCACCAGTGCATGAAGTAAGAAGAGTGTCCCCTTTTATGCTTAGAAAGAGGTATCCATGAAAACGCCACATACCCCTCTAACGTTAAGTAGAATTTCAATGTAATGGGCGAGTGTTGGTACCTATCATGACACAGTCAGTATCACTCACAATCATACAGGAACGGATACTTGGGTAATAACCGGTAAACTACCGTAAATAAGGACCGTGTATATATCGTTATAGAAGTATCAGTTGAGACAGTGAAACATTGGAAACAATTCTCAGAAATTTAGTAGAAAACTTCATATCTGCGTATATGTTGAACCTCCTAGTAACATGGCAATCAGAGAAGCTTTTCTTTGCTGCTCTCTGTCAACACTGATGCAGTATACAGCTCATAATGAAGTGGACGTTATTTGCGTTATTAGTTAGAGGTCTATCGTGTCTACCGTTACCCTTGCTTGGGTATTGACGATTGGTACTATTGATACAGCTATTGATACTTCCGTTTTCAACGTGAATCAATACTATTCATTAGTGTTTTCTCTGGTGTACGGTGAGTAAGTTACTTTTAGTTTACTCGAGTTATTTAAAGAGATGGCAAGAAGCTTCTGTATATTTACCTCAGTAAAATTATAGGAATGGTTTCATACGTTTGGGTAACTGTGCAGTTATTAAGGTAAAAAAAAAAAAAAACCGATTTTTAAAATATTTATATTTTGTTTGTTATTGACTTAGAGAGAACCAAACCCTCACTGTTAAATATTGCCCTTCGTAGGTATAGTTCATGAAGTTTCCCCCCTTAGGTGTGCCGGTTCATGTAAATGGGAATTTCAGATTTATAAGTTTTTATGAATGACAAACTTTATGCATATTCAGCCATTAGTGTGCACATGCTCATGTAAAGCTGTTGTAAACAAGAACACTGTTAGTGTATAATATTACTGATCCGTCCCCCCCCCCACCCCGGGGGCGTTTTTTAAATGCTTTGGGGGTTTTATATTTTGAAGAGGTATTTTGATACTTTCAAAGATGATGATCAAACGTCCGTGCTGTACTTCCCATAATGTTTGTTATCGTTACCTTGTTAGTCCTTTATATATGCATTTCATCTGTACCAAATCTACTAGTACCTGTTTATAACAACAAAGTATTATTTATTATTTATTTATTATTAATTTCTTGCTTCCCTAGTTTAATTTCAAATTTTCATTATGTAATAAAGATTCGTGTGTACAGCTGAAGATGTGACGTGTTGGCAAAATTTTACCATCAAATTTCTCCGTCACTATAACACACTCTGTTCCCAAATTTGTAGTCATCAGATAGATCTAATCGTAAGCCTACTAGCGCCCCCCCCCCCTCCCCGGCCAGGTGCCGGACAAATGAGACATCAAGAAAATAAATTATATCCTTCGTGGGCCATGATTATCCTTCCGGAGCCTGGGAAGGGCGATTTCCTCCAACTATGTTTTATCAACAACAAAAAAAGTAGTTTCGGGTACGCTCCGCTGCAACTACGGTTCGCTCCTGGCCAACTGTGGTCTCTCTCCTCATGGGTAGTGGTCAAAATTTCTCGTCAACCCCAACCAGTCCCAAAATCTCCGGTGCTCCATTTGTTGGCAAATATAAAAAGGGACTTGGTAGATATTCCTAATTCCTTTGGCCTAATCAGTATAAACTGTTCGAAGTAGATTTTGTCGCTTTTGCAATTGCTTTATTTTCTTTTTAAGAATGAGCTACTCTTTAGAGGCCTTTCTCCATTGAACTCTGCGGGTAAACATTGATGACCGTTAACTAACAACATTTCACCTACAAAGCTAGGAAAAGGCATAAAACATTATTGAATATTATCTCAGTGGTGTGTCAACATAAGTAATGCATAAGTTATAACCCTTTCTTCTGTCTCCTTTGGAACTCTCTCACTGAACTTGAAGCAGCAAATAATTCTTTGCTATCACATCTGTCAAGGAGATATGATTATACCCCCTGCGGAAGAAGAAAGTACAGATATTTATGTAAGATGTTTATTACAACTACCTGTTTTCCGCTTAATTGGAGTAACTCACAATAGATTAATCTATTCAGACAATCTCAAAGAGTGAATCATTTCAAATCTCTGAAATTAAGCGTGATAAACCGCGTCTCACAAGATGTACTTTTACAGTCGCCAGTTGAAGTCAATAACAAAACTGGCCATTCACCATTTTATACTACAGCGCATACAGTCAAACAAACTACCTACAGACAACTTGTGTAGTTGAACATTTGCAATAGTCCGCTGTATCACTGAGTTCTGTGGCAGCTCACTAATCTCTTTCACTTAGTTTATTCATTTGAGCAATTTCATTTTACGATAAATAGTAACTGACTGAATTCTCGAGGCCAAACCGTTCACGTCAGGAGTTTAACGAACAATAGTTATTTTGACATTGTGTTTGCTCAGTGTGCAGAGATATACATAAAAATTACAGACGAGAAACAACGACGACATACACTCACATATATAGACACACATATAGAAAGATACACAAATGTGTAGATTATGAAAGCCTAGGAGGGACACGCAGAAGAAAAAAGATCTATCTCAGCAAAATGACAATTATCAAAGAAGTGACATTTTGACGACTTAAATTAAGTCTTAAAATGACAAAAATAAAAAAAATTGGGGATTTAACTAACTTGTAAAACGTTAAAATTTCAACCAAAAAAAGATTTCATTTGAACAAGTTAGAATATCTCGGCTTCAAGAATTTGTCATTTTGGAGAGTTTTTTGTTAAAAGTGGCAAAATTTAAAAAAAAAAATGTCATTGTCATATTGCCCGGTAGATTAGCTCGTCAAAATGGTACTTAAGTCAAAGAATTGTCATTTCGGTGAAAAAGAACGTTTCGGCAATAACAAGGCAAACTGACAATTTTTTCAATTTTGCCATTTTGAAGAGAAGTTCTAACTTGGCAAATCTGCTAAATTCTGTTAAATCATGATCCTGCACTATCTGTCACACTATATTACACTCCAAAATGCATATGAGTGGGGGGGGGGGGGGGAGTGGGCGAAGGGAGGGGTAGAGGGTGGGTAGAAGTCTAGTAGGTAACAATTGACGGTCGCACAAAGCAAATAAGTCATGTGATGTTAAGTCATGTGATGAGGTCCACTCGATCACACTTGCACATAGAAGAATTGTATGAAATTGAGATGGTCAAACTCTATTACGGCTGGCTGTGCTGAATCATATTAATAGCGCCATTTTCGGGCCTTGTAAATTTAGACTTTTTGTTATTAAACTTTTTTATCACAGTGTCCGAAAGGCCCGACCGGTGGTCCGACTTCCCTGATTAAACTGAGGGTTCGCTGATTAACTAAAGGTAAGTAATTTTAACTTTCCTAAAAGAACTTTGTAAATTAGTAAAATTACTTTCATAGTAATATAGAATGAGTAGTAATAATGAAATGGGGGTGGGCTTGGTTCACTATAAGTAACGCAATGACAAGGCCAATAACCTGATAAGATATTTTAGGGAATATTAAGGTATACATGGACTTATTGCATGGTTCTCTCAGAAGCATTTTCTCTTTTTAAGTGAAAAAACTTCCCTTTGATGTAGCAATGTGACAAGAATGGCTTTTATGACCAAACTTGACCGGTTTCTGCTCTTCTCAAATTTTATTAATGACTCGGTCACACTACGAAAAACGTGTCTGCGACTGTACTGCAACTCATGGAATTGTAAATGGCATGCAACTGCTTGCAACTAGTGCCGTCCACAATCGGGGGGGGGGGGGGGGGAGTGTGACGCAGATGGTACTGCAATTTGGCTGCGTTGTTCTGCGTTATACTGCGATGTACTGCGAATAGTCTGCAAAGCAAAACGTGCAACTATTTGCAAAACGTGCTGCGCTGTGTTGCGTCGATCGGTGAACGACGGCGAATGCGCCCAACAGGGTCCGAGCCTGAGCTGCGACGGGGCATGCAACGTATGCAGACTGTTCGGCAATCTACTGTGAACGTTTTGCGATGTACTGCTACTATCGGCGCATGTTTGCAGTCAGACATACCCACAAGTGTATAAAAACGTGATGTGTTTGGCAAGCCAAATGCCCAATAATTCGAAAAACCTGGATTATCGGTTGATAAACCAGGTTCTCGACCGATAAACCAGGTTTATCGACGCCGTATGCCCAGTAATTCCAAACAAACCTGGTTTATCAGTTGATAAACCAGGATTGTCGAGTTTCTCACTTACAATGTCGATAAACCTGGTTATCAACTTGATAAACCTGGAATTTCAAATAGCTGAGCATTTGGCGTTGATAAACCTGGATTTTCAACTGATCAACCTGGTTTATCGGCTGATAAAGCTGGTTTAACAACCGATAATCCAGGTTTCTCGAATTATTGGGCATTTGGCTTGCCAAAGACGTGTGGTGGCTGTTGTATGAATAGTTGAAATCGGTGTGTGCAGTCGCCGTGTTGCGTCCTGCTGCAAACGCGTTGAGGCTTCTTTGCAGCCGGTTTCAATCAGGCTTGGTAGAGAATACGTTTGGGGGAAAGGGCAAATACTAGTTTGCAGTAGCTGCTGGGTCGTGTTGCGTATGTTCGCAGAACGTTTGCAGCACATTCGCACGCAGACGGCGTTTGGACCAGTCTTTAGGGAGGTAAAAGATGTTCTCCCTACTGCGCTTGTTGCAGTACAGCGCCTTACGACGCAGCATGGCACCGCACAGTATGAAACTGTTGCAGTCTGTCGTAAAGTTGCTAGTTTAGACGCAGATCGTGTTGGAAATGTTCGGCGATAAGCGCAGTAGATCGCAGCATTGTTGCAGCATATCGGCGAACAGACTGCAACCAGTTGCAAAGGTATTTCTAGTTGCAAGCAGTTGCTTCATGTACTCCGGTGCGCACCGGAGCACATGAAGCAACTAGCGACTCGTCTGCAACCCATGCAACTAGTCCCAAACTCAATGCAACTCGACGCAGTCCGTGCGGAGATGTAGCAAACATTTTCAAAATGACCCAGTTGCAAGCATCCGCAGTACGCGATTTGCCATAGTGTGACCGGGGCATTGGGAACGTCATCAGTAAGTATGGCTTTGAATGTTTTACATTTTTGGTTTGGGTATCTTTCCCTTTAATGACAATAATGACAACAGTGATGAATGCTTTTATGTAAATGCATTAAAGTGGCTTCGTGTGAATCGTGATTCTCGAATGATTATCCTTTGAAAACCTTATTTCATACAGACAAGGATCATTACAAAGAAACGGTGTCCATGGAAACAAAATCCATTTCAAAGTAGTAGTCCTCTTTTGCTTTCAATCTTGCACTTTGGGAAATGCATCTTCATCTCTGTACGTCTTCAATTGACTTATGAAAATTGTTTCTTACAGGTAATTCTAGCGTTGAAATGAACCTTCATCCTTTTTAATTTCAATGTAAGATTCTCTTCAAGGGCATGTTTCTGTCAGAGACATGTACAGTTCGAATAGAAAGTTTCAGAGATTCTTTGTGAAGAATATGGCTTTTTGAGTGACCGTATTTTGGTCTGGCATTACCTGTTGGTGTGGTATCTCTTTTTTGCTTTGGTTAGCTTGACGATCGGACAGAGTCATATCTCTTTAGACAAAATAAAATGCTAGCAAAGCACACAAAGTCTTTAACGAACGTGATTGAAAGTATTCAATGAAAGTCTCTAATTGGCAGTGGTGTGCGCAGGATTTCAGAGGTGGGCCATGGTGGGACAACCTGTTATTCCCCCGATTGACATGAATAGGGGTGTTACTCGTTCACCTTCGGTGCTCCACGAGCGTAGGGCGCGAGTGTTCACGCGTTGGGTCTAGGGTAGAGCACCCTGAGGGGATTTCAGAGTCCCGGTGGGAGTTTCAGGCGGGTCTGCCCTTAAGCACGCTACTGCTTATTGGCTGAACATCGTCATAAGCTCTCAGAGAGAGTGCGGAAACGTACAAAACTAATACAAATAAACGTTGAACATCAAGTAAATGAATAAAGCAACTACTTTGCAAAAATAAGGAAAATAGTATGAGCAAGGAGGTTCTACAAGCCAAGGAAACCTCCTCGGCATGAGTAGGATGAAAGGAGGAGAGGATATAGGAGGAAATAGGAAGATGGAGTTAGGATGGTCAGAAAGAAAACTACAGGATAAAGAATTAGGGTACTCTACATCAAGTATAATAGACAAAAATTAAAGGGAATAAGGTGACTCGTTACTGGCCTACTTATGAGTTTGTAATAGATAAAGATAGATATGAAATGATGTCTGGTACCCCATGTAATTAACAAAAGTAATATCTGCCTAGCGTGTTAAATTTACCCAATATGGGATTCTCAATTATTGATTAACTAATAAATAAATATAAATCTATTTTGTCGGGCACATTCGAATATCCTGATTCCAGATATCAAGTCCAGTGTGTCGAATAGATGGTTTGTTTATCAGAAAACTTTAATCTCGACGTTAAATGAAGAGATGTCAAAACCTGCTCCCTGTGTTCCGCTGTATAGTGGGTGGTTTAATATGGCACGATTGACTTTTCTCTTTCTCTAAACAGGAAGCAAACTTCAATGAAGAAGGAAAAACAACAACAAACAACAAGACAAGATGAGGTACGATGTCAAAGATTTACAGATTAAGATGTAAAACATTTACATATCCAGAATATCTGTCGCAGATAATTCATCGATATATTTCTGTAATAGCTCCAAAGTCCATACCGTTGCAAGGTAATAATCGAAAGTGATCACGTGTATACATCATTTTTTCATGGTGAGTCATTCCACTTGAAAATATTTCCCCCCCCCCCCGCCCTTTGTTTTAAAACTTTCAAAATGTATAAAAAAAGAAAAGGCTTATCTCATTGGAAAGTTGTATCCGCAATTGCTGGTAAAATACCACACCAGATACACGAAAATAGTAACAAAGTGTTCCAACAGACTTGTCCAAGTTGTACTTTTGTGGATTGAACAATTTGCTTCGTGTTTACTATAGCTTTTAGAATGTTACAACCTATAGCTTACATGCCAACATCTCTACACTCATATCATCACTGAGATCTCCGTCATTTTAAATGCATTTTTTTTTTTGTTAATATCGTTTCAGACGGTGGACGGCTCTTGCTGTTTGTACTCTTCTTCTTACTTCCATTGAAGGAGTTGGAATAATGTTGTTTTATCGAAAGAGTACAATGCCATTTTATTCAAGACATTCACGTAAGACGATAAGTTATTTGTTATTGTGTGTCTGCCTTTCTTTCGTCTCTGTTGTATTTATATATCTTTCCGATTGTCCGTATGTTTATACGTGTCTTTCCCTCTCTTTCACAACTCTCTTTTTTCTTTCCTTTTTTGGGGGGGCACTTTTTCTATATTTTTCCGTCTTTTAGTATTACGACCATGCCTTTGATTTAAATGTGCGCTCTTTTTGGATTTCTACATACCATGCAAAGAACTTTGTTCCCAAATTGTTAAGGCTATTTTTTTTACTCTTTATTTTTAATTATCACTTGGACATGGATCTCTGAAAGGCAGCAGATCATACACATATGTAGGGACCATCGTGAAGTGGCTCGCTTCTTCTTGACAATGTTCGTATCAGATTACTATCATACTTCAAATTACCAATCTCTCATATCGCAATTAAACTAGACACCCACAGGCTTCGATCAATTATCGTATTTAAAAACGCTTTCATTAATTTTGGTCGACACATGAAATACTTTCCTTTCCTTCTAATCTCACTGCTTTCCGTTTTTTTTTTTTTGTTTTTTTTATAGCTGCGGCAAATAAAAATCTTCCAAAACAAGATTTAACGAGAGCAATTCAAAGTATTCCTACAAACATTTCCAAGTACAGTCCTCCATTTTCTAGCAGTGCAATTGCGAAAGGATCTTTACCTGTCGTTTATGATAGTAATTTAACGGCATTACCAACGTCAGCAAAGGTAAATGCAAACAAAATGCCTCGTTCGCCATATCAACAATTCCAAAAAGTGCCAACAGTTGATTCGTTGGCCAATTCATCTTCACTGGAAAACGCCAACTTGTCCCGTGGAGGCGGACAAAACGATTCTAAAAGCTCATCGATATCCATCAAACTGGTCAATACGAATACAACAACTACACAAAATTCAATGAAAAGAATTCAGAATAATAGCGACATAACCAATTACACGACAATAGCCAAGACAGGTAACAGTTTCACAATGATCAACGATCCGGGAACTGAAACGCACAGATTCAACATCTCCTCAATGTTGAACACATCATCCGATAACCCACATTTACCGTCAAACGGCCTGTCGTCGGCTTCCAGTGAAAAGAATATGAGTAAGTTGTTCAATGGAAAGAAAATCGAACAAGAATTTCAAACCGTGGAAGGGGTCATCGGAAGCTTAAAATCTCCGTTGATACTCTCCGTTGTCAACACTGGATATATACCTCTTTTGCTCAATTTGCTCGCAAGCATCGCTCGACTGAGTATTAAAACTAACATTCTCGTCATCTGTGAGGAGAAGGAAGCCTACCTAAACCTACTTCAAACCCGAGAAACGTTCCCCCTGTATTTCCAAATCGTTTTAACTTACCTACCATCATCACCCTCTGAAGCGCTAGTCTTCAAAACTCAGAAATACAAGGATTTAGTGAGGAAAAGGATTTCCTATATCGAATTACTTTTGAAGGCAGGTATCGATATACTTTACATCGACACAGACATTGTCCTGTTGGAAGATCCATTTGCTTACATGGATAGTGAACACGACGTCTTTATCCAGTTTGAAATGGGGAAGTGGCTCTGTTCCGGTTTCGTGTACTTTACGGCCCGTCATGTGACGATTGATTTTATACGCGCATGGGCGAAAAACGTACAACAGGACAGACAAGGGAACCAGATAATATTCAATAGATTCTTAAACACCTTTAAGAAAAAAGAGCACGGTATGAAAGTAAAGGTACTTCCCTCGAACAGATTTATGTCTGGCTTTAAATACCGGCAATCGCCGAATTACTGGTTTGACAGAGACCCTCCTCCTGTGGAGATCCACGCCAATTTTATGGTAGGCCGGGACACGAAAGTGCAATGGTTGAAAGATAACAAACTCTGGTTTGTTGATTGATGAAATTGATTGGCGATATAATGTTCTCTTGATTGGTGGCTGTCGTCGTAGTAGCAGGACCCAGGAAGGCGTAGGGGCTGGGAATGATACATCCGACAACAATTCACTGTGGAGGATGAACCATATTCTCAACCGACTGCCAGATATTGGATGGATATTACAAGGAATTGTTACATCAAATTTCAAACAAAACTTTCTGTCAACGTAAAGAGAACGTTGATTACATTGTTCATTATGCTGTATATGGTGAACATTATGCTCTACCGTACTCGGAGCTAGTCATACAAAATTTGGTACCAGGTTTTATTAACTTTTTCTTTATTCCCTCCAGTCAGTCAATATGAATAAAGAAACATATTAGAAATGGGAAAGGCAAGCACTGTTTCTTGGAAAGATTTTGCAGTATTACGTAATCGGTCAATTCATGGATAGCAACGATTCTCATACGATGATGCATTCAATTATGTCATTCTGATTGGTCAACGTCATCGTAGACCCCATGACTTGCTACCCCGGCAGAGGCATCTACAACCAAGAGGCGTGAGCAGACTACGAAGTTCTGCCCTCTTTTTCCTCTTCGAATTCATATGTAGGCCTGTGTTATTGTCCCGCCCTCTCCTTTCGTCAATGACTTCTCAATCACCATCGTCAAAATGATTTCATATCATTTCTGTGTGCTAGTCGAATCAACAAATAAATGGAACACTGATCGATCAAATCAAATTGGATCTTTCTCTCTGGATTTTCTATTCTAACGTCTGTTTCTCTCTCTTTAAAGGGAGAACATTCTGCGTCGTTAACATTTGGAACATCCGTCGCTGGGTTCAGTCTATACCATGGAGCTATACTAGAGCTTCGTATAGTAGCTCCATGGTCATACCATGACTGAAAACCCCTCAAAAATAAACCCACCCAATACATAGCATAGATGGTCGGTAACATCTAGACCTACATAACAATTAAAAGATAAAACAGGTAGTTTTTGCAAGGTACTTAACTGAAATTAAGTAGAAACTTTTTTTGACATCAGCCACCAAAACATTTACTTGCTTTCATGAAGGCTCCTGCAGTTTTTTTTTTTTGTTTTTTTTTTGAGTATCATCATACAAGAGAGAGATCATTAAGTCTCTTGCATAAATACATATTATATCAATTTCAAATCTGCCGAAGATTCCCGACAAGGGTAACAACATCCAACAGGATGTAAAACGTAAGCGTACTAGGGGTGGGGCACAAATTCGGGTAAAAATAGTGAAAAAAAAAAGTGAAAAAATTCGGATATATGAGACAGCGAATATCGACCACCGCACGGCGGCTATGATGTGAAATATCTTCGAATAGTGTTGGACAGATCACCCATTCCCCTTTCGTTGCCCAGTTTTATGCTTTAAGCTTTCTTTATCTTAATAATATCACAGATCATGATGCTTGTTTCCTACTCCCATCACTGCAAGCACCAATTAACAATGAAATATCTTCTTGAAGTACTATATATAGGCCCATCCACTTCTCCACTACACGTTACATGGAGACATACCACTAGTAATGCCACTATTAATGACGTAATATATATGTGTTCCAGTTTAGCGTTACCTTTTGTTCGAATTAAGAACATCTGACATGACTTTGATGGATGTAGGTGAATGAGTGTGGGTGTTGGTGAATTAGTGTAGGTGATGAGCCACAATTTTAGAAGGCTTGCATAACCGATAAATGTAATAATAAGCCACCTTAAATATAATAATATCCCACCATAAATGTAATAAGTTTTAACAGTAAAGAAAATACCCACATCAGTGTAATAAAATAAAAAAAATACCTAACTGCTGCATTTTGGGACATGAACACTTTTGTCTATTTTGCAATTCGTCTACTACACGTCTACTGCACCAAGGTATATGTAGGTAGAACATTCTACATTCTATCGATAGCGCTGCCAAGGAATAGATCTGAAAAATAACAACCCCCCCCAAAAAAAAACTAACATGTAAGTGGTTAGTTTAAGCAAATCGATGTATATGTGTTATTTTTTCAAATTGTGCACAGTGATGATGTGGTGTCGGTGATATTTAATTAACTACACTTAATGACTATTATGACTGACTTGCAGATTAATCTGGGTAAAAAAGAGTACTATCATTATACAAAATAAACCCCTAAAATGCAAATTTAATAAATGTGACGTTTGCTCATATTTATTGAACAGGTGACACTGTGGCACCCATTCTAATGTATCGTACATTTTGCACTGTAATATGATATTCATTTTAAGCAGTTTCAACGGACTTCAGAGTACATATTTGTTGTTAGAGCTATATCATTATATTACTATATATATATACTTCCTGTTTATGCATGATCGACAAAATACATAGTAAAAATTCACATCTAGCGTTTTCTGGCGTAATAATTTCGCAGATCTAGCGTTTTTTTTTGTTAACTGTCACTGGTAACACTGGTGGTCATACAAGTCTTGAACGGTGTCTTCATCTTTACTCTAGATGCCGTGTAGATGGCCATTAAGTTCTTTCCACTGTATACTAACTGACTTGTGTTTTTACCCTAAAATTTTCTTGTACGCTCCGCGCCAGCCGAGCGTAAAATGTTGAAATATTAAAGTATACTGCAGAGCATTTTAAGTTTTAAATTGGGTGCCCGTTAAGCTTAACGGATAGTAAGGGAGGTAGATCGTCTTACAGAAGTAAGAAGTCACATTACATTCCAAACTCATGAACACACAACACCCGAAACTGTATAGATTTTTTCTCTAAATCCCTCCAGCGATGAGCCTAAGGGTCCCCGTGTCTGTGGATTAAATGGGCCTCTGTCAAAGGATTAAATGTTCAAAGAATCACTCAAGATCAACTTATGGAGGAGTTCTTGGTTTCGAACATTTTAATGACTATTTAAACATTGTCCCAGGTGAGAAATATGTTTGAATGTTACAATTCATGAAGAGAAAGGGTAAAACAATGCTGTCCATATAGCTAGAAAAATTGGTGGGAACTCTGATTTATTAGGAGGGCAAAACCAGGAGATTCGAGGGAGGCCATATGATCATGATGTCCGTATCGCCAAAAAAGTTTCTGTGACGTAACGTGCCAACTGAAGACGGTGCTCCCCTAAATTAGCGTCAAAGGCGTTACTGTACCCTAAATAACCAACCTAGTTTTTCCCCATGTAAATAGTGCCGGTATTTTAAATGAAGCGGTTACGTTGAAAATGTGCCGCAAAATGTAATTTTCTGGTATGTATATTTTTGTCAAAATTGCTGGATGCGACACGAAAAACTGGTGTTGGCGCCTCGCTTACATAGGTCTATGCGTCGTTCACTGAAGCCGCTGCCTACAAACTACCTATCTCCATACTTCTCCTGCCATTAATTCGTGTTTAACTCCCCCCCCCCCCCCCATCATATATATGTCACGCTTCCTAAAAACAAAATTCCTGCTATTCACCCCTCCTTCCCGATTTCTGTCACTGAGATTAATGTATATGCACTGCAATTCGTAGCAACGGCAAGTAATTCATAACTTGTATGAACTACATAATAACCCGTAACAACAACATAATATGTCGTAGCAATGACATAAAAAATACTTCCATTGCACAATTGGGACTTTGTGCCTTCGTGACAACTGTTTTTGCTGTCGTGAAAATTGCAAATGAAAATAATTGCATTTTGACGGATTTGACATTAGTTAGTTGAAGGAGGTGAAATAGAGTGCTTGGATCGAAACGACATCCACTTTGGGGCGAACCTTCAAATGATCCGAAACGACTAGCTACAGTACATGAGAGAATGAATTGCATGAGAACACTGAGGTGGATAAGTGGGGACACCCTGTAGGGGATGTGGAGTTACGTAGGGTACCGTATAGAAGAATACTGTCAAATATAGTAAGGGGGAGGGAGGAAAATTGAGAATCGCGGATAACCACCCTCCCCCCCCCCCCCGGCAGGGAAGCTATGTGCCCTCGGCATACAATCAACCTCTCGCTTCCTCCGCCCCCACACCATGCCTTTGCATCTGCTGAAATGTATCCGTGGGTATGCATTCATGATTCATGTGTATTCGCATGTGTGGGTAGGTGGGTGGGAAAGGACGCGATTGCGCGTATGTTGCGTTAGCAGCCTGCCGGAGGCAGTCTCAAAACCTATGTCTTTGTCATTTCATGCACAAACTGTGAAACAATGAGATTTCTTCCTAAGTTTTATTAGAAATTGCATCCAAAGAAAGAGCTGTATGACAGTTACATGTATCTGTGTTATACTTGTGTAAGTCAATTGGTATCGTATACTTTCTAGAACTTGTTTTTAAAGGGGAATTCCGGGCAAGTAACATGTCGTCTGACTTATTAAAGCAATTTCAAACCATTTTCGTTCATATTCTTGACGTTTTGAAATGATCTTCTCATAGACAATACGATATGATAGTCGGAATGATATTTTGATCCGAGAATCTTGTCAAGTGGACGGTACTACCACTCTAAACTTGCATCCCTTCTAGCCCAAAACCTGAATGCCCAACATGTGGAAATTTGTAAATACCATGATTGGCCGATTTTTTAGCTGTCCCATGATAAGTATAGGGAATGTCTGATACGACGTGCCTTGTATGGCTCGTAAGTCAATAGCGGCATGGTAGCTTAAAGGGAAATGGGGCGTTTAGAATACTCCAACATGATGTACAAAGAAAATACCAGTAATCATTCTTAAACCATTCAGTGTCATCAGTAAACATTTACCAAAGCTGCATCTCCTTAAAACATTACGCATATGATGAGTGACGAAAGACGCATCATTTGAATTGTGAAAAGTTTGGGTGAACAAATTAGTGTTGAGCAAAAAATATCTGAATTTCTATCTGTGAGGAGCTTATTTCTTGAAAAGAAGGCTACTGTCCTTCCTTATTTTGAATAATCTATCATTCTACGTCCACAAACATTGGTTTCAAAAATATAGATGTTTTCTCTAAAACAAACGCCCTATTTCCCTTTAATTAAAGCCGAATTATTTCAAAACCGGTCAATCGTTATCTCGGGTAATAAGTTCTTTTTCGATCCACTAGTGCATGAAGTAAGAAGAGTGTCCCCTTTTATGCTTAGAAAGAGGTATCCTTGAAAACGTCAGAAGCCCTCTAACGTTAAGTAGAATTTCAATGTAATGGGCGAGTGTTGGTACCTATCATGACAGAGTCAGTATCACTTACAATCATACAGGAACGGATACTTGGGTAATAACCAGTAAACTACCGTAAGTAAGGACCGTGTATCTATCGTTATAGAAGTATTAGTTGAGACAGTGAAACATTGGAAACAATTCTCAGAAATTTCGTATCTGCATATATGTTGAACCTCCTAGTAACATGGCAGTCAGACAAGCTTTTCTGTGCTGCTCTCTGTCAACACTGATGCAGTATACAGCTCATAATGAAGTGGACGTTATTTGCGTTATTAGTTAGAGGTCTATGGTCTGTACCGTTACCCTTGCTTGGGTACTGACGATTGGTACTATTGATACAGCTATTGATACTTCCGTTTTCAACGTGTATCAATACTATTCATTAGTGTTTTCTCTGGTGTACGGTGAGTAAGTTACTTTTAGTTTGCTTGAGTTATTTAAAGAGATGGCAAGTAGCTTCTGTATATTTACCTCGTAAAATTATAGGAATGGTTTCATACGTTTGGTTAACTGTGCAGTTATTAAGGTAAAAAAAATATATATACCGATTTTTAAAATATATATATATATTGTTTTTTATTGACTTAGAGAGAACCAAACCCTCACTGTTCAATATTGTCCTTCGTAGGTATAGTTCATGAAGTTTCCCCCTTAGGTGTGCCGGTTCACGTAAATGGGAATTTCAAAATTTATCAGTATTTATGGATGACAAACTTTATGCATATTCACCCATTAGTGTGCACATGCTCATGTAAAGCTGTTGTAAACAAGAACACTGTTAGCGTATAATATTACTGATCCGTCTCCCCCCCCCCCCCAGGCCTTTTTTAAATGCTTTTGGGGTTTAATATTTTTAAGAGGGTATTTTGATACTTTCAAAGATGATGATCAAACGTCCGTGATGTACTTCCCATAATGTTTATTTTCGTTACCTTGTTAGTCCGTTATATATGCATTTCATATGTATCAAATCTACTTGAGTGTTTATAACAACAAAGTAGTAAATTTTATTTCTTATTAATTTCTTGCTTTCTAGTTTAATTTCAAATCTTCATTATGAAATAAAGCTTCGCGTGTACAGCTGAAGATGTGAAAACTTGTTGGCAAAATTTTGCTATCAAATTTCTCCGTCACTATAATTTATAACACACTCTGTTCCCAAATTTGTAGTCATCAGATAGATCTAATCGTAAGCCTACGAGCGTCCCCCTTCCCCGGCCAGGTGTCGGACAAATGAGACATCAAGAAAATATCCTTCGTGGGCCATGATTATCCTTGCGCAGCTTGGGAAGGGCGATTTCCTCTGAGCTATGTTTTAAAAAAAAAGTTTCGGGTACGCTCCGCTGCAACTACGGTTCGCTCCTCGCCAACTGTGGTCTCTCTCCTCATGGATAGTAGTCAAAATTTCTCATCAACCCCCAGCCAGTCCCAATATCCCCGGTGCTCCATTTGTTGGCAAATATAAAAAGGGACTTATTACATATATTTTTAATTCCTTTGGCCTTATGAGCGAACTATTCAAAGACGATTTTGTCTTTTTTGCAATTGTTTTACTTTCTTTTTAAGAATGGGCTACTCTTTAGAGGCCTTTCTCCATTGAACGGGTAAACATTGATGAACGTTAGCTAACAACATTCCACCTACAAAGCTAGAAAAATGCATAAAACATCAATGAATATTATCTATGGTGCGTCAACATAAGTAATTCATAAGTTATAACCCTTTCCAAATAATTCTTTGCCAACACATCTGTCAAGGAGCTATGATTATACTCCCTCTGGAAGAAGAAAGTAGAAGTATTTTTGTAAGATGTTTATTACAACTACCTGTTCTCCTTTAATTAGAGTAACTCACAATAGATTAATCCATTTAGACAATCTCAAAGAGTGAATCAGTTCCAATCTCTGAAATTAAGTGTGATAAACCGCGTCTCACAAGATGTACTTTTACAGTCGCCAGTTGAAGTCAATAACAAAACTGGCTATGAGTATGACGATGGCACAGAATGTTAGTATATGCTATTGTTACCTTCCACACAGTATATTCAATAGGATATTTTTGTTCTCAGATCAAAACAAAGATGTCCGTTATTGAAGCATCATTGTGATTGGCCAATCCCTAACCTTCTTTTATAAACGAAGAATTGCTTCCTGCTATTCACCATTTTATACTACAGCACATACAGTCAAACCAAGGAGATTCTACAAGGAGATTTGTAGAATCTCCTTGTAGAATCTCGTTGGTCAAACAAACTACCTACAAACAACTTGTGTATAGTTGAACATTTGCAATATTTCTCTGAATCAGTTCTGTGGCAGCTCACTAATCTCTTTCACTTAGTTTATTCATTTGAGCAATTCCATTTTAGGATACTCAGTACCCGACTGAATTCTCGAGGCCAAAAAGTTCACCTTAGGAGTTTAACGAACTATAGTTATTTTGACATTGTGTTTGCTCAGTGTGCAGAGATATATATAAAAATTACAGACGAGAAACAACGACGACACACACACATAAAGACACCCTTGTATACAGATACACAAATGTGTAGATTACGAAAGTCTAGAAGGGAAAAGCAGAAGAAAAAAGATCTATTTCAGCAAAATGACAATTATCAAAGAAGTGACATTTTGACGACTTAAATTAAGTGTTAAAATGACAAAAATCAAAAAATTGGTGATTTAACTAACTTGTAAAACGTTACAATTTCAACCAAAAAAAACGTCATTTGAACTAGTTTGAATATCTCGCAAAATTCAAGAATTTATCATTTTGGAGAGTTTTTCGTTAAAGTGGCAAAATTTTAAAATATCGTTGTCATATTGCCAGGTTAGATTAGCTCGTCAAAATAGCAAAATTAAAATCTTTACATGTTAGCAAGTTAGAACAATTTAAAGGACAACATTCAGAAAATCGTCATTTTTGCTAGTTAGAAAATTTTGTCAAAATGACTAAATTCAGAAAATCGTCGTATTGAAGGGTTAGAAAATCTGCATGAAATCGAGATGGTCGAACTCTATTACGGCTGGCTGTGCTGAATCATGTTAATAGCGCCATTGTCGGGCCTTGTAAATTAGACTTTTTACTATAAAACTTATTTATCACAGTGTCCAAAAGGCCCGACCGGTGGTGCAACTTCCCTGATTAAACTGAGGGTTCGGTTCCCTGATTAACTAAAGGTTAGTAATTTTAACTTTCGCAGAAGAACTTTGTAAATTCACTTCTTTTAAGGGTATCAACTCTGGATTGTACAAAGTAAAATGCGGTGTTCCTCAGGGTTCCATTCTTGGACCACTTCTTTTTATCATTTAAGTTAATGACCTTAGCTACGTATCTAAGAAAGCTTCACTTGTCTTGTTTGCTGACGACACCAATATTTTTTTCAGTGATTGTAACATAAAACGCTTGGAGGAACTACTTTTGTAGTGAATTCAAGCTCTACTTTGATTGGTTTGCGTCAAATAAGTTGTCACTGAATGTTGCAAAAACTAATAATATAGTTTTCAATGCTTAAAGAAATAAGTGTAACTACCGTTTTGATATTTCTATTGATGGTAATTGCTTGCAGCCTGTAGATACTGTACAATTTCTTGGAGTTCACATTGACTCACAATTATCATGGACCGACCATATTTCTTATATTGCTTCCCAAGTTGCTAAGTCCGTAGGTATTCTTGGAGGTTGAAGTATGTTCTCCCCACATCTTAGCTATTGTACTGTTATTTGGTCTGGTACCAGTCGATCTCGTCTTAATAGGTTAAATGTGTTGAAGAAACGAGCTATTAGACACATCACTTGTTCCAAACCGCTTGAACACACAAACAGTTAATTCAAGTCTCTGAATCTCTTGAAATTTTCCGACATTGCTAACGCCAGTGTTGCTACTTTCACATTTCGATCTCTCCATGACCTCTTACCACATCACTTTTCACACAACCCGTTTACAATCCATGAACACGATACCAGACAGTCGACATTACTGCATCAGGATCCAGTCGTAAATTTCTCCCAACAAAACAACCTCTGCAACTTCTGCAACCTCTACAACCGTGCTATTAGGCTTTGGAATTCACTCCCTTTTTTCTGTTACTGCCAAGTCAAGCGTCAAGTCTTTCAGGATATCTTTACTGAGATATTTTGTCAGTAGTTACTAGGCCTAATGTACTCTCTTTTGGGACATTCATATTCTCTCGTAAGTCTTCCTCACATGTGCCTGTTTCTCTGTCTTGCCATTTTTTTTTTTTTTTAAGAGTATTTGCTATTTATTCTAGTGACTAGTCACAAGTTGTCCTAAGCAACACTGATCGAATGGGTGGCCCTATACGTAACGGTGGTATTAGTTTAAAGAGCAAGTTTAAAGTTGTCAAATGATGTAAAATGGTTTAAGGACTATGTTTGTTTTACTGTTATGATTAATTTATTTACATTATGTGACACTGGTAAGTGAAACTTTTAATTATCAATAAACATGCAACTGCATAAGGGGGTGGGGTGGGGTGGGGTGGGGGTTGTTGGGAGGTGGGATTGGGTCTCTTGGGTTGGTTTCCTTTAAGGAAGGTTTATTGTTCATTCTTTTTCATTTATTTTTCTGCTACCTACTTGTCTTTTGTATGTATTTTCTTGCTTTCCTAAGGGAGTGGACTTCATCAAGCCTTAATGGGTTTACTGTTCACTTCCTTCCACTCCATGTGTGAATAACGTATGTTTTTTATATTTGTCTAAATGTATTTGTCATGTAGTGGAGAATCAAATAAACGAAACGAAACGGAATTAGTAAAAGTACTTTCATAGTTATAATATAGAATGAGTAGTAATAATGAAATGGGGGTGGGCGTTGGTTCACCACATGTAATGCCATGACAAGGCCAATAACCTGATAAGATATTTTAGGGAACATCAAGGTATACATGGACTTATTGCATGGTCCTCTCAGAAGCATTTTCTCTTTTTAAGTGAAATGAACGTCCCTTTGATGATGTAGTAAAGTGACAAGAATGGCTTATATGACTAAACTAGACCGGTTTCTGCTCTTTTCAAATTTTATTAAGGAGCGTCATCAGTAGCATGGCTTTGAATGTTTTACATTTTTGGTTTGGGTATCTTACCCTTAAATGACAATAATGACAACAGTGATTAATGCTTTTATGTTAGCGCATTAAAGTGACTTCGTGTGAATCGTGATTCTCGAATGGTTATCCGCTTGAAAACCTTATTTCATACAGACAAGGATCATTACAAAGAAACGGTGTTCATGGAAATAAAATCCATTTCAAAGTAGTACTCCTCTTTTGCTTTCAATCTTGCATTTGCGAAATGAATCTTCATCTCTGTACGTCTGCAATTGACTTATGGAGAGTGTTTCTTGCAAGTTATTCTATCGTTTAAAATAAACGAATAGAAAGTTTCAGAGATTCTTTGTGAAGAATATGGCTTTCTGAGTGACCGTATTTTGGTCTAACATTACCTGTTGGTGTGGTACCTTCTTTTTTTTTTTGGTTAGCTTGACGATCGGACAGAGTCATATCTTTTTAGACAAAATAGAATGCTAGCAAAGCACACAAAAGTCTTTATCGAACGTGATTGAAAGTATTCAATGAAAGTCTCTAATTGGCAGTGGTGTGGGCAGGATTTCAGAGGTGGGCCATGGTGGGACAACCTGTTATTCCCCCGATTGACATGAATAGGGGTGTTACTAGTGCCCACGAGCGCAGGGGGCCAATGTTCATGCGTGGGGTCTAGGGTAGAGCACCCTGAGGGGATTTCAGAGCCCCGATGGGGGTTTCAGGAGGGTCTACTACTTTGCAAAAATGAGAAAAATCATATGAAAAGGATGAAAGGAGAGGCGACAGGAGGAAATAGGAAGGTGGCGTTCGGAAGGTCAGAAAGAAAACTAAAGGATAAAGAATTAGGGTACCCTACATCAAGTATAATAGACAAAAATTAAAGGGAATTAAGTGACTCGTTACTTATAAGTTTGTAAGAGATAGAGAGATATGAAATGATGTCGGGTACACCATGTAATTAACAAAAGTAATATCTGTCTAGCTTGTTAAATTTACCCAAAATGGGATTCTTAATTATTGATTAAATAATAAATAAATATAAATCTATTTTGTCGGGCACATTCGAATATCCTTAGATCGAGAATTCCAGATATCAAGTCCAGTGTGTCGAATAGATGGTTTGTTTATCAGAAAACTTTAATCTCTATGTTAAATGAAGAGATGTCAAAACCTGCTACCGGTGTTCTGCTGTATAGTGGGTGGTTTCAAATGACACGATTGACTTTTCGCTTTCTCTAAACAGGAAGCAAATTTCAATGAAGAAGGAAAAACAACAACAAACGAGAGAAGATGAGGTACGGTGTTAAAGATTTACTGATTAAGATGTAAAAAAATTACATATCCAGAATATCTGGCACAGATAATTCATCGATATATTTCTGTAATAGCTCCAAAGGCCATACCGTTGCAAGGTAATAATCGAAAGTGATCCCGTGTATACATCATTTTTTCATGGTGAGTCATTCCACTTGAAAATATTCCCCCCCCCCCCCCCTTTGTTTTAAAACTTTCAAAATGTATTTAAAAAAGGCTTATCTCAGTGGAAAGTTGTATACGCAATTGCTGGTAACATACCACACCAGATACACGAAAATAGCAACAAAGTGTTCCAACAGACTTGTCCAAGTTGTACTTTTGTGGATTGAACAATTTGCTTCGTGTTTACTATAGCTTTTAGAATGTTACAACCTATAGCTTACATGCCAACATCTCTACACTCATATCATCACTGAGATCTCCGTCATTTTAAATGCATTTTTTTTTTGTTAATATCGTTTCAGACGGTGGACAGCTCTTGCTGTTTGTACTCTTCTTCTTGCTTCCATTGAAGGAGTTGGAATAATATTGTTTTATCGAAAGAGTACAATGCCATTTTATTCAAGACATTCACGTAAGACGATGAGTTATTAGTTATTGTGTGTCTGCCTTTCTTTCGCCTCAGTTGTATTTATATATCTTTCTGATTGTCCGTATGTTTATACGTGTCTTTCCCGCTCAATCACAACTCTCTTTTTTCTTTTTTTTTCTTTTTTTGGGGACTTTTTCTATATTTTTCCGTCTTTCAGTATTACGACCATGCCTTTGATTTAAATGTGCGCTCTTTTTGGATTTCTACATACCATGCAAAAAACTTTGCTCCGAATTGTTAAGGCTAATTTTTTTTTGCTCTTTACTTTTAATTCTTACTTGGACATGGATCTCTGAAAGGCAGCAGATCATACACATATGTAGGGACCATCGTGAAGTGGCTCGCTTCTTCTTGACAATGTTCGTATCAGATTACTATCATACTTCAAATTACCAATCTCTCATATCGCAATTAAACTAGACACCCACAGGCTTCGATCAATTATCGTATTTAAAAAAGCCATCATTAATTCTAGTCGACACATGATATACTTTCCTTTCCTTCTAATCTCATTGTTTTCCGTTTTTTTTTTTATAGCTGCGGCAAATAAAAACCTTCCAAAACAAGATTTAACGAGAGCAATTCAAAGTATTCCTACAAACATTTCCAAGTACAGTCCTCCATTTTCTAGCAGTGCAATTGCGAGAGGATCTTTACCTGTCGTTTATGATAGTAATTTAACGGCATTACCAACGTCAGCAAAGGTAAATGCAAACAAAATGCCTCGTTCGCCATATCAACAATTCCAAAAAGTGCCAACAGTTGATTCGTTGGCCAATTCATCTTCACTGGAAAACGCCAACTTGTCCCGTGGAGGCGGACTAAGCGATTCTAAAAGCTCATCGATATCCATCAAACTGGTCAATACGAATACAACAACTACACAAAATTCAATGAAAAGAATTCAGAATAATAGCGACATAACCAATTACACGACAATAGCCAAGACAGGTAACAGTTTCACAATGATCAACGATCCGGGAACTGAAACGCACAGATTCAACATCTCAGCACTGTTGAACATATCATCCGATAACCGTCGTTTACCGTCAAACGGCCTGTCGTCGGTTTCCAGTGAAAAGAATAAGAATAAATTGTTCAATGGAAAGAAAATCGAACAAGAATTTCAAACCGTGGAAGGGGTCATCGGAAGCTTAAAATCTCCGTTGATACTCTCCGTTGTCAACACTGGATATATACCTCTTTTGCTCAATTTGCTCGCAAGCATCGCTCGACTGAGTATTAAAACTAACATTCTCGTCATCTGTGAGGAGAAGGAAGCCTACCTAAACCTACTTCAAACCCGAGAAACGTTCCCACTGTATTTCAAAATCGTTTTAACTTACCTACCATCATCACCCTCTGAAGCGCTAGTCTTCAAAACTCAGAAATACAAGGATTTAGTGAGAAAAAGGATTTCCTATATCGAATTACTCTTGAAGGCAGGTATCGATATACTTTACATCGACACAGACATTGTCCTGTTGGAAGATCCATTTGCTGACATGGATAGTGAACACGACGTCTTTATCCAGGTTGAAAGGGGGAAGTGGCTCTGTTCCGGCTTCGTGTACTTTACGGCCCGTCATGTGACGATTGATTTTATACGCGCATGGGCGAAAAACGTACAACGGGACAGACAAGGGAACCAGATAATATTCAATAGATTCTTAAACACCTTTAAGAAAAAAGAGCACGGTATGAAAGTAAAGGTACTTCCCACGGACAGATTTATGTCTGGCTTTAAATACCGACAATCGCCGAATTACTGGTTTGACAGAGACCCTCCTCCTGTGGAGATCCACGCCAATTTTATGGTTGGCCGCGACAAGAAAGTGCAATGGTTGAAAGATAACAAACTCTGGTTTGTTGATTGATGAAATTGATTGGCGATATAATGTCCTCTTGATTCGTGGCTCTCGTTGGAGTCGTAGGACCCAGGAAGGCGTAGGGGCTGGGAATGATACATCCGACAACAATTCACTGTGGAGGATGAACCATATTCTCAACCGACTGCCAGATATTGGATGGATATTACAAAGAATTGTTACATCAAATTTCAAACAAAACTTTCTGTCAACGTAAAGAGAAGGTTAATTAAACTGTTCATTATGTTGTATAAGGTGAAGGTCATACAAAGTTTGGTACCAGGTTTTATTAACTTTTTCTTTATTCCCTCCAGTCAGTTAGTATGAATAAAGAAACACATTAGAAGTGGAAAAAGCAAGCACTGTTTCTTGGAAAGATTTTGCAGTATTACGTGATCAGTCAATTCATAGATAGCAACGATCATATGTATTCAATTATGTATTCAATATGTATCCAATTCAATGATGTATTCAATTATGTCATTCTGATTGGTCAACGTCATCGTAGACCCCATGACCTTCTCATGACCTTCTACCCCAGAGGCATCTACAAATCAACAAATAAATGGAACACTGATCGATCAAATGAAATTGGATCTTTCTCTCTGGATTTTCTATTCTGACGTCTTTCTCTCTCTTTAACGGGGAATTTTCTGTGTCGTTAACATATTTGGAACATCCGTCGCTGGGGAAGTCTATACCATGGAGCTACAACAGCTTCGTATAGTAGTTCCATGGTCATACCATGACTGAAAACCCCTCAAAAATAAACCCACCCAATACATAGCATGGATGGTCGGTAACATCTAGACCTGCATAACAATTAAAAGACAAAACAGGTAGTTTTTACAAGGACTTAACTGAAATAAATTAGAAACTTTTATGTGACATCAGCTTCCAAAACATCTACTTGCTTTCCTGAGGGCAAGGCTCCTGCAGCTTTTTTCCAGTATCATCATACAAGAGGGAGATTATTAAGTCTCCTGCATAAACACATATTATATCAATTTAAATCTGCCAGAGATTTCTGACAGGGGTAAAAACAGCCAACAGGATGTAAAACGTAAGCGTACTAGGGGTGGGGCACAAATTCGGGTAAAAATAGTGAAAAAAAAATAGTGAAAAAATTCGGATATATGAGACAGCCAATATCGACCACCGCACGTCGGCTATGATGTGAAATTTCATAAATTATTGTTGGACAGATCACCCATTCCCGTCTCGTTGCCCAGTTTTATGCTTTAAGCTTTCTTTATCTTAATAATATCACAGATCATGATGCTTGTTTCCTACCCCCATCACCGCAAGCACCCAGTAACAATGAAATATCTTCTTGAAGTACTACATATGGGCTTATCCACTTCTTCTCCAGTACACGTTACACGGAGATATACCACTAATAATGCCAATGTTAATGACGTAATAAATATCAGTTCCAGTTTAGTGTTACCTTTTGTTCGAATTAAGAACATCTGACATGACTTTGATGGATGTAGGTGAATGAGTGTGGGTGTTGGTGAATTAGTGTAGGTGTTGAGCCACAATTTTAGAAGGCTTGTGCAGCCGATAAATGTAATAATAACCCACCTTAAATATAATAATATCCCACCATAAATGTAATACTTTATAACAATAAAGGAAATACCCACCATCAATGTAGTAAAATTTAATTGTAAAATGTAACAGATTCTTAAAACGCCAAAGTGGGGCTTAGTAGCCCCTGAACTACGTACATTTCACATTTCAGCAACTAAACCTTAGGAGTCTTAGGTTTTATCTGATGAATGCAGTATCATGGCTAATGCGAAGTGAATTCTTTGTTGCGAATAACCCGACTTTTGAGGGAGGGGGGGGGGGGGGCTAAGTGTAGACATATGATCTGCATTGCATTGATCAAGTGATTGATTGAATTACGCTGCATAGGGCACCTAACTGCTGCATTTTGGTACACGAAATTTGCTGATGAACACTTTTGTCTATTTTACAGTTCGTCCACTACACGTCCACTACACAGATATATGTAGGCAGAACATTCTACATTCTATCGATAGCGCTGACAAGGAATAGATCTAAGTTCTTCATACAGTAATAAACCTGTGCATAACTGTTTCCTCCCATGAAAACAGTGCCAAATGTTAGCATGTCAATCAAAATTTCTGCTGTAATTAATTTATGGGCTCGCCAGACACCCGCAAAAATTAAGGGTTATGGCTAGACTAAATATCCAAAATAGCACATGAAGCCAGGTTGACATGTAGCCATGCACTCATTCATAGGAACTGGCCACTGCCAGCATTGCACTCCAACGGACCAAGACGATGTCCCAAAAGAACACAGATAGGGCCATCTTAAACATCAGAAATTCTACTCGAAATTAGTATAGTCTTAGAGTGCCCTTAACATACCACAGACTGGATAATTGGAGACAAAATTACTCAGCGCTGACACCTTTGGTAGCTGGCCCTTGTAACTTGCATAACTGTCCAAGACCTTACAGAGCTTCACAGCCATGTTGAGTTGCATTTATGTAAATTGACGTTTGTTCGATTTAGTTATACCACGTCAGGTGTATTGATTTCTGTAAGGGGTGATCGCAAACGTAAATGTAGCTTTGAGCTGTGATTAATGATTTGTAATTTGTAACGGCTCAAATGTAACGGCATGCTATACAGCTACTTTTTCACTGAATTGTAGTTACTGACTCTGTTACGGCGCATATTTTGTATGTGCGAGGGAGTCACCGCTGCTTGGTAATAGCATGGAAATTTCCTAGCAATGCATCAGTCGTTGATATATCATATGTAACTCGTTACGTGACCTAATTCGTCACACACAAAGTAGCTGGTTACTGTAACGACGACTCGTTACTTGCCTAACCCTGGGTGTTTCCCTTAAAAATGTTCTCGAGTTTTGTGCAGCGTCGTTGCGTTTTAGTGTACAACCAACCACCCCCAATTCGTGGCAAGTCGGAAGACCCACACCGCAGACTAGCTCTATTTATTATTTCCTACAATTACACTTGCACTGGGACATTGTTTTAGCTTCACTTCCCTTGAACAAAATAGTCGCTTTCGCTCATGCCTGTAGGCCACAGTGCAATCACTGAATGATCTCGTAGGCTACTGTTTTCTCCTACTATCAGTTGAACAAGTCCGCCACCTCTCTGCAAAGAGTATTGATCGAGATTACCAAAGCTATAATGGAGGCAGCTACATGCTTGGGAAAGGTCAAGAAGGGCTTTTTGACAAAAAAATACGTTTCTTTTCCGAATGAATCAGTCAAGACAATAATTCCGTGAGGATTAAAGTGGGGGAACTGTAGACAGAGCGTCCAAGTGGCAAGATGCTACACTGAAAATCATTCAAAGTTTCAAACATAGCCATGTAGCGATGTGCGATGGCCTATTAGGGCCATAAAACTGTAAATACACAGAGAAGAAAAAATACTGTTAGAAAAAATGCAATCAAAAAAAAAAATTCGGGTCTTTTTTAAGTGTATCACTTACGCATCACTTGTAGTTTTCTGAGATGACTAAAATATATAGCAATGGACGGAGACTAAACACCCAGGTTACCTTTCACAACAGAACAAACTTGTTTTTCTGTATTATAAAATTGAATGTTTTTTCTGTTTCATAAATTGACTATTTCTCTACTTTATTGTGCTATAAACTTGACTGTTTCTCTGTTTTATAAAACTGCCAGTATTAGTTGTACATGCCACAATTTTAGCCTATATACTTTCACTCACTTCCACTCTGAACTCCTATACTGCACTGATCATAACAACACAGGCACATTCACATTCAACCTACTGTGGTGAGGGGCATTCAAGGTTTGTGGGACGCGACGCAATTCATGAGCATTCTTCAAGCTGCAATGACACATAAAAGCTGGGGAAATACGTTCTTAAAGTATGAATTATGCATTTAAATTTCTCACAATTTCTTATCCTTGGTATTTTTTTTTTGAGAAATGGGAGGGAAGCGGCACTTCCAAGGTGTCCTATGTAGCACGTAGCTACGGGGTGCTTGGGGTGCCAACCCTCACAAAATCGTCCAGCTCCCAGTGTCCCACAGAATCAAATCGTCCAACCCCCAGTGCCCCACTGCCGATCTGTGTCAAAGAAAATTATCTACTCTTCTTGATAATTATAGACTCCGACTGTGGAAAATCCCTGTTCGAATCAATCAACTGTAATTATCGGGATAACTCCACTCTGAGTAATTTGGAGGAACTCGGATAGATTGAGAAAAGCTTATCTCAGAGTTTTATTATTTATTTGTTCAATCGTCAGGGTGTCTGAATGAATAATATCCAGAAGGGATATTGGGAGGATTTGAAATTTCTTACTTAAGTTCATACAGTATTACGCTACGTACCTATTGTGTTGCCAATCTTAAATTAAACATAGTCTATCAAGAATGAATTTTTACCCTCTGCCGATGCTAGGGAATATTATTTGCCATACCATGGCGAAGAAGAGGACCACAATGGATGCAGACTACCGACGCTAGTCTGATTCGGCAGCCTCAGATGATGACAGTCTGAGGGTGACGTGTTTTAATCTGAACAAATGAAACATTTGAAAACTCGTTCATTAATGGACGATTTTAGTGAGAATCAAATTTGGCAATCCTCAACAACAGTTGGAGAGGAGACAGTAAAGGGGGAAAATTTCCTCACTTGTTTTCTAAACAATAAAGAAAATTTAGCTAGATTTAATAAAGCCAGAGAGACTGGAAAGCTGAGTGCCATTTTCTGCAAGTTGAGAGGTACCTTTATCAAAAATTTTCTCCGCACGCTACGCGCCAACTCGTGGTGGCTCAATGCTTCGATGGAGTTCATGTAGAGAAAGCATACGTTCCTGATGGAGTAATACTGTTTCCAAACTTCAACTATTTCCTCAAAGTCTGTTTTCACCAGCGTCAGCAAACGATTTGCTATTTTTATGTATTTTTTTTCCCATTATTGCAAACTTGCCGATACTACCCCTATTGAACGGCTGGAATACATGCAGCTTCGGCGATGCTGGTTTCCGGCCACCTGTTGGGTTTATAAAGTCAAAAATATTCTTGTCCTCTCCGAGCTAAACAATTTTGGTGCTCCGATTAGTCCTGCAAGCATTCAACCTCCCCCCCCCCCTTTTTTTTTGTCTTCCCCCAGTCGCTCCCCATATCCATACCTTATGACACGTTTAAGGGATGCCAGATGTCCCCCACCCAACTTTCAATAACAAATCGACGCCCATGATCCGTTAAAAATATGTAATTAATACTTTGAACTTATACTTCCACCAAACAAACATTTTTTTTCAAATAGATTGATTTTCCCCTCTGTTTTCTGGGCAAGGAGAATTCTTGTTTCCGAGACACCTGACTCACGTGTAATAGCTGTTATTGCAGCTTTGTTGTGCAGGGCACAAACGCCATCATTTCCTGAACGCAATACTTTGTGATATTTGTTCGCTAAAGGTTACTCAAAAGTTTTGTGGTCGCAAGAACAAAGGCCTTGTTTTGGTAAAAAATAAAGATTAACCTGCAGTTCTTTGACATTGTATAGACCAAAACTGTGTATCTTGTATGGCTGAAATTAAGCCTGGCAATTGACACCATTTTCCGCTATTTGATGCTACTTAAAGTCTCAAATTGTTTAGGTGCCCGGTTAGATAATAAATGGGCACCCCCCAAAAAAAAATATAAAAAAAAGTTTTCATCTCCCTTTGAGGTGGAAAGAAATCGAAAGTTGGTGAGTCTTAAAGTAGTAATTGGTGATGGGGAAAGTAGATCTGTTGTCTGACAAAACCCCCATAGTAGATGGTGCACAACTTGGGTAAACAGGTTGTATGCTGTCTTGTGTGGCTATGTCTGTGAATGTCTGAATGCAATCGTATGTTGTAAAAAAATTGCCCTCTTCCCCTCGGATTGCAGGAAATGACACTTACCTGTTACTCCAGCCTTGTAAATTTCGATTTAAGTTTTGACATAATTTCTTTTTCAATTTATGCTCCAAATGTTCCCTTCGGAATTACTAATTTTCCCATGAAAAGTAATTTAGTTAGCTTTCCGCTCTGCCCCCCAAAAAATTGCATCCCTGCCCCCCCCCCCCAAACAAAAATGACTGGATCCATACGACTATGAAAGCGAACACCACCATCCGTTGACACGTAGCTTATGAGAAAGTTTAGCAGGCCCATTTTCAACATAACAGATTTCATTAAAGATAATTTTAAGGGAGACGGGCAGCACCTACTTGGTTAGTTGAGATTATCTAACCACCGTAATTTATACTTGCCTATGAAGAGGATGTCAAGGAAAAATTTTAACGATAAACCATGTATCACTCAGGTTTCAACTTGAAAAGTCAATTTCGCATAAAAAATTTCCTGTATCGAAAGAATATCAACAAACCTATTTCCAACAACAAATCGAAGCATTGCTCTTATCAACGTGTACTTCATCGGATTATTCGTAGTACATGCGTTTCACACTACAGAAATATTTCCTTGTCCAGACAAACGAGTCCAAAGCAAACCTGGTCACTCACAGTTAAGGGTAAACAGAAAGGTCGTTGTCCTGTGACCTTAATCCGTCAGGAAGGTACAAGAACGATTCTGACATAGCCAATACTTTGAATGATTACTTTTCATCAATTGGTCGCAAGCTTAGAAGCGAGCTAGATTCACCTACTGTACCTGTCCTTCTAACTTCTTGGGAAATCCTACTTCATGTTTTCTTACATCTGTTTCTGAATGTGAAATCCTAAAACTCATCACCGGAAAATTATAGACCCATTAGTTTACTCCTGTGTATGAATAAAATTCTTGAAAGTGTGATTGAAAGACGTTTCTTAAATAGACACGATGTTATTTATAAATATCAATTTGGTTTCAGAGAAGGTCACTAACATCTTATGCTTATTGGAAATTGTAAATAATATCTGTTCTCGATTGGATAGTAGTAACAATCATGTTCTAGGGCTTTACTTAGACTTGAAGAAAGCATTCGACACTGTCGATCGTGCTATACTATTAAAGAAACCGTCACATATTCGTGTATTCGAGGAAAGGCTTGTAAGGTTTCGTAATGGTTATTTGTTCAACGGAAAACGATGTACTTTTATTAATACTACGTATTCCAATTATTCAAATGTCACTTATGGTGCACCGCAAGGTACTGTTCTTGGACCACTCCTTTCCCTCATATATTGCAGGCCCGTATGCAGCCTTTTCAGAGGGGGGGGGGGTCGATTTTACCACAAGTGGGGCATTTTCCCGATAACAATGACCAACAACTTAAAACTCATTACATATGTTGCTAACGTAGGCCTACTATCATAGGCTGAGCGGAACTCCAGATCTTGTGGGGGCATTCGTCCGAACCCCCTGAGCCCCCTCCCCCTGGATACGGGCCTGTATTGTAATGACATTCAAAATGCTGCCTTCGATGTGTCGATTCGCCTTTTTGCCGACGATACCAGCATTTTCCTCGCTAACAAAATCTGTTCAAAATTATTAGCCCAATCCTCCAAATTATAGCCCAATCCATCCAATCAGCGGGGTAGCAACGACCCTAAGGGTCCCCGTGTATGGGCCCAATGAGCCTCCCTTCAAGAAAGTTATAAAAGGTTCAAGGATTTATGCAGGAGTGTTGGGGCGAGTCTTGGCTTAGAACATTTGAATGGCTATTCACACATTGCTTCCTTCTGAGAAATATGTTTCAGTGCTAGAATACATCAAGAGAAATGGCAAAACAATGCTATCAAGATAAAGACGTGTGAATTCTGATTTAGTAGGGGCAATAAAAAGAAGTTGGAGGAGCACATATGATCATGATGGTATTGTCAAAACTTTTTTGGTACCGGTAGGTTACTGGCCAACAAATGGTGGCACGCCTCTCTGAGTTATTGTCAAGTACCCAACCTAGTTTTCCTCCTTCTAAATCCTATTTTAAATAAAAGCTGTTACATTGAAAATGGACCCAGCAAATTTTGTTTGTTTTGTTTTTGTGGTATTTTTTTTTAATTTCTGGAAGATACGTAAAAAAGAAGAGCCCACTAAGAAGAGGCAACTATAGTTCCTTATGTGATGATGCTGTAACTTTAAACCCAGCCTCAGGCAAGATCTGAAATCGTTGGGCAGTAGTATAAAATTAAGGTCATTTAGCAGCCTATCATATATCAAAGTTTGGTCATACCATTGAGTTTTTTTTGGGGGGGGGGGCAACGATCATTGAGATCAGCCAGGTTTTAATGGTGTAGATGGAAAAATGACTCCATTTCCGTTTACCAAAATTATTGTATAGTAGTTTTGTGCGTACACCGTCTATGCAGAGGCAATGACACAATTTGAATACCGTACCTGTGCATATATTGAGTCTGCATTCAGCACAACCTGGGCTGCTGCACTTACTTCCATGCACTTAGGAGCATAGGAGGATAGTGTCCTAGGATTTTTGGTTTGCCTTAAACAAGATCTATCTATGCATCTCAGAAAAGGTAGCAAAGGTCTAATGAGGTCAAGTGGGGCTCATAATATGCACTTCATACAGACAAATAAAATTTACCATTACATCATCCCCTGAAAATGTTTTGTTAGAGAGATATCAAGAAAACATCAATCTCTGACCTTTTGACCGTTTCATATCAATGGAATTAAAGTTATTTTATTTTCTCCTTCTACCAGTCCATCTTATCCTAAAATTATGTCACCATTGGAACAATGGACCCCAAGTTAAAGCAACTTAAACAATTTCACTTTTTGATGCTGGTGATCCCACATGACCTTTGACCTCCACCAAAATCAATAGGGCACATCTATCCAATGTCAAAAAGTTTGAGAAAAATCAGACGTCACCAAGTTCGAGAAAATTCAAACGCTTGAATATTGAGTTATCGTGCAACATACCTTGCAATGTTGTACGTCAAATACACACACACGCATACGGCCATAAATATGCCACAGTGACTGCAAAGGTTCCTTTGTTATCACACGGAACCAAAAACTGATGCTGGTGCTTCACTTACATAGGTCAATCAGTTGCTCACTGTAATTTGTTGCGTCTGCTTAAAACTCCTTGTCCCCATGACTTCTCCTTTAATTCCTAGCAACAACATAAACTAAATAATAACTTCCACTATTGGGCCTTCGTAACTAGGAGGCATAGCACACTGTTTTTGCCAAAGAGACAAACACCATTACGACTGAAATGGTTACAATTGCTGTAGAAAACAACGACACGTCTTTGATGTTAATTGTCTAATGACAATTCACCTTTTCCAAATTTAAATGTACTGCTCAATACAAAGAGTGACGCTGAGAAATAAAACATATCCACACAGGAAAAATAACTTATATACAATCAATGTTACAAATGACAACCATGATCTGCTCTCTGATGGTACACAAAATTAAAGACAGATTGGAAACGGGTACTCAAGTGGCACCAGGAAATTCAATTAATTTTACTAACATGTCAAACTAAGTTGGGGTAACGTTTCAATCCAAGCAGAAAATTTAATAATATTCGGTTAACTGTAAACATTCATTCACAAATTGTACAAAAACATTCAACACTGAGGAGTCCTCTGATCCCAAGGCCCAATAGTTGTCTCAGGCAATCATTGAGACAACTAAGATGTTACAATGTTACAAACAACCAATGACGTTGCAAACTATTTGAAACTTTGTACAATTTTGTGATAAGAAAGAAAAGACAAGTTCATGTGGATACTTCAAAGAACTGCCAAACAAGATTACATTTTGTTTGGTTGCACAGCTATTGGGCATGAGTGTCGCTATCATGGGTTTTACATAATGTGCAGAACAATTTCCTGACCAGCAACTTTCCAGTAACAGTGTAATAGCTATGATCCTCACACAGGTTGCCGCCATGCCATGAAACATGTTTCATTACCCTTTTCACAAGAATTTGAGAGATTTTTGCACACAATGGTCCTCAGTCCCAAAAGGTGCTGGATTTTGTAAATGGTGAACACATTTGGCAGTCTTGGGTTATCTGTCAGCATTTTTGACAAACGATTGGTAGAGTTCAGCACTTTTGGGTGGTGGGTTTTCATGACAAGCTAAGCTGATGGAAGGAATATGTTCATGTGCCAAAGTAGCATACTGCATGGAAGTAACATTGATCTACAGGTATCTCTTTTCAGTTTACTTTTGCTTTCGGAAATCAAACCAGGGGGCTGTTATTAAGGAGGCAGAATGCTTTGAAGTAAAGTCTTCGCCTCCAAGATGAAGCCTTAGTCTGTCCTTTGTGTTGTTCTTGTCATTTCTAAAGACTTACACCAGGTTAGCAAGTGGACACAATATGGCATTTGTGGTCTGTGACAGTTGCAGAATTACAGGTTGATTTTCCCGCCAGTTGTCAGGGAAATGAACAACTTTTAGGCATTTTCCACACTCCAGCGATGCGTTTGTCAATGCAACATCTGGATTGTGTCTAGACATAAAAAATATTCTATATCTCACTACTTCTGGAAACTTATGGAAACTATATTCCCATTCAGTTGTGAAACGAATAAGCATCTATTTCAGTCTGTAGCTCATTCACATGTGATTACCTGCTCAGACAGAGGCTAAATGTATTCACTTTTTTCAATACACAGACGTCCTTTCCGGTTGTATGAAACCTGTCCTTAAAGTGTTGGCCTTACAAACCCGACACATCATAGCACTGTTCCCGATCTCTGGAGAGGTTTGATGAATTTAGTGAATGTCATGATACAACTCAATGTGCTGCTTTGAAAGCTCACAGAATTCTTGCCTTTCCATACAGAGCCATCTCTAACATGTGTATACCAAACAATCAATCAAGAGAACCAAAGCAGAGAAACACAGGTCATTGACTTCAACAAATACTCAGTTCAGGAACATACATTTGTGGTTTGACGTTTCACTCCCACAAAATAAGACTAATATTAATTCTATATTACCGAATTCCTGGCTTTGGGCAAAGACTTTGAAGATTGGATGTCCACTCCAGCTAGCAATGCTATCACGACTACATGGTCAAAGACAGGCCGACCTCACTAGTTGCAAACCTTGAGGTTCTTTGCAAGAAAACCTGGAAATCACATTCCAAACCTGGAGATTTTGCAAATGCTCATATTTTACTATGAGAAGTGTTGTCTAATTTAAAAATATTTATATTTCTTTGGATAATTTATTCACCTTTCTGACCATGGTACATCTGCAATTCAAAAATGACTTAAAACAGCGATGGAAAGTGCAAAGTGATCTTTCTTGGATTCTATAGGGTGACACCTCATGTTGCATCAACAATGATTTTCACCTTGAGATTTTTTTCATTTTCAACGCAAGGAAAATGCCTGAAACTATGAGACTCATGGTGAAGCTGTGATAGTTGGCAAGTCTGCAGTTTGGTATACAAATTTCATGTCCCAGTGATCAAACAGATCAAGAAACGCAAGACAGTATAATTCTGGTCATTGATACGAATATGTTTACAATCAAAGAGTGGTTGGTCAAGGTAATAATGTCAAATTTATAGTAAGGTGTCCTCAAGGGTGAAACCCAAGAGCATTGATTGCAGCAATCCAATGCTTTCAAGGAGCAAACAGGGAGCTTTCGACTTGTACATCCACTAGACAACTGCTATGATTTTTATGTCATTTTGAGTCATGTTGTCTCCCCTGTCCACTTGCTTAATCGAGGACGGCAAAACCATGGTTAATGCGTTCTCGATTTGTGTAGCAGATGGGGAAGACGACGTGATGCATGGGCGTAGGCCAAAAAAATGTCAAAAGGTCAAAAATGACGAAACAATGGCACTGTATGGTTGGTTGACAATGTGGACATTCAAATCGAAAGCTCCCAATTATTAATCCTCCAAGGGATTCCAAAGACTGTCTCTTTCAGAACTGGTCTGACCATTATGTATGCCACACACAAGAAAAGTGACCAACTGATGAGATGAAATAAGATGAGGTAGTCATGGCAATAAGGGCATCAAAGCATTTGTAAACATTCAATACAAGAACATACATCTCTGGTTTGGGGACCTCTTTTGATGTTAAACCCATTAAAAAGATTTTCCAGAGACAATAAATTTCATCGTACAGTGGGAACCTCTTTTCTCCTTACTGGTGAAAATGATACCTCAGTAGCATATGCTCTGCTTGGATGATAGATTTTTTAAACAAGTTTCGCTTTCAAATAATGTAATATCTGCAGTGATAAGGGTATTAAGTACAAACTAGGCAAATTCACTGGAAATATGATACACAACTGGTGCATGGGACAAGACAAGTTTCCAGGTTCCGATTCCTTACGTCATCCAGCTATTTACAAAGAATAACTCCATTTTGCCACCCCACTCCATCCCAGACATCCACCTCAGATATAAGGGAAGTATGCTAGGTAGACTTTTCATGAAACAAAATGTTCAAGTTTAATGAATATACGGAGAAATAAAATGAAAAGATGCTTAGTTTGTTGCTACTAAAAATAGAATTATTGTCACTTCTAATGTCACATAGAAGGCAAGTGAAGAGATGAGATGCAGTTGTCATGGTGATCAGGCCATCAGAGCATCCCGAGCATGCCATTAGTTTTCGAAGTGAGAGTTCGCGTGAATTTGTAATGAGCCAGATTCAGCAAAAGTTTCGCTACAGAGAGGACATTTGTAAACTTGCTGTGTGAAAAGAAAACAAAAGGAAGTCAGAAATATGTGATTACAGTGGTAGAGCTAAGGGTCCACTTTTTTTAGATTGTTTCAAGATGCACAAAAGTAAAGAGCAGATACAAGGCTTTTATTGACTGAAAATTATCTAAATTTGACTCACCAGGTCAACGTGAAAACTGAAAACTCAACACAGTGTTCACAGGGAAGGCTATAGCATAGAACTTCCTAAGCACTGACATGTCAAGACCGGCAAAAACACTCCTCAAGATGGAGGGTAAATTTGTAAAAGACCACTACCCTCTTCAAGTTGGGGGTAAATGTCTCAAAGGGCACTCTGAAAAAAATCTTATTATGTGTAATACATATAATATCACTAAGGGGACCTTGCTCATTTAGAAATATATGGGTTAAGTGTAGTAGAAAAAAGGATCAGAAGGGACAATTAAGTCCCCATGAAGGACCCTGAAAAAAAATATACAACGATAAAAAAGTGTACATGACTCAAAAGCAGTCACACAGCTTAAAGTACTTGTCCAGTAGTGTATTCTCAAGCCCATTAACACTTCTTACCATCACAACATCGTCAGGCAACCCATTTGCCTATATTCACTACCCTCTGGGAAAAGAAGTAATAATGAATATTGATCCTCCTTTGAATTTTGTATTGATCCTGCTTTGAACTTTCTGCAGTTAAAAGATGATGTTGTAATTTTACTATTTGAAATTTTGAAAAAGTCAGAAAAGTATAAATTATCAAAACCATGAACAATCTTGTAAACTTGACTCAAATCTCCCCATAATCTTCTCAGCTCATGTGAAGAGAGATTTAACAGACAAAACCTAATATTACAAGGAAAGCCCTTGAAGGTACTAATCAATCTAGTAGCGCTGCAACAGAATTTCTCAAGTAAATGTTGATCTTTAGAAAGATATGGTTTCCAAGCTTGAACAGGATACTTTACATGAGGCCTAACCAACTGCTTACAAGGCTTAACAATAATGTCTTGCTGTCTTGGTTGATACCCCTGCAAACACTTGACTGCAGTAAAGAGTTATCAAATTAAAAGAAGTTTAAGCACATCAATTTATACTATTGAAGGTGATATATATCAAGGCAATACCTCAACAGATTTAATCAGTAGAGGCTTTCTGAGGATTCAGTAAAAACTCAACAAATTTAACAAATTTCTCTCATTGTATACTCACTTTAGTCTGGTGACAAAATTTTGGATTGGAATTAATACTAATTAATAATTACTGATAAGCTGCAACGAACCAACAAGATATTGTATAGCAGAAGGCCATGATCCTTTGAGCAAAGATTTGCAAGCTGGGTGAAAATTGCTAAGTCAGCAAAAAAGCAAACACCCCTTTCAACAGATTTATGTGGGAGGTTAAGTCACTTGGAAGGTATGGAGCCTGACCAAGGGCCGCACCTTGACCCGGAGAAGTCAGAGGCATCGACAACTCTGGGTTTAACCAAAGTTTGCTTCCCAAGGAGTGGATTGATGGGATGGCACTAACCTGATTATCTTCTGTTGTCATAGGTTGAGTATCGCCCATATAATTATGTTGTTCACTAAAATTCCGAATCTGTCCTGTGCTGTACAAGGTGGACATTGGGTTCTGGTTGTATAGGCTCGGGGAGGGAGGTGTCACAGGTGAGGGGGTGGGACCAGGGTGGCTGTACTGACTGCTGAGCCGCTGCATATGTGCATGTGTGTAATTGTCCACCATCATTTGAAGTTCATCTGCACGTTTCTGCAACCTCTCACACTCTGCGTCCTTCTCCTGTAGCCTCTGGTGCAGCTGTTCTCTTGCTAGCCTTTCACCCTGAAAATCCTGCTGGTACTGTTTAAGCTGGAGGAGATTAAGAAAATTAAAGATGAAAAATTGTTCTCTAGGCTTCACAAAACACGTTCACAGTGGCACATACAGTGAAAAAGTTATTGAACCTCATGCTCTCAGAATATTCCATAGTAATCAGACTATTTGCTTCATATAAGATGAACTATTAACCCTTTCACAGACACTTACATACTGTAATATTAAGTATCATGAAAAGTTTTCAGCCCACATACCTACTATTATGTACAATTTCAATGTTCCACTTTATAAAGTTGGCTGGAAATGGTGGTGTTCAAGTAGTGGACACTAGCTGTGAAAAGGTTAATAGCTTCATTGGCTTGTAATTAAGTTTGAACAAATGCTGGCACTTGCTGAGTGGAGTCCTTTAAATGACATCAGAGTGAGGCTGATCATTGTTGTGTTCAGAGTTTCAACCAGACAAAACCAAATTATGAGAATGGTTTGTCTTGACCCTTGGGTATTTGGTGTTACCTATGTTCCATGTATGAGTGCGTACGAGCAAATGTGTGACATCTCATAACACAGGGCTGCTTACTTATCACTTGCTCTTTTCCAACCTTAAATGTGTCAAATTTGGCCTGGTCTCACACAACTGCAATAGTTGCTCTTGTTACTATACCAATGGCAGAGAGCGAAATAAAGGAAATGTCCAACCAGGAATCTTACCTGTACTTGCAAAAATTGGATAGACTCTTCCGCAGGTCTTCAACTTTCGGTCCCTCGCTTCTAACGACTCCCCAATGGAGACCACTCTGGCAGTCAAACCATCCTTTTCGTGGCGATTCTCATACACCTGTATGAACATATAATCAGTGATACAGTGTCAAAGGACACCCAGGCACCCCCTAGAGGTCCTCATGAAGCCTACAGTGACTAAACAGCTTAATGCAAAACCACCCACAGTCAAACAGGATTGTCCAAAGGTACACAAACTATCTTCTTTACAATATATCAAATTACATTACGGCCCTCAGCACATACTAAACCTGTCCCATGAACATACCACAGCGACAAAATACTACAAAATGTGCAATAATCATTTAAGTTTAACTATTCAGAAAACACATATGTTCTGCCATATTTTAAAATATTTTAGACACTGCAGGCAAACAATTTTTCTGTTCTTTAGTCTTTTGCTTCAGTCAAAAAATATTGCCTTATTAATTCTTCATCATCCAGTTTGTTCAAAAGATGTAATGGGTTCCATGGTAGTGCACCTTTTCCTTGTTAGTAATGATTAAAAGGAAAATGTAGTCACTTTAATTTTTATTAGTATAGTCCCCTATTCTAATTCATGGTTGGCCCTTCTGCATTGACATTTGTTACTGGATTGCTAAATTTATGCAAATTATTTGTTTCCTTTGAACACACATTAGTATGAAATATCATGAAAGATATTTCTAAGGTATAAAAAATGAGATTTGAAAAATTTAGGTGATTCTTCATAATAAAGTTGGGGTGACTGCTTCCCTTTAAATCAAACATAATATACTGATATCGTACAAAAAATCTTGGGCAGCATATAAGAAAGCATACCCAGCAATAAACATGCCCTTGCATTAAATGCAAACACCAATATGTTTAATGATTGGCATTTAGGGCTGGGTCACATAATGTGTTTTACACTAACATTTTACACTACCATGTTTAACTAATACTGCAAGCACTCCTTGACATCCACTGAACACTTCATGCTTTCTTAATACATGTGCATGATTTCATATACATATATCAGTAACTAGTTTTTAATATCAATAGGATGTCAACATACTTCGCTACACAACGATGTCAGTGTAAGACAATTTACGTTGTAAGAAAAGTCTCGACCACCAACAAACTGCTGAATATTCAATAACAATTACACAGGGCATTTTTCCACAACAAAACAAAAACACCTACTTGGTCCACATACAAATTTAGAAATTGCAACACATTTTAAGATAAATAACAATCAAGACAGTGGTTTCACTCACTATTGTCCTTGTGAAATTTCTACATAAAGACTTGGTTCGCCTTTTCAAAGGAACAATCTACCCACGAGACTCAGAGCAGATTTAGGGTGGTTGGTGTGTTGCTTCATATTATTAAGAATTTTACAAGAATATTTTGAATATTGTCTAGACTATTCTTTAAGGCTTCTAAAGCCCACATTATCTGCCTCAAATGATTTGTTTTAACAACTTATCAATTCCTCTTCATATGATTGGTGGATTGGTGGTCACATGCCATGCGTCATTTGACACTATCATCACAATTATGAATTTCAACCAAGGGTTAGAGTGTACTAAACCATGATCTTGGGATAGTAAATACCGACCCATGGCAATGTGTCAGCAGTCATTGCATAGCGGTGCACACATTTGACCATGCTTTGAATTAATAATTTCATCCATTGAAATACTTCATGTTCTTTTCAATTCGGTTTCACGTCATTGAACGGAACATCCAATCTTTCAACTCATATCATTATTCATACTATTGAAATCATTGTCATTCATTACTTGTATTGTAATACCTGTAATGAGAGAGTGAAAAATCAGCTTGACACATCATCCCTCAAACAAACCATATTGACACTCAATGAAAGGTGTGTAATTTCTTCATTAACGCAGTTCCATTAATGCGCTTCCTTTTCTACCGGTATGATTTGTACGCCCTTAAAGGAGATTTCATGTACGCAAGAATGTATCATACAACATTAGGCAAACTCACCTGCTTGTTAGCAGCTCGAAGAGCTTCTTGAACTCGACTGTAACTCTCTTCCAAGGCTTGCTTTTCTTGTCTGAAGAAAGGATAAGAAAAAAATTGAGGTCTTACTTAGTTTTGATGGTTTACTGCTTTGCATGTTATATGCCTTCTGTGAGGAAACTAGTGTTTGTATCCAGGCACATGGGTACCCAACTGATGATGCCAAGAACCAGTTCTGAATTTGCTACCCTGATCCAAAGTTCCTTCGACGTACATTGCACGTCTGACAAAATTAAGCAAGTATGTTTAGCTAACTTCATTGTCAAGGCTGCCTATCAGATATACAGTATGTGCTATCTTAACTGCTACACAAAACTGTTGTAACAGTGACTTTCGATTTCAGGATGATAGACAAACAGGATGGAAAAAAAACAAAATACGGGACTGCGCATGAGCAGGAGCCAACATCCCTCTGTCCTGTTGATTTTTCAGAACGGTCGTCGACATATTTAACATCTGATCTAGAGAGAGGACAGTACGAGAGTTGCCATAGTAATTTCCCTCATCCATTGTGACAGCATAGTGATGAGTGTGGAAGCCAAAAATCTTTATAACTTTGTTAAAGAATGCGTGCGTGATTGTTACAATATCATTCTAACGCACTGTCGTCTTAAAAAAATGAAACGCCTTAAATGTCTGGACGGAGCGACCCTGTGTCTGTGCATTTTAACTCTCCGTCCTGTTGCTCCACCATTCTGAATCAAAAAGTTCCTAATATGACTTCATGACCAATTTGTGATCTAATTTGTGACCTAATGGAAGTTACATTTTTGGGTATCTGACCAATTTTGAACTGGGAAAAATTTGATGTAGTGCAAACACTAGAGGAAATGCCTGTTTGACTTAGATCTAGGATTCAAGAACTTATTCTGTCAGTCATGGATGACTTATGAAACCCGTCTCATTAGAGAAAGTGTTGACGACTTAAGTATCTGTTGTTCTCAGTCACTCACACCTCACTCCACATTAAAGCAAGCCATGATGCAAAGCTTAAGAAGAGACACTAGGAGTCCCTCAGTATTTACCTATGTACCAATTTTGAAAATGTCCAGGAAAATTACTGTTAACAGCATGTGGTTATGAGGTCAGTTTCACAAAGTTCATCAAGTATGAAGGGCCATTTCAATGCATGGCATTTCAGTTCAGACAAGAATTCACATAGTCCCACACTGCAGAGGTACAATGCGAATAACATCTCCATTACAAGCTAACACAGTTGTGGCATTTATCTATAAAGTTCTTGATTGCAGTTGATTGAGATATAGTGTTATGTCTACCATGGCATGTACAGATTGACATACTTTAAAGATGACACATGATTATGTGGTATATGCAATAGTCTGTAGCCCAACAAAATTTAAAATGAATATCAAGTTCATTTACAGAAAATCTCACAAATGCTGACACCTTAAAGTGACTGCAAGCAGAGGCAAAAAGTGAAAACATTGAAATTTCACCTCCAAAAGTTTGGTAAAGCATTTAATTACACCATTCAGACAATCTGGGAGAATAAATAGGTTTCAGTTGGTTAATTGTGCCATATGATTTCAAATTCTTCTAACATAACGACAAAAACTGTAGAATATGATAATGTAGTGGTTGGCAGTTCTCATTCAAATCAACGGTGTGCTTCTTTGACAAAGCCAATGGGAAGTATACTAGTATTGAACATTCAATTAACAACTCAGGATCACTGAAGCCACAGGCAAGGTTGTGTTCAGTTCGTAGGTTATTTGTAAATACAGTGTTTCCTTTCACCAAATACTACAATTCCCGATACCTACCAAGGAGCGACGACTTGAGTTATATGTTTTTGATGCACTAGTGAGACCTGTACTGTTGCATATTCATTATGTAGGCGGTTATAGTAAGAACCGTTCATTTTCAAATATGATTTCTGTTTTTTACTGTTTTTATGCCAATCCTGTTGCTTTTCGAAGTAGTCAGTCATTTTCCGTCATTGAAAGACATAGTCCGTTCATGTGCAACCTCGGGTGTACATTTTAAAATAAAGAAAAAGTTAAGATCAAACATAATCTTATCTTTTCGGTTTTTCAGTACACACGCGATCACTTTAAGTCTAATGACATAAGTTGGGCCTCCCCCACACCATTAAAGATTTTTGTGGACACATTAAACACGTACCAAGTGTCATATGACATTTTGACAATTTGACAAAAATTTATGGAGGGGCACTGGACCCATTGATGTGGACATATTTTTTGAAAGATCTCTAAAAATATAGAGTTTGTCTTATGTATACAAACAACCATTTAACTTTGCTAGCACTGGGCACTGATAACAGGGCTAGGCTGATGACGTCAAAATGCAGCATGTATGCCAATAAACTAAGACCATTTCATTATCATGCCTTAACGTAAGATACCTGTGTTATGTTGCCCTGCAAAATGTCATATGACTGCACAACCAACTACTCTTAGGCTAATGGTTTGCAGGCACTCAAGTCTGAATTTTGGACCTGGAGCAAACATTTACCATTACACCTAAGCTAGATCTCACAGCCAAAACTGCAGAACCTGTTTTTCGGTATCTTGATTATTGTCTTGGTCTTCTGTCACCTTAAGAAAGTCATAACTACGTAAAGGATACTGGACTTTTCATTCAGGGGAGACATAACAGGATTGCAGGTGTACTAAAAAGAACAAAATTTGTCTGCAATCTTGCACCTCTTCTGTAAATTGATTTTTTTTTTTTTTTTTTACATCATTACACTTGCATTTTCCATTTCCATGTTTGGATTCTTTGGATTCTTTCATGTTGGCAAATGAGGTCTCGGGAATGACCTAATAACGACAACCTCCTGATTTACCCTCCACAATTTACCCTAAAAAAGCCTTTGGTAAATTAAGGTCGAAATAGTTTGACATTCATGCGAAACAATATCTCGCAAAGAGGCACTCTAACAGTTCGATCAGCTGTGCTTACATTTCGCTGGTTAGTCTCTGCATGACCTGTTTATGCTGTGCCTTTAAATCTTCAATGTAATCGTCCCGCTTCTTCAACTCGTCTTCATACATTGATAACTTGCTGTGGTATGCTGTATTCCTGTCAAGAGTAAAGAAATTTGCTAATAAAAGGACAAGAAATAGCTGCAGGACCCATTTCACATACTTTACCTTACAGTTCTCTTCCTAAAACAGGAATTCACATTCAAACTGCTGTGTGTGCACTGGAAATATCAGTAGAAGAATCATTGACCTAAAGTTCTCTCAATACGACTGGGAATAAGACAAGAAAACTTATTGTACAACGACCAGAGTGTCTGAACAGTGACTTCAAGAGACAGTATTCCAGTTACTTTTAAAATCATGAGTTGATTGCATGCATGACACATGGTGTGAATGTGATGATTTTCAAAAGTCTCTTTTGAAACTTCAAATGGTCCAAAAAGAACAGGACAGGGCCTTCTGCAATGTGTGATATTGGATCATGTTCCAATTGCATCTGAATCAACCACAGGATTTCAAGGGGAGACTTTTGGTTTTAACATACCATTGTGCATTTGGTGCTTATGAGCATTAAATTATCCAACCGTCCATCCTTTTGATTTTCCTTTTGATGATGAAAAGTCTATGACATGATTGGTCCATTTCTTTCCTATCTGAAATGTTTATGTCATCCATGCAATCCACAATGAGAACATCAAGCACATCAAGTAAAAATATGCTTCTTGTGACTAAAAAGAAATCAAATTTTCACTGCAGTTGACAATTAAGTGGGGCCTTGTTTACTTCTTACAGCCCTTAATATCAAATGCTGGTTCATTTTGTTTGCCTTTTCCTTTTTTTTTTTCTTTGTTTAGGGGTGAACCTTCCACCTTGACTTTTCCACAAAACCACATTGTATTCAGCACATGGACTGAAAAGGACTTACAGGGAGAATAAGTAACTGTACAGAATATGTACTATGGAAAGATTAATTAAGTTTTTTGGTTCCAATTTTCACAGCTTCTCGAACCTTGACACACAATTTGACAAACTATATTCATGTCCTGAGAACTCTATTAAGGCAGCCCAGAAGTTTAGAAACATTCAGTACGGTACATTGTATCTGCTAGCTACCTTGTAGGAGACTTTATTTGGTATCAGTACTTTTATTATTATCTGCAAGTTTGCTTACAAAATAGCAATGTCCAGTTCTAAACTTAATATATCTTGGTATCGAAATGAAAATCAGGTGACCATTGAATAAGATGCACTGTTTATGAGAAACAATGACTTTGCTGTTGGCTATAAAATGATTTAATCCACCCAGGTTCATTTTAAGTTTATGGGTACATGTTCATATGGTGACTATAGTCAAGCACACAAACCTCAGTGATGAACTTAAGCAATACCTGCAAACCAAGCATGAATGCAAAATTTCATACAGCCATACTGCAGATCACAGGAACAGATCTTGAATGAAATGCAAAGATCTAGAAAACAACACAAGGGTTTTTATCAACTCTGTTCATCAGAAACACTTTTTTGTTTTTTGTTTCCTTTGTTTTGAGGGCCTGGCCATTGATAAGCTTTGCCTCTGTCAGATCCCCTCCCCCAGGTGTTTCTCTCTCATTATTGTTCATTGTTCATTCTTCTTGTACTTATTCCATACATAAAATATTAAATTATGTACTTAACACTTTTTCTACCACTGGTCATATCCTAGAAATAAAGAGTTCCAAGTAAAATAAAAAAACCCCCAAATTTATGGATGCTTGATGCTGTAAAAAAATTTCACACCAATTCATCTCATTTCTTAAATGTCTCAAAGTATTGTCATATTTATCTTTGAACTGGCAAATTCCAAGATATTGACATCTACAGAAGAAGGAAACAACTCTACTGAAAAGTGTGGTGGCAGTCTACTTCACACTTATATGAAGTTACGAATGGCAATGAATGGCTCCCAAAAGCCAACAGAGTTACAATCGTAGACAAGTCGGATGATGCACAGTATATTATATTGTACAATCTAATTTTCAAAGACAACCTGAAGCACTGCTCCCCTTCCCAATGTCGTGGAGAAGCTACGAATGTATGCTTGTGAAATGTAATCATGTGGTCAATATTCCAATGGAAAGCGAGGTGTCCTTACAATATTGTAGGTGAGAAAGGTTTCTAACTATACACTGAACTTGCAGATGATACTACAAGCATGAATGGACAACTTCTTTGTGCATTTACTGTAACTGTAGTTGTCACCATTCCTGTTACACCACTAGCGGAGAGATTTCCAATGATTTACAGAAATCCTCAACTCACAGCAAAACGCAGACTTACACTTCATCGAACTGCAGGTTAGCGTCATGGAGTTCCTGAACTTTCCTAGCATGGAGAGCTAAATTTCGATTGCTTTCAGTGAGATCTGCAGTCAAAGACTGAACCTTGTCCTTGTATCTGTTCAACTCACCACCCTGAAGGAGACGATACACAAAATAAGAAAACAAAGATAAAACAAAGATGAAATAATCATACAGTCTGATGTACAGCAGGGGGATTTGTTGGGGGTGTATTAACCTAAGACACAGGTGTTGTTATGTACCATTTTCTAACATACATTCACTAATATCTGCTGGTGCTGGTGCATGAGTAATACACGTCAGTTGTGTCGGTTAGGAGCGCGTGTTGGTGGGGGGATAAAGGTTTTACAGGGATGATGCTGTCTTGATTTCCTTTTCTTTTGTTTCATAAGCCTAAAATGGTGGTATTTTTCCATGGCACTACAACGAAAAAGCCACCAGCTGTGCACAGCACATATGCTGTTAACGTTAGCAGGACAATGTGGGCTGGTATACAGACAAGCACTGTGAATTGCACAACATCATTGCTAGTAGAGATGATTAAAATAATTTTACAAATACTAGCTGGGTAATAATCATGCACACTACGTGAAAAACACTTTGCACAGTCTTGACTGGTTATGAGTTGTGAGCAGGAAGCTGGTGAAATGAGAGAGGAAAGACCTGAAATGTGGATTTAACAATCGACAAGCACCTACTTTGGCTGAAGCATGTCTACCCCATTCTCGACAAATCCCTACTCCCCATCCCCTTGCTCAGACTCATTTCTTTGGGTAGGCAATAAATCAACTCATTTTTGCACGCACATACATACCACCTAAGAATGCACTTTTTGAGGTATTGAGCATTTGACAAAGACAAAAGAGATCATGCATCAGACTGGCAGCTCACCAACGTCTTTCGCAGTTGCTGGTTGTCTTTCTTCCTCTCTTCTTTGACCTTTGCCAGATCAGAGAGTGCTGTATTAAGTTTCTTCTCTAAAAATTCCTTGACCTCATTAGCCTTTTCTAACGTTTGCGAGAGTTCTGCCGTTCGTTCCTGCTCAGACTTAAGCTGGGATTTCAGCTTTCTGGAATCTGTGGAAAAATGAACGTGGATGCAAATAAGAAATTTTTTGCCCTTGAAAAATAAGATTGGCTAAGACTCTGAAAAGGTGAGTGTTACAGGTTCTTGAAATGCACGCAAATGGTAACCAGAGTGCAAAAATGCATTGCAGTTCCGATGATGTAATTATGAGCATTTTTCTGAATATATCATAACATGAGGATGTGTCACAAGTTTGGCCTCTGTAATACTAGATCAGACAGGTATCATGTCACCAATGAAGATGTTACAGCCACAATACACACAATGTCTGTTGACCTAAGTTGGTGACTAACAGGCATCATGCATTCAACATACACACCAGGCACACTAAAAAAGAGATGTGTTAAACCTTTCTGTCTTGCAATTCCATATGAATATGGTTTTCACAAATTAATCCTTGTTCATAAAAATGGTTGAAATGAACATAAGAGCCTCTTCCACACAGCAGGTTCCACCACTACACGTAATAACAACTATCTACAAATACACAACAAACATGACAACAATGCAAGCTACACCTTTCTGAGATATCATGCCTACAAGGTTGTAACAACTTGACTTCTGTTAAAACCAGATGAACACTGACCTCCACCAAAACCAATATGCTTCTTTTACTCGATGGGGTACACCCACATGCACAGTATGAGATCTGTCCAAGTTTCCCTTCTGAGATATTGCATTTACAATGTTTTCACAATTTGACCTCAATTAACTCTAAATGACATTTGACCTCCACAAGCAATAGGGTTCCTGTACTCAATATGGTAGACCTAAATACGAAGTATGATATCTGCCCACACTTCACTTCTTGAGAAATTGTGTTTACAAGGTGTTGACAATGTGTCCCCAGTTCACTGCATAACCTGTGACCACCAACAAAAACAGTAGATCTCTTCTACTCTATGTGATATGCCTACATACTAAATATGAGATCTGCCCAAGCTCCCCTTCCTGAGATATCCTGTTAACGAGGTTTTCACAATTTGATCCCTGTTGACCATAAATGATCTTTGACCTCCACCAAAAATAATAGGGATCTTTTATCCAATGTTGTACACCTACATACAAAGTATGAGATATGTCCAAGCTTCCTTGTTAAGATACTGTGTTTACAAGGTATTCACAATTTGACCTCCTTTGAAGTCACCTGTACCAAAACTAATAGGGTTCTTCTACTCAGTGTGATAGATAAGACCAAGCTTCCATTCTTGAGATATTGTGTTGGCAAGGTAGGCATCAGAAACACACATACACACAGACATACACAGTTGTGTGATTACAAATAACGATTAACACTGACACCAAAAAGCACTCAGAATTACAAATCAGAAATGCATGTTGCATGTTTTCATTACCCTTACATACAACATGACTATTGCTATGCAGAATGATTCCATCATCATCATCATCATCATCATCGAATGCAGGCAGATTAAAGCCAGCTTGTGACATTTACCTGCAGTCGATTCCACAGCCTCTCCTTCTTTGTTCTCCATTTCTAATGCTATCCAGCTGTTTAACGAATTCCCTTCATCTTCATCCCCACTGGGAGCATCACCAGTCCCTTCTGGTTTCCTGCCCTCTGGACTGCCAAATTGTTTCTTCGACAGATCAACAATGAGATACATGTTTAGGTGAGAGAGAGGCATTTGATACAATCTGTATTTTGCGAGAATCAGAGTCCTACACCTATCGCTGAAAATGATACTACTCCACAGAGTAGGTCTACTGTAGCTACAGTTACTTTCACATATCACTTCAAAACATCTCGTAGGAAGCACAAAAGCTGGGGTTTATTATCGACCGCTTGATTTTTCAGTACTATATACTGAAATTCAGCAGAGAAATCTTACCACTCATCACTTGAAACTGTATGGAGGGGAACGGTATCTATTCACAACTAGTGTTGATATACATTAATGTATGGTTACTTAAAAGACACCTTTTCAGTACTGATATCATATCAAACTTATGTTTCTTAGAAAATTCCCTTTCAAACACAGAAGGATTCCCACCATCAAACGAACAGTTTCTAAGAGTCACTGTATAAGTTCACAGGAAAACAGGAAGATACCGTATCAACTTGGTATCAACTTTTAATTCAAAGCTTTCCAAATTATTCAGCCACGTAAAATGCAAGTTGCTATGGTGATTTCAAATTTCAAGCCAAAACAACAAGTATTACAGAGTTGCTTAGAGGTTTATTAAATAATGCTCAACACACTGATAATTAAGATTTGGGGAAGAATTAAAAAAAAAAAATCTAAACACTCAACACACTACAAAGGTGAAGAGCTGGTATGATAAATTATATCAAGTCAAATTTACTTCATGTCAACATCCCCCCCCATGGACGAACATGAAGACGCCAATGTTACATTTTACAGTCACGTATTTCATTCGCTGTCTATCAACATGGCAGAAGACAAAACACTGACAAACTTAACTGGAAAAGTACTTCATGTCTGCATAGGGCATTTATGCATGTGGGAAACAAAACCCTTGTTCAAAGTTTGGGCTAGTAATATGATGGTCCAAAGAACTGGTAATTATGGTGGAGAATGAACAAGATGACACAGAATATTGTAAACAGGTAGTTTAACCACATGTCTCTAAGCAGTTACTATAAACATAAAAATATGCTCAGTAATGGATCATCAAAATCTCTTTCAGAGAATCTTTTCAAACAGGCAAGAAACCTACCACACCTTTTACATTGATAACGACATAAATAAAACTGTCAAAATCATAAAATTTTCTGCATGATCATGGGGTGGTCGCTAGGATCATGCTGCTGCCTGCAATCTTGGACAAAATTGTTGGGACACTTTGCCGCACATTGCAATTGTAATACTAAATTTCAGTTGAGAGGATAACATAAAAAACCCCATGCCCTTTGTCAATGTTGCACCATAGGAGTAAATGTACACTGTGAACAGGAATCCTACAGCCAGCATTGATTTGGAGAGTGGGGTGTCCCAAGGAAATCTGTCCAAGATTGTCAATATGTGTCTCCCATTCTTCTCTTTAACATTTAGGCACGAAGAGGGATACAAGCAGACACAGGATATGAAAGGAATAAGAAATTATTCTGTTCAATCGAGAGACAAGCATAGTTTAGTTTTCGACTTACAATATCATCTCTTAACTTCACATTTTCTTCTCTGAGGGCTTTGAACTTCTCAGCTGTCTCCTGGTACTTTTGCTTCACCTTTTCATCGTACACTCGGTAGTTTTCATTGATCTGCTGCAAGTTCCTCGTCTTGTGCTCGATGATGAGATTCTGGTCCGCTAATTGATCTTAAGGAAGACGACAGCAAAAGAAATCGGCACAATTATAGTAGCAGATTCTTATTTTGACTGAGACTTTGGATGATGACAAGCTGGACGGATTTCACTTAACGAAGGATGACTCAGACTCACCGATTGAAATTTGCATTGTGAGCAAATAGTACAGTACCACTCTGGTTATGCTAAATGGATTCAGTGTCTGCCAGTGTGTATGTGTCTCATAAAGTGTAACTTGATCCATATACTAAAATGTGATATTCAACAAAAATTCAGGCAAATGGCCCAAGACTCACAACCTGGCAATACACCAGCTCCGACTGAACATGCTGCACTGGTAACCTGACAGATGTACTGAACAGACCAATTAAATCTAGGACAGCGAGTGTAACAACCAGCTCTGAAGTAAAAAGAATCATCTACTGTAATGCAATCAAGCGCAATCAGCAATCTAAAACAAAAGTCCAACTTACGCAGTGACATGACATTTGTAAACCAACAATCTTGAAATAAAGCAAGGCAACAGAAAGATGATATGAACCGAAATATGCCACTGGCAAGCAGTCGTGAATGAGAAATTGAGATAAAGTGGTCTAAAGCAGTGGTCTGATGTCAAACAGCAATACAAGCAAAACTTTTGAAATGCGAAATCTGACGTTTATACGGGTACTGTATATACAAATTGCTGATTTCAAACAACCCCTTAAAACAGTCCATTTTATATCAGTACAGTTGCACTAAGCATCTAGAAATTTGTGCCAGGCGTTTTTTATGAATAGGCTTCTGCTATGAATCCACGTCTGGTAACACCAACATAATACATTTACTTTAACACTTTTTTTTGTTCAAGAACATTTTCCATGTTTCCTAAGCATTAGAACTTCATACTAGATCCTGAGGATGTACATTAAAGGAGAAGAAAACCCTGGAAATATATTTATGAACATGAAGCAGAAGTGTTTGACAAACATCTTCACAGAGTTGCATTCAGAAATATGGCTTCCTAAGTTACACACTTTTGGAATTCAGGGAAGGGTGCTGCCATTTTGCTTAAGTTGAATGTAACCAACTTGAGTAAGTCAAATTATGATGTCACGTAACTACTGATAGCAGGAATTTTAATGTATTTTTTTATTTCTTTACCTATAATTTCTATAAATACACATACACTTGTACACATTTTGTGTTGAATTACAGAGGTGTATTATGCAACAATCAAATCATTTATTCTGATTTGAATCTATGCATAACTGTTAAAATATATTGGCCATGAAATATACAGAAAAACAAAAGCTTTTCAATCACATGTGGTCATATTATGTCATCACAATCTCAAAATGGCAATTTCTTGATTAATTTTTATCAACATTCACATTGTAATATTTTGGAAAGTATACAAAATATTTAAATGAAATTTAGTGATGGTGTTCACCGTCTCTCAATTTAACACTGTCCAAAGTGCTGACTTTCCTTCTCCTCTAATTCTCATACACAGTATTGACTTCTCTCTTGGTAGTACAGACTGGATCCTGCTTCCTAACCTACACACCGACATACAGCAAAGCATATTTTACATACGTGTTTGTGCTCATGTCACTGATTATGGTTAATTCTCCAGGACAGATATTACAAACAGAAGTTAATCGAGACAACAATTCAAACCAGTCATTCCACAACTAGCCACACCATACTGCCTAGAAAAGTCATCTCAAGGCCATGTTAGAAATGAAAGTATACGCACATGGCGGGGGGGGGATACAGCAAATGTTGTGTGTTGCGCAGTTCACTGCAGTCAGAGAAGGAGTGCGAAAAAAGCTGTAGCATTTCCGTTACTGTGCAGGATTAACAATAAATCTTAAGCTGTGAGAAGCTGCGCAGATCTTGTTCAACCCCTGCAAAACCATTGTATCTGATAATGACATGTATTACAGTAGATATGATTCATCAGAATCAGACACTAAAAAATTCCATGTAGACAATTCCACCAAACATTGATACTATATTTTGCTCAATATTATCGATTCTTACTTCTCAGATCGTTGTTTTCTCTCTTGCAAGTCTGGATGATGGTCATCAGCTGCTCCAATTGGCCAAGCAGTGGCCCCTGGATGGGCACAGATGATGGGGTTGTGCTCAGCAGTCCCTCCGCAGCTTCCTCGTCTAGCTGATGCTCCTCCTTCTTTCTGTCATCCTCTGGTGCAACAGCAGTCGAAGGCGGAGCGACAATCTCTGTGCTTTCATCTTTCGAGGCCATATTGACTTGTTGTGCTGTGTACACTACAAAACCCATGAAGTCTTGGTAGAGGTAAATGGCATGCACCTCTTATAATTTACACATTCAGTAACACAACTAATGCCAATGTTGTAGGTACAGTACATTGCAACAAGTTTGACCAGTAAAGAAAAAATTTCCCAGTGTGTATTGTAACTGTCTTCAGAGATACACCATAGTTTTGATGTGACTGTGAAATGCATCCAACACATGAGTACAGGTGACTATCTGAAGGTCAAATATTTAATCTGCTACAACTCAGAGTTTCTTACATGAAAGCTAAAATCTTGGACAAAACAATAACCTGTTCAACTTTTCAGTTTTGACTACAGGACTATTGGCAATGTATATTCACTTCTTTGGCGCAACATTGGATCTTTGGAGGCAAAGGGTTTCATGGTTATCCTCTGAACTGAGATTCAGGAATACTGTACAAGAGCAAAGCACAGCCAAGTGTCCCAACAGTTTTGTCCATGATTGCGACAGTACCTCACATGATTTCAATCTGCTTTTTTGCTAGAAACTGGAAGAGACCTATAGCATAACCAGCGGTTCCAGCAAAGTGGGAAAGGGGGTTACAGAGAATATGTAGCCTATGCTCAACTAACCCTAATATATTTCCTATAGTAGACTTTGGGTGATGACAAGAAACTATTTGGCTTCATTATTACCTTGTTGGTCTATATACATAAGACAGTGAGTGTTGAGGTATCTTGTGAATATATTTCTTGATAAGTCACTTGTTTCAGTTCATCAACAAACAAGTTTTCAAGTCTGTTGGAACTTCCAGACAACCTACTACAGCCTGCCCTAGGCTAGGTTATCACTAACTTACTATAGTGTAGGTCACTTCCCTCATTTGTTCATGTGTTTATCATAAACCTAATGCCACTAATGGTACAAAGTCTACTGCACCAATACAAAATGACAGTCTGATACCATGCCAGTTGATCTACATACTATGACTTCAGTCAGTATGTATCATTGTAGGGACAATCTTCATGCCTTATAGTTATCCTAACCTCGAGTGGAACTAAGACCTTCAATGTGTATAAATTTGTTTATTGAGTTTCCTAGGCTAATCTCAGTCTATCCATCCATGATCCCTTCCGATAATGGCAACTTTCATACTCACAGGTTCATAGTATGTGCAGGGCTAAGTTTACAATAGTAGTACGTTATGTCTCAAGTTTGTCCCAACGTAGAGTTAGGTTCACTTCTTGGTACACCGCCTAGTCACAGTTTGCCAGTAAGCTGCTGCTTAGCACTACCGATGTAATTATTTCATTCCCACAATTGTATTTAGGCTTACGTATGCTAAATCAGCCTGACGTCTAGTACTCTAGCAGTAACGTTATGTGTCCTCCGGTTATTATACACAAACAGTTAATTTACTTGTGTCGCTTGTTAGTATGTATACTTACAAATGTGCTCAGACAAAGAAATATGTAAATCAGATCAATTAAGTTCCAACAATCTGTGTGAATCTCAGGAGTGAAAGGTGCAGTTGTGGAAGACTGCACTTTTGTCGATGAATTACACTTCAACAATTTACGAAACCTCCCGCAATGTCTTCGTAAAACTATGCTGGCAAATGGTGCAGTGTCGCAATCAAGGGGAATACCCGACATTGTGGAAATTTCACAGGTCATCTAATGTCGAATACAACCAAACTACGGTGTGTTTGCAGTGTCTCAGGAATCGTGTATTTTCATGAACTTGAACCCTGTGTATTCGTGTATGTTGATGATACAGCGTATTTCGGGATGATAAAGCCTGTTTTGGGGGTTCCATTCACTATTTTCATAAACAACCATTGTTCCTAATGTCCCAACCTTACTATCTGATACCAATTGATACTTCTTTGTTGTCATCGCTCCTCTAGGTTGGTATAGGCTATATATTGCCGATATCGACAAACAGCTACGTCTACCTGTACACATTGTGCAATCTGTAAGCCCCTACTCCAGTGTGTGGGTGTAAGTTTGATTTCGAACGTTGCAGTGGGACTGCACATACATGGGCAATGGGAGCCATGAGCCTTCAAGTTCACACAATACACAATTTTTTCGCCCTTGACTAGTGCAGGAGTACTCGAGTGTGCAACCTGTGGTTTCTTCTTCTTCTTTTGAAAAATGGTGAAACATCCGAGGACATCGGTAACCACGTACGCGTCGTGAGGTCGGTCAAACCCTCAGTGAATTTATAATAATCTCCACAGGCTTATGGTGACCAACAGCCCTCTCAATGAGACAGCCAGGAAGATCATTTCATTCCCGAATAGTGTTTGGTATAAAACTGTATTTGTAGCAATTAGTCCTAGCAGAGGGGGTGCGGTAGTGTAAAGCATGCACGTTGCGAGTAATGCGAGTGGGTTTACAAAGGCCAGACAGAGGGATATTAGCTTGACCATGGACACCTTTAGCGAGGATTTGAAGCCTACAACGCCTACGGCGATCAGATAAAGTATCGAGACCAAGATCTTTCAAAAGGGTAGTCATCGAACCAACTTCACGGGAGTACTCGTTGGCAATAAACCGAACAGATCTCCTTTGTACTCCCTCAAGTTTATCCTTAAGAGACGCCTGATAAGGATCCCAAACGGAACAAGCATACTCCAACAAAGGCCTAAGTAAACCTTCATAGGCAGCCAATTTAACTTCCTTAGTACAAAAAGAGAGGTTCCTGCGTAACAAGCCGAGAACCTTGTTCCCTCTATTACAAACAGACTTTATATGATTTCCCCAATTGAGATTCTTAGTTATGGTCACCCCCAAGTACTTAATAGAATCTGCCCTCGTCAGATCAACCCCATTGAGGGTATACTTAAAGGCTCTTGGATTGTGTTTCCTAGTAACAGACATAACATTACACTTTCCAGGATGAAATCTCATACCCCAGGTTTTGGCCCATTGGCCCAGGCAAGAAATGTCTCTCTGTAGCTCTTTACAGTCATTATGATTTTCAATGACCCTACAAAAAACACAATCGTCAGCAAATAACCTAACTTCAGACGAAGCAGCATCCACAATATCATTTATATATGACAGGAAGAGGACTGGTCCCAGAACAGACCCCTGAGGAACACCAGAGAGAACCGGAGCAGAATCAGATTAAGTACCATTTACAACAAAAGATTGTGAGCGATCAGAAAGAAAGTTATCCACCCAATTAATGACTTGACCAGAAACCCCTAAAGAATATAACTTCGTCTTGAGGAGTTCATGAGGAACTGTATCGAAGGCCTTTTCAAAATCTAAAATAAAGACATCAACCTGTTTATTTTTATCCAAGGCAGCGGCCCAATCGTCAATAACAGACACCAACTGCGTATCACAACTGTAATTCTTTCTGAAAGCATGCTGCTTATTGGAAAGGATTTTATTCTCTTCATAGTGATCCATCAGGTTTGAGCAGATAATATGCTCCAACAATTTACAGCAAATACAAGTCAGAGAGACAGGGCGATAGTTGGATGGGAGCGAAGTATCATTTTTCTTAAAAATTGGACAGACATTTGCTCTTTTCCAGTCCGTGGGAATGTGACCACTTGTAATTGACTGCTGGAAAAGGTGACTGATCATTGGTGCCAGATCAGTAGCGAGCTCCCTAAGGACCCATGGGTGAATGTTGTCAGGACCCATGGCTTTACTAATCTTTAGGTTCTTCAACAACTTTTCAACCCCGAAGATGGAGATAGAAATATCCCTCATTTTGCGACAAATAGGCCTCTGGAGAGGAACAGAGTCGAGGGGCTCTCTAGTAAAAACACTACTGAACTGACTATTAAGGGCCTCGGCCTTATCACTATCACTATTAGCAATTTTACCATCCAAGGACTGTAAAGGGGGATACTATGTTTATCCTTCCTCTGACCATTAATATACTTCCACAAGGGTTTGGAATCATGAGTAATATCATCAATCATGTCATTTATGTACTTCTTATGAGAATTTAACACCTCCTTCTTGATATTTGCACGAAGGTCCACCCATTTGTTGTAAATATGGGTTTTGTTGGTCTTCTTGTACAGAGCATGGAGCCTGTTCCTTCTCTTAATCATCCTACAGATACTATCAGTAACCCACGGGAGGGATTTCCTAGTTCTCAAGAGTTTGGAAGGGATGTTTTTTCCACAGTTCTCTCAAGAAAAGACTTAATGAGGAGCCAGTTTTAGTCAACAGTACGGCTACCTTGTTTGCCATTGAAGTAACCAGTGGCAAAAGCTCTGGTTAGTCTGACCTCATAGTGTTAAAATCCCCTTTGGAATACTGTCGGACAAGTCTACGTATTTTAAACAGCTGGTGGCCGTATATTACATGAGGCAGTGCAGTTTTCCTGTGGCAGTCTCTGGAAACATCTAACCCATCCTTACTGTAAACCTTGCTGACAAATAGGTTTCTAGTACTTTTTTCTGCAAGGTTTGATAGGAGATATTTGCAACTCCGATCTTGACTCATATCTTACAGGTTTGTATAGACTAGACTGTTCCATTATATAATAGGTATACAGGATGTGGTGTGTAGGTATGAAGTGTGTACGTAGTGTATAGCAGGCCCGTATGCAGCTTTTTCAGTAAGGGGATTCGATTTTACCACAAGTGGAACATTTTACCAGACAAAGCTCTAAGGAGGGACTAACAAAATTAAAACTCATTGTATATGTTGCTAACGTAGTCCTACTATCATGGGCTGAGCGGGAACTCCAGATCTTGTGGGGGTTCGTCTGAAGCCCCCTCCCCCCTCGGGATACGGGCCTGGTATAGTACGTAAGTTGCATCGAAACGGATAAACGTGGGCTGAAGATCGATAACGGTTAATTCTTATGTTGCTACGTACATAGCCTCAGCCTATAGTTACTAAGTCATACATCTTTGGATATGAGCAGCTGCAACGTGTGCTATATGGGATTACCTATTGCTTAAATACTACTTAGCCTACAGTAATTACACCTTTTTTGTGTGCTGTAAATCTGTTAAAACAGTGGTCACTTCAGTTCTTGCTGTTACACCACTCTAGGTGAACTGTGTTGTTTTTCTATGCCATGGCTGGAGGTAATACTACTAGATCTGAGACTGATTGCAATTGAACCAGCTAGGAGTGGTTCTCCTCAGGTGCATGCCTTCACCAAGTCCAGCTATACATCATCAATCTAAAATTGTGGTAAATGTAACAAGGTTGTTGAAGGTGCAAAAGCTGTGTGCTGTGAGTACTGTGCCTCCATTCACGATGCGAAGATGAGGTGTACAATTTCCTAAATACAGGGGGCGATGAAGTGCATTGGTTTTGTAAAAGCGCAACAAAAAGGGTATTGATGTAATGAATGTTGTTCATGGGCTGAAAGAAAGAAATAACATGTTGGAAGCTAAATTAGATGAAGTTAGTGATAAAGTAGATGAGCTCTTGTAGAAGGTAGTTTCTGCTGAGAAAATGAGAGAGATACCCATGAGGAGGTACTGACAAATTCTAAGAGCAATTTTGACAGTAAGTTGGCTCAGAATGTGCTCTGGGGGATGATCCAAAGGCTTTCTACAAGCATGTTCGTAGGAAAGTCAAGACTAAAGATGTAGTGGGACCTTTCACTGATGAAAATGGTCGTCCAATTCAGGATGACAATGTTAATCCTAGACAGTTAAATGAGTACTTTTCATCGGTGTTCACGACGGAAGATGTCAATAAGCTTCCAGTTGTCAATGGTTCCAGTGGTCTGAGTATACCTACTCCTGCATCATATAAATGCTTCTCAGGAGGTGGTTTTCCGGAAGATGCAGAATATACATCCTGACAAAAGCACCTGGCGTTGATGGTACTTACGGTTGTGTTACGAAATCTTGCTAAAGTCATTTCCATGACTTTAAGCCTTATTTTTAGCAAGGGTTTGAGATGCAGTCAGATCCCTATGGATTGGAAGCTAGCAAATGTGACTCCTTTGTTTGTATAAAAAAGGTCCTAAGAATCAACTTAGTAATTAATAGATCGATCAGCTTGACTTCCCAGGTTTGCAAAGTGATGGAATCAATTACGAAGGACAGTATTGTTAGTTATCTGTAGGGTAATGATATGATAGTTGATTCTCAGCATGGCTTTAGGTCTCAAAGGTCTTGGCTTACCAGCCTTTTCTGCTCTTTGGAAGTTGTCACTCGAAAGGTTGATGAAGGTCATCCTGTAGATCTTGTCTATTTAGATTTCAGTAAAGACTTTGACAAAGTTCCTCACAAGCGCCTTATTGTAAAGGTCAAAGCACATGGTATTGGTTCAGAACTGGCTGACTGGATTGAAAACTGGCTAGACAATAGGTGGCAAAGAGTTGTAGTGAGTGGTCATTTTTTTCCGATTGGCTTACAGTGACTAGTGGCGTGCGGCAGGGATCTATGTTAGGTGACTTAGGTCCTATTCTTTTCATACTGTATATTAATGATTTGGATGCCAGTTTGGATAATTCAATACTGAAGTTTTCAGATGATACTAAGGTCTTTCCTGGTGGTCATTCCATGGGTAAAGTTACTGAGTTGCAACAGGACTTGGATACATTATATAAGTGGTCTTGCCGATTGGCAAATGTTACTTAATGCACAGAAGGGCAAGTGCCTACACCTTGGTCACTCAAATGTTCAAGCCAGTTATTTTATTGATGGTGTTCAAGTTGAAACCACTGAGTATTTTATTTTTGATTGAATATTTTAAAATTGTTAAGGGTCTGGCAAATGTTGATCAGGCTGATTTTTTCAATTTGTCGGATGTTAATAGAACAAGACGTAATCAGTTTCAATTCCAGAAGCACTACATACTGTAGACTAGATATAAGAAAGTATTGTTTTAGTCAGCGTATTATCACTGAATGGAACAATCTGCCACAGGAGGCTGTCACTGCCACAACAGTAAACGGATTCGAGAACATTGTCGGTCCTATTTTCCAGAACTGAAGGGGGCTCTACATAAACCAGAGATAGCTGTCCGCCTCAGTTCTTACGAACCCATCGACATCTAATGCTGGTGGGCCCTGTAAAATCGGTAAATCGGTCAAACCAAAGTTCGGCCCCCGGCCGCTTCTAAGTATGGCCCTCGTGACAATTTTCAAGTTACCAAATTTGTGGCCCTGCCTATTATCATTTGAGTTCAGCTTGAACTTAACGTCCGTTCAGCATAACAAAGAAAAAAAAAACGAGGGTATTCTTGATAAACTGTGGTGATTGTTTGTCATTATTATGGTGTGGTAGGTTGTAACCTCTAGGGTGAGGGTAGTGGAGTTTTTGCTAGCGGTCCGACTGTCAATTTCAAAGTTGCCATACTTTCCTCACACTTGTGCACCTAACATAACGTAACAAGATTAAGGGCAAAGGAGGGCAAAAGCCCCATGAGATGCCCTGTAATCCAGACCCCCCCCAAAAAAAAAACCTAACCAATTTAATACCCAACATAGCCCCAGCATAATCAGATTCTGCCACAGTCACGGTAAAACTTATCAATGTTGCCGTTGAAGCTATTTACTGAAGTGGAATTTACAACCCAATCCGGCAGACTATTCCACTCATTGAAACTCTATGAGAGAAGCTAAACTTTCTTACATCAAGCCTGGAGTGGCATTTCACAAGCTTCTTACAATGGCCACGAACACGGGAATTAGAACAAATCTCTAACCTTGGTCATACAGAAGCTAAGGTGGGTATAAGTGTAGATCATCAAGGGATTACTAGAGTGAGTATCCATGAAAATCATCTGTTGTTATTTTTTCCCCTTTTTTTTTCATTTAGGGTGACCCAGAAGGTTCATCCTTTCAACAATCATATAGTCTGAATGTAAAGACCCTTATAGCTAAACAAATAAATAAAGAAATATGTAATTAGATACGCATACACAATGACACAAAAACCTGCTACTGGAAAAAAATAGTTACTGATTTACCTCTATATTTCACGAATATAAAAATATGCAATATATACAAAATATACAATATACAAAAAATTTTATTATATATAATGCCGAAAAGAATACTTAAATAAAGCCAATGAATTGTTTATACTCTTACTTCCACTTTCCAAAAATAGTTCCACTCTCCAAAAATTGTGAAGTACGAAGCACCTTTCAAAAGGTGAGGTTCTGAATCTTTCATAATAACAAAAGACTAGTCCACCTGTTCTCAAATTTAGTCAGAGTAAGGCGGAAGACAATGGCTTCTACTCTTGTCTTGTTTACCTTCACAATATTCGAGATGAGGGCATGTCCGTTATGTGCGTCTCTTTATAGATATGATATGAAGACACTTTGATTTCCAATTAACGAACTTTGTAACGCAGAAAATCAACCAAATTTAGTAAGATTACTAAAAAGTGAGACCCGTGTGTGCATACTGGGAACCCCCTCCCCCAATAAAAACAGGTTAATATGCGAATAGGAGTTTTCACCAACCAACCTTTGCAAAAATTTGTTTGGTCCACTTTAGAGCGGATAAGAAAGTCATCTGCTTTAGGTACCATATCACCATTAGATTTTATATATCCGAAAGTTTTGTTAACAATCGGGAAAAGTGCCTTAAATGAGCCACGGCAATCTTTTTTTTTTTTTATCAAGTCAGTCATCATGATTACTATTTTTTTTTCTTACTTGGATGTTGAAGAGCACCGATGAAAATGTAGATGATGTGAAAATCAGGACGATTGAAGGAGATTTAGATTGTTTTAGGAAATGGAAGGTGTCGTAGTAATATTTCGGTCTGTGCGCCTGGTCAAGGGGGGGGGGGGGGAGGCGGGAGCACCTTTCAAAAATTTAGCTCAAAATCTGAAAGGTTGACATATACGGAAACTTTTAAATGCCATGCATAGGCCAGGCAATTGCCAATCACATGATATGTGGAAAATTCCTGATATGATATACCTTGCATGAACTGTAGTGGCCCTCGAAGGTCGGTATTTTAGTGTGTGAATCAATGGCGAGATTAATGGTCATATGGGACCCAAATGACAGCCGCCAGCTCCTGTTCGGTCCGCGTACAAATTTTCAATTGCTGTATTTGAGGCCTTCATTGTGTCATTTCACCGCAAATTGAAGTAGGACCTCTGATGCAGAATATTTAAAAGAAATTGTGCACTGTGGGTAAAAACCATGAAATTTAACACAAAGATAGCTTTTTTCCATGCATTAATAGATTGAAGACCGTTTCACTTTAGGCCTTAAAAACCAAGGTATCGACCAAATTCTACATAGTCGGGCGTGATTTCGGGAAATGAGCCATAAGCTAGTTTTGAGGGTTTTTTCAACATCTTGGAAAGAAGCAAGGTAGTATTTGTTATGATAACAGAGGGAAATACAACCAAAACCAAGATGGCTCCCCAACAACAAATGGGCACCAAACTTTAACACATCGGTAGTAAGTTTCATGAAAAACGATTACAATGTCGCATTTTGAGTGTTATTATGATACATTGTCGAGATGAAACAATACTATCATTTAATTAGCAACATTGCAAAACCAAGATGGCTGCCAATACTAAATCGCTGACAATTATGACAATTCATCAGTAATAACCAATGTTCAAAATAATTTAAACACCTGCATATGAAACAAGTGACATGAAAGTGCTCTGTCCAGGTACACGATGATTCCGGGAAGTACATTCCCAATTCTGAGCAAAAAAAAAAAACCAAGATGGCTACCAAATTTAAACAACCATCAAGATTCAAAATGCCCGTTCTTCAGTGCAAGCAAAGAAGTATCATCTCAGAGTTTGGCTATGAGCTTATTTAAAAGAGTTTTCGTGGGAATTGTAACTGTCGCATGAGTCCTCCTTAGCCTACTTCTCTATTTAACAAGTAAATCTATTAGATTTGACACCCTTTCATGGAAAAGAACGGGTTCGTTCAGCAAACAGCTTGGATAATGCTTTAATAGGCCATATGTTATTCCAGTGTTTCAGCATATGGCGTGAACATGACCACCCAATAGTAGGCGTTCCGCTTAAATTGAGTCAATAGGCGTTACAACTTTCTTCACTCTTTAAACCATCCCCTTCTCTAATTCAAAGTCTGTTAGCATCACTGATGAGGACAGAAGTTTCAAAGGACGAATCCCCACCCCCCCCCCACACACACACACACACACCCCCACACCCATACATAGTGTGTTACCTACCTGTGCCGTGCTGTGTTTGAGTAATTCTTGGAGGATTAACTACCTTGGTAGATTTTCCAGAGGTATGTTTCTCTAACGAACTCCCTTTCCCATTACAGCAATCGCAATCCATATAGCCTATAGGGATCAGCCACCCCCCCCCCCCTCCCGAGCCCTTCCCGACAAAAACTCTCATGCCTATGGAGGTACTGATAAGTTTCAGTAGGTTTCATCTTGGTATCCGTTAAACCAGCAGATTGAAACTTGGAACCTTTGAAGACTCTCGTATTTACAGCCTCGGAGGCAGAGAACTATACCGTGACTTTGACTTCCATCATTATTAACTTCAGGGAGTTTTCTCCATGCCTTTGCAAAGATATCAAATGTATCCTCTTGGGGAGTGTTGGTATACATGGAAACAATAACTCATACATTAGGATACACACAGGAGAAAAGGTGATCCATTCCTGACCAATCAGTGACGTGACTTTTTTTCGGTTTTTTTTCTTTTAGTTTTTTCACAAACAATCAGTCAGTCCGTCAGATTTGTTAATTTGTTGTTATGGGATTGGCACATTTTTAGATAACCTTAAAGAGGCTCATTGAGTTGTTTCGTGAAATTCACTCAATTTTTCTAAACCGGTCAAGTTTCCTTCACATACTTATGACAAACAGTCAAACTAAAAGGATCCCAAAGTTTTACATACGTTGGAACATTAATGAGTGAGTAACTAACGATTAAATTTGGTTTTTGAAACTTTGTGACCAGACATTTTCACATTAGTACATTCACATGCACACAATCAGAGCAAGTAACGGTCAAAAATTCGAAAAAAATTGACGGTTTTCATATAACTACTGGATGTGAAACTTGATTAATTATGCTAATTGAGTATTGTCGTGTGTTTGTATACTTCAAAATCACCGCAATCTTTACTGATGTCAACTCAATAAGCCCCTTTAAATTGCAGTAGGCAAACATGTTTTGAAGGTCAAAATGGCGTATAGTTGAGGTCAATTGTAAATACACTATATATAAAATGAAAATTGAAAGGAAATTCCTACGAGCAAATATGTCCGTGAACGAAACATTCTAAAAGATCTGATTTGGATGACTAATTTTCTTCTTTCATGCAACGACAGGTAAAATACAGGATACTAAGCTTTTGGAAGAGTAGCAATTATTGTTACTCCCTCTGTTATATATACTTGAGAGACACAAAGAGAGCAAAGAGAAAGCAACAATGACTGTATGTGAATAGTGTAAAATGAATTTCTCAGTTGACTGCCATGGCAGTTGGTAAGGCCCGTGTGCAAGGGTTACAAAGGTTTCGGACCATCCCCACCAACACACACATGCACATACAGAAAATCTGGAATTCTGTTAATGATAGTAGGCCTATTTTAGCCTAGTAATATGTAATCGCCTAATTTAGTGGGCGTATTTAGTAGTATATAGTGAGTTTGTTGGAGTTAAACTCCTCAACTTCTCAGCTACTGGTTTAATCTAGCTGTGCTCTCGGGCTTTTCTTTTTTTTTTTAGTTGTGGGTCACTGGATATTGCATTCCCTATTCCAGTGCTTATGTGAAGCGCCACGCTAAACGGTATAGTAGCTTTTATTTTTAAAGTTGATCTCCCCTCCCCCTCGTGCCATACTGAAAATTTGCATCCCTGCCTGTTTGTTGGTCCAGGAATCCAGTAGATTTTTGTGTGATTTTTACCGATGACGTCATCAGTTCCTACGTAAGTGCCACGACAAAGTGATTCAGGATATTACCGGTCTTTTTCTTTTCTCCTTTTTTTCATTTTCTTTTTCTTTTTTATTCTTTCTTATAGTCTTTAACATCAACAGGTAAGGCGTTTACGTGATTTACCTGGTTACCATTATCAAACAATGGAAACTTATTCATGGCTTCTTCTGTCGATAAATGATGAAACTCTACTTTAAAATCCAGTCAAATTCTTCTGTTGAAAGGTTAAAATCAACAACTAATTTCAAATTGTAAGGTCTGTAGTACTCGTAAAGTTTATTCAAAACAAGCGGAGACACAGGGGGATGTTTACGCCCCTTAAATCGGTTGCTTAGGCAGGTGAGATCCGGTCTCGAAGGTACGCTTGCACAGTAAAAGCCCTTTTGTTTGTTCCACACAAAATGGTCTTCCTTGAAGAACGTTCTCAACCCGAGGAAACGTTCCGTCTCTTTGAGATTCTCGTACGGGGCTTTGGCGAATTTATTCCCGTTCAAAATAAAAATGTTCTCCTTCGGAATAACTTGGACAAAGATGGAGAGATACTTAGAATAAAGACCCTTCTCGATAAATGCTAGGGAAGAATTAATCTTTCCGTCAGGTGTTAAAATCGTTTTTTCAAACGACGATTTCATAATATCACCTTGAAAGAGGTGCAATCTTTGCTCCTCGGATAACTCTTTTCCGGTTTTCTTCATGTGAGCATAGTCCGAAATGGCTCTTTCAACCGGATCCCGTAGGATCACCAGGATCTTTGGATTAACCTTCAGATAAGGCATTAACCTGAACAACGAGTTTCGATTCAACCAATAGTATCCTGGGTAGTTAGCTATCACGACTTGTTCCGGAGTAGAGTACGGCATTGTCGTCAAGTAATCCTGGACCCTCTGGTCCATAGTCGACCCGTTTGAAGGAATAGGGGCGTAGTTGGCCAGAGCGACTTGCTCGTGCAAATCTAAATACCTGGCCAAAGTGGTCGTTCCGGACTTTTTTACGCCTATCAGAAATACAGAGGGCAGTCTCTTTTCACACCTGGAGTAATTGAGAACTTTTGAGGGGGCCAACCTCGTGATCCGGAGTTCCGTCTTGTCCAGATAGATGTAGCAACCCTGTAGAGATATAGGGCCGTTGTAAGCTCTGTAAATGACATGTTCTCTCTTGGCTTCGTACCTCAGGAAGTCGAGACTTAATTCGTCCCGGTGGTCGGGTTCGTCTGGTTCCTCGGGCTGCGGACGGGGTGCCATGTTGTGGCTTTGTTTTGTGATCAGAAACGAATAGGTGAAGAGGGCAGAGGCTATCACAGCAACTAAACTCGTGCGTCTTAGCGTACACTTCATCCTGTTCGGCACTATGACATAGCCCGTAGGGTTGCCCACAGTGGTTCGACTACATTCAGAAAATTAAGAAAGAAACGTGATCAATTAATTTATGCTCAGAAAATTCATGAAATGCAGTATGTTCAAAATTGGAAGACATATACCTCAAACCGTCTCAGTGACACTAAAGCACTTAAAGGTATGTCTAAATTCTAGAATTACAAGAAAAAACATTTTTCTGTCAGGAAGTCTTCAAACATCGGCTATCACAGCCTGGTTGACCCGCAACCACATTTACAACTGGAGAAAAAAAAATAAAGTTTTGGCAAATCTCAAGTCACAAAAGGCATATCAACATTTTCCTGTGATAAACGACTGCTATTTGCATAATTACCGAGCTCAATGTATGTTGACAAGGTGACGTAACAAGTGCATTACTCAAATGAGTCTAGCGGAAAGTCTGCGACTACCTGAAATCGCTACGCTCGCGTTCAAGTGACGTTGGCTGTGAATCACGAGCGATAGATGATCGTAGCGAGTTCTGAAGGGTATCAATTGATCGCCTCAAATTGTATTTGTACCATCCTATAGTGAGCAAATTGAACACCACTGCAATGGTTTGCAACGCCCAATTAAGTGTAGGAGCTCATGTTTGTGTGTCATTGAGGTTGTATGAGTGCCTTTGTTGAATTCAAATAAAAAAGTCACCATCATGATCAGTCAGATTGGCTAAAATGTAAACTGGGCCTGACCTACATATCTCACCCATTCAGTATGCCATGCTAGGATCGTTACGTACATTATGCGGTGTATACGGATACAGACGATAGTACATAGTCAGGCGCGCTGTTACTTAAGACATTACTAAGCCCACACTGAACCTTTGCTTATGGAACCCTGCAACATAGGGAGCTCATGATCTCAGTTATGCAAATGACCCTCGTTCATGCTTAGAGAAAAAAATCCAAAACCAAACCGATGAACCCAAAGTGAGGACTCACATCTCCTTCTGTACCTGACCGACAATCAATACCATCTGCCGTCTCAGTTGTGATCAAGTGCTCAGAGCTGTGGATGCACGAAACAGTGAACCAATAAATTTTAGGCAAGGACTCATCAATGAAATTCACTTTACTCATGAATTAACTTACGTCTTTTCCAACATTTTATACCCGTGGACAGTAGCGTAACCAGCAGGGGGCCGGATCCCCCTGTCAAATGTCTCCCCCCCCCCCACCGCTTGCCCCCCAAATGAAATTCGATAATAACAAAATATAGGCCAAACTTTGTACAAGACAAGACCTTCCCAAACTGTCATTGAAAGTACGGATTTTTAACATTTGCATGGAAAAAGGTTACTGACAATAGAGAAGTTTTGAAATCTTTGTGTGACAGTTTTTGAAAACTTCACAAACGTACAACGAAGAAGCATACTTATCGGAAAGTCATTGGCATCGACCATATGGCTAAAACGCTAGCAGGTCGCTCTTTGGCATGCAGCATAAATAATAATTACATGTTGATATCCATCAGTGAATTACAAACCTATGGAATTCTCTTATCATCACCCCTACACCATTCGTAGTGGAAATGTAACTTTCCGAACCTGTGTCCAAAAAAAAAAATTAAGAAAATGTTAGCTGGAACTCACAACGCCAGAGAGACTGGGAAGTGCCATTTCCTGCAATCTCAGAGGCATTTTATCTAAACATTTTCTCTAAGCGCTACGCGCCGAACGATGGTGGCGCTCCGCTTAGATAGTGTCATTACTGCTTGCCCCCCACTTCAATCAACCCTTTGCCGGCCCCCCTCAGTCCCCTCCCTGATGAAAAAGTCTGGCTCAACTGCCCCCTTCCCCCGTGGAACAGCTCCATATGAAACCCTAAGAGGTCTTCCGACGTTCCCAACCATACAAAAGTAACCTCTTTGCAGTTAAAATGCATAATACAAACCTGGGAAGCTTCTGATGAATAATTGTTTCAGAACTGTCAATTCTCTGTAAAGGGTTGTGTACACTGCCATATCATTCTATAATAAATGTATCGACACACCATGACGCAGAAATGTTGTCCTTCTATACACTAAACACACGTCGAGGACACATCAATATGTTGTGGCACTGAGGGTCACTTGTTTCATCGACATGTTAAAACAAGAGAGCCAAAAGACTTTGTGATTCCTTGCAATATGGTTACATTGTAATAAACATGAATTATCCACATGATAAGTATGAGATCAACTACAGTTATTGTTCTTGAAACACCATATTAGTAAGCTTTTAACCCCAATTGACCTTTCACCTAGTCTTCAAACATAAAGGTGACAAATTTGATAGAAATAATCTATTCAACATAGGCAATACACATATTAAGTACCAAATCCCTCACAATTAACCTTCTTGGGATAAACTGTTTACAAGATTTTGACTACTGAACGACTGAACATGAGCGATAAACATGCAAAGCACTCACAGTTTCTCTTTTTGTGATACTTAAGTTAACATGATTTTGACCCTCTGACCTTTGGTGACTCCAAATGACCTTTGACCTCCACCAAAATCAGTGAGTATCATCTAGTCAATATGGGCAATCCACATGCTAAAATGAGGGCCCCATTGTTACCCTTCCCCATGGATAATGAAATGTTAATTTCCTAGTTTGACCTCTGGTGACCTCAAATAACCTTTGACCTCCTGTAAAGACAAAATCAGTCTTATACTTAGTATGTACAATCCACACATCAAGTATGACATCAGTCAAAGTTACCCCCTGGCGATAATTTATTTACAAGTTTTTACATTTAGACCTCTGGTGATCTCAAATGACCTATGACCTCCACCAAAAACAATAGGAATCTTCTGTTTATTATTACCAACTTACACACCAAGTATGACATCAGTCACTGTTACCCTCCTGGAGATACTGTGTTTACAAGGGTTTTAGATTACAGTTTTACCTCTGGTGATCTCAAATGGACTTTGACCTTTACCAAAAACAATAGGAATCATTTACTTAGTATGATCAACCTACACACCAAGTATGAGACCATTCATAGTTAGCTTTCTTGAGATACCGTGTTTACAAGAAGTGTCAAATACGCACACACGCACGACATCACCATCGCATAGATTCCAATTGTGCCTTCAGTAAGGAATAAAAGATGGGCGGGAAAGCAAGATTTTGGAAAGAGGATTACCAAAGCGCACAACAAAAGAGGCTAGTGGACAGAGCCCCAGATCACCATGAGAGAGTAACAGTTAAAGGGGTTACCACTGTCTCTTGAAGGAGCTCAGGTTGGGAGGCAGACCCTTCTATATTAATTTAATGCACATAATCAAAACCAATGTTTGTGGACGCAGAATGATACATTATTCAAAATAAGGAAGGACGGTAGCCTTCTTTTCAAGAAATTAGTTTCTCACAGATAGAAACTCAGTTATTTGTTGCTCAACACTAATTTGTTCACCCAAACTTTTCAAAATTCAAATGATGCATCTTCCGTTACTCACCACATGCATAGTGCGGTTTTGAGGAGATGCCTGAAGTTTTGGCAGATGTTTAGTGATGAGACTGAATGGTTATAACAATGACTAACGCTACTTCTGTTGTGTGTCATGTTGGTGTATTCTAAACGCCCTATTTCCCTTTAAGTTTGTTGCTCAACAATAATTTGTTCACCCAAACTTTTCAAAATTCATCTGTTGTTCATCGCATGCATAATGTTTTGAGGAGATGAAGCTTTTGCAGATGTTTAATGATGAAACTAAATGGTTAAACAGTGATTAAAACTAGTTTCTTTGTATACCATGTTGGTATATCCTACGCGCCCTATTTCCCTTTAAAAGGAGTTGTTTTGAGTTTAAAAGCAACTTTATCATCAAAAGGTGCCAAGCCTTACCAGAAGTCTGTGATATTTTGACGTAGGTTTTGTTGCAAGAGAATGGGTATTGTATTATTGTTGTTGTTATCGAAAACTGTCTTTCAAATGACTTCTGAAGGAGATGGGGGAGGTACACATTTTGGAGCACTGGAAATTAAGTAGTCCGTACAACAAATGACCGTGTATTCAGTTCAAATTCTCATAGGGAAGGGGAACGAGTCCCCGACAAAAAGAGACAAAATCCTTGTAATCTTCCGGCAACGAAAATCATAGTTTTATAATACAAAACGATCCCATATAAGTTTCTGCTGGTTCTTGAGTTTGCTCTCCTGAAAACCCTTCTCTGCTTGAAACAGATTGGCCTATGAAGACAATTGATATTTTCAGGAAGTCGGAGATATTTTTCTCTCTTTATTGGTGAAAATTTTACCTTAATAGCATGTTCTCTTCGGAACTTACGTTTTTTCAAGGAAATATCTATATTTACATTACGAGAAATTTTGTGATGCTACCGAAGTACAACTATAAGTTGAATAGCCTTTGCGTTTTTTTATAATCTGGACCGTCTTATAAGAAACACAACAGTGTAAGAGATGTGGCTTTAATTTCCACAATCCACAGTACATTAAGGTAAATGGTACATGGTTTTTCTGTCAAACTGAGGCAACTGGAAACCTCTCTTTAAAAGAGAAGCCTTTTCTTTAAACCAAATTCAAACAGCATGAAGTGAGTTAGTTTTTTGTTTTTTTTCTATCGGATAAGTATCGTTATCAGAAAAGTGATCAATTTAACAAAATACCCAGTCTCACGGGATTAAGATGGTAAAGGGGAAAAAACTAGTTGTTCGGTTTTTGAAAAATTCCAGGTTTTGAGTGTGATTTCCAGGTTTTGATACATATTAGGCAGGTAAATGATGGGATAATCTGTAAACACGACAGCGTAAAGAGACGTGATCTCATTTTTTACAACATTATAACTCAGGTAAATACCAAACCTACATGTTCACTGCTGTCAAATTTCAAGGTTTAATATATATACTTTAAATTTTTAAGATTTAAAGACTTCTTACAGTATAATTTGGCACTGTCACTGTACAGTCCGACATGGTATTTTGATAACGTGGCACTTGAAAATCTGTCTGGACCAGAGAGGACTTTTGTCCAAACGGCGATATCTTGAGTTACGAACAAGATATTTGAAATTCCTGCAGTTTGAAAGTTTGAAATTCCTGCAGTGAAAACAATTTCTTTTCCGTTTGAGAATCCTTTCAATTTTCAGTGAAATTAGGCCTTTAACATAGCGCGGTAGTTCTTGGCTTTCCTAAGACGATGGCTGCCTGTGAACTTCTACTTAGTTTTGAACGATGGCACAGATCGCCACACGTCTTTTTTCAAGTTACGAAGTTCATCTGTGAGCCTCTGGACTATACGCTATCCTGCCGTTGGAGACAGAAGGGCCTAACAAGCATTGACTTCAAAAATGAAAAAACAAGCTCACATGGTGCGTGCAGCCACAATTCTTACCTGGCAACCGCCGAATCAGACACTGCCTTCATAGAGTTGAACCGTATTTGTCATGAAGTCTTGATTTTCCAAACACCATGCAATTCGACACTAAAATGCGCTGAAGTTTTAGGCGGCTACATGTAGCGTATGTATGCAAACAAGGAATTCTCCTCGCTTGCCTGTGTACCTTGAAGTCAATATCGTAGTTTATTCTTACAGTTGCATAATCGATACGATACATCGTTGGGTATATGGACCAGCATAATAACGACTGCGGGCTCCTACACGGAGAATAAAGACTATCCAATTCTCCCAAGAGAGAATAACCCGTCCTTAGAGGTCTTGAAGATCAATATTTGCAAAACGACTCTAGATGCAGATGAAGAGGTGGCAGGTTCAGCTGGACATACCAGGGAGGTGTCCTCCCTGGACATACTGAGGACAGAGAAAGGAAATAGTATGGACTCAATGGTTTACTCGGTGCAGGACTATGTCAAATTCTGACTCTGTACTTGCCAAAAGTGAGCTGGTCATGAGAGATTGAATGGTCGGAACTTTTTGCAATCATCCCGTTGTTTACTCGACCGCAGCACATTGAATTGATTTTTTAAAGATCAGTTTGAAGGAAGCAATCACATCACAATTGCTTGTAATAGGCATAGTTCGTCAAGTTTTACATCGATCGATTATGAAAAATTGTCAAACACATATTTGAATCTTTGAACCTAGCTTGTTCTCGCTTATACAGTTGACGAAATCTGAAAAGGTGTCTGGACACAAATGTGCAAAAGAATCTTTCATCAGCGTCGTAGTACCGATACGCTATGCCCAGTTTCTGTGCTCTTCGTACCGGCCCTCACCCATGTTGATCCAGTCTTCTTTGGACCCGTGCACCATTGGGAACCATGCACTATACAGACTTAGTGTGCATGACCGTAAAACACACTAATTGCTCCAATGACCAATGAGTGTTCAGTCAGACAGTTTCATAATTCAGTAATTGTGATAAAAAGAATTTTCAGTGTCACCCAGTCTTTAACGATACTTTGTGCATAATTTCTTTCGTATCAGATGATGAAGAGCCTTCTACTTTCATGTCAAGCTCCATGCATTTAATCAATTCATTCAAGAGTCAAGGGATAAAGTTCAATTATAACAACAGCCGTCCTGAAAGGGTATTGTTTACCGTCTTAAAAAGATAATCAAAACTGATTTCTTAAGTAGTGAGGAAGTTCAGTATACCGCCCTACTAAAGACTAATTGTAAATCAAGTTCTAATAAGTTGAACACCTATAGGCTATCATTTTAGCCTAATCAAACTCGCACATTGTAATCTGAATCTGTCTGAACCTAAAGTATAAACAAGTAATTATACTTTAATTGAAATTTATGAACTCCCCGAAGGTACCGCTAACAGAGGATAATTATGACAAACCATCAAAATTGTTTAAGAAAATTTGTACGAGTAGATATTTTGCAGAATTTTACAAAAAATTATAGGACAGGAACTTATGGCCATAGGATTTACGTCGAACATTACACCAAAATTTTCTGAATACCGCAAATGACGCTCCACGGAAGCAATATTGTGTTCAAGATTTACACAAATTTATGAAAGCCATGTGGAAGGAGTTAGCATTATGTGGACAGACAGAGTTGATGTTTGCCGCCCCCGGATAGCTTTTCGATGGATCTATCAATGAAGACGAAAAAAGGGGTACATTGATTATCTTCATCAAATTTGTGTTTGCAGAAGAACGTAGTGCACCATCAGAGAGACGTAATCACTTTGAAACGCTAATCACAACAAAAATTCCACTTTCCTGACCTTTCACCATGTAGCAAAGCTTTAGTGTTTATAATCACAGATCACATTAGGAGTGAAGAAGTTGTGAGCTGTTGTAATATTTCCAGTTATAATGTTGTAAAAAATGAGATCACGTCTCTTTACGCTGTCGTGTTTACAGATTATCCCATCATTTACCTGCCTAATATGTATCAAAACCTGGAAATCACACTCAAAACCTGGAATTTTTCAAAAACTGAACAACTAGTTTTTTCCCCTTTACCATCTTAATCCCGTGAGACTGGATATTTTGTTAAATTGATCACTTTTCTGATAACGATACTTATCCGACTCACTTCATGCTGTTTGAATTTGGTTTAAAGAAAAGGCTTCTCTTTTAAAGAGAGATTTCCAGTTGCCTCAGTTTGACAGAAATACCATGTACCATTTACCTTAATGTATTGTGGATTGTGGAAATTAAAGTCACATCTCTTATGCTGTTGTGTTTCTTATAAGACGGTCCAGATTATAAAAAAACGCAAAGGCTATTCAACTTATAGTTGTACCTTGGTAGCATCACAAAATTTCTCGTAATGTAAATATAGATATTTCCTTGAAAAAACGTAAGTTCCGAAGAGAACATGCTATTAAGGTAAAATTTTCACCAATAAAGAGAGAAAAATATCTCCGACTTCCTGAAAATATCAATTGTCTTCATAGGCCAATCTGTTTCAAGCAGAGAAGGGTTTTCAGGAGAGCAAACTCAAGAACTAGCAGAAACTTATATGGGATCATTTTGTATTATAAAACTATGATTTTCGTTGCCGGAAGATTACAAGGATACAAGGATACGTTTAAGCTTTTCTTACTCCCTGTATGTGCATTCTTAAGCGCGAATGCCATCAGTAAAAATCTGAAAGTGTAAACTATATATTGGCACCCGGAATACAATGTCTGAGTGTGGTACAATTTCTTCAAGTAAGGAATACTGCCTGCATCTTCAGTTGGACGAAGAATGAAACTTAATCTGATCAAAGCACTCGATCTTTGTACGATCGGCGTTCCATACACTCGCTTTAAATTTGCAACTACAATCGTTCGAGCGCACCAAAGGATGAACATACAGGCTTTCAATGAAAAGTTGAAGAAGGAAAGTAAAGACTTTTGACAATGTTAAATGAGAGACTAAGGGAGGGAGAGACTTTGGTGAACGCCACTCAGCAAATTTCATTCAAGTGTGTTGTTTACTTTCCAAGGTATTTCAATTAGATTGTTCGCAAAAAAATAATCAGGAAGCTGCCATTCTGAGATTGTGATGGCATCACCGGACCACATATGATTGTCGATATATTTTCAACTGCTATGCATAGATTCAAATGAGAGTGTAAATGATTTGATCATTGCATGATGATACACCTAGTCAGTAATTCAACACAAAATGTGTACAAGTACATGTGTTGGGATTAACAGAAATTATAAAGAAAACAAAGAAATAAATTGAAGTTACTGCCATCATGTGGTTAAGTGACATCATTATTCGACTTACTCAAGTTGGTCTACATTCGACTTACGCAAAAAATTGATGCGCCATTCACTTTGAATTTTGAAAGTATATAACTTTGACAGGAGGCAATATCTTTGAATGAAACTTTGGGAAGATGTTTGTCCAACACTTCTGCTTCTTATGATAAAGGTATCCCCATAGGGTTTCCCTCAACTTAAGTCAACTCTGGATATTTCAGATTTAGGGTGAGAAAATTATCGGCTACCGTTTGTATATCGCCAAATTACAGAATTTCAGTATCCTTTAACAGCAGGCTAATGCACAATCAAGGGTTAACGTGAGCCATGGACGAGGGTGCAATGTGATTACATCCAAGGATAGCTTTAAGCCCCCCCCCCCCCCCGCCCTAATATAAGAAACCGTATACCATACATTTATTGTCGAAAGTGGTATATTTTCAAAAATGTACATATACTTTTTGTTGGCTGATGCCATTGGAAAACTGCAGTAAGCCTACCTTTGATTGATATGACCCGATTTCACGGTATGGCTACGTACCATACAGCACATTCGAATACTGATGGTATACCATTAATTCGAGTTTGCTGCAATAGCGATTATGTAGTAGTATAACAAATTACTCAATAATATGGTAACATAAATTGAATTATGTATGGTAGACGAAATATATTAAATGGTGAACATCAATTAATTTTTAGTAGAGTTAGTGGAAATATGGGTCTGGTGTTAATTTTGAAAATTGTTGGCTGTTGTTATTTTTAAATCCTGATCTGCGATTGGTTGTAGTTGACTGGACATAGCCCATATGATACAGTGTAAAATCGATGTTATTCAGTCTTTAAACTTAAAGGATTGGTCCTGAACCAATCCTTTAACAGGAATCACGTGTCTGGGTTAACTATGCCGGAAACAAAGCGTAACCTACTTTACGTCAGAAATGAAATTTCCCCCTCACGTAATTGATGCTTATCAAACCGCGAACGAATTCATAACACCTTTTTAGAATTGAGCTAGGACAAACTTTACAATGTGTTTACTTCCACTCTACGACTGTGGCGAGGGGGTTTTGGGACCAACCACTTCATCGTTTATAAAAGAAGATTAGGGGATTGGCCAATCACAACAATGCTTCAATAGAGGACATCTTTGTGTTGGTCTGACAGCGAAAGTATATGCTGAGTTGAGTTGTTCGTATAGAAGGTAACAATAGCCTTTACTAACATTCTGTGCCACCGTCACACTTCTTTACCTTTGATCGTTCAAATCTGTCTGTCTGTTCGTTCGCAAGTTACACCTCTCACAAATAGAAAGGTCTTTCGATATCAAAGCAGTGTGTGAAAAAAAAAAATCACCACAAAACGTTGGTGTGCCTCCCAAGTATAATGCGGGGAGTCTTTTCCGAAGAACTGTTATCATAATGCAAAGACGTTGGACGTCAAGAATCACATGGAATGGATTGGATTAAGTGTCTTTTGTTTCGAACACAAAAGATATCACATAATCTAACGGATGGTATGAAATGTCAGTACTACTTGCAAGTCTGTACAGGAGCTATCATCAGTCCGCAACGACCGCAGGACTCACAATTCCCCATTTGGCGTCAGATTTTCCAATCGGTGCTTGATCGTCACTTCTATTGGCTCTCGCTGGTATGGAATCCCAGCACATGTAAGCTAGAAACAATTTGATTGGCATCATCTTAACAGATTTTTAAGCTCTGTCACCAGTTCCATTCTTCTCGTAATTCTTGTGCCCTTTTTAAACATCTATTCAATTTTATAAGAATTGTTTTGAGCAAATTTGTTTGTTGATTATACTGAAATTAGAATCAGCGTAGACGTATTTTATTTCTTTGCATTTTCTAACATTACAGGAAGGTAACCATCACTTGCTTCGTGATTATATGCCTGGAATTACTTATCATCGTTTATCTATGGTCCTTTCAGGAAGGTAGGAATTTCGTTTAAGATTTGCCCTTTCCAAGCCAAATTATGCATTTAACGATCATTTCCGCCATTATAATAACGATAACTCCTATTCAGACACTCTGTTCACTGATGTGTACAAGGGACATTACGAATCCTGGAACAAGAGCAAAAAAAAAAAAATAGAGGAAAGAAAAGAAAACACATTTTTACTGTTGTGGAACATTTGTTGATTAACAGTGCAAATTAAATTGTCGCTGTTTGTCTTAATCTGATGAGGCTTTGCATACATAGAATGTAAATAACGATCCTTGAAACTCACTCGTTTAAGTTTTCATAATCTGTTCGCACGGCGGAAAGTGCAAACTGCAATGAAAACTCTTTGTGCTAATTATATGCCAACAGTCACTAGAGATTCACCTAATTAAAACACAATTTAGCTGAAATTAACTTATCGATCTTCATAAAGCAGAACTTGCTTCTGTCACTGCGATTTTATGAACCGTAGGGACAGTAAAATACATCCATGTAAAAACTGGATGTCAAGATCCCCAGTCAGTATTTGGAAGGTTTTTTTTTTCAAAAATGTTTACGACTAAAACGTTACAAAAGACTCCTTAAGAAGTACGGTGGAAGTGGAAATTTCAAGTGTTCCAGAACACGTAAACTCACAACGTCAGGAAAGGTTAGAAGTCCCATCTCATGATGTGCATTTGTATCCAAGAATTGTGTTTCTATAAACGCCACGACAAACGCAACTGATTGTAGAACTCCGCTTAGATGTATAATAGTGTAATTATCACTGTCCCCCCCCCCCCCCACTTCAGCTCTTTGCTCTCCACCTCAGCCCACCCCACCCATGCACCCAGGATGAAATATCTGGTAACCTTACTGGTAAGATATCATGTTTGTAGTATCATTTTGTTTATAGCATTTTCGTAATGTTCTCAACACAGAGCAGGAATTTTTCTGTTTAGTATCTTCGAGTATTTACCATTTAGCTATAGCTTCATGGGTTGGCTATACGCACATCCAGTAGGCCTATGTAAAGTGAAATTAAAACATTTGTAAACGTGTTGTTCGTATCCAGAGCAGACGTTGTCTCTACAGATATATCTTTTACCTATGTCACTTTTACCTATGTCTACCTATGACATAGGTAAAAGATATATAAGACGTTGTCTCTATTGATATCACTTACCTATATATGAAACCCAGTAATTAAGTCATTAAGAGGTAATATGTAGGCCTAACAAAAGACATACGGACACTGTGCAACACGCCACGTCATCAAATTTTCATTTTCATCAAACTTTCAAAAGCCATTCTAAAAATGGTAATAGAGAAAACAATGGAAAATCCAATGGATTTTCATTCAGATATTCTCTCAGAACTCTTCTCTAAAGCATGCCACCAGACCTTGAGCGACGGTCGGGAGATGCGGTAATATATTCTCTGTGGATGAGTTCGTGTGTGTGTGTGTGTGCGTGCGTGTGTGTGGATGTATAAGTACAGAGATACGTGAACTGTAAAACAACCTCTGTGATGAGTGAATGTGTGTGGCACATTTGCTCTGTATGAAATATTTACCATTCCCCGGAAAGTGTCATTTAACTCCCTATCATTCCAAAACATCATCGACAGAAAAATGAAAAAAAAAAAAAATATTGAGTTGCTTTACGTGTGCGATTCACTGACCGTCTATCTGTTCAATATTACATTCAATGTCCGGATGTCAAAGGTACGCAACATTCTCATTTAGAACTATTATTAATTTTTGATTATTTTCTTCTAATTATACAGACGGTTACGTTGTTCGACCTTTTGATCAGTCTCTGCCATTGAAAGCTGTCTCTGAGATTCATGACACGAACCCGGTCTATCCTACGATAGAAGATGTCCTAAATTACCAACTTAAGTCCCCGGTCTTACTCACTGCCGTCAATCACGGCTTTCTAACGCTACTGTTTAACCTTTTGACCAGCATTCAACGTCTAAACGAACAATCTATGCGGGAAATAAGTGTATTTGTAATCTGCGAGGACAGACTGTCTTTCGAGGAACTTTCCAAAGATCGCCTTAATATAAGTTTAAAGTACGTCACAGCTTTGACTCATCTCCAAGAATCGACTTCGACTCCTACAATATTTGGGTCAGACCTTTATTTGAAGCTGGTCCAGAAAAGAGTCTCCTACATCGAGCTTCTGTTACGTGATGACATCGACGTTTTGTACGTCGATTGTGACGTGGTTTTACTGGACGACCCTTTCCAGTATTTCAACGGTACAGAGGATCTATACATTCAAAGCGAGACACTGACTATGTCTGTCGTCTGCACCGGCTTTTTCTTCATGAGAGCTAACAATGTCACCCGACGGTTCGTGTCTGCCTGGAAACAAGCTCTTCCCACCGATAAGTTAGGAAATCAGAGCAGTTTCAACCGAGTCTTGAGAAAATTTAAGCAACAAATGTCAGTCAAAGTTCTGACGATGGAGAGGTTCTTCAATGGAAATTTATTTTCGAAATCCGATCTCCCCTGGCAAAAGAGAGCGCCAAGACCCGTGGAGGTTCACGCTAATTACTTGAAAGGGATTGAAAATAAAACTGCCATGCTGAGAAGATATGACTTGTGGTTCTCCACTGAATAGGATGGTGTAAATGACTTATAGACAGAGGGATTGGCATTTGCAGCATACCACAGCGTACTACAGCACACTATTGATCTAGAAATCTTCCCTGATTACGAGACTATGGCACACATGACGGCTCTTTGTGCTAGGGCTGCTTCCTCACAATCGAACATCTGTTGAGACTTGTGCCCACGTTGGAGAACATTATTGTACTTTTGATTAAAGGAATATTTCGCTGACAAGTAAAGGGGAAGATAATAATTTTCGGTGCAAACAGTTCAAACCTTAGGCCAGTAGCTTTTTCCTCTCTCCAAAGATATATATTTCGTTTTCGTTTATTTTTTAAATTATTGCAAGAAGTATTTGATGTTCTTTGAAACTGAACCACTTTCAACATGTAACTTTGAAAGTTAACACCAATGAAAAAGTTAGATTTGACATATTTTTAATTTTCCTCCGAAAGCTCTTATCTCTCAACTATCATAACTTTTATCTTTGAAGGTAATCGGCCGTCGGTGTAACATGGCGAGTTCCCTTATGCAGTATATCATATTGATATATATTTTTTCTTCCAAAATCCATACCTTTCAAACAAAATATGCTGAATCGTTTTCAATTGAGAGAAAAATTAGTCCTAATTTGTGTGAAATTTCAGTTTTCTTCTGTTGTTAATCCCTTTAACAAACCCGGCAGCCATGCGTGTAGCCTACATGGTATAACAAGAACAATGTACGATTAAGTGGTTGGCACAGAGCATATTAATCAGTGGACTTTTGAAATGGACCTTTGAAATGGACACCATTGCAACCCTTTTAGTGGGTGAAAGTATCGCCAGACCTTCAAAAATATTAATAATTCTTCAGCATCGTCCAATGCAGAGTAACTTCTGTCGACGGTCGATACCACATAGTGCAGTTTTTATTAGCCGTCCATACGGAAATCAATTATGGTGACTTTGCTTTTGTTTGCTTATGACCCTGTTTGTCAACTTGTATCTGATGGAGGCTGATCTGTAACTTATACAGAAAAGCAAAAGCACCCTTTCGTTGATTTTGAGTGGTGGGATCAATTGGCATACCCTCAAACAATGAACCAGCATTGAACACTGCTGCAATGGAGACCCAAACTAACTATATTTACGCTATACGTTTTTCACTCTGGTATGAATATTGCAGATAAAAAACCTTGTGACGTCACTATTGTCAGCAATTCTTTAAAAGCCATTTCGTCATCATGAAGATCTGTGTACATTACAGGTTTTATATTTCGAATAATATTTCTCAAACTTGTCGATATTCAAATTTTGCAATTCCTGCAAGTCAAGCACTAGTTTTCTGATTTTTTAACCTGAGTTTGTTGCATTGGGCACGGGAACTGGAAGACACATACTCCAGCTCTCTGATAAGGCTCAAAGTCTTCACCACCCACTAACAGTTGGATCCAGACATGGAGGGGGTGGGCGTAGGCAAGCGAATTTCTGGGGACTATGTTTTTGTTCAGATACATGTGTTATTTTATATGGGATTCGCGCTAATAATAACTTGGGAGCGTAAGAGCAACTTTGCACACTTTACATTGACACATTGAGGGAATCATCAAAAGCTGACTTAAAGGCTGTACTGCATCACCTTAAGCTATATTTTTACCTCCCGGAAAGCAAAATTCTTAACTGGTTCTAAGTTACAGTACTCTTAGATTGAAAGCAAATTCGAAAGATGAGGAGCAGCTCGTATTACACAGCGTACACAGGGATCCATTGTTTTGATTACATATGTGGAGGAATTTAAGACAGGCTGAGGGAGGGACTAGAGGTAGGTGGTTGGGAGAATTGAAACTGTCTGGGGTGATGAGTTTTTGTCTTTAAGTAAGTTATTGCACAGGAGCTTGGCATACTCGTAGAGCAAGGTCAAGAAGCATAGGAGTCTGTCAGCAAATCCTCACACTCCTCTTCTGGTTGCGAGGCTGTTGAGAGTTTGTGTGCAATCGTATGACATGGTCTGTATCATCCAATGAATATCAGAGCATGCCTATTACAGCAGGGAGCCTGTTATCGAGCCTCTGTAAGACTGTCATGTAAAGAGCATGGCATATAGCCACATGGTAAGTACATGTGGCCGATGTTATTTTAAGAATCAAGAAAACATCAATTGCATAACTCCAGGAATCATACATATCTGGGTACAAGTATCGTGAAGCTCAACTTTAATCATGATTCTTGAAATTTCAAAAACTTTCAGCCTTGCAGATGCTTTGAAGAAAAATGTTCCGAAGTCATGAACAAATCATTACAACACAACTCAATCAATGGGGAGGATGAAATTGCAGAATACGGGGTACGACTATTGATAACCAGTAGCGTCACGGAGTTTAAAGAGAGGCAGGGGGAAGAGCCCCTCAACCTCTGAAGTCAGTCGCGGGTTTTGCCCGCTAGAGGAAGGGGAAATTTCTGAAGAGACACACCGAGTACGCAAACCTCTTAGTATTGACAGTGTTTTTCATTGACTTGATATTTAATCAAAGGTATCTAGTTCTTCCAATCGTCCATCAGAAATTAACAAGTCAGGAGGCCATCATGAGGCCCATGGTGCTGGTATTCTTACTATCATTACCTTTCCTTCGCCCCTTTTTAACCAACTGAAAAAATGTTGTCTCAAAACTATGTAGGTTAAGTGTCGTTAACTTTCGCTTTCTTTCAGCAGTTTGAAATCATCTCACCAAACTTCTTGTCTGGCCTGGTGATCCTAAACGTACAAACAACTTGTGATGGATTCTGTAGCAAACTGCAGTATAGTACGCAAAGAGAAGTGATTCTATGTTTTACATTGACAACTCCACAGTATATTCAGCTGGTGTTGGAATCAGTACAATTTCAGACTAGGTGTAAAGAAGTTTTCAGTCTGATAAAGGCATCGCCACAATGACACCGTATGCATGGTTGAAACTCCTGATATTGCTGCCATCCCTGGACCTCCACCGGGACTCAGTGGCCCTGGACCCTGCTCTTAACGAGGGCCATGAACACCACTCCAACACAATTTATAGAGTAGACGAACTCTTCCACTGGCAGAAAATAATTTACTCCGTCTCGTGCATATAGCTCGGTGCAGTCTTTGACTTGTCCCTAACAGCCTTTACCGCACACACACTGTTTTCTTTGTGTTATTGATTAATGCAATCATCCCTTCTCCTGAGAAGCGTATTTAAAACAGCACACATGTTCATTACCCTAGCTATTATATTCATATTTGCCTGAAAAACCATCTCTACTGAAATTGAACAAAACAAAAATAGGCCGATAACGACTTGTTGACTTTACGGGTATATTTTGGAAGTTCATTAGCTGACTTCTCAGAGACATGAACTTTCCGTCATTGAATCAAATTTCTGTACTGTATTTGCACTGTAATCTGTAACTATAAAAACGATCACTAAAGGACCAATGAATGGCTGTCCGATCACCCTATATCTCATGAGTTTCCTAGGGCGTTTCCCTCCTGGACGCAGCCAGGGACCCTAACGGGAGCCCCTTGAAGGCCCCACCCGTTCAAATTCACTCTCCAAAAACCTACACACGCCCGCACTTTTAGTAACATCGAACTCAGCCGGAGTAATTCCACATTTGCACTAAACACATTATTCTTTAGGATTCTTACAGCTATGGAAATTGATGGTAACAACAAGAATACTAAATAAATAAGCAAGTGGTTTTTTAACTTTGCCATTTTTAATTGCAAGGTTTCAAAAAATTGATACTGTTTTTCCTTCTAACCTGCATTTATTATCAATGGTATTAAGTCGTCCATTGAGAGTGGCACGGGTGTTGAATTTTAGACTCCATGTAGCAGTGGCGTATTTAAGGGGGGGGGGGGAATTGGGCCATCCCCCCCCCCCCCCTCGCTGATGCCGTTTTTCGTTTATTAAATAATTTTAAAGTGATGTCGCAATGGGAGGTTTGCCGTAAGTTATACTTCGTTTGTTTAATATTTTTGGCTAGTATACTATCAATAAAGTCACACAGTACAGGTAAGCACGTTCATACTATACTCATATAGACACTTACAAACACGTAATTGTGTAGTGCCACCTCGAACTAGTGTGTGCCGCTACAAGTATCAGTCAGTGATAATGTCTGTGTTTAGTTTGAGTGCAGTGACTGAGCTTCAACAGAGTCAGATCAATGGAATGTGCATCTTAACTCCCTAGTCAGACCCCCCCCCCCCCCCCATGAAAAGTGGCAGAACTCAGGCGTCCCATTTTTTTTTTCGTTCCCAGCGTCTAGAGAACACCGATAGACCGTTCCTCCAAATCGTAAAATGGTGCAGCGTCCATGACATAAAAGAACATATGGTCACATTTGTCCTCATACCAATTCCCTCCACACCCGCATCCCCCCTTCATCAAAACCTTCTGGACACGAGCCTGGTAGTGGTTTTTTTTTTAAGTTTAATAACGTAAAAACTAAATTTTCTAATACTAATTTTACATTTGAAACAAATATAACATATATTGCTACAAATTGCTTAACAAGACATCTAATTAGTCATTATTTTTTGGGGGGAAGACATTTTTCCCCCCATGTACTCGACCACAGAACAAATCCTGGCTACGCCACTGCCATAAAGAGCGTAATATTAATATGCACAGGGGGTATATACCTTTTTTGGAAAAAAAAGGTTTGCACGACTAGTTAAATCAGTGAACTCTTTGCTTCCGATAGAATTTATTCCCCACTCCTTACAGTTATTTTCCAACGGAGAACAAAAATAATATAGTATAATCTCAATATGATGTAATCACGGCAACTGTCTGGCGCTATACATTTCTCTTTGTTGCGACATTTGCCAGATTACTTACTGCTGCAACGAGTTTGTTAACTGTGTCAAGTTCTTGATGCCAAACAAAACCCAGCCTAGATGTCGATCTATACATGTCGGTATTGATAAGAGTTTTTTTTAACCGTTTGTAACATCTTACAAAGCATTCCTCACTGTCGCCAATTATTAATTGTTAGTAGGTGTGTACCATTGTATGCAATATGTCAGAGGCGGTTTTGGTCCGATATCAAGGAGATCTGTATTTGCCTTTGTATCTGGTGGACAGGCAGTGAAAAGATTTTCTTTTTATATATTCGTCACTTTAATTTTAGTTCACCTTGTATGTCTATTTTGTCGCTAACAGTTGCCTTTAAAGCATATCCTCTTTGTCATGAAATCTCAAAGGCGTGATATTTCTAGACTCTAAACAATATGAGGGTCCTCGTTGAACCAGGTCACTTTCCTTTTTCTGATGAGACACGTCGTTTTCTCTCTGTACTTCATGAAGAGAATCGGCATCCATCATTTTCTTTGGAAGCACCTAGTGGAATAGAATTAATGACTGCTGGTGGTAACGTAGTAGTGCTCTTCTCCTTTCTGTCGAAATGGTCAAGGAAGCATCCCCATTCGATCTTAGTATCCACTAAGTCTAACACCCGAGCCGAGTCAACCATTGCTTTGGGAACACGTTGTCATCCCTGCATACTACTCGAACATCCCTGTGTCAAATTCTGTCTGTTATTTCTGAAAACTCTGGAATTTCTACCAAATCATGCGTCCGGAGCATAATTATAGTTCCCACTCTTTCAGTCAATGCAGGTTTGTTCACGTAAAAAAGAAAGAAATACTTCAGTTTCTCCCACGCAAAGTAAACATTCACTTATAACCAAAGGGAACCATTCCAGTTTTTGCAAAAAGTTTATTGTAGCGCGACCAATTGACTTGGGAAATGAGGGTGGTGAAAAGACTATTTAAGGCAATGCTGGTAGAGAAGTATTTGCCAATAGGTAAATTAGGCTTGGTTTCACGAAAGAGGTGGCTGAACTGCGGATATTGCTGGGTTCTTTCATATATCTGTTCTTTGCACAGAAAAAAAAAACACCTTTTCTCTATTACAGATTTGAATGCTCATCTATTCCTAAAATGAAAAGGTCGTATTTTTTTTGTAAATCTACTTCACTATTCATTCAGACTGACATGGAAAAAAACCTGAAGTCTTATATTGTGAGAATGGAAAAAGTATATTTGGTATTGCAACAATAGGCTACAGTACGACGCAACACAAATTAAGAAAGAAATCTGATCATGCCACACAAGCTGCCAATGGACTAGTTGGCTGAATTTATAAAACGCCACAAGCAGTTGTTCATTAGGACTTACTAGGCTACAGCGGCTGCAAGGGCCAGGGCCGGAGGGTTCACACAACTGTATAGATTTTCTTCAACCATTTGGAGCAATAGTTCCCAAACTTTTTCACTCCATTTACCCCTAATCGGTACCTCTTTGCTTTGCCTACCATATATTAATTGCATACATAATTTACGATGAGGTTGGGCCATAGCTAATTTTTGCGTCCAATTAGTTTTATATGTAGAGCCGTTCTCCCTTAGCCCCCCCCCCCCCCCCCCCGTTACAAAAAATACACCACATTATTTTACATTTTGTTTGTATAACAAGGCTTTTTTAAATTGTCTAGAGGCTGCTCAAGTCCTTCGTTTGTTAGTACCCCCTGCTATGTTTGTTAGTACCCAGAGGGGATTCAGTAGTCATGATTGCAAACCATGGTTCTATGGTCTCGATTGGACGAGCATCAGTTTGAGCATCAAAACATTTACAATGTGGATGTGGTTTGCTATTAAAGGTAAACATTGAAAGATAAAACAAAGCAGAAACCCCGTCAAGTCGGAACTAATTCAGCACTAAGCCAGGGACTCTGATTACAGCGGGAACTGCATCATGTGAAAGACCCATTCATTTCTTCACTATTCATATTCATCGGGATCCCCCCCCCCCCCCACATACACACACACACACTTATGAAAGGTGTAAAAAATGAAAAAGCATATTTTGCAAAGAATGGTAACTTCATACGTCATAGTAAGAGGATCAACCCCCTCCCTCCCTCCTCTGGTTTGCAGACTTGAAAGCTTTGAACTACCGACTGATAGGACATCGTTCCAAAATTACGGGAGTTGCTATATCTTATTATATATTCTCTATTTGTCAGCCAAATGAATGAACTGTACGGAAGCCGAAAAGCGCGATGGATTGGGGGGAAATCGATATAACCCAGGTATGATGGTGAACCACTGGTGTATTTGTCCCGGCGAACAAAATGCGGGGAGGGGGGGGGGGGATCTCCAACTTCTATATAGGGTATGTTACATTATGTAATACATTGGTTTTAGTCGCTAATGTTTGGTCAAGCAATGTTAACGAAGTAATCGTCCTTTCTTGGAGTACCCCCTCATTTCCGTTTTGTCAACTGTTTTCAAAACATGGTATACACACATTCATAGTGGTTTTTAAGCATATCGTTTTCCTCAAATCACCGCACTTCTAGGCTTCCGCAAATCCCTCAATATTTGATGAATTCAAGAGCATGCGACCTGCGGACTCGCAGATTTTCTCTCAATGCCTTTAATACCCAAAGTGAGTCGATGGCATGATACGAAACAAGTTCAGCTTGTTGATGAACTGAACTGCTAGTTTCAACATTTTAAAGCCGATTTTTACTCCTATATGCCAATTCATTATTGTAAGGTAGACTTTTTGTCACATTTTCGTTAAAAATGAAGGGGAATGTTGCTTCTGACACAAGTTAAGGGGTTTATAAAATGGACAAACACTTTCCTCATCAGCAAAAACTCGTCAGTGTTACATTAGAACAAATCAAAAGTTAAAAATACTCTCAGGCAGACTTAGTGTTATTCTATTCATTTCCAATCCTTTTAGAGAAACTCTCATGACTTTCTCTTGAGTATCAAAACTGCTGAGTATGGAGGAAGATTTGACCAACTTTTTACTTCAAGAACCCAGTAATAAGAAAACAAGTTTTCTTCAACAAGTTAAATCTTAACGAGTTATCTTCAAAAGTTACCTTTAAGAAGGTAAACTCATGTTTTTTTTAATCAAAGCCATGACTTTTATCGTTATACTATACTGATTTAAATGAAACAGCCCTGGTACGTGGTATCAATATTTGAATGGAGACAACTCATGCCTCCAAATTAAAGCCCTTGGGGCACATGAAACATGAACAGCATGGGAACCGTAAAATATTCGGTTATGTTTATTCATATAACGGCATCTCAGTCTTACGCTGTTATTTGTCATCGTATTATCGTATTACTTTTTGTACCCGACAAATATTAAGAGTTCTCATTCAACAGTAATCAGGCCCGTATGCAGCTTTTTCAGTAGGAGGGTTCGATTTTACCACAAGTGGAACATTTTACCCGACAAAGGCTGAGCGGAACTCCAGATTTTGTGGGGGCGGGGGGGTTCGTGCGAACGCCCTGAACCCCCCCCCCCCCCGATACGGGCCTGGTAATTAACGCAATAATTACCGTTTCTTCTACCTTCAAATACATCCCCAACGTCTCTGTATTTCGTTGAACAATCATTTTAGAAAGAAAAATCAACTAAAGGTAAATTTTCTCAGTCAAACTCACCCTGATTTCCCCTTTAATCTTTTGAAGGGCAACAAGTACAAGTACGACTTTGTGCATGGTGACCTAAAAAATTTCTGTTACAGTGATAGGCCGCCCTCTTTATGTGAGAAATTTGCCGTTGTTGGAAGTTATGACGTCACAGTGTGAACTTACGTGAAACAAGGTACCTCTGTCCACGAGACTGACGTGGCAAACGCAAGAAAATCCCCTGTTTTTGTGTCTCTGTAAATTAATTTAAGAAACTCGTGCAGTGTAGCGGAGAAACTAGAGAAGGAAAGACGACTCATTGTAATTAAAGAACATCTGCGATGGGTTTATTTATTTCATCCGCCTTCAACAGACTCTTCGGAAAGGTTCCTGTTAGGATACTAATGGGTAAAATGTATAACCTAATTGCATTCACTACTTAGTGTGTTCCGACCGTGTGTACTCAGTGTAGTGTCTTTTTTAGTTGTTCATTTAATGCGACACTACATTAGCCTAGCGTTATCTTTCTTAGGTCAAAGGGAACGAACGGTAACAGTTTCTCATAGTCATACAGGCGTTCCCCCCACGTAGTACCTACCACTAGCGTAGGCTATGCTCTATATGTAATATATCTACATGGTGGTAGGACACTCATTGTAACGGTACACTACACGAAACGGCCTATTTTTACGTCCTTATGCTGACTGCAAACATTACTGGTAACCTGTTATGTCACATCGTTCGATGTAGCATGGGGGTAGCATGAGTCGATCACCTTACAAATATTTTAATCCTAAATATATGAAAACATTATAATGTATGTAACTTTACACAATGACAGAAGTATTCATAAATCTCCTTTTATCATTCTAACACCCTTTTGGTGTCAAAAATGAGTAATTCATTGGAAATAGGTTTTGAATTTAATGTGTCGGCAGTGGTACATTTCACTAGGCCTGTGATGAAACCTTGAGACGATCACGGCAGAATGAGACCTATCAAAATACTGTTTATTATCAAACAAATACATAATAATGTCCAAAAATGATAAAAACATTTTCTTCTATCCAATTTTTGAAGGAGACTTTTACTGAAGACATTCTGGTCAATATTTTGATATGATTTGAAACATGAAGTCAACTCTCAGTCTCAGCAATAGCCTAGTGATGAAAATAAAAAATTTGACTGAGTAAAATGTTTCCATGGACATGAAAAATAACATGGCAAATACTTGTTTTTAATGCTGTTTGAAGTTAATATGACGCAGGCGGTGCTTACTTTGGAATTCCTTTGTGTCCACATGGCCTCACTGAAGTGTAGAATGCATTGATCGACTCAAAGTACTGATCAATTTAAGGTACACCTAGTATATTAGCACACTTTACTCACCTGCGACCTCCAATGTATTCATAAAATCACTCATAGACCGAGTTATTGGTACGAATTTGCCATTTGCAAGGCAAGCGGTCCACCGCTGTTTTGTTCGTTGTCAAGCAGTTTGCGTAGCTGGCTATTAATACCTTCCTATCCAATAAGCATAAGTTACAGAGCACACATTTGCTGCGCAGGTGGAGACCAGTGCTTAGTCACTTGCAAATTCATGTGTAAGATGCATTGTTCGCTATGGAATTTGAAATGACAAAAAATGGTGGAGCACTTCGTTATTTCAATCTGCCGAACCTAAACTTTCATAAGTTTAAATTGTGAATGTTATGCTAGGTATAACCCAGGGTTGGAAAACCTCGCGAACCTTACAAAGGTAGTTCGCGGGAAATCAGCGATGCTCGCCGGAAATCCTGCATGTCTGGACACATTAAAAGAAAAAACGGGAGGAAAAAAACCAGGAGTCTTCAAAAAAAAAATAAATGGGCGAGAACAGGGAAAATGTTGATAAAAATATTGAAAAGAAGCTCTGTTGATCGTTATTGCTTGCAATACTCGTATCGGCAAATAGCGCGACCCTGATGTACAGCATATCCACAGTGACAACGCAAGTTACCAGAAATTATCGCCAGTTCACTTTTAGGCACACTTCAGCCGTCCTACATAACCTGTGAACCCAGTGCCCACAGATGATTCGCGCAGAGCTCATGCACAATTTCATGTCTGTCGGTTTTAGTTTTTTTTTTTTTTTCTGAACTCAGAACTCAGCACAACAGATTCTCTGTGCAATAAATGAGAACAGAGTGCTTTCATAAGTACATATACACAACATTGATACATAGAAGAGCAAGCAGACCCACGTGGAGGTTTTTGACCTTTGTGCCTTCTTTGCGTTTACAACACCCAGATGCAATGGTAATGCCAAACACATTTCTGGAAAACATAACGTTACTTGCAGTAAAACAATTGCGGTTATCAAACCACTTTGAAATATGGGGGAGATGACTTTTACCTTTTAAAATTTTTTCTGCTGCAAATTTCTACTGCCTGGTAATGGTCACATTTATCAGGGATAAAAAGCTCAGCACAAATGTCGTGATTGAAACAGGTGGCTGATTTTGAGTGCTATGAATGCGATAAATGTTACAGGTGTTTTGTGTGAGTTTGACTGGGGTTAACGTCCAGACACCAAACTACGATACGTCAAATAAACAAGAAAATTGTCAACCTGGAGAGGGTAAAAACGTAAATAGAAATGGATGTTTCGAAAAGTGAAGAGAGCCTACCAAAAAGCGGCTTAAGGGGAAGGGAATATCCGAGTGGCAATTTTCATTAATGCAAAGAAATTGCTCCCTATAAACTTAAGTTTGAATAAACCATAAAAAAGCTATTTTGTGTAAGATACAAACATCACCATTTTGGGACAGGTGTTGACATTTCTGCAGTTAAAACTTTTCTTGGAAACATGCGAGGATTTTCCAAAGTCAAACGCGCAGAGCTGCTCGTACGTAGTACAGCTGTATAGTTGACAGTGTATAGCTTGGTCTAGGATTCTGTGCAACGTTACCACACAAAAGTTTCATTTTATTATTTGCCACAGGACTGATGTCTAGCTTTTTAGTGAAGAATGCCATGATCGAGACTTTTATCCTAGGCCTATTGCATATCTACAGTATATAGCGTAATAGTGGGCTCAAATTTCTCTCGTTACTGACATTTTTTAAGCAACTCTTCTTCACATTTAGAAAGGTACCATATATTGCAACAACGCAAATAGCCTAACATTAAGCTTTCGTGATTAATTTTCCAAATATTGTACAAGTTTTCAGTTATATTTTTTGCGCTCAGCTGCAACGATTTTACCCCTTCGATATGCTAGGAACCCAAATCTCCTGGGCTTTGCCGCTAGACCACCACAAAGGGTTTCACCCCTACACAAAATGTCAGCGGGAAATCCGTAGATTTTCTATCGTGTTCACGGGAAATTTAGCAAGGTCTTCCAACCCTGGTACACCCAGTGGTCCACGCAATCAATGGCTACCGTTCTATACTTTAAGGATGTGCTGTAGGAAAAAAAATTGCAGAGGCCAGAATGGTCTTTTCAAATGTTACGATTGCTTATAAACTAAGTACAAAGTGGATGATATGAAGCAGGCAAAATAAAGAAAAACTTGTTTGCCAGTTTGAAAGTACAGTAAAACCCCTCTTATCCGAACCCCATTTATCCGAAACCCCGTTTATCCGAACTTGCCGTTCGGTTTCTCAAAACTGGCATCGTACATAAGCAATGTAAAATTTCAGTCTAGATTTGACATTTTGTCTCTCTGTTTAACTTTTTTCGACCCTCGAAGATCTTTTTTGCAGTTAAACCAGCTATTGTTACTGTTTATCTCTACTACCAACTTAAACCGCCAAGCTGGATGATGAATACATGATTCAGAAATACCCGGCTAATTCTCCGTGTGTTTTCTTTCTTCGTTGTCGGCGTAGGATCACAATAGCGTCACTAAGTTCATACTGTGAATAGCCTATCGAAGTGTACTTAACTTAGGTTTTTCATGCAAAGCCCAGCGCTAGTGTTAGCGCTGCCCAACAGTTGTTCTTTTCACACCTAACAATACAGTGACTGGAATTAATACGCGTGTGGAAGAATGTCAATCAGACTTAAATCTGGGTGCCATAGGTGAGAATAAAGTGAACTGATGGCCCCAGATGAGACAGTTAACAAGCTTAAAAAACTTGAAGTTCAAAGCAAATAAATCCCGTCTTCGAACGTCTTTCGGCAATATCTTTGAATTCATTCATGCATTGTGTCAAGGGAACTGATATCCCCATTAACACTTAACGAGCTTGTGAAAGATAGCAAGCTTCTATAACCTAGTCAAACTTCGGAAAAGCCATTTTGATAAAGTCCTTTTTAAATCTCCTGAATATCCAATTAAGGCCGCGGTACAACAAACGATTCAAACACATGATAAAATGAGCTGTACTCAAAACATATGGTTATCCCTTGCCACATTCGATTCAAATCACTGTATAAAAAATTAAGTCGCGCATGTTACTTTTCTACTACAAAGATTCCGGCATTTCGAAAAGCCTAGCTTTCAAACAGTACCACGCAAGTAACCGCGCTCGTAAGCCTCGCAATGTTGTAGCTAGCGCTCCTAAATTGGCAAGTACATAGCGGTACTAGCGGTCAGACTGTCGGGGGTTTTAAGTGCCATGCTTCTCACTATACATCTCTCTTTTCCATTTTGGCAAGCGTTTATACTGTTTGTAGAGGTAAAATTTTACATGCATGTTCGTTATTTTATGGCATCTTTTTGAAAATGTAGGCTACTGTTGCTTTTGGTTGATTGTTAGGATTCCGTGTGTAGGCTATGTGTTATCCTAACGGCGGGCAAAGTATCGCAACCCAGACGGACAGTCATTACCCTCATTCAATTTATCCTCCTTGGAAGTTCAGTCTAAGAAAACGCACGAATCACTTTGAATTTTCAACAAATATTTATTTTTTAATTTGAAACCAAAGAAATAACACGGAGACAATGTAACAATGGTTAATTTTACTTTATTAATGCGCGCATGTTTCACTAGGGGTAGCAAATTAACGATAAACATGGAATCCCGTTTATCCGAACTTTTCAGTTATCCGAACAACGTCTGGTCCCGACGTGTTCGGATAAACGGGGTTTTACTGTACATGGACAGTTGCAGATCACCAGAAGATCCAATGCAACTCACACTTCTTGATGAGAAAAGAAAAACTTCCTGTCACCACTCTATTTCATTAGAGAGATTGTTTACTGCATTTGCTCCAGGAAATAGCTTGGGGCATGAACACTATTGACTGGTCATTGAAGCAGTACAGATTTGTGTTATGCACAGGCCTGTTACACCATGATTGACTTAACATGGATAAAAACTTTACGCCAGAAGCTAGGTGAGCGGAATAGTTCTGAACTGGAAACAGTTTCATGTTTTACACTGAACATGAGAAAGTGGCGTCAACATTTGGTTTTGTAATGTTGCTCCAATTTGCTCCTCAACTTATTGTCACATCTTCCATTGTTGACTGTGTTCATGCTTTGCATACTGAACAAGGAACCAAGTGTAATGTCCATCTGTTTATTTCAGGCATTGCTTTCACAGTAAATGTATCTTGAGTCACTAATTATATAAACACAGAAGCTACATTTACTGTACAGTATTATTACAATGCAGTTGGGGGTAATGGTACCCTGCTGGGCTTTTCAGTCACAAAAGATGGGAGCCAAACCCCAGATGCAAAAAATGTTTTTCATGCGCAAAGAATACTGTCAAATGTTAAAAAAAAAAAAAAAAGAGAAAAGTTCACTTAAGAAAGATATAGTTGTACGGCATCTTTACACATGGGATGGAACTGATATGCTTGGGGCCATTTGGTTTCTAAACTGGGGCTACTTGCCCACAAATGTGACTTGCTAAATTTGATTTGGTGAGCACCCCATCTTTGTGTTAATACTGTCATTTGGATTGTACTTCCTTTAATTGAAAACGTAGCTTTGTACATTACTCAATCTCTTAAGAGAGCCTAGACAAACTGTGTATATGTATCAACTTGATATTCACCAAGCTTGTTACACCTAGGATGGGTCAGTTGGACTCAGTCCTTATTACACTTCAGAAAATTTATCAAGTGCGATCATTTGTAGAATCTTGTGTGGTTTTCTTCTCTTTTTGGTTTTCTTCTTGTTTTGTTTGTTTGTCTGTCACCCTCTTGCTTGTTGTGGTGCAAGATGTAATATACAACCAGATGTTCAGCAATGAAATTTGCTGAGTTGTAGTACTGTAACTTCATAGCTTTTCATTTTCTTTCCCAGTCGGTCTCGATGCAGCTGGCAAAACAACTATTTTGTACAAACTTAAATTAGGAGAGGTGGTTACTACCATTCCAACAATAGGTAAGTTGTGTGGCAAAAGTATTGTCGCAAGAGTATTGTATGTACATTTGATAAAAAATGTAGTTTTAGGAAGATTGCTGAGCAAACCATTACAATATTACATACCCAGTAAATGCAAAAGTCCTTTACCTGTTTGTGTGGAGGGTTGTAGCAAGCCTCCATAACCTTGGCAGTGTGCCAGGCTTGGAAGTGATTGTGCTTAGCAATCAGTGGGTCTAAGAGGGAGAGGAAAGGGGGTTGAGGGCCTTGATCCTACGCATGAAAGGACTATTTTTAAAAGGACATCAGCTTTAGAGTCATTGTTTCGTTTAGAATGTTCCTCAACCCTGGTAGACCTGCAAATGTAGGAAGGTTATCGTCATGTCAGTAGTGTTTCACATGTCGGACAATCTTGACCTACAGGATTATGAAAATGGGGAGCTTACAGTAGTTTGCTTTCAATCGTTCAGAGAATAAGACTCTGCGTCTTTTTGAATGATCGAGTTATGAGGTTCAAAGGTGGAAGAAATATTGAATTCATTTTCTCTCATTGCCTAACAAAGTATGTGGCGATCATTCTGTTTTCTTCTTGCACGTATGTAATGTTCACAAGGGATATTGTTTGGTTGATCAAAATTGGATGATTAAGACCAGGAAAGCTGTGGGTAGTTTGTTACAAATTAGTCACCAATAAAATCCTCCTAAGAATGGACTGCCTCTTGCACTCTAGTTGGATAGTCCCTTACTCTGTAACATATTAGTGGAATTATTCACAATATTCACTAGCATTAAAAAGGGAGCCTGACTTAGGGTTGTTGCAGTAATTTCTAGTAAGTTTCATATAGCCTTCCAAAGTAGTACAAAGAAGCCGCCCTGTTTGACAGGTTGACAGGTTATGTCAGAGATTCATGCGTCTTCCATGACAACAGGACAGCGCAATGTTGTAATCTATACAGGTTAAGCATGAGACCATGCAGCAGTAATGATAGGATATATATTTCTGTTTAGCATCTGTTTGGCTCTGAGTCAGGTCGGTCAACTTTTTTAGTTCAAGAGCTGCATTGCTTAAAAGAAAATACTTCACTCTGGCCGTATATTTACAAAATTCAATTTGCAACTTCATCTACACAAAGACAATACAGTACCCAATGAAACCCGTCGTAGAGCAATACTCTATATCTTGACAAGAAAATGAGTTCAGAGATAACCTTTAGTGACCAGCTCTCCCGCTATATGACCGGCTATTCCTGTTGGCATTGTCTGTTACATACAGTATTTGTGTTTGTGTGCTTTTAATAGTAAAATCTAGAAATGACTTTGTAGTTTGTAATGTTCCTCTTTGCACACTTCTAATTTTTTTTTTCTTTCAATTTCCCACTCATAGTATCCATTTACCTTGTCCAAGAATCAAAACATGATGTAACCAATTCATTTGTTAGGACTCTCAGTGCTGTCAAGATAAATGACACTGTTGTCATTCATGAGTTCCAACAGTAGGCCTGTGTACCCTTATTGTATTCCATCCGATTGGAAGTAAATAGATAGAATGGTCTAAAATTTTAGGAAGAACGGCACCCACCAGACTCTCTTTGTGCCTTCATAATCTGTTTTGTTCTTTCCAGGTTTTAATGTTGAAACAGTAGACTACCAGAATATATCTTTCACGGTGTGGGACGTCGGAGGCCAAGACAAGATTCGTCCACTATGGAGGCACTATTTCTCAAACACACAAGTTAGTGTTCGTCTGTTTTTGCGTAACCACTGTAGTCAGTGCACGTTGGTTGAAGGGTGGATCTAAATGCACATAATCCATTACAATTATGAAACTACCGATGACTTCTCCTGTCGATCAGTGCATATGAATTAAATGTGTCTTTTATTCCAATTTCACTTGTCACCCAACTTGTTAAGTGTTTTTCAAATGTGGTGATCCATGGTAAAACAATTTAACTTTTCCTTTTTAAGTAATTTGTTGATGGTGGTATAGATTTTTATGCAAGAGACACAAATAATAGCAACTGATTTAACAGCTCTGGCAATTTTGGCAAAATGCCTCTCAGCTGACTTGGAGCTCTGTTGAAATTTCTCTTTGTCTCAAGGACATCCCAATTTTAACATAAATCCAAGCTTGAGCTGTGTTTCCTGTGCATAGCTGGTGATTTTGGCCAAAAGTTTACCTGTTTAGTGAATCTCTATTCTTAGTCTTTGCGAGATTTATGTTTCCAATCTATTTGGAGAAAGAATACACAAAAAGTTTTTTCACAACAGTAGTTTATGTGTATGTCTTCAGTTTCCCTGAATCATATAATGTGAAATTGGTTCCTCTTGTTATGTATGGCTTGTAGTATATGATGAAACTCAACAAGCAGCGCTAAGTGTTTTTGTTCTGATTGCTGGGCAACCGACCACATTCAATCAGTCACAATGATGTGGCCATCCCTACCTGACACTGGTTTGCTTCAAAGGAATCATTTTGACCGAAAGCCCAAAACTTACTGGAAGTGGGTGTGTGATCTACCATCACAGGCCAAGGAAATTGAATCCAGGAGTAGTTGATGACCTCTTTGAAGCAGTCATCCCTTAGTACTCAACAGTTGCTTTTGATTGCACAGGGTCTGTAGTATCTGGAAAAGTCTGTGAAAGTCTGTGAATTTTTTGAGGTCTTTGAAAGTATGTGAATAGTCTGTGAATTTCATCAGTAAACTGAGCAGTCTTTGAAAAGTCTTTGAATTTGTCCATTCTTACCGTTTCATGTGTAAACTGCCAGTTAAGAATGCAAAATTTTCTCATCAACTACAGTACTCAGTCCCTAAAAAACGCGCGTCTTTTCTTGGTCATGGAATTTTACCAAAGAGTCTTTGAAAAGTCTGTGAATTCATTTAACCATTTTTGCTACGGACCCTGTTGCATTACCCAGTCATACTGTAGGAAATAAAACCACTGTGTGCACAGGTGAGTGACGCGAACCTCGCAGTGTCTTACTAACTTTTCTCTCAAGTTTGGAACATTGCAAAAAGCTTGTCTAGCATCAACCTCTAGGACTGATTTAATTTGGGAAACAAGTTATTGCGTTAACCTCATTATGTTTGCAAGACAGAGTGACTCAGCAAAACATACCCAATATTCTAAAAGAAACCATTCTGAAAGCAAAGTTGGTATGCGTAGTATGTTGAGATTGTAGCACTGGAGGGACAGCAGTTACTACTGCAGAAGACCAGTGTTAAAATGATGTAAGACAAACCATGTGCAAAACATTTACACAGTCATCTTTGAACATGTTGACTGTCTTGTTCTGAACTGTGTGGCTAGAGTATGGATGATAACTTTGCCTGTGACAACACTATAAAAGACAATCACAGTATTTAAATTGTAAGGAGAGTCAGCATTTAATGGAGCCATTTGTTTTCTGAATACTTGCGACGGTTCTTACGGTGTAGTCGTCCACATCCCAATCACGTCGTTTCCAAAAATCAGTAACTCAGCAAGAGTTAAGTTGGCAGTTAATATTACAGCATCCATCGCTGATCCTGTGAAATACTAAATAGCCCCAACTACTGTATCAACAGTGTCTGCTCTTTGGTCAAAGTTCTTCCTTTTATTGCACCACATATTTACTTGGCATATTATTACATGTTTATATTGGTTGTTATTTGTCTTCTTTTTTGCTCCCTGTAATACCTTGTCTTTGTGAAGCATCCAATGTTGGATGAATTTCAATCATTGAAATGTTGTACTTTAAAAGTCAAACATCAAAAATTTGTTCGGTAACTTGTATAATTGAAGGCTAGTGTACTATTCCTCCATGTGATATGTGATGTCAGTGTATGTTACATATTGTTTTGTGTGGTTTTTGTTCACTTACCATTAATTTCCATTCTTTTTTCTTTCTTCAACACATTTTTCTAGGCGGTGATATTTGTGGTAGATAGCAATGACAGAGAAAGAATAGGGGAAGCTAGGGAAGAACTCGATAAAATGGTGAGCCTTACTGAGAATTGGTGAATGCTAAAAAGCATTGTTAAGACAGGAATCTGTGTTATTTTAAAATTGTCAATAGAGTGCCCAGTTCCCCAGTGCAGTATATAATGTGGCATTGTGTGACAGATTCATCACTTGCAACAAAAATGTTCTGAAAGATGAAAAAGGACAAATTGACCATATCTGCAGCATCTGTTAGGACAAATACTGCCTCCCCCCCACATAACCCTTGGTGTTTTACCTCGATCAGAAACAACAACCACCTGGGAGACATTTTTTTCAGGGAGTGTCTGTTCAGGGATAATTGTCTGGGGGATATTTGTCCAGTCATAGTAGCATTATAAACAATTTCTTATGCATCAGCAACATTTCAACTGACTTGTGAACCCCTAGACAGGTGGCATGGGTCCAGAGTCCTAGCAATTGGTTTGCTGTTAAAATTATAAGCACAGTTTATCTCATAAGCTTCCTGCTGTGTGCTTGTAATACAAATTCCTGTCTTGTTGAAATGAACATGCCCGGGAGTTCTCGCTGACTATCACTACCCGGTAACAGACAGAGAAATAGCCTGAAAAGGGGTAAGATGTTATGAGCTTGTCATTAATATCTTTGAAAGTCTGAAATCACTAAAAATGCCCATCCACTCAATGGAAGTCCCATTTGATGACTCGAAAGCAAGATAATGGAACAGATGAGCATTCAGAATTTTAAGTTGCTCAATCTTTTGGTTGCCAGCTGAGAGTGAGATAGCAAAACCATTGGCTGTGTCTTTTACACCCTTCCATATTTCCCTGACTGCAAATCTGGATCACAAAAATGACTGCATTTCACAGGATGCCATCTGCTTTATAGTGTACATTTTTTTTGCTTATGATGTGAATGAAATCTCCTTTGTACTGTGACTGTGATATGTGTTACAGTTGGAATGTAACCAACACTAGTAGCTGTGCACCAGGGTTGGAAAACCTTGCGTACCTTCCGAGCCTGGTTCGCGGGAAATCAGCGACGCTCGCGGGAAATCCTGCATGTGGGGACGTGTTTTTTTTTTTTTTATTAAAAAAATGGGAAAAAACAGGGAAACCATCAGAGAAACAAAATAAATGATGGACAACAGGGAAAATTGCTGTGAAGCAAATATTAAAAGAAACTATGTTGATTGTTATTGCTTACGATTTTTAGATAGGCAAATAGCTCATGTTACCTCTCTGCCCATAAACCACGATGTCCACTATATCCTTGCAGGTAACCAGAAATCTATCGCCAGTTTGCGTGTAGGCACACTTCACTTCAGCCGCCCTACATACCCTATGAATAGCAGGTGCACACGGATGATCCTCGCAGAGCTGTGCACAATTTCATCCCCGTCGGTTTTAGTGTTTTTTATTTTTACTGAAGTAGCACAAGATTCTCTGTGCAATTAATGAGATACTGAGTGCTTTCAGCATACAGCACATACAGTAGAGGCGCAAACAGACCCATGCGGCATGGTTTAACCTTCAAACCTTCTTTACTTTTACAGTCTTACACCCAGATGCAATGGTAGCACCAAACACCTTTCTGGAAAACATGTTACATGCAGTAAAAAAATTGCCTCGATTAAACCATTTTAAAATATGGGGGGACAACTTTTATTTTCAACTTTTTTTGCTGCAAATTTCTACTGCCTGTTGATGGTCACATGTATCAGGGATAAAAATGTTCGGTACAAATGTCGTAGCCACAACAATGTGGCTGAATTTGAGTATTATGAATGCGATAAATGTCCATTTTAGGACAGGTGTTGACATTTTTGCAGTTAAAAACTTTTCTTGGAAACATGCCAGGATTTTTTTACAGCAAAATGACAGAGGTGTTTGTAAGTAGCACAGCTTGTAGTAGTTGACGGTGTATAGTGGTCTATGATGAAGACATTCTATTAGGCCTATTGCATATCTATATAGTGTAAAATCAGGCTCAAGTTTCCCTCATTTTTGACATTTTGTAAGTGACGCATTTAAAAAGGTACCGTGTATTGCAACAATGCAAATAGCCTAACGTGAAGCTTTCGTGATTGATTTTTCAAATATTGTACCAGTTTTCAGTTACATTTTTGTGCTCTTCTGCACAATTTTACCCCTTCAATGTGCTAGGAACCCCAATCTTCCTGGAGCTTGCCCCTGAACCCCCCACAAGGGGTTCCACCACTTACACAAATTTCAGCGGGAAATCAGTGGATTTTCTATTGTGTTCGCGGGAAATTCAACAAGGTTTTCCAACCCTGCTGTGTACATAGAAGGTTAGATCAAAACAATGTGATAACAGTCTGTAATGTCCCTCTGTTGAACTCAAGTGTGCAGTGCAAGTCTTTTACTGAATAACTTAGTGCAATAGTCATAATTGTGGTATAGGATTCAACATTTCTTTGCTTTATACAAACTTCTTTGGTATGCTGTGCTTGGCTGCTTTGAACCTGTGCCATACTGTACTCTGCTCCCAGTACTTACTTTTGCTTGTGCTACTTATATTCTTCACTAATCACTTTGCGATGATGCAGGGTAGTACTGTAATATCTAGCGAATATCTGCAAAGTACATGATTTGATCTTTGTCCTATTGTTGCGTGCCCTGATGCTGAACAGCAATGGTTCCCAACCTTTTTAGCTCAGTGCATTGTGAAACTGCACCCCCCCCCCCCCTCTCTTCCAGTATGTTAATGAAATACTAATCAAAATACGTATTGTCTCATCATTCAGACAATTACCAAACAAAGCTTTACTGCTACATTTAGTTAATAGTGTCACATGATAAAACATCAGCTGGCTGATATGTGGAAATGTATTCATAGCATGTACCCCCCCCCATGAGATTACTGAAATGTCCCCTGGGAGCATTAGCTTCCTACGTTTGACTTCACAGAGCTCTTCTTCTGTGACTTACTTTTGTGATCTCTGTAAACAACCTGCTCTAGTTCGGTGTATTTGCTAATTTAAGCACAGAGAGAGGAGATTTCTGAACCAGCATTTTTTATGTTGCACACCTTAGATTGTAAAGATCAGGTACAGAGGTCTTAAATTACGCCTTAGTTTATAATTAAGTGCAGTTTTACTCGCCTGTGTGAAGTTTTGCTCATCTCATAATCACCTGTTCATTTAATCTACAGATGCAGGAAGATGAATTAAAGGAATCAATTATTTTGGTGTTTGCCAACAAACAAGATTTACCCAATGCCATGTCTGTATCTGAAGTAACAGAACAGCTAGGAATCCCTAAACTAAGAAGAAGCAAACCAGTAAGTACTCCTCCTTCATTGGAACCACCAGTAACTTCAAAGTATCTTCTAATTTGACGAGTTAGTAACTAGTTAACCACTTAGATTCAAAATGCTAATTTATACTGGAATTGCCTGATCTGTAGTTAGGCTAACTTTTTTCATTACATGACCAATTTGTGGTACGCTTACTTTTTATTCAATATTTGTGTATTGTTCATTGGTCATAGTGAGAAGTTTTCACTATTAAATGGAAGAAACTTGTCAAAGAATTTTTGTGCCTTGTACCCTATGAACTGTGTTCGTCAGAGTTAAAGAACCAATGAAGTCATTCTTATCGGTGTCTTAGTGAATGGGACCCCAAAATTAGAGGCCAAAGAAAAAACCTATTTCTCTGTGTACTGCACTATACAGTAGTATATTGATGAACTATGAAGATAGTGTTTCATCGTGTTGGTAGATTCAGTGCTGAACAACTCTGTTACACAACAAATAGTGTAACTTGCAAGTGAGAATTTTCAGCCGCTTAGAGCTGCAGCATCTTCAGCTTGAATAGTTAGTGTATTCCGCAGTGCTTTTCTTGACCTGTTGGTGCAGCGGATTGGATTAAGGGGTTACACAACAAAGGAAGATAATACTGTTCGTAATCTCTGTCCATGGAGTTGGTCCCCCGCTTCCTGATGAGGATGGACTCTCTCATCTTCATGGTGAACTGTGTATCTTCCCTTGCTAATATTTTTGCTCCATCCCAGTAGATTGTGTAACTGTGTCCTCTCATGGTGGCCTGAGATGGCAGACTTGTGCAGCGGTGGATCCAGGACTTTTGTTTGGGGTGCACTAGATTCACCCATTGTGGGAAGAGTATCCCCCCCCTCTGAAAGTTTAACATGAAAGTAGTGCTCTCACCAACAGCAGTGACGAGAAGGGCAACATTGAGATGTCTGGCATCCAATGTTAAAGGAAAAATTAATCGATTACGGACATTTTGGGTGGTGCATGTGCACCCAGGGTATTTTCCTGTAACTGCCATTGTAGTGGTGCACAGATTGGGATGTTCTTCTCAGTGCCTGAGTGACTTCAGTTCCTTTGTCTGCTTTCTCTGCTTTCAGTTGACTTCAGATGCTTTGTCTTCTTCCATTTGATGTTACTAGTTTTGATGAAAAGAGAAACCTATGCGGTCATTGATTGCGTGTGTATGTACGTGTGTGTTTGTGACGCCCAGCTCGTTATCGCAATATCTCAAGAAGGGAACTTGGAAATTTCCCAAACTTGGTACATAGATGCCCCATTTTGAGAGGAAGAACCCTATTGTTTTTCGTGGAGATCAAAGTTCATCTGAGGTCACCAGAGGTCAAACACTGAAAATCTTGTTGCCACGATATCTCAAGAAGGGAAACTCCGACAGTCCTCAAACTTGGTACATAGATGCCCCATATTAAAGGAGAGAACCCTGTTGTTTTTTGTGGAGGTCAATGGTCATCTGAGGTCACCAGAGGTCAAAAACTGGAAATCTCGTTAACACAATATCTCAAGGTAGGAATGATGGATACTTCCCTTACTTAATATGTGGGTTGGTATCAAGAGAAAGAACTGTATTGTTTTTGGTGGAGGTCAAAGGTCATATGAGGTCATCAGAAGTCAGATACTGAAAACCTTGTTATCATGATATCTGAAGAAGGGAAACACTGACAGTTCTCAAACTTGGTACATACAGTAGATGCGACATATTAGTAAGAAGCCTATTGATATTGGTGGAGGTCAAAGGTCATATGAGAACACTACATTGAAAGAAAAGAAACCATGACACATTTCATACTACATGTGAAGATTCACCCTAGTAATGAGTGCAAAAAGTGCCTTTTGATTTTGTTAGAGGCAAAAGATCATTTGGGGCCACCATATCCCACCTTTTCCAACATATCATATTCAAAACATAATTAAACCATCAAAACCACAATGCCTTCTGGCTTTCTGGTTTTCTTCTATTCTCATATTGTCTACCTCTTTCCCCAATTTATATACTTGATTGCAGTCACCATAGGGTATGCTACAGACCACTCCTGATGTGTCATTTACATCCCATTAGTCTTCATTCAGGACTTGAAGACTCAGGGTATATAACTTGAAGGGTCATATGGGGTTGCATAGCTGTAGTTATGTAATACTCTTGTATATGCATGTCTGTTTCTCTCAATATTTGCCAAACCTAATACAGGATATCAAGTGTAGATTTAAGATTTATTTAACATGTGGTGAATTTCATTCCCTTTTCTCCCTCTTTCTCGGTCACAGTGGTACGTCCAGTCAGCCGTCGCGACGGAGGGAACCGGTCTCTACGATGGCCTGGACTGGTTATCAAAAGAAATTGCCAAGATTTCTTAAGACGTCTGCATCTGTAGCATTAGATTAGTGACCTGCATTTCATTCAACTGAGAAACATCTCTGTCACATAGCCTCTCCCTGTCACGTACGGAACCTGTCACGTTTCATTTAGACAGGATGACAAACAATGAAATGAAAAATTTTTTTTTGAAATCATTCTGCTTAAGATCTCAAAGACTTATTATGTGAGGTTGCAGTAGGAGTTGAGTTCTTTACCACTCGATGCTTATCTCATGGATCCCTTCTGTTGGCAGGGGGAAAAGTTTTCAACGAGAAGCTCCATCTAGAACTGTAAGATTAAATTGTTTTTGAAATTTTCAAAGTCTAAAAGCCACAGGAAATAATTTTTTTTATTTGCTGTTTCAAAATTTAGTCGTGTTAAGAGTCACAACGTGATTGGATCAGGACTGACATTTTTCAGAGCGAGCCACCGTTTCAACATTTCGTGGGATTTCCAGCCTTTTTGTTGTCTAAACCATCCCAAAGTGTGGATGTGGTTAATTTGAAATTCTTTGACTTGGAGAGCTGTGGAAATATTTTCCAGGGGTTGAGTTCAATTTTACTTTTTCTCGTGATATGTACTGTCTTTGCCTTCTGTGGATTTTCTACCAGTGAATATAAATAAATTGCATGTAAAGTTCAGATTCAGATGGGGAAAACTGTCAAACTGTGCATCTGGATCAAGGTTGCTTTTGATGGATGTCATGCGAGGAAGCTTTAGTAAGTTCATACCTCCTGAGATCAATTATTCCTCAATTGGCAAAGGATTATTTTGCTCATCGCCTCACCTGACTGAAGACTTTCATTAACCATCATAAGCATATAGTGGAATACCAAGGACAGTCATCGCTGGCTCGTCAAGGATTATGAAACAGTTCGTGAAGCCATTTTGGGGCCTTAGACTCACAACTTGGTCTGCAAATCTGTGAGAATCATGGAAGTCCAAACCATGGTCCCAAGTCTTTTCAAAATTGAAGATGGTGGCCCACATTTGTCAAGCATGAAGGTTGTCTGATGTAAATAAAAACTGTCGCTGGGAACTAATCACTGCTAACAAATATACAATATGTATCTATACACTGTATCCTTTCTTTTGCAAACTTATGCATAGTTAGCTGCATAGACCATATAAAGCATATATTTTCTTTCTGATGGGAATGGGATGCTGGAGCTGGTGAAGAAGCCTCATATGTGGGGGAGGGAGGAGGGGGGAGAGATTATGGACTGGTGGGTATTGCAGGTTTTTGGTTTGTTTTCAGAAACTGAATCGCTTAGACACTAGTGCATTTAAAATATTGTGAAATATTTTGTGCATCAGTATTGTCAGCAAAAGTCTGTTCTTTCCCTGAAGTCTGTTTCTTTTTTCTTTCTGTTTTGTAAAGTTTCACCTTTTCGTAGTTCGTCCATGTATTGTTTCAAGTAAATGTGCCCTGATGTTGAGTTTCATTCTTTAATAGACTTAAGATGCCTGTTGCATATCCTATCGATATCATTCATTAAAAGTTCACGTACAGTAATATTCTCAGATGTTTTATATTTAGACCGCGATACTGGCAGATACTGGCTGCCGTCTGTGGTATGAGTTATTTAATAGCACACCAAAAAGGAAGTCGTCATTTTCCAAAATCTCAGTGATATATTAGCATCCTTTTTCTCTGGTGCTGTTAGAGATTTGTAGCTGATATGTCATAGCAACTGTAATGTAGGCATCTTTTAAATGTTACTTTAGTTACTGAGATTGGTTTTTGAAAAAAGTAGAATCTCTTTAACTTGCATGGTAATTGCCATGCTGGTTCTTACATTTTAGTGCACCGGCCAATTCACTGATTTTATTTTGTGTTGAGAACTTGGGAAAAATAATGCATTTTCAACACTAGTCAGGAAATGAAGATACACAATGAACTTGTATCTTTGTGTGTGTCGTTATATTTCTAAACTAGAATCTTTGGTAAAAAACAGTCTTTAAAAAGAAGAAAGGGTGTGCAGTTGTGCAAAAGATTTGTGCTTTACAGTGAATCATGAACATGCATTCTGTAAATATTGTAAGTTAGAACTGGTCTGGTGGCAGCAAATTCTATAAAAGTCAATTAATAGAAAACCGAAGACAATTTACATATTTTCCTCTGAATCAGCAAGAAAACCTCTTCAGGAACATTTGAAGTTGTTTTCTGTTAACCGAGATAAAATACAATTTGCTTGTCAAATTTGTGGTCGTCGTAAGTGTCCGCTCATCGTCCTTGTAACATGCCTGCATCCTCATAGATATTTTGCGTGGAGGAAAATGGCACAGAATTCTATGCAGGGTCTTTCTCACGGCTACACTCTCTGTGTAAGACCTGCTGTATTGGATCTACTGTTGGCTTTGATAGCAGAGTGATAATTTGGTTTCTTTTTTCAGTATGTATCGATCACTGATCTGTGGTGATCGATAAGATTGAACAGGCGACTCTCACATTCAAACTGTCCAGGCACCAGTTACTCAAGGACACAAAGCTCTCTCTCTCTCTCTCTGCCAATTTGAAGAAGTCCGTTAGAGGACCTGAGATCATTTTCACTTGGTCAGTGGATTGTAATATCACAAAGAAACTTTTTTAGTTGTGGCATATGATAATTTAGGCCGCCACCGACAGTAGAACAGGTTTATATGGAAAGCTTCTAGTGGATTCACAATCAGCATTCCGTAGACTTAATGTTACAAAGCTTGGCAGACAAGATACAGTATGTTTCTTATACAAAATGAAAGATCAGTTGGTTGCACAGTTGCAAAATATCAAGTTGGTTTGTAATGAGCAACATCAATAATGAGGGGATTGTAATCCCGACTTAGTGCCAACTAATGTGTTACTATCAACATGTTCAGGTTAAGGTGCTTGCCACGTGTCAAACTGTTTATGGTCTGCACTCACCAGCTCTGGGTGGCAGTTGACTACTCGGCCAGTCAGACCGTGTTGGGGCTGTGAATCCTAAACCCATGATATTCTCTTATCAATGTTATGTACTGCAGTACTGCGATTGGGATGTGACTGATGTAATGTGATCAAGACTGTTGGCCTGCCATTACCGTAGTAAGTGTTCCTTACAATAAAGCCCGTGAATTTGTTTCATCCTTTAACTTTGTGACACCCAGTGCTGATGCAGCATGTATGGTGCAAAATGTTAATATTTTGTGAATTGTTGGGAAGAATTTTAGATGATGATACCATTTTTTTTTTTGTTTCAGCGGTTAGGGGGTCCTGCATGTGCAGTGTTTTCCATTTCGTATATTCTCGGAGTGCATGCATCCTGATCACTATAATATAGCCACATGAGGTGAAGGTTTTCAAGTAGTATATTGTGGTAGATGAAAAATTATCCCCAGTATGTGATGAGCTTGATTGGTGATCAATTGCTGGAAAAGGCTTATTGTAAACTGCCAGGCTGCATCCATTAGAACAAATATTTTTTTCAATTTTTTTGTTGTTTTCTACACATTCGTTTCGTATCATTAATCCCACATTTTCAAAGTTTCGCAGTTGCTCATAATATTTTGTTTGCCCCTCGTGGGAATATCGTTTATCGTGCACCATTTCAGTGAGACCTACCCTTGACACAGAAGAGGAGGACGGCAATTTTTTCTTTCGATGAAAGAAATTAAGAAAGAAAACGTAAAATGTAAATTGAATGTACACTTTGGAGGCTTTTATTGCCTGTTGAATAAATGGTGAAAGAATTTCCAATTATGCGAGTCAATGTAATCATTCACCGTTTGTCTTTACTACATAGTAACTGGTTCTCCTTCAAAACTAATTGCCTCAGGGGCATTATTGTCTGCAGGTGAAGCTTACGTCATTGGAAATTTGAAAGATTTGTGTACCCATTGGTACGTCATGGTGTCTGTGGAAAGGAGATTAACAATTGCTTTGGCCCTCATGGGTAATCAGAGGCAGTGTATGGAGGGTTTTGAGTAGTTTATAATGACATAGTGCTTTTAATCAGGAGGGGCAATTGGTTGTTCAAAGTCTTACAATATACATTCGTATTTAGCCTGTAGCAGCTCTATGGACTTGACGATGGGAACTCAAACTTTCTCCCCAAGGACCGCAAGCCCCCATAAAACAAAAGAATAAGAATATGCTGACGGTTTTGTGACACGATAGTGACATTTTGAATGTGTTAATCATCAAAAATGTTGAAAGTAGTCACAACTTTCATCAAAATCCATTGAATATTGTCAATTTTACAGGCAACTTCCTGTTTTTAACCTGCATCATGAATTAACATTGACCAAGTATGCAAATGTATGATGTCAAGACAGGGACTCTGATATATTTTATGTCATTCTTTGCTTACTTAACTTTATTTGAAGGACAAATGAGAATTTTATATGCCCCAGTGATTTTGTTTTGGAAGCATGATGTTTTCTTCTTTACAAATATTGACAAACTTCCCAATGTGAAGCCCTGTAATTATGAGATAAGATGTAAAGGCCTAACAAAAGAAATACCGACACAGTCTAACACTCTGCTTCATCTAATTTGCATTTTCATGAAACTTTGAATAGCTGAATCTCAATGCTCAAAGACAGTTTACTACTTTTGAGTAAAGCCAGCACTTTTCTAGATGTATGTAACACTACCTTTAAGTTTTCATGTATGGTAATCAAAACTGCTAAGTATCTTTGTTGTAATGTGTCCAGGGAGCTGCCATTAAAATGGAGATACACTGCTTTGACATTAAGTTTGAACTCCCAAGGTCACATGGTAATCTGTTCTTCCTGTCATCCTTGACAGTTCTATAAGGCTTACATGGATCAGAGAGTAAACACAACATGGTGCATGTCATCTGCTTCAGTTATGTTGGGAGGGGAAACTTTAACATACTGCCATAATGTCGCCAGTTGTCCGGAGGAAAATAGATATTTTGCCTAGATGTCGCATATCACAGTATAACACTTTGGTTGTTTGTCAAAACTTGAAAACCTCAGAAAACTTCATCTGCAGATGTCGAAACAATTAGGCTCCTACCTTCTTCAGCTCATTGGCATACGATCTTTCATTAAGGTAGAGTCTAAGTGCATTAATTTATTTCAATGAAACGGTCATTTCGAGTTTTATGCCACTTGCTCATACAACGTCGGCAGCCACAAAGCTGCACATCAAAGCATTGCTCTGAGCTAGTTAATCGTTTAGAGATTATAGTCGACTTAAAAGTTGCTCAGTGAATGCTCTTGAATTGAAACCTCCGAATAAAGGCAAGACATACCTCTCAGCCAACTGATTGGCTTATCTTTGCTCATTTAGTGGGGTCTTAAGGTATTAGTAGCAGTTATTAATTAGCAGTTCAATTTCCATTATATCTCCATCTAAATAACAGCTCAGTGATGTGTCAAGGCATCACACCTTGTATAAGGTTGAAGAGAGTGTTAAGTAGTCATATTGACTTCTAAGAAATCTCTTTTTTAAAAAGTTCAAATTTGATTTTTTTTTTTTGCGCCCAAATTTCGATTTTTCCCTCAGTAAAGTTCCCAATTTCCACTTTTCTGGCCTTTTTATGTACCCATTATCTACCTTCATGCATCAGAGAAAATGCCTCATATGCTTTCTGTTCATTGTTTATCATACAAATCTAATTTTCATTAGGGTTCTACATCTGCAGGTCTCTGTATAGCAACTCTAATTTTCATGATTGTAGAGCATCATCAGCTTTGTCTGCTCACACCAACCTTTTCAGGCCATTGGTTTCAGAGAAGTTAAAAGGTTTCTCTCTTGGTGTGATATTTTGGTAGCTTAGCTGTATGTAAACACAAATGTGATTTGTTTATCCGAGTTGCCCAAAATGTGTATACCAATGACTCACCACCTTAAACAGTTTGCCAGCCTCAAAATGGCAAATGCTTCCCTAAATGTCTTGCAAGAAAACCCTGGAAATGACATTTCAAACGTGAAGATTTTGCATTACCTTGCAAAGAGCTTGCTAAACTTCAAAGCTTCAGGGTTTTTCTTCACCCTTTTAATGCAGTATCTATCTCACATAGAAAATAGTCTGCTAAATTTAGTCCCTTTTCGGACAGACGTATCTACAATTCAATAATAATTTACCCTAAACCAGCAATGCGGAGCGGAGATCTTCCTCTCAATAGGGAATGGTCTCCCCTTGCATCTGTGATTTTCACAGCGAGATCTGAGTTTTCACAGTGAGGCGATGCCTGAAACGGTGACTGTCGACAAGTCTTGAGTTTGCTGTGATTTCTCTAAAGGTATCATGCTTTATTGCAAAATTCCCCCCCCCCCCCCCTTCGCCTCTCCAATTGTGTCACTGAGGTAAAATACCCCATATGAACAATCCTGCCCACTGTTGAGCTAGCTTAATAATTCCCATATACCCATGCAATGCTCTCTACAACTTACATCCATAACAGATGCTCAGGAAATGAGTAAGCAGTGTAGCTTTATTGGCACAGCATTTTAAGGTCACGGAAGTTTGATTTAGGGACAGATACTTATCACACCAAGTATCATTTTTACTTGGGGGGGGAAACAATTTTGTCAGTTGGTGATTTCCTGTTTATTAACATCAGAGTTACAAAATTCAAAAGATGCAGGTTTGGTTGTACTTATGTAACAGTAACACATCGTGGACAGAGAGAGCGTTGTGATGACATGTACGGTCTTGTATTCTCACCAGCATTTCTCTTTGAGCAATGGTCTGCCAAGGAGAAGCTAAAGACAGTTGTGGGTGGAGGTGGTTTGAAGAAGGCTAGTTGACAAAATTGAAACTCTGGGAAGATGAGTATCTATCTTTAAATACTCACCCAAGTCCATTCCAAAGAAGTTGAATTGTTCCATTTGCATTTTGAATGTGTTTTGTATGCTTTTCCATTTAAGATTGGATAAAACTATTAGGTACCATTCAAGTTTTTTAGAACAACCATTCACAACCATGTGTGAAAATATTTAAACTAACCATTCCACTCCCTTCCAAGTTAAAGTGTGTTTTGGACAAAGGTTGAATGGAATTTGATGCTGGGCAGGGTAACTTTCTTAGGTGTAGCATGGATCCTGGGCTGATATCAGAGATCTTTCAGTAAATCCTGTAAGTCAGGTTGTAAAGACTTAAACCTTTAAACAAACCTTACTAAAGCTAATATAATAGGCTGAAAGATCTCTCCTGGTAATATTACCCTAAAGCATGCTGGAATCCAAACATGGATAGTCATTTTATCATATTTTCAGACTTCATTCCAAATACCTGCGTTGTACATCGCCATCTTTGCAGTACTTCTGAGAGAGTGCATGTGAATATTTCTAGCATTCCCAGCACAAAACTGCTCATTTCATGTGACATTGTGTTCATCCTTTAATCTCAGATCCTTTAATTTATCCTTTTATGTCACATTTTTTGAGGGGGGTGGAGGAGAACAAAGAATTTTAGCATACCACTGCATGCTTGCAGGGACAGACAATCATTCCACTTGACAGAAGACAGTGACAACAAAACACAAAACAGCTCAAAGTATGCATGGGAAAATATGTATTTCGTTAGCAACAAACAAATGGTTAGGATGAAAAATAATTTACAGGTGAGAAATACTGGCACTGCTGCAATACCTACAAGGTTGAGCTTGGACGGATGTCGATGTAAAATGATGAACATGGTAACTGTTGGTAGAAGCTCAATATCAAGATGGGATAAGTGAAATGTCAATGCTTGGCTTGAATCGTAAAAAAACAAATTTAAAAATAATAGACCTGTCAACTCTACCAGTTTTAAAGGGAGACTCCCGGTCTTTGCCCAGATCTCCCCCCGCTCTCCAAGTCTCCTATTGTAATCTCCCGTTTTCTTTTAAGTCCATTTGCGACATTTCTGAAAATAGTCGAAAGTCAGCACAGGGCTCATTAAAGTAATTGGCCATTAATAAATGCACAGTGGATTGAAAATCAGATTGCTGTTTACAAAATTTTCAATGTTCATATGGTAGATTACTACTACACCAATAGCACGTTACTTTGTAAGTTGTTAGTTTATGATGGGTTGTGCATACAAAATGGCGTACACATGTAGCAGCAATGTACGTAGCAATAGGCCTACAAGGGCGACTAGCATTGTGCAAATGTGTGATGATTCTCTTGATGGCACTGTTTTTTGTTGAAAATTACCATTCTGCCTATTTTTTTTACTAATCTCCTGACTTTTTGGCTTCTGGAAGATGTAAATCTTACTATTTTTTGGTGAGACAGGTTGACAGGTCTGAATAGATCTGGAATGACAGTGAAAAGAAGTCTCAGCCAATAAACTGAGTAGTCTTATTTTTTTTATTGGGGGGGCATCAGGGGTTGATTGTTTTGGCAAATTCACTCGGTGAATTGATATGACTAATGTTCCAAAAATGAAAGGTGACCATTGGCAACTACAGTATTAGTTTATACATACGGGAACTGAATCACTTTCAAATCACCAGGAGGAAATATCTTGTTTACATGCCCCTACCGAGTCTAAAGAATAATGTAATTATGGAAAACAAATATCATGATATCTTCACAAACTTGTGACTGGAATATACTGTAGAAAACCAATGGTGTAAGGAGCATTGCCCTTTCCTGGACATAAACTAAGCTCCCCCCCCCCCTCCATCATCTTTGCCAACTGGGAGATGATTTATACATACATGCTGTAGGACTTAAATCCAACATCTCCCCCTTGTAATGACCAAGGATTTCAAAATCAGCAATTTGATTTATAGGATAATGCAAAACTAAATGTCAACTGACAAATGTGCAAATGCACCTTTTTCATCTAACAAAAAACTGAAAAATTATTATACTTCATCTGATCTAAACAGAACTAAAATACTGGAAGGATGACTGAAAAAGGGTGCTTTCCTGGAGAAAACAGAACCAGTGAAAACTAAAATGGACGGCAAAAGATTCAAAGCATTCAAGTGGTTTGAATTTTGCAAAATCAAACCATTTCAGTCAAGTGACATTTTAACAACACAAGATTATTTTTTCTTCGTGTACCACAGCCGCTTGCTTTATCACAGAAGTTCAAAGTGAGCATCGACGTAAGTTAATTAGCTAGTGGAGGGTGAAAGGGAAAAAATGAGTGGCATCGAAGGAAGGGACACAAACATTGATCTCTTGATGTTACCAATAGTTATTAAATAGCTTGAGCTTTCAATTTCAGGCTGCTTCCCTGAGTTTGATGGCAACAGATCATGTCACCAAAAAGTAAAGGGAAGGGTGAGACAGAAAGTGAGAGAGATATGTCTCAGTCATGCTCCAGAGAAATCATCTTGTGGCCTTAAAATTGAAGGCAGGGAGGGAGTGATGTATGCATTATACATGTGGAGTTGCGCATTATTGTGCACATCGGGAGTGACATTTTTATAAAAAGAAAATATGAAAAAAAAAAAAAAAATGATATCAAGAGAAGCACACTACTTTATACTTTGTTCATTCTGCTGGCACTGGAATTCATGATTTTGACAGCTCAGTGAAGACACTATACACAAAGATCCGTAAACTATTTTCAGCAACTTCAGATGCATCTTGACTTCGCAGAGTAGAGACATGCTCATGCAAATCAGAAATCAGGGGAGGGGGGGTGGGTTCAAAACAGAAATAGAGGAAAACCCGACAGGACAGGTAACATAATGCTAATTATTTTTTACTCCAAAAAAAATTCTACAGGAGCACAAATTGTTTTAGAGAGAGGGCACCCTTTGTCCCATTCCCATGCACCCATACACACCCATACACCATCCACTTGACTATGGCCTGGATATGCATTTGCCAAGATCCAAGTAGATAACCAATCAGGTCTTTGCACAGAGATATCTTAGCTTGAAAATGTTACTTCCAACTTTTACCTGGAAACATAAAATTAATCAGTATCAGTTTAATATGAAACCCATATCTCACACAGCGCTTTTTCGCAGGATTGGTGCTTTCTATTGTCTTTGAGTCATTGATTAGATCTAAGCAACAGAGACAAGCACGTCACCTTTCTGGTTGGTAATTAGTTTTTGCTAATTGGATCGATGACATTGAATCCTTCCTCAAAACTTAAAAGCTGAAGAACATGCTTCAAGACAAGGATGAACTGTTGGCTACGATTGGTTTCCACGTCATCGGCTGGCCGAATCTGAAATCCCTGCTCCCTGGTAGGTCCACCGAGGGCCTATGTTCTCCAAGTGCTGACAATGTGAGAGGTTGCCATTTACCATGCTTCGCTATTGATGGATAGTTTTGCTCCCTTGGAGGTTTAGTGCCCACCGTGCCAGATCCAAGCCCATCTTTGCCTGCATTGGTCGCTGTTGAAAGGAACCAGTGAAAATATATTGCATAATAGAACAAAGGCTTATTATTGAAGAAGATTCTGAAAAAACACTGTTCTTTATCTCTATTTTGTGAAAGTTATAAAAGTTACGGTTTTGTTTTCAACTGCTAGGCCTTATTAAAGTTTTTGCCTTTTTTACTCCATGAAAAAGAAAAATGTGACTGCAGGGTAATGAGGCTCCATTTTGTCAGTCACGTTTAAAACTGACAAACCCTTTGGTAATGGGAACAAATAGATGAAGTAAACAATTGGAATAACATTTACACAGTTTGCAGCGATGGTATGCACCCAAAGCTGACCAAGTTAAGCTGAGGTAAAAAAAGAAATACAAGTTGTAGTAACACACAAAGTTCTGAAGCCCTTTGTTTTAAGCATGCATTATTCTCTGTGTTAAACTACTGCATGCTTTACATCTCATCCCATCTGCATTGCCTTGCTGTTACAATTTCTGTTACTAACATTAATACTATGCTTTGAGAGGGTTTTTGCATCGTCAATTGTGCTTCAGTAAAAACACTTCACATTATATCAGTGGACAATATTTGTACCAAACCATGTCACTTGAAAAACAAACAAACCATTTTTTCTCTTGAAAAGACATCACATGTAAAGGTTGTCTACAAGAGATATTATTGTGGGTTAAAACTTGTTTTTGTTTTGTCAAGGTAGCTACATGGAGTTACGCAATTAGTTACACTTCGAAACTGACCAGTCAAAAGGCCTGAAAAGTAACTGTAATTGGTAACATTTTGAAATTTGTAAGTTTTAACTGTGACAAGTTACTCTTTATTTGCATTGAGTGTAAATGCTATAATGTAGCTATAACAACCCTGAGTACTTCCTTTCATTTGACACGTTACCTTCATGCATCAGGACAGGAAACATAATAGGGCACAAAAAACAAGGAAAAAGATGGACGAAGCTTTTGCCAAAATTTTGTCAGCAAACTGTACCTTGGAGATCCTGCAAATTACTCTTATACTGGTTGGGACTATCTTTTAAGACTTCTCCCATGATCATGTGACCTGGTATCGAAGGCTCTGGTATGTTCGGGTCTCTGCGATTTCTCCAGAACTGTCCTTCGCTCACTGCTTCCTCCTCAGTGAGAAAACACAGCCTCTGCCCTCGATGAAATCTGTGGTATCTTTTTCCTGTTCTGCCCTTTTCCTCCTTATGCTGCTGTGACTCTGGGGAGGACCGAGGTCTTGGCTCGGTCTCATACACCTTGTGACCTGCTTCACTGTCCAGTGGCGGAAGCCACTTCCGGTAATCTTGTTCACAGTCTGATCCAGAGTCCTGCGCCTCCTATTGATGAATGTGAGATGAAATACAGTCATAAAAAACCACTCTATATCACATACATCAATTGTACAGTATCACATACATCAAAAAGGGCCTTCAAGTAAGCTGAAGGAAGAAAACAAGTGACATTTTCAAGATCTGCAGCAGTCTTCAGGTTGATATGCAATGAATGGTCCCAGGAATGCTTCATACCACATAAATACATTAAACACAACAGCTACAGTTTACTTTGTCGTACACTTTGGAAGTCTGAGGGCTCATGTACAAAAAATAAGAATAAAATTAGACAAATGATTCATATTATTCACCTTCATTTTTTGAAAGAGTATAGCTTTTGAAACACAAGATCTCAAAAGTAAAGAAGGGGTCTGGATGTCTTTAATGAAGCTTCAGAGGTGCCATTTCCTGTAATCTGGGAGGAGTAGTTGGCAATAAAATTCTTGGTTACCCTATGTGCCAACCAATGCTGGTGCCCAGCTTAGATGGTGAAACGTGAATTAGCATTAAAAAAATGATGTCTCTAGAACTGCAGCTGAGAAAGATTACTGAAAGCAACCTTCATTTGCTATTCCCAATTGAGCTATACACTTTGTGTTGCTGATAACAAGAAGGTAAAAGTGGCACAGTCTCTTGGCACTTACAGTTTACTTTGTCCCACACTACTTTACAAACATTTTCGTTTGGTTCATTACACCTGCTAGAGATAATATTGAAAATAACCAAAGAGGACTTTTTTTTCTGAGAAATAAGAGAAAAATATCTCAAATACTTGCTGCAAATCACCAACCAAGTATTTGAACAATTTAGTTTTTCTGCAAGTTTACATGTCAGAAAATTGCAAACAGTATTTTTGTTGCAGAATCAAGATATTGAGATCGAGAATGTATCCTAACAGAAAATCTGGAGCTAAGTCAGAGAATATACTTTGAAACTTGATTGTTGTTCAAACTGTAGCTACAATCTAGTGTTAACCTAAAGGCAAGATTCTACCATTTTGTAAATGCCAATTTCTTTTCTGGTTTCTAATGTAAATTGATTCCTGCTTAATTAGAGAAATTTTCTGATTTTAAAGCTAGAATTCCATATGATGATAATCTCATGGAATACAAAGACTCTTGAGCATGAAATAATTGAATTTCTGTCCATGAGAAGCTTATTTCTTGAAAAGATTACCATCCTTCTCTATTTGAAATAATCCATAATTCTGTCTCCATAATGCATGATCCTTTCTGTGAAATGCATCCCTTATTTCCGTTTAACATTATTATGCAGGATTGCAGAGTCTTGGACTATGCTTAAATGACACGTGCCATACTTATTCAAAATTAAAGGAAAATAAAGAAAATTGCTACACATTAGGGTGCTTTCAGTTTTGACATAACTGTGCTTTTTTTTTTTTTGTCCTCCCAGTTTTCATTCTTTCCAGGTTGTCGTATGTTTTTTTCTGTTTTCTGCAAAATGACCATAATTACAACATTATGAATAGCAGGCTTATTTCCTAAACTGCTTCACATAGTACACTTTTTAATCTATATGTCTTGGTACAACAACAAAAAAAAGTTCAAAACTTGTGTCTGTTTTGAACCTTCAAAGCAAATATATCAACATAAGAGCTGACTAATTGAATCTCACTGGAAATAACTAAACTTTAAGTCAAGCCTGCCAAGCTTTACGAACCTCCTGATCCTCCCACGATGGATGATACCTCTGTATGCCTTCGCCCCCATTGAGGTCATTGAAGTCAGGCATGGGGTTGTCGTGCATAAGGATGGCAGTCTTGTCCTCATTGGCTAGTGACGATCGGTACATCATCTCCGTACGGTGGCGTATCTCACGCACATGCTCGTGGAAACGGCTGTCCTCTACACGCTCACTGGGAGGAAGCTTAAAGAGCAAGTTAATGGACAACCAGAAATGTCAACACCATTCACTTGAAACATGACAGGGTGGACGTGATATATACCCATAACAAAGTGAAGAAAGAAAGCATGTGAAAAGTATTAATATTGAGATATTTGGTTGATGAATGATCTGTTTATAGGGAAGGTCTAGAAAGAAGAGCAAATATTGACTCAGAACAAACATTATGTTGAAGTGACTCCAGGAGGAAGCTTCGCATGCAATCATTGATTTATGTTCAATATATCGACACACTGTACATGTGCCTGTAGACAGAAGCGGTTTGAATTACTCAGGTATGATTTGGTAATGAGAAAATTAGAGAAACCTTTTAAAAACTAAACAACAGTAATGACCACTACTAATAAAGATCGGATATCACAGTTGGACATGTTGTCAAACTACATGTATGAAAAGTTGGCTTGTGGGATATCAGGAAATTTGTATCACAGTTTTCCTTAAATTTGCATCACAATTTTTCTTTACATTTTTACATGCACATTACAACATTGAGACACTCCAAATTCAGAAATTAAAACACATAACCAAAAATAAAAAAAAAACATCAATACAAAATGACAAGTTGACGCCTCTGAATATTAATTTTCTTGCAGCTTTTACTCATTCAGAGCAACCACACACCAGAAGATGAAACATTTGAAAAAGAGGCAACCGTTCTAAATTAATGCATGGTTATGTAGCTAGTAGAAAGCTTGCCATAAAAAACAGCAGCAAAGGAATGAAAAATCTGTCCTTACCTACTTTACAAGAAGATGTGAAGGGTTTCCAGAACATATGAACTGTTATTTATTTTTCTTTATAGTCCCCTGCATATTCAACCCTTGCATATGCAACAGATGGGAGGGAGGAAGTGAATACCAATTAACTTGCCTAGAACATCAGAAACATCACCCATTTAGTTGCTCAGACCTTCATGTCTTAATTGTTTCTTTGTGACTACTTTTGAGGTTGGCAGGCCTTGAAGTTGCAAACTGTGACTGTGTTGTTTAAAAAAAATAACATAACATAACATTCAGAGGTATCTTTTATTTGACCCACAGTACTTTAAACATTAACAGAGACAACTAGTGACTTGTAGCTAAGTTTGAGAGACCAAATGATTTTCTTCACCCTTCAAACCAAGAGAGTCTTCAATCACATCTTCACTTCTATATGTTCTAGCCCTTTTTGATAATTTGGAAATTTTTAGGACAGTTGAAACAAGTGATTTGGTTAGATCAAGATGACACAATTAAGCACCATTTATTATCTCTAAGTATGATCTGCCAACGCCTAACAGGATGGAGTTTTATCTGCCAACGATTCATGAGATGAAGTATTATCTACGGACAGTTTTGTGGGATGAAGTTACGGCAAGTGAATGTGTGTCAACAGATGCACATTTTGCGGCACCGTTGTTTGAATGGAAGCAAAACTTGTGATTTTACACTACTTGAGCCTGGTCAAGGGTTATGTATCAAACAAGGGCTTGGCCAAGGAAGGCAAGGGAAAGTTGGGCCACAATGGCACTTCAAACACACATTGTACTAATAATTCATACCATAACTGGGTGCACCTTTTGCACAGCTTCACTTAATTTGTGTGACAATGTTCTAATGTGTACAAACCATGGCTGTCTCTCCTCCGCCTTCTTACAAGAGAGACAAATCATTTCTAACAAACGTATTTACCCCAGCCGGTTCCCAACACTAGTAGCAGCATTTCAAAATCAAAGATCCATATCAGTCACGCTTACCCACTGATTGACCAGATGAAAGACAATTGCATAAGACAATAACCGGCCTTCGTCCGGTGAGATATAAACCCCTAATGCTCACACGCTCACGCACACGTAGGCTAATGTGTGCGAGCAAGCAAAACAAACGCAGTCTAGGAGACTAAATTTAAATGCTTTTCATTATCTTACCGACAGTGAAAGGCAAACAAGATCTCAATTTAGATAGAAATGGTGTGCCCTGGCATTAAGACTTTGCTCATTTCTCGCCACTTTGACTTTTGTTCTAATTTTAGTGCAACTTCCTTGCCAATTCCATCTCCTGAGTGTATGTATACTGAGTAAGTTAATTTTGGCTAAAGAATATTGCAATATTTACCACTGGACAAGATGACGACCATACACTTACATCTCGATCTGTGTAAAACTGTTTCCTGGATGCTGGCTTGGTGTGCGTCAGGTACTCCCGTATGTAAGCACTGTAAGCCTTCTTCAGTTCAAGCGGTATCTGTGAGTCTGCATTCTCTAGTTTCAGGTGTGATTTGCTTCTCAGAAGGTACCACAGAGGATCTGCTCCCGCTCGACCTGTTGACGGAAAAGAAACGAAGGCAAATAAAGCATAAAGTTTATCACAGCAGATACAAGAGGACTGCAAGTTTTATCCCCATAAATTCTGTCCAAAATACATTCAAAACTTGGGACAGTCCCATAATTAATGGTGGTGATTTGTATCGAAATACAGCTTTTATTTCTTTAAATTTTAACTTTGATAAGAAACGACAGATTTTTATCAACTCCTTTCAATCGGTGATTTTGTTAACATGATGTAAGTGAAATCAGGACTGCAATATAAGACTAGTAAATTTGTCAGAATACTTTACTGATGAAACTACCCTACAATTAAAGGTTTGGCAACAAAGTTCAGCTCCTTAAAAGTTTTTGATTTTCACATGTGAAAGTTTGTTCTTTTTTTGTTCTGAAAAGGGCCTTGATTGGTATGTTACACACTAATTATGTATTTCTTACTGGTAAAAGGCTAAGGAAGGTATCATACTAGTTTCTACAACAAATAGTTTCCAGTGAAGGGTGGAACAAATGTCATTTTTTTGGAATTCAAGACAGTGGTCATCACCAATGTCAGTAGGAACATACATTTGGCCATTTTGACCCACTCCACCAACTTGCCCATTTATGAGGGAAGTTTACCTCTTCTAAATTTGGAGTTCCTCTAATTAACTTTTCATTTTTTACCAAGACTGGTATTGTACCTGGAGGTACGGTAGCTGTATGTTGGAGTACATTAACTTAAAGGTCACACATTTCTAGTTATTTTAAAGTACCCCTTAATATCTCATCTGCCAGGAAGTTTAAAACTCTTTGCAATTAAGCTGTGTTTATTCCTCTTCATCTGGGGTTTCTAATTATATTACTTCACATTCCTTGTTCCCTGTACAGTAGTTTTCTCATTTACCAAGGCTCCCCAGCTGTTTTATAAAAAATATACTACCTGGCTTCTTTAGGAACCTCAACATTTGAGTATTGTAGAGAATACCACTGGGTAGTTCAACTTTTCCAAATAAATCTTCAGGCAGCAGGTAGTTTTTGTCCTGTCTTTAATTTCAAAGAGCTAGGACACTCACCACCTTGCTTTCTGAGAGCACTGGGTACTTGAATTACCCTCTTCTTCTCTGGCATAATCTTTGGGTGTAGAAAGCACTCTGCCTCCTCCGGTCCAAACAGCCTGTACAATTCCTGCTTGTGAGGTGGCAGTTGGTCCCAGCCTTTGATCCTTTCCTCTATGGGCCTGCGATCCCTGCCGCTCCATCGACTGGCGTCCCCTCCTGCTGATGACATTGCAGACGAGGCTGTATTGGGTACTTCTTCCCCCTCCCTGCTGGGGATGGCACTGAGCCGTCCACATGCCTGGGACAGTCTGACCTTGTTTCTGGTGATTACTTTGTCATCAGTGGTGTTTGCAGTGGATGCATTTTTCTCAGGAACAGCCTGCAATTTCCGTCCTCGGGCTGCAGAAAAGTTGAAATTGGAGCTCAGACATGTGTGAAGAAATATGACTTTGGAATGAAAGGTGTCACATAGCACATTGATATCACAGTTCCCAAGCAGTACACCAGATCTTTAGACCAGATCATTGTTGGCACCTGCTTGAATTTAACCAGAAAATGATATCAGGTAATTACCTATCACCCTGTATAAAAGATACATGTCATAGTGTCCCATCACAACAGTGGCAATTTATATTGCTTGCATATATATGCCCATCATAATGGCAAACATCATTTTGACAAGTCACTAGTAATAACTAGTTAACAACTAGTCACCAGTTTTTCAATTTCACAGTCAATATGATGCACACTGTCCTCCGACATCCATGGTCTCCGTCAATGCTGCACTTCTGCTGTCAATGTCTGTTACATATGCAATGCTTTAAGTATTCACTACATATTGCACAGAATTTGCTAAAAGTTAGTGAAATTGAGTTTTTACCATTTCTGACCTAAGCTCTGTCAGGAGAATATGTATTTACAGGAAGAGTCTAGAATGATGAACAAGGCAATAAAGCAAATGAGTCTGGCATATGCTCTCGCTACACAATGTAGCTCTATCAATTAACAGTAGGCTATATGATGCATACATCCTTTGTACTGTAGCAACAGAAAACAAGATGGGTTGAGTATAAGGACAATCACATCCATTTAAGATGGTCTCAACAAATACAGCACGTGTTTAAAACCGATTAAGAACGCTGCTTCTACCAAACTTTGGGTGCAGCTTATATTCCGGACAACACTGTATCATTATGTGAATGTCAAAGGTCACAAGCTCAGGCAGACATTAAATCACACAATAGCACATTCTTCTTGGGTTTAGATGTTTAGGATGAAGGTTCCTTTTTCTATAAAATGATTGCTAAAGAGAAGTGATAACCTTTTTTCATATATACCACACTTAATTCTGCTGCAAAATATTATTGATGCACAAAATGTCTCAAAAAATTTGCACCACAAAGATCTATACTGCTCCACAATAGATCACATCTTTCATCATATTATCACAATTAATTCTTATTTGCATTTCTGCTAGCATGCCTCAAGAGTAGAGTTTACAGGATATACAAATTGTATTACCTCCTATAATTTCAGGCACAGTACATGCCCTTAAGATGATCTTGACAAAACCTCAAGCTAACGGCATCTTTTCCCCGATCAGGGATATCATTACTAAGTAGAGTTAGGTCAAGTGCTACACATAATAGGGGACATGCTGGGAACATTCAAGTGTCTTTGAATTCCTTCAATGTATTATTGCAGTTTGCATGGAAGAAACCACTTGACCGGCCTGTCAAATATGTGTGTGGGGATCGTGCTGCATGCAGAAACTTATTATATTGCATGGCTTGTAGGCCTGCTGTGAGGCGATGCACAGCTGAGTCAGGTGTACTGCATACACGTATGCATGGCCATGTCAAGAAAACATCCAGAAGGAAAATGCTGGGGATGAGGAGGAATTTATTTTTAATGCTAATGGGATACATGCACTATTTGAGAATTGCAGGCATATCAAAAAATATAAATTTGTCCTTTTGTTTCTGGGATCAGCTCTCAATTATTAAATACACATATTGCATATTAAAAAGTATAGATTCACACTTGGAAAAACGCATAAATATTCCACAACTAACAAAGGGCATCCCATGACCATTTTGGTATATATAACATATTAAAAGTATCTCAGCATATACTTCCTCTGAGTGAAATGAACCAGTTGATGTTTAATTCCCTCTTTGTCAAGTCTCATTACACACTAATTGCTGATTTTAAGAAAAGGAGACAAAAAGTAACAAGATTCAGAGGTGGCATGCACATTGCAATATAAAGCTGCAACACACTAGCACGGAGTGTGTACGTAGCATGCATGCAGCTACATACAAACAACAGCTCCTGATGTGCATACACGTCTAAAGCAACAGTCATAAGATGATCGACCTACAGCGTGATAATCCACAAATTACATTGCACTGCTAGCTCTCTCCTTGGATACCTCAAACTTTGAAGTGTCTACAAGCTTGGCCTAGCAATTTGTCCTTAGGTAGGTACATAAAGTATACATCTTGAACCCCATATAAATGATGTTTGCGATATATGTTAATTTTGTTGATATGGAGCATTTCAAAGTGTTTACATCAACATTGGAGAAGAAGTCTTTTACAGTGCATATAGCATGTAATGTGTGGGGCCAATAATTAAAACAATAACTTTATTGGTAGGTGGGTGATATATTTCTAACTGGTTACATAATCTTGTGAATGTGAATGGCTTATTTGTTGTCCTCACCAGTTCCCCCTCATCCCCTCCCCCCCTTCCTGTCCTCAATTCTTGATCTGACAGTTTTCGTCAACAATTCAATTAGTTTAAGTTGGTTTTCAAAACTATACAGTGCAGTTTAGAGCTAGCAGAAAAGTTACTTGGGGGCCCACTCACTGCTGAACTGCAAAACTGTTTACACAACTTCGATTCATGCAATTGTGTGCTTTTTTCATTCCAGACCAAGCTTGCTGTTAGCTTACATTTCCCTCTAAATTAAATTTTTATGCAAGAAGGTTGGGACATTGGAAGGTTATTAACTACGTAGTATGTAGAACTAGTGCTGGTGTCAGCAAGGCTGACAATTAGAGCAGTTAACCCACAGCTGTACTAGCTTTGCATAAATTCTGCAAGGCTGAGGCTAAGCAGCAGACATCCATATATGGTAAAATGCGAAACAAATTCACTGTCATACATTCTTCAATGCAAAGTATAAGTGCCATAATCCTGAGAGAATTTTCCAAATTATGCCATAATTTAAGATTTCAAGGAAAAATCAACAAATAAACAACTAGACACTGAATCATGGACCGACACAAATACCAGCTTCTGATATTTTGTAGTTTAAGCAACTGTTTACATAACAGGCATCACTCTAATATTTTCATGTGAATACGTTTGATAATTAAAGCACCTTCAAGCACGTTCAGTCCATTATTCCAGTTCCAAGGAATAAGATATGATTGACTTGTACCTATTAAAAGTTTGCACTTTAAAGTGACCAATAATTCAGAGCATATGTAGTGTTGGAAGTAGATCTCTAAGCCTTGGTTTCATGCCCTTGCGTTTGAAAGGCAATTAGCAATATCTGGAGTGAAAAAAATTTTATAGAACCATTATTACAAGGTTAACAATAAATGAACATTTAAGATAACCAGTTAAAGGTCATTGCCAAGTGAAACCCTGAATGTAAGTCTATTAGAATTGTGTTTATACCTATTATCATTTTGAGATATGACTTTTAAAAGTTTGATGGAAATGTGAAAGAGATGATGCGGACTGTTGCAGAGTGTCAGTATTTCTTTTGTTAGGCCTCTTATTTCTGGCTTTCACATTGGTAAGTGATGAGAATATTTTTGAAGAACAAAATATATGCTTCCAAAATAAAACCCTCTTGGCATACAAAATTCTCAATTGTTCTTGAAATAACAGTTACGTAAACAAAGGATAACATAAGACATATCATGATGGAGCCCATCACATATTTACATATTCAGCCAATTTTTATTCATGATGCAGGTGTGACTGTATGAGACAGGAATTTGCCTGTAAAATTGTCACTTTGTGGCTATTTTCAACATTTTCAGTGATTGATCCAACCAATAGGACAAATGTCATCTTCAAGTAACACCACCTTTAATGAGACCATGATGAAAAATCATCCCACATGTTTCATCAAATACAAGCACTTTTAAAAGATGAAGAACCAAGAAATGTTGCTCTGTCAAAAATGTTAAAAACCCAGATTCACAGTTCATTCTGAATTACTGAATATATATTACAAAGACTTAGAAAACAAGACTGATCTATAAGCTGCTGACATGTGTAACATGACAGGCCACTCCTCAATGTGTGACGTATTTCATTCTATGCTTTGATTTAGCTCAGACAAAAACAATGAAGTCCCCTTAACATGGTCCACAAAATTTACAGGCACAGTAAGAAAAAAATTGTGTTTGGAATTGAAGCAGTTATTGGAAATTTCACTGTACACTGATCGAGGGTCAAATTCAATTCTGCCAGCAAGTAGAAGGTTGACAAATAAATGCATGAAAACAAGAAAGAACAGCTGCAGGACGAAGGTTGCAAAGTGACCAGAATCAATTAACACTGATGCCTCCTGAATACTCCGAGCAGCTGGCTACGCTATAGATGAGAAACCCTACTATTGTGAAATGTTCCTGTTCTGATATTGTGCTACATCAAAGTGTCACTTGCAAATGTTCTCACAGGTTGTAAACAGCCTCCGGAGTTGCTCTACAGGAGTCATAGTAGACTCCGTGTCTTTCAACCTTTCATGGTAACGTGAACATGCATGACTGTGAAGAGATCCCTACGTGCAACTCTGGAATATCTCGTGTACGATGGAATCATAATTGAAGACAAGTTGACATATATATTTGTCTGTCAGAATCTAAAGGACTCATAACTAGCTTAAACACATGTCCTTGGATAATTGGTCACTTACAAGGGAGTCAGTTAGACAAGTCAGCCGACAGGTGATTTTGCATGAATAGCATAAATGTACACCTGCATGTAAACATGCTCAAGGCATTTCTTTTACTTAACAGTCCGTGCATGCATGTGTGTGTATGCAAGTATACAGGTATTGATCATGATATTTGACTGTCTACATAATTTTTTACTTCGTTTCTCATATTTAGATTTACAGATTCATCACCAGATTGACAGATTAATGAAAGATCAGCCAAAGAAAAATCCGTTCAAACGTATCTTTGTGCTACTTTTGACTCATTTGAAAAGTTACGTACCATGCTCTGACTTAATACACATTGCACTTCTGCATTCAACTGGCCTTCAATCTGTACTCCGTAACTTCTAATGTGACTCTAAAACTGCCCAAATTGGTTGGCTGCATTTTAAATTAATGTCTGACTTCCCTTTAGCTGTCACAGCTTGGTCACTTGACTACCTCTCAAACTTAGGGATAATTTGGAAAAAAAAGGCATGATTAAAATTAGCTCCTCCTCTATGCATCTTTAATGCACTTTTAGTGGTTTCTTTTCAAGCAGATACTTGATTAAGGGGTACATTTAAATAGGCGCTTACAAGTATCTGTGATGGGACATATGCCACAGCCAGGAGAAGATTGTCTCAAAATCTACCTCTCACAAGTTCATTTGTTTTCAAGCAGTCCGCATTTGCATTACACACCTAACAGCATTGCCTAATGAAAACAATTGTTCAAATGTTTGTTCCACATGCATCAGTTTTAGCCCAAAATTTGTAATTTTAGGAAAAGCAAATAGCTACTACATTGATATTTAACTGACATGCCTACTACTTTCATAGCCAGTTTACAAAATGGATTCTGAGCATCTGATATTAAGAACTGATACAATTCCATGAAAGTCAGATTCAGTGGTAAAACACCAATGCAAAATTAATAATTTATCAAAAGGACTGTATAATTTGCCGTGAATAACATTTTACCATCATTCTGAGATTAAAACGGCAATCTTACTTTACGAGATTTGTTCCTAGATAACCATCCCGTAAACTGATTGAAGTGACGATAAAGAGTGCTAAAAGGCACTGTGAGGAACGTTTCCTGGGAAACCTGCTGATACTTTAAAGATCACAGGACTAATTATCAGGAGTTATATGCACACATTCAAGAACTGATTAGCCTGTAGGAAAGATGCATACATTGAAAGTGTCACCTGCCGCCATGCAATTGTCAGAATCTACCTACTGTAGGAGATGAAGTTGAAATAAACTTCTCTGATTTCAAAACTTAACGGCCTCCAAATTAATAGAACCAGCTTAAAAAGTTATATCCACAGTTACGATTAATCTGACCGTGGAGCTCAATGCAATGTTCACTGTGTTCAGCGCAACAAATTGAGCTCAGTGTGCTCGACTGGAATGTCTGAGACTGATATAAAAGTAACGAGTATGGTTGCCAGGTTGCTAGGTTCTTGGAAGTACAAGAGAGACATGCATGGTGTCTGAGGTAGTAGTCTGTTCCAGAAATGTCTGCGGTTACTCGAAACTTAGATGACATTCCTTATACTCTCCCCCATGCCCATCCAGTCAATGCCTACAAATTTTTTCATAAGACCAAGCAAATCAGAGCAGTTTGGGTGTATTTCATGCGAGTATAAAAGGAAACTCAAATAAGAGGCAACTGGCATGGCTTCCCTCTGCATGGTCCTGATAACACCCTTATGCTCATATGCCCTGCTAACACCCAGTTTAAGCCCATAGGCAAGCCACTGGATGAAAAAACAAAAGCCAAAAATAGCATCACTATCACTGTGACATAAGGTGAACAATATGCAGCTTGTCAGTTTCATTCACTAATATCTGGAATATATACCTCCTAGTTATAAGAGTTCAGAGCATTATTAAAGTGAAATGTCACAAGGTGGGCTACATATTTATAACACTAACTCACAGTCTTGCAAATTTCATTGAATTTTTCATGTTTTAATTTAGGGATCATTCACTGACATTTGGTACCACTTTAAAGACAAATGCCTCTTAGTACACTACCACTTTCATCTCTTTAGATGTTTCTTTTGACTGTTAACATGAATGTAAAACTGAAGGCTGCTTTTTAACACAGAGATGACAGGAAATCCTGCCAGGGTTTGACACGCAGGATATTCATCATCCAACTCCAAATGATGGTGAAATGTTTTCAGTTTTAAACCGATCACTCACCGATAGACTCTTTGCCCTTTTTTACCAGTTCTTCATTTCTCTGTTTCTTTTCCTGTCTCCGGGCTTCTCGCTCCTTTAAAGGAACAAAAGGAGAATGAGAAATTTATTTGTTCTGCATTTATACACTGGCAAAAAATATATACAGAAAATACTGAAGACAAGCTCTGACAACTTTTATTTAACATACTTTCTATTATTATCAGTATGCTATTATTAAATGTGCTCGGTAAACATTTCTCTCTCGGGAAACATATTATCTAAAATCATTCTGAGCATATGGCTAATTGAAAATCAGATACACCTTGAGCCAGCCATAATCCATGACATAACAAGAACAAATTGTGAAACTATAAGAATTTCAATGCATACTTTGATCGTGCAAAATTTAGAATATTACATAATCCTCATATTCAGTTACCTTGCCACCGTGTCAGCAGTAGCCTGCTGGCACATTTGTTTGGTAGTCAAGATTTTCTCATGAACATCACAAGTTTGTTAGTTGTTAAACTGATTTGTGGATCAATAGACATTCCAGTCTAATTCATGTGGTGTATGTGAATGCATGATTAGTAAATTAACTAATTTTAATTAATGAATAAACTAATTAATTAACCTTTGAATTACATTAGTAAAACATCTAATATCTTGATGACTGCTTTAAAAGACTTTAGAATCTTTCCTAACAGACAATATGGGCAATTAAAGCTACAGTATCTCTGATTACTGCAGTCAATGCTTGTGTAGACACAGAATGAAAATACTTTGTTTTAGCCATCTTCATAAGATGAGGTGATGATTTCCAAAAATGAAATGAACATGTCATGCCAGATGAAGAAACATTGCAATGTTTCCAAATGTCGTGTAAACCACCATGAGTTTTTAATCAGAAACTTTGACCTTTAGACGCTGTTGATTTTACTTGTATACATGGAAAGTAACCATTTCTGTAAACAGAGCAAATTACTTAAATTTATTCAGAGATACAAAACAGATGCAGAGGCAGCTGGAACCCGCTAAGCAGTTGGATATACATGAAACTGGGGATGTCCGTGGGAAAATCAGATTCACTTGATGAAGAAGAAATAGTCACATTGCAGGTTTAATCAGCTGCAACATGTTGATAGAAGTTAAATATTGTGAGTATGTGAGCTATACCATACAGATATGTTTACACAAGTCTCACTGTAGATCTACAGTTAAAAAGTGCTTATAAAGTGATATTACTGAAAATCATCAGAGACCCTTTATGATCTGCTGAGTGAAAGCAACTTGTCCTGGTAATTCAGTGTAACCCATGAAAACTATAGAATGCAAGCTCACAGGTTAGAGCTCAGTACACTGTACACTATGACAAGAAGAATCTATGATGGAATAGGTTGTGGAAGAAAAGTCTTCAGGTGATTGTACTGCCAGCACATATACAAACAATACAAGTGTCCAATGAGTTGCCAATTCTAAAGTTCCCTCAGTTTTTTAGGGAACCTAAAATACACTAGAAACCTTCAGTTTTCAGAAGCACGGCCTTAATTAACAAGCATTAATGAACAGCATAATCAGTATCCTTTAATACAATAATTAGTTCATTCAATTACATTGGAGAGAAATTTGCAAATATACCATATCTAAACCAATTTGGTTCTTAGCAAAAAAAGGATGGGTAAATGGTGATGGACAGGGGGTGGGTGCAAGGGTACTGGATGTGGCAAAGTGAAAGAAAATAGCTAATCACAGTGTGAATTTTTCTGTCAGGACTAAAACAAAACCTTTGAAGAGTAAGTGAGAGGGTGTCAGGTAATTGTTGAAAACAGAGCAAACAAAAAAATAGAGTTAAAACTCATTTTACTTTAATATTTTAGTTTGAAACCAACTTGACTTAACAACACCACAGTGCTCATATACTTAGTATGAAGAGACTCAAGTGAATTATTGCCAAACATGTTAAAATTACAAATTGACCAAGGGGGAAATTTCATCGACGTTTACTTTTATTTAAATTTACTTCTTTCACAGCCTCTGGGACTCAACTACTACTTGAGCGATCATTTCCCCTTCCAGTGCCATTAATGAGCAGAATTACTGCAAACAAATGGCATCCATGCATGCACGGCATCATGTACATCATGACAACTTTGAGAATACAATGACATACAACTGATCAACATTTGTCGATTCATCCACGTGGGAATGGGGAGAGTGAACACGACTGCAGGTTAAATATTCTGTGAGCCATGTTCAACCATCAACCTAAAATCAACGGTCAACCATGTTACTCTTTCACCCCACTCACACCAAAGGGTTAACTCTTAATCCATCCAAAAGCTGTAATGTATGTGTATGAATGCCCCAGGCTGTACACAACCACTGGCAGATACAATATCCTGGCTATATATACTTGCAAAGACAACAAGAAGCTACAGCTGTATATGCTGCTTGGTTGATCATGCAGTGAGGTTGTGCGCAGCAAGTGAGTGCGGTGGGTTTAGTGTCTGTAAATACATAGATTTGATGTGACAGAGGCATTCAAATCAAATTAGCTGTAAGTCTCTCAAACTCTGCCAATTAATCTCCCAATTGAATTAGAAGGTGCCAAAAAAATAGTTACTTGTGGTGGTGCATGCATGGCAAGTGTTCCACTTTGTTACACAACATTAAACACATGCACTGTACTGAATTTATGTACACAGTATACATCTCCACATCCACGCTCGATGCTCAATTAATGGTCTAGGCTTAATTGTGCATGCAGTAAAAAGGGAAGAAATGGAAAGTGTGTATTGGGAAATAATGCACTGAGTTTTTGTACATGATGGATACAGCTTTGCCAATTGGGCTGAGCCAGCATTGGCGGAACAAAGCTATGATCTTGCTATCCATCGTCATCTACAGGGATCACTATTAAAGTGTATATTAGGTTTTCATATCCAGGCTCGTATCCACGGGGGTTCAGGGGGTTCAGACGAACCCCCAACGAGATCTGGAGTTCCGCTCAGCCTATGACAGTAGGCCTACGTTAGCAACATAAATAATGAGTTTTAAGTCGCTGGTCATTGTTATCAGGGGAAAACGTTCCACTTGTGGTAAAATCGAACCCCCCACTGAAAAAGCTGTATAGGGGCCTGATATCCGATAATCTGGATATTAAATTCCCGAACGAATGCACTTGTCTTTTCATCATCCACAGAAAGTTTAGAGGGCATTTTGGACATGGTTTCCACGCCCTCTGGTCCAGGGGATACAAGTACTGTGGGTAAATATAGATTTGCATTCCAACCAACTTTAGGTTGAGATACATGAAAATGAATGAAGCACCAGCAAACAGCAATTCGATCAGGTGACATATCAATAATTAACATGCATACTAGTGTTTGTTCCCGTGGTTCAAAATTTGGACCCATGCAGGTACCACAGCTCAGTCCATAGTCAGTCGGGTGTTCCTGCAACCAAAAATGTAATTTCTGTTAGGCTGTGACTTTGCTGTGAAGTTGCAATGTATCATTTTGCTTTTCAGGTTGATATGACATCATGCATCTTATGTACTTGCATGATACTGGAGTGTTTAAGGTATAAATGCTAAATTTTGTCTGCACCCACAAAAGTAAAACTTTGGATCTGGGTATAAATTACAGAATTGGCCTCGTCGGTCAGGTACCTGTAGGCACCTGGTGAAAAAAGTACCAATGTACTGATGTATTTATTATTAATGCAGTCCTGTGGCTTTACATTGCAAGATGACAATTACCATGAAAGCAAACAACAAAACTCCCTGTCTTATCTTTCAATCAAAACTTTTTTTGAGGCTTTTAAGGCTATGACGCCAGTACTTACCATACTAGAGAGAATTGTGCCATACGAATTTGAAGTAAAATGCAACCTTTTCAAATAGAACTTCACTGCTGTGTAGTCGAGTGACATACGTGTCAGCAGCTCCCATGGTGCATGCCACTCACTAAAATCTTTGCTTTCCTTGAGTGATGCCACCACCTTGAGGGTGGTGCACGGTGCACGGTGGGCATGTGTTCCCAGGATCATACCTTGACCCCAAAATTAAATTGGCTCGAAAACATATTTAAGCAACATTTGCTTTGTGGGGAGCAGGGATACTTGTAAATGAACAGAAAGAATGCTGTAGGAATATGCATTTTTTTTTTTTTGTGCACGACAGACAGGGATACCAGTTGCACTTTGCTTTTGAATGTAGAAGACTTTAAGGTGCCAATTCAAAGAGGTTATGCCATTTCTGCTGTGATCTGGGAGCTCTTTTGTCCAAAATTTTTTCCCTGTCAAAATGTATGTATTATCACAGATGTATTGCAAAATTTGTGCCCCCATCACTAGACACTGACAGCACCCTTTCTCCTGTTCAGGTAACACTCTCTGTATGCATTCCACTATAATATTCTATCCTCTTTGATCAATACTTAATATGTGGTCCTTGGTTGGCAGAAAGGTTTCAAAAGTCCACCTACTGTATTCTGAGATAGCAGCTGGCATATAAGCCATCTTCAGCATAGTTATGTTATGGTTACAGGATTAGGACCACCAAAATAAAATCTTTCTTATCTTCCACCTATCGTTTATACTGCCAAAACTGCACCTATGTGGGATTACTGTATAATGAAAGCTTCCTCTTTCATGTGTTCAGTTGACAGATTGTCAACATTCGACTAATAGATATCAAATTTTCCAGACAAAAGGTATTGAAGTATTGGATGTAAATTGGTCCATTTTAATGTTTTTGCAATGATTCTGTTCAGACAATGTGTAGGGAAAGTCATATATATGATAGTAATGCTGCCTGGAGACGCCACTTTAATTGCACGACGTATAGTGAATTTCAATGTTGCATCAAAATTTGTCAGACACTGTGATATACATCATAGTTGTAATAGTTAATAGCAAAGTTTGGACGTTATATTTGTGAATTCTAAACACAGCCAGTGCACAACCTACTTTACACTTTCTTAACACAGCTTAAAATTGCTGAGCTCCAAACTTGCAAGACTTAACGGCACAGCGATAAAAGAGGGCAACACACACGGAGTGTGGACAACGAAATCGAAGTCTGTTGCATGCAATGTGACACGTCCTATTGAAAATAGATTGAGTGAAACGGTTCAAGACAACCACGTACAGAGTATGATCCAGCAGGCATACAAATGGATGGCAAGACCATTAATTTGGATCAAAATCACACAAAGTGAAAGGGGTCTGGGATAGATTATAATGTGAAAAATCCACATACACTGTGCAGGCAAATGAGGCTGATGACATTAGTGGGGTACAATTGGGACAAACTCAGACGGAGCTAAAATGATCCAAAAAGGGTTCTTAGTGATGCTGTGTAGAAACAAACTGAAAACACAGAGTGAAGTGGTTATACATCAAAATCAGGACAATTAAGTAAAAACTCTGATTGAAGAAATTTGTTAACTGTTAGAGTGAAAATTCCACACACACTGTGATACCTGCCGGCTAAAGAGACAAAATAATTGAAATGTAAGAAATACTGTTCACTATGTTCTTATAATGTGAGGGTACACAAACTAGCATCTTTTGATCAAACATATGTTTATGATCCACTATTAAAAGGGCACTATAGGAAAACAAAATTATTGCATTTGTATGTGGCACAGCAGAGCACTACACCAAAATAACTATCGAGTAAACAGTATTCAAAGATGATTAAAAATTGCAAATAAACAAATTACACTTAACTAATTGTAAATTTGTGTAAGAAACGACTCTCTCTGCTCACCCTCCTCCACCCTATGTATGGAAAAGTTTAACATGTGCAAAGAATCCAGCTGCCATCTCATAAAGATTTTATATTACATGGATCGAGTCAGTGATGAGGGGGACTGGGACATAAAAATCTGTCTCTCCGTCAAATCTCCCGTGTTATCTTCTTCATGATATGAACAATGTTGATGGCAATTCACTCCTCCCTCAGATCCAGAACTGCCTATTACACTGGGACAATTACAACTCCAAACTTCACTACGATATGGTCAGAAGTGACAGCTCCTGATGAACCATGATCACCTGTAGAGGACTGAAACTCACATCCAGCTAGAAACCAAAGTTACCTACAATATCCGTCATATATCTCTGGCCTCTCTCATAAATGGGTTCAATATGTGCAGTGAAGTGCAATGATACTGAATGTTATAAAAGTTTCAATTGTATGACATAGTGAAAGACTGGGTTAATGTGAGAATGAGAAAAAAGGAAATACAAAATAATGGATTTGATTTCAAGGAATTAGGCTTCTTACTTTATCCTTCCCAGTCATGGTTTGACTTTCACCTGAGCCAGCTTTGATAAAAGAATGAAAAGGAGAAGTATCTAATGAAAAAGAAGACAGAGCATAAACACAGCTACCTGTACACATGAAATAAGTTTAGTAATAAATACTTTAAGGCTTTTAATTTAAGGGCACTGAATATGTATATACTCTCTGGTGAATAACCCTTATGATTGACGAAAACCCTTATGATTGCAAGCATAATTCATCCCAAGATGGATTTATCTTATCTCCAAAGCAATTAGCAGTAAACTATGGACCACAAATTGGCAGATATAACCGACAGACATGTGCTTAAAAGACTTGAGAGACCTGCAATTGGTCAATTGCATATTCATTTTGTACACAACGTGTAAAACCTGTGCAGCAGAGCATGTTGCATGTAATAAGCTATGTAACTCTAGACATATAGGATGGCCCAGTTCCATTAAAATGTTCCATTTCTAGGACATGGACACATCATATCACACCAAACCAAACCATGGCCCCAACAAGTCATGTTGTTGGTTCACAGACAAATAGTGTACATACATTCACAGTATGTAACTTATGTATTGTAACAAACAGTACAGCTACTTGCTTGTTTCGCATGTAAGTTGTACTGTGGTAATTGGTAAAGAATTGACGACCCCATGTCACATGCCATAACAGAATATGTTGCATGCATGGACCAGATACGATCATCACTCAAAATAGGAGTGGGGGGGGGAGGGAGAGACAGCAATACATTCATGCAAGCTAATTACATGGTGTCTTTTTATCTATTGAAATGTTAGCATGCAGTATACATATAATAACAAACTCAGGATGCATAAATTCCAAAAGAACTTTTCACTAAGGTGTGCTCTCAAGCGCAGCTGGTTGTACAGATCCAGGAATCCTGCATGGAAGGTGAATCATGGAGTGTAAAGTGAAGTCTTATGCACGACCTGCTTCCTAGGGGATTCTAGGGACCATATGCTTCGTTGTCTCCCCCCCCCCCCTCCTCATTACCTCATTCCCATGTCCTTTGGATCAACCAGCACTTAAAAATATCCGAACACATGTAAGGATAGTAGGGGTAACATTTTGTAAGTTCAAAATGAAAATATTACTCAACATAAAAAAAAACTTAATTTACAAAAATGTACATGTTTATAAGGTGCAGCACAAATTGTTTGACTATACTTCAGTCTTCCCTAAATTTGAAGAGGGTGCACATAAAAAGCACCAACACAAGATGGTTTTGCTCGGAACGCATAAACAGTCGCTGCACGATCTCTTGTATACTGCTTTCTCATGGTGCTAGAAATGTACAAAAAGATTGACTCTATCCACCATAACAAAACAGGAGACAAAAGAACAAAGTAAAATACACCTGAAAAGAAAATAAACAATATCAGCAAAGGAATAAAACAAAAATATTCTTCTATGAATTGCAAACTAATACCTCTGGAGTTTATTGGACAGTTTTTCCAATGATATTTACAAAAGAGTTTCATGTGGCAATAGAGAGACAAGTCATTATCTTTGCATTTTTGCTCCGTATTTCTTTGCCTGGGTTCATCTTCTTTCCTGCTAGTTTATCACTTTTACAAGATCAACCTCTCTCCCTGGAGCCAAAGAGCTGGCCATGCATGATCTGATCTTGTCGTATCCGACCAAGCAAATATTCATAAATTCAGACAGGGTAGATAACATGTGCATGTAGAAACTCATACAATTACACTGCTTTACTACTAATTGTGAAATAAATTAAGGAGCTTTGATTTTTACTTTTGCAGAGGTCATTTCTGGGGAAATTTTATTTTGGTTTTTATTAAAGAACATGTAGTTCTTAGTTACCTTCCAATCCATTTAATCCTGCAATTACAGCTGGATTAAAATATCCTTTGCATTTTCATTCTATTACTGAATACTGAAATGAAAAGAACTCTCCTCCTGCAGGTTGGACAAACAAGTCTGCATAGTGTCAGAGGTCACACATTGAAAGAAACAATTAATCAACACGTAAGCTGACATAACATTTCTCTGAAAGACACCATGCATTGTTACACGCAATTTGGATAATTTGCTAATTTCCTTGAAATTCGGATTTTGTTCATTGCTAGCCTACTTGCATCTTTCTTCTGGTGACTCCACCTGTTACTTTGAACTGTATTTTTCAGATCTATCTTAAGGAAGAAACACATGTACTGATGTAAATATCATCTCCGGGGGTTCCCCCCAACTTTCATTATCCCCTCTCCCCTCTACCTCACAAACAAGCTAGCTACACTAAGCACATATGAACAAAAACACTGGGGGGTTGCATCTGCGTGGACAATTTCATGAAATTTTGTGATTCTGACCCAATTGCATATTTAATGAACCAGGAAGATATTCATCAGAATATGAATTCAGAGGTGGTACGTTTAATTACTATCTGTTTGGGAGAAATTAAATGGTAACAAAATCAAAGCACTTTCTTTTTCCACACATATGTTAAAGCATCTGGTTCAGAGACACAGGACATTTAATTGTACCATCACCATCTGCTGGTAGAACTGTGTGTTGCCGGTGTTAACAACAACACCACAGGTGCCATTTACATGCTCTGCAATCACGTGGAAATCACTCAAAAGTGTCAATTACTGCATCTGTGGCAGACAGATTGGTTCTTTTCTCCCTCCTTTTGTTAAAAACACATTACAATAAATTACCACAAACGTGGCAAGTTTAATGGGTGTGATACTCTTTGATGATACTCAACCTGTTCTACCACAAAACAGTATCACAAGAAACACTTAAAACAATTCGATTAGACTATTCATTTAATGTCCAAAGATCTGTTGTGTACTTATCACTCTTACCAAATACAGTTGGCATTTGCAACAATAACTGATGTACCTGCTCATGAAATGGCACATTTTACAAAACAATCATTTGACATGGGTTGTGGAACCTTTAACATTAATAATTAGCATTTAATATAAATAGTCAAATCACAATCACTTGATTCAAATTTAACATTTAAAATTCCTTTGGCATATTTCTTCAATCATTTCACTGAGTGCTTCTACTGTCCAGCAGTTAAAGAACTTTTTTCCGTCAAAATAAATTTAATCATAATTTTTTGCACCAAGAGTAGTTTTCTGACCATTATCATTTGCCAGTTACTAGAGCTGAGGTACCATAATTTTATTTTTTGGGGGGTGGAGGGTCATAATGTTAAGCACATTACCAATCCCCGAAACAAAATTTGACTCCACAGTTAGAAATCCCTCGCGAGAAGAAAACATCGGTTTTAACTAACAACCTGATCAGTGCAATATGATGCATTATTAACATACATATTGGATTGGTCTTCCCTAAGCTGAACTACTGGGGCAGGCCTTTCTGCATACCCATGGGATTGCACTTCTACGGTTTTGTTTCATGAACAAAGTTTGCTTTGAAATTCTAACATCACTAGGGATGATTCTGAATAACTAGACAAGCAGAATTCATTCCAGCCATTTACATCCGCAGCTTTGCTGATGAACGGTACAGTGCACCACTCGTCACACGTGCCTTTCGCTGTAGCAGTGGCTGAGCGAGTTTCCTGTTGCACTCTCGGTTAAGATCCAAGATGATGTCACACCGCATCGTTTCCATGGCGATGAAGTATCCATGCCATAGGCTCTGATTTTAACTGGTGCTTAGATTCAATGCTAACAAACACTATGCACCACTTAAAACCAGGCCCAGGACAATCAAATATTTTGGTTCAATCTTCTTTAGAGGGAAAGCTGCCGCTGTGGTAGTCACTGAGAGGACGCCCTCAGTGTGGCCCTTTTCTTTAAAACTGGGATATTCCGCAAAGTGATCCGGTCCACATATCCCTCCATCGAAAATATCAGCATCATGTCAGCAAAGCCTTGCATGTTCCAGTCATGCAGGAAAACAGTTACAACTTTATTAAAATGTCATCTTTTTACCTCCGTGGTTAAAACAAATGGTCCTTTGGAAACATCAAGCTGCACATCAGGTTAATCCATACAATATTTGCATAAAGTATTAAAAGAGCACCAAGCAAGTCAAATAAGTTTTTTACATGATACAAGTTTTGAAAGCTTGGAAATTAAGATTATTTAAACTTGAATATTTAGAGCATGATTTTAAAATCATGTAATGAATTGTTAGACAGGTGTACCGTACAGAATTTATCAACTAGATCCTTGTACTTTTCAAATGCAATATGACATTAGCATATATATTAATGAGAGCAAAATGATGTTGTATGTGCTCATAAAAGTTTTTGGCTAGAATCGAGAAGGATGCTCTGAAGTTTCAATGGTAAATCAAACTGACTATAAATTTCGATTGAGCTTCCTTGAAAGAACAAGGGCATGTCCAACTAATACAGCATGTGATCAATATACTGCATATAATGGTTATTTACTCCTTAATTGGGGTTTCATTCGTACACATACATGGTCAACATATTGGAGGTATTTTCCCAGTTTACTCACATAATGTCTTGAATGATAATATTGGGACATGATACACATGTAAAGGGAGGAACTGATAAACAGGTAGCTGCAGCAAATTGCCCCTAGGTACAAAATATAACGCAAGGAATTTTTGCAACAATTGACTTTAAAAATATTGTCGTCACTCTTTGCATCATTCATGAGAGTGCACTTGTTGTGCTGAGGCAGGTAAGTAAGGAGTGAAGGAAACTTCATACGAGAATTTATTCAGATTGCTTAACTTTTCTAGTGTCTGAATTAAAGGTTTCTCTCAAATGAAGAGCTGCTGATATTCTCTTTTGAATGTACTTTTAATTTCTCATGACTAGACATTCCAAACAAATTCAGACACCATACAGTAGGTACACAAGTATATGTACCTGTATACAATCAATCAGCTACAGTATGCCACTTGAATTGACCACCATACCAGATAAAATTGAGTGGTGTCCCCAACAACTCTCCGGTATGGGTAGTCACAAGTGACTATACTTCCACATGTCTTTTATGGAAATTTCACTAATTCATATATTACTCTGCATGCAAACCTACTGTGCAAGCTAACTGCATGATGACATATTACACTGCTGACAGGTATTCAATAATGTCTTTTAAGTAGACTGCTTCCTGGTTCAAATTTCAAATGATAAAACATTTAAATTTTCTATAACAAACTCACTGCAAAATCTGGGATAGGGAGGATCTAGGAAGAGGTATCATGTGTGGTGTGAAGTGGAAAGAGGGCACTACTGTATAGTGTAAGGGGTGTGTTAGGAAGCATCAGGTGGGCAATACTGTACAAAGTACACGGGAACAGGGGAGCACTGGCACAGATTTGGGGGATGCCTGGCAATTATGACCCATATGGAGGGATATTTAGGAATGGGTGTCTGTTAGTCTGTTAGTTCTTCCCTATCCTCTTATTGGAGGAGGCGCTATCTTAGATGGAACCATAATCTTGCAGCTTTACACCAAGGTCACCCTACTACCCACTGACTGAACTATATACCTGTACATTGGGGGTCTATACCAAATTCACAATATGGTTGCCTTCTGCAGGTGTTTGATGTTCCTGCAAATAGAAAAATTTAACTGAGAATAAAACACATCGTTGAGCATCAGCTGCTGTGAATGGTGGGACGAGGGGGAGGGGCACTGGGACATTTCAAGATGGTGGAAGATAGCTGCAGAGTCTCAAAAAGTTTGAGAACCAATGTTACAGAGGATATGCTATGGGACATGTTCATAAGAAGAAAATGGCATTTAAAGCAACAGGTTAATTGTACTCAAATGCAGCATGGCAACCATTATTACTGTTACGAAGTCACAGTCATTGACATTTAAGTGGATAATTTAAACAGCATGACTTTATACAGACAGATGCACACACAGGAATCATGTGCAAGAAACTAAACCACTGCGGTTTGAAAATCTCACAGATGCAGCCATTACCTAGATCAAAGCCAACATATTGTACATAGTACATATTGACATATATAGTGACATATACAGCATCATGGTAAGCAGATGTAGCCACCTACCTAGTTGCACACTGGCAGATCTTTCATCGGAGTCAGCTTTCAAGAGTTTCACTGAATTTTAATGTTGTTAGCATATCTGCACTTTGGAGAGAAAGGCTACCGTATGTCGCATTACATGATACTTTGCCTAAAATTTATGTAGGTCCGTCTCAAAGATAGTGTAGGCAGTTATAATAAACACATTATCACCTCAAATCAACATAAGCAATCTACATGAAATGCGCAAAAGACAGATGGGGAACATACAGTTAATGTGCACTGATGGTTGCTTTTCTTTGACTGTCCTCATATAGACAGTATAAACGAGGAAAGTTAAAAACTGACTTTGGCATTTCATTACAGCTGAAAAACCAACCTGGTCCCATGAACTCAATGACATTGGGACACTTAGTACCAGATGTTCAAACAGAGTGTCACTGTCATCTTCCAACCATCCAACTTGTTCCTCTCATTTGTGTTATACCACAATTGGATTATACAGAGAAAAGAAGTGCATCAGTAAACTACAATCTCATCAGACTTACAGTTATTGTAGCTATGAGGATACTTAATTGACACTATGGTGTGATATGTGCAACACTTGCAGTTTTGCTATATCCTTCACAGATTTCTTTTGGTCAGTGGCATGTTAAATGCCAATCATCCACCGTATACTGTACATGGAAATCTACGCATATACACACCGTCACTGTAAAATTCAACAGACTACTAGTATGTTTGTAACTGGTTTTAATATTAATATCTGCATCAGGCAAAAGGTCTCTTTTCAAGGTTCTATTTTCAAAATTTTGACCTTCAGAAAGCAGAGATCAATAACTCCAACATCACGGATGTCCTCTGCCATTAGCGAGCAACATTAGACCTGAAATGTCGATATCAACTGCGAAACTCAGCCTCAGTATGCTTCTGACACGTGAGACATCCTCACTACAAAATGCAGCATGCTGCACAATGCACAGTATGTATGGGGTGTTTTGTATAGTAGCATTATGTACCAAAAGAGGCAGTTTACAAAAACCGCCTTCGTTTGATGGTACTAAATCCGAGAGAGCAGGCCTTTAATTTAATTGCAGTCGATAATGGGAAACTCTACCTCCAGTACTAAGCAGAACATATTCTACTGTGCATCCTCGTTGGGTGAAGACATGGATGATATACTCTGTAAATAATTTTGTTCCGGATTCTGAGACCTAATTCACACGTTATTAATTGTAACTCCCACAATTCATAAGTCCTATTTAGATGAGTCCAACATTTGGAGATATATTTTAAATCTCCATTTTATTGCACGATGCACGCAAGGTTCAGATTAATGAAGAGCATGTTTTGAAAGCAAAATCGCCTGCAGGCACTGAAAAACAAACCGACTTTGGAGAGAAGTACACAGCAGAGAGATGGAGCGCGCTCCCCCCCCCCCCCCCCCGTCCTTGAAATCGATATATTTCCAGGAAGCATATCGCGGCGACGAAATGATTTATGTTCCATTAGGATTACAACACGTTTACATGAGTTGACGTACACCCTTTTGTGATTGCATACATGGCTACATGTTAGTGAGTTAAACAAGAGAGTTGGCAAATGTTGGCAAATATACAACTAATAATGATAAGGTCTTGCTTCAAGAAAGTATCCTGGATCTTGATCAGAAGTGAAAAATCCATAAGATACTCCAGGCCAATGGAGTTGACTGCATGCATGCAGGGCACTTTCGATAAGATTACATATTCGTAAGATTGAGTTATTGCTCTATCCCGAGAGGAGTACAAGTGTCACCAAAATGTACACCGCAGTTTTACTTTCGGCAACTTGCTTTAAGTTTCACGTTCCTAATTATTCTGAAGGGGAGGGGTACAGGAAGGGATTTAAAAGAGCAGGAAGGTATCTATACAGAGAACTTATCATTGACTCAAGACAAACATTTACATACAGCACACATGAATATCTCACAGAGAAATTTGATTCCTTCTAGGCAATATCATCTATGACCATTTTTTAACTTTTGGAGACAGTTGTTTTTATGTACTGGAAAACATCCTTTCTGTGGGTATGTTTACATCCATTGATCATATCTCATTCATTTTAAATCTATGGATCCCTTAGGTAGGTGAAATACTCTATGTGATAATAACCTATAAGGAATAAAATCCTCGCTAGAAGTGCTACACATCTTAGTGGCTTGATGAACTGTAAATGGTAAGTTTAAACCCCACATCCCTTTGAAATTCTTTTCAAGTGCATCTCTTTGCTGGAAATATTCTCATAATCTACAACGATTGAGAGGAAACCTTGAGAGTTTGTGAAAAAAACAATCAGGAAATTGACCACAAAACTGAAAGTTTTAAGTGTCAAACTTAAAGGGACAATGAGACTGGTGACACCACACATTCCAGGCTTCTAACATCAGAACTATTTAGCATGGTGTGAGATGCAACAGAGGGAGGAATATAACTCAGGGATACCAAACCATACTTGATATGCTAATGACTATCACTTACATAAGCACAGCAACAGCACTATCATTTTCCTATGCAAAGATAAGAGTGCAGTTGTCCTGCTGAGAAAGTAAGTGAGCAATGGTGTTACATACAGTGTTGGATGAATGGCATGGCATGACATGCTTTTCCAAGAGGGTGTAAGACACATTCTTCATGATTTATCCATACTGCATGCTTTGGTAACGATAATTTTGATTACTCAAAGTCAAAGCATTACAGAAACCTATTATCATGAATTGTGCTGCAATAGCCATTTCTTTTTCCTCTCTTGCTATTTCTTATGGCTTCTTGGCAGATGAATAATTGAACACATCAAGTTGGTAAAGCGATATTCTAACACCCACGACACGAAAGCAGTTTCAATCACAGATGACACATATCTTTCAAACAGCCGTGCCTGGCTGTGCACACGGCTTGAAAAAATAATGTTCCCCCATCAGAATTTACACTCTGGTGAAATATAATGCGCATGATATAGCATGCTGGAGTCATTTAACACCTGATTAATACAAGTGTGATTCTACTGATGTAATTAACTCTTCTTAGCAGAAACACTATCAAGGTTATGGCCTACACCCACACTCCACTTATACCAGACTTGCAGTCAGTCTACAGAGGTAAAGGTCTGAACTAATTTGCATACAGGACTGGGGCTTGCTTCTATCACATACAACTTTAAGGCTAATCAGCAAACAAGCTTAAACCATGGGTATGAATAAAGCATCTCTCGCAAGAGGCATAATTTGACAGATTACCAGAAAAAAAAGTGTGTGAAAACCTCTTAGAAGACACACAAAAGGTTTTTCAAATAGATATGTCACAGAATTTTCAGAAAGGGAAAGTGATCACTAACTTTTGCTTGTTTTTGAACCAACTCCTGCTGCCTCTGATGGCTGCGAGTGTCTACAGCTGCGATCAGCTTGTGTTGCAGGGCAAGCTTCTGCTGCAAGATTCTATGCTCTTCCTCTCGTTGGCGATGTTTCACCTCTTGCCACTTCTGGTAATGACCTTCAACCTATCAAAAGGAAAAAAAACAAGTTAAGTTCTGACAATTATTGAAATGCAATTTTAGGAGAAGTAATTACCAATGTTTGTGATCAATGGTATGCTGGGGAGGGGGCTGGAGAACCACATATGCCTGCCACCTAAGTAGATGGTTGGGAAAGCAGCCAGTTATGGAAATTCAATCTAATTGTGGTCAATATGCAAGATGATGCACATTTATATGGCTAGGCTTAATTGTGTTAATATTCAAAACATAAAAATGTGTGAAAATGGCATCCTTCCATATTCTGCACATTAATCAAATACAGGCCACGGATTTGTATCTCACCATAATTGATAGAGGCAGAGCAAATGCAGACATCAGCCAGATAACAGCTTGAAAGCATTTTGGTTGCATCCATGTTGTTAATTTTATTACACCTAATCTCTGGATGATGATTGGCCCACCATGGAAATTCACAACTCCCCATTGAAAAGATGCAACTTGTCTCTTCCGCGTGATTCTTTGACGTAAATGTCTGAAGTAAAACATTGGGAAAATGTAACACCGTGACAAATTCAAGGTTAATACTTTCAATAAAATTCTGCCGGGATAGAAATGTCAGGTCCACCGACACTTACAAATTTTCCTGACATAAATTTTAGTTGATAAGCAGATTGTTTACAGCTTCGGTCGCCTTTTGTTGGAGAATTAAAACTCAATGGCACTTACATTTACTCAAAATTGATATTTTAAGCAATCAAATGATCTATTCCTTGAGTTGCTCTGTTAACTCACTTTACATGATGATTCAATATACAGAAACATCTGCTTGATCATCTCATAGGACATTTACAATCATTGAACATCCGGTCCTTTCTCTCCTCGGCTACTTGCTCTCCTACAGTACCCCTGTATCAACCCATTTCTATAGAAGCGCACGTAGACCTACAATATCTTGCTACAGCTTCAACAAAGATAGCAAAGAGGTGTGCTACAGATTTAGCTTAAGTGTTGATGTTTAATAAGGTACATTTTGACATTAGAAACTAACTTCTCCTGTTTCTCCTCCAACCATCCTCCTCTTGTATCCCCATCCTTCTCCTACAAGCTGTTGAGCTACATACTGAGTTTCATTTAACCAGTTTTTAGTCTCACAGCAAATTGACTCTATCACCGACCACAAGGAGAGAGGAAGAGAGAGAGAGAGATCGAGACCTTCGTCTCTGAAGCGCTCTCCACCGCAGCAAACCGGTGGGGGCTTTAGAGAGAAAAAAAGGTGACAGTTTGCATACCCAAGAAAGCAAGCGGTAAAGTGATAGTCAAATTGGCCTAACACATCTATGTCATTGGAAATCAATATAGTGAGCTGGGAGAGTCAATTCAAATTGGAAGAACCATTACCCGTTCTATTTACACAGTGGAGGTAGCACAGTATATACTGTATACATATATGTAGGACTGATTATTTCTACAGGAGTTCTATCGTCATTTGGTAGTATCTCACACACACATATGTGTATTTTATGGTCTGCAGTGCTTGAAACTTACAGCAGTGTACATCGCAGGTGTCAAGCTCTAAGGACAGTAACACTCTATCTTTGAAATAGCTAAATCCTCATTGATTTACTTTTCAGATTGCTAATTGTAAGCCAGTCCAAGAATCTTCAAGAGGGTTTTCAATTCAGTGTAGAAGGTTCTTCAATTGTTCCCTTTGTGTAAACTAGGTTTCATTAATACCCATTACATACTACACACTGCATTGAGCATCTCTAAGACATATCACATCATGCAGCAGATGATCATGTGGTCATGACGGTTGAAGAATTAAAGTGGAAAATCTGTAGAGGGCAACAAAGGGGGTGCTAGTTTTAGACTCAAATGTCACCTCAAAAAGAAGTAGTCTTCTCGAACATGGCAATTGTAAGTTGACTGCAGACAAGGATGAATTTTTCATGAGAGAAAAATTTCAGTGTTCAGCAAATTATATCCATCTTTGTGTGATTATACACATGGATATATACTTTATCAAAATTCAGACCAAAACAGTACCACCAAAAAATTGACACTACTTAAAAGAACATAGGAATATCTTCAACATGAACATTACAGATAAAATTGCCACAAACGAATACTTATAATTATCTACAAAAGTAAACTTGTTAACCCCAAAGAAATATGAACTTCCCATCAGAACTGAATGTTACAGATTCCTAATTTGCAACGGCAGCACGAAGTGCAGAGTATGCAGTGTACTAGTATACTGTGTAGACACATTAATATGGTGACTTGACTGTATCCATACAGACATCATAATATATCATTTATACTCTTCCCGAGTAAAACTGATCTTGTGGATTGGCAAACTTCAGCAATTACTCTGATTTAACCACGATTCACTAAATGTCAATTGCATTTGATACATTCAATGTAAATTCAATGCCTACTTAAATTGTTCTGGTGTTTCAGAGTCTCATGTTTCAGAGGTTTGGTAGAAACTTTATTCCATGCATTCTCTTGCAATCATGAAAATATAAAGCTAATGACATCCCTGTAAACTTGCAGACAGATAAAAGCAAATAAAAAAAGACACACTGATGACCCACTTTCATGTTTGGCGGTAACACAATAATTAAATACTAAAATATCCTCATCCCATTTGATAGTTAAAATGAAAACATTTGGTACTGTGTACATAACAAAGAGTAGACAGGGAGCTATTACGCTCAATGGGATTATAGGTAGTAGAATTAATATGCTTGCATGGTAAAGGTATGATCATCTTGGACTTTTTTTCAGTTTATACTGGATCCAAAGAGCTCATGCTTTCCTACCTTCATCATGCAATCACACAATGAATTCAAAGCACAGCTCATGCATAACAAAGATTTCATGAGTGAATAAAAAGTGCATCATTAAAAGTCCTAGCAGCAAAGTAATCATTTTTTATTCAAAATTAATGCAACAAATTAGGATTTCAAAGTTTATGTTTGCTACAAACCTCTACTGATTACAAATTCTCACATGAGCAAATTAATACATCACATTACTGTACACATTACTGTACACATTACACAACTTTATGGAATTCTGTGTTGATGGCCTGCACTGCAGAACAAAACTGCAAAATGTATGATACAAATTCATTGGGAAATTCTTTGGGAACAGTTGCAAATGTCATTTGGGAATAAACAGATCGTCTTTCACCCGAAGTTTTTCAAGGGATCTTAATTTTGGGAAATGCAACATAGAGTTGGCATGGGGATATCTATTAACCTAAATTAATATTGGAATATTGAGTTTTCTAATTCAGTAAAAATCATTAACAGCTATCCATTGCCACACAAGTCAGAAAATTAAGGCCCATGCATTTGAGCAAGGCATAATTGTACAGTACTCAAAATTATTACAAATTATCCTGTACCTGATGTTTTCAACCCTTATAGCTACAATACTACTAACTGTTTTAAAATTGCCTACCACATATACATCCACTGATGACACATTTGTTGAATCAGCTGTATATATCATCTGAACCCAAACTATTCCCAAAATTGAACAAATCAACAGAAAGATGGTTGTACTGATAGACAAAAAGATCAACACACACAGGTGGATTGACAAATGGATGAATGAATGAACAAATGAATGAATGAATGTATGATTGGATGGACAAAATAACCAACAAAGCAGTGATTAAGCAGATAAAACTTTGCATAAGACAATATAAGTGAACAAATTACATAAGCTTCTACAAATTGATCAATCAATGAAAACATGTACTTATAGTCGAAACTATTATAGGACAACCAGAGGTCCAGTTTACACGTCCTCTTTTCACTGGTTTGCACTGTCATCATCAGCAGATTTATGAAATTGCTTACAATGTCCAGATTTCATGTATAGTATTTCTCACATAATCTGATGGATTTTCCCTAACTTTGCTTTGGAAGATGATTTTGAGAGCTGCAGTAGTAATTACTGGTAGACCAGACCACAATGTCATTGCTGTGAATAAATATAAAAGCATCCACCCTAGTGTTTTATACAAACATGATTCTACAGATTCCTGGTACCCACTTCCCACATATGCTTGTAATAATTGTGACAGTGCCTGCAAAATGCATCGCACAGGCCAGTCTACTGTTGTCCAATGAGTACAGCATCAGGAATGCTATCTTCAATGCAGAGAGGACAGAGCAGCTTCAAGTTTCCAGATAGGGGAGCTCTAACCACTACTAAGCTAATCCATGTTACACTTAAAGTAACCCTAGTTTTAGGACTTTTTAGAATTTGACTTCCAAAACTAAAATACACTTCATTCAAATTGCAGGAACTCTGTAAAGCTCTAAAGCTGCAATATGAGTTGTACTGCCAATTGCTTGCTCATCTACCTTTGTTCTTTGTCAGTGTTTCAGGGAAGATTAAGTAGGGGAAAAGATAACCTGTCACAAAATATGAAAGAGAATTGTGCACTCATCTTCCAAATATTTGAATGTAAAAATTGTCTTGCCATTTTTGTCGGCCCTACAAAACTGAGACTCTCCAAGAAAGGATAACAGTCAACCACCTTTAGTGGGACCAATCAGACCAATTGGGAATGGATATGAATATTCATCTGTATGTAAAAATAGGACTTAAACAATATAATTCTGTAGTGGCTATGACATATTGTGCAAAGTTTGAGTTTCACTGACAAATTTTCGGGGGAGATTTCTTTCCCAGCCTCCTGCCCAGGAAATAAGCGATCCTTGTCCTCCTAACCAGAAAATAAATACGGCGGCCCTACCTATACTACAACATATAGGCATTTATCAAATGTTCTCAAACAGAATATCAACAACAACAAAAAATGCTCTCCTAGCAGAAGATTTCTAAGAAAACATACATGTACTAATATTAGATTAATTTATCATGCAGTTGCATAAAATAACGACAAATATTGTCACATGACAATCAACAGAAGCTAAATCAGATTTGAGCAATATGGTCTAGAATTTTTACTCTTCCACAACATATTCCTACATTTTCTGGTAAACGGCATAACGCAAATTGTTGTGCAGCCGACTCTCTGAAACACTAGCCTTCCAATGTAGCTTATAAGCCTCAACAATTATGCACATGCATTCCTGAGTGAATAACCACTCTCACAGCATGTAAAACAGCTTGAGAGCTGTAGCTGATATGTTTGTGCTTTAATGTCAGCATTGTCTCAAAGTGTACATGGACAATCTTCACCATCATCACTACAATACACATTCTAGGTTTGTGATCTGCTCCCCATGCAACTGAGTGATCACAAACTATGTGTATGTCTGACTGCACCTGTTTTTATAAAATGTAAATTTGTGTAAACATAACAAGACAGGAGACCCTTTGTTGATGGAAAAGAACTGGGGCCAATTATCAAAGTCTTGTATGAAAATCAGGAGAGGAAAGACAAAAAAATATGCTGTCAAATATTCAGATAAGTAGATAAATGATCATGCAGAACACTTTAAGTTGATAAATAACATATAACCCAAACTTCAGCAAAAGGTGTAACATGTGTTACTGCCATGCAGTACATGCAATGGAAAAACATTACAAGTTAGAAGTCATAAACGTGCCTCACAGATAGCCTACACTTGTGACACTTAGTACACCAAACTATCAAAAGAAGGCAAGTCAAAATAAATTTATCAACAAAGCCGAGAGTTCTAATGGCATGCCTTACCAAAAAGACCTCAGTTCAATGTCCTATATTGCCATTATTATAAACTAATCCTGTCCCTCCCCCTCAAACATTTTGTCCACAAAAATTCATGTTGCAGGTTAACAACCATTGCATGTAGCCCTCTTGAGTTGGGAGTTGGTACTTGATTTGCATGCACAATGTAGGGTACAGAAGATGTCGTTGTGTCATTGGCGACAGCATCTGAGCAACAGCTGAAAAAATGCCGAATTATAATCAGCTCTATTCAACCTGAAAAGTCGCTAAGACAGAAACCAAGGAATCAAAATAAAAGCTGCTATTTTCAACTGATTTGGCAAATTGCTGACGATTGTTCGGCCCATGCATCAATTTTACCAATTGCATAATACAGGATACGGTATGTGCCTGCACGAAAACAAGAATTGTTCATAAACCTCATTTGCATTAAACTCAGATTGTATTATTGGTTTGCTGAATTATACACTGTAGGAGATCTACAGAGTCTACTTTTTAAGTCTCTAACATCAACTTCTTCCTAATTTGCAAAATGGGGAATATATTGGATAGTATAGTTACAATCAATGCATGTGCCAATGTTGATAGGTAGTTTCCACTATACAGCAATAAAATAGTAAAAATCAGTCCCATTCATTAAAAAACAAAAAGAAACTGGTTGGGGGTTATTAGCACTGCATGTGCTAGGAGACACAACAGAGATTATACAACTCTATAACCAGTTGAACTACAGTATTTGAAATATGGAACAAATTTGAATGGTGTTGGAAGTATTAAGTGAAAATAGTTGTGTGAAGACAGGAAAGTGAGTAGCTAAGTAAGTTTATGCTGATGAAGAACGGAAATGAGGCACTGAAGGATAGCAGGAGCATTTCACTGCAGCTAAGTTTATTTTGATTCCCAAAGGTATATATCCTCAAGACATGCCACATTTAGTACAGTATACGATTAGCTTATTACCATGTACTGTACAAGACCCCTCTTTACTTTTGAAACCTGTACTCCCAACATTTCATCTTCCTCATAGTTCCAAACAAAAGGTAGTTTCTTTGGTAGAGTTGCTATTAAAGATGGAATGGGTGAAATGTATGAAATGGTCTATAAACAATATAAATGCTTATGGTGACAATACAAATTCATTTTTCTATTTTTTTTTCTTTTTACTTTTTAAGCACTGAGAATATTTCCAACACTTTGCCATGCCTTTGGATGTGAGCAGTATGCAACATAACATGAATTATGCAACTTTCAGAAAGGATTCGAAACCTCAGAATATCTCTCCTAGCTGCACACCGCAGAGAGCTGATGGATGCACAGCACAGTTTTAACTGCCTTCGGCATTTTAAAATTCATCTGCATGGTTACTTCCGATATCAGTGAAAAAGTACCGGTTTTCTACATGAATGTCAGGCCGATAATGGGATTGGCATATGAGCGAACAAAATTGACAGTAAATTACTCTTAAGAGTGAACGAACTCCAACAGGCGCAAAACAGAGAAAAAGGGGGGAGAGCAGATGAAACAAAAAATGGTTAGTGTTTTATCTCGTTTAGGGCATCTAGAATTCAGAAACGTCAAAGGAAGATCTGGTTCTGAATGTGATATAGAAAGCCATGATTTTCCATGAGTGTGAACATTTGAGAGGATTCTAACTGCCTGATGCATGTAAAACAAATAACATGACTTTTCTCATAATAACCAAAGCAACTGAGCAAAAAACGACATCGTGAGCGACATGCCGTGATGTGTCTAATCGAGGGGCGGAGGTTCCTAAACATAGCAAATGTGTAATAGGTGCCGTTACGATAACATGATAAGGCATAGCCAATAGATGTCTGATGCTCACACTTTGGGATTCAGGATGATAGTTATACGAATTTATTACATGAAAGCCATTAATTAATGGTTGGGGGATGTCTCAGCTGTTAATGCTTCGAAACATACAGTATGTCATTTTTACTGGACTGGTGTATAAGAATACACACAATTATAGATCTATAAATTGATGTATTTATTAAAAAATCAATAGTTTTTTCTCTCATTTTTTTTTTTTTTTTTGCAGATTGTGAACATGGAGATCTCACCATCATCCTAAAAGTAAACTGTCAGACAACGGTAACAGATACACTGAGGATCCAGTTCCTACACACTACGACTATGTAATAAAAGCAATCCCATATAGGTGTAAAGCAACATGTGCAAGATATTACCTTATTCCATGCTATGCTTTGTTACATTACGCTCTGTTGAGCTATGTGCAAGCAAGAAGAAGAAAGGAATATAACATGTACAGTATGTCTCGTATGGTAGCTGGTCAACTTAAAACAACGTTTATAACGACCATCTAGAGATATTCGAAGGAGGCGAACAGGAGCTATTTTACTGGCTGCTAGACAAAAAAAAAACGATGGCAATTATACAAGGAGACTGACCAGATACACACACACAAAACTGCCAGTTGCTAAATTATGGTCAATACTATAAATGTATAGGTTACATGAGGTGGGAGAGTGTGCACTATGGATTTAAGAGCTTATCTTCCTGTATTACTGTACAAATGATTTAATACATATTGCTCTAAGATTCTGTTCTTTGAGTATAAATACAGTAAATCATATATACTTAGTCAGTGTCATTTTTAGCACAGTTGAGCATTTTCTCAGTAATTTACTAACTAAAAAGTGAATTATAACTACCCCTGAAAACTGATACAAAGCAAACTTGCAGAAATGCAGAGAACTGAATTTATAAATAAACACAGAGCTATAATCCCCAAAACATCCTGGTTTGGGAATTCGCTAGCGACCTTCTCATCATAACCTATGCATTACCCTAGGAAGTACAGCAAAAAGGTAGTAGCAGATACTGTAGCGTGCCAGAAACTTCACTGCAAGACCAAAAGGCTGGCAATTACGGAAGCCAGGTGACCAGATACACACGCACGCACACAAACATAATTGCCAGATGCTAGACTACGATCAATACGGTAATGCACAGGTTATATGAGGTGAAGGAGTACACGCTATGAATTTGTGGGACACTGGGTCATAATTATATGCATATTCTCTGTGATCTGACGGAGACAAAACAATGGGATCCTGGAAGAACTTTTGAGCCAGTGAGGAAGTTTAACTGATATTGAATGATTTCAATGCTTGAAAGCCTATTAGTTGTGTTGACATAACAGATAAGCGGAACATTTACTCCAGTAAATCAGCCGATCATGCACAGATCTGACATACATAACACTGTATGTCATTCATTTCAGTCATTATGATCCTGCAGAGTGAAACAGGAGTCAAATCCCCCTGGCCACTTAGACGCCAAGTGTTATGTGAAAAATGAAACTCTCTGACAATTGAATCATTCAAAAACATCACCAAAGAGTATCAATTGGAACCTGGTAGATACACATAAAAGAAATATTACATGGCAGCCTAAACAGTAAATACAGTGGAAATTTAACATGCATAGTTACTTCCCATCCCTAACATGTTTCTTGTGCGGTATACATTCACAGCTGCGTTAATTCTCAATACAATTATTACAAGTCTTCCCTCACTGTCACGTTTCCCTGGATTGCCCTGAGCGTTGAACATTTTTACCGCTTTAAGAGAAATTGGGTTCTGTGAGGCACATTTTGCGAAAACTAATTCTTTGTCTTCAATTGATGGCAGGAATGAGTGTTCTTGCTTGCACAACTTAATTTGTGACCCAAATTTTCTGCCTCAGTAACATGTTATGGTAAAGGGTGACCAAACATACACAAAAACAGCTAGGTATTATAGGTGTTGAACACTACAGTCAGTAACAAGCAAGCCTACACATGGTAGTGTTCATTGTTATCGCAAATCAATCCATGCCTGCAATTCAGAAATTTATGCCTGCTGGTAAAATCACAGCATATAGGTATCTGGAATAAGGAAGAATTTTCAATCTTTAAAAGCTGGCACCTGTAAATGTCCAATGGGGTACAGACTTTGGTCTGTAACATATCCTATGAGGTACTTCTGAATTGAAGCTGGGAATTGTCGCTAAAAAGGAAAGGATATTTAGCAGAAACCGTAATAACTCATGGCGAAAAACTAATAACTCATGGCGAAAAACAATCTTAAAAGGAATGACAAGGTAAGGAACACCAGCTGGTGGAGCAAAATAGTGATGAAAGTCAATAGAATTTTTACCAAACCTCCACACTACAGGCTCATTAGGATGGCAGAATGGGAAAGAGGCACTAGTCTGGTATTTGCCCGGACAGTGCCAATAGTGGCGTTAAAGCTAGGTTACCAGTACTATAGGAATAGTAGATCGGAGTGCATTTGTAATGCTAGGACAGAAAAGTGAGGAGTGAAGTAAACCTACCTGATAAAAAAAGGGCAAACAGCTTTAATCTCAAAATTTCATAAGCATCAGAAATTTCTAACGTTGATCAAATTCAGTTGGAGAATTAAGTTCAATTCACAGGCAACTAGAAAGAAGTTCACGATGGGGAACATAAAATTACTGAGCAGTGCTTACTAGCCAACTGGTACATACACAAAGTATCTCAAATGATGCAGTGAGAGAGGGATGAAGACACCATTACTGACACACAAGGTATCCCACAATACCATACGTTAAAAAACTATATCGTTAAAATTAAAATCAAGTCCAGTGTACGGTACATTGAAGCATATTGTGTCGTGATAATTGTCACTGCATGGTCAGCATTCTGTAAACTTCTCACATTCCCCCCTCCCCTGGCATCCCTCCCTTCAGCAATTGCTGATATAGTCCGGCCCTGTTGGTGGCACAAACTTGTGATAGCCTTTAAATTTAACATCACTGCAGCCGGCAGTGCTGATGGTCAGTATCATAAAAATATTCTCCCTTTTCTAGTGCAAACATCGATTATCTAGATCAGTTTGAAAGAAGGAAAAGTCCTATGCATCACTGATAATTTTGACAAAAATGGCATCGCTTCTAATTACTCCCAGAATGGAGAATTTCTGCAAAAACAGAAAAAATCTTACCTCCTCCCTGACCACCTGACTCACAGGCTGTTATCTGTTAGTTCAAAACAGATATATGCACATAGCTCCAAAGTACATGCATTGTATGGATTTATTGGTGAAAGAGTGCACAGTCCAGTAAATGGAGCACAGCTTGCAGTACAATCCAGTTGAATTGTGAAACTCAAAGAGTGAGTATATAAGCCTCAGTACACTTTTGCAGATGACTCTGGAAAGCCAATTTTCAAAACAGATTCAAATTTGTGACACATAATAGTTGGTTGAAACATAGAATGTAGGAAAAATGGAGCTTACTCTTTGTGGCTACAGATTCATTACATTATACATGCACATTATAATGTCTGTGAATCCACTACAGATTTAAGTATTGGAGTGAAAAGTCACCTACTTGCAAAGATGGATCATTTTTATAGTTCATTCGACCCTTGATGCAGCTGTAAATTTTTCCAGTGTAAGGAAGGAATTGGTCCAACATTTTGAGGAATAATCTGAGACAATTTCAGCAAATTTAATTAGTGATAAAAAATGTTAAATTTAAATAGAAATGAAAGAATCAATATGACGGTAAATTCTGAATATTACTGCATGAAGAAATTGTTTACATGCTTACAATACAGTATTTATCAATGCATAAGAACATTCATCAGTTTAAATGTCAGAATCAAACTTCATCCTTTGGTAATTATAGTACTCACAACAATAAATCCTTTAACTTTAAGTTGAGCATACTGCTTTCCTGATGCATGTGATGCTGTACATGGTTCACTGATGATAATGACTACAATCTATTGTACAATTTCACTCAAATAATGTTCAACAGAGTGCATCACAGATTGAAGATGATATAGCAAAAACATGGAACAAAATGTTCAGAAATGTTCCTTGAAACCCAAGATTCATAAATGATTAACATGAAACTTTTTTTTTTTTGTTCTCTCTGATGCCTTGTCAATTCATCTTCTGAAGATATCAAGCGGCCTCATTTCCATGAATTTGATGTTGAATATTATAGCCTGTGCAGACACATCCTCACAAAAATACCTAGTGCCATCAATCAGGAACAGAGAGATTCTACAGTAGTACAGTAGTGTATATAGTGGGGGATCTATAATGGGAGAACCTTTACTAATATACAGGCATATACCACGCACTCCCTCAAATTGACCTACTATGCTCACAATAAGGAGTGACAACCTGTACTTGCAAGTATTTGCTATACATGTTCACATGCGCACCATGTGTGCAGTACAAAAGTGCATTAAATGCAATAATTAAAGGCCAAGTGCAATATAATAATGACATCCCCTGTAAGCAATGTACTGTAGCACAAGTTTGTGACATTTGCGGATATGTGCACACACACACAGATGTGACAGCTTTTCGTGATGTGAGATACATTTAAACAGACAGTTGCATGTGAAATTGGTCCAAACAGTTATAAGCATTGCAATAATTCATTCCACAGGACTCTGCAGGTGTCAGCACATTATTTTCTAGACTGGAAGGGAGAATTGTAAACAGTCACAGTAACTGAATTTTCATATTAATGGAAATTTACCTAACAATTTATTACAGTACTGTACATTACAGTAAAATGTTTTAGTCCTGGAACAAAATTGGAAATAAAGCTCTAATTCTGAAAAAAAAAAGATTTAATTCTGCAGCAAATTGACTCTCAATTCCCATAAAGTATGTACATACAGTTACATCATAAATAATAAACAGTGATCTCTAAGGTTCCAAAGGAAAAAGACAACACAGAGAAAACAAAAATAACTAATGTTAAAAAATTAATTGGGTTTGATTATGCCACTCTTTTATTACACTAGCAAACAGTATGGATACATCAAAGTCTGTACCCTTTCAAGCTATGATTAGCTGTCAAAATTCTTCTTTTGCCAAGTTGATTTTGACATGAGGAAAGATCAATACAAATACGTGAGTGTGGATCAAGACCTTACACTCACAAATTTCCATCGCTTGCATATTAAATTGCTGTGTAAGCTGAATGAAACACAGCTAAATGATTAACCATTCTCTTTAATAATTAAAACAATCTTTAAAAGAGTAGTTGTAAAGAGGAAAATCGCATTTTCTAGCTCTCTTGAGTAAATGTTATAGAGCTCTTGAGACAATGACCTTTTTGGGATGAGTGCTGGATAGCGTACCCAATACCATGTATCTCGATTAATTTCAAACTGGCAAAAATGTGTGGAGAAAAGAAGAATGCATAATTTTGACAAAACATTTTCTAAGCAAGTATCTCAGCTGACTTGGTATTTATAATTCAAAAGGAAATGTTGAAATTAAATTTATTTTTAACACATGGGCAAGTGTGCAGGTTCTCATTTTGAAATCACGTGATTTACTATCAAACATAATCGCATCAATTTTTTTTTCAAGCTCTTTCACATCTGGAAGACAATTAGTATTTAGACTGTAATCCACTTATGGTGTGCAAATCTACTGCATCAAAATTTGATATATGCACAACAAACTTTCAAATCATAATCCCCCCTTTTAAGTGGTATGCATTTGGCTCAAGCACCAGATTTGAGTGTTTTGGAAAATATAATATAATATTAATTATACAATATCCACAGGTGTGCCAAGTCCATGAATCCATCACAAATACAGTATTGCATCAGTGGTGCAATCAATGTACTGAGCAACAGTCTACTAGCTAGCTGTGTGCAACATGCACTCCAAGTACCTGTCAAACAAAAAAACAAGCACTCATCATGATATAACCATCGGGCAATTCAATTTGGAAATATTCACTGAAGAATCAACGTTGAGAGGCCTAACGCACACAGAGAGTCTAAGCACACATCAAGGGAATTTTTACACTGTATGCCTTACTTGTGCATTTTTACATTTGCCTGTGTACATGTACAAGAGTGGCATTCCCACATTTTCATAAGACACTCAACTGCATATATATAAGAACGTAATGATGCTTAATCTACCTTCCCAAAGGCAAACAGCAACTTGAAATTTCTGTTTGCTCTTTCTGAAAAGAAATGGTAAACCAAAGCTACTTTTTGTGTGTGTGTGTGTGTGTGTGATTCGACTCTACGAATATACCAGTAATGTGGGACAAATTTCATTAAGGATATACAGCAAAATGAGAGACCTCTACAAGTTTCCTAGTTACATATGATGGCAAGGGACACTTTGTCAATAAAAGGGATGATGTCTCTAGGATTATCTCCATTACTGTGTGACGTTTCCAGCCGTCGAATCGCCCATGCGATAAATTAATAATTGATGTCAGTGAGTGATGGTCGTTATTGTTTGTAGTAACATGTTTAATTAGATGTGCAGGATGTCAGATTGATAGATATATTGTTGAAATCATTGACGATGCATATAACAAACAAAAATAGGAAAAAGAGCGCACAACAGTTCAATCCAAATAAAAGCAACTTCCAGCCTTAGAAGTCATTGGGGAAGACAAGAGTACAATCATTACATTGTTTCACTGCGGCTTACAGATAAAATGTACTGTGGCACTGTTCCCTTTCTAAACCCTCAATTTGTGCTAAATTTCAGAAGGATGCTCTTTTTACTGTACCGTGCTTTGCTTTGGGTCTCTGGATGATTAAAAGTATGGAATGTGACACACGTTCTACTGTGACCTGTAGACAAGTACATAGGAGAGTATAGGATGACAAGTGAACAGTACTGTCAGTACCAGCTACAATATTCCTTGGACTTCCCTGACACAACACCACTAAATCTTCCCCTTCTTTTCTGGACATACTTACCATGACCCTCCTTCTTTCATTTCTGACATATATTTCCACTTCACCTCCCTTCTTTCTTGACAAAGCACCACTACATCTTCTCCCTGTCTTCCCTAACACAATGACACTGGATCATCAATTCCCTTTTCCCTGACATAGCAACACTACACCTACCTCTTTGTTTCCCTGGCACAGCACCACTCTTCTCCCTTCTTTCCCTGACATAGCATCACATACCCTGTCCATCAGTGAAACAGTACCATCTTTCTTCGTTCTTTCCCTGGCGTACACTTCTGTGTACATCTCCAAGTTCCCACTTCCTTTCTCGACAGAGAGCCATTACATCTACCTGTCCTATCCATCGCGGACTCAGTTTAAACGAAAAGATACGCTTGCCACAATACGGCCTCTCTCACAGATCACTGGAACAGATGCTTTCTAATCTTGGACATTAAATTTGAAGTTAACATTCTCACTGCATGGGGTGCATCCAAAGAATTGTGCAATGCATGCACGACAAAACAAAGCTTAGGGTTCATTGTGTGCGTCCATGAGGGGAATGAGATATTTTCACATTCTAGAGCAATCAAAAGCATGCAAAGCAATGCTTTCATATGTTCAAGTGGTTGTTTATTTTTGGTCCACATTTAATTCACACCTTTGAATCCAGAGACCAAATGCAACTACTCCATCTTTCCTCCTACCCTTCCTCATTCCTTCCCATATTCATGTACACCACGTCATGTACCGTACTGTAACCAAAGACCACTGAACTGCCTCTTCAATTAGATAGAATGATGATATGGTACAACAAACAGCAAAATTAACATGTATATAGAAGTAATTTTCTTTACCAACATACAGGTCTAGCTGTTGCATGTTGTATACTGTATCAAAAAAGGAACCAAAGCGAGATCTGACCAAATGTAAACTTATATCATACCTTAGATTACTGATCTTATCAATTGCTAGCATAAGTAATGCATTATTTTAGAAGAATTCTCATCAATGAGCATCATTCTAGTTCATAACCCTCAAGAATTATAATATAAATACTGTGATAAATACTAAATACTGTAAACTTTCCTTTTTCTGTATGTACATAATTTACTTATCAAGGTGTCATCATATTATGTGCTGCACAGCTGTTTGTCTTTTTTTTTAATTTTTCAAATTTAGTGACTATCCACTGGCAATCAGCTCTAACCAGGGAGTAAGTCCCTGCTCTAACATGGTAAAATCCTATACACACAGTTTACATGTGTGGCGATACATCACATGAAAAAGCGTCAAGTTGTGCGACTGGACATGTTTCTTTTTTTTTATACATGTAGGTAGGAACAGCTGTACCCTGTGACAAACCTTAGCAAATAGAATGTTTCAACACGAAATAACTGAAAATGAAAATAACTGAAATACGTTCATATCATCAAGCAACAGATTGTACAATAGTAAATTTAGATGCACTAAAACCTTTCTTCTATAAATAGCTCAGATGGTTCTGGGGTATTACATGAAAGGCTTCGCAGGCCGATACTTAGGATTGGTTTATTGTACATGCAGATATCAGATTAGACTTTTCAAGGAGGCGATCCTGTGCAGTGCTCCAACCATTGCGAGGAATCCTTCATAGCCACTTTTAGTGGAGCAATTTACACAATACAAGACTTTTGCATCTTTACATTCCAAGCCTTTAATCATCATAGCTCACTCGTAATAGAACAATTTAAAACATGGAAGATTGCAACACTTTCAAATGTCAATCTATTTATACAGAGCTGACAGTAAAATTTAATTCCATTAAAATTGGAAGTTGGTACTATACAAAGCAGGACTGTGGAAAAACATGCATGTCAAAATTGCAAATTATGAAAACCCTAAACATCATACATGCATGGAGATATTCCACAGGAGATAGCAGGAATATGATGGCGTATCAATGTCACAATCTGAAGGAAGGTAACTCACAGAGCTCATATTTTTTTTAATATATTTTTTAATGAATGAAAGACGACAATCAAGGACAGATAAATGTCACTCTTCCATGTGTAAAATTAGTTTTCCTCGATCAATGCTTCAAGTTCTTGTCTCTTTGATTACTGAGCTTGCAAACTGAAGTTATCGTTGCTAGAAAGGTATTTTCAATGAGCAGTAAAGGATAACTTCTGTGTTTTCCTGTTGACATGTTGGACGTGGGTATATAACGCAACACACGTTGCACGATATATTTATTGACATAATGGTACTAAATTACTTTGAATTGTTTCTCCTACAGTGCTGTTCATGGACTATCAAGTGCACCATCAGAATCACATCAAATTATACTGAACTGAATTCATTCCATTCATTTTTATCCTTCATCAAAGACTATTACTGGAATCACAGAAAGAAAATATGACTGTATTACATAATGTACATGCTACAAATGGTACATTTATAGCAATTGACATGAAATTTGAAAGGAAGTGATAATCCCATTGCATGATTAACAACGATGGAGGAAGGAAAAGAGACAAAACCATATTACTTGTGATAAAGACTGATACTTGTTTTGGATTAATATTTTGAGCTGGTAAATGCCAGGCACATACACTAATGCAATCAATTCACCTACATTTGCTACAGAATTAATGCCGATTTCATGCTTACTGTGCATGGCAATGATTTTTTTCCTGATAAGCTGGGTCATGAAACTTATACTGTATTTACAGGTTGCAAACAAATCATAAAGTGCTTGCAAATTGCCACATAAGAACATACAGCTGTCTGTGTTACAAGTGTGTCAAATTGTGGCATTGTTATACGCTATGCTTTAAGTATTCCTATTAATGCACACAATACCTGAGTGTTCTGAACCATGAAAGTTACGGTCAAAGTCAATTATACTACTCCCCATGATTCTTGGACAACTGTTCAAGTAACCTGAAAACACAGCATACATTTTATATGACGATAAAATCCAGTACTATGTGCATATCCAAGAGAAAATTCGAAGAGAGTCCCACTGTAAAGTGGATCTAATGTGATCCCAATCATTTCCAAAGGGGAATCAACATGGAATTGGGCAATTTCAATGGGGAAAGCTTACAAAAACCACGTCACAGAGAAATCAACAGAAAGTCCAATATAATTTCATGGCGTCCCATTAATTCCCATTAGAAATTCCCATATGTCCCAACTCCCTATGCATTTTACTCGGGACAAAACTCTCATGCAAATTTTCTCCAGGGATGGCAGACCTTAAGTACTTCTAAAAGGTGCTTTGAGATATCTGGGCAATAGTTTCATGTGGTGTCAAAATCTACATTTAAGATAATTGAACAATCTTGATGAGGAACATGAACGCAGTAAATGATCTTCATGAGACGACACAGTTAGCAGCAAGCTCGGTCTTGCTGGCATATCCTAACACTTCGGTAGCGTCGGCTTCATTTACATGGTCAATTAGGCCAACGTCCCTGACAGATTGAGAAGTAACTGCTGGACAATGTAATTCAATTTGTAACTCACAGGTGGATGGCTACACTGGCGAGGCGTTACACAGCCCTTTCGAACTCCTTTTACACATATGCACTTTAATTGCTAGATATATTGACTGAGCTGACTTGGAAAAGCAATGATTAAATCAAAGCAAAGTGGCATAAATCATGCAGACAGACAAAATTTATGTATTTTGCTGAAACTACACTTTCTTCAAAAAACAAAGCATTTCTTTCTGTTCTTAATGGTTGTTGGATCAGAGGGATTATAATAGGGATTAGGGAAAAAGTTGGTGGCAGTTAAATAAGCACTCATGCTACAAACAATTTTCAGTCACATTAAGCCACTAAAGTTAACACCATGTCAACAGGAGCACTTAAGGTAAACATAGCATGTTCTCTGCTACATATACATATTGTGCTTAGAATATCAGCAATATTTGGAAGGCTTTTCTGAGCATGCGTTGAAACCTCATCTTCCATTTACAAAGCAGTTCATGATCAAAATAGCATACTTGGCCGCAAACAGGACCAATACAGGATTAAGTAACCTTGCACAACGAAACTCTCTTGGGCACTAGAGATGGAGTCCTTTAAAAGAAAATATTTAAGTTCATTCAGTCATGCAAATTTTTAAAGAAACCACACATTGTGACGATTCAAGATACTGGGAATTATCTCTTTTTCTTCTATGAGGAAGAAATAATTTTGCAATCATACTTCTATCCTGTAGTGTACTTCTTTTCCCTTTTCTTGGCTCATCCATAAAGTATTCATGAGGAATTTTCAATTAGCACAGAGATGAAGCATAACCAAAGAGGGTGTTCAGGGGGTTCAAACAACCCCCATAGCCAAAGCCAAGAAAATATGTTGACACAAATTTATATGACTCTATAGTGAATTTTGAAATTAGTGTGATAATTAATACTTACACATCCCATCTCTTGTTTTCATTTTTTATAAGAATGATATGAGTGAACCCTTTTAAGGCCCTCCTTTAAGTGCCCTCTATCATAATTACTTATAAACACTTGCCAGAAAGCTGTTAAGTTGGAACAACTTCTGCCACGTATGATGTCGTTCAGGTCACAGTGTGGCTGTAGGGTATGGAGCTATAGCTTAAGGGTCAATGAATTACAGTACACAGACGTGCATACAACAGCATGCTATTCAGAACTTCAGGTATAGCTTTAACTCGGTTACTTGTTGACTAATAGGTCAAGAAAATTTATTTGTGTTGGCGTTCTCCAAGCTATCCCAGATCACACAGAGTATATCTTGACTGGCTTGGTGAAGAAGCGAAGAAGACTGAACTTTATATGTGACAATTTTTTCATCCATTTTGCTCCAGGATGATGTCTTGGATAAGAGAAGTCAGCACATTTGTGTATTATACTTCATTCTTAAGTACTGACATTCATTCCACTTGAAGAAGTACGCTCAAATGTTTTGGTTCTTTTTGCGTTTTCATGCATAAATTATGTAAAATTTCACAAAATAATTACAACATCGTTGCCACCAGTTGTAGGTAATTTATTGCGCCATTTCCAATCTAAGGGATGCAATTTTTCACCAAATGGAAGGGGACCCCTCCTCTTAGACCCCTGGCTCCCTCCCCCCCCCCCATGTCACTGTCCTGTAAAACACCCCCAATGGCAAAATCCTGGCTATACGCCTGCCACAGACCAATGAAAACCTATTGCTCGGGTCATTTACAATACACAGTGATGTGGAAAGCTGTGCAGGTAAATTCCTCCATGCATGCTGAGAGGGATTCTTTTTTTTTTTTTTTTCAAAAAAAAAAACGACAATCTAGGCACAAACCTCCGAAATCAGTTACTGCATACCAAAGCAAATACTTTGCAAAGGCAATCTTGAAGTTTGATGATGTAATTCCAACTTTGCAAAACAGCCACACTTCTGAAAGGAATTCACTGTATGTACTTGCCAGGGGATACATGTATACATGATTGGAGACAAATCACTGCTGAAACTCAAGTTTGTTCTGCCATGAACTAGTCTTCATATTACATTGAGCTACCAAACAATGATGAAGCTAGTAAGATACTCATATATGACCACAACCACAAAAATGTTGTAATTTTTCCTTTGCAGGACAACCTTTAATTTGTGGGGGGTTAGAATTGCACAACAGGAAAAAATGATATAAATGTAAATAAATTAAATAACGGATTCACCTACTTCAAAAGTTTTCTTTTTTCTGCAAGGAGAACCAAACATGTCACTTAATTAAATTGATCCACACAAAACTACTCCAAGGCATACTCCCACATTATCATAAAGCAACTCTAACCAGGCTCCTTCATAAAAGAAAAGCATATAAAATAAAATAAAATACAATCTTCACCACCAACAAATAAAATTAACCTTTCTCAAATCACTCATAAAATACAAAGTTCAAGTATGCAATTTTGAACATTACATCTTCACGAATGCACGGAGCGCTGCTTCCCTTAATGTCGGCAAAATTGGTCACGCACAATTTTTGCAGAAGCTGTAATATAATTGAAAGTAAGCACTATCCAGAAAAAATTCTAAGGCCTGGAATACCCTTTTCTAGAGACTAATTACTGTACTTGTCTTAGTTGCTCTCACCTGGTTGGTATAAGCTCTCCTGAATACTACAACCCACTGAGTCCTCTGCTACTCCAAAAGCCAATAATAAGCATCGAATACCTCTCCACAGGCTCTTATTGCCAGCTGAAATATCACCCACCGGTCGAGACTCGTCACTCTGTGTATATGGACACAACACATACACACACACAAATACGCACAAGCATGCAACCAAGCTGGCAGATCCGTGAGACTGCACACTAATATTTTGAAAACCATTGCCTTTCATCTTCGTTCGTCCGTTCAGGTCGAGACCGCTATCACTTCTGTTCCTTTTCACTGCAGCATGTACAGCTTATAAAAAGACCAAACATTTTTCACAGGAAAAAAAAAAGAATCTGTTCAATATCCGAGCCTCCATTCAGCCTTCCTCACCCCCCTGCTAGTACGGCCACAACGAAAACGTCGAGATCGCCATCATCTGTGTTTTTAATAACTGGTCCACATGTTCAATTGTGATATTCAGAAGCAGTTTTACAATAGTGCTCAGCCATGCAGAAAATAGAAGCTGAATAGCAAAGCCCGAGCCTGTTGCGTGTTGGATCTTTATTTATCTTCAATAGCAACAGAAAAGGAGGAATTGTAAAATAATGGAGGGAGGAGGGAGCCTCTGACCTGATTCATGAATATTGAACTGGAAGAAGAATAGGGAACTGTGAAAAAAAAGGGGACAAATTGTGGTATATACACTTATAAAAAAAAAAGAGAAGAGTTGAAAAAACGGTGAATAAAAAGAGAAGTTTTGTGAGGGAGGTGATACAATTCACAATATATGACTTGGCATGTAGCTGGTACGGCAATGTATTGGAATCGTTTTTCTTTTAGCAGGGGAACGCAGCTAGGGCACATTGATTATTTTTATTGACCACGGTGGTGGAGAAAAATGACACCTCTGTAGGAAACATCTGTAGACCTCACAAGATTAAAAAAAAGGGGGCAGTTATGAAGCAAATGCTCCTATTCCCACATATTTTTGCGACATTATTCAAAGAGAACAAGTTTTTTTTTTCAAAAAACAAAAATGGTCAATATTCTGATATTGATGAAAAAAACAAATTTTGCAGAGGAAGAAGTGCTTAGCTGTTTCAGAGAAGACCTGGCAAACTGAATATTAATTACCATAACAGCTGGTGATTTATTTGTGGGAAAGCAATCCTATGAACAATCAATATGAGCTGAAAAAATATCTTTTGAAAAAAAAAAGGTAGAAGAAAGCTAGGCTTGCTGGTATTGATGGTATCAATTGGTCTACATCTCTGGCAGTCCAATTTATAAGGGGCATTTCTGTAACAGCTAGGTAGTACATGTATTTCATTTTTAGATCTGCACAGAAACCACGATGAAAAAAAATTTCACCTTTTTTCTCTCTGCATTTGCTCGGTCTTCCATTAAGAAGAACTTTCTCAAACAGTATCAATGCAGGCAACACATGGCTACAGAAGAAAAATCTAGGAAACTTATCATTCTGATCCCCTCCTCCAGTTGCATCAAGCAATTTGCAAATTCATTCTGATAGATATGTGGGCTAATACAAAAAGACAGGGACTTGATAGGTTACTATACTCCAAATTTGTCTCTTTCTGATTCAAAGTATTATGCCCTGCAAAAATTCCTGTCAGTGTACTGTGCCTGTTATCATTACCTGACAATATGGCAATTCACTTCCAAACATACTAAACTGATTATGATTAGGATCTCAAGTTTATAAAAGGAATAAGCAACATTTACACACACACACAGTTGTCTGGGGTACTACTTCATATTGTGACTTCAGAATCAACTCATAACCTATTTTCTGGTACCCATGTACTCCATTGACAATGATCAACTGTGGGTAACCTGATCCAAATTTTGAACCATGGGGTAAAACACAATCCCAAGACTGGGGTTTCAAATCTTTTGCTGGAAATAACCCCAAATTAAAATAAACAGGTATAAAAGGGCCACGCCTTACCTGGCCTTAAATAAGTGTGTCCAATATTTTCATCACCTACATGGTTCTTTACATGCCCTCTATATCAGTCCTCCTTTCATTTTCTTCCATTTATCCCATCTGACACACAGATTCATCAGGTATCCATTTTGAAATAGTTTCTAAATTTGTGCAGGAATTGTAGCTAGTTTTGAAAATTCTAAGCAACTTTGACACTCTTTGCATAAGTCAAGACAACACCAAATAAGACTGCTGTGGAATCTGTATCCCGCACAGCATGTGCAAAACTCAAGTGGAATTAATTCATGAAGTAATAGTGGTAAGTAAATACCACTACAGAGAGGGGAGATAAAGCAATTTCATGTTTTTTTCTTTTGTTCATACAATTTGCACTTAATAATTCAAAATATTAGACAAAACAAAAGCATAAATTTACGGGATAATGCAGTCTGCACTACTACCATAAATCACATGGAAAATTGTGCCAACTACACAGTGCTGTGCTGTTACAATGGTGTAAAGTAAAGATGGTAATTACACTTAGGTGGTTTTTAAATTAACAGATAGTGCCTTGTCGAACTGTACAGGTAAAGTTTGTCAGAAAACAACAGCCAGCCTAATCAACATTGTAGTTTGTTGTTGTTTCTTTTTTTTGTTTTTTTTTTGTTTTGTTTTTTTAAGAACCATAAGACAGGACAACATTGAAGCGATGCAGCTTCATTAATTCTAAATACTGTGTGTACTTAAAGACACGTGATTAAATGTCAGAGCACAACCACTAATAGTACCAGGATAAATGCATGTGCTTAACTGCACAACTTAAGTAGTGACAGAAGGTAGAATTATCAGGACAAAGTTAGCTTCTAGAGTGGATGTTTCTGTCAACACTAAAAACTCAAATACCTCACTGCATGGGTACATACGTGTCATCACTGTTACAAACGTACATGACACTAGCTCAGAATGACATGCTTAGCCAAAGCCGATCAAAGATTACTATTCCTTACTAGCATGGTGGGAAGAGGGACAGTAGTTGAGCAGAGTCAGGTGATGGAATAAGGGGACATACCTGAATTGAATTGGAAATATGCCCTAGCTATAATAACATGATGTACATGCAGCATAATACATGATATCTTTAACTTAACATGCAAGCACTTCCAATATTTGTGTCAATCTAGAAATATTGATTGCAGAAGATCTCAATCAATTTTTCTCTTTTTTTGGCATTTCTACTTCATCTAGATTCTCAACCTCTTTTTTTCTTTTTCTTTTTTTTACTCTTCAGTTGATTTTAGAATTCTACAAAAACTATCTTGGGTACGTAGCCACATATCACCATGGAAAATCAATACAAGTACGTAGTGCTTATAGTGCCATACTGTTTAAGATCCCTGCTACTCATCTACCGTTGAACAGAAAGCAAAGATCCCTAATGCGCATTTTTTTTTCTATTTTTAAGTTTTTTGGGGGGCCCAAGTTTTTGTTTTGTGTGAGTTGCAGGATAATAATAACTTTGAAATGAAAGGAAGTTACAAGATCCATGGAGAAGAAATTCTGAAGCACTTATTGAGACTAACATTTTACAACGACTTTAGCTGAACAAGTGTCACAATATCACTGCTCAAAACTACATAGAGGGCAGTCTCACAAAATATGCCATTAGCATCTAGTAGTGTCACCATTATCCAGAGTACAAGAGAGAATGAAAGAGATAGATTGGAATCATTTCTGTGATGTTTACAAGAAGTTTTAAGAAATAAATTGCCAAATCCAAACACTCTGTCACATGATTCATTTAAATTAAAATGGTGATTTAACTCTGATATAACTTCAAAGCTGTTCAAGAGTTCTCCATTTACTGTAAATCTTTAGTACAACCGGGCAAATGGCAGGTTTGTAAATATTTACAGTAGTATATAAAAAGGAATTTATGGTGACCACACACATTTTGGCCAAAACTCTGTATGGGCTTTTGAAAAGTTTAAGTGAATTCTGTAAGTTTACTTAGTTGATTAGGATTAGAATTGCCTTGACTTTACACCTTTCTGTGAATGGGGGAAAAAACAGAAAAAAAGGAGATTAAAGTTTGCAGCTATATCAGTGCCTTTATCAGGAGGGTGGGGTGGAAGTCCCTGGTAAATGTCTTATCCCTGCATGCCCGGCAAATGAAATTTGCAGAAAAAAAGGAAAATATTACCTGAAAACACAAGGCCAAAGAGGCTGGAAGTGCTATTTCCTGCATTCTGAGAAAGAATTTTCATCAAAAACTTTTCTCTGTATGCCACGTACCAAACAATGGTGGCACTCCACCACTCAGATAGTGTCATTAGTACTTGTCCCCCACTGTAACCCTTTTATTACCCCTTCCCCCCCACTCTGCTACCCAAAAAGAAAAAGTCTGGTTATGTCACTGAGCTCTATCAATCAGATTAAGCTTCATATTTGACCATAATATGCATACTATAGTTTAACTTGTAGCAAACTGTTCAATTCGGTTTTCCTTCATTCTGACAGTGTTTTCACGGGGAACGCTCACACTTGCATGGTATATTGCTATCCTGATTCACAATTACCACCTGGTTCCTTAATCATAAAGTGAGAAATGACACAACTGCTGTGTGAACACATTGTGTCAGATTGCCAAATTTCTCCTACTATGCACAACAAATGGTCCAAAACAGAATTTTTCTCTTTTTCTCAGGAGAAATCGGTGGTCCCCTTAATGAGTAGATGTAGGCGGTTGCATGTAGTACACTAGTAAGATCCCCCTCAACACAAATGTCATCTACAGTACTGTGGAAATGCCGATGTTAATGATACAGCTGACGTTTTGCTTGGGGGCCCGGGCACCTGATGGGTATGAGAAAAAAACTGCCCTATTACTCTCATTTCACTTCAAACTGAGAAATTTGCTTCCCTTAATCAAAGAAAAGCCATGTATGCATGACACATCCATGGGATAGATGCACTGGGTGCATGTGCCTCCTCCAGAATGCTCAGAGAAGGCAGATGTACTGTAGTTGATTCTAGAGGTGTTTACAAGAATTAATGTTGACTGCAGAGATTTAGAGGAAAAAATGCAAGAACGAAGTCATAGCTGCTTTGGTTAAAATATCAAAGTTCATGGCTTTAAAGTCAATTTCATTCTGCCATCACATCCCACAAAGTTTCTAGTACAGGAGTGAGAAGTACCCAGTGTGCATAATGGTTCAGAGAATCCACTTTTAATGTCATCGCCATTAATTCATATGCCTCACACAGTACATTAAATCATGTACATTGATTACTGTACAATATACACACTGGGTGTTCTACGCAACGATGGCCATTTTCAAGAACTCTCTGAGAATTCGTGAAACATGGAACTTTTCACAGGAAGCGCTGAATTGTGCATCCCCAGGGTAAAACCAGGAACGAAGTATGGTGTCAAATAACCAGTTGAAAAAGCATTCTCTATGGTTGCTTTACACAGTGTTTTAATTTATGACACATCCATAAATCAAACAGCATAGTTTAAATTACAACTGTTGAACTGTGGAAACACAATTTACAAGAGAGCTGTGGAGCAGTTTGTGACAATCCAAGGTAACCACTTTGACAGTGAAGCAGTCCTTAATATAAGAACTTGTTTATTTTGGTAAGTGACTAAATAATTCTGTATAGTAGCTCAGTGCTTTGATTATTTGGCAGAGGTAATGTGTGTTTGTACTTCAACCAAAATTACTCGCTGAAAGAATTGGACTGGGTTATGCATGAGGAAAATTTCTAATGGATTCTAAAGATCTTCTCTCGTATGAAAGAATTGAGGGTACACATCTTTAATACCTTTGTGCCAGCTGAGCGAGATTGCTATGTGGGTTTGTACAGTGTAATGGACTGTTAACGAGTTTGGAACACTTAATAACTCCAGGAGGCATTAAACTTATGCAGTGTATAAAGAGAATGGAGTTCCTCAAAGCCATGGTCTGTCAGTATGTAGCACACTCTATCACAGGCACATACTTGGATGGCAATCTGCACTGTACATGGATATACCACTCTTGACCTGGCCTTGCATAAGTTTGTATTGAATTAATCGCAACACAAATAATTACTCACATGGAGGTGAAAAAGTCAAAGGTAGAGGGATGGACATCCTACTGTAGATCAATGCTTTCCACAGCAGAATAATGAAAAGCAGGAATAAATCCTCAATAATGGAGGTATACTTGAAGGTCAAAGGGTCTAAAAAGTACCAGGTGACACTTCAATTATACACAGTATATGTCAATTCATTGTCAAGTATTGTGGGCGAAGAGTAAAGATATTTCTAATATCTCTCATTATGATCCATTCTGTACTAATATTGCTGGCTGGTTCTTACAGGCCTTTTCTTTGGCTTTCACTTCAGATCTTAATTTGCTTGAAATCCACTGATATTAATGTTCATTCTGTAGCATATGACTGAATGGATCCATGTGAGGTTTCTCCCACATCAAGCTTCAGCACCATGGGTAGAGCCTCCCTGCTCCACAGAATTATTAATCTTCCTTTGAAATGTGGGTATGGCATTTGTTATGCTGAGACAGGTAAGTGAGGAGTGAAGAAAATTAGCTTTAATTTCATCAGCAGATATGTGCAAGCAGCAAGCAGAGTGACCAATTTCAATTTACTAAAATATATACTGTAGACACAGTAACACAGAGAGTGGAATATATTGCTTGAAAAATAACTTTGTGACTTTGAACAAACTTTCCAAGATCATGGCCGCACAGAGATTGTTCCTTCATCAAACTAAAGTGAATTACTAGCCACCATATTAAATCCCTCAACTACTTCCTTTTCAAACATTAATGGATCAACTTAAGTTGAAGCTAGACATTTTATTTCAAAAGCTGTTGGCTTGGTCCACCAGTGGTATGCAAGCAGCCTGATGTTTGAAAATCCTCTGCCTAGTTGCTGCTTACAGCCTCAACAGATATATGGAATGTTGAACTTTACAGTAACTGCTTGGGATGACTGCAAACAACTAGTTAAATCATCACCTCACTATATAAACTGCATATTAGCAGCCACATTTTGTGATTGAGAATTATGTGGTATAAACTTATAGCTGAATTATACCACTCAGCCTTATACATTCCCTTAACTTCAGTCAATACTTACAGCCCTCCTCCCCCTTCCCCCACCTACCTCATCAGAACATGAGCCAATCAAATATCCAATTTTGGTTTCAAGGACTGTGAAGTCTCAAGATATACCCCTTACAGATTTCAAGAGAAATTGCACAGCCATGAAAGCCTTAAGATATACCCCTTGCACATTTCTACAGAAGTTGTATTACACAGGCATGCAAGAAATGTAATTCTGGACCAATTCAACTCTGACCAATTGTTCTTGTATCTTGTCTGCAGTTCAAAAACCAAATCAGAGGCTGTTATACCAGGAATTTTGAAATGTGTGCTTCCGTATTGGACCATTTCATGGTACGACCTGTGAAGGCGACACATTCACACGTTGACCAGTTGATTAATGACAACAACATGTTGACAGCAATGTGAGATAACAGTGATTCTACAGTGAATCACTCCTAACACAAGGGTATAACCTGGAATAAAATTATTTTTTTCTGTTTCAGAACAGCTTTTCTTCTCTGAAACAAACTATGTGAAGAATAAGCTGTCTGCTCCATGATAAGGTTGTGGTCCAAAATTCAACAGGAAACGGCACTGAAATTTTAACACACACATACAGTAATGTCCATGCATATCACATGAGGACCACATAATGCTACCTCTGATGCAGAACAAAAGACTGAAAGGGCAATATATGTTAAAACATTGTCACTGACATCACTTTTACTTTTGAATGCTATATTGGACATGGCAAATTTCCCAAACTAATACATAATTAAATGTTAAAATCATACCTTAAGTCATTTTTAATATTGGTTAAAAATCCCAGCTAACTTATTCCAAGAAATAACCATGTCAAACACAGCTAACATTAAATGATCTTAAAACAACTTTAAGTACATGGTTTTCACATTTAATTCTTTTCAACTTCAATGTTGGTCTTTGCTGTACATTGGTTGGGGAAGCACAGGGCACTGTTACCATGGCAATATGATCACAAACAGCTTCCTCCTAACCTTTACAAGCCTAACAGATCTTTGCCTGTGCAAAAATATTGCAGCTGTTAAAGAAATACACAAATGAGTACATACCATTCACTGCTACTTTCTCCCATTTGTATGCCATAGAGCTCTGCAATTATTTCTTTTACCATGGCCCTTGTGGTTCAAGAAATAGTGCACACTGGCTGTTAGTTTTGGGGGAGTTCCCCTGGTAACACCACAATAATCACAGAGTACTACATGGATAATCACTTCTGTGTTGGTCTTGAGACCTCAGCAATCAACACTGCCTGTGATTACAATGCTCTTTGAGCACTTGTTAGCATTGAACGATATTACTGCTTTTAAACTGTTTAAGAGCTCTACAGACAGAGGTCCCACATGTGACCGGGTCCCACCATCTGATCTGCATACCACTTTTCAGTCAATAACGCTCAATTCTGAACAATGAGGACCACTACTTGCTTTTGGGATTAAGATGTCTCCTTTCACACACTACTAGCCAGCCTGCATCTTGAGTAAATCCATTCACGATTGCAGTATACATTGTTAGCGACGGGGCTTTCCACACTGTCAATGAACCCACAAGGTAAACTCTCCAGCTAACCTGCAGGCCATGTCTGTCATATCTAGAGCTTGTGCCACTTGTAAAAGCTGAATTGGTGACTGTGAATGGGGGGATCAATAACTTCCTGAAAAAAGAGTGTTCATTCAAGGTGATAAATGGAACTTGAAAGGGCTGCCTAGTAATGCATGGTATATATATGCATTTAACTGTTTACCTTGAAGGCTGTGCACAGTGGTGTTTAATCAAGTGGCAGAAAAAAAAATTCCCAGTCATATCAGTGTAAAGGAGAATAAAATGACTTGACAAGTTAAGTTGACTGGCAGCTAGCACAGCATGGACAGAGACTTCACCCATTACCAGATATGTTTTAAAGGCTTATAAGTGTAAAACAAAGGGAGTGATGTGGCTGTGCATGCTACCTTTAGGGTGGTATGAACGTGGGTGTGTGCTGCAGCTACATAGATGCCACTGTACTGGAAATTCCTGTTCCCTGCAAACCTCACTACCAAATGCACCCGATATCCCATTTACACTTACTCACTCTGCCTAGCTTTCCCCTGATAATCTTTCATCCCTATTGAATGCCAGAGTTCTGATTCAGCGGTTGGACAATCATCTCAAACATGGAAGCTTGTGAGAAGACAGGAATTACAGGAGGGGGAGGGTTTATGTCCTGCATATTCTGCTTATGTGATGACAAGGATAGTATTTATTTAATGTACTGCATTTTCATATAGTTGTCACATGCTGTTAAACTGATTGAGTGACTGAAATTTAGTTTTACAACTATAAAATACACCACTAAGGTGTTTAACTCTCATGAAATCCCCCGGATTTTCTGTTTGGAATGCACATAATACATTGCATACATTGCATGTTGTCATGTTAACTTGGTGCTTATGGCTAACAGGCAAATGCTGAATGATGATTGCTGTATGACTGAGACCATTCACCCTACATGCAAGAATTGCTAGGTACAAAATTAAAAGTTAAGCATACTTGAGAAACAGTTGAAGATGTCAGACCTCCTCTTGACATCCTACCATTCCAGCCGGCTCACTCAAATCAGAGCCCAAATGGAGACACTGTAGGACAGAGAATAGCAGGAAACAAAAACCTGAAAGCAAAACATACAATTAAAGAATAAAATTTCAAAAGACAAAAGACAAGTACAAATTAAATACACAACAGTTTTTTACAGCAGAGGACAGTTCTAAGCAAAGTAAAAAAAAGGGAATAGATCAGATTAATTGCTCTTTCTCTCTCTCTCTATGAAATAAAAATCAAAATTTGCAATCATGATGATGTCAAAATTAGTGTACAGACAACAAATGTTTCATAGCTTGGTGTCATAGTTTACTAAGGAGAGCTAGTGATTCTTGCAAAAGAGACATCAATTCAATGCCACTTTACAATTGTACAATGCATTTTAAGATTTTCTGCCATCAGAAACGATCAAGAGCATATGGTCTGCTCCTTAAATTTAAAAAGAAATTCAGTGCTATTGCACAATGCAAAATGACATTTTATCATGGGCAATTGAAAAGGACTTGCAATGTCCGATTGTCTGCAAAAGATTTGACATTTGAAAATCTGTAAATAAACATTGCCAGCTCTATGATCAGAGAAGAAGCCATTACACTTAAATGTCATCAAAAGAAAAAAAGACTACACAACATCTAGAAACCACCATGTTTAGCTCATTATGATAATTACCAGAACAATCCAATTTCTTTCTACAGACAATATAAAATAACCTTATGGCCACCTGTTGACGTTCCAGTGTTGTCAGAATAATTTATTTATGTATCTTTATCATGCAATCATGTTACAAGATTTACAACAACAAAAAAATTGGGGGTGCAGCAAAATCCCCACTTGACAACCGTCTAAGCCTCACAAACAAACATTTTGCGATCCGTGCAGTGTTAAGTGACAGCACGTACTACACATATTAACCTTAACTACATTGTTTAATTTGATAGGCATAAAGTTATTAAACATTACTGCAGACAAACCTAGCAGCAGGTTAGTATGTGAATGAAGAACAAAACAACAAAGAAAGGAAAGACAGAACCTGATCTTCAAAAACAAATATTTGACAATTTTCCAGTATGTACAGTAGTGCTGTAGAACATTAAAGTATCGTATTCAGAGTATGTATATACACACAATACAAAATGACTGGGTTAACGATTTGCACCATGATATACCAATGCCAAAGTCATACAGGAAAACCATGATGTATGCCACTCTGGACATATACATCATGATCACTTTCCCCGTTCAGCTGTGCACACAAAGTATATATCTTCATCATTGACTGCCAACAGAGCTATACAGATAGTAGAAATGGGTGTGTGCGAACAAAGATGTATTGTTGATGAAAACATACATCCATTAAGCCTACCGCTGCATCAGAAGATCGTGTTGTGGCCCTTTCATCTTTATGACAACTAATTGTAGGTACCTGACACTACCAAAAGGGGTATACTGGCTATGTGATCATTAGAGTACATATGGGACATATGGAAAAACACATGTTTGAGTATTGACTGAACTAATCTTTAAAAATGTTGAAAATAGCCACAAATTCCATAAGAATTCATCAAACATTGGACATTTTATGATTGCATCATGAATAAACATATGCCAAATATTTATCTGTGACATACATGGAGGGACTCACACGATCTTCTGTTATCCTTTGTTTATTTGAACTAATTTCAAGGATAATTGAGTTTTATGTGCTCAGAGGGTTCACATACCACTGTGAAAGCCAGTAATCAAGGAATAATAAGATGATAAATATAGACCTAACAAAAGAAATCCTGTCAATGTGCAGCATTTCACAATGTCAGATTTGCATTTTCATAAAAAACTATCCCATATCTCAAAAATAGTGATGGGTATTATATACTGTATAAACAGAATTCCAACAGACTGCCAGAAGGCAAAGACTGTAAAAGTCATGTTGACACCATGTGTTATGATTGCATCATGAATAAACACTTTGTTATGCACTATAGTAACCTTGACATTTGACCTTGACCTATGATGTCATCCGTCCAGCAGACACTACCCAGGCACCTACCCACTGTCCCCACCAAGTTTGAAGTTCATCCGACTAACCGTCTAGGAGGAGATTATGACACACTTTTTAGAGCATTTTTGCCTTTTTGACCTTCCATCACTTGACCTTTGATCTGGTGACACCATCCTTTTTTTTAAAAAAACCTGTATTGTCTACTTTCCATGTATGGTCATTTTATAACTCTAGGAATATTCACACACGGAGATAATGCTAAAAATGTGTTTTTGTTTTCATGACCTGTGACCTTTGACTTATGACATCATAGGTTGGGTAGACACTACGCCTCATACCCGTGCACCTACCTACCAAGTTTGAGGTCATCTGACTTACTGTCTAGGAGAAGATTATGACACACTTTTTGTTGTACAAATACACACACAAACATACATACATACATTTGGACACACTTTCTCATCCTCCTAACCCCAGTGGGTAATACCAATCCATGTCATTTGTATACCATGAGGTACTACCACATAAGGACTACTGACCCATCAAGTGTCAGTTGAATACTTCAGGGGGTGTAAGAGGAGCTAATATTTAAGTGTCATTTTTGGCGACTTAAAGGCTGTATTACATCACCCTAAGCTATATTTTTACCTCCCGGAAAGCAAAATTCTCAACTGGTTCTAAGTTACAGTACTCTTAGACTGACAGCAAATTCAAAAGATGCAGAGCAGCTTGTATTACACAGCGTACACAGGGATCCATTGTATTGATTACACATGTGGAGGAATTTCAGACAGGCTGAGGGAGGGACTAGAGGCAGGTGGTTGGGAGAATTGAAACTATCTGGGGTGATGAGTTTTTGTCTTTAACTGCTCAAATAAATACAATATCACCTCTCTGTATACTACATGAAGGGATGAGATAACAATGACCTGTGACCTTGAGCTATGACATCATCGGTTGAGCGAGCACTAGGCCTACATTTCATACCCAGGCACTTACCCACTAAGTGTACAAGAACTGATCACAAGTATCCAATTGTTAAGAGTGATATTATCTATGATATGGTGTAAGAAATCCCCAAAAGGGGGGGGGGGGGGGGGAGAGAGAGGTAGGTTGGAAGGAACATCATAAAACTGGCTCCTCCCTTTCCAGAGTCTGGATAACTAAGATGTACAGTAAGCACCATTTACATGCCTATTACAGCAGCTCAGCCTGGTTATGAAAGTTAATTTACATAGAAAGTACAGAGTTACACGCATTTTAATTGCTGTGTAGACTTGAGTTACCCTACCCTCCTCGCCCCACTCCCTAGGTTCCTCCCTTTGAAAGAGTTCTGTTGCCATGATACTGTATGTACATTGCATACAGAGCAACATGTAAAAGCTGATATCATCCAACAGGACAAATCCTTATGCAATGGCAATTGAAGTAGCAGTGGATTAATTTCCCTTTGTTTAGTGGTGGCACCATATCGAGATACCACTGTCACTATGTGTAGTGAATTGTACTAGACATCTACACTTTACCTGACAATGATGTTGAGTTATAGACCACATGTACTGTTCAGCTTTTACTGCAATAAAGTAGATTGACTTTACATTAACTAAAACAAACAAATTCAGGAGTGCCAGAGAGTCTGATGATTGGCTTAGATCATCGGTAAAATTGTTTGTTTTGCTTTGTGTTTGATTTTTTTCATTGTTTAACAAGATTTTCATCAGTTTACTCAAAAATTGCTAAGTTGGCAGTTTCACATTTTGCACATGGGTTCTTACATCCCTTTTCTACATACAAGACCAAAAATTTCAATTTTACCGAGCTGGACAAATATATACAGACTAGTCAAAACTAGAAACAAAGAGAGTATGGAGAGACAGACTGGTAATTATGGTTTGTGGGTGACATCAATATTGCATGAAAAAAAATCCTTTCAACTTTTAGTGCATAATTATTTAATCTAATGTGAGTAAAAAACAATCGCCATTAATACTGTAGGAATTGAACTATGCTCTAATTCTGCCATAAAGTAGGTGAGGAACATTCTGTCTGCCAATCACCGTCATCTATCCCTTCGGGTTTGTTGTATCATTAAAGGGATTGGATACTGAAGGAAAAATTTTCCTTGACCACAAAATTCTTTCTTCAAACAGCAATATCTTGATTTAGGAACAAGATATTGGCATGGGGTGTAAAATGTCTGCAGTGGAAAAGTATTGCCTTCCACTTAGAAACCCCTTCAATTGTCAATATGTAAGATATGTCTTAATACAGAAAGAAAAAGGAAACAAATTAATGTATCTTATCTTTCAATGTAAATGTACTTTATTATTAACCATTATTAAAAGTATGAATACAACATGAGCTTCAACCAATTTTGACAATAACTGCAAAGGGAAAAAAAAAGAACATAGGCTCTAATAACCTACTTTTAGATTCAATCCATATCACCAGAATTAAGTCACATTGCTATGGTAACTTCCTTCTAAATCAGCTATAATTTTCCTTTTTGTGTGCATGTTTTCTTGCTGTTGAATTAGTTGATTACCGATCTACATCACTAACTTTGAGGAGTGTATCTGGAATGAAGATGCTGCAATAGAAAATGCCAGCAAAATTCCACTCTTTGCCCAAATGAAGGTTCTTGACTTGGTCCCATCATTACTCCTACAGGAAACATGGGAGGAAGAACTTAAATTCTCAAGAGAAAACCTGATGCAGGAGAGAATATATGTCATGTAGTCACTAAGCTGTAAATTCATTTTTTGTAATGACATTAATGCAGCAAATAGCAGCCTCAATGTTCAAAGTGAACTTGAGTTAATGAATCGAGAACAAACAAGTGCAGTCACAAAAAGACTGAAACAGTCCACCACGAAAGAAGTACAAAAAATAGTTAAATTAAACAAGATGGATGAATGTTTCATGAGCAATCAAAATATTAAAAAAAATGATATTTTTGTAATTAATTATTCATTTAGTGACATCATAAGTTCTTTACAATTCAGCAAGTGTAACATTACCTAGTTTACAAGAGACTGGCTGGTTGTAAAAAACAGACAGAGACTTTTAAGATACAACTCAATATACTCGATGGGATGAATAAATTTACCTCACTACAAGGCTAAACACATGCAGCGCATCTTGTAACTTTCAGAGATGTAGATGTGTCCGGAGCTTGTTTATTTTCTCAATTCATATTTAGTGTGCAACCTACTGTACATGCTTGCAGAATTCATGAGTATGTTTATTTTCTCAATTTCTATCTAGTGCAGCCAATTCTCACATAATATCATACATGTTTGTGCCTTCTCGAGAGGAACAGACCCTAACGGTTATGGTATATCTGGATATCACCTCATGTTCTACTATGAAGAAAGGGTCTTCTCAAGACATGATTTTAGCACATTATGTGTATTTTGCGAGGACTATGTGTCTAGTGTACTGCATGTTTGCATAATTCATGAGCTTGTTTATTTTCTCTATTCACCTCTAATATACTGAATGCTAGCATGATTCAGCAATCAGCAAACTACTGTATTTATCAACTTGCAGTGTTACTTTTTAAAGTTAAACCTGTATCAGACACATCCACAATTTCATAATTGTGTTCCCTAACAGTAAATTGAAGAAACTGTTAACTTCCACCACTGCCAAATTAGATAATCCCCTTCTCCCTCTCAAAAAAAAAAAAAAATCAGTTATCCTCTAATAAGTTTTCAAATTTTTTGTACACCCATAGATATAAATTTTGACTACCATATCATATTCTCATACTTCCAAATTTTGAAGACTCCTAACTGCATGCAATTTGCAACACAGTATTACAGTATCGCATGATCTGCAATATTTGTGCGAACGTCGGTCCCCAGTTTAGTGATGGGAAAAACTCTCATTGATGAGTGGTATTGATTTTTTCTCTACAAAAGCCTGACATGTGTAGCCAATCAGCTTTCAGTCGTCCCATTGTTAGCGTTATCATCTTCCACCACAATGAAAGGACTAAAGTGGAGAACAATAGGGACTGTTTTTCGATTCACTCGCCTATTGATTTTGGAACCTGCTCGGTTGGGTTCTTTCTGATATATTTACATACATGTATAATGAACAAAAAAAAAAACCATAAAAAAAGTTGGAAGAAAAGACAATTTCGTCTGTACTCAGCTGACTCTCTCGTCATCATCCTTTTTTTTTATATGTTTCCTTGTTTTCAGCTTTTCCCAAACAGGATACCATATATTCAATTTCAAAACAATCATTCACAAAAAAGACTCGATAGTAATCAATATTTGTTTATTACTTGGCAATATCATCGTGTACTTGAAGTTGGTACTTTCTTTTCAATGCTTCATAACAATGATAATAATAATAATGGTTCTCATAAAAAGCAATAACCCACAATGAAAAGGATGTATCTTTAAGAAGAAACCGTAATTGTAGCTGTCAAATTATGTTGCAAAAATTGAAGCTGCACAAAAAAGTTGACAGTGCACTAGCTGCATGGTTTTGTGGGTGACAAACAGTGTATGCATGTACAGGTACAGTCAAGTATTACTGTATACACCACAAAAACAGGTCATTCTGTGTGTACAGCCCATTAACGAGTGATAAATAATGCCCAAAAAGCAGGGTACAACAGACCAGTAGAGAACCGACACATATGAACAAGTAAAAACTCAAGGACTGAAGATGAAAAGCATTTGAATACATTTTCAAGGCTGCAGCGGTCATGACATTAGGTGGCATTCTGTGATTGGTCCATTCAAATAAAAACACCAAGTTAAAGTAAAATAAGATGACTAACAATGCATGGTATGTGTGCTTTAATTTAAAAATGAAATGGCAGGGTCACACAGAATCCCTAGATATGCTGTTGTATTATTCTACCACAATACGAGTGAAGTTCATAAGGATTACCAAGGCACATGAAAGAACTGTGTCCAATTTGACCCTGTGAACTGAAGAATTATTGATTGAATGTGTTTGATCTTCACCATGTATGTACTCACAAAGTCAAATCAGTATGATACTATCCATTAAAAAAAAAAAATCAAGTCAGCAATGTCACCAAGTCAGTCAACCTCTCAAGTGCACAGCAAAATGGGAAGTTAGTGATATCAGTAAGTCAGTGAATTTGTTACATGTACAGAGAAAATGCAAGTCAGTGATGTCACCAAGTCAGCAAAGCTATTACATGTACAGTAAAAACCGAAGTCAGTGATGTCACAAAGTCAGTGAAGCTATTACAGTATGTGTACAGCAAAACCCAAGTCAGTGATGTCACAAAGTCAGTGAAGCTAAAGTAAAAAACAAAGCTAAAGTAAAAAACAAAGTCAGTCATGTCACCAAGTCAGTGAACCTATTACATGTACTGTTGTACAGTAAAAACCAGGTCAGTGGTATGTCACCAATAAAGTCAATGAATTTGTTACATGTATAGTAAAAATCCAAGTCAGTGATATGACAAGTCAGTGAAACTTTACATGTACAGTAAAAACCAAGTCAGTGATGCCACCAAGTCACCAGGTCAGTGAATGTGTTATGTTGCAGTAAGAAGAAAGTCAAAGGAAGTGTGATTCCTTGCTAACATTCATGAAGAACACAGGACAACATGCACACACCAATTTTGAAATTCAAAAACCTTATCCTTCAAGATAGTGCACACAGTAGCTGTGTGCACTGAGCAGTTTTATGTTTTCACAATTTGACCTCTGGTAAAGTCAAATGAAATTTGACCTCCACCAAAATCGATGGGAATCATCTACTCACTCTGACCAACTCACACACTAAGTATGAAATTGTAGTCAAGATTACTCTTCTTCAGATATTGTGTTTACAAGGTTTTCACATTTTGACCTCTAGTGACCTCAAATGACCTTTGACCTCTACCTAAAACACTACGGATCATCTAAACAATATGAACAACCCACACAAAGTATGAGATTAGTCAAGGTTACCCTTTTTGAGATACCGTGTTTACAAGCAATGCATCTCACACACAGACACACATACAGTACACACACGACATCACCATCGCATAGATTCATTTTGCCTTTGGTAAGGAATCAAAAACCAAGTCAGTGAATCTGTTACTGTTACAGTGACATGCTAAGTCAGTGATGTCACCATGTTAGTGAATCTGTTTCATGTACTGTGAAAAACAGTAAAAAAATCAAGCCGGTGATGCCACCATGTCAGGGAACGTGTTACATGTACAGTAAAATGCCAAGACTGTGATGACATCAAGTCAGTGAATCTGTAACAAGTACAGTAAAAAATCTAGTCAGTGATGTTGCCACAGTCAGGGAACATGTTACATGCACATTAAAATATGCCATGTCAGCAATGTTTTCATCACTAATGTGTTCAGTAGCAATCTTTTGCCATATCATCTACTTCTAACATGAAACACATACTGACATAAATGTCATATTATCTGAAGTATAGTGCTGTATATCATACAATGGCTAATTTACATTATAGTGTGTGAAGTATATTGCAGATCTGCAGTATATAGCTGCAGGTCCAGGGGGAAGCCGATTGTAATTAAACTGTACAGTCAAAATTGGTCAAAACAAGATAACAATCAAAGGTTGCCTCAGTGATCAGGGAATAAGTATTGCATTGCCTTTGATGCCTAACTGCAAATTGTGCAGTTACTGTTGTGGTTTCAAAGGGGTTGACTCCTAACTTGAACAGTCAACTTCAAAATTATAAATTTAAGGAAGATAAAGAAGCTAACAAAAATGTTGATTATCATCAGCAAAGCTACTGTTTGCAGATTATACGGTAGCCAATAGTATCATACACATGACATTTTGCATTACATGGTCAAATTTTAATGATAACATCAAAGCTGTGACACAAGTAATTTAGAAATCCTAGATGCACAAAGACAATTGCACATTTAAGTCACAAAATGAAGGTCTTACTGTAATTTAAGTACTTTTTTATACTTGTTACAATAATCATTACTACAGTATGCATGCATGCACAGCCAATCAAAAGCATGCTTGCAAAGATCTGAAACCACATGCAAAAAATTTAAGTTAAAGCATAGGGGGTTTTCCAGCGAAGACCTCATGTGGTTTCTCATCATATGTAAGAATGGTCAGTTTTTGGTCATATTTCTTCTGGGTACTTCAATGAATAAACATGGCTGGAATATCAGCCCTTTCTTAACTTAAATGCTTTCTACTACAAATGCATCGTAACCCTAGTCATACAACAACAGTGACATAGAACATTATAAACTAACACAATAGCAAGTAATCCCCACTGTAGGAAATTCAGGATAAAACAAACGATTTTAATTCTAACCAAGCCACTACTCTACTCTTTCCTTATGTTTGTTACTCCAACGACTGACCTGAAAACATTTTGCTTGGTAATTTCTTGAATCAATTAAATGATAACACTACAGGCAGAGGTGTCGTTTAGTTAGCATCCAACACATATAATGATACCAACTATGTGCAATATGAATGATAGTCACATTCGCTCAGCAGGTAACTTTACTTATACAGTAAATATACATCCTGCATGTTTTGAAAGATGGTGCATATGACAATGTTCATACATGTAGGTTGTAGTAGTGCATTTAAAACTCAATTCTCCATAGAATGTTACATGGCTTTGCAATGGTATTTTTATTATTTCTATCATGGAGCCCATGTTACAAATCTTATTGCAACCTGGTCCCTCACAATGGGCACTTACATGTAACCTACTATTTCTCACTGCAATAGAAACCCAATATACAAAACTGACAAATATTGACAATAGTTTCAATCCCTCCACAAAATTACACCCCATTATCTGAGTCCAGGTAAAATTATCCTGACCTCACCTCAGAAGAGGGGTTTGATCAAGCTCTGTTGGATAGGTCGATGACAGAGAGCAGCAGAACCATGTTTGTAGGAACAGGCCTAAAGTGTAGACATGGTATATTATTAAATCTTGGAAAAAGAGTGGGATAAAATAATTCATGGGGTGGGCTCTTACATATAAATGCAAGCATGTTGCAACATTTTTTTACTCGCATGAAAAGACAATTCTTTGTCTCTTTTTGATGGTTCATCCTCTAAACTGTATCATAAAGTGAAAGCTAATTTTTCCTTGCCATGGTGACATTGTATGATTGGTAAATGTATGGTGGTTTAGGGAAAAAGTATACAGTCTTAAAAGTTGCATTTAAATGAAAGTCTCAGGCAAACTCCTGGCTCAAGGGGTGGTGTGTCTGAGCACTTTGTGCTGTTTACATTTTAAACGCATGGTAAAATACAACACACAAGCATTACTAGAAACTCACCATTTGACTTTCGAAGCAAGGAAAACCTGCATGATCAACTGATATTAGTTAAAGGGGCTCATTGAGTTGATATCAGTAAAGATTGCGGTGACTTTGAAGTATACAAACACACGACAATACTCACAATCAGCATAATTAATCAAGTTTCACATCCAATAGTTATATGAAAACTGTCAATTTTTTCGAATTTTTGACAGTTTCTTGCTCTGATTGTGTGCATGTGAATGTACTAATGTTAAAATGTCTGGTCACAAAGTTTGAAAAACCAAATTTAATCGTTGGTTACTCACTCATTAATGTTCCAACGTATGTAAAACTTTGGGATCCTTTTAGTTTGACTGTTTGTCATTAGTATGTGAAGGAAACTTGACCGGTTTAGAAAAATTGAGTGAATTCCACCAAACAACTCAATGAGCCTCTTTAAGAAAATTTCAATCCACATGGCAAGCTGAAGATCTCCAAGTACATACAGGGAAGGTCAATTAAGTGTCCATGAGCCTCCTGATTTCCAAAAGAGAGCGATCCACATGATCATGTGACACATGCTCCATCCATTTGCAAGTTCAATTTTAGATACATATCACAAAGAATTAAGATACAAGATAAAGATAAAGTGATTAAAGTTACCTAGAAAACTGTAAAACTTCTCACAAAATGTGAGATACATCTGCATGCCAATTAAGGATCCAGTGATAAACCGTAATTTACTGTGTGGGTCAGCGGTGCATGAGAATTCTCAAAAATGTGCTGGGCAGCCCATGCATGCACCAGCTTCACACGCTTCCAACCAAATTTCAGGTGTTTAACCACCATAATGTGCATACAGATACATACCATACAGGTCATATAACAAAAATCGCACTCGGGATGCAACCTTTGGACAGCAATTCAAATTTGATCATACAAGCTTCTTTATTTGTTTAGGGTAGCTTGAATGGCAATCAGCTGATAAAAAAAGAGATTGTACGTGCTTGATCAAACCTACATATCTGAAAACAAATCCTGTTAGTTCACTGGCAGACTTATTGAATTAGCCAGCCTGTACTACACGTCATTCAATTCATCCTTGAACAGCTTCTCACTTCTTTTTTTTAAATTTAATAATTGTGGCAAATTCTTTCCAAGTACTGCAAATTTGACAAAATGTGAAAATGGAGAACCATCTGTGATACTTGCTGATTCCATGCTCATCTACTGTAGCAGCACTAATAAATATCAGCTAATATGACTCAATTAAAGTTCTGTGTATCTAAAGTTATCCAAAAACTCACATGGCTTGGACATTTACGAACGACTCACTCACCTGTCTCGTCGCAACAGGCAAGATTGAGGAGTGAAGTCAATCTGGTTTTTCATTTTCCCCTTTTTCTTTTTCATTTAGTTTTTGGTCCTTCAACAAAATTAACACACACATTTACAGAGAAATTTTACATGACAGGACTGAATGCGACAATGGCAATCGAGATTGATGATCGATGCTAGAAATATTAACAGCCATTCTATCTGCAAGAGATGCATGCAGTCTGCTCAAGCTCTCAAGATTTTACACATGAAATGCATCAGGTGTGTAACAACAGACTAAAGAATTTCACAAGACTAAACTTAAAAGGATTATCAAGAGGAAGTAGGAGTGTGGTCAGCCACACATAAATCAACTGAAGGCTTTGTATTGCTGTTTTGAAACCTGCGGAGTTTGCTGCTATTAAATATTTGAAATTTTCACATTTACAAGCAAATTACATAGATCTTTCACACACACCATTATGGGCTAATCATTTGATTACTTTCAAAAATCAAAATGCAAGAAATAGAATAGATGAGGTTACAAACCAAAAAATTTGGCAAAACAAGAATTTGCTTAAATTCCCTGATGCTAGTTTCACTGCATTCTTTTTCAGTTTATACCATATTTAAATAACTTTTGAGGTCAAATGACTTCCACAATGCAGTAAAAAAAACTAAGCATTACCTCTTAAGCAGACTACACAGACACCTTGCAACATCAAATGCAGTGTGAGGTACTGTATGGTCAGTTGTCAAACCATGTCACCTTGTTCTGTGTGTTCCAGTATTCTAGATTAACTCTGCCTACAATGCAGAGGAAATGACTTTACAAATGCTCTATCAAACAGAAATCTCCTCATCAAACTGTTTTACATGTTAAGGTTGCAGGGATATCAGCTGGTGTAGTACCTATCCAGCATCCCTCATTTACTCCCTGAGGTGATAACAGCTAAACACACAGAACATCTTCTTCGAAGAACAGTACGTTTCATCATGTGTAAGTGGGTATGCCCCCCCCCTCCCATTTCTATTATTCCTAACCACCCAGGAATCTGACCTTCAAGACTACAGGCCTACCACAACATTGAGTACTGATATGCAACAACCATGACAAGAATCAAAAGTTGGCAATTCAAATGCATAATGTGGCAGGTAGACAATTAACCTTCAGTCCATGATAACATACAGTTTCAGGCCTCATGATGTAAAACACTTGTTTGAGCAAAAGCAGTACCAACACCTTGCAACTTGGTTAAACAGTAGATCTGACAAGAATGTCTCTTGAGTACACTTAGGTAAGCAAGTTGTGGGTTTATCACACTTCGCTGACTCTATATTCTTTCCCTCTCTTCAGTTTTCAATCCCTACAGTGCCTACACAACATGACCGTACCATAAACATAGATCCATGAACATAACATCTATAGACCTACATCTTTTGGGCACCTTCCTGGCCAATCAACATTGATTCTCATATTTCCTAGTCCTTAATGTACACATATCCAGCATATTTCCATGTTTAAATATTTATACCAGACATCTTCGCCTCTTGACTCACATGGGCTGCACTTTTCTTCTCACCAAAGTAAACTGGCACTGTATGCATATGCACCATATTGTACAGTAGCTCCTGTATCAACAACACACTCAAGAGTTGTAAACACAGACTGCACACCTTTCTGCAGACAATCAGTTCTGAACTTGGAACTCATTCGAACAAAGTAGATCTCCATAATTAACAGGTTCTTAGGTTTGATCCTTTAACACAGGAGCTTATAATTTAAGCAACTGTGATGTATTCGTACTCTGTACAGTGTTGACAATGCAAAATCTGATTCCCCTTACAATTCTGCGATAGATGTCAATGGCACGTCAAGAAAGATGTCCATGCCCAATCACGACATATTTACTACCCTAGCTGCCATACAAGCATACATACCTGTGCTCACTGGCTGATCCAAGGGGTGGGGTCCAATGGGGACCATGGTCCCATCCAAAGGTCAGCCTATCAAGTTGTTTTCATTATGAATAAACTTATACGGAGATATTTACAAGAGTTAGCCAAAACTCAATAAAAGTCAAGCCCAGAACAAAAGAAAATTGAAAAAAAAATGCACAATTGTACACTTTGGTCACACCATTAATCCCAAATCACTCAGAAAAATTTTCCAAAGGGAGGGGCAACCCTTCTGAACACCAGTGTCCCCATATCCACTAACCAGTTTGGTGCCCTCCCAAACAAAGGATTTGGATAAGCCAGAGCATTAAACCTCAAATGACAAAAGTCACAGATGGATAATGCAAAATTTTCAATCATTGCTACTCGAAAGATTGAACTTGAATAAGAATTAAGGAACTTTTTTTGGTGTGTTACTGAGGGCTACATCTCATAGCATGGGAGTTACAGATTTCTAAAGGAATATCTACTTCATAGTGGCAGATTGCAGTATGGGACAAATTTGTGACTAACAAACTAGTGGAATATCCTTTGTAAACGTTATTGCAGGCTTGACTGTCTTAAATGAAACAATTTCAATAGTTTAAGAGATATTCATATTCACAATTTTATAAAGTAAATCTTCAATAAATTGTTCACTGGTGTCAAATTTCAAGCCCAAATTAGCACTTAAATTTTAAAGCAATGGAAGAAATTTTGCAGTGACTTGCCGGTATTGCATGACATGTATAACCCTTTGGGCACCTGAAAATCTTTCTCGGACATGCAGAGCTGTCTTACTTCAGAAAGCAATATTTTGAGTCATCAAGAAGATATTGGTGTGTGATATGAAGTGAATGCAGTGAAAGATATGTGCTCTTTCATTTAAAGGTTGTGGGACATGAAAATGATATTTTGGAGTATTAGGTGCATTAAGCATTATAATGTTATACATAGCCACAACTTTCACAAAAATCTCTCAAAGACAAATTTACATGCAAATTAGGGTCTCACAGCTGTATCATGAACAAACATTGGCTAAGTATTGAAATTTGTGACATCAAGAGATGGACTCCTATGATATGACTTATGTTAATCCTATGTTTATTTAACCTTTATTTCAAGGACATTTGAGAATTTTATATGCACAGAGGGTTTTATTTTGGATGGATGTATTTTCTTCTTCAAAAATATCGATATCACTCACCAATGTGAAACTCAGTAATTACGAGGCAAAATGCCTAACAAAAGAAATAATGACGCTGTGCAACACTCCATGTCATCTGTTTTGCATTTTTCCCAAACTTTGAAAAGTCCTATCTCAAAGACCGTAATAGGCAAAATTCCAATTGTTTTTCACTAAGGGTTTTACTTTGCAACTTCTGCATGAAGAGTGCTCTTCTTTAGATGCATGTCACACAACCTTTAAGAATCGCTACATTGTCACTAAAATGCTCTTTAACAGCTAACTGATCCAGGAGAAGGAAAGGAAACATTTAAATTATAGACTAGAAATGCTACAGAACTTTCAATTTTTCCCCCTTTGTCTCTTTTTTTTTATTCTTATTCAATTACAACCTCGTTAACATCATTTTACCCATTGATCAATGGAGTCATGAGACATTAAGTCCAGCTTGACACACAGGGAGAATCTAGAAAATGCTAAGTCATCTAAAAGGTTAAAGTGATTGCGTGCATCTATGGGCAAAACGTAAAAACATTAAAATTTCATGTCAAAACATTCAGCATGTCCTCTAATTGCGCCATCAGGAGAATTTGGGAAAATAAATAGGTCTAAGGTGATAAATTTTGCCAAATGATTTCAAATTCTTCTAACTGACGACAAAATAAACGCGCAAACTACACTAATGTAGTGGTTGACAGTTTTCATCCAACTTAACCGTGTGCTTCTTTGTACAAGCCACTGGGAAGTTAACCATATCCAGTGGTTCAAAACATATGATGACTTGTGCTTAAATGAGGTGATCAGTTTGCAAGTTATTTGTACACAGTGCTTCTTTTCACTAATTACAATTCCTGATAACAATCAAGGAGCAATGACTTGAGCAGTATATGTTTTTGGTGAGAATTGTACAGTTGCATATTCATTACTAAGGAGCATCCTACGTCCCACAGTGAGCATCATAAATTTTCAAATGCGACTTTTGTTTTTACTGCTTTTATGCCAATTTGGTTACTTTTTGAAGTTATTTTACTGTCACTTTCGTTTACTGTCTGACATATTCAGTCCATGAACAACCTCGTGTGTACATTTAACAATGAGGAAGAACCTTGAGATCAAACACAGTCTGATCTCTCTGGTTTTTCTCCATACACACACAAGTGAATCCACAAGAAAATTTATTGTCGTGTACAAAGTCACACACTCATATGGGCAAGCTTTCTTGTCATCAAGCAACTTTCATAAAAATCTTTAAAATGGAGTTGATTCAATAACTACAGTAGTTGAATACAGGACATGTTTCACAGTAATGGGATCCAAACATAAGTTAGAAAATAAGTGCAAAGTAAAATGCATTGGCAAAGATACTGTAATATGCTGATCAATACCATGCATCATGATAGAAAAAAGCCATTTCCTATTTCCATTCAAGATCATGGAGTTATGGGGTAAATCCAATTACCAAAATGTAAAATGACAGACAGTAACTCCCAACAACTTATATGAATGTCATAATCAAAGAATTAATAAGGAATTGAAATAATTTGTTGAGTTTATACATCATACAGTATTTATTAATTTGGACAGGTAATGAATACCATTGATACCATTCATCAGTTTTATAATTTCATAGTGTGTACTGGCCATCCGAAGTAAAGTGCTCATATTTGGCATTTAAGTGCCTGTACACTAAAGGGAAAAATTACAAGTTGGAATAATTCCTAGATGTTGCGATCTATAATGATTACTCATGTTTGGTTATGAAAGTACACTCAATAACCAGCCAACAGATCCCAAATGCTGTAAAGCTGTTTATTAAAGTACGCTAAATCAAATGTTGCTAATGTAATATCACACTACATATCCGTCCAGTTTAAGTGACACATTAGCAACAATTCATGTTATCCATTGTTCTCCAGATATAGTGATTTACTTGAATATCTTTATACCATTCCATATCTTACCTACAGTTTAGTAACTTGGCGGAGATTAAGCAGCCCCAGTCTTTACTTTGTCTATAAAGTTGATCTTTCAGCGATGTTTGTCCACCAGCAGTTATGTTAGCTTAAAAGTTACATTAGCAACAAACAGTTTTGCAGTAGTTGTGCATGAAATAATTTACACCTTTTGTTTGGCTTTGGGGATAATGTTGAGGGCACATAAGTGAAAACTAACTATTTTGTATAAGACTATCAGTTTTGGACGGAAAAGTTACATTAGTAACAATGGTGCTGTATTTTCCATCCAAACTGAGTTATCATCAATATTGAGGAAAACATCATATATTTTCACAATTTGTATCATGCTTTTATGTTTTACCAATGACACTAATCTGACAGAGATCTATGAAAGTTTGTAAATGTTTTTCCTCTTAGTGCATATAGAAATAAAGGTAGACAACACGTTGTTACATTATTTCACTGCAACACTTCAAGTAACAATATTTTGGTACTTTGGTACAGCCAGACCAGCAACAGGGAGAAATGAAGGTAAAGTATTTTCTATTCTCACACATTTATGCAGTCCCTTTGTAAAGTGTGAATGGATTATTGGAAATTTAGGAACTGTCTTGAAAAATAATTTGGAAATATAAAACATTTATGGGGTGATAATTTTAAATTTTGTCCGTCGAAAAGTTACACTAGCAACACTTTGTCTGTCCAAAAGTTACATTAGTAATATTGTGCTTAAAAAATAACAAAAATCAAAGTTATCTTGAAGGATGTAGATTTTTTAACTGGACACTTTGAGAATCATCACAAGCAAAAAAGTTCTGACAAAACACATTTTTTATATTTTGGTGCCTTGTGGAAGTAAATGGACCCCATTACTGTGAAACATGCCATAGTACTTACAAAGTCACCAATACATGGAGTAACATCAAGGCCATCAAAATTTACCACTTCAATAGAAATGTTCGTTGTACTTGTTCTACATCTCTCTTAATTGCTTAAATAAAAACAAATACAGGCTATGTAAAAAAGGGGGAGAGAACTTGTATTAGTAATTCAAAGGAGAAACCAGAATCATTGTTTAGCCTTTATACACTGAAATATGTAATGCTTATTTACTATTTTAGATTATTCTGAATATTGGCAAAAAAATTTGGTCTCCATAATGTTCACTTACAATTGCAATATAATATTTTTAGACAGTTTTGTCTAATGTGACCTGCCTCTATGTTTGGGATTTATAATGAAACAAGTAGATATGATTGTGCCAGAGAACTAATTGATTTGAATTATCTACATGATTAATAAAAAGGAAACTCAAAATGTCAAGCACAATGTTGATAACACAGTTGACTGGGTCCTCAGAATGAATAAATTTAATTTTACATTAAGTCTCAACTTAATTTTAAAATAAATTCTCAAGGAAGGAAATAACCTTTACCGTAGCGTAGTACCTTCCTCATGTGACAAAGATCTCTGTCAGAGCATACAGTGCTCTGACTCATTACTGTGAACTTTTAAAGCTCATCTAGCTTCCACTCAGATCAAGAATAAAGCTTAATCATAAGTCTTAGCAAAGTAAAGAGCTGCAGTCCTGACATTTCTTTTGAAACTTAATCCTTTGTCCTTCTACAGTAGGATCATCTCCACTTCAGCATACAATGCATTAATTCAAATAGCTTTGAAAGGTAAAGCAGTACCTTTAGTTATTAAATATGGGAGAAAACCAAAGGCAGTAAAGAAAGGCATGTATACAGAAGGAAAAGAGAAGCAGCAATTACGTCAATTTGTCCCTCCTCCTTTTCTGGACATTTATCCCCTCTCCAGGCATTGTTTTTCTGTGTTGGTAAGTTCAAGCCAATACTCACCACCTACAGAAAGTGCTGCTTTTGGCCATCTGGTTGAGGGGCATGCTTTGCCAAATTAAATTTTTCTCTCTATTTTTTGTTTGAAACTCTGCACAGTGCACATCAACTTCACTGGTGGTGACCTGCAAAGATTTGTTACTGCCTTCTGCCTGAAGTGGAAAATTCTCACTTACAGCCATATTAAATAAATGCACTTGAGAGCAGGACACATATTCTTCCCAAACTGCAGTAACCAATACTTTCAAGAGTTTCAAGTGCCATAAAGATTCATCATTGTGAAGTTCTAAAAAATTAAAAGTTTAAAAAGTGAAAACAGCAATTATTTTGGGAGCACCAAAATGACTTTCAGCTGATATACCTTAAACACCACCTACATCAAATTGGATGCATTTCTACAGTATTTTATCCTTCATGGTTTAAAACATGAGCACAATACCTCCCTTAGCAATAATGGTCACAATTTTTATCAGCATACTTCTTTTCACAATAAAACTTTACATGTAAAGAAATAAAAATTATGGGGGTTGGAAATAATACAGAGCAATAACTGTTGCTGGCCCACTTTTGTGTAATTAACACTGAGCTACTGTATGCCAGTGCATCATGCAAGAAAGATTCAACAGGCTAATATTTATAATTAACAGGCTCTACAGCTGCCACGCCCATTTGTTCAACACAGGAAAGAATATCTGGCACCACACGGACATGCACGTTATTTTCACGTCTCTCTCTCAATTTTAGAGGGCGCTATCCCTTTTTTTCAGTGAAACATTGTCCTTTTTTTTTCTTTTCCCCAGTTTTTTTCTTTTTTTTATACAGGCACACAGGTGCATTGGTTCTCATGGGTAAAATCAATATTACAAAACTTGATGTGAGAACGGTTCTGTCTTGCCTTGTTTCAGCTTATTTTGTTCTATGATGAACTGCCATGCACAACTTTTATTGCCAGGCTAGTGAGCATTTATACAAGGAGAAGTAATTCTTAGCAGAAGCCTGCTTAAATCTAATTTGCTACAAAAAGCCCATACAACAATGAATCTTTAACCCATGTTTCCTCCAATGGCTTCATATTTCCAAGTTCTATTCTTGCTTGCACCAAATTAAGGCCATGGTTTAATTTTCTGGATTACAATTATCAAGTGAATAAAAGGGAGGAAAGGTTAAATAAATTATTCACAGTTCTACAATAATACATTGTAGGCTTCAACAGTAGGAACAAAGTTTCCTTCTATACAGTGTAACTGGTCCCCATCAAGAAATATTTACTCTTTCTACACATTGGTTGCCAGCAATTTTCATAGTTAACCATGCATTTTTCTCTAAACTTGCAAGAGATTGTTTGTCCAACACGTGTGATCACTAAGAACCAGCCATCAGACGTACCACTAGCTTTTTATCAACATCTACCCAATCTCTAATATATCATGCATTTCACTAAAGGGAACTAACGCATTTGTTTTACAGCAAACAACCACATTTTTAAAAACTAGTGTTTGTGGACATAGAATGATAGATTACTCAAAATAAGAAAGGACAGTAGCCTTCCTTTCAAGAAAGATTTTCTCACAGACAGAATTCAATTATTTTTAGCTCAACAATAATTTGTTCTCCCAAACTTTTCAATATTCAAATGATGCATCTTCTGTTAGTCAGCACATGCATAATGTTTTGAGGAGAGGAAGCTGTTGCACATGTTTATACTGTAGATGAGACTGAATGGTTTGACAATGATTAAAGCTTAAAGATTCTTTCTATGCCATGTGAGTATGTTCTCAATACCCTATTTCTCTTTAAGTTTCAAGACATAAATTCTTTCCTTTACCTTTCCTCATGATGTTTACCTTAATCTAACCTTGTGACATGATGTCGTGTACGATAAACTGTATACACTGTACATGTCTCCAGACCCAAATGTGGAAGCTTACAAAAAACGTAAGGATTTGGTTCAAAACCATGTTTTCTGTCACTGTCTGTGGATATACTCATTGCATGGATGCAGCTGATGACAATTTCATCAAAGGCATTTTTGCTTTTCAACTGGAGAGGGGGTGGGCTGGAGAAGGGGTATGAGGTGAATTACTGCAGACCTAGAAACTGGGAACACAAAACATCTATGGAAAGAGCCAACTGCAAAGTCTATCTGTATAGTCTTTTAGTCATGAGGACAAGATGAAAACATTAAATTTAAGATGGTGCCATCCCTCTTTTCACTTCATGAATGAGGAAAGAGTACAGATCCCTTCCCACCCCCTCCCTGCGGTTGGTAGATAACCTGGTGTCATAACCACAGTTCTTGCATGTCAACTCTCCTGTATGATTTCCACAGTGCAGTTTGCAAACACATTCTTGATCACAATCGATGGTACTAGCAATATAGTCCCAGAAAATTGTGAAAGACTGTGCATAAGAGCTGTTGCCATCACTGCAGAAGTAGTGTGCACACCAGCCAGTGGCTGGAACTGATTTCCTGTTTATTTTCAACATTGATCATATGCATGCAGAAGAATGATGCTTCCAGCTGTTAAGGAATGTGCAACACGGTATGGCCACAGATGCAAACCTCTATCTTAGCAATCCAAGCGATACTGTTATGTATACTTTTAGGTACATTAATTGAGACATTTGTGATGAGGTTTGAAATTCAACAACTGACACCACCCCCCCCCCCCTTTCACTTGATCCATTGAAAATATTAAACTACAGTTTACAAAGTATTTGTTACAGTAAATTAAACCTTACCAACTTGATTTTTAGACCAAAATAACATTTCTACACATGTGCAGCATACATGATAGACCATATGGTACAGTAGGCATTGCAGGTACATTAATGTTCACCATTTGTAAGTTCTTACATTCACACAATTTGAACTGAGGGTTACAAGGTGCTGGTCAGCGAACTTAAAACTATTAACATATATGGTTATTTAATATATATTGTTTGTGGTCTGAGAAGAAATCAGTCATCAAAAATCAACAATCACCATGATTACATAATAGTACAAAAGGCTCAATTTCAGCACTTGCCATAGAACCCCAACTCCTTAAGTTTTAGTTTGAGTGTATGAGTGTGTTTTCCACAATAAATACCAACAGTGATGAATATATAATCAGAGTCCAAGGAGATGAGGGTTTACTTCAAAGAGGCAGAGATAAATTTTGGAGAGCTCTGTGACTCTTTTAGCAAATGCAAAGCACTTTCCAATATTTATACTGTCCACGACAAACCCCAACTGCTCTTACTGGCAAGGCATGTGAAATTACGACACTTCTTTTTATTCAATTATAAAGGCACCATCAATTGGCAATTTTTTATGGTCCATATCACACAAAAGTAGACTATCAGGTCATTTTCTTTGCACAGATAACTCACGGCACAGCTGCAGATCCCAGAGCTCAAGTAAACCAGTCAAATCATGTATTGTATCAGGGTGATACAAACATGGTAAAAGTATCACATAATAAAACAGTATACAAAGCTTATATTCCATTGTGCAGTGTGTAGTATAGAAGTTCTTGTAAAAATTAAGCATTTTAATCAGTTACTCAGATCCACTAGAAAGTGTAGTGTATGTACAGAGGCAATGAGATGGCTGATATCACACAGACTGTGCACTATACCTCCGAGTCAAAGGAGGATAGGTAACCACGAGAAAGACTTTAAAACAGTATCCAGTGCGGTCTCCCTCCAAATAAACTATAAAAAAGTATTCTACATATAATTAGTTTAAGCCAAATGTTTGGCAAACAATTATCTCACTTTACAGAAAGTCCAGTTCAACTTCAAATATGTGTGTCCCACTCTCAAAGATAAGTTTAATTTACAATTTTAGAAGGCAGAGGCAAATGTTCTCACAGTGGCACACAAATCCGAGATTGTATGAACAGATAGCTGGTAGAATGAAATGAGGGCGCAAGTCTAGACTAAACTAAACAATGTTATGAGTGGTGTTGTAATGGGGACTCCCTATCACTACCTGACCTGTCACACCTCTTTCAGTTTTTACCAGGAGCCTACCTGGCTTTGTCCAGATCTTGATTCCAGCCTCTTGATTTCATGTTCTATTTGCCACATTTCCAAAAACAGCCAAAACAGTAACCTGTAGTACTAGGCTTATTTGAACAATTGACCATTTAAATAAACGTACAGAACATGCGTTCTAGAGCCAGATTATCACTTACAATTACAACTGTCACACCGTCACGGTAGAGTAACACCAAAGGCATGTTGCTTCAAAGTTAGTTTGCACAAGCATCACAGCTGCATCTGAGTACATGCATACATATACATTACGATGTACGTGTAGCTGCTTTGTACATGGAAATAGGCCTACAGCCAGGTCAACTGTCACTGTGCATGTGTGTGTGTGTGTGTGCTGACTCTCCTTCTGTATTGCATCTACACATAAGCTACACAGTAGCTAAATCCTCTCTCAAGATTGCCAACTTACCCTATTTTTTCCACTAATCTACCACTTTTTGGGAGGTCAGACACTATTGATATGTCTGATATGATGAGGGTGCAGTCATAGTGCTATCAGTGCTGTATGCAAATCATAAATCATAACATCAAGGTATATTAATAAATGTACAGGTATACAGTTTGCTCACTTTACTACAACACAGACCGTAAATGTACAAAAGTTCAAGAACTACCAACAATCAAGGTTATGATGCTCTAACATAAAATTTGGCTTTAATCATAATCAGATAAGGCACCATTGACAAATTAAATATTGTGTAAGAGGCAGCTCCTTTCATGAAGTGCACATTTTGCAGAAAGTAAGCCCAACAATTTTCAGCGTAATTGGTTAATTCCAGGATAAAAATTTCAAAGGCTAGCAAAAAAACGCCAAAATTAGTATTTAAGTACACCTTACCAACTTACCAAAAGTACCATTTGCTAGTTAAAACTGTATAAAAAAAGTAAAAGTATAGACCTTTTGACAAATATACTTGTTGACAAAATAAAACACACTTTTTTTCAAGTTTTTGAGTAATGTACTGCACCAAACTTTTTCCATGCTGCTGTTAATAAACTGGTCCAAAATCACACTCAACTATGAATCTCCAACCACTAAGGTTACTAAACATTTATTCTCCTAAGAGGAACCTTAATGCTGCCTTCGTGTTCCATATCTTTGAATGAGTGACCTTGTGTGTCCACACGGCTATACATAAAAATATTCTTAATTTTAATAAATGTTGATAATACTCTACCATGAGTGTAAATTCAATCAATAAAGATAATTTTTAAATTTTTACCTCATGTCCCACCACTGGTACCCTAATTTAGAGAAAGACCCAATTAAGTATGTAGGTATGTTGAATTTCAACTTTGTTCACACTGAATATTCATGGCCAACTTCAAATCTGTATAGGTTCTCTTAGTCAGATACCGTACACTAACTGTTTAAAATTCATGATCTACTGCTGAGTATGTAATTGGTTCAGTCAATCACATGTACAGTATAATCTGAATACGAATACAGGGCACTTCATGATCAAACCAAGAATGAGGTTGGATTGGAAATGTGTTCAAAGTGAATATTCATGACCAACTGCTGAGTCTCAGTCAATCCTCACATGACATCATACATGTTTACCATTATAGTATACATGTATGAATAGCACATCATGTTCTATCATGCAGAAAAGACCTTCTCAAGATATAATTTTAGCACATTACAAAAATTCTGTGAGGGCTACATGTACGTGTGAGTGTGTATTGATTCTTTCAATTACACACATAGTTACTGTACAGGACGGTGCAATTTGAATACCTATACAGTGTAAATGATTGCAAAACAGCGTTGCTTTACGGTGGTCGGTGGTGTTTCACTTAAGTCATTACTCATTTCAGTCAGCCACCAGAGACAAAAATACAAACACAGAGCACAACTAGCACATTGCGATGACCACTGCTGTTGTTCAAGTAAATAAAAAATTGCTCATGGGTTGCTTTACTTGCCTCTGTCCATAAATTAGCCATGCTACTATTTTTTAAACACAATCATTTCATCACTTCAGTCACTTCATTCTGTCTAGCTACAACCTTGCATTAATTAGCACTGTTAACCTAACACAAACCCTAACACATACAAACAATTGCAGATTTGTCTCATCTAAGAACCAAGGTCTCTAAATTTATGAGTTTCTCTTCATGTTTGGTAATAGGCTCAAAAAGCATGAATATTTATACCTTAAGGAAAAGAAGTGTTGCTGTGTATAACTGACTATGTTGGCATGTGAATTTTAATATTGTACAATATATAAAAAGCTGAATCAGAATTCAAGCGATACTTCATGGACATTGGCAGGGTTGTAGCCACAGCATTTTTAGTGCCGGGCAGAAGTTGTTTTACGGTACGTCATCCTGGGAGGGGTCTAAGGGGAGAGGGTGAACCCCCTTGAGAATATTTTGTATCTTTCAGCAATATTCAGTTTAGTCTGCAGAAAATCTGTACTGGGCAGGACAGTACATTTGACAACAGGTGTTGGGCGCAAATAAGGAAAGCCGGGCGGCCCCGCCAGGTGCCGCCCACTGTAGCTACAACCCTGGACATTGGTATTAGGAATGCAGTCAGAGCAGGTACATAAACAATACACATCTGTTTGCAGCTATAGTAATGTTAGATTATCTGAAACTGGATATTTTTTATCAATCTCTGAGTCCCTAATGGTTCTCTCAATTATAATCAAATACCAAGTGTTGGATTTAAACATTCTAAATACTGAATATTCATGTTCAACTACTCAGTCTGTATTGTTTTTCTCAATCAGGTGAACAATCCAAACATCAATTGTGATTCATGATTGCAAAATAAGAACAAGAAAGATTGGATTTAAACTTAGTAAAAATGTGAATATTCATATCGCAGTTAACTTATCTGATACAACACAGTTAAATTACTCTGCCCGACAACTGTTACAGTTACACATGTAAAGATTCAGATTTTCAGCTTCAGTACTTGCAGTTACACAGTACAGCATATATTAGCCCCTAGCTGACACCCAACACAAAAGCTTTAATCAAGTATGCCACAAAATTCATCTGCAATGATTTCCAAAATTGTTGTTAACTGGTTAAAAACAACTTTTTTTATCTGTACACACAACCCCTGTTACAACATTATAAACAACAGACATATCATCACACAGTGTCTTTATACAAATAACAGAGCAGGCCCTCCTCCTGTTCCTGTGCCAACGCAAACGTCAGTACACTAGTCCCTTCTAACGCAACACATATTGCTAGCCTAGCTCAAACTTCAATGATTTCGCACAACTACCAACTACGCAACCTAACGTTACAACAAGTTATAACAACACCGTTGGAAAAGTTCATTTCCAGCTCTTGATTTTGCCACTCACTTTTACACAAGTTGACGGAGTGTTACATAACAATATAAGAAGTCTGACCACGGTCAAGCTCGGTTTAAAGTCGGAGCATCATTGAAGAACAGTGTTCTCTTTTTACATATAGTAATATTACCTCAACTGAGAGCAAATCGGCCGCTGTAGGTCTCTGAAAATGGTACCGCTGTCGGGATTTTCATCAAGGTGTTTTGTGTGCATCATATATAGTGCAGCATGGGCACTTTTGTACGAGGACGTTGACGTCTGCTACCGTATGCACAGCTCTGCAGTAAGGTGTGCGTAACTATGGTAACAGAGTCAACTCGTGCAAAGTTGTGTATAGTCATGCACATGAAGTAAGTCACCGTAAACAAGATCTTATTACAGAGATCAATAACAAATAGCTTATCATAATTGAAAATTCGTAGGTTCGGTTTCATCTGGCCAGACTACAAAAGCCTTGCTTATTTCTTGCCCCTCGTACCCATCAGTTACTCAATTACTTCTCTTGAACTTGATCGTTTACTCAAGTAACTTGTCATACATTTGTTGTAGGTATCGTTGTATCTCTGACATGATTTGATGATGGTAGAAATTAATAGATTTAAATCAAATCTCTGTTGCATAGTGCATAATTACCGCTATAACTACGTCATCGGTATTGGGTCTGAAAATTCTGCAGCTCAGCAGTAATTGTCCTACCAGCTTGGGCCTGGATCCAGCTGTTGTTTGCCACTAACAACAACTTCCTTCATGATCTACGTAGGCGGCCTACTATATACCACAATATGATATATGAGAGAAGTTAGCTTTAGCTTGTTTCTAAAGTCTGGGAGTATTGATGAGTACTTCTGCATCGGGTATAAGCATAAATGTGGTAAAAATGTTCTGCCAATGGCAACTTAAGCCGGAAAGTGCTCCATATGAATCTGGGCTTGGGATCTCCAATTTTCAAAGGAAAAGCATATTGGAAAGAATTTAGAGAACAGCTACTAAGCTGGTTAGTTCGATAGTAGGTATAGACGCAGATATGATCACAGATAAAAAGTATAGTCCAAGTTAATCTTACTGAGTCCCTTGATCAGCAACAACTTCTAGGTGATATGCTTCAAGTGTTGAAAATTTTCATTTGTGTTGATACTATAGCTTTCAAGATTTGCAATTGTGAGATGGTGACATACTCCGGAATTCTTCAGTGTGAAATATATGGTGTGGCGTACTAAACCTTAATTTTACTGTTCAAGACTATACAGAAGCCTGTTCTCTTCTCTTCTCGTTGTTGTTCTTCTTACTCATTTTTCTTACCTAACAATGTGTCTTAACCAAAAATACAACTGTTTGATCAACCTAGAATAGCGATGTCTATGAACAAAGACGGCACTTCTTAATTTACACTTTCATTCAGACATATGGTATAGATTCTAAGTCTTCTTTGAAATTGCATAAGCTTGCTTGCCTTGTTTTCTGAACATTTCTTGCATAGGATGCAGCGAAGTTTCGTAATGTCATTCAGAGGCACCACAATTCCTTTCCAGATTTGATAAGTTACCCCCACCGGCATTTCACTTCCACTGGACCGGGACCGGAGCCTCGATATTCCTATTTAATTTTGTCATAGTATCAACTTTCTTTTGGTGTTCCAACTCCCACCTATATTGTCATCGGCTCACTTGATAGCATACCATTAACTTGCTTTCCACACTGGCGCCCTCGATTTTAACTAGTCCGTGGCGGTGTTTAGATTTGTCGTATAGGGTTCTTTTACAGAGGACAACTGATGTACAGAGCCAGTATCTAAATATAAAGCTCTGCTATGTACAGAGCCTGCTGATGTAGATGTGTTCCTGGGAACCCGAATACACTGAGTACACTGAGAATACACTGAGAATACACTGAGTACGTATACAAAGCGGTATTTACTCTCTAACTGTATCTATACATCTCTGACTTTACATATTTACACTCGATCAAAACGTGTACTTGTATCTTCATGGTTCTAACTTCGGTCAAGATGAATAGAAAAATATTTCAGTCATCTGCATGAACAGGTTTGGTTCTCAAATTCGATACTATTTGACACACTACGTTTTTTGTCATATTCAAACCCCAATCCAATATCTTGTTTATAACTAAATGTATTTCTTTTTAAAAGTTCAATTATGCTTGCCTAGTGTGACCAAAGAGCGCGATATAAGTCCTAATCATACTCTGTGGATAGGACTTCACAGGTTTTCCATAGTGCCATGAACCACTGTGAAACTGTTCAGATACGGTTCTTCACGTGCAACAAGAGAAGAGCTTTCCCCTGGACATCCCTCCGGCCAGGGACGTAGCTAGGGTCATATCAGGGGAGGGGGATATGGAGGTGCAAATTTCGACTGGTTGGATGGCTTTTTTTCTTTTTCAACTGACCTATACGTCGTTGATATGACGTGTAAGGTGCCCATCCAGGTTTTTCAGCCGAAGGTGGGAGTATGGACTCACGGCGTAGTCCTCCCGAGAGCAGGACTATCTAAGCGCCGATTGGAGCGAACGTACCGAAAAAGGTTTGACTTCTCAAAGCCTCCAGAAGGCTGGAAACTACTGAAGAGTTGCGGTGGGAGGGAGTAATCGAAATGCTCATAAACCATCGATTCTTTCTGTCCAGTTTGTCGAAAACACGTGAAAGGAACTTTCCAAAATGAGAAATGGTGTACTTCAAGAAGTAAGGATCTAATCTTTATCATTTTATGCCATCCTCCTAATAAATGGAAGTGACCAAAACATTCAAACATAAGTCAAGGAGAAACAAGATGTGATAGATGTAGCTTGTCTAACTGTGGTTTGTTACAACCAAGATAGTAGTTGCAGCGCCGGGTGCGAATGTAATGAGGGCGTAAGTTTACTACTAATTTTGAAGTGATTTATAGCTCCGTAACTAGTCTGTAACTATAGTACGCAGTCCGAAACTTAACATTGTCTGGTCGTTCCTCTTTTACTTTATAACTGTTTTCTTTGTACCAGTGGGAATTTGTCGGGTGGTAAAACCAGTTTAAGGTAATTCATTCATGAATTGTCTCAGGAACTACAGTAGAACAGCACCATCTGTTACATTTTGTCACTGCTTGGCTAATGTTTCAATGTTTGGTCACGACCATTTATTAGGATGTTACAAAATGTCAACGATGAGAACGTTACTTCTGGAAGTCCCCCTCCCCTCATTCTTTTGGATTTCTCCTCTCATAGTTTTCGGAAAACGGGGCAGGAAAATCAATGATTCACGAGAATGTCGATTATTCAATCCCACCGTATCTCTAGGCTTCCGTAGAAAACGGCACCTCCACGGTGTCCTGGACTGCATGTACCCAGCCTTCAAGCAGGGGCCTTATGACCGCAATTTCTTATTTAATAAAAAAAAAATCATCCAATGGAAAAATGGTAATAATTTGGATTGCTCTAATCTAGAACATTTATACTATCGTTATTAAAAAAAAAAAAAAGTTTATTCAACAGCGTTTTCTTTCTGACCATAACAGTTTCTTTGAAGAAATTTTCAAATACCAGGTAACCTTGGACATAATATGGTGCAATTTTTGCATTTATTGTAGTCTAATTTTATCCCGAGAAATCATAGTGCTAGAAAAATTATTCCAACAATTTTTACTGTCTTGTCAGTTTGAACATTTTTTTGTTTGCTGGCAACTGTCGATGTTTGCGTAACATTGTAGAGCTAGTTCTTGAACCGATAACTTCTGTAACTGATAGTCACCTTGATGAAAACAAAATGTCTGAATACACTAGACTTTAATAGGTGGGGGAAAGAATGAGATGAGTGATGGTTGCCCTTGAAGAGTGTTGTACGCCCGTATGCGGTGGGTTATCTCCTTTTTGAGAAACTTTTTACCTACTGTAGGTAACCTTACAGACAATTAATATTTTGCGTCTTATGAAGTCTTAAAATGTGGACACAATGATTACGTAATTCACCATATTACTTGAACTGAATTTTATCGCTTTTGTTTCGATTAGAATCAACATAGGGCCTATCAATTACAAATGACCTAAACATCGGGGGGGGGGGGACTTAAATTACACCAGGACCCTACCGTAATCAGCGATGGAATAAAAATGGCGAATAATAATTTTTTAAATACATAATTGTAGTTCGGAAAAGGTCACACAAAATGCTGCCGGGAATAGCCGAGGACGGCCGCTGCACTACGTCATGTGATTATGTACTCACCATTTGACGTGGCTTGAATTGTATCTTTTTGGGTTCAGTTCCATCAACATAGGGCCTATCAATTACAAATGACCTCGAAATCGGGAGTTTAAATTTCACTGGGACCGTCCCTAATCGGCCATGGAATAAAAAAAATCACGAATAATAATTTTTAAAATATGTAATTACATATGACATTTTGGAAGAGGTCACACAAAATGGGTGCCGTGCATAGCCGAGGACGACCCTTGCACTAGGTCACATGTGATTACGTAATCACCATATGACATGGACTGACAATTATCGTTTTTTGTTCAATTCCATCAATATAGGGCCTATCAAATACAAATGATTTTGTAATTTTAAATTAGAGCGGGGGCATACTTCAAAGGCAAGGGAATAAAAAAGAATAATAATTTAAAAAATGATATAATTACACATGACATTGATGACGAGGTCAAAAGAAAATGGTGCCGCTGCACTACTGTACGTCACATGTGATTACATAATTACCATATGACATGGACTGAATTTAATTGTTTTTGGTTGAATTTCATTCAACATACGGCCTATCAATTACAAATGACCTAAATATCTAGAGTTCAAATTAGACCGGGACCCTACCCTATCAGAGATGAAATGAAAAAATCATGAACAATAATTTTTTAAAAATATAATTACATTTACATTTAATTACATTTCTCGCTCAGTATTAAGTGGTCCATATAATAATATTTAGATCAAATTGACAAAATTGATTTCAATGAGATGAAATTTATGCGAAGCATTGATTGAAATGAAATCTCACAAAGAATAAAATGTACCCAAAAAAAGAACACACTAATCAAAATTAAACAAAAAAACGGTGGCCATTTATCCAGGGTAAATTGTTTAGGGGAAGTTGCCTGGGTCGACAACTTTCCAGGGGCAATTGTCCCGTTTTGAAATCTTCAGGACAAATTCCGGGTGGGAATTGTCCAAGTCCAACGAGGGGGCGGGGATGTCAGAGAACCGAGAAATGTACATACAAGTCTCATTCACAGTTTGTTTTCTTCTAACATGCCTATTTGAGTCACCCACATTTCACTAGATTTTGAGAAGTGAATTGTCCATCTGCAGTTGGTATTCCACTAGACCGAGTTGAAGATGAGAACAATATCAACATTTAACGTCGACACAGTACCCGCTACCGTATTTTTTTTTACAGTGCGAATGAGGGTATCTTCCAGGAGCAAGTTTTCCTCCACAGAAAATTAGTACGCATGCGTCTATTTCGGCACAAACTTGTTATCAACTCAGCACGCGTGACAATTCCTCTGATAACTAAGTCCCGGACAATTCCTGGACAATTCTGGGAAATTGTCCTAGTTGGGAATTGTCATAGTGGGGATTGTGCCAGTGAAAGTTGTCCGCGTGGGAGTTGGAAATTGGCCGGGGAGGCAATATCGTCCGGGGAAGTTGTCTGGGAACCTTCGTATATTGCATGCAGTATTGCATATGCGTATTCATAGTACATCCAACGATCTCACGTATACTCTCATAACATTGGGGAAAAAAATTACGCCACTTGCTCACAAGATTACCAGGACAGCCAGTGCTCGTCAACCGGGGATCAGCTGTTGCATTCAGTAGTGTGTTTGAGTGTCGTTTACCCGCTGAACGAAGGAAGGGAAAGACAGGCCTGTCTCCAACTCCTTCAAAGTCAAAGTAAGGAAATTGTTTGTGCTGCTTATCTATATATTTCTATGGCTGCAATCCATAGCACCAGTGAGAGCAAAGTCGTAAACATTCGTGCATGGTTAAATTCATGAGTCTAACTTAACTAGCCTAATGACAATAATGTTACATTCTTATTTGTAGAAACAGTACTGTAGGTCCTAGCATTAGTACCACCTACCATGTCTATGATCAATACTACAGTAAGAAAACCTAACGTTAGAATGACACATCCGTAGACTGACACACCCCTAGCAATTGTTGAAACTGTATTACTTCAGACAACCTAACCTACTTTATCAGTGGCGGTGCATGGGAGGGGGGGACATGAGGGGGCATTTGCCCCTCCAGATTGTTTCCTTGCCCCCCAGTTGCCCCCCAGGTCCCAAAGAAAAAAGTTGGGAACCTTGGAGTACGGTCAACCGAAAAGATAAATAATATAAAAATAAATAATATACCTCTCTTGGGACTTAATTTTCCACCCACAGATACGCTAAAATCTCAGGGCTTCCGGGGGGCTCGCCCCCTGGACCCCACCATGGGCCCTAAGGCAGGACCCTGGAACCCACCCGCACAGCCTTGGTTAGTGCTCGGTTTCGCGCTGCGCGAAAATCTTTGCCCCCAAAAATTTTCCTCTGCCCTCAATTTTCCCCCACCCCAAGTGTGACATCCTGGCGCCGCACTGTACTTTATTGAAAGCAGAATGACGTAAACGTTTAACCGTATGTTTAACCTTAAACATAGTATGTTTGCAAATGAAGCCTGTCACACTTCTGGTTCCTTGAAAGTTTGATAAGGTTTTTTCACCCTTGCCAGTGTTTTTTTTCACCTTGCCAGGGTTTTTCCACCCTTGCAAGGCTAGGTTTTGTATCCAGGCTAATTTGAAATGTCACTTTGATAACAAAACAACCCATAAAACATCTCAAAATAACATTGCGTCTTCAAAATGATGATCCCCGTTCTATAGACATAAATTTAAATGATACATATACCTCATGGCTAATGCTGAACTTCCATTTGACTTTGCTTACCCTACAAAAGTTTTAATGTGTCAATTTAGGTGCATAGAAATACTTCTAACAGCAGAAATCTTTGCTTCACATTGTGCTCGATTTTAAAATGAAGAGGACAGCACAGAAAATCTTTTCATGTCGTTACATTTGTGAGACACTGCTTGTACTAAAACCCCATCTAAATGAGTGTTTTGGAATTTTAACAACGTGATTATCACTGATCAAATCCTTAGGTGAGTCATTCTAGGTGAAACCATGCTACCAAGTTGCAAAATATCCAAAACTGAATTCTGTATGCTTCACTTGAAAACAATGAAATTATATATTTACTTTTAAAAAAATGAGCATGTTCCCTTATTTTTGGAACCATGACAGAGTTTTAAATGAAATCACTATATTTTTTTTCTTCTGATGTCCAGTCTGCAGCCAACAGTTTCTAATGTTAGTTGCAGAAAGACCAAAGTGTAAACTGGTCGATACTTTATGTGTGGAGTTCAGAGATCATGCTTTGAGCTTTTTAGTTTTTGAGTTCACCCTTAAAAGTCCCCTTAAAAGAAACTTTTTAGAATCAACTGAAACTTTCAAGTCAAACATGGTAAGAAAATCCATGCAACTACTAGGACTAGTACTACAGTGCTAGAATAAAAAATACTTAGACTTCATAGCGTCAGCGCTGACTTTGTACACCTGATCTTGAATATAGTTAAGATAATTCTATACTGGTTGTCAGTTGTCACTGCAATAGCATTCTGAAGTTCTGTTAATGGTTTTAATTCAGGCTTCAAATGTCATACAGTATGTAGTAGCTGAGTCCAATTGCTTGCTAGGCCCTTTGCTATTTTACCTGCTACAGTTGCTTATCACTTGCCGCTTACTCCATAGTATGTTGCCCGATCTTTTTTGCATGTCTACAGTATTGTTACAACCAGTCAACCACATCACTTTGTAAAAGGTTCGGGTCTTTTGGAATGCTGTGCTCCACAAGTTATTGGCCAAATCTTATTTGCCATCTCTCTGGGTCTCAACCTCAAACTGGATTTCTTCCTGATGTTGAGTAAATTTGTTGTTGGGTCAATAAACTCAGCCACAGTTTCTGTGACCTGGAAAAGTCATGAAATTTTATATTTCCTTAAATTGTAATAACCCTGCTCAGCTCTTTAGAGTTGCATGATTTTACTTGCACCCCTCTTTGGTAATTTCTTGAGCGCTGTGATTTTTAGTTAGAAATTTGTATGTTTGCTTGTTGTTCATTTCCCATGGTGGTTGCACAAAGTTGCACATGCTCCATCCGTTTTTTTTTTCAAACCTTTCGGAGCTACCTTTGCTGTTGCTATCAGACTATGGTTACCTCTGCCTTAATTTGCTGTTCATCAGTTTTAAAGTCCCTGACAAGTTGATAAAAAATAAAGTCTTTTTGTGACTTTCTCTTCTTCCTCTTTAGAAGCTCATAATGTGTAGCATAAAGAGAAGATCTGATTTGTTGGTTGATGTGGTTTGCAACCTAGAACATGTACAACAAAGAAAAGAACAGGACTATACACCCCAAATTTGTATGTATCTCACAATCTTCAATGAACGTCTATGAAAAAGGTTGCTTATAACAATGTATTTTGCACATTTGTTACCCTAGCAAACAAGACACACCATGGGGCCAGTTGCTTCTACCACAATGGCTGTAATAGCTGTGGCCCTTGCAATCTACATCATGTACCCACAACCAGAGTTATCTCCAAGGGTCACCAAGTGGAAAGAGACTGGGAACTACTTCAGCTTTAATGGCTACAACATCTTTTATCACGGTCAGAATCTCTAACAGTTCTGTTCAAAAACATTTAGGCCCACTGCAGGAAATTTTTACAAGTAAAAAGTCATGTGCAGTATATGTTTAGGTTGCAGTGCTTATTGCACTGTTTATAGATATGTGTGTGTTTGAAGGGGAGGGGGATGGGAATGTTGGTGAAAATGAAGTAATACATTTCTGCCCTAGCAATATCACTTGTTCCTGTTCAGTGAAAAAATTATTTTGACTAAGTTTAAGCAGCATAAAAATGTGGCATTTACCTCCGAAAAGCTGTCGAGATTATGTTTACTAACTTGTGCAATTGACATCACATTTATGCTCAAGTATTTACACATTAAACTCCATGGTGCATTTCTCCACTGTTTTGTAGATGACAAAGGTAGTGGGTCTGCTGATGAAGTCCTGGTTATTTTCCATGGTTACCCGACCTCTTCCTACGATTTTCACAAAGTAAGGACATAATATGAATGGTATGACATTTATGCTTTTCTTCATTGAGGTATGTAACGTTGCTTCTAATCCCTGTTTATTTTATTTAGAGATACTACAAATTATCAATTCATTGTTATCCTTGTTTTTTGTGTAACATTCAAGCCAAAGTCAAAATTCCAAACTACTGTAGTGAAACTGAATAATGCTTATATGACCTTTGGCCACTCATGTCACCACAATCTTTCTGAGGAGTAGATCTTCATATGTACAGCAAGTCAGAAATGGATGATAATTTCATATGACATGTTTCACATATAACTGACCCAATTTGTTCCCACAGTGGAGAAAAAAAGGAAAAAAAATTCTAACGAGATCAGTAGAGGACATAGTTTGAAAACATTGTAAACATGGTATTTTAATGAGGGAAAGTTGCCTGAACTTATCATTTGAGGTCATGAGAGTGAAACTCTCCAAATCCATTAAGTAAGGTATCTCAGCTGCTGAAAGATGCTGGATCTTCAGAATGTTAACATACAGGTTAGTCTTGATGGGTAGATGATCGCTCTCACATGTTTGGGAGGTCAAAAATCACATGAGGTCAGAAGAGGTCATGGATTAGAATCTTTGTAAACACCATATTTCCAGAAGTAAATGTTGCTTGAACTTCAGACCTAGTGTAAAGGTTGTCCATTGTGAGTAGATGATCCTTGTCCTTTTTTCATGGAAGTCAAAAGTCATTTGAGGTCACCATGCAGAAGTACAGGTTTGAAAACATTTTAAAGGGAAATAGGGTGTTTATTTTAAAGAAAACTTCCATATTTTTGAAACCAATGTTTGTGGAGGTAGAATGATAGATTATTCAAAATAACTAAGGACAGTAGCCTTCTTTTCAAAAAATAAGCCCCCCACAGATAGAAATTCAGTTATTTGTGGCTCAACACTAATTTGTTCACCCAAACTTTTCAAAATTCAAATGATGCATCTTCCATTACTCATCACATGCATGTTTTGAGAAGATGAAGCTTTGGTATATGTTTATTGATGAGACTGAATGGTTTAACAATGAGTAAAGCTATTTTCTTTTGCATGTTATGTCGGTGTATTCTAAATGCCCTATTTCCCTTTAAGGAAGATATTTCAGTTACTGAATTGTGCTGGAACTTCCAACTGTTAACGTTGGCAGCTCTTGATGAGCAGATGATCTCTATCATTTGTCATGATGGTCAAAGGTCACATGAAGTCAGCATAAATCATAGTTTCAATGTGTGACATAACTTAAACAGGATGAATGAAATAACTTCAATTTTTTTTTTTTTTATTTACTTATTTTTTTTTGTCAGTGGCTTTTGCTCATCATATTTTCATGAATAAGGAAAGCAGCACTAACGCTGCAAGAAAGTAAGCCAAAAGATCACTGCCAATGTTTAAGGGGAATCCAGGCTTGTCTGACCATGTTAGGAAGTCCTCTAAGCAAACCGTTATATGTCAGGACATGTAGCTGCATGGAGGGCATAAAGTAATAGGGCTAAATCTACATTGGCAGTTATTAAGCTTTAAGGGTCAAGTAAAATTAGCATACATGTAGTAAATTAGGCAACATGCATGGATATCCAAGCAATATCGCTGTTACCATGCTGTGTCATTTGTACCCATAGACTTGATGAAGTCTTTGCATAAAGTATGAATGAACATATAAAAAAAGACCATGCTCTTAAAACAATTGTTCCGGGTACATGCGGAGGTAGCCAATGAACTCTCCAGTGTGCAGATAACTGCACGTTACTATCTGTTGAGCTACATGGCCATGGACCACTTCATGGCTCTTACAATGTTATAGATTTGATTGTGATTTGGTTAGACTGTCCCTTCTAGGTTTTTTCAGTGCCTTCGGCAGTGTTGGTCCGTTGTGTGCACACACTGTGCTGCATTTGAGAGCGGAACTGGAAGACCCATATGCCCTTTCTTATTAGCACCAAAATCAATTTTTTCAGTTTTTCTTAACCCTGATACTGTCAAGTGACCCTTTCTTTGAGTTTTGCTATGTATAATTTGCTATTGACAGTTTGACAGGTTCAACCTGTGCAGTGCCTGCCATGCATGACATTTTTTGATGTACATATAGCAGCAGTAGTTCAAGGTTGGTGTGGCCCATGAAGATAACCTCAGTAATATTGACCCGATTCTCTTTTAATGTCCGATCCACAGGTATGGGATAGCCTGAAAGAAAAGTTTGGTAGGGTTATTGCACCTGACTTCCTTGGGTATGGATTAAGTGACAAACCGGTGAGTCTTGCATACTTTAACCAGTTGCAGTTGTGTGGTGAGAATTCAGTATAACTAGACAGTGCCATTTGTTAGTTTACACAGTAGCAGTCAATATCAATTTGAGTACATGCCCAAGGATAAAGATGGGAATACCTTGAAGTAATAACCATTCATTTCTTTCCAATGATTTTGAAGCAACAAAGTCTCCATTCCTGGATTCATACCATGCATATTTTTAATTATGTTTGTTTAAGACCAGACCTGTTTTTGTCGCATGTCCAGCTTTCATTGATAAACATTGATAACCCTTACATGAATTTCTCTGTTCCTGTTGGTTGAGACCCTTTGCCATACAGAATGTGTTTCATTTGATTTTGTTGCTGCGGAAGAGTGACTTTACAGAAGGAATGAAAGTTTGCACATAATTAATATGTAAGAATCTGTGGTCTCATCTTTTTCATTGGTTGTAGCATATAGTTTTGATGGATGACTTTTTCAGTTTTTCACAGTTTAAAGTTGGTAGTAAACTTATCCACTCATTGCTTGAACCATACATTTCCTCAATACACAGAATTTTCTCTCTGGTCAACTTGTTGTCAAGCCTGAGAGGCTCCCTCATGGTTTTTTGGATAGTGTCTCTTTATCATCCCTTTATCCTCTTCCCATTGCTCCTCACCCTTCTGAGCAATTTAAAGCAGTGCTTTTATGCCCCTCGATTTGTCTGCTGCAGGTTCAATATGACTACTCAATAGTAGACCAGACCAATATGGTGGAGGCACTGCTGGAAAAGCTTGGAGTCAACTCCGTCCACATACTGAGCCACGACATGGGAGACACCGTCGGCCAAGAGATCATCGCAAGGTGAGAGCACTTGGCATTAATCAGACACTTTGTATTCTGGTAATGAAAATGAAATCTTTGTTGGAAGCTCTTGAAATAAATATTATGAAATTTGTTTTCCATTTTCCTTTTCAAGCATTGTTCAGAATAACTGCCTCCGTGGGCAAACATGACATGAGGTTGGGAAGAAATATACTGTATTAATGTATCTCGAGGTAAAAGTGACCATATTTGTAATTATGACAGCTCAAAGAACTTTTTTGTATTTTTCTGCAGATACAATGAAGGAAAGGCAAAATTTGGCATCCATAGTGTTTGTTTATTGAATGGCGGTGAGTCACAGACAGTGTAGAACCTTGGCAATGCTTTGTAAAAGAAATTAAGGTTGTTCCCGATGATGCATGTTACAGTACGTGCTTGCATTCCTGTCTGTAATCGTAAGTTAAGCCGTCGAAATCTGTACGATGTCATTGCTTAGGACTGAGTTTGTCAGAGTTTCATTTTAAGATGCAAAAGTGATATGCACATCAAAGTTGTCTGTGTGTGTGTGCTCAATATTTTTGTCAATGCCATGTGATAGAACTTTGTATATAGTTAGTTAGCAAAGTAGTTAGTCTCTTCAATTGCAATGTCAGATTTAACTGGAAGTTACATGACGTTTGGCTGAAAGCAAAATGTTTTGCAGATTTTGCTGGTATTGTGACTCGCAGGAAAGAAGATGTTGATCAATTTTATGATGGTGTGTTTATTCCTTGCTGTAGTGAAAAGTAAGTTACTTTCTCTTTATTTTCATTTCAGGAATTATACCAGAGACAATAGAGTTCAGAGTGGGTCAGAAAGTGAGTGACACCAACGGCACTTATCAATACTGTATGAGTTTTATTTCATTCATAAATCTCGGCTATGTTCACCTCTAATATTTACCTTGCCTCAAACTGACCTGTCTCTATGACTTCCCAATCCCTAATGTCACTGCACCTCTTTCTCATATTGTCACCTGAAGTGAGTGAAACCATGCTAAGAGCAAGTACTCATAAGTACAGTTTCTTATTCCAGTCATAAATCATGGCATTTTATTCATGAAGGGCCATCCAAGTGATCAATGAACTGATCCCAGTTCAGCGTTAATTCCGATATAAAAGGACTTAATTATAGATCACTGCAACATACCTAATGGTAATAGTTCAACATATTTAATCATCTACATTCATTCGCTGCAAACAAAGAGCCTTTTGCCACTGTGCTTGTCTTTGAGACACTTTTTGATGATTTTGCTTTCCAAACATTTAAGCAGGTATGAAAAACAAACTATGTTACCCTGACCTCCATTTTCCAATGAAAGTGAAAGTTTCAATAAGCAAATGTTCTTCAAAGGTGATGCTAGGGCCAAGTGAACACCACCACAGATGTAGATGCATGTGTTCTTTAAGGTTAGGAGACATTTTGATAGCAGATTTACTAGAAATTAAAGTTGACCTGTCACATCACTTTTTCCACAAATTGAAAAAGACCCATTGTCATTCAGTAGCTGTGTCAAAATTGATCCCTTCAGCAAAAAAGTGACTTTCTATCCAAAGAAGTTGATCACAACTGTAAATTGAAAGATGACTGTATTGGCTTGTCTTTCATTTTGCAGACTTCAATTTGTTTCAAATATTTTCTTTCAGTTGCTCCTAAATCCTTACATAGCCCTGTTTGCTATGAGGTTAATGGGAAAGACGTCTTTTAACCGTGGGTAAGTTTTTGCCTTTAGTGTGTACCTGAGATTAGTGCTAGGACATAATTTGCCAAGAAAAAACTCTAAAAAAATTGTCTTGGCTTATTTTATTCTACAAAATGAAAGTTATGTCAAGTAAATATGATGATTGCTTTATGTCTATGGTATTTAAGCTGGTTGTGGTTTATGTGTATGATTTTGTTTGTTTTCAAGACAATGAAATGTCTGCTGAAATCATTAAGGAAGGATTCTGTTGTTTGTACTTTGGCATCTGCTATGACATGTTTTGCAGTTTCATTACTAGCAGAGTTGCCTGACAATAGTTCTAATTACAAAACCAGTGGCAGAGTGGAGTATAGCTTCTCTTGTTAAATACTGGCAGCAGCAAGGGGTGCAAGCTGTCCTGCACTGGTTAAGCACGGGCCACACAGCATCTTGTGCAACCCACAAAACAATTTTCATTTTCCCTTTAGGCCCTTGCCTTGTTCTTTGACCCCAACTTGTACTAGGAGTCTGATTGAGAACATCATGAAAATAAAGAAATGATTACCCCCAAGACCAGTCTCGATTATATGATGAATTTTAATATGTCATTATTATTTTTTTCTTAATGCTGTAAAGGCCTTCAAGGTAATTTGCTATTAACCAGCAGTGCATGGATAATCTCACTGTTGCGAATATACGGCACGAGTACTGCATATACCTTGAGTATAAAACATAGGATGCAGTAGTATCTTAACCAATTTGTAAATGGAAAATGGAAAGCATGATTTTATTATAACCTTTAAGGTAGGTTATCTCACCAGACTGCTTTTTTCAGTTGTCAGGTATCCACTGGTGGATCTAGGGGGGGGGGGGGGGCAAGAGGGGCCTACTTTAAAGGACTGAGGATAGGTAGTTGCTTCATGGAGAACAAATGGCACAATGAGGAATACTCATCTGCATGCTCTCTTGTAATCCCTGGAACACAATGCGCATTGATGAGATAAAGTTTTTATCATACATTTCTTGTTTAGCAGTGAAAAGCCATCCTACGATCAACCATGGAGATTCTTACGAATAGAGTAAAAGCAGAGTCATTGTGATGTATGGTTCCTTGATCAACCTCCATGTCACCTTGAAGTACACTCTCAACAACCCCTTTACAAATCCATTCAGTATCTAGTCTTTCTCATCTGACAATTTCTTTGTCCCATTGCTCCATGTCATCCAACTTCCTTCATCTGTTCCAAAAAACAGGAGTCTTAAACTTTGATTGCATGAAAAGAATGTTTGTTTTCATAGTTTACACAGCAAAAAGTGGAAATGAATTACTGCAATTGAAAGATGCGAGCGTAGTGCCACGATCGGTTGGCACGGAGCGTACAAGAAAGTTTTTGCTAGGGGGTTGGGGGGCATGCTTTCCCCGGAAAGTTGTGAAATCTGCAGATCTCCTGCAATCTGGAGCATTTAAGAACACCTTAAAAGACCTTCTAAGGGGAGGGGGTGCAAACTCGTGAAGACTATCTAAGCGGAGGGCCACCATCGGTTGGCTCGGAGCATTCAAGAAAATTTTGGGTTTTACGAACCCCCCAGATGTCCGGAAATAGCCCTTCCCAAGTTTTTTCAGCTGCATGAACCCAGCCTTGAAATATAAATCCCATGTCTACAATTTCTCAATTACTGAGAAAATAATTAGTCTGTGAAAAATGAAGCAATGCCAAGATGAACATTCAAAGAAACGTTTGGCTCTACAAACCACTCAGATAGATGAAAACTGCCCTTCCTGGGTGTTAACATGCAGACATACATGCTCCCAACCCTGCATTCCACCCCTGCCTTGGTAGGCCTGCCACATAAATTGAGGGAATTACTATTTAGCGATATTGCGGGGAAAAAAAGCGCAAATGAGATCAAGCAGGGTCGCCCTGTTCGCCTACTTTCCCTGGCTATGCCTATGCTCCTAGGTATTTCTGCTAAAAGTGAACGATATGTCAAGATAAAAAAATATTTCATAGCTGACCCTTCAAACACATGGCTGGAAAAAATGGACCTCCCTCAACTTGGGGTGGGTCGTTCGAACGCTCCGACCCCCCTGGCTACGGGCCTGTATTCCCTCAAGTTTACCTATATACATATAGTAGGCCTATATTGATACTAATCACGTCAATTCCCACTTATTTATGATATTTTCAGCAAGATATGCAGTATTTAAAAAAAAATGGAGAATGTGAGGTTGGGCCATGGCCCAATGGCCCCCCCCCCCCTGTGTACGCTAGTGACAAAATTGTTGGGACACTTTTGTATGTCGCAAATATAGTACTTAATTTTAGGTGAGAGGATACATGAAACCGCACCCCCCTTTCCAATGTTGCACCATAGGAGTGACTGTACCCTTTTTGAACAGTAATCCCATAACCAACATTGAAAGGTGGAGTGGGGTGTCCTGAGATATTTTGTCCAAGATTGCAGATCCTTGATGGCATATGTGAGCTCAAGAAAGTTACTTTCCCATCTTCCTGGATTCCTTCCTGACAACGAGACTTAAACTTATTGTTAGACTAGATCCTTGATCGCATATGTGCCCACTAGTGCACATTCTCATGAATCTCTTCTAATATTACTTAAAAATTATGACAAAACCAACAGTATGGCTGCACTAGGATTTATAGCTGGTGCCTTCAACTGTTGCTTAAACTCCAGTACTCCTGGATTATAGCCCTTTGTACCAACTAATGAGGGGTTTGAGCTTTGGAATGTCAGAACAGATCGTAACTTCAGAGGGTTGTAGACTGCTTTTACTCCATTCATAGTAGCTCCATGAATTGACATAGGGGCAATAGTTGCGACACATTAGTAGGCTGTAGGTTCTTCAATTATGAAGGAGAGAAGAAGTTTTAATTTGAAAAATTTAAAAAAAAAAGTGGAAGATGATCGAGCAATTAAAATAGTGTAGCTCTAAATACTATTAATATATTCAGTACAATAATAGTTTGATAATCTTTTTAATTGTGCTTCAATTATGGGGGGAATGGAGGAGGACTTTTGGCATTCAAAGTACTATACATCCTACAATATTTAATAGTAACAAACAGTGTTTGCACTAAGGAACTGAACCTGTGAGGGAAATCACTCTCTAATAAAGTTTGGGGAGAAATTTGCAAAATCAAGAAGATAGTTGTCATATAGTTAAGTTCTATTGGTTCTGTTGCAATTTGTTGTGCATATTTATAATTGTAACTATGACCTCAGCTGTGGAAAAGTGTGCAGGATTTTCCTGCATAAGATTTATCTTTGTGAGTTATTCAAGAGACAAATACAGGAGTCACGTAATTCTGCACCTTAGGGAGAACACTTTGACCTAGATACAACAAGTAATCAGCCACTGAACTAACAACCGCATCATCAGCTGTGTACAGTTCATCTGTTGTTTTGCATATTTAAGAGGGGAATCATATGGAGGATGCTAATATGGCAGCCACATTTGAAGACATTGGAGATAAACTTTGGAATAAGTTTTGTAGTCACTTCCCACTTTGAAAGTCGCGGTCTCTTTCACCTTTTTGCCTGTGTGTCTACAGGAGTGGCTCTATGCATTCCCCTTTGTGGAAACCACTCTCCCATTATATCACTTTGCCACCAGTTTGGTCCCTCTCTAAGGACTTGATCCCGCCAGTGAGGGCATTACTCATGTTTGATTTGTTTGAGGCAGGTATGTTTCAAAGATGTTTCCCGCAAATGTATGCTTTCTCATTATCAAGTAAAAAAGGAAAGTGAACAAAGCGAGAAGGTTGGACATCCAAAGAGAAATGGATGAAAGAGTACATTTTCATCTAGATGGGCAAGGGAAGTTTAACTAAACTGGCAGGGGCCTGGTCGAACATAGGGAATGGCGGTGAATGTGTTTAGCCACCTCATACACTCATTTCTGTCCAACTGCTAATTTAGCCCCTCGCAGTATTAGATTAACATGATTTGGTCCAGTGCTCGAAAAGGTTGCACACCCTTGAGCTACAGGAAGATGCTCTCTGCTCAGGCTTTGATCATTTTTAAGACTCAGATGAGTATTAGAAAGGTGAGGTAAAGGAACACTCTTAGCCTCTTGCATGAATGGTTTTAACTCATGTGACACATTCTTATCTTCACTTCATACAGGATGGGAGAACTTTTTGGCCCCAAGACCCAGCCAACATCTGAGGAAATGGATGACCTCTGGGCAATTCTGCGGTATAATGATGGCAACCTGGTGCAGCATGGGTGAGTGCGGTTTCTTGGAGCAGGCCATCGTACAATATGATTTGTAGTTTTCATCGTACAATGTTACTTTAGGTATATTGGCCACAAACTAAATCCTTTTTGTGTACTGTTTCTGAACCCTCAAATTCGGAGATGTTGAGTGTCTACACAAAACTCAAAGAGTGATCTGATACTTTTCTGTGTAGTGGGCATTGTTGACCATTTAGCTCCTGTGGCCACTCTTTTACTTCCTTTACTTGTTGTAAACAAAAAAAATGCAAATATTGTTCATTAACATCAAAATGCAACCTATTATGAAAAAATATCGGTTTATATGAGAGTTTGATTAATTGTTTAATAGCTGTCAGTAAAATTGTATTTTTTTTTGTGTCTAGAATTTTGTGGGATTAGTTTATGCTTTTGTAAAAGGACAAACTTTTTGCTAGTTTTGTAATATTTTTTAAAGGGTCTATTTTATGAAGCTCCACGAAATGCTTTTCCTCCTACAGATTTTATTGTATGATGTTGATGGTTTGTCACAATGATGCTCTGTTAATGGTCCCTTCAGCATGTTTAGGACATTTATTCCAAAACCCTAAGTTGGCCCAATGGCTCGTCACATGAAATTCTGTTTGAAATGCTGCTTCTTGCACATGCTTCTATGGATTTATATTTAACTTGGACATAATGTTCCTTGGGTGGTAGTTCATGTGGAGTGTACAAATCACTGTATATTTATATTGTATATTACTAACCTAACATTTATAACCGAAATGAGTGTATTAGCATTATACCAGAAATAAGTGCATCAAAAACTTACCTACAATGAGATTTCTGTCCCAAACATACACAAATTTCTCATTGACCAAATATTTTCCAAATTCTACACTTTGGTGTAAAATTTGTGCATAGAATAACAATATGCAAACTTTCAAAACAAGTGAGGACACACTGCTATGTTTTCCATCTAAATTGTGGAGTCAATGTATTTGTACTATGCATGAGTAAAAACAACATAAGAAACTTTGTGCATTATTCAGAAAACACTTTGTAAAGTATAGACGTCACCAGATATCTCGGGTCACCATTGATGCTGGAACGTTTACACTACAATCGTTGATCTTGATGTTGAGATCAGACACTGGTCTCTGCCAGCATCAAAATAGGAGGATCTGATCGGGATCTGAACTGTGTTTACACTACAGACGTGGTCTTGACCTCAGGATCTGATCCTGACGTTGAGAACTGAACTGTAAAAGCTCCGTTTGAGTTGTTTCATAAACTTCATTTAGTCTTCGCAAACCAGTCAATTTTGTGTCAAGTTTCTAGTGACAAATTGATGGTCAACTAAGATGGTCACCATTATGAGTCACATACAAATGACCACTAATGATTGAGTAGCTGATGATTTAAATTGGTTTTGGAAAACTTGTGACCATTCACTTTTCCACATTTGTGCTAATTCATATACCCACAGCCAGTATGAGCCATGGAGAAAAATTAATGAAAACTGACATTTTGCATAGTAATTGGATGTGAATAGTGTTGCTAATTATATGCATTGTTAGTTGGTGTTACCCATCAAATTTTCACAAATTTTAATTTATTGACAAAGATCAACCTTCTGTGCTGTTGGTGCTCTAGTTTATGAAATTCTAAAATTTGCAGTCTTGCAGAATGTCTTGCACAATGTTGATGATTTGGTACAATCATACTCAGTGGTCAGTGATACGTAAATGGTGACCTTTAGGGTCTTGAGGTATGAGCTCCTGGACAATTGGTGCTCTAGTTTTTGTTTTGCTCTACCAACACACTGGCCACTGACATGGCCCAGTTCTGCCCCATCTTATCAAACTAGCCATATCAGTTGATGTTGTTGGTCTCAGCTGTGTGCGCCAATGACTGTTACTGTACATGTGAATATTTGTTTTTTGGTAAGTGGACAATCATACACTAAATATTCGTTCATTGATCAATTAACGATCATCTGCATCCACAGTATCATCCAGTATCTTCCACAGAGGTTTGCCAACCGTGAAAGATGGGTTCCTGCTCTTTACAATACCAAGCTGCCTTGTAAGTTGATATCACTGTGCTCATGTCGTATTTTCTGCTGCTGCCTGATGATATCCCCAAATTAAAAAGCTTCAATAGACAGAAAATTACAAATTTTGCCAATACATTGAATTATTACATTAATTCACTGTGCAAGTTCAAGATAATTTCACATGATTCTGGATTCAGTCTGTGGGCCCCTTTTGAGTGGGCATGTGATTTCACCTTTTACAAATTCAGAGGGTGTAAATGCCAACTTTTGGACTATTGTATTGTGGGTACTCAATGAGGTTTAGCTATATGGGTTGGAATGAGTGTGTGTAGGGCTTTGTCAAGGGCAGTAGTTTATGCAGAGAAATAAGATATCAGCGGGGAAGAAACTTGGAAATAGATGAGAGATGAGAGGAACACGATGAGTTGCGTGCATTTGCGTGTGTTGCAGATAGTACTCCCTGTGAAACCCGGCAACAGAATGCCATAACAAACAAACTACGACTCATACGAAACCTAGGTTAATTTATTTAAAAATAACAGACATGACCCACATGCATACATACAGCTGAGCTTAAAGCTGACTCCAAGCAACTATCAGACTATTTAATCAATCAATAAAACAACATCTGGTTATCCATTTTCACTGTTTCTGCAGTTTTAACTCTGATGAAACATATATAGGCCTATGTTACAACAAGTTTGCACATGACAAGGAAGTGCACATTGTTGTTTTGGGCAGATGTGAACATGACACCTCCGAAAAATTAACCTTCATGTTGAGCATGAGAGTCTGAAAGATATCCTATAGTTCAGAGTATGGTTATTAGTCCTTGGAGAATGATTGCAGAATAGATATACTCCAGTTATGAGTATGCACAGCAGTCATTTTAGAAAAATTGTAGATTGGATGGTAGAACAAATGCATTCTACAAGTGAGTATGAATAACAGGTTGCGACTGATAAAGGTGGATGTGTTTACTGCTGCTTGTGGGTATGGATGTCAATTCTTTGAGTAGAACTATTGAACAGAAATGTCCTGCTTGTCTGTAAAGTATGATATCAGCTCTTTGTGAGCAATGATTTGTAAAATAGAATCTTGTAAAACCAGGGTTTCTGTGGTCATAGAAAACCTGGAAAACTTGAAAATGTAAGAAATTATAGGATGGCTTGTTAATGTTTTGACATTCAGTCAAATTGTGTGAAATCTTGGAAAAGTCATGGAAATTTTTACAGTGATGTTCGTTTCTCACTCCTAATATTAAAATGTATTTTCCCTTGTAATAAGACAATTTAGTGTTCTCTTTACCTCACATTACTTTGACTTTGCTGCTATAGTTGAAAACTTTATATAAGACTACAGGAAACAGATCATGAAATTCTTTATATGGTCTTGAGAAAATCATGGAAAAGTCATGAAGATTGACTCCCCAGAAAGTGCAGCAATCCCTTGAAACAAATTGCATATTATTACTGCATTCCAGTCACTGTTGCACTCCACTATGTTGTTCGATCTTTATTCTCGTTGATTTTAGTACATCTAGTGTTTGGTCCAGCTGATCCAGTGAATTCTGCTTCACTTTTCCTCGTAAAATTCAAGTAAGTATGATTTCTCATGTTTCATTCAAGCTGTTGTTGTACATTCACAGTTACACATTAAACCAACCGTAATCACTTTTTGCCAATTTAGTTTTACACATAAGTTGTACAGAAAACCTGCAAAATATGTCCTTCAACATTTAGATTGCAAATTGTTGCTGAACCATTTCATTAAAAAATGAACTTTAATACCATATTTGTCGATAACTTGACTTTTAATGAGATATGATGCAAGCAGGGTAGCTTGTTCTCCTAGGTGACAAGCTTGGTGACTTGTCGGAGGTATCAGTATTGGCTGTTCAAATCTACAAACTTCCAAAGGAACTAATTTTCACAATACTAAAATTTGAACATTATTGTTAATTTAAAATTATAAAAGTCAGTGTATCTGTATGTATTTTAAATTTGAATGCATTTGAAGTTAAGAATGTTTTCAGTTTGTAGCTCGTTTCACTAAATCCAGATCACCTGACAAAACAGATATCTTGCCTGTTGAAGATATAATTGTCTTTCCTCATTCAACAGGGAACTCGTGAAGAACTGTGGTGTGACAGAGCTCAGGAGAGAGATTGGACACTACCCCCAGTTGGAGGATCCTGAAGCTGTCATGAGGGCTTACTTTAATTTTCTGGATTCACTGAAGAATACGTAGACATCACCTACAGGAGCTAGAATATTATGAATGCAGTTACGATAACATTGTTTTCCACAAAATTGAATTTAAATTCCATAAACACAGTACTATTTAATAGATGTATTTTAAAAGGGGAACAATCATTAGGGCTATATTACCTACTAAATTTCATGAAAGGTTCATGTCCTGTAGCTGTCTTGTATCTGAAACATCTACTATTTGTTTTTTCCTTTTTCCAAAATTTAAACCAATGTGCTCTGTTTTAAATGGAATACAACCATTATACTACGGCTTTCTGTTTCACAGCAACATAGACTTTAATATTAAGTAATCGGGATGAATCCATTCACAATAGTCATGTTGAAAAATGTCTCACACCACATTTTCATGGGAATTAAAACTGGTGAGAGTTGCCCACGGCTGTCAGTGGATGGATCATCATCCCATCTCCAAATTGGCTTTGAATTACCACCAATTGTGTACTCTCCATCATGGCCTGTCAGGAGTGTTTACGTACATTGATGCAGTAGGTTTGGACCCAAGGGTCAGCCCAAAGTTAGCTTATTTCACAATCAGGTAGTGATTTTATAATGCAGATCATTGCCAAATAGAGGGGTTTTTTTGATGCAGGCAAAGTTTGAAACACCCCAAAATTGCATGGACAGTAGAGAAGTTGAGTTTGATTCTACTTCTACACTCCTTCACTGGAATGGTACCATTTCTTTGCTACATTCTATTATCACACTGGTATATAGCAACCAATGATTATTCCCCCTTTAAGCCATATGTTTTCCATATTTTCAATTCTTATGCACTTTCGCTAATCATCTATTAAGATTTGTTGATCTCATTAATTACTTCCAGTGCAATTTGAGCAACATTTTTATTTTTCATCAACAGACTTGCCAAAACTTTTGATGTGCCAATCATAGCATCACCAGTTCTCTTGATGAGTATCAGCTGTGATCCGAAGAATAGATACTGTAGTGTATAGTAGCAATCAGTGGAGTTTATTTTGTTAGTTGTGTTTGCAACGGAAATCAAAGGTTTAGAACTTAACTCATGTGAAAAAGTTTAACCTATGAGCTTGAGAACCAAAAAATTTCTCCAAAATCACCAAGTTGCAATATATCTTTTGTTGTACACATTGCTTCAAATGTTCCAGTGCATTTGCCCTGTGTGGATAAATCAGTTTGTGTCTTTATTCAGATGATATGCTGGCTTTCAAAAACCATGGTGAATTTACAGGGTCATGTTCCTTTGTCTTTCATTTAGTGTAAATTTTAATGATCAAATGTTGCAAAGTTGGCCAGTTTTATGTTTAAAGACAATAGTCTTGATCATGAAAGCTGTGGTTGTTTACATCATATTCCATGTGGTGACAAAACTTTGTGGGGATAATTTCATTGGGGAAGCATACTCAGGCATTGTGATATTGATATATTTAAAACACATGTTCTGTAGATGCTGACCACTTCAAAAAATTCAGTTCCATTCATGATCACTGTAAAACAGTGTCCCTTAAACTTCCAAACCCAGGTGATATTAAATCTCTCCAGGTAGAGAATATCGTGGTTTAGGCATAACATCATGAAGTTTCTTTTCATGTTAACGGAATTACAACCAGCGTGGAATAGAAACATCTGGTGTTTTGTTATTCAGCTATTCTGAATTGGCATTACTTTGGCTGTTATTGTAATGCATCGACTTTTATTAAATTATAACTTGTGTAGTAATGGAGCAAAGTGGATGTTGTTTGGGTGAAAACAGTACGGTGCTAGAACAACCTGCCTGCAGTCAATAACAAGAAACTGTCAATTTCTAAACATCAATTAATAAAGTGATCAATAAATTATGATCTGGTAGCACATCTGATTTTCCAGTGATTCCCTTGTTGTTATTCATTTGTAAATTTGTCTTTTTCATCTGATGTCTTGAAAATTAGTAATGTTTATCTGTTTAGAGGATAATGCAGTTCCTCACTTCAGTTGGCAAATATCAGCAACAACTGAAAGTATATTATAGCAACTAGCTGGTCATGTGCACACAGTCGTCGCTTGCTACCGACATGAAAACAGAATATGACTTGCATCTTTTGGAAGTTGCCACTGATGGATGGTTGAAAGCATGATACTGGAAAACAAATGTGTAATACGCAAAATCGCTTTCATTTGAAAAATTCACCATGGATTCTGCTTAGTATACAACAGTCCCCCAAGATTGCTGCTGGTATCACTTGTATGTGTCAATATAAAACCCAGCCGATGGTGACATATGGGGCCTGGGTAGTACCCGTCCCAACTTTTGGCATTTTTCTGTCGTAAATAATTGTGGTTGGAAATGGCATTTATCTATAGGTTTTTTGTAGAGGTTGGATGAGATCCCCAGCAAAAGTCCACGTTTCGAGAGGGAAGTCATTCCGTGACAAAAGTCAAACATATTAACTCTACAAAAAGATCGCCCATCGCCCATTACGAGTTTCCCAGAAAAACACAAAACAAAACACAACAAAAAACACAAAAAACAAAAACACTACGCGATTTCTTACATAGGCTTATACTGAACAGTTGTTTGGCATTCCCCGACATTTCATTTGATCCCTACCGTGTCCCCCAAGTGAACAACTCATCACTTCCACCATATCTGTGTAACTCCATTCTATCACCACTCCCCCACCTTCCGGGAGCTTGCTCCACCACTGAACCTGGCAATTGTGGAATTATGATTACTAGACCTGTAAGACAATACAAAGTGCCAACCGAGCTGATTATAAGATGAAAGAATTTATTTCAGGAAGAGGACTTGTTTAAAACAAAATTACTACCACCTCAAAAACACAAGACTGACAATGGTTTCATTCAACCGAAGACTATAATGGGGAAACAAAATACCATAGAAATGCACTCGGAACAAAAAATTTTAAAACAAAAGTTTGCTTTTCTTTATTCTTTTCACATTTATTCAAATTCTTTTTACAACATCTACTAAATTTAAGACTCGATTTAATCAAATTCAAATCTAAAGCTACAAACAAAATTTTGTTTCTGTTTTGAAAATTGGAAAGATCAAAATCACTCTCAAAGTATAGTCAGTGATCACTGAATAGATTTCACTTTGAACCTTCCCTATACGATCAAACTCTCAAGCCAATTGTCCTCAGACTTCCTGTACCAAGTGTACCCTAACAAAGACCCCGTAATGAATTCCCAATTTTTTATTATGGAATGGATTCATGTCCTCTGGGACTACGACTGATTTGAGCTCGGAGGGATTGGAGTCGAAGGGGGGGGGGGGGGACCGGACTTTGAATTATCCCTGAATTTGGGTCACTTGAATCAGAATTGGCTCTAACTCGGATTACGTGGGACTCAGTCACAGCCCCCGAAATTTAGTATGCAAATTAGATGCTGCCTCCACCCCGAAAAAGTCATATCATTTCTATTGATCTGATAATTCATTTAAGGATGTTTTCGCTGGTCCATTTACTTGGCTGTACTGTTCCATTTAACGGCCAGTCTCCCCTTTCTCTTTTTTGAACTGAGGAGTACACACAAATAGAAAGAACGACTAATTCATCAAGCACAAGGGGTGTGGTAACGGTATATGCAGGTGGGGAACTTTCACTCTCAACATCTCTCCATCCTTCGCCACATAAACAATAACGAAGACGCGAAAATTAGCATAATGTTAGTCTAGGAGAATAATTAGGGGAGTCCTAACTCACCCTTATGCTCTCAAACACCGAATCCACAAACCTCACATGATGAACGTGTATACCTATGGGGGTTTCCCGCCGACTTTTTTCTTGTCCAAAACAATTTCTTGTATAAACCAGTTCAGAGTTAGACTTAATGATATTATAATAGCATTACAAAGATGTGTGCCAAATGCCATCAAAGGAGTAGACACATGGATACACGCGATATGAAAATAACCTGTGAAAACGTTTTCTTTCAAAGGTCACTCGGAGACAGCAGGTTATCCTGCAAACCTGAAATCTCACAGATGTAATCAAAGAATGAAGCAAATTTTCAATTAATATTGTTTGTCGTTATGTGGCACAAGCCAGGTAGCCAAATAATGAGTTGTGATTAATGTCCGAAACGACGGGGTATATTTGACAATATCATATGTCTTGATCGTATGCTTAAAAGTGATGCGTTGGCCTTATGGGGCACTGAGGAAGTTGTTAACTAAGGACTTACATCGAATTATGTCAATATGTGACAATACTTTTTCTGCCACATAATGAGTTATTGCCACATTATTTTTAGTCAAATTAATGTCCGTTTTGGCGTGTACTTTTACCGCCCTCCGCATCCAACGGTGAATAATGGTGTTGCCCGTATTCAGCATTGAAAATTCAAGCAGGTATTTTAGTCTTTAACTAATTAGAAAATGTACAACTTTTATCAGACTTCAAAAGTCGAAAAAGTTACAATATTACTAAGGAAAAAAAATTTTCACCCAGGAAAATATACTATCTGGATCCGCCGTCATTTCGTACACTTGCTGAGAGTGCGAAGGACGAACCCCCCACCCCCTCCTTGTCCAGTTAAAAAAGCCCGGATGCACCACTATAGTATAGAGGAATATACTGCGCGCTATTTCTTCCTCACAATAAAACTTTATTTCATAGGCGCTTACATGTTGTTGTCGAGCCTTCGAAGGTGATTTCTGGCGGTCTAGACGGAGGGGTGTCTTTATCATTTTTTGGTACCCTCCGCCCCAACGAAAGGGGTGAAGGTACTTTTGCCCTGTAGTCAGTGCCCTATGACTCATGTTGTAAAAAGAACTTGGGTTACTTGAGAAAGTCCAGCGCAGGGCTACTAGATTGATTGAGGCTTTCAAAGGTGTCCCCTATAACAGCAGGTTACGTCAATTACATCTCACTTCACTTGAGCTGAGAAGATTACGTGGAGTCTACAATATTGTTCATGGTTTTGATAATTTATCATTTTCTGATTTTTTTTCAAGTTTGCAAATAGTAGAATCACTAGAGGTTATTGTCTTAAACTCCACAAGGTTCAAAGTAGGAACAATATTCGTCGCCACTTCTTTTCTCAGAGGGCAGTGAATGCCGAGTGGAATAGGTTGCCTGAGGATGTAGTGATGGCAAGAAGTGTAAATGGGCTTAAGAATGCACTGGACAAGTACTTTACTGAGGCGTTGTGACCGGGTTTAATTTTTGCACTTTTTTCAGGGTCCTAGATGGGGACTTAATTGTGCCTCCTGATCCTTTTTTTTTCAACTAAACTAAATAGTAAGCACTGATTCTGTCACCGACTACTGTACACTACATGGACGGATCTATTTTTTTTTTTTAAGGGAGGGGGATCCTACATTTCCGTACCAGGAAATGTTTGAATGTAAATACCCCTTATATCGTCGGAAATCGTCTTTTCAGGTGTCACCTTATTCCGCCTTCGTAAGCGACCATGCAACTGTTATGGGATTCAGAACAATAGTCATGCGAAATCTTGGTCATCATTGCATTTTATAATTATGTCCCAACGCGACTGTTAAACGCGAGATTAACGTAGTGTGTTTTTGTCCGCATTCAAGTACTCATGCCTGAAAAGAGGAAGGTAATGGAAGACGTGTTTCGTTTCCCAACATACCATATCCTACTCGCACATTGCGCTTAATATCTATAGCAACGTCACGACAGTATCACCGTGACTACGAAGTGCGCCACCTTTTCAAAATACTAAGATTTGGATGGGGGGGGGGGGGGGGGATGTGGGAGGAATCCCACTTGTCGAAAGCTTTCTCTTACTGCACTTCATGACTCCCCACCGTAAAAAGTGGCAGAGTTTCTTCTCTACATAGGAACTCTAATAGTGTGAAATGGTGGCGCCGCCAGGGGGGGGGGGGGAGGGGTTGTTGCCCCAATGGTGTTTTGACCACGAACGTAAATTTACTTGGACATGTCTTTTTAAGCTACATTTATTTGAGGTGGTGGGCTGATGGGTAAAATAAGCCCCAAGATGACTACTTTGACTTAGGGAACAGTTAAAGAGATTGCTCACCAAAGGAAATTGCTGTTTCATTAAAATTATAATATATTTCTCTCGTTATAAGTAAAAACCATACCCTTAATAGCATGTTTTGCTGTATAAAATATATATATATTTCAAAATATGTATTGCAGTTTGTGAAATCTGTGACGTCATACAGGAGGAACTACTTGAATATCCTTTGTATTTCTCCATAATCTTGACTGCCTTAAAGTTCGAATATGAGTTACACTGGCCATCGCCTGGTCAATTACCTTTGTTCTTCGTCAGTTTTAAAGGCAAAAGAAAAAAGGCTAAAAGGAAATCACCTGTCACAAAATCTGAAAGAAAAATATGCACTCATCTTCCAGATATTTGAATATGGGAATTGACTCGACATTTTTGCTGGCCTCACAAAATTCAAACTCTGTAAGAAAGCATACAGCAGTCGAGCACAGTTACTTGAAATTAAACAGATCAATGGGAACTGAATATTCATGTGAGCAAAACTGGGGTTTAAACAATGGTTTTGTAGTGGCTATGACATTGATTTTCACTGACAAATTTTAAACTCATATTCGAGCTTTAGAAGAAACAATATGACAGTTTAAAATATGTGACCTTTGTTTCTAATATGTGACCAATGTTTTAAGGTAAATCTAAAATATGCTCAGTCTAACTTTCACCGGTGTCAAATTTCAACGAATTAAGTGCTTCAAAGACTAACAGAGACTTTTTGCAGTATCTTCACTTTTTTATCGCTAAATGGCAACCTTATAGTCTAGAGGTAACTCAAAATCTTTCTTTACCAGAGAAGTCTTTCTTTAAACCGCAACATCTTGAGTTAACAACTGAAGTGGAGCTAGCAGTTTCAGTCATGGGGGGAGGAAAATGGAATTTGAGGGCGCTGTACAATAGAAATACCTAGGGTTGGAACCCTAGAAATATCCAGAGCCTCTGGAAATACCAGCTGCTCAGGGGGTGGGGTGAACGGGGGATGGGGTGAGTACCGACATGACGATGGGTTCCTATATAGAGAGGATTACGAGTGTAGGCGGCATTTTGCCTCTAACTGCGCGATCAGTGGGACAAATAATGTCTCACAGTTGAAGGCAAAATGGCCTGAAGTACCCCTTGTCGCAACCCTCTCTATATCACAAACCCTAAAGGACTATCTAAGCGGAGTGCCACATCGGTTGGCGGGGAGCTTACATGAAAAATTTGGTATTTCAAACTCCCCGGATAGCCTCTTTCAAGTTTTTCTCATTCTTATCTTTTTCTATCTGTGTGATTACTTTTTTTCTTTTAGTGAAAACTCCACCACTGGTTAACAACAAGATATTTGCATGCATGGGGGCTTGTTCTTATTTACTTTTATTTAAGAATCTTTTTACTTCTCATCGGAATATTCCTCTAATGATGTCATCATGGACGGGATGTGGGTTGCAAAATGTGTTGGGGGAGCAAACGAGTCCATGAAAAATACGTTGTGCGCTTGCATATACTTAAACGCTAACTTGTCCTTTAAGAGAATCTAAGCAATTGGAATCAAGTGTTCCATAAATCCACCTCCCCCCACCTAAGCCCTAGATTGCTGGAAATTATCTTCCCAGGCTCCGCGGGCTCCCTTCGTAGTTGCGGCACCTCAACAACAACAACAACAAAAATGCCACTGCTGGGAGGGAGGAAAATTTTCCAAGCCCCCGTAACCACGTCAGGCACGTCAGGTTTCACAAGGAAAGCACCTAAATTCTCCAAGCACTCAACTCCCCCAAGAAATATTCACAGATCTAAAGTCCTGCCTGTGGGCAGTGGGGCATCTCTGACCCTACACACACCGAGCTTAAATAAGCATTTTATGCCTAGTTAAAATGTAATGAAAAAATAGGCATGGTTTACGCTGTATAGATCTGACAGTTCGAATACGACGAGTATGCGAAAAATTGGAAGTACATGAGTTACACATTGTGACGTGTTGCCGACTGAGTCTGGGGCAGTTGGACAGATACTAATTGGGATATTGTACGTAGGTCTTTGCACGTGAGCTTTTGCATCAACTTGCATATGAATCACACTTTAGAGCATACCAGGCCATATATGTTTCATGATTGTCATCCCTACGATATGGTGATACAAATAGTGTACGCCCATATCATCGCCACAAGTGGCTAGTTGTTCATAAAAAAATCACGGGGACAGGACAATAACCTAAAACATTATTTTTTAAGCGATAAAAACATCATTCATCGTGAAAAAGTGGGGAAAATACCTCCCCTTATAATCTCCGCTTTGGAGTATCACCAAGTCGCAAATCGTTGTAAAACGGCTTGCCATACAACAAGGTGAATGACTCTCCAACCGCCTGGCTGTAGACACTTTCTATCGTCATAGCAACAAACCAACTCAGCGCTCACACGTACACCTGCAAACACAAATCGACCAATGTAAACAACCCTGCCTCTTATCTGCGGAGAGTGCACATTGTGTGTATGTTTAATGTCTATGTTTGCGGGTTGTTGCGAATACAGAAGTAAGGACTCGATGATCATTGGGCTGCTCATGAAATTTCCCATCCAACTATAACTCTGAAGAACAGAGAAGGATATTGAAGTTCGATAACTTTATTCAGCGACTGAGTTATTGGCTCTGCCAGTTTTAGGGTAAGAACTGAAGTCATATCCTTTCTTTTTTAACCAGTGCAGGGCTGGGCTTGGGACGTCCCAAGTCATGCCCGTCGTTTGTCAGTAACGTTTGGCGAAAGCGTATTTATTAGGCCATTAGCTAGTTACCTACCAGATAAACACTGTTGCCCTTCACTGACTTCAGGCTACCTACAGCCATACGCCTCATTAATAGAGGAATGCTGCATAGCTTTGTTTGTAGGACTGACTTCTAAGTTCTGACACATACAGTTGCTTTCGAAATGTTGTCACAACTTTCAATAAATTTGTATTTGAAAATTTGTGAGAAGAATGCCTTTGACGAGGCTTGTATAGTGCAATTTCAGAAAGAAAAGACAACTTTCTTTTTTGTTGATAAACGTTGTTATTCAGAATTGTGGTTTTCATAAATGTATTTAATGTACTAAATGTATTTTTTTTTATAGTGATTGACCCAAGAAGTTTCATATAGGCCTACACTTCATTGTGTGTATTACAACCTTCAATTCAAAATTCTTTGATATGAATTTCTCAGTTTAGTTGTGACCAAAGTAAAGCACAAAGAGAGACACCTAACCAATTATTACTGCAAAGTTTTATTGATTTTAGTAAATGTTTGAATTTTTTATGGTCCCAACATTCAACTCATGATACTCCTACTTTTTTTCTCTGTCATACTGTGGACTGAGAGTATGCATGTCAATCCAGTGACCACATGCAATTCAACTCATGCTTACACACCGGATGAACACATCATTTTGTCAGTTTTTCCTACGTTAAAATGATGTTGGTAGATTGTTCTCTTAATTAAGCTAACATAAGTTACGGCACATTGGGACAGGCCTTTAAAGTAACATTGTTTCAAAGCAGTTTAGCCTAGGCCTTCTTTAAGTTTTTATCACAACCCTGTTAACCAGACTGTAAACTTTTTGTACTTTGGAGTGCAAGCAAGGAATTGAAAAAATGCTTGAAAAAAAGAGAGTACCAATATACAGTAACCTGTAGGGCCTACATAACAGCCAATCTGTGGAAAGTAATTGTTAACTCTCATGTTATCTTGTGGGGAACTTTAAATCAATAAGAATACATGCAAAGAATTTTCTACATGTTGCAAATGGGAAAACAAGGCAGACACTGGCCTGTGTTGGGAATGCATTTGCCATGCCGCCCAAACTGTACAGTCTGCCAGTCTGGCCTACCCATAATTGGTAGTCCTCATGCAGGTACATAAATTATGCAATATTCTATTTTCAAACTAAGGAGAACTTCCCTTATGTTCCTGTTTACTCTGCTACATGTGGCATATGTTGCTCAATCAAACTCGAAACCCACAAAAATATGTCTACATCATGTGCGATTTCACTTATTGCCAGTTGAGTTTAAGCAAAATTGTGTGTATTCAAACATGCATGTATCCTTCAAGCTTCCGAGTGTAAGCTTCATCTGTAAATTCAATGTAAATCATCTGCCTTTCCATTTGTATCTGTAGGCATTGCTTATGAAAGAACCTCAAGCCTTGAAGGGATCTGGCTGCCACCAACAAGAGCAAGCATACCTCTAAAGAAAGATGACATCTCTTCCAAAACTCAGAGTGCCCCAAGAAACCGCAGTTTCTGTTTTGTCCCAAGATTGTTCACCTCCCCAGAGGTCAAAGACTGTCATTGGAGCAAACTCTTTGTCCCGTTCTTTGGACGGAACTTCCAGATCTGCTGGTATCTTTCCATGGTTGAAACCAGACTTGCCTGACGCCAGACCGATTCCTCGTTTCGACCCTCTGAGGCCGACTCGAGAGAAATCATTCACACTGTCATCAACAGACACTGAATTTGAGCAAGAGATAAACACGCTCAGAAAGAAAAGAGAGCAGTACCACCAGTTCCATCGGAACTGGATGAGGCCGTTTTATGGATCCAAAGTTGACCAAGAAGAATACAGGTGAGAGAAATAAATTAATTGTGAGAATCGTGAGAATAATTTGAAGAGAATTATAACTGTGCTGTAAGTGGTTAATAAGCGATGTGATCAAGCAAGCATGTTGATCACCTGATACAAAGGCGATGTGACCAACAAATATGTTTTGAGTTGAAATGCCCATCCACAACAATGTTATTGTTTACCAAGGGAAAGAAAACATCATCAATTGTGAAAATTTGGTGAAACCTTGTTTAAAAGAGTGATACAATTGAAAGTTACATCATGTGTAACCCCTTCATGTCACTTGATTAACAGTAATACTCTTCATAAGCTATTCCTGAAAAAATTTACAGTCAGATGTGCCTCTGTTGATCAATTTGAAGAGATGTTGCTTGCAGGGAATTATTGTAGTGTCCTTTATGGCTCCACATGACACCTACTGTATATCCTTGAATGATCTGAAGGTTTCATTGCATCTCATACAGTATTTATTACATCAAAGTCAGTTTGTCAATGAAATAATGTAAGGACAAACAAGTGCATGACACCATTTTTTGGTGAAAAACTTTGCACATACAGCACAAAACCCTTTTTGACTTCCAATTTTCCTCCTTTTTTCCAGAAAAGGCATCAGATCTGAACTCAAGAACCAGATGCTCGAGAAACACAACAACTGGAAAACATTCCAGAGAGACAAAGTACAAGAGAGTATCCAGGCATGTGAATATGATCAGCAATGTATCGACAAGGACAGAAATGACCACAGGGAGAAGGCAATGTACCTCAGAAAGTTCAGAGATGAGAACAAGAGGGTAAAGTTTGTGATTCATGATCCAAATATCACAAGTTATTGGCTCCTTATTGTTGCCTTGCACATGTTTTCAGAGTAATTTCGCAAAACTTTTGTGCATGTTTAGACCAAGGCAACATAAGAGAGATGATTGTTTTGGTAGAGAAAAAAGGTTTGCTGCATGAATGTTGCAGTCATTTGACAATCATTCGACAATCAGTTTTTTGGTTAGCTTATAGAAACCTTATTGAAGAAACTGTACCATCAGTCTGTGATTGTAGAGAATGTCACTTGGACTAGACAAATGTGCGATTTTTTTTTTGTAGGCCACTTTGGCTAGTGTAGAAGGTCTAAACCATATGAAAAGACAAAAATACATTGTGTTTGTTATCAGGGGGCAGGGGGCGGGGGGAGTGGGTTTGTGTGAAGGGGTTGCTATCATATTTGGCCCCCAACTTTGTGTGACCTAAAATTAAAGCAAACTAAACTTATTCTTGTGTTCTAAAATATAATGGAAACTAAGCTGAAATTTACAAAGCCAGAGAGACTGGAAAGTGCCATATCCTGCAAACTGAGAGCATTTTTGTCAAAAAGATTTCTCTGTTCACTTCAAATGATGCTGACTCTTTGCAAAAATGAGGTCATAACTGCTTGTCACCCCACTTCAACCCTTATGCAGCCTACCCCCCATGAAAAAGTCTGGTTACATCACTTATTATGGAAGGAGTTAGGTCAGATGCCCCCCTGCCCCTCAGAAGGTTTGCTTGCACTGATATCTTGAAATGTGTGTAGCTCTTCCAAAGGGAAAATGCAGTCACCCCAAACTGAATTAGTATACCCCCCTAAGCAAATTCAGAAATGTTTTTTTTTCATTACATGATATCTTTTTTGTTGTTGAATTGCTTAATTTTGCAGCATAACACCTTGCTTATACAGTGCTGATATTCAACAACATCATGAAAAGTGCTTATAAGAGAAATGAGAAGAGAATTGCAGAATTTTGATGACTTTTCAAAATAAAGTACCAACAAATGCTTATTCCTTTATGCACCCCATAAGTCTTATCTCCTTACAGTGTTTCACTCTTTGAAGTCTAGTGTGGGTTTTCTTACACAATACCTAAAGCATAAGTTTTAACTTATGCTGTATAATATTTTCTCATGTTTTGACACTCTCAAGCTGTTGATAACTTGTGGGAATGAATACACTTAAGATTTTCGGTAGACTGGAACAATGCTTTGCATACTTTCTGGTGTTCTCGATAATTTTGCCAACTAAATCATTAACTGTATTAAATTCTAATTATTGAATTACATTACGTGAATGATCGTCTTTTTTATCATGCCAATGGATAAATTTTCACATTTGTTTCATCAGGCCATTGAAGAAAGAGAGCGAATGAGGAGACAGAATCGAATCAGCAATGCCCTCTATGAAGATGAGCTGCTTCGATATAATCCCGTCAACTGGAGCCAGACATTAAGATGATGCCATATAGATTGCATATCTGGAAGATTAGAACATGAACCCTCGGCACCATGGAGAGATTACTTCTCCAAATTAAAACAAAATGGTGCATGTCTTGTTGCTTCTACAAAGTCGCTGCAGTCAGTATGTGATGATGTTATACTGAGCCATTCCTGGCAAGTAGTTTTGTGAATGTGCAAAATAAAGATGTACTGTAGTTGTGTGGTATGTAAACTCTAAATGTGGTTAAATCCCATCTCTAATTTGTGATGAAGTCAGCATTGGCCCTGTTCTCAACCCTTTACAGTGACTAAATGACAGCAGATACCAAGTGGGAACTCCCCTGGAGTGGAGAGGGCTACCCCTTTTGCTACAATGAAGGAAAGGGATGCAGTATCTGTAACCTAGAAGCATGAATCAAGACCAAAAAAAGCAAACAAATCTACTCCCATCCATACTTTCTAAATTTTCCTGCATCCTCCCACCCTGCACTCTGTATTCCCTGTCACATATTTCTATGTTGTAGGGAAGAATCCACAGCAAATGCTTGATTTTCCTTTAATTGTACAGTGACAAACATGAACAATGGAAACCACCATATTTGTGAAAACATATCAGCTGACAGAGGAATTGGGTAAAAGATCACATTAACTGATAAATCGTTTGAACACATGATAATAAGAGCAATCATGAATGAGAAATCAACTGGAATGATACATTACACAATGAAAGAGGATGACGATGGCAATCAAAAGATGTCAGCTTAATGCTAGAAATGAATCCTTGTGTCTACTAAGCTAGTCATATACATTATGGGTTGCATACAGCTGTCATATAATGCAACACTGTGAGTAGCTTACTGCTGTCATACTACATAAAATGACTTCCGTCTATAAGGAGAAATGACCATGCCCAGCCTCATTTTACCTTCAATGACAAGCACATCCACTCAAAATGGAACAACGAATTGTTTACCTTCTCATTTTGCTGATAGGTAACTTGATAAAACGTGAGTAGAAATAGTGTAGATCTGCACATATTGAAATTGTTGAGGTTATCACAGTAACGTTGAGTCATTTGCAGCAGGTTTCTGCAGCTGCAGTTAAATCTCTTTTTTATTTGTGCTATGTCTGCTAATTTCCATTAGCTAAGGAATCCTACTAACTAAAATTTGTTGCATTTGTCTGTAATAGTTGCCCAACTTGGGGAGAGAACAGCCTAATGTTCAAGCAGTTAGATATATAACATCAAGTAAAATGTTTTGTCTTTATGAATCATGGTAAGATCTACCATCCATTGCTACAAACTTCTTAGACAAATGTTTTGATAAATTTTGGCACTGTTTGATGTCTGCAGCAGCTGTGTTTGAACACACCAATGTTTTTCATGTGCCCATAGTATACTAAACTAAAACAATAGAGATAGTAATTAACCACAATTCAAGTTCAAATAGTTACTAGACTAGGGGGTATGTAGCCAAATATTTAATTAACCATTTAAGAGGGTACTTTACTAGGTAGTCTGTAATATCATCCTGTCTTCCTGTATCATATCATCTCTTATCCATCCAGTTATGTTGCTACAAACTTCCCTTAATGAAATTTTGATATATGTCGGTATTTCACTGTTTGAAGTCTCCAGCAGCTTAATGAAAGCACAATGTGTGTCATTTGTCCATAGGATATTAACTGACACAATGGAGATAGTAATTGGCAACAATGGATGCTTTGTATACACGGATATGATGCTATTCACATGACCATTGTTAGTTGGAATGATGCAATGGAGATAATTATCAAACAATTGATGCTTAAAGCAAGGGAGCAAATGGTGCAAGAAATACCATCTGTAATTTTTTGCTTTGTTAGTCCTTTTTTCGTCCTGAGTTTTATTTACCAGAGCTTAGGAATGACTATTATGATTACTTGCTTACATGTGTTACATTTTGGTAATGGCTTAAACAATCGTTACCAAGCAACGTATCATGCTGCTTTTATTTGCATTTGCTCACTTCACCAATAAATTAAATCATGTGTCTGATAGATTACTCTCGAGCATTTTTTTTTTTTTAATAGAGAGTTATCTCCATTAGCAGCAAGTAGTTTGGATAAGAAGTTACTTCTCAAACACTTCTTTGGGGACAGAAAAACTCCAAAAGGAACATTTCTGACATGTATGCAACAAATTCCATTAACATCCTGATAGACATATTGATTGATATTAACTACCTAGAGTGTGTAAACTGACCTTGCAATAATTTGCCAGTGGATTTCAAGAACACTAAAGAGCAATCTATTTAATGCTTTGGAGGCTACTATCACTTTAAAATCAAGAGAAGTGAATTTGTATACCCATTTTTAGCATCCATTTTCTATTACTTCTGTTTGTAACTACTTTTTGAAAAATTGAGCTGTATATATCGAGTCTAGAAATAAAATATAAAAATTGTGAAAATATCTCAATGATCTTTTTTCCTGTTTGTTATATGTTACATAGAAAGTTCTTTGTTTTACAAGAATACATTCTTGATTTTGATTTTCCACAACAATGCAAAACTCATGTGACAATATGTGAACAAATTGCATGTATGTTCTTGACCAAACATGGGCAGAATTGGGTCACCTCCCCACCACGAGTTTCAAGACAAATTCAAAACAAACAGATATAACTGAATGTCCTTTTTGAAAGTGCTGTGACTTGCAAAGCTAAATAGTCTTCCACTTCAAAGTGTTCTGAAATGAGTGCTTGACGAAAATGTCAAATTCTAACCAGATGTGCAAAGGGGTCAATGACATCAGGACTACGAAAATTTCACCTTCAGATCGAAACCGCAAGTATTTCATATGAGGAAGGAGGTATGCAGGTATTTTGTATCAGGGAGGGGGTATGCAGTACAGAAAACTAAGGGGTGCAACTACAGAAATACACAACATGATGGTTACAACCCTTAACATTTCAAGTGACCTGATTGGAATCCCAACCAGGGGATAAATTGTTCACAGACTGTTAAATTGCATGTATAGCATTCTGCTGCAGTAAAAGCTAGCGATTTGACCACCAAAATGTCGGAGCAACAAATCCTCACATGGAATATTAAGAAATGCCACTACACATCAGTCAAAAAGCAATTATCATTGGACCACTGCTTCATGATAACTTGCCATCTCTGCAATGGCAGGCAACACATACTTAATTCAAAGGTCAGCTGAGAGACTAATGGCTATAATTTTTTTCAAATGAAATCAGAGAGAATAAAAACTAAGAGACTTGATTAAAAATGACATATTACTGTATTTGATAAATAGATGCATGCAACTGGAAACATTTAAAATGGTCATAAAAAACGCACAAGGCAAACTACAAAAGTTTCGACATTTGAGTATAAAAGATATCAAAGCAACCTTCAATTTCAGGAGAGACACCCAAGCTTCGAAGCAGAGTATAAATGCACCCTGTAAACACTGTAATGGCAAGTATATGAGACACAGAAAGCAAGTTGATGTGTGTGCCTGTAAGGCAAGGGAGTCACTAAGAGGAGGATGAGATTGGACAAAATAGCTCCAATGAGGGGGGAACAGTATTAATTATCCCTTGAAATAATATAATGAAAACTGCAAAGTTAAAGCTATAATCACTTCTTCAAGTCAACCTTTGTTGAAAGCATGCTTGTTTCCCGGTTCATACACGGTGCTCCATTGTGCCTGTAGATCTGTGCACCCAAATAACCTTTCAACCAACGTAACATCAGCTCTCAAATTATTCCTTCCTCATTGAGCATAGTATAAAACTATACAGAGTGGTAAAATATACTGCATCTAATACGCAAATGACAAAATGAATCATGAAAACACCAAAATTATACTGCATCAACTAAAACTGCACATGAAACTGAAAGACACATGGTATTAGCAGAATCTCTCTCGCAAATAACCTGAGCAGAAAAAATGGAAATTTGCAAACAGAAGATAAACCAAGGGAAATACCGCCTCATAAAATGTTACCATAAATTTGGAAATTCGCAGATGGTGAAATCTGACATTTGTCTTTTTAGTTTCCTTCAGTTCTCTGCTTGGAGATTAAAAACAAACATTCTACAGTAGAAGCAACAACAAGAATTTTCTGATTTCAAAATTGGTGGGTGAAAGAAATTCGCAACTCACCACACTGCTACCCCAACCCCCTTAGAAAACAAAAAGTAAATTAAATGAAAGCTAAGAACTATTGCAACGAAATGACAACCTATAAAAAAAAAAAAACTGTTTCCAAACCTAAAAATTTCATAAAGTCATCTATGCTGCAAGCAGATTCTTGCAAAGTAATTAGGGATATAGTAATTTGTTTTTACATGGTACTTCATGATTTCGGAAGACATTAGCTTTAGATAAGCCATTACCTCAATGCTTCACAATTCCTACTCTTTGGCCCCTTGAGCAATCTCCAAATAAGAAGCTGGAGACATCACCATCACGTCGGCAAATTTATCTTAGAGTCTGGATGAGGTTTGAAGACTGTCATCAGACTCATTATTTATTAAATAATAAATATCTTTTGTTATTTTTCAAGACTAACCAGGAAATGTAATAATTCAATCCAATAGTGCATATAACCTACACACATTTGAATGTCTCTAAAGCTGCAAAATATACTTGAAGAGATGGATTGACAAGTTATGACCATGAAATTTTAAAGTTTTTATTTTTTTATTTTGCCGTGAACAATGAATCCAGATGGAAAACTTTACTGCCTAAAGTACATACACACATGTTTTTGAACACCAGATGATATGAGCCTAGGGTGACAAACAAATCAAGGGTCACTTTATGTACTCGTAAGCTTTTCCTCGCTCTATTACTGTAATGTTATCAAAATTGGAAACAGGAAATGACCACTCAAAGACATACAAGCTAAAAATACCTACATTTTGTTCAGATACAAATAAAATGTTTTAAAAGTGTCCTACTAAAAGAGCTCACGTCATCACAGTCTCTCATGAGTATCATAGAAACCGATGGGTACATGGAAGAGCAATAACGCACAACACAAACATTTTGGATAAGACTACCTAGTGTACTTTAGATAACTTTGGCAACTCTTCTTTACCATGGAAACTATATGATTCTACCCAATGACAAATGACGACCATCTCTTTCAAAATTTTTCTATTCTATTGTCTTTATGTGCAATGATAAAAATCATTCAGCAATATCTCGCAAGGTGTAATAAAGTTATTAAATACAACATTAATCAATGCATGGCATGATGGATAAATGCCTATTAAAGTGAAAATATAGGATTGCATACAAAAATAAACACATTTACAAGCTGTTTGTGTTGAAAATTGATTCAAAAAGCTTTAAAGAGTGTTTGTCATTTTCATATTCACAGCAAGAGGCTATTTTAAGCTTCTCTGAAGCAAGGAAATACTCTTTTTAAGTCTGCATTTTTCTCCTTGTTATGTTCACTGGAGCACCTTTGACAAAAGAACACAACCATCCGGTCTTTCCTGCTGTTCCACAGATCAGGGCCTGACCTCTTCATGGTGACTTGATGCCCTCTGCTGGCTCTCTCCATGTTCTGGCAGATTAGCCATCATCGCTCTGGTCACACCTTAGAGCTGGCCTTCTTTCTGTCCATGCTGACTCCAAACTTTACGACAAAGACAAATGGGATGAAGACAAAGAGCGCCATCACCAGGAGAACGACCAGCTTTATGCTTATCCAACAGAGGACAGTTATGAGCAGGAGGAGGAAGAGAGATGCCAAAAAATGAAACCTCAGAGGGTTGACCAGGAAGAAGTCTTGGACCTCTGGAATGAATGATGCTGTTGAAGTAATGGAAGAGGTACTGACTGTCATGCAGAATATCCAGAGACAAACAGTGTCTATCAGACAAAAAGCAGCTTGGATTTGAGGGAAAATATATTTATATTTAAACAGACACAACTCCAACAGGTCTGCAATTTGCAATAAGCAATTGACCACAGATTCAAAAGTATTACCCATAGTGGTCACAAGCAATTTAAGAAAAAAATGTTCATGATGGTAAATGTAACAGCTGTGCTATTTAAATGGATGTTTGAATTTCCTGTGGCAAATGGAATTCGCTACTGCATTTCAAAGAGGAGTTAACACCAGTACAAAGCTACAAAGGCACATCTGAGTAGGTTACAAGCTTCTAGACCATCGTCAAGTTCACATACTTAGTTTTGGTACGATCTTCATATTTGGAGCTTCTCCTTATGGGAACTCCGCCTCAGGCATTCCTCTCTTTGGCTAACAATGCTTACCTGCTTGATACATGATGCTATTAGCGAGACTGAACCCTATCAGTAACAAGATGAACCCAGCCAGTCTTAGGATCCAGCCAAGACCTGTTTTAATCTTCATTTCTTCTACTATCATTGCCTGCAAGTCAAAAGGTGAGAAGATGAGCTGTGTTATTCAATAGTATGCTGTAGCCAAAGGGGTTTAATAATAAAAACCAGTGACCTTTACATTGGGTCCAACAGAAGTCCATTGGTATATACACTGATCGGGTTGGTGCTTTCACTTGACCAATGTGAACTGGCTTAAGTGACATGAACAATATACCAATGTTACTGGCTTCTTTGGTTCAATTGATCAACTCCAGATAATCACTATATAAAATTAGTAAAAAAATGTCATGGGTATTTTTGTTAAACATACTGTATGTACATTGTTGGAAAACAGTGAATTCAGTGCGATTTGTATGAAAGGAATCAGAGGGCTGCCTGTAATTTGCATTTATGTCATGACGATGCAATCACCTGCTTTTCTTCGTTGACTCACTCTAGACGTCTTACAGCACCAGACTTAACACTGATGGTGCTGATGTTCAGAGTAAAACTTATTGTAATTCCTTCAAAAAGATTACGAATGACCCTACATGATCCAGAACTATTTGCTGTGTTATGTAATGTGCTGTCTCTTCTCTCATTTGTTACATCATTTCTAAGTACTATCACGGTGTCAAACCTCATTGCTTATTACCATCTCCCCATAACTGTCCAGAAAACTAAGGCTAGAATAAAATAGATATTATGTCTTACTGTATTTCCTACAGCTTTTTTCATCAGTAACTCTCACAAAAGAGTGTATATACCCTTATGTGGTCACTAATCTTGCGATGGCAGAACCCACATGACATCATTTCTGATGGCTTACGCGCTGACCCAGGTACCTTGTCTACTGTTACTACTGGTGACTTCTAATACAGCTAATCTCAGGAGAATATTGCCTGAATTCAATCAGTGTGTGACTTTTCCAACTCACAATAATAAATAATAAGTTCATTGACCATTGCCATCAAAAACTAATGAATGCCTATGACTCTGTTCTACACTGGCAATTCTGACCATGCAAACATGCTGTTGATCCCTGCTTAGGTATATCAGCTGAAGAAGACAAAGCCTACGAAACATACTCTCCATGTTTGTCAAAGAAGGCAATCAATGTGCTTCAATGTGCTTCTACTAAATATGGATTGAATACAAGAAGGACAATGATCTTCATGAATTCACTGACACTGTCACGGCTTATATAAACTTCTGTCAGAGTATCTGTATGTAACCACTAAAGACAGTCACCCAATATTCAAACAATAAAATTAAGGGTAACAAGGGCATCAAATCTAAAAAGTGAGGCTACGGATGAAGCTTATTGGTTAAAAAACATCAATCCTGACTGCTACTGCAGGATGAAGTCAGATTTTTGGAGAGCTCTCAAGGAAGCCAATGGAAGTAAAAAAGATACTATGAAACAGTTTCTTCATTTTTTTGTCACTTTGACTGATTTGTGCTTTATCCAGACCACCTACTATACTGAACATCCTTGGCTACTACTGGATCCTCTGTGCAAGTCCCTGAATTTTCTGGATGAAGAACAAGGCAATGCTGTAATGGAGGGGCTATGGTAACAGATGGATGAACAGTAACCACCAGCTGAGAAGAGGAGGGTTGAAGATAAAGAGATTACTAGAACAAGTACCACAGACTATTTCTTGGGGTTTGAGGACTACCAAGAGCAGGAAGACGACCCCAACTGGAGTTCAATACATTCTCCAGCCAATTGGACTGGACCAATACTTGAATTTGCCAGTGTAGATGATCCAAGACAACCCTGTGGCGGAAGGAGCACAAGAGCAGCTTTCCTGTTCTATCAACTTTGGCAAAGAATAAAGTACATCAGTCATATCAGTACCACAAAAAAGGATTTTTTGAACTGCTGAAAATATTGTTAACTGTCTGTGTGAAGTTGCTCCACATGAACTAATGTTTACATTCTTGCTGTTTTTGAGTGAGAACTGGCGAGGCAATAATTTTTAATTTATCATGTTTCATTTAATGTAGTCATCAGAATGCTACACAAGTTTTCATCGCTATAATAAGAACAACATGTCTGAGGCATCACTGTGGCAGTAGTATACACGTACTGTGACATGAGTACCCTACAGTTACGTAGCAAGGGACTGTGAACCTCCTTGTCCGCTACAAAAAGACATGCCCAGAATAAAACTAACAGAGTGAATATCCTGAAATGCTCATTTTTACACCATATAAATTGAAAATGGAGATTTACTCTGACTGTCTGAATGTTTAGCACAGTAAATAGTAACTGACAGCACAGTGATCTGCATTGACTGAGATATCTACCTTTGCTGTCTTGGTACCAAAGTGGACCATGTCAAGCCTGTCCTTGCCTTTCTTGAAGCGAGTCAGCTGGCCGTTCACCTGCTTCGCTACAATGCTAACCTGTGAAGAGTAATGGGATGAGATTTACTGTATTTACCTTTAAAATTTCTGTGGTGTCAATTAATATTTTCTTATGTTTTGAAGAGGGCATCATGTCATTAAAAGTAAACACAAAGAGGTATTCTTTCTTAAGTACTGCAAGTATTAATTACGACCAGAACAGAAAGTTATCAAAAATCAATATAACCAACTCTATAAATTTTTATTTGTGCATTTGATGGAGGGAGAAGAAATGCAGGTAGAGTTGCAAGAAGTAGAAAAAAGAACCCTTTATGACAGTGGAAAACAACTTGTAACTTTGACCAACAACCTTCCCTCATATCCTCCCCCACATTACCTCCCATTTGTAACCCATCTCTACACATCTTTACTGCAAAAACACAAACACTGCCCACAGCTAGTGTTTGCAAGGGTTACCCAAAAACCCGGGTACCCGCCTGACACATTACTTCCCGGATCTCAGTTCACTACCCGGTTCCAAAGATATACACAGTGATAGCCTATAGGTCTCCAGTGGACACAGTTTTATTATTTCTGAGAGTTACGATTGCTGCTGTTTTCTACCTAAATAATGTTTATAAAGTAAAAATTGCTGCCAGTTGTTGTTCTCATACTCTCCTTCCCTTACTTTTTTTAATCTTCATGGAGGACTTTCCATGAATTCCTTCATGCTCCTACCAAAAACCAACGATCTCTATGTCACGGTATTCAGATGCACAGTAGTACTCTCAAAATACCACGCACCTATAGAGCACAGAAAAGATTGTACACAGCTCCTGTGCAACTGTATACAAGCATGCACCGTCCTCTAGAAATTCAGTCTGAAATACCTGCCAATCGTCCTTTTAATCATTATATAGAAGCTTGTTGATAAGATTGTTGTTTGTGATTGGTTATTCCATATGTCCCCTGTAACAGAAGTTCGCTCAGCTTTACTAGTATTTCTGTTGCTTAGGCTACTAAATGGGGGTAGAGCCTTTTGCAAATTTGCAATAGTCTGAAATACCTGCCAATCGTCCTTTTAATCATTACATAGAAGCTCGTTGACAAGATTGTCGTTTGTGATTGGTTATTCCATGTGTCCCCTGTAACAGGAGTTCGCTCAGCTTTACTAGTATTTCTGTTGCTTAGACTACTAAATGGGGGCAGAGCCTTTTGCAAATTTGCAATGACCAAATTCCATTGAGTTAACCATAGGGATTTTGCAGCTGTAGTGCAAAATGCTGTAGCACTGTGCCAGAGTACATAGTTTTGTGTGCAAACTGGGACTGTCTCCACGAAACGTCTTACTATTACTTAGACTGAAAATTATACGTAAGCAAATGAAGCAAAATAAAGATAAAATGGTGTTTCTAAGATAAAGATAAAATGGTGTTTCCAAGATAACAATTACAGGGAAATTTGGTAAGGCATCAATCAAGTCAAAACAGGGGAAACCCTGCTTAACTGAGGCTACACCAACACCAACATTATACAATCTATATTGTAGGATTAAAAAGGAGTTGCTGGTTGATTAGCAAGTTTTGGTAACATGGTAAATTTCTAGGTACGCGACAGTTTTAGATATCAGGTACCCGGATCCCGATTTTTTACCCGTGTAAACACTAACCACAGCAATAACTATGCATGTCAAACTTCAGAGTACGAGAGGTTTCACAAAGCCAAACCATGAGAGTATTTTTGCTTAAATGTTATGTTGAATGTGAATCCAACAGTGTATCTAAGAATTGACATGAGACAATGAAATTACAAGGAGCTAAAAAGGTGGAGATTTCAAGGAAGTTTCCAATAAGTTTGCACACATATGAACATTTGATCATACTTATGTGCAGTATTAAAGTTTATGTGACATGCATCTAGAAAAGAGTTAGCTTCATTCAGATATTGCAGAGTGGAGTCCTGAATGAAAATCTGTATCTATGAAAATCTGAATGAAAATCTGCATCTATGAAAATCTGAATGAAAATCTATATCTATTGCAGTTTTCGAGATATGACTTTTCAAAGTTTGATGAAAATGCAAAGCAGATGACGTGGAGTGTTGCACAGTGTTAGCACTTCTTTGGTTTAATAGGTCTTCATCTCAACCACAGGGTTTCAGATGGGTAAGTGATAATGATATTTTTGAAGAAAATAAATGCTTCCAAAATTAAAATCCTCTGAGGGATAAAAATTCTCAAATGTCCTTGAAATAAAGGTTAAGTAAACAAAGGATAACATCAGACATATCATAGGACTCCATCTCTTGATGTCACAAATTTGCATACTTAGCCAACACTTATTCATGATGCAGGTGTGAAACAGGAATTTGCCTGAAAATTGTCAATACTTGATGGATTTTGGTGGAATTTGAGGATGTTTTCAACATTGTCAATGATTAATACATCCACTACTCCAAAATGTCTTTTTCCTGGCAAACGACCTTTAGATGATTAACGTTTGCTGCAAGGAAAATTCAAATGATACACAGGTTGCCTACACTTTTAACAGTTACACCTTGTTAGTAAAGACAGCAATCAAGCACACCTGGAAACTAAAGTGAAAGACACAAACAACTACAATATGATTTAAATATAGCTATAAAACTCACATCCTGCGCAGGTCCCAAGACACTGTCATCTGATCCGCTGATCCCACAGAAATAAAAACGTGCTCTTATATCGCCGACCTGCAGAGACAGATGAATAGGACGAAGATTACTTTTGAATATTCAGTAGCTGAGGGCTTTGTGAGTTTAATCCATCATTTCCCACCCCTTCATTTAATGTTTCTAATGGATCTTCAGCTCAGTAATGTAGATCTTTGGACATTCAACGAATTCAGACAAATTTTAAGGAGTTCATGACTTGTCCTTCTATCTCAAACATTCTTATGCTTTGCTGATCCATTCTATTGGTTCTGTGTCAGTTCTCACAATACCAGACTTTTCACAGGCCATACTCACATCTGGCTGAGATGCAACTCCCTTCTGGTAATACCAGCCATCGACCAACTGCATCTTAGATGCCTCTGCGGGTGAAATTGATGGCAGAGGATGAAACTCTTCCATTTTCTCTTTGAGATTTTCTTTGATGTAGTAACTCCCGACATAGGCATGGGTAGCCACAAATGTAGTGCTTTTGACTGGAAATTCTCTGTAAGAACAGGAAAGAAAGAAAAAAAAAACAGAAAGCCAAAAGGCTTTGTGATTCCTTGCTACATGGTTATATTACAACAAACATGAATTATTCACATGACAAGTATAAGATCAACTGCAGTTATTCTTCTTGATACACCACAAGCCTTTAACCCAAAATGACCTTTATTTTGGTGACCTAAAATTACCGCGACATTTGACGTCCACCAAAAGCAATAGGGATCCCCTACCCAGGCCATACAACCCACACATCAAGTACAGTATGAGTATGACATCAGTCAACATTATCTCTGAGCTCCAAGAAACACACAGTAATCAATGCTGCTTCTAGTCTTGCCTGTTGTTAGTTGAATCAAATAAATCAACCTTACCTCACCCGAACTCAGCTTGTCTGCCATATTTACCTCAAAATTCTTCATAAAGGACAAGAATGTTCTTGGGTCTCCATTGTATGGTGAAATTTCTGCCTTAGGTAATTCCAACGCTAATTTGAAACTCAATTTCCTCCTTCAACTTTTTCAGTGCTTCCTCACTCTCCTCAGTATAATGCTTTCGGCATTCCAACATCCAGCTTTCTGCTTGCTCAAATGCTTCATCAGACAACAGCCCAGCCAGATCAGCATGAACCTCTTCCATTGCCTCAAATAGGCGCTCTGCCTTTTGCAAATTTTCCTTTATCGACTCTGCGATAATTTCTTCCTTGTTACAAGTAGCTTTTAACACACTCAAAGTCCTCATAAGTTGACCCTAAGTTATGATTCCTCCTCAATATTTTTGCTTCCCCCATCCTTTCCGACATTGTGAAATATGATTGAAAGCACTCCAATTTGATTGTTAAGAAACCTCGTTCTGCTACCAGCTGTCCCTCTGGATATTGATATTTATCCAAATAAATGACAGAAGAGATGGTATTTTATTTTCCTCATTTTTTTTATAAACCCATTAACATTCCAATGCATGCCACCTTATCTATCTGACCTCATGACCCCCCATACTAAGACTATCATTCTGGACAACTTATGGAGGCCCCACACTAGAATTTACTCACTAAGTTACAAATGCAGTACGTAGGGAGCAATCCCATTGAGTTAACTGTGTGCGACAGAATCAAAAACTGAAATTGCACAATGTAGACCCATATACATTTGTATGGTAGTTTATAATAACCACAATAATGGTGTTTAGGCTATTATTATTGTTTTATAGTGAAAAATTATCCCTTTCTCTCTATTGATAAGCATTAAATTTCACAGGGTCGTGAACCTGTTAATAACATACAACCTTATCAAGTTTAAAACAAATCTGACCCACTGATAAGGAACTATGGCAGTTTTAACATTTTTTATGTTCTACCCCATAACCTCATTAATATGCAAGATTTGGACACCAAAAACAATAGGGATCATCTACTCAATATGGGCAACCTACATACCAAAAATGAAATTACTCAGAGTTACCCTTCAACCGTCGCACACACACACACACATACACACACACGACATCAGGACTGCATAGATTCCCCTGCCTACAGCAAGGAATCAAAAAGGTTGTAAGTTGGAAAAACTCAAAATAAGATAAGAATGATAAAAGACAGAATATTGTGGCAAAACAGATCAAGTAGAACTATTTCATACAACATGGGATAAAAATAGTTTGGGTTTTCCTTTGGAGAGATAATACAAAGCAGAGCAATCAGCAGCCATGTTTATACAGAATAAGATGACAACACCACAATGGGTTATCCCTTGGCAACAACAAAACAGCAACTCAACAAAATTATTAAGACTAAGGGTAAAGTGGGACTTTCCATATGACAACTATTTAAAAGATATGCAAAGACTACTTGTTTAAGAGTGAAATTTGTTGAGTGCCTTTATGATTATTACATATAAATCACTGATAAATCTATCATAATATTCTCTTTATTATGAAAGGGATATTGTATCAAAATGCCAAAAAAAACAGCTTTAATCATTGTTAAACCAATCTGTTTCAGCAATAGACATCAACACCGATAATGTGTCAGTCAGTCGCTTTGTCTGCAACTGACATACAGCTGTTTTGAAAAAAGCTGCCTTTCGTATGCTATAATTTTTTTCTTTTTCACCTATCAATGGCTTGTATGGAGAAATTATAAGCTTTTCAAGTTGAATGTACATGTATAGTACACAGCGCAACAATTTTAAATGTTTGATTTATCATTTATGGTCACCATTCTGGGCAAAAGATGTTACTTTCTACTTACCTTCTATTCTGGTGTCTCTCTGGTTTGATGAAAGACTCGCTTGCAACAACCTCTGACCTCCATTCTTTAGCTGGAACAGACAAGAAAGGCAAAAGAAAACAATGGAAACACTGCTGACAAAGATCGCGATAAAGACATCTCAATAATCCAACTGGAAGGATAAGTAATTCCAGTAATAAACATATCACTGTGTGTTTCATTTGAACATATATGTAATTTCATAGTGTTACAATTTGAATAGTTCCTGCTCCATGTGCATGGCAGTCGTCTTTGACAAATTCATGATACAATTTGGACTTGAGGACTTAACAACTAAGACCCATATCATTTGTTATTAACCAGTGTTGCATGTTAAAGCACACAACAGAAGACTTAAAACCATACATTCCAACAGAATGGAATGTTTACCTTTATATTAGAGACATAGTACATTTCTACGCAACATATCTTATATGTTTCAGTATTTCTGCAATTTCTGGTTATAGCCAAACTGCATGGATTTAATTCAAATGTCAATACATCAGTTCAACTTGAGAAAGTAAAATTACAGCATATTGTTAACCGCAGATACTATGTGCTCAAGGTTTTCAGTATCTGACCTTTGGTGACCCTGATGACCTTTGAATGCAACCAAAAACAATAACGTTTGTCCCCTATGAGGACAAACTCACATACAAAGTATGAAGGCTATCCATCATTCCTCACTTGAGATATTGCGTGTGCAATGTTGTCAGCAATTTGACCTCTGGCAACCATAGATGAAATTTGACATCCACCAAAAACAACAGGGTTCTTCCTCTCAATATAATAAATCTACATACTAAGTATATCTGGAGATATCACATGCACAAGGTTTTCAGTATTTGACCTCTGGTGACCCAGATGATCTTTCACCTCCACCAAAAAAAAATAGGTTTCTTTCTTTCAATATTGCAAACCCACACACCTAGTATGAACAGTAACCATTATTCCTATATGGAGATATTTCATGTACTAGGTACTTAGTATTTGACCTTTCATGAACCCAGATGATCTTTGACCTCCACCAAAAACAAAAGGGTTATTCCTCTCAATATGGCAAACCTACGTACCAAGTTTGCAGAGTATTAATCATTCTTAACTGGAGATAGTGTGTGTGCAAGCTAAGTGTCACGAAAACAGCAAAGAAGAGAATGTAAAGTCTTTATCACAACTACCTATTTTCCTGTTAAAGTCTTACAATCAGCTATCCTCCAGGTGAAGTCTTTATCACAACCACCTATCCTCCTGGAGAAGTCTTATCACAACTACCAATCCTCCTGGTGAAGTCATTATCACAACTACCTATCCTCCTGGTGAAGTCTTTATCACAACCACCTATCCTCCTAGTGAAGTCTTTATCACAACCACCTATCCTCCTGGTGAAGTCTTTATCACAACCACCTATCCTCCTGGTGAAGTCTTTATCACAACTACCTATCCTCCTAATGAAGTCTTTATCACAACTACCTATCCTCCTGGAGAAGTCTTTATCACAACTACCTATCCTCCTGGTGAAATCTTTATCACAACTACCTATCCTGCTGGTGAAATCTTTATCACAACTACCTATCCTCCTTGAGAAGTCTTTATCACAACTACCTATCCTCCTGGAGAAGTCTTTATCACAACTACCTATCCTCAGGCTGAAGCCTTTATCACAACCACCTATCCACCTGGTGAAGTCGTATCACAACTCCTATCCTCCTGGTGAAGTCTTTATCACAACTACCTATTCTCCTGGTGAAGTCGTATCACAACTCCTATCCTCCTGGTGAAGTCTTTATCACAACTACCTATCCTCCTGGTGAAGTCTTTATCACAACTACCTATCCTCCTGGAGAAGTCTTTATCACAACCACCTATCCTCCTGGTGAAGTCTTTATCACAACTTCCTATCTCCCTCGTGAAGTCTTTATCACTACTACTTATCCTTGTACAAAATCACAAAACTGAACACAGCATTCTGTCATATCACAAGCACAGAGATCCTAAAATGAAGAAATGTGCTGGACAAACTTACTGTAAACTGTGCTGATATCACCGTCATCAGAAGAGGATGGCCTTGAATGTTCTATCCATTGAAACATCTGCACTTCTCTCCTTAACTTCAATACATGAGCCTCAATCCCAAACTGGCCATCGGTTAATGGCTGACATTAAGTAGAAACAAAAATTGTGCTAAAAATCATTGTATTTTGTAACATCATTTTATTTCCTTACCAAAAGCAGTTGGATGTTTTCAAACCCTCTATAATGGAATAAATATTAAGTTCAACAAAATGAGGAGATACTATTTAGGCTTCCATGATGATGAGAGTGACATGAGACAAAAATGAGACTGAATGGTTTAACAATGCCAAAGGCTAGTTTTCTTTGTATGAGATGTTGGTGAATTTAAAAGTCCTATTTCCCTTTAACAAAGACTGGAACAATAAACATGGAATTTCCATTTCCCTTTCTTTTCAGTACCTGGTTCTGGATTTAAATCTTCAACATTAGAAAGGGGATTTGAAGTGATGTTGCATGGGACAATCTATATACTATGTTTGAAATCACAAGGAATTTTAGAGTTCTGCTGCTCTTAATTACTGGAAAATGATAAGTGTACTGCCAGCATCTTTAATAGTTGCAAACATCTTCACACAGGCACAATTATTTGTCTGTTTGCTATGCTAGATATTACCATCAGATATATTGCTCAATATCATTGCAAGTTCATGCACAAGTCTCACTTTAGTCGATCAAAAAATAACCCTCTTATCAAAGTGCAACATTTTCTGGTTCATATTTTATTTTGGAGTCGAGGAATACTGTCGTCCCCTGAGGAAATTTTACGATTTAAAAAAAAAGTTTGCTCATCTTAATTACTGGAAAATGCAAAGAGTATTGCCAGCATCTTTGAAAGGGGCAAACATCTTCATAATTGTACAATTATTTGTCTGTTTGCTATGCTGTGCTAAATGACCAGCCAGATCAACTGCTACACTGTCATTGGAGTTCACATGCAAGTTTTATTTTGGTCAATCAAACAATTACGCTCATGTCCCAGTGCCATGTTTCAAGTTTACAAGTAAGGACCACACGAACCATTGGTCCTTAACATCTGTGAGAATTGAAGACATCTTGCAAATTTCTGGGTAAGTGCCTTAACGTCTGAAGATTTATAATCTCAAATTGGTGTGGGTAAATTCTGGTGACAATACCTGGTTGGTCTTTAATTTTCCAGTGATGTATACCAGTTTGTTGTTATTTTCTTGAAGTATTGCATGTATTGACGGCACATCCACAATGTCCTTTAACTTGCCGTTCACCATTTGAGAGGAAACAACTACGGAAGTCTGATAGAGAAAGAAACAAAGTAAATGATTCAAAACAATGAATATTTAACCTATTTATTAACTTGTTTGGATTGTTTGTGTACATGTACATATTTTTTGTAATTTCACTATGTCTTTTGTATGATGTTGTACACAAGCATTTGGATGCAATCCTTTGTGGGTTTGATAAAGTTGATCTTACCTCATCTTACTAAAGATTTAACGAATGGTGTTGAAGTTACTCTTCTTTATGCTGGTCCCAGAGCAGAAAAGAAAGTCAAACTCCACTTTTGATGGAGCTAAGAACCATAATTGATTACTTTGATGAAAGAGCGAACAAACATGTTGAAGCTACAAGAGGGGGAGGGTGGGAATGGAGGTGTAGGTGGACAAATGCAAATATTTTACTTCAAAAAGATGTATCTGGGACACTGAGGATTCATGTGGCAACGAGTTCCCGATCAGTTGCATCCAATCAGTGCTGCACACCCCAGGGCACACTACATAAGTACAGCTGTTTGCACAGCCTCTGACAATGCTATTTCAATTATGGGATCACGATGGTTGAAAAGAAATTCACCCCCCAGTACGCAGTTAATCTTTCAAAATAAATATCACTGGTCAGGTTGATGGAGTGCTTATTGGTAACATTAAAGATAAAGTGAATGCATAGAATAACTTTTTCTCTCCACACGTATCTCTTTTGTACATCAAAATTATCACAATAATTTTCAGCACACTTCAGGTACAGGCCTTGAGTTTAAGATTTTCCAGGTGTGCTACAAATCACACTTCTCAAGAAATTAAGGAGTGCGGTGCTGCAGGGTGTGCTGTTTTAAAAAACTTTCCTAGATTGCCTGTGTTAGTATTTCTCTTCTAGGTGTGCCAAAGATCACACTTCTCACCAAAATTTGAGGCGAGTGATGGTGTGCAAACACCCTCGCATGCCTCAGAATAAAAGGCCTGTAGGTAGTCAGTATTAGTTGAGATCATTTTCTGTGATATTGTTTCTTCTGATCATAGACATAGTTCCAAAGTGGATTTCGATATTACCACTAAATATGAAATGTATGTAACTTATTGATATACTGCGACTATTTACCTGTTTATCAATGTTACACAACCCAGAATACGAAGTGTAGTATATGTGCATTCTTTTCACTGTTTGTTTCGGGATACACAACTCTGAGGGGCCACATTCCCAATGATGCAGTTATCTGACCGGTATGAAAAAGATCAAGTTTCTACTTGAAATTTCCTAGAGCTACTCGTGGTGTTTTATGTTAACTTCATGGGCTGCTATCGATGATGCAGTATACTTGTTTAAGGTGGCTCTGCTTAATAGCAGTGCTGAAGTGACAGTCTGATCAACTTGTGTTACAAGCAACTTACTCTACCTGCAAATATAGAAGTCTCTCACAATATGTAACATAGATCTGGAATCCAAACTTTGACTGTCACATGAAGTCACTTCAATTCACATCTCACATAACACTTACACGATATCAGGGTACATGCCATCCAATGAGTACATTTGCATGAGTCAGGCTGGCTCATGTCTTCATCTCTAGTATCACTTAACCTTATGGTAGCCTTACAAATTACTGCACTGATAGCTTTACAACACATGCATACATTCAAAATAAGTCATACTGTACAAACTGTACCACAAACACAAGATACACATGGAGAATGGGAAGGGGGGTGGGATACCTTCAATGTGTAATGAATCATATAGCATCTATATGGCATAATTGTTGCTGAACGTAGAATTCGTAATTTGCAGACATCACTTCACCACCACAGACAGAGAAAATGAGTGGTGGACAATCTACTGTGGCAATTCTCTACTATGATCTGATTCATATCCACATTAAAACTTAAGTAATCCTATCACATTACGTGAAATGCTGGTTCAAGAAACACTTCCGCTCCCCTCTAATTTCCATCGAACAAGATTATTCAGTTGCTGCCAGTTACATTTCCTCAATAACAACTTTGATTGTTCAATCACAACTTTGATTCAATAACAACTTTGATAATAACTTCAAAAACAACTTTGATTGTCTCACAATCAAATTGCAAGTACTGAAACACTGTACTGATTAGTTCACACAAAAACTAGCACAAGTGTCAGCTGCCACATGACACATTTTGACAGAAGTTTAAATCAATTACTAAACTGATTCAGCCTCCAAGACGCTCACCTCATTCAGAAACAGTACAAAGGCTGCGACGAAGATGAGGCCAAGTCCTGTCATGGTTCCAGCGAATGTGTTACTCAAGTTGTGAAGGAACTGGATGTTTTTCATTGCAGTGCTATTACTGGTCTGTTTGTCACAATCACGTCCTCCTCCTGCCATGCTGGTGTCTCTTTTCATCTAAGAGATAAGACAGTAAACACATGTGCATCCAAGCAAATTGTCTTTTGACACACAAATGGTATGTTCCTACAATCTTCTATCAAATTGCTAGAATTTACAAATTGTTAGAATTAGAAATGTTAAACTTTGTGGACATCTTCTGGTACAGAACTGACAGTATTACTGTAGCTTCAGTGGTCATGTATCTATCCCTACAGGTACAGAAAATGTGAGAACTTATAGCTTTATGGACATAGGTTTGGTATGGACAGAGGTATGGACAGAGGTACATATGGTTTTGGTAAAAAGTGTCTGATCACAGATTTGCCATAAAACATTTTGATTAGTTAAGCTATCATTATTAATTCAGTTGTTGTGTTCAGACGTTCAGAATCTCTCAGTTTGACAATCAACATATGAGTAATACTGAACAGGTGCTCAATTGCATGACCAAGATCACACAGTGCAAAGGATATATAAGTTGAAAAGAAAATGCTCCCTACAGAGATGAAATTCTCACTACTCACTAAGCGTCCTCAATGGATTGGGCTTCCGTTTACTGACATTTAAATTCTATTCCGAGATTGTACCTGTGGCTTAACATGACATACAAATACTTTGAATGCACAAAAAACTAGCATGAACCCTCATCTACACGTGAGCATACAGTATGTACTGTAAGCTTGCACAAAAGTTTGTTCAAAGAGGTAAAATCAAAGTTTGGGTGGATGGAAATTACACCTTGCCACTTGTTTGTCTTGACAAGAATATGATGACATAAGGAGAGTTTATATCATAAATCTGTGACTAATTGTGCTTGCTGATCATTTTCATACACACTTGTTTATAGCACTTTGTGACTGCTGAAAGGTCATATTGTCGTCTTTTGTACTATTACACTGTTACCAGTAAATTCTGTGAGCACTGCTGTTGACTATCACCCATGTTTGCAACACTATCCAAGTGTGTTTATGATCATGCTTGCTGACCCTTTTACGTATACCAGTAAACACTTTTTGACTGCTGAAAGGTTCATAATGTTATTTTTTTCATTACTATAAGACTACCAGTAACTTTTATTGCTCCGTTTGACTGTCGCACATGTTTACTGCACTTATGTGATAATGTATTGCACTGTGCTTTTCTCTTGAGGAAAAAACTTTTAAAAAAGCATTCAATTCACACTTTAAATGAGAGAAGTAACGGTGAACACAGTCTCACTTTAATATCATGGGCAAACAAGGAATGAAATTGCCAATATTCGTGTGATTGCTGTAATGCTTTCAAACAAACTTCAATTCCCTGCAATCTTCATTTGTGAACCTGACACAATGACAAAACACTGGCCAAAGCTCCTGAAAAGGGTTGTCATAAAAGAGCTCATTAGCCTAATAGGCTAAAGTGTAGAAGCTTAATGCATGTAATTTACTGCATTGTTCTTTGCAAATTACTAAATGTTTACACTAAAGACTTAAAAAATTTACATTTAGATTGCATACTGTACAGTACGCTGCACAACAGAGCCCAACATACTGTATATATTTCCCGTGACTCTGAAGCAATAGCAGACTGAAATGTTGATCATTTGAGAGTGTTTGAACTTAATAATGAGCAACATATTGAGATCCGATATGAAAACTAACAATCTGAGAGAAAATATTTGCAGATCAGTGTGATTGTTAAACTGTATTTAACTATACTTGCCATAACTAGCTACCGTATGGAACAGTGCTGTAGCTTAGGGTGTTGCTGCACTAGCCCTATGACTTGACAGATTTTGGTACAATTACAGAATGCCCTGGCCTTAAGAAGGTCTTTAATCCAAGTGGAATTAGGGTCATGTGAGGGTTAGAACTAACATCAGCAAACACAATTAGACATACACATTATGTAGCGGATGCAAACCAACTTTTACAACTCAGACTTCACTGAAAACTTCCCTCCAAAGTTGTATTTACACTTATTCTCCAGCAGCAAGAACAATCCTTCATGGTGACTTCTAACTCAAAATATTTGCCAAAGCACTATTAGCACTGCCTTTCAAGAATACTGAACATGTAAGTCCCAATTCATTCATAACCTTGGGGGGGGGGGGGGGGGAAGGAGGGGAACTAGGTTGGGTTTGACTGCGACTCCATTGAAGGAGAGGGACAATGTCAAATGTGCTGCGTATTCAGTATATAATTACCGCAAGACTGCACATATTGGTTGACTCTAAGGTCCACACGATAATTTTAGCTGCACAAAATTAAGTCATGCACAAAAGTAGTCTGGGCCTGCAGTCAACTGCTTTAACATTCTTGTGCATCTTCTCACTTACAGTATCATGTCGGGCTGGGGTGAGTGGAAGGAGGTTGATTTCTCTTCTTTTTCTTTTTTTTTTATCACTATTTTTTATTTTCCTTATTTACAGGGAGTGTACAGTATGTTGTCTGTCTCTTGGGGGTTTGTGTACTTGTTTTGCATTACTTACAGTCATATTTGTGTATATAACTTAGCTCTTTTGTTTCTTTCTATATCTATACCACACGACTTATTCCTTCCATGAAGGGTTTATCATATCAAGAAAGGTTGCGTAAATTGAATCTACCTACTCTTAGATACAGGAGGCTTAGGGGAGATATGATTGAGGTTTTTAAAATTGTTCGTGGTATTTACGATAGTAATGTTACTTTTACTATGCTGAATTTCAGTACTAGAAGGGATATTTCAAGAGGTCATTGTTTTAAACTTACAAAACAACATTGTCAATCAGATATAAAGAAATTTGCTTTTAGAAATAGAGTAGTCGACTTTTGGAATAATCTACCAGCTAAAGTTGTGGAAGCTGAATCTGTGGCTACTTTCGAAAGAAGACTTGATAAATTTTGGGATAATTTAGATATGAAATTTGATTTTGAAGCTGACTACTCTCCTTATATATGAAGGTTTGTTGATGTTTAGTTGTTACAGTGTTCTTATGTGGATGCGGATATAGAGGCTTGTAAAGCCTGCGTTCGTATTTTATCATATATACATGAAGTGATAAATGTGACACTACCTGTACTCCTATAGCCTATGTAAATAAATACTAGGCCTAACCGTCTTACAGCATGTCACTGGTAATGTTAATGTTGCCAATATTCGTACGCTACGCTACTCCACAATGATACCTTGATAACACTCAAATGAACTAGCCTGGCCTGTTTCAGCAGATTGTGCAGCCTACACATCTCTAGGCTAGCATGGCTATGTTTGGTCGGTTCAGTTGGCACATGCAGACCATAGCACAACTTGGAACAACAATGAAGTTGGTTCCACTAGTCTTATATATAGCGGACTAGTACTAATTGAGGCTTCAGTAGGCATAGATAGTCGTGTACACAGGCATGGGCCTCTACTAACTATAGCCTAGGCCTAACTTTGGCCTAACTTTGAATTGATCGGGCCTATCCTAGGCCTCTAGCACACCCAGTCAGTGTCGAGTGATTCTCACTCTTACCCTAGATTAAATTACATGGTGCCTACTTTCGTTCTTAGCATAGTGCAGTACGCAGCGAGTTGTAAGTCCAGTGCACTCTCTTTAGTGTCTAGTTGATTTTCATTCAAAATTATCAGTTGCAGTATGTCTCGGTTTCCCTTTACTTAGTTCAGCTACATCAAGCCTCTACTACAGTACGTGTGTCACTGCACTACAACTTTTGCTATGAATGACTTTGTGCATCTTACACGTAATCTAAACATCATGACAGGACCGTAAGCATATGATTGGGCTACCTGTTTCGGAGTATTGCCACCTTTCTACGTTGCGCTTTCTGCATTCCTATTGGTTAAGAGTACAATAATAAGTATTTCAACAGTTTCAATGGGTGTCCCGATTAAGCTAAACCAGGTGGGTGCAAGGAAACTAGGGCGTGACATGGCCGCAACCGCAGATAGACCCACAGCCCAAAGTATCCACCAACAAATGCATAAACGTTATGGCACCATGATTAGGTAACATGATCATGTAATATATTTTAAGCATTAATGTTTGAACCTGAAATCCACCGAAATGAATGTAATAATTTAAATCATAAATTTCTAGCAACTTGACTAAACAAAGTAATAATGTGATGAAACAATTTCTAATTTAATTAAACAAATTAATGATTTGATTAAAGAAAGATTAATTTGACTAATCAAATTAATAATATGATTAATCAAGTTAATGATTTGATTAATCAAATTAATAAATAACTTCCTAAAAGTAACAATTTGATTGATTAATGAAGTTAGTTTACTTGATTAATCAAATTAATGATTTGATTAAACAAATTAATGATTTTATTAAAACAATTAGTAGGCTAATCTGATTAAGCAAATTAAAAAAAAATAGCATCGCCTTAATGGGCTTTCGTATTTACTTTCAAGAATTAAGTATTTTTCCAGATTAAAAGAAGTATACAAAATACACTTTCAAAAGTGTAAAAAATAATGTTTATGTATCAATACGGAATATTGTCAAACTTGTACAACTAAGTGAAAGTGATAGTTATTTCAGTATTGTACAGAATGTTGAATAAAGTTGTTATCCCGTGAAATTAAACTAATTAGCCAAAATAAGTTTAAAAAATCCTCTAAGAAAAAAAAAGAAACGATATGCCTTGTTTATGCCCTGTAGAAGTTACTATGGGCCGAGCACACAAGCATGCAGACCGCCGATGCTACACGTATGGGGAAAAAATGAGCACCTTCTAATGTAACTGACCTGCTATTTTTTTTTCCTTTACGGGGCCGTAATCTGCATAAGCAGTGTCCAAAGTCTCTAGATCGGACCCCTACCAGTGTCAACGGTGTTATCATCTTTATTAAAGCAGGATGTACTGTTTTTCCTGCAATGTCAAAGGCGCACCAAAACACTGGCTATATTTTGTATAGTTGTAAAAAGCTGTACAAACTACCTTAGCATGGCCTATTTGTCCAAAAGAAGCCTAATTTCCTGAACCAATGCGTTTTTGTTTTGGGGCCTTTACACGGAAAAGCCGCACATTTACTCTAGGGCCTGGTTGTTCTGCTAACTTTCACAAACATTTTCCCAAAGCTTCATTCAAAGATTTGTTTCCTATACAAGTTACTCACTATTAAAATTCAGAGAAGGGTACTGCCCCCCTCCTTTTTTTTCCTTTTTTTTTTTGAGGTTGGTTTCCGTGTTTGTTGGTTCTCAACCAAAAAAATGTAATTAGACAATACAATTAAGGAAAGAAAGGGTAAAAGTGCTGCCATTTTTGTCTGGGTTGGATGAAAACCAACTGGAGTAAGTCGAGGAGTGATGTCACATAATCACTGATAGCAATAAGAATTACTCATCATTGGCATTTAGGCGATACGAAAGAAAGTTCACAATGGATCATTCATTCTTAAGCTATGAAGGTTACAACTGGGTTTTGAGCGTAAATGATTTTCAACTTTTATGATAAATTTATGACAAATTTCTTTGATAACAGCTAATGGCAAGTCTAGATATAATATTTACAACGAAGGGATATAAAAATTGTACGGATGTGCTGAAAGAAACTTATAAGTGTAACTTAAAGTCAATAGTCTGCCAAAGGGGTATTGCTCGATGTCTAAACTACTAACAGGAAATTCGAAGAGCTAACTTTAAAACAAATGACCAATAGATTCGACATCTTTCTTTTCTACAGAGAGTACATTTGGGTGAATTAACTTTGTTTATAGAAAAAGTATTAGTGGCTAAAACTCTGTGAAGAAACCAAAATTGAAAATAAATGAGCTTGCTATTTGGAGGAACTGAGATGGGGACTCTGGAAATATTTTGATAGTTATTTTAGCAAAGTTGAAGTCGAAATTCCATTTATGGGTACATGTCGGGGGAAAACAATTTTATCGATAAGCCTGTAGTGAAGACAATTTGAGATACGATTGTCATTTAAAATAGAATTATAAAGAGAAACGTATCGTTAACTTCAACATTATTTAATTTTCAATTTACAAAAATTGCATTGCGCAAAACGTACAACAATTGGGTAAAGGAATAATGGGTAATATAATATTTATTACAGAAGTCAAGGAAACTCATCTTAGTGTTGTTGGCATAAAACAGGTTTGTGACGTATGTAATGCCAGATGCATGGAGCTTGAGATAGTAAACAATGTTGTTGTTCACCCTGGTGAAATGATTGTTCCAGAGAATATTTGATTACGATAATTGCTTTTAGGAGCATGAAAATGTAGCGAACTCAGCCTGGCATACCGCTTTAAGAAATCGAAAAATTCCCGAAAAGAGTCATCATTATATCTCTCCACCCACGAAATTCTGCATGAAGAAATAAAACGTTTTACGTGTAACCTTAACCACCCCCTCCCTTCCCCCTTGTTTCAATGGGAGCTGTACATCATCTTCCTTCGCACCTTATCGGGATTTTTTTCCACATGAGATAAAAATAAATAAATAAATTGAATATCTTGTATGATCAAATCAGGGAAACGTGAAAGCGGAAAACTAATTGTGAGAGGGCAGCAAAGGGATAACGATGATATTCTTGCCGAATGAGGTTACATATCTGCTTGACCAAATATTCAAAATATTCTTGAGACGTTGTGGGTAAAAGTAATACCGAGAATTCTAATAAGAAAAGTTGACTGGCTTGTAACAAAAAGAAGTATAGGAAATAATCAGATTTCTAAAGGTTGAATTTTAACCAGAGGCAGAATTAAAATCCCAGGGCTGCTCTACGAGAATCTCTATCGTCATTGAGAAAAAGGACTGTGTCATCTGCATATTGCAGTAATTGAATCTCTTCATCAAAAATAATGGTGTCTGTGTTAGTCCGTGTTAATCTGTGTGTAAATTAACATAACCCGAGCTAAAATATCAGTGGAAAGTATGAAAAGACAAGGACTTACAAGGGCAGCCTTGTTGAATTCCTCTAGTAACAGGAGAATATCCTGTTAGGGTACCCGTTCTTAAAGATACATGAAAATGCATTACTACAGAAAGTTCGCACCCAGTTTATAAAATGTGTGCCAAACTTTAAGAAATGCATGGCAGTATTCCATAATTCAAGACAATTAAAAGCCTTTCAAAATATAGGAAGAATATGAAAAAACAGGGAAATTTTCAAAAAGAAATCTTGCGATTGCCCCACCTACCTAACAAAGTATATGGTTATACACGACAAAAGACATACCACAGCATGTATCTCGAAAAAAAAAACCCCTCAGACTAAAAAGGTTAGTTGCTGAAATGTGGGTAAGAGATCATCCAGTCCCACTTCGGGGTTCTCATTTATTACATTTATGATTAAACTTTATTACATAATGGTTAAAATTCATTACATTTTTGGTGGGTATTACATTTATGTTAAAAACAATTGCATTTATGGTGATGTCCTATTACATTATAATTGTTAATACATTTATGGGTTATACAGTGGCAAATATAGGTTACAGGCTACTCTCTGCTACACGAACACTTAATCCATCCCAAAAGCCAACTGGAAATACCCAGACCTGACAATTTAATAGTAAGCGACTATGAGAGATCTTGTCGAAGTCTACACATCCATATTACATCCACCGAATCTATAACACATAATGGGGAACACACTTGATACACATGAAGAGATACGGTCTAACATCGTTGTTGTTGTTGGTGGTGGTGGTAAATTTTTAGTGGAATTGTGATCAAATTTTGTATGTTTGAGATGATTTTTGTGTTTATACAAATGTGGGCTTAGGCAATAGGCCTTACTCCATAACCAAACAAGACACATCGATTATCTTCTGTGTGGTGTACTCGATCTGAAGTCAAACTGATATTTTCCAATAAGACCATAGTCTCCAGTTGGTGGATACACCCTTTGGAACTATAGGTACTAGTTTGGACCAGTTACACAGACCGGTTAGGACCAGTTGGGACTGTCCCATTTTCCATATCAGTGGAAAATTCCCAACTGGAAATTTCCAACTGGAATTTTCTCCTACAATTGTGATGAAGAACATTTAGTTTATAGGAAAATGGTGAATATTCACTCTCAGGGTCCACCCCCCTTAACTGTTTTTTTTTTTTTCTGATCGCCCTGTTAGGCATTTACCAACCTCCAACTGAAAGAGGTAGTCCGTTCCCTGAAGTGTGGTGTGATGAATGTACCGAAACCTCAGTGAACATTTTTGCATTCCGGTGATGTAACCTAATGTATACCAGTATGATCAAAGAACAGGGTAAATTTTTGGCCTGGTAAATAGTAAACGAATGTAAATATTAGAATGCTTACATGCTGAGTAATTTTTGTATCACGTTCAAACTGTGAAGTGAATCCAGTTACCCGGCAACTATGAATTATATAATTAGTCACGTGGGACTTTCAGTCACGCACTGGGTATCCACTGAGCAGGTCCTACTGAATCTTGATGCCTGAGTATTCCCACAAATGGCACAACTTTGGCTACATGATGTAGGATTTCACAAACTAGACATCCCAACTGGATCATATCAGCTCCTTGATCATATGTGAGACTAAGAGCCTGGATAAAAATTTGGAGAAGAACCACATTTGGCAACGGTTACTACCCAATTCAGGTTAAATAAGTGAGTCTAGTCTGAGCCAGAGCGTCGCTTAATGACGGAAAAATTATATAAAGTCCCAATACGGACCCCCTCAGCAGCCCAATTTGGGCCTCAACTGGCTCAAAGAAAAAATACTGTCTGCGGGGAACTTTTTACTTATGCATTGAAACACCGGCCTCTCAACCTGGCCGTACGTTTAGTGGGCTCAGGTAGACGATATATATTCGATTGAACGTTAAGCGTCGATGTCCAGGGCGATCATGGTGACCTCGGTTCATTTCACAATGCCAATCAGGTACCACCATCCACACACCACCATCGGCTTCCACAAGGGAGACCGGAAAATCAATTTAATCTTTCTTCAAATAGTAGTTGAAAAATTCTTAAAAAGAAAAAAAACTGCTATCGTTAGAAAGTAAAAGTGTTGAATTAACTTTTCTGGAAATTACGATACCATGAATCTTCTAGAAAAGAGCAATCCAAATAATTACCACTTTTTCATAGGATGATGTTTGTCTCACGAAGTGAAAAATTGCAGACATGAGATCCCTATTTCAAGGCCGGATACGTGCAGTCCAGGACATCTGGAAAGTACCACTTCCGACCGCCTGGTGGGTTTGTAAAGCCAAAACTGATGGTGGCGCTCCGCTTAGATAGTCCTACACGCTCAATTCCTGAAAAAAACCTACACCATCAGTCAAACCCCCTTCCCCTGCTGAAAACCTTGGTTAGGCACCTTATATTTTACACCAATGGGGCGTAGGCAATATGTGCACAAATCATTAGACCCTGGCCGTAGCCTGGTAATTTCTGTTTACATGCTATTTACCTACATCTTCGTCGTAACCGACGAGAGATTCTTTTTATAGATATTTTGCTGAGGATGTAAAACACTCGCCATGAAACTATTCGCTGGAGATTCCCTTGTATGCATCACAATTTTCCGTAGGTTGTGTTCAAATGACAGACATGATAAGCGTATTTTAAGGCTGAGTACATGTAGCCCATGACAGCGGGGAAGCACGTTTCTGACCATCTGGTGTGTGTGTGTGTGGGGGGGGGGGGGGTTGAATAGTCAAGGTTTCCTCGGGCCCAATAAAGGCCACTTTGGACAGGTTGGACCCAATATAGCACATTTTGGTCAGTTATAGGTACTGTTACAACACATTTTGGACAGATGCATGCATGGGTACAGTTACAGCACACTTTGGACAGGTGTGGAACAGTCATAGCATATTTGGGGTGTGAGAGATCGGTCGTGTTGTTGATTATACATAGCAAAGTAATACGTCGAGTGATGCTGGTTGAAGGATACACAGTTAAGAGTGAAATACTTTGTACCAAGCCACCAAAAGCAAAAGTCGATATTAACTACAATGCCCGCATGAACTCAATTATGACGTAAACATGGTTAGATTAGGATAATAAATTTGCATATTCTGAACACATGTTACCGGTATAAGACGCTTCTACACAGAATTGAAAAGTGTTAGTACCACATGCATGAAACAGAATCACTTGGTACAACAGGAACGTTCGGTGTGAACATCTTTATTATTTAAAAAAATGGTCTCACTACAACTGGATAAAATAGTCTCCTTGAAGGAAGCGTTCAAGGCTTTACGGCCTCTGAATAAGAAGAAACAATCGGTGTTTCAGAGTATAGGGGAAGGTATTGCTGGCGGGAGTACAGACGAAGACTGGAACTTGAACACTTTGTGCAGATGGTCCATAACTTCACTGGTCTCTGGAACAAGACATTGAGCTTTCACAAATCAGAGATCTTCCCTTACACCGGACAGCGGTATGCCCTGGTAATGTTACTCCAGGCCGTATAACCAGGGAGGAGCTAGAGAAGGAGATACAACAGAAGTTTCTTCTTTTGAGGTAGCCTCGTTTCCGCCGTAATCGTCTCTTTTGTTCACCTCTTGAAGATTCAATTGGATTAAAGGGTATTAGGAACTTAACAGGAAAGGCCTATGTTGTCTACTCCGTTGTAAATTACCCATCGACAAAGTTTGTCTATAGCTAGCATTGCCAGTCGTTGTTCTTGAAAATCAGTTTCCAACTTCCGACGCGGTCCGACGCCTATCGCAGTGGAAAAATTTGACGTTGTGTAACTTATTGAACATGGATACACCCTCTATAAACTTGCGAAAATCAGTGAAAATCGATAAAATGCAACAGTAAAATGAAGTCTTATGATCGTTTTTGTCATTTGCATATGGCAAAGGTCTATGTCTTATTCTTATATACCAGTCTGTCTTGATTCGAAAGAGATAGCCAGTCGTTTCGATTTTTGAGACAGTGGTTTTGAGTTGATTGTCGGCAACCAACCTCTCATCAAAGCTTTTTGCTGTGCAATCCTTTCAAAGATTACAAGCAGATGTGAATGAAGATTACTTGGATGTCCCTAGAAGTAAGATAGATCACACAAAAGTAAAACGGCACTCTAAGCTGTTCTAATCCCTTTATGAATTGAAAGTTATCACGCCGGAGAAAATCTAACAGGATTAGCATAACTTGACCGCCCGTTGTATCTCCTTCTCTAGCTCCTCCCTGGTATAACTACCTGGCTTGAGGAGGCAAGAGGTGCACCTGCCGTAATTAGGCCTACATTCTGATGCCATGGTGGAAGGAGCATTTAATTGGTTGACTCTTACGGTGACGGGCGTGTTTGAGGCCCTCGATTTCCTCAGGCGTCAGACAGGTGAAACTCAATGATAAAAGGTATATGGAGGCGTATTCGAGGCGTATGACCAAACTCAATAAAGCAATGTCAAAGCTATAACTCAAAGGAATAAAGAACAAAGAAGAGGGTGATGACGGTGAAGATAAAACGATGGAGGAGGATGACAGGTCCTTGTACGATGCCTTGGAAAATTGGATGACTATGACTGAACTCAATAAAGCGATATCAAAGGTTTTACATAATGATTCAAAGGTCAAAGAAGATGATGAACAAAGATGACAGTGATAACTGAGAAACATGCAGTCTTTACAAACAAAATAGAATTCGAAGGTCATTACTGCTTTTATTTATCATCTCTTACATCGGTGCCGTGGACGACATATCACGAATATATCCTGAACAGGTTTACGGGTGAACGTTCAACGAAACGACAAAGATGTCAGGATTTTAATTTATGAAATTTTATTTGTAGTTTTTGCCAATCTAATATTGCACATTTCTTTATGTAACGCACTTAAGATTCCTCTTAAACTTTTTGTTGTCGTAAACAACAAATACTGGTATACGATGTGCTAGTATAAGAAATAAGTTTCTTAGGAACGGATTGCCCACCGTCTCCTCACCGTCATGGTAAAGTGATAATCAAAGTAATAATGCGCTATCGATATCATTATTGTTAATAAACATCCATTTACTTATGTTGCACTCGAATAAATCGTATATTGTACTTGTATCCAATGGTTACAGCCTATAATTATTGGGTTGTGTAACAGTTAATTCTACCGTGTGTTAAAGTGATTGCGTGTGTACTGAAAAACCATAAGGATAAGATAATGTTTTACCTAACTTTTTCTTTTTACTTAAATGTACACGCGAGGCTGTACATAGAGGATTACGTCTTCCAATGAAGGAAAATGACATGCAGTAACTTCTTTGACTGAAAAGCAACGGGGTTGGCATGAAAACAATAAAAACAGAAATCATATTTGAAAATTAACGGTTCTCACTATAAGCACCTACATAATGAATATGCAACAGTACAGGTTTCACATCAAAAACATACTAATCACAAGCTAATCACATCATTGCGACTCAGTGATCCTGAGTTGTTTTGACTAACTGAATATTCAATGCTAGTATTCTTCCCATTGGCTTGTTAAAAAAGAAAGCACACCGTTGATTTGAATGAAAACTGTCAACCACCAGATTATCGTATACTCTTTGTCGTTATGTTGGAAGAATTTGAAATCATATGGCAGAATTAATCAATTGTCTGAATGGTGCAACTAAAAGCCCTAGGCCTACCAAAGTTTTGGAGATGAAACTTCAGTGTTTTTGCTTTTTTGTCTACGCACGTAATCACTTTCTCGATTTTTGTCATGGTTTAGTTGGAAGATAATAATCATGGTACTTGTATCAGAAAGAAATTTGTACTATCCGAGACAGATTTAATCGGAATCCCTTTCATACCGTTACTTCATTGTCATAAAAACAATAAATAAACTAATTATGTGATTTCAATGTTATTATTATATTGTTTTCTTGTCTGTTTGATATGGTGGTACCCCGTGCTGCACTAGAATAAATCGAAAAATACGTAAAAGACGTTTGAATTTTGCTGTTGTTCAAAGTCGGCTTTATCGGATCCAACCATTCCAAACTGGCCAATGTCGGGTCCAATATGTTCAAAGTGGCCTATATCGGGTCCAACCTCGGTTTTTTTTTTTTGCCTGTGGTACTAGTGGCCTCCTACACTACTTGCGTCGAACTTGATATTGCCCTTTTCGTGACGACTGCACCCTCTCCGTTATGAAATTATGGATCCCTTCCTGACAAGGTATTCCTGGTGTTCGAAACCGTTGCGGTGGCGTCGGAATTTTCGACCTTCACATTCCGTAAAGATATGAACATTTCTTCGGCCCTGGTAGATCCTCCTTTGCAGTATGACATACCTTAAGTCAAAACTTTGTGTGCTTTTTAGTTCTTACAATTTCGTTGGTGTTCCCTTTAGAGCGGGCGTCCCAGGACACGTGTCCCTCTGGCCCCTGTTTAAATCCGGTTCCCTTTGCATACTGACTTAACATCACCATGACTGATGGATACTTTACATATTGTGATTGCCACTGAAGCAGTTCCTATACACTCAAATTGTACCACTACTAGACCAATTTGATTGGTCACGTCCTGTCTCAATGACCAATGCTTGATTGTTTATAAGCAGTGGCGTATTTCGCTGTTGTCGAGTTCTTTTTAATGAAAATAATTTAAAAGTTTGCCTTAGACTGCGTAGGCTTACTTTGTTTTACAATATATTAATACCTTTTATCACAGAATTCATTTGTCCCCCTCGCCCGTGACACAAATCCGAGCTACGTCGCCGCCTAGAACACTGTAAACTTCCAACAACACAGGATGCCATCTTGGCATTTTTGTAGATTCCTCTGCTAAGCCTTCCAGACAGTGTGCAGAAGTGGCTAGGGGAGGGAACCAAATCCCAGGGATAATTAGACGAAATTTCAAAATTCTTTATGAGGATGTTGTTGTGAGGCTCCACAAGCAATTGGTTAGGCCCCCATCTGGGGTAGCCTGCTATGCTGTGCAGGCTTGGAATCTGAATTTTCCAAGACAAACATATTTTGGAAAAATCCTCTGTAAGCTGATAAGTTCCATGAGAAGTGTCAGTGTCGGTTATGATCACAAATTAAAAACACTTAATATTGCATCCCTTGAGCTAACTTGTGCTAACTCCAATTTTTAAGAACAGCCTTGTAATTACAGGCCTGTCAGTCTCAACAGTGTTGTTTGTAAGGTCATGGAATCTATTGTTAAAAAGTCTATGGTTACTTTCTTCAGTAGTTATTCATTAATCAGAATGTCTCAACATGGCTTTTATCAGGAAAGGGCCTGTATCACCAACATTTTGGAGTTCATGGAAGGTGTTACTAGTTCACTAGATAGGCAGAAGTATGTTGATGTTGTTTTCTGGATTTTCAGAAAGCTTTTGATAAGGCTCCCCACCAGCGTCTTTTGCTTAAATTAAAGTATGGGCATATGCGGTAATTCACTGACCTGGATTCAGAAATGGCTATGTAATAAGAAGCAGAAGGTGGTTTTAAACGGTCACTGTGCGTTCTTCTTGGCAGGAGGTTTCTAGTGGGGTCCCGCAAGGGTCTGTGTTGGGTCCTCTCCTATTAATTGTTTTTATTAATGACATTTATGCTGATACTGGGTGTAGAGCCAAGAAGTTGCTGATGACACTAAACTGTATTCTGCGGTCTCCTGAAGGTAATTCGAAAAGTTTCAAGAAGGATTTAGACAGGGTTTTTGCATCATTGGTCTCAGGAGTGGCAAATGCTGTTCAATATTGATAAATGCAAGGTAATGCATATTGGCAATAATAACCCTAGGTATTCGTACACTTTGAAAGGACAGTCACTGCAAGGGGTTTCGGTTGAAAGGGACTTCTGCTGAAAGTTTCTCTTGAAAGGGACATAGATTTTTCTTTACCGTAACAGCAAGCTAAGCAGTGTTTTGAAGCAGCTTAAAGAGCAAATAGGATTTTAGGTATGATTAAGGGAAATTTTAGTTTCCTTAGGCAAGACATTGTTGTTACGCTCTAAAAGCAGTTGGTTAGGACACATTTAGAGTATACTGTTCAAGTTTGGAACCCTTATCCTTATAAAGATAAGGATTTACTTGAGAAAGTCAAGGGCAGGGCCACTGGATTGACTAGTGCCTTCAAGGCTGTTCCATATAACAGTATAGTTACTCTCTTAAATCTCACTTCACTTGAGCTGAGGAGATTACTTGGAGATTTGATACAAACATTTGGGTCAATCCTGGGAAGGTGGGGGAAGGGGACATAATATAGAATGCCCCCCCCCACACACATTTCGTAAAGAGAAATGTTTTGGCTCACTTTTTGAATGGTAGAGGGACATTGTAACCAATATCGCCAAGTTTTGGTGAGTGACTGATGTGATAACTGCATGCGTGACCACGCAGCTTAGATGTCCATGTACCAAGGTTAGCCTCATCTACACATCCCAAATGTCAGCGTCCTCGCGCTTCGCGCGCAATGGCTTATTTGCCGTGTTATATCAATGGACAAAATAGAAGGTAGGGAAACGACGCACGTTCCCTATTCAAAAATACACCAACAGAATTTCAAAGTATCCGAAAAAAAGAAAAAAAAGTTTTGTTTGTGAACGATATGTTTCAATGAATTGTCGATATACACTCAGAGGCGTCGCGCCGGGTGAGGGTGCCCCCCCCCCCCCTCAACAAAACAAAAGTCAGAGCCACGATAGTCGGAAAATCTAAAAAGCCAGTTATTTCAGTCTATGATTTAAAACATGCCAAAGATTGTACTAGAGTGTGAGGTTACCTCGTAATTGAAATAAAATATCATTAAATCTGAAATTTCATATGAAGTTCTCATATCTTCAGTCCACGAGTGAGGATAGTCAGACATACCAGTTGGAACTTTTCATATCTAAATCTAGCACATTTTATGACTTAAAAAGAAACCAAGTATTGCAATTTCCAAAAGTTATCGGTACAAGAACGAGCAGTCATTGACGGTATTGTAGCAAACTAATACACTTGTAATGACAGTAAAAATTATTGGAACAACTTTTCTGAAACCATAATTTTTCGGGGGAAAATTACTGCAATAGATGCACAATATTGCACTAGATTTTGTTTAAGGCAACTTGCTGGTTGAAAAGTTCTCAAACCCCTGTTATCCTTAGAAAGAAAAAAAAACTGTATGAACTTTTCAGAAAATTACGATAGCCTTAATATTCCAAATAAGTGCAATCAAAATTAGTTTTGAATAGAATGTGTTTCTTATTGAGAAATTAGACATGCATGAGAACTCTATTTCAAGGCTGTGTACATGAAGCCCAGATCACACAGGAAGTGCCGTTTCCGACCATCATGGGGGGTTCGTAAAGCCCAGCTTTTTCAGGTACGCCAATCGATGTTGGCACTCCGCTTATATAGTCCTGCCCAAAGTGCACTCAAAAGGCTTTTGTCCTCACGCCGCCACTTCTCCTGAAAACCCTGGATAGACGCTTCACATGTGATATCGATGACGAATAAGCAAAATATGCCCACAGTCCTTAGACCCATGTGGTGCTACGGTAATTTCTGTTAACATTCTAGTCACATTGCCTAACCGACGAAACCTTTTTTTCTTAAATTTCGTTGAGGGTTTTCAACCACTCTCCATAAGACGTTTTCTAGAAGTTCCCATGTATGTATTTTTCATAGATGCGTTAACTCATTGTAGCCATCCGCTTAAAGAGTAATTAGTAACAAACACATTCGGGCAAAAATCTCCTCCCCTCAAAAAAAAAAAAACAAAAAAAAAAATCCAGGTGCCCCTACGCCTATATGCTCAGCCCTTAATATTCGCAAAGTACCCAAACAAAATGCAAGAGGATGCTTACTTCATTACGATTCTTGTATCACCTCACCCCTCCCCCCATTCGATATGTGTTTAAGGTACCGCTTTTCATGATTTATTATTTTTTTACATGAATTGAAAAATTGCAGACATGGTATCCCTATTTCAACGCTGAGTATATGCAGCTTAGGACGGTCCTGAAATGCCATTTCCGGCAATCTGGGAGGTTTGAAAAGCCCAAAATTTTCTTCTAAACTCCGTCAACTGATGGTGGCGCTCCACTTACATACGTCTGTCACACATGCCCTCCATCCCCGGTTAAAACATATAGGACACGCGCCCCCCCCCCCCCCCTTGAATAGTCCTTTTATAGACTTTGAAAATATGTGTGCCTTCAATCACTAGAACCCTCGCGTCCCTGCCTGTCAATCATCAGATTGATCATTTGTCTTGATCTAGGCCTATGCAATGTCTGCCCATTCGAAGATGCAGAATCCTTCGAAGACACAGAATCCTTCATTGAAATGCTCACAATTCTTCAAATAACCCATAGCTTACTGGCTTCACCTCATCACGTTAATGGATGTTACCCCAGAGGAAAACCTTTGGACTTGTCCAATATACAAAAAGCCATCAAAAAGAGCGTGCGTATAGACCCCCTTCTGGGGGAGCTTCAATGAATCAAACCTGTCAGTCAACTTACACATGCCCCCCCCCCCCCACACACACACATTTCAGTTTGGATTAACGCTCCTGGATACAAGTCTGCAAGCGTGTTCATGGTGTCGATAATTTATCATTTCCTGATTTTTTGAAGTCTGCGTAGTAAAATTACAAGAGGCCATTGGCTTAAACTCCAGAAGGTTCAAAGTATAATCAACATTCGTCGTTACTTGTTTTCTCAGAGGGTATAGTGAATGGCTGGAATGGGTTGCCTGCATTGGGGATGTAGTAACGGCAAGAACTGATCATGGGTCTAAGAATGCACTGGATAAGTACTTTAAGCTTTTGCGACCGTTTTGTGTACAATACTTTTCGATATGCTCCGGCAAATCGCTTTGTGATATACTGTATGTGCTCTATGTGTACCCCCCCCCCCCCCACACACACACACATACATATAACTCCCTCTTGAAAATTGTGGAAAAAACTGTGACGGATTAAAGTCCGAATTGACAAACAATTTAAGCAAATAACATACAATACAAATGCCAATAAGTCTTAACTTGTTCCAATAAATAAGTTTTCAAGAAGAAGCTATTCATTTAAATTTAGATGTTGCATTTGGTCAGGTTGACTGTTATTATTTTATTAGGTGTTTAATATAATTTCACTCAGTAGTGTAACAAACATGTGCCCAGGTTAAGGGGTTGTCAACGAAATGTGCAAGTGATAAAAACAAGTCCTTCTATAACCAGCAACTGAATTACGGACAAAGTCTACAACATAGTGGTTACCATTGACTTCCCCACGCTTCTACCCACTAAGCCGCCCTGTTGGAGCATCCCAGGGCCTTTTTTAACATACATACTGGGGGCGGGCCATGGCCCCCCAGTCCCTTACTCGGCCCCTCCACTTAGCTCATTTGGGCCCCCAGTATGGTCCCTTTTTTCTTGAAATTTTTGTTTTCACGTGTGAAAACAAAATTTATGCAGACAGGGGGAAGTACAAACTACTCAGTGACTATAGTTTAGAGTACACTGTTAACAATTTCTCAATGTACAACATATATGTAACATTTTTAACAGTGTATACCTATACACTCCAAGATCCTAGGCCTAGTTATAGGAAACTAGGCCTAGGATCTTGGAGTAAATCAATTTCCTTGATGTTACTGTATATATGCACGTGTGCAATGTATATAGCTTGCGAGCAGTCCACGGCGTAACACCGTATGGGCTCGGGCGGTGCAAACCCGGGGGCAAACCCCCGAACAAAGGCACGCTGACTCAGGCGCCTGAGGTACACACTGGAACTTGATAAGATACGCTGGTACATATTACAGCGAAAAACCGCAGAAATTTCATTGAATTTGCTCCATAGAATTAGATCTAATTGATTCGCTCTCGGTGAGGGTTGCCACATGACATTAGCCGATGCCTGGCCAAATTTGGCTTATTTTGAACCCCTTTCGCTGAAGTTTTCCACAGCTATCGGCCAAATCGCCGGCGCTTAAGAATTGTATGTGGATATGTTTCCGTATCAGACAGTAAATCAATATATTTTCCATATTTTACTGATATTTTGCCCAGATCATTCTCCAAGTGGAAGCTAATCAAAACATACCTACGTTCAACCATCTCTCAAGATCGCTGGATTCGCAGGCTGTCCTTTCCATGGAGAGCGAGGAGGCATGGTCACTTGATATAGATAGCCTAATCGATATGTTTGCTGGCAAGAAGACCAGGCTCAGTAAATTCAAACTCTAGCCTTTCCAAGTTCTGGGGAAGGTGGATACAATTTGTCCATATGGCACAGGATTTACACCATGGGTGGAAATACCAGTGCGGGGAAATATACACCTTTATGTTAATTGGATATTGGTCATGTTCTTATTGTCCTTTCAATCTTTGCAACATTTTTTTTGTTCCCACTTCCAGTATGACAGACAAGGCGGACCAAAAATGTGTCTATGAACACAGATTGCCCCCAAAATCTCAGCCGATAAAGCCACCACAAAATGTTCCATATACGGCTTAGATTGCACCAGAGAGCTTGTAGAACCATGCCTTTGGGAATTCACGCTAAGCGCTATTGATGTGCGCTTCTCCACAGCAGCCAGGAGCCCTTGCTTTGCTGAACCCAAGGGCCACCAGACTCATCATTACACCACTATGAGCAGTGTGCCTTCTTACCAATTATATCAGTGACGAGATTGCTGACCTAGTATGAGAAGCACAAGGCCACCAAAACACTAGCATTAACGTTAGCAGATCCCCCCCCCCCCCGGGACTAAGAAGCCTAGGGAAAGGCTAGGTAGCTATAGGTTCCTACACCATATAAATTTCGATCGACGGAGAAATTTGACAAAAAAAGATGAAAAAATAAGGGTGATTTGATAAATTTACTTGTTAGGTATGGTAGACTCATTTTTGTAAATCTGGAGAGCATTTTTTAATAAAAAATATCTTCATAAAATACTTGGTGACTTATGGTGGCTCCGTTTAAATGGTCCCTTTTTTTCAAATGCCCCCCCCCCCCACTAAAAATTTCTTTAAAAAGGCCCTGGAGCATCCAACATGCATAAAACTAGGTCAATTACAGTCACTCCAGCAGAAATAACTAGGTCTAAAAAAATTGTTATTTCAACTTCTTCACCTTTTACACTTCTTTTCATAAATTTGAATTATTATTATAGGCTATAGAGTATTGATAGTAATAATAAATTGACTTCAGTGTAATCATAATTGAGCCTTGATTACGATTGCTTCGCCATGTAGTAGGATTAGCCTACTTTTGCATTTCGACAAAAGTAATTGAACACATTATCGATCATTACGATTACATGACTCCAAAAGTGTTCAGAATGCAATTTACAATTTTTTTTCAGTGTGGTAGTGTGGGAGATTAAATCAGATTATGATTGTTTTGGGGTTTGGATCTGCTCTTTCAGAGTCTTTTTAAATTGCAAATTGTCCTTTCTGTTTTCTCACTGACATAATTATGAATATTCATAAGTTCTAAGTGCATCCCAGGCAAATGCCTTCTCAAGAGGACACCCTAACCATTATGGCATGTCTGGATACGACCAGGTGTGCATGCACGTGATATCCAGATATGCCATAATGGTCAGGGTTTGTCCTCTCGAGAGTGTGTGATATTATGTGATATATTGCACTGACTGTGCATCTAACTGGTCTAGTAAGTGGTGTAACTGGTCCAATAAGGAGTGCCCAGCAACTTCCTGATCCGAATTTACAGCCCCAACAGGTGTAACTAGAGAGTCAAATTCGAACCTCAAAGCACTGCACCGTAGGCAAGCTATTCAATTTGATCGTGCTCATTCCAGGGTTAAGTATTGCTAACAATAATTAGCTCTATTGGCCTAATTAACATTGGTCGGGTCGATGTACACATAGCGTATACTGTGTTGATAGTGGGGAATTAACAACACAGCAGTTGCTTGTTCTACGTTGATCCAATGTACAATGGAATTAGGTTAGTATACGTCTGTTGTTGGCAAAACAACCAGCATTCCTTTTCAGTAATAAACATTAAAAAGCACTTGCGAATAAAGCCCTTGCAGAGGAAAAACCACGTCAAAGGGTTTTTAAAATTGAGCAGCATCCCTCTTGTATTCCCAAAAGAGCCAGCATAAATATAGTAATAAGTTAACTCATGAATATTGACGGTACCGATGGAGCTCGGCGTAACGGAAATGTATGACAATTTGCTAGTCCTCAAACCATAGGAATGCAAGCTGAGGAAAAGTAGCTTCTTGTCACTTTACTGTATGATATTCACAGTCAACTGCTAGCAAATGTGTAAAGTTTGAAGGCTTCATCGCATGCCCTGAAGATACATCCAACATGTAAATACGATGAAAATGCAACGTATAAACGGTTGGTGTAGGAGGAATTGCTGGTCATCCAAGTATGCCACTCAATCAGTTTGGACTCAACTGACGTCTCAAGCACTTCCGTGATGAGAACATGGCGACCTGGTTAGACACCAACCCCAAACGAGTCTAGGGTGGTATCCTAACGTTGACTAACAATACATCCCACTTCAGTGCAACACTCAGCAAAGCAAACCTTACAAATATGAGCAGTTTTCGCAAATTCAACGTAGAAAAACAAAACAGCACACTGGTTTAATCAACTTCAATGCAATGAGTGTTACAATAAGAATGAAAACCAGCAAACAAACTTAGAGACACGCATTTGGTAAAGAATCCATCGGTTAGGGTTAGATTCGATGCTGCTCTGTTGAATGCAACGAAGCATGTGTGGTCTGGTCTGTACATATACAGTGGGATAGATTACTTGTGACGTACGGCGTACATGTGGCAAGCGACCATTACAAGGGCGCACAGCTAAAAAAAAAATACAACCTATCTGGTGAGACGGCTATAGGCTCTGCCCTTTCTATATGGCCACTTGACAAGAAGCGAAAATTTTCAGAAAGGGTCTGATTCCCCAAGATAGTTTTCATTCCTCGGCAATTGACGCAATGGAGCTATTGTTGATAATCATCCACTTTCAATATTGTTCTCATGTCGAGAAATACCAAACTCCATGCTTGCATACCTTGTCACAGTCACACGATGTACAGCCAGCCACTAACTACCACCGCAGATCCAGGGTAAACACAGACACCTGGGATGGGAAGTAAGTTACTGTGTGCGCTCACCTCATAAGGCCAAGAGTATAGGCTACTATGCTGGCGTCTGAACGGTGGTGAAGAATCATAACGAAGTACTTCAAGTAGGCTACAAGCCTGCACAAGAGGTTACGTGCCGTACGTACTATCATAGTATCAGCCAACTTTATAGAGGAGGAATGTTGCAACAAATTAATCAAAAGTTAGGCCTAACAACAATGTAGCAATATAGGTTAGAAGGATCACTTGACAGGAATAAGCAAAAACTGCCTATTGTAGCCTAACGCTATGTCTGCCTAGGCTGTAGTCATACTGTAAATGTGTTCATGTCTGCACCTGAGTACATTACCACGGTGATAGTGCTAACTCCGCATTATGTTCAGATTAATTCGATCAGTTTGTAGTCAGATGTTAAGCTGGTTAATTATTTTGGTAGGAAATGGTCCACATCAAATCAAGGATATGTATGTTACTGGTGAAGACTGCTTAGGTATCTCCTGTTGAAATAGAAATTGACCTGAACTGATTTTATTTTTCTTCTTTCTTATTGTAAGAGGTATTGTAAGATTATCGAGTAATTGTTCCCAAACTACACCTGTTTCCTGTTCAAAGTTACTCATACATAAACATAAGTAAAAAAAAATGTGTCTCATCTCCACCTGCATGTTTTCCCCCTGCACATTTTTTTTTTTTCACTGTCAGGAGTATGTTAAATCGACAATGTGTTGTCCCTACCATGGAAATCAACTCACCAGCACTCCTTGATACAGTGATGAGGCATATTAAAACAGTTTGTGCTGCCAATGGGCTTTTCAGGTAACTATGTATGAAGGAAAAAGTAAAAAAAGGGCCCACACACATTGAAAAGTTCAGATGATAACTAGTTTTTTTTTTTATGTTGCATAATTTTGCTGTTTGTAAAACTATGCCATTTACATGAGCAAGATGTTTCCTTCATGGCCTTTATATCTATGTATGTGCTTGAATTTGAATTTTTTAGGGTTGTTAAAATGAAAATAAAGATAGTAACAACTGAGTCAAATGCATTCATATGAGGAGGATAGAAATACCTCTATTGAATACAACATCTTGAAGTGTAAATAAAATGGCGGGTCCGAGCTACTTGCACAATGATGTATGGAACATTGTAGAGATTTGACTGTGTTTCTAGCCAACAAGAAAAAAATCTGTATTCTTTTGGTGACTCTGTAATTGTTCTATGAAAATTACAATCAGAGAACAAACTTGTAGCCCTAACTGTTAATTAGGAAATACCATAATTATGCACCATTTTGTAATTTCAAATTGAGAATCAATTTGAAACTTCGAAATGTAAATCAGTCTGAGAGTAAAAGTAATACAAATACAACTAGTGTATAGCCCACATACCATCCTGCTGTACTGCGTTAACTATGCTACACTCAACATAGCTGTAGTAGGACCTTGTGTTATCTATACACTAGTTATAGGACGCTCTAGTCATGTATGCACATCGTAAGAATTACCCATGTTTAAAACCTCTTTCCATTGGTTAATCCTAAGAACTTTAGTACCACATTCACATGTGAAATTTGAAACAGACCTGAGTGGTTGATATTTACTCTCCTTGAAGTCTCTCTTTCCTCATGCACAGTTTGAAATTTACATTCAAAAAGCTCAAAACATTCAACCCCCTGTTTGAAATACCTCTGAGTGTAGAACATATTACAGTAGCTTAGCACGTCACAAGAATTTTTCAGAAGCCATCTCATTACAAGAATCATAGACTCTGCACAGCCAAAATGTTCATGGCTGTTAAATTTGTGCGTGCTTTTAGGTATCATATTTGTTTTGTGAGTTTCTGCTTTTGTTTCAGCTGTTTATACTTTTCTACGTGTATAGCTATGTCATTTTTGGATGCAAAACTGCCCGATGAGAGAAGCGTGATTTACTTTTGAAGGGGGGATTCCGTTTACCTATTGTGACATCACTGCACAGAGACAAACGTACATACTCATTGCCTTTTACTGATTTGCCTGGAGGTTTTCCTGTTTCTTATTTTTTGTTTCAAATGAGCCATTGTGCTATTCAACCAATCAAGGGAGATTATTGGAACGTTCTCAGATTATGAAAAGAGGTAAAGTTAATAGGGCAAGATATCAAGAGTAAATTTGTCAAAAATTTTGGTGGTGGACAGTAATCTCTCCTACTGTACCTTGTCCTATTAAAGCTATGTTTGTCATATTAAGAACTAAATAGTGAAAATTTAAGTGTGGATCATATCTATGCTCTTAGTCTCTTGCAAAACTAATGGAGATGAATTTTCTGAAACCTGAAAGTCACCAAAGGTCAAGCCCAGTGCATGTATTCACTCCACATCCTTAAAATCATGCCCATTCAGTGTCAGGGTTGTTCAAAAGGCTAACTTTACCGAAAAAGCCTTTTTTTATTGAATCATTCCTTTCAATTTATATTGATGGGAATTAAATACACACAAACTATGCAATTAGGTAATTGAGGATCAGTTAATAAATGGTTTGGTATCCAGTAGTTGACCTATAATGAGCAACCCAGTAAATTATTTTTGTACAATTTGCAGGTATTCCATACTCCCATACTCATGCTCCATATTTTTGAAGTTTTGAGAAGCAAATGTCACCCATTTTTTCCTGAAGCTTGTACGTACTGCCTATTTTATGAGAAAATATAAGCTCAGGCCTTTATGTAAACCATAGTTATATGCAAAGTGATCTGCTGTAGAAGTGACCGTGTATCAGACCTTTTCTAAAATTACTGTACATCTTGACCCATAGAAGAAAAAAGATTAGGGGTAAACAATTTCAATCACAATATTGGTCAAAGTATCATGTTATATATAAAGGTTATTTTTATTTGTGTAGCAAGGTGGTTTTGTGAAAAGCTGACAAAATTACATAGACTTTCCAATGTAATAGAAATAATAATAATAAAATAGATATATTTAGCGCCTAATATAAGTACAATCGCAAAGCGCTTAACAAAGGTTCAGTCTTTGAACAGGTGTGTTTTGAGCAGTCTCTTTAAAGGGTTTAGAGATGTTACAGTACAAATGTTGAAAGGAAGGTTGTTCCATATGGTTGGGGCTGTCACAGAAAATGATCGTTCACCATAGTAGGAGGTACACACAGATGTTAGGTGGCAGAGAAAGGACTGAGAAGAAGACCGAAGAGAGCACGAAGGCTGGTATTTAGGCAATAGATCAGTAATGTATAATGGTGCCATGCCACGTAAAGCTTTGTATGTGAGCAAAGTGATTGTATAACTGATACGCTCTTGCACGAGTAGCCAGTGGAGCTCATGAAGAATTGGTTTGTTATGTTCATGTTTCCTTCTGCTAGCAACAAGACAAGCAGCTGAATTCTGCACATGCTGTAGTTTATCAATCTGAGATTTTGGGAGGCTGTAGAGAAGGCTGTTACAATAATCAAGGCATGATGACTTGAAAGCATGGACAAGACGTTCTGTGGATGATCTATCAAGGTATTTGCGGAGACGGCCTATTTTGTAGATGGCAAAAGAAGCCTCTTGGATGGTTTTCTCTATGTGGTCCCTCATGTCCAGAGTCTTGTCCATGGTAACTCCAAGATTCCTTACGAGACTTGAGATATTGACAACAGAGTCACCGATCGTGATGTCAGGCGAAGGCATGCATTTCACAAACTGGGATTTGATGAGAACCATCTCAGTTTTCGAGTCATTTAACATTAGCTTATTGTGAATTGGCCATGCTTTAACATCACAAATACACCAGTTGTTCAACCTTGGAAATTGCAATATTACCTACATTAATGCACTAAGCACCTAACCTAAGTCTACTATGTGAAATTATTGTAGCTACAGTAGGTGCCTAAGCAGAACAGTTTCATATCTTTTTAACTATTACAGAGAAAATTTATTTCTTTGATCCAGAAAAAACCTAATATCTAGAAATACCTTTACAATTAAGTTGCTGCCTGTTCGTAATATTTTATAATATAATGGCTCCATTCATATTTGTTAATGCATAAATCATTTTCTCCTTAATTTGCAAACCCTCACTTCTGTACTACTGTGTTTCAACTTGTTTCTAATCGTTTGAGAGATAAGTTTGTTCTCTGTAAAGGAAAACAGACATAAAACTTGAATATGTGTCTTTCAATTGGACTTAGGCATACTGTAAGAAACAGTTACTCCTTCAATCTTTGATAATTGAATTTTCTTTAAGAATTTATACAGTATTTTGCTGCTTGTAATTTGACTCTTAAATCCCCTTCAGTAGAGAGTTACTGATCCTCATAAATCTTTTTTATGAGGCTAATCTGTCGCTGTTTTTGAAAGATTTCACATTCATTACACTTCACTTTAATGTTTAATGATTACAACTCATTTAAGTATTTTTTACTGTATAACTGCCATTGGTTCATTTCTCTGTCAGACATGGGGTGGGGATGTCAAGTGGTCAGGCTTTGTTCCATCCATAGCAATCTGTCTTTGTCATGTCCTGTATACGACACACGTCTTTCATACAGACGCACAGCAATTTCTTTTTTATTTTGTTGTTGACGGTTGTTCCGCCATTTTTGATAGTGCCTTTTCATTGTGCCTTCACATTTCTAGTTGTAGTGGATGTATTGTAAATGAAAGATATTTCCAGTTCTAGAACTAAACTATGTTATAACCATGACCATCACTTGCTCTGCATAGCTTGAAGCACAGCTGTCATTGGTCTTGATCATGTAAATTAAGGTTTACCCCCATCGCAAAATGTTTCAGAGATGATACTGAATCAATGCATTTGTATGCACTTGCTGCATGTGACCTATCTATTACCCCATAGTTACAGTAGTATCTCAGTACATTTGAAGAACCAGATCAGAGCAAATTAGCATGAAAATGTTACCAAAAGTCAAAGTTAATTACAAACGTTTTCAAAGATAAGTCATCTTCCCCCTGAGGTAATTTTACAAAAAGTCACAAGTAAACATAACAGTAAGACATATAACAACTGTGTCCAAAGCCAGGACAGATTTTAGAACGGACAGAGTGTATAGGATAATCCATCTTGAAACAATTGACTATTAGAAACAGGTTGAGTTTTTTTATTTATAAGGCTTCTTACATTTTTAGTTCAAAGTCTGTATTTCCATTATCTACCATGTTGAAGTTATTGTTTGCTGTTTGGCAGTCTATACACAGGGTGATGTACTCATGGATAGCTGATTTCCCCGAGAGGTGTTCCTTGATTCTGGTTGCTAAATATACACTCAGTCTGTCCTAAAACCTGTCCTGAGGTTGAACATAGACATTATATTTCTGATTGTTATATCGACTTGTGACTTTTTTGTGCATATTTTTCACTAAAATGAGGAGGAAGATGTGATATCTTTGAAAATGTTTATAGTAAACTATGACTTTTGTTAACATTTCTATGTCAATTTGCTCTTTCTCCTGATTCTTCAGTAGTATGTACCACCCAACATGTACTGTGTATTCACAGGGTGTAGCAATTCACATGGAGTCAGGATATCTGTGGATTTTAGCAAATAAAAAATTATACAGGGTGCTCTTTGCCCTGGCTAGTGTGTTTTTGTGGTTATGAAAGGTTGATTTGGAGACAATTCATAATCAGGCTACTCCAAGCAGTTGTTTACTTTCTGCGTATAGTTTGGGTCAAGAGTAGATCTTTGCACCCATACTGTCTATTGTGAGGAAGTGTTATTGCCTATATTAACAAGTTTGCCAAGCGCAATTGGCTACATAGAAAAAAGATTGAACATAAGTTTTGGACTGTGGTCTTGACACATGATGGAAACCTTTGACTAGGTTATCACCGTTGTGAGAGCACTTTTATACATGGTTAAGTGTTTCTTTATCATTGTGGCTTTACCTGTGCAAAGAAGTCTGTGGAAGGGTTTTACGGTAGGTACTCTGACCCTGTAAATGCTGTGATGAGTATGTACAGTACACTACACTCTGAATGAACACTTTGCTGAACTGTAAATGACCTGGGAACAAAAGATATCATCACACAAAAGACAAAGTTACAGTAGTGAAAAGATGAAAATGTAAGAAATTTGAGGCCTTTAAAGAGATAAGCAAAAGTTGAGCCAAGAGAGCTTTTGGCCCAAGGAATTAAGTTTCAGTGCATAGTTCTTTCTGTTCACAACTTGATGTACTGTATACATGTGCTTTAAGACTGTGACTCATCACCCCAGATAGTTTCAATTATCCCAACCAATTATCTAGCCCTTCTCACAGCTTTGCTAAATCTCCTGGTGCAAACACATCACAGTCATAGGTGCCACATATCCCGGTGAAAATACAAGGGTTACCCGTTGTTTTGTTGCCTTGCTTTGTCGAACCAGTTAGCCCACAGATATTCAGTTTGCACCCAAATAACCTGTTCGCCCTAAGCTGTTTACGATTTTGCCCTCAAATACCCACCAGTTCGCCTGCAAGTGAAGGACAGTTCGCTTCTGAACCTGATTATTGCGTTATGTGAAAAGCAGGTGGGAACGAATTCAAATGGTCATTACATTATGTGTCATTGATGTACTAAATTCTCTTGTGTCCATTGCTTTGTTCATGTGTTTTCCTCAGAATTTAAATTCAACATTTAGCTTAATTGGCAAGGTGACACGTGTATGTAAGTCTGCCTTAAGAATATCACTCAAAACAAATATCTTTAATGGAAAACAGCAAGAAGTAAAACTGAAGTTCAATTGGCATGGACATTGAGCACAAAATTATCTGAAAATGATCTTTTCTTGTTATTAAAGGTGGCGGTATACTAATTTTTCCCCCACACCCTCAACTTACCTACATTGTTGCTGATCAGTTTTTGTTCTTGTGAAAACTCTTTTTGCTATTGTGAAAATTTTGTTGAAAACTTTCACAATGGGATTTGACATCAGCTAGTTCAAGGGCGCTAACTGCCAGGTAGTTACTGGATTTGGGGTGAAACGACTGCCACCTTGGGCAAACTTGCAAGGGGGTGAAACAACCAGGGGTGAACTAGTTGGGGGAAAAATTACAAGGGGGCGAAACGACCAGCAACACATACAAGGACCACATGTGTAATCAAAACACTGTGCCCCTGTGTATGCTGTTTAATTTGAGCTACTTTACATCTTTCTAATCTGGTGTCAGTCAAAGAGCAAGCCCGATTGAGAATTTTGCTTATCCGTAGCCAAAAACGTAGCATGGGATAATGAGTGACTGCTGTTAATGGTACCAGGGTTGTAGCTAGACAGATTTTAGTGCTTGGCTCAAAACAAGGGGGACCAGCAACTTTCCTTGGGGTCCAGCAGTTTGCACCAGGGCACCCCTCCAGCTAGAGGTCCAAGGACAAAGCCTTGGTGGAGGTCTAGGGAGCAGTTCCCCGGAGCCCTCTGTGTCTTAGCGCTGTTATCTTAGAGTACTCTCAAAATCTTTGAACATCAAGTCAAAAAGCATCTCCTCCCATGATATTTTATACATTTTGGGAATTAAATCCAGGGCAGTAAGAAGTAAGCTGATCACGAATGCTGGGCGGGAATTACTAGTCCCAGGCAAGACCGCTCGGCGCTGCCCACAGCAGCTACAACCTTGAATGGTACTATCATATTAATTTAAGTTCAATGACTTTATGTTAGTTTAGATTGAAATTAAATCCGACAAGAGATGCCTCATTATTCTCCTGAAGGCCCTTCACAGTTATGTATAATATGAGTGTCAAGACATTCAAGTATGCCTTCTGCTTCAAGTATATGAGTGTCTAGACATTCAAGTATGCCTTCTGCTTCAAGTAGCGTTGTATTTCCTCCAGGGTTCATTGATTTAATTGTCAAATATTAACATTACTTGGTGGATTAATCACTGCATCGTGTAGCTACAGTGCAAAGTACCATGTCAAATATGAATGGTTGCACTGAATTATTCACCTGTGAGCTACCGTGGTTTGTTTCACTAAGCAAAGGTTATCAAAGGTTTATTTTACAACTCTGTTTTATCTAAAGACGTTCCATTCACCTCGGTAGCTTATGGTGTAAAGGTTACTTTCAGCTCATGTATATAGTACATGTACATGTGCCACCGGGTGTACTTGGCTGTATTGGTGCTGTGACTGTGACTTTGCAGTTTCTAACAATCTGAGGCTGACCATTACTGTACTTTATATAACTGCATCATTCCTCTTAATATTTTCAACAGGAGATACACCGGGGTCTTAGAGTACTGTGATATTCACCACACATTCCTGTAAACTAACCGTAGTAAAATCTTTTTCAAAAAGATCGGCTGTCTATTCCACCACTTTACTATCTACAAGTAACCTATAAACAGCAGGTGTGAAAAAAAAATGGAGAAGTTTGAAATTCCTCAGTCTCTGGTGCCAGGTAAAGCCTACATCAATGGAACCTGGGTGTCACAGAAGGATGGCAAGACCTTCAAAGTGCTGAATCCTGCAACGGGAGAACTGCTCGCAGAAGTGCCCGACCTTGGAGCTGCAGAGACAGAAGAAGCCATTGCAGTGGCCTACCAGACATTCAAAATGTGGAAGGAAACCACCGCAAAAGTAAGACAATCTTTTGAAGTGAGGCAATTCATGCAGACCAAACTGAAGTTGAACAGTAAAGCAGCATAGAGTAGTTATGATGTTAGACCTCATATTCCAGTTTCAATTGATTTCAACCAATAAGTAGTGAAAAGGACTTTAAGCCACTCAAATGAGCCCTAGTGTCAACTGGTTTAAAATACAAGCAAATTATTTACTGAAATGTCACATATGGTTAATTCCATAAATATGGGTGCCAGTAGATTAGGTGTTTCACCTTACATTGCCGCATTTGTCACCTTTAGATTGGCAAGACAAGAACGCTTTAAAGTAGTCAGAGATGTACCTAATCACGAATTTAAGTGATGCATACACTCTTAAAAACAAATTCTGTCATTTGTTATAATGATGTTATGTGCAAAAATTGATATTTTTCCTTATGTAAATGAACACCAAGTTGTGTGAGATTGACAAATTTAGTAACATGTTTTTTTTTTAACATAATCTGCCAGACAACTGCAAATTTAAAGTAAGTTGCAAGATGCATTTTTTAAAAACACTTTCATAGTACCGTGAAAGAGTCAATATTTTTAAGTATCCTGATATACTTCCATCCCCCTTTTAGTTTCTATTAGAAAATTTTTAGTTTGGCAAATTAAAAAAAAATGCATAGTTCAGTTTGAGCCTGAATGTTCACTCAGTATTAAAGATAGTAAACACCCACTTTTAAGAAGTAATATATTTTTCAAGTGTAATCCAATCTTCACATTATTACTACAGTATGTTTCGTTCTGCAGAAAGTCATCCAAAATACTGTCTAAAACGTTGGAAGCAATAGTTGTGGTAGCTTTCAGTAAATCTGAGTTTGGTGTCCAGTTGACATTGTGAAAATTGAAATGAAGTCGTTAATGAAACATAACATTTTCAGTTTATATTTTCGTTTTCAACTTTTGACATGATTTGCATGTTTCATGTAGCCATACCACTTGTTGCTAACATTTCTGTTCTTAAATGAAAAATTTTACTGAAATGTCACAAGTTGACCGTCTTATGGAATCACCCATTTATGGTTTTGAACTGGTTACAGCTGGTGATGAACTAGGAATTTCCTACCAACAAGGAAACGTAGTACGTAAGATTTTTTTACCATTCTGTTGCAGTAGAACCGACAAATACTGCTTTCCTTTTTTGCCCTTTTTTCATGTTCCTAGCAAGGGCTTTAAGACACAAAACCTCTTCTCAGTGTTCAGCATTTTTGAGAACTTCATCAATATCTGCATTCAGTAAAATATTTTTCGCTATGTGAAACTCAGGTTTCATCACTTAACACTAGAATTGAACCGTTATATAGCCAACGCTGTGCACAATAACTGTGAACAAACCAGATTTGTCGGTTAAATACATCACAATCAGTTGCACTGAAGGCATGTTTCACAGTAATGGGGTCCATTTACTCCCACAAGGCACCAAAATTTAAAAATGTGTTTTGTGAGAACTTTTTTGCTTGTGAGAATTCTCAGTGTGTCCATTTCAAAACTCTACTATTCTTCAAGATAACTTTGACTTTGTTATTTTTTTTAAGCACAATGTTTCTTGGTAACTTTGGACGGACAAGATATTGCTAATGTAACTTTTGGATGGACAAAACTTAAACTTATCATCCCATGATTGTTTGAAATTTCCAAATTATTTTTCAAAACAGTTCCTAAATTTGCAGTAATCCATTCACATTTTGCAAATGGACTTCATAAAAAGTGTGAGAATGAGAGGCAACCTGTTTACAGATTAGTATTTGTGAAACTTTTAGATGTTGCTAATGTAACTGTTGGACGGACAAAACATCAGAAATAGATGAATTATGATATTTTGGATGAATAATGTTATTTTTCTGTTGTAACACTAATGCAAGTTTGAAAATGCATAATTTCAGCAGGGCTACACTCAAGCTGTACAGCACTTGTACCTTAATTTCTCCCCAGTGCTTTTTTTCTGTACCAAACCTCCAAAATATTGCTACCTGCAGTGTTGCAGTGAAATAATGTAGAGTTACATTAGCAACATTATATCTACCTTTATTTCTCTATTCACTAAAAGGAAAAAACATTTCCACACTGTCATTTCTCTATCAGATTAGTGTCATTGGTAAAACAAAATAGTTATAAAAATATATGCCTCAATATTGATGATAATTCAGTTTGGACGGAAAGTACAGCACTGTTGTTGCTAATGTAACTTTTCCGTCCAAAATTGATAGTCTTATATACAATATTTGTGTATGAATGGCAATAACTTTTGCATTAATGTGTCAATATATGTGCCCTAGACATTCCTAAAGTAATAAAAAAGGTCTAAATTATTTCATGCGCAACTACTGCAGAACTGTTTGTTGCTAATGTTACTTTTTGCTAACATAACTACTAGGGGATGGACATCACTAAAAGTTCAATTTTATAGCCAAGGTAAAGACTGAAGCTGTTTGATCTCTTCCAAGTTACTAAACTGTAGGTAAGATGTGCAATGGCATAAAGAAGCTCAAGTGAATTTCCATATCTGGAGAACAATGGATAATAATTGTTGCTAATGTAACACTCACATTGGACGGACATTACATTAGCAACATTTGATCTAGCTTATCTTAATGAACAGCCTTCCAGCATTTGGTATCTGTTGGTTGATGTTGAATGTTTCACTCCCAGTTCAAAACCAAACATGAGTAATCATTATAGATCACAACATCTAGGAATTATTCCAACTTGTAATTTTTCACTTTAGTGGACAGACACTAATGCCAAAAATGAGCACTCCAATTCAGATTGCCAGTACACACTACAAAATGATAAGACTGATGAATGATATCAGTTGTATTCATTACATGTCCAAATTAATAAATATGATGTATAAGCTCAACAAATTATTTCAATTACTTGGTTATTCCTTGATAATAACATTCATATAAGTTGCTGGGAGTTTTGTCTGTCCAAACTTGCTACATTTTGGTAGGATTTAACCCCATAATTTCATGATCTTGAATGGAAGTAAGAAATAGCTTTTTTTTTTTCTATCATGAAGCATGGTATTGATCAGCATATTATGTTTGCCAGTGCAGCTCTTTCCTTCAAACACAATTTATTTGATACTTATTTTCTAATCTATGTTTGGACCCCATTACCATGAAACATGCCTGAATGATTCATATTTTAAATTTTGCAGGACATTCCCTGAAATTAAGAACTTTAAGTTGCTTAATGAATGTTTATTTATATGTTTTTAAAAGACATGAGAAGTGTCGGTGCTGAATTCCTTTAAGCTGGTACCTGTATATCTGTGTGATTATTAAACTGTGGTTAACTTGTTTAAATTGGGATCCATTGACCTTCTGTCAGTTAGATGTAATAAATTAGCTGGTCTGTATTACTGGCTTTGAAACTGGCTATGAAACATTATTTCAATTTGGCACTGTAGGTAACATCAATATTCAATGACATATTTTTCATCAAACCTTCAATTGGTTATGGCTGGTGGTGCAACATTATTCAACCTGTATTGAATAAACTGTTACTGGTTTTCAAAATAATGTATTTTTAAGAGATTTACAAGTACTGGTCTTCAGTCAGTTTTGAAGCACCTTGTACATGTGGTTTAAATTTTATGGGGTCTTTACTGATTTTAACTGGTTCCATTTATACCTCAGCTGTTTTTGGTACAAGTTTACAGTAACTTGGAATTTCAAACTGACTTGTGACTTTATCTTTGAAGTTAGAGACTGGTTGTAGTATGGGTTTCAAAGTGATTTGAACCAGTTGTATTTATCTCAGCTGGTTTGAGCATGGCAAATTCTGGTTTGCAATGATTTGAAATTTTTGTTAAAGTACTTTCATCCTGTGTCTAATTAAGCCTTATTTGACTTTCACTAGTTCCACATTTCAACTGAATCTCTAGCAGATTAACCTTAGGAAGGGGTTAATTTTGATCCATTCTTGAAGGCTGCAAAAGTAACCTTCAGTACAGTGTACAGTGCTCTATGGCAATATGTTGTGTGAGACATGGCCATATGGGTATGTTTAATGTCTTGGCTGATTGTAGGCTTTTACATGTCAATGTACTGTGAGTCTGATTGGTAATCAGTGATAATAGCCTGCACGTAAAACTCAATCGTACATCACAAAATGAAAGTTGCAGGTAGCCCTTATCATCTTCTTGTTGTTTAATGGACAGTGAATTGTTATATGAGGTCAGCATGAGGTCAAATCCATTAACATGTGTAACATGGGAAGCTATTCTGTCATCATTGTTATGTCACAGTTGAATGCATGGTCATCCTAGTCAAGCCTTCTATTCTAGAATGTTACCTCAAGAAATTGGTAAGACATTTTGCAGTACCCATTCACTTATGCAGCTGTCTGTCAACTTTGAAGGTTATTTTTCACACCTTGTGGGTTTACAAAATTCGCCTTCAGGTAGGGAGGGGAATAGGGGAGGCTAGTGATGGTGCCTGAGTTCTCATAACGCTTACTGGAAGCTTAAGGTATTATTTGTGTTCTTAGAGTCAAGGTTACTTGGTTCATTTGGTCAGGGAAGAAATCTTGCCATAAATTTAACAGGTGATTTGGGAGAGGGAGACACAGAGAGGGGGAGATGGGAGAGGGGGGAGAACTGGAATAAAGTGGTTGAAGTAGAACTGTTCTCTATGTACAGTGCAATGTATTTCTAGCAAATATCTAAAAGGTCATAGGAACTGCAGTTGGTAGAAGTGAAATTTGCCTTGTGCATTCAGGCTACTGCAGAGGAAGTGTACATCAGGTGGCAGTGCTACAGTATAAGACCCAACTTTGGTCCTTTGGTCTGTTTGCAAGATAAAAAACAACTCCTAGTTATGGTTACAATTACTGAATCCATTAAAATGAGTCATGTGACCATTGGTTGAACAAATTTTCATTTCTTGGCTGATTTGATTTTGTGTTAAATCTTTGGCTTTCAGCCCACCCTAGAAAAGTATGATGTTATAAAAGAGCACTAAATGTGTCATATACACTGAGCAGCAAGAAGCCACTGAAAGCTGCAAAGCTTTGGCTACAAAGACCATTTAGCAAGTTAGATTATGATTAGCACATTATTATTATTGAACCATGCTGAAGTCTGTCTAGTTTAGAGTACGTACATTTTATCTTATGTAATTTTTATTTTTGAGTGTTTGTATTTTATTTTCCAGCTTTGACATCAAGAATGCACATATAAATGAAAATTACACCTATGTTACAAGTTCAATTTGGTATCCTTTTTTTTTTCAGGAGAGAGCAGTAATTTTACGTAAATGGGCACAACTGTTGGTTGCAAATCACGAACACCTTGCCAAGATACTTACCTTGGAAAATGTAAGATATTCACTACCATTGTATTCAGGTCTGTACAATAACTTTGTAGAGAGAGAATGGGAAAGTACTGATCAAAATGATCTCATTCCATAGTCTCGTTATCGATGGCCCAATTACTGTAGTCTTAGTGGTTGTAATGATGATGGAGTCATGTGAAAAAGCGTCCTTTAATTGCACTACCATTCTGGTTTTCGTTGCCCCAGGCACATATCAAAGCAACCGTGTCATTCCAGAGAAATTCAATACCTCTCTCCACTGGCTGACTGACCTCTTTTTCACAATATATCATGCAAAAGTGAAATTTACAGTAAAATATATCCAGATACGAAATCTAACGGTGTTTGAACATTGAGTTACACTTTCAAACGAAAAAACTTGGTTGGGTAAGAAGCAATTTAACGAAATATCATGATCTTCTTTCGGTTTTAAATGTGTTCTTCATGCAAACAAACTTCCTCCCCTCTGCAGAATTGTCAATATCATTAGCTCAATTCGGACTGTACCATTACCGTAAATTTCCAAAAAATATTTGTTTTGGCACCCCATTAAACATGAGATCCCAACTACAGGCTTTTCAGACATTCTGATTTTATATTTTCATACCTTATTACTTGTATTTTATGGACGCAACTCCATAATTTCAACCTTAAAATAAAACAATCCAATTAACACCCAAAGTTACCTCGACCACCCCTTAAGTTTGTGTTTTGTAAGTGGGTTACAAACTTCTCTACTCCAACAATATACACAGCATACAAGTCCAGTCTTTATTGCACTGCACAAGCACTAGCACTGTGTACAACGTAACTGCTGTGGCAACGCTTTGCACCAAAACAAACGTGTGGTAGGAAATATTTTGTATGGAGGACGCACACTTAGGGAACAGCAAACCTTAAACAATTTTTTGAAGGGTTAGGCATCTGGAAGTAAGTATTTTGACGAATTCTGTACCAAATTGAAAAATTCAACCACATAATCAGGTGCAAATGATCCATCGAACACTATCTTGGTATCCTTTATCCAATAACATGCAAAAATCGTGCCACTTTTTGGTGTGTGACTGAAAAAAATTTGTCTTCATGGGGGAGGTAGCAGTTACGTAATAAGTTTGGCAGGTTTACATCGTATCGTTAACTCAAGAAAAGATTGAATAAAAAAAAAAAAAGATTGCGAGATACAAATCCTTCGAGATTGGATCACGTTACTTTTCCAGCAACTAGAAATTCCAAGGTTTTTATGTTAGATGCACGAAGTTCTATACATCCATGCTATGTATGTATACCACGTAGTAAAAGTTAAACTGCATTGGTAAGGGCTGGTGGCTATTCTGATTTGGATGACCTACTCACTGAACAGTAATGAATATAGCTGGCCAGCAGATTTGCTAAGCAGAAAAGTCTGTGCACCTGCTTTAAACAGTTTTGATTGTACTTAAGATGCAAACAAAATATTCCTGCCAAAATCTCTCCCGTGCCACTTTCTTCTCAAACAGTACAGGTTGATGGCATGTTCAGTTAATGTACACACTGTGATCTCAAATATCACACAGTAGCAGTGCAGTTTGTAAACTGACACGTTTTTATCAGAAGTGAGTCCAACAAGGCAAAGACTATCATTCATAGGCAGACAGATGCTGCAGCCTGGACTGTTAGATCATTTATACTTGGTTAAATGTGAGTTAAGTCAAAGAAAAGGTGCATACACAGAGCTGAGATGCATGGAGTGAATCACCTCATGCAAGAAGTTTCTAGACGGCAATATCCAGACATTTGACACTTTCAATTTTCTACATATGTTTATGATGGTTCAGACCTTTCCAACCTGCTTTCATATGTTTATGACATATGGCAGAATGGGTGGATTTAGATCCAGTAAGGTAACATGTTTTAAAGGCAACAGATGGTCTCACCATCTCTCATGAATTGAGCGGCTAAGAATTTGTTACGTCACTACCTTTGTCATTTTAGTGTACCATATTGTTTACTTCGAGTGGATGGATTTGTCACTGAGAGTTGACTTGCATGTGTAAGTAGTGTACACACAGTACAGTAGGTGGAACCACTGACACAATTCATAGGGCATACACCTGGGTGTTCACACGATTCACAAGACCATCCGTTGTCTTTAAGACTGTTTCAATGTCTTGTGCTTTTGTGGGCTTTCCAAAGCTAACTTTTGTGTACTTCAATGTAGAAGAGTGAACTCCTTTATCTAGATAGGTCTTGTTGTTTTGTGCGGACCTACAGTGAAGTTTGCATGATTCACTGTCAGTGTTATCCCAAATGAATCACTGATGTAACCTGCTCAGTGTTAACACACAAGTAGTTTTGTTCGAGCTGTGGTTACAAACATGTTACTTATATTGTATAATGCTTTCAATCTCTGGTTGCACAAAATTCCCAAGCAAATATGCAGTCTAATTTAAGAGCTGGATTTTAGATCCAGACCTTGGCAATTACATTATATCATGAAGACACCATTCTGGCCACTGTATAGCACACTAAAAAGTATATATGCAAATATATTTTGCAGATTTGCAGTATCAATGTGTGTGTCATTTGTTTGATTGTGTTCTTCCATCAAGGAGCTAAGGCTGTCTTCCGCACTTTGTCATATATACATTCCTCTGGCATTGATCAGATCTTCACTCATCTTGTTATATTCTCTAAATTTAAAGAGACTATGTACGTCCAAATAAATAGCTTTCTAATAATCATAATGGGGGGTGAACTATCTCTAATCTATAGATACGCCTACAAAAATGTTATCCTAATAGCAATGCTACTTTCTGAAAATCTTCAACTTTGATTTAGGGCAAACCTCTGACTGAAGCCAGACAGGAAATCACTTTCTCTACTTCTTTCTTCGACTGGTACGCGGAGGAAGCCCGACGGACTTTCGGGGATGTCCTGCCCACCGCAGCCAAGAACAAGAGGATGGTGTTCATTCGACAGCCGGTGGGCGTCGCTGGTCTCATTACGCCTGTAAGTGCTGTCGCTTCTTTCCTCACTGGTTGCTTAAGGTGCCGTGAGAGGAAAAATTGTGTCTCCTGTTCCCTGCATGTCAGAAAATCAGAGAATGTGAGATACTGCACTGCCATTTGATAGAAATATGGATATTTATATATGAAGTCAACTGGTATTGTTTTAATTGTGAATTAGATCCTGGTAGATTTGTTCTTGCTCGGACATTCAGATTGTATTCTGCTAGGTCTTAAAACAGCAAATATATTGGTACATGTTCCCCTCGCCCCTGCACAGTTTGAATACTTATGTCCAGACTTTTATCGTGTGATTGAATAGTACGTCACAAAATAGCGAATTCTCGAATCCTGACAATCTTCCTTATGTGTTAGGTGTGCATTGCTATATATGTTGCTATAACTCACCTGGAGTTTCAATCTACATTTTAGTGGCAGCCGTGTACATGTTACGACATTTACTTTTTCTTATGCTGAGCATCAAATTTTTTTGCTATCTTCAAACTGCATTGATTCTGTCCTCGTGGACATGTGTAACATTGCTTTTAATTTCGTTTCTGAAGAGTTGTGCATCGATAAAACCAAATAAAAGAGCAAATCAAGACAAAAATGTTCTTTAAATTCATTGCTGTCACTAATGTTTTCGAAGAATCACTTCTTACTCAACAGGTGCAGAAATATATATAGAGTTTGAAAATTCTTGGTCCATAGAAAGAAAAGTGCAATATATACAAACAATAATACATCAAAGTACATAAACAGTATAGCTAAGATCCATGGTGATATAGTTGAGTGTTGAGGGAAGGTTTGTACTTGTTTATGCACAGAGCTTCTTTTATTTTACTTCAAAATCTGAGTAGTCAGTTGCTAGTATGGAAAAGTTACTGCTGTCAGAAAACCTGCACTCTTCACAGTTGAGTGTGTTCATGGATGGCTGATTTGTGCCAGATAGATTCACTCTAAATCCTGGTAGACAAATGTCATTTTGTCTTACCAATGTAAGATTCATTCCTATCACAAGAACTTTTAAAAAGATGATGACATTTGCCTTCAAGTTGATTGGGGTGGGATCTTTCAATAAGAAATAGCTACTGACTTGGCAGGTTTTAAAAGCAATACGGCATTTCTTGTTAGTATAATTGAATCTGCTAAGCAGGGACTTTCTCAAGGTCAGAGACAGGTAGCCAACAAAGGTATATTAATTATGTAAAAAAATCTTTGCCATTATCCTCTTCTACTGTATACTTACTAAGTAGGTGTTTTTCAAAGAATTTCTTAACACAGCCTTCAAAAATACTATAAGGATATCCATTGGACTTGAAAACCAGTCTCAACTTTGATATTTCTTCATGGAAAAGTGACCACGTATCGCACACAATAAAAGCCCTGTTCAAGAAACACTTTATCAATCCTACCTTCCATGCCATTCGACAAAATGCATGAAAGTTACGAATTACTTTGGTATTCAAACGTTATATATTTCTGCACCTGATGACTTACAAGTTGAAAACATTTTTGACAAGAATGGATTTAAAGAACATTTTTGTGTTGATTTGCCTTTTACTTGGTCTTAATTTCGTTTCTTTTTGGTTCTTTTCTTTTGCATGATAGTGGAACTTTCCTGCCGGCATGATTGCCCGCAAGGTTGCAGCTGCTCTGGCTGCTGGTTGCACAGTAGTACTAAAACCTGCAGAGGACACGCCACTCTCTGCACTTGCAATGGCTCAGGTGAGTAGTAAAATTAAGTTTTTACATTTAGTAGATACTATTTGTACAGTGTTATAACATTTTGATGGTTCTTTGACCAAAAAGCGGGGGAGAATTTGTCCTCTGTTCAAAAAGTCCCTCCGTCCCACTCACCTGATCCGCACCTATGGTCATGACATTATAGCTGTCGAAATTTACTGGCCAGTAGTGCAAAAGATATATTAAAACCTTTGTTGACAATGAAAAGAATTCTCATTTATGTCATTTTCGTAAGACAGACCTAAAATGATTCTAGAGTAGACCTACTTTTAAAAAGAAAATACATAGAATATAACATTACAAAAGAGTGAGATTAATACATAGAGCATGTATTAAATTCAGTTATTTCTTGCAAACTTCATCAGCAAGGTTGAGAAAGCATTTGGGCAAGAAGGAACGCACGTATCTCTCCATCCAGCATCTCATGACAATATTCGTCTGAGTACTAAACTTTACCTGATGCCCCAGTGGATGTTGTGAGGACATGACCGACTTCATGTTTCTTTTTGTGTCGTCATGCTATCAGTCAGCTCTTCTACTGACTAAGCAACTGTAACCAACAAACTTTTCTTGCTTCCACAATTAATCCATTTAACTTGTTTATGTCTCTAAACATAGCATTTCCATCCCAAGCAGCCATGCGGAATGTGTTGGCAGTCTTGGTTGTGGCTCTATAAAACAGAGCAATAAGAGCTAGCATGGACAGAGAGCACAAGGGGTCTATGGCCCCTGCTCTTCATCCTCTAAAAGATGAAAAATGAAGAAAAAATAAAATAAAAAATTAAAAGGTAAATTTAAAGAAAAAAGAGAACGCAGTCCCCAGTACTCTATGATTGCCAGAAGCAATGCCACCAGGTACTAGGGTTGAAAAATAATGGTACTAGTTGAAATCCCAGCTAGACCAATCTGCTAATTCTTCCTCATTGGATGGCAATGGAAGGTATATGGCTATCATGCTGTTACTGTTTTAAAAGATCTACCATGACATCCTCATTCATGTTCCAGCCTCCCCCCCTGCAAAAAAAATTCTAGGTATGCCCCTGGATGTATGTCAAGTCTCTTTGCCCCCTACAAACAACCCTTGTGATGCTGTCAGTCCTGAAGATTTGAATGGAAACTGCAATAAATTTTAATACTATTAAGGAGAACAGTTTTCCATCCAAGAAATTACTGACAACATTGTTTCCAGAAGGTTACTTAATGCAGAGTCTGAAAAGAGCAATCTTTGGCAATCTAGGGGATATTTTTATCCATTTTTCTTTTCGTAAGCTCTGCCCCAGCTGATGACAACTGCTGACAGCGCTCCACCTAGATAGTCTTGACACAATTGTCCTGCCCCCAATCCCCTGGTTTCTCTGATTTCAGCCCACCGCTCTCTTTGAAATGACTAAATTCATGCCTGTCAGCCCATCTGATATGAATTACTCTTTTTTGCAGATTGATCTTTTTTCTTATTGAGGAATGGCAGACATACGATCCTTATTTTTAAGGCTAGCTACATGGAGCTGGAAGTGCCATTTCTGGCATTCTTGGGGCTTGTAAAGCTCCAAATTTTCTTCTACACTCCACATGCAAGAGTTGTAGGGCTCTGCTTAGATATTTCTGCCGGCACTCAGCCATCCTCAATGTTTTCATTCAAATGGACCCCCTTTGACAAAATCCTGCATATGTTGGGGCCTGAGTAAACTTATAATTTGGCCCCTTTGAAATAATCTTGAATAAATCTAGCTATGTTGGAAATGGGCAAGCGAAAAGTTCCATTTTCTGTGATCTGCTGAGTACTTTTGTAAAAATTGTCACGTACACTACACGCCAGCTGATACTAGCACTCCGCTTAGATGGTGTAAATGCGGTATCATAAAATACCAAGGGAATTTTGGTCCTCACAAAATGCTCTTGAATGAAATTTGTGATGTTGATAATGGAATGGGCCTGCAAATTGCTATTTCCTGCAATCTGGCAAGTATTTTTGTCAAAAACTTTCATGCATGCTATGCAGCAACCAATAGTGGTGCTCCCCTTGGATGTTAAGAAAAATTTATTGTCTCATTTCAGTAGTCAAAAAACCTCTTGAATGAAAGGTGTTCCCCACATCAAGGGACTCTTGGTACCCTGATGTCTCACTTTGTTAACTTGTAAATCATTCACATTTGGACCCCCCTGTTGAATTATTCTGGCTACGCCAGTGTTCATGGCTTCCGTTCAGTACACATGATACTGTATTCTGTTGCTTCAGTGTCATTTAGAGTCATTGACAAAAAGCATGGGATGTTGATTAGTGAACATTCAGCACTGTAGTGATTTTTGTTTTATTTTTGTTTTGATTTGTTTTTATTCCTTGCCGAAGATAGAAGGAATCTACGCGATGGCCATGTTGTGTGTGTATGTGACACTGCTTGTAAACACGATATCTCAAGAAGGGTAACTGTGACTGATCTCATACTTGGTGTGTGGGTTGGTCATACGAAGTAAATGATCCCTATGTTTTTGGTAAAGGTCATTTGAGGTCACTAGAGGTCAAAGTGTGAAAACATTGTAAGTGCAATATCTCTAGAAGGGTAACCATGGCTGATCTTATACTTGGTTTGTAGGTTGAATGTATTGAGCACATGATCCATATTGTTTTTGGTGTAGGTCAAAGGTCATTTTAAGTCACCAGAGGTCAAAGTGCACAAATTTTGTAAACTCGATATCTCCAGAAGGGTAACCTTGACTGATGTCATACGTGGTGTGTGGGTTGGGCATACTAAGTAGATGATCCCTAGTGTTTTTGGTGGAGGTCAAAGGTCATTTGAGTTCACCAGAGGTCAAACTGTAGAAACCTTGTAAACACAATATCCCAAGAAAGGCAACCTTGACTGATCTCATTCTTATTGTGTGGGTTGGTCATGCTAAGTAGATGATCCCTATTATTTTTGTTGGAGGTCAAAGTTGATAGAGTTCACCAGAGGTCAAACTGTGAAAACCATGTAAACATGATATCTGAAGAAGGGTAGCCTTGGCTTATCTCATACTTAGTGAGTAGGTTGGCCATTCTGAGTAGATCAGCCCTATTGCTTTTAGTGGAGGTCAAAGGTCATTTTGAGGTCATGAGAGATGAAACTGTGAAAACATTGTAGATACAAGATCTCAAGCAGGGTAACCCTGACGGATCTCATATGTAGTGTTTGGGTTAGCCATACTAAGACGATGATCCGTCTTTTGATTTTGGTGAAAGTGAAAGGTCATTTGAGGTCACCAAAGGTCTTGCCGTAAAAACCTTGTAACCACTATATATTTATAACTGTAACTCATACCTAGCATGTGGATGTGTTCATATCGAGTTCATGCGGATGATCCCTATTATTTTTGGTGGAAGTCAAAGGTCATTTAGAGTTATCAGCAGTCAAAATTATGTGAACTATTATCTCAAAAAAAGAAACAGTAGATCTCATACTTTGCGTGTGTATTGCTCATTATCAGAAGTTGTGCCCTAATGTTTTTGGTTGAGCTTAAAGGTCATTTGATGTTACCACAAGTCAAAATCTTGTAAAAACTTTTTATATTTTAAGGAGGCTAACTGTGAGGGATTTCATCTGCAGCATGTGCATTGCTCATATTGAATAGATGATTTCTCTCAATTTTTGCACCGATTGTTTTAAGAGAACGTGAAAGGTCATTTTGGGTCAAAAGGTTGTTTCCATGATGTTTCAAGAAGAATAAAGAATATGATGTAATTAATCTCATACTTGTCGTGTGAGTAATTCATGTCTGTTATAATATAACCATGCGGCAAGGAATCACTAAACCTTTTAGCTTTCAGGTTATTGTTTGATACTTGTTCATGCCAAGCTCTTTTTGGCTAGTCATTTTTGTGATGGATCAAAGCAAGAATTTGTCAATGTTGAATCAATTAAACTATATTAACAATCATGCCAGAGAAATTCACCTATTCCATAATAACTATTCTCCTTGCAGTTAGGGGAAGAGGCAGGTGTTCCTCCAGGTGTCTTCAACATCATTCCCTGCTCAAGATCCAATGCTTCAAGCGTCGGCAAAGCCCTCTGCGAAAGCCCCCTTGTAGCGAAAATCTCATTCACAGGATCCTCAGCTGTTGGCAAGGTATTTAATACAGTATGGAGTATATTTACATATCTAGCGAGTGGCAAGAAAAGAAAACACACTAGTTTTGTTCACTTTGGAACAACTAGGGAACTGTAGCGAGAAGGGAATTTGTCATTTTGAGATGTGTATTTGAACTGAAATGAACTTTAATCCTGTCACATTACATCCCTGCACGTCTACTCACTATTTTTGCCTTGTAACTGAAATGTGACACGATGTATCTGTTTTGATACATTGTGTTGGAGTTGGACAATCTTTTGCCATATCAGTACCTTCAGTCACTAAAATAGCACTGAAAAATGCAAGAAATTCTTCTCTTCACCTTGACAATCTGTGACTCGACCTCTTCAGATGTGAATCTGTGGGCTACCTGATTTGTCATTTTTGACAGTGTAAATGATGGAACAATAATATTTACCTTCCTGCATTGGAATGTATTTTTTTCTGTGGTCGGATTGACCAACAACTGTAATTAGTTCAAATGAAAAAAAAAAAATTTGAGGAAAACATATAATTTTGTAAATAATCCTCTGTCTGCCAGTCTTGGAGTAATTTGCAACTTTCTCAAGTCCACTAGGATATGATGAGTTTGCCTACCCAGTGCATATGTTGTGTGTCATAAGTAGGGCCTATATGGCATTGAAAGGGAAGAACAAATTTGTAGCGATGGAACAAAACCTCCCCCACCTTGACATTAACAAATTGTGGGTGTACAAAATGTGCAAGTGAGAAGTCACATGTGGGCTATGGGTAGCCCAATTTGCTCAGTGAGAAGCAACTGGTGGTTTGAAAGTCCACCAGTTGCTTCTGGTGGACTTTGGTATTGGTACGTTCAAGTTGTTCAGGAGCATTGGATCCAAGGTCTGAAATGGGCCATTTTATGACATTGTGCAAAATGCTTCTCCTACAGATTGTTTGTTACAAATTAAGGTTGTGTCACATCTCTACTATGGTAGTACTTTCAGGATGTTTGGTACATTTGGGTCCAAGTGCCCATGGTACTAAGTTGACACAGTGATACCTTTGGGGTATTAGAACTTTATTGGTGGAAGTTCTCTGTGGCCATTTTATGAAATCATGCAAAATAGTTCTATTTGTAACACTGTTTGATGGTCGGTTACAACATTACTATGGAAGTGTTCCCGGCCATCTGGATGTTTGCCATGTTTGGGGTCCATTGTTCAAAGTGAGGCTATTTATATAAAGTGATGAAATATGGTTCCTTTTCTACAGAGTTTATGTTACAAAAGTGGAGGGTCGCTTACATTATCACTGGGGTAACTGTGGGATGTTCAGGATAGATCAGAGGTCATGGTCAGAAATGGGCCATATGGGCTATTGTACAAAATAGTGCAAAATGCTCCTTTTCATTCATACTTTACATTACTGTACATCTGTGCAAGGAACCGTGGTGCCCTTGGGCACCTGTTAGTGTCTTTAAGGGGCCAGTATGTGGCATGTATTTGATTGGCTTCTTGTATCACTTGGTGTGATGGCCTTCCTGTATGCATTGCCAGGTTTTCTGTAATTTTGAGAAACCCCTTTTTTTTTGTCTTCAGATCTTATTGCAACAAGCAGCTAGCACAGTGAAGAAAGTCTCCATGGAGCTCGGTGGAAATGCTCCCTTCATCATATTCAACTCAGCCAATGTAGATGAAGCAGTCAAAGGTGCCTTATCTTGCAAGTACAGAAACACAGGCCAGGTAAGACAGAGAACACCTCTTGACGTGCTTTGATTTCCATCGAGAGTTTATCCCTCATTTGCTGCTGGTCGCAACCTTGAAGTTAAATATCTAAAATGCTCTGATTTGCATTTAATAATTCCCTGAGAGTTGTACCAGGGTACTGATACTGTGATTTTTTTAACTAGGCTAATTAACTTAAAAGTCTTTAAGCTTTTCTCTACTTTCTTTTTTTTCTCTCTTTTCTTTTCTTTTTTTTCTTTTTACGGGATTCCTCTACATTGTCAAGAGTCTTGTGTCTTTTTTTGATCAACTGGGTCATATCACTGCATCCATCGTTCCATAGTCTATACACAAATAGCTACTGTGAGGGATAAATTGGTATTATAATGTACAAACAGAGAACTTTGAACACTCTGCAATACTGAAATAGATCACATACAGTATGTCATTAATACCTTCAGTGAAAGTGATCAGTGCGTGTAGGGATGGGACAATTTCTGGACTACTTGACACGTTCTTAGAGATACTCAGTCACGGTTACCCATGGGACCTTAGAGAGTTGGAATGGATGGGTAATCAATGACAAATAGAAGTAATTTTGGTCAGACACAATGTGTTTCAGGTTCACAACCAGAGCACACCAGGATATTAAAGTTTCATGGAAGTTATTTAAAATTAGCATGCATGTGTCATGGAATGGCGACAGAAAAGAATGCAGATAACTATGTACCGAAGCAGATGAAAGATGGAATGAGGGTGTTGCTTTTAGTTTCAATTAGATCCATAATTTCTTGTTCACAGTTCAGCTTCAAACAGACTCAGATTACAATGTACTATTTCTTTATTAGGTTCAAATGGTTTTTTGTTGAGTTAACTAAAGTTTCATTTTAAGATTCAATATCTTCAATGTTCATACCTGGTTAGTTTGTAACTGGTGACAGCACTTGACCCTCAGTTAACTTGTTTTTGATCTGGGGGCTTTGTAGTAACATTATAGTCAGGCATTGAAGTTGGGTAGGATTACCAACATGTTAAAGATATTGCATGGCATAAGGGTTAAACAGTCATCAGTGAAAAAACAAAGTCTCTAAACAGAAGGGATGGGTAGCCTTTGGACTGCAAAATTCCTGATAGACAGCACTACATCAGAGTGGTTAGGCTTCAGACCATTAATTGAGTAAGCAGTGTCTTAAGTATAGGCAATGGAGATGATGCAATTCAGCTACCACAGGCTTGGCAACAATTGCAGCAGTTGACTGTTAAAGCAAATATGCAAAAATGAACAATGAGTGTTCAGATCAGTTGATTCAAATCATTCTATTTCTGCTATTGAAGGTAGATAAAGCCCGGTTACTAGCGGTAGAATATCCTGTTCAAGTATTTTCCAGAAATGACCCGTTCGATGACACAACACCACATACATAGTAAGGCACAGTCAAGACAGTTCTTCCTAGAGTGTATGACTCAATTACTGTAGCTGCTTTCAACGAGTCAAATCTTCCAGTAATTTCTTGATGCTAGTCGTAGGCCACCATGGAATTCTGCACAGTATTTCTGGAATGAACCTGATGTGTGTGTTACAGTACCCTAACAGATGTGCATGGTGTAAATGAAACATTCCTCAGCACATTCCTTTCTCTGTGAATTGTGCCCCCATGACTTCAAAATGAGAACTAAGAAAATATCTAACAAACTGTTTTGATGATTGTTACTTTTTCTTTTATACACAGACATGTGTGTGTGCCAATAGAATGCTGATTCAGGAGGGGATCTATGATGAATTTTGCAGTAAGTTCGCAGAAGGAGCAAAGAAACTCGTGGTCGGAGATGGTATGAAAGAAGGGATAACTCAAGGACCTCTGATCAATGACAGAGGGCTGGAAAAGGTTTGCAATCCATTTCACCATTGTGCATAATTTTTTACGGTGGGTACAGCATTTGACACTTCAGTTTAACAATCACCCAAAGGTGGGAAAGTCGCTCAGAAGTCCTACGGTTGTGAATGCCAACCAAGCCTGTTCGTCCAATTTATTTTGGAAAGACTGTGGAATGGAGTTAGTTGGATTTAGTTTGCCAGTGTTGCCCTTAAGATGGCAATCCTATGATCAGAAAAGTTATCTCCCAGTTTGCATTGTTACAGTGTAGTTCACTGCAATAAAGTCTGTTCAAAACAAAGTGGTTTGCAAGTTAGTACGTGACAACCAGAGGCAAACCCTGTCACTATACCAAGAAGACGTTGTCCCTTTCTTAAATTCCACATCTCAGTGAGGTTTTAATAGATCAAGAGAAAGTGAGAACAAGAGTGAGGTTTCCAAAGATCAAGAGTTATTTAGAGCAACAAGCTAGGGCAGATTACAAAATACCATTTCAGAAACATGCCCCAATCAGCAAAGTGTATCCCCTGGCTCTGCTTCATATGGCAGTTCTATTCCAGGACATAACTTAAGCTGACTTATTGCCTTTGTAGCCACAGAGTCACAACATCCACAAAATGTTCCAACAGCTTCCTTTCAGAATTGCTTGAGATATTTAAGAGGATTCATTTGTGAAATTGTGTGATTTGTGATGCTATGGTATAGGTCAGGGTTAGCCACCCTGCAACCCATGGGAATGATGTGGTTTGCAACCTCCCAACAAAAAAGAAAAAAAAAGAACATCAAATTTCAAATAAAGTAAAAATTCAACAGAATAAGAAGAAAAGGGAAAAAATAGAGGTATCATCTATATAAAACTCACAATAGCTAATTTTGTTACCACATTTTATACTCACTTCATCAGCATATACTTATAATACCAACTTTTCACAAATTTTTTTTCTTCATTTCCATTGAAATTTAGACATTTAGACACCATCCATGCATTCTGCTACTTCATTGATACAATTCAATTGTCTTTGCTTGTTACATGTTTTCTGGTGGGAAAATTTTTAGAGTAAATATAGTTAAGGGTGGACTTGCCATGTGTATGGCCCCACTACAGAGTTTGCAATGTAGTCCCTTGATTGAAAAAGGTTGGCCACACCTAGTATAGGAGTACAGCATTGAAACAAAAGTTCATTTGTGTTAAGGCATAGTACCTATTCTGTCATAGGATCCTATAGTACTCTACCCTACATAACAGGTTGAAAATGCAGACAGAAGTATAGATCTCGATACATAAGAAAAAAGTTCTATGTATATTGGTCCTTCAAAGTTGAATTACAGATTAAGCACTTGGCTTTCACTTTGTATACAAGAAAAATCAAAAACCCAATGGCTGCTAGGCTTACAACAGTCTCATATTCCTGTATGATACTGCTAGAGAAAAAGAAATGTTTGGAGAAGCGAGGGGGGAACACTAGTTTCCCCACCTCAATAAGGATGAAGGTAAGCTGCTAGATATAGGTATAGTGATGCTTGAACAGAATATATGTGGTTGCAATTGAAGTCATTATTTCTAAATTTGATGCAACTCGCCATACATCTGATTCTCTTGAGAATATTTTTAGCTTAGGGCTAGGCTCTATGGAACTTTCTTGTATCACCCAATCAAAAAATGAAGCATCTTGTCTACAATGTTGTCAGAGGCAAAATGTGCACATGCGGCATGCTAATTTATGGCAATGTTCAGATGTTCATTGCTTTGCTGCACACCGCAGTCGTCAAAGAAATTACTCTTAGTAAAAAACTCACTGCCTGGCAATTTAGCCATTAAGAACTAGTACCAAGTAACGAGAACTGGAATCTGTTTTGGTTTATGCACAAAATTAGGTTTAACATTTGTGTGCATGCCAACATGTCACTCAGCCTTGTTATGTTATCACTTGGATGGGATTTGAACCCACATCTCTTGTCAAAGACAAATGTTTTCCCATTAAACTACCAAGTGTTCTTTCAAGTCTGATGCAGCATACTCTTTACCTTTAATTTTAGTACGTTTAAACAGTCCTATTAATCGATATTTCAACTTAAGGATGCAAACTGTTTTCGGTGTATGACCTAGGTTTAACTGTTATTAGAATATAACCAAAATACCAAAAAAAACATGTGAAACATGTGTGAAACATGTGACTAGGGCTTAGGCCAGTAAGAAAGACAAAGTGGGGCTATACCAAAGGTCTTTGTGAAAGTGTCATTCTTTAAGAAACTTTTTTAGGCTCAACTACGATCAAGTGTATGCCTTGGCCTCTAATAATACTGCTCTAACTTTAGGCTAATTCGTAGGTTTACTTAAACTATGGAAATCCAAAATAAGGAAAACCAGACGTAACCTACACTAACGTTATGCTAAAACTTTTGAGACTGGCAAACTTAAGTCATTTACTCTTACTACTGAATCCAACATACAGGGACAGAAGCCGAAGCTGTTCTAAGGGTAAAACTAAAAGCGTAATGTTCTATGTAGGACTACAAGCAAGCACAAATGTGTGGCTTAGCTTAAATCATCCCCCTGCAGTAATTAAGGACATAATTTTGAAATAAAGTAGATTAAGCTAAGCCTAGCCTATCTAACATTAGGTCAACTCGAGGAAAGCTCTATAGCCAGTCCGTGTGTTAGACTACTGTCTCGAATTTTGAGTCACTAACGTTCGGCCAAAATCAGGAAAGCTCAATCAATGGACCTGATATGACAAAACCTTGATAGGTTCATGGTAGCAAGTTAGGCCTAACATTACTTCAGTTGAGACCAGGCCGACTCACGTCAGTCGAAGACAAAAGGTAAAACTGTAAATGTTCAATCCTAGGAATGTCCCTCTTCTTTCTATAAAATATAACATTCAACAATGGAAATCATCACAAAGGGACCCTAACTGGTGTGGTAATCCAAAGAAGAAATAATTCAAGTTCAAGCTAATAAACTGAATTCAGGGAAATATCCAGCCTTTGAATGTGCTAGACTAGAGGTACATCAGAGCTTATTTACAGTGCATGCGCTGCAAACTTCTCTCGTCATCGATCAGATTGAGGAATGTGGATTGCCAAGAACCGTTGAGTATTTGATCTAATTTTTAAGTTATTTTGGTTGATAAAGGATGATGTCGCATCTGCTGAATAACAACAGCTCTTTCATATAAAACAATTTGATTTCATGGGAACATCATTACTCTGAATAATGTCTTCACAACCAACCAAGGAATTAACTATGAAGTCTCTCTGTCTCTTTCTCAAAAAAAAAAGAAATGCATATAAGAAAATACACCATAAATACTAGCAAAGAGGTAAATTAAATGCTCAAAAGTGTTCAAATTGGTATAAAATCAGTCTTCTGCGAACGGTGCCTTTTGTTTTGATTTTGGTAGCTATCTGTGCAATTATTCTATTATTTTACCTTATTGCCATACATGGTACTGATTTGTCACTAAAATATCACAAATGGTTGTATGTAGAGTATACAATACATGCAAATCTGAACATACGTGGCGTTATTTTTAACTGTCGTAATGATACTGTTTCAAGAGAAAATCCACCATTTCTTATGAATTTTATTATTTGATGTCATCACAGGTTGTCAAAAAAAGGGGAGTATGGCTGCATAAGCTTACAAAGTATTGTAAGCTAAAAAAAGGAAATGCTACAATATGTAAATTGTAATCCATTGTAGCAAAGAGGTAAATTAAATGCTCAAAAGTGTTCAAATTGGTACAAAATGGTGCTATTTGATGCTATTGAACTGAATACGTCTTCAGAAATTCCTGTATTTTAAATGAGGATTCAATTTTTTTCAATCTTCTTGGGATTATAAGGGAAATGCCATCAATTATGGTACACACACAAAAAATCCCTGCACATTTTATAACTGGACAGATAGTGGAGCAGAAATAAGTGCCTAGGCAAGGACTGTGTAGCAAAATGTGCCTTGTCTGTTCCTTGCAACAAAACCAGTCCTGTTAGAGAGCTAGGCCTAATTGAAATGCAAACAACTGGGCAGACAGTTTTATTCCCTTTAATTTGTTCTCAAAGTTTCAAAATTTTTACCATCTGGACTGCAGTAGTAGGCCCCTATTTCTGAGGCACTAGGCTATACTTGAAAGCAAGTGTTAGTGACTGCATTTAGCCAACATGCCTGATTTGCTGTGTGTTGAGGGACGACATTAAGTGTTACAAGGATGCAAATTTGTGGAGGACTCCTTCTTTGTCTCAACCCAATATCACATAGTGGCAGGTCCTCACAGTGTGAGACTAAGACCAAGTCATAACCTCACGAGTCTGGGTCTCACAGTGACTAGTCTCGAGGACCTGTCTTGAGTTGGAGACCAGATTCGTGTACTGCATCACTCTCCGAGATGGAACGACCTAGTCAAACACTTGTGAGTGAAAATTCAAGTGTCACAGCTCCAGTATTTTACATAATTCACAGGTGAAACGTCATGTGGAGGATGCCATTAAAAATGGAGGCAAGGTGCTTTGTGGTGGGAAACAGCACTCTCTGGGCAGAACCTTCTTCGAACCAACAGTCATCTCCGAGGTGTCCAACAAGGCCATCGTGTTTGAGGAAGAGACATTTGGCCCTCTTGCTGCCTTAGTGAAGTATGTGAAGTGTAAAGGAATTTGATTGTTGGCCTGGTTGACCCTGTTTATGGGGGGTCTGTTTATCTGGATGGTATAAAATTAAGGGCATGATGAATCTGGCCCTATTTGATTGTATTATTACATGTGAGGAAATCTAACATATATACAGTCATTCGGTCGATGATTATAATATGTGTATTCAGGGTCAGTATGGGGCCTTGACAATCTTGAAGGTACTTCACTTTAATTGTTATTTTCAAGGTCTTGAAAGTGCTTGAATTTTGTTCTTTTGCAACTGTTCAGTCCTTGAAAAGTTCGTGAATTGAAGAGATTTGCAATATTATTGTTATTATGCATTTTTATTTAATTGCAACAAATGTTTGGAACACATTACATAGCAAAACTTGGTGGAAATGAAATAAAATTATAAACATCACAATATCTAAAACATATTCTCAGAGTGTTTTTGAAGTGGTTAGATTCCCTTGAAAAAGAAAAGTTTTGAATTAAAAAGACCTTGAAAAGTGTTAGATTTTTATCCTCAGGAAAGTGTACAAACCCCCTGTGATAATAAGTGCACAGAAATGTACTTAAAGCTAGCAAGAAAATGCCAGAGATCTTTATTTGTCACAGATATTGCATTTAAATTCCTGTTTCGCTTCCTCCAACTTTCATCTGGACCAAAACACCTATGTAAGACTTCAAATGTAGTTGAACAGTTTGAAAAATTACATATTCGAGTATTCTCCATGAAGAACACAAAATTCTAAGTATTTTCAGTGTGGATGAAAGGTGTTTTATAATTGTTGTGCATAAAAGGTCTATAGAGTGGTCTTGATGGCAGTAAAGAAATGATTATATACTTATGAATATTCATGATTTTCAGTAGCAGTGTGGGTGCATCATTCCGGGGGTGGAGGCGCAAATACACCATAGTGGAGAGCAAATTGTGGATAAAATACTGCCAGATCACAAAAGATCACCTTTCCAGGCTCTGCAGGTGCCCTCTCACTTTTGTAGCCCCCCCAACCATTGTTGGGGAACCATGGCCCACTCTGTTCCCCCAGCCTTGCCACCACTGATAATCTTAGCACTTGTTTATTCAGACCAGAATGAAATGTTACTCCTTGCTTCTTCCGTGTTACTTCAAGGTAAACATAACTTCTGCAGTCATCTGAAATCAAGTTTTTTAACCAATCTCCTTTTATTTTGTTCTCATTTCTCTGCTTGGATGTGCAGGTTCAAGACTGAAGAAGAAGCAGTTGCTATCGCTAACAACTCCCGCCATGGACTGGCTGGTTACTTTTACTCACAGGACATCTCCCAGGCCTGGCGGGTCGCCGAACAGATGGAAGTCGGAATGGTAGGGATCAATGAGGTCGGCATATCCTCGGATGTCATCGCTTTTGGTGGGGTCAAGGAGTCTGGTCTCGGCAGGGAAGGATCCCAATATGGATTAGATGATTACATGGAAATCAAGTACATGTGTTTTGGAGGAATCTAAGAGAACAAGTGGCCAGTAATGTAATCAGACTTTTGTGTTATTACACAATAAACTTTATAGCAGCTTGTATTTTACACTTTTAGGCCTCATCTATAATAGTGCATTTTCTCCATGATGTCTTGAAGTTATTGATTGAAATTTGTTAAGTCCTTTAAGGCTTATTTCAGTGAGTTTGGTAATTGCATATGATTCACGCAATAACGACGTTAAGGTGCCGAAATCTTAATTTAATTCACCTCTTTGCAGTTGACAATAGATGGACATACTTTTTTTTTTTTCTTGTTGCAAAAATTCTACATTCCATTTATAGATCCCCAAGTCACAAATTAAAGAAAAATTAACAAATGGTCTTTGAGAATGTTGGTGCTCTGTGATTGCTCTAACGATCTCTGGTACAGATAGGCTGAATAAAGGAAAACAAAATCAGACCGTCCCACACCAAGTCCCTCACCGTGAGTGCCCAGCTGTAAGTTCATCACAGAGTAATGTACGTGCATGCTATTGAGTGCCAAGCTGGTGAATATGTGCAGATAGCTAAATACACGAGAGAGAGAGGTTAGATGTTTGAGGATGGCAGTGGAATCAAGGTTTGAGCTGTTTTCCTCATGGTGTTATCAGTTTTCTTGATGTGCACGGTTTTGATGGATTCTTGTAAATTATCACTTCAGTTTGGGAATGTAAATTATCACTTTGTTTGGGAATGTCAATGACCCATTGAGAAAAAATGTTTTAGAGCAGCAAAAAGATTGGCATATACAGTTTTAAATATATAGAAATGGGGGGCAGCTATTCCAAAATTATGGGCATATATTACACAGTGCAAGTTGTGCAAGACTGTTGTGTGCTTCTGTCAGGGGAGTGGATTATTTTTTCTTCCAGGAAACTGCATATCACACAAACTGTGTGTAAAGTGTTGGATCTTTTTGAAGGGAAAATAAAACTTTTACTGGGGAAGGTTCTGCAACCATTACCTCAGTCGATTTTGTGAGGATTATTACATTTCTAATTTTTAGAAAATGTGTGACCCCAACCCCCTACCGAACTCTACAGCTTTAACTAAGTTGCTGATAATTAGCAAAAAAATTAGTTTCTGATAAGTGGCAGCAACATTATCTCATCCCCCCCCTCGACTGTTTTGTCACATCAGGTCTGAACACAACTTTTTTCACCCTCATCTCCTGTACTTGGCATTTGTGTAAATTTTATGACACATCATGCCCCATGAATTTTCTCTTCAAATAGTTTTCTCCATGTATAAAAAGTCATTGGGCCAAATTTGCATGCAACTGTCATACCATGAAAATGTTTTATTCACTCTCACTCTATGTTGGTTTTTATATCCATTTTAGCCTTACCATGTGCTGTAAAACAGGCTTATATGAATCACTTTTATCTTTAATGTACTCTTAATTTACAATTTTTTTCAGTAAATTTATTTCTAATTTGTTCATGCTCGGATCAATTGATCATGCAATTGGAATGATTCAAATAAAAACAGGAATGCAGTCATTTTCGTATCATAAGAGACTTGTCAGGTCTACAGCTAGTGGAAACACCGCCCCCCCATACAGTGTTGAAGGGAAAGGGCAATTAGTTGTTTGCTCTAAAATTTAGACCTGGGTACCCGACGTTCGCGGTTCAGTCGGTTGCCCAAAAATTTGACTTCCATTACACTTTTAGTTCTTCGTGAGGTCGAATGCATTTTGCTTTGCCGTTGGTATAACACTATGTATCTTTCATATGGGCATGATGATGAAGTTGTTCTTAGGTATATTCTGAATTTTGGCACATGACAGTGTACATTGGTAAAATTTTTGATCCAGGGGAGGGCCATTTCAGAGCCAGGTCCTGTACCCATTAGTTGGGTACCCGATGCAAACACCAGCAGTTAGACGTGACATTTTTTTTTTCATTTTGGGGAGGTTGAAGGGCATAAGGAGCAATTACATCAGTATGATGTTACCCCTCTGTAGAGGGTCAATTTCAGGACACACTTGAGTTTCAATCTCAATCTAATTGGCAGATAAGGACAACTAGGTTCAGCGAGATAACGTGGAGCCTCCAGGTGGAAAATGATTCTACATCCCTCCCTTGACCATTCTGATGTATCACTGCTGTCGTATTGTAATTATTTGTATCAGATGGGAATGGGACAGGAGTTAGCATCTTTGAGAGAAATGGAAGAGATGATGAGACACAAGGACCTAAAAATGGCAAGCACCTGAAAACAAATGAGTTATCCAGTGGCATCCAATCAAACAAAAACAAAAAAGAAACAAAGATGAATGAACAAAATGTCATGTGACTTTCATATTTTTTCTTTTATTTTACTTGATTAAAGAAACACATCAATACAAAATTATAACGGATTGATAGTTAAGGTGGATTATCAATAGCAGCGTATGTCCTGTTTTAATTACTGTTAACAAAATGACTATTTCTATGGGGTGGGATTTAAAGCTTACAACACATCAGGCAAGATTCGATGTTTAACACGGTGCAGGAAAGTTAACGCACACAACAGATCAATACAAAAGAATAAAAAAACTTCAAATCCTGAGCTGGTGAAGTAAACTAACAAGATCTTAACAAATTTTAACTTCTCCACTTGCTATTACTGGTGAAAATTGAAGTATAATCTTTTTTAATGAGATTCCTTGCTTAAGACACTTGTTAGGCCTCATCTCTCTCATCATTTGCCTATTTCCCTGCTCACCCAGTCTCCTTGATCCCCAATCTCCTCGATCCCCCGTCTCGTTCCTCCCCTCATCTCCTTCCCCGTCCCATCTCCCTGCTCATCCCATCTCACTGCTTACCTTAGGTCCCTCACCTTTCACGCCCCATATCCATGTTCATCTCCCTGCTCATTTCATCTCCTTGATCGACCCATCTTGCCTGTTCCATCTCCTTGCCTATGTCACCATAATATCTATTCACCTACCCAGCTACTATACTTTGTATTCTTCAGGGAATACTCCATCTGGGCTGTTCCATTCCACTACAGTTACAGTCGAACTGACGTGTAAACAAAAACATGTAACAAGGTCCATAATAGTCAAAACTGATATACTTTTTAGGAGCTCAGAACAGCAGACCTCAATGCTGTTTTGAAGATGTCATGGCCAGATTAGTCCCGACTCCTCTCACACATGTAAACTGAACAGTATATATTCCAGTATTGAACAACTTTCTGAATTTGAGAGATGTTATTCATCAACTGGCAAAACTCCCAAAAATTAGCTATTGGTGTTTCAGCAGGGACTTGGAATTCTTTTTCTAAAAAGAAAAAAAAAATCACCTGCCAGAAGTCATAAACTAAAAGAATAAAACAGATTAAAATAGAAAATCCTTTACTTGAAGACCAACAACTCTGATCAAAGTTAAATGAACCAAAACAGAGACAAAACACAGAATCACCAGCGGAATGTATGCAAGTATGAATCAAGGAAGCTTTAAATGGAAAGAAAAAAACTGCTCGGGGAGGAGAAAAGTTCCCAAGAGTTTCTTGTTCTGTTAAAAATGAAAGAAATATCAAAAAATTGGAAATAGAAAAAAAAAACGAATAAAGAGCAATTTACAGGCATGATAATGTATGAAGCTTAAAACCTATTCCAGTTGGATAGAGAGTGCAGTTTGCAAATCTGGTACAGAATGTCCATCACCAAGCCCCATGCTTATGGATTAAAAATAATTCCATTCCACCTGTGTCTCTCTCGGTTCATAAAAGCAAGACTGAAGGTGATGATCAAATTCATAGTCCCTGCCCAGAAAATGACCATGAAGAAAGTCTTGCTCCCAGTGCCTCCAAACTTTGAAACCAGATATTCAGCCTTCTTACGTGGCAGCCTTCATTGATTGAGGGAAATAGCGATTAACTGTTTGAGGACTACCAGCTTTTACTGTTATTCTTGTCTTTCCAAACCCTGTCTCATCTGCAACTGGGGAAGTCTTTTTGTTTCACCCCACATCCATTGATATATGTATCAAACCTGGCTTTTATTAAAGACTGTGGTATCAAAATTCGTAGACACCGTTTTACACAAAACTGCTGATCCTACAGCATGCATGCTGACACTATTATCATAATATGATATACATGACTATTTCTTGTTTTTCTTCCTGAAGAGATTTAAAAAAAATAGCAATTGATACTAATGAAATATAGATAAATTGAAACTGCAATTTTCAAAATGAGGCCAGCTTTAATGCAAAAGTATAGCGACACGAGTTGAACTGCGAGGCGTTATATACTTACTGCGAAAACAAAGCATAAAAAAAATATTCTGAAGTGCCTTATGTGAGAAAAGTCAGGACTGGCATCAAACCAGTTGAGACTTTGTGAATACCTGGCAATACTGCAAACTATAGCTTTCAACGTGGGAGGGCTATGGTTTACAAAGGTCGTCTTTAGGTCTCTCTAAAGAGTGTGTCCAGACATCAATTTGATATTACCATATAGGTTGGTGAGGGGGTCCCAGTGTAACTAGAAGGTAAAATACATGGGGTCAAATCCAACACAACCTACCCCCTCCACCTCTGAACATGGCCTTGGTTCCATCTAGCCTTCTTCTGAACAAAAATTGGCCAATGAGACACAATCAATGTTTTTACCTGATACAAAACACCAAATGTAACACAGCAAATGTACTGTACCAACATCTCCATAAAGCTACTTATACAGTTCAGGTTGTACATGCAATAACTTTGGAATACCCTTAGCAGTAAATTTCCGAAACAAAGGCAGGTATGTTCACCAAAAATGCTGGCAAACTGATTGCATTTTTTACATTACATCGACAAAAAGGCCAGAATGCAGGAACACAACCCATTCAGAATTAACACTCTTGGAACATTGCTACTTTTCAACTTTGTCCTGGCCAACCCCCTCCCAACCAACACATTCTAGAGGTAGTGGTTTGCAGATGTGAAGAACTGTTACGACAGGTTAACCCTTCTCTACTGGAGAGGTACAACTTCCACAGTTCTTACTTAAGCTTCATTGACACAAAACCAATCCAGGCCACATAAAGAATATGTGTAGTCTTTCAGACAAAAATAATTGACAAACTGCTTTTTTTTGGAATGGATGCAATGCCTATAACAAAGCATGTAAGAGATGCTTATGCCAAAACTTTAATTTGCACAGGTAGACAGTGTGTAATAATAACAGTTACTTCGGCAATAAGATCCTTTACCACAATTCAAACTGGTTTTCGGGTGAAAACACCGATGGGTTACGTTTCTGACTTGCTAAAAATCTGACTTTCCCCATGCAAACAAAACAGGACCTACATCACATAACTGGCAAAATCAGTTAACTCTAAACATAATTTCACTGTTTTGTTTTTTCTTTCTCATTTTCAGATTGGTTGAAATTGACATCTCCGATAATTTTTGTTGACTTTGTTACCCTATAGACTTACGTCGTTCTTTTAAGTTAATAGTCCCAAAAGCATACCAGGTGCAATCAATTACAGTAAAAGAAAAACAGTGCAAACTGCAGTGACCCAGCCTTCCCTCTTTATCAAGCCATTTTTTTTTAGCTCTTTTGTAGTGCAATTATTGCTGCAGTACCTCCAAATTAATCGATCAAATTAATCAGTCAATTAATTAAAATGTCCTCAGTGGATGATTGAGCATTACTCAATATGTACAGCTGTTCATTAATATTCAAGAGGTAGGCCACTGGATTGCATTGTAAATTAGTAAAGAAAGGGACCCTTGATTTCTGAATACACTTGAAAAGGAGAGCTGCACTGTGGTCCTCTCCATACAAAAAATATTGATCTCTGCGAGTTGCCATTGAAAAATCATCATAATGAACATTCCTCTCCTTATTTCTCTTCCTCACCTCAAAAAAAAGAAGAAAAATCCTCAAAACCTCAAGCAAACATTTGAAACATCACAGGTTTAAATACCAAGTAAATACCACCCTCTTTAAAAGTGCACAGTAACTCAAGCACGTCCATACAGGCCTACATTGCATTTACATCAATTTGTCGTATTTTGCATCAGATATTATACTCCTTGTTATACTCCCTGTCATATGATGTACTCCTTGAGAATATAAAGGAACATTAATAAAAAAGTGTAAAACCATCCCCCTGCTCACCCAAAATAACATTGAAATAGGGAATGCAAAAAACAACCAGAATACTCAAAACCTATTTTGCTTTCTTAAAATAGAAAACTTCTAATTCTCACATAGTGTGGTTATATATTAAACTGACCTGTCATATTTTTCCTTTCTCAGTAGGAATAATGGGCTCACTTTTGGCAAAGGAAAAAATTTACCTGAATCACATCTCTTTCAAAATAAAGTTAAAACTTTGATTTACTCAATGGGCTTCTTCTTTGTTGTTTTGCAAAATGTAAAATTTTCCTTGTGTGTCAAGGACTTCCCCTTTGAAAAAACCTTCACAGACTTGCAACCCCATTGTGCCTGCCTGGGCTGCTAGGTACTTCACAGAAGGGTGACTGCTTGCTGGAGAGGCTATCTTATATGTTTTTTTTTCTTAAATTGAATATTACAGTACTCTTTGGAGAAAGGGTTTACTGTAGCAGGGTGGATAAGAGGCAGGGTTACAGACCATTTATCTGTTCTCATGTTTGTTAAAAGCAGATAAGGTATTCTCAGGGAGTCACAGGATATTTTAGCTGAAATTGGGTTGCAAATTTAAATTCATTGCTGAGAGAGTTTTAACACAAAGTCTGTTCTGGAAGGCATTAAAACTGAGCAATTTGTTGTTTCCAATACAGCTGCATATGTTAGTAAAACTTCATTAATTTTGATATCAGAATCTCAGAAATAATTATCATTTGAAGATCATCAACAAGCAACCTCTAAAAAAAAACTGTCCTAAATTTTCTTTGATCTGAGCTCGCATGGTACGACTTGATGAATACAAGCAACCACATAAAATAGTGATTTCAGTTCCAAGGTCCGTTTGGTTTAGATAGCCGCTCACAACATCCATACATCAATCTCTTAGGAGAAAATTTGGATGGTCATATGGCAAATAGTCTGAATCAAATCTAGAAAAGTATTAAAAAGTGACAAAAGAAATGAAAAAAGGAGGGTAGAATGCAACAACATTGCAAAGACAGCTTGACACACCAACTTCATCCCCTTGACCACAGAAAAAAAAAAATCAAGACCTGTGGGTCACTTTTTACTTGTGATAAAGACATCACTGTTTTTTATACAATATTTTCAGTGCTGTGGTTCATGCCAGTTGTCATTATTTACAGTCTAAATTGCAAAACAAGCATCTGCAGCTGCTCAAAATATATCCCCAGCTTGTGATTTGCATCTCCTAAAATGGTAATTAAAATTTGAAAATAGAAAACGTAAAAAAGTTACAATATCTGACAATTTTTGCAGCAAATTTTGCACGAAACTTGACAGACTTGCTTAGGGAACATTACATTATGTTGGGGACGTTGCATGCATTCAGAAAAATACATATGACACAGCCAACATACCAGGATTTTGTAATTGCTGGCAGCAAGAAGAGTCAACCAAGGTAGATCTCATCCACAAAAATGAAACCTGAAGACCAGTAATTAGTGAATTTTGTGCAAAGATTTACTATGAAACGTCTTATCCTGGCCTAAGTTGTGAGCCTTACACAATCATTTCCAGGCAATGAAGACACTATCCAATACTTAATGATTGGGACTGATACAATTCCAAAAGACTAACTGACCTGCATGCATGTGTCACAATCGGAATGTTCTGCAATTTATTTGAAAACAGCACAATTGAGAAATGGAGAGAAAAATAATTTACACTGGGGGATTGCACAGAACTCACGATCTGTAAGTCGCTTTGATTTCGATGACTGGAATATGCAGGACTTTTATCGCTGCCCTTAGCCAATCTTCACACGATATCATGCATGCTGATTCTTTCTAAAAGGGGGCAATTCTCCTCTCACCCCAGACCAAAATCCTGAGTGTCCCACTGTGATAGACGGATACTGTATTTCCGTGTCACACTGTAACTCTTACCCACTCTCCACACACAGAAAAAGACTCATGTGACACCACTGGAGCCAGAGCAAAAGCTGGACCTCAAAATTCAGGCAACTTGGTCAAAACTTCAAAATTCCGTCAAAAAGTCATCACTGTGCCCTCCCAGAAATATTGACCACAGTATGCTATGAAAGTACTTCCTTGTGAATATTTGTAAAAGGTCCACCAATGTCTATCAATGCAACACCAAAACGACTACTCAAATCTTACACCCCACTGATTAATGCAGTACAAATAGTGTAGTTAATGAAATATCAAATTAATCCGAAGAAAATATTACAAGGCAGGAAAATACACTTGGCTAAAAACATGAAGATACCTCTTTCACCTGCTATGTTCGTTACATATTTGTTTTTTTTTTTTTTGCTTTATCTCATTCTTCTGCCACATTGCTCTATCACATATTACCACTCGAATCTCTCAACCATCAAAAATGCAAACAAACATGTACAATGGAGATTTACACGTGACAAAGTACTAAATTTCAAAGCGTGTTTTCCCTCCCCAACAGTGTAAAGCCCTGCACAAGTTCCTGTAGATAGGAGAGTAACTACTACCAAACCCCTTTGGATGCTGGTAAGTTATAGAAATCTCACAAATGTGTGATTCTTTCATGTTCCCATTATCATTAACATTTTGCAGATGTGGAGGGATCGCAGCATCCCACACCCCCCATCAGTAAACCTGTCTCCATCTAAACCCTTTCCATGATGTCATGTACAAGTATCGACAGAATCCAATACCTCAAGCTTTCTTGAAAATATTACTGGGTGGTATATAAGCCCAGCATGAGTGTGAAGGGGCCAACCATCTTGCAAACAAGCACCCCTTCCTCAACTCCTTCTAGAACTTTGAAAAGAACCCTGTAGTACAAAACTCCAGTTTCTGCATGTGCCTGTTTATTCGCTGACAAGGGAAGTTGATGCAGGGTCATCAGCTGAAATGGCAGTCTACTCTTTCCTGGTCTTTATCACACCAAAGAGGATCAACTTAATACCTACAGCAGTTCCAAAGAGATGCTAACTGTTGAAACGGTTAATGAACTTTAAGGCTTTTAAAGAAAATAATGAAATTGCATCAAAGCAAAAATGAAACCAATAGCTCCGAAAGTATTTCTCACACAAAAACAGGCTGTAAAGTTTCACAACAACTTCAAAAGGCAATATCTAACAACAGGATCCTGGGAAAAAATGACCGGAACCACAAGAGATTCCCTTTCTTGTCAGGGAACAGACCCATTGTTTCCAAGGAGACCTACAACAAAACTGGATCCCATGCAGGTCTACTATCAAATGACCGGATGGGATTGAGGTCTACTGCAAAATCATCACATTTCTGCATCTGCCACCAAATGACTGGATCAAACAGGTCTACTACAAACTGATAGGATCCCTTGCAGAATGGCTGGATCCTGCACGAGGTCTATCACTGAGATACTGGATCCCATGCAGATCTCCTATGACATGACCCAAACCTAAAGCAGATCTACACTGATGATGCGATCGCATGCGGATGTACTATCATTTGACTGGAATCAGAGGAGAGTTACCTTAGAGTGACTGGATCCCAGGCAGAGTAACTACCAAATGATTACATGTTGAGCTATCCACTACAAAGAAATGAATTCCAAGGAATGTCATATGGAATGTCATATGAAATTCCAGAATCCCAACCAGGTCTTTAATTGACCTTAATCAAGACCAAATCTACAATTTACTTTGTATATGAAGGTGATTCATCAACTCAAGTTATCTGGACACTAAGCAGATCTACTATACTTATGAACTCTTTGAAATCTATTAGGCAGAGCATATTGAGGGCCCAGTGGAAGTTACAATTGTATTACCACATGTGTTTGGTTGGAAAGATGCAATAACACAAACACAAAACTCCAAAATCATTCCATGATCAAAGTCACAATTCTCGCCTTGTCCAAAACTGTTGTATTTGACCTGGTCTTGCCCGTTGACTCCAAAACGAGCAGATGCGAACCTCAAAAGAACGGGGCAAAAAGTGGACCAGGCGTCAGAGCACATTTTAATGGTGAAAGTCTGCATTAGACTTAAAATTTAAATGTGAAAATGCAAATATTGACCGAACAAATCTTCCTGATATTCGACAGACAGCTGCAAAAACACATAAAACTACGGCACCGTGCAAAAAATGAAGAGAAACAAATATAATATTACAAGATGTCAAATGAGACTGATTCGCTGCCATGTATTGTAACAAGCATGCACAATGATCACATTACACCTGTCACATCAAAACACACTCCTGTCATGTGTTGGAAATAATAAAAAAAATAAATAAACACAAAATAATAATCATTTAAAAAAAAATATGTATACTTTCACTTTTACCAAAAGTATAAGCATTTACATCTAGGGGTTGTAACATGGTGGTAATGCATAGTAATGTCAACTTTAATTTACATAGTCATAACCAAACAAACAATACGCAATTATGGATAAAGTACGAGAGAGACCACGCTTTAAAAGCATCAAACTTAAAGGCATTCTTTCTTCTTTCCACTGTCTGCAATCATTGTTTCTCTGATGTCAGAAAATTGTTTCAGAGTACGAACTGTCATCCATTGACGATGACTGTAATAAACAAAATGAACTAACAAAACAAAAGTCAAAATGACTGAGTAGGATTTCCTGCCTAAGATTCAGTCCTGAAACCATAGAAAAAAAAATAAAACCTAATTCCGTGACTGACCATCCTCCACCCACTTTCTATTGGTTTACAATTTATGATATCAGAATAAATTAAGCATGAGCAGAGATTGCCTTTACGTGGTCCCTTCATCTTTCGTAGGAAAGTGTCAAAGCGGTTGAAAAAGACGAAGAAAAAGAAATTTAAGCTGACTGAACGTGAGGTAACGTTTTCATTTTGCTGTTTCCTTCCCTTAGATGAAATGAAGATAAGACATATTTACAATTGTACTTACAAGTTTTGATCATTTTTTGGAATAAACAAGGAAATGGTTTAAAAGTTTGTTTTTAGAAAAAGTGAAAAAAGTGACCTGAGGAAGTGTTTTATGACGAGTCAGTCTGCATAACTCCACTGCAATTTAAAAAAAGTTTCCTTCTGCATCCTCTCTCTCTCTCTCTGAGGCCTTGTCACCTCTTTCCACCACGTGCAAACATCTGGAGAAGAGCGGGGAAAAAGTCAGCTTTGTCTGCTGTCCTGAGGAGTCAGGTCACTGTTGGAAATCCTCCTTCTGCAGATCACAGGGGACTTCAAACAGACCATTTCTTCAGCTGCTTTGGAGACAGAAAGATAGGAGACAAGTTTTAAAAAAATCTGAGATGGGAATGAGATCAGCAATGAGAGACTGAAGTACCAAAAGTAGTGATTGGGTCCACACTTGCGACCTAAACAGCCACAGTCCATAGTTGGAACGTTAACCAGGAACTCCCCAAAATATATCTGATTTCATAAGGGCTGCATGTTGGTTGTGAAGACACAATATGACATTTTGCTTTGCATGTTTAAGTAACAGCATGTACCTCGTGCAAGGCAAGAAAATGAAGTGTTCTTAGTTGGTCGCTGAATTTTGTCACACATACAATGTATGTTAGGAAAACTTTAGATGTGGTAGCAGTTTCAAAACCTGGTCCTGACATTGACGGGTACCATCACGAAATGAAAGGTGATAAAGCTATCAGTTCTAATTGTCCAACAGTCCCCATCATTGTTTTTATTGATTAATTTCTAACTCTAGTTCCACTCCTCAGTTAAAACATCAACCTACTCCTCAGTACATACTCTTATCTACTGCTTTAGTTTTAACTTGTCTCCAACCCAGTCACAAATCTCTGTGATCGGTATGAATTCTGTCTACTGTTCACTGCTCAGAAGGAACAGTTTGCTCACGCCTCATGTAGTCTTCTTCTCAGTGCAAACTCAACCTCTCTCTTCGGTCCAAACTACCTACCACTAGAGCTCAAGCATTGTGGTGCTCATTTCAAAATCAAACCCACAATTCAGTAAAACTGTTCATTCTAACCACTTCTCTACTGTTTCACTTGCAAGTTTTTAAAATCTGATGTCGCCATGGTTCTTCCTGTCAGTGAACACTTCAACAATTGATCCAGCAGCTTTCTCAGTTCAAATACATCAACAACAGTTGAACGTTGTCAAATTACATTATCGATTTAGGTTGAAATGACCTCAGTGGCTTCCCTTGGGCAATGACTCCATACTGGCTAGAGCAAGAAGAGAACATGTTGGTAGCCCTTCATGCTTTGGCTATCATACCCTCAAAGCTGGCCATATGACTGCACTGCAGGACTGCCTGCCCAGAGTCCAACTACACCAACTACCAAGTTAACTGTCCCATGGTAAACACCATGCAGTTGTTGACCACTTTATGAATCCACAAATGCTTCATTAAACACTGATTTACAAAAACAAACCCTGTATGTGAAATCAAGAAAGCCAGCAAGACTGGCTGAAAAACAGGACTGACATCATGGTGCAAACAACAATTGCCAAACAGGAGATTTTTTTTATGATACAACCAAAACAGCATACTGACAGTGTTCCAAGTAAACACGATTCCACAACTATTAGCAATTGTGATGGAAACGAATATTACGAACAGTCAAAACAAAGAGGCAATGGAGATTTGTACCACTAACAGAACACATACACAGATAGACAACAAGTCATTTGGCATTTACAATTCTCCCCTCAAGGAACTGCCTGACTGAAATGCCAAGGGGAGAGTGCATTCAAATGTGTAAATAACATTGTGCTGATCTGGGAATGCCTATCATGTTGCCACTGAAGCTCTCTTAATGCAAAAATACATCACACAAGTGATACAGGTAAAGCCACCTCAGACTCAACATATGTCCTGATACAAGTGGAGAAGACACTTTCATCTCCTCAAGATATCAAGGACCACTGGAGACACATGCATATCACAATTGTTCATTTGTCGATAGTTTCAACATACACATAGCTGTGCAAATGTTCAACTCGATGCACGTTTTGGGGACATGCTCTGAGGCAAAAATCCTTTGGTCTCGAAATAGAAAATAGCTAAAACTTTGCTAAATAAAGACAAATTTTTCAAAGAAAATGAAAAGCCATGTGAATATGTAAGTTGAACTTCCCCACTGTCAAAAAATGTGAATTTTTTACGCCATTGTCTGCTAAATATGTTACTCAACCAAATGCATAATTAAAGTTTTCTAATTGGCTGATGCATGCCTGAAGTTACAGTAGCTCAATGGCTGGCGGCTAATTCTGATCCAGCAAGCAGCTTTTTTGATCATGCTCAAGTCATTAGAAATATAAGTACTGATCTAATTGATCTAATTGGGCTGAAACACAGAAACAAAACATATTATTGGACTTTCTCCAGAACTATTTTATGTTAATTGAGACATGAATACAAAAAGCGGACTGCAAGTCCGCTTTTTGCTCTCCAGGTCAGTAAACTGCTTTGCTTACCTGCATACAACAATGAGGAAATTTCACAAGCGCTCTGTTGTTACATCCTTAATGACAAAAGTGTAAAAAATCAAAAGTAAAGTTCTGAGCTATTATCTGCATATCATTCCCCTAATGTTTACCATCATTCAATCTTTTGGCCAATCAACTTATGAATGGTCATTCTATATATGTTTGGCTTCAACTGTGTTATCAATCTTCTCTGAGAAACAGCAAAAGTACCTTGATGTAATATCAATGGATGTCTCTCATCTACTGTGATTCTTCTTCTTCTTGCTCCTCTTCTTCCTCTTCTTCTTCTTCCTCCTCCTCCTCCTCCTCTTCAGTTTCTGGATCCTCCTGCTGAGGAGGTTCCTCCTCTGACAATTCTTCAGCAGGCTCTTCCTCTTCTAGCAGCTGTGAAAAAAAACAAAAAAAACACAGGAAGGATTTGAAGGACATGGGTCTGAGGTACAGACACTGCCACTGGCTGGGGCTGTAGCAAGTACTGCAGAAAGTACTGCAATATTGAGCACTGATGTGGGGTTACCTTACACCATATCACTTGATTTATAATTTATCAAATATCCCAAACTTAAGAACAGGGGAGGAGAAGGGTTAGAATTATACTCATGAATCTCTCCCATTAAAGATGGTCTTTTATATTTCCAATTCACAAACTTTACAAGGCTCACCAAGGGAATGGGGATTAGGCAGGGGTAATATAAGATGGAGAGTAGGGTTGTGACACAGTGTTGTATTACATTAAAAAAGTTAAGCAAACTTACATCTTGTCTGAATATCTATTCACATACTATTAGCACTGTCAAACAATGAAGCTAAAATTCAAAGGAAACTTTATGCAACTGCAACAGAAGTTGTAGTGACAGGTCTGGACATCGTTAACACAAGACTTGCAATTATCATTTCACCGAAGTATGGCACACCTTTCGCACTTTACACAAGTCTCTCAAAGTCATCAAAGGAATGATCAAACAAAAGATAGTCCAAAAGTATGTTGATAAAATGAATATCTACATTTATCAAACACATCACAGACAGAGTAAGCTGGAAACTTCTTGATATGATTTTAATGGCTGAACTAAGAAAAAAAAAGTTTATTTTGTGCACATTTTTGCATTCCGTTGACAATAATCTGAAACCAAAACCTTGAATTTAACGACACAATGGTTCAAAAGACTAAACACACAAAGTTTGACATCAGCAATCAGTACATTCCACAGCCTCAGATTCCTATCAAGCCTTGGTTACCCTGAAAATAGATCGATAATCAGGAACTGTTTGTTAGCACCTGCTTTATGTACACTAACAAAGATTAAAAAGATCCTTTTGTAGTGGGTTATCTTTTGACTTTGAACATCACGTGATGTTCATTTCCGGTGATCAAACTTTGGAACCAAACAAAGGGGCATTTAAACTAACACAGCAGTGAAATATAGACTGACTTTGTTTACACCATCAAGTCAAATGATTTAGTGATTCCTTGCCTTTTATTCATTAAGATGTGGGACATGGGACCTACACCTCAAATGTGACATTCATCCAAGTTTTCTTCCTTGAGATAACATGTTTACAGTGTTTTCACAATTTGACCTCTGGTTGCACCAAGTCACCTTTGGCTCAGTAAGGGGCATCCACATGCCAAGCATGAGATTGTTCTATATCACTCTCCTTGCGTTTGCAAGCTAAGTGTCACATTCACACACACATACACACAAACATTTTTATAATGCAACAAATCAATAATGCAACCAGAATGCATGAATGCATTGAGGGTTCAACTGAATTCATTACACACCATATGAACTAATGTTTACCAGAAGTGGCTCTTGCAGACTCAATGTTGCTGCACACCGCTATTCAATTGTAGAGACAAGTCACTCTACCGTTGCAGAAAAATCCCAAGAGCTGAACTGCCGGTGACCGCAGATAGCATATCCCACCTCAACTAAAATCACAGGAGCTCGTTTTTTTTTTTAACTCTGGTATGGTGACCACCAAAAATAAAAGAATTTGTCTTCGTAATATGGCTTACTATCAACATACCTCAATGCGAAAGTATCAAAATTTCTTACCTTAAGATATCATCATTACAACATTTCAACTTTTGACCCCTGGGACCTCAGACGACCTTTGACTCCACAAAAAACAAAGGGGTCAATCTGCCTAAAATGGACTACCAACATGCCACAGATGAGAATTATCTCTGTTCCCCTTCTTCAAAACATTGTTTACAAAGTTCAGAGTGTTTGACCTCTGGAGACCTAAGATGACTTTGCCCTCCACCAACAACAATGCAGTCCTTGTTCTTGAAACAAGACATTCACATACTAAGAATGAAAGATTCCATGATTCCTACCTTGAGATATTAAGTAAACAAAATTTGATTTGATGACCTCCATGACCTTTGACCTCCACCAAATACAACACAGTCCTTGTTCTTGATAAAACACATTCACATGGAGCGTATGAAAAGTTAAAATGATTCCTATGTTAAGACATTGTGTTGTCAAAGGTTTCAACGTGTGATGACTTTAACCTTCACCAAAAACAATAAGGTTTCCTACTTGACATATTGCATTCACATGCTTATTGTATCAAACATTTCCATAATTCCTACCTTGAGATATCGTGTTAACAAAGTTTTCAGTGTTTGATCTCTGGTGACCTTTGACCTCTACCATGACCTCTACCAAAAACACTAGGGCTCTTCTTCTTAAAATGGGGCATCTACACATGCATCTGAACTCTCAGAAGTACCTTTCCTGAGAGAACATGTAACTAACCTAAGCATCACAAACATACAAACATGCATACATACACACACATGTAATCATTAAGGCATAGGTCTCTCTTTTTCATCAGCACCAAAAATTGGATCTGCTCAGCAAAGTAAGAGTGCGTGTTCCTGATCACATGCTTTGGTGGATAAATTTAAGGTTTAGAATGGAACTAAATTAACTGACTCCTCCCAGTTTTATGTCTGGCAGGAAAAAAGTTCAACACTGCCAATAAATTTTCTACCATTTTTGGTGGAAAATGCACATGCAGACAATTTCGTTTCCATTTTGTAGATATCGACTTTAGAATTAATGGTACAAATGCACTGTACAACAATGGTACTGTAAATGAGTTGGATGTTGTAACCTACAGTGGATAAGACTGGAATTGCCCTTGTCTCTTTTCAATACTCTGTACAGTACTTCTTCATAAGTCGTGGATGGTGACGATGTTACAGTGTGTCCTACCAAACAGCAAATTTTCATGGCACCTTTTGAATATCAGGGTAAACCCTGAGAATTAGAGCACACAATATCGTTGTATCTGTTTCACATACCAAGACGTGATCTAATGGGTCACATTTCAAGGACAATTAACAAATGTTCACAACAGGGAAGTTAAACCTATTGAAAAGCATTTGACATGGTGAAATCACATATCAAGTAACCATGAAACCTTTAGCCATAAACTCCATTGTATGGCTCAGATAACATCAGGAAAATGTCATCTTCACAGATCTATGCAACATTTGACATGCATGAACAGGGTTCTAGCTAGAGGACTCTGATTAACAGCTCTGTATTGCTTTGTCAATCTAGTGTGAGCACCATCCTGGGTGAAGGGTCTGAGGTGAGAGGGTTATTTTCATGCAGATAGAACATGCTGAGATTGCAAATCTCACATTCTTTTGCAGTGGTATCTCCACCAGTGGTCTTGTGGGAGAGTTTACAGCCAGCACTCTGAACGATTCTTATCGACAGCAACGAAACAAGAAACTCAAATCATGGAAAGGATCAGGCTAATTCAATACTTCATTTTAGTGTCAAAGTCAGGTCTTACGTACACCAAACCGATGCCTGCCAAGGAAAAGTCATGTTGCCTATCTGAGCCAAAGTGCAGAAATCTGTCAAGGCAAAAAATTTGATGACTTTCTGTCACATGACATTACCACCCCCACAAATTTTAGAAATGATCTTTTGCCCTTTAGTACCACATGACTGAAGTGTGGCAAAAATCCAACCAACAGGTCTGCTATTTCTGGATAATTTTGTGAGGCTGTGGAAATGTCTTTCCTAACCGATATGTCTTGTGATCAACATATGGCATGTGCATTTCTTGATTGGTTTAACTTGACCTGTTTAGACTAATGACTTTAACCTCTTGATTCCAGGTCAACAATTTTGACACAACTTAATTCTGATATCGATACACATCCCTGTGAGACAAGGACTTCCCATTTCTGGGAAAGGAGACATACGAGGAGATGAAATTGACAGATCTCGTGACAATTTGAACAGCTGTAGATGAGCATCTGGAAGTTGTAAAGGGAAGTATCAGTAGCAGCGTGCTTCCTTTAATTCATGGGATCAAACCTTATATGATTTCCTAGGCATGAGTGATAAGTCTGTACAAAAGAATGTCACCATAGAAGACCCTAAGGCATGCAGGCAGAAGGAATTGACTGACTTAGATCAGAGTGACACCTGAAGAAATGCATTTCTAAGGGAAAAAAAGAAACGAGACGACACCAGCTAAGGAGGCTGCATCCTACAATGATCGTTTTTTTTTTCATTGTTCTCCCCAATATGTGTTCCTATGGTCCGGCCACTTGAAAAGAACAAGCAGGACCATGGTTGCATGAATGTCTTTGATATACCACCTTACATTTATCAGTTGTTGTCAAAGGAGTTGCTAGGAGAAGTCCAATGAGGAACACAAAAATAAAAAAAATAAAAAAAAATGAGAACAAGAGCTGATATATACTCACAACTTTCCTGGGTCTTCCAGGAGACCGTCCTGGTGTTTTCCTCTGTGCCAACAAAGTAGAAAACATTGCATTAATATCATTCTCCTGATGTGACTCTTATTTGAAACAACTAAAACCCATCTGACATCAGACAAAATTACACTGTATTTTAGACCCGTAAGTTGAATGACTTTGAAATTCCTTGCAATATTCAAGTAAAACAAAGTACAATACATGACAATTTTAAAGTTCAAATACCTTACTCTTTGTGGGACACCATGTCTAAAAGTTTACAAACTATGATCTCTCTACTGACTTCACATGACCTTTGAACTCCATAAGAAATGACAGAGCCCATCTACTCATTAAGGTCTACCAATGTTAACAGCTTGAAGGTTGAGCAACATTCAAATGCAGAGATAGGGTTCTTTAATTCATTTCCATACTTCAACCTCTAGTGACCTCAAGAGACCTTTGATCTCCATGAAAATGGTAGGGATCATCTTCTTACAATGGACTATCCACACACTAATTTTGAAATTCAATTGCTGAGATATTTTTCTTACTAGGTTTTTAGACTACTAACCTTTGGTGACCTCCAATGAACTTTGACCCCATGAAAAATGATAGGGATCATCTACTGTACTTACACTAAACAACCAACACATCAGGTCTGAAGTTCCAGAACCTTTCCCTTATTGAAATACCATGTGTACCAGGTTTGCTGAGATATCTTGCTTAGGTTTTAATACTTTAAGCTCTGGTGACCTAAAATGACCTTTGACCTCCATGAAAATTAACAAGGATCATCTAGTAACATTGGACTACCTACACACCAACTGTTCATTTCAGTTACCTTTTCCCTTCTTGAGATATCGTATTTACAAGACAGGGCATCACACACGCACACTCACACACACCCTCAAACACCATCATGACCACATAGATTCCTTAATTGTCTGCCTTTTGCAAGAAATCAAAAAACCATCTGCCATCATGAGCCAAATTCAAGACTTGCTGTAATAGCAGCTGCTACACGTGTACGAAATAAAAGAAAAAAATTCAAATGAGGTTCCAAACAATCCAGTAACGAATGAAATCAACATGGAGTATAAACTGAAAACAAACACTGACTGCAACCCAAGGATGTGAGAATGGCTGATGATCACAAACAAGGTCACCGTCCAGACGCAGCAATCTCTCGCAGATCCAGCTTAAGTTTGGCCACAAGTTCATAAGAAACATTACTGGTAATAGGAAAGCATCAGTTGTGCTGAGACAAAGGAGTTGAGGATGTGAATGACATGCACGCAGAAGAATGCAAGAGAATTACTGCTTGGCATAAGAGAGACTATGGAATAACACAGAACCAACTGATTCTGAAATGAAGTCTGGAGGGAAGAGAATGCAAAGCACACATCCCTGTAAATATGATAGACCAGATATGACAAATTGCTCCATACAATTTCTGCTCTTCCCACCGACTCACTACTGCCATGGGTGCACCAGGATTGCTTCCATGGTAACAATCTAATGTATTTTACTCACCGGTGAAACAGGGGCTTTCTTCTTGTTTGGACTTCCCTTTGGTCTACCTCTTCCTCTTTTGACTGGGCTGCCCTCTCCACTATCCTTGACAGAGTAAAAAAATAACGAAATATCAACAATTAATTCGACCCATCAGATGAGCTCTCTTGGGATTAAGTGGTCCATAAAGACAGAAAAGTTATCACAAAGAATCATAAAGTATACACAGCTAGACTCAACCAACCACATAAAAGCAAAAGGATGAGCAATGTGAACAAGTAATGCAAACATTTTGCCAAACAGTGGCCATAACTGTGACCTATCTGTATCAGCAGTTTACAAATGACTCATCAATAATGGCACATATGACTGCATCAGCAACCACACAAAAGATCAATGGATCTACTCTAAGACTCTGGATGGAAAGCCAACATGGTCTGAGCCCTGTATATATTCAATGGATACTTCCTATGGATGCTGCTTAAGACCATAGCAGATTAACCTACCAGCAAAAAAAAAAAAAAATTCAACAGTTCCGCAAGACAAATTGACAAAGAATTTTGTAGTTCTCTGCTGCAAGCAATAGACAAAGGCATGAGCATGGTTAGTGTCCTCCACATTTAATGGAAAAGAACACCTCTGCGTATTTCAATGATGGTGCAACTGCTTCATAAATGAAAAGCGATTCATAGTGTTTCACTGGGTGTGGCCTTTTGACCTTTTTGAACAGGAAATCAATGACAACCACTCTTCTCTCTTTAACTTCCAAACACACCCTTCAATCGAATGGCTGAAACTGTTTTAAGTTCAAGAGACAACGTTTAGTTCTAGGTGAGGCTTTAGCTCATATTTTGTATGTTGATGTCAATAAGTTGTATGGATGATACTCACCGATGTTGTTACAAGCTGTTTGCTTTTGTTTGGACTCCCCTTTGGCCTGCCTCTACCCCTCTTGCCAGTGGTCACAACTGCACCCTAAACAAAAAGCCAAGAAAGGTGCATCAAATTTCCAAATTGCAACATTGCAAATACTGACTGTCGAACAATACTTCTATCTATATATGTATGTGTATGTATGTTTAATACATGCTCCCAAAACACATCTTTTCCATAGTGAATGCTTCATCTTCCTTAAAAATGCTGCTTTTTTTGTCACATGTCGCAGACACATGTTGCCCTGTGTGTCCCAACATGTGTCCCCAATATGTGTCTAGTGTACATACAAGGACAAAATTTCTGTGTCCAGGTGTGTCAGCAACATGTGTCAACACATTATTTTAACAATTTTTGAGTATACTTGGTTATTCAATAATTTTCCCAAATACGAAGCTCCTATGCATTGCGGACCTGAGATCCCCGGAGAACTTTGTTGCCACATCCTCAAATAATGGTCGCCACAGCGGAACAATGTAGCACCTCTTGATCACAACAAAATGACCATTCACCTCCAATACAAACCTCATAATATTATTTACCCAAAATGTCATACACACCTTCCCTGTTTGAAGATCATGCAATATGTGGCTCCTTTGATACTGCAAACATGAGTTGCTATGTTTTTGTGCTTACTAATGACCTCCCATGGCTTTTCACCCACATCAAATACAAAATCCAGTAAAGGTCTACCCACATTGACTTTGAACCATCCTACAAAGGTCTTGCCTTCACACGATTTCTTTTACACACATGCACGAGCATGGGACATCACCATCACAAAGATTCCCTGCCCTCCATTGGCAAAAACTCAAGAAAGAATTTTTTAAAGCATTGTGACAAAAAGCAACTCACATGTAACTTCAGACAGGAAATAACATCACTACAGTACAGTCATTTTAACATCTGTTTAAACTTCCAGTCAAAGAATTATAATCAACTACCTGGCTAAAACAAGAACTTTTGGTACAATAATGTAATGTTATATTAAAATAGGACCAAACTAGCAAGCATCCATCTACTGTAGATATATCTCAGTGTTGTGCACATCTGCCCTACCCATGACACTGTATATCAGACCTGGATGACATTACAATCTGATTATGGTGTTTAAGGTAAAAGCTTCCAAGACTCTTAACTTTTTGTCCTAGTCAGGCATGGAGTCGGGATTTGCTCTTTATCTTGTTGTGCAATTGGTGTTTTTTCTAACCTGTTTGTCCTAACCATACTGTTTTCTGTGATTGTTATCTTTTCTTTCCTTACCCAAAAGTTCTTCATTTGATCTTTCTTGGAAACTCCTCAATCTCTGCACCTATGCATTTCATCCATACTTTCTTCTTCTTTAACATTTTGTTATACTTAGCCTGGTTCTTTGTCTGTACTTTTATTGTACATCGATCCAAATAAAATAAATTGACTTGAACAAGTCTCCATCACTTCTGACTACTTCTACCTTACAAGCACACTTTTACATCAATGAAGATGAATCTGTCTCACTATGTTTTGATTGTTTAACAAAAATTGACAGACTTTAAAGTATAAAACCAAAGAATGGCCTCCATCCCTGTTTACCTGCTCTACATGAATAAATACCGGTGAATAAATACCAAGACCAATACTCAACGAGGTACAAATGCTTCAACATTTTCTTTTCTTTTTGTAACTGCACTGGAAATGAAACTTCTTAGGCCCTAAAAGTAAAGTATTTGTGGGATAAAAACAATATGCTGCTTGTAAAGCTTAGGAGACACAAAACTGAGGGCAGTGATGTATTTCTTACTGGGATCTTTGTGTCAAATAAAAGCTGAAATTGGCCAAATAAATGTGCCATGAACGGGCTAGCTGAAATAGATGTCAATTGTGCCGCACTAAAGTACTGCTAAATGACTAGATGAGAAATTTCTTTGTAATTATTCCTTTTCAAGCAAAGGTCTGATAGGTCTGATAGGAATTTTATCCGACTTAACTCCTAACTGAAACTCAACTGATCATTAGAATGGCTCAATAATGCAACAAATTTCATGATGCCAAAGATCTTCCGAAATCATTACTCTTCTGGTACAAAAGTCTCTTTTTTAACGTAACAATCTTCACAAAGTATGGACCAATGAATGAAATTATCTGGTTTTTTTTCTCTCACCGATGAAGCCTTTTTCTTGCTTCCCTTTGGTCTGCCCCTGCCTCTCGATACACCAAGGAGTCGCTAAAATGAAAGAGAAAGAGGACCAACACGATACTGCCATAATGTTTTACTCATAGATCATATTAGGATGGACTTGTTGAGAACATCATCTTGCAGCTCAAGTTCTTGACAACAGGTATCCCGTACTGAAAAATTGCTCAACATTGTTTTAGCGCACAAATATTCACACTTTAAGCAATCAAGATATGTTGAATAGAAGGAAGGGAAACAGCAATTTGATCTAAATCATATACATTAGTAAAATAAAAAATACAGTTACTGGAGTTTCTAATAATCCAAATTTGGTAAAATATGGCAAATTCAGCCTCAAGCTGCTAAAACCATTTTCAAAAGCTAATCAAATCTTTACGTTCTGCATTCACAGTGTCCTGACAGTTTTGGATTCCACAGGTGTACATTAACAGAAACATACGAAACTGACCAAGTATCCTACATTTGAAACTTTGCAGAAACACTATGACTGGACCAGTCACACTGCTTTGAGATCCAGTATGGTGTGAGTTGTCTTATAAATTCCCTATATATAGTGGAGGGAAGACAGTGGCACTTATCTCACCAATTGCTTCTCCTTGCCGAAGCTGCCTTTGGGCCTTCCCCTTGGTTTCTTCTCCTTAGGCTCGGGAGGCTGTGGATATGACAGATACAGCTCAGACAGATATGCAAATAAATAACAATATCAATATTACATACAGTATAATATATTTTTCTTTTTGCTAACAAAAGCTCATCCAAGCAATCCAAAACTCCTAAGAAACAAATATACAGGTAGACACCGTACCGTGTCAGACTGACATACATACAGTACCGCAAAGTTGTTTTGTTTGAACGCACTGTACAGCATAAACTCTTTAATCAAGGCAGGGAGGCTAACCAATAGAAGTAACTCGACAAGGGAGTTTAACATTCTGGTTAACACTATATCAGATCTACTTTAAAACATAAATTAGTTTCTCTGAATTAAAGCATAACTCAGTGAACAAGAAGAATTCAAGAATACTGTGTGGCTTCCATGATGCAGCCAAGTCTTACTGTTCACAGAGGTGTGTACACAATAAAAGGGAATTGGGCTCTGACAAATAGTACATAACACCCACTAAATATCCTACTCAATGTGGTTCACCATTGTGCAATCAGTCCAAAACTAAATTTCTTGAGATAATTAGGTTTCATGGTTGGTTTGAGCTCTGCTGACCTTAATTGACCTTTGATCTCCATCAAGAACAACAGGGATTTGAACTCAATATGACTGATGTTCAAGCTAATAGTGAGATTATAGTCCAAGCTTAATTGTTCTACTGAGATTTTGTTTTTACAAGTGTTTCACATTTTGACTTTTCCTGACCAAAGTAGAGTACTAGAGTTACTGTCAAGAGAGATTGGCAGATCTGATTATTTTGTTATCTCATTCTTGACTTTGCCTGAGCTCACTGTTACTCTAGCAACCTACTAGAAATCTTGTAATCTGATTACTTCCCACAAGCTTTCTAGCCAATCCCGTGTGGTTAAAATTACTAATAATTCAGAGAAAAACATTGTATCATTGAGTGGACATATTACTTGCTTGACTGGCTATGGTACAGCACAAAGAGATACAGTATAGCTAATGAAATTTGCCGTAATGCTGCACATCACATTAAGTAAAAACTGGTTACATCATTGAAAGCATTTTCACTTCTTGATATGTGGTAATGTAGTTCATCAATAAAGCACATGCAATCAAAGTTGTAATTTATAAGGTACTGTGTTTTACCAGATTTTCACAGTTACCCCTCTCTTAATTGGCTTTAAATGACTTTTGACCTTTGTGACCAGAAATCCAAGCGGCCTAGTGATTCCTTGCCAGTATTAAACTTGAATGTCCATATGCCCTCGTAAGATACTCTTACTCAGAAAAATTTAGTGTGACACCCCATCTCAATTCAAGTACTGGTCTTTTCTGTATACAGCATACCATGTGATGTGGCAAAAACTGAATCATCACAAATACTTGAAAGTAATGAAGCAGTAAGACAGTTAAAACTACTTTATATTAGCTTTTTCCTAGTTCTAGTGTTCAAGTTTGAAATTGAAATTTGGTATTATTCGCAGATGTTTTCCTCCAATGTCCTTCCAGGTTTGTAATTGCTTGCCAAGAATTCTGCAGCCAGCACATGGTATATATACTGTAAATATGACAGTTACAAGATGCATCTTTGAGGTCAGTTCATTACAGAATCACTTCCTCTTGCTAGATATCCAAAATATAACACTACTATCTGATCATATCTTGGAGTAAAAAATCTCTCAGATGTAATCCAAGTCGACATGACAAAAAAGATATCATGTTTTACAAGACATCGCAAACACATACACACACATACAGTACACATACTGAACCATCTTGATTACAAAGGTTACATTTACCTTCAAAACCAAATGTGAAGAAAATTTTGTAATTCTCACTACATGGTTTACTATTATTGTTCCAAATCAACCTACTGTAAAAGACGTCCCACCATTATGGAATTATTGAATCACAGCAACAGATAAGAAAGCATTTTGAAACACTGTGCCAAGATTTAAACAGAAGAAAACAAGATGATCGACACCAACAGAAGAAAACAACCAACAAGCTGGTGACACATGTGGAGTGTGAGTAATAACAGTATATGACATGAGCATTTGTAGAATGACAACAGAAAAAGTCTGAACATTTTCACATTCATTTTCATGCCTACAGTATGTATCTCATTTAAGAAAATTCATGATGGGAATAATATATATCTAAATGCTACCCTCTCATCTACTGTACCTCTGTGTGCAACTGTTTTTTTCAATGCAATTCTAAAACTTATGTAACATCTTCTCAACCTTCAAAAATCAACTCTCAAGATTTTGTAAATAAAAATTCAACAAGAAAATAAAAGGATTTTGTGATTCCTTGCCAGCATTCATGTAGAACACAGAACAACATGTACATACCAATTTTTAAATTCAAACACCTTATCATTCTACAGTAAGCTCTTTTGACCACTGTGTGTACTAAGCAATTTTATGTTTTCCAAAATTTGACCTCTGGTGACGGCAAATGAAATCTGACCTCCACCAAAATTAAAAGGAATCATCTGCTCACTGTGACCAACTCACACACTACTGTATGAAATTAGTCAAGATTACACTTCTTGAGGTACAGTGTTTACAAGGTTTTTACAGTTTGACCTCTGATGACCTCAAATGACATTTGACCTTCACCAAAAACAATAGGGATCATGTACTCACAATGGCTGACCTACACACTAAGTATGACATTAGCCATGAGTGCAAATCTTGCAACATTGTGTTTACAAGTATTCACATTTTGACCTCTGGTGACCTCAAAGAACCTTTGACCTCTACAAAAGAGGTAGGCATCATCTTCTTAAAATGACCAACCCACACACAAAGTACGACACTAGTCATGTCTCTACTTCTTGAGAAAAAGTATGTACATAGTGTTTACGAGGGTTTCACAATTTGACCTCTGGTGACCGCAAATAACCTGTGACCTCTACCAAAAACAATAGGGAACATCTATTCCATTGACCAACCCACACACCAACTATGAGATTAGTCAAGGTTACCCTTCTTGGGATATCATGTTTACAAGCAAGGTGTGACATACACATATACATACATACACAAACACACTTCATAACATGGCACTGATTCCTTTCGTCTTCAGCAAGGAATCAGTAAAAATACACATGAGCACTGAAGCTTTACGTTCCCTCACTACCCTGCAATCCAGACATGTCTGCTGGTTTTCAATTCAGGGCGGGGGAGATGACAATTTTAAGAAATTATTGACCCCTCATAACTAATTAAGGTTTGTTACCACTTGCACGCCCACACATAGCAAGATAGAGCCTGATGTTCAACAAAAGGTAGGTCAACACATGACCCATACCATTTGCACAGTATTTTCCATAAAAAAAAAAATACTGGCAGAGTGAACAAAGATAGCTATCATCAAACAGTCCAGCTCGTAAAATTAGTACAGCCCTAAAGTAACTTCGAAGCAAGGCAATGATGAAATTACATAGATCAAGTGCATTCAGAGAATTGCATTAAACAGAAAAAAAAAAACAATACAACACTGAAAAAAGCAATCATCAAGACAGTTAGGCTACAGACCACAGGCCTTTGCGTAACTGCTTTTCAGCATAATTACAGTGTCTTTTTAGACTACAGCATAGCTATGAAAAAATTGGAGAAGAATCTCATCATTTTTCTCTTCCGTTTTGGAAATTTTCTTTGCCAGAATGAACAGGAATATTTCACATTACAAAGATGGCTGGTACATTATGAAACTGAATCGAGGTTTTTTGGTGAATCTATGGTCAAAGAATTGGCAAAATAATATCAGCCACGATTGTTGCACCTGAAGTAGATCCCGTATCACATCTTCAGCACTTTAAGAAGGAGTATTTCAAACACTGAACACATTCCATGAAACACTAATACTGTATGGAAATCGGAAAAAAAGATCATTCAAATCTACACCACCAGCTACATTCTCATTTATACATCAAAAATAGCCGATGCATGCAAATAATTATGACATGTACTGTACATACTATACAGTACATGTACAGTATACATACAGTAATAGCATCATACTGTACACTACTGCAGCCACAACAGTGTAAAACAATTACCGGTTTTCTGTTCTTATTAAGACTGCCTTTTGGTCTCCCTCTTGGCCTTTTTATTTTTGGCTCAGTGGGTTCCTGGAAAATGGAAAACAAAACATAAAGCTCATTTACAAACTGGCATGTAACATGTAGTAAGTTACATACATTCCACTTATCTGCTTCACCTTGAAGAAGTTGTGGTTCAGACAGAATGAAAGGGTGGACCAAAATATGGAAACTTCATTCTCCCTGTTCTGCATGTTGTTTGTAAGTACCAAGCATAAAGTAACAAAAACATTCCTAAGTGTAAAAGAATAATGAATTCATTTCCAGTTTGGAACGACAAAGTTGTAACACAACAAATCGGAGTGAACACAGGACAAGAGCAGTAGACATATATGAAATCCAAACAAAAATAAAACACAAAGGCAATCCACGGAGCTGCATCTCATCCCTATTGTTGTCCATAATCATTCCCTGATTTGTATCATTGTTGATCTAGAGTTAGATCGAACACCCAGCGCTTTACATTACACATGGTACATACTGTAAGTACACGTAGCTAGGCGCAGCACGCTCGGCCATGGATGTGCAAGAAACACACAAGTGCTTTGTAAATGTGGCAGCCACAAGTGCATGTCAAAGCACATATTCTCATGCAGATCACGTGTGCGTCAAAGTAATCCTTTGATTTTCTTCATTCCTCAGATCAGCCACTCTGGGTGTTTTGTAATACTGTAGTTCTTAGAAACACGTCACAATACTTTGTATTACCCAATTTCTTTTCCTGCCAAAACGCACTGTAAACAACTCAATTCCTTGGCTGGTGTATACACGACATGTACAGGGTAACAGTAAAAACATACTGAGTAGGGGTATTACCAAAACATGGAAAATGACATTGTTCTTAAATATAATCGCTCAGTCCAAACATGGTTGCATAGACTGAATTACTGAGTCACGTTTTATGGAAAGGTAAAGATATAATAAGTTATGCTGCACCTTATACTAACAGAACATACCTAATATACTATAAACTACAACACTACATATCATAATCAGGTACCTACCGTAAGACCAAGTTTGAAGTTCATTAAACTTACTGTCTAGCAGGAAATTGCCACACACTTTTTCAGAGCATTTTGTTCATTAGAGATTTGACCTGTGACCTCTAACCTTTGACCTCTCACCTTAAATACTGATGGGAGACACAACTTCAGACCATGGGTCACGTATCTACCAACTTCCACCAACATCAGCCTCATTTTTAGATATAGTCTTGTATACCAGTCATATATTTAAAGGTCCCACTCAAATAGCCATTTTGGATGAAGAAATACAGCAAAAATAAGATTTTCACTAATATGTCCTTTGACCTTAAATTTTGATGGAAGACACAACTTTAGACCATGGCTCACCTACAGTATCTCCCAACTTCAACCCTCATCAGTTTTTCGGTCTAGGAGTTGCAGACGTTTTTTTCTTTCAAGTTTGACCTTTGACCTCTGAAGTTCACCTTTGACCTCAAAACACTTACAAACAAGATTTGTTTGGATAAAATCTTACATGCTGGTCACAAATTTTAACGTCCCATGTGAATAGCCGTTTTGGATTACAAAATCCAGAAGAAATAATATTTTCACTAATTTGACCTTTGACATCTGACCTTAAAATTTGATGGAAGACAAAACTTAAGATCACGTGTGACGTATCTACCAACTTCCACCCTCATCAGCTTTGCAGTATAGGAGGAGTTGCAGATGCAAACTTTTGGTGTAAAATTTGACATTTGACCTCTGAACTTGAACTTTGACCTCACAACATATATAAATATGATTTTTAGATAAAATCTTGTGTTCCTGTCATATATTTAAAGGTCCTACCTACGTAGCCATTTTGTATTAAATAGAAAAAATTTTTCACTAATTTGACCTTTGACCTTAAAATTTGATGGGAGGCATAAATTCCTATCTACCAACTTTGACCTTCATCAGCTTTGCAGTCTAGGAGGAGTTGCAGATGCAAACTTTTCGGTGTCAAATTTGACGTTAGACCATTGACCTCAAAACACATACAAACATGATTTTTAGATAAAATCTTGTATACTGGTCACATATTTGAAGGTCCCATTCAAATAGCCATTTTGAATTAAGAAATACAGTGGAAATAAGATTTTCACTAATATGTCCTTTAACCTCTTACCTTAAATTTTGACGGCATACATAACTTCAGACCATGGGTCACCTACCTTCCAACTTTGACCCTCATTGGCTTTGCAGTAAAGGAGGAGTTGCAAAAGCAAACTTTTGAAACTGAAACACTCTTTTGCACAAACACACACACACATCTTCACATATTTTGACCCCTACCATGATGAGATGGTCCCAGGTCACATTAAGTACCATACCAGGTCAGACCCCCCATGTCTCATTTATCAACAGTACATAATGTCATCATGGCAACTGTTGCTATAGCAACTGAGAGCGCCATAATACACTTTGAAGTCCCAAAACAACTACAATACTATCAAACTTATCAAAACTTACAACAAGTATCAATCAATCCTAGATATAGGCCTACTGTATTTACATGAATGGCAATTATGGGCCATGCATTTTGCCATTACTGTTCATTCCATCACTTTAGCATGTAAGGGCTAAGCAACAAAGGGGAATCACCTCAAAATGATATTTTCTATCTTCTGACTGATTGCACTTGGACATCAGTAAACATTGCTGAACTTTTGTACTTGATAAAATGAAGGATTGAGGTGAGTGGGTCACTGAAACCATTAGTGAAACTCTGACTTTTTCTTTATAGGTCAATTTTCGTCTGGGTATTAAGTTCAGGTCTTCGAAGCAATCTGAACATGCAGTGAAAACAATCTATGTCACAAGCGGCCAGTGCCCGAATGCCCTTCCTGCCAAAATTTCCCGTTTATGGAGAAAGTAAACAAATGCGTTTGGGACAAAAACTTTTCATTGACTGTACAAGCATGCATGTGATGTATGGTATTATAATTTGCTAATTTTCTCCTGGTTTTTTTTTTTTTTAAAGAAAACACATCGATATGCATGACATAGTGTATGATGGCAAAATTAGAAGTACAAGTGCATCTGAATTCTGCTGAATGTGCTAAACTTTACAATTTAATGACCTGACAAAGTGCTACGAAAATTATTGAACATGGTCACTTACTCCAGCAAATGAGGATTGCTGTGCCAAAATCTTTGTGGTGAAGTCACTAACATTTCACATGCCACAACTCCACCCCATCTGTCGAAACATTTAACAGTGCTTTAATTAATCACTCACGACACCAAATTCTACTCTTTCAGGAGAAAGAGATAACAGAGATGTACCCTCACTTTAGAGAAATCTTATTTAAGTTGGCAAATGAGAGATAATGAAAAAAAAAACATTGATAGACACTACTTTTGTTTTTTGAAGGAAATTGTGCTAATTAAATCTTATTTGCCAGGCTAGTAGGTTCGGCTGAGGTTAGCTTTGAAGCCAGTTGAGTGGCCTTAGCGACCACTCTGTGACCTCTGTGAGATTATCACGCGCTTTAAATTCAGATTTGTTTTGTATGTGAGTTGTGCTGATGAACATTGACTAACTTTCAGTTACAGATGGCAATCATCCAAACTAGGACTCTAGCTCTGTCAATGACCTGAAATTCAAGTAAACAGATAATTTTACATGAATTAAACATGCATGGAATAGATCTACAAAAAACAAAAACCCTGAGTTATGCTGTGTCAATAAATGTGTCATTCCACATCAACTGTACTGTAGTATATATATTGTCCTGAAATGTTTAAATGTCCAAATATGGTTACCATTAAGTCAAACATTTTCACATTTCTGTTGGCTAGCCAAAAGGTTAATTTTTTTTCCGCTTAAAAGTCGAATATTGGCTGTGTTTGCGTAATATATCTACTGTAGATCAATGTGTCCACATGAGGAAGGATGACAAATAGCAGAAAGACACAATGCACTAGCTTCCCCTGGGGTTCCCTTTAAGTGTCAGTCACTGTGAGCTTTCATCTAGCAAAGTTTTATGAGCGCAAACTGGATGTCACATGGAAATACAGATTTAAGTAGATTGCAGTTGCCAAAGCTTAATCAAAACTGTTTACCTTAAATTCAAAACTAGCTGAAGGGGATCACACACACGGTAGACCTCATTTCTGCATGAATGAAGTCATCAGAAATTTCCTAAATTTTATTGTTCATGCAAACTGTGATGACGAGGCTCAACCAATTTATTCCCACCTATAATAAAATGATTTTTGAATTGTGATGATTTAAATCAGTGATTTAGTTCATTGAAATCACAATTGCCTTTTATGACAGTGATTTCTAAAAACAGCCAAACCAGTCTCAGAGACGATATGTTGGAACTGACAGCTTTTTTTTGCTTTTTGGCAGGAGAGCTTGAATTTTGTTCCTCTTTGGCACTCTGTATTAACAGGAAATTATACCCTGGACTGTTCTTTTCACTAAAATTAGTTATATTGTTGTGTACAGTACACACAGAGGACAATGTTAGCATCACATGTACTGTTGTGTACTTGCCATGCTTAGATCGGCTCAAGATGGCATACTTGTCAAAACTGAACATGCATGTGCATTACCAATTACCATACAGTTCACTAGCTGTGATGAATGCCATAGACAGCATAGCCAGGAGACAAGTTTATACTTAGCTTGTCAAAGTGAGTCCCTGCTAATTGCCAGTAGGTGTCCTGTATTTAAAGAAATGTACTCATTATTGAGCAATGTTGATGTTTGTCCAGAGTTAAGACATAAACACATATGCAGAGTATGTTACATCACTGGTTAAACTTGTTTTAAACACACAAGACCAGAAGAAATTAATTCATGACTCTGTGATCAAATCAGTTCAGTTGGTACTACTACAATACTGTCAGAATTTAGTCCATCCTGTTAAGTGGCCCATGCATCACTGGCATGTTGCACCACAATCTAGAAAATGACTTAATTGTCATCACAAATACTAAGATCGTTTTTTCCTTCATACAGGTGAAAAGGTATGCAGACGTTTGAAGAGTAACCCAGGATATGAACAAGATCAAAAGCTTGCACTGTGTAGTAAATTCCTATCACTTCCAGTCCTTCCATGGAGGAATGTCATTGACTTTACTTTGTGAGAGGACTCTCATTAAAAGGATGGTCTAGCCACAACTTTAGCTTGAATATGTTGAAGGGTAAGTTTATCCAACCATTCTGGTGAAACTTTGATTCAGTTCTCATGTGTAGTTCTCAAGATATTACCAGTTGAAGTTACCCCCTTTTCTACCAACTGTGAACTTGAGGCAAGCAGGAGTGACGTCAACTCCTCACATGGCTGAATAGTCTTTGTTTTCTTTATTACTGAATTTATTATTTCGACCTTGAGATCAATAGGTGGTCAGCTTAGGTACTGGTTGTGTGAAGGTCGCAAACCTCTTATACCCCTCATACATTCACATTATGATAGCACTAGATATTGAAGTATTAAATTTGGTGTAAAGTTTGAAGAAAAACATAAAATGCTTTATCAATGTGGGGAGATGACATCACTCCTGCTTGCTTCAAGTCAACTGTTAGTAACAAATGTAGCAAATTCAACTGCTCATATCTCCGGAACCACACATGGAAATTGTATGGAAGTTTCACTGTAATGGTCAGATTAACTTACTCTTCAACATATCAAAGCTATTTGTGGCTGGACCATCCTTTTAAGATGTACCAGACTGCTGTTACAGTACACTAGAACATGCTAAGTTTGCCGAGACAGGTTACTCGTAGTTTGGAATGACATACTTAAAACTTCACTCAGATGACTATCACCATGTAAACACTAGTGAGGATATGCAAGTAAGTACAGTTCTATAATTACAGCTTTGTCATCTCATCATGCCTACTACACCTCTCGATTTTGCAATGCCATTGTCTCCTTACTCTGCCATGTCACTGCTGAAGAGAAGCTATCATGAACAACTACAAAAGTGTTTAGTGATGACACATTTGGCCAAGTTCAAAATTAAAAAATGTCAAGATGATGGGAGTCCTTGAACAGCAAGACAATTAACTGTTCACACACTTACAACCAACATGCAGCCGATTATCAACAGCTTTCACAAGAACACTCCTACGATTTTGCCTTTTTTTTTTTCGTGTGACCACGAAAAAGCTCTCCTGAAGTCACTGTTGAAGAAGGAACACATCAGATTTACGGAGGATATCAGTTACTGTGATTAAAAGAATTAGGATAACTGCACTTGGGGATGGCAGCTGTATGAGAGGAAGATTTTTTCACTCGACCAAAGGTGACTCTTTTTTCCAGTTGGAGACAGATTTGGAAAGTTAGCACGTTTGGGATTGTTTTGATTTCATATATTGACCCAAATGTGAGACACTATTTCCTACATCAGGTTCTACAGGACTGTCATACCATAACAGCATCAATATGCAACAAATTAAACACGTGCAAACATGTTTGAAAAATTGTTATCTGTGAGCTACCTAGGATGTAGGTTCTCAGAGACACTGCAATGAAAGCCAATAGTGTTTAAAGGTTGGAGTCAACCATGAGAGAGTCAGTTTGTGGTTGGGATTTTCATAAAGTTTCTGACCAAATAAGCTCTGTACATGATACTGTATATGTAGATACTTGGAGTCTGCATGACAGCTAGGTCTTCAACTTACACTGCACAGTACACTTTGAAAGAGTGAAGATAATTTACCAGTAAACACAAAATTATAACAACCGCTATTGTAATTAACTACTGTAGACTAATAATTGTACAGCATTTGGAAAGGTGTTACTCTCCATCAGCAAATATGACCTCATCACATGCATATATAAAGATTAACTGTGCATAATTACTGTCAGGATAAGTCTGTAGTTACAGTATTACAGAAAATTATGACAGGATTGATGCAGTAGAGGGTGTCATGGTACAGTAATGCTACTACATTGACCTCAATACTGCACAGCAGTTGCTGAATCGCTGCCATATGAATGATGAGTACATGTAAAACCCACCTGTTTTATTCTGCTGTGGAGGCTCTTTTTTTTTGGTTGTTCAGTCTCACAATATTGATACAGTAGGATACTGCAGTACAGTGGCAATTATGCTGTAGAGCCTATACACTTCGGGAGACTGCAGGAGGCGATGTTTTTGTATATAACTTATTGCAAATTGTTTGTTTTACAGAAAAAAAAAATCACATGTTTAAAGCCAGTATATGTGGACACAGAATGATAGAACATTCCATAATGAGAAAGTACAGTGGTCCTCTTTTCAAGAAATACTGTAAGTTTCTCACAGGTAGAAATTCAGTTATTTTTTGCTCAAGACTAACTGTAATTTGTTCACCCAACTTCCAAAATTCAAACGATGCATCTTCTGTACAGAAAGTTTTGTTCTGAGAAGATGAAATTTTCGTAGAAGTTTAGTGATGAGCCTGAATGGTTCCACATAATGATTAAAGCTATTTTCTTTGTACGACATGTTGGTGCATTGTACATGCCCTGCAGCATTTCTCTTTAGTTAAATGAGAAGACAGATCTACAAAACACTATAAAATGCAACTGCTGCACAAAGACTGCCTACAGTAAGCATCTGATGTCCATATACCATGCAGAGTTTGTAACATGTGCTTCAAAGGTTATCAACCACATGGCAAACTTTCTTGGAATTGCCTAAAAAAAATTTCAAGTTGGATTGAACTTTTGCACAGTCCCACCTATTACTTGCAAAGTCCCAGCTATAACTGTCGGACAGACTGACAGTTGAGTATATTTCTAGTTTTTTGAAAATTTCAAGCAACGAAATTTGCTCAGTGTGCTCACTTTCTACAGAACCTGAAAGTTGCAAGCAGACAGACTGATATTGCACAGCATTTTTATCTTTTTGCCTTTGCATGTTAACCAGGCTAAGATTAGCAGGAAAGTGCAGCTACAGTATCACCCCTATCTTATTTATGCTCTCTCACTTATAACAAACCTCCAAATAACAAAACTTGATAGGAAATTAATATGACTTTTAAAGGTGCTAAAAAGACACACCTTAAACCATTGAGGTTTGGTAGACAGAAAGAAGAGCGTGTATGAATATCACAAAAGAGGGGGTAAGTCTTGTACAGTGTTATAAGAACCAAACAGAGCCAGGTGCATGGTAGACATTAGTACAACAGTAAGTAGGAGCCAGGCAAGTGAGGAGTAAACTATAAAATTTACCATCAAAATAAGCACAAACAAAGAGTAGCCACGTATTTCAATCAATCAATCTACATTGTGACATCTACAGTATGTGAGTCGTCATCAGTCCAAGATGTGTGTGAAAATTAGACACTAAATTTTCAACTAATGTATTATGCCATCAGATCGATGCAGAAATGGAAATCCAAGACCTTTTGCAATGCACAAAATGGAACTTTGAAAATGAGTTTGCAATTTCTGGAGCACAAAACATTGTAGCCCCTCCCACAACATACATGTGCAATACCTTCTTCTGAGCTGTCACACTACAATTGAAAAATAATGATTGTTAACTTGTTTTGAGACAGTACCTGTGCCAACAAATTTCAGAGGTACCAGGAAAGTTGCAAAAGGACCTGTAGCACCCATGAATAGGTCAGACATCATGTGAGTATTGGTACCATCAATACCAGTAGAGACAAGGGTACCAGTTTTATCTGCCCATCCCTACCATTTTCCAATCTTTGGGTCCCCAGATCAAATTCCCACAGAACCTATGGGAAATTATCAGGTGACTCAAATTTGCCTCATGTGTTCACAAAAGCTGTTTAAAGTGGTACTGAGGGGGTTACTTGGGCTCCTGTTGTCCAATTTAGGTTGTCTGCTTCATGTTGCTCGGTTGTAGCCAATATGCTGCTGAGGTGGGAAAGTCCTCCACGCGACTCAGCCTTTGGGAAATTGTCCAAAGACTGAGGGATACACTCTTGTCCATCACTTGGGGACATTAAATGAAAGTCAACAGAGTATGATTGGGTCTACATCACAATTGTCTGGTTTCACCACTGCCTCATTACCGTCTGGATACTTATCAAAAAGAGGAGGCAAATCTCACAGGTGTTCATCAATGACAAGATGGTATACTGTAGGGTCCTTATGAGTCAATATGGGGCTTCCTGATCCTAAAACTTTCAAATTCAATTCAAACAGGTACTTGAGGTGATGGTCAAAGTGAATTGAATGATTTATGAAAGGTCTTTTTTTTTCCATCAACTACTGTATGATCTGCTCACATCTGACATTCAAGAAAGTTCTATGAATTGGTAGGGGATAAACTTGCCAAATATATAGGAGCAGAGAGGCACAAGTTATTTGCAAACAGTTCTCTGAAAGTTAGGTCATGTATGTATTATGGTGGAATGAATTTCTTTCTTTTTGTAGGGGTATTTTCCACACAGGCAAAGTCATGTCAATCAGTCTGAAGCAATGTACAGTAAGTCTGTTAATTGCAATGCATGGTGCAGTTTCAAATATTTGCCAACAGTCGTGTTACCTATCTTACTAAGGGGATGTGCAGCATGAATCGTACTACAGGTCAGAACAGCTCAGTGCAACATGTAGTAGCATACATATGTGTGCAGCCTAGATAAACAAAAACATGGCTGAGTTTGATGATTGATACAGTACATACAGTAAGAAAGTCACAATGACTGAAATTCCTTCCAAATATGCATGAAAAACAAAGGACATTACACATCAACTCTGAAGTTCAAACACCTTACCCTTCTTGAGACACTATGTCTACAAGATTTCAAAATTCAAACTATGACCTCTTCTGACCTAACATGACCTTTGACCTCCATAAAAAACGACAGAGATCATCTGCTCATCAAGAGCTACCACTGTTACCAGGTTGAAAATCTACTGTACAAAGCAACAATTACTGTACAGTAGTTAATAAGGTACAGTATCTTCCAAGGTAGGTTTTCATACTTTAAAGCTAATCTCAAAATTTGGACAACCAACACATCAAGTTTAAAGTTCCACCAATTTGTCCGTATTGAGATATCACATGTGTTTACAAGGTTTTCAATGACCTCTGTTGACTTCACATGACCTTTGCACTCCACAAAGAATTACTGATATCATCCACTCAATATGGCTACCAATGTTAACAGTTTGAAGTTCTAGCACCATTCATTTACTCAGATACTGTATCTCCCTTAATAAAAGGCTTTCATACTTTAAGCTCTGATGACCTCCAATGACCTTTGACCTCCCATGTAAAACAATACCCATCATCTCTTCCAATGGACAATCAAGTTGTAAGTTCCAGGCAACATTCCCTGTGTTGGAATAACAAGTTTACAAGACTTTTAAGACTTTGACCTCTGCTGACCTCACCTCCCTAAAGAGCATCAATGTTGACAATTTGAAGTTTCAGAATCATTTAGTTGCTGAGCTACTGTATCTTCCTTAGTTTTCATAGTTACATACTTCTGGTGACCTCAAATAACCTCTGACCTCCAATAAATATGATAGGAATCATCTACTCACGACAGTCTACTACGTCCACACCAACTTAGAAGTTCAGGTGCCTTTCCCTTCTTGAGATACAATGTTTACAGGACATGGCATACAGGTAACATATACACGTACAGTACACACGTACAGTACACACGTACAGTACACACACACATGCCTTCAGCATTGCATAGATTCCTTGCCTGCCTTCAGCAAGGAATCAACCGGCCATTGCAACTTTAATGTAGCATAATGCTGAATAAATAGTATAACAAACCATTTGTGCCAGCTGACTACTGTACGTTGCCAGTGTTCCATATCATTGGATCTCTCTGGGTGTGATTTTGCTGATTTCATCTGAAAGTTGCAGGTACAGAACAGTGTAAATTATGTACAAAGCACAACTCAACAGCCAGGCCACCCTCAAAAAGAGCAGGACAGCCACCATGAAATGAACTCTGGTGACCCTAAATTGTCAAACAGAGCTCCTGTTTCCATCACCAAAAGTGTGTGTATGGCACAGTAATTTCAGCTCAATGTACTCTGGCAGTGTTGGCAATGCCAGCAGGCTGAAGGTACTAGTCATAGATTATTGCTGTACTGTAGTCAGATTTACTTGCCTGAATTGTTTGTGAGGAAATTCCTAATAATCTCAATCTTACTGTACACAGTTACAAATCAGGTACACACTATCACAGCACTTGCTGTTCTGAAGTCATACAACATGGACTGTAGCACCCCTCAGTACACTGTACAACAAACAGACCTTGATAATACCACCCTGCAGTAGCTGCTGTATAGCCAATGCAACTCAATCCAAGAAATCATGTCACATGCCAATCTTGAAAGACTTGTGTTGACTACATCACAATGTGTTACATGTACAAAATTTAACTTAAATGTGTACAAGCTAGTCTCTGAGTAAATGTGCACCTGACTAAACTCATAAGATGAAAGGATCGAACTGTACATTTAAGGACACAATTCTGGCAACAAATTACACAACAAAAAATAGACCTACTGCACAGCATTTTGTAAATTTGGTTGGGATAAACATGAAATGAGAACCTTAACTTCAATGTGATAAGCACAACAGGAGAATACTTCTACAAGTACCAGGATTTTCTAAATTATACTTTTATGTGAACTGTAAATATTGGGTAATTTTCAGTTGCAACATTATTACAGTGCTACAAAGGCATCAAACAATACACCAAAACAAATTATGCACAAATATCAATTTAATAATCTCAAAAAGTAATTTGTAATGAATTATTACTACATATGTTATTTTTTGTAACAAACAGAACATTTTTCACTCACAATGTCACATAATAAACATGTGAGCTACAAATTGTATGTATAACAATTAAACATACAGTACAGTATAAGGTATAGGTCAGTCAGCAGATATTAGAACGTACTGTATCATTGAAACCTTAATATATAAACAAAATTCAGAGTTTGCTAATTGAATGGTTTCTAACTTTACAGAACAATTAATTTACTTTGTTGTCTCTGTTACTGTACGATTCTAAATCAACCACTGCAGCAAAACTGCAGTCATCTCACAAACAGGTGATATGAAGGTCCAGCATACCTGGCAACAAATTACAGTATTGATTATTGTGATACCAAATGTATCTCTTCTTTTTAATTCTTACATTTAACATACAGTAAGACTTTGGAATGTCTAGCTGCTCGGAAATTCAAAATCCCTTTACAGGTAAATCTACTAATCTTGTTTAAGCAAGTCTGAAGTTACTTTTTAATATATGACCTGAGCTGGTAGGAATTGAACCTGGAAATCTGTTATGTTTTATTAGCTGACATTTTACTTTATAAGGGGCAGTGCATACAGAAGGGTATATACGTAGCTGCAAAGAACATGGAAATAGACATACAAGGGCATCTTGTGCTTTGCATGTGGGTAATGATTCCCTCCATGGCACTGCTTTCTGTCGAAAATTACCAGTCTACCTTTTTTTCTACTAATCTCCCGATTTTTTTTTGGTCTGAAATGTGTAAATCTCCCTATTTTTTGGTGAGACAGGTTGGCAGGTCTGTGTGTACTATACTAAAGTACTGTACAGTTGCATAAAGCTGTGGGCCTAAGCTACTGTATTGTGCAGCAATGTGTGCTGAAAGTTAAGGGCAACATCGATGTTGAAATTTATGCATGAAAGAGCTTTAAGATTAATCAGGTATGTTTACATCCTAACAGTATACTTGTAAATTCATCCCAAATAGATTGTGCAGCAACAGCTATACAGGATAATACTGCCAATACAGCCATATACTGCACTCTACATGCAGTACTGTAGGTGCAGCTAAAGTGAAAATTATAAAGAGATACAATACATTATTCCATGCATGCATGACATTCATGCTAAAGATTCAAACAATCATGATACGATATGCACGTAGACTGTTATTGTGTGCATACACAGTAACTGCTGGCAACTGTTATATAGTACATGTTGGGGCCATTTCAGAGGCATATATAATAGTACCCCATAAACAAATAGAGAAGCTACATGCAGTGACAATTAGTTGCATATGTAAAGCATACTGAATGTGGCCTAATAATGTGTTGGTAACTACTTCAGGTATCTTTGTAAATGTAAAAGAAAGCTGCACTGACAAATTTATTTTATTTACATGTAGTACAGTATATATATACTGTAGGTCAACATCAATACAGTATGCACAGCATCTTTAACTTACTGACTATTAAATCAAATCAACTACTTCAAGGGAAATTGGGCATTTAGAATACACCATGACATACAAAACAAAATAGCGGTAATCATTGTTAAACCATTCAGTCTCATCAAAAAACATCTACCAAAGCTTCATCTTCTCAAATCATTATGCAAGTGAATGAGTAATGGAAGATGCATTATTTGAATTTTGAAAAGTTTGGGTGAACAAATTAGTGTTGAGTAAAAAATAATTGAATTTCTGTAGATCTGTGAGGAGCTTATTTCTTGAAACGAAGGCTACTGTCCTTCCTTATGTTGAATAATCTATCATTCTAATGTCTACATCCGCAAACATTGGTTTCTTAATTATGGATGTTTTCTCTAAAACAAATGCCTTATTTCCCTTTAATTTGCAACAATGAAAAATCAGAAACAGCTTCCATAAAAGGACTACTGCCAGCACTGTTGCTGCAATATATTGGAACAGGAGGGTTTACTGCAACAAGCAATTCTCCAACTTTACACATCAGGTCAGCTTGCCCAAGGTCAAATCCCTAAAAACATGCACTGTTTGAGTTGTACCACCAGTTACTGGCATTTTCACCTTGCTTTCTTGGAAAAAATTATGGGGACAATAAGGCAACAAAGAAGAAAGTATGTACAAACAGTACTTAAAGTGAAAAAGGGCGTTTAGAATACACCAACATGACATACAAAAGAATATAGCGGTAATCATTGCTAAAGCATTCAGCCTCATCAATTAACATCTACCAAGGCTTCATCTCCTCAAAACATTATGCATGTGACGAGTAATGGAAGATGCATCATTTGAATTTTGAAAAGTTTGGGTGAACAAATTAGTTTTGAGCAACAAGTAACTGAATTTCTATCTGTGAGAAGCTTGTTTCTTGAAAAGAAAGCTACTGTCCTGTCCTTACTTATTTTGAACAATCTATCATTCTACGTCCACAAACATTGCTTTTGAAAATATGGATGATTTCTCTAAAACAAACGCCCTCTTTCCCTTTAAGCCTCAAGCCCTTCGCATTAAGGGCACAGAACCAAAGCTGCGCCAAACCCAACCTATAAACAGTGCTGTGGAAATGAATAAACTTGAAATGATTTCCTGTAAAGTGGGGGCAGTTCTCTGAAATGAGTGCACCTGAATTGCTGCAAAGTTGTAATAAATGACCAGTACAGAGCGAGACAGCAAGTTTTCCACTTCCACTTTTGATCCTGGCAATGTGGGAATCCAACCGAAACTCCAGGGAAACCATTGGTGATCTTACACCATGTTTCACCAGTTGGCTGGCCTAAGTTGCGAAAATGAAAGTAACATGTCCGATCTGGTACACAACAAACAGAAAGTACTTGAGGTAACTCGCGGTCGTCGTCGTCCAGTCAGAGACCATCAAAATGTCAAATGTTAGGAGTTTTTGATCCTTTGTTCATGATGACCAAAACTTGTTCCAGGAATGTGAGAGTTTTTGCAGGGAGATAAGAAGACTACCCTTTACATACTCTCTGCTGAATCACAGTATGGTTAAGATTTCACCTTTTTTTCCCCCTTTTATTTTTTTTGTTAAGAGAGTATTGATGTACTTTGAGATGGTGAATAAAAGATTTACAAAATGTTAGTAATCTTTTCACTTGGAAGACATGATCTGTAAGAAATCATCCTGTAATTTATCTATGTACTTGACTAGAACATGAACCTGAACCATGAAGACTTGCATCTTACTGGGCTATCTAACCTGAAATTTTGGAGACAACTTAAGTGGGGGAAGGGGGAAGAGGAGGGGTTTTCTAGAATTAAATGGACAGCAGAAAGGGCATGTAACTGAGAGGGTGCAGTAGCAGCTGGGGAGCATCAGTCATGGGAAATAAATATGCTGTATGTGACAGGTGTGCTTTAGTCACCGTAGACAGGTGAGTGGCATAAGCACAGCAAATTCTTTTTATTAGAACACCTTCAAAACCAATGATCTTTTAAAAAAGAGACTGCACTAAGAGCCATTCTCTAAATACTGTATACAGCGCAGTACCTTGTTAATTATGGCACAAGACCTTACATCTTGCTCCTTTGCTAAAAATGGTATTTTCATCTAAATGTGTTGAAGGAGAATAATCTACAGATTGTCAATAACAAAAACAGTTACAATTTTGACTTCAAATTGACTGACATAGCTAGCAAAAGTTTTGAAGGAAAATTCATAAATTCTTATTTTCCTTCTGAGCTCCAAAATTCTGATAAAAGATCCAAGAAATGAAACAATTATTGTAGATCTGGCTGAAATTTCTTTGTAGCAACGGGAAATACTCCAAGGAGGTACTGTATAATTTTGAACCAAACTCCTAAAACCTCAATTATAATACACAGAAGTTGATGAAGTACCCACAGTGAGCTCCCAACATATACAGGTAGACCTTTTTCTTAAACTGTTTAAAATTTGTTGGTAAAAATTTGCCATCTTTCTTGAAATTTAGTAAATAATACCACATGTATTAAAGTATTGAATTGCTTACACTTACAGACATTTCAAGCTCACATTTGAAAGTGCTGTACATCTGCTTGTAGATGACATTTTGGACAGTTTTCAGTTATCAGCAAATATCAGCAAATATTAAATATTTTCTCTTTTTTTTACAGAGAGTGCTTACAGGGAAGTAATTTAAAAAGTTATAACACTGACATCGCTTGATACAATAGCTTAGCAATTTAATTCAGTTTTACCAGTTCCTTTGAAATATGAAAATACATAATTATACCACTTGCAAAGTAAGATCAGCAGTTCATTTCTTGGCCTTAAAAGCTGGCCTGAACCTTCTTTTGCCAACCAAAGAATGTTTCCACAAAACTGATGTGTGCTGAATCCATGTACAGACATCATGCATGTCATTTTCTAATTACTGAGTTTCCACAGTAACTCATGTTTATTACTCACATTATGTCTAATAAACTACAGCAGTCTGTGTAAAATTTTCAACAGATTTATGCTTTGAAGACTTTTCCATACACCTATATGCACAGTAAACAAATACTGCAAATTAACTGTAAATAATCTCTTTTCTATGAAGTAAGCTGAACTTTCCAAGACAATGAAATTTAAAAGTAATTGACCCACATGTATGGTATTAATGTTTTAAGTTCAAGCTATTTCTGATCCACCACACAGTATCCGATTCCAATCATCATGGCTGCGAGATTGTGTCTGCAATAGCTTCAACGTTTTACTTGCAGTGATCATCAATGTCCTCTATCCACTCAAAACTGTTTTTTCCCAATTAATGTTCTTTCTTTAATTGCATTTCTTTTTGGTCTTCTAAAGCTACAACTCTAGTGTCTTTGGATTTCCCTTAAGTTATCTTACACTTTGTGATATTTGTATGTTTGACTTTTGTTGTATGGGTGCATGCTTCCAGTATCTCTCATTTGCCTAGATTTGCAATCCTGTGATGTTACATCTTATTTTAGAGTATTTTATTTTCTTGCAATACACATTGGTCAATGCCAATTGCCATTTTCTGTTTCATAAATTTCCTTTTGCAAAGGTTAAAATAATGTTGCTCAAGCTGACTTTGATACTCAAAAGACAATATACTGTACATCGCAAAAATTTACAGACTTTTAAATATCAAAGTGCCCTATGTGGCCCTGACAACCTGCAAGGCACTCTGTAATTTTGAGCAAACTGAATATATTCAACTTTAAAACAAAGAGCTTGGGACCATCATGCATAGCTAACAAAACAATTTTAAATGAAATTCCCAGTTTTGTACAATTTACTGTATACAATGAGATTTCTTTCTAATTAATCTTTGTACATTTTATACAATTAAATTGTCCCATCTTTAGGGGAGCAGACTGGACTTGTTACAAAAAGTGAAAGAAGATCATTGATTGTACATGTATATATATCACAGCCACAATAGGTTAAAATAGCATTTTCCAGACCACTGACTGTACTTTAGGTCCAATGTTGCATTTTAAAGACAATTTTAATTAATCTGATTGCAATTTAAATTTGCAGAATGTAATTGGAAGAAAAATAAGTTTCTTTGTAACTGAAACAAATTGAGAGAAATTAGTTTTCACATGTAATACTACTTGATAACCTACATGCAATACTCCTTGGATAACCTGCAGCCACAGACAAGGCAGATACTGGATTTTTTGATAACTAAAGCAAAATAGCAAAAAAAAAAACTTCTTTATCTTCTTAAAATAAGGGCCAAGGTATTTAGTCCCCCTCCCACTTTTCACAAAACAAGAACATGAAAAGAAGGTCGGAGAAAAAATATTTTGCAAGTGCAGAGAACAGATTGCTGTTTTTATCAAAGTTTCTAATCCCACAGTTTATTAACTCTACTCTTTTGTGCAATGTAGCAATGTTTCTACCCATACGCAGTAAATCATACAAGAGTCTTGCAAACAGGGACTTACCAGCAGAAATTGCAATGAAAACATATATACTGAGATAACTGACAGAACACAGAGCACAAATTTTGAAAATTTACTAAAAATGGGTAAAATCATAGCTGTTCTCTTTATTTGATACTGTGTGTCCTTTGTATAGTAGGAGAAATTTTTTAAAACAATCTTTTGAATGCTGAGTTAGTTTAGAAAATATAGTAAATATGGTTCACTTTTGGGTGCAAACCTAAACAGGAAAGGACAATGTTCTCTCTCTTAACTATACCTACAACAACCTCCACTCAACATAACTGGATACAGAACAACTAACCTACAGTAGAGACCGGCACGTACGGTACACACACCATGCAATCTTCACACAGGATTACAAGTACAGATTAAAATGCTACCCTGCAGCCTGTGCTAAGGAATGCGACCTCTCCTAGGAAACAAAATTTTGGGTAGAACAACAGTCTAGAATAGTAACTGCTACAAATAAGGAAGCATATCACTGCAGTGAGGATGTACTATAGGCCATGCAGTCAAAACAGAACTACAACTCTGTCATTGTAGAGTGAGCAACATCAATTGACTCTGAAAAAATTGCAAATAAAATTCTTGCACAGCTCAGTGTGTAATTAGGTCCTAGATCCCTTAAATAAAATGAAATCTACCAGAAATTTGCACTTCTGGTGGGATGAAATGTTTTAGGTAAAAATGGTTTCAATTAACCAATTACTAAATTGTAGTATCATGGGCAAACATGTATTTTGACAGCTACAGGTTTAAGATCTTTAATAGCTCTATTCTCTCAATTAAGGGACCCAAGAGAAGAGCTGGACTTAATTCATTGTAATGCGTGGTTCTAAAATGGGGAAGGATGAAATTTGTTGCAAGCTATGAAGAAAATACAATGCCTGTGCATGTGACTTAAAATGAAACTTCTTCTGACAGGGTCAGTTTCGCACCATGCAGGTATGGTACCCAGCCACCGGACTGATGATGTCAGGACCAGGTTTTGAAATTGTTACCCAGATCCAACTTTTCACTGACGGAATTGTATGTGTGACAAAATTTAGCATGTCCGATAATTAACAACACTTTGTCACGTCCGTACATAAGATACAGTACATGGTGTCACTCAACGAGCAAAAACTGTAGTACATTTTGACTTAAACATGAACTCCCACAGAAGTTATGGTTTCCAGTAATCAGGTAACTGACTGATTTTATCCACAGCAGTTACCGGCAGGTCCGAAAAGGAACAGGACATGCATGCTGATAATGGCCGATCTGCATTGGACCCAGCTAGGGCAGACACTAGGGTCAATTACAGTATGCTAGCTCCGATATATCAGAGATGCCAATACACACGACTCAAGATTGTGACTCACATACTCAACTGTGCATCACACACTTTACTATAGCCGCACTTGGAGAATAACCAAACTAGAGAGAAAAAAGAAAAACATTCCTCATGTGAATTCACAACACATATACTTACAGCATGCAGACTTGCACTTAGCTAGCTGAACCGCCGCAGTTGCGATGCAAGCTGGTACTGTACCAGTAGTAAGTATACCGAATACATATGTACAGTACAGCATGGAACTGACGGCATGTATCCCTAGAGTTCACACAAAATCTCAAAAGTCTCAAGTTGGCGATGGATAGAATCAACATTTATGCCATATAATTGTCAGTAAAAGTGGAAGGTCATCCAGAATTTGGCAAAATTAGTTTTGTTGCCAGCTCAATATAGGCCTAACTGTGAACATTTAATTTTCCAATTTTGGTACTAAAGTTTTAACTTTATTACCAAACTTTTTTTTTGACCAAAATTTTAACAGAAATTTGGCAAAAATTACTGAAGGCTCAGACTGTTTGTACCAGAGAGCATCTTAAAGTTCATGGATTCCAGGACCTTGCTAAGGCAGGCCCTAAATCCTGGTCGAAGGGACTGTGTGCGTGTCATGAGTTACATTTTCTTATTGCATTCCCAGTTGCAAACTCACAACCTCGGCAGCTGTGCATTATTGGGAACTCTTTCATTTCAATCATTAAGCTCTAAGAATGCAATTTGTACAAGAGGCTCTTCTTTCTGCTCCTTCTAGCCTGTATTCATCCTCCAGAACCTACTCTGGAAACAAATGGCGCAGATCTACTTCTGCTCTACTTCTACTCTAACAAGGAGTTGGTCCTGCCAGAGGGAAAAACAAATACCTGGCTTGAACCAAGTCAGTGCAACACCAACAGTGTCAAAACAAGGTGCTATACCAAAATGTCTGACCAAATAGTGGGACACTAATACAGGTGCTCAAGTACCACACTTGAAGTTGATAATGACACTAACATCAGTTGACTTTGCAAGACAGCAAGGCCTACGACTAAGCTCCTGATCAGAGATATGCCTATGGCTCTAGCTTATGTGCTCAATCTATCCTCTCTCCCAAAGTGCTACATTGTGACACTTTGTGTTTCGACCTACGTACAGTACCAAAGTTTACTACAATGACGTGCCGGCAGCATCGGTTCTCGAATTTCATTGATTAGCACTCTTAACTTTTGATCTGCCAAATACAATGGTTCATCTCACGTATCAATATCACATTCAAGTTACTCTCAAAATCGTTTCTCTAGGTTTGCCGTGCAACTCCAAGTAGTACAAGCTAGGCCTAAGCTACACCTAATCAGACTTGATAATGATAATAAAAGAAATAGCTGGATCTCTTTGTTCCAACCATGCTTGAGCTCGTGATAACAACAAAGGCCTACCGGTTCTTTTGGGTACTTTCGAGGCCTTCCCCGGCCTCGCTTCACCGGTGTCTGTTGTCCTTCATCCTGACTGGTCTCTTGTGGTTTTGATCCACCCTCCGCCGGTGAATCTATTCCTTGCTCTTCCAACGACTCGGAGGATTCGAGTGATTTTCCTTTATCGCTCATTTGTGAAATATTTTGGTATTTTGTCGGAGAATCTGATCACAGAGCTCTATCTCGAAGCAGTAGGACTAAGAGATATGACTGAGGCATCCACAGTACTGTACATTTGCTACGTACGAAGCTACGTGTATGTGATCGCGATATCGTGTTCACATGTGTCAACTCATGCTGCATGTGCACTACGGTTAAGCATGTCGAGGTTCCCCGACTTAAAGGTCTTTGAATTCTGGATATTACCTCTTACGCGCTATAATCCCAAAACCGCCTGCAGTAAGTTAAGTGTAACTTTCTACGAGAAACAACAATGAGTGAGCGTATGATGAAAGTAGCAATTTGACTCACTAGTTGAGATTCACTTTGTACGCCCCTTGGCTGAAAGATCCAAATAGCGGTGATGCAGATCTATTTTTAGATTCAACTTGAAAAAAATGGCAGGCCTACTGCCACCTGTAAGAATGTGACACGTTTTAGTAAGAAACCTGGGAGTTGCAAATGTGGTTTTCCATGTTTGTGGTTGTAATATCATTACACTTCAGTGACGCAAGTCAGGCCTACGCGGTGTAAAAGGGGGGACGCAATGGGGCATCACCCGACTTTTCAGCAAATTGTAAAAACTGTCCGTCGTGAGAAAATGAAAAGTGCCCTACAGGTGCATTTTTGAGATATGAATTTACTTTTCAATGTTTTGTCCCCCACATGTTGTTAAATCCGGATTTACTTCCCTTACTTTAACTGTCAGTGTTTCTATCAATTTCTTTTACCAACTTGAACAGTCCTACTGATCACCAAAATTGCTACTTATTACATGTCCCGTTATAAAAACAATGTCCGGCATCATAATGAAATACAGCCACAATTAGTCACTCTGCATTACTCAATGTCACTCACGGACTTGAACAACTATAGGGGAAAAAACCTTGTCAAATGATGTATGGTTGCAAACTTCACTAAATCAGGTGATATATAGGCCTATCTTTACAAAATGAAGTCAATTACGTAGTTGTGATGAAATCGACGAAATCCTGAGATGGGAGCCTTTTGAATTAAGAAGTCACATCGCCACCATATAAACTTCGTGGCGTGTTCTCCACTTCCGACAGTAGGGTTCCTAAGAACCATATTCCAGCAGGTAGCAAGTCCGCCCTCAGTAATCCTTCTATTTATACTAGCTCTGTAAGAAGTATATGTCTAGAAGGAAAGGTTTGCCAAGGGTAGCTATTGCGTGCGGGCCAGTTACAATTACTAAAGGTTCGAGCTACATGAATCAGTGTGGTGTACCTTCTGCTGTTTTTACCTTTTTTTTTATTTATTTAGACCTATGACTATTGTGGAAGAGTCAAGGCAAGACATTTTTCTTACCTTGTGTAATTTGATAAATAAATAGGCCTACTCGAGGTGCTGAAATTTCATTTGTCTCTTTACTTTACATGGCTTTTATTTTTATTTCTTTTGAAAAAAAAATGGATGTGGGGACTGACCCCCTTTGTTTCCCTGGTGGCGGATGCGGGATCACCAGTTATTGCTGCTCAAAAAAATCTCCTTCATGCCATCCTTTCACCTGAACCAGTCAGGTTACCACTACCCCTAACTTCTTCCTCATTTGTCCGTTTTAACTAGTTTACTACGCTGTTCTCAGTGAAGAAAACCGGAGAGGGGTCATCTGAGATTTTACACAACGTAGTGCCATGTAGGCCTAAACGGTGAAAACAAAGCATAAGAGAGTTGCTGTTTCTTTATAATTTTAGGCTTAACGCTATCATGCGAGGCAATTCACGAAAAAGAAAACTCGTTGGGTAGGCTGCATGTGCATGCTTGGAACTTAGGCTGAATGCCTGCATTGTCTTTTACAAATGCAAGCTCCCGATGTGTTTCCGACGCTCATGGTCATCGTCCAGCTTTACATGCAGCAATTGTAATGTATGATTTCAAAATAGGAACCGCTGAAGTCACCCCCCCCCCAATAATCCACTAACCCCCAACCCAAGCACCACCATCGAAGCCGCCTCCTGACAATGTATCAGCGGAAGGAAAAACCTGCTGCAGCGGGATAGGTTATGTGGTCCTCCTACAACGACTGTCATTCTATGCCCTACCGACCCCGCCATCAAAATATCCAGGCTCAATGACATATCGTCAATCCAACTAGTCTTGCACTGACTGTAACATTTTAACTCAGTTCAAAACAATGTATAACTTATGTTTTTTTTTTGTTTTTTTTTTCTGTAGAACGTGCAAAGTACTGTAACATACTTGATTAGAAATACTCAGGAACCGAAAGGTCGGAAAGTATTCCAGAATTACATAAATTCTAAGATATTTGAAGCATTTCAACGTGGGTGGAAACAATCCTAAACTGCATAGTTTACAAATCGAAACTTACCTCCTTTAAAAAGGGCTTGCGTGTCTAAATGTAAACACGGTAACGGAGTGGTTTTCACGAAGTATACCGGCAGTGTTCAGTTGTAACACAAAAGACTGTCAAACAAAAAAAAAACAGAATTACAGAAACCGGTCGACAAGGATTACAAAGGAAGCGCAGCGGATGCAAACTCACTCAGGAATGTATGGAATGTGATTCCCTGGGATTGGAATAAAATATTCACACAGACGAAATGTTCCCCGGACCTTCGGGGAGCATAGTACCTGTTGATAGCGGGGTCGACCTGGAGGATGAGTGCCGCCCTAAAAGACGACCGCTGATGACCTCACAACTGAGTGACGTCAACGTTGACTTAGTATCTTTATGACATTCGCTTTCGTCCTGCCCCCCCCCGCCACAACTGTTCGTGACATTCACTTAAATGCAGGTTGGAGTGGCTAACACTACGTCACCTCTCTTCAGATCATAGGACTACATATCATTTCGATATTTATTAAGCCAGTTGGGCAGGTACGTAGCCACAAGGGGGAATGGGGAAGCACGTGCCCCCCCCCCCCAAAAAAAAAAAAAATTTCAGTGAAAGGTCCTGCTTTTTTGGGAAACAAATTTTTTGGAGAAAAGAAGGAAATTTCGTACCATTTTGCATCTAGAACCCTTGAAAAAAAGCAAAAAGTTTTCAAAAAGGGAAGGGGGTCCATAAGACTCATACCCCAGGCCGGCAAAACTCCAAAATGTGACACCCCCTCCCCAGATGGATGGTCTGGCTCCCACTCTCTCTGCTTGGGGCTGACCGAATTTCCTCAAAACAATAAAATTTGCACAAATTTAAATTTAAATGATGACACATTTGCAAGTTGGAGCAAATGACCGAGGGGTATTAAATAGATAAATATTCGGATGGCTTTAACAGCATAGGGCATGAGATAACTTGAAATTGTCTGGTAATATTTTTCTCATGAAGAAAAATAAAAATAAATTATTCAGTCTCAAACTGCAGATAGCTGGCTCAAATCAGAAAAAAAAATGAAGACCGAATCGATATGTTGGCGCATGTAGCACAGCCCTACGTGTGCAAACAGACATCTGCGCCTCGTCCCCTACCCCCACCCGAAGTTGCTGGACTAGGCAAGCATTTAAAGCTCAAGATTCACGTGTAAGGTGCAACTAATCTTGCAGATGCCCGCAGGACTGGATTTCGGCTAGAAGCGGCTCATACTGGAAATTGCATCCAATTAACACCAAAATGCTGTTTTAGGGTCAAGAACCAACTGTCAATGTAGCTAGTAATGTATCAAAATTAGAGAGCAATGACTTTTCGGGGTTGAAAAGGAGTATAACCTATTTAGGGTACAAGTAAGGTACAGAGGTTAGAAGTAGAATTTACCGCAACCAAACGATATCTTAGCGAGCCATCCGTTTTAGGTATTCAGCCTGGTATAGAGAACCACACACATGAGAGAAATAGGGAATGTAACCTAGAGTAATTATCGTGGATATATAGGTCAGGCTCACCTTATGGGTAAAGAACAGAATCTTCTTACCCTAGCGACAGAAACTCATATGGATCGTATTCTCATAGTATTTGTACGGTATCGTCATGTTATAGATCTTCTAGAAACTCCTCTCCTTAAAGAGAGATAAGTTTCTCAAGACAAGAATAATTCTAGTGGCCCTAGAGAAATAAATGTTACGGGCCTGGGAGATATATAGAGGTTCCCCAAGCCCGAATAGAGAAGTTCTGTGGATAAGAGAGTTCACTTTAGGGATACATCTCAAAAGGGAAGCCACAATCAGTTGGGCATGTGGGCCAAGCTCCAACTGAGAAAATCTGTGATCCAAAAATATCAAATAATGTGAAACCTTATGTGTCTATTGTAGTAAGGTACAGAGTAGCAAAAGCTTTATATATTGATACAGGGGCAGACCGCACTTTGTTATTTAAGATTTGAAGTATTGGTGTATTATTTTGAATAAGAGACCCTTAAAGAAATACAAGCATTGCTACGTCTGTCACAAGACAGGTCCAGTCATTGAAAAATTATTGACGAAGAATAAATGTTAATTTGCTCTTTACCGCCGATTTATCTCGTAGTAACGCACAAGTAGTCAGATGTATCGATCAAGATTTCATTATCAGTTTGGATTTCATGTTAGAAGACGGTAAGAAAATAGATTCAGAAAAAAAATGGTGTGTTTCAGCTATAGGTTGTAAAAATGTAAAGCGTGTTCACCGAGTAAGGCCGGAATATGAGTGATGGGCTCGGAAAACGATCGAGAGACTGAAGTTAAGATAACGCGAGATTATGGGAGCATTCTGTGAACTTTATCTTGTGACCTTCCCCTAGGCTCCCTCGCGGAGAACTAATAATAATGTAATAACATAATATAATAATAAAACGAAAATCAGCCATACCAAAGAAAAGAAACTCATTTTACATCAAAACATTGAACATAAACAGTCGGATTCTTCTTGCATACCAAAACCTAACAAAAAAAGAAAAAGAAAAAAAAAACAGTGGTACCAACAAGTTGCAACACCAAAAGGACAAGGGCCTACATCGACAGTTTATTCATTTCTTTAAACGTGACATTAGGTACCACCTCAAGACTCCATGAACTAACATGGGTTTAATTAGCAAAGTCCAAAAGCGTATATCCTGGATAGTCAGAAGCTTTGGTAATCAAGAAATGATGTCCTCACCTTTACGTAACTCTGATTAAACAGTGTAAGAGTGTGTCTCACAGTAGTTTGCTGAAATTGCAGAGAATAGAAGAACATCCCAGAATGCTTCAGTGGTGAAACCTCCGTTGCGACATCCTCTTTTGAACCATTTGAATGTTAAGACTTTACTAAATGTGTACTTCTTTTAATGCAACGTCGAAAAGTTGATTATTTGCACAGTAATTTTCTTCTATTAATTAATTAATCTTGCCAATAAACATTTTTTCAATGGCTTATCTAGATCACATCACGCAAATTACCATTGTTACTATAGATACATTTACAAAGTGTCACAAACTACGTTTATTTCATGCAGTCCAAGTTAGTGTGCAATCAGGAGGGGGTTACCACATTCAAGTACAGAAAATTCACTGCATTTTTATTCAATTGGCAATTATACCCTCCGCGCGGTCTTTTGGGTTGGCCAATGCTATCTAGTAGGGGTCACTATTTGTTCTATAATGTAATATTTTAATTTCACAAGGTCAATAACTGCTTACTCTAATTTGGATGTAACATTGGCAGGGAAATATTTTTAGAACACTGTTTGCCTGTAATATCAATCTTAGATATTTGACATTTCAATGTACGTGGTTCGATGACAGAAACTGATAAGTTCCTGTGTAAATAAGAGGATCATTTTTAGAATACAAACAAACTACGAAGACCTTTACAGAATGCTTGCGGGAAATGACAGGAGGCGCATTAACAGAGGGCGCCATTCATGTATGGGATCAGCCTTAGCCTTACATGGCATGCTCGGCTGCAGAAATTTAAGGAAAGGTCTCATGTTGGTTCAGATTATCGGGCATAAACTAACTGTGGTCACTAAGAGCCAGTATCGCAGGGCACTTACATCCCCTCTCACAAAAAATTCTAGATATACAGTGCCCTTTTGTGAATAGCAAAAAAAGAGACCCTCCTTGATTTTTATCCATTTCAGTTGTTATACTAATAAGTTATTTTCTCGGTTTTAGACACTTATTCACTCCCACCGACAGGATGGTTGCGCCGATAGTGTCATTCGCTCAACCATGACTCAAGCATACCACAGTACCCCCTGCTCTGTTGCAGCAGATGGCGATTGGATGAGGGGCATTCCCCATTTTCACGATTTCAAAACGATAGCAGTTAAAACACGCCCGGAGTTTCCCACACACACACAAAAAAAGGTTGCATTTGTTGCTGTCGATGTATGGCACAAAGAGAAACCGTTTCGTCAGTGACTGGATGACGTCACGCGTACACGGATAAAGGCGTTAAATGGGAGTTTCAAGTAGGTGGCAATAGCGAAAGAGTCTGACAGAAGTTTCGAAAAGCGAAAACAAAGTGTCAAGGTCGATGTGATTTTTTTGTTTTGTTTTGAGTCAGATACAATTAAGAGGAATGTTTGTGCGGTTGGTTAACTTCACAGTAGAAGCAAATGTCATGTTACTATGTCATATTACATCATAACAAAGTCACCTCTACTTGATTTCATTCAACAATTATTAATATTGAATAGGTGGTGGAACAATTGCTCCATAACAAACTGTAAGTTGTTTTTCATCATTCTTAGAAAACATGATACTCTGGCCTACCACGCAGTTGTTTCATTGTTACACGCATTAGCCTATGTGCACATCAACAGGTACATGTTTGTGGAAATGTAACACAGAGAGGACAAAGGGTCACGTGTGAAAGTTGCGGACAAAAGTAATTAAACTTTTGAAACTTGCATACTTGTTTGTCATACCTAGCTGCGACGTATCAACTAGCACATAACCTTGTATTATAACAATAACAACGACGGTGCCAAGTTTTTGGTGTAAACACAACTAAGCAATTAGGTCAGGTTTAACTTACCATTTTTCTTATTAAACCAAGGCATATGTACTTTGAAAAAGAGTGAGATAACTCCGCACTAAGTACTCATCAAAAGGTTTCCCCTCCTCATCACCCTCACCCCCCCCCCCTCCCCACTAATACCACCGCCACCCAACCGTTCCCTATTCCAGTCACCGGCGGATTTTTCACAGTAAATTGATGAGGGATATCCTTTTTTCCATAGAAGATAACTTGGCAAGTCAGTGCATCTCTTTGCTGGGTATTCCCAATTTCTCACCATTTATTCGGTAACATAAAGGTTTGGTAGCTTGGTTTAGAACCTTGGTTATCAACCACCGGGATGCTAGTAGTGGTACCAGCACTGTATATTCATCAAAGGCAGGGAAGCTGGGGAAATTTTCGAGCGAATGCGACCTTGCTACTGTATCAATGAAAAATAAACGTGATGTCAAAATATTGGTACAGACAATACATCAGTGTGGGTTCTTCCTATTTCATAGGTGGGCTAAGGGGTATACCAAAAGCATGAGGAGATGGTGTAACAGTTTAGGAGTACAGAGAGCTCAAAAGGTTCGGAAACACTAGTAAAGAATGAAAGAGGGGGCGAAATTTATTTGTGTTAATTGTAGTGTTTGTTGCGACTACTGCGAAACTCAAATCAAAGGAGTCCCGTTTGTGAAATTACCTAAGTTACATCAGTGATACTGGAGAATACTCTAAACTGAATGCTTCCAAATCTAGCAAACGAAAAGCGAAAGTAGCGATTAATGCGATGTTTTAACGGAGGATAAGCAGTTAGGACATACACTTTACATAACTTTTTTGCACTTTTTTCAGTGTCCATACCTGACGTGTTCAGATAAGCATTGATAACCTTTGACCAAATAACATTTCCTGTTCAAAGGGATAGCCATAAAACGCAAATTCGTCAACATACGAAAAATAAGAAAGTCTTCTTTTTTTTTCTCTCTGTCTACTGAGCAGTCTTCGTCAAGACGGTTTGAAATTTTCGTTCTTTCATATTTTCGGCTCCCAACGCTTATAATATACCCATTACACTACACTGCTCACTCCACGACCTGTTCGTAAGCTGTTGACACGCGAGCTCTGTATCCAACAGAGTTACGCATATCCGGGATATGTTCGCTACAAATAAGCAGAGATCAGCTCCGAATTCCGAGGGCGCAGTCAGCTCTGCACAAAAGAACAACGGTGAGTCTGATACTAAATCACTAGGGTCTTAGCGAGATTATCTACTGTGGCACTTTCTAATTGCCAGAGCATTTTTTTTTACCACAGATCTGTTGAGCGGAAGATTTGCCCGTACCCGATTTGGAAGTAAAAAGTGCAAAAATGACATAAGATGTTTGTCACAACTATAACTATCCTTCCTTAAGGTACTGAAAATACTTTGAGGTGAATATATATTTTTATTTCCTTTATTAAGTTGGTTTCCGCAGTAAGGAGTTAATAGGAGAAGTGAAGTGCTGTATCGGCGGGGAGGGGGGGGGGGGAGGGAGGGGGGGGAGGGGTTGGGCAGGGACGAAAAATGGGGACGAGAGGGACACTATAGAAGGCGGGGGGATTGTCCTACAAAGATAACCGACACGATTTTAATACGTTTTTACACCTTGTTAAAAAAAAAGAAATGCATTCCATGAAATTCTTTACAATGTCTTGCTCGTCAGTTTCAAGTTAAGGTTTCAATCGCTTTCTCTATACTAGTATTAAGAAATAATACACTTAAATAACTTGGGCTATTTCCCTCTTGATATTGCAAAATGTTGAAATCGAGTCCGTTGTTACGTAATACGTGCCCATATGACAAAAGTAATTAAAATGTCCAGTTTTAGGCCAAAAAGAAAAAGAAAAAACAAATCTCAGCAAAACTTGCGTGTACGATATATTAGAAAAGCCACCTGGGAAAGAGCAAGTTGCTGATCTTACTACTTTTACATTTCGGATTACTTTCCCCGAAGCTCAATGTATCACATACACACACAATGCATGAGATAGAAATATTTGAAAATGCATCCCCATCCACTAATTATTATCTTGTCACTAATAAACACGAAACGAATTCCTGTAAGTGACTGATTTACACAAAGTCTTTAACTTTAATTTACTGATTTCATGACTCTTCTTGAATAAACATGAAGAGTAAGTACATCCAGGCCCGTATGTAGCTTTTATCAGTATGGGGGGAGGGTCGATTTTACCACAAGTAGAACATTTTATGATTGTGCAGTTATTACCTACAAATCAAAAATCATTACATATGTTGCTAACGTAGGCCTACTGTCATAGGCTGAGCGGAACTCCAGATCTTGACATCAAAAAGGGGAGCTTTGCTGCCTTATCAAACAAACCCAGTTTTCTGAACTGCGTCCAAAATACGATCAACGTCATGCATGGATCAATTTTTTTTTTCATCTAAAAATTTCATCTAGAATTGATAGACATGAGTCTATTAAATGCTATGCTGTATGCCATCTTGGTTACTTCTAATACCCCGTGTTCGAAAATTAACAATACGGTTTATTTTTTTTTTTTTCGTTTATTTTGGACGAACATTGCAAAAAAGATATATATATAGGACATTAGGGAAAGAAGAGAGGGGTTCCCGCCGGGTTCCCTCCCCTCCCCACCTGGATTCGTGCATGACATTTTCTCCGTGAAGTTCACCAGTCTGTGACCGAATAATGTATTTGATCAAAGCTACATGATTTGATGTTTAGAGAATAAATTAAAGAAATAAAAATATCATTTCACCTTTATAAGATCATAAAACTATTGACATTTGCATTTTTTTTAGTGTTTGAAGAGGAAAAAGAGGGTGGAGGTAGTGGGGTGGAAGGACCACATCCGTCAATCGAGTCTTTCGTCCACAAAACCAGCTCTGAATTGAGGGAATTAAAGGTAACCTTTTTACATCCTAAAACGACCAATTCCCCCTTTTCCTCCTGTGACAAGTTTGTAAAATGTCATATAGTAACCGTGAAAAAAGGAAAGAAACATGAACATGAAACCTGATACTTTTCCAGGGCCAAAAAATAAAAGAACAAAAAAAGAGAGAGACACAAATATGATCAATATGTATCGAACCTATTTCTCGGTTATCGTAAACGTATAACAATGAATAGTCTTTGCGGATTGACCATCACCCACTGGATGGTCATTGCCGCTTTCAATTCACAGTTTCAAAAGATCAATGAAGAGGAAAGTTGGTTATAATCTGTCACCAATTATCACAACGCAAACAATTGTAGGTGGTTACTCATTCGTTTGGAACTTCTGTGACAAAAATTTGACTGCTTGAAGAAAAAGAAAAAACTGTCACTGACAAGTGAGCCTGTTCCTGGAAAATTTCATTAATGATCGCTGAAAACATTTGATCCTTTGCGTGTCAATTAACGTATAAACTAACGAAAGCCAAGGGAGTGATGACATGCGCGTGATAAGTGTATCCATGCACGCATCCAACAGCGTACTGTATCCAACAAGACGTACTTTCCATTAAATAGGTTGACAAAGTGAAACCAATCAAATCATATGCAATTTAAAGTTGTTCGCATTGATCTACCTTAATTTCTACTTGGCTACTTGTTAAAAAGTTGCCTCTCATACCGTACTTTCCTTCAAAATCTTCATTTGATTCTTTTATTTCGTGTATTTGAGTTGTTTTTCATATATTTAAAGTGGGCGTATAGCTATGGACCGAACCCTCAGCAACCACTGCCGCCCACGCCAACGTGCACCTTTGTAAATAGTCAGTACCAGGAAAATACGCCTTTTAACTTCGCTTGATGATGAAAATAGGGTTGGAATATGTAGACAAATAAATAATTTATGCGTCCCCTGGAACCAAAATACAGAGAGCGTAGGATGCCCTGATCCATCCCAGTACATATGTGAAAGTGAATTCCAGTGACATTACAAGTGCATACTTGAAATAATAAAAATATACTCTTGGAATGCGCATATGCAAGTGGGTGGGCAATGTCCAGGGGCACCGAGGGTTCACGGGATTCCAACCAAATGCGCCCAAAACTCTCTCTCTCTAAATGGGTTTGTTATATTATTTAACTGGGAGTCCTCGCTTTCTCTTGTCCAAATGCCCCAAGAGTTTTGCTACTAAGCCGCTGAATCCTGGTAATGATTTCTTGACGCCAGCATTGCCCAGTAGTGGACCCAGAGACACACCCATATACAAATATATATATATATATATTTACTATGCTTTACACATATACTATGCTTTTCTGTTTGTTACTGCATACCTGCAAACGTGTTTTGGTCGACAGGCAAACCACATTACCTACATGTACTTTCAAAAGAGGGTACATTAAGAGGGTACACACAAGTGATGCATGGTTTGTATTTATCATTATAATTCAGACACGAAACTTAATAATGTTGTTGCAGTAATTGCTGGTCTTAAGGGCATGCATCATACAAATGCTTTTAGCATGGCGAAATCTTTTCGCAAACACACGGAACCTTCTTTGAAATTTTGTAAGCTAGATACTACTCAACACTATACACATGACGGTGAGTAAATGGTCATTCTGTAACACTTGACGGTCTCAACAGTCTTCATAATAATTTCACAATACAAAATTAAAATAGTCATTTCCCGTCAGCCACAGAAGGCGAAAACAAACTACCACGTTGTTTCTTTCACTTGCAATGTTACAGTAGGTGATGCATTTCTGGAAGAACTGTATTTCAGACTGAGAGGAAAGACGGTCTGCAGGGATTTGGGATGGGGGAACAGGGTTAGAGAAAAGAGGGTTGGAGATTAAAGGAGTGGGGCTGAGAGGCTGGAGAGGGATGGATCTCGTATTATGACAGGAAACGAAAAATGGTATGACTCAATGTTGTAAAAACTGACGGAATACGACACTACTATATCCACTTGCTATATAGCATACCGTATATTAGTTACTGTAGTACGTACACTTTAAAAACAAAAGAGTGAAAATCACTTTAACGTATGTGCGCAACGGGACCACTCGTATCGTAAATATTAACTTTACTAAGAATGGAGTAAAAATTCACTCGAAAAACCTATTTTTACTCCATTTCAAGGGAAATTCCCTCTCACTAAGAGTGGTCCCTCTGTACACTCTTTTTTGGAGTGAATTTCACTCTCTTGTTTTTAAAGTGTAAGGGACACGGATGGACGATGCGAGAGATGGTCTTAGCTGTAAACTGTCAATTAATGTAATGAAATTACGACCATGCCTTATTAACAACCTCAATGAACTTTTGTGATGCATGGAAGGGAAGTCGTTAATATATAGATTTTGGATTTCATTCCTATGTCCGCTGAGATTCACAAGAGTCTTTGATTGAACTTCTCAGATGGAGAAGTAAATATCGTGTGAGGGTCATCGTCCCTGAATTCTGGTTTAATCATCAAGTTTGCCATGCTCGTGTTATGATCTCGAATATATTTACATTCGAATAGACTGAACATTTTAATGCAGTGACCTCCCGTCCCCCGGGCCTACACCCACGGCGGGCCGTCTGTCCGCCACCCGCATTATAGCTTCAATCAGCCATAAGCTCGTCACGAAGTGTATTATTCGGCAACACTTACCACCCCCTCCCCACCCTCTTGTCTTCATATCTTCTAGTCCTAGCATCCTGTAGGACTGACTGGACCTCCTGAGGTAAGTGGTTATATCATGTTGCTTCAAGTTCTTCAGAAAAACAAATGGAAGAGACACATAATACGGTATTTTGGTTCTGATCCGTGATAAATTACATTGTAACGCAAATTACTATTATACTTTTTCGTTTTCTATTCTTTCCAGCCATTGTTATTGTTGTGATTCGACTTTTGTTTTGTGGTTCGTCAAAAAGGAAGTGATTAATGAGTCTTTTACTTCTTCTTCCTCCTTTTCCAGTTTTGTTTTCATATTCATACATACATACTTATTACTTGTTTGTATTTTTTTTGTTGAAAATAATCTGTTTTTATAGTTATTGCCATTGTCAAATATTATACTTCGTTCCAAGGTGGATTTTTCAGAAGTGCCTTGATATCAGGGGGAAAAAATATTACAGAGTTTCGTTGATAGTGTCCCTTTGTGTGTGTGTTCGATTTGCCGCTATTGTTTTCATATTTTGTACGAATTTATTTTTGTGAAGAGCTGGCAACGTAAACACGCTGTTGCTGCCAATTTACGATGTCTTTTTATTCATGGTATTATGATACTAAATTACTAATATTGAATTTTCATTTGTACTTCCAAAGGTGTTTAAAATACATTCCATTAATTGAATGGAAATTAAAATAAGGACAAGTGGTTGTTCAGGAATAATGAGGTACCGTAGTTGGTTTGACAGACTGACTTTACTCGTCGATGTATATAGCTCACTCGTCGGTTCATTTTTTCTGGCGATTGGAACAAGCATATATATACGTTCATGTGCCTTCCCCTGAGTATCACACACTCGTACGGCATTATGAGAACATAAACAGAACGGAGATTAGCTCATCGTTCAAGAAAAAGAAAAAAAAAAAACATATTGAGAAAGGGCATATTGAAACATTTCTGTCACATTTCAACATATAATTCAGAAGAAAGAATAAATTAATTTCAGTATATATCTAAATTTTAGATATCTGCAGTCAAATTGAGACAACTGATGTTTAACATTGATAGAACTGTGAGGATAATCAAACGGGAGGATGTAGTGGATCTTCGTTTGCTAAAAGCTTCGATGCGTGGCTCCCCAAAATATTAAGTTTAGTGCCACGACCAATCAAACGGCTACGTTAGATGCATATTATAGCATAGAGACCTCCACTTCTCTATTCCAGCCTATAATAGTAACATTTGAAGTAATTTCTCAGTGTTCTCCACAGAAATTTTAAGAAGAGGGGGAGGGGTGCGTGCTCAATCGGAAGAGATCGCCTGTGAAGGGGAACCGTGGAAGCTTTTACCAGACCCCCTGTCTTGGGACTTGATACTATACCTGTATGTTGTGTTATATTCACAATTTATGCATATGGAGATGGACAAAAGAAATCATTGCTTCCAAGATCACGGTGGCTATAATACGTGAATCTACCAGGGTGGTGGAACCAGACCAAGCAGAACTTATTTCAGAGAAGCGGGTTCGGCTTTGCAAAATCACATCCATCTATTGTTGCTTTAAAAAGAAAAAAAAAACATATCTGCCCAGTCGCCTTATTTTCCGTACCACCTCCAACCTTAAGTTGAAGGTGGTAATATAATACTCGAATATTCCATACTGGCAGACATGATCGCCAGCATGCTCTTCAGATCTATGAAATGTGACGAGAAAGGGGGCTGAGATGTTGGTCAACTTCAACGAATTTTGATGGGAGGGGAGCTCATTGTCGTTACCCTGGTTTCTTACCCATGGCCACTCCCTTTTGATAACGCTTCTCGAAAAACGAGATTGCTTAATACCTTCATGACAATCAAGTGTAAATGAACCGAGCGAAATGAAGGGAAAAACATGGAACAGAATTTTGAATATGGTAGGTACCGGAAATTACTAATTCTTTGTCAGTTGTCTATAAATGGATAAAGTTAATCTGTTCTGTAATAGGTAGAGATCCGAAGATACGACGATGTATACAGTTACTTTGGTCTGTACGCCAGTGTTCGTTTGCCTCTTCTTCTGGTACTTCCGGCTTCACGAATATTATTACAAGTTTGTATCAGACTGATTCCGAAGAACGGAACATGGCTATGATTGCTATTGATTTTAAAAAAGTGAAGTTCATCGATGATTTTTACCTGGCCTTGTTAGGTGACTTTTTCGTGCTTCCATTCACTGCTTGATCACAATTGATCGTAATTGATCCCCTTGATGCACTTGATCACAATCGAGACAACAGGTGCACAAATACTTCAAATTAAATGCACTCAACTAACCAACTTAAAAAGTTCAAGTAAGGATCTACATCAAATGTACTTTCACCAGAGTAAAAGAAGATCAAATGGAGGTATTTTTACGATAATTTTACCCTCGGAATGTAAAACTTTGGTAAAATGTAGAAAGAAAAAATCAACGGATTTGGTTCACGACAGTGCAGGACTCTCAAAATTTACAAAATTCAGTCTCACTCCTTCCCCCACCCCCCACCCCCCCCCCAAAAAAAATAAAAGCTGTACATGTACTCCACCTCTCAAGATGCAATCTTTTTGAAGGTTGCTTAACATTAACACGTTTTTACTACAATACGGCTATGGACAATTGTGCATGGAGAAACATTTTAGTCCGGTTTCAAAATGAGGAGCAAATGCAAACATTTTCCATCTTAAGGCTTGTTTTGTAAACGAAGTCTCCGTCTCGTCAACGTATTACTTACTAAGCTTCATTACTATAATTACATGGAATCTCTTTCATATTGCGAACATAAGGGGACATGCTAGATCTCTATTTACCGACCTATAGGTTCAGTCTACATCTCGGAAAAATTTTGCAATTTTCCAGATACCAAGTTACAGATAACTTGTTATCTCGACAAAATTTTACAAATTTTTCAGTTATCGACCTAGGCTAACTAGACACCAATAGGTTAAGTCGACATCCCGGAAAAATTCGGCAAATTGTCAAGATACAGAGTTACAAAAAAACTTGTTATCTCGACAAAATTTTGCAAATAGACTAAGTCGGAGATGTTGATTTAGTGTGAGGCGGTATCTCGATAACTTAACATCTCAAAGGTCACCTCATGTACGCCGCACGTTTACCCTAAACCAAGGAAAGTAAGTTATCTGTCCAGCTCCAGTCATCCAATTTATCTGAAAATTAAACTGACATTAATAAGGCCAGAGAGATTGGGAAGGGCCAATCTGATAGATATTTTTATAAAAATTTTTCCCCTACGCCAGGTGCAGATCAATGGTAGCGTCCCTCTGTGATGGCGTCCATGTAGAGAAAATATGCGACTTTGGTGGAGTCATTGCTGTTTCCCCACGGCAACCATTTCCTCAAAGTCTGCTGACGCCAGTGTCAGCGGAATGGTGTGTGTGGGTGGGGGGGGGGGGTGTATGTTCATATAGCAATATTTGACAAGTGCTTCAGAAATAAATGAAAGAGGATACACAATTGAGTAACGACTCACGTCTCATCTCAACGCGTCAGATATGTATTACTATTTTTATATATTGATTTTCTCCTCCTTATTGCGAAATTACAGATAAGAGACCCTGTTTAATCACTAGTTACATGCAGCGTAGGGCACCCGTGAAGTGCCTCTTCCTAACTTCGGGGGAGGGGGGGGGGGAATCTTGTCGCAAAGCATACAGTTTTCATGTACGTTAGGCGTCAACTGATGGTAGATATTCCTGCGTACACTTAACCTCCCTCCCCCTCAAAAAATCGTTGTCCTGCGCCTAGCTCTCGGAACTTTTAGAACGAAGGTTCAGACCAGGTGTCCCCCCCGGCCCCACACTCACATTTTCAATAACAAATCGACCCCCATGCTTGCAATGGTTAGGTCTAAATGAATAAACGTGGTAAACCCTTGGGGTTGCAGTCCCCAAATACACCCACCTTTTTCAGTAATTATTCTGTTAATGGACCTGCCCTGAATGAATCTATAAATTTGTTTCAACGAGAACTTACACTACAATTTTACATTGTCACGACGTTCGCCATTTAAGATGCAACGCCGTAAAACTGTTTTTGTAGGGTCCGTCACATGTGATCAACCCAAACCAATAGTTTAGCCGTCGTTTGGTGATACTAGTTACACCATGAATAACCCCGTCATAGTTGACTTGTCACGAGATGGCGCCCGAACTTAAAGATGCGCCACATATTTAGTGGGTGGTACCTTTTCTAAGCACAATGGGAAAACCAAAAATCATTAATTGCTTCGCAATGCGGATATTGCCTCTCATACATGGAAACATCCCCGTTCATCTGTTTATTCCCGAAAAAAAAGAAACATTTTTGGAAGTGTGAACGGATCCCAGGGAAAGTTTACTGTTGATAGCTTTGTCATGTTTCTTTTTAATGATATTAGTAACATTGATTGTTTAGTTACTAAAGAGATATATCGCTGGACATACTACATGGTGAACAAAGAGTTAAAAGTGATATGAAAATTCAATGAGTTAAGGGGCGTGTGTCTTGTCTTGTAAACAACAGGAAGGGAAATTCCCTCCCAGGTTTTTTTCTATAGGCATACTAGAGAGAGAAACTGAAGTTTAATACAAGCCATTACATTTTGTGAATACAATTAAGGGGGAAATTTGTAATATTATGTAGGCTTAAGTTTGATTAGTCATTATGAAGGTAACGTAGGCCTACATAATCAGAGATATGCGTGACATTGCAGATAAGAATTTGCACGTACTCATGAATATATGTGTCAAACACGACAACGAATAAGGTAATTTCGGCATGAACGCACTGCAGCGCTCATTTGTTTCTCAACGTATCCTGAAATTGCATGTGTTTTGTACCATGAACGAGAATGAAAGCGCGGGAAGATATCGGACTCGCCACCAGAACGGGAAAACCGACCGGAGATCCTTGAGATCAACAGATGGTGCGAAGTTTGTGTTAAACTGAAAAGTAAATGCTCTCAGTAATTCCAGGACCTGTAGGTCACAAATCATATCATTCGTTGATTATTCAGTTTTATTTGTGATGATGATGCTAGTAGACATGATGTCAAGTAATTGCAATCACCCTTAAGTAAAATTAGGGAAACAGCTTGAATAATTTACTTGCATTTCATGTTTGTATTGCTAAACAGTGAGGAATGATGTTCTCCATGAAGTGGAACTCAAAAGCTAGAACGTTGCACTTCAGTTTAACCACGCGCATGCTCTCAGGTTGGTAGACAATTAAAAGAAGGGTGGTGGTGGTACAGAGTGTTAGTATAGGGCAGTGGTTCCCACAAGGGTCCCTGTCATCACAGGGATGGGCGTTTGGAAGTCCCATGTAGGCGATATAGAGCACACAAGGAATGTGGTGGTGTTGGGTGGTCTGCGTCTCTTCGTAACTAGTATGGAACCAGACGTTCGTAATCTCAGCACAGTTACACAATTTACCTAGATACACCAATCTCACCCGCCTCACTGACAGAACTACATTTGAACTGATCATACCAATTTCACAGTTCGCCTGTTATCTGTAGGCTTTTGTTGTTCTCGATCGGGAACAGAAAGTGTTAAGGACACTGTGTTGAGTGCCCGACTATGAATCGCAGTTCCAGGGCTGAGAGGAGGGTGTGGTTAGGTACTTGGACAGTTCAAGGCGGCAAAAGGGGGCGATAGTATAAAAAGTTTGAGAACCGCAGGTAAAGGCCATTGGTACCTTTGTGATATTTTTCAATCATAGGATTTGCAGATTAACATAAAGATGTAGTTTATTGAAACAACCTTGTGATTGGCTAAAACCTGACCTTCCTTTATGAACGATGAATTGATCAGTACTATAATATTCTCTGGCATTCTCGTACCGACAGTAAACGCATTAATACTGAGGGCGTGTGTATGGAATACGGGCTGTAGGTATCATGGAATCATGAACCTCTACCATTTACTAAGTAGTGACCTTTCAGACCCCCTCTTAGATACTTTCTCAGAGCACGGTAAACGAATCCCCGCCGAATGAACATAACCTAACGATGGTATCAGACCTATAGTGCTCATCCTGCAATTCTAGATCGCTGATCTAATGGGAGCATGCTCAGTAAGCCAGGAAAATTTATGGGTTAGTGATCGAAAATCTAATGATCCTAACGCTGCCCGTAGGCGTCACAAATTACTTTGAAACGCTTTCTACGTGTTCGAGTGTCTGCGGAGTTAGCACCGTGGGAGGACGTCAAGTTTGTTGTACTTCTGTAGTCTAAAACATTGTAGGTGTGTGTTTATTGGTTAACAGGAAACCTTGTCAAGTCAGTAACCACTGTGTGGACCCCGTTTTCTTTCCTTGAAAATGCAGCAAACTTCAGCCGGTTACTACTAACACTAGTAGGGGGACGAGGGGGAAGTGGATCTTGGAAAAAAAAAACAACCATCTTCAATTAACTGACATTTCTTTAATCATAGCTGTTTCGTAGAAGGATGAAAATTTCACAATATCTTCTTCCGTAAATAGATCGCAATAGGTTTGAAGCAGAGATTGGTGGAAGGGGTTACATGAGTGACGCATGTACATGAAAGTTTGTAAAGGCCATCTGCCGAAGACCAACTGGCACTCTAACAACGCTCGAAGCAGTAAAATTATATTTTTGACGTTGTAGAAGTTCATCTGTTTGTTAAAAAGCCGAACAGAGAGTATGTAGGCCTATGGGGCATACCCTCACCGAGTGAATAGATTATATTCAACATGAAGAGTTAAACTAATGGACGGAAGGTAAACGAAATGGGCACTGAGGTTTATATACCTCTATTGGGACTCGTATTAAATTTGTTCTTTGCTTTCGATAGACATATAGCATTTTAAATATAACATTCGTATAGAGTATTTTGTACCGTGGAAAACCCTTTGTGCCCCATCAAAACAGAAACTCACCTCAGGGGATCAAAGCCACTAGATCACTAACCGACTACCATGGCAAAACTGCTAACGGTAAGGTAGCTTCTGATAAATTAACTGTGTACCGGTACTATAGGTTAAGGCTCACATTAAGTATATATGTAAAGGAATGTTTTATTCAAATGTCTCGATGGCATTGTTTTCTGTTACAGGAGAACCTTATTGTATATTTATTTTTAAAAAAGAAAAGCTCATTGTTGCCTATCTCCTGGCAAATGAAAAGAGTATCGGGGTGGCGTTGCAACCAGTGCGACATAATCATGTGACAAGTAATGGATTAATGAAAAATGAATTATTTTCTTAACTAGAATAATGGATACCTGCAGGCAGACATCTACTTTCCAGAGAACGTTGCAGATGGTTTCCATAATTCGAGCTTCTGGTAACAACGTAGGAGTTATGAGTCCAGATCATTTGATGCCAAAGGAGTAGTATAATAGCAAGAAATTTCTGCTGCTTTCCACTAGGTCAGACAGTTCTCCCCGAAGTTTCAATTCTGAGTCTGACTTCATCTACCGCCTTAAAAGTATTTACAAGACTCTGCAGGGAGGGCAATAATACCAGTTTTCTATCAGTCACCAATTCATAGAGAAATCACCGCTTTAACTCATAATTGCGTCGTTGCCATCGGTCGACGGACAATTACCCAATTACCCCCTGACATACACCCATGAAAATACTCCTGTTCTTACCGTCTCTGTCGGGGTGGGGGATTTGTGCGGGGTATTTGTCCGGTTCCGGTGTAATCATGTGTCTATTAATAGTCCATCAAACCTACAACGTGTTTCACAAAACATCCGGTATTGGATCAAATTACAACAAAACACTTACCAAAGCACGTGACAAACTTTCGTTGTCGTTTCTTAGTTTGGGTTTGTAACAAGACGTCCTTTAAAAAAATCATACCGTTCACGTGACTGGAATTATGTGTGTCACTGGAATTATGTGTGTCATATAAATATATATATATTACAGTGTTAGATATATTATTGTGGAATTATGTGTGACATATGAATATATACATATAAATACCTGTAAAGGCACCTGTAAAGATGTTAAGAACTCTCATAATAAGAGACTGGTTGTGTAATGAGAATTTGATGAGGGGCATAGGAGCTACTGCTATGATGAATGTAACTTGTATATTTCGGTCGGATTTGGTTGGCAGTGAATGATGTGAATTTTTATGCCGTGACGAGTGCACATTGGACTCAAAGAGAAAGGAACACATTTACAATAAAACTGGACTTTAAGTTTAAGCTATGAGAAACCGAAGAACAAAATCTGACGATGATGCTTGTGTATAAGAGAAAATCATAAAAGATGAAAGGTACGTAAAACCATTAAGTTCATGATGTACGAAAATAATGAGTGTTATCAATGAAAGTTACAATGAAACAATTTATTTTGTTACACGTTACAAATATAAAATAAGTTAGGCTAAAAATATTCTCATAAAAATCGAAAACACAACTATACTTGGGGCAAACGTTAAGATAAATACTTGAGAAAGAGACAGTTGTGTAGAGGTGTTAAACGGGTGGGTTGAAAAACTGGCATGGACAAAGAACATCGTGAATATTGTGACAGCGTTTTAAGAAGAAGTCTCATATTTCGCATAATTAGTGGACTTCACGGTAATCATAGGTAATTAAATAGATCAGACTGTTAATTTGGCCAAGTTAATTAACTCCCCGGTTAACATTGTTCCTATATTAAAACTGAGAAAACACAGCAAAGGAAACCGATGTATATGAAATCGTTCATAAAAAACGATATGTAAATCGGAAAGATGAACTTTACTTAAACCTATAGTCGGGATGATCACCGGCCATTAATCATCCTTCTTTCTTTAACTAATGATTTCAATCAAGGATGTGCCCAGGGAACGATTCCATATCGTATGTACTATTTCCTGGTTCGGGAATGACACACGAGCAACACGTATGACTCGCAGGTGAGAACCCCATTCAGCATTGTCGCCCTCTAAATGACAATGACGTTTTGTTGCTCACGCTGTGCTGTAACATACTTTATACATTTTTTATTGATGTTTATCCTGTGATGCACATTACGTTCATCTATATATTTCATTTGTAAACATTGAAACAAGTTGCACTTACATACTGATGAACTTGTGTTCCCTTAAACAGCGAACTTGAAAAATAAAAACGAAAAAAAAAATACTTGAAATAAATATAACTGACTTCTTTATCTCTCAATGTAGGAAATTCAGCATTATATAACCCTGTACACCTGTATTCACCTTTCACCTATATTATACTTCAAATGCCCTCATTCATTTTTCATCAACTTCCTATTGAATATAATAATCATCACAATTATCTTCAATTGCACCGATACACTAAAATCACATTTAATTTATCATGCACTGATGGCTATCCTTCTGTTTTTCAGTATGCCCACTATGTATGAGGATTAAAAAAACCCATGCATGTGTTAGCACTATAACCTACACAAGCCGAACATTTATGTGACAGCAATGCTTCTCCTCCTTATGCATGTTATAGATATATATTCGGTGCCGAATATCGTGTCGTACCGTGTTGTACTACAATATGTACTAAAATTCGTTTCACGTATCTGTTCACATGCACCGTATTTTTCATTCCTCTCCTCCTTATATTATTTATCTCGGCTGATGAGAGTGCGTGTGTGTGTGTGTCCTTGTTTTCGGGTGGGATCGAGGACCGAAGCAATAGAATTTAGGTCCTCTGTAGAAAATTCAATAGATTTCTATGGGCATCTCAAGATTAACAATAGAGAATCTATCCTTAAGGTTAGGGTTGAGGAAGAAAAAACAAAAGAAAGCACAATAAGGTCCTCGGAATGAATGGAAAACAAAGTTGGGTGGGTGGGTGTGTGGGGGGGGGGGGGGAGGGGTGCCCTTACATAAGTTAATAACATCGATATTTCCTCACTTGTGTCGTAAAGAGTGTAAGCTAATTTTGAGAGATAATTGTGAGAGATTTAGGTAACCGTCTGTGCAGTCCTCTTCCAAGGCAGCAATTAATTTGGAACTAAAAAAGAATCTGACTTGAAATGCCAACGGTTTTGCAAAATCTACTCTAGTTTGACTAAATAGTAATGTATTTCGAAAGTGCGTAACCCACTCTCAGGAAAACTGAATCCCACATGAAAAACTTCATCTAAACGAGAGTCTTATAGGAGAGTGAGAAGTCTTTAATTCAATTTTTGTTCACCTGTTTGATCAGTAAAAATACTGACCTTATTCGTTATATCTGCTGATAATATTGATTGATTGCTTGATTTAAATATTCTTTGAATATTAAGAATACTGAAAAAGAGTTAATCAATATTCCTCACTGAATTTCACAGTTACACGGTGTAATGAAGAATCCTGTATTTCCTCTGCATATCCCTAACCGATGGTATCTTATTGATTTGTTTTATGTAATATCGAATGTGATAGATTCGCTCTTTACTATTGCATTGTTCTAGTTTCATATCATAACTAAATCGATACACGTTCGTTTCCTATTTGTGTCATATTCATATCAAATCAAGTAACACATCACGTCCGTTTGCATTAATACCCTCAGTAAACCCTTTTAATTTAACACGCAAAATGATGAAACATTTAAACTTACGGTAACGATAATCATACTTAGATAAGCTGGAATATGAGTTGAAAATTTGACAATGAAAATCAAATTCAACGGAGTATGTCATAACCTAGTGGCTATGACATACCACAAAACATCGTCTAAGCTCCCTTTTTGCATACACGAATATTTACATCCTTTCGCATTGGGTCTCTTTGATTTCGAGAAATTGTGATTGACTGCTATGCTCTCTTAAAGAGTTTGAATTCTGTAGGGCCAACAAAAATGTCGAGACAATTTTCATATTCAAATATCTGGAAGATGAGTGCATGTTCTCTGTCATATTTTGTGACAGGTGATCTTTTCCCCTATTTTTTTTTTCTCCGAAGCACTGACGAAGAACGAAGGTAGATGACCAGGGCAACTCACATTCCAGCTTTATACGTTGAATTAAAAACATTATAAAATTATTTGAGATAAAAAAATAACATTTGGAAGGAAAGACCTTAATGATTAACTTCACGTTACAGGATGTAATATATTGTGAATGTTACCCTCACCGATATCTCTGATTAATTTTAATTGCCTTAATTAATGAAAAGTCATTTCCATGTCAATGACATTTGATAACCGTGCCCTAGAAAATCGATAATTACTTTCATTGTGTGATTTACCAAAGTCACTTCCCCTTGATGCCTGCCCCCCCCCCCCGCCACAAAATAGTTAGATTTATTTATTACATGCAATCTATTGAAAGTGCGCCACTTGCCGGTGCCCTCTAAGAACACGAATACACATTTGTAAAATGAAATGTTTTAATTGACTTCATACCACAATAAAGAAATTAACGTCTTGCGTGCTCACATACATAGATATATAGACAGATAGACAAACAGATAGGTAGACAGACAGATAGATAGATTGATTTATAGATAGATAGCACTTGTTGAATGCATTGTTCCAAATAACTCTACTGTTTCCGTAAAGATGTAAGTAATATAGACTCCTTTTGCAGGTAGTCGCTAGAGTGGTTTGTGATTTTTCTTATCTTTTTCTTTTTCTTATCTTTTTTATCAATCGATTGCACTTTAACCCGTCCCTAAGAAACTAGTTATGGTTATGAGTGTAAAAGAGAAATTGAAGTACTGAAATGAATAAAAGCACAATTTTTTTTTTATAGAACTATATATCTAGGAGGATTACTTTAACATTTTTATGCATGTTTAGTTATACACGACACTAATATGAAAATACATACTGGCGTCGTTCATTGACATTACTGAAATCAATAAAGTCTCCTCCAGTTACAAGAATTTTTAATGTTACTTATTTAATTATTGCAATAAAAGGTCTGTCCGGTCTTTCTTCCCTTTATCTTGTACGTCCTTATGCCTTTTGCGTGATATCCAGAACAATTTCGGTTAACACACAGTAACATAAATACATAGATATACTTTGTGTATACATATTCCATTAAAAAAAAGCCCAATCAGACATCGAATAGCCTTATAACGTTCACGGTCACTACTTTGTTACGCACCCCTGCCGAGACAGACGCACTGATATGACAAATAGGCACGCAACGTCATGTATCATATCTTCAATAAAACTCCAAACCATCTACCACTTCCGAACCCATCGCAAAGGAATTTCTTCCGCAAATCGTCACTTAGAGAACGTTCTCAAATGTCTCCGGCCTCTGTGGATTTTGGAATGTTTCGCAGAGGATAACCTCCTGGGAGTCAGATAGGTGGCTCCCTCCACTACTGAGCGGCTTTACTTACTAGAGGCAATCAAAACAGTTGACGTGTTTTTCTCCTTCTCCTCCTACTCTTTTATGTCCATTTATTATTCTTTTCTCTCTCTTGTTTCTTTTTGTTGCGATCGTTTGAATACGTCTGCCGAAGATTCAGAAGGCGAAAAAAGAAAAAAGAGCGGGAACGTCGTCTGCGTTACGTTTGACAATCAGATAATGTTTTTCACATTCCTGTTGTGACTCTTCATGTTATCGTTGCAAAATGTTTTCATTTCCTTGCAATATTCCTCCTGTTGTTGATAAACGTTCGAAATGACGATACCAAGATTCCAGTCGAGAAATCTTTGATCTGATTGAGACGAAGTGAACGGAAGATAAACCGTATCTCTTTGCACACAAACAGTTCGACAAAATATCAATGACTCCCTGGATATCGTGGTATTTATTGCGGTAAAAGAATTAAAAACAAACAACTTGAGGAAAAAGAGGGAAATTCACAAAAAACAGAGACAAATGGAGAAGGTGTAGAGACAAAATCAAAAGTTGGACTTTACATCTTAAGTAATTTTCTTTGTTAATTCTACGACTCCCTGATTATTTGGATTTGGTCGATATTTTGTCTGGCACTTTTCGTTTTCCGGTTTTAGTTTGACGGTTGACAACGAAACAACGACAGCGAGACAGAGACAGATAAACAGAGGCAGAACATATGAGAATAAAACAAAGGAGATGAATATCAAGATGAAGCAAGGAAAGTCCGAAAGAAAGCTCTAAAGATATCAATTGACACAGCAAATTTTGTTTAAAAATAGTAAAATGAGAACCTTAACTTAGCAAACATGAAGAATTTTGTCAGACAATTTGTATGCCATCGAGTGGAAAACTGACTTTGTAGTGTGTTGGTGGAGAATATCAGCACTGTGCTGAAGTTTCATCAGGAGGCCGATGGCCCATGCAGGGAATTCTACCAAATGCCGGATATGAGCTGTACGGAAAATACGAGTTTATTGCATTTAGTGTAGGTTTATGTTTAGTTATAATCTTTGCTACAAAACAGAGAAGTAAATCTCACAAAGTTTCAAGTCTTGCCGAAGGAGACCATTGGAATACGGACAGTGGGTGAATTATGCCCGTTTCTCTCCACCGGTCATTAAAATTTGGACCAACTTATGAATTGGGAGAGATCGGGAATTTGTAGGTGTGCAGTGATACTATTCGTAACCTGTCTCCTTATCTTGGATGGGATCGAAATGTGTGTGTTTCATTTGCGCGAATATTTGGATATTCCTATTGGTATATTTTAAACTCTTCACCTGAGGTATTTCTTTCGTTATAATGAACGGCTGGAAAGTATTTTTGATTCAGTACTCATTTTAGTATCCCGATGGAATTATAAACGTTGATACACAAAATAAAACAAAATAAATAAGGAAGCAGATTAGAACAATTTCTGTTACGTGATTATAATTTTTTGGATTACAAAACTTTAGCCGAATCTTGTATTCCTTGCCAAAGGACGTTCATTTATATTGAAACAAATAGAAATTGAATCAGTGTGTCTCAATCGGCATGCCAGAGGGAACTTTAACAATGCCTCGTCTACTGATGATAACAAAGGGTCTCTTTGTTAGGTCATTGTTCAGCGTTTCGTCCATTATATCTGTCTGGGGTGTGGTAACTGTCAGGGAAAACACCAACTTTTGGCTGCTCCTAAATATTTCAGGGCTTCTCTTTGTGGAGGCAGCGTTTACATTTTCGAGGAAAAGGATGGGAGAATGGAAATGGTAAGTAATCATGCAATACAATCCAAACAATTGAATATATTTGGCATTTCGTAAGAGAATTTCTCTAAAGGTGGATGAAAAGTAACTCCCAAGATGAGTTATAACCGAATAAACATAACCATTGACAGGATATTTAAACAAAATAAATTAATATCGTGGGTAATCAGAATCGTTTTATTTTTTTTTCTTGCAGAATGATAATGGTTGATGAAATTGTTATAACGACTGATTGACAAACACTGTGGCATGTAGAAAGTAAGAATCTCTGTTAGATATGTTCAGTTGTTACAGACAAGTTGTCGTAATGGCCGTTTATGCCTCACAGTCGATTACAGTGACTCGTTAACATGTCTCTTATAACAAATATGTTATACCGACTGATAAATGACTATCCTCCCTGCAGCGTCCGGAGAGATTTTGCTGTTTTTTATTGTGTATTACCTCTTCGTGTGAGCAAGAATGTTGATATGCGGTGAGAAAAAAAAAAATAAAAACACATTCCTCCATAAATGATCAGGAGAATTTTCTGATGGCAGAGGACACTTTTTACAATGGACAACGTGACCTATGACCTAACATGGACCCATTTTTTTGAGGAGTGTACGTATTACAATGAATGCATAACACGGTCCAAGTTTCTACTTCCTCTGTGTGCCCCAAAGTCTTGTCTGCCACCGCACTGGACACCCAAAGGATCACAAAGCCGTTACCATTAAAACAACTTGGTAATGACAAAATTTGGCGGCTTAGGCGCAGCATAACATAACATTGACGATAAAACTAAGATTTGTACTGAAATGTTGCCACCACTAAACCTACCATTCAAGGTTTGGAACGATACTCCGCTTACAAATGCGCACACCGCAACTGGTGTGCCACTGTTGGGGTTCCATCAGATAGGCCTTACTCTCGTAGCACGGTGCCTTTCTTTGACTGTGAATCATTTTTACATGCAATAAAAAATTGCGTTAAAGAGATATGCAGGTCACATAAGCAACCATTAAACCCACCTTCACAGGTAGGTAACTGCGTATAGAGTTTTTGCAGTGACGACGCTTTGCCCATTGAGACGAAACTACCCGTCTCACTGGAGGGAACACAAATAACTGCCCATACTCAGAACTTTCGTACGGTGATGTAATTGCTTCGAGAGTTGTCTGATTGTTCTCCCCCCCCCCCCCCAGGTGACGTAACAATATGATTGACGTCAGGTGCAAAGCCTCTATAGGAGATAATATTGTGTACATTTCAGTGACTCTAGGCTAGTAATTAACGAAACAATCATTACCGGTAATTCTAACTCGTCGGCTGAACATCTGCAACACATCTCAAACTTAACATTCACGAATGCTACTTGCAAATACAAGGGCTCTCGCTGAGACCAATGGTTTTACATCTTCCATCCAACACACCTATAACCAAGCGTTTCGATATAGTATGTCGTGTGGAAGCACTCTTCGCATTTTTCTACGACTGAATATTTAAACTGAGTAAATTGCAGAATGGCGTTCCTTATTACAGCGCCCTGTCCCATATAGCTACACAACTCTCCATCTTTATGGGGCAATTGATTAAAGCGCAAAATCGTTCTTTTATTTTCGAAAAATAATATATTCGGGTAGGAAAATGATTATTGCTTGTGCCATGGTTATCGAACCATGCAGCAATGGCAAAGTTTTTTTCCAGGGTAATCAAAGTACACCAGATGAACGACATGGGGATGCAAGATACATATATGACATTAATTTCAGTGTGCATTAATGTCGTTTCGCTACTTAGCTGTTATGGGCTGGGATGGGGGGAGGGGTGGGAGGTTGGTGTCGTGACCGATACGTGTTGTAAGCATGAAGAAACCTGTCAAAAACTGGTGTGAGGAAATGAAGGGGGCACAAGATCCATTAAAGAAATGGGAGGAAGAGAGCAGTGATATCACGTGTATACACTCAAGATCAGTATACCAGAATCTCCGATGGGATAACGTCATGCACTGTCTCCATTTCCCAATATAAAATTAACTTGCACATTTTATAACAAAACAAAGAAATGTTGTTGTCATTTAAGATGTGTCAAAATATGAGGACATAATATTGTATTTCGTTTGATGAAATTAGTATTACTGATGTTCAATTCTCCATTCATCGTCAATGCAAAATTAGTCTATCAGCATTTTTAGCAGATGTAAGTTACAAAGGATACGTTTACCAATCGAAATGACTAACGCAGATGTGTCAATTTCGGTATCTTTCGAGAGAAGCGTTGTGCATCTGCAGGCGTTTTGCTAAAAGTGACGGATATCTCCTCACGTTCCGACGACAGTTTTACTCAGGTTATGTACTGACATGTTGAGTTTTAATTACTACCAACCCCAGTTGACATTTTTATCTCCATCCCTCGGTCGAATAGATTATATTCTGTCAACACTTGGCTATAAATGGAAGTGGATGTTGTATATATTTTTGACAGTTTTTTGTATAAAAGAAAGGAAAATCCCAGAAACTGACTGTCGACATGGCAGTCTATTTGTTCTAAGGTACACTGAAGACAAAAATTGAGAACGTGTCTTAGTGCACTTACATTACATTTGATGAAAGTAGCACCTCTGTCACATTACGTTAATCCAACGCACATGAAAGTTCTGCATGATTACATCATACGTACATTGAGTTCCTGATTCATTTCGTGTGGGGGCACAGCTCTCATAACAGCAGAGGTATATAGTAAAGGAACATGCACATGGAAGGCACAGAGACAGATTACACTCATTTTTCTTTTTCCTTTTTTTTTGCACATGTGGCACTAAATGTCCGTGTGTGTACCAGCAAGAGTCGAATGTAGCTTGGTACCGCACTGTAATCTATGTAGTCTAACCTATCTATAATTTTGTTAGAAGTTTGCTGCTGTAGAGACATACGCTACTTATTGTGAGACAATAGTACGCCCTTACTAATGGGCCTAGCCTTAAGTTTCTAAATATATTTACCTTGATGGACGTCTCTTGTCATTCCTAAGTGAACTTTGCGTTGGCATTCACAAATTATATTATAGTATTATATTATACTCCTTGAGGCCTTCCAATTGCGTTCAGTAACATGCTTATCATCCTATCAATGGTAGCGAGAAAAAGGTATCGCGGAGGAGAAAAAGGATGGAAAAGCTATATCCAGGAGCAATAAAGTAACGGAAAAAATATGTTCGCTTTCCTCGCATGGTGTTATCATTATGACCAGCCGTTTTGACGTATATTTATTAATGAATAGATTAACATATGTAGAAAAATCAGCAATGTTGATAACACAAGTTTGGATGACAAACTCAGAGAGCAGTATAGTTGTGTATTTGTACTTAAAACGTGTACACGGGTGTGTTCTTGAGTGTGGACATACCTATACGTGCATGAGTTGTGTGGCAGCCATCTTAAGCAGATGGACATTTCAACAAAAGCAACACAGAAGGTATAACATGTTTCAAGTCTAAATTAATCACTTTCACAAGAGATTAAATTAAAACAACTCTTTGGTTGTACATCTTTCGGAGTTTAGTTCAAGGAAACTTCCGTTCACCTGATCAACAGCGTTAATGCAGAAGATGATTGGATAAAAACTTAGTGAAACAACGAATGAAGTATAGCAACCAGCAGATAAAAAGGAGGATCAGCAAGTGAAGTAATGACGAATAAACAAGTAAACAAATGAGACTGTATTGCACATTGGCAACATTTTGGACTAAGCTGGAAGTGATAATATAAACATTTCTTTGCATATTGAAGCCAGGTAAACCTTCCAACATAATCACTTGTACGTTACTACCATAATAAGAATCTTCGTTTAATTGTAATGCAAATATCACATCACCACACACTGCATTTCACGAATCCAATTTAAAACACAAACCTTGACAAATCCTGGGGGAAAATTTTATGTTGGCGTAAACACCGCGCTACCTGAAGCTATACTTTATCATCTATGACTCTGATAAGACTACAAGGCTCATCAACGGATACCTACCTCTCGAAATCAGGTTACACGCAAATTACACTTATAGGACACTTCAAATGCACACGAGTGAGCTTACATGTATCCCATATGCAATGTTTATATCACTTTAAATAGTTATATATAAACATCGTGGTAATGTATGAATGTCAAGGATTGTAAATCCTCATGTTCTATGATGTGAACGCAATAAATACTCGCTATTAATGTTGTTGCATGTGTTCTCATCTTTACAACATCCGTTTTTCCTCTTTTTTGGTTCTTGGAGTCGAGGCACTTTCTGGCATGTAGAGGTATATCATGGCTGCTCAAGGATGTCAGCCAAAGCGTAAAATCCGGTTAATTGTGATATCCTTCACGTGGTACTTGAATAAACGATCAAGTTTATCGGTTACAATAGCTGTGTAAATGTATTATGTACAAGGGCGTGCTTTGAATAGTTGTTTTCATAGTTCCCCCCCCCCCCCCCTTCGACTTAGGGATGTTAGTTTCATTTATTTTTTCTAAAGGATTCAGAAATGTCGTGACGGCGAATCGCGTGGAATACAATGACTATCCGCAGACGACAAATAACTGTTCGGGGTAGATTGCTCTAACTCGTGTAGATTGTGATATTTACCGTTTAGTTTGGTAAGAAATTGAAAATTTGATGACTATGACAATCTCAAATATCAAGTCTCTTACATTTCATTTTGTAGCAACGAATAACAAGAAGTGGCATGAAACATCAAGGGTACGTATGTGATATCGGTGTTGTGTACAATGCTATGTGGGCATTTTTAAGTACCCATTACTAACGGGCCACGTAGCCAGCCATATTACGGGCCCGTTAGCGATATTTATAGTTCTTTGTGTCATAGAGAACTATTAAATACTCACATACTTTTGTAATGCTTTATAATCAAATTTCATTTATCATTATTTTTCAATATTACAGTTATCCGATTATTCTTTGCAAGTGGCAATGAAACGTCAGTAGCTCTTGTGTGTATATACCGAAGGGGCTATCACAATGATATTATGCAATGTACACAATAGTGCGTGCAAAAGGAAATCACTGACGTTTGCAGAAAGTTATCAAGAAAAGAATGACGTCACACGAGTTGCAATTAAGACGACGAGTCACTTTAAAGTCAGTAATCCCTTTCTTAAATTTAGATTCTTATGATTATAATTTTTCAGTCCCACTAAATTTTCTAATATTTATATATCGTTATAAATATATCGGTGTAATATACCGTTGTTAAAAATATCGGTGATTGCCTAGTAATCATCTGAAGTGCTGCAAAGATTCTCACAACTCAGAGAATAGGTTCGTCGCATCTCTCTTCTTCTTTGTATTAAAATATCGAACACCTTGAACAACAGATATTGAACAGCATGATATAGGAATTAAACATTGTATTGAAATGAATGGTCCTAGCTATTATACTCCGAACAGTTTTCGTCAGTGACATCTTTTCTTTCTAAAAACTACAATTCCCAGTTCCGGGAGACATTCACTTAATTATAGTGTACATTAATTATAAGCGTACTTGACAACGCCAATACATAAGTGCATTGGGTGATTTAACTAGTTTTAGGCAGTCAACGTAAATCAATACACTTATATGGTATTTGGTTTAGTTACACAGAACTTTATTACTGTTATTTATCACAGTAATTATTATAACAGACAGAAGTCTATAAGGAAATCAGCAGAGAAAAGTCTGGAATGTATCCCATGTGTATACCAGTATTGTCTATCACGAATATCACTTTCCCTTGGTTAAATGCAACTATACCCACGACTACTCACAGCTAGCCTACATACATTACGATAGATTCTAATAAGTATTGTGTCATCGTATCCTGCTGTGGTCACTCCTTAGCAACGGTTTTGTGCAAGACCTTTGTGAAGAAATGCGCTCATCATGTTCATAGACACATGTTTGTACAGAAAACAAATCATAGAGGAGCAATTTCACACTACGTCGAAAGACAAGTGTACGTAACATATATGGATACGCCATTGAAAATTCCTGTACGAAGTTATGCCTTCAAAACTGGAGGTTTCAAGTAAAGGCTTTGATATGCAAATTAGACATTTTGCAAAATATGAGACAAGTTTAGGTTGAGTATCAACATCCCAATAATTTCTTTGATTAGGTATGCAAATTTTTCCACAATGTTTCTTGAATTAGTTTAAGGTTTTAATATTCCTCATTTGGGGGAACAAAAACAGTTTAGGAACATTACTCAGTTAAGATTTGGTGGTGTGTGTAGGGCCTTGCATACAAGTATTGGCACCACTTCTCTGTAATACAACTTTATGTACTTTCTGGCATAATGTAGAATGAAGCCTTCGGAATGTATGTTTTAGTACAACACAGAGTCGCTTTCACGGGAGGCAGCATGAAATCTGCGAGAAATTTATAACTTTGTTTGGACAAAAGAAATTTAATCTTGCATCTTGTCGAGTATACACTTTCGCGACCCCTCCGATCGAACTTGAAACGAAATACCAAATTGGAGGAGGAATAATCTGGCATGAGAATGACATAATTCATCCAAATCCGATGTATATGATTCTCAAAGCTTCAAATTACCAGAAAGAAGAGAACGCAAAAGTAACTTTACTTTGACATTTTAGCCACAAAATTTCTCTCTTTCCAACCGTAATATAATATCGATGAATACGACTTTTATGAAAAACTTGTTTGATTAAAGCAAGACGCAGCTGTAAATTATACGAAGTATATACGCAGAAGCAAACAAGACCATTGTCATGGAAAGATATTGAACTACTTCTCAATCTTCCATACACTACAGTGTTTTACCCTCCCCTTACGAACAGTCAGGCTAACTGTCAATTTCTTTCCAATTAAAGTTTAACATCACGGAAACCGCTTCATCCCAGGTTTGAAGCCCTCTGGCAATATTGTAGTAAACATGTTGGTTGTAATAACAGGAACACAATAGAAGACAGATGGGAGTAAAAAGGAGGAAATGTAAAGCCTTATCTCAGTGGAGAATATACGCAGTGTTTCATCAGTTTATTTGAGCAACAGTGGATGATTCAATATCTACGTAACTGATCATGGCACTATCACCACACACCAGTCGCTATACTTCACATGTAAAATAGATTATGGAACGTTAGCATTGTCAATATTAAACCATATTTTGGAAATACACTCTTTGTTGAACATCGCTGTCAGATAGATCCTGATCACTTCGTGTACAATCACGAATTCATTCACTCATTCATTCGCTTATTCGTTTACTCATTCATTCATGCATTCATTTATTTATTTCGTTCATTCAAACAAATAACAACAAAAAAAAAATGAATGGACAGAACACTAGAGAGACAAAATTCAAGTTATTGAGGTAGTGCGAGGGAGTGTATCCGTAACACATTATAATAGCCTTTAAGATAAACACTCGATATCTCTAACTGACGAGCCGAAAACATTTGAGAAACGCTAATGAGGAAATATGTCAAATGCACGACAACAAGTCTTCATTATCTCGTAGATTAATCCCCAACGAGGACTGTAGTAGGCTTGTTTGTGTGATTGTATGTTCGCGTGAGAGTGTATGTGTGTTTTTACAGAGTCTTAAGAAAAAAGTTTTAAGAAAATCTACCGGGCAATCACACAGAAGGTGAATGACACAGATGGTCGATTACGAGGCATACAAACACTGCAAGTCTCAAGTAATGGAGCAATATCTACGACAAAGTATAATAGAAGTAAGCAAGTTATTTATCGCGTATCTCAGAGGAATGAAGAAATCGTAGCATGCAGAACAATAAAATCGATCTGCTGGCTATAGGGAATGGAAACGAACGAGGAATATGACTTTAGGAGGAAATTGCATAAGATGTGAAGGATACAGTAATTTCCAGCAGATTTAAATGGAGCGATTCATCTTGTATTGTCATATTTTATTGTCAATCATTCGATGATATGTGACGTTCCTTTACCCAAAACTGAATCCTTTACATGAAACAAATGAGAGAGATTAGAAGACAGTCGTTCCCATGATGACAGAAATCAGTCATTTTTCTCCTTTTTTTTTTTTTTTTGGCGTCGATGACTTTGCTTTGCTTTGCTTTTTTTTTTCTAACGTAACGTTATGGAAAACTTTCAGCTGTAAGGACGAAGATATATTACAATGTGATGGATAGGAGTAATAAAACAAATGTAGAACAATGATCGGAACGAATGGATTATTGGATAAACGGAGAGATGGATGAACGAACAAAAGGATTGGCATATGGAGAACGACGGAATGACAAACATATACTCAGCCACAGACAGAAAAGGACAGTTACTACGAAATATGTATATCTTTTGCGAGCACATGTAAAAGGTTATCCCATGACGTATGGGCCAGAACACAGAGTCCTAGGTTTTGCAAGCTGATTTTGTTCACCTCCTACCTCTTGAGATCTTTTCTCATCGTTCGTTTGAAATTATACAACAAAACTTACGAACATGTATAATATATATATATATATATATACATATACGACAAAAGGTCGTGATAACCTTCGCAGGACTTTGTGAAAAAGGAACAGGAAATCATATGAAATGCCTAGAAGAGTGAATGAAATGTAAAACAGTGATGAAAACAGGTCACTATCTCATCACTTTGTAATTTTCGTATTTTTCTAATTGCTCTTGACCTTCCGCAGATGGTGCTTGTAAAACTTTACTTAAGCCTAGGCATGTTTTTGTCACCTATATACTCGATCAAAACGGTCTGTCAATTTGAGTTTATTTGTCTTCACTGCTTTGTATCGTCATTTACCCAAAATTTTTGGCATAAAACCATAAAAAGAGGTAGAGAGAGGACACTATAAGGGACAACTTATTTTACATATTACATACCTTTGTTAATGGTACTGGTTTCAATGAAATCGTAACCTTTGTAATCATGCTGTGCATGAATGTGTGTGCTTGTGTGTATGTATGTTTCTGACGTCTACCTTGTGAGCACGATATTTCAAGAAGAGAAGCATGTACAGATCTCATATTTGGTAAGTTAATGAGCCTTATCAAGTACAAGAAGTGTATTGTTTTTGGTGGAGGTCAAAGGACATTTGGGGGTCAACAGGGGTCAAATGTTGAAAACTTTGTAAACTGATATATCAAGGAGGGAAGCTTGATCTCATATCTGGTATTTTGATGGCCCTTATCAAGTAAAATATGTTTATTGCTTTTGGTAGGGGCCAAAGGTCGTTTGGGTCCACAGTGCTAAAATATTGAAAACCTTGTAAACACAATATCCCAAGAATGAAAACTTGAAAAGATCTCATCTTTGGTATGTAAGTGTACCTTATTATGGACAAGAAGCCTATTGTTTTGGTGGAGGTCAAAGTTCATTCATGGGTCAACATTGTCGAACAGTGAAACCTTGTAAACACGATACCTCAAAATGGGAAGCTTGTACAAATCTCATATTTTGTATGTGGGTGAGCCTTATTGAGCACAAAAAAGCCCATTAGTTTTGCTGGAGGTCAAAGGTCATTTGGGGTCAGATAGTGAAAACTTTCTAAGCGCAATATCTCACTAGGTTAAATTGGCACATGAATGTCTTATTGGTAAGTAATAAAGCACAAGTAGCCCAACGTTTTGGTGGAGGTCAAAGGTCGTTTAGGGTCAACGGAGGTCAAGTAGTGAAAAGCTTGTGAACACAATATCTCTAGAAGTAGGATTCATGAAAATAACTACCCATGATGACTTCATCGAAACCACAATGCAGTTTTGCATTCTGGTTAGTGTTATGGGATAACTCAATTTAGTGACCCCTCTCAGCCTGAAAGATTTTTTCATTGGGATTAATCAAAAATGTTTAAATCTAATGTTTCCGCGCATACCACCCTTAGCCATGCATCTACAAGAGGTTCTAAATTCCAACGCATGAATGATAATATATACAAGAAAAATAAGAAACAATATTTAAAAAAATATTTAAAGGGCTTAGAATTCATCTATTTCATTTTAGGTGACACTTACTGACAGAAAAGGAAGGAATGGAGAGAGGGGGAATTGTTGTTGGCAGTTGATTTGGCGTAGATATCCATGGAGAAGACGTTGGCGTAAAGGATACAGGGAGATGTTTAAAAAGTCTTAAAGTTACACTGTAACTTCATTTTAGTCACACTGCATAAAATTTACTCAATTTCATTTCAAGCAGAATAATTCTGTGTGGGAGAATAAAATAAGTATTTTGGGGAGATATTGAATAAATTAATATCGAAATCAAAGTTGTGTAATTTAACCAGAGGTGTAATGAGACGTATAAAGTCGATCTGAATTTTTGTTGTAAAGGTGATTTCGGTGTTCCCTTTGACGATGATTGTAGAAGCTTACAAGTGTTACCATAACACCCGCGATACGCATTATTATACACGCAATAACGCCCACGTACATGCAGCTACGTATAGTGTTGCTATAAACAGGTGCCTGATATTGACGCATCGCATGAACGCACTTGATTTGATTGTGGTTTCGTTTATAACCATGTAGCGTGCAAATTCAAAGGAAAGCCGATATGGCATTAACTGTAAACGTCTTTTTCCCAGAATAAGCATTTTCAAATTTCTATTTTCTGTTTAACTTTTATGTAACATGTATATTTATATATCAATAACGCATGAGACAAACACAAGGGTCACCCTGAGGTGAAATGATACTATATTTATATAGAGAAAGGATCTTTGAGAACGAATGACGACTATTCGCCAGAATTCAGAAATTTTAAGTGTAAAGGTGACAACTTGACAAACGAAGACGGGAAGTCACTGCAAATACAACAAATTACGAATGGGCAAAGACGAGTTGCTGACAGGGCAGCGAAGGGGGGGGGGGGCTGGCATTTTCAAACCGTCCCAATGATCACAGAATGGTAGTATTAATGCTTGATCATTATGATTATTACTTCTGTAGTTGTTGCTTTTTTATGCACGTAAATTACTTCCAAAATTTGCGTTCATGTAGCGAAAAACAAAAAAGAATTCGCGTCTTACTTAACTTTCTTTTAACATCGACCATCTTCCATCATTCCCCGATAACGACTTGCAGATTCTTGTTACACTTCAAGACACTGTGTGAATATCTGCAATCTATTTAGGATACAAACTTCTAACACGATAATGTTTCGACAACAGATTGTTTATACGATATCTTTGTCTGATATTCAGAAGTTTCCGATGATATTCGAATTTCTAGCATGAACCATTTTTTTGGAATCTGATATTTTACATCCTTTCTAGAGTATTGAATATCTTCTGTAACATCTTTCATAATTTGACGTCACAGTATCAGTCATAGGATTTTTTGCCAGATGTCTTCGGGAGAACAAGCTCATGTGCTTGTAAACATTCTGCCTTTGTTCCAGATGTTTATTCAAATGGAATTTACGTTCGAATGGAAATTGCTTTGAAACATTCTTACAATCTGCAGAATCTTGACTTAGAAGGGCCAACAAAACGAATTGAAAGGAAAATGTCACAGTCACATATTAACGTTGACACAATCTGGAAACAAAACTTGATAATGCAGCAGTTTAACAGAGGCTGAGAATTTCAAAGACGTCTTGCTTTGAATACACATCGGATTTCTGGTAAGGAAATATGTTTTGAATTTACAACATTGGTTGAATATTGGCTTGGACGGAGACTCTGGCATTGTTTGTTGTCTACGGTAGATCGCCATGTGAGATTTTGTTTCACCTCACTCAATTTGCCCTTTCAGGACTGACGTCCTCCAATCGTGGGTAATGAGGAATGTTCCAGAGCTGGAATATGAGTTGTACTGGCAATAACCTGGTCATCTACCCTTGTTCTTCGTCAGTGTTTCACGGGAGAGAAATTACGGGAACAGATCACTTGTCACAACATGTGACAGAGAACTATGCATTCATCTTCCAGATATTTGAATACTAAAATTGTCTGGACGTTATTGTTGGCCCTACAAAATTCAAACATTACAAGAAAGCCTTGGCTTCAGAGCACTGTTGCTTGAAATCAAACAGACCAGTAGGAATGGACATTCATGTATGCAAAATTCGACCTAAACAATGTCTTTTGTAGTGGTTATAACATATTTGACCTTCAGTGGTGACATATGACAACTTTTCAACTCATGTTCCAGCTTTAAAAGTAGGCCACTAACCACAGACAAGGACACATGCGCATACGCACATATATATAACTTGCAAAAATGAAGACAACTAGCGAGGTTTATTTCCTGCGCAAGGTAGCTTTCAAAATATCATAACGATACACATTTCTAACTTTTCTTAGCAGTCAGACATCAAAGTGTCGAGAGATCAAAGTGTACAGAACGATTGATACTATATTGACGTCAGATACTGAAAGCAATTTTGAACAAATTTGTTTTAAATGTTTGTGTAAAACGTGCAACGTAAGTATAGTAGCTATGGAAGTTTTACCAAGAAGTATAAAACAATTAATATCATTTGGAAGGAGTCTGCACAGAAGTATCGGAACATGAAGGATTACTTTGCAAGAGAGCATATACCCTCCTAAGATAACACAGCCGATGAAATATTTCACAAGTATTCACGAATTCAAGAAAATTTGTATTTTAAAATTGAAACAAAACCTCATTTGACATCTTGTACCCCTATTTTGTCCATATTCTTTTTACAATTCTACAATTCTTTTTCAATAAATATATTTATCAAGAAACTGATAGAATTTGACGTTATGATGTCCAACATTTTCTCCTTCCTCGCTTTCTTTCCTTCCGGGGTAATTTCCTTGGTATCTGATACCCGATGGAATTAGTTGCGAGAAATCAAAGAATTTTTTTTCTTCCGTAATTGAAGCACTTTGAAGTTAACATAACATACCGCTAAATATTTATGTTATCGTATCCACAACCAAATGAAAGGACGGCGTCTCCAATTTACGTTTATATCGTCCTATAACGTTATTTGTACACCAAACGTTGTGCTGTGTCTTTATTCTCCGAATACTGATAAAAGATGGTGTAAAATGGGCTTTTGGATATTTGTTTATGAGAATGCAAGGTCATTGCAGTATATTCTGGTCTAAAGACTGTGTCATTAACTTAGTAATTTGTTAATGCCTGATGCGCTCCAAATGTGAACTAATTACACGATATGTCATGTGACCAATTGTGGAAAAATATTTAATCAGTAGTGCGCTTCAAATCATGAAATCCATTGGTGTATGAGTAAGACCAATAACTAGTTAAAGTGGAACGTTGCCATGGTGATTGTTTTAGCGAAGTTCTCATTACGCAGTAAACTGGAACATTATACCTGACTGGCTGTCCGACCGACCAACAGACTGGCGGACCTCATTTCGCTTCAAAGTTATTTGAAGATGTCAATTATTTTGCGTTTGAAGTTTTTATGCGTTTTCTCGTTGTTGTCTTTATCACTTCATTAACGGAGGCGAAACGTGAGGATGAATGTATACACACGACTCCCAAGTTTTAATATTATACACTATACCGTGGGTACTAAAGTAACATCCGAAAACTGAAGCGAGGTTATTTAACTTGTGACAGTAAAATTTACGACCCCGCCTCGCCTAATTTATGGCACAAAATGAAAAGATATGATGCGTCGCCAGAGAGGTACCCGAACTAAAAGGAAATATAGTCGAGATGTTTGTTAAACACAAATCCCTCCAAGCGATACGCTAGCAACGGAAGGCAGATGCACAATACAGAAAATAACATCTTACTAGCAGATGGCACACACAAAAAGGAATATCTTGTTACCTCTTGAGACAAAAAGGTCTTTGACTTGACTATGTGATGAAAGTGTGAAGACTCATCATTATGTAATCAATAACCCTTATCAGACATTTTCTTTGACACTGAGTGGCAGTTTCATGTACTGATGTTTGTATTATACTAAAAGGGAAGGTGCATTCTCAAACGTAAAGGAAAGAAATTTATTACTGAATCTATTGCGAGGGCATTGAAACTTCTGAGAGTGAGTGTTGCAAGTGTTGAGTCTCCAAAAGTTAATTCCTCGATCGTCCTGATAGTTCCTTTAAGATTTGAGATTGAAAAAGTGTTCACTTTGGGATAGGGTACAAGACCACCTAATTAAACTCTATTGAAAAGGTTGAACAGTCTGGATTACATTCTTACATGGAGATGGGTAATAGACATGGTGGGGTGGTCTCACAGTATTACGCATGCTATACAGTGTTATGTCGGGTTCGATTTTCACTTGTTCAGATTCCTTTACAGTATTTTATACGCAATATAATACAAATATTTCTGCTCATAAACACTATATGAACCTTTCCCAACTCACTGCTAGTATACATTACGTCCTTCTGAAGTCCACGAAACGTATGTGATGATTTATGTGATATTCTATGTCATATTGGTAACTCTCGACTTACTTCATGTTCTAGATTCAAGTAAGTTTTATATATCAGCAGCTTATATCTTTAAGTATTACATCCTGTCTACTGTGGATGAATCGTAAGTCATATCTCCCTGTAGATCAAAGGATTACATCGCGTACTTGCTTTGCCCGTCAGTTGCCGTGTATGTAATTTCAAAGTGACAATACAGTTTATTGTTTGCTTGTCTACTCTGAGGAATGTCATTACATGAGTTGTAAAGTGACGCATAAAGAACCGATGTTTTCTTGTTATCTGAATTCATGAAATTGCCTGGTTTAGTTATGTTGTGCTCCTTACGTTTACGAGCATGTGATACTTATCCGATGTGTTCGCACAAAATATTGGTGATGCAAATGCTAAACAGAACCCCAATTAACCTGCTTTTAATGACTTATATATCAATTTACATACCTCTCTCAGTTCGGGACTATTTAGATTTTTAATGTTTCTACCCACAAGAATCTCTCTTCAACCGCATGGGAATCATTAAGTAAGAGGATACAATTACTATGTTCGTCTAATATACATAAATCTTAAGGATTCATGAAGCGAGGTTAATTCTTGCTGCTACTGTACCAATGATTCACTGTCACAGGAAGTATAATTGATACACATCAAGATCTATCCTCTGTGTGGTAAATTATTCGTGTAATTTAGATTTCCTGAAATGGAGATTGTGATGTATAATACAAAATACAAACTTGCTTTGATTCCCTGACGTCACAAAGGAAGTAAACAGTTAAAACCTCACAAATGTATATCTCAGTATCTCAGATATTTTTTTTTCAGATCAGATCTTTTTTCGTTGCCAGATGCAAATGAAAACTACAACATTCCTTTGAAAGTATGAGAAATTTATCTGCTATCTACAATGTTAAATACATTATAGCAAACAATTTACAGAAAAGAATGGCATAATTAACTAAAGTGAAGAGAGAGGCCTTTTGTCCTTTTTATTCATACGCTACTTCTCTATACAATGAAAAGTTATCAATGAAAGAGTTATGTGTTTTAGAAGATAGGAATCAAACATCCGAATGATCTATTGAAACTGAAAGTGAAAGCCTGTTTCTGAATAACTTTAAACCAAAATTGTCCAATTTATTCTTGCACTAGAATGATGAAATGACGTTCTCAAAAGATGAGGCTTACGTAGGTCTGGTTTCAATAAAAAGTCTTCTGATTTCGTCAACATATGACTTTGACATGAAGACAAGTTCAACTGTTCCATGCAGTAACAGTAATATTTCATCCTGCTTGTATAACGTCTGCATTGATTAAGCGTATGCTGTGAGAAAATTGAAAGTGTTCACCGGAGACTAACAAAGTACGTTACACTTATCTATTGTCTGGAGAAAATACTCTCATCATTGATTTCACTCTGAGAGAAGGGCGAGGGGATGGGGAACAGTTGGGGCTCTTGTTGATGTTAAAATCCCATAGCGGTATAAACAAACCTCCAGCGTTATCTTGTTACCGTATGCATACACATAGAGCAAATTGACAATTTAGTGGAAGAGTAATATTTTACATTAAAATCTTGCCTGTTTGTGAGATGCTAAGAAAATGTATCTATTTCCGACGACGAGCAAAACCTATTGCAAGAATGTTGGTGCGCACAACATAGTGGATGCTTTTTACACCTTATGTAAATATATCCCAACAGTAAGCCTTGCTTTGGACGTATATGAACATATATAGGCTACATGTATTTACACACATATGTGTATATATGCGTGCAAATTGGATAGATTCAAGATAAGTAAAATTGAAAGCGTTTCATAAAGATTCAAAAGGGCAAAATCACTTCTATCGCCTTGGTATGATCATAGCGAAAAGTTAATATACGATCAAACATCGCAGGCACTGAACGGAAATGAAAAGTTCGAGGAACTGGTCCAGTTAATTGGCCTTAAATTAGAATATAATTACAGAATTACTGTCCGCATAAGCCGCTTTGATTAACTGGTAGTAATGTAAACAAGCAGTCTCTCCCGGAGTTTATTAAACAACGCCCATCTGGGAACCTTCAATATTTCGTTGGTATGTAATATTTAATTTTCCAAAAAAAAAGGACAAAGACAACAAAGAGAAGATGAAAAGGTTTACCTTAATAAAGACTCTCATGACCTGCACTTTTTTCGTGGCGAGTATACTGCAGAGAAAATAAAGCGTAAAAGTACGTTGCATTGCGAGAAGGTTTAACTTGAAATTTCTTTGCTGTGATTACTCGGCAGAATATTGAAAAAAAAAATATGTAAAGTCACGCAGAAAGACAGAGATTACACTCCAGAAGACAAGATCTCTGTAGGCAAGCATGTTACTGGTTTCGAAATGTGCACTGAGGTTACTCGGTCGTCCTACTCTTGAAAATAATTGCTGTTTATAGTTGCACGACCAAAAAAAGAAAAAAAAGGTATATCAGTGCGTAATAGCAAAGCTATTCGATGAAACGTAACTTAAGACCAATAAATTAGTGGTTACGTAACGAAACAAAAGTTTTGACTCAATAATGAAATGGAGATGTTACTACGTCCTCAACCGAGGACAAAAGAAGACGAGCTGCAGGTGTTCCGTGCATGCATACTTTTCAAACAGTTATAGTTACTTTTGGCATGTCCAGTATAATTTCTATCCTAAATTAGGGACATAAAGTGTTTGCTTCTATCTATGCCTTACAGAGGTTTGCATTTCTCAGTTCGATACATCTGATCATTTTCATTCGATATATGGGTCATAAAATGGTTCCCCGATGTATAGTCGTCACACATTTGCCTTATTCAATGGAGAATATATAGCAGTTTAGGTATATTTCATTGCCAGTTCCGCAGACGTTCCTACTAATTTGTTTGCATTTTCATTATCGTAAAAATGGTAGCCCTTTGTGTGCTTGTGAACACTTCAAAGTCGGTGCCTTAATTAACTCACCCATTTCAATTTGAAAGGGGAGATATTTTGTGTAACTGATTTTACCGTATTTGTTTACCGTATTTTTACGTATAAACCGTGCAATGTAATTATATGTAATATGTGATGTTAATATTATTAGTATGAATGAAATGTTGTAAGTGCAAAGTAAATAGACATACAAAAAGATATTACAGTTATGATTTTGCGACCTTTAAGCCCCCTTATGACTTGTATTTCAACAGTTGTAACATAAATACATAATATCTCCAATGCTTATTATATATTTCTAAAAGCAGACCTTGGCGTGATGGTGAACAGGTTTTACCTTTCTATTACGCAATATGGCGGCTTCCTTTTACTTTCTCGAGTCTGCCTCATCCTGTTTCCGTGTTTAACGCATATCAGTTCTGGTAACCCGAATATGTACATATCTTTCTATCGAGGGACACTAGTGTAAATGGAACTAAATAATTGTCATACTGGGACACATTAAATGGTAATCTGAAAGTTCGGAAAAAAAGTGCAAAGCTTAGACATCATCTGGATACTGTCTCGCAGAATGTAACGAAGTTATAACAAGTGGAGAAAACCTGGCCAATTTCGGTTGTTACTTTAATTAGGTTGCGTCTACAAATCGAGTCAAGTTAACGCGGAAGACATAGAGGGATGACACATGAAAGACGAAAAAAAAAAAAAAAAACAACGTAGAAGACAGTTTATCAGCTCGAAAATTCTTTCTTTAAACATTGGCTTGCAAAGTTAAGACGTAATGAAACCAGATGTGGATTAAGTGTTTCAAATTTTAGGAAACAAAACATTGAACGGAATAAACAAATGCAAGCAAGATGCGAAATATATGTGTACTGTGGTATAATGTCTTATGTACTATATCTATTCTCTCCATATTCTAATTCCTAATTTCTTTAAAGAGGTGAAAGAGAGGGGAAAAAATGGATTTTATATGTAGAGAGAAGGACGAGCACTATTTCAGTCCCATGTGACATTGTTTTTTGTATTTTTCAAGCAATATCTTAGAAATCATAAATAAAAAACTTTCATCGAAATTTTCGAGTTTCGAGTAATCTGTGACTTTTCGTTTCCCCATGACCTAAAAAAACATCTGGCAAATGTTTAGGCTGTACTAGGTTTAGGCTATACTATTTAAAGAAATATCACGGATGCTACTAACCAACGAAATGACAAACATTATACATTTTGCAACGTTTAGAATCTTTCTTTCAAAATTGTTTTCTTTAACCAAAAATTAATAAAGAATAATTTTACAAAGAAATACTTTCCTGTGCTCAACGGCGGGGGAGGGGGGATATTTCCTTAGGTCGACCTAAAAATAAATAGCTCAGATGTGTGGGATGTAGTGGCACATGTTCTGATCTAAATTACAGCTCATTTTCAGTTCAAATCGTCTCATATCGGGTGCACCCCTTGGATTCCATGTCCCCTGGACCCACGGGATAATAAAAGTGCTTCGCGTTCGTATTTGAGCTGTGTTGCAATTTCGCAATCTGAATTTGCTTAGGTTATATATGTGATTTTAACTTGAAAACGTTGAGTGTGTAGAGATCCCATTTCCTATTCAGTTCCGACGTAATAGACCATCGAAAAGTTATTGTGATATTTTCTATTTTGCCCCTTTTCCTTACTTGTTTGGTTGTCAGTTTTAAATTACTTTGGGCAAATAATCTCTGTCACTTCCATAAAAATGAAGGGAAACAGTCTTTCACCGAGCACGAAGTTACAGCTAGTCAGAAATTAACCGATTTGTGCCCGTAACCATGCAGAAGTGTCTTTTGTTGGACGGTGACGTGATTTAATTTTGTCTTGGGCTTACCTCATTTTTAACTGAGTCTAGAAGCCATCGCATCTTAAAGGAGGTGATCTTTAGTGAACGTTTTCCAGTATGATTTAGATTTTAGAAGGATACTAAGAGGTAATTTGAGAAGTATTCTAGCTTATACACATGTTCCTTGTGGTTTCAAATAGATTTTTCACTTGATTATTACTGAGTTTGGTCAAAAGACCCTGTCTCCGGTGTTATAAAAGCGTCTTAAATGACCGTAAAAAATTCCATTCTACTTTTATATATATTATATATATATTTATTTAACGTAAACTCTATAAGGTGAACTTCTAGACTGGCGGTAGCGTGTGACGAGATTTGAAAGATAAGTTGGTGCTAAGACATGAATGCAACGAATGGATAGAAAAAGAATTTTTACAACAATTCGGAACTTAAAAGGAAGCGTGAGGAGTGATTCAAGAATAGGAGATATGTGGTCTTTCTTCTTAAACCTGAAAAGAATGCAATACCCCTTGTAGTGAAAGTGCTATTGTAGTTGTATTTTACATGGCTTGAATTAAATGTCACCTGTGAGTTACGAAATTGTTGCATGTTATTGTTCGGGCCTTTGTAATTGTTGCATGCCTATGTGATTGTTGCATGCCTATACAAGAATTTGTGGTTTTATAAAAACATGAGCGTGTGGCGGGCAACTCCCTTTTTGGATTACGATAGCATATCGTAATCTAATGCAGCCATACTCTCCTTTTGCGAATTTCTTATGTTAAACCTTTGTTTTGAGTGCGCTAAGTCTTAATAACTCCCTTGCCTCGTGCGCCGTGAAAACAAAGACCACAGATTTCTCAACTGATATCACTAATCATCATGATGAACTCATGAAATTTGTTTACAATTTAGTTCAATATAACGATTACAAATATTGACAAATCAGTAAATACTGACATTCGATTTTGAACTTATGGTACGAGTGAACTTTTGGCACGAGCGAATGGATACAGCAATTGCGTTACGTGATCATTAAAAGTCTGAAATACGATCGACAACGTTAACGCCTTGTCGATCATACTAAGTACATGCAGCAGAGTACGCATATGTAACATGCACAAACTCTGCCATCGAGTAAGATACGCCTAACTTTTACGTAGGCTACACACGGATAGTATTACTATAAATTACCGTGTTGCGTAAGGTCTTCAGTAATTTGATTATATCTTGAGCAGTGCTCTTGCAGGATTACAATATTTCAAAGTGTGGGTACAGAAAAAGAAAATTTAGGTTAAAAGTAACTACAGACCTAGGCAACGGTCGGTAATCATTTTCATTAGGCCTCATGCTGTTCACGACATTGCCATTGGCTCATTCTGCGATATCAGATAGCTAGCCTAGGCCTATATAGGATAAACTTAGTAACTGGTTGGCTATCAAACTTATGTTAGGGTAAGTTATGCTTAAGACCTAATACATGGACCCGGGTCTGTTCGAGAAGCACAAGTAGAGGGGTGTTTTCAGAAGGGGTATTGTTTGAAGGTTTCTGTCATTGGAAGGTTACAAATTTGGACAAATTTGAGCTACAGTATCATCAGGTAGCCTACCGTTTGCCATATAGGGGTAGTAAAACTGAAAATTGTGATAGTCTTGTAATTCCAACAATTGAAGCTGCAGCCTTACGATTCATTTGCCTCCATCAGCTGTATCAGAATCTCGTCTGTATGATGACACATATTGTAATCCTTGAAACCATCGGTTTTTGATTCCCACACGGCTCCCTAGCTGTTTCACTGGCAATGGAGAAGTGCAGTAGCAGTATACAGTGCGAAGTCTAATTGTTTGGGTGTCGGAGTTACTTATATGATCAAAGAGGTATGTGCATTGCATACAGGTACATCTTGTTATGGTGCAATTTGTGTCAATTCGTTCGTGAATCTTTGTGCAATTTATATTTATTTCTCTAATTAATGTAAGAAATGAACTTAGAAGGTTTATTTATTTGTGTTCTAATATATTTTGTATTTCTTTGAATTGAAATAGTTTCACGGAGTCCAGGAATCATTCAGAATATGTTCGTTGCTCTACCTTTTTCCCGTTGCGGCTCTATCCGGTATACCCCATGGTCGTTGCAGCTATATATATCTACGCAGCCATGCTCACATCTTACAAATCTTACATGGGGTGTACATATCACAGTTGACTAAGGATAAAAGTATCAACCCCTATAACAACATTATTACGACAGTATCCCAGCAAATGCAATATCGAATCAATCTGCACATATGAACAAGCAGAAAAAAAATCTTGCTCAAGTAATGAAGGGTCTCCATTAATTATGGCCAATAATTTGTCACCATCTTCATAAGATGACTCTTAATCTTACTTTATATGATAAGCTGAACTCAACATGATTGATACTTCATTAAGATAGTTCAAATCATACAATGTAAACCTTGCTGATTGATCTGTATATTCCTTTCGACTGTTGTGTTCAGTAATCAAATTTCCTCTCAAAGTGTTGAGAGAAACCTGAAGCATGTTTTTCTAGAGACAGATCATTAAATTACAGGGGCAGTGTATATGTTTATCAGAGAAGATATAGGTAAAGACACAGTAAATGACACTTTGATGTCCTTCTTTTGGGTTTCAGATAAACGTTTAATTAAAGATGTTCGTATGCACTAAGTCCTGAGAACATGCCAGCCATATTTAACCGTATAGTGTATTTCATGAGCCAACTCCGTCTTCAAAATCCCCTTCCCCTAGTGTCCACACCCGCTTATCGAGTGGCAGTAACTCTTTCTCTACTTTCTAGGTAAAAGGTTGATGCAACGACAGGTCAATTTTAAACCTAACACCCTGACACTGGTAAATGCACTTCCTCAGTACATGAAATCCAACAAAAGATATGGCAACACTCTAAGAATGCGAATTATTGCTGTATACACTTAACTACAAGAGACGTAGAAAATTTGCGATGCATTCAAAATGAAATTACATCAATTACGAAATCGTTATTTGAAATTTCAGTTGAACCTTTTGAACTTTAAGCTTGGTTGAAAAGCATCTGTACCTGAAGTGTTTAGAAGAGATCGTTAAATAAACTTTCATGTCGACGAAATAAGCGTAACTCTAAATTCCACGGAATTCACTCTTTTAGTAAAAGACATTATGTGGCAAACCGGAAGTTGAGAATTCCCCACTGATAAAATACTACATCCCCTAAAATCGTAACCTATTTATACACATCATTGTCAGTAACCATGGATACCAATTGCAACCAACCTCTTCAAATGAGATCAAGTCAATGTCGTATTTGATTTACATTGGTCCATAAACTTTACCCGCTCTCTATTTTCCCCCTTTTTTTTTTAACTCTTCTGTTCTTTCTTCCCTCTCACTTGAAAGCATTTATGTTACCCCGAACCCCCGAGACTTTGAATAGGAGACAATTGTATGTTTTTATGTCGGTCATTAATCTTATTTCTTAATTCAACCCCTGACGTAACTGTTACATAGCTTATAATGGTATTCCCTTGATTGACTTTACGATGTACCGTGCTGTTCCAACGTATGGTATCCTCACTGTAAAGAAAACAAATCACGTACATGTAATTGTACATGAACATGTTATACCCTCAGCGGTAACTAAGGTTGCCGGGTATACCAAGTCGGTATGGAAGCAAATGTGTACCATGATCAATGTTTTAAGGAATCGTAAATATTTGGCACAAGAAGGATAGAGAGAAGGAGGGAGAGAGAGAGAGAGAGATGGAATGGACGCAATTTGAAATCACATGCATGTGAAGTAAGAGGTTATTTTCGTTATCTTATTGCTTAAATTCGGAAATCTTTTACTTCATATCTTCTGTATGGTTCACACTACACCCCTTTAAAGAGGACATAAAGACAGAAAGCAGAAATACGCATGGAAAATAAATCATCCAGTGTTATCGGCAAAGAACAAAAACTGCACAGAAGGAGCAATAAGAGAATCGAATAGATGGAGCAGTCGTGACTGTTATGTTAAAAATAAAATATGCAAATTTTATCATTTTCATATTTAACTTTCACTCCTGAATGCGAACCTATGATAGTGCTCCTCTGACGTCATGCAGCGAAACTTCACCTCTCAACATCAGCCGACAGGAGGATTGGTCAGTGCCGCGATTTCTTTATAACCTATACTTTTTTACGACGTAAACATTATGACGTAGAGGATTATGATGACCATTGTCTTGATTTATTTGTTACAATATACAGACCGGAAACATAACATGGAAATATGACACACGTAGGTGAAACCAGGTGCAAGTTTTATTGGAATGTTTTATTGTTGTTTATTTACGATTAGAGAGGTGATGGCAGGTTAGTTTACATACGCTACCTTTCGGAATTTAAAAGGAAAAAGAAACGATTAAACTTTAATGGAAGATATGAATAATGAAAGGAGGATCTGATATCATTTAATGTCCAGTTGCATACAATAGCATCATTATCCACCCATTTTGCCAAAAAAAAAAAGAAAAGTGTAATTTATTTCTACGTCGATTGCTCACGTTGTAACGTGTTTTTGTGAACTTAGAATGAAACAGGTGTGATTTGAATAAAATGCACACATTGAAAAAATGTCCTTATTGCAATTTTGAAACAAATTTCATCTAAGGTAGGTTATGGTGACAGACCAAACATGCATCTTTGTACAGATTATGAGAAGAAAATGTGAAAAAAAATGAAATATTTTTGAAGTTGAAGGAAAAGCCAAATTAAAAGTCAAACTGTCAAATCTAAATTTACACTCAGAACATCAGTGTATGTCTTTTTGCGGTACGTCAAACAGGCACAGCCGTGGTTGTCATGACTTCGTTCCGGTTTTATCATTTTATTTCTGGTATTGTTTTCTTCACTGAATGAAAGAATTTTTTCTTCTTTTTTTTATTACACAAGTCTTCTTCATATTCATCATCTTTGTTGACTGAAGCAAAAACAATAAATATTTACACCTGTCGAGGTCGTTTGCTGTTGTGTCTTTCAGGACGTTGCTTCTGCTAGAACTGAGGGGATCTGGGGATTGAAAACTTAGATTCTGTTACAGGCATTGACGTTTACGTCCAGTAAATGAGTACTTTAAACTGTATTTTGGTTGTTCTAGTTTAAAAACCGACATCAAGGTAAACACATTTGATGAGAAGCTGTTGGTATATTTAGAACTAAATATTATTTTAATAGACAAAAATATTTACAATTAATATTTCCTGATACCTTGTTGAATTATTCTTTTCTAAAATCTTAAAGGGAGACTGCAAACTTTGAGTGTCGAGAGGGGAGAGAATTCCAGACTTAAATGGTTTGGATGCGTATTTGTGAGTGACCAAACTTTGACAATCAGAACGGTAAACTCTGAGAGAGTCTGCAAAAATGAATTGCGCATCACCCCAGCCGATGTTTCCCCATATCTCAACAATTTTCCAAGTTTTTTTTTTCACTTAATGATTGAGATAACTTAATTCTAAGGAAACGACTAAATGATTTCCTGTTACATCTTTCCCAATAACTAACATTTTCAAGTGATTTAACTGGTAGAAAGCCATTGAGGATAATCAAGTGCGTAGTGCATGAAATTCAATACAACGCATGAATTACCTGTAAAATGTTATCCTGTCGAGATTCAGCGAGTAAGTTTCGCAGCGTCTCACGGCTGTTGATTATTGAACAGCAGCAACGAAACGTATCACCGGGAAAGTGCATTTCTCTGACATGTTATAAAATGGTTGATTGCTCTTTGTAACGGAGCTTACATCGCTGCAATAAACAACTCACTTGCAGAGACCGGAACATAAGCGAGTTGGCGTTAATTACAAATGAATTCAAAGCAAACTGAAAAACAAGGCTCAAAATTCTCATGTTATGCAAGTTACACAATAGGGCCACTTAATATAATCTGTAAGTTTACTCTTTTACATTTTCAAGATTCATACATGTTCTTGATTGCTAATTTTGAAATCTGTTTTGCCATGAGTGAACTTGGGGAAAACGGTGTTGCGTCGTAAAATGCACTTCAACAATAACCGTGTCCTTGTTAAAAAAAATTCCTAGCTACAGCTATGCACTAAAATGTTACGAGCAGTGTCATACATTATCACACTCATCCAAGAGGCGGTGGGCCTAATTCCTTCCAGTAGGGGATGCGAAATAATTTTTGAAATAATAAGATAACGTGAAAATACGGAGAAGAAAGCACGTAAAAAGTGAAAATATTTCACCTGCAGAATGTACAGAACTTGATTCCTCTGTTACCCACCAACATAAAATTGTCTGACTCTTAATATCAAATCAGGAGCGAATGACTTGTGAATATGAGTACACCCAGCGACGGATTGCAAGCTATCGATCTTCCTCCCTTTAAATAGCTACATGGAAATAAGAAAATTAAGAAAACTACAATGGAAAGACTATATCACATAAGCAAAACACTTTAAAATTACTGGGATATGCAAGGGAACACTCCCATTATCTTCACGTAGGTAATTTTAGGGAGGGAAGATATAAGAGATTGCAAGTTCATCTTCTGTCGTCTTACTTTATCAGTTCAAGGAGATGAAAAGGAGAAACAAACACAAAACCTGCAATGATGACGCAAACTGTCTGCGACTCAACCAACAAACGAGGAATTTAAACTGTATTTTCTCTGTGCTAGTTTACAAACGGACATTAAGGTAAACATATCTGATGGCTGCAATAAATTAAAGGTCGGTCACCGAAGTCAGACTTTTTCTCGTTGTCTTTCAGCATTTTGACTTAGAGATGAGGTTGCTAGCATGCAGGAATTGTAAACGACAGAAAAACGGATGTAACATTCAAACATATGTAAGATGGACGAAAGACATGGTGATTCTCTTTCATCTTTTATTTTCCATTTACCGTACTACAGCTATTATTTTATGGGAAAGAAAAAATAATCTGGAATTAAGAGATTGTTAATACCTTCCAAAATTCAGACAGATGATAAAAACAAGGTCACATAATCTTGACGTCACGTTTGCTGTTGTCACGTCGCCATCATCTGGGCTAGAGTAAAACAACGAATGGATAGAAATAGTGCGTGCAACTTACTGAATATGGATGAATACATAAAGTGATCATTTAATGCCAGACGGCTCCGTTTTATGAGTAAAACAAACGGTTCACCGCGGCGTGCAACATAAAGTGCTGTACTTGATATTGCCTTGGCTCAACGTCACAGTACGCAGGCTTGTGATGATGGAATGATACAATAAGGAGGGTGAGAGAAATATCCAGTTATCATGGTAATAAACATATAAGTAAGTAAACAAGCATTATTAACAACTTCGTTTCACCTGCATACTGTATCAAGGTGATAAAAAACAAAATGAATTAATATTCTGTATTTTATGATGTTATCTGGGATTCATCCACAGACGACGAACTCTTGTTCTGACTATTCAAGGAGTATTAATTTTCTTCGCATGACTTAGTAAGTCGAAAGTGGTGACACTCAGTATCGGCTGGTGTCTCCATATTTGTGAAGGATAGACCAGCGTTGCATATTCTTGGTCATAAAAAGGAAAGAAACAAGTAATACAGCAAAATGTGTACGATTTCTCTTGTTATACATTCAATGGGAAGGGTGGAGGAGTCCGCATGTGAGATGTCGGTGTCAAAATAATATTTTATCGTCAACTTGAATTTAAAGTTTGGAAACATTCGCATTAGGAAAATTTCATCTTGCCTTCAGGCTTTTTCTCAGAGGTATATATCAAGGTTTTCGTAGAGGAAAGATACTGTACGCATTACGTTGCGAAACCTATGTGAAATCAGACATCCTAATCTTGTATTTTCATACTGTTTGACAATGCTTCTTAAATATATTGGAAAAAAGAAAAGAAAGCAAGACACAAAATTAAAAATCTCATATTTGTCCCATTTACACATATTACGTAAGTAACCTGACAACCCCTTCCTGCAATTAACGCCACGCACAATTCCCACTCGGAAAATTCCCAACATTCACTCGGAAAACACCCACCCCCCGAAAAAAATTCCTTGAGGAAAAGGGTTAGGGTTAAGTATAGATGGGGTGGAAATTGTTCGAGTTTGGAATTGCCCTGGGGAAGATGTACCTGGTGGAAAGTTGCCCGTTCAGAATTGTCCGGGGGAAATAGTCCTTGAACCCATTACCTCTACCTATGTAACACTCTATGAAAATCGTTTCTGAATTTTCCTTTAAAGCATTGCATCTTAATTGGATATTATTATTTTTCTTAAAATAATGGCCTTCTTTACTTGGAGTTTTTTCTTTTGTTATCTACTGTTGATCTAAGTCGTCATTACTATTGGTATCTCCGAGAGACTGCATATGATAACCATCGGCAAGGTGACTCTAAACATATGTGGTCAACCTTTATACAGAAGCCAGTCACAGATTTATTAGACTTTGCTGTTCCGTCCGTGACGTCATAAATTCCATGTTTATTTATCATGTCCGGAGTCATTCATGCATTTGTTGTAAAATCATTTTAAGGAATAAACTAGTTCGTGAAGCATTTTATATGTACTATAAGCAGACGACATTTGTGGCCCTTTGTGTTTGTTTGTGCTTATCTAAGGAATGTAACTTTGACTGATGTTCCCCAGCCTGTCTATGTCAAGGTTCTTTAGGCATTACTAGGCCATCGGTTCGCCTATATGCTTAGAGGACATTGATCGGGATGAACTTGGTGATGATGCAGTGAAGAAAGGGCGGCCATCAAGATTGGACTCTCAAAAACAGAAATGTGGAAACGTACACTAAAAACAAATAAGAGCATAAGAAATGCTATGTCAGAAATTTACGATTAGTTTCAACAAATGAGACGGCTAAATAAGTTTAACTGAGGCCCTCTGACGTTAGCGCTAGGTATAAATGTTGACATTATTTCGTGCAGAGATTTTAAAAGCATCCCCAAGTTGGGGTAGAGCTCAGACATCGGGATGGGTGGTAGGACGGAAGTTTCTGAACTGGCATTTCGAATGTTCTTGGACTCAAAAGACATGATTTAGCTAAACAGCACGTCATTATATTTCATATCTATGTCACTGGCCATTTTGCGTTGTGTACATACTGCATCACATGTACTTTGTATTTTATTATACCTCACTAACCATACACAGTGAACAACAACAATAACCTCATGTTCTTTAATTGTTAGTGACAAAGTAGTTACACACTCAGCGAAAAAAAAATAAGTATATGCATGAATCCATCAGAGTAAGCTAATTTCACATACAGGGGGATCGACAGACTTTTACCTCTACGACATACCGATTGCGTCATTACAGAAATTCCCCTTTGAAATATTGTTGCCAATATAAGATGAAATTCCTAATTGTTTGTAAAAACTCACAATGTCCAGGGAGATAAACTGTGAACACGTCATACTCGTAGGCTTTACTGAGAAATACAAGGCATCCGAACAATTCTTTAGCAATAATTTTAAGACATTATAGTTCTAATCCTCATACCTATAAAAATGTGGATACACGTGAATAGATGTGGGTGCTCCCACACACATTAGGTTATAAAAATAGGGAAAGTCTGAAAGAAGCAAAGTCCAATATTTAATAACAAGTTCAAAATCTTTCCATCATTTTCGTTAATGAATAGCAGAATAATGATGACATTTGGGTGAAGGTAAGCTGAGAAAAAGCTGAAAATTATGAAAATATTTCGAGAGGCTAGTGGAGGATTTTTATTAGGTCTTCCATTAACACGATTGCCAATTTTAACGGTATGCTGATCATTTGCATCTTTAGACTATCACAAAGTAAACGACTTCCAAGAAACTAATCTTCTATTCATGTTCAAGTGGGTTAACTTAGATTATGATAACATAGCTTTATAATCCTTTCTTGGTGAGCATCATACTACGAAAACGTTGCAATAACATTTTGTGTTCTTAGTAGGCTACGGCGTCATACTTTAAACCATTAAGTAGTAACATGATTAACCACACTTTTAGTAGTAACGAATATATACCTAATATTTTGAGTTAATTATATGAAAACTAAATCAAGTATCTTTAACCCTTGCCCTTTACTATGAGAGCATAATTATGAAAATGGCTTTATGGTAATTAAACACGACCAGATGTCACTGGTAAGTTGACGAAATAAATTAGGTAATGTAAGAAGAACATGGTAGTGTAACCAAAAACAGGTAATTGAGTCATTGCTCTGCTGATAGCCGCCAGAGCGAATCTACTCTGATACTGTAATACAACACAACCATGGACGCCGATAGGGGTAAACGATTGGAGGGGGGGGGGGGTACATATTGCCAAACGTCGATGGTAAGCAATATATTATTTATAAGCGAAGCGCCACCATCAGCTGACGTGTTCCTTTACGGGAAAAAACATTTCGCCGAAGACATCTCCCATATGACCGGACATGCCATTTCCGAGAACATTTTTTTCTGATATCTACACCTCACCCCTCCCCTGCTGCAAATAAATGTCGCTTCATTACCTTTTCAAGTAACTTTATTTTGGGGGTCAAACTATCATGGCCGAAATCACTATCAGATACATTTATTCGTTTAGCTCTGGGAGCACTTGAAGCGAATCTTTGCCACGGAAGATGTGTGCATTTACGAAAATGAAGAAACTATAGAGTTTTGGATTTGAATATTCGTCGATATCAGTATAGCAGGTTTTACAAATATAACAATAGTAATACTAAATAATAAGAAAGAACGACTTGCAAGTCGGGGGGGGGGGGGAGAATGCCTATCAGCACTTGGCATAGTGACGATGTTATCAGATAAAATTTGTGCACTTTTGAAATTATAGGCTCCATTACTTTGAATATGCAGAACGGCGTGACGTCTACCGCATTTATTCACTCATTCTAGATATTTTCTATGCGTGTCCTCAACTTTAATTGCTTCGCATAGTATTTTATGTAAAAAATGTCTGTTGATGGAGATAAGAACAAATGGCGCTTGTTGGGTTAAATTACTTTAAAGGCGTATTCCACTGATATCCCGAAAATGTATATAATACAAAAATATTAATATGGTATTAATGGGGGCTTACCACATTACCCTTTACGAGCATGTTTCTTTTTACATACAATTAGTCGCTACATGTTCCTCTAAGAGCTCCCCCCCCCCCCCCACCCGGTTCTCACACCAGTTCTGTTGGAACACATCTCTCAATATCAACGGTCGTCCCTGGACCCACGACTCTGCTTAGTTACACCTGGTCACATCATTACCAGAAGAGACGTACACAATGCAAACTGTGAGAAGTGGGAGGCTCGACAGACCAGACAGGTCTGCCGACTTGTTACTTGTAAAACAGGATCACTTTTTTCACTAATGACCATTAAAATTTATTTAAATAATACAGCCAGAATTACACACATGTAAAGTATTCTTCTCGGTTTTGAATAATTGATGTACATCACGAGACTATGGCTATGCTCTCCTTGTCGAGGATGAATCGGCCCGCGTGACACAGAGAGCTGCTCGTTACCCAGAAAACAGAAAACACTGGCACTGTAACCCACATTGGATCCACCATTTACAAACCGTCTCTTTGAAACCATGTAATTAGCAGACAGATTATTATTATTCCAGGATAGGCCATTGGAAAAAAGAAAAATGAAATCGCATTTGTAGGGTAGGGAAAAAAAAGGTAATTACGTTTGCATAGAGAGCATTGAACTTACAGTAAACCTTGTGGAGGATTCCTTCATAGACGACAACTTATTTTAGTGGAACATTTTTTTTTTCAGGTCACGAGAGATGAAAGTATTCGTCGGTGGACTGAGAAATTCTAAATCATTTTAAAGTGATAGTCAAAGATGCTTTGTAATCTGGTCGTTGCTCAATTGACGCTATAATTCCTCTCTTAAAATGTATTAGTGAAAACAGCCTTAATTAGTTCTATGATAAAATATCTTCTGACCGAAGATTAGCTAAGATTGTGTCTCATAAGACTAATTAAGGCTGTTTTGACTAATTTACTTTGAGAGTGACCCCGTAAACCAAAAAGTTATAACACCTCTCACGAAGTTCGAAACAGAATTACAAACACAAGCACTGGCATTCCTAAACATACATACGAACAGAGAAAAGCCGTATACGAGATTGTGTAATTGTTTCTAAGCTGATGGAGTCTGGATCAATTAGTTCCCGTAACCCATTTCTTGTCTTACTTTTCCTATGACTCATGGTCTTGGTATGTAACGCTTCATTTAAACTTGACACATGGGACAGTAATTCAGTTCTAGACTTGATTGAATAAATTTCATGCGGAGCCTATATATGCCAAAATCCTATTTTGCTTATTATACTGAACGTGCTTTATAGTTCGAAGTTGCTCGTTAAATGCCATGTAATTAATTCAACTCTACGATGATAAAAGTTCGATATATGCTGATATATGCTGTTCAAAGAGGTTAACTTGTACGTACTTATTTTTTGTTGTTGTTGCTATATCTCTCTTACGTGCTTTTATATTTTACAAGAATTCGCCATCAGTCACCGAAGCGTCTGGTAAATTAATTGGCAAACCGTTATGAGAATATTTTTAATGTAATCTCGAAATTATTGTATACTTTCATTATAATGCACTTTAAAGCAAATAAATTAGATTGCAGTTTAATTTTTTTTTACATGGCGGGTTATTAACCTTTCCGTATTTTACTTACGTATACTATTAAGTTCAATAAGGTTTATAAAATTATCTTCAATGAGTTTTATTTCAGTTGGTACAGGATATATTAAACTGTTGAAGCACGAACATATTCATATTCATATTGAGTTAATTACAGTTTGGGTCTTTTTTTTTTCGAAGAGGTAGACGAGTTTCATCGACGGTAAATTTATTGATGAACACAAAATGTTATTATGGCGGCATGCATTTTAACAGGGAAACACACCCACACATAAACGTCACGTTTCCACTTTTTTTTTTTGTTATAAATTGGCAGTCTAACACGTGTAACCTCTAATGTGGGTCACATCCATGAACCTGCACTCTGCTTCTTACATAATTCTTTCTCCAATGAGTACGACATCACTACACGCAATGGGATACGAACATATTTTTCTCTTTCACAAACTTTTTTATTTGTATATAACAAGAATAACATGTTAACACATTTCGTCAGGTTGCAATTTACAAAAAAAGAGGTTCGTATTTCAGGCTACACTGTCAACGCAAACGTTTCTCGAATTCAAATGCGCGCTTTCATGCATAGAGGTCTATAACCAACAGGTTCAAGTTATTAATAAGTGACATTGTATACTACAGTTCTATACAAAGCTCAGAAGGAAAAAAAAAGAAAAAAAAAAGCTAGTATTGCAGAAATTCCAAAAGGCTGAATTGGCTACAAGACAAAAAAGCAGTACGGTTCGATGACGTATAGAGGTTTACAGGAAGAGTTCCTCTCGGGACAAGCAACGTACGCACCTGATAGGAATTAATCACCAACTACCGAGAAGAACTTCTGTTACTTTAGAGAGAATGGTCATGATTTATTACATAACACCATCATAAGCGCTTGATAAATATGAAGACGTTAATTACATGTAGGTCTGGCTATCTAGCTGTCCATATGTGAAGCAATGCGCCGGTCAGTGAATATGTGGAAACAATGCATCGGCCACTCATGAGCGTTGTCATTTTTCAGTTTCAGACGAGTAAAACAGCTCGAGGTAATATTGCTGAGCGATATCTTAATGTTTTGCTTTCAAAATTTAAAATTTCGAGTCTCGGTATTTTGCATTTTTAATCAAAAGAAGATTAAAACATCAAATTAGTATGGTATCGTCAAAATTTTGAAAAAATAAAAAAAAAGATGCAGAAAGGAATTGAATATACTCGGTTCTCTTTAAAGCAACTATTCATAGGAACTAGTTTGTGGGCAGACCCTGTTGGGTTTGATCAGGGATATCGCATTCACCACACAAAGTGCATTCTCATTCACTCACCTCGGTGTCCCCGATCCAGAGCGAAGTGGTAATATATTCACACTCGTTCTGAGTACAACATTGGATTTTGCTACGGACTTTACAATAGTAGCAAAAATGACAACCAATGACAACAAGCCTTTCAGTTCGTAGTGAAACTGACCAAAGTGGGGGCGGATGCAACGCTAGGATATCCCTTAAGCAAAATTTAAAACCGCTAAAACCAAAAACAAAAAAGTATCAATACACTATGCTTTGCATGATGCTGGCAAACGTGTGGATATATATGTCTATAATAATTGTGAATATTCAAAAAAGCACTTAAAGGGTGTGTCTGTTTTACCCCTTTGTGGAACATACCATTCTGTCAAGCGAGGATGTACAGTATGTTCATTGTACGACAATGGTAACAATTTAATATGCATACCTAAAGCTTGCATATGTGAATATTCAGCTATTCGGGTGAAAGTATAGTCCGGCGGCCGATAGATACAGGAATGATAGAAGAGAAAACAGGTAAAGTGTAAGAGGGGTGGGAAGGGGTTTAATGCGGGGAAATGTATGTCGCTTGGATGGACGATTAGAGAAGTTATGAAAGCGGAGAAGAGCTGGTGAAGTAAAGAGGGTAACAGGTTTAGACTGCATTGCCTGTAATGAGACTAAATGGTCGGATAGAACTTAACAAGGGCTAGCTTGTGGGAGAATCTGTTGGCCAATTATTAGCAGGATTCGTCACTGACTGTTTGGAGGCAAATCAATATAGTGACAAAAATCAACAATTTTTATTTCGAAATCAGAAAGGAAAACACTGAAGCAGAAAAATTCAACCACTAGAATATTGTAACCGTTACTAACATGTAGCCATACAAGCACTGACTTCCAAGTAACAGATTACTTTAGCTGTGAACATTCACGTATATATACATATTCATACTACTGAAGATACATGATGCTCTTTTCAGCCTTATCCAAAAGAGAAATATGTTCTTCCTACCAAATTATTGAAAACTTTGTTTTTTTTTATTTTGATATATAAAATTTACGATTAGTATGTATAAAAACAAGCAAAGCGGTGAAAGTGATAGGCTAGTTTTTGTATGTTGCATTTGTGCTGATTCGATTGAAAGTAAAATGGGAGGCCTAAAAATCATATTTCAATTGCAAACGATGACCGCACATGCTTTACATAACATGTCAGTTGGCAAACAGCTGCGCCGGAGAGAGGTCCGATGGCGCTAGTAAAATCTATGTTTTAATTACGAGTTTCAAATTATTTCACAATTACTAGCGATACTTCACGATAATCTCCAATATTTCACTATTATCTTCGAATTTTTACCCATGACATTTTTTTTTTCCAATTTTTCGATTTTCCTGTCAAAAAGTAATCAAAACGAATCGAAACCAGTCATTACTGTTTTCGACAATATAACCGGTTTACCTTGAAAGTTTATTTGAAAGGCCCCATCATGGCTTATCTCACTTAAAGCCTTTAATAGATTACGACTGTCCGATAAAGTTTAAGATCCTAGCCTTTTTTGTTACAAATGAATAAAAGATGCCAAGACGAAGAACAGGATGTTACAGCAAATTTCATCCAATCAAAGTTTTAAAAGGCCTTGTCTTTGTTAGAATTTTTGAGGTACAATCTGAGAACACACAGATATATATACATACAGATGTACAAACGTCATTTCCTACAGTTTGTCATAAACAATCCATACGTTTGAGGTGAAAAAGAGGAAATCTTTTTCAACTGTCCGTCCCATTTCATTTCACTTATCAGTAAAATCCCTATGGAAATACACCCAAAATTAAAACTTAAGATACTAACAATGACTTTCTTCTATGTATAGCTCATCATTGGGAAGCGATTGAAAGGGATTCTGAAAAAGTGGTGATAACTGCTAATGTCCTTTTGTGTGTAGCTGTGTAGATAATTATCAAACGCGATGAATTGGAGGGGGAAGTATGAAGAAGTGGTGGACAAATATGTACATGTTCGAGATTTAAGTTCAGAATAGATGGAGGAGGTCTGGAAAGAGTATGGGGAGGGGGTAGGTACAGTCAGGAGGCGAGAATTCCAAGATTCGATCTTTAAAATGAGTTGGTAAACTGTTTGTATTGTTCTTTTCATTTAATTGGTACCATTATTTATTACGTAACGAAAACTCCCTGCAAGTGTGTTGACCTCTTTCTCTTGTCTGGTTCTCACATTACTCATTATCAGAGGGTCACATCAAATTGTTCTCCTTATCATCTTCAAGTTTAAGAGATCATTATCTTGTAAGCTGCATGTGCGGTAATAATGCAAACACTATTCATGTTGTTACTTTTGTAATAATTACAAAAGGCACGGTCTTTTTGTAACTTGAATAATGCCAACACAGACAAAAATAAGTTTAATAACTGCCAACCCTACCCTCATGTCAACATAGCCATTCACAAGTGAAATGATGCGGCATGTTCGGTGAACGAATTCAACTCGTTCCATTCCACATCACTGAGAATGGAGCGGCTGCCAGATTATGTGGTCGCAGCGAGAGGGCAGTTTAATTGTAGCGGAAGCCAAGTATACAGCCAGTGATGTAAATGATATATAGCTGTCCACGGCCTTCTCGGAATGTAAATGCTTTTATTTATAGGTCGGTGGTTTGCTTGTACCATTTAGGCTGTCTCCGCGTGACAGAACGTTATCACGTGACCACCCCATTGCCGATCTCCTGTGTCATAAAATCTTTACATACATATGGCGTGTGCGGACATTCATGAGCCTTTCAACGGGTGATTCTCCATTATCGTAAATAATGCGAGATCAGAAATCTTGGTTTGACGGATTTGATCACAATTTGAAATGAGAAAGAACACTTAGTGCAGCCTAGTGGCAGTGTCATACAAAGGTATTAACCCTTTCAAGAAATCTGGTGCGGAATTTGGACAACGAATATGTATAAATGCCAGCAATACGACTGGTAGTGAGGTGTGTTGCGTGTATGGTAAGAGAGGCATCGGCAGAAATCTTACAGCGCAACATGCTGTAGTTACTGGGACTCTAATTTTAAGGTTGTTCTTGAAAAATCTTGGGTTTCAGCGAAGTAGGCAAGAGGATCCGAACCTACCATGGATAGGGCCAAATGTAGCGCTCCCAAACCCTCCCCACCCCCCCCCCCCCCACTCTCTTCGACCTTCATTTGTCCATCGTAAGGTGCTTAACGGTAATAATTATGACCACCAGCTGTGCTTTGTGACAGTTATACGTGGAAGAATATACTTCATACATTTCAATATTTCATGATTAGCAGAAATACTCTCACGTCGCTACATGATAGTTCGTCATGGCAGTGATCTCTTGCACAGAGAGGAGACTCTTACGTCTCACTCACATACGAATAAAAAAAAATAGGATGAAAAAAAATGCTGCTGAAAGCCACAATGTTTTGAGAGCGAAAAAACATGTGAACATTGCGTCTGAAGTACGCGATTGCACTGCACTATATTGATTAATTAGTCATAACATCCATTGTTGTTGTTATTATAAATACTGAATAGTTATCACTTTGATGTATCAGGCTACAGACAGACAAATAAATAAAAAATATGAATATACTTTAAAATGAATTTTAGCGTGGCGACAGTAGAGCCTGGCTCGTATCAAGCAGGGTGGGCAGAGTGGACTACATTATATTATGACTGTGCTAAAATATTCAACAGACGCTCTTCATGCTCGATTACACATGTTTTGCCTATCGGAATGACACCTAATACCCTTGCAAAGCAGCTCAAGAAAGCCTACACATAGGATTGACACAGATGAACTACTTTATGAGATGCTTAATTGACCATGAGGATCATTGCCACATGAGGTGATACAACTGGCCTAAGGCGATGTGGGTTTGCAACAAGTTTAAAACAATGAAGAGGTGAGGTTGGAGGGCCTTTCATTTTAGTGTAAGAGATACGGTGTATATGTCCAGGGGCACCAAGGGCTCAAGTGGCCCTAAACAAATGCTCAAAACAAATTAAAAATTCTTTGGAAGACGATTTGTGACAACCATTGTTATGGGTCACCAGAGGATCTTACTGACGCTGCTTGCTTAATTTAATTTCTGTCTGCAATTGATATTTTGTTTCCAAATTATTATCCTTACATTTAATACTTAACCAAATTTCTGAATCTTGATTTCCAGTCGGAAATTAATTTATGGATAAAAAATAGCGCAGTTTTTTTTTCTTTATCAGTATGTAGTAGCTTATTCCACTTGACAGACTTGATAAAACACACTTAATAATTTTGTCGCAGTCAATTAATGTGGGTAATACACATGAGTTAGTCTTGTTCCCCCGACGAGAAGGCTTGAGAAGGTTTTAAAAGTCTTCGCTAACTCGGGAAGGAGAAAAATCGATGACTACTTTTTAGCGCTAATATTATTTGATTATCGATATTAAGGCAAGCTCAATTGATCGCCCCGGCAAGAAGATGACAGCTGAGACTTGTCAAAAGAGATTTGATATCGTTATATGTCCGAAGTGACAAGGTCTTACGCCGGCAATGATTTGACAAACAGCCCAAAGGCTGATGAAAATATCATCGTTTTTATTCTTGAGTATAATTAGCTTATATATGGACGGTTGTCAGGGGCAACATTAAACAGTATTTGGAAATTTATGTACAATTAATTGGCGGATTTTTACCGTTTTTTCTCTTCTATTGAGTGTATCTCTTGCTTAGCAGTCATCAAAGAAGTTCGCATTTTTTCAAGCATTTTGTTTCAATTTCTGCATGGCAGACTATACGCTTCATTTAGTCATTCTATTGCAAATACGTATTCAGTGACTATCATTGTACGCTGTAAACCAGTAAATTGTACCTTGTAAGAACAATCAGGCATCACCCCTTTGTTTCAAACATGACAACTGCGTGGGTTTCCACCATTTTAATAGTTGCAAACAAATTAGTACAGTAAAAAAAGCATTCTCATGCACTTTCATTTCTGCGGCTGTATGACAAAAAAACAAAGACCTTGTAATTTTGGATAGTTACATTGGGTACAAATTTTTCAAAGAAGCATTTTTTTTTTCGGTGACACAATAATAAACTACAAGTTCCATAAGGATTGAAACCTTGTAAGGAACAAACCTGGAAGACAATTTCTTTTTATTTCATATTCATATTCTTGGAAACACCAAGGAAAATGAAAACAAAAATAGGCTGTAGCACGAGTTAATGGAGCGGGTGTTTGCTTTTGTAGAGTACTTTTACCTTTCGAACACCAAACATGACGGACTAAGATGAGTAACGTCTGCTACCGTTATCTGCAATGGCTCGACGTGTATTTAAGCTATTTGATGAATTAGCTTCACATTCCCATCCATGATAACTACCATATGTTTCAGTACATAGAAACAAACCGTTAGGAGAAAGTGTACACGTCTACATCGGTAAGATGCAGTCTAAAATCTGAAAGTAAATTATGCATGTAAAAGTGAGTAGTTGTAAGGTGCGTGTGTAGATGGGAGAGGTTGTGAGATATTTCTGTAGATGAGAAAGGTGGTGGGATGAGTGTGTAGACGGAAAGGTTGTGGGCTGTTTGTGTTGATGGGAAATGCGGTGGGCTGCGTGTTTAGACGACGGTAAGTGTGGGGTTTGTTCGTCAATGGATGGTGGTCTTCGGATGCTTGTGTACATGGGAGAGGTTGTGGGCTGCCTGAGTAGATGGGAGTGGGTGGTGTGTTCAGATGGAGTGGTTGCTGGGTGTTTGTGTAGATGGAAGAGGTTGTGAGTTGCTTGCGTAGATACATGGAGTGCTGGTGAGGTGCTTGTGTAGATGGGAGTGGTTGCATGGTTCGTGTGTAGATGTTTATTGCTTACAACCTATTCCTTAGAAACGAAAAGTGACAAAAGGAAGAAAGCACGTCGCTGTTACTCTTCTTCACTGACAGTGACTCATGTGGCTCTTCACAATATTACTGACGTTACACTGCAGTAAACGTTGTTAACAGGAAGGATAACATCAAGATTAATCACAGAATGTTGCGGTCGCAACTTACAATGTGCATACTAGTATGGATACACAGGGTTAGGCTACTCTTCACATCGGTTTTGTATTTTTTTTTTTTTTTTGCATACGGGAGAGGGGGGTTGCACCAATCCCTTAAGAGGCAACTGCGGTCAGCGCAATTGCTCCCTACCGCCCCAGTAGGTCCCTCATTGTCATGTAAAACACAATGATGGCAGCAAAGTTTAGGAAAATGAAATTTCCAAGCCGTGAGACCTACTAAAGGAGGGCTTCGATAAGAAGTACTTACGTTCGGTATAAAGTATTATTGCCAAATAAAATGGCTTTCTATCTTACAATTTTTGTTTTGGTTGCAATAGGGCGGGGAGGAGGGGGGTTGAGGCCGGGGAGCTATGTGTAAAATTTTATTAAAATCCTTGTATAATTTATGTATTTATATATAAATTGTATAATATGTGAAAATCCACGTATGCTCCATTTGATATAAATATAAATATGTTAACAAATATGACAATTTTGAAGCACAACAATTTTTACAAGAAAAGGTGTATATTTCGGACACGCCTGTGTCCTTCTTCAGCACAAACTAATATTGAAAACAATTTTCAAAAACAACAGACTGCACACGCCCATGTGCAGCGCGCGCTCTAACAACGCAACAATATACAATCAGTGTGTTACGCGTCCAAATTTAGTGTGTGTTACTGTTAACATATTTATATTTATATAAATTGTAGATATTTGAAAGTGCCATTTCCCTCAATCTAGGACAGTGGCTTTGGGAGCTAAGCCACCCCAATGGAAATATTGGAGGGTAAAGATATGTTCAGATCACATGTTTACCAAGAACTTCAAAAAGTAGGCATAATTCATTATGATTCTTTTATCATCTCAACCCATATGCAATACGCGCTACCATTTTTCCGTCATTTTCCCTCAGTAATTGAGAATTTGCAGACAAGAGATCCCCATTTCAAGGTTGGATAATTGCAGCTTCGGAATACCTAGGAAGTGACGCTTCCGACATCTGGAGGATGGTAAAGCTAAAAATGTTCTTCTGCACCCCGCGTCAATCAATCGTGGCGCTCCGCTTTCATAGTCCCACCAGCGCTCATCCTTTAATCTTTCTCCGCTTTCGCCACGCCTCAAGGTCCATCCCCCCTTTTCCCCCGCAGTTTCGCCATGCCTAATCTAGGAGGCAATTTTCTGAAAATTTAGCTCCAATACCCTCCAGCTAAAGGTGTGGGTCCAATTAGATTTTCCTTTTTCCATGTCCCTCCATTACAAATTTCTTTAAAAAAGACCTTTTTCACATGTAACGATGGAGATTTAGGTTTTCTATGATTATCTCGTAAAACGAGCGGACTTGCAATATGTAAATGCATGGAATGTTGTGTCGAACGAAATGTGTCTGAATACATTTTAGGGATCTTCTGAGTCTATTTTTCACATCGGGGGACTTTTTCGGGGAAGAAGAGAATTGAGAAAGCTTAATCAATAACGGAAAGGTCGTGGCTGGTCATTTAACCACATTGCATTGCATTTACCTGTCACACCACGCTGTGACATTACGTAGGACGTTAACAGTTATCAAGCCAATTTTTATATCCTTCATTACGCATGGAATGGATGTTCATTATTTTTGGGTAATGTCAAAGTTTTAAGTGGAATTGAGCTAGAATCTAAAGAACATTTCAAAGATGTCAGTATAAAAGTCAAACGTCCATCCCTTCAGTTCTAGCAAGCTCTATTTTCAGTGCAGTCTGATTAATAAAATGTAGGCACCTACTTCATGTGCAACGTCAGTATCGTTGTTATCGTATGTTGTATAGAAAACAACCTGAGTGTCTTGCTGCTATTGATATTCTCATCCCTATGCATTGCGCCCGGGGGAACGCAGCATAAAAAACCGTTATTAATTATAGGGGTGTATCGGAGAGTTTAGAAGCAGATAGTTTTATCATTCTGAGGCCCGACGTCGGGTCAACGTATTTAATTGAATATGATTGCTACATTGAATCCCGTAAATATCGAGCATTTTGAACACCAGCGAAGATGGGCTGCATATATCACCTCTCCCAGTAAAAAAAAAACAAAACGGATAGTTTTAAAAGAGGATGTGTTGTTATTACTGGTTTTCAAAAGTGCATAAAAGAACTGGCTGTACTTCTCACATGTGTAAAAACCCATAAAAACTACTGCAGCCTACATTTGTTTTTGTTTTTTATTGTCCGTACATAAAATATCGCATAATTTCCAAAAGACATGCTTTTGTATAAGAGCTTCGCTACGGTGTTCGCACTTAATTCCCCTATACATTCACTACAGGATCCGGTTCCGCCAAAAGTTTAGCACCGTCCCCCCCCCCAAAAAAAAGTGGATCTTCTTTCTACCGTAATTAACATTCTAATTCGTGAATCTCCTAGAAGAAACGGGATCTGAATGCTATTGTACATCTTGGTATCAAATGACAGAGAAAGGTGGGAGATAAACGATAAAGGATTTGTATTTTTTCATCAAACAGCACAACCCGCTTGATTGAAGTCATGTGATAATGTACCGTACATAATTGTCGAAGCATAACACGGTCGCGCCACAACAGTTGTCAGTTTGCGAACAAAAATGCAGAGTTTGTCTCAGAAAGTTTTCATGTGTCATGGATTCTTCGCTGACAAAATAAAATAAAGCGCGTGGCATTGCATGCATTTCTGTTATTATTGTTTACTTTTAGTGCCACAGTGTGGTTGAACTTTCTGACGTCACTGTTTTATTACCCGTGTGTGCCTTGTGTTATATTAATCACGGTGTAATGTATATGGGATGGTCATTCCAGGTATTTTACTAATGTTCTTTCACAGACAGGCAAAAATGTGGTAAAATAAAGTAGAGAAAATTTCAATGAAATTTGATGTAAAATTTCTTAAAGCAGAGCCACGAACCCTTGTCATGTAAAAAACGCATAGCACAATATGACATTTTGTAGGCCAATATTCCAAACGTTATATCTTTACCAGGCTCCCCGAAAAAGTGGCGCGGAAATTACTGGAAAAAGGTCAAACTTTGAAAAAAAAACTCAGCCTTTTTCGAAAGTTCTTTTAGTATTGAGGTAATTTACCAAAAACTTTGACATTTGGCATGGGAGAAAATAACAAGGTTTTCACGATGCACCACATTGTGTCTGAGTCCCTTCTGAAACACACAAAACAATTCAAGGATAACAGGGAAGGGGGGGGGGGGAGGGACTCCCTACATCCCTCTCCCCTAACGACGCTGGATTCCAGGGCATTACATTAACATCATCTCGCCATGTGGCTCTTCATCAATTTTAATTGGGGGAGCTTGATCTATACAATACATTTCCCCCTTTAAAAAAGTTCACCGTCACCGAGCGTCACCGATGATGTTTGCCCATTAAATAGCAAATGTACGAAAATAATTTCTCATTATCATTCTTTCGATTTTATTGCACACGTCACTGGATTAGCATAATCGTGCCAGTCCGTTAGTGTCCCACAGCGACGTCAAGTGAGTGTGCGTCGACCGACATCTAATTTAGATGAATAAGGAATGTCGAGGAATGTGCATGCATAAACGAGATGATTTTAGTTCAACGCACCATTGGCTATAGGGACCACGTCACCAGACACCTGCAGATTGTTTGTTGGTTCATTGCGTTGATGCTTTCCTTTTAGGAAAGAGGGTGGAGTTTCGAAAAGGGGGTTACCGTTTGAATAAGATTACCTTTTTGTGATCAATTAAGTTTATTAGATATGGGATATGTAAAAGACAGATTAGTTCATTCCCAGTTTAGTCTCAAAAGTTCTAAATCAACATGAAGTATCACATGGTATCACACTCGACTGCGGTAGTAAAGTATCGTTTTCCAAACGTGTGCTATCTATTGTATCGGTCTGTGCGATACCGGCCTACATTGTGGTAGTTTATATTTAATATAATCGTAAGTAAAATATGATCCTACTGACGTTTTCAATGCCTCATTCTAGTTATCGAACAGTAACTCACGATATCATATTCTATATATCGTTCGATCGTATTGCATTCTATTGTGAGTAATTGTACCGTGTTCCAAAGTGTTTATCCTATCATATTCGCCTTATCGTATTTTACAGCGTTGTAACGTAGCTCTATCTTTCGAGATCTTTGCTACTCTGTTCTCGCGGATCAAGCCTGAAGTCTCCGGGACATCATGAACATTTTTATATGATAGAAAGTCAGTCTGATTTGTTGAATTATCGCAAGAAAACGTGAAGGATATATTTGTTTGGAGGAGAGTTATGTGTGAAAGTCTACAAAAAAAAAAAGAAAAAAAAAGGAAAAGAAAAAAAGAATGGCGTACCATATATGTGCCTTCACATATGAGCTGTGTAAAGTGTTGTAACTTCCAGCCAAATAATGGAATGTTAATATCTACGATAAAAAAACTAATGAACACATGAAGAAAGAAAATCTTTATCTCGTTCCATCCGAAGCTGAAATGATCTTGGAAGAGTTAAACCTGTTGGCTAGAGATAGCCTTGCGCATCCCACGATACGACTGTTTATTTGTAACTACACCGTTCCCGTTTCCGATAACGATAAAAACAATACCGTGAATTCAAAATTTGTGGGACCTCATGATTTTCCAACTTCACATTTCATTACGTGAGAGGCTCAATCAATTAGAGTTGGTTTCTGCGGATAAGGCGTGCATTTCCTGCCAAATAACAGGGACGTTATGAGACAAGGTTTGTGGATTCTCCGTCCGCGAAGTTGGTTGGTTGGCAGGATAAGGTCCGTTAAAGTGGTAGATAGTATCTAGAGAAGAGAAGAATTTTGCTGCAGAATAGATAACGATTGTAAAATTTAAAAGCTCATGACAGGAAGATGTATGAGAACGATGAAACTCGCAAAAAGATTACTTTGTCTTTACGTTCCATAACATAAGACAATGAAAAATGGAATAAGTCTATGCATAACAGACTAATGGTCAGCAGTAACGCCCTTCTTTCTACCTTAATGAATGAATTACGAAATGAAACCTGAAAAAAGTGAGTACACCATGCACGAAAATCTGTTATTGCAACAGTGTTTAAGTATTTGCGGTTCAAAAAAATGTAATCCTTAGGAGCACCAAAAAGCTCCTTGGGGACATTTATCAGTTTTCAAAAAGTAAAACGAAACCCGTTGTCGCTATCTTGCAGTCGACACTATCAGAAAACTAAGAAGTGATACGACTTTAGTTTAAATACGACTTTAATTTTAAGTTAATATCTGGCGAGAAGCCATAATTGTATTTACAAAAATGTATATTTGCAAAGTGTGATTTTGCTAGAATCCAAGATTTCTGGTCACGCGTAAGTGAATTGGAGCGCTTTAACGTCTCATTGCGGTATTTGCGTGAAAATTCAGCCATGTAGCCCGTTAAATAAAAATGAATAACATGGAGACGGCGACATTATCAGCTTGTTTATATTTATTTATTGGTAGCCTAAGAGCAACCGGAAATGCATGATCTTCGTATGCGAAGCAACTCGATGCACAGTCACATCGCTGTATTACTTTAAGTTATATTGCAAAAGTTTACATTTCAGGTGCATGCAATATTGTCTTTATCTATTTAAATGAAAACAAAACCAAACAAATTTTACATAGGGTAACGAGGTGTACACACGAAGTGCTTTGCTCTTTTTTTATTTCACGGGTGCAATGCTACTTGATTTCTGTCATGTACACTGGCACGGCAACAGTAAAGAAACTGCAGTAAATTCTCAGAAACTGGATCTATACGCAATGGCTAAGAGCAATATTTCGTCATTATTCTTCCTATCCTCCGGCGCATCGGTATGACCCCAAGCAAGCCTACCATCTACACTCTGCCAGAATTAGGACGAACAGGAAACCTTTAATCTTGTTAAACACCTTTCAAGGTCTTGCCTCCATCATCCTCCTCCAGATTGAATAAAGTGTCGACGTAGGTTTTACAGTTCCTATTTTGCTATTTTCATGTTTTCCAACACGGAAAAAATTAGGGCAAGCCGGAAGTTACTATTTCTGTCGTATACCTCAGGTCGACCTCCATGCCCTTCCACCTTCAGTAATCTTCCCAACATAAAAGATACAAAAAGATATCGTGAGGCGCTGTGAAATTTACAAGGGTTCAAACAGTATCCGACGTTTCATTTGATAAAATACGTCACTGAAGAGTCTTTCACCTGTCCCTTACGTCATTCGCTCCCTATCGATCGAACTCTGGATATAATGTACTGGATATGATGTAGGATCTAGGGCCCGTTTTCTTTGGCCGCTGTCTTTTCGATAACATTTCGTTGTCTTGTAAGAGACAGAGAGAAAGATGGGACAATATAGGTTTTCATTGATTTCACTCATAACAAGGTATTCATATTTCCCCTCTTACGACTGATGTCTATAGAGATACAGGAACAATTTTGACGTGGTTAATACATTTTCGTTTGATCTCACGCGGAGTGGTAAGCGACAACTAATTGCAGATTATTGTTGTAGGTGGGCATTCTCAAAATTGTTTCGACACAAAAATTTAAAAAAAAAAAAAAAAAAACCATGTATTCATATGTAGGCCATTCATATGTGGTGACACAACTTTTTAATGGTTGGCCGAGTTTGAGACCATCAAAACATGTCGGAATGTTTGTTTGGTAACGTAAGGATTCTACTGTAATAGTCATACAATACATATACATGCGACCGAGTGTTTATGATTGTTACTGTTTTTTCACAGTCCACTGAGAAGAACATCTTTCAGTTACTGAGTAAAAGGTTGAGTGAGGTTCACATAACGGCTTAGGACTTAGGCCGATTTTTTTAAAGGTCGATTTTGTTAGCATTGCATCACATTCATGACATTAATGTACATGTTCATCAGATGAAAGGCTAACGAAGGATTTGAAATTTTACCAAACAAGGGTTAACAATGTTGCTTGCAGAAGTAAGACCAAAAACCGTATTCCAGTGTTAGTGCGTTTAAAACATACTGAAAGGAGAAGGTAAAGTAGGGCTGATAGACTGCAGGGGATGTGGGGGTGGGGGAAGACGTTATTTCCCCATAAATCTCTGGGCATAGAATATTTTCATGCTTTTAGTACACATCACTATTACCAGTTCTGTTTGGATGTATTTTTAGCCATCTATTCTAAGACTTCTCGTGCTGATGCTCCATTATTTTAGACTATGTATTTCTACTTTGCTGAGTAGCACTTTTTATCTAAGACATGTGAGCAAACGTTTCTCAGAAAAAGAACTGCGAAGTCACTGATGGCTGGGGTCATGCTCCTATACTTCGCATCATACGAATAAAGTACTGCATGGAGTGTGGAGATGGGGCCCTGTAAGAGCGATAGGGGGGTCAGTATGGTCAATAGATGACAGTCACAGGCAGAAAATGTGACAATAAAAATCAGCACACTATATTGACGTCCTATCTGGCCGTTACATAATGAAAAAAAAAATTAAATAAATATTAAAGATTTCTATTGATGGAGCTAGCATGTAAGTGAATGATGTGTACTACTTCAGCCTCGTCGATTGCCACCCCCTATCCTCCCGGGGAAAGATGCCCCTACGCCACCGGTGAGTGAAATTCTTTGCAAAACCACTTGAAGTTTGTCACGTCTGGTATATGAATTGCAGCACTTTAAGTACTATATGCATATAGCAGAATGACATTTTACACTGTTGCTAGCATCTTACCACAAAAAAAAAACAAAGGGGAGGGGGTAGACTTTTTGCATATTGATCAAGTGACGCCAATCTGGTTTTTGCGATGCACCTCCAGAATTTTTTATTATGTTTGATGCTAAAGTTTGTATCTCCCGATAAGCACTTACGACATTGACGAGTAAAACAACAGGTAGTATTTTAGTACTACCATTTTAAGTATCATTTGTAGTGTCCCCAAAACTATACTTGCTAAACACGTTTTTCATATATCGACCAAGGCTACTTCAACACTTGACAAAATGAGTTAAAAATATTACGCCCCTCCCCCAACAGGAGAACAGATGCCTTGAAAATATGACGTTGGGTGACCATATCAGAATTTTTGAACGCAACTACCCAATATACAGACCACTGTGCACCGACCTCCTTCCATAAAACGGGGTTAACTTGAATAATCCAACAGCTCTCACATCAGCATGCTTTTATATTTTAAAGGAGTCCGTTGAGTAACTTCACAAATTTGTGTCACATCTGTTTATTATGACTATTGATGGTTGTGGTCAAACTAAGAGATTTGGAATATCTGGCACCCATTTGAAGCAACGATGACAAAACCACTCCTTGTAAATCTGTGAACATACACTGTTCACGATAAGGCATTAACCATAGGCAGGTCCTGATCCAAACGAAAAACTACACTTTCTAACATTTTCAGACAGATGACAGATGACTAATGAGGCTAATTAGAAGAATTGACAAACAATGGTTTCCTTCAAACTCGTCACAGAATAAACTACGTCAACTCAACGAGCCCCTTGAAATGTGAAAAAAAAATCAGATTTCCCTTCAAGCTTTGGAGAGCGGGGTTAATCCTGTGTACAACTGTTACCTATAATACATGCATTACAAGAGATTTCTATGCTCTCCTCCTGCTCTGAACCCGTATTTTAAACATCACAATGGCTTTGATGATTAAGTATTCCACTTTTAATTACGAATGTATTCTGTCGAGATCCCTTCTGAATGTTACCAAGTTTTCCCAGAGAGCGAAACACGCTTACAGATAACTCGAAATCCCTCAGTACTATACCACATTTATCTTTGGTTACTGTATTGTAAACGATTTTGACTTTACCACTCAAGTAGAAAAGACACGTACAACTTGAAGAACAGGAAAACAATATCATCAATTTTATTGTCAAAATATCTGTAGGGAATGTCTTTTCGTACCGTAATGTTGTTGTAGAACTGAGAGCACTAAGGGTATCAGAATATTTTGTCTCACTTTAAAGGGTGTTGTTTTTATTTTTCATGGAGGATTATGAGACAAAAATAATTATTAATACGTTAACATCTGACTGCAACTCCATTTTCATTGCAACATGTTAAATTCAAATCGTTAAAAGTGTACGTGATTGCACTTCAAGTTATTTTCAGTGGTGCCGCAACTGGGGAGGGGGTGCTCTCAATTATATTTTAACCCAAAATATAAATTTTCTTGAAAACGCATTTGAGATACACTTATGTGTGGTAATAGGATGAGGTCAAATAAACAGAAAAATCGGCTCGGAAAGGCCATTCTCGGTGATCTGCGGTGTTTTCTGCCAAAATGTTCCGGTGCGCTCCGAGTCAACTGATGGTGGCGCTCCGCTTTGATTGTAAATGTCCTAATTAACATATATGACACCATGCCAATTTGTTTCACTCAATCAATAAACCCTGACGACGCAAGTGTTATATCTTTGCCAGGCTATAGCAGGATATTATAAACTGTTGGGAGGGGAAACCTTACAAGCTCGTCAAGCCCCCATGCACTTTAATGTTTCGTTGAGAAATAAGCTGCAAAACCGGTAAGGCAGAAGAATACGGAACGTTCTCATATCCATTTATAAATCAATCCTCACCAATTTTCACTCTGTTAGAGTAGATTTCAACCATTTATTTAAGAACGAAAAACAACAAGTTTACGATTGGACTTCTCAACCAAATATTTTTCGCAACTGGAAAATGTTCTCGTCACAAAAGAAAGGAACACAGATTTGAGTCGGTGGAAAATTCTGGTCGACTTACTTATATTAACATTTGAGAGCATTTGCTAGGAAACAAAGTATGTGCAGTTATTCATTTTTATTCGCTAAATTCTAAATGAGTATTTTCACTCAATGTTTTTGACGATTTTTAATTACACAGTCTGAATATTTGCATGTGCGTGACTTTTACTTCAAACGTAACTGAATGGAAAACTGTATCCAATGAGTTTGTTCTTTCACCTTCGGATTTATCTGATTATCAATTAAAAAAAAGGAAAGGAAAGCACCATGTTCAATCAAATCGTCAATTTTGCTCTTGACGTTTGAATATCATTAAAACATTCAATCAAAAACAAATATTTTAGATTTCCTCTTAATTCTTTATGAATATTGGTCCATATTCTTCAGATAGATACAAACAGTAACTTGTCTACTCAGCAAACTCATCTTCCTCACAGCCTTACACCCCCCCCCCCCCACACACACACACGTACCCTCCACTTCGCCTAATTTTTCATAGCCATTGTGATCTTCAACCTTCCTGGCTGCCCAATTCTAGGAATAAGTGCCATTGTTTTCCTAGTTCTAAAGGACTGGGGAATGGAAAACAAGTACAAGTACAATCTACGTCAAATGCAAGCTAATATCCATCTGCAACTGACGAGAGAGATCGAAGGGGCGCTGCGGTCGATTACCTCCATTCTGCACACACTTCTTAAATTGACTAGTTGAGTGTCTAATTAAGAAAATGCTTTTCCTTTGTTTCGTGAAGGGATCATGCGAAGGGGTTGAGGGGGTTCGACTCGTAGGAACTATAAACAAATAACAGAAGGAAGCAACGCCCACGTTCGTAATAACCCATTTACATGCCGAGGATTCCTCATTTAATTAGAAGAAAACTCTGCGTTTAAAATGGGAAATATAGATTGGCTATAATGACTTCATTCTAGCTAATCACACACTGAGCTAATAAGGCCGAACACAGTTTGATGACGTACAGACGCTGTTTACGAAAAGAGTTCGTTTTCAGCATTTGCATAACGTAAGTGCGCCGCGAGAATTTGTTCGTTCGATACAGTTCTAAATCAGATATACAATTAAACTGGTTTAATTTTTACATAATCTTCGTTATTATTATTATTATTAGTAGTAGTAGTAGTATGATGTAATTTGAAATTATGTCGTTGACTTAGGCCTAAGCGACCGATCCACGGATTTGCACGCGAGAGTATTGTACGATTTTAGTTTGTATATACACGTTCGACCTACAAGTGGAACGTCAGGTTCCCATGACGACAGAATTTGACTATTTCAGCCGAATAAATTTAACTGTTGTCAAAGATATCTCATCTTCCTCCTTAGGTAAGTGACAAATATATACAAAAAAAGTCACAAGTCAATATAACAATCAGAAATAAAACGTCTGGGTCCCAAGTCAGGACAGGTTTTAGGACAGACGGAGTGTTTAGGATAATCCATCTTGAAACAATTGACTATTAAAACAGGTTTGAGTTCTTGATATATTAGGCTTCTTTGATTTTGAGTTGTAAGTCTGTACTTCAGTTGTACACGATGTTGAGGTTATTGCTGTTTGCTGACAGGCAGTCCATACACTGAGTTATGTGTTCATGGATAGCTGATTTCTCTAACATTGGTAACACAAATATGCAGTTAGCGACCAGGTTCAAGGAACATCTCTCAGGGTTCTGGTTCTTTCAATGTACAACTCTTTCTATATTATAATATGTTACAATATCTCTAATATGTATCTTCATATGACGCAAGTCCAGAAAGTGTTGAAGTAAATGTTAAGGGAGGGTTGCCAAGATGAAACAGAGACTTCACATTGTTGCGTTTAAAGAAGCCAAACATGCGTGGCAGTGTGGCTATGGGGGATTACCTTATAGCTATATGAAATACTCATCAATAATACTCTGGAAAAATACTCAACATCCATCATCAACTCACCCCCCCCCCCCCCAATAAACACACACACATTGCAGACAACACAACACTTCAAACAGTATTAATTCGTTACCATTTTGATAGTTTCGTCAAGCAAGGGGCGTTATGATGAGAAATGGGTGTTGTTGTAAAGTGTTGTTACAACAGTTTGCGCGATTGCAATTCTAGACAGCACATGCTCTTACACATGCTAACATAAACCGCTATCCAGAGGGCCCTCATGATTGAACGATGGTCGTAAAATTGAGAAATTTCTGCTTGATTGCATTATGAGAATGTTCAGCTTTTGCTTTATCCCATAAAGTGCATGTACATGGTAAATCATTACATACCGGTATCATGTACTTTGATTAATGTCTGGCTGATTAATGTTACAGATCACTACGTTAACTTGAGGAAGAAGCTAATGTTGTTGATTAGGGATCTGCTAAAGGACATGCAATGACAACGTAAAGAAAGTCACATTTCTTTGAGAATGTGTCAAATATACATCTTGGGGTCGAGTTTTGTATACTGCAAATTGCATATTAACAGTTAAGGTTGTACTGATCGCCTGGTCATCTACCTTTGTTCTTTGTCAATATTTCAAGGAAGAGAAAGTATAGGGGGGGAGGAAGATTACCTGTCAGAAGATCAGCAAGAGAACTATGCGTTCATCTTCCAGATATATTAATATGAAAATTGTCTCGACACATTTTTGTTGGCCCTACAAACTTCAGAATCTCCATGAAAGCATAGCAATCAATCAATGTTACTTGAAATCGAACAGATCAATGGGAATGAATATGAATATTCATTTATGCAAAAAGAACAAGGAAGGAACGATTGTTCTGTAATCAACGTGGCTGAATTACTACACAGAAGGTGAATCTGCATCATGTCATTAACAACAAAGACTTTACTTATTTGTTTAAAGTGTTGTTAGAAGTGATAAAAACCGAAATCATTTACGTTATTACTCTACGCAGGTACATTTTCAAGTGTGTTTCACTGAGTGAAGCCTGTTGTTCACCATATTCCCACAATTACACTTTGGTCTACGTGTTAATGAACCTTGCTGCTCACCTGATAGAACACAGTAATTATTTTTTTAATGTTATAAATCAAAAGCGTGTTTTCATAATTAAATGAGAAGCATGCATGACCTCCTGCATGCATTACGGAAAAAAAACAAAAAAACATTTGAGACAGGTCTAACTATCTGAGCAGAGCATGAATAAATGCTCTCTAATACATTTCTGGTGAAGAGTATGAGTGAGGCACAACATATGGGTATGGGGGGGGGGGGAGGAGTTGCCCATACCTGATTAAATCTCCTCCTCTTGGGTCACAAACGACACAAAGTGATAACCCAAAATAGGTCAAATTAGTCATAAGTTATAATGAATATCCTACAATTCCTTTGACATTGTAGCCCTCTTTTAACCATGAAATTTGAAACTATTCAAAATGTAGATTTGATACATTTGTAGATTTGCAGTACCGTAAGTGTGGAAATAAAGGTCACATTCTAATGTTGCTGGTCACATTGTAATGTTTCTTTTACGGTAGTCCGTTTATAAAGAAATATGGAGGATATTCTCTTGATTTTGACTGAGTGTCACAAATTCCTCATTACGCAATGTACCAATCTGAAATAAATATTTCCTTAAAATTTGATAATTCCCAAACCAAGCGTGCTATTAAGATATGGTTTTTACCAGTAGCGAGAGAGAGAAAAATATTCCTGGTTTCTATCAAATATCATTTTCCTTCGATCCATTTAAATAACGTGCTTCAGTGTATGTTTAAATCAAGTCGAGGTGTTAGAAATAGAAAATCACGTAATCATGGTTGTTAGCGTATAGCAGCAACGTACATTTTCTTCAGTTGTTGAGTCAGTTCTCGTAAAATATATTACGCAAATAAAATAAAATAAAAAACAAAAGACAAATGCATTCCCTCTTTGTGGCAATGCATCCTATTTCGCATTTTACTCAACTTTCAGGCAAGTTTGGTTTTACTGATAGATTATTCAATCATCCTTATATGGAAATAAGTCTAAATGTCTCGAGGCAGAAATGTTTGATTTTCTCCTATTTTCTTTCTCTCTTCTTTGTATTCTATTCGTTTTTCCTTTCACTTCGGCGATGAGAGCAGAAAGCAGCTGTCGTGGACGTGAAGGACAATTAGCGTCTGCTGTTTTCCTCATCTTCGCGTTTACTTTTATATCCTGAAGAATCTCAAACCGCCTCTTCGCAGGGTACATGCATTACGATAAGTTACAAGAGATGGACTGAGTATCATAACAGATAGAGACATTACAAAAGCCAGCAAAAGAAGAATAACTCCATAAACAAACAAGATAATCCAACATAAGGCCAAGAAGACTGTCCCCCTGCCTCTTACTCTGCCCTCACGATCGGAATTGATCAAAGTTACTACAGCATGGCCCATCGTGTAATTTATCTTTTTCTGACATAACTGTCTCTTACTGTTTACTGCTGTCTAGTTATTTTCTTTATATATTTTGTATAATTTAAACTTTGTATATATTTGCCCGAAGAGGAAGATGTGACATCTTCGAAAACGTTCGCATTTTAAAATACCTCTCAAGAACTTTCTTGTTTTCATTTGGTCGTTAATTTGGTTTTATAACTGATCCAAAATGAACACAACTGAGTAGTGTGATGTTGAGACATGTCTGTAAGCTTTAGGAATTTTATGGACACAAATCAACACACAATTAGAGCAATAAACTATATACCAGTAACGTTTTGAGGCTATATAAATCAAGCAGAGTTCACCACAGGTCCCAATTTGTTTCCCCATTTTCTTCCCACATTCTTCTATTGCTCGGGTAGCGACTAGATTGCAAACCGGTCTGTAATGTTCAGATGACATCCTTGAGTCAGAGAGCTAAGACTGATAAATCGGTTAAATTACACAACCGGACAGAAGCGTGTCAGAAATCTAAACGTCAGGGAATTTGAGGAAAGGAAGGGAATTGGAAGGTTTAAATTTTCATGGCCACGTTTTGCTTTACAAATTAGTCCACTACAATAAATTTCTAAATATTTTTGATGTCTTTACGTGGTTTTTTTTTCTTAATCAAAAGACATGCATGAACCATTGAAACATGTAAAGTGTGTTAAGGAGTATTTTTTACTTTGGTTACACTGATAGTGAAGGAAGCTTATGAACATCCGCCGTCATCTTCATCTAATCATCCTCTACTCCTGGAGAATGATGGAGTAGAGCTATTTCTGTCTTAACCTTGAAATGTTATCACAATGGAGTACTTTGCATCATCTTGCGAGAATGTCTAGGTTTCGCCAGCGTTTTTTTTTCCTCCTCAAAAGAAAGCCATCTGTGACGATTTCAAACTATAAATAAATCCAACTGGTGCATTGGAATTGTAAATCGTGTTTTTGCATGTGGTTGCTGCATTTACGGTAACCATTGCTTTGAGTTGCTGCCCTCCGGTTATTGTATAGAGTGACGTGCAGAGGAGGGGGGGGGGGGGAGAGGGGGAGAAGTCACTAGGAATGTTGCATTGATATTGCTAAATCAGCGCCTCTGAAATTGTAACATTTGGTCACATACTGAGGATCCGATCAGCATGGTATTGGGTCCTCGATGAGCCCAAGAGACTCACTGAAAGTCAATTTCATAAAGTTTGACAAGCTTTTAACGGATAGTATCGTTTTTCGATCAGATACTAAAGGAGATTGTTTTAAATTTACGCCCTTCATGACTGCCATATTTCCCTCCACCCCGCATTCACACACATCTTCAACATAATTTTCACGGATGATTGCAACTCACACACAGACACTAGAGCATGCGGCTTGAAGACGACAAACCGTCAAAGTTACTTTCGCTGACCTCACAGAATGGAACTGAGCAAATGTTTCTGCCTCTGATACCATTAAAAAGCTCACGAGATTCCAAAATTGTCATTTACTTTATGACAAAGGAAAAGAAATAAGAAATGGAAGTACCTTATGTAAGGAAATTAACCAAACGTGGACACACCACAAGATGCCCATAGCATTGAAATGGAAATAGTCATCACAATGTGATGAAGTCATTGTTGAAAGCTCGATAACTGCAACTATCACAACGCAATGAATGAGCGTTATAATTGTGGTGGCATATATGAGGCAAACGGCTGGCATGATCAATGGTTATTATGTAATAGTACCAAGTCTATATGCAATACCTCAACACAAAGAGTACAGATTTATTGTTAGATGGAAACTGGTTGATACCTTTACAAAACAGAACTGTAAACCCTCATTAAATATTACGGAATTTACATATTATTTTTAATGTATGTAAGCAGACATGTAGCCACTCCATGGATCGCTCTGTCAGTTTGTATTATCTATTGGACCCCCCCTCCCTTGTTTAAAAAAGTGTTTGTGTGAGGACCTAATATTGGGACATGAAAGTGGGACATTCAAACAAAACCATGAATGAGATTCTTTTTTTCAATGATGAAATTTATTGCTAAATATGTTATGTTAAAAACATTATATTAACACGTAAACAAACACCATTTTATCCCACTGTTGATGTCTAACAGAACATATACCATTTGGACTACCTCGTCTGTCACTCTACTACAAAGTAGTCCATGCTAATTTTTCATTCTAATACAGAAAAACAATCACTCCAAATTACGGTACTTTACTGAATTGATATTTGAACAGAACTTTGTTTTTTGTGTGTGTCTTGTAACTAACGTAACATTTTTTTCTGTAAGAAAGACTTTAAAAGTATAAACTAGACAACTTTGGTTAATGTTGGCGTACACACCTGGCATGCGTGTAATAAAGTTGTCCTTAGTCAGATATAAAGAGGCACATGCACAAGTTAGTCAAACATTCTCATATTCTTATGTCTGTGGCCCAGTATTGCGGCCTTACACATTTGCTTAAACAGAATCACAGGATCGAGTTTCAAGGCAACCGAATGTTGCCTCTTTGTAAAATTTGAAGGATTTTACTTGAAACTTCACAGTCACAAACTGAAAGGAATAAAATGCAATCATACCCACGAATTGACACATTGGTCTCACTTGATTGCAAAGATATACAGAGCGATTTCTTTAGGTTATTGCTGACAACATTGGTGTAACAAACCCTGTAATCCTCAGCCGCAACCCAACGGATAACATTCGCGGACGATTCAATTTCTCTCTCGATCGAAAGGAAAAGAAAAAGGCGAAGTTACTCATCGGTTGATTGAAGATGTAGTCACAAATTTGGATGCGCATTTGACAAAACCTTGACTTGATTGATTGCGTATAAATTTTCGTCACCATGACGTTTATTTTTAGTGCATTTCACCTCATTTACATCAAAAGCGCTTTGTGGTCATAACTCTGTATGATATATGGATGTGTGCTTATGTCGTTCCTTCTGAAAACCGTCTGTGACATCTCAGCGGTGGCATTATTATTTTGATGTACCGTACTTCACAATACGATGCAAGTCTGTTGCATGATTTTGTTTCGTTCAACTACATAATTTTTCTGTCTTTCTAATTCCACCTCTCGTTGTACTTTGATAATATGGGTCTGTCTGTGCCTTATACCTCATGTATATGCTTTCATCTATCCTCTTCTACTGTAATTACTGGAATATGCTACCGAGTGGGTGAAATGATAAAATAAAAATGAAGGGGAAAAAAATAAATGTAATAATGACTGAACATGGAAAGACATATCGGTAGGTATCGTTATGTAAGATATGTGAAAAATTGTTGTTCCGAAGTGGATCGATCGATTATTTTATTTGACAAAACTTGATAAAGAGTGCAAAATGACGAGTGCACTCAAAGAAACGTGTTAAAATTCAGTTCAATGATCGTTCTTCGACACTGGAGTTGATGTTCATAAAAAGGCTGTGAAGGTACAAAGGAAATTTGGTATTTTGTCGTAGAGAGAAATTTGTTACACTTATAATGTAACTTGTAATTTACATTAAATAAAAACAGCAACAGGACCTGCCAAATTTTCTCAAATGAACAACTAAAGAAAAACGTTATAATACCTTGTCGAGGGTATAGGGGACAAAACGTGAATCACGGATACCAAACACTATTTGGTCAATCACTATATTGGCTGTTTAGCCAGTTTTTGTAATCGTATTTGGAATATTTGAAATGTTTTTGGCTCATTTGAAGAAAGACTGCATTGAATATGAAGAAATATCTTTCTCACAGAGACTCGTCTTTAAAACACTTGAATATTCGGGAGCATTTACTTTCTTAATTTTGTAAGCACTGTTTTGTAATATAAATGTTGTAAAAGTTACATACACGTTTCCACCACGAAATAACGGATTTATATACGTGTGCGTTTCTGGATTTTGTGGCATTTCAAGCAACGCTTGTCGTTCGGTGTTCATTTAGCACTCTGTTCGTATAGCACAGTGTATCAGTTATTCAACACAGTCATGACTTACAAAAAAAAAAACTTAATCTTTCCCGCCATTGATAGCATCGTCTGCCATGTATTTCAGTTACCTCGGAAAAGTAGGTCGTTTTCCTCTAGCTTTCAAAGTCTATATCGAACAGAATTTGTGCATCTTTTTTGATTCCCTTCGGACGGATTCCTAGTAATTCTAAATTTTTCCTTTCTTACAAGTAAGGTGATTTTCAGTCTATAATTCTTCTTCTTAATGAATAGCTGTAGGTGCCTCTCAATTCGTCTGTGATACCGTAGTTATCGCAGTCATTTTCTCTCGATTATGTAGTATGAGTTCCGTTGAGATATACTTATATCAATCGAAAAATCTCTGGATATAAAAACAGAAGTAAAAAGAGTAGTGATAACTACAAAATAATGCTCACAGGCAGTAGAAAGAAACTGAAACATTTTCCCACCTTCTCAGACTTCACAATACGACAGAATCATTTTAATAATGCGTCTCACTCCGTAACTTTGCAGAGGAGAGGGATGGTAGTTCCCACATGCATGACTCTGTTATGTTTGGAAGATAGATGTCATTTACAACTTAATGTTAATGAACTCGAGTAGAGCGGTAGTTTTTTTTTTTGTAACAGTTATCCACTGCTTTCGAATGAAACTGATATATGCCAAAAGATGCATACATATTACATACAACAGTAATCTTCCCTCAGTGTATATTTATCACATACTTTGGCGTTGCATTTTCTAATCAGCCAAGAACATAATAAAAATGACTGAAGACAAATTTGAAATTTGAGAATAGGGCTTTAAGTGCTGTTATTCATTGCGTGTTTACCGTCAAACCTTATGCAATCTATTCTGAAATCGCGTGAAATATCTGTAGCCTTTACTAATGATGTTTCAATTAAATTACAACATAATAATTCTCCATTTTGAAAATACCAATTTTCTTCCGTCTATGAAATGAAAAACGTTGCTCTTTCATCCTTAAACGAATAACTGAGAAGACTTTCAAAACACGAGCATTAGGCATATTTCTACGCCATTACAGAGATATGCAAATACAAAAATACATGCCTCTATACACACAGAGAGACTGCCTAACCTAGCACACTGACCTAATTCATTGCCGCTGATTAAAAACATGGAACCTTCATGTGACATTTTCAAGGGAAAGATGTAAATCTCGTCTACATCAGACATGAAAACACGAAAGAAAAGCCAAGAAAACATGAGAGAAAAGGAGAGATATCGAATCTTCACACTGCTTGCTTTTATTCTAAGTAGGTCATGACAGGGAACTCGTGAAAATATCTCTAAGGCTGGAAACAAAACACGTCCTTTGCCTTCTTCACTTTCAACAATTTCGTAAGGCTAAGATGTGTAACGTTTACGGGGGGAAGATCCCTTTCAGGGTGTTCATAGCCAGAAGTTTTTGTTTTCCTCCCACTTCGAGCGATAGTTCATATAATGTAAAATATGTAGCACAGATTTACAGCAGTTCATTTGTAAAAAAAAAAAAAAGATTGGCATATTTTGTTTTCTTCTTCATGCTCCAAATATTTTTGTTATGTAATCGAGATGAATATCGGCTCTCATATTTCCCCCGGCGTGTCAAGTAGACGAGATAGTAAAGATTGAAATGCAACCTGGCAGCGGAAAGTATTTCTGACTACACCGTAAAATAGATAAGAGAATTTCCATCCAAATTCACCGATCCCTCGAATTCATGGATTGTTTGGTTAACAAACGTCAAGTTATATTTATAAAATATATGTGACTGGGCCTACCTGTAGAGCCTTACTGTTCCTCTGTTTTATTTTATTATTATTTTTTTTTCGATTTTCATAACCTTGTACTTCTGAAGGTTTTGAGTTAAAAGGAATGATCGAATTGTGATGTGTTCGGACACCATAAAAATCTATCTTTCCCCTGTGGTACATATATACACACATGCAGCTGTGCATATAGACAGTATTTGTCGCATTTGTGTTAGATCGTTTGCTTCGCGATTGATCGCATGTGAAATAATTGGCGATTGACAAACACCGCCCTCTATAGTTTTTTAGATCGGTGTGCCATAAATAAGAGGGGCACAACGAGAGGTTATAGATAGGTGCATCACGACAGTCTGTCGTATTGTAGTGTGCTGAGAAGTTTACACATCGTCAGCAAAATATAGTTCAATAGTTACATAATTGCTGTTTGATAATTACAAAAGCAACAATTTGCCTATATGAGATAAAATATAAGTTGTTTATATGTAAACGTGGAAACGAATGTTATATATATAGAAGATATTGTTTGCCTGTAACAGTAAATTACAGTTTCTACGTCCAAACTGCAACTTGGGTCATTGTTTTTTTAAGGGCTTTTCTTTATCATTTACAGGTAAATTTGGCAACGTTTGCGACTTATGCTGATTTACTGCAAGGTGATTGTAAAGGAGAATAAATCCGTAAAGAATACCGAGTGTGGGGAAAAGGGGATAGGGAGAGAGAGAAAAAATATATGTAGAGCCTACCTAACCCTTTGACTTTGTAAACGGGGAATGAAGTTTATTCACATGGAGTAATGCCACAGTCGCAAATCAGTTTAAAAATATCGTAACAAAAAATCGTAAAATCGTAAAAAAAAAATCGTAGCATGTTCCATCTTTAAAGGCGACTGGTCGTCTTGTCTATATCTCGTGTGACGTCACTTTCTTCTTCATAATCCTCCGGCTGGTAATGCTCCCAAGGTAATCTCTGCAAGTAGCAAGGAAACGCAGTAGACCGTGTCTGCATACAAAGCTTTGCTGTAATAATGGTACCACGAACTGTACACGAATAAGGGCAAAGAGCAGGGGATCTCCCTGCAAAGAGCAACCGTGAAGTGGTAACGTTTATGCAGAGTTATCAAGAAAACTAACATCACATGAGGTATTCATAAGAGGATCAGTCGCCTTTAAGTTACACGTTACAAATAGGCCAAGAGGAGCATATATGGGAAGAAGAGGAAGTTACGCATAATTTAACATCGATTTCTGCGGGCCATTTTCGATTTTATAAAAAGAAAAGAAAAAAAAATGGAACGGTTTACGCTGCTTATTTTAAATTCGGGTATCGACTATAGCTTAAAGTACCCTCAGTGTGAGACTTACATGAGGGGTTCAATGACTCCTACTAGAGGCAAAGCGGGTATACATGCGATACCCATAAAATTATTTTACATCGATCAAAGTTCGCTACTTGATGCAAGGATGAAGCCAGATTTTTTTTTTTTTTGAGATGTACATTTTTTTTCTATTTCACTTTTTCGTTTCCTTATACGATCATGTTTCCGACATATGTCTCTTCTACTTTTCAGTTTGGTTCTTCCCTTCTTTGAGTCTCACAGTTTTCACTGTTTTCCATCTCGTTTGTCGCTTATTTGTTAATTATCTTTTCCTTTTTTACACCCATTTCATGCTCCTCGCGCTGTTTCATAGTGTATTCAGTAACTCTCCCAACGTTTACTCAAGTCATTCAGATCGTCCACACCCCTGAAACCTGGCTACACCAGTGTTCATACCAGTAACATTGTCATTCCCTCCGTTAGCATTCCCTGTTACTCATTCCCCTCTTTTTTTGTTTCTCCACTCACAGCCCCCCCCCCCCTCGCCCCTCTCTTTCTCTCTTTTCCTCTCTTTTCCCCTACTTTAGCTTTTCCTTCCCAATCTTTTTTTTTGTGTTCAGGGGGCCGCACATATTTATTTCCCCCAAGGTTTTCAAGGTGCAAGAGTCGACCACTACGCCCAGCTCTCGCTACGCAATTGACTTGATGTCAAACGTAATGAATGTAAAACAGAAATCCGTGGCTATATGTCTATTAGCGAAAATATCAGTGTTCCAAAGTTTTACGGATGTGTTTGACAAAAGGGCACTCAGAGAATTATTTACTTAAATTATGTAAACTAAGAACTCCATAAATTTTATGTGAAATTAATGTAAGCAGTATTTGTAAATTTTTCATAATTTTGGTAAATTTTACTACATTTTAGTAAAATTGTTATATCATAATGTAAGACTTACATTAACTGTGTGTAAAATTTTACCAAACAGTTATGGAGTTCTTATTTTACTTTACGTTTTTGTGAGTGTGATAATGATGAAAAATGATGTAATATTAAGATGAAAACTTACTTTTGTTCTTTTCAATGCACGCTTTCTGTTATCAACCTGAGAGAAAAGACAAATTTTCCTGACATACATTGTACGTATTGAAACTTCCATGGTAATCAAGCAGATATACAAAGCTGCATGATAATAAGACAATGAAAGTATTTTGAGGTACATCTTAAAAGTTTCACAATTACGTCACAGACTACCAACTGTCATAATAATTGTACAGCTATTCTTGTACCAGTAGTTCTCCCGGGTTCGCAACACTTTGGTTGCAGTTCCTGTTCTTAAGTCGCGGGATGATGTTTTGAAATCTCATTATATATGAAGGGAATTTGTAGGAGTTAGGCAATGGCGTGGAAAGCTTGCAATGGCAAAAGATGGTAACTTGTTCAATTGTTCAGACGGAGAATCCCGTTTTACTTTTTCCTTTGCGGCATGAAGGGGAGGGGGAGGCAAGTGAATAGACATACAGTAGCACAAATATTTATTTCCCGACGATTATCAAATAAGTATAGCATCTTGTGATATCGTGTGAAACGTTTTATGATATTTGCTTGTGCGACTTTGCTGTGGGTTGTACCTATCATACCCTGGTGTGTTCTCAACGACTGCTGATGAATGTGAGCTTGACTTCGTTTCCCCGTAGGACATGACGTCACTGCATCAATACAGTTACGAGCTTGCATTTAGATTATATGAACGTGGAGGGCGTATTCCATTTAGTACAATGAGGTAGCTAAAAGCATTCCATAAACACTTTCACTCTCAACTGATTGCGTGCGATGACTCCGTCATTACCACATTTTTGAAGACCAATAAATGAAAATGTGAAGAAAAAAAATCACACATTAACACAACGTTACGACTACCAACTTTTACGTAATATGATTAGGAATAATGCACAGCGAAGGCTGCAGCGATTTAAAATTAATGTACTTATATACACTTTCATAAAGAGCCCTCCAAAGTATAGTAAAAGCCGACTGTGAGGTGTAGGTGATATTTAGAATTTGTTGGCACTGGCACAGCGATAAATCCAAGGCTACACGTTGTAGTGTATACTACGAATGTACGCACATAAACTTATCTGCGACGTGTTCACGATCCGAATGATTTACTACCAGTAGTTACATTTGCAGTAATTACCAATGTTGAAAGGAAGCAGTAATAAAAGTAGCAGACATTACTTCATTACTTTCCCTTTGACTTCTTCAAGTAAAGTCTTCCTTGAAGGTTTTGAAAGTTTGCATAACGGTAAGTTGTACATCATCTCACGAGAACCTGCTGTCAGACGCTAACCAATATTTTGTTTATGATCTTTCGGCAATGCAATCATTGCATAAATCAAAACTTTGTTGGCTTTGCCTCTCACGTTTTATATAATTCGACAGAGTTTCCGAGCAACAGGCTTGTACAGAGACTCCTTTTGAGAAAACGTGTACGCCCATGCAATGGATGTATAAATTATTTATGACAGGCCTAACAGCCTAAATACTCACTACGTTCAGTGGTATAGGCCTTCATGAAATCGGATCAATATTTTAGGCCTAGCACATGTACCTTTGTGTGGTGCATCAGCAGAGTTACAGCTGAAATAGGAGTCCTTTACACTGGATAAAATCGCCGTAATCACTTCCATGCAGACCTAACGTAAATGTAAAATTGAAAAAATTCTACAAAAAAAAAGTGGATGACAATGTTTCGACAGGACCGGCGACCCGGGGATGGGTGGAATGGGGCTGAATCAAATCCTGAAAATAGGTGAGCTGAATGTAATACAACATATCCCCCATAAATCCGTTGGGAAAGAATACATCACGATCCATGTATAGCTCTGCTTGGATACATTTCTATGATACCATTCTTAAATTGCCTTCGAAACGCTCGACGATGTTTAGCCCCATGTTGTCGCTACATGACATTTTACATCTGAGACATCTAACATAAGCAAAAACTTTCCCAAAGGGGAAAGGGACATCTCATCCCAGAACGGCTTCGAATTACAGAGGGCAGGCGTCTGTATTTCGCTTCGCATCCTCCACGCTCTCAATGACGAATCGCCCACATGATGGATTTCTGCATTTTTTACGGTCGTCATTTTTCTCTCTCCGCAACATGGATAACAACATGGATACAAATATTTTTTTTCATACTACAGAAGGGGGTGCCAAGTTAGCAAAACTTGAGGCTTTCATTACAATTGCAAAAAAAAATTTTACACATCGAAAACCCTCTCCCCATTGTCCGACTGGAAGAACACACGATGCCTCTTCAATGAGAATAGTACAGCTATTTAAATAAGCACTACGTTCTTACATTCCCAATAACAGTTTCAAATTCTAGCTTTGATTAGAATTGCCTTACAGCCTTAAGAAGTTTCGCTCACTGCACTCAAGATATTGTAAGATTTTTTCAATCCCAAATTCTACTGTAAATAAAGGCAATTGGTGACATTTGTAACTGGGGAAACTCTGAGTTACTTAGTGTGCTGTTGCCAGGTGCATTTACAAAAGCGTTCAACAAAACATATTCTACAAACTCCGCATGTATGAGATTCAAGCACGCCCATTGAATGTGGTTTGCCATTCTGCTGTTGCTGACGAAAGTTGACGACCGCGGCGACCGCCTTTATTTAATTAACCACTGGTATTCATATGACGTCATATATATATTCTCTTGAGTGAATGTACATGACATCATTACAACATCAAAACCGTTAACATTTTGCTGTTCTATATATTTTCCTCATTATAACGAATATAAACACACTCCACACACTCTAAAAGGTATTACAACATTTTTGTCTCGATAAAAAACAAGGATTTATCAAAATTCTGAAACCTGAACTTAAGTTACCATTCAGTGGTATAGATCATTAATGTTAGCTCTGCGTGGTTTACTTTTATTTTCACATGGATGGGACTTGATGAGCATGGCGAACTCTTTGGATCATATCATCTCACACACTGAAATACACACGTGACTGAATCTTTATTTTATTGTAGTGGAATTGTTTGCACTGATGTGAGTATAGAGTAACTATTTTATACACAATTACATTGCTTGAATAAAGTCCACTTTGAAAATTTAAAGTCACTTATAGATCAACGTATGAAATAAAAAACAATCTAACTTTCACTGAAGAAAAAACACTTACATTCAAGTAGAAAACGTCTCTACAATACAGGTTAGGCATCGAAAATATGTAAATTTAATCAAAATGAGATTTACTGTTCTAAAGTTTGAAAAGTAACTATTAAACTTCATATTCATTTCCTTTGTTTGAATCATTCATTTGCCGGAAATATTTTTTTACTTGGTAATCGTTTTTTTTTTTATGGTAATGGTCGGAAATAGCCAACGGGCAGGGAACCCCCCTCATAATGTGACAATGAAAGTGCTTCGATATACAACACAGTAAGTATACAAACCATAGCACTGTAACATACATGCACGCAGGACTATGATAACTATGGATTCGTACACAGTTTGGGCATAAAATGTTCTGAATATACAGGATACAGCCATGTAGCAAAATATGCTCTCTAAATGTAAAAGAGTGACTATAATGACCACTCTTTTAAAGAGTGGATTTCGATTGAGATTTCAGCTCTGCTTGAAGTGGTTATTAACTTTAATGGAGTAAAACTGTCACTCAACGGAGAATACAGTATCTCTTTTTTGTAGAATTTTACTATTTTACATTTAGAGAGTGGAGAAGTGAGCATAAACATGATGCAACAAGACATCTCAGACGATTGTGTTAAACAATAGTTTCAGGGTCGATTGAGGTTCTAGGGACATCATTTCGGTGTGTGTGTGGGGGGGGGGGGGGCATTCATGTTTTACGCCCCATCAGTCGGATCGTAGCCCAGTCAGATCGAATCGTAACCCAAAAATCTTTTGCCAAAAACAGATCCCCCTAGATTTCATAAAATGGCACTTCTCTGGCCACGTACCAGAAACGCATCCAAACGATCTCTATTTTGAGACCTTGTGTTTCAAAACTTGCTCTTCCGAAAAAAAGAAAAGGTGTATCAGAAAATTCGAAAATTAGCTCTTTGTTTTTTGACACTTTATTTAGATCATTTACCCATTTTTTGCATTTTTCCTGGGGATAGCAAGTTTCCTTACGCCTAAAACCGATACCCCCCTCGTACAAACATCCCTGTTTGGGGGTACTGCTTGAAGGACTGAATCGGTGAGACCAAAATTCGACAACCGCATTGAAAAGAGTACCGTATATTACAGATCAATTACATTCTCATGTGTCTGATGTCATATTACGGTATATGTCATTGCGTGCGTGTGCTTCGTAGGTTAATGCACAGAATATCGAACGACAAATACCTGCATCTGATCACCAAAACGTTCTTCTCTTTTCTGCGATCTATCGATTTGTCCTGGTCGATATCGTTCGTATCGATCAATTATCGACATTTAAGACTTACAAGATGCTAGTACAGTTGACAAAATGAAATTGTAATAAAAAAAAAGTTCAAACGAACTTTTTGGTACGTAAGGTGGGGAATTTTCTTTTAACGCTCTGATATTGGTGCTAAATTTGTTGCGTGTAATTACATCGATTTCTTAAATTGAAATGGAAGTATTCCTGTCTATGAAGATACAAACATACAAAGATATACTTGTGAATAAAGATCTCGATATGGAAATAGGTACCGCGTAATTCAAAATTTGTATTCCTACAAAGATTACGAATCTACTTGACCTAAATGCACTAAAACTGCTTCCCTCGCCTGGCAAAATCCCTTTTTTTGTTTGCCAAACTAAATTGCACGTTATGATATAATGAAACTTGCCCGCCCCGTCATATACTTTTAATATCATCGTGGCGATGATGTAGGGTAAAAGGTTCTTTATGAACCGCATACGCCACATTAAACATCATTTCAATAGGCGAAATGTAACCAATGCTTTCACATAGATTTAATCGGAAGTTCACCTTATCTGTCCAGCCGAAATCAAAGTATGATGAAAAACGTTAAAACTAGGTCATTTATTGGAAAGCGAATCAATAGACCTAACGTCTCCAAGTAAGGATGTTTCCGAATCTCGGCGACATACAGACATAGTTTACGCGGCATATTTGTTTTTCATACTCCGGCCGAAACTGAAGGCAAATAGCAGTCGGTATTATAGTTTGCATAATTACTTTCAGTTCCCTGACATTTATTTCTCTATTGACTACATATCGGCGAAGATCTCAGTTTCTATGTTTTTAGAACAAAATTATGTAGTCTTTTATTTATTCATTATCTTCTTTTCGTTCGGACTGAAAGTTCTCAAGTAAGGGTCAGGGCACAATTCAGCACGGGACATTTGTCCTGATAGGCTGAAATAATGAATAAGGTAATCAGGCAATGAGAAAAATACGGAGACGTCTGCCAGATGACTGGGACTTGAGTGTAATTACTCTTGATGACTGGTTAAGGTCACTACATACTGTTATCACAGAGATAAAGGAGGCTTACTAATATGATCATAACGTGGCTAGGACAATGGTGGAAAAACGTGAAGTCAAAAAATATTGCACCACCAAGGACAAAATGAAACAAACTAGCGTGTAAAGTTTTCGTTGTTGCTTTACTGGCCTGAATTAGACGGGTAGCAGTTTGGTTCCGCCATTTGTTACTTTTTTCTGTTTTGAACACTGAATTAAGCGATATCATGCTGAACCCAATGCAGAGCAAGTAAAGTAATTTTTAATGTACAACTTGACGATGTCTTTTGGGGCAGATGATACTCTTATGTTCACCTTCAACTTATCAAAACAAAAATTTGGAGCAACAATCATAAGTGCACCATTTCAAGTGAAGGACTGCTCTACCTTGAGGGCCTTAATAGGGCCTTAAATAAAGGAATGTCTTATTGTTTTCAAATTATTGTCACGTGGCGTGCAACCGTTTGAAACTACCGCAAACTTTGAGTGTTTCCTCAAACGATAGTGAATGATACAATAGAGAAGCAACTGACTCTGAAAATGCAATGCATGATGGAGAGTTAAAAGAATATTGTAGTCCACACGTTCAACCACTTTGAACATCATATTATATTTTTTCTGAACTTTTGGCGATGGCGATGAAGACGATAAGATATAGCCCATGTATCCCACACACCATCAATTGACATGGTATGTATACAAAAGGCGGTATAACCCATCACCATAAGAAGACTCTTAAATTTCAATCGATTACTACATGATCAGGACAACAAAGTTGTTCATTGTCAATATAGATAACGTAATTAAGGCCTTTGGGTGTTCTGTTTTGAAACGGGAACTTAGCAATATTTTTGATACAACACAGGCATTCATCCACTAGAGTGCATATCACGTCATGATATTTTTGTCATGTAATTAATGAGCTTTGAAATGAATTATGAAAACAGTAATAGTAATAGAAAAAATAGTAGTAACAATAGTAATACAGCAGACTAAAATCGGTATATTTTTAATTGAGGATTATCTGATTGTTAAGCGATTGCCTTGTCAGAGATCCAGATGAAAATGAGGGGCAGGGGAGGGGGCTAGCAAGAGCGAAATAGGTGACCTAAGCCCAGTATATCATCTACATATTTTAACGCATGTCTCATTTAAACGTAATGTCTGTCTTCTATCACGTCCATTGTGCAAACTTGCTTTTCTGATGGCATTCATTGCACCATCCATTTCTTACGCATGGGAGCTGAGCAACATGTGAACATAACAGACTGAAAACCCTCATACTAGCTTTTGATTCAATGGTCTAAAAGAGATTTTTGTCCGAACGTCAGCGGAAAAGTCTCTTTGTAAGCCACGTTGATAGCTTCCGAAAGAGGGTTGAAGGGCCCCGAAGGCTTATAGGTGGATCAAGAAACGTAAAGAGAAACAGCTGCAGTAGCTTTGCGCAGCTTATGTTAAACGGGGGGGGGGGGGGGTCATTTTACCGGGTGGAATGCAGAGCTCCATAAACAACTTACAATTTTCTTACAAGCCGTCGTTATCTTGTAGAGAATCTGTTTCCTAAAGATGCTCCAAGTTAAAGGGAAATAGGGCGTTTGTTTTAGAGAAAACATCCATATCTTCTGAAACCAACGTTTGTGGACATAGAATGATAGATTATTCAAAATAAGGAAGGACTGTAGCCTTCTTTTCAAGAAATAAGCTCCTCACAGATCGAAATTCAGTTATTTGTTGCTCAACACTAATTTGTTCACCCAAACTTTTCGAAATTCAAATGATGCATCTTCCATTACGCATCACATGCATAATCTTTTGAGAAGATGATGCTTTGGTAGATGTTTATTGATGAGACTGAATGGTTTAACAATGATTAAAGCTATTTTCTTTGCATGTCATATCAGTGTATTCTAAACGCCCTATTTCCCTTCAAGTCAAATGAAAGTCGACTGCAGTACGCAGGTACACTGGATTAAAATAAAAAAAGATTTTCAAGGAAACACATAACGTCAAGAATATATATGTACTATGTAAGTATGTTAACTGTTTTATTGCACTGAAGAACAATTTACCCTTATGGAAAATTCCATAAACATCAGCATTTTTATTTTCATATGTGGAGTCCTCTCACTGCAGCATAGAATTAAGTTTACAGGAGCAAGTATTCGTATATGCTCGCTGAGTGTTTGGAAATTTTCGGCATTCACTCTACTAAGAGAACAATAAAAACGAAGTCATTTCGTGTTTCTCTCTATATTTGAGTAACAGTTTGTAGGATTTAACGCTCCAAAAATCTTCAACAAGTCCAGCTATTACTGCTCCCATGTGAATTGAAACCTATATGAGGTTTAACAGAGACTAACAGGGATGAACCGAACAAAAATCAATAACTTTATAAATGCAATTACTTCCGAAGTAAGAATCTTTCTTTGATCAATAATTTTCTAGCTTGTAGGGGAAACATTGAACCCAAAACTTAATATTCTGTTAGCACGCCGATATTAAATTCGTGACGAAATACACGAAGCCATACATATTTACACATTTCGCATGATGCATTGCATTAATGTTTTAATTTAAACTTTAATATCTTATAGGAGGACACCTTTTCGCCCCATGAACCAATCACAATCACATCATTCAATATACTGCGGATTATAATGTATACTGACCTATACTTCTAATTCACTTGTACACTTACGTCTGCCTGTAGGATCGTTCAACAAAATGCTTAAGAGGACAAAAGTGATTGATTTAGCCCTGTGGAATTATGGGAACGAGGGTAACAAATTTCTTTCGTTTGCCTTGTTTACTGCACTTAGGAAGCTCGTGACCGTATGAATATAAAGTAATCGTTTGTGGATTAACGACCAGAAAGTCAAGATATGACCTCATGAACGAAGTGTACATCAACCAGTAACACTAAGATAATATACCTTTTTTTCATGTTCAAGGTGCATTCGCACCTACACGGGCAAACAAAAGCTGTATAAGGTCATACAAAGACTATAAAGTAAAAATTATCCATTAATTAAGCGATTTGGAAACCGACCTGTCGAGAAAAGAAGCAATAAGCGACTCTAAGATGACTCATTATGACATCAACGTGATGTTGATGGTCCTTCAATGTGGGATGACCCACGGGTTTCATCGCGCATGCGCATCGCCTCTACAAGTGGCAGTGGGTGTGGTGTGAGATACTTTACTATTGGTCGAAATTTAGGGATATGAGGCAGGTCAGCGATTTATGTAGGGTGCAACCCAGCCTGCCTTTATCAGTCCTCATGAGGACGGTGTCAGTGTGTAAAAACGTTACGTTCGTAACCATTTTAAATGTACACTGACACGGAAGACTTTGACAAAAGCTCTGCATTAAGCATTCACCGAAAACCGGTTGTATAACCAAAAATAGTGACCGCCGGTAGTAAGTATTTTCAGTTTCGATTCGGTTTGATTATTTTGATTTTGATTATTTAGTTTTATCGATGCTTTCTCATCTTTGCATCAGGTTTCGCATAAAATTCTTTGTATTAAATTTATTTGTGACAATAAAGTCTGAAAAAGGCCAGGTATGTAAAACAACTTTGAAGGAAAAGGGGAGAACTCTTCTTTACGTGAGAGTGAAAGTCGTATATATTGTGAAATGAAAGTAATATAAAAGTTAAAGTGAGTTTATGACAATATCCAAACACACATTTTAACTACAATGTTAAAGTTATTACGTTTCTCAGTCGGCACTCATTAATAAAGTAAGAGTTCTCTTTGTTTCTTTTGCTGACATTTTCCTTTCCATCTATGCTTTTCGTTCTTTTTTAAAGGTTCTGCCCGAGCGTGTTTCTGTATCTTCTCTCGTCACTTCCTTCCATTTGGTTGATCGAATTACGGCTTTTAGAAGATAGATTGGATTATTCTGAACACGTTTTAAAAGGCGGTTGCGCAAGTTCAGAAGAAGTTCACGCTAACGTAACATCACTGCATCGAATACAGGCAGTAAGTTTCTCTAAATATATTGGAACAAGAAAGAAATATGCCAAAGAAAGAAAAGGGAGAAGGGAATAAACTTAAAAGTATGATGCAAAAGACGACAACATCGATAATTCAATTAAACAAGGGGTCTTAACTTTATTCGTCCAAGCCTCCCCTAGTCAATCAGTCACCCTAGGCATCTCCCTCCTATAGCTTAAATATATCAAAAGTTACACCATGAGTTTCGATCACATCGTAGAGCTTGTACCAGTTTCACTACTAACTTAGACAATATGTACACTCGAAGAGATCATGTATTGTCATCGCAGTACGGTCGATAACACAACAGAGTAATTTGGAACCAAATGATTGTTTTCGAGCTTTAATTAAAAAAAAAAAAACGGTTACTTCTGGAAGGAATCATATCCTCAACTAAACTTCCATGATCAAATTATATTCGTTGTAGCAGTCGATTTCAGGTTGCTGTCAAGGTACCGCTTCATGAAAATTGCTCTCAATCGCATTTTCTATTCCAAATATTCAATCGGCACAGCGCAACGTGAAGTATGTCCGTTTCTTTTCAAAAAAAATTGAATTTGGGGTTAGTTAGGGGCTACTGTCTGTGTTCAGGTGCAGGGAGAATTGTCTGCATTACGAAACTACTGGTGAATTCATAGTAAAGATATTCACCAAATTCTGTCCTTGTCTCTTTTAACGTGAGCAAAGACATATGAGGAACATGATTCCTGGCCGCATAGTAATGTAATCAGCTAATCAAACATTTTATGTCTTTCTCGAGAATAATTCATTTTCCAGTCTTTTTTCTGAATGTGTAGATATTTATTGATTGAAAGCGCAACTAATGATGTTCGCTTCAAATCATTTTGAAAATTTTCAATACACCATTTCTCGACTTTGCGAGGAATATACGACTTAATACAAAAGAAGCAGAGATGCAGTCAGCGATAATGCTGTTATGTCTACACTTTTTTTCCAAAGTGCTGAAACTGGAAAGTACCAAGGGTTAATAATACATTGAAGTTGGAGCCTGAAGCTGCTATTTTTTACCCATGTTTGGAAGTAGAAGATTGTCAGAAAGAGAGGGAGGGGAGGGGGAGACTAGTTTAAATAGCATGTAACTTTAAAGATTTAAAAACTTTCTAAAGAACCCGGCAAAAGGTTTGATTCCCAAACCAATGGAGTATGTTTCCACAAGGCTTACAACAATACAGCGATAGGATACAAATATGAGATATACCTACTATAGAAAACCAAAACCAGAAAAAGCACTTCCAAAAATTACTCAATCGTATGACGTGAATCAGAATGCATACAAATACACATGTATTTACCCTTCACCACATTTCAAATTTGGCATATGTCTAGCTTAATTCAAAGTATGTACTTGTTTGCATATAGCGATATGTTAAGAAACAAAACTACCTTGGAATTTCACGCGTTTCTGTGTTTGACAGAAAATTAGTATACCAATTATTCACATATTTATCATATTCTGGTCATTATTTTCATAATTTTAAAAGTGATATAAAACGACCATATGTCTTTTATTTATTCTTGCAGAATATAGAATTTCCAATAAGGTTGACCGCTCATGCTTGGTCGGTGGCGCTACAACAATTGCTCATCTTTGTGCTCATCTTAGGAAGATGGATGTTACCTAAGGGGAAATTAACACGTGACCAGCTGTCACAACTACTACTGGTCTACATCGGTATAGCGGCAGATATATTGGAATTTTCAACAGAGGGTCTCAAGGTAGGCCTACAGATATTGCACAACGAGTTTATGGAATTAAAAATCCTCAAGACGTATTTCTGATTTATTGGAAAATTCAGACTTTTTTCATTTTTGATTTCTTTTTCGTTAAAGTGAGGTTTGAATAGTAGATATTACTCTGAGTTTGTACCATGAATTAATCAATCCCAGTGATTTCGTTTCACTGCCCCTTGAGACCTATCAACAAATGCGTCTAGTGAAATTTTTGGACACAGCGCATCACATGTACTGATGACATATATCATTCCAGTCTCCCGCCCCCTTCCTCATGCATGACAACGATGGACATTGTACATGCGAGTGTGAAACGGTACATGAATGTCTAAATTAAGGAAGAAGAAATGAAAGGAAAGGGGAGGGTTTAGTAGTTACTTTCTTGAATTCGTTTGGTTATGTAAAGACTATCGTGGGTTGTGGAAACAAGAAGATAAATTAGAAAAATTAGAAATGTATATTGTCGTCTGAAAACATTGACTTCGTGAGGGAGAATGTCTCTTGAATTTCGAGGGCAATTCTAACACTTATCTGCGCCAATTTAATTTACAGGTAGCTTTTGTTGTCAAGAAAACATAGTAGGATGATTAAAAAAATTTTTTTTAGTTGATCCAGCAGCTGCTGACGGTTAGTCCCCCCTCCACTCCCAAACTCCTCTCAACACACATCAATACACCTGTGTAACAAATAATTTCAGAGTGAAAGAACATACATTTTATCCAACCTAATTACAGATACGTGTGGTAACTAATATGACCGTAAATATACATGTTTATTGTATCAGCTTGAACAGGTACGATGTCACCGTGAACGTACTATTTACATACTGGCTATATGGAACTGGAGCCTCCTACAGTTCGCCATCGGTCTGACAGTAACGAAGGCACGGAAGCCGAGAGTGGCAGGTTTGGGATTGTCCCAAGAAACGAAACATACATTAAACGTAAGCATGTTGAGCTATATAACTTTCTAAAATGTAACGATTTTGTTAGACCAAAGAATTAATAAAATTAAAATATGTAAACAAAGCTGACTTTCGGGAGCTTTAATCGTTGTAGTCGTGCATATAATCTGATTCCGTACCTGGTCAAAATGGTGCCCTTTTCTGATAAAATGCAAACACAATGAAAAACTACATATAGAGAAAGTGGTTATGAAACCCCCTTGTTTTCAAGTCTTCGGTTTACAAATAATATACACGTATCATAAATGGCCTTAATTTTATCTTGTATTTGGAAATTAAAGCTTTTTGTCACCATTTAATGTAAAAGTCGAAAGAATTATGACGCCATTTAATTTTTTTTCCGGTAATGAAAAGTCCCCGAGAGAAAGTCATTAAAAAAAACCATATAATAGTGCCTCGTGCGATGGCCATTTTGACAGTGATGTATTGTGAGTGTTGTGGATAACAACTGCCGGGTAGTCTTTTTCTTTAAATGCCAACTGACGTTAGCGAACCGTGTGACGTTCTACCGTAACGTTTCACATCGATTACGCCACTTGTAACTCCAAACGTTTATGCAAATAAATTCTAAATTCTGCAAAAGCAATCACCTCAAATCTTAATCGAGAAGTTGCCATAGTACGAAATATCATACTGCAAATGTTTTTTTTTTGTCTTGTTACTTCAAATGGCAGTTACAGTGGAAAAGTCAGGGAAGTTCTTTCTCATGTTGTTCGATTTAAATCGTTAGAAGTGACCTACATACTGTCTTACTTTTTTCGTGGTTTGAAGGTGAATGAGTGTATTAAATCTTCTATACCCTATATTTAATCAGGGAACAGTAATACAACTAGTTCAAGTACAACCAATGTAGATATGTATCGTATTATGTACCGGTATTCGCTCTGGGATAAACGTCACAACTTGATTAAAATCTATAAAATGTAGGAGAAAGATATGACACTGAGATCTTATTTCTCGTAGCAGAATTCTCGAAACTGAAGCTATACATATCCGATCGCCGAACCCCGCTCCATTTGTTTTCTTACCATCACATTATTAAACATCTCTTGAATGCGCTGAACTAGATTTTGACTCTAGCTCGATGACATTCCATACTCATAAATTAACTAAAGTTCGTTATGGCTAGGACAGATTTTTCAAAATTTCGTACTTCACGATATACGAGTGTCACAAATAGAAGTAGCGTCCCATGCATAGAGTATCAGGAGCAATATACCTACAGAAAGTTAGTCTATCTGTCTGAATACCCCAGTCACGGCATAGTCACGTAGACTGAACTATTTATTCTAATTTGAATTGATTTCCTGAATAAAACAGCATTATGTAAAACCTTGTTGCTTATATATTGGATATATACCTCAAAGGGATGTAAATGTATTTTGGAGGTCCAATTCTGGTTATATTTCTCAGCAACTACCTGTGTTCAACCTGGGGGCGGTGACCCTTGAAATCTAAAACGAGTCAGGGTAACTCTTAAAACAGAGCGCAGACACTTATGATTCTTATGTCTAAAATGTCTCTAGAGAGTTACACGTTCAAAAGGGGAATTATGGGTATATATTAGTGAAATGAACACAGACCTCGACTGGAATAGACTCACCCACTGGAGAGTCAGTAAACTTTTCTATCGCAGTTAGATGGCTCCCTCCTCTGTATTAGTGACTGCATTGGCGAGTAATCACCGATGAACTTTGTCCTGAGAGTCAAAAGACTCTATTATGACCTTAGGTGATATATTCACCAGTGAAAACATGCAGATGAAATACATCCTTGTCCCTAAACGGTAGAAATTCTCTGCGGCATCTGCTTTACAGTCTACATTGGAGGAAATATTGCTCACCGTGATTTTCACCAGTTTAGATAATCTCCAATGCCGATGGTACTCATTCAAACTCTATCTTCGGGACGAATTATGCGAGTGGCGATCCTGGACCACTTTTGTTCATGGGGCAAAGTTACATTTATGGCGTATCTGCAACTGACGTAGAACCAATCGTGGTATGCAGGGAACTGGTACGGGAGGAGGTTGAGGGGAAAGAGCCACGGGTATTCACCCCCACCACAATACTAATATCCGTGAGGTATGGCACAGCCCTTGAAGACAGCGTCTTAGAAATGTTTCAGAATAGTATACCAGGAGCGAAATCAATTCGTTTCAGTTCATTCAAAATTCGGTGATGCATTGTTTAATTTAAAAGAACATTGTTACATATTTGCCACTCCAAAATGGTTCGAATACTAACCGGAAGTGATCAGTTTCAGAGTCGACGCCGGTGTTCGAAAGCGTCAAACTAGAGTTGCTTAATATCACGCATCTTCATGAGCCCATTGAAACTACAAAATAATCGCATTCATATAAGTGAAGTGAATATAAGTGAAGTGAATATAAGTGAAGTGAATAAGTGAAGTGAATATAAGTGAAGTGAATATAAGTGAAGTGAAAAATCAAAACATAACAAAGAAATACATTCATTTGGAATAACTATGAGAAAAAAAAAAGATTAGCACAGTAAATAGAAAAAAAAACAGGTCAGGTTTCTCGAAGTATTCAATGATAGAGGACCTCAACGTATGCTACTGTCAGACAGATAAAATCCACGATTTACGGCGTCATGAAAATGTTACCTTCTCTTCATTTGTGATGATAGCACTGAAGATAATTCATCTGACGGCGAATTACTCACAGCCTAAATCCCTTTACACACCTAAAGTACATCGCTACATTTTTCTCAATCTTACATGGCCAAAGTACAACTCGCAGAAAGTTATTCTACAAAATAGAAGATTATGAATAGTGCACTGAGTCACCGTTGATGAATTTAAAGTTATCTCTATCTCTTACTACCTCTTATTGTCATTTTCTTCACCGATTCATCGCTGCAATCTTCGACCCACATTTTTCCCGCCGCCGTTTTTTTTTATCTTCACAGCCGGTGGCCGCCTGCTGCGAGACGGAAGTGTGGGGTATCATGGCAACTATCATCATGCAGGACGGTCCGTTTCTCGCCATGCGTCTTTACTTACTAGTCGAAGTTCGAGCCATCAATCATATGATGATATTTTTCACCTGCAAAAACATTCTCATCATACTCTTACAGTTGTACCGTCTGGCGGTTATTTATTTAGAGCAGCCTAACAGGGCGCAGCACTTTATGCAGCAGACCTACGCCAGATACAGGGGGCACACGTTCAGGTCCAGCGGCGGTAGCCACGGAGAACCAGAAATACGGCCGCCTAAAAAGAGGCCCAACAACATGAATCAGAGTTCGTCCAGAAAAAGATTGGTGACGTCACAGAAAGATCATTCTTTCAATGAACAGAGTGAGCCTTTGGTGAAGCCCAAGAACGAACGGCAGGAGAGGAGGCCAACTCGATCTATGCAAAAGAGGCCATCGATGGACACAGGGTCAAACAAACGAGTCAGAAACGACTTTAAACCAATCGGACCGAAGGAAACCAAGATACCGGCTCCAGCAGCAGAAGCGAAACCTAAAGTCGTCGATACCGGGAATTCCAGGGGAAGGCACTCAGGACGCCGGGGTTCCAACAAGCCAAAGAACGTCGACTGGAAGACGAAATCAAACAATGACGACGTGCAACAAAAGAATCTGAATGCACCTCGCCCAGAAGGAGGGGCGACTGGTCAAGGATTACAACCGAAGAAGTCCCCGCAGTCTTCGCCATCTGTCCCCCGGGTGGATGCCAGTAGTAGCAAGCCCATTGAACGAGTCAATTTCTCCCCTCCGGAGTACAGTGACATTTACAAGAATAAGCTATCTCAGAGGAATCCATCGAGCAGGAGTGCCAAGCCACCGGAGACTTTACCATTGAACTTTCTAGATCCTTCCAAGCAACGAAAACAAACGACTGGTGTGACACTAGCATCGCCCGACGACTGGTAATTTTGTTGTATTTATTTTCATGCTACATTAAATTCTCTTAAAGAATGTGTAACCGAAAAACATAAAAAGACGAAATAAAAACCTATCTAGGAGATGTAGAAATTTGGTGTGAAGTGCGTGAAAACCAGTTCTTTCATAGAAATTTAACTTATAAACTACTGTAACAACGCGAAATAAACGTATGTATGTATGAACAACAAAGAAAGTTAAACGTTACCATATGGTAACATTGACATAACCAACTCATTACGTTATGCAATTTTCAGGTTACCTTAACTGCTAGGTATATAAGACTTTAACCATACATGCTGAAAAAAAAGTCTGGTCTATACAGAGGTTCGTTTAAAATGTGGGAGGGCGCGGTCAGAGAAAAAAGATAATCATTTGAAAAGGTACGATTGACGTACAAGTGAAAGTCGTTTTGATAAGGCGGAGTTCAGCACTACATTTGAGAATGGCTGTATTTGCACATGGCACCAGAAACGAAACAAGTATATAGCATACTGTTGATGTGGAATCAACAAACGGCATGATCCGGAAATAGATCATCCTGGACCCTAAGCACTTAACATGAAAATGATGTGAAAATTACTGATGATTTTTCTGTGGGGAATAGAGTCATTTATATCATAATAAACTGTTTTACTTCACTTTACGTGTGTTCGCTGGTTATTGACACAGATAATAGTATCATTACAGACCTTCTCAAGTCCCAGTAAAAGGAAATTCAAGGCTCAATACATGCACGTGTCTATCCAGATGGATGGTCAGGCAGTTGATCACTTTTAGATAACAGCTCCATTCCAGGGAGGTGTTATTTTGGTTTCGCGTCACTCTCTAATTCTCTAACAAGTTATATTGCTCAATTTCTGTTGGTATTTTGCGTCCAGTTCTACACTTTTAGTCTTTAATGTACAGTGACTTGAAACAATATTGTAACATTGACTTTTTAGAAACCTAACATTTCTTGATTTTTGTTTTCTTTTTTTTTTATTTTCATACACAGACCTAAGTACACGTGATTTTCAAACTGCTTCGTTTGAATGTACTATCGTTATTTCGAGAAATGAAATGGATCAAAGCAATGTACACTTCTTGGAAAATTCTTAACACTCAGGGTTTTGTTCGGTTTCGTCTATGATAGATGAATCCTAGGATAAAAATTAAAGGCATTTGCATTTTGTTGATACATAGGTGCCAGGCAACTCTTGTGGAGCATCATTTGATTCATGTCGAGACCTATTATTTTATTATCTGACTGCACTTGATGTCTTCTTCGTATAGTATTAATTATCCTTCTCCTTTGTTGTTTCGCTATTTAATGCAACTCACTGAAACCCCTCGGCATTATCCTGTCCATTTGCTTAATTTGTTTTCAGTCTTCTTTCTGTTTGTTCTTCTTTTGTTTTGCCGTTTACCGTGCCGACACTAAATGTTCGGCGTATCTTATACCATGGTACTTACAAGTGAGGCACAATACACTCTGAGAGTAGAGTGCGAACTCCTTGGAATTCTGGGATAAGAATTTTTCCTACTTGTTGACATTTTTGAAAGGAATTAAAATTGTGCTGACGTCAAGTGAAAACAGGTTTAAAAAGGCAGCACTACTCGGAACAAACCAAAATGGTGCACCTTTTAGTCCTCCCGGTAATTCGCATGCTTATGGCCATTATTCTGCAAATACAGCTTTTGCCCTACGCATTTACCTTTAAGTTATTGCCATGTCAAACATTCTATAAAAAAATCTCGATACAAATTACATGGTACACTGGAAATTTTCGTACTATTCAGAGAGTAATGCATTATGGGCAAATTTCAAAATTTGGTCAAAAGTTTTCAGACCAAATGAAGACCTTTATTATTTATTTAATTTATTAATTTATTTATTTAATTTTATTTATTTATTTATTTATTTATGACTGATAGGCTTAACAAATTAATAAGAATTTGCAGACGTACGTTTCTGTGTCACAAATGACGGAATTCATTATTTCATTGTGCATTCAATTACAAGAGTAGACGAACGTTCAAGAGAACAATTACAATAAAACTAGTAATTTGATGACGTCGTATGCTAATTATGAGCAATCTAATGTATTCTATTTCTGGGATTGTTTGTTTAACACTGAGCCTATTACATTTCGGAAGATTCCGTAGTTAAAAAAAAGAATATAGGAAACTTCTCTTTTTAATTGTAAATGAATGAACTGCTTAAAATATTTACTTACAATTCGATTCCCATTCTCAAATTAGGTGATATTCTTGTAGGAAATTAGAATTTCTTTATTTTTTATTTTCATGGTTTTTAAGTTCATGATATTTCATATTTATGAATCGTATTCAGTGCAACTTACTTTTGTAGCTCATTTTCAAGAAGACTTGGCAATTGCCTTCCCAATGATGTTGAAATGACGGATGAAAAGATATAGTTAAGGACAACAAGGTTGATCTCTTGACCCTTATATTTCATTTTCGCTTATAATTTTATTTCCTTTCAGAATTTCGTCTAGTTTGATATCAGTGTATAATTTCTTCCCTAAATTAGCAAAGAAAACCGAAAAAAAAGTTTTCAAAACTAGGAAATCTAAATAACTTCATGGACGTATACAGAATACGTAAAATGCACTATGTTTATTATCGGCGGTTCTTCCTCATTAATACATATTGAATGTATAATGATGCAAATTTCGTCTGGAATAGATTGAAGTAACTCAGTCCTCGTTATCGTCTTCACCTCATTTTTATTTGTCTTTTGTATAAGAGCAAACACAAAAGGGGTTTGTAAAACCATCCTTCAAAAATTTGTATCTGACATTATGATTCCTATCATAGCAGACATACATTGGATAATATAGCCTATGGTCAGGCTTTACGGTACGTATCAAATCTATGTGCTCACAGGAAAAGGACTTTCGAAGAAATTTAGAGATTCTAGAGCACAATCTCAGTGATTGTGGTTACTCCAGCTGTAAAAGAAGAGAGAAAGTAGGTAAAGCTAGCAAGGTTTTGCGAAGTAGTCTTTTTTCCCATGGTAAAAACAAAAAGCAGAACAAAGTTTTCGTCCCCTTAGTCACTACACAAAACCCACGCCTTCCGCCTTGTTCTCATATATTACCTACGAATTTTTCTATTCAATAAATGTCTAAAGCATTTAAAGATAATTTTGATTCTCCTCCAGCAGTTGTATTTAGACAGCCCAGTACTTGTGTGTGAAAAGTCATTCTACTGGTGAGAAGTTTAGAATCAGTGATGATATCAGTTGTAATACGGTTGGAATAGACACCGAGGCCATAGGCAGGAATTTAGAAAACATAATACTCTACGAAACCATTTGTAAACAGTAGGAATTTTGAGCTAATGGGGTTGGAAGCCAAAAACAAAAGTGTAGAGTTTAGCGGCTCAGAGGGCCTATTGGTTCTGCTATTAGAGTACTGTATTTTATCTGCGTTTTGTGTAGCTTTTACCATCAGTTTACTTATATAGCGTGACCAAGAAAGCTTTTCGAAACGTTGTAGTATGCTCACTTGCCAATTCTAAGTTTTACCACTGTACCGTGTTGTACTGAAGATCTTGAAAATCCTTTTCTCCTTTGATGTATCTCATCAAAATGTAGGAATACGATCAATTGTTCAGTTGCGTTATCTGAACAACTCATCATTTTTCTGTAAATTGTTAACTTGTTTACTTGAATCTTGGTAAGGAATGCAACATTTTTTGAAAAATGTTCATATAACAACTGATCACATCCTGTCAATTCAACAACTTGTTGGAAAATGTTGACTTATTCACTACTAAGTCTGTAGCAAATTGAGCAATATTCTACAAGATGTTTGAATGACACCTAATCGTATCTTGCCATTTCAACAATTTTCTACAAATGTCTACCTGTTCACTTTCTTTCTTAGTAAGCAATTGAACAATTTTCTGCAAAATGTTGACTTGTTCACTTTTTTTACTAAGTGAGTAACTGACTCATTATCTGAAAAACGTTCAAATGACAAAACATTGTCATTTAAAGCATTTTACAGAAAATTGTTTAATTGCTCAATTCAAAAAAAGAAGTAAACAAGTCAACATTTTGCTGAGAATTGTTGAGTTGATCATATACAGTAAGTTGTCATTTGGACATTTTCCTGAAAATTGTTGAATTGCTCACTTGAGAAAAAAGTGAGCAAGATGGACATTTTGCAGCAAATTATTGAAATGACGAGATATGATAAACTTGTCATTTGAACAATTTGCAGAAGATTGTTTAACTGATTAAATAACATAACTAAACAAATGATCATTTCTCTCATGCTATATTTTCTTGTTATCTAAGCATTTGGCAGAAAACTGTGAACGGTTACGGAGCAAAGATATTCTCACCTGGACGACACCCACACAGCTTGTTTCCTAAAATCCTATACTTGTGGTGTTTAAAGGCCTGTTTACACTAGCAACATTGTAGGATACATGTGTCGACACATGTTGCCGATACATTGGACACAAAAATTTGTCCTTGTACAGACTAGACGCATGTCGCGGACACATGTTGCGAAAAACAGGACAACATGTGTCCGTGACAGGTCAAACCATGGCCGGAAAGCAGGATTTTGGAAGGAAGATGGAGGATTGACTATGAAGAAGATGTGCATTTGAGAGCAGCTGCAACAATACTGGCAGTTGTTGGTGAGAGGAGACAGACATTATGAAATGCACAACAAAAGAGGCTAGGGGACAAAGCCATGGTTCATCATGAGGGAGTAACATGGGGAGTATCGCTGTCTCTTGGAGAAGCGCAGGTTGGGATAGAGTCCCTCCTTTATTAATTTAATGAATGTGAACGAACCTTATTGGACAAATTAATTGAACTCATCCTCTAAAGGAGTTGTTTTGAGTTAAAAACAAAAAGACACTTTCATCTTCAAAACATTGGATGCGGGATGTAAGCCAAGCCTTACCATAAATATGTGATATTTTTGTTGCAGCGGGAATGGGTATTGTACTGTTTTTTTAAATTATTGGAAACTGTGATTGAAAGGACTTCTGAAGGAAGTCGAGTGAGGAACACAATTTTTTTATGGATACACATTTTTCATGGATTGAAAATTAAGTAGTTTTCACAAACTGTACGTCTTTGTGATAACGAGACAGATTTCATTTATTAGAAATTAAATAATTTCACAGAGACACTACGTTACCGCGAAGGAGGAACAAAATTTTGTTGTGCACGGCCACTAAAAGCATTTCTTCCAAACCCTATGAACACTAACTTCAACCACTAAACCCAAAGAAGGGGAACTACATGTAGTTTTCAAACTGACATTTACCCCCAGCAGATAAAAGAGGCTACTCTGAAACACTGAATCTAAAATCAGAGCATTGATATTACCCACGCTGTTTCTGAAGGAACCGATTCTTGCCTCTATGACGGCTCAAGATCTATCTAATGTACTAGCTGAATCAAGACTACAAAGTATATGGATAATTGTTCGACAGTTAGTATTCACTGCCGCATTCGAGTTTATCCTCAACCGCGAACCCTAGAAAAGTGCATTTTCAAAAGGTGCATACATTACGAGATCCAGTCAAATATAAACAACAAATATATATAAAAGTTTTACTACTGATGAAGCTCTTACACAAGTGTGTTGGCAGAGACCGGTCCAGTTGGTCATAAGAATCAATGTTATGTCACATTACAACTTGGCAGAAGTATTTTTTTTTGTTACTCAAAAGGGCCGACGTCATTTTAACCCTAAAAAGTTGAATCTGCTTCACTATGGGTGCGGAACACACTCATGTTTACGCCTGGCGTTTCAACTGTTTTTACTGGGGTTCTGTGTCGCTACGTTAAGTGATACGGGACTACAGGTAGTTGATCAGCTGATTCAAATATGATAATCTGATTGGTTAGAACCGAGGACACATGTTGCTGGTAAACAGATTCTGAATTATTGGCAACATATAGACACATGTGTCCTGAAACACTGAAAGTGTACACAGGCCTTAAGCCTAATTCCCTGCTCACTACAATTGGTACAGTAAAACGTTAAAAGGCCTTTGACATTTTCTTGTCAATAATGACGCCCCTCCCAACAAGAAAGCTATAGGTATGGTTCATACTCTCTGTTAGCAAGACAGAATTTGAAAAAACAAAACACTCATGATTACGAAAACCTCTAAACAACAATTGTCAGATGCTTTAACACGCAGAAAGTGGCATCTTATACTGGTGTAACTTTTCATATAAGTGCTAGCACATTCGTTGAGATGAGGAGTAACTTCTCTCTCCCTTTATACATCGACACCACAGAAGAGGATATTGTTTTGAAAGGTGTTAGCATGTACAATGTTGTTGAAGACGTAGACTTGGCTGGAAATTCAGCAAAGTTTCAAAAGTTTTTCGTATAGGAGGCCATGTCGTTGCAACCAGCAAACCTCTGAAGAAGAGACACCGCTCGTTGAAATGGCATTTGTTCAAAATTCAAATTGTTTTTTGGGGGGTGTTTTGGCTATAGTTTTTGAATGTTTATTACTCTCATATACGTAATGCTTATCACTTTCATCATTAGTCAGACACTTTGTGAAAATTTGTACGACATATTCTCGTTTTTCATACTTAATGATAACATGGCAATAACTGGGTGCACGGGAGTCTATTGACTGACACATAAAATCCATCGCAATAAATATGTTATTAAAATCAAATGCTAGAATGCAGACATTTTAAATGGAATGTTACACAATACATTCCCGTGATCAACAACATCATAACGAAGTATCCCCACAATGATTACTACGATCTCTATGTAGGCCTACATTTACATCCCTGTCAAATTACAAGAACAGTGGCAGCTCACTAAAGTGCACATTACACAGTGATATGCATCAGGTCAACGCGTAACTTTTTGGTCTAAATCCAAATGTGATCACAGTTTATTAAATGGCATTTATGTTAATTTCTGAAAATTACTCCAATTCATGCTAGGAAACCGCTGGGATTCCGATGGCGGGACGATTACACGTTTCCCTGCTTGGAAAGTTGAAGACGACTGTGTTTTTGTTTTGTCTTCACACATCACGTATCGGAAGACATGTTTTATTATGCAATGTCCATTTGATAGAAGAATTAAATGAAAATACACAACATCCGGATATTGTGAGTCAATCCAAAGATACAGTTTTCAAAGTGTGGGAGGGGGGGGGGGGGGGGTAGGATAAATGAGTTCGGGTCTTCAGTGAATTCTAGAGTTTTGTGAATTCCCTGAATCCCTAAATACGGTGACAGGTCAACCCCACCGGGAATACCCCGCCCCCCCCCCCTTTTTTTCCGATTCAGAAAATATGTAGGAAGATGCTTTGAACTTGAATACAGAAAGAGGTCATCAGAAGCTTCAATATATAAAAGTACAACGTAAGGGGTATTCTTAAAATAACCCCTTACCATAGTCCTCGTTTCGAAGAGCGTGTGAAAGGATACACAAGAGGATACAATTTCGAGACAATTTAACATCGCTCTCAATGTTTTCAGGTAACACCAAAAGAACGCATCCGTTCATCTTGTTTGAACTCTGTATCTTCTCAGGTGTTTCCACTTTCGAAAAGCTTGCGTATACATCTTCATTGTCACCTGAATTTAAATGACCCATATTTTGCAGTTGCAGGATAATACAGACACATGCAGATACACACACACACACACACACAGAAAATTTCAAACAATTTCACGCAAGAATTTCAAAATTTGAATTGTCATTCATCCCTGAAAGACAATCACAATGTGAAGCCCTTGGAGGACGTGTCCATACGAAACACAAACAAAAACAAAATATAGACAGAAAACCCTTTCTGGCACATACATGCTGGATTACACATGTAAAATTGTTAACTTCCACATGCGTCGGGACAATGTGCGACTTGGTAAGACAAATTTGGAGGTGTGGGACAAAGGGGGGGGGGGGGGGGAATTTGTCTCTTTCTGAGCTTCTGACAGTATGCAGGAGTTGCAGCACTGAGACTGAGACAGTGGTTTTGAGATAAGACGCAATTAAACAGAGCAGCCACTTATTGTCGCAAGTAAATGACTGACTTGAGGAAAAAACCATCTGAGCAATATATCCAAAAGTTAAATGTAACTTTCTATACATTTAACCGCATCCCCAAATACTATGTCCACGGGAAAACTCGTTGGACACTGTAAAGGTAATGCAAATCTAATTGCAATATATAAAAGCAGGACACTGACTTTTGTGACTAAGAACTAAGCCTTTTTCAATAAATAGATCGTTTACCGTCCCTGGGAAAACAAACATGCGCAGTTGAATTACTCTATTTCATTAAAACCTCTGCTTGACCCTGCTTTTAATGTTAACGAAAAAACCCACAAAGCGAGGCTTTGCAATTCGATTGAACTTTAACAGCACAACAGAGAAATTTGAACTCAGTCCATCACTTTTCAGGTGGTTCAAAATAAACTAGGACATTCGTACAATGACAGTGCCACAAAATAATCTGGTACCAAGGAATTATCTTAATATGCCATTCCTATTGATATTCCCTTTCCTTTCTTTGAAGGCAGTCACTCATCAACCCAAGCTACATTTTGTCCGATGGACAGCAAAATTCTTAACTGGTTTTGATCTTTAATTGAAAGCGAATTAGAAAGATGCAGAGTAGCTCATATTACACAGCCTACACAGGGATTTTTTATTGCACTTTTGGAGTAATTTAAGACAAGTTGTGGGAGGGACATAGACGTAAGTGGTTGGGAGAATTGAAACTGTCCGGGGTGATAAGTCGCTGTCTTTAAGACAATAAGACGTGATATTTACCCCAAAAATTAAGAGATTTGTTTGTCTGAAATACATGTTACATTAAGATCTTTCTTATATTGTTCAAATTGCAGTGGATTAAAATGTTTATCATGGCTTTCGAAAGTTTCATCGTACAACGTACATATTCATACAATTATTGCACATGGCAAAAAAGTCTTCCGTCATTCAAATATTAATAGTGCAATACATAAATACTAATAGTTGAGTAGTTCAATTAAGGAATTACAGGAAGTTTAACTGCAACAAAGAAAGATAAAAGGAAAGAAAATATTCCTACAAAATATTTCAGTTATTTTTAAGCATCTAAAGAGCCAGAGTCGGAATGGATTGACTCTAATCTAATATTTGACATATTTTCGGATGACAGATTGTTTCACCTAAACGTTTTGAGCAAAGCAAGAATTAGGAAGTTCGTTCATTACTTTTGAACAGGTAACTATCATTGTTTTACAAAATCAACTCCTCCGCGATTACACTAACATATTACATATTGATCTGATTACACTAACATATTACATTTTTTAAAAACAAACTCCTTCAAGGTTTCATTTTTTTTCTTTTTACGTTACAAGTAGTTTCCACTCAGCGTTCATGCAGTACAAATATTATTAACTTGTTAGCATAATCGAGGGGGATATTGTTGATTCTATTAAACTGATACAAAGTGAGCAAAATCAAATGTACATGAGTCGTATGTTTATCATATGGTCCTTAACATGGTTCACCCTATGATTCTTCTTATATGGTTCCTTTCGTTCTTATGCTGGTTCATCATACGGTTCTTACTATGGTTCATCCTGATTCTTAGGTCTACCATGGTTCACCCTACGGTTCATAATATGGTTCTTACCATCGTATGGTTTATCCTATGGTTGTTACCATGTTTCATCCTACGATTCGTACCATGGTTCTCCCTACGATTAATACTATGCCTCTTATACCATGATTCATCCTGTGGTTCTTATAGTACTTGTTATCAACCATACAGACCTATGGTTTGTCTTGCACAACTCCTATGGTTTATCCTGCGGTCCTTACTTTGATTCATCTGATGGCTTGTCATGTGTTTCGCACTACGTTTCATCCTATGGTTCTGTCTATGGTTCTTATGTTTCTGTCTATGGTTCGTGCCATAGTTCACTCTATGGTCCTTACAATGTTTATCCAATGCTCTGTCCGACACTTTTCACTATGTTTCATACCATGTTTCTTACCATGGTTCTGTCTATGGTTCTTACCATAATTCATCCTATGGTCCTTACAATGTTCATCTAATAGTTTGTCAGACACTTCTCACTATGGTTCTTACCATGGTTCTTACTATTGTCCTGCCTATGGTCCATCCTTTACACTAATAGTTTATCTCTTACGTTTTACTATAGTTCATCCTATATTTCACGCTTTGGTTCATCTTATGGTTTCCAGACAGTTTTCATTTCTGCATGATAGTTTCATGAAAATGAAAGGTAGTGTGAAACCCTGTAAGTGGCGTTTGTGCACATTAACATCGAAATCTGTTATATTGACTGAAGAAAAGAAGAAATTAAAGATAGTAAATTCAGTCCACCGTTACACACGCTGAAATGACTACATATCTTTGACAGGAGAAAGGTTTGGGCTAAGAGCTTTTATCAAAACCAATTTACTTACTATTTGTCAGAGGAGCAGATGCTGCTAAAAAGATAATGAATTTCGCGATTACGTTTGTTCCATATAAAAGCTACAAATGCAAAGTTGGAACGTATATATTCTGGTCTAAAGTGAAAGACATTTTTCACATCAATTTTTAAAATCCTAAATGTTAATGAAATGGAGAAACTGACATTTCTTGCCTGCACAACCATATTTGTGTGGAGTGTTATCATTGGATATTAAATGTGATAATTTTATGACAAATCTAATATTGATCATCAACGACAACATATGGAAACAGTCAAATATTTGGCCCAGCTGCCACAAACTTGCCGGCTGTACTCTCTGTGCAGGTACATTTATCATTGTGGGCCCTACCCCTAACCTGACCAAGAGAAATTTGATTTCAATAAGTCTGATTTCTTGTTTATTTCACACAAAATGCATATCAAGAATATAATGTAAAATGAGATAATTGCACACATACAAGAAGACATGCACACACACACACACATCCACACTCGCAAAAGAATCGACGTCAAAAATTGAAATAAATTTCGAATTTTATGGTATTGCATTCCGAGAATAAGCTATCAAACCCTGAGAAAATTTCGTATTCCCACCGATAGATGCAGAGGGCCAACTTCTTCAGATGGGTACTTAAATAACTAAATGTCATCACTCATCCGGTTTCTTATTCTTTTCTATCTTCAACTCCTCCTGCTTCTCATCCTTCTTCTGAACTTCATCGAGAAAGTTGAAGTATCCTTCCAAGACCCCACGGGGATGCTCTAAATGAAGATAGTGGCTGATGTCTGAGTGGAGTTCGGTAACACCAGAGTTGGGAATAAGCTTTCTGCAGCCCCAGCGGAAGAGAAAACGTTTAAAGAAGAAAGACGTTGAAGAAAGAGGGTGCAAGGTCGTCAGACCGCAGTGGTAAAGTACACTCTAAGCCGGCAAATGGAAGTGTTACTCTATAAGAGTGATTCAAGGACTTCACGGTTGCTTATCCAACAGAGGGTTTCCTACATAAATGCATTTACATTCATTATCGACGTTGATCTTACAGCAAAGAAAATTGTTTTTAAAAACTCTCACAAGTGACATTCATGTGGAGGTTGCCATGGCGACCATCTCAGCACACAAAAATACTTTCGGACGAATTGCCATCCGTTTTTCTGTTGATTTTGATTTTAAGCCACGGTGAAACTCATTAAAAGTTGGGGCTCGTATAACCAATAAATCAATTTTGGGAGTCTTAACAGAGATTAGCCGTCTCGTAAAATTTCTCAGAATCTTAAAATCACTTGGCTTTGACCTTCAAGAACCATTCATAAGTCTTCTCAAGGTTAAACCCAAACGCCTTTCGGAACTGAATATACACGAACGATCCTCTGAAATATATTCACATGTACATAATATTGTTTCGTGAAACTATATTTTCCACCAGAGTCCATGGAAACTCACTCTGTTGTCATGACAACAGCAAAGGAAAACAAAGTACACCCACTTACTTGTAACTGACAAGAAATGTTGCGGGCGGATTTACGGGGTCAGATGGCCCGTATATTAAATGTACTGGGGAGGAAAGGAACAAAATTTAAATAAAATCAAAATAAAATGCAATATAAATGGACCTTGGGCAAAACCATTCACAAAATGGATTGAACTTATAGATCATGCACTACCTGAAATTTGAAATGTCAACAAGGCTCTTTATATTTTATCGACTTGAAGCAGTTCGTTCTGTTATAACTGAAAGGCAGTTTATTTAAACTTTATCAAGCATAAATCATTTATAATGGTTTAAAGGCATTTACGAAGTTCTAAATAAATCTTCGATTTTCTTTATGAATCACTTATGATGAACGTTTTTGTCATCATCGCCAATTAGGAGAATACTTAATACAAACAAATAATTTACGCAATGGTCCACCAAAACAATTTAACAGAGACACATTAAATTTAAGGAAGAAAACAATATCGCACTATAATACGAAAAGCTACCGTTTTAACTTCATTTGTGTTGTCCGTAATGTCTACATGTGAGATACCTTTCATATGCCCTGGAAAAATGTAATGGTTGTTCTGACCGAAATCGTTTGTAGGTCACCAAACGCACATCAGTTTACTAATGATGTACATTTCACACTCAATTGCGCTGGCACCTACAGTATACGATTTATAATCAATTCTAAAATGACTACATTGCCCAGTGACGTGTGTCTGACAAACTAATATTACTTCTACTAAACGATGAATTCAGTGTATGTTCCCATTTTTTTTTCTTTTGTGAAAATGAAACTTTAAGTTAAACAAACAAAATATTGATATTATAAATATGGCAATAAGCAGTATGAGATGCGAAAAGTTTCTGAGATGGAAGGACTGTCCGTTGTGTAAATGAATCACGTGGTGGTGTCTTTGGCTATCGGTAGTGATTTTTTTTACGAGGCATGTTGTATAACCCATAAATGTAATGACAACCATAAATGTAAGAACCACCATATACGTGATAAATTTAATCAAAAATGTAGTAAGGTGACCATAAAGTTAATAATTTGAAATCATAAAATGTGATAAAAATTGCTGAAACTTCAAAGTGGGGTTTCAGCTACTTAACTTTTGAGTCTGCGAGAATTACGTTTTGTATGCATTGTGTATGCACCAAAGAAGATTCTCTGTTATTTATGACCTACATAAGCTGTGTGACGTAGCTGTGGCCATATATGGCTCGCATGGTATCGATTGACTTCATTCGGGGCCAGCTTGACGGATTTGAAGATCTAGGCACATCATGCGACGTTTTGTTTCTTATTGCTTCAAAATTAGGTTTGATGCTCTGAAACCCTGGAAAATACCGAGACCATCCAGCAGTGACACCGTGAGTTCTCAAACAAAGCATTACTTCAAAATTTATTCCCTTGCAATTCAAATTCCAGCCTACCTTTACTTCACCACCATATTGTTCGCTGGCACCTACTGGGAGATGAAAAAAGCTGACTACGGTCGCATCGAACATACTGGCCTATGTACTCTTGCTTACAGGGTCGGATTTACAGGCTGGGGAGGCTAGGCCCAAACTATAGAGAGGGTGCCCCTTGACTATAACTCTCGACGAGATTACAGTGGAAAAAAGTTACTAAAAGGAAGCAAAGTTATAAGGTCACTTAAGGTCACCCTGCACCTCCGATATAAAGAAACTCAGATTTACAAATTTCCCTCCAAGGTAAAAACCTCCAAATTAACAATTACCAGACACGATCTCCCCACATGTTCTAACATTAATTGCATCACCACACTCACTGTAGTGATACTAGTTTGAGGTATGGTCGACTCAGCGTCCCTATTCTTGACCGTCGTCCTGGTGGAGGGGTATAAGGAGAGGGGCGCCCCCTCGTAGGGCTTTAAGCCAGGATTTTGTAAGTAAAGATCTAAGGGGATAAGCATCCTGCAGTCTCTTTTGCCTACAAATCATATTTTGCCCTCATGCAGTTGTCCCAATTATGGTGCAAAATTGATTTTCTTTTCCTCCTGCACCCATGAACCTAAAATAAAGATTAAAAAGTATTGCAGGGAGGTGAGTGCCGATAGGACTATCTAAGCGGAGCGCCACCATCAGTCGGAGCGAAGCACACAAGAAAACTTTTGGCTTTTCAAACCCTCAAGATGGTCGGAAGCAGCACTCTCCGGGGTGCTCCAAGCTACATACACCAAGACTTAAAATAGGGATGTCATGCCTGCAATTTCTCAATTAATGAGATGTATGAAAAAATGGTAATACCTATCAGACGGGTTGAGATGATACAAGAATCATAATGAATTATGCATTCTGTTGCATTTATTCTTGAAACTTTTGGCAAATAGTGGCGGTTGGGGGTACTGACCATACCTTCAGTCCCCACTTTTTTTAGTGGTTCATAATGACCCATTTTAAGCTTGAAAATACTGAAAACTGGGGCAGACGGTTGAACACTATCTAACGCAACGAAGTGACGTAGAAACCGATAGGGATTTTTGGGGGGAGGGGACGCCAGAGTAAAAGATGAGCTTGTTGCCGGCACCCGTGGTGAAACATTTCCAGCTTTTTTAGATAAAAATGACGCCTTTAAACAGTAGAAGTGACGTAATTTTAAATAGTAAAATTGGTATACTTTCAACGGTCATATGACAGGATATTGGTTCGTATCAACAATAGCTTTGCAACTGACAACCACAACTTTTTGGAGATTTATTTTGCTTAAATTCAGCGTTAGGGCTGGGCAAAAATAGAGAGACATTGTTTCTAGAATCTATGACATCATTAATAACCAAGGCTTTTGAGTGACTCTTCGGGGAGGAGTATTGCCAATGCGTCTTGCGTGAAATAAATATGCCGACGGTTCTGCTTCGGATTCCATCCCCTAGCCGCATACTCGTATACTGCGCATAAGCAACAGGCTCATGTATGGTCAATCGAAACCTCGAACCAACTCTTTCACACCTTTATGAACACGTTGTTTTAATTGTATCGTTAATCTGGTCCGCCTTAGTTTTAATGTCATATAAGATCCCAACACATGCTAGGGACGAACGTTCCCAGTCTCCCCCAGTTCCCCCCCCCCCCCCCACACACACACACACTGCGTCAACTCAGCCTTCATTGCGCCGTCGCTATTTTTCAACATCCATCGAGTCTCCAAAATTTGTGTTGGGAGGACTCTGTCCCCTACCTCCCACCCCCCCCCCCGGGCTGGCTATAGCCACTGGATATACTTCGAGAGATCATGCACAACATCAGTGAAGTCCAGTTCTCACAATAACCTGCAATACTTACATCCATCCAAAACACAAAATATAAGTTTGCGGGAGTCTTCTTTCGCTGGGTTCCCTGGCCACGTGGCTCGCTTATGTTTTAATTCGATCCCTCTTGCGAACTGACTGAACACAACACAGTCAGCATGTTTAACAGATAACAGCAAGTTATTGCCTACTTGCCATTTGGCTGTTTATATCCTGTCTCAATCGACTCATAATTTTCTAGAACCAAATAACGTTTCAACAAGACAAGGTGCTTTTGCAACATCCTGCATTATTGACAGTTGTAATACTTAATACTGTACTGTAATACATTTGCGGTTAAAAACAATTACCATAAATGATTACTTGGGGTGGGTCAGCTACTACATTTCTGGTTAATTTTTTCTACGTTTATGGTAGGTATTACATCTATTTTTAAAAATATGAACTGCACTTTATAGGCCTTTCACCTTCATGGTCATTTAATGTATGGATTATGAACATGCGTTCTATAGTGCGAAGACACTGAACAGGTACATATGATACGGGTATACCACTTTACCTTGTGGTCAATAGTGGCGCGTGGCCAGGAAACCCCGTGAAGGGGGGGGGGGAGGGGGATGGGAGGACAGAAACAGCTACAGGTATACCCGAGGATATTACTGACCACAGTGTCATTCCACCAGAGACAAACAGTAGACCAAACATAACAATCTCCCTGAGACACAATCACCGGTGACATCTTAAAGTTAAGTGGGTGTACAGCCTCTTGTGACAGACACTACACTTTTCTGTACTCACGTGGTAACTTTGTCTCCGCCAAAGCTGAAACCCATCTGTCTCTGTTAGCAAACCTCTCTGCTATGTACTGAATTAACCTAAAGATATAGTAATTAAACTTGGATTACATCTCACGAATTCAATTTGTCATACGAAAAGCTAAAAGAAGGAGGCAAAGGGATCATACAGAAAACAAAACTGTCAAATTTGACAATCAGTCAACCCCCCACCGCTCTTCCTAGAAAATCTGTAACTTGGTAATTAGTTAAAGCATGTAACTCATGCACGTGAATACTGTCGATTTGCTCTCAGTTTCAATCACTTAGACTCAATGATAAGTAACAGCAAACTAAAGTTTGATCAACTCAGAAAGAAAACGTAAAAGAAAATGAAACAACCTTTGATTTTAAAGGCAAATGAGGCTCGAAGTCGTAATTAAAATGTTAAACAAAAGCTTGAACGAATACATGTGATCTAGAACTTAGTATATTAACCTTATATATGTGATCTAGAATTTAGATCTAGAATTGAGTACATAAATTTACATCAACTATTAATATTGAGTTAAAACTTAACTGGTTCCTTTGGAAGAAAATGCACAGTTACCGTCAGCATGAGAAGCGTGTTACTCACCCATGATGGACCAGATGGCCATCGTTGTATCGAGTTAAGGCCCAGTGCTCCATGAATTCTTCCTCAGTGGGCTGAGTTGAAGGCCCGAAACATTCCCCAACACTGAAATACGATTGATGGTAGCCAAAACGTGCCACTCATTTAAAAAACAAAAAACAGCAAAGTCTACAGTGAGATCTTCTCAGACTGACTACTCGTAACGAACTTAAAATAAGCACGAGGTCCACTAAGTAAAACTTGAAACGAATTGCCATGGAAAACTATCATTGCAAATATGTCGAAAGCACAAAGTCTTGATAAATATATATTTAGGTTATTTACATTAGTTGAAATATTCTCCTCTCTGCCTCTCCATTATGCAGTTCTCAATGAATGGACTTTGCGTTTATGCCATGGTCAATGTCTATACCATATTTAGGTTGATGTCCTTCAAGCTCGGAACAATGCTTGTTCCTTCTAGCAGGAATTGAAAAATAAAATAGGGAAACTAGAGCACTAATGGTACAGAAGCTCAAACTTGATTAATGGATTTGTGATGACTTTGCAGGACACTAACACGTACGATGCTTATACAGTAAGCAGCATCACCAATTAAGTTCCAAATCCAATAATTATGAAAACTCATTCATCTTTTATATTTTTCTCCTTGGTTTGTACTGGCTGTGTGCAAATAGTAAAATCATCTATCTGCAACACAGATGCCCATTTAATGGGTCAATAGATACACCCCCACCCCCCCCCCCCCACACACACACGTACCTTCAGACTTTTTGACAGATTGTAACGTTACTCAATTATCTTTCATGCAAATAATTTCCAAATCTGTTAAGTTTCCGTCGCATACTAATGAAATATGACATTGGATACCAAATCCTTGTGTACACCATATGAAGTTTCTCATATATTGGAGTATAATGACAGGTGGATAGACAGGCATACAGGTAGATAGACAGGTAGACAGACAGGTAGATAGACAGATAGATTAGACAGACAGAGGGATAGACAAACAGAGAGACAGACAGACAGAGAGACAGATATTTACATTATTAGCTCACGCACCTGTAAGCTGGTTTGAGCTAATGAAATAAATTCAACGATGCTACGCGTCATGCAGTAATGCCTCACTGATGTCGTAATTTGAGCCCTTCTTTTGGCTTGCTTAAGTTTTCAAAAGATATTTTTCCCCCCAAAGCCGACAGTTGAACATTTTTTAACAGATGATTACTATTTTTGTCAGCAACGACCAACGTATGGAAGATGAATGAAGTGTCTGAAGAAGCCTTTTGGGCTTTCTGGTTAGACAAAACAAATGGTCAAAAACCGAAATTTAGAAGGAAATAGTACAGTAAATCCACACGAACTGAGGGACTAACTTTGACGAAAAAAAGACAAAACGGTGAAAAGAGAAACAAAATTCTCACTGGCCGAATCTCTCTTTCTGACCGCCAGGGGAAGACTAAGGCAATTAATGTTGCACAAAATATTGCAATACCATAAAAAAGAACGATATTGAATTCGTGTATTTGATTTTAACACGCATAACATCTGTATCTTTCAGGTGTGTTTTGTATCTCTATTGCACTGTACTGCACTGTTAATATCATTAACAAAAGCCACAAATGCAATTTGCATAACAATTATCTATGTTTAATGGGCGATTCAGCTTGTGCTCTCAACACTGTACTTGCAAAATGTTCAATTGCCGGCATTTCTGAACTCTGCAGATTACGCACAAGTTTCCCAAATGTTCAATTAATGACACACGCGACTTATTGTCATTAATGATGAAGTGATTTAAAATATACAAATTCTATAAAAAACAGAAGCGTGAGAATGTTATGGTCTTTGAATATTTAGTTTTCATTTTGTACTTTTGGCATATGTAATGAGTATCGTAAACTGATATTCTATTCTGGGAATCCAACTAGTACAAAGAAGTCGTTTTAACAGTTCTTCTGGCATTCCCTGGTGGATTTAAGGTCAAGTAGTTACGTAAATTCAGTTTTACTAAAACTGAAGCAACTGATGAGAAACATCACTTGTCTACGACATATAGGTGTTGCTATTAAATCTATTGGGTCTTTGCAACCTTGGTTAAAGTTATTACCATAACCATCCACGGAAATGTTGTCATGTTGTGTTCTGGTCTCTGTGGTTGCAAATTCCTGAGTGGGGAACCTTGGAAGGCGGGAAAACCGTTAAAGGGCACCTATGAAAATAAGGTTGCACACCTGTATAGCCTCTGCCAAAATGTGAAACTGAGCTTTCTTTGCATGATCTCTTCATGAATGCATGGCAGATGATGCAAAGCACACAAAACGTGATAATTGACAAGAAGTTACGAATATTCAGATGATTTATTCAACCTCCACGAAAGCACAACTTTCGAGTTTCAATACCATGAAACAGTACCAGGAAGTTCTACTACGTGCTAAATTATTCTACAAAGTGATACGATGTACACTATGCTATGTCCGGGTTTGAAGCCTTGACAAAAACAAGAAATACTTTTGACTTGAATTCTCTTCGCGCTTCCTGAGATCTGAAACGCGCCTGAGTGTCTCTGAATGCATGGTCAGTTATGAAAACACCTCATAAATATTCATTAGTTGCTAAAATAAATGACCTTCAAATTGACCATCTGTGCATGTTTGTCACTATAGGCTATGAACTTGAAATACATAAACATTTGTTTTTGTTTCGATGTTTTGACACGAAAGAAAAATCCAAGGCAGCCGTGCACGGGGCTAGATTACATTGTAACAGTCTACGGACACATGACTTTAACCACGTGACTAATCTGTGCAGCTCAGAAGTAACATTCTCTCCACGCTCCACGAGCGATTTGCATCAACAGACTAAAGGAGACAGTTTCCCGTAGCACGAAAGGGGGCGTCTGTATGACACCTGTCTGATCTCAATACCAGATGTTATAATCCTCTTGTTGATATCTACGTCACGATCGATGGATCACCGTGACCAAAGCTAGCAAATTCTGGCAATTACCAGGAAAGATCAGTTTTGATCCCTTAATGCAATGCTAAAGTTTTACAAAGACTTATTAACAGCTGTTAAAAGGCTGCCAGTTCATTTGAAGTTTGTTGTAAGTTGAAATGATAATCTGTACGAATACTTGCTGGCTTATTGGAAGATGAAAGAAAAATATCGACAGAACCTTCATTCAATATGAATACAGTCACTTGTGGGTCGTCAAGGCAACTACACCTGATTGTTTTGACTCTCAAACTAACTCGTTCTAGACGCACAATAGTGAAACAAAGTATAAATGATCACTTGTTAAACCGACCTTATCATACTAAAGTGATGAAATACTCCGAACTAGTTCATAATATATCACTGTCAGCGCAATTAATTTTAAAGGAAACCATCCTAATCGCATTACATACACTTCCCCAAGGCCCACCAACGTTATCAAAAGTTACACTGTTTTTTCAAGCTTTGACCGTGTCCAAATTGGTCGCAGTTTGAAGGTCAAACGTTGTACGGTCAAGTAATTTCATGGACAAATTCACTGGAACAAGAACGACAGCGCATCTAATGGGCAGCTTGAAGTATTTTTTTTTCTTCTGTCATTTCAGTTCAGATAAAAAACGAGGCCTCTAACTTTCCTGAACAGCACATTTGCTTTAACTTTAGGTCAGTGGTTCCCAACATTTTGGAATATTTTTACCATTGCATTTTTTTTTTTTAATTATCTAATAGCTTTCTCATGTAGGCTACCTCTGTTGTGTTTGCCAGTATACCTCCAGTTGCAAACCAAAGGAACAAAATGGCATCAATGTGATAAAAACCACGTGATATTTCCTCACCATATTCGACAAAAACAGGAACAGATACAGGTATATAACAATGGAGAATCAGTTAAGCTTTTCTTCTTTCAATTGTGAAGACATTTAAAAAAGCACAGCTAGCTAACCTGTTCTTTATCAAAGTATATGTTTGTATGGCTACGAGCATGCTACAGTGCTCGCATGAAACACAGAAACAGTGCTGGAAGTCCAACACGTGGTATATATTTTGAGGAAAGCTTGGTGGATTCATTGTGTTTCTTTGTTTGTTTTAGGAGACTGTCGTGAATAAGTAATGCACTCTGTGACGACCCTTTATGTTCGTGTTCACAGAGAACGATACAGAACATAAGCGAGAAATAAATGGGTGGAGAGAGATGGGGACCATCCCTGGGTCCTCAAGGGAATTTTCAAGTTCTCCGTTTTGAAAACAAAACCCTACTGTACACTGATCATATTGTCCACATTTCAGACATTACTTCCTATTCACTTCTTACTATATTAACCAGGAACTCATCACTGCAACACATTCGTCTGAAAATATTGATTAGCAGTTTTTGCTAATCAATGCTTGGATTCGTTCGCACTTAACTCATTTTAATTAGCATACGTTAAACAAACATTACAGTGTAAATATTTGAAAACTTACATCACTCGAATATGTGCTACAGGAAAAGTTGCTATGACTCTGATTTTTCTGCAAGTTAATTTCTCTCCGGTACAGCACCAGAGAAAATATCAAATCACAACTATTGCAAAAACTTCATGAAACCGAGGTTTGCAGCTCAGCTTTCATGTACGAAAATTGCGATGCGAACCCCTTTGTTTTGTCAATTGCCATACTGTAGGTTACTGAACAAAGACGTAGTGCATAAAGGCCAGAGAGATAGGGTTGAGGGCTTTTGACAAGTACGTATACAAGCCATAGAATGAGTACAAAAAACAAATACATAAGAACGATATTGGTGCCAAAAGTGTATTGAGAAGGGAAAAATGTTTAATGGTGGGCATGGAACAAGGGTACTAGCTGTAAAAGGCAGAACAAAGGGGCACGTGGAATACATGTATACATGAAAGATACATCGAAAAATAAACACAAGACATTTTTTCAAGTGACTTTCATGGGATATTTTACTCAGGGTACATAGACGGAAATGATACCACAAAAAAAGTGATACCACCAAACAAACAAAAAAACACTGAGGATTTCTATCAAATATGTATAAAATATGAAAAAAAAAACAGTTAAAGTTATAAGATATCAAACAGTCAGCAATCAATACTGCCAAGAGATATGAAATTTTTCCCAGACCATGCGGTAACACGAGAGCAGATATGACAAGGATATTGCACATTGCAAACATTGATGGTTTGAAACAAAGAGGAAATTAAAAAGAGACAAAAAAATTATCAACCATTTTTGCTTCTCCTCCTCTATATTCTCGGATATGAAGTAAAAAGAGGAGAATATTAAAAAGCAGTGACTATACACAATAGCTGGAATATAAAATTTAAAAAAAAAAACAGCTTGAGAAACTTTTTTGTGGAGAGCCGCCGATTTTACAAGCAATAAATGATCCATTTCGAAAGCTGTTCACTAAAACCACCGAGCAAAAAATGATGGTGCAAATGAATCCTAAATTGGCTGAAAGATTTTTTCACTGTTATGGTCGTTATTTTCACATCATTGCTCAAAATGTCACATGGATAATGGGTGAGTGACAAGTAGCTATGGCTGTGATTACAGATACATACAGTCGCCATGGTAATCATGTATTTGAATCAGAAACTCTGATTAGTAATTGAAGGCATGACAGTTTAATAAGAGTGCAAGATGTGACCTTCACATATTATTTTTTTCATCACCGAAAGACTCAGATATGCACTGATTACTTAAGCCTCAGCTGACAATGTTAAAAAGGGCATCTTGAGCCATGGTTTGGGCTCTGGTTGAACAGGCTATGCAGTGACTTTGAGCATGTAGTTGAGGACTGCAAGTCGTTAACATCATAAATAATGTACATCCATGCACAGAAACCACGCTTTGTTCATGTGCAATAAATCTCAATCGGTTTTGATGGTCAAGTGATACGAGAATGAAGTGGAGAACAGAAAACAAAGGAAAAGAAGGGGGGAGGAGTTAAATGATGAATAAGGTTGGAATCTGACCAAGTGCTGTCTCTCAAGATGATGCTAGTGGTTCTCACATGGATTTCCTGGGGTCATGTAGAAATATCCAATGGACATTCTCATTTCTTAGTTCTCTAACCCCATCCCTCCCCCTCCTCTTGTACCTTAAAAACTCAACCTACCCATTTGAAACACTGGAAAGCAGATAGAACATCCCAATATATGGGCCTGATATTTTCAGACAAACACTCCAGGTTTAACTATGAGCAAGCCTTAGTAGCAGTCGAAACAAGTGTGTAGCTAAACTGGTACTAAACTGGTACAAGAGTTTATAAACTGACTCACATATATCTTGGATCTACCGTATCATGATCTAGCGTATCATGATATTTATGTAACATTCTAGATATCAATAGGCAATGTTAAGTGAGCAAATTGCAGACCCTGCAATCCAGGTTTGTGTTTCACAGAACAGCACCACTCTCTGTGAGTCGATAGAGTTTTATAGAACACTGACCTCCTCAGAAGCTATATATCTGGTGTACATACATATTTGGGGTAAATCAAGATACATTCTGTGCAAAAAATTCCCACAACGAACAGCTGCTGAGCAGTTTTACTCCACTTCTTTACAGAAGCCATGCTCATGGCAATACTCATGACAAAGGAAAAATAAAAAACTGGGACTGACATACTTACGCCCTGCGAAAGGTGTGGAAGTTCATCAAGCGCATCACGATAGGTGCAGTGTATCGATTCAGGAGCAACTGTGGAGGAGTTTCAAACAGTTAAATTATTAATCAAATAATTTACACTATTATATTTATATACTCTTGTAATTTCACTTTCAGAATCTGACGTACTTAATATTCAAAGCATACATTTTACATGGAGCATACTGTGAAAATACAATGCAGATCTCACGCATTGAATCAAGTCAACTGACTGCTCCATTGGTTTTCTACTTTCGAAATTGATCTTGAACTTTTTGAACATGATCTAACAAGAGGAGCTGAATTTATTCTCACATCAATTAGCTCAGATGGCCTCAGCAACCACCTGACTCCTCCCCCTCCCACCCCCCCCCTCCAATTTACCTCCCCCAAATCTAATCTAAACATGCCTCTTCCAATTTCATCATGAGACAAACACACAAAACAAACAAAAAGTACATTTTTGTATCATTTCTCATACCACTAACTGGCCTGAGAAGTTGAATTTTGCAGACAAGAATCAAATGCACATGGACTTTCTTTGAATTTATTTGGACATACTGTAAATCAAACATACCTTCTGTGTTAGTCTGGGCTGATGATGCTCTGGTAAAATACCTTAAGAAGTATAATTAAAGAAAATCGTCCAAATGGTAGAAACAATATTTTCTATTTGCTAAATATACTAGTGACTGCTGTGGCAACAAGTCTTTGAGCTTATATTACATTCTTCTTGAAGTTTTCAATTGATTACTATGTGAAGCCATACATTTGTGTATCTTTGCAAAATATAACTGACAGCAGTAAAAGATACACTGCTGTGAACGTATTCTACACTGACTGTAACTGATATCGATACACAATTTCCAAAAAAGAAAAAAAGAAGAAAAACAACTTTTAATGGTAAATTTCAGCTGGTAAGAGCAAATCAGACTTTAAAGATGAGACAAACTATAAATCCATTTTAGCTGCATGACATATAACGAAAAATCAATCTGGCAACGTGTAATGATTTGGAGCATTAACGGCTATCCTGCACTTCTTGTAAAACTAAATCTAATTATACACAGACAGAGATCACGATGTGTTTATATTTTATTATCTTACCTCCATTTAGCACACAAACACTTTCTATTGTCAGCTTGGGTTCAAATTTTCCTTCATTGGATCTACGTATGGCAAGATGATGCAAGAGATAATGATACCAAGATTGGAAATCAAAAACAAGGCAAACCAAGGAAAACACTTGATTGTGTGACATAAGATGAAATATGGGAAGTTTAACGACCTCACTTCAACTTTCTATGGTTTCAAAATCGACATTTGAAAGCACATCAAGTCTTCAAATCCTAAAAGGCATGCACTGTAATAATATTGCATGATGTCACATTGATGTCTAACAGTGGTTTAATTCATTCACTGGACCATGTGCATGTCCCAAATCCTGAATACTGCCACTTGAAGGCTAAGACGATTAAATGTACAATAGCACAATGATGTGCGACTGGCCATAAACATATGCCATGACAGTGTACTGTATTCTATAAGTAGATTGATTCAACTTGTTTACAGTTGTTGTTTCAGAACAACAAAACCAAGTAGTTACTTTACCTAAATATCAGGCTGCTTGGTTAGTTTGCACACAAGGGTTGTCGCTGTGCATGTACTGCATACTTGTAGCTGCAATTAACTTATATTCTATATCACTTTCGTTGAAAAGCACTCAACCTCCCGATTTTTCCAATGATCTCCCAATTTGCTTGCTATGACAAATGAGGATCTTTTTCAGGGTCGGACAGGTTGACAGCTCTGAAGATATGTCATCATGATTGTTTGAGTTAGTCTTTTACCCCCATTGGAACAGAATGACATCAGTACCAGTGATGGTCAAAAGTCCTTCCTAAACATGGTATTGCTACAATTATACTAGGAATAGCAAGAACTATATAGGTTAGGCACTGAGTCAATTATTATGGCAACACCTAAGAATAAGATGCAATGGCAACCAAACATATAGTTTTTAACATGCACCTGGCTACAATCTCCTGGGTGACCGTATCACCAAGATCGTGTGCAAGAATATGGAAGGATCCAACTTCGAGGTCTACCAATAGCGACGTCACCATATCTGCCATATCCATCACAGTATAATTGTGACTGGACTAAAAGACAAAATATCAATATGGATACAGGTATGGTAAATTGTTTCAATGATGGATAGATGATTCCTGACATCACCCAACTTAAAGTTGGATATATTTATGATTCTTTAAAAAATATACAGCCAATGTCTGCCAATGACAAAATCAAAGATTTTCAATGCTTTTCATCTTTTCCAGTGATGTTTCGTTTTTTTTCCATGAACATACTTGCTATATAATAGAGGAAACTAGATTCAATTTCTGTTAATGATTTCCTGTGACAACAATTTCTGAGAAACCTGCTGCAATACAAAACGAGATGAAAGACTTCATGATGCAACAACTGACAAATCGATAATAACAGCATATTAACGTGGCCAACTGACAAAGAATACCGGCAACATTGTTACTACTTTCTTGTGGAAGGGGGGGGGGGGGTTACATGAGTACACAGGGCAACAGTAAAGGGTTGAGAAGTGTTCACCCCTATTCCTCCTAATATCTCAATTTCAAGAATAGGCTAGTTCGCTGGGACCATAAGATTCTACTACACACTGACAAGATGCTCAAAGTGAATCCCATATCTGTCAAAATGCATCCTTTTGTGTAGGAATTTGAGCGTCAAATATAAGTAGTCTATATATAAATTTCATTTAATGTTAAAGATTAATATAAATAGAATAACATACATTTACCCTTAACCAGTAATTCTGACAGTTTTCAAAGAGAATTTATGATATTCATAAAAGTAACTTACAGGTTTGTCACTGAGGCCAAATCCCAGAAAATCTGGAGCTATGACTCTTCCGTATCTCTCCAGCAAGGAATCCCAGACCTGGCAGAAAGACAGATGAGTTAAGAATATGAGTTTTTTTCTTACTCATTGATTGATGCATTGGTAACTGATTGATCATTTGTGTGATAACAATTTAGGGAAAGTGGAGAGGATCTACTGTCTCTTGTGGAGTTGTGTTTTGATTGATCAAATGACTGGATTTTTATTCCCACAATGCACTACTAAAACCTACGAATCCCCCAAAAATGGCAACCATGCCAACAGAGCTGTGCAACTGCATCCAAATGGCCATGGTCTAAACGAGATTGCTATTACTTGAAAAAGTGCTCTGCGAATGAAGACAAGAAGTCACTTTGAGAAAACCAAGACATCCATCTACTGGCTGAATTGAGTAGCTGACAGGATGTACTGAACTCATCATCAATCATGCATGTGCGCATCTGATAGGCCAAGTAAGGTACTGTAGGTCTAGAAAACTGTAAACTGGATTGACACTTCACGTCTGTTAAAATGCTTGTTCAACTGCAGGAAAGTATTGATATATTTGAAATACCGATCTCAGAGTTCTTCCTCTCAACTGATACACCAACAAGGTGAACTACTGTAGATGACAAAGGTCGATTATCCTACTATTTCATAACAATATTTGGTAACAATAAAACACTCCCAGTTCAATACAAGACCTATCCTAAACAAATGTGGTGAGGTCTTTTAATGCTTCCACTGAAATATACACCCACAAACCATGAGATGATGATTACAGCTGCCAACTTTTTTTTTTGTGTTTAAAACATAATAACTGATTGGTAGACTAAAATGCTTATCCATACAAATGGCAGTAATATTTTCATTGTGCCTACATTTGTACTTTGTGTTAACAAAATAATAAAAGTAAAACAAAGCAAAACAAAAACATCACAGACATGTAAATTTACCAGACTGCATACCTTTATAAAGTCATATGAGGAGGTTGGATATCCATGGAAGATGACCAATACATCAGAGGCAGGCCCACTGCCCTTGTCATCTGTTGAGAAAGTAAAAACATAACCCACATGTGTCTTCCAAAATATCCAAATCTTGTTTGTAGAATATAACAACTTGTAAAAACCATGATTAATGAAGGATGAGTTGCACCGAACAGATGATCACACACAGCACAGATATTTGGTGGAGGATGACAATAATCCCACTAATTTATTTTCACTGATAACAGAACTAAGAAGAATGGTTATGTTGGAAATTGCAAAGCTTTTTAACAACCCTATACAGTAATTATTACTTCAGGTCTTGATCATAAAGGGCAGTTATTTTATGACTTTAAATTAGCGAGATGGCAGTGTGATATCTGTCAACATCACAAAGTATGTAACTTTCTTTCTCTTCTCCCACACTTGCTTGGGGATAACTTTACTGAATGACATCCCTGCAATCATGTGCTTCAGAACAATGCAATTCCTTTTTACTTCTTTTTCATTTTGTGTGAAGATAGCATTCACCCTCTCACAATATACACCAGGAATACAAATGTGATCTTGAAATGAAGGAATAAGTATGTATCTGTGTTAAACACTGACCTTATCTGCATTGTATATGATTACATGTTTTGATGAGTAAAACAGTTAAATGTTGTAGTTCAGTTGAAAACCAAGATCTGAAGACAAAATCTAATAGACCCTGCTACTATCTTTCAAGTTCTTGTCCAAGGCATTCTTGACCAAAATCACAATACCAGCAGAAACCACATCCTCAGGTAATTCAATGGTTTGCAAAACTTAAGGAATTTTAGTTATGATGACTGTTGATCCTACTGTGCACCTTGGAGTTTGAGACAATGTCCGCTTATAAGACTACTATTGGAAAACACATGTCCACTACAGAACTCACATTTTCAAATATCTAATATATGGGTCTTTGGTCTAGATTTTGAACTGAAGGCAGGAAATGAGAATAATTGGCCACTGGATGCAGTAAATATGCATTTCATGCATGCATGCATGGCTAGTGGCTACACAATTCCTGTAGAAAGCTTTGGGGGCATTTCTCAACATGAAACTAAGAGAGCTACTCAAAGACAACTTATCATAAGCAACCATGAACCAAAATAAATAGTTTGAGTTTGACTAGAAACAAAATTTTTTCAGAGGTGTGATGCCACTCTGTGTACATTCATTTTTTTTGCTCTCCAAATGTTCCCTCTCTGGAAAATTAGAGAAGATACAATGGACATATGATGTAAAAAAACTGAAGTACATTATTTTCTGAAGAAATTGTTGTTAATTTTTTACTGTGCCTCAGCTAGTTAAGGTACTGTACACACCTGACTTAATGCATAAAGAAAAACAACATTGCTTGAATGGACTTAAATATGTGGTTCACAAAGTGATCCCTACCACCTCCGGAGGTACTGGGAGGTCGCAGGTGGGGACTTCAACTTAGTATGTGCAGAATAGGATGATGGCACTGGTTAGGAGTTCCCTTATAACTATCACAACAAGTCCACCCTTCACACAGACTAAACTTCTGTACATTTGGGCTCTCTATATAGTGCCAGTTTCATAGTAAATATATCATAATTTATCATGGTTTTGTTGCAAGTTCTTGCAAACAGAAAAAGTTACAGGGGTTAAGTTAAGGGTTTAGTATTCTAAAACAGTGTGAGAAACACTGGATTAAACCTACCATGGTAAAATATATTGAACTCCTTGAATTTAAAATGCTTTCCACTATCTTTCCATTCAATGACCTTTTGAGGAAGGTCAGGTGCAGGGTAGGTGATGAAGACGGCAAGAGCAATGACAAAAGTGCACATCAAAGTTGAAAACATCCCCATAATGGCTGAAAAGAGATAAAAGAAAATATAGACTTATTGCAAGTCATCTTTCATTCTAGGGCTGAAAAACTAGAGATTTACACTTTTCAGTAACTAGTGAAGATGGGTGGGTTACAGGTATCATTCTTTGACCAGGTTGCTTCTTTACTATGTTTACAGCACATGTTTTGTATTGTTTTGCTTAAGTTTGCTTGGTTTTATCAGACCTGTATGCAGCTTTTTCAGTGGAGGGGGTTCGATTTTACCACATGTGCAACATTTTTACCGGACAATTATGACCGACTAGTGCCGAAGACACGTGCAAAGAAAAGTTGCAAATGTAGGCCTACTATCATAGGCTGAGCAGAACTCCAGATCTTGTGAGGGGGTTCATTCGAACCCCCTGAACCCCCCTGGATACGAGCCTGGTTTTATTGATCTTTACTTCAACCATGCATTACAGCTAATATTTCGAATGGAAATACAAACCTACTGTGGGTGAATGGTAAGTGTCAACTCTTGTAATTCCCTATCGAACAGAGCTCTCCCACTGAACTTTTTGCTACACACACCACCTTATTATTAGATCAGGGCAGGCCTACATGGCAGTTTTACATGGAAATACGACAAAAGTTAATACAGACAGACATAAGTTAATACACCTGTTAGTCTGGAGTAAAAATAGCATGTGACGACATAGAACTTCAAGAGGGTCCAACACTGTGATGGGTCTCTGAGTCTCGCTACAGGGTGTGTCATCCAGCTACTGCACATATGATCTATGGGAAGCTGACTGTCATAAAAAGAAATAAAAAATAAGGGCCTAGCTTGCACGTACACAGAATGGGAAGGTATGAGGAGAATTGTCGCTGACGTAATTTAACAATGATCAGAAAGAGACAAAAATTGCAAAAAATGCATTTGGTGATAATTTGTGGTGGGATTAATACCAAATAAGACTTTACAGTACACTACTACTGAGTACTGAAGTTTCTACTGCATACCGCTGTTCTAAACCTAACGCAACTAAGGTACTCATGTACACTACAGTTAGGCAATTCAATCAAATTTCCGAGACCCATACTGTACACCGTTCTGCAGTCTCTAGCTCACACGGTACCCAATACGTCTAGGTTCAAGCGACTAATTCTAAATTCATACCGTTTTGTGATGGTTTTTAGCTTGTTATCGAACGAGAAAGCGGTCTGTTTGACGATGACCGTTATCATGGATGCTGCTCGGACCTTCAGATGTCTTTCACAATCATGTGTTTCTATGTTTACAAAGTTTTTGCTACCAGGGTGCACCACACAAAGTGCTCCCCGTTTGCAGCATGTGCTGCCAAACGTGCTTCACGTTTCATGCAACCTATTTACGCTTTCCCTGGAAGTGGGGGGGGGGGGGGGGGGGTTAGGGTTCAGCGAATGGTTTTTAGGGCACTGTCTTATAGAAATATTCACTGCTCTTTAAAGATATTAGGGGAGGGATAGGATGAGTGCAGGCACGACTGTTGGGGTGCGCCGCCACCCCAAGTTCTGAAGTTGTTCTCAAATTAATGAGGACAAAAGTAAATCTGCGAAAACGCTAATAGGCCTAGATATCAGATGGATTGAGATGATGAAGGAATCATGAATTATGCATCCTCATTCACATATCATCCTTGCTCACATGTTCTTGAATCATTTGTCAGATAATTGGATAGGAATGAACATAGCTTTAATCCCACGTTTTTTTCTTAGGCAGTGATTGTTTGCATGGTCTCAAGGAACTCTAAGCGTGCTGCTATGAGTGTAGCTAGATTTTATACTTAGCCAAGGACATAGATGTGGAGACATCAGCGAGTGTGATACAGTTTGATATGGAAATACAGAATGCCCATGTTGTATTGGCCCACCCAGAACTGTTATTAAGGGTGACCTGAAAATTTTCAGTTTGTAGACTATCTAAGAGCGACGTTTGCATATCTTTTGGAGCTGAGCGTACCAGAAAAAATACAAAACCCCCCACCCCTAGATTGCAGGAAATATCCTTTCCGGGCTGCAAAATGTAAGATCCAGAAAATGGTATAGTCAATATTTTCTTGGATGAAAAGATAATCTAATTTGGAATTTTCCGATGAAAAAGTGTGATGAATGTTTGCGCATTTCATGATGAATACTGAGCTTGTTTGAATTTGAAGGCAGAAAATTGGCAACGCCATCATCATTTCCTGGATGTGGAGGGCGCTGAAGTAGGTCTACTCAAACTTGCATTTTTTATTTTCTCTTTTTCTTCTCATTCTTATCTTTTTCTATTTAATTAGTTTGTGAAAAGGCGGCGGTAATCGATTTGAGTCGGTCATAGGAGGGTGTAAATCTACTGAGTCACGCGGGACACAAAGATTTGTTCAACGCAGATGTCTCTTGATCGGGATCATTTATTCGTTAAGTAGTCTTATAATCACACGATCTGATTATCTGGTGACTGGAACAAATAAAAAAAAAGAAAATCAAATGAAAGAAGTGACTGTCGGACGAAGATAATAAACAACGATAAAGATTAAAATCATTAAAAATCATACTAACACAAAATCTTAGATCTCCGAGACTACAACACGTAACACTGACCGCCAACTTGCAAGTGACAGAATTCCGACGAAAACAACTTTAAAACAATCAAAACTCACGCGCACATATTCGCACTCACACATACACGCACGCACACACGCAAGAACGCATGCGAAGTCCAATAAAAAAGGAAACGCTATGAGCACTTTACACTCCCCCTGTAAAATCGAAGGATTTTGCAAATTCTTACATTAATATAACACTTTGGAACACTGTAAACAAAACATTTATCTATGCATAGATCAATAAAGTATTCCAGGAAACCTTTAATGAGGATGATCTGACACTTTCCTTACTATACACAATTTCGTGATCGGTCTTTTTAGTATTTTATTACGAACTCGTACTTCAACGCTTCTCACTTTTCCATCACTGCTTTCGAAAACTGTTGCGACCTTCGCCAAAGGCCACTTACCGCGGGTGACAGTCTCATCAGTGAGAAGAACTATGTCCCCGACAGCAACATTTTCTTTCGGAATATTCCACTTATGACGTTTTTGAAGAAGAGTATCAGGCCCCTGTTTCATCAAAAGCATGTGATTCGGTGTTAGAGGCTCCTCATCTTTCCGATCAGAGGAGAAGTCAGTGAGAGGTCGTGAGTTGAGGATTGACTCAACTTCAGTTAGAAGAGTTGTGAGAACCTCATCTGTGACCGTTTGCTGCTTCAAAACACCTCGAAGAATTCTCCTAACTGACCTAATTAATCTTTCCCACGCTCCCCCAAAATGGCTGGCCGTTGGAGGATTAAAATGCCACTGACAGCCTTTACAGTGAAGAAACGCTTCTACATCATCTTTATTCATGGTTTTAAGAGCGTTTCTCAACAATTTCTCGCTGGCCTGAAAATTGGAGCCATTGTCGCTGAATATTTTGCTTGGCTGACCTCTTCTAGCTGCAAAACGTCTGAAGGCATTAAGGAAGGAATCAGCATCGAGAGACTCACAAACTTCCAAATGTACAGCTCTAGAGACATGCAAGTAAAAATGCAGCCAAATCTTTTCAAGATAGAGCGACCTCTTTTCACTTCAAATGGCCCAAAATAGTCCACTCCCGTGAAAGTAAAGGGAGGTACGTCCGAAGAGACCCTCTCCGGAGGCAATGTAGCCATTACTTGATTAGATGGTCTTGCAAGTATCTTACGACAAACAACACACTTACTTAGTGCACTCTTTACTGCTGTTCGTCCCTTTAATAAACAAAAGTTCTGCCGAATAGCACTTAATGTCATGGCTAAGCCACCATGACCTACTGATTCATGGTAATGTCTAATCAGAAGTGTTACCACTTCTTCTTTAGGGGGCAAGATGATTGGGTGTTTGACGTCATTTCCTAAATCAGCCTTGTCAAGGCGACCGCCCACCCTAAGAATATTTCCGAGAAGAACGGGCTTAAGTTTAATTAAGCGCTGGTCACTCTGCCATGATTCAAACTCGGATTTCTGGACGTGTGAAATTATAGCAATTTCACTCATTTCAATTTCTGATATCGACACATTTTTGCTACTAGTTACAGGTACACGTCTAGACTTATTAATGAAGCGAAATACCCATGCTAGCACCCTAACTAGCTTTCTCCACGAGGAGAACCTTGAGATTAAACACTCCAAAAAATTATGGTTGGCCGAAGTAGTTGTGTTAAAACCAACAGACTTCTTTACTTCTGTGTCTCCAGACAAGTCAATTTCATCAACATTCGACGCAGGCCATGCGCTTCCTCCTTTCAACAGAAAGCTGGGGCCGGTGAGCCACCGGTCCAAATGGCACGTACCCCTTGAGCCATCATCGGCTGGGTTCTCTTTCGAGCTTACATGTCTCCACTGACTTGGGGAGGAACTTTCATGAATTTTTGACACTCTGTTTGCAACGAACGTCTTGAAACGCTTATCCTTATTGCGGATATATCCTAGAACAATCATTGAGTCTGTCCAAAATATTGTCTCGTCAAGGTTAAACCGAAACTCTTGCTTAATTGACATGTATAACGTTACTGTAAGAACCGCGGCCATTAACTCGAGCCGAGGAATCGATACGGGTTTCATTGGACTAACTTTGACCTTTCCTTGAACAAACGAGCATTTAACTGCGCAGTTGACCCCTATCACGCGAAGATATGCTACCGCCGCGTATCCTCTCTGAGATGCGTCACAAAACACGTGAAGCTGTACACACTGTGAGTTACCTAACTCTAGCCATCTAGCTACCCGTGTAGACGATAGAAGGGGAACATTTTTGAGCCACCTTTTCCAAGCTACAAGTTCTTCGGCCGTTAATGGCTTATCCCAGTCAGACCCTTTGCGACAAATATCTTGTAAGAGGGATCTAGCGATGAAAACAAAGGGGGCAGCAAAGCCTAACTTCGAACTTGATATCGACAACAACCCTCCTCTCGTAAATGGTTTGTCAGGCAATGAAACATTAAATATGAAATTATCATGTTCCGCATCCCAATTCACCCCGAGAGTTCGCTCAGTAGGAAGCGTATCTACACTACTAGGTAAATTTGGGGCTCTCTCTGATTCCGAGATACTTTTAAGTACAGTACGATCGTTACTCATCCACTTAGTGAGTCTAAAGCCACCCTTCATTAAAATGCATCTAAGGCGTTCCACGACTTCCATCGCGACAGTCGGGTCATCAACTGAAGCTAGAAGATCGTCAACATAGAAATTATTCTCGATAAATTGAATGGCTTTCTTTCCAACAATATCCTGATTGTCCATTTCGTTGTCTTTTGCTGTTCGCCGCAACGCATAGCCGGCACAAGCTGGGCTGGACGTGGCGCCGAAGAGATGCACCGTCATCCTATATTCGCGCGGTTTGTTCTCTAGCTTTCCCTCGGGCCACCAAAGAAACCTGAGGACGTCGCGGTCTTTGGGAATTACTTTCACCTGATGAAACATTGCCTCTACGTCTGCAATTAGAGCAATTCGCTGTTCCCTAAATCTATGGAGGATACCCACAAGACTGTGCATGGTGTCTGGGCCCTTCAGTAAATACGAATTTAATGAAATATCCTTCCACTTTGCTGCGCAATCATAAACTACTCTGACTTTGTCTTTGTGGGGGTGAACAACTGGATGGTGAGGTAAACACCAAATATTTCCGACCTCACCTTCACTTTGAACAGGCTCAGCGTGACCTTTAGCAATATAACCTTCAACAGTGTCGATATACTTTTGTCACATCACATTGTCCCTTTCCAACTTTCGCTTTAGGTGTTCGAGACGTAATACGGCTAAGGCTCTGTTAGAAGGCAAGAGATGGTCGTCATCCTTCCACAGAAGACCTATCTGGTAGTGATTATCGCTAGTAAGAGAGGTGGTCGAGTCTAATAAGTCTTTGGCTCTCCTGTCCTGAACAGAATCGGATTCACCAAAGCCCCCATCGTCCACGGACCAAGAACTTTTCAAAAAAATTAGGATCTCTTCATTTGGACAACATGATATCCGGTTTATATTCTTTCTATCATCACGATCACCTGATCCTGCAGGTCCCATTACTGACCAACCAAGGGGTGTTTTTACTCCGTATGGATCTCCCTACTCCCCACGTTTCTCATCTATAACCCAAAACGCTTCGGGAACATTCACCGCAATCATAGATTTTATGATCGGCATCACAGGCGAAACACTTCAGAGATTTACCTCTCAAAAAATTAGATTTAACTCGACACTTATCTTCTTTCAAGAAAGCGCTTGATTTACCAGGGCCTATGTTCCTGCCAAACATATTAGATGAAACCTCAGCTTGACTTATCAGATACGCCAGAAGATCTTTAAATCCTGGCTCTCTGGTCTGAAGGATGTCTTGAGCTACCTTTGCCCACCCAGTCTGAAGATAAATTGGTAACAAACTTTGGATCTTGAGCAGGTTACTTGTAGAATTTAGGTCATTTACATGCCCCATCTGAGATAAGGTTATGTTACATCTCTGCATTTCAGATATTAGTTCCCACAAACTGTCCCCGTCATTGGCTTTCAGTGGCTTTCGATTGAGCAATTTACTCATCAAAGAATTCAGAATCAGATGCACCTGACCGAATTGTCTTTTCAAAATAGCCTTCGCACTTGCGTAACCTTCATCGCCGAGAAGAGCACAGCTCTCGATACAGCAACGCGCTTTGCCTTTACACAGCTGCAGCAGATATTGCAAACACGCAGCGTCATCACTCAATTTACTAGCTACGTTAACTTCGAAATTGTTTATAAAGTACCAGTAATCTATCGGGTCTCCATTAAACTCGAATACCTCAGCCTTCGGTAACTCTAATGCTAACTTAAGTTCTTTAAACCCGAAAACATCACAACTGGACTTAGACCTACATGTACTTAAGTCTTCAACATTTCTACTGCTCACGTGACTGTCATCGCCACTCGTGAGGTCTACATTTCTCATGTAATCATCATCATCATTTGTGCCACAATTAGAGTGGTCGACATGCAAATTGCTAACGACATTACTAACATTACACTTATCATCATCATTGTCCATAATCTTGTCTTCTATGTCGTCTTCTGCAATCAACTTTGGCCTCTGTTTGCCTTGATCTACGTACCTCTCGACCTCGATTCTTACTGATAAAAACTTGCTGTCCACGCCAGCCATCCATTCCTCCTCAAATAGAAACCTATCTTCATCTGCAAGGTTCGCAACCACAGCTTGATGGGCCTCTTCTATCGTATCCAAAGCTCGTTTTGCTTTCTGGAATAGTTCGTTGACTGCGTTCTCCCCAGCATCTTCTTCAATCAGAGTCGTAATCGAGTTCAATATTCTAGTCAGTACGCCTTTCTTATTCCTACGAAGCAGGACCAACGTCTTCTCCTCTGCTTCCGTTGACATCTTCATTTAAGATTTTGTTCACTGTAAATCTACTGAGTCACGCGGGACACAAATATTTGTTCAACGCAGATGTCTCTTGATCGGGATCATTTATTCGTTAAGTAGTCTTATAATCACACGATCTGATTATCTGGTGACTGGAACAAATAAAAAAAAAGAAAATCAAATGAAAGCAGTGACTGTCGGACGAAGATAATAAACAACGATAAAGATTAAAATCATTAAAAATCATACTAACACAAAATCTTAGATCTCCGAGACTACAACACGTAACACTGACCGCCAACTTGCAAGTGACAGAATTCCGACGAAAACAACTTTAAAACAATCAAAACTCACGCGCACATATTCGCACTCACACATACACGCACGCACACACGCAAGAACGCATGCGAAGTCCAATAAAAAAGGAAACGCTATGAGCACTTTACAGAGGGGGAGTTAATTGGGACCGCCCTTAGTGACAATATGGTAGCTCCACCGCCACTGGCAAAGTAACGATAATACGTCCATGGTGTAACCTTTCCTTATAAAGTAAATTTGGGTTCTGTGTGGCTTTGTTATGTTAGATAGTATCCAACCGGCGTCTTACCGAAAATTTTCGTTTTGTTCGTGAATGAACAGTAGGCATCATCATCATGCGGAGTGCAAGATGGCAGGGCATAGAAATAACGTTATGCATATTGCCTTATGCCATCTAACATGAATAATGCGCCCCCCCCCCCTCCATTGCCGTATACGGGGAAGAATTCACAGGCCAAGCTGAATGGACATTCAAGTCTGCTACCACAGGTGCAATTGCTTCGGCAATCGCAAAGGTCTGTGCACAACATCTTTTTTTAAATCTTTGTCATTTTTTCTTCGTCATTTTTTCTTTCTTTAGTTTTCCTCATTGTTGTAGTGGAAGAACATGAGACCATGGCCTCTTGTGCCCCCAATAGTCTAAAAGGTCAGTCTGAAAATTCAGTCAGGGAGTAAATGTCTAAAACAGCACTCCTAGACTAAAAAGTATTACGTGTCTTGATTTTTTTTTTGTTGAGGGGGGGGGGGGCTAAATTACACCGTCTCCAATCCCTGCACCGACACCTTGGGAAATAAAAAGAAAGTTGGAATCCACTGTGTACCATTTTGAAGCTATGGAAGTCCAGTGAATTTTCTCTTTTGGTAACGAGCAAAACATCGACATGATTAACAAATTCAAATCAGTTGTTCCGTAATACGAGAAGCGACTTTTTGTAGCTAGCCCCGTCGTCAAGTGCTGTGCGTAGGGGACAAAGACTAAAACGCGTAACAAACGAAAAACCGAATGTTTGCATGCAAAACAGACGGATAGTAAACGAAAAACCGTACCTACAATTTTGATCGCTGCGAAGAACCACTGAATGCGCAGTTAAGGACCCTACGGATGGCCTACACGAGTCATAAAACCTTCACGGAATTTTCAACGGTAATTAAAGAAATAAACCAAGTCGTCCCAGCACAGTGGCTATAAGTAATTACTACCTGTGGTAACACAATACTATTACAATACACAGATATCGCCGAAGTATATTTTATCGGAATATCAATTGCAAGAGAGAGAGAGAAAACATAAAAAAACACAACAAAGGCATAGAGAAAAGGCATATCTAAGGTTTAATGGGAAGTAGAATTGTAATCATCTTGGAGGCCAGGGGTCGAAAGGTGTAACGTTTCTCTTTTCTGGTGTTCTCTCCCTCATTAACCTAATAACAGACACTCAAGTGTTGGCTGCATGCAGTTTCCAATACATTTTCTGAACCGGGGAGCCGTGAAAGTTATATGTTATCCATATAGGTAGGAATACTGAAACATCGGCTCAAACACCCTAGATGCATGTTCAGTTTGTGACAGCACTGCTCGCAAGGTCAGGTTTAGTGTAGAAATAGAAGTGTGATAGCCACACAAACTACCGAGTAATAACAATGATGAAAAGGAATCATCACTCACATCACTTAGAACCATACGGTGGTAAACAAAACCCTTCTCGATTTCCTAACGAAGCACCTCTCCCCTTTCTAGATCTAGGGAAAACTAATTTACATACTGATGTTTTCCTCGGATCGTATTTTACAAGTTAAGAAGAACATATGAAAAAGAAATAACAATTACTCAACATAGTATGACTATACAGTGTTACCCAAAGCCCTTTTGAATTCCTGGTATATTAAATAACCCCCACCCCCACGCGGCCTCCGAATAGCTTAAATACACACTGATGTCTCAGTCGTTTTTACTTTTTGTATCTTATTCTGATTCTTAAGCGAAGCACCGAATAACAAGTACCGAATAAAGGACGAATAACAAGTAATAATAGGGAGCTTTCGATTGATGCGTCCACTAGTCGACTGCTACGATTGTTACGTCATTTTTGAGCCTATGCGCATGCGTCAAGTCGTCTCTCTCGTCCACTATACAAATCAAGAACGCGCAAACCGTGGTTTTGCCGTCCTCGATTTGGAGAGTGGACGAAGGAGACGACGTGAAGCATGCACATAGGCTAAAAAATGACGTAACAATCGTAGCAGTCGACTAGTGGACGTATCAATCGAAAGCTCCCTAATAACTCACACGACATAGAACCATACGGGGGCAAGCAAAACCCATCCAAGGTGAATTCCCAGAACTCCTGTAAATGTAAATTTTTTTTTATCTATTATTCGCCGATCAGGGTGGGTCCTGGTCTAATTGATGCCCCCGATTTAGTGGTCATTTGTAATTGATAGGCCAGAAAGTTTATGGAAATCTATCCAAAAACGATGAAATTCATCCATGTCATATGTTGATCACGTAATCACCTGCGATGTAGTGAAGCGGTCTTGGCTCTGGGTAGCATACCCTACATAAAGTTGGAGATCCCTCAGCATTTTGTTCGCCGTCGGTGAAAGTCCCTATTAGGGACATTTGGGCAACTTTTGGTACTTCATCCTTTGAGATAGGTTCTTTTGTGGATTGAATATTAAAGAAGGCGAGTTGAGGTATACAAGGTGCGAAAATGGTTCCAATTGAAGCAATTATGGAAAAGTTATGGACTTTTGGGTGGCGGAGCAGTATCTTTCGAGGCGATGTGCGATTTGCCCCAGTGACAAGGTCCGGTAACTTGCACGGCCTCTAGCAGAAAATCTAACCAGCTATCGTACGAAAAATTGGAAAAGCCATGAATGGCTAGTGTGTCAGCTTTCCAAAGAGTGGTAGCTTATATCTGTTGAAAACTTCTTCAAGGCTTTTAAGACAATTACTTTTGCGATTTAGTGTGTAAGTCAATGGGGAAATTAATAGGGGTATGCTACCTCTGGTGTGAACGGCACCATTTTAGTGGGCCTCGTCCGAAATGTGATGTGTAAATGTAATATTTTTTAACTATTATTCGTGATTTTTTTTTCATCGAGTCGGCGATCAGGGTGGGTTCTATTTCTGGGAAGCTGCCAATTTTCCTGTTCACAATAGGCTATGTTCAAAGGACCAACTTAATTCAAGTGAGACATTTATAGAGTCGTACGAGTGTACCTTCGTAAAGAAATAAGTCCAAATGCATGGACCTTCACACACTAGTCCTGGATCAATTATAAGGCATTAATGTGCCCCTTCCCGGGAGTAGCATGATAAGGAAAGCAATGCTAAGCTTCCCCAGTCAGTTTTTCCTGCCTAACCAGTATAGTGCCAGAAATGGCACTTTTGGGTGGAGAGTTAGCTTGGTGGTTAGAGTGTCCGTCTTGCAATCAAAGGGTCCCCGGATCAAATCCCGGTGGAACCACTTGGAAAATTTCTGGGGATTCAAATTTGACTTGTTCAGTAAAGCTGTTTACAGTGGTGCTGAGGGGGTTATTTGGGTTCCTGTTGTCCGATTTAGGTCTTGTCCGCTTCAGGTTGCTTGGCACAGCCGATGGGCTGCTTAGCTGGGCAGGTTCTCCATCCCTCCCAGCCTTTGGGAAAGTGGCTAAAGACTGGGGGATACACTCTCGTCTGTCGGACGGGGACGTTAAATGGCGGTCCCTGGAGCAGGTTTGGGTCTGCATGGTTTGCATTGGCGAATTTCTGGTTTCACCCCTACCTCGATATCCTCTGGACACTTTTCGAAAAGAGTAGGCGAATCTCGCCGGTGTTCATCCACGATCAACATGGTATAGGGTGGAGGGGGTTTGGATTACTGGGCATCTTATGGGACTATTGCCCTCCTTTGCCCTTAAAACTTGTTATGTTATGTTAAATGTTTAATACTATAGGCCTACGTTTGTATTTTGTCTGCGAAGATAATTTATAGCGGAGCCAGTTTCACCTCCACCGGTGGGCCTGCATCGATCGAGTGAGCTACACATCTTATGCCTATGAAGGTACAAGCCAACAAAAGTAGGCTCATACTAGACCTGCCATACAGCTGTGAAGTTCAGGAGGCTCAGATAGGCGACAGTTTTCAAGTTCATTCTAATTTCTATGATGAATGAATCACATTTTATGTTTTGTAATTCTGGACCCACAATGTTTGTCTTAGCAAGTACTTTCAAATGCCTAATCGTCGTGAAATTCAACTCTTTTCATCCAGCAGCCCCTCATATACAGGGCACCGGCCGGTTGTTGCAATAATTACAATACATGCATGCTTTGCTCACTTAAAATTTCCATCCGCTTCTCTGACTATAGTTGTATTGAATTTGATAGCTGGTTGGTCACTAAGATGACGTTCCTGCGGATTATCGCAATTATTCGCACGAAAATGTCCGGGCGAATAGCCAGAACCTTTCCATATGAGAGATCTTTACCTTTACGTACTGTATATATCTGTGTTCCACAAACAGCTTACCCTTGGTTTTGCAGCATCTGGTATAGGTATCGATTTATACCTGTCATACCTCAATTAGGGTGTGCGTGAAGTTAGACTTGAACTTTAGTAGATCACAGATCCGTGCTTTAGATCAGTGATATTCTGGTACTTGGAAGGGACATTATAAACATTCGCAAGTATTGCGATGACAGTATGGCATCTATTACTACAGATTGTCGTTTCTTCAGAAATAACGTGCTGAACATTTTACCAAAACATGTAACACAACTGAGGGACCCACAACAGCTAGGCCTCAGCTCCATAAGGTTACATCGTGATGAAACTGTTGCCGACTTTACATTGCCAGTGAAATGTATGAACTTAACAAAGAGTCTGACTAATACAGGAAACAAAACTGACAGTCGTGTAAGTTGGAAAAGCCTTTAAAACTTTGATAATATGTTACTTTTACGTTGTCACACTTATCTTTTTATACATTAGTCAGTAGTTACTCTACAGTAATACACATTTTGTGAAATTTCGCGAAACTAGACTAGGTGCCCAAATCCAAACATCTAATGTGGCACTAAGTTGTATTCGTACAATACTTATTCTTGGCATTCCTCAGTCTGTTGGGCCTGATTGTAATGCTACAGACCCTAGCACCAAATTAAATGAACTGAAGTCGAAGTCATGTGAAGTTGAACACTTCATCTATAGTAGGCCTACAGAATGTGGACAATGTCAAATTTGTAAACAACAAGTACAAGTGTTGTGTGCTGCTGTTAGTGAGTTTATTCACAGACTTACTGTACTGTACAGTGTACTGCTAGTGAATAAGCACTGGAAGTGTAATTAGAGGCTTGGCTGCAGCAATTATACACTGTATCATTCTCATTATTTGTTTAAACAGTTAGTCATATCATGTTGATTTCAAAGACCATTAGGCTTTTGACTATTTGCATGGGCGATCTGCCATATATTACCCGTGTTGAAAAGGATATATGAAGAAAACTATACTTACAACATATATTGATACAAAATGTACAAAATACAAGGGCAGGCTGCACAAGTTTCAGGATTGAATTCAGTATGCATAGTTTCCCAATACTTCTGGTTGTTTTTTTTTTTTTGTTCCCTTTTTTTTATTCATGTTGTTTTCACAGTATTTGTTGTTCGAAAACTGCTATATGTTTAAAGACAAAAACATATCACCCCAGACAGTTTCAGTTCTCTCAACCATTTGTGTCTAGTTCCTCCCTCAGCCCTCAGAGTTGGACATGTGTAAATAAAGTCTTTGCAACCAAAGTTGAATCTGTTTGTGATTTGATTCGATCTCACACATCTCAGCTGGGAGAATACTACAGCCTGACTAAAATTCTTCCACATATGAATGATCAAAACAATGGATCCCTGTGTATGCTGGGTGTAAAGGAGTCTATGAATGATCATGACTGCTGCCCTCATGTTTGTCTAGTTGAATTAGCCTCTGGCCTACCGACCTACTGTATGAACTTCGATTTGCATGTTCAAACTTGCAGGGCTTAGCACATTCTGGGGAAGACCCTACCCCAAAGAGATTCATGGTCATGTGATACTCTTCTGGTTTACTAATATGAGCTACTCTGTGTCTTTCTAATTTGTTGTCAGTCACAGAGTACTGTAACTTATAATCAGGTGAGAATTCTGCTCTCCGTAAGCCAAAAATATGCTCGAGGGTGATGAGTTACTACAGTACCTTCAATCATACAAACATTAAAGGGAAATAGGGCATTTGTTTTACAGAAAACAACCATATTTTTAAAGCCAATTGTTGTGGACACAGAATGATAAACTATTCAAAATAAGGAAGGACAGTAGTCTTCTTTTCAAGAACACATATGCAATGCATGTACTAATAGAAAAAAATTCAAAGGGGAGAGGGATACCCCCCCAAGACTTTTACTCATCTAACATTTCCCCTCTGTTGGTAAGTTTGAATTAATTGTATAATGTCTGCCTTGAACATTAACAAGCATAGTCACTGCTGCAGGAACAATTAATTGTTTACCCTGAAATTTGACAGTTTGTCATCTTTCTCACATGTTATGTTTTGCATATTTCTTTGACAGGAGCTGGCTAAGGTTTTGGAATCTATCCCCAAAACTTCTCATTCTTGGCCTTACAATGTGACTGAGGCTAATTTGAGCCCTGAAAGTGGTATTCTTCTTAAGCTGGATAGGTCAGATACATTTAAGAAAGTGATAAGAAAATATGGATGCAAAAGCCCTTCACTGTTTTTCCTGGAGAAGCTGCCATCATTTGCAGTCATATCTGCATCAGGAAGGAAAGAAGAGAGTAAAAATGTTAGCCTTGAAGAAAGGAATCAACTAAGGTGTCAACTTGTCTCACACCATCTGAGCGCTGTTGCTCAATTCATGGGGTAATGATGGAAGCACTTAGAACTTTTTGTTAAAACATGGTTGGTATATACAGTAGTAACAGATAAGCTAAATGTCACAAGAATGATGCAGCTGATATGGCCTTGTTGAAATGTCTATCATTTGTACATGCAAAAATATGGTCCCAATAATAATGGTTGCAAGTAAATAAGATATTTTGTGTCATTATGTTTTAGCAAAATGTCACTCTGAATGAAGCTTTGAAGTGTTTAAGTTCCAACAGCAGAACACTACTTAAAATCTGAAATACCATCATTATTCAACTATCATTCCTTCCATGTTGTGTGTAAGACTTTTTGCCTTCATGTACCGAAATTTTCGATGTGATAGCAGTGCTAATGGTTCTTTGCAATGTACCTAACTGTGCACATTCTTCCCCCTCTTCTCCAGATTGAAGGTTAAATATATAACAATGCCTGATGACCTTTCACCAACGGTTCACAAGTTAACAGAGGAATGTTCTGCAGGTTCTTCAAAAGATGGCTCCCTGCTGGGGGATTTGAAACAATCAAGAGACAGAATTTTACAGGGTTTTATCATGCAACTTGGAAAAGACACAAGGCTCAATGCCAAGAATCCAGAAAGTGGTGGCAATACACACAGAGTATCAGAAGGAAGTGATGCAAATTCCATTCAAAGGCAGACAGTGTCAGCATCTGTCACACTTAAGGATCTATTGCTGGAGCACAATGCAACTGATGAAGAACCCAAAGCAATGAAAGATGTTGGTGAAATTGAAGGTAGAAATTTGATTCATAATTCATTTAGTTGTATTGACCTACATTAATCATCCAAAAGAGAGTTTTCAGGAATGATGTACTGTATGTATCTCACAGTATTTCATGGATGCAACAAACCTACATCATGCCTTTCTTTAGAAATTCCAGTAGCTCTGTTGTCGTGATTCACCTGCAATGTCACTTTATAAAATTGTGGAATGGTGTAATCTAAACAACAGGGCTGGATGAGGGTCTCTTGCTCATGAAAAGATGCTGTAGCATGGAGGGCTCGTATTTGCCGCACTTAACAAGTTTTAATGAACACTCACTTTACCAGTTAACCAAACTCCGTATTGAGTGTTACCAAAATAATCTCCACTTCTTTCTCTTCAAGTTGATGTGAAATATGTGAGAAATGGTCGAAAAATTCTGCATTTATATCATAATAAACAAGGAGTGTTTTTATTCTTCAACTTCTACTTTGTCGCCGTTATTGACGCACATGTAATTAAACCAGAACTGCAAAGAAATTTGTCACGTCATATAGCCTAACGTTATATGAAAATGTACACAACACTTTGGTGAACAGACGACAACAGCTGATTGAAGCAGCTTCCCTAGCCGGGCCTGGAAATATTCATCAATGAACAACACTCACTTTGAAATTTTAAAAAGGCCAAAACAGAAGAAAAACAGTCGATAATTGTAAGTTTTATAATAAATTCGGGTTTAAATCATACCTCGAATGGATTCATTGTGACGGCAAACAAGGTGAGCTCTGATTCTGACGTTCGAAAGTGTAGGCTATTGAGTTGCTATGGTGATATGGAGTGATAAGTGTTAGAATAGTTAAACAAGACGTGCGTTAAATTCGGGTCCTTGACGATATATGATATTAAAGTTAGATATTGTGTTGTGAGACATTTCCTTTTTTTCCGTTCCAATTTTTCTATTGGTGAACCTGTGAGTTTACATAGTAGAAAGCTTGTAATTATGTGTACGAAAGTAAGTAGCCACTTAGTACACAGTCATCATGGTAAGAGAATGTAATGTATAGCTGTTAAAGTAGTCACACTTGTCAACAAAAGCATATCACTTTAATGGCAACAATAAACATAGTTATTTATCAATATTTTATTGATTATCCAGTTCTATCAGAAGACCAATCTCCAAGCAGACTCCTTGTAGACTGTGCAAAGCTTGAAGCAGCAATCTGTGACAAAGAAGTTCCAGGAAAGGTGTGCTTAACTTTATGCCGTTCATTGCTCCTGTTTTGTGGGTCATATTTGCCAATATTTGTGTTAAGTCTCAGCAAGAACATGAGAGTACCTGTCTCTAGTTTTGTACAACTTTCAGCCTGTTTTCTATTGATGGAAACTGCAAAATCATTTCTTAAGCTCGCAGCATGCTCAGTGTACATGCAATGATAAGACTGACATCACCGAAGAATGAAGTCACTGTGAATTTAAGTGTATTTATGTAAAGTCCCCTCGTAAATTACCAGCTCATACTGTAGTATTCCAGAAATTGGAAATGTCCCCCCCCCCCCACCATTTTGTGCATATGTTACTGTATATTGGAACATAGCATTAGATTATTGCTTGTAACAATAAGGGTGTACAATTGCTAAGCAACATGGGTGTACAATTGTTCAGTCTATTTTGGTCTGTGGTACTTAATTTTATCGTTTGTTGGTTAAGTTTGTTCATCACTCTTGTTGTTTCATTATCTGACAGTGTCACCAAATGGTAGCTCTTCACATCTGCACTCCATCACAAAGTCATCACCAACGGAATGTGGAATTACTATGGGGGCGTCTGTCAGAATTCAGTAAACATTCTTTATCCACCCACATAACCTTAGGACCAGTGTTGATAACTGGGCTTACCGATGCAAGCAGCCTTGAAAACCCCGCCTCTATCATTGCTTGTTATGAATCAGAGCTGAAAGAGGCATCAGCTGTGAAGTATGGTGATGATGTACAAGGTAAGATATCTGGGATAGAAATTACTGTACACTTATTACAATTACTCAAAGATTTTTTTTTTTTTTTTGCTCTTGCTCTCTAATAGTTAATGCACAGAATAGATAAGACCATGGACAACTGGTCCTCTGGCAAACCACTGACAAAATTAATACTTACTAGTTGGTAGCATTAATTGCTAGAATCAAATACTCTTAGGCTGACCACGGTATGATTGTAAACACATCAACTAGTCTCCTGAGTGGGTTGTCAACTCCAGTTCTATACACTGTTTTAACTTAGCATTAACAAGTTTTTTTTTGTAGATTCCAGTAAGACTTAATTGTTCCTGGGTGTCTTAGTGGTTTGGATTGGCCTTTTTATCCTTTTTCTTGTTTGTTTTGGGTCTTCTTTCTTAGGGCATTTGATGGGGTCTTTGGCCCTCCTTTGCCCTTAAGCCTGTTCTGTTGTGTCAATGTACATCTTCATCTGTGCTGCTGTCCTCCCATTCAGGTATTCGTATAGATTCTACTGAAATGCCAACTTAATTCTTAGGTGATGAAACAACCGGGAGACATTCCCTTTATCGATACATGTATCAGGTTTCATCTCATGTCCTTAAATCATGTCAGGTCATGAAAATAATGATATACATACAGACACCAAACCATCTTCCCATCTTGACCCTGCCTAGTATTCAGATGTGATCAAATGAAAGATGGTGCAAATTTTGTTCAGTCTTTACCTCAGCAGATTGTTTTTCACTCTACATATTAACCAGCAGGTTTTATTGTTCGCAATTAAGGAAATGATCACACTTCATAGTTCTTACAAATCCTTTGATTGACTGACTGCACAACATGTAGTCCTTCACTGTTGTATTCTTGGGTTTATGAAAGCATTCAGTTGTGTTTTTTAAATACATACCTGTTATGAATGTATCTTAATCCATTTAACAATTTAAAAGTTGCTCAATCCAGCTGTTCTGCATTTCTTTGAAGATAACGAAAGTGAAGTCCAGAAAAGAACCATTTTGGCAAAAGCTGCCATCAAGTTCGATATCTTGAGCACGGCTCCAGGAAGCCCGGTAAGTTATACTATTAGACTACTTACTTTTCCCTGCATTTCTTAACTGCAGAGGTTAAATATTAACAAAACTGCTTCAGGTGGAAGGACTTGGAATTTTATTGTTCTGTTGGCAGGTTAAACTGGACCTGTCGCCAAGAGACCAGGCCGCAGAGAGCCGACCAGGGGTGTTCGTTCTATACAACTATGCTAGATTAGCGACTTTATTTAAGAAGTTTGACACCCAAGTTGAGTCAGGTAAAGTTAACAGTATCTTCATGAAGTGAGTCTTATCTCTTCTCCTTGCTGCAATCTTTGCACACAGCACTTACCCAAGATGTTTACGGAAGCTGAACAGTCCAATTCACTCTCAAATATCTTGGGATGTTAGATTGCTGGAATATTCATTGGAGACATAGATTGCTCAAATATTCATTAGAGACATAGAATGCTTGAATATTCATGTAGATACAAAAGCTGAATTGTGGGATTCAAAAGCTTGGAATCCCTTTTCAAATGTACTAGCTTGTTGTTCTGTGTACAATTATTCATTATTATATTGTATGTTAGGCATCTACCCGCCTCTCCCACCTGTCGAGGAAGTTTGCTTTGATTGTCTTCGAGAGGATGCAGAATGGAAGTTGCTTTTGCACCACATCATGCAGTTCCCAGATGTGGTTGCAGAAACACTGGAGAACATTTGGAGGACCATGCCCGGACAGAGACATTTTGTCAATTCTAACAGGGTCAGTATTTATTTTTTTTCTTCTAGTTTAGTCTATTTTTGTACCTATTTAAATTGACATCTTGCTTATGTATATTTCACTGTTCCATTAAATAAGTGAATGATTATACCAGTAATGTTGAAATGTAGGCAGACAGACAGACAAAGAGGGACTAGTAATAATTGATGCTGCCAACATCTACATATCTGTTACTATAGTATGTGACTCTTATACTGAGGCTATTTCATTGCTCAGTTGTCAACAGACTACAGACAGTCACTCAGACTGTATCATGCAACCTCATGCACATTGTAACACCAATGCGATTGTTTTGAATGAATTGTCATTTATAAATGACTTTGTAGCCACTGCAATGTCTTGTTTCCATGTTTTCCTACTCCTCCTCCCCTCACCCACCCTTATGACAATTAAATGGAAAACTATCATGAAGTGTGACGTTGTAATTTCTATTTTCCATTGTGTTTTGTCCTTAATTACAGGTATGCAGATTCTTGTACAGTCTAAGTAAAGACATCAGTGTGTATTACAGCAGAACTCATATCTTAGCGGTGAGCAACTTGATATTCTTTGATGACAGAAGTACATAATGCAAAACTTTTGGGTATGCATAAATCTGACACAGGGTATCAGTTTCTAATAGAATTCAGCTGTGCAACTGTAGTTTAAACTTATAAGGTCTCCCTTGTACCTGAAATCCTTAAATGTCATCACAATTTTGGATGTAGCATACTTCAAAACAAAGTAACTAATGAATATTTTCGCATAATGATTGCATACCACAAGAAACATTTGCAAGCTTTTTGATTGCATGTTACTAGGAAATGCCAGCCTATGAAGACTCATTATGGCATGTTGAGTCTTTTTTGGGGGGGGAGGGGGGCAGGTGACAGAGACATCAGCATAACAATGGAGTTCAGTTAAATCTTTATAAATTTGCACTCGAATTAATTACTGACTAAAGAAATTTAATGGTTAAAAAAATTGCTTGATGTCCCAAACATGGATAGTTCAGAAACCACAAGATACCACCTTTTAACAAGTATCTTTCCTTATTCCATGAGTCAGATACTGTGTGGCCTTATTTTGTGTACTCTCAAATTAAGTCAGATTGTGGCATGATTTAAGTAAATAGTGCAACTTTTCCAATATGTATGGTAGTATGTCAACCTTGAGTATTCTCCATTACATTTTTTTAAATATTCTCTCTTTAGGAACCAAGGCCTCATTTGCTCCCTGTCATGTATGCTCGTCTCTACTTGCTGAAGACTGTGATGAAGGTTATGGCAGATGGACTGTGTTTGCTGAACATAAAGCCACTGAATCATATGTAAAGTTACAAGAGTGATCAATAGCTGTGGTAACCAAACAGGTACAAAGTTGTGATTTGAAGAATGTTAGTGGACATTAGCAAGCTGAATATGTTTCATAATATGTAACATGAGGTGTTTGAATATTAGCCTGTATGACTGAAATTATCCAGCATAGCTATTCTTTATTCTTTCCAATGTTCTTTAAATACTCCACAGGTGTGAATGATGTGAACTTTAGATCTAGCCTTTTTTTGGGGAATATATGTGTTATTCATACTACATGTGAACAGAGAGCAGTTGTGAGGCATTTACCCCAAGCTTTATGCAAAGCACCATTCCATTTAATGTTTGCACCGGGTAATTGATCAACAATGTCAATGAGCTGGTTCTAAAATTGCCGCCTGGATCCAAACTTTTGCTGGCATACATTGCACATATGACAAAAACACCTTTCTTCTCACAGGTTAGTTTTTTAAAGAGGCTCATTGAGTTGTTTTGTGAAGTTCACTCAATTTTTCTAAACCGATCAAGTTTCCTTCACATACTAATGACAAACAGTCAAACTAAAAGGATCCCAAAGTTTTACATCCGTTGGAACATTAATGAGTGAGTAACCAACGATTAAATTTAGTTTTTGAAACTTTGTGACCAGACATTTTCACATTAGTACATTCACATGCACACAATCAGAGCAAATAACGGTCAAAAATTCGAAAAAATTGACAGTTTTCATATAACTATTGGATATGAAACTTGATTAATTATGCTAATTGTGAGTATTGTCGTGTGTTTGTATACTTCAAAATCACCGCAATCTTTACTGATATCAACTCAATGAGCCCCTTTAAGAACCTAATCATTGCATTGCTCGTTGAACAAAATTCAGCACATAAGCCTACACTAAGAACACTACAATGCCTTGAAAGTACATAAGGTACATGGCATGGTAGTAATGTACAAAGCAAAATGTCTTATTATGACTTCACACAACAAATTCATTGCCTGATATTGTTTGCTACCTTAGTTGACAAATGACTGTGGCAACACAGACCAAATTTTGGACCCAATGCAAACACTGATTCTTTCTTTTTTTTTGTTACTTTTTCTTTTGCATCATGCAAACTTGTTAGAACAACAAAGAATCACTACAGTAGTATATTTGGAAAATTAGGATTGTGTTTGAAGTCAATGGAAGTGTTGCATGTCACCTCAGACAATCTTCCATATATGCAATAATATGGTTCTCTTGTCCACACAGATCTTGCGCCTCAGGGTTATTTTTTGCAACTATACCACCAACTGTCAGGAATGCATTGCTCAGAGCAAGTGTACATGTATATCCAACTTGAACCCATTATGGCTTAATTCATTCTACATTTTTGCAGGTGCTACACATATAGGAAATTTGGCAAATTGAATGCTCTTTCCTACAGTACACATCCACAAAATGAACAAATACTACATTGTTGATAAAAGTGCATTTGTTTATTTCTGAAATTAATATCATCATGAGAATTTTCTTTATGCATTCCCAAAGTCTCTGCTCATGAGAAAATGCTATTCTTTTTTTTTCAAAAGCTCATCAGCTTTGGGATTGGTTGGTTGAGCTTGGCCTGTCTTTCTTTCAACCAGAGTTTCTGGACTAGGTTCTTTTTGCCAGCTTGCTGCTTCTTTTCTTCAATTAACTTGTGAAGTTCAGCTGTCGGTGGTCGCTTCTTCTTTCCTTTGATTTTCATTCTAGGTGGTCTCTTCAAAGTCTTGATGTTGGCACCCTTTACCCTCAGATGGCTCCTGTGGTCTACATAGTGGTATGGAATGTCATAGAAAGAGAAGGTGAATGCTTGAGTGAGAGGGAGATATGAAAAATTGTCAAGTTTTGAGAGCTTCCCCATCACTGTTGTGTGTTTCTGCCACATTTCGCTGACTGATTCCCATATTGGCTCCCCACTTCTACCAGAGTCACTGCTAGGAGGTCTAGATTCTGGACTCTTGATAGTTGATGATTGGCCTTCTTCAGTAGCAACATTTCCATGCTTTACCAACATGGAGTTTAAGTCATTGTCATCTTCGAGCTGTTTCGATGCTTTGAAAATCTTAGTGGATGAAGGGTACATATCTTTCGACACCAGCAATGGCGGTAGGCCTCCACTGAAAAGGTTCTGTGAACTTTGCCCTTTGCTGGTAATATTACCTGGCAGTGTCGAGTAAGTCATCCGAAAATTTGCCTGCTTGCTTTCCTGCATTGGCTCACTCATGTTTAATGCAAACTTGGAAAACTTTGAAAGGGAATGTTGTGTCAAATTATCCTTAGCAGATGTTATTCTTGGTAAGCTGCTCCCTTGTGACAACAAAGAAGAAGATTTCTTCTTAAGTCCTCCTGGCTTCTTGATAATTTCAGGAAGATTATTTTCATGCTTTCTGTTATCATCTTGCCCTTCAAGTCTCTCTGTTGAAGATTGTTCTTTGCTTTCATCTCTGTGGTCTCCAGTTTTCACATTGTTTGCCCCAACACCCACTCTTTTTCGGTTCCCTGAAGACTGCATTTTCTCTTTCTTTGCTGGTCGTCTCAACTTTCTTTTTTCCTTACCTCCTGTTGTTGCATCTTCTTCAGTGTCTGCCTCTTCATCCATCTTGGTTACAGATGCTTTTGAAACTCCATGCTCTTCTGTAGTCATACGTACCTCGCTATTGCCAGTATCATTAAAGTTTGTTTTCTCATTTTCAGGTGGAGGTATGTCATTTTGTAAGTTCCCCTCACCTGCCTTGACGGCTCTGCAGGTAGCCTCTTTGTCGCTGGCTTTCGACTGTCCCACTTCAAGTGATGCATTTTGAGTTAGGACAGTCTTGGGCGTGGCCATCATGTGTTTTTTCAGTGCCCCAGCTTTGGTGTCCGGCCTCCCTGTTACGTTCTTTACTGCAGGATTTTTCAACTTTCCCCTCTGATCCACACTTCCTTGTTTCCCAGATTTGCCTCTTCTCTTGGCAGAGATCACCCTTTCATGCCTGATTGAAGCAAAGGCATCATAGTAGGGATCCATATCATCAGGCAATACATCCTGCCTCTCAGAGCTCTTGTAAGAATCTAAATCATGTTGAAGTTTTTCCTCCACTGATTGTGCCTCTTCAAGACAAGATTGCTCTTCATTTCCCACTGATTTATCAACTTCTAAGCTACTGGCTTTTCTTTCCTGGACATCACCAGTGGAATCATGAACTTCCAAAGGTCCTTCAAATTCCTTCGGTCTTTTACATTCCTTGTTATAAGCAGATTCTCGGTTTTCAGGAGATAATTCCACAGATGATACGTCCACCTGCTCCTCTGGGGTTATTTCCTTGGAAGTTTGAGAAGAATCTTTCTCCACATCATTTTGCCCATTTGTCACCATTGTGCCATTGTGTTCCACCAGATCAATCAATTTTTCATTTGACTGTTCTAAGCCCACATAGGTGGCAGATATTCTTGGCACTTCCAAATCAGTAGCAACTGGTGATTTTTGCATCCTTGCAGAAACCACGTTTGTTTTTGTGTCATTGCTAACTGGCAGAATATTTTCAAAATCAGTGTCATCTTCAACTCTATATGCAGATTGAGGAGCACCTTTTTCCATCTTCAGATCTTTTTCTGTTTCATCCATTGTTCCTGTCATTTCTTGATGCCTTTGTTCTTGATTGCACTGTACTTTGCCATGTGCTCTGTTTGCATCATAGTTTGTTGTCTCCTGTGCCATGTCCCCTGTATGCTCTCTGATTGAGCTTGTATCATGACAGCCCTCTAACTTCTTGCTTCTCTTAAAATCTGCCAAATGTTTATCACTCGTAACATCATCTGGTAATAATTCACCTTGTTCTATTTCATGGGTCCACAAAAGTTCTCTTGGCAAGTTAGAAAACTTCTGGAAATTTGATCGGTCTCCATCCTGATGCTGCTCTAACTCAGGTGAACCTTCCAAATGAAGATGTCCTGCAGCAGGTTCCCTTTGGAAATAGTTACCGCAGTCAAATCTTAATCCTCCTTGCAAAAAGTTGTTGCAGTTAGTTTCTGGTGCTGAGTCCTCCGGTTGTGGGTAGAAGAGGTCGTCACTTCTCTTTAGCACAGGGCAAGTGGACCCATCAGGATTCACACGAGTGTGGGGGGCAAACTTGCCAGAAGTATCATACTCTCCAATGTAGTACCCCCCATCTGGTCCCACCAGGCCCACAGAGGGTCTTTCTCTCACTGGAAATCCAAATCCAAACTTACCCACCGGTTTGTTTTTTACTGTAAAGAAAGGAAATGGAAAGTTGAATGAGTTGAGATTAGAAAAAGATTAGCAATACCTCTGGTAACAGTCATTTATGCTTTCCTTGCATCATTTCAACTCATGAAAGCCACATTAATGTTTGTCCTGAAAATTTGCTTTTGGTTGATTTTAAAATGAAATTAAAGTGAAGTGAAATTATTACTTTTACAATCATGGCCTGATGCCACAAAACTTACCTCATTTGCAAAAGTTAAAGAAGTTACAAATGTAAGCTCTGGATGAAAATGCTGTTCTGATTCTACATGTGATAGAACTCTGTTTACATTTTTAAAAGAGGCATTCCCTTGGCAGGATGCATGCCAATACCAAAAATCTTTCACCATCAATTGTGTGCAAACGGTGGATTAGACATTAGTTTAACATAACGTATCATTTTGACAGCACTTTTTTTTATTCAGTGACTGCAGATCACAAATAGGTGACATGTAAGTCTCCCCATTTTTGGATACTCTTTCTTACTTTCTGCTCCATCCATCTCTTTTGTATCACATTTATCTGTCCTCTCCATCAGCGCTGTCTCTCGGCTGAATCTTCCACCTTTCACCGAGTTCCAGTCATCATTGAAATACATTGTAGGTTCACTGATGTTACTAGCCATTTCCTTTGATTTCTTTCCTTTATATTTAGGACTGTTTGGAGTCCTCCCTTTTCCACTTCCCTCATCAGGTGGTTTCTCAGCTTGCCTTTTGTCACTTTCTTCTGCAAAATGAATCCAGAAGAGGCATTGAAAATGGGGATTTGCAGTTATTAATTAACAAGGGACTTATTTTTATGAGGTGATATTCACCTTAGAGAGACACCATGGAGTTTTATAGCAACAATTTATCACAGTACAAATAAATACTTGATATATAAATGCTAGAATATCATGTGTACAATATAACCTCTTACCTGTACCACAATACACTTTTTCTTTTCATTTTACACATGTAAAAGTAGCACAGGAAGGTTATACATGAGCTACCCACAGAGATAGATAAAACAGAAATGACATCATGGAACAATAAGAAAAGCCCAAATTCTGTATGACAAAAGTCATTTCCATGAAACTGCACATTGAACACAAATCCAAGGGAAATATTAGGATAATGTAACTCACAAACAGCTAAAACGTTGAGACGTAGCTTGTAGTTTTTCTCTGCACATTCTCAAAAAATCAAATGGTTGCATTTACTTCTGTTTTCTTCAAAGATGTAACTAGTTATCAAGCAAACAAATTCTCCAGCCGTACATGCACTACATACAGCAAATGTTGAAGGCAGAGCTGTTTTGCCTAACTGCGTAAAATAAAGACGCCACCTATAATTGTTCGATTTCATTTGTCCGATGTGGGAGTAATAATAGTGATATCAGATTCTAGTTTATCTATTTCTCTGGTACTTTGTCTATTTTTTCGTACGGAGTCAAAACTTCTCCTGATGATCTGATTGCCTAATAGTCAGTTGCCAGCTGTTTGGAAACATTTTTCTTACTGTACTGTACCAAATCAACGCAAACTTGCACAGATGATACTCGATTGTAGCTTTATGGAAACTCTCTATGTAAGTGCAATAGCAGTTGCTTAGGTAGACTGCAACATGTTTGAACACAAAAATCGTAATATTACTCCAGATTGTTACATTTGGGATGATAATATTTTTTCACTAGGATTTTCTAGTTTATCAGTTTCTATAGGGCTAGCTTATTTCACTTGCCAAGCATGCTCAGTTTCATGTCAGAACAACAGGCTATCAGAAATTAAATCATTTAAATTGATTTACTGAAGAATGTATTGGCAATAGAATATTCAATACTAACTGATATATTTCATAAGCAGGGCACAACATATTACCATGTTCTGATAGCTAATAATTCATGGAGTGGCAGCAGTAAGCACTATTGTTTGCCTTTTTTTCCTTTTATCTAAGATTGTCCATCAAACTGATATGACTTGTTAGTTTTATTTTGCTAATTAGTTTCCAGAAACTTTTTTGGGGGGCTGGATATGAAGTTATAGTTTCCTTAGCTCTGTGGTCCTGAGGTTCAGTGTATTGAACAATTGTTTTCACCTTTGTCATCCTTGACCACTTCCTTAGAGTTTCTTCTTTGTTTTATTTTCAGCATCACAGTACTCCCCGCTGATGAGCTATGTCCTGTATGTGCTTTGACTTCGATGCTTGCCCTTCTCGCTATGAGAGAACTCCCTAGGGTGGTGATGGAAGTATGGTGTACTTCATCAGATTCTTCATCAGAGTTCCCTGCCTCTGGCGTCAGCAAATTCTCCACAGATATTTTATCATGGAGGGATAGTCGTGGGCTTTCAGTGCTCCTGATGTGTTTGATGATCTGGACTCTCTTAGGAGAATCAAGTTGTGTGAATTTCTGCGGGAATAGAAAGAAGAATAACTTGATGCTTCCCTTGCAGGGGAAGTTTGGAATCAAACTAGTCACTTTGCAAGGCTTTTTCATGGAGAGTCCTCCAATGTATCATTTTATCATCCAAATTCCCATATTTACCAATAAAATGACACCAGCAGATGAAAAGGCATGACCAAGTGGTGAGTGTGGAGGAATGGAGATTCATCTTATTGATAGCAACCTATGACTTGTATTTCACCTGGAATATGTAGTGGCTCTTCTTGGACAACTGAATGTTTGGTCCTTTAGTTGGTTCTCCTGGTTGGCTGCAGTTCATGAACGGTGTTCCAAACATCGACCAGTGCTTGAAGCATCTTGGACAGTGGAAGACCGGTGTAGCGACAACTCCTCGATTCGATTTCTTCCTCTGACAGAGTTAAACATGAATAGAGTCCATCATGGCTGTAATAATCATGATATCAAGATCTTCCACTGAGACTATTCAGTATGTTCTTATAATGTTTTACTTCATAATGTACAGTGTATCTCTGTTTTTGGCTGCATTTGCTGCATATCCTTTGTCAGTGCAATTATTTTTGCCAATATACCGAAACTTGAACATTGGAATATATGTGCTTTTCTATATATTTAGAAATCACCATCTCTTTAGAAATCACTTGAAACTGATGATTTTCCTGCTATATTTTCTGAAAGCAATCTTGATCTTGTCATCTTGTTTTTTGTAGGTTTACTTTTTTTAGAAGTTACTGAAGAGATACAAATAGGAAACATTCACTAATGGCGCAAAATAAAGAAAGGAACAAGAGAATAATTATTTGTTTACAACTTTAACACCAAATACATATTCTGTTCCAGGAGAATATCAGGCCTTTTAAGGATATTTCTTTCAAGGGTGCAACAGCTTCAAAAAGCAAGGTGACACAGGGTTCATATTTTCTTTTCAATTACCAGCATTTCTTTATGTTTGTGTGTGTGTGTGCGTGGGTGTGTGTGTGGCTGCATGTGTGTGTGTCACAGTCATGATTATTGGCATTTGCCAAAGTGCTCATCAAATGTAGTTCACACACTCCCTTTGAAATGTTGCAACAAGCTTGATATGATGTATTTGCCTACAAATGTGTGTTTCAACCTGATCCCTATTGGGCATAACTTGCTACAACCTTTTGTAGTAATTTTCTAGGTGTAGCATTAGTCACTGATTGAGAGATTCTGAAGCAGTGGAAGGAGGGCAATTGGAAAGGAAAAGAAAATGTTTGCCGAAGGGAGAAAAGGTTTTGCTGTTAGCGTGAAATTGAGCTCAAAGTGCGAGCATTAGCAAATGGATGTCAGTAGAGGAACAATTATGGTAAAAATGGTAGTATGGCCTACTAAATGTTTGAAAGACATTTGTTTAAAACAGCAGCATGAAAAACTCAGTCTGATTCTGCCTTCCTGGTCCTGTTTGCATTGTTCCGGAAGGATTACCCACCGTTCTGTCAGGCCACCATACTTCAGGAGTGGAGGGGACATGGGAACTGGGGAAAGGTTTGTAGTGAAGGGGTAACCCGGGTGCCAGCACTGCAATGAGTAAGAACAATCGAATGAGCTCAATGAATGTGCAGCCAAATTGGAAAGAAAATCCATTGAGCGACAAAGTAGAGAATGTGCTTGGATATTTAGGCTGCATTATTGAGAGACAGTAAATTCACAAATTGTTTTAAGCTAACCTCAATAGTCAGTCCTAATGACTGACAAAGTAGAAGTTGTTTTAGGTTATCTTCTAGACTGGTAAATATTCCATCTTCATCACTTTCGATCAGGTTTGTGTGTGAAGATGACGATTGTTGACTTCTTTGCTCATGTGGGGAAACCTGACGGTAGAGAAATAACAAGAAACAATTTGAAATAGAGTTATGGAAAATAAAACGTAATCAGTAATGACGGTGGTCTCAATTACAACTAGACGAAGACACAAACTAACCTTCCTAACTCTAAAAGTCGATTTTTGAGGGAGAAGTCTTGGGTCAGCTTGTCCTTCGATCGTTAAATTCAGATCCAGTTTACTGCCTAATGGAGATTCATCTTCTTGAAGATAGAGATCCGGAAGAACAGAAGCTGGTCGAAGCTACAGAGCAAACATGTAAACAAAACTTATCTCTAACATGGTGCATGGCTGATGCATGGTTTGATAGACATATTCAAAGTAATCTCATTGAATTTTATTTTTAAAGCCTATTTTGGATTGTCCCTGACCGGAGGTCATTTACTTCAGTGATTCAGATAACAGTGAAATGCACCAATCGGAATTAAAGGTGGGATTTATTTTCAATAACAAACTTTTTGATGTGGGTATTGACTCTCTGAACTTGACAGTGGTCAGTTATAGTGAGTCCGAACGTGGAGCTTCATGGTCAGAGAGGGCAGGCGTACTTTGCTCCAAACTAATATGTGGGCCTATAATTAAACTACTAGATTGGTATTCTGCTCAGATATATGTTTATAACCGATATCTCGATATGAAGAATCCCTCCCCGTACAGAGTGGGTATGAAATCGAGCCGGGGGGGGGGGGGAGCTCACCCTTCCTCCTCTCTTAGTCCAATAACCGACACCTGGTATTGTGGGAGTCTTACTTCCTCGGCTCTCTGGTCTCACTGGCGTTTGGACGTTTACTGCATTGTCATCGATGACCGGCAAATGAATCGATTTCTCTTGAAAACCGCTCGAAGCTAACTCAAAATCATCCAAACCGTCACACTGCGTATCGCCTTCCTGCAGATGGAGGTTGAGCCTCGATGCTGATCCACCCCACTTTCGAGCAGCTCGAGACAAACCCTGTTTACCAATCAGGTTGACATGATCAGTTGCAAAATTAATGATGAAGAACTCTTCAATATTGAGGAAATCAATCAAATAAATTTATGGTATGCTCAGTGGCGCCGCCATGGAGAGCACGGGGGTGTCACCCCAAATCATATTTTCATCCTAAAAATATTAATCCGAAAAGGTATCATAGCTGCATTTAAAGTGGATGTGGTGAGACATAAAGAGAGAAAAAGCTCCCAAATGCCATTTACGATGGTCTGAGAGTTTTGTCCATCGGTCAAAAATTGTTCGGTGCGCCCCGCGTCAACCAACGGTGGCAATCCGCTTAGTACATTTCCTATCACAGTCGTTTGGTAATATGTGCCCCCATTCCCTTCATCAGACCGTGGCATTGTTTCTGGTTTACTCTGAAGTTACATGATACGATAGTGTTATCAAATCAGTTTTTCATTGCTGGAGTGTCCACAATTAAACAGGCAGCTTATTATCATAGAGCTGAATTACACTTCAGAATATGCCACGTAGACCACCAACCTGCTGCGATAGATCTGACACACTGCTGGCAGTGTTTCCCCTTTTCATTCAGTGGAGCAGTTCAATTGTTTCATTCGAGTTTTACGATTGTAATCAACGACACTGTAGTGTGCATACGTCACAGTGGAGCTGCGTCACAATGGGAGGGGGGTTTCCCTCCCCGACTTTTCAGGGAGGGTTTTGTCATCTTTCAAATTATTGGAAGCTGCGCTTAAACTAAAGATTTCTGTAGGGGTGGAAGTGCGGTCCCCGAGACAAAGGCCACGGTGTTTCGCCCGCTTCGTCCGCTATTTGATTTTCAGACGAAATTCGCACTGATTTCTCCCACAAAAAGACCCAAGCCTGTCAGCACGCTTTGAAGCTATAGCCCCCATCGAAAAAAAAGTATAACCAAACAGAAACTTTACGAAATATTTCCTGCGCTTCGCACTCTTTTTAATATGAAGATATATTTAGCACACAGTACGCGCAGCGCTCGATGTCAAAATTTGCGTTTAATTTTTTGGCTGCTCACCGACATTTTTTACTTGCTCTCCAACGTTCACCACCTGCAACGATATGCCGCCACTCCCCGCGGTGGTGCCACCTCATCTTGCATGTAATCCTAGTGTACTCAATCTTACTTTTCACTGATGTCACATCAAGGTTAAATAACTTGAGCGATTCAATTTCAAAGGACAAAACAGACTTCTTGCATTACTAAATTTACCGCCTTTACAGTACATGGCATTTTTTCAACACTGAGGCAATTGGGAATCTTTCTTGACCAGACAAGTCTTTCTTCAAGCAGCAATATCATCTTGAGTTAAGAACAGGATGTTGGCGTGAGTATGGAAATGATTGCAGTGAAAATTAAGGAGCCCTTCTATTGTACTGTAAGTGTGATTTTTTTTTCAATTCAAAATAGCTGCATCTTTATTAGCAATGTGCAATAATGGAAATCGGGAATTAAGGAAATTGCCGTATGTTGAAGTTTCGTGGACCTGGTAACAGCGGCAGAGCTAGACATTTCAGTCGGACGTAAATAGATTTTATGGGCGCTGTACCATAGACACCCAGTATTCTCGCCAAAGCCAACGCCTTTCAACCTACATATAAGCAGGCCGGGCGAAACGAAAAAAAAAGAAGAAAAAAAGCGGAGGGGGGGGGGGGGATGACGGCAGGGCTATATAAGTAGAAAGTCACTATCAGTTGGCCGGAAACGACACTTCCCGGGTGTTGTGAGCTGCATGCGTCCAGTGTTGAAATGGGGATTTCATGGGATTTCTCAATTAATTAGGACGAAATAAATCTGCCATTAGTAAAAAATGGTAATACTTATCTGATGGATTGAGATGAAATAAGAATCATAGTAACTTATGCGTCCTCCTCAGTTAATTTATTCTTGGAGCACGTGGCACATAGCAGGTGGGAGAGGGGTGGAAATACTGTTTGCCCTCCTCCTTTTTCATTGCCACAATGGAAACTCAGCGGTTGTTTTACAGGGGGTTATGAGACTCGACGTGCGCTCCAGGGGCGTGACAAAATGTTTCCTTGTCGGGCTTGGGACATGAATGAGGGGCATCAACGAGGGATACAGTGTGATACAGAAATGTAGTATGCTTCTATTGCAGTGGCGCACCCAGAATTTTGGACCAGGTGTGGACTAAGCGGAACGACCTCACCCTGCAGTTGGGGAATAGCGTATAGCTGTAAAGGACGCCGGCAATTCATTTAAATCGGTTAAGGTCCTTTTGTTTCAGTTTAATTTTCGTTCTGGGTGATATATACGTTGTTTTAAGAGAACCAGTAGTCTGGTGTTATGAAAATCGATCCCCTTACCAACTCAGTTATGATTACCGTGAGTGGTGCCGCCATAGAGAGACACGGGGAAGAGTTGCCCCCACCCCTCCCCCACAGAAATTTTGGGTACACGATGAATGATGTTGAAAAATAAAGGAGAGCAAAAACGGCGAGAAAAAGAGGGGACAAAAACGCAGAAAGGAGGGAGGAGTTGATAAGTTAAAGGAGTTGGAGAGAACTGGTTGGCCTAAACTGACCAGGGAGGGGAACTGGGAAATTGCCGGGCTTCACAAGTGTGATCTTTTTATGACATTGAAAACTAAGACGAAACAGATTAGCAACACAATTGAAACAAGGGGTTCATAAAAGTGTGCAATTCGAGGTTTGGATTGGCCGTACATGCACCTGTTGTTTATACGCACTCGGACGAGTATCTGGCTATAGGGGATGAAATCCGCAGCAGACCGGTCGACGTATCATGCAGGACACATTGACAATGCGTCCCCCCAACTGTCCAAGCAAAACCTGGGGTATTAATGGCGGCATGGATTCTAGAAACAATGTTCCTCTATTTTTCTACCCCTAACACTGAAGTAACAAAGATTATCTTTCAAAAGTATATTGGTTGTCAATGCCAATCGCCGACAAAAGCTATTGCTAATACGAACCAATATTTTGTAATATTTTTGTACGTCAATTTTACTTCCTAAAGTATGGCAATTCTACTACTTAAAAGGACATCATTTTCATATAAAGAAAATGGAAATGTTTCACCACGGGTGCTTGCAACAAGCTCATATTCTGTCCGAACGTTCACCCCCCCCCCCCCAAAAAAAAAAAAATCAAATTGTGTCTGCGTCGCTTTGTTGCATTAGATGATTTTCAACTGCCTAACCCAACTTTCATTTTTATTTTCAAGTTTAAAGTGAGTCATTATCAACCAATGAAAAAAGTGGCGTCTATGTTCAACACCCTCCCCGCTCTCCCTCTCCACTATTTCCCAACAGTTCCAAGAATAAATGAAACATGATGAATGATTCATTGTTATTCTCGTATCATTTCAACCCATATGATATGTATTACCATTTTCCATGCATTGATTTTATCTCATTATGCCTAATTGAGAAATTGCAAGCATGAGATCCCTATATCTTTCAAGGCTTGGTACATGCAGCTTGGGACTCCCAGGAAAATCTCTTTCCGTGGAGGGTTTGAAAAGCTAAGAATTTTCTCGTATTTTCTCGTACGCTCCCCGCCAACCAATGGTGGCTCTCCGCCTAGGTAGTCCTGACGGCACTCAGCCACTCCAAGACTTTTTAATTTTAGGTTCATGGGTGCAGGTGTCGAAGAGGGTCAATTTGCACAACGATTGTGCGACTAACAAGCACAAACGTGGTCTTTTTTAGGCATATGGGAGAGGGTGCACCACCCCCTTAGATCTTTCCCCTTGCCTCGTATGTCTATCTGTGAACCGACTGATTTGAAGTTCTGACTTAAGACTTGATAGGGCAAACACCACTCGTTATACCTCTTCCCCCCCCCCCCCCCCCCGTGACGGCAGTCAAAAATATGGAAGATGGGTCAATTTCGCCCCTCACAAAAAAATCCTGGCTTCGCCCATGGATTACCCGCCTGTATACCCCAATCATGACTACGCAATTAATCTAGGCAAATCTTATAGAATCAAATAAGTGCACTGGCAAAAGCACGTGTTGACATGACATTTGTTGGGTGTCATCAACAGTAAAATAGTGTCCGTGTGTTTAAGTTGGTAAGACTCTGGGTTGAATAATGTAATATTCGATATGGAAAGGACACAATATTCGTATTTGCCTTTTTTTTTCTCTTCTTTGTAACGATTAGACACGTTGTGGATGTTAACAGGTTCAAGTAGCAAAGTTTCCTTACCCTCGTCACAATCTTCCCGGCCAATGTATTAGCCTTCAACTTCTGTGCGGCTAAATTGTCATTTTCTAGTCCAGATTCACCAAACTGAGCGAGTCTCGGTAAAACAACACGAGATGAAGACATCACAAAAGGGAAGCAGCTATCGGAGACCGCCAGAGAACCAGTTAATTACCACTTTCAATGTCTTACACAATATCTTGGCTCATTTGTCTTAACTTTCTTATCTTCGTACTTTACAGCCAAAAACGATGGAGAGACATGCAGAAAACAAATGGCTCTTTGTTAGGACATGGTCAATATTGAGCACAGAGAACACTGCGAATATTTGAAATGATTCTTGCATCATAGAACTGAAACGATCGTTCACTGTGACGTCAGTAATGCTTAGATTTGTGATTTTTTGCATGGAGCGCGCATTTTACGTGCATACGAAATTAAATGCACACGCATTAACGGTGCATGCCCATGAGGAAACTGTGTCATGTCACATCCGGGCATCACTGGATGATCGGGGGGGGGGGGGGGGGGGAGTCTAGGAACTATTTGATCCTGGCCATGGCTAGGGGTTGATAGACATTCAATAGACCCCACCCCCTTGCATTGACGTCATAAAATACTAAAGGGCGTCCTCCCTGTGGCAAACAAACTAGCAGTATACACAGTGCATGGGCGCGTGTACATCAATGACAGAGAAGGCGCACGTGCAAACACTGGTCTGGTGTAGAACGCTAGAGGCGCAATGAACGTACATGTTAGTAAGTGGCTTATACATCACAGGAAGTTTCCCAGGGCCGGGATCATAACCACGTGGTCGGGATTCCCGGAATCTCCATGCTTTTCCTCGAATAGGGCGCTTCACTTTGACGTCACATGCATCTAACCTTGTATATGACGTCAGAGTGACTCACACAGTGAAGTACCATCCTTGAGGATAGATTTAGTACATTTGACACGTGCGGCCTCTCTGTCAATCAATCAACACTCGCCTAGCGTAGTAATATGTATCCTGTTCGTTTCATTGTCACAAGGTAGGCATCCTTGTTTGTTGTTATATGACATCAATGCGTATGGTCCAATGAAATACTATATTTTGGCTAAAATCCCTGCTATGCAATGAACTGTAAGTAGCACTCGATCTCGTCATTTATTTTATCTAAGGCCTTGTTTGTACCTTTACTGCATGCCTGTTTTCCTATTGTGCCATATAGAATTGGAATATTTGAATACCCTGTGCATATGGTGTGTTGTCGATACGCGCGCACCACACGGCCTTGGTTACAATTGTGCAATGGACGCTTGGCTGTTAAGATATAGGGATGCGCAGAGCAGACGATGAAGAATTTTCCCGCTGGAAGTGCTCCGACGACCACCTTGCTGGTAGCAAAATATCACTTCCGGTAGCTTCTCTTTTCCAATAGGGCAACAGTACAGCGCATAACGTCTTGTTTATTTACGTCTTTTTGTCTGCTTCTCGATTTAAGTCATTTGATGTCATTTAATTAGTTGAGTAAATAGGGAAGTGTACATGGCGCGCACGATTTTAAAGTATTAGACTTGAACGGGCATCTTGAAAACACACGTAAAGCGAAAACACAAATGGTCTGCGTTTTCGAGAATCTGTGCTTTTATTGCAAGACGCTCGGGTTTTTGACTGTAATTTTAATAAGCTGTGCTCGTCTGTATAAGTTACAATGTAGAGGTTTACGCCCATGTTTGCACCACCAGCTCTATAAGGAGGGCGAAGAAGCTACCTAGCTCTATGGTCTAGGAAGGGCAACTTTTGGTTGTATAAATCATGGTGTCGACTTTTGTTGTTGAACATTTGTTGTTGAAATTATTCATATCTATAGGCCTATACCGCGAAGTAATTTTGTCAGTGGGAGCGAATTATATTTCCTTAGGCATTCATTGGGCGAATAGATAAAGAGGGCACCGACCCGACTCTAACACACATAAAGAAATTGTTTTTATGGACGTTGTAAGAAGGGGCATGGAAAAAATAAAAATGTTGAATACCTCCAAAACATCTAGAATTTAAAATGAATTTCATAAGTCACTTCTGACACTCAATGGTCAAAAGAGTCACATGGAGTTTGAAGCATCCCGCACAATAATTGTCATCACCACCGTGTGTTAATGTTTGCTTCAAATATGAAGAATATTGTTCGTATTGAAATAAAGCGAGAATACCCGATTTTCGTTTTTAGTTTGGGTTGATCGATTTCGATAGCAATTCGAATTGGATTTAATCATGAATTAATGGCCTTCCGTGGCCCCCTAACCTAGTACATTTCCAAGACCTTATTGTTTAATAGGCCTAACACATTTTAACAGTAATGATTGAACTCTATGTTGTCTTCAAATTTTGTACACGGTAAGCGTACCTCCTCACCTAACCACTAATTTCTTTAGCCACTAACACATTAACTAACGAAAAAGACATTGCATTGTGAAAAACATTAGAAAGATTTTTATCATTTATACAAGCTATTAGTACAAGTGGCAATCCACGGAGTTGGAAATCTCAACCATGCATATATCTTTTTGCATGGTCATTGGATAGCCATAATTTTATGTACTTCCAACAGGGAGCATGCTACTCAGTCTCCCAATGAAAAAGATAGTAGAAAGTTAGGACTAAAGGTATGTTTATCTTCACCCACCCAAAGTATCATCAAATTTGCCAAGAGATGGCGGTATAAATGATGAATTTTTCAAATTGCAGACATGAGATCTCTATTTCAAGTCTTGATAAATATATCACAAAACACTTGAGAAATACCGTTTCCGGCCATCATCAACAATTAATTGTTGATACCATCAAGCAAATAATTGCTGATATCAACAATTAATTGGTGATATCAGCAAATCATTTGATGATATCAGCAAATAATTATGTGCTGATATCACCAATTCATTTGCTGGTATCACCGACTATCGAATAAAAAGTCAAACACAGCAAATTCGGTCAAAGAGGTCCTTCACATTTTCAGAGGTATGTATATAGGCTACAGCACTCCATTCGTTTCGTTGTAAATTTCGCAACTTCAAATATGTCAAGTTTTCCTTTAACTGAAAAACGGACGAAAAACAAGAAGATAAAAAAAAGAAAATACATAGTTGATGACTTCACGTTATTTGTGGTTCGTTTGCGAATCTCATAAGTAGGCCCTTTACTCCGTCACAGTCAAATCTCCCTTTAAAATTTCGAATTTAAAGGGCGCCCTCGACTTTTACTTAAAATGAAAAATTTTACTAAAAAGTGTAGTAATAAAGGTTTCTACCTCCTATAGTCTATTCGGCAACTGCAATCAGTAATCCAACCGACATAAAGCTTCCTGCATAAAGCTCGCCTCTTTTCTACCTTATCCCCTGATCTATCGGACTGTCCCCGGCCCCGGAAGAAGTGCGTGAATAAGAAATACGAGATACCTTACTTCAGGCTATTCGGAGGCGCGGCTAGTTCGCAACCTTGTCCTCACAGTTGAGCCTTAGTTTCTTTGAGTTTGCGTTACAGTAAGGTACAGGGATTTCCGGTGGCAAATGAGGTCTGGTAAGCCGGTGAGTGATGATGAGAAATATACCATGAGTTTCGCTACTTATGGTCTAGACTCGTAGACCTTTATAGATCGCTTATGTGGTTTAATGTTACTGTTTTTTGTCAGTATTATTGTTATTGCACGAAAAGTATATTTCACTATGTTCTGGGACGGGTTCCGCGAAAGAGAGTTAAATGGCGGTGTCTACAGTATTGATCCGACCATCGGCTGTATCACTATCATTCTAGCTCTTTTTGTAATTGACTTGGAAGAAACTCGGTATTACTGAGAATTAGAAACATCTGAAATTGGTGTAACAATAGCTATACGCCGCTAACGGAGAGCAATTTGAACTTAGCAAGCTAATTCAGAATTATATAAATTCTAAAATTGTGCCATAATTTCTGATTTTCTCATCCTGCACCGTAGTAGCTAGATGGTGATTTGAGACAATTGGCCCAAATGCTGACTCAATTGCTGAATTTCTCCTGCTACTGGATGCATCTGCTATATTCAGACAGTGCTGTAACTGCAATTCGACACAGCTGATCTCTATAGTCAAGTAATAGGTCAACCGGCAAAATTTGACACTCCTCTCATCCCCTGAACTGAAGTTTCAAACATGTTCCCATGCAGTTATGTTATGTATGCTTGCATCCAGTTGATTGAGCATTTGATACCGTGTTTTTCAAGCGGTTTGGGGGTCAATATATTAATGGAAAGATCTATTGTGGGGTAGTGGTGGATGGGTGTGGTTGAATGTTTACCAACGTAACTGTGATAATGTGACGCAAAAATCACCAGAGGGCTCAACTGGAGTTTTGGCTCTTTGTATTAAGTCTAAAACTCTCAATTTTGAAGTCCATGAAAACTTAGCAAATAGACACCAATATTCAGTGAAATTAACAAGGAATCTTTACCATGTACAATCAATACAAAACTATGGACATGTAAATAGAAAAATATGAGTGAATTGACATTAACTACTATGGAAGGTTCAAACTTCAAAGTATACCAAAAAAAGAAACAATAGCAAATCCATTCTCTGCAGTTCATATGTCATACACTTTCTGAATATAATACTACAAAGATCTATGTACCTCCTTGGGCTCTCTTCCACGCTGCTATCACAAGGTTCTTTGCAACACAAAGGCTGTTAGTGAAATTTTCAACAGGTTGCTACGATGTCTGCAGGCTAGGGGTGAGATAAGTTGACTCTTTGAGATCGAATAGCAGAGTGCTCTTCACAAGCCTTGCAAGCTTTGGTCTAACAACAAGCCACCTAATTAGAGAAGCTACAGTCTATATTCCTGAGATGAGTGCAAAGTTTCCATGCATAACCTTCTACATAGACATAATCTTAAAGCGTGAGTACTCTTACATGTATAAAGCGTGATGAATGTTTCAAGTTAACATTACATTTTACTGTCTATAATATTATTCCAGAACATAGGACCGCATGAAGGGAACTGAGGACAAATTCTTGTCTGCAGTCAAGAAGGGGAACCTGAGAGATGTCCAGGAAATATACAGATCTTCTGTTGACAATGAAGAGCTTCTGCAGTGTTGTCACAAAAAGTCTGGGGACAGAGCCATCCATTTAGCAGCAAGAAATAACTATGTTGATGTATTAGAATACATAATTGCTAAAGGGGCTGACATAGAGTGTGGTAACTTGGATGGTAAACGTGCTCTGCATGAGGCTGCACAAACTGGTAGCCTCGAGTGTTTGAATCTTCTCCTCTTGAAAGGCGCAGAGGTTGATGCATTAAAGAGGGCAGATTGGTTGGTATACATTGTATATTTTACATGTCTTTCATTGCCACAAAACAGTATGTTCTTCCATTGACAATATTCTACGTTTCAATTCTGGGACTTTAGTTAAGTGCATAACAGACATTCAAGTCTCCCCAATCTTTGTATCCATTAAAGCTGATGCAGCTACTGTAATACCATTCTGCTTTTTAACAATTTTGAGGTCAAACTTGTCTGTGTATCAGACTCCGTTCTGTAATTGGCAGGTGCATGCACAATATATATCATTGCAAATCTGGTCTCTAATGCAAGAGCAACACTCAAGAACAACTTGTCATGGTCATCTACAGTAGGTAAAACTGTATGGACCAAAATTTTATATTTTTGTATTGTATGCCTTGTGAGATAATTAAGTACTGTATCTTTCAGTTTTGTCTGTATCCTTGACAGAGGCACATTGAGTTGTTTCTTAAAATTTTCCAAAACCTGTCAAGTTTCCTTCATGTACTTATGACAAATGGTCAAACTAAGATGATCCCCATGTGTTACAAAGGCACATACTGTATAACGAGTGAGTAATTAACAATTCAGTTTGACTTTTGAAAATTCGTGACCAGACACTTTGAACATTAGTGCTAATTCATATGCTTATGGCCAGTACAAGTCAGGGTCAAACCCCTTGACAGTTTTCACATTGGATGTGCACTTGACAGTCTTGACTTATTTGCTATTTTTTAGCATGTCATATGTAATTATACCCTTCAAATCCTCACAAACTTGTCAATATCAACGCAATGAGTCCCCTTAGTAAAGAATGATGTAAAGATTCTTAAGGGAACACAATAATTTGTTCGAAGTTTCTAAGCTTCATGTCTCATCTTTTATTTTGCATTCATGAGTAACAGACTTTGTAATTATGCGCATTACATTAAGAGTACATTAAGTATTTGTGCCAAAGCAAAGTTGCATGGAATATATCTCCTTTTTAACTTTTACATTTATTTTTGCCTTACTTGCTGGACTTTTAAGGTTTGGTAACTCATGGCCTTGATCAAAGTGAAACATTTGACTGAACAGTGTCATGATATTAACTCAACCAAATTGTACTAGTCACAAAACAGGACTCTACATATACCTGATCTGAGGATTTTTAAAGAGTGAAATGCCCTTGGAAATCTGGATCATTGTGCTTGTGTGGCATGACAGCTTCTCTTTCAGTTTTATATGTCAATTGTCCATTATTTGTTTGGTTTTCTTTTCCCATCAGGACACCTTTACATCTGGCATGTACCAAACTTGATTCTGCCATTGTTGCACGACTGCTCTCAGGAGGTGCGAACCCGTCGCTTCCTAACAAAGATGGATGGAATGCATTCCACATTGCCAGCAGGTAACGTCATACTGTATCGACATATTGTCCTGTCCAGACTGTCATCATTTCGGTAAACACAGTGTGCAGCACTGTCAGCAGGGAACGTCATACTGTATCGGCATATCGTCCTGTCCAGACTGTCATCATTTCGGTAAATACAGTATGCAGCACTGCCAGCAGGTAACGTCATACTGTATCGACATATTGTCCTGTCCAGACTGTCATCATTTCGGTAAACACAGTGTGCAGCACTGTCAGCAGGTAACGTCATACTGTATCGACATATTGTTCTGTCCAGACTGTCATAATTCCGGTAAATACAGTATGCAGCACTGTGTTGGAGGTACTGTTGCTATGCACTGTGCATGCAGTAAATCCATGCTGCTTTGCAGCTTTTATTGCCATTTTGATCAATGTTGTTGGGTACAGTTTGGTACACATTTGCTAGATTGCTCTGATAATTGGTCTGAATATTGATTGTGCTTGATATTCAACTAAATTGATCATTTCCACCCCTGACATGGCCTATCAATTAATGGCCTATCAATTAAAGACTAATCCCTTACTGCAAATATGAGAATATAAGATAATTATAAATGGCCTTTGCCAAATCATATGTGGATCAGAAAAGTTAAATGCTGATTCAACTAACATGATCGTTTAGTACTGCACTATTACCTTCATTCAAGCTGTACAGTTTATCTTCTCTTCTTGTAGGGAAGGCAGCACAGATGTTTTGAATTGCCTCCTGGACAACAATCCTTCACTCTGGTCGACTAAGAGCAAAAATGGGAGAACTCCTTTACATACAGCAGGTGAGATTGGCATGCATGCTGAAGCTAAATATTTCATATGTGACTGTTCATTGTGAATGGTGTGTCAAGCTATAAATTTATTAAGGTCAATAAATGCTGTATCGTGCATAGGATAATGCACGATCAGGGTTAGGAATGTGAGCGATAAAGGCGTGCAGATTTAGCTCTTAAATTACCATGCAGTTATTTAAACAAAAACCACAGCCACCTGACTGTATTGGACCAATAGAAGTAAAGGATTCTTACCAGGTATGAATGGATGTTGGAAGGTGAATTACTTTGTAATGAGTCATTAGAGGGTATTTAATGTTACAATCAACTAGCCCTGCATTTTATGCACTATATACATTGAGTACAGTGTGGGGCAAAATTCTACTTGTTTAAATATCCAGTTATGACAGTATCCCATTTTGGAATTCTTGCACTCAGCTTTACACGGGCAGCTTGATGCTGTTCGTTTGCTACTCGAACGATGTAAATACAGTACCGATGCTGTGGACTCATGCGGATCCACACCATTGATGGATGCTCTGAGAGCAGGTTTTACAGATGTGGCAGATGTACTAATTTCAATGCACAAGGTAATTTACTCAGGGAATCTGACTGATGATGTTGGGACTGGTTGTGAATTTACTCCTGGATGTAAAGTTTCACTAAGATACTGTAAATTGTACATGTGACAAAATTCAACATGTATGCAACTACAGTAAGAATTCTTCTTTATCATCTCTGCATGTAAGATACATGGTGTTGTATTATTGTACAATTAAAATGTTTCAAGACTTCACAACAAACTGGTAGCCTAACTGAAGTTATATTTTCGGTTACCTGGGCAAATTTTGAGACCCTTGCAAAGTTTCAGTAATAACAGCAGTTCTTAGTTATTATTGCTATTTTGGCTATCAAGTATTGGCATGAAATGAATTTTTTTTAGTTCTTTCAGTTTCTACATATCCATCCTCAACACCTGCCTGCCCCCCCCCCCCCCTCCCAACCATGGCCTTAATGTAAACTGATGTAATATTAAGATACTGTACACTGTTCACCTCCTCTGTCGTATTATGTTTACAAGAAATACAAACATCAGCAAACCCTGTTCATGGCTGGATTTGAATTGCTGTATTCTTGTAAGGTATTTTGACAACCAAACATCATAATTGATTTTGTACTGAGGTGAATGCAATAGGAGGATGTTGCTTTTGTGGAAGTTTTTAATCAGGAAAAGAAAGGAAGAAAATTGTCTGAAGTCTTTTTGTTTCAGGCAACCTATCTGCCTTTGTCTTTACAGGCTGGAGTGCGCAAGCCAGATGTGCTTGGGAGGGAACCCCTTCACATTGCTGCTCAGGCTGGTTGTGAGAAGTCAGTAAAATATCTGATTCAGACACATAAGGTACCTCCAGATGTGACCACCAGTACTGGAGGGTTAACACCTCTTCATCTAGCTGCAAAGGTGTGTTGGATCTTAGCAATGCAGTACATGAATTACAAGACCTGAGAATGCTTTATGTTTAGTTGAAGTTTTCCCTCTTCAGCCTGGTATTGCTCTTTTTGCATAGCACTTGAAATTTTTCTTCTCAAATTGTGTGAATTTGTTCTTGCAGGAAGGCCAAGATGGAATCATCATGACATTACTTCAGCTCGGTGCAAACAGAAATGCAAAAGATGCCAAAGGTCGAACAGGTCTGTTGAAAACACAATTTAGGTCTTTTAGCCCTACCCTTCCCGTTAATGCCTATGGTGTCTTCATTCTACTCTATATCTTAAGTAAGAGGAATCAAGAAATTGGTCTTTAACTAAAGTATTTTGCAGATAATGCTTCCACTGAATGTTTTGCATTTTTCAAAAAGGAAAGATAGGTACAAATTTCACAGTTTCTATGTTTGATTCTTAAAAGGTCAATATAAACACTGTGATGATACATCAGTCAGTTTTATTCTCTCCTTTATTACACTTTCAGCTCTTCACATTGCAGCAGCTAGTCAAATGGTGCAGTGTGTGGAGGTTCTTCTACAATCTGGTGCCGATGTATGCAAAGATCAAGACGGTAATAGGCCCTCAGATGTAACGAACAAGAAAGAGATTGTGGACTTACTGGAGGCAACATGAAGAGCAGGAACAGGAAAGAGAATCAAAGGTTGCAATCTGAAGAGGATCTCAGCTATAATCACAGAAAAGGATTTTTATTGGACAGGATTTTTCCACTATTTGAAGTCCAGTATGTGTGTCTACATCCTTGCAGGACTTTGGAAGTACTTAACCACTTCCTCTGTTATCAAGGATTCCACACAACTGTCTTGACTATACATCTAAATGCACGTCTTTTGTCGTGAAGATCATAAAATTGACAAATTGCTGAAAAGCTTCCGTGCTGAAAACTTGAAATGTATATTTTTCAAAAGAAGTGTTGAGAAGGGTGGCGTCTGTTGTGTCGTAAGAAGCAGAGTTGACAGAGTACATATGCCCATGGGTGGAAAAAGTTGGGAAGCTGGGAGGCTCCTTCCCTGGATATTTGGGCATCTGGAGGGAAATTTTGGCTTTTGGTGGGAAATTTACCATTTCTGCACATGAGAATATAGCGAGAATTGTGGGAAATTCTACTCCCTTCCAGGGAAATAATTTTACTTCCCTTCCAGGGAAATAAACATTTTTTCCAGCCCAGCATATGCCAATATCTATCTTCACATTGAGCTAGAATGGTGCATTTTATTTTTGTGCATGCAGTTCCTTAATCCTGCAAATAAATAAATATTTTGTAAGCAGAGATGACAGTAGTATAAAAATGGATCATATCAATAGTAATAGCAAAGTTTGTCACAGATTAACCTTTGACACACAGTCAGCATGAGGAGTTTTTTCGTATATCATTCACTGCTTCACTGGTAATGAAAGTGGTGGGGGCACTGTGATTAAGAGTGCAATACATACTACTTAATCTAGTCCGTAAAGTACAGAAACCACAGTCATTGAGCTAGGAATATCATTACAGATACCTGACAGCATCATTGCGAGTGTTTCTACCTTTTCACCTTTTTACAGAAAAACTTGTTTGTGTCACTTTAAGGGTGGTGACATCATTGAGATACAGTAAGTACCTTTAAGTCTTTGGCATATGAGCACATCTGATGTACTGTACTCTACCTTGAAATGACCTGGCAATGGTATCAATTTAAGTTTGTTTACAAACTAGCTTGCGGGGAAAAAAAGTCTTCTCATACTTTATAAATTTGAAACTTGGGACAGCATAAAAGTGGTCCATAAAATTGGCACAATGATAAAACAACTGGTAGAGTCATTTTCTAATATCACTTGATTTTTATTCTTCAGCAGCATGGTGTATTTTCTCTTCACCTAGCAATCATACAGCAATATGCATCCTTTCAACTGTTGCACAGTTTCACCGGCCACATCCAAAATATAACGTTCTGTAGCTCAAAACTATTCGAAGAGTAGTCCAGGTGTAGAAATTTTTACATTGAACAAATTCATTAAAGCATTAAGAAACTTTCCTCTGCAGTTGCATCCAATCGCAAGGAAAAGGTCAACTGTCATCTGCCGTAATGTAAAGCTTCTGTCTTTGACTTTAACCTTGCCAGCTCCTCCTGTATTGCATCTGTGATCTGTTTCCTTATTTCCATCTACACAAAGGAAATTGAAAAAAATGTGATACTTTAATTATTTGAATTTGTCAGTAAATTCCTTTGCCGCTCAAAAATGTTTAAAGAAATCAGCAACTGCAGGTCTATGATGACATTTACAATGAAGAGTATGTTTCTTACAATGAGATCATCATCAGGATGAGATGATTGCATGAAAATAAAAGTAATCAGAACTTCCTACACCAGTTTTATATCCAATGATAAAAGCAGTTGCTTGTTGAGATCTGCATAAACTTACCGGGCTTTTGTGCTCCTGCCTCATTTGAGCTAGCATTTCACTGAAGTCCATGGAATCCCCCACCAGCATGGTAACCTTTTTACCGGTACGGGGAATATATGGCGGATAATTTGGGAGGATGTGATCCATACCTATATGCCAATATGGTATAACTATCGGGCATACATTGCTTTCTGCTATGGCCCTTCCGACACCTGTGAATAAGGGTTGGAAAGGTTCAGAATTGTGAAAACAAAAAGATAAGTTGAAAAAGAGAATGGAAGTGATGATGAGAGAAAGCAACTCACCCCATTTTAACCTAAGGAATTCCTTGGTCATGTTAACTTTGCCTGAAATAAAAAAGACAATGATGACGATTATCCTTATAGGATATCTAACATTGCATCACAGTTGCACCTTGCAGGGTGAAATTTGTAACATCCAGATGTGACCCGACAGGCAATCTTTGTGAGTACTAGGTCAATCATTTGCTGCCTTGGTCAGAACTTTCACATGCTTGATCTCTTTGAAACAACCATGTCTGCTGAAAAACTGCGTCAGTGTGACAATATGATAGCAGGCTTGACCACCCACACTTTAAAGGGAAATCTTAGTTTTGGATCTAGTTGGTACTGGACCTTCCCAAGAGGATGAATTGTCAAACATCGGAGGATGCTTCTTTTACTTGCAAGAAATAGTTTGTTGGACACTTGCAATGAACCCTCACCGATGTTCTGCCAGGTGCGATCTCAGCCAAATATCACTGATCCTGCTGTTAACATTCATCCACAAGGCTATCAGCAAATCTTACCCTCAGGAAAGAAGTGTACCCAGCCACCCTCATTGAGTTTTTCGATGATGAAGTCCATGCCACGCTGGTATACACCATCACCTGAGAATAACCAGATGAATCAATCAAGTTACAAGTATGCTACCATGTGCAAATTCTGAAAGCACATAATTCCTTTTAAAAGTGTGATAGCCATTGAGAAAAACTTTAAAATAATTTAAAATTAGGTGGAAATAGTAAAATCCAGGGGCAAAGATATTCCTTTCATTCCTAGAGCTAACCTGCTTGATTTGAATTTCTAAGACAACTTATAAATGTAAGTAATAAAAGTACATACAGTACCTCTTACTACAGGAACAATTTGGCCCAAGGTGAAAAACCAAGCATGGTTGTTCTTCCCAAAAGCAATATCACTAGCACCTGGAATCCTATGGAGGCAAAAATCAATCAGCAAATGATGTGACGGTCAAACAGCACAGGTACTTCTCATAAAAATTTTCTGGGAAATACTCTGCTAGTTTCAGTGAAGAAACAGCTTAAGGGATTTGACAACCCAAGATTCCAATGGAGTTGCATTATTCCTCTACATTTCACTTTGGTGATCATTACAATTTTCTTTGAAACATGAAAAAAAAAGTGGGAAAGACTGGGGAAGAAGTTTCTTCCACACTAGGCGGAAGAAACTTGAGGCTCTCACAACGTTGTCACACATTTGCACATGAACTTGCCTAACCAGATCCTCCTTTACCCACCTCCACTGACCCCACTGAGTCCCTTCAATTGAAATATAGTACAAGATAAAGTCGCATCATTTGCTTAATTTTTGCCTATAAAAAAACTGACATTTTACTATACAGCTAGCTAGCATTTAACTCTTAAACTACCGTAGATGTTAGGTACCACAAAGAATCCTTACCACCGAACTCTACTGGGAAACAGAAAGCACTTCAGAGGAAAGTTACCTGCAAAATACAGAGAAAGTAGAAGAGCAAATTATGGAACATTATATAGCACGATGAAATAATCCCATTTCTTCAAAAAGGCACCGAGTCCAGCTACAGTTAATTCTCTGTAAATAGGACAACAGTATGAAGTAGAAAATTTAGGAAGAGGATTATTCATATTTTAACGGACTAATAAATGACAGTATTTAATTTCCATTAAAAAAGAATACTGCACACTCCCTAAACTCTATACAGATTTAATAAGTAGGAAGCATTTTTGGTGAATAGCTTTGCATAAAAGTTCACATACTGTAGACCCAAGGGCACACAAGTAAATGGCATCCTGCTTTTTCCTTATTTCCATAATGTAATTGGTAACCCATTTCAGGACTGTATTGGAAATATCTGAAGACCATGACAAAAGTACAGAAAGTAAAATTTTCTCTGATCTATCAGTAGCAGTGGCTTTATTGCAGAAATTAGTTTGGTTTGGATATATACCTTTTCACCTCACTGGGGGCTTTCCGATCCTAGTGCAAACAAAGTTTTGGCCTGGAAACTTCACTGAAATTTTTTCAACTTTGATATGAGAATTAACAATTACAATTCAAGAACTGACAATCACAACTGAAATGAGACCCTGAGCTATCGAAATCTTTGCTAGTTATCATGGTCCCTAAAAATCCTGAGAGGCTTAACGTTAACCCATCAGTTGTAAAGACTTACCCCACAAGACCGGATCATCAATGCAGGAGAGGTGATTGCTTACTGTGAGCAATGGAATGCCTTTCTTTCTGTGTAGGATCTTCTCCTTTATTTCATCTGTGTTGAAAATATTCATTGAGTTGGCCAATCCTGACAAAAATAATGTAGATGATATGATTTCTTTAAAGGGATCTAGTTGGCACACCATAGGATTGAAAAGATCTCACAAAATTAGGGTACTTTTTTAATAAATTTCCTTACTATCATGATCGATTGGAAATCACAGTACTAATGTACTTACTTACACTGTATTAAGTCTTGAAATGGTCTTGTAAAGGTCATAAAGAAAGAGTAATGGCAAACTCAAGAAATTTTATTTTCCTAAAGGTGCAGGAACCCTACAGTATCACTGTCACTAGGGAATTACTTTCTTTTCGTTCACACATCAACTGCATGATTGACTTACCACTGTACAAAGCCCAAGTCACTGTAAATCAATCACTTTTATGTTATATTACTGTATGTTATTCATAGCCTGCTAAGGTCTCACCCTCTCAAGCTCAATCAGGGTTCACAACTCTGTTAAATATCAGATCAGTATTGCAGTAACAGTGGTTGAATAACTGCTGGAAAACCAAGCTTCCAGTGGCAATCTAAAAATATGCCATGCACTACTGTAGGTCTATCCAGTCTTCATGTCAGACAGGTTGTACTGTACTGTAAAATGATGAGCATAATCCAAGCACTACTCAGATACTTTTGTACTTGCGTGAATGTAATTAAATATGATTAACGTTGAAAATCTTCCTGTGCGGTTAGGTATGTAGTAAATTTATCTCATTATGGTTTGAGAGGTAATTGCTGATTAATTGTTGTCACACTGACTACAGATATGATGATTACAGGTACTGTGACAGTATGTCCAAATGAAGCTTTTTATTTCTTTGCTAGACTTTTTTAGACTGCTGCTTTGGGAGTGACTTTCATTTCCCAAGAGGTAAGACTTTTTTTTTAATTTACACATGATGGGAAAGGGTCAATGGACACAAACACTTCTGTCAATGAATAAAGTAAACACAAAATACAGCACTTACTTCCCCATAATTTACCAAGAGCTAAAACACTAAGAATGGTTAAACATGATGCAGACTTTCGAAATATTCCTGGGTTGTTAGTGTGCTTCCACTGCCACGGTTCAAGAGGCATCATAAAATTGCACTTTCTGTAAAACAAAAGAAGAAAATAATGCATTAGCATGGGATAAAAGGAGAAACCTCAACTTAGTACCAACGATATGCTTGAAGAAAATGCACCAAACACATCAATTAAATTCATATTTATATCTATAGCAGGCCGAAGCCTGAGCAACTAGCTGAGGGCCAAATCATATTGCATCTAAAAGTGCCATACTGATGATGTACATCAAACAAAGGCTTTACTATCTTGAAGCCTACTAAGGAAATACTAAAATCAGACCTTTAGTTTCATTGGCAATCCATGAAAATGTATATGCATGTGCAAGCCCACTGACAGATCCTGCCAGTGGGGGATGTGGCAGGGGGTGGGTAAGAAAATTTTTGGGGGTGCAGCAAGAGTGAAAGGACAGCCTGTAGAATCTGGAAAGGCAATTTCTCATGATTTAGTGGACATTTTATCCAAAATTCTCTGGCATCTTTCACACCAAAAACACACCACTTAGATACTCTGGGGAAAAGAGACCAGAATGTCCATAATTGAGACTAATAATAACTTTCACTAATAATAATGAACGAGGTGTAAACAAAAGACTTAGGTCTGCCAGTGACCAGTCTAATACATACAAACAAATGTTGAAATTCACCAAAACTTGTTACCTTTCTGTACCTTTGGCCTATTGTTGAACACAGCTTTAAGTTTTACTGCTCATCATGAGTGGAATACAGTTTATAGGGCACATGTTTACGCCTACATGCATAATGTAACTTACAAGAGCAATATACATGCCTGAATCAAAGGCCCTATCTATGTAATACCCATGTGGAATATAATCCAAAATGAAGTAACACTTGTGACACAATCTGCAACAGATAGCCCATGTATCACGTAATTGAAATACTTGTTAGAGAAATCAATGTAGGAATTTGATAAAAATTACTCAGGGTTATTTCATAAATTTAACAAAATTTTTCCCACAAACTTTGTTTTATGGAATAATACTGCCCGTACAACGACCACCCAAAATACTGTACGCTTATAGCCTCAATTAGAAATGCAGTCAAGAACTGAAATGCAGCCTGTAGAACTGAAATGAAAAAGTACTGTAATAGAAACACTTTTAAGTTAAGCCTAATTTCAAACGAGGCCAAAGGCCTACCAAAGCAGCAAGTCTGAAAGCCCACAAGAATTGCTTCACCAGATGTAGGACCAGTTACAGCACCATGGTTTGCCGAAAGGGACCAAACATGGGGGAGGTAATCCTCCTCAAACAGCAACACCTTGGCATTCAATAATGCTTTTTTTTTTACTGAAAAACACATTTCGGAGTATTGACAGAATTACTGTAATCATTAAAGCAGAACACACAGATAGATTGCGGTTTTGATGATTAAATTGTGAACATTTCCTCATAAATCTCACATACTGCATGTACTGTAGGGCAAGCATTTGCTTGGTTTTTGTACTGCAGTAATTTATCATGTAGAAGAGATGTAACAATACCTATACACACAATGACACCTACAGTGTATGGCCATAGGTTGATGACTGACAGGTACATATCATGTTTCAACATGCACAATTGCACACTACAGAAATATATTGTTGAAGAGCTTTCTGTCTTGAGATGTCATGTGCATGATTTTTGCAAACTGAAACTTGTTGCCCAAAATGGCCTCTACCAAATATAACAGAGATTTTGTGGTCAACATGGTAGAGCAATACACCTAAAGTCTGTACATGTAACAAATTTGAGATGGATGTAAGCATGGATTCTGCCAGAGGTGGAAAGGGGAAATTTGTTCTTACTTCCATGAGGGGGGCGAAATCCCCCTTTTTCTTTTCCATAAAAATAAATATTCCTTCATCTTGGTCTAATTGTTAAGCGGACACGTTCCTATGTTTCAACTTTCATGGCCTTTGAACTTAACATTTCAAATACACCTTACGCAATCCTTGATACAAAGTTTTGTCCCCCTGAACCCACTTGCAACTTTCACTGAAGAAATCATCAATTTAAAATCATGGTTTAGTAGATATAAATGCCCTTTCCCTTTTAAGAGCTTCTGGCAGAATTCCTGACAAGCTTGGCTGTTTGAGATACCATCTTTTCGATGTTTTCACTATTTGGCCACTTTTGACCCCCTTCACTAAAAACAATATGTACACGTCTTGTATTGATGTGGTACAATCACAGTCCTACATACTACTGTAAGGTTTACACAAGCTTCCCTTCTTAAGATATTGTGTTTACCCTGATTTCGCAATTTGACTCCAAATGACCTTTGACCTCCACAAAACGTGCCACGATTCTTGCACTGAAGGTGTTACACATACTGTACACACCAAATATCATCCAAGCTATGTGAACTTCCCTCTTTGAGATACAGTATCATGTTACACAGTTTTCATTTTTTGACCCCTCTTGACCTTCAATGACCTTCACCAATATAGTTAGGGTTCTTGTACATACCCAATGTGGTACAAGTACAGTACATACGAATATCAAATCTGTCCAAGCTTCCCTTCTTGAAACATCATGATAGCAACGTTTTCTAAAAACTGACTAAGATTGATGACCATAATGAACCTTCGACCTCATAGCTCCCAAGTTCTGAGAGGCTGGATGCGGGTCCACCTCTGACCTGTCCATCGGAGGATCGCTGGCCTGGGGGTGTCGTATAAGGGGAAGGGGTTTTCCCCTACCCTTTTTGAAAATTTTTGACTTTTAGAAGTGTCCAAACGCAAGTAGGTGTCACTTTTTTAGCAAAGAAAGTTAGGGTGTTGCAACAGCAAATGTAGCACTTGAAGGATGCACTGCAGCTCGATCAGGGAATGTAGGCCTACTATGAAATAGTTGAGTTTGTGTGTAGAGTTGGAAGTTTCTGGTGACTTGTTTACAGTGCTTGATGTTTGTGCGTGGCACTCCCAAGACTAGGATGATTTGAAATGTGGGTTTTCAGAGGGCAGGGTGGGTCAGCTGGTTTGGGTGTTCAAATGCGGGTCAAACCCGCGAAATGCGGGTCACTTGGGAGGTATGAGACCTCCACCAACAAGTACAGGTTTCTACCAAGAACCAAATTTTTGGCACTCATATGACATTTGCTGAAGCTTCCTTTCTTGACCATGTTTACCTAGTTTTCTGAACCTGACCCGCAATGACCCCACATGACCTTTGACCTCCACAAAAACAAGGATTAGGATTGAAAATCCGTCATTTGTCTCCTGAATCCCACACAAAGACAAATCTTATGCAGGAAATTGCCATACACTTTTCCACAGCTTATATCGTAGCTACAATTATCATACAATAAATTGCAATAGAACTTTACCAAGTGGCAACTCTTTCCTTGATTTTGAAAAATCCAAATTTTTCTTAAAGAGGGATTTCCCTCCCAGGTTCAATTCCCTAGCCCGAAGACTGATGAATTGTCTTCTTCAGAAGTACTGATGTCAATTACCAATGCATGTACTGTACAGTAAACCAGATCACGAGTACTGAAACTGGATTTGGGGCAATACATGGGACCAAAAGAAGAAATGAGCAACACTCCACATCATCATTTTTGCAACTTAATCAAATTTGAAAAGTCATAAGTCAAAAACCATAAAGGACGTTAACACACTTTTAACAGATTAAGTAATTAGGGTATTAATCTTCAACTTCTGAATGATTCCAGCTCTTTTCTGAATGAAGGTCACTTGGTCTTAAAAGTACAATCCCAAAGCACAAAAAACGAAATCCTTGCTTAAGTTTCAATGAAGTGTATGACATTTAATTATTTCATACTGTAGGTAGTACAATGGAGGTACAGTATTTTGTTTTCATGTTGCTAGAATGTAAGTTTTTTTGAATACCGTATTTGTCTTAACTTAACGGCTAGTCAATTTGACATATTGATTGAATTTTACAACACTTGCTGCTTAATTTTCTTTTATATGTTAAAATTCAGTCTCTGCACCCTGCTTTTATCACTTTCAGTCTCACAGCTGGGCCTTCTGTCTCGCAGAACTCTTTCTCACTTTCGGTCTTGCAAACCTTGCGGACCCGAATTCCGGTTTGGTCTCACAACGATTCATGTCCTTTTAATTACACTCGTGCAGCAATGCAATTTTGATCTAGTGGGCCTTGCATCTCACTGATTTTTAGGGACTAAAAGTCTAGGACAGAAAATACCATTGAGTGGAAAACCTAGATATCCATGCCCTAACTTAACCCTGACCTAATTTAGGCACAACTTGATAGGCCGTTAGGTCTTACTTGTTTGTATCTGTTTTCATATTCACCTGTCTGTTGCCTATGCAAACAGCATGCAAATCTGAGGGCAGGCAGGTGAGTCAAACAAAAATGTATGTTAATTGTTGGTAAAAAAAAGAGATAGCTGTAAGTTAGTACTCCAAGTAAAAGTAGTAACTTAATGCCAAACTGTTCTAACTTGGAGTAGGGCCTATTGTACTGTATGTGAAGGCTAAGTTTACATTACCCTGGCCCTAGGAAGTAACGCACAGGCTGGGCCTATACTGGCGATGTTAGTTGACGAAAAGTTAACTAGGGGCCTACTGTGCATAAACTACGTACACACTCTATATTTACGAGAGTAACCTTAACTGAGCAGTACGCGGTCCTGTTCAAGGACTCACGATAGAATCCCTTTGACCACATAAAATTATAACATATATGCATTATCTATATTATGTTACTGTACATTTCACTTAGGCCACATTATTTATAGGTAATGATACTGTACATTTCACCTTAAGCCTAATGTAAATTAAATAGTAAGTACCCAAGTGGTTTCCAAGAATCACATCTGAATGACGGTTACCAACATACGTTGGGCACTGATGTGGTGTAATATTTAACAATACAGCGTTCGACCATATCTCTTAGAAAGCAAGTAGGCCTTGCCGGTGTAAAAATTAATATTCGGCAACTGCAAATCTGATGTTTATAGATTGTTCGAATTACTCAGGGATGGTATTTAAAGTCAACGCAGGCAAAGATTAAATAGAGATGCTGCGGTGACACTGTACTGTTATACTGTAAACATAGCTGTACCGTAGCTGCAGTGCAGATAAAAAAAAGTGTTGGTCTTTTCACCAGAGTCAAGTGAGCAGCACACATTTGGAAAAATAACTGTTGTAAAATAGCATGCTGAGGTTAGCGGTCACAAAATTTGTTATCGTAGGCGTGCGTTCATTTCCCGACAAGTACGGAGGCCTACAAACGGTGTGCAATCTTGATCGTCGCGTGAGGTGTTTGTGATTAATTGTGGAAATTCTCCGCTTGAAAATTGGTTCAGGTTAAGTAGTTTTTGATTTCTTGCCGAAGGAATCAAGAACCAGCGAATAGGAATCTATGCGATAGTGATGGCGTATGTGTATGTATGTGTCTAAGGTATGTGTGTGTACACGACACCCTCGCTTGTTAAACACGATATCGCAAGAAGGGAATGGTGCTTGAACTTCAAAGTTGGTGTGCCTGTAGTCCGTTTTGAGTAGATGATTTTTATTGTTTTTCACGGAGGTAAGAGGTCATTTGAGGTTACCAGAGCTTAAAGTAGGGGTGGGGAACTTTTTCCCCAGTAAGGGCCACTTTGATGATCACAGCATTGCTCGCGAGCCGTATGAGGAGACAATCTAAGCGGAGCACCACCATGAACAATTTTGAGAAAATTTTTGTATCACAGACCCCCTCAGATCGCAGGAAATGGCCTATATGACTCTATTTGAACCCATTCGAAACCCTCTCAAAATGCTATTTTACCTCACTTTGGAATGGACAGGTGGCCATTACGTTATATTTCCGTTGTTTTGAAATTAAAAATTTTATTCTGTAACTCTCCTCGCGGGCCGCATGAATTTGGCTTGCGGGCCGGATCCGGTCCGCGAGCCGGAGGTTCCCCACCGCAGGCTTAAAGTATGAAAAACTATTAAGGGAGATATCTCAGCAACCAACTGTTGCTGGAACTTCAAACTCATATCATTGGTAGCACTTGATGAATAGACGATGTGAAGCAATTTTTTATGGAGTCAAAGGTCAAGTGTGGTCAATAGAGGACATGGTTTGAAAATTTTCTACACACGGTATCTCAAAAAGGAACTGATTAAAATATATTCGTGTTGATATAAAATACACCTATTGCTAAATATTTTTTTTTCCATTTGACTCCTGTTTGACTCGATTTACTTATTTTCTTTATAGGCTATAACCTCCGTCAAATTTGCATCATAATTTATATAGTTTTCTGTGTGTAGTACTTCTATGGTCTGCATATACCGAAGCCATGTAGAGTGTTGTTAAATGATGGTCCGTTTCGCTGGGACATCAACGAAGGATTCTATCCTTTCTCCAAATATTAAAGAATTTGCATAAAGAAGTACATACAACCCACAGTCGTTGCCCGTTTGTTGAAATGAAAAGTTGATTTGAATAAAGCGAGCTCTTTTCTAGATGCATATCAGATGAACTTTAGAAACAGGGCACATATAGGTAGATACATATGTATAATAATAAAGTTCACCTCTGATCACCCTCACGAAAGGTCCTGTAAGGGAGTGCGGATGAGCTAAGGTGACATTTTTTCTTTCTTTTCTTTTTAAGGCAAAACTATCTATTGACAACAATGAGGATGTCTACAATCACACTGCATTCTTAAAAAAAGCTGCAACAATTTACTTGCAAGGTAATGGAAGTGAGCCAGAAAGGAATGCGGATTAAAGCAAGAGGAGTTTCTGCATACAATTAGGATGTTTTGGGAAATGCATTGTAGCGGCTTGGTCTTTTCGTAACTGGCGTTCAGATCAACTACCAACAACAGAGTTGTTATCCTTTTAAAGTTTCAAGTCTTAAAGTCTCTGAAGAAATGAAAAAAATCGTATATTGCGTTGTCAGGATTGTGGGTATAAGACCTACCAATGTAACCAGGGATTTTACGAGCGAGCAGGTATGGGTTGCAACTTCCACGAATTCTATTTAGAACTTACTCATTGGCGTCAGCTATAGTGGTAAGAGAAATTCTGCAGTAAAGGACTGGGTCGATTTTCCTTTTTGGCAATCTTGACGAGGATATCGGACGGAATACAGGCAATGGAGATATTGCAGTTGTGCCAATCCAGCAACGGAATGGCAGATTTATTGCTAAAAAAAGAGTATCTTATGTATGAAAAGACAGTATATTATGAAAAATCTATTTGGAGACGTCACTTTCATGACTTACCAGCCTTCAAGGTAAGAAATTGTAAATTTTGGTTAGCGTTTTTATTTATTTATTTATTTATTTATTTTTTGGTGCGTTGTATACAATTAGTATCGGCATACTGACTGAATTTGCAGTTTGTAGCCTGGAGAATATTCAGGTTACGTAAAGGGATGCCTGCGTTAATGGTATCACTCGGATAAGATTTGCAGTGAATTTGGACTTCCCATTTGGGTTGAATCTACGCATTGTGTGTCTGATACCGATGTGCAACGCTTGATTAAAAGCTTTTTTTTTCGCCATGTAGGAACATACCAGTGGGAACAAACCAGAAAAATATTTGATAATCCCAATGTGAATTCCGGAGAGCTAAAATGTTTGATTTATGTTGGATTTACCTTGGCGAAAAAAGTAGATGTTTTGTTCCAAGTGGGTCGTTATGCGATTTTTACTAGAGGTGGGGTAGACTTGGAACTTGTGTTGTTTAGTGCGATCTTTACCGACTTACTCATTTGAATTAACACCATTTTGGTAGGATTCCTGAAGACCGTTTTAAAAATAACCTATCTATAAAGTTCATTAAAAAGTAAGAATATGAGAAGACGGGAGGGGGAGGGGTAAATGTCAGGAATTTGATACATAGTATTAAGTCAAGGGGAGGAGGAGGTCTTAAATTTAAAGATGTCAGTGTCCAATTCTTTAAATATAGTAAAATACTTTCATTTAAACCTCAAAAATGGAAACCAAAAAGTTTCATCTTTGATGCATTTATCTGTAACTTGTCACTGTTTCGGTTATGGATAAGGTTTATGAGGGCTTTTAACTTCCTCGAAAATGTTTTGAGAGTTGTCCTCGTTTGTAATTCATGAGCAATTATTTTGGATGCGCTTAACTCGATGCGTTCGATTTTTTTTTTTTCAAGGTGGTTAGCTCATCCCTATACATAGTACAATAGCGAGGAGATCCTGTACTCCATTGAACTGCTTTAGTGAATTGACACGTAAATGGTTGACCACCTTACGGTGGCGTCTTAAGTATTCAGCTTAAACCAAATGACGTTTGTAGGTTTCCTTAGGATGCACAAAGTCACGTAGATCAGGATTACCGATTGTGGTGAGGTGACGGGAAGGGGTTTCCAGATGTGTGTGTGCGTGTGCTTATGAGAGTGCATGGTATGTATCTAAGTATACCTTCTCCTCCTACAGACGGTAAGTCGAAAAACTTGATAGGTAGATGGCCGAGGGGAGGATATAAAGTCCGGATAAGAAGGTCAAAGTTCTGCTATTAGCTATCTAGACTAGATAAAAAAAGGAAAATGTCACTGGGTAGCTAACTTTACAAAACAAAAAGTTTCAAGAGTTGTCACTGTCAATTAGTGTAAATTAAGATTTGTTTGACATTAGAGTTATACTTGTTAGCTTTCCAATACGTAAGGTGTGTTGTACAGATCGCATACTTCAACCACCCAGCTCCTTAGCTGTTGCAAAATTTTTAACATATTCAAACGCATCTATCTCTAAAAGAAGTGATTTGTAAATCCACATTTAAGTTTTAACCACTGGTAGGAATTGCAATCACCAGAACTCACGATATAGCTGAATTGAGGTGACTTTTATGTCACTTCCAAGTTACCATACTCTGACCATGAAGTCTTCACTTTAGTTGCAAAAGGTCAATATTTTGTTCCTTTATTTACCATTTGATTTTGTAATAATGTCCTTCTATAAATTCCCAAATCAAGGCAAAAGACGTTATTGCGGGCAAGTTCTGACACAAACTATTTTACAACGTGAATATCGCAACTTGACACGTTTTCTTAGTTGACATGATCAAGACGACTAAACCCCACCCCCTTAAACGAAGTAAGTTTTTCATGGCTCCAATTTGTGTTTTTAAAATATAAAGTTTCCCATTATACGATGAAACCGTTTCTATATTTCATGTAATCATCATTTGATAGGAAAGGTCTCAATAAAAACAGAAGCCTCGGAGACGTAAGTCTCCGAGGCTTCTGTTTTTATTGAGACCAAATTCATCTATCTTTAAAATGAAACATTTGTTTGGAGAGGAGAAGCAGTTTCTAATGAATATTCATAAGTTGTTTTTCTTTAAAAGGTTTTCTTTTTAATTGACCGTACAACTAACGCTTTTGAAAGGGTTGGGGGGGGGGGGGAGGAGTCACAAGGCACTAACAATATGTGGCTATTGTCCTCGTTTCATGGTGAACTGATTGTTAAAGGGTGGCTGAGTTGAATGGACGGTGGCGAACAATATTAGCACACAGTAAAGGCGGCCTTTTCTGTGAACAATGAACTCAACGGACAACAATCTACAAATACGATCATCGTGCACAATCACTACAGGAAAGACGTTAGAGTTGTTAGCTTTCCAATACGTGAGGTGTGTTGTACAGGTCGCGTACGTTCTTCAGTTTCTGTGCAGGACCCGGACCGCTTAGTTTTTCCTGTAAGAGATAGAAAATAAATATTGTTATATACTGTTTAAATTTTAAAGAAATTGTATGAGCCAAAAAAGAGTGATAGACTTAGCGGCACATTTGTTTGTTACATATGTCGATTATTTGAACACAGAATATTAAAAAAAAAGAACTAGTACTTTCATGACGTCAACACCTTCTTTGCAGGGTCAGGACCACTTAGTCTTTTCTGTAAGAGAGAGATAATAAATATTGCTATATACTGTTAAAATGTGAGAGAAATCGTAGGAAGCAAAAAGTATGATGGACTTTGCCGCACATTCGTTTTGGAAGTACTTTCAATACTTTTCTTTCTGATAACGGCCGTTAAAGGCCTCCGTAATACTCCATTCGGTTACAGCTGTTTGCTGTCTTCAACACATATGTGTTTACTGTGCACGTGCGGTATGGATGTGCAGCCGAACGTGCAGCTTACTTGACTGTGGTGAACTTTTCCCGGTTAGACGGTTATTTAAAATATGGCAACAAATGACGCCGAGGAAGATGAGGTAAGCCGAAGTACTCAAAATATGTTACATCGTCAATATCTATGCACTCGGTCGAAAAATTTCATGTCAATCTATCGTTTACTCACATAAATTTTATGGTTTGGTCTGATAACGTTTCTAAAGTTAAGCCGGAGATGGATTTGTGAAGCCGTACTAGTTCCGCGAGACGATTCACTGTACCACCCATCATATACCTGTACAGTATGTACAATGAGTGTAAGGCTGTATTCACATGTAGGCCTAGGGGCCCAGGGTTGGAAAACCTTGCGAACCTGTCGAACCTGGTTCGCGGGAAATCGGCGACGCTCGCGGGAAATCATGCGTGTCGGGACACATTTTTTTTTTTAATAAAAAACGGTGAAAAAACCAAAAAATCTTCAGAGAAACAAAATAAATGAGGGAGAACAGGGCAAATGCTGTTACACTAATATTTACAAGAAGCTCTGTTGATTGCTACTGCTTACGATACTCACGTAGGCAAATAGCACATGTTACCTCTATGCCAATAAACCACGATGTCCAGTATATCCCCAACGACCACGCAAGTAACCAGAAATTATCTCCAGTTTGCTTTTAGGCACACTTCAGCCGCCCTACATACCTTATGAATCCCAGTGCCCCGGCCCTAGGATGATTCGCACAGAGCTCGTGCACAATTTCATCTCCTTCGGTTTTAGTGTTTTTTATTTTTTCCTAACTCAGCAGAAGATTCTCATGTTTAATTAATGAGAACGGAGTGCTTTCATACAGTAGGTACGTATATAAACAGCATACATACAGTACATAGCAGCGCAACAGACCCACGCGGCATGGCTTGACCTTTGTACCTTCTTTACGTTTCCAGTCTTACACACAGATGCAATGGTAGCTCCAAACACCTTTCTGGAAAACATAATGTTACACGCAGTGACAAAATTGCCTCTATTAAACCATTTTAAAATGTGGGGGACGACTTTTATTTTTAACTTTTTTTTTTTGCTGCAAATTTCTGCTGCCTGTTAATGGTCACAGTCATCAGGGATAAAAAAGTTCGGTACAATTGTCGTAGCCTTAACAGGTGGTTGAATTTGAGTATTATGAATGTGATAGATGTCCATTTCGGAACAGGTGTTGACATTTTTGCAGTTAAGAACTTTTCTTGGAAAGATGCCAGGAGTTTTTACGGCAAACTCGTACAGCTGTTTGTAAGTAGCATAGCTTGCAGTAGTTGACAGTGTATAGTGGTCTATGATCAAGTCATTTATTCTAGGCCTATTGCATATCTATATAGCGTAATATCGGGCTCAAGTTTCACTCGTTTCTGACATTTTGTAAGTGACACTTCTTCACATTCAAAAAGGTACCGTACATTGCAACAACGCAAGTAGCCTAACGTTAAGCTTTCGTGATTGATTTTTCAAATATTCAACGAGTTTTCAGGTATATTTTTTGTGCTCAGCTGCACAATTTTACCCCTTCGATGTGCTAGGAACCCCAATCTTCCAGGAGCTTGCCCCTGAACCCCCCACAAGGGGTTCCACCCATACACAAATGTCAGCGGGAAATCGGTGGATTTTCTACTGTGTTCGCGGGAAATTCAGCAAGGTTTTCCAACCCTGGCCTAGGCCATCAGAATGTAAATCTGATGGCTTACGGGAAAGCGTGTTAAACAAGACTCATATTACTTCCCATCATCATCCGTCTGTCTGTCGTGAGAATGGCTTTGAAGGCGTTTACTGAAGTACAGTATAGTGCATTCACCAAACTTCACTCACTTCAAATTTCACGCACCTAAACCTGAAAATGCAATGGCGTAAGTACCTTGACAACGTTTTGGCTACCATACCTTGAAATGACATAAAAGGAAACTGAGGCAATGTTTATTTACAGTAATCACCCATTTCTGATTAGTCAACTAAACGGGGCTGCATTTGTACAGGAGAGGTTGGCTAGGCGGAAAGAATCCTATTCGCAGTTGCCGCCAAACATTACAAATTTCCAAATCATCATTTTAACCACTCTGTGGAAATGTTCCTTTTTTGCTGCTAGCTTGTTCATGGGTAATTGCTGTAGGTTTATGCAAAGGATTTGCACTCTTCATACAGTATAATGATTGTCATGCTAATATTAGTGAGATGCGCGAAGTTTGGCAGGTTTTCATCGTATCTGATCTTGGATCTGGATCTGGAAAGGTACTGCACAACACTCCGAATGGAGTCAAACATTCAGGATTCGGTGTGTGCATGTGAAGAACATCAATCCTCCTGTCTGAGGATCCTCAAGACAGAGTTCTTGAATTGCTTGGGATCCTCGAGATCTGTTATGTTCTGGGGGAGTAGGTTCCAGTCCCTGACGGTACGAGGAAAGAAGCTATACTTGTACTGTCCTTATTGGTTGGGATGATGTTATAGCTGTTCAAGTGGTGGTGTCTAGGAGGCCTCCGGACCGGTTGTGAGAGGTTGGCAAGAGGCAAGGAGGCCTAATCTAGCCATATGGAAAGTAACAAGTCTGTTTGCGGATCTTCTATCTTTGAGACTATCCCATCCCAGATCTTTCAACATTTTAGAGACACTACTCTGGGGGGAATAGTCGTTACAAACAAACCTTGCAGCCCCACGTTGAATTTGTTCAATTTTGTTTTATAAAGGAGACGGTATAAGGGTCCCAAACAGATGAGGAGTACTCAAGTATAGGGCGAACGAGAGTAAGATAAGCATTAGTCTTGATACTCTTGGGACAGGAATTAAGATTTCTTTTAATAAAACCCAAGGACCTATTAGCAGATGAGGTGATGCAATTGATATGGGCATTCCAGGTAATGATATTGGAAATATCAACTCCAAGATAAGAGTGACAATCTGTGGATGCCAAAATGTCATTGCCCAAAGTGTACTCAAAAAGTTTGGGATTCATCGAATGAGTTATCCTCATCAAAAACATTTCTTGGTGTTGAAATGCATTTGCCAATTTTTTTGCCATCCAAAGAGGGTATGGAGATCATCTTGGAGTTTAACCTGGTCAGAAGAAATTCCTTATTTGCCTGTAAACCACACAATCATAGGCAAAAAGCCTTACTTCAGAAGAAATATTGGTGGGCAAGTCATTAATGTAAGCAAGAAATAACAAGGGACCCAGGACCGTACCTTGGGGAACACCTGAAATAACTTCAGTCCAATCAGAGGAGTCACCATCCACGACAACACTTTGTTTGTTAAACTTGAGAAAATTAGTGATCCAATCAAGAGTATGACCTCTGATACCATAATTCTGCAGTTTACGTAAAAGCCGGTTGTGGGGAACAGTATCAAAAGCTTTAGAAAAATCCATGATTATCATGTTGGTATGGGATCTGCTGTCTAAAGACTGGACTAAATCATTCACGGTTAGGATCAGTTGGGATTTGCAGCAATGGCGAGGTCTAAATCCATGCTGTCTGCTCATGATAACAGAGTAATTATCAAAGTGACGCATTATACAAGAGTGAATAACATGCTCAAGTATTTTGCAACAAATATCGTAAAAATCGTATTGTTAACTCAATTTCCAGCAGTTACAGTAGAAGTTCTAAAGTTTTATGTTAGATGCGTGAACTTTTATACATCCATGCTACAGTTTGACTGCTGCGACTGGGAGCTTATTCCAGGCATTAACAATACAACGCTAGTACAGTAACACTAGTGACCCTTAAAGTGAACAAGACCTTATGGCAAAGATGCCAACTTGAGTGACTGGCAGGCAGTGAGATAATTATGTAGGAAAGTGACTCATGAGGAGTGTGGAGCGGGAAGTCCCTTCGACGGCAGTCCAGGGCCTGCCTTAGACTTCTGGAAGCTCTTAGCCTGCAGGAGCTCCGTGGTGCACTTTGAGCCTTATTTGGTACCGTTTTCTGCTGAAGTTGATGACCATAAGTTTGAGATGGGAAAGATAACTTGCATTTAGTCATAAAGGGGCAACAAAACCAACTTTACACTGGTAGCTTTCATGGTCTTTCCTTAAGCTGACAATTATTCCAGGCATAAATTTAAAATTGCAAACTTAAATCATAGTAGGTAAGTTGCTTCAGAAAATTATGATACATTCGTTATTGCATGGACAACCGGAAAATATTAACTGGATTGGCTGCTTGTTGCTTCTCAACACTCACTCAGCCAGCCAATGAAGTTTGTCTTTGGCCATATTTGTTCACTTGAAGGGTGCCATAACGAAGACCTGTTCCACTTATCCAGTTAATGTAGAGACCAACATTTCCACCAGGACTTGGTATCTGCAGTACAGTACATGTAAGGAGTAACATCCTGAGAAACATTTTGTATGGTACTGGTGTACGTGCTGGAGTCCGTTGATTGACGGGGACTCCAGTACGTGCATGCTGTATGCATAGCAACAAATATAGTTATGTATGTCAAGGTTAGTGAAGGCGTGCAATACATGGAGTATAATACTACATGTACTTAAAAAACTTACTCGGGCAATAATACTAGTATTGCGGCGTAAGTTTTGACTTTGCATCAGCAATTAAAGGCAAAGTCTATTTTAGTTTTCTCTCCAAATATAATTGTAAAAGTGTGTGATTGTATTAGCTGAGCATGAGTTTTGACTCTGAGGTGTGTGACATGTGTCGTAGATGTGAGACTTGGCATCTCTGCTATGGTTAACATCTTCAAGATCATGAACTAGACAGAAGAGCCCAATGCAGTAAGATCTGCACTGAAATGCCTCAAGTGTAGTGACATTAGTCCTAGTACATAGTTCCAATCTACTGCATTAACTCATAAGACCAAGGATACCAAGCTGGACTACAGTACAGTACTTTAGAATTGGACACACCAAGGACTTATACAAGGGTAGCATAACCTCCTTGTCTTTATATGTATGTACAGTAAATGACCTTTTAATAATTCCAAGCACTCTGTTTTTGCAAAATGTCTACCAGGTTGAAGAGATTTACGAATCATCACCCCCAGATCTTTTTCTTCGTCAACAGTCTGCAAAGTGACATCACTCATCTCATAAATAACTTCAGGATTATTTTTACCCACATGCAAGACTTCGCACTTTACTGACATTTAAAAGCATTTGCCAGTCCCTGGACCATTGATTAAAGATGTGAAGATCTAAGGCATTCTCTTTGTCAGAGACATCATGAAAAATCTTGGTATCATGAGCAAACTTGATAACATTGCGACAAATGTTTTCATGAATGTCATTAATAAAAATGGTGAACGAAACTGCACTCAAAACACAACCTTGTGGGTACTCCACTGCAAACAGTTGTCTAGTCAGATATCACACAACCAAGGAGCACATGCTGTTTACTCTGGTGCAGCCAAGCCTCAATCTACAAAACCTCCCACACCATGAGAATTAAGCTTGAAAACAAGTTGACAGTGAGGAACTTTGTCAAATTTGTCAAAATCCAAATAAATGACATCAACATGACATCCCTGATCCAAGTAACAAGTAACTTTGTCCAAAAAGATAAGAAGATTAGACAAGTAAGAACCCCCACTCATAAAGCCATGCTGAGAGGTATTAATTTGAACCTTGAAAGATGATCCATGATGTTAGTGCTAGTACAGGACAAGGCCTAATTTGAAAATGAAAGGTCTTCAGCAACATCATACCCATGAATTCTAAATGCGCTGGGCTGTTCCATATTACAGTATTAAAATCAGAATGCCTTATCAAAGTTTAAATGGTTTAGAAAATTTTGAAAATGAAACTAGGTTTAATTAACTGTACAGCACACCCATGAATTCTAAATGTGCTGGGCAGTTCCATACATTACAGCATGATAATTTGAAGGCTTCATCAAAGTTTAAATGTTTCTGCAGTATCACAAGTTAAATTTACTTACCAACAGGGATGCCACCTGTGTCTAGTGCTTGGGCAGGGACACATATTGCCATACAGCAGTGATAGGATATATCATGCGATTGTCTAGGATTTTCAGCAGGGGTCTAGCCCATAGGGCAAAGCCCTTTTGCTAGCACTGTGCTGACAGGAAATCTTAGCAGCACCATCGGTTGGCATGGAGCATACAAGAAAAATTTTGGCTCTGTGCAAACCTCTCCTCACACCCCTGATGGCTTGAAATGGTACCTCAAAATATTTTTCTTAAGCTGCAGTACTCAGCTTTGAAATGTTGTAGGGAGATCATGTTTGCAATATGACAATTAATGAGCAAAACATCAATCTGGAAAAATGTCGGTAATTTAGATTGTCTCTATTTTTATCTATTACATCATGTTGCCTTGTTCTGTGTCATGTGTTCACATTTAAAAGATTCATCACCCCAGACAGTTTCAATTCTCCCAACCACTTATTGTGTGTCTAGTCCCTTCCACCACCTGTCCAAAATTCCTCCACATGTGTATGAAAACAATGGATCTCTGTGTAATCTGTGTAATATGAGCTACTCTGCATCTTTCAAATTTGCTATCAATCAAAGACTAGAACCAGTTGAGAATTCTGCTATCTGGAAGCCAAAAATATATAGCTTGGGGTGATGAGTTACCTCCTTTAAGACCTGCACACCATATATGTGCATACAGTACTGTATCTGCTACCTTCCAGATTACCTCAAATGGCATTCCCCTTATGCCTTGCCCACCTCTACAAATTAATGTACAGTAACCTCACCACATTTTCATGTATTATAGTTTATTTTTGTGGTCAAATCATAAGTAGTTCAATGCGTATCATGGAATTGTGGGATTTTAGGCACTTTCCAAATAATGAATTAAAGTCGTGTCACAGGATAATAAACAAATTGCTTATGAATCATGCATACAGTAGAAGATATAAAGTAATACAAGCATACTGTGTTCATACATGCCAAGGGATAATGATCTAGAATACGTGCAAATGCAACTAATCCTGGACTTAAGTTGCATGCTGAGCACTCTAGAATTTCCAATATTGTTTTGAAGAATTATGTCATGTCATGTTTTCATTGATTTTTTTCTTGACAGGTAGCATATATTTTACTGGAGGTGACTGGGATTATTGATGCTGATACCTTCTCAAAAACTGGAAACTGCCGAATATTAGTAAGATTAGTGGAGTTCAACTTTCATGTACACTGAGTATACACTGTACCATACATTTTTTTTTTTTTATGTTTCCTGCCATGTGTAGACAATGCAAAACGTTATGTGGCCAAGGCACAGAATAGGCCTGTAGTAAAATTCATAGCAAAAATAGTAAATTTTCTTTAAACAAAAAAAAAGGAAGAAATACATTGAGAGCTATGACACAAAGAAGGTAATAGAAAGATGTATATCTTTGACAGTGCAAAATTTCATTGTTGGCATTGTCTCTAAATTCATGATAACTCAATTCTACTCCAGCAGGACATTTCTTATTCTATCAAAATGTTTCCATGACATCATCATCATTTGATGTTGCTGCTGTAGCTCACATCATCACATGATCAGATTAAATCTGCTATTTGTTGCTCCATTCAGGGTCTAATGACAGAAAATCCCATTTTACAAGTTGGAAATTACATTTTCTCTGGAGAATATAAAGAGACAGTTGGCACATCGTTGTTCTTTGAGGAAGATTGTCAAGATAAATCAGGTAAAGAAGTCATATTCACATTCATTTTCTTCAACAAAGATAATCACTTCGTCTGGTCTAAGACAGGTCATGTACACTATGCTATGCATTGGGATTTTCTTTTCAGGATAGATGAGGAGAACATTCATTGACTTTTGTTTCAGATGATAGTTGTAACCTTTGTAATTATACAGAGCGGTGTATGTGTGTGTACAGTACTGTATGTGTAAATGTGATACCTACTGTACCTTGTAAACACGATATCCTGAGACAGGAGGCTTGGACAGATCTGTTATTCACTTCACAGGTGTACCACATTGAGTAAAAGAACCCTGTAGGTTTTGGTGGAGGTCTTTTAAACAAGGTATCTCATGAAGGGAAGCTTCAGTTACAGTTATCTCATATTTGTCATGTATCGCAGTTAGCACCAGAACCTTATCATTTTTTAATGCAGGTCAAAACTCATTTGAGGTCATGTTGTGAAAACCTTGTAATCATGATAAATCTCACAAAAGGAAGCTTGTACAGAGCTCATAAATATGAAGCATAGGCACCATGTGACACATCCTAATGCTGTAATGTCAGATATCAGAAAAAAATCCTCATACATGTAATTGCATCATTGAAACCACAATGCATTTGTATGTTCTGTTTCTGCATCCAACTAACAGTCACTCTTTATTTTAGATGACAGTTTTATCTCTCCCCTTTGTGTATACTGTGGGCTACATCTACTTTGTGGAGTATTCTACATACATTTGATGTGAAAGCTTTCTCAGGTTGTGATCCTTTGAAAATATACATTAGCTTCCAAAGTGAAAAACTGAAAGCTGCAAGTGACAAGTGCAACTCTGAGCAGGGCAGAAATTCATAAAACAGGGGCAGAAATTTGTAAAGGGTGCTCGAGTGCAAATGAATTATTAACCCCCAGACAAGAGAGGGACATAATGTTGGAATTCAACAGAACAATAAACAGAGCTGTATCTGGTAATGTTACTTTCTTTCACACAGAGCAATAACAGTACCATAAGTCAAAATTATGGAGCTGCCAGTAAGGTATGTCATAGATAACCTCACTGCAGTGTAAAATTGAAAATCTGTTTTATTTTGTATATACCTCATAGGGCCTTCACTTAAATATGTTTGCAAGTCATCAAGGAAACTTGATTTGAAGAGAGCTGTGTTGAAACCTAAAAAGCTTTCCTCTGAAAGTAAAGGTATGTATTCTGAAAGTCACAACATTTTCTTTATTTCAAACAGTACATGTGTGGTGATTTGGTTTCAGTTAATCTGAAAGAACATTCAGCACATGCCACATGGTGTGATGCTGAGCATCTATTAGCCTTTCAAGTATTGTCCTAGTTACCATATTGCCCTTCCTGTAATTGAAGCATAGACTACTTTTGACAGGGTCTACCAGATGTTCCTGTCGTTTGATGTTCCCCATTTTTGTATTAGTTCAATGGTTGCCGATGAGTGCAAGGTTCGTTATTCCCAGGGATTGATGTTCACAGAATTATCACTCCCAAGGTCTGCTGCTCCCAAGGTTCGATGGTCCCAGGATTCAATTTTCAAAGGCTTTGATGTTCCTGAACCCGGGGAACATCGAACCCCAGGAACGTTGAACCTCGGGAATATTGATAAGCCCCCTTTTGATGGTCGCTTGATTTGTTCAAACTTGGTACAGGTTTGTATGTATTTCCCTGCCTGCAGTATGCTCAGGAGTTCTAATGCATGTACACTTGCCTATAGGAGAGAAGGTGCAACAATTGCTTTGCTTCCACAGTATAGATCGGAATAACTTAAATATATACGTGTGTGAGTGGAGACCTACCATTAATACATGCAAGGTTACCTTGTACTGTGTGCAGGACAAATATTTTGTGTCTAAAGATTGTTCTGTATTTCAATGTAAATTGATGAAGTTAAAATTGTGGTAAAGAGTTTCTTTTGTATACCGAATATCAGTCATTTGCTCTATTTGTACATCAGATGCATCATTGTATTGATCATCCTATGACTACCTTTGTATTTGCAACAGAGGCAGTCAGTAACACTTAAGCTGCTGAAAAAATGTCACTGCTGAAAAAATGTCACAAAAAGGACACAAAAAATGTCACACCACAAAAACTGTCAAACATAAATTCCTCCTTTTTCCATGTTTTACATTCATAAAGATAATGCAGAAGAGAAGGAAGGCTCTCAAGTCAAATGAAGGCTATAATCGTTGATGGTTAACATCTTCTTCTCCACAAGCTACCAAACAGGAATGAAGATGAGGTAGCTCAAGGGCCTGCCTGTGATGTACAACCCCACTACACCACATGGGTGTACTCTCAGGTGACAGAGCCCTGCATTAGACAGTGACTAAATTAACTTTGGACCAAGCCAAAGCCATAGACAAGTGTATCTGGGATGGACTTCAAGAAACTGTTGATGCCATTTGTATCTTGGTCCGTGGCTGTTAACTGGATGGAATGATGTCATTCAGCATTTCAGAACCAGTAGAGCGTATTCACATAAATGGGATCTGAGGCTGGCAAAAGCGTCACAACGTTGGCTAGTTCGAGGATCCTGTTTTCCTGCATGTATGGCCTAGAATAGACCCACAGCCAGAGGTGGGTGTGTGTAAGGTGACGAAACAGGAGCACTGTCAGTTTTCGAGCCACAATGTGGCAATTAGGAGATAATTTTGTCAAGTTTATTGCATTTTTTTTTTCTCTGATGATAATTGTAGCTGTGTATTACAGTAGGTGCATATGTGTGTGATGACTTTGTTGTAAACACTAGTTAAACATGATATCATCTAGCTTTGATTCCTCAACAGATCCCTTATTTGGTGGGCAGATGTACCACAATGGAGCACATAAACAGTGGTGATGTCATGCATGCTGTTTCAAAAAACAATTTATGTGTTAACCTTTACAATTAGTACAATGTTGCTATGTGTTGCCAGTGTGCTCATGGTATAAAATATTTCATCTGATTAATGTTGTGGGATGGTGACTTCAGATATTTTTTTTTCCCTCAGGATGCTTGAAGACTTCACATTTCAGAAATTAATGGATTAAGGGATCAGCGTACAGATAGATCACAGCAGATAATCGATCTATTGTTTGGGTGATGTGGGTGGGGCTTGCAATATTGTTGATTGGCATGCTGCCTGTACCACACTGGGTACACGAACAGTATTGCTTTTGGTGATGCTGTACAAACCAATGAGCAGTTGGAGCTTGGCCACATGGCATACAAAGAAAATCTATTATTATCTGTTTTCAACCATTCAGGCTCATCAATAAACATCTCCAAAGCTTTGTCTTCTCAAAACATTATGCATGAGTTACAAAAGATGCATCATTTGCATTTTGAATGGGCTAACAAATTATTCTTGAGTAGCAAATAGTTTTCTGTTTTTCTGTGAGAAACTTTCTTAAAAAGGAGACCACAGTCCTCCCTAATTTAATCATGCTGTGCCCTCAAATGTCGGTTTAAAATATGATTCCTTTCTGTGGAACAAATGCCCTTTTCAAACACAAAATCTGAAAAACAAAATGGATTTAGCTATATTTGGAACATGGAAAAACCAGTTAGGAGGCATAAGCCACATGTTCTGATGTCATCATGTGAAAGACTTACTTTATAATGCATACTGGGAGTTCCTTCCACTAACTACAAGCATATGCTTCCCCTATGACATCATCATCAAAGTTAGGAATGCATCTCCATCAGCTTAGTAGCATTAGGCATGTAACAACTTGTAGCTTCTTATCTTTGAGAGCATGTGTCGAATTTGCTGGCTGTAAATTTTATGTGTAATTTTGTTTCACTCTACTACTATGCACCATGACATATTTAAAGATGCCTTAGTATGTTTGGAGATAAATTTAATACTACAGTGAGTAATGCCACCATATCTGGAAAGCCATCTGCATTTTGAATCACCCATACTGTTGCCCATTTCTGCATTTTGACCTCTTGAAATGACGTCTATGTATGGGTACAGTGCCTTTCTACAAAAGTATCTAAGTCAGTTTATCAAAAAATATTGAAGTTTGTATCTCTTTGATGGTATTGTTAGTCACAGAGTTAGTTATGGCAATTGATAAATCACATGACCAGATAAACTGGGGTGGATCCTGGATTTTTGTTTGGGAATGCACAAGTTTCTTTCATTTTTTTGTTTTTGTATGGCATCTTCCATCTGAAGAACTTACCTAAAAGTAGTGCTCTCAATGTGGTGTGTAAGTTTCCATACCAAAACTGTGACAAAAAGAGCAACAGTCAGGCACAGTTGATCAATCCTGGAAACTTTGGGGTGAACATGCACCCATGGCAATCCTCCTCCCCCCCCCCCCCTGCCCCACCTGTGATCTTCTACTGCAGATTAAGTTGTATTATGTTTGTAAAACAAATGAAAGAAAATGATTCAAGCATAAGATTCTCATGTTCTTTGTACTTTATTATACAAAAGTTTGTACATCTGATGTTTATAAAAAACATCTCTGCAATCAGTTATTATCCCTATTTACAACTGGCAGAAAACATCAAAGACATCACTCGGTGCCCCAAGCTACATTTTGGATACAGGGTAAGCAAACTTATTTTTTGGTTCTGCTGTTTAATTCAGAAGATGCAGAGTAACTGATATTACACAGCATACACAGGAGCAGAACGTTTTGTGTTCCACATGGTCCTTGTGTGCTCACTAAGATACTTAAACTAGGATTGCGTTTGAACAAGGAGGGTTTTAGACAGGCTGTGGGAGGGGCTAGGAGTACATGGTTTGGAGCATTGGTACTGTCTGGGTGAATGAGTACCGTACCTGACCTATAAGGTTATCCCATAGAAGAAATGTAAACCAAGTTACATTTTGTGGTTACAACCTGAGTGACAGTTTATTCTTGCTTGCAACCACCTGTACAGCGGCTTACTAGTATGTACGGACAAAACAGACTGTCTTTCTTCTCCACGAATCTACAGAATTCAATTCAAAAACAGAATTTGTCAGTGGCAGTCATTTCTTGCTGCTACTTTCCACACCAACAAACTCACCAGAAATCATCTGGAGACATAAGATACTTTGAAAATTGTAAGTACAAGTTTGCAGAGCAATGAAAACATGAATGCCACTAATCATTTACATGATGATGCCCCTTTATATGGAAGTTCATACTAAATCTTGGTTCCTGCTTACCAGAATCTTCAGGAGTACACAGTATTGTCAAAGTATGGAATGCTAACTAGACATACCAAGTACCTAAAGGAGGGCCAGCTATACATCGCTTTCTATAAGATGAAATCACACAGCCAATGATGTATCCTACATTCATGTGCACGGACTAGATCGTACTGACCCAATATATGCAATATGTTGTAATGCTCATCATATACCCGAACAAAAATACTTTGATTGGCACTTTTGACAGAGGCATTTTTATTCACAGATGTTTTGTGAATTAAATTGAATTCACAATATTTCAAAGAAAACGGTCGTACAATCCAACACTTGTGAATACTTAGCATCATCATTCCATGCTTTTCCCTCTCTCTTTACTGTAGGTTTTTTTACGATCTGACCGAGTTGGTAAACATGTAACTCTCACAATCATATCTAAATGAAAAGATCTGAAAATTTTACTGTCTGTTTTTGCGGCCAACTGTATCACCCTTTCTGTGGACAATTCCTGCTTCTGTCATATCCAATATAACAAAATTTGGCCAAACTAATGAACCATAGGTTCCTCTCTCAGGTGGGTTTGCCCTTTTTTGTCGGAACAGTCCAGGTACAAATACCACTCTCTGTGACACAGCATGAAAAGGAATGATGTTTCTGGTGTCCTGTCATCCAATGACATCCCCTGCTTACAACTGGTAAAAACAATGTCGCAGACATTGTTCCACAAACTGCATGGAGACAGCAGCAATTTCTTGTTGATGTTTATAAGAACCAATTGTCTCTGGATTACACCAATCTGTGGTTGATGATGTCACGAATCCCTTCCCAACTCGAACCGTTTAAATTTTTCTGGGTCATAGAAAGATGCCTTTACCACACGCCCTCCAAAGAATCGTCCATTCAAATCTACGACAGCTGAAATGAACAAATTCAAGTGGGTTAATCCATGGTCAGCGTTTTACTTATAGACCAAAGATGGAAGTACAAATTCAAAAGTTCCAGTGAGTTCATATTTGCATGCAAACAGTGAAGATCTTTAAAAGACATTTTATCTGACGAGAATTGTCCTACAAAACTGATCACTGAGACAATTAGATAAAGCTGGATAATGCCGACACAAAATGCCAACTTTTAAGTTACTGTACCTTTGACTGCAGAAGCGATGCTTCCAAATTCTACAAATATCCTCACAGCTTCATCTTCTTCGGCATTTGGCTCCTGGCAGACAAAAACAAAATGACGCTACTGAAGTTATTACTTAAACACCAGCTGTCAAATCCCAAAAGTTTACTGCAGATGACAAGCGTGCGGTGCAGATATGAAAGAGCCATAGAAAACAGTATTTGTCAATCTCAGTGTTCTTTATTAAATCACACAAATGTTTTCAACTCACGTTTCTGGAAATATTCAACAGTAGAATGTACCCAGACTTGCATTTAATGTGAATGGCATGTCTGGTAATGCACAGACCATTTTTGAAAATTTTGTATAAAGCCTAAATGAAAACCTCTTTCAAACATTCAAATCAGTCCATACATTAGTTTCAAGTTGACTATCACAATTCATGTCCAACTCTGTCAAGCAAAGGCAGCAAGACGGCAAGTTGTAAGGTTTTGAGTGGTCTAAAGGCAATGTTGCCATAGATTAAGTCCTCATGCCGAGCCACAATTGGCTTACAAGGAACTAAGGAACCTGCTGGTTACTTTCAGTAGGAAACTACGGAAAGTAAACAGCAGGACTCTCTTATCCATTCATAATTTTCTGTTTACATTTATAAGTACCTGTTGTTTTGCAAGAGCTTTTCAAACATAAACCAGAAAGCCAAAAGGCTTTGTGATTCCTTGCCACATGGTTACATTATAACAAGCATGAATTATTCACATGACAAGTATGAGATCAACTGCAGTTACTGGTCTTGAAACACCACATTAATAAGCCTTTAACCCAAATAACCTTTATTTTGGTGACCTCAAATGACATTTGACGTCCACTAAAAGCAATAGGGATCACCTACCCAGTATGGGGAAGCTACACATCAAGTATGACATCAGTCAACATGACTCTTCTGGAGATAATGTGCTAGAAAATTTTCACCTCGGGGGACCTCAAACGACCTTTGACCTCCACAAAACAACAGGAGTCATCTACTCAATATGACTAACCCACACACCAAGTATGACATCAGTCACACTTACCCTTCTAGAGATACTGTGTTTACAACGTGTTTACAGTTTGACTCAGGGTGACCTCAAGTGACCTTTATCTCCACCAAAAACAATAGGGATCATCTACTCAATATGACCAACTCACACACCAAGTATGGCATCAGTCGCAGTTACCGTTCTGGAGATATCATGTTTACAAGGTTTTCACATTTTGACCTCTGGTGACCTCAAATAACCTTTGACCTCCACCAAAAGCAATAGGGATCATCTACTTAATATGACCAACCCACACAGTAAGTATAACATCAGTCACAGTTACTCTTCTGCAGATACTGTGTTTACAAGGTTTTTCCAGTTTGACCTCCATTGACCTCAAATGACCTTTGACCGCCACCAAAAACAATAGGGATCATCTACTCAATATGACTAACCCACACACTACGTATGACATCAGACACAGTTACCGTCCTTGAGATATCGTGTTTGCAAGGTTTTCACATTTTGACCTCTGGTGACCTCAAATGACCTTTGACCTCCACTAAAAACAATAGGGATAATCTACTTAATATGATCAACCCACACAGTAAGTATGACATCAGTCACAGTTACCCTTCTGGAGATATTGTGTTTACAAGGTTTTTCCAGTTTGACCTCCGTCGACCTCAAATGACCTTTGACCGCCACCAAAAGCAATAGGGATCATCTACTCAATATGACTAACCCACACACCAGGTATGACATCAGACACAGTTACCGTTCTTGAGATACCGTGTTTGCAAGGTTTTCACATTTTGACCTCTGGTGACCTCAAATGACCTTTGACCTCCACTAAAAACAATAGGGATCATCTACTCAATATGACCAACTCACACACCAAGTATGACATCAGTCACAGTTACCGTTCTTGAGATATCGTGTTTACAAGGTTTTCACATTTTGACCTCTGGTGACCTCAAATGACCTTTGACCTCCACCAAAAGCAATAGGGATCATCTACTTCATATGACCAACCCACACAGTAAGTATGACATCAGTCACAGTTACCCTTCTAGAGATATTATGTTTACAAGGTTTTTCCAGTTTGACCTCCGTTGACCTCAAATGACCTTTGACCGCCACTAAAAATACTAGGGATCATCTACTCAATATGACTAACCCAAAGACTAGGTATGACATCAGACACAGTTACCGTTCTTGAGATATCGTGTTTACAAGGTTTTCACATTTTGACCTCTGGTGACCTCAAATGACCTTTGACCTCCACTAAAAACAATAGGGATCATCTACTCAATATGACCAACTCACACACCAAGTATGACATCAGACACAGTTACCGTTCTTTGAGATATCGTGTTTACAAGGTTTTCACATTTTGACCTCTGGTGACCTCAAATGACCTTTGACCTCCACTAAAAACAATAGGGATCATCTACTCAATATGACCAACTCACACACCAAGTATGACATCAGTCACAGTTACCGTTCTTGAGATATCGTGTTTACAAGGTTTTCACATTTTGACCTCTGGTGACCTCAAATGACCTTTGACCTCCACCAAAAGCAATAGGGATCATCTACTTCATATGACCAACCCACACAGTAAGTATGACATCAGTCACAGTTACCCTTCTAGAGATATTATGTTTACAAGGTTTTTCCAGTTTGACCTCCGTTGACCTCAAATGACCTTTGACCGCCACTAAAAACAATAGGGATCATCTACTCAATATGACTAACCCACACACTACGTATGACATCAGACACAGTTACCGTCCTTGAGATATCGTGTTTGCAAGGTTTTCACATTTTGACCTCTGGTGACCTCAAATGACCTTTGACCTCCACTAAAAACAATAGGGATCATCTACTTAATATGACCAACTCACACAGTAAGTATGACATCAGTCACAGTTACCGTTCTTGAGATATCGTGTTTACAAGGTTTTCACATTTTGACCTCTGGTGACCCCAAATGACCTTTGACCTCCACCAAAAACAATAGGGATCATCTACTCAATATGACCAACCCACACACCAAGTATGACATCAGTCATGGTTACCCTTCTTGAGATATCGTGTTTACAAGAAGTGTCACATACACACACACACACACGACATCACCATCGCATAGATTCCTTCTGCCTTCGGCAAGGAATCCAAAATCTATGGACACCTATAACGGGGCTCAAAATCCCATGGCTATCGCGTCCTTACACATGGCCATGGCGCCCCTCACTAAATATCGTATGAAATAACAGACCCACAGTCCTTTAACTCATTTGGCTGTGCCCTTCTTCAAGCTTAGTTTGAGCCCTGCTGCACAGAGATTGGTACATCTGTGTATGTGAAGCTGGCATTCAAAACAGCACACTCAACCAGTTAGTTCACCATGACCGACAGAGAGGGTGCACAGAATTGATGACTCACCTCGTATATCATACACTTCACCACGGCACCATACTTTGTGCACTCTTCTGCAGTCTCCGGTTGCAGCTCATCATCAACCTCACCGGGGCCGACCATATTCTGCAAGGACAACAAGTAAATTCAGATGGTTTGGAGAGCTGGTGTCCATGCATAAGATGCACTATGATTACACTTTATCTACTCAAACCAGTTGACTGTGAACTGTTCTGCATTGACAGCAGTGAAATAGCGAAAGAATGAAGACTTGTTTCAGTATATTGGAACAAATAACATTAGAACAGTCAAACCAAAAATGGGTGCTTACAGAAGAGAACACTGCAGGCAAGTTCAAGAACTATAAAAAACCAAAGAATGGGACCTACTCATGGTAGGTATGTTGCAGTTTACAATTCCAAAAACAGTTACTGATTCAATTGAAACTGTACGTAACACTTCTTTTCCTCAACTTTTCTTTTCTTTCTTTCTTCTCCTTCCTCTTGTTCCTTTTTAATGTTATGTTTATTCACAGGGCTGGACTAGAAGAGATTTACTTTTTCTGGTCCTTTTTTATGCATAGCTATTGTAGTGTAATCATTTGATTGTGTAAAAAATTTATATGTGCTATATGCTATTATGTTCTGTTAAATGTTCTTGTGAATTCATTTAAGAAAATAAACAAAACAATTCAACATAAATTTATCACGCAAGGTGTTGTCTACATTTTGGCTGTGAGATCAGCACTGATTGAAACTGATTGTCATTGAGAATTGAGAATACCCTAGGGCAGGCTTCCTCAATTAAATTTCTGAAGCACCACATTACAAAATGTTACTGATATAATGCGCCACTGATTGCCGTCATGGGGAGGGGTATAAAGTGAGGGGTCTCTGCCTCCCCTTTCGAAAGTTTCTGCATTTCCGAAGGGGCTTAGATGCAAAATGGTGCAAAGTTTGTTCAATTTTACCGGTCAAAATTTTCCTCCAACTTAACAATTTTTTTGATAAATCATCTTATCGAATGTGGGAACCTTGCATCAGATTAAGAAACCAACAAGGAAACATTCTCCACCCACCTAGTGGCTGAAATGACATTTAGATGATCTGGCAAGCCTCAAAAAATCTGGAACAAATATAGTTGTAGATATTGTCATTACGTCCTGCAGGTGGTTGTGAGACAGTCGTGTTCGAAATTTGTTCTTGATAAAGTTCATGTTGCTGAAGGAACTTTCGCAGATATACGTAGATCCAAATATCCCCACCACTTTCAAGGATAATGATTTCAGCTCACTGCAAGCTTGAGGAACACTTATCCAGAAATCTGCTGATGTTTTGCAACCGTGCAAAACTTTCAATCCATCATCACTTTGTAGATCAATTAGCTGAGATATTCTCCCAGTAATTTTTTGCGCCATTCCAAATCACATCGTACGCCACAAGTGGTGCGCGCACCGCTATTTAGGGAAGCCTGCCATAGGGCCTGCCATAGGGTATCTTCGATCATTTAGGGTACTGAATAGAATGATAATGGTCCCAAGCACTTACCCTAAGGAGCACAACCTTTGTTGGATTTTTCATAACCTCTGAAAATTCACTGGCTGGTGTCGGTTGCTTGGGTAACGGCTGTGGCATTGATGGCGGCATTGACGGCGGCAGCATGTCAACATCAACTGACGAGAAATAAAAATTTACATGATACTTTAATACCATATCAAAATATGTTCAATATATATGTTCAATAATCAATATGTTCAAAATATGTTCAATATTTTATCCCAATGAATTCTATGAAATACTCCAACAGATTTCCAATGCCACAAACTTTTGTACGTACTTGGCTTCCAGTAACCTTCATTTGGATCTAATCAATCAACACTTCAGCAGGAAAAAAATGGAGCAAACAGACAAGAACAAAAGTGTGAGAATGTGGGTTCAACACTACATGACGAGAGAAGTATCTCATATAAATAATGTGTATGCAATTGCTGATGGATAACAGGACTCACTAAACAAATGTTAATACTACAAATCTTGATACATTTACCCATAATTTTCATACAGGTACTTATCAGAATGGGTTCAGTCTAGAAAAAAAAAAGTCAAAAGAAGTGGAAGCAATATTGATGAGGTGGATACCAGAAAAGGGTGGCAAAAGCACTTAAACCTGATAAAGGAAATACAGATGATAAACTCACTATTAAACTGTGTTGAATTATTAAAATGTTGTGGGTTCCTACTTTTAAAAAACGTACTGTTTCTCCGGCTTGATAAAAGACATCAAGTTTAAAAAGTTTAAAATTTTTCAAGAATCAAGGTACAACCAGAAAGTCAAATGACTTTGTGATTTGTTGCCAATATCTCATTTTTTCATACACACACAATCACTTACAAACAAATCCAAACAGTGAAGACGAGAAGGGACCAGGAACCATACCAAATGAATAACAAAATGCAAGGATGACATCCACATTTCTGTATCACTTATGGGATGTTCCCAAATGCTAACATGAATGAGTATAAATGTCATTCATTCAGCATTGATGCAATTGTGGTTTATATGAAGGAGGTAATTCATAAGTTGAAAGAAAGTTTGTGACACCAAATTGTGGTTACAGATCTGAACTTGTGTAAGTCAACAAAGGCATTCTGGAATATATATTGCCTTCCAGGGAGAGGTTTACTGTAACTAAAACAACCAAGTGATAAGAGCTATGTTAAGTGGTTGTTTGTAGAAGGCATAGAAAAGGGACTTTAAATGTTCCACAAATTGAAAGAAAATGAGACCAAAGTCTGTCTACTGTAGCAGTAGTCTCTGCTATTAAACCTAGATCTACATTTTGGCAAGTTTTCAGTAGGAAAGCTTATTTAGCCCTTTAAGCTCCATGAAAAACAATATAGATCATGTACTTACAGTGGACTACCAACAATCCAACTTTTAAGCTCAAGCACCTTTCTCTTCTCAAGATACTGTGTTTATAAGGTTTCCACACTACAGTATGTCCTCTATTGACTCCACATGACCTTTGACATCCATAAGAAATGACTGACATATACTCATTCGGGAAAACCAATTATACTGTAAGAGTTTGAAGTTGCAGCATGGTTTAGTTGCTGAGATATCTCCCTTTAATAGTAGGTTTTCTTCCTTTAATTATCTAGTGACCTCAAATGACCTTTGACCTCCATGAAAAGCAATACGGATCATCTACTCTCCATGGACTACCAACACGCCATGTTTGATGTTCAAGCACCTTTAGCTTCTTGAGATACCGTGTTTACAAGGTTTTTTGAACAAATGTCCTCTATTGACCTTACATGACCTTTAACCTTCAGACAAAAGGCAGACATCATCTTCTCATAAGTTGCTACCAGTAATAAGGGTTTGAAGTTCCAACAACATTTGGTTGCTGAGATATCTCTCTTGAAGGTTTTCATACTCTACGCTCTGGTCACCTCAAATGACCTTTGACCTCCCATGAACAACAACAGGGATTACCTACACACCAACTTCGCAGTTCGAGCACCATTCCCTTCTTAAGATATCATGTTTGCAAGCCAAGGCATCACGTACGCACACACACACACTCACACACACACGCCATCAACATGGCATTGGTTCCTTGCCTGCCTTCAGGAAGGAACAAAAAACCAGAAGAGATGACAAAACATGCTATGGGAAAGGGGTAGACAGGTGCCACTTACTTGTGAAGACAGTCAGTGCAACACAAATGGGGATTCAAATCCATGAGACACTTAACATTCCAAAGCTCCTGACAAGGCCCCCCCACCTGCAGACTTTACAGAAAAAACAATTATCCCAAAGTCAGATCATCTCTCATTTTGTAAGTTATTTATATCACATTCCATTGAAGGTTGGGACAAGTTCAAATCAAACAGAACTCCTTTGTGCCTGAATGCAAAGCATCGATTCTGAAACCCAGAGATTTTAACTTCCATCCTACTACTTCATAAGAGGTGATCGAAAGTTCAGAATCTTGGCTGATGTGTGCTGAACCAGCAACTTTGAATTTGAGCACTTTTGATCTTTAATTTATTGTGTTTGGGGGTGTTTTCAGAGGCAGACAGGCCGATTAGATGCCAAAGATTACAGTACAACATTTGCAAAGAAAACTCAGATAACATAGACAAACTCACTGAAGTTGTGTCATGTTGTTTCAATTTTGAAAGTGGCATGTGTGTTTCAAAGAAAGCAACCCCCAGGGCAACATTTAGTAAATTTATGGATTTCAGCCAATGCTGACATCAAACGAATGGAGAAACAAAAGGGACATGTGGTAGAGGTACATGACCAACAACTTAGGAGAATGTAGAGAGATATTAACAGATGTGTACATCAAAATAGCAGTTCTGTTTTTCACAAAGTAACTGCTGACTCTAAATCTCTCTGAATTTACTTAGAATTGTTCAATCACTTCATGATGATGAAAACAAACTAATACCAGAGAGATGCAATTTGAAAGCTTCAATGATTCCATTGGCTTAGACCTACCACACCTTTTGCTTTTGCCTGAATATATGAATAATGTAAATTTTAAGTTGGAAGAAAAGAATGTTACAAAATGTCTCAAGTCTGTAGAGGATGGTACAGCTGGGGGCTGTGGCAATACAGCCTGATGGATTTATACGTTTTGTACAGGTGAGCGAGCCATCTGGTGTTTTTACGACTATCTTCAGTGGATGTAAAGCACAATGTGAAATACCGATCATGTGGAAAATTGCCATATATCCAAAGTAACATCCCATATCCAAAGAAATAGCTCCAAAATTCATAAAAGAATACAGACCAATTGATCTGGCCAGCATAACTTTCAATTGTATGCAGATCATGCCTTTAATAGCCCAAACTACTATATTTATACACGTGGAGAGAGTAATAAAGAGGGCTGCCGTGTACTGAAGATGTAGTTTACTCTCATTCACAGAACTAAATGGCAAAGATTGCACATTATCTAAGGTCTTATTTCTTGATTGTTCTTGTGCTTTTCACACTGTCCTTCAAAACTGTTAAATCAAGGACATGCAAGGGTTTGTTGAAGAGCCATGGTTGTTATACTGGATATCAAATTTTGTAAATGACTGGTACAGACAAATAAAAGGTCTAATGGAAAAATCAGAAATAATTGTCACTCAAGGTGGTCCCCAAGTTCTCTCTGTTCTTCACAATTTACACTAACAAAATTTCATCTACTGCAAAATGTCCTGTAGTAAGTAGATGATGACAATGCCACAGTATGCAATGTTTGAGCCATGTTGACCAGGGTCAGTGCTGAGCTCTGAATCCAGTTGGCCCCAGCTGGGTGTTCGGACACCTTACAAGTCTGAAACCGTGAATTTAAGGGGTCCACTAGGAATTTTAAAATGGTTCATTTCTCTTGCCATTTCCCTTTCTTCCAGTTCTACCTTTTTTTCCCTCATAGGTAATTGAGTTAAATACAACAATGTTTAGGTGCTGAAATTCTAGTCCATAGTGCTAAGAAATAGTGAATAAAATAATCCAAGGGAACAAACATATGAAACAAATGCTTCTATTTGCTTTCTCAGAAAATGTTTGACCTGCCCATCCTGCTGCAATGAGACATCTCAACATGTCGACTGAGTTCTACCTCATTAGTCTACACTTCCTAACACTTTGCCACTCAGCAGATCTTTGTTCCATCATAGTGTAAGCCACCGTGCGCTTCATATCTTCTAATACGTTTTGTTGGCATCTGAACTTATGCCGCTCGCGATGATAGCCCTACTACCGCACTACTGTATTGTAGAAACTAGTCAGTTGTGAGTAACAGCAGTTCTACTGCCGTAGAAACTTGTCAGTTGTCACTTGTAGTGCTGTCAGATACCGTTTACATTGCTAAACATTTCAACGATCCAAATAAACATTTGTCAAACGTTTTCAAAATATATCATTTTGACATGCCACTCCTTGACTTTTACGGCCATATTAATACATACAATGCATCAGTTTTATGATAACAAATGTGGTTTTCTGACTGACTATGTCAAAAATGGCTGGTAAATAAATCTATTAAACATTTATCCCAAATGTTCTATCCTCATTCAATCTTTACCAAAAAGTCGAGTAAATTACTATTCTTGTGAATCTTACCTGTTTATTTTCACAAGACTTTTCCAACATTTCAACGCCAAAAATGTATGTACAGTTTGCTTCACATGACGTGTGCAACGTTTCATGGAACATTTTAGTTTTGAATTATCAATGATTTTGTTCCAATCGAACTTTCACGTTTTCACCCTGTACACGATAGCATTCTACTGTGAGACAGACCATAAAAGAGACGTGGCAAAATCCCCATTGATAGATTTAGTTACTTCAAACATGCTATGGCATTTTATGCCAAACGGAATCTTTGCAAACGGAGAAGAATGAGCGGAAATCAAAAAGTTGAAAACAGATTTGTGTCTGGGGGAAAATACATGGCCCTAGCATTGATTAAAAGAGCTGAGGGTGCCAAAGTTGGCAGTTTTTACCTTGGGCGGTTTTTGTCCATGGTTTTTACAGGTAAACACCGTACCCGTAAAAACAGGTTTTTTTCCCAATTGAGTGGAAAAATTGGTAAAAACTGGGAAAAAACCCATTGTTTCATAAAATTTAATATAAACAACTGTTTAGCTTTAATGCTTTACAACACTTAATTGTGCACATCCGTTGTCCTATTTATATCAAGTCACTCTAGCTGTCTAGAGGTCCAAAAATTTGTTAAGCATATTCAAAAATCTCTTCATCAAGGTAGCAAAAAAGTGTGGACATTAACTTGATTGTGTTTGCCATAATTATGTAGTTACAAAAGCAGTTTGCCTTTTAATTTTTCTCTGTATGTACCCTGTAATACTGTCCTCGCTATGACACTGACACCTTGACATGTTTAATTGTACCAAGCCTAAACACAGGATAGTTTTGAAAAGCTATGATTCTCACTTTCAGACTTAAAGTTGTGAAAAATTTAGTGATTCTCAATTTTTATGAAAACCAATGCCACACTAAACATTGGCAATATTCCAGTAGCTGCAATGCCCAAATATACCAATCAGCAAAGAAAACAGTCATGGAGAACTTACTAAACACTACCTTTATTCATTTTATTTTAAGATTAAAAGCAGAAATAAAAGCGATTAAATAAAGTTAAACTCGATGTATTTTACTGGTACAATTTACTTCATTTGTAAAGCACCCGTTTGTAAGTAGGTCTCCACACTGCACATCATATTGCACTTGTGGAGGTTTTTACCTTTTTTACCGGTTTTAACTGGTAATTACCAGTAAAATCCCAGTACAACAGGGTTTTCCTGGGAAAACCCCAACACTGCAGACCATGGTGCTATTTACTATTTACATGTGATTACATCCAAAATCTGAGGCAGTAATTAAGGGTTCAGGCACATCGTCTAGCTATAGGAACACACTTATTGCTATGCACTTTGTGCAGGAAATTATCTGAGGTTTTAGTGAAACATTAAATGGAAGCCAGAATTTTCAAAAAGGAGGTCCCATGCATCAGGGTATAGGACTTTTTGCGACCAAGAATATGAATTCGCTAGCTGAGGCAAAAGTTCTGTGCATCCAAGCTTACTTCTGGGGACATGCAGGAGGAAGCCTAACTTAAGAATTGCGCATCCTGAGGCAGGACCTTGCGTCTACGACACCCAGACGCACAAAAGCCTGAACTCTGCTGTTGACCCCAAATGACCATTGACCTCCATCAAAAACAACAGGCTTATTGCGCTCAATAAGGTGCACCCACATACCAAATATGAGATCTGTACAATCTTCCTTTCTTGAGATGCCGTGTTTACAAGGTACGTAGGAGTCACAAACATATACACACATACACATATCCATACACCCGCATGCTTACAACTTGGTCACGATTTCATCAAAACCAAAAACTGTTTTAGATATAAACACAATTCCAACAGACTATCAATCAGGGTTTCACTCTGCAAACTCCTGAATGAAGCCAGATCTATTCTACATGCATGTCACTTGTTTTTTTAAGTTTATGCTAGGTGTCAACAGAAGGGATGTGTCTGTTGTGCCCCCCCCAGATTCGTCACTGTAAATTATTTTCAATATTGTCCATTCACAGTGTTCCCTCCCTCCTCGGTACTCACCATCTTTTCCATGCTCAATGATCTTTCCTCCTCTTCTGCTGGTTTTCTCCACCACCAGGGCAGTACTGATGCCTTGTTCCTTCTTCCCAAGGCCACGACCCGATTTGAAGCCGTATTTGGCCATAATCTTAGCAGCAACAGAATCAGCACTAGAATTGGGAACGAAAAGTAAGTGTTTAAGAGATAAGACAAACCAGATCAGCCATTTCAATCATGCCAGTAAAGGGCAGTAATATGGTTACATAAGCTTGACTGAAACTGTTAACTACTTTAATTTACTAATTTGTTTCATGCAAAGTGTGCACAGTGGCATCAATACATCAACAAATGTCTGAATTAACAAACTCATTCTTCATCTATGAATGCAAGATACCAAATCCCCCAAAACATCACATAAACACATGCACATTATGCTAAACCTTACCCCATGCCAACTGGAATTGAGAAGCCACCTGGACCTTGTTCCAAAGAGCTCTTGGGTGAGCCTTGAGCTGGTGGAAGGTCTTCAACTTCTGAAAACTCACTTCCAGGAGGAGGTGTCGTGGATCTCTCTGGATCATGTTCTTGCTTCTTCACGATGTTGGTGTACGGTCTGTTCCTCGGGATTGGGGCAGGGGCTGCAACTGTAAGAAACATCGCGATTCAATTCAGGACATTTTATAGACATGTACGATGAAGCATAAGAAGCTCAAAAGAAGCCACCCCAATTGAAGTACTCAACAGCTCTTGAAGTTTTTGTATACACTTACAAGTACACTCACCAAGAGCCTTCATAGGAGACTTTGCCTCCTTTACCTTCCAACAACACCGAATTTGATTTGTCATTACCATGTAAATGACCCACTCATGCAAAGACAGGTACCCAACTCAAATCAATGACCAGGTTTCAAGTATTCTTTACAATATGCAAACAATTATCTGACATTGTGATTTGCAGTTAAAAATATATGAACATGGCAGTATGAATAAGAATACTGAACAGTGTTCAAGTAGAGGTTAAGACTATCCCTTTGGAAAAAATCTTCCACAATGAAACAAAAACCAAGTGTTAAATTCCAGGATTCTTGTCAACTGTGAACAGTTTGAATAATAACACTTCGCAATCAAATTTCTTGCTACGCCTTTTCTTTTCTCACAAACAACTTGAGTGAAACACTGCTTTACAGAAGACAGAGTACAATTAACAGTGGAATATTTAGAATATCAAGTACTGCAATTAAGCTAATCAGGAAATGAGAAACAGTTTGTCCCTTCAGCTTTAGTGATCAGCCAAAACAACTGAACAACATTAAAGTGAAGAACATGACTTCTCGAGTTTTGACCCCTTTGATTTCTTTTCAATGGTCTAACAGCAGTGCTTGCAGAGAAGGTTTCACTGACTATCATGCAGATTTATACTTACAGCTGTCCTTGGGAGGTTCTGGTTCATTCAGCAATACGCTGGGAGGAGCAATGGCAGCACCCTGTTTTCCTAAAGGCAAGGACAGGCATAAATAAAGTGAATGTTAAAAAAATCAACTCAACAAACTGCAATAACTACAAAACATTAAATAGATAGAGAAAAATCTTAAGATTTCAAAAGCAAATATAATAAATTCAAATGTAACATTACTGATGTACAATAAAAACAATGTAGAAAATTATATTCAATAAGAATGACGGATGATTCATATAGGCACTAGCAACAACATTCTAGTCACATGAGATACCATGCTCAAGTCATTCTAACCATGCACAACACTGTACTATCCCTCCTAATGATGACGTGGGACTTTTGACCCAACCAGGTTTAAATGCTCCAGTACAATAGAATCATAGCAAATTTTTTCAGGAGAACGAAAACAGCTGTTTCATACTCATGGGAGGAGTAACTGTTACTGCAAAACTTGATATCACTTAAGATACTAAAAAGACTTGCAATATCTCAATTACAAAAGGATCCTACCTCTCCTCTTGGACCTCTCTCTGTCTCTGTCATCATCCTCATCACTATCTGGTCTACGGGAGAATCCCTGAGGAGATCGCTCCCTATCTCTCGGTCTATCTCGATCCCTGTCACGATCTCTTCCTCGGTCACGTCGCTTTCTGGAAGACGCAGATGAGAACATATAAACAAAACTGAAGTAGCAGTTCATTCCAGTGACCATTTAGCCATGTCTGATCCTACTGCAATGGCGATAGTGCCTGTAAACTACTGTATTTAAAGGGCAGGGTTACTTGAATTGTTAAAACACCATGCATTCAGATGATACAGTTCATGAGCAAAGATCTTCAAATTGCTACAGCAGTGACTAATTCTCTCAGCAATGTTAACAAAGCTGAGATAACTCAACTCAGGGATGAAATTTAGCGGTCGTCCGATACGACCAAAATTTCTGTAGGACGACCAAACTTACTACCTCAGGTTGTCCTTTGGACGACCAAATTTTACCCCTGGTCATTTACATTGTAACACAATGCGCACAACCCAACACCAAGAAGCAACCAAAATATTTAACATGCATGAACTCCATTCCAAAACGCATCTGTTGTCATTGACAAAAAACCACCAAAACAACCTGAAATCCACAGTACGTACAACGCCAAACAAACAGCCTCAGTATACGATCATGTTTTAACTGATTTTACTGTACTGTTCATGCACATACTGTACACAGCAAGTACCAGATCGATGACTCGCAGTTGAAGAATTCGGCCATTTTTCTTGCTTAAATACTATGCAATCTGTGCCACGTGCAAGGTGAGCTGGTGCAAATATTGTAGAGTTTGAGTTTTTAAACCCCCATAATTTGGGCTAGTCCAAGTAGTACGTAATTCAACCAATCATGTCAGTGCAGAATTTTCCTGCTGGCCTACAGTGTATTTGAGATTAACAAAATGGACTGCTCCAACAGAGGGGGGAAAAATATTTTAGAACTGTTTGATTCTCCGGGATTATGTTCTCGCGCTGGTGCGGGGAAAAAAAATTCCTTGGAAAGGAGAGTGGACTGGTGGAATGAGTTGACAGTTGAAGCAAATAGGATTCAGATAAGCTACTCAGATGATGAGTGTCATCTGTTTATAGCATTGGTGTGTGCAATAGTCACTTCATGCGTAGGACTGTCAGATTTGGATTCAAAAGGAATGAATTTCTAAACAGTAACAGTACCATTCAAGATTAGAAATGCATCATATTTTGATTTGAAACAAACAATATGTTATACAGAGATTTTCTTCTATATGATATATACTTAACAGCATCAGTGATCCTAGATATTGACATTTTTTTATTATGAAAGTGAAAACGTGGAATTTTGCCGGCCTCCTTCTGGAAATCCCCCCTCCCCTCCCTTTGGAAAAACCCTGGGCATTACTTTTAAGTTGCAAGTCAGTAGTATAATTTAGCTGTGGAAAGTTTCAACCTGTATCAGAAAGACAAATAGAAACATGGTCTTGAATGCGCAAAATACACATTTTGCACATTTCTTATTTTTATATTATTTAACTGTGGAAAGTTCAAACCTGTATAAGACAGACAAATAAAAACATGGTCCTGAACGTGCAAAATACACATTTTGCACATTTCTTATTTTAATATGTCCTTTGTGGAGGACGACCAAATTTTTGGGAGGACAACCAAATTTTTGCAGCTGGTTGTCCTTGGGACAACCATTTTCAGTTGCTTAAGGATCATCCCTGCAACTGGTTGCAACATCAAATGCCATTTTCCACACTGGTATTAAACTAAAAACATATGAATCCTTCCAAAACTGAATTACTCATGCAAATGTTTGAGTACAGTAGTGATATTTTGATAGATACATAAACTGGCTGCCATTTCAGTGGTAAAGTGGTACGGATATCTATACGGCATTCAGTACTTGACTGGTCATGCAAGGGATAGAGAAGTAGAAATATTTTTTGAATGTAACATAAATTCTTGTTACTGCCATTGATGCCAGACATGTATAACTTGATTTAAGTGTATCATCAATGAATATCTTGACTTCTGTTCTCTAGTAGACATATGTACCTATCATCTCTCTCCCTCTCCTTCTCCCACTCAACATCTCTCTCCCTATGGCGTTTCTCTCTCACTCTGCGATACATCTTTTCGTATTCATTGGGATACGCTGGGTCGTACTCATCCGACACATCACCGACAATGTCACCGATTACTCCTGCTACGAATGGTGATGGTGCCTGCAAGAGTGCACCAGAGAAAAAAAGTTGACACATTTACGCAATGCTGTGAAAGAATTTCAAAGGCAAAACATAAATATTCTTTTCTGTAGGCATTCCAAAAAAAAATCCACTTACAAGGATGCACATGTCTAGCAGGCAATACTGTAACAACAGCCTGACACAGTATCAGTAACAGGCTAACTGTTCCACTACAAAGTTTATCATCACAATGTAAACTAAGTTGAAAGTCTTTGCCCAAATGCTAAAAAGTTGTCTTTTCTAAACTTGTATTATGAGCAGTAGTTCCCAATACTAGGTCATTAATTAAGTTAATACCTCAATTTTTCTAGAAAGCTGAAGATGCTCAAGACACTTGCATTTACCTATTCACACTGTCAGTTCATTGCCAAAGTTTGAGCTATCTCAAATATTCTAAGTACAAAATGAACAGTATGCAGTTTCGTTGCAAATGAGTTTAGTTGTCTGAAGGTCAATCCCATACACAATTTTCTATTTGATATTTTACGCATCTTTGACACCATGACCTCTGATAGACCTCTTCCCTGCCAAGAAGCCAACCTCTAGGATGGTTCTTATCACTTATGAAAGAAGATGCAACTTCTTACACATTACAAGTAATTGCCTAATGGCTCTTACATTACAGTATTTACTGTATACTGCTCAACAGCTGCCATTATTTAACCTATCTACAGCAATACTAACACAGGGAAAAGGCAGAACAGTGCTGAAGAAGAATTCATGGTCACAAACTATAGGTCTACTGGACACAGACAGTTTGACATTCCTTACCACTGCTTTCGCTGGAACAAGGGCTGGTCGCCTTGGAGACTGCTGGTCCCTGGGTGATGGCTGTCTGGTGTCCTCTTCTAATTTTCCTTTCTTTAGATCAACCACCGGTGCTAACGTCGCTCCTCTTATCTTCCTCTGGGCTTCTGTCAGAGCAGCTTTCTTGAGTCGCAGCTGAGACTGCATCATCCGTATGCCGGCTGACCAACCAGCTATTGGAGAAATGATGTTGATCCTCAAGGTTACCCTCTTAAGAGGCATTTCCACATGAATCTTCTAAAATTCAGCATGTACAGTAGTTCTTTATTTTTCACACAACACCATCATACTCTGTTAAATGTTAACTGCAGGTAGATTGTCCTCTTACACAACACTGCTACTACTCAGGGCATACAGTACAGTACCGTCCAAGATTTTTTCATATTACAGTTTGTCTGGTGTAAAAGTTATACTTGACAGTGGAAAAGAATGGAGCAAACAGGACAAAAGTGCATTGTATTTAACAGTACAATTACCACCAAATGCATTGCATAACTTTTTTTTTTTCAGCGGTTGCCAATCTTACAGACATGACAGCTACTGTATTACAGTTGTATCTATCACTGAAATTCAGAGTACTTACAGACATCTGGCTTGTTTCCTGAAGATTCCACATTTTTCTTAGGATCTGTGTCCAGTCCCAGCCCATCATAGAGTGACATAATGCATCTGATTTGGAAGAATACAACAATCTGGTCACAAAATTTTGCAGATGACTTCAAAATACTGCATGCGGTATACTGTACCTATTTCCACTACACGATTTCCCAAGTTTAGGGGTCAATATCTCTGCAAGTGTTGTACCTGGGGTCCTGTAATTTTTCAGATAATTAAAGTGATTGCGTGCGTAGGCAAAAAGTAAAAACATTGAAATTTCATCTCCAAAAGTTTGTTAAGGCTTTTAATTACACCATTCAGACAATCTGGGAAAATAAATAGGTTTCAGTTGGTTACTTTTGCCATGTGATTTCAAATTCTTCTAACATAACAACAAAAAGAGTAGAATATGATAATGTAGTAGTTGACAGTTTTCATTCAAATCAATGGTGTGCTTCTTTGAACAAGCCAATGGGAAGTAAACTAGTATTAAATATTCAGTTACAACTCAGGATCATTGACGCCACGGGTAAGGCTGTGTTCAGTTCGTAGATTATTTGTAAATACAGTGTTTCCTTTCACCAAATGCTACAATTCCCGATACGTAACAAGGAGCGACGACTTGAGTAGTATGTTTTTGATACTACTAGTGAGACCTGTACTGTTGCATATTCATTACGTAGGCGGTTATAGTAACAACCGTTAATTTTCAAACATGATTTCTGTTTTTTGCTGTTTTCATGCCAATCCCGCTGCTTTTCAAAGTAGTTACTGTCATTTTCCTTCATTGAAAGACATAGTCCGTTCATGTGCAACCTCACAAGTACATTGAAAAATAAAGAAAAAGTTAAGATAAAAAAAAATCTAATCTTTTTGGTTTTTCAATACACACGCAATCACTTTAACTGTCTGATACATAAAAAATACAAAATAATGTTTGCAATGATTTCTTGTGTTAAATTTGTAAGCTATGCAAAGTCTCACACCAACGGAGTGTGTCACACACCTCAGCATCTAAACTCATTCTCACACACCCAGCTAACACAATCTCATGCTTTTACAGACGTGTTTGGAGAGAAAATTAAAACAGTCAAACAAAACATTGTGATACTAAATCATGCACTGCTAACATGCACTAACCTGATCGTACGTAACTATATACTGCCGTCGCTAGGCATACGCTCGTACAAGAGTCACTGTCTATGAAGAAGAGACTCTAGCACGTACAGTACACTAGTCAGGGATGAAATTTAGCGGTCGTCCGAGACGACCAAAATTTCTGTAGGACGACCAAAGTTACTACCTCCGGTTGTCCTTTGGACGACCAAATGTTACCCCTGGTCATTTATATTGTGACACAATGTGTACAACTCAACACTGAGATGCATCTAAAATATTTAACATGCATGAACTCCATTCCAAAACATCTGTTTTCTTTCACAAAAACCGACAAAACAACCCGAAATCCATGGTACGTAAAACGCCAAACCAACAGCCTCAGTGTACGCTCATGTTTCAACTGATTTTTCTGTAACAGACATGCACATACTGTACACAGCAAGTACCAGATACATGACTCGCAGTCAAAGAATTCAGCCATATGTGCAACGTGCAAGGAGAGCTGATACATTATATTCATGGAGTTTTTAAACCCCCATAATGTGGGCTAGTCCAAGTAGTACATAATTCATCCAATCACAGTGCAGAATTTTCCTGCTGGCCCACAGTGTATTTGAGATTAACAAAATGGATTGTTCCAACATAGGGGTGAAAAATATTTTAGAACTGTTTGATTCCCCGGGATTATGTTCTCACGCAGGCGCGAAAAAAAAAAAATCCTTGGAAAGGAGAGGAATGAGTTGACAGTTGAAGCAAATTCAGATAAGCCACTCAGATGGTGTGTTTTCAATGGACACTTCATGCGTACTGTCAGATTTTGATTCAAAAGGAATGAATTTTCTAAATAGTGATAGTACCGTTCAAGATTAGTAATGTATCCTACTTTGATTTGAAACAAACATTATATTATACAGAGATTTTCTTCTATATGATATATACTTCACAGCATCAGTGATTCTAGATGATGACATTTTTTTTATTATTGAAGTGAAAAGGTGGAATTTTACCAGCCTCCTTCTGGAAATCCCCCTCCCCCCCTTCCCTTTGGAGAAACCCTGAGCATTACTTTTAAGTTTCAAGTCAGTAGCATAATTTAGCTGTGGAAAGTTTCAACCTGTATAAGAAAGACAAATACAAACATGGTCTTGACTGTGCAAAATACACATTTGGACATTTCTTGTTTTTATATGTCCATTGTGGAGGACGACCAAATTTTTGGCAGGACAACCATATTTTTGCAGCTGGTTGTCCTTCGGACAACCATTTTCAGTTGCTTAAGGATCATCCCTGCTAGTACTGTACCATACAATGTGTTTCTTACAGTGCTTTGTTAGTGTGTAAAAGTGATGCATGTACTGAAACCAAAGTGGTGGAGATACACACCAACATCTAAATTAACTGGATCGATGGAACAGATCTTTGCTATGACACAACTGACAACTACTCTTTTGTGTGAACAAATGTGGCTGAAAACAAACTTCAGTGGCTACAGTGAAGGCTGGCTGAGTACATGTTGAGGCAGAACGAGCAGCCAATCTAGTTAATCCTAACATCTGTACTCAATGCCATCTTTGTCAGTTGCCCTGTAACAGATGTACCATGATTTTCTTAAACAAATTATCTACAAACCATGATTTTAAGTCTGCAGTTTAAAATTTATGCCGTGAATATTATATTATTGCAGGCTGGTGGGATGTATCTTTGTTGAGAAATTTTACCTCAAAATTGACAAAAAAAATGTCAAAATGCCCTTTTCCCACGAACGTGTAGAATTTCAATTAATTTTAATGAACTTCCCTAAAAATCTCACTCCAGGTACAATGTATATATGCTTGTTTCATAACAGTATACACTTGAAAATATTTTTATTTTACTGCAACATACTACTTAAGTTTAATTCCCCTCCCCCCCCCCCTTGTTCTGAAGTTTGACGTTTGTACTACATATGTATGGTAGATTGGCGTTTGTGTAATAAAGTGTTTTGAGTATTCACTTAATTCACTGATTACTCATGTTTCGTGCTACAGAAATTTGGGTGTGGTAATGCATTTGATATGATTTTCTCCAAAGGTTTGTAATAATTTGAACTATCAATTCCCACAAGTCTTTTCATGACACAGTGGGTTGTCACGATGTTCTGATAGGACCACTGTCTGAACAGTATGTTATAATGATGTAACAGGTTTGAACCCAAGTATTAACAAGGTTTCTTCTTCTATTTTTCTCACCTCTCTTCCAGAGCAAGGTCAAATTTCAAGAAGACAAGCTGAAAATAAGACTAGAAATAGTATACCAGGAAGGAAAAGACGTGAAAAAACGAGATGGAAATGGGGGATGCGGAGCTTTCACCTACAAATTATCTCCAACTCTTTTAGTACCCCCAAAAACTCAGGTTCTATTTTAACCCAATCAAAAACAGCACCCTCTTTTGAGTGCCCTCCTCTTAGCTTGCGAGACAGATCATAGAGAACGTGACAATTCCTCAGTGGACTAAGCCTATTTTTAGGGCACTGCAACTACAACTGCACATCCACTTCAGACTGATGGCCCAGTGTATAGTTTTCTCCAAAACTCCACACAGCACACATGTTCAGTTGTTCCCAAAATAACTGCACCTCTTATGTGTGAACTGTGACTACTGCGAATGTGCTTCATGTACAGTATTCTGCTTTTACTCCAACTTTCAAGCAGACAGCAATTGAATAAAACAAGATTTTTGTAAGGCCAACAGGTTTGACAAGCTGGTCTCTTCACTTAATGAAGATGTAAAGTACTGTAAGTGTAACTTGACTACGTGTTTGTTAAGTAAGCCAGTAACCTAGCCTACTGTACTGTAGATGTAAGGCTTACTGAGGTACTCTTTCAGTCTTTGGTAAGTGCATACTACAGTCTGTAGGCTAGGCCCTTGAAATGTTCTGTTATAATATAGGCCTATGTTAGCCCAGGCCTAACGTTTTGGCTAGTCTATCTGTAGTGTTGGTACTGCAGGTACACTGCATGTGCAGCCACACAATCTTAGTAGCCGCAGCCTCAAGACTGTTGCAAAAATTACACGAATAATCGACCTCTGATACAAAATTAACGAACCAAGTGTTGTATTCCGGCTAACGCTTTGAAAAGCTCTTGCATTTAGGAGAGATAACTCTAAATTTCTAGTTGATTTTCGCTCGGTGTCGTTGCGACTTGAGTTGCCATAAAGGTATACCAGTTTTGGGTTATAGTGATGCTAGGATTCTGCGCACTGCGGATTCTGTTTGGTACTGATCTCTACATTATACGGAAGCGTAGAAAGGACAACGCAATGGCTAGTTACCGACTTGACAAAACGTCAACTATCTGCAAATTGACGAGTTCACATCATGGTAACGTGACAAAATTTACACAATGACCAGAAACTGTATCTCTCAAATGCATCTCGCTAATGCAAAATTAAACTATAGTCTCGCCAATTTCTCATATTATCTCGTAAAACTTCAATTGCAAATGTATTGAAGAGGGGCCGTTTCTCGTCAACTCGTCAATTTTCTGAATTTTGTCACTTTGACGAGATACTAGCAACTCGGCAAAATGCCAATTTGCAGAAAATTGACGCATTGACGAGATCTCGAATTCTGGTCAAAGCATCAGTTTTTTGAAAATCATCACCTTACCATGTAATCTACTCATAAATTTGCAGATAATCGACGTTTTGTCAATACAAGTCGTAACTCGTCAATACAACGTCTCCTCTATCCAATATTACCCCTCTTCGGTGATATACCAGCCCAGAACTGTGTGTAATCACTGAGGTAAATATTAAATTACCTCCGTGCGTGTAATACTAATTGGGTAGCATACACTTATTTATTGCCCTATTGACTTACACACTAAATCGTTAAATTAACTTGATTAAAGTAATGTGGTCCTCAAAGCCTTGTAGAAGTTTTCGCCATGTACGACCTACCACTCTATGGAAAGCTGACACGTTTTAAAATTGCATGACACTTTCAATTTTCCGTACCTTATCCCTAGTCATAATTCGGTCCCGATCAAAGACAATAGACCGCCGAAGGCGCTAGACTGGTTACTCACACGAAATTGTACACAACTGCACGTAGTATGCAATTGGAGCAGAGCGTCCGCCATTTTAGTAAGCAACTTTGAAGTATGATATGGCTTACAAAGCATCTTTATTCATACCTCTCCTTGTTATTGGGGAATATGAAAAATGATAAGTTAGGTCTTTTACTATGGAGAATTCGTCAATTTATTGCCGAACAGTGAGCTAAACTCTTCTTCCATTACGCCATAACGTTGAAATCGATAGCAACCCGATCCTATACGTACACACAGTTCATCGTATCACATCAGCGCCGAAAATGGCGGTTGCCTCGCCCCATGGACGTACTACGGCTTTATAAGTAGAGTAACCGGTCTTGCGCCTTCGGCGCTCTATTGTCTTTGCCCGATTGTGATTTGTTCTCCAGGCTGCCGTTTTTAGAACCATTTTCAGGAATAGGACGATCGTCGGGTTCATTTTAATTCTGACTTAAAATCATTTCCGACGTCAGGCATCTGAATGTCATCACAAAAAAATAAGCTGATATCCCTACGAGTGTCCGACTGCCAATAGCCATTATTGAATCACCGGCATAACACGACCATCGTTCCAATTGTCTTCGTAGGTTGGGGTCAGGGGTGGGGGTGGATAGAATTTGCTTTTGAATACTACAGTGTCCGGGATTTTCAGCAGGTCAGGTCTTGCCTGGGGACGACGGTCTCTCAAACGCACCCGCGGAAAGGACAAACAGGGCTTCGTCTCTACAGGAACCCTCTGAGGACTATCAACGAGGAGCGCCATCATAAGAAAATTGCTGACTTTGCGAACTCCCCCTCCCCGCGATTCTCGGAAACGGTACCTTACGGGTATTCCGTAAGATCAATGAACCCAGCCTGAGGTTCAGAACTATGGCTATCATGTCTGCAATTTTTCGAATCTAGTATGACAAAGAAAAAACGGTAGTAATTTGGATTCCTTTTATCTAGAATATTTGCGCCTTTTAAATCACGATTGCTCGTTCGGCGACCACAATTAAGAAAAAAAAAATCGAAGAAAAGTCACCGCAATAAGAAATCATAAGATTGCTTGCATTTAGATTAACTATTTTAATACATGAAAATTTTGGCCGGAAAACACCTTCCAGATTACCGGAAATGCCATTCTCGAGCAATTTTTTTTCTGTTTATTTTACGCCTTTCCCCACCCCTACAAATAAATGTAGCTTACATACATTTTGCAGTAAATTTATTTGTTGCATCAAATTATGACTGGCACATGTTCCCACATCCCAACGAAAGTCCCCACCCTCCACATTCAGACGCTACACCACACAAGAGGATAAAGGTTGCAAAACTTGCTTGGTAATTAAGAGCAGGGAACGCTATACAGGTCCCTATATGTATTGGCGGGAAAAGTGCGGGATGCCGTTTTGGCGGAGCAATTTCCTTTGTTTGTTTTTTCTGTTGTAATTTCATTGCATTTTGTTTTAAGATCGTGGCGTCTTTGGAAGTTTACAAGCTTTTTTTTAAATTACCAAAAAATAACAATTTTTCTACCAATTTAAAGAAAAGTTCAACAAGCGTAACTATACAATGTGTGAGTGCCCTTTAGGCTATCCTTTAGATTCACTTCAAATACTTTGAGCAAGGTAAGGCAAGGCACGTACAAATGCAGTAAGTAATTTTACTTTCAAATTTTTACTTTTTTCTGCCACAAACTTTTCAACTGAATTCTGAAGACAATTGGGCGGGCGGGGCTCCTAGGTCTGTAACACGATCAGGCATTTGCCGTTAACTCACCTGATGTGTTGGTAACGGAAATTTCCGCTGAGCAGTTTACTTATTATTGGGCAATGTATCTGGAATGTATTTTCTAAGGTGGGAACTCTAAGAGTATGCACACGACAGATGAGCACTGTGAACCGTTGTGTCTGCTATTGTTGAAGTTGTAAAATGTTTGACTGCTGGGAATGTACGGGCAATGGATGTAGGCAAATTTGGAAAAAGAAAAATTAGTCCAATTCCAGGAGGTGACGGCACACCGTCTTGTTAAAAGTGTAGCAACTGAGTGTTCCACGTATTTGGATACTGCGTGTCTCCGGATGGAGGACTTACATCAGTTGGTCCGGATACTGTTGTGTAACCTTTCTACGGTTACTATGTGTGTTATAGGCCTGCGAGCAGCAGTGGAAAACCGGGTTCGTAGAGTATTGGATTTAGCGGTTTTTAATCTGTGTAAAGTAAAAGTACAAAGAACACAAGAACGCTTTATTGCCTTACAAACCCGTGACAGGGTCCCCATCATAGGAAGAACCAAAGTCCGGGCTAAACCACAAAATCCCTCATATAGAGAAGAAAACTCTACCCGGGGCCCTCGGCCAGCGTCTCTGGGTTACTGCGCCAGAGTCAGGGGCTTTTGCCCTCCCAGTGTCGCCGGCACCATTCGGACCCCACCGTGTAGGCAGGGAGAAGAGACGGTGGACGACAGCACGAGGAAGACTACATCTGTACAGGAGAAGCCTAGCCGTATTGGTGCTAAAACATATTTCGTGTGTGAGTGTGATAATTCCTCCAAGACGTATTTTTAAGAATATCAAGTGTCAAGTGCACGGTAATGTGATGCCCAAAATATTTAGGGCTGTTCCTAATCATGAAACCCGGATTAATAACAACAAAAATTGAAAAATTCAAGTAGGCTATATGGAATCCCAAAGACTCACAATTTATGCGTGTCAAGCAAATGGAGATAAATGGTGGGTCTTTGTATAACATGTATCCACTGGCGACCCTCATGTTAGTATCGGATGGTTTAGATCCCATTCCTTGATTCTCTTATATGCTGGGCTTCATAGTTGTCAGCGCTTATCCGGGCATTCCTCGAATAACAATTGACGACTGTTTAAGAAGGAAGACAAGTTTACAATACCAAACAATACCAAAATGCCGTATACAACTTATCATATTTCAGAATAATTGATCACTTGACAGACTAAGAGAATTGAACATCAGCTGCATTGTGAACGGTAATGACTTTTGTTCAGTGGAGTAGCCATGGGGCCGGGTGGGGGGGGGGGGTGGAGGGGTAGTGCAGCTCCTCCACGAAATTTTGGAGTTGGGGAGAACTGGTAGGCCTAAGCTGATGGGGGCCGGGGGACTGAATTTTTCGAGCTTCACAAGTGTGATATTTTTGTGACACTGGAAACAGAGACGAAACAGAAAACAGATTAACAACACAATTGAAACAAGACGTTCATAAAGGTATGAAATTGATAATAAGAGGTTTCATTTGGCAATACATACTTCTTTTGCTTATACGCAGTATACGAGTATGGGGCCAGAGAATGGAATCCCTAGCAGTACGGTCGGTATAATTATTTCATGCAGACGCATGGGGCAATACGCCCTCCCGAACTTTCAATCAAAACCTTGGATATTAATGGTGTCATGGAAATGGAAACAATTTTCCATTATTTTCCAACCTAAAACTTGATTAAAAAAATAAATAAATCCTCAAAAAGTATTGGTTGTCAATGCCAAGAAAAGCTATTGCTAATAAAAACCAATATTCTGTCATATTAGTATGTAATAGTTTACGTGTCAACTCTGCTATTTACGGTATGACAATTCTACTACTTAAAAGTACGTAATTTTCATTTTTTTTTAAAGTTGGAAATGTTTCACTACGGGTGCATGCCACCGTAAGCTCTTGTTTTGCCTATGACCCTCCCCCTGGGCGGCGCTCAAAAATGTGGACGATGAGTCGATATTGGCCCCTCACAAAGAAAAATTCTGCCTACGCCATTGCTTTTGGTATAGAGTTATGATTTTATTGACCCAAAATATCATTGCATCCAATACGGATAATATCTTTATTAGATGCATATGGTTCAGATTCGATGAGAAATGAAAAAAGTCCACTTTCATTGTATATAACATTTTATTTAAATATTCCATTTAAGATTTGTACATTGTAAATTTCTAAAAATATATACTATTTACATACCTTGTGAAGTAAACACATATGGAGCGCTATCCTATGTGGGTCTATTTTCACTTGCGATAACATAGAAAAACTTCAAAGGGCAAAACTAGAAAAAGGAAAAACTAAGCCATCACAGTGGTTCATTACAATTACTTTTTGATATATTGTATGTGGAGTGAATAGGGTCAATAAAATATTAGCGAAATAAGTTGATAAAATAAACTTTGCTTTATTCACATGATCATCAGTAATTTTTGTGTTATTGCATCATGAATAAAAACCAGTACTTGCAGGTATCATGTATTCTTCAGCGTAAATTTATTCACTGTACATATACTACTCGCGTTGACACTATACACTGTAGCTCTGTGCTCCCTTTGCGTGTGCATTGAAGGCATAAATGGACTGATAGGAGATAAATAATGAAGGTAAAACAAGTTTCTTCAATGGAATTGCATTTTAACTGATTTTGTTTTTGATATTGAAGGACCCTTATACCCCACCCTAATATATAGTTCATAACTCAAGATAATGATGTTTAAAGAACGTTTCCAGTTGTCTCAATGTCACTAAATATAGCAAATGTTGCAAATATTCAGACTTGGAGACCGCGGTTGGCGTGGGGGAGGGGGGGTGTCCGATGGGGCTCTTACGTCTTCAGTTAAAGCTTCCACAGATATACATTTCCACAGATATTACTCTTCCGTGTGATCATTACAAACTCGATATAACATGAAAAAGTTATGTTCACGTTCAGTTACTGTTTAGAAGATTCCTAAAGACAGTCACTGATCACCCGGCAAGCTACATTTTTGTCAACAGGGGTAAGAATAATTCTCAGTTGGTTCTGCTCTTTGATTGACAGATGGAAGACTAGAAAGAGATGGAAAGATGCAGAGTACCTCGTATTACACAGCATATACAAGGGCGGAGTGTTTTGATTACACATGCATGTGGTCATTGTAAGCTCACCAGGATGAGGTACTTAAAACTAGAATTGTGTTTGCACAAGGAGGAGTTAAAGACAAGATGTGGGAGGGGCTAGAGGTAAGAGGTGGGGAGAATTAGAAATATCTGGGGTGATGAATCACTGTCTTTAATTCAGACACAACATCATATCGCATGTCGTATCAATTGTTGGAGTTCTTTCTAATGAGGCAGACCCCGTCTAACTCACCTAGAGTCTGGCTACAACAGGACGATGATCGCATTGCTGAAGCTGTGCCAAATGTCCCCTCCCCATCAGCGGTTTGGGGTTTTTTGCAAGAGCGAAATGGCGGCACCAAAGGCGATTTCCAAGTAGTGCATTTTTCATCCTTATCTTTTGGCCGGTACGCTCCACGTAAACTGAAGGTTACGCTCCGCTTAGCTTTCCTGCAATCTACTTACTCTTTAAGTGACAATGAACGCCATTTGGGCCTGGCACCCCCCCCCCCCTTCTCCTATTACTACAGGAAAAAGTCACCCAGGCGGTCACTGGTCATTCTCAGTTCCTGGCTATGGGCGTAAAAAAATCCCTGCTGCTCAATTAAATTAACGAACGTTTTGTAGTTAACCTTAAAATTTGACTCTAAAAACATAGTGGATTGGGCTTGTCATAGATTGAGCTACTTGATGTTATGAAGAAATACAAAGGATATCTAATTTGTTGTCCTTTGTATGACATCACATAGATTTGACTCAATGCATAATCACCACTGTGGAATAGGAATGTGTTTAAAAAAATGCAACAATTTCCAAACAGAGTATGCTATTTGAATATACCTTTCACCAATAAAGAGAGAGTGATAATATTTCTAATTTAGTGAATTTTCAATCTTCTTCACTGGTTATTATCTGTAACACACGATGATGTTCATGACATAGATACCTGTAGTACGTTTACACAAATCTTCCGTTCTGTTCCTGCATCTGTACCTCGTAGCTCAGGGTCTCAACGCTATGTGTATCTTGATTCACGATTATCAACTTGGAACACTGAACGAGTTTCTTCCAAGTCTTACTGTAAGCCAGTCGAAATTCGCTGTTTCGGAATGCGTAGATGATTGGATTCAACATGGCGTTTAAAAACGCCGGATATTCCGTCAAGAAATGCAATATGTTATAGGTACCTTGGGAGACATTACCTCGCTTTGCTAGGATGTAGATATACCTGGCCGATGAGGGCATCCAACAGAAGCAAAACCCACCGACTACTATTGCCATAGTAACCACTCCTCGAAATTTCGAGCGCGCTTCCTCTTGTCGTAATTTGACGAGTTGTGAAACGCGTACATTCCCACGACGCTGGACCACTTGGAGGAAAGCGATTTTGAGCATATACAGGTATAATAAAAACATTCCTATGAGGATGATTGGCATCAGGAATGCGGTCATCAGGTAGTGACCTAGTATAAAAGGATTTTTGTAGACGCCTCCGTCGCAGATTCTATTCTCCTTGGCGTTGATGCCCCCGCTTAAAACAAGGCAAAACTCCGTGAAGGATATAAGCCAACAAGTAATCAAAGCTAGCTTCACACGTTTCGGAGATACAATAGAAGGATACCGCAGCGGCTTCAATAAGGAAATAAACCTTAAAGAACGATAGAGAAAAACGAATAATCACTCAGTTTGAAACAAAACCAACAGGTTGAGATACGACAAAGAAATTGCAACCACCACTTCCATAACTAGTAATAACTAATAATAGTTTTCAACCGAGGCGTCACCATGTCCCTGTAAGCAATGTGTGGAGAATGAGATAAGAGTCTCCTTCGTGGTAGACTCTTAAAACCTGTAACTCCGAACTTCAATATTTTCAGACAGAAGACTACCCTACAAATAAGTAAGTTGAGGGAGAGGAGGAGTGCAGGGGGAGAGGAAGTGAAGGAAATGAAGAAAAGGGACGGAAGAGAAGGGGAAGAGGGGTAGTCGGATGCAGGTTGATTCCTACACATTACCTGCATTATAAAGTGTAATACAAGTCAGTGAAATGAAGTACATTTTCATACAGATTTAGTGACATGTGAAAGCAGGTGGAACAAGAACAAATCGACCAAAGTTACATTTGCAAGAGGCATAAATTAATAATGAATAAAGAGTTAAGATAAATGAGTAAAAAAAAAACATGTCCTTAACGGGTGCACTACGTATTATTTTTTAATTCAATTGTAGCATGAATACAATGTCTCTGCACCATTAAGTAAGAGGAAATATTCTCGCAGTGGGTCATCTATTCCTGGGTACCTATATTTGGGTTACAGGTCACAAGTAGACTGAAGAGAAATATTACAGTAATCCTGTCCGCATCTTGTCTTATAGGACTCAACTCCTCATAATGTGTCGATTTATAGAAAACATCCGAACGACCGTGACCGAGGAGGAATGTGGGGAGGGGGGGGGGTGGGGAGTGTCTGATAGCAGTATGTTGTGATGATGAGATGGACTAGTGTGAAGTGGAATTTGGATCATAGGTGGATTCATTAAAGTTGTTTCTCTACAGAATGTTATCACAAACTATACTCACCGAATTACGGCAATTCCGATTAAATGCAGGGTTGAGGAAAAGAAGAGAACCGTAGAGGGTAGAAAGAACATGAAACGAGGAGATTCTCTGCATATTAGAGGAGCTCGAAAAATGCGTGCCACGAGATGGAGAGGGAGCGCCACGGTTCCTGTCAAAAGGTCGTTGATCGCCAAACTTAGGAGAGGATAGTTAATTGTTTTCCTTAAGTTTTCATTTTGATGGAACGCGAAAATGACGAGGCCGTTACCAACGATAATTGACAACCAGATCGGAAAATATGCACAGATGTACAGAACCAAGACTGGAAGTTCGAGTAACAGATGAATTGTTGTCATATTGATGACGGAATAAACCGAAATGAAACAAATGTTTCATTTATTTTCTCTGAAACGATGCCTGTGGTCAGATTTAGAAACAATCTGACAAACGTCACATTTCTGCAGGTTCATTTTCCACAGAAAAGTAGCTAATTGTCATACCCTGTGGTTCAACAGAGTACGCTCCCTACTGGCTGACATTCATCCAATTATATAGTCTAAGAACTATGGAACTGGTCCATTATTCAATAACCTTTTTTCTTCACATACGGTCGTAATTCCTTCAGGACGAGACTGGAACAACAAAACCAAACGTGAACTATCAAACTGGATGGATCCATATATACATGGAGCTCATTATTCCTTTATATGCGATGCTATCAGTTTGGCATTAAAATAATGCACGGCCTGCATGGAAATCGATCTGTGAGTTACTTCCACGGTGCAGTTGAAATACGTGTATTACACGCAGTAATCATGTTTGAAGTACCCATATGCACTTTCCGGTAACGACAAAAAAACTCGAATTTAAAAGTTAAAATTGTTCCATCAGCGATTACCTGTACGGTACAAATCAATCGAAATGCAGATTTTAGAAGGTTTCACTTCACGTATAACACCGTAACTGTGTTTTGGTTTAGACGCACAGATAGCAAATATTTCGTGGTGTACACTGGTATACTGCTTTCATTCCCTTTCATTTGGGGAGTGACAGATAAGACCCACATTGCCATCAACCATTCCCATCAAAGTATTCTAATTGGCAGACATAGACTTCACTCGATGCCGACCTATAGAAGTGTCACGTGACTTTATTTGGTCTTCCTGCTAGCAGCCTGTCTGTTCAGAGTGGAAGTTACCGTCAAAAAATTACGTCAAAATAGGGGCGTTGAAATTTTTGAAGCGAACAGTTTTCCTCTAAGCCAGGGGTCAAAGCAGAAAAACGATTTATAGACCATTCCCGCGGTCATAGCTTCAAATGTGCTCGAAGGCTGTCCTTTTCATTTTCGTTGTCATTTGCATTGACATTTTCTTGTCATTCCAGCCCATTTGTAATTGCAATATGTGGGTTTTGCAACACAAAATTAGACGATATAGTTATTGATTCTCTATGCTTCGACAATGGCATAGGCCCACCCTTCTTATTTGAAAGCTACTGTCTTTTTATTTTTCGTATTTTGAGAGAAACCCCGAGCTTTCCGCGCCCATGCTCTCTTCGACCAGGAATGATAAAAAAGGATAAGCCTAGATTTTGCCAAAAGCAGTAACAGCTTAATTTTGAGGAACTCTGAAAATGTTACAGAATACTTTTTCATCCTAGATGATCTCTAAGAGGGGACATACTAACAGAGGGATCATCTATATGTTGCTTGATATAGGCAGTCCATTAATATAAAAAGTCAACTTAGACGTGCGGAACATTAAATGAATGAAAAGGCTAATATCACAATTATTCATATCCAATACAAACTTTAAACGCTAGCACATGTCCTATGATTTATCATTAAAGTCCGCTTGACTCACATTGCACGATTAACTTGAGAACCTTTTTATTTTGTTCTTCCTGTGCTCATTCCGTTGTGTAGAAACACTCAATTTCTCAGTTTCCCACACGCGGGTGTTCACGTGCATTGTTCCCAAACAAGAATTGTTATATAGTACGTACCCTGCAACTGATACCTCCATGACAGTACCGACACAGGCATTGCAGTATACCCTGCAAAACTCGTCGAACAAGTTGGGCGTCCTGACAAAAAAAAATGAATAAAATAATTCAGCTAATTCGGTATAAACGTAATCCAATCCTTTACATCTAATTTCGAACTTTATACAGGAAGAAATCGTATTGATAAACTGTATAGCTTGTATTCTGTGTAGACGGCAAATCGCCAGCATCGTATACGCCATCCCAAAGATATTGAAGGGTACTCTTGAACAAACCATATCAGGACACATATATCACGTTACAAACCTCCCTGCTTACATCAAGACTACCAGTCAGAGTGTAGATTTACACGTTCATCGTTAACTGTACGGGATTTCTGAGAAACCCGACCAAACGGCTTTAATAGTTTATGCATATCAATCAAGTTCCTTGACAAAGTATGCCGTCTTAAGGTCGACGAGGTATCATACCATTTAGTGGCATCTTCAGAACTCACTTATTTCGATTCTCTTTTTCCTCAGTATTTCGAGGCTTCATCCATATTCGATGATTTGCTTTTGCCATTTCCGCATTGTGGTGTCTCGAAACAAAATATCGCTCCCAAAATCATGTCGGCAGAACACAGACGAAAGAAAGTCGAGTCATCGGAAATTAAATATGCGAATATCTGCTTTTATGATCATGGTAAAAGTACGGGAGACTAATGCGGTCATGATGCCAAAAACAAAATAAATAACTAACTAAAAAGTAAATAAAAGCCATGACAGAAATACAGTCGAAATGAGCAATGTATAAACTAGGAAAAGAAGAAATTTGTTTTTCGTTTATAAAGTTTTTTGTAAACTTCAAAAACAAACAACCAATGTTTTTTTTTTAATAACATTACAAAAATTTCAAAAACATAAAGCAAAAATTTGTTTTTCTTTTTAAAAATATTTCCAAAATTTTAGGACGACACAATGTAATTTCCCGAAGTTTGAAATTATATTTTTCTTGAGACCGATATTTTTCTTGAGACTTGGGACGTTTGAGGACCATTGGCGTCAGGGTTGCAAGCAAAGATTATGAAAAGCAACTGATTGCACATATGGGATTACTAACATCAATCTACAGAAAACGTATGCGTAATGTACAAATTTTAAGAGACACGTTATATAAAGAACCAAACAGGTGACGTTCAATTAAGCTGATAGAAGCTTGAGAAGCAATTTCATATGCGGTTAATGTAAAATTCTACTCATACACCATTACATAGTGACAATTGGTCATGGTTTGTTTGGAGTATATCAAAAGCTGAAATCTTTCTCGCAACATTCTTTTCCTCCATAATATACTATCCAAAGATCGAATTATCACCTAACTCTGTATGTTTCTTGTTGTTTTTAAGGATATCGTCTAAAGTTGGGTTTTATATTGGTCTATTGCTTATTCAAACTTAGTTTTGAGACGCACTGTGTTTGTCCAGGCTGATCGGCCAGTGACGTAATTTAAATAGTTTTGGTGTGTGGCCACTTGTGAAACGATCTTTTATATATACCCGCATGTAAATTATATCAGTTCTGTGTAGGACATATTACTGTTTGTGTGCATGAGGGTGAAGGCTCCAGAAAAAAGAAAACAATATAGCTATATTGTGACGTACGGTATGGATCAACAAATAGCTACGTTGTGACGTATGAATCACGCAAATGACGACAAATGCAAATTATGTAGAGCTTCTTGGTAACGTAAGTAAATTTTACCAACGCTGTTTATACAAATTTTAGAACACCTGTAGTTTCGGGTTTGTTTTATTTTATTTTAATTTCTCGTACCGTTCTCTTGCAAACTTGCTTTGAAACAGATATATTGACTTTCATCTGCACTGACCTTGTAAAAAAGAAGATTCCAAATTCTGTGGTTGCTTAGCGTGGTAAAACAATTGTTCTTCACTCACCGCCTGAATTGATATATTGTGTAAATGCTATGCCTGTCTATAACGTCGATCTCAGATCATCATCCTCTTTGGTTGGAATCTCATTTTATTCTGAATTGCAAGTCAAAGTCTTAACGTACTATTAATGCATATAAGCTTTGCACATTCTTACAACCCCAATCATCACACGTGATTTGAAAGTAGGAATTCCACTCTAGAGTCACATGTTAAGTAAGATGTATGCAAGGGAACTGATAAGGTTCATGCCAGGGCGGCGGTAGGTTTAATAGGGGGGGGGGGGGGTAAAGTTGACTCATCGTCCCCATTTGTGACCGCTGTCCTGGGGGAGGGGTGTAACTGGAGGGTGTGGCCCTACCACGTCTTAAGCCAGGATTTCAAACCAGTCAGTCCACAGAAAGACCTACGTGGCACGAGGAGACGTCTAAGGGGATGGGGATGCTTGCACCAATAAACCTAAAACAACCCAAGTATTAGAGGGGGCTGAGTATACCGTCGGGATTATTCTAAGATAATTCAAATGAATTATCTTAGGGACTTTTTAAGAGGAGCACCACCATCCTTTGGCGCGTCGCAGAAACTTTTTGGCTTTTCAAACCCTCCAGATGTCCGGAAACGGCCCTTCCGGAGTGTTCCAAGCTGCATGTATACCCAACCTTGGAATAGTAATCTCATGCCTGCAATTTCTCAATTGGGCATAATGAGTTGAAAATCAATTTATGAAAAATGGTATCACATATCAGATGTGTTGCAGTCATACAAGAATCACAATGAATTATTAATGAATTGTTCCTCCTGTTTCATTTATTCTTGGAAAAGTTGGCAAATAGTAGGGGGGGGGGGGTGCTGAGCATATCTTTAGACCCCACTGTTGGTTGAGAATGACCCATGTTTGAGAGCGAAAACAAAAACAAAAATTGGTGTAGGCAGTTGACAATTATCTAATGCGACGGAGCGACGCAGAAGAATCCGATTAAAAGTTTGCATTTTCTTGGAGGGGGAGGGGGGGGGGGGAGCCGGGGCAAAACATGAACTTGTTGCAAGCACATTAAAATATTTTCAACTTTAAAAAGAAAGGAAAATGACGCACTTTTAAGTAGTAGAATTAACATACTTTTAGAAGTGGAATTGACGTACTTTTAAATAGCAATATGACAGAATATTGGTTCGTATTGACAATAGCTTTAGTTTGCATTGACAACCACTACGGTACTTTTGGGGGATTTAATTTTTAATTAAGAGTTAGGATTGGAGAAACAGAGGAACAACGTTTCTAGAATCCATGTCATCACTAATGTCCACGTGACAGTTCGGGGAGGCGTATTGCCAAGTTGAGGCATCCTGCGTGGAATAAATATGCCGACCGAACTGTTGCGGACTTTTTTTCGCTAGCGGCACACTCGGATCGTATAGTGCGTATAAGCAACAGGCGCATGTATGGCCAATAGAAACCTCAATCAACGATTTCAGACCTTTATGAACACCTTGTTTTTAAAGGGAAATAGGGCGTTTAGAATATACCAACATGGCATACAGAAAACAGCTTTAAACATTGCTAAACCATTCAGTCTCATCAATAATTATCTACAAAAGCTTCTTTTCCCCAAAAAACATGCATGCGATGAGTAACGGAAGATGCATCATTTGAATTTTGAAAAGTTTGGGTGAACAAATTATTGTTGAGCAACAAATAACTGAATTTCTATCTCTGGGAAACTTATTTTTTGAAAAGAAGGCCACTGTCCATCCTTATTTTGAATAATCTTATCATTCTTTGTCCACAAACATTGGTTTTAAAAATACGGTTGTTATCTGTGAAACAAACGCCTTACTTCCCTTTAATTTGTGTTAAAAATTTTTCCTTTTAATTTTCAATGTCATAAAAAGATCACACTTGTAAAGCCGGCTGTTGCCCCTTCCACCTTCAGTTAAGGTCTAACTGTTCTCCCCAACTCGGTCAACTTATCCCTCTTTTCCCTCGTCTGTTTTTTTTTTTTTTTGCCCTCCTTTATTTTTCAACATCCTCAATAACGTCCTCAAAAGTTCTTTGGGGGATCTACCTCCCCCCCCCCCCCCCCCGAAGCCACTCGTTCATGCTTGGAGAAGGCGGTTAGCCTTCAAGGCTCCAGCAATTTTTTCTAAATTTATTTTTGTTTTATTCATTTCAACCTAGTTTCAACAGGATGACTTGGTTACCCAAAGCTAATCTTTCCGCAAGTCAGTCCAAAATAAAACAAGAACGCTAACACAAACCAATGAAACACATAGAAAAAATTTAAAGTGCCGTAATAAGTCGTAGGCAATACAAGATAATATAAAGTGGTAAAATAACACACTAAAAAGAAAGGACAAAAATAATGTTGAAACCCCCCTCCCCCCCAAAAAAAGATAGAAAATAAAACTTATAAAATGGACATATAAAGCGATAGATAGATTATAAAAATATTAAATCACATTAAATGTAGTAAATGATGAGGTTTTTCTTGCATGTTAAGATGGCGCAACTCATTTCCTTCCTTTTGCTGTATGCACTCTTTAGTATGAAAATTATCGTTTACGAAAGTTTGTGCATACTCGGTTGGCGTAGCAGAAAATTTTGTGATAGACAATACCTGAAATGGCATTTGCTCATATTTTCTGTTTATGCCTCTCTATATTCCAATAAATGTAGCTTACTTAGGTTTTTAACTCAATTTCATGTCAAAATATGATGGAGGTTCCGCCCCTTATGAAACTTCATGAGAAGTAGAAGAGAGCAGAAGGTGAGAGACTTGGGGCAGGTCTATAGCTTGGCTAGCGCTTTCCTGTATGCATGGGTAATAGAATATGTTGTTAAACTGGGGAAGGGCACGTTCCCTCACCCCCGTAACTACGACATTGCAAGGGAGCCTAATGAAACTAAGCTTCACACTGTGAAAGATTAAACCTCCCTCCCCCCCCCCCCCCCAGAATCGGTGCAATTACTCAAAAGTTTCCTGTGCCCTCCCTGTTTTCTTAGATAATCCGGTCAGCACGACGGCCTCCCCAATATGTTATCTTTCATTATGTGCCGTGCCTCTTTCAAGTTGGCAGGATTGTCGGGGTCCATTGCTTACCCCCCCCCCCTTCCCTTTTTTCCTCATATAATATTACTCTCAACTTTTCTCCAATGTTGGCAGCCCTGTAATTATATATTTAGGCCTATGCTAAATTCTTCCATTTCCTATATAAAAAAACTGATCCTGTTGTATATGTTGCATATAGACTTTAACAGAGACACCAGTGCATGTGTTGGTCGGTTGCTATATTGAAACCGAACATTATGACTATAATGGCGTTCCGTGATGCTAAGGCAGCTGTGTTCGACTATGTGTATAGGATTGGGGTATTCTAGACAGACACGTCCCGTGAAATGGTTCGATATAGTTGTTAAAGCTCACTTCCCTAGTTATTCTTCAATTGTTTCAGAACATCCTAATTAGTTTAGAATCCTGTTGTGTTTCATCACTTGCTTTCCGTGGAATATGACAGATTCCCACTCTGGTTTTTTTTTTTTATGTGGGGGGGGGGGGGGATCATCAGTCCTCAGTTTACATGACTTAAGCCGTTACTATGTAGCTACATTCTCAACTGCCTAATAATACATCTCTGTCCATCAACAACAATAACTTTCAGTTTCACACGACATAGGCATGCACTCCTACCCTAGTCGTTCTTCCGATAAATTGCAAATAGGCCTATCCTGTTTCCGCCTTAAGACCTCATATAGCTTACCATTCGTTTCTTTGGATGATTAAGATTGAAAAACACTTTATTTATTCAACAGATCCCTGAAAGATTCATCCCATTTACGAGCTATCACTAATAAGCAAGTTTCTTTTGTGCGTTTAATGTGCTTCTTTTGTGTCAGTTTCTCATGCTTATTTATTTTCTTACCTGATTTTTTGTGATTATTTTGTTTTGTAAATTTGTGTCTAGTTGGCTACGTAAACAAGCTCCTATGATCTTGTTGTCAGTCCACGATCTCTTTAATTTTATGCATTATAATGATTATATTTTAATATTCATTTGTACTTTTAAAAGAGATTGAAATAAATCCAGTTGAACTGAAAATTGAATGGACGTTGCCGCATGCTCCTGTAATTATGGCATTACAGGGGACTCGCGGGACAAACGAATGAACGAATAAACGGGACTTCTCTTACCCCGTATAGCGGACGAGTTTTTTATGTGTTCTCTTCAGCATATTCTCGCACTTGGATGGGGAGGAATATAGGGAGATAAACTCTGAACAAATAATGTACTGCTTAATTTTCGAAAGGTAAGAGCTCAACCTGGGTAAAAGCAATTGTGGCGATTAATTACACATCTTCATTTCTTTGCTTACACAGAGGAGGTAGAATTTAGGCATTTTCACAAAGTCTATTTGCCCTCAGCAATAATGTCCCCGTATATTAAATGTAGGCCTATATCAAGCGCCAAACAATAAATTAATCAGGAAACATACATATGTCAATACTATCTTGTGGCCTGTCGGGTTCACGTACTATACTAAGTGCGTTTCACAATTCTCTTCTTGGACATTACAATTCAAGAGGCTTGTGTTTGCAACGAATTCCTGGATGCTACGTTCCCACTTGAAATATACGACTTATACGAGGCGTATAAGGATTAAATACTTACACGCAGAGACACAAATATGATAATGCTTCCTGACTAATATTCAAGTTAAAGACCAAGTAACCTGCATCTAGAACTGAAAGCGGTTCTCATTCAAAAGTTGGAGTGGAACACTGAATGATCAGTCTTCTTTGGAATTGTGTTTAAATCGAACAACCTTTATGAGATATGGCTTTACAAAGTTTGATGAAAATGAAAAAAAAAAAAAAAAACCATGATGTGGAGTGTTGCGTAGTTTCCGTATTTGTATTACTGTCTCGTAATTACTAGGTTACACCAATACGCCTAGGCTTAATGAGAACCGAACGCATGCCTCCAAAATAAAACCACCATGACATATGAAATTCTAATTTGTGCTTGAAATAAAGGTGAAGTGAACAAAAGACATTAAAAAGTATGGTATGAGTCCTTCGTTGGCGTCACGAATTTGCATACTTGGCTCCCTCACCTTTCAAGTGCAATCGTATAATTGTATTGTATGTTTGTAAAGTGGTCATTGTTTGATGGATTCTCCTGTAAATTGCTATTTTCAAGGTTTTAAGTGATTATCACTCTGCCAATACTCCAAACTGCATTTGCTTATCAAATGTACTTAAACTGGCTATCAAAGTTGTGGATAAGCGAGCAATTGCTTACCAATTTAAGATAGTGTTGGCTGTTTTGTCTACATTAGTACCAAACGGCGTGCCAAAATCTACACTTCGGAAGCTATGTTCAATGAAACAGTGAAAATGCCAAACTATCTTGACATGTGATGAATGACGAAAGTTAGACACGAGAATTGCAGAAAGAAATACCTATCTTCAAACTCGTCTCGCGCGAATGTTCAAATGAACTAGGACCAGTTAGCTTGTTGAACTATTTTGGACGCATGGTGACTTACGTTTAGTCTCCCAACTTCGAATATCTTTCGTAGGTAGTTTCAGTCCGAGATGAAGCGTTGTTTTTCTTTCCGTCACTATTTATGCGCTTCCTAGGCCTAACGAGTAACGTACGGTAATTACAGCTTTGCCCAACAGTTAGGCCTAAGCACTGTCTTTACACAACGATGTAGCGTAGGCCAAATTGTCAATGAATACCTAACAAGTAAGTTTAGGCTAAGCTACTACAGTTTAGGCTAGTTTAGGCTAAGCTACTACAGTTTAGGCTAAGCTACTACAGTACTTCTAGGCTATGCCATATAATACATATTGGGCATAGGCCTATATAATATGTATCATATGGGAGTTAGGACATACTGTAGTGTAGGCCTACTGTATGTAGTGCATACATCAAAGTTAAACTTCGCCCACTGCCGAACTTCGAGTGCCTCTAGAAAAAAAAAAGTAAGCCCTAAAATGCAATGACCTAATAGCTGGACATATTTTTGACGACAATGCCTTGAAATGACTGAAAAGAAAGCTGAAACACTTTTTATGTAATCACCCTTGTCTGGTTAGTCAACTTGACGGTAAGTTTGCATAAGAGGTAGGCCAGGCCTAGAGCATACTATTTGCAGTTTCTGCCGAATGTTACAAATTTGTAAATCATGATTTTGACTCTTCAATTGAATTTTTCCTGACCATTTTTGTTGCCAGCTTGTTCACTGGTTTTTGCTGTAGGTTTAGGCACAGGATTTGTTTAAAGACAAAAACTCATCACCTCAGACAGTTTAATTCTCCCAACTACCAACGTCTAGTCCCTCCCTCAGCCTGTCTTAAATTCCTCCACATGTGTTATCAAAACAATGGATCCCTGTGTATGCTGTGTAATACAAGCTGCTCTGCATCTTTCGAATTTGCTGTCAATCAAAGAGTACTGTAACTTAGAATCAGTTGAGAATTTTGCTTTCCAGGAGGTAAAAATATAGCTTAGGGTGATGCAATACAGCCTTTAAAAAGACACTTCATGCAGTGATTGTCATGGTAATGTTTGTGAGGTGTGCAAAGTTTGGCAGGTTTACATCTTATCATTAACTCAACTAAATGTTGGTTAAAATGACAGATTTTGAGGTACAAATTACCAAATCAAATCATCCATGCTATATATTATTATGGTATGAATTTAGAATCTGTGACCACAAGGATGTCAACAAGTGTATGACATATCAGACAACAAAAATAGTGACTAATATTGCCTATGTCTCCTTTTTTAAGAAGTCTTGAATTTTTTTTTTTCTTCTTAATCTTATCTCACAAAGTTGTAGTTAGAAAATCCTATTTGGTATAGGATGGTGGTGATGAATAGTGCATGCTGTGAACAATTACAAGTACATCATCTCAATCCCATAGCCAGTGAAATTTTTTTTTGGGGGGATGGCACATTGATGTTAGAGTTTCGCCAGACTATGAGACTGTGGTTCTGATGGGAGGGTGTCCCTATCCTTTGAGAAAATGTTGCCATTTTCAAGGGATTTAGATGCAATATGGTGCAAGATTTTTCCATCTTCCTGTATTTGTATTCTGAAAAAGCAGGACCTTTTACTGAAAAATAATATTTTTTTTGAGGGGGACCCCTCCCCGTAATTACAGGCGTGATTGCACTACATATACTGTAGATGCTTGAAGGCATAGTACTTTGGTCAAGAAAGTTTGTGGAAGTTTGATGCCTCCATGTTCAAACTGATAAAGATAGCCTGCCTACTGTACATGTTAATCATGGAATTGCACACTCTTGTCCATTGGATGGGGTTGTTAAATGGCGGTCCTGAGAGCAGGCTTTGGTTTGCATTGGTGATTGTCTGGCTTTACCCCTGCCTCGATATCCTCTGGACAGGTATCAAAAAGAGTAGGCGAATCATGCTGGTGATCATCCACTATCAACGTGGTATAAGGTCCTTGGTGAGCCCATATGGGGCTTCCTGATTCTTTACTTTCAAATTCAATTCAAAATTGTGTCCAGCTCTTATAATCCAAGTTGGCTCTTTTAAGGAAATTCGCTGTAACAAATATTCAAATCAGAGTAAATCTCTCCAGTGGTCTTCAAGAGAAGTTCAACCATTCACTATCTGCTGATTGAAAACAATTATCTTGCAACCACATGCACCTTTTGAGCTGTTGACCTTTCGGATCTGACTGGTGTTCATCTGTGTTCAACATGGTATAGAGTCCATGATGCACCCAAGATTTCTTTCAAATCCTGAATTTTTCTAAGTTGAAGTGAACTGAAATAACCTTAACTTCCATAATATCAAACTAAGTGACATAAGGATCTTCAGCAGTAGACCAACTGGTGATTGTTATTGCTGTTTGATTTTGGATACTGTAAATTTGTATGTTAGCCAAAGATATAAGATCTTCTACCATCGCTTGTACAACTACCGTGTGGGTGTAGCCAAGGAACTTTCCTGATTATGTAAACAATCCCCTTGTTGCTATTTAACATTTCCTTAATGAAAGCTAAGGTACAACTTTAATACTGAACTCTAAGCTACCCCTTCCATGCTGAAGTGTCATCTTGCAATCCTTTTAGGAGGTAACTGTATCTTTCCTTGAGTGGTTGTGAAACTAGAGCAACAATGCTTTGCTGGTTGCTTGAGGATTGCACATCACAGATACGTATATTTACCTGTTGATCACTAATGCATTGTTTGTTCAACCTTGCATGTGTGCACCCAAACAAAGTTCTAGCATGGAGCCCTCTAAGCCTAAGACCATCACTGATGAACAACCACACCAGCTTCTTACATATTGATTCCATGATTTACATCCCCCCATAGGATGTGCAAAATGGCAAAACTTTTGGTGGTGTAACATTTGGTTTCAGGTCTTGGACATGTCCTCAAGAAACTGCTTTGTTGGGTTGTAAATTTTCATGGAGTCATATAACCCTTTCGTCCAGTTACAGAATGCTGTACAGCTTGTACAGTGAATGGTGTTCTTCTGTACTATGATACATCTAATTACAATTAAGCTGAAATGTCAATTCCCAGTTAGTCTGAAGGTTAGTACAATCTAAAGTAATAGATCATGTTGGCAGTCCATTGGCAGTAGATAATCCCCATTGTTTTTCATAGAGGTGAAGGTCACTTAAGGTCACCAGAGCTTATAGTATGAAAACCTACTAAGGGATGTATTGTTATCTTTAGTAGCACTTAATGCATAAAAGCTGTCTGGTATTTTTTGTGGAGGTCAAAGCTCATGTGAGGTCAACAGAGGACATAGTTTGAAAATATTTTAAATGTGTTATCTCAAGATTGGAAAAGTGCTTGAACTTCAAAGTTGATGTGTTGGTCGTTCATTGTGAGTAGATGATCGCTAATATTTTCTTGGAGGTCAAAGGTCATTTGAGGTCCCCAGTATTTAAAGTATTTTAACTATTAAGGCAGATGTCTTGGTAATTGAATCTTGCTGGAGCATCAAACTGATAACATTGGTAGCACTTGATAAGTAGATTATGTCTGTCATTTTTAATGGAAGTCAAAGGTCATATGAGGACAGTAGATGTCATAGACTGAAACCTTTGAGACACAGTGTCTCAAGAGGGTAAGGTGTTTGAACCTCAAATTAGTCTGTACTTTCAGTCCTTTTGGCAAGGAATCACAAAGTCATTTGACTTTATGGTTACATTTACATTAGTGTTTATTTGTATGGGGCATTCTGCAGTAAATTGGACATTAATGTGTTAATTTCAGTTGTGAAATATCCACTTGTAGTTGGTCAATTATCCAAGTACACGAGTCAGTTCCAAGTTTGAAATGTTTACTTGAAAAAATCACTCTTGTGGGAATTACTTTGTGAACAGAGTAAATGAACCTGAAAAAGAGTGTCATGCGTACTCATGAGTCTTCCTCTTCTCCACTGCATTCACTTCACTTGAGTGATTATGTAATTAATTAAAAATCTTTCAGTGACGGTGTATGTTTGCAGTACCTCATCCAGTCCTTTCATCCACATGAATTGTTCTTCAATCAATGGGACACTTGTCAGATTATTTGGCAAATCTCATGGGATTCACATGTGTTGTCTTGAAAACATTCTTTAGAAAGCGACTGCATGGGCTCTGTTGAAAGCACAATCCTGATCATGGTTTATCCTTATGTAGTCATGCAGAAGTAGTCCCTATGGGTTGCAATAGGAGCAGATTAGGGAGGGCTTGAACATGCAGTATATTATTTACAGTGGAGACTTCATAATCCTATGAGCCCACACTGCTGATCATCGTTCATGTTGATTATGTCAAAGAGACACCCAGAAGACTACAGTTATGATGTCCTGTCTGCTGCAGTGATAAGTGTCCTGTCTACAATACTGATTTTTTTAGTTGAACATGAATTTCCCAGTTAAAGGAGTAGCCCCTTCGAATTTACGTGACCACTTTAAGTTGGAAAGAGAATCCTGAAAGTCAATTTGCTTACCAAAGTAACCCACCATACCCACGTACAGGACAATAACAGTTTACTTTAACCCTTGAAAATCCATGTTCATTTTCTGTCACATCTGCAATGCGCACTAACGAGACTACAATTATATGACCTTTAATGTTGTTACTGAAATTGAAACAGTTCAGGGTTATTTCATGGAAGCTGATTTTGAATAAATATATTGCACAGTGATGTAATTCCTCTAACTTGAGTAACTAATTTTTTAATTGTGCAATATCCCCCCCCCCCCCATGACGCAGAAATACCCTGGAATGGACTGTGTCATGTATTTTATTTTTTGGTCATGTATTTACTGTATCCCTCTGTTTCCTTCCAAAACCGTCTTGCAGGCAAATGAGGAATCCAGCAACATGTCTACCAGTGAGGTTTCCACACGAAGGTCCAGGAGGACCCCGATCACCCCCAGTCGCTATGGAAGAGATTTTGTGATGAATTCCGGTTTTGATGTGAAGAAAGAACCTAAGGACACTGTTGATATCAATCTGAGGAAGTCACCAAGAGGTTCGAATACAGGGGAACATGTAGAACAAGCTGTGAAGAAGAAGAAACAGATCTCAAGTAAAGAGTCCTCCCTGAAACAGACTGCAAAAAAACAGGCTTCACCAGAAAAGACCACAGCCACATTGACCAGGACAACAAGGAGAGGCAGTAAAAGAATTGCCAATCTGGATGAAGTTGCTCCAGAGGGTCTCAGTGACAAAAAAAGACAGAAACCCAGCAAGGGAACAGAAAACAAAAACAAAAAAGAAGAAGAGAACCAACAAAAGCTTAAGGTGATGTCTGCTGAGACTGTTGTGGAAGGTGTGGGGAGTAAATCTAGTCAAGGACACCGGCAGGAAGGGATGCAAATATCAAAGTCAGTAAAGCAGTCGATCCCTGCATCTGTGTCTTCACTCTCCAAAGACCAACCACCAGCAGAAACACCTGAATCACAGCCTGTTTCTCATCCTTCAGATGGAGCAACTGCTTCTCAACTGCAAAGTTCCAACAGCATTCCATCTGAAGAAAACCAGGCTGGGAACATGAGCTCCACCTCGTCAGTTTTCAAGGCTCTGAAAGAGGCAATAGTGACGTATAGGTCAACGCCAGGTAAAGTAAATGCAGGAATGTATCACTGTGTGACAGAATGTACAGTACTGAGTGTTATTTTGAGTTGCCTTGATATTGTTGTGTTATTGTACTATATTTCTGCTGTTGGGGCTTCATTCACTCTTTAAATCTCTTTTGTGTTAGTAGCTTTGTTGGCTGGCTGAATGTAACAATCAAGTGTTTTTGATTGCAACCATGTAATTGATGGTCTTAGGATTAATTGGTAGACTTCATCACAAGTGTTCTGGATAGGCTCTCTGCAACCACTTTATAACCCTGATTTGGATTTGTGAACAAGTCATAGTTCCATGTACTGTTAATGAAGGGAAAAGGAAAAAAATAAAAAAAATAATGAAAAAAATAATGAAAAGGAAAAAAAAAATGTACAGGTTGGAGGTTAGTCACTTAAATAGTAATATCTACACTTTTTCACTAGGTTGAAGCTAGCGACGGCAATAGTTTGTGGAAAAATTCCATTTTAAAGACACAAGTGTACCCATTTTAGATCCCTGCTTTCTTATTTTGTAAGCCAATTGGAGTCATCCTCAAACTTCAAGTGTGGCATACTCATTTGCATATTAAGTCCTGTTTCTTGAAATTCTTAGTCAGTTTTTCTGTCTTTGTAATGAACACTGTAGGTCAATCTAGCAGCAAAGACAGTCCGGAATCTTCTACTGTGAAGGTAAGCTTCTTTTTTTTTAACCTGACTTTATTGCAGGGGTGTGCCTATATAGATTCATTCTCAGTGCTGGGTGGGTTATTTCAACACATGTGGAAGCTTGAAAGTGCTCTAAGGGGAGGAGATGCCCCCCCCCCCCTTTGAAAAATTGTGTTTGCTGGGCCCCTCAGATGCAAAATAGTTTAATATACTGCACTTGCAGGTTTTCTGAGGATGTGGGAATATTGCTTATTGTGGTTAGGTTAATCTAAAAATGTGAAATTTAGTGTTATCATTGTAATTGCGCAAATTGTTTTTCTTCTGTACTTTTCACTGTAACAGTATGTTATAAAACTGTGTTGCTGTTTCAAAGTTTTGTTTTATGTAAAGTGCTTTGAGATCTGATTTTGATGTAAAGTTCTATGTAAGAATAAATCATTTTTATTACTGGTTTCAATGAAAAGAGAAACCTAGGTAGTCATGATTGCATGTGTGTGTATACTTGTATGTGTGTATGTATGTGCCTGTATGTGTCAGTGTCACTGCGTGCGTGTTTGTGATACTTAGCTTGTTGACACAATATAGCACTGTGTCTTGAGATACGTAGTTCCAAGAATTTTCATACTTAGTGTGCTCAGGATGTAGACGCCCATATTAAGTGGAAGAGCCCTTTTGTTTTTGGTGGAGCTCAGAGGTCATCTGAGGTCACCAGAGGTCAAACACTGAAAATTTGTGTCTCAAGATATGTCTCAATGTACTTGATACAGTAGCATATCAATGTGTCATGTCAAGTAGGCCTCTACTGTTTTTGATGGAGATCAAAGATTGTGTGAGGTCAAACACTAAAAACATTTTTGACGCCATGTCTCAAGATATAGGAATCATAGAAACTCTTGCCTTGTATTGTATGTTTTTTGTCTTTGTATGTATTGTAGCAAACAGAAGAATCCCATTGTTTTTGGAGGTCAAAGGTCATCTGAGCCTTTCTGAGGTCACCAGAGGTCAAACACTAAAAAGTTTGTGAACATGATATCTGAAGATAAGAATCATAGAAACTTTTGATATCTAGCATGATAATGCATCATAGCGACTACAAAGCCATTTTGTTTTTGGTGGAGGTCAAAGGTCATCTGTGGTCACCAGAGATCAAACACTGAATCATTAGGAGGTATCTCAACTTAGAAATCTTGGAAAGTTTTGATAAGAGCATGCTAATTTGTTACAATAAGTAGAAATATCCTATTGCATTAATTAAAGGTCAAAGACCATCTGTGGCCACCAGAGGTCAAACACTGAAAGCTTTGTTAATGAGACTTCTCAAGATAGGAATCATAGAACCTTTTGATACTTCAGATGTAATATTACCAAGCAGAAGAACCTATTGCGTCTTATGTGGGTCAAAGGTCATCTGATGTCATCAGAGGTTTTAAAACTTTGTTAATACGATATCTCATGATGGGGATCATAGACAATTTGATACTAAGGAGGATGTATATCTGTTATGCCAAGTATAGATAGGGACCCTCTTGTTTTTGATGAAGGTCAAAGGTCATCTGTGGTCAACAGAGATCAAATGCTGAAAAGTTGTAATCAATGTTATTTCAAGAAGGGTAACAGGGCATTAAACATAATGACTTTTGTGAATTTGCCCCTTCAAAGCAATCATTTAGGTGTCATTAGGGAATCCGAATCTTTCTTCAGAGGGAGTAAAACATTATGAGGGTGAGAAGCATGAGAAGCAAGCGAACACCCAGTGATAGTAAAGGCAAAATTCTTGCACCCTCTCATCACACCCGTCACCTGCCTTCATGTACAAATATGAACATGCCATCTTAACTTAAAGTATGACAATGTAGTTTGTTGTTCTGATGCATGTTAGAGGTGATTGCTCCACAACTAATTTTATGATCATAATATCACCTTTGGCAGGTACCAACGAAAACTTCAAAGACACTTACTGCAAAAGGTGATGCAATTGGTAAGTTCAGAGTTAACATTACCACATTAAGAGCCTTGCACTTGACTTCTGGTCTTGTTTTTCCATAATGTAGCATTACTTTAACACTGCAATAATCATTTAAGTGTTTGAATTGAGTTGTTGCAGGTGGGTGGGGGGGGGGGGGACGAGGAGAGCAAAGTGCCAACTTGATGGGTTTTTCTTCGTACACTTTTTGTCTTAAATTTCATATAATCAACAAGGCAAGTCACATTTTGACATATGTGTGATGTAATCTTACTGAAGTGGTCCTCAGTCACTGAGTTGTGACCTTCCTGTACATCAAACTGTTACACTCATGACATGGCCCCATGTCGGCATTATGTACAAGTGAGAATGGTGAGCTTACATCTTGCCGGCAGTGGAAGTTCCACCACTCAAGTAATTATACCCGCTCTCTTTCTCTGGGTCCTTTCACCCGTCATGTAGACCAAAATCATAAACCTTCAGAGGAATTCTCCACCATCACTTCTCATGTCTCTTAAAAAGATACATCTTTTTCTGGAATTCTCCATTCTTACTTGTTGCAATCATCCCACAAACTTTGATGAATGAATCATTTCAGAAAATAATGGAATCACGTGCCTTGTGCTACACATCAATCGGTTGGTACGTAGTACCGACAAATTTTGTTTGGTAATTGCTAGTGATACACTGAAGTGCACATGGGTATCAGCATGGTTTTGATCTTTACAGTACTTGCCCTTGGAATTGGCATAAACTTGTGTTTCAGTGCATTGTTCTGAGCAAGCAAATTTTATCAGTAGTTGACTTTAATGGTGTTGCTTGTGAATGATATTGAACTGGAATTGCTGAATTAAGAAAAGAAATTCCCTGAGTTAACTTCACACAGCTTACAGTATCCTCGCTCCATTTGGTGGGTCCTAAAGTATCAGCAGTAGTTAAATTTTCTGTCATTTCTCCATCTCAGTAACAACCCCCTGGTTTCACGTTAGAGGAGTGTTTTAGTCTCACTAAATGTTGATATTCATGAGGGTCTTTTATAGTCTCTGAACTGAAGTTTTGCATCAGAAAACACTTGCTAGATACACCAGAAGTGCAAACAAGGAAAACAGCTTTGGAGGATCTACGTTACACATATTCAAGCTTTTGTTGAACCCCAACTTTAAAATAGAATTTTCACAACCAAGAATGCCTTTAATGGTCAAAATTGTTTTGTTAAACTGTCACAATGTTAAAAAAAATCACATATATTGCATCAAGTTTTTTTTTATCTCATTCATCTCATCACTCTCAGTATTGTATCTGCATTGTAAATTACCTCTTAAAAATAATGATTTTCTTTCTTCACTGTCTTTCATCCCACAGCTCAAACCAGCAGCAAAGACCAGCCAGCAGTATTGGATTTAAAGGTGAGTCAATTTTTTAGTGTGAATCAGTTTACATGCAGTAGGAGAACCAAAATTGCCTAAAGATTAGTTTGGTCTTTAAAGACCTCTGGGGGAGGGAATTCCCTTCACGTTGTTTCAGCTGGTTTGCAGTATGGTAAATGCAGCATTTAAAGAAATATTGGCCACTTTTATACCCATTTTGGCAGAAATGCAGGGTTTGAATCAAATTTGAAGAAGGGCAATGTAAGAGGTGGGGGGGGGGGGTAAGAGGTTGTGTACAGGGAAATCAGTGCAAAGACTGACAGAAAAATATTTAATTATAATTACTGTTCAAGTACTGAAGATTTATTTTGAATTTCTAATTTTCCCCTTCTGATTTGGACAGGAGGTGAAGGGGGGGGGAGGGGGAATTGAAAACATGTCACAGTTTGAAACTGAATTTTGACTGAATTTCACTTTGGTCTTGGTGACACAAGTTAGATGACCTATTCACTCAGCACTGTACTTGGAATGATTGTCCAACTTTACGTAGAGAATAATTGGGTGGGGGAGAGAAGTTGCAAAGAAGTAAAGCTCATGTACATAGTACTTTGGGAAGCATAAAATTTCCCATCATTCCTGTCACATCTGTATGTGTCCAAAGTTTCTTGGTTCCATCGGGGACTGGTGGGGGGAAGCCCTGTAATCATATGAAAGTTAGTGGGAAGCATAATCTCACTGGTAGAGATGCATTTCAGACGACTTCCACACGTCGGCTATGCCACTTGGCTGATCTGCCGCAAATAACGCGAAATATGTTGCTAATAATTTGTGAAATTCTTAATGAGTACATAAACACTTTTTTCTCATTTGCAGTTGCAGAAACTATCATCAAACAGTCAGTCAACAGAGACTCAAACGCCAAAGACTCAGCCCTCACAAACTCCTACGACAAACCCTGATTTGCCAAGTGAGTAAAGTAGAATGCTCCTCTCATTGAGTTATCTGGTAATTTTTTCGGTGCGGTCTGATTTCATTCACTTCCCCCATTAGGAATTTTTGTGTTGGAAGTGCAGCTATATACTTTATTAACAAGGGTTCCCACAGGTCCTTGAAAGTCCTTGAAATCCTTGAAGAATATTGTAGTCCTTGAAAGTCCTGAAAGTCCTTTCCAAAAAGTCCTTGAACAAGAAAAAGTCCTTAAAAAGTTCTTGAAAACTCCAGCAGTTAGGCAAACTTTTGTCACTACCTGACACCCAAAAGTTCTTAATATTTCATTATTTGTAAGTTGAGTAAATGTTACATTAAATTTGAGGTGGCTGTTAGGCCTACAGTATCTCACCAATAGATTTCCAGAGACTACAGCAGATTCAGCCAATTGATTCAAATTTCTGTCATAATATAGTATCTGGCACCCAAAATGTATTAATGTCCCCTTATTTCTAAATTTGGGTGAAGATTAAACTTTGTGCTGGTTAAGCTGATATTATATCATGCCAATCACCAACCAACAAGTAACTTCTACACACTGTGTTATTGGGCTATATTCATGTATGGCAGTATCTCACAGCTACCTAAAATAAAAGCATGTAATATATTTTTTTTTTGTGTAACTTTGTTGCATCTACACTAGCAGTTTTGTACAACCTTTATGTACAGTAGTTCTGGTCATACTCATATTTATTAATGAACATGTGGGAAGATCGAATGGCTGTATGGGGTCATGTCATTAATATCCTTAATGGGGTATTGACAGTATAACATACTGTATTCCTATTTCATACTAAAAGAAAGCTTAAGATAGACCTTAAATAAAGGCTCTTTATCCTTGAAAAGTCCTGCTGAAGTCCTTGATATTGGTTTTTAAAATTGTGTGGGAACCCGGATTTACCTTTCATTTTATGCAATTTAAAGGGGCTCATTGAATTGATATGTATAGGTTTATGAGGATTTTGAAGGGTGCAAACACTTGACAATACTTGCAGTTAGCATAATTAGTCAAGTTTCACATCCAGTAGTTTTGAAAATTGTTGTTACTGTATGTTTGAAATTTTTACCCTCATGACTTGAACAGTACTTTCTCTGTGTGTATGAATTAGTACTAATGTAAAAAGTATCCGGTCACAAATTTTCAAAAGCCTAATTGAATTGTTAATTACTCACTCGTCAGTGGTCCTTTGTACGTGACACGACATGTGGATCCTCTTAGTCTGACAATTCCTCATTAGTATCTGAAGGAAACTTGACAGGTTTGAGAAATTGAGTGAATTTCACGACCCATCTCTACGTGCCTTTTTAAGATAAACTTACGCTGAGGTGAAGATAACAGTATTGTTTCTCATTTCATCCACTATGCCTTCTGAATGATGTTGTATACATGTGTGAGGAGGTGTGACACTTTAGCATGTTTACAATATAAATACATCCTCACCAGTTGTCCTGTGTTGGCATCATTAAATAGATGTTTGGTTAATTACAGACTGCTCAAGGTCACTCTGGATGGTTTCCAGAGCTGCTCCAGATGTGATTAACAGCAGGATTTTGTCATCTGTGCCTCTTTCCTCACCCGGACCTTTCCCCAACATCAAGGACCAGAATACCTAGGTTTCCACAGAGGTCTTTCATAGAGGTGTATTCATAGGTTGAACAAACCAGCTGTGATATATATGTGCCATCTCCATTGATATGTCTCTTCTTCATTTCTCAGGTGTTACTACAAGCAAAGGATCTTCAAATTCAAGTCTTCCTGTAACTTCTTCACCTGTTAAAAAGATCCATGTTAATGTAAGTTTTTAACGAAAGTCTCCCAAAGGAAATCAATTTTAGAAATATGATCTCATTTGCAGGGCTAGACTCTTCCATCTTTAAAGCAAGAGGTACTGTTTGATAGAAAGAAGAAATAGTCCGTATTGTAAACATTCTTTTTTTTTTCCATGTGAAAACAGCATCTATGCCATTTTCCTTTCTGTAGAAATTTCAACAATTAGAGTGTTAATTGTGGTTGAAAGAAGATTAGTTTTTTTTAGCTCATCTCATATGCAAAGATGAAATGTGGTTATTTGCATGAAGTTCTCCATGTTCACCACAAGACCCAGTTCTGCTAAAATTATTGTTTGGCCTACATTTGGTTATCACCTAATTTTGTTCAGACAAATAGACTACAGTACAGTAGTTGTTGGAATTTTTTTTGCAACTTTAAGAAATATAGCCTGTCCATTGATGCCATTTTGAAAGTGCTGGAATAGCAGCCTATTGTGCTTTAATAAAGAACATTGAACAATTAGGGCAAGTGAACAAGTTTTGAATATGTAAATCTAGTTACAATCTAGTTAGTTTTACATTTCTGGTAAAGCATAGTCACTGCTGTATTAAAATGTTTGTGTCTCTTATGTCTTATCAGATTATCCGGGGTAATCAGTCCAGTCCTGTCGGTCTCCTTGGGGAGCAAAGCCAAAGGCTGAAAAGCAGCCCAGCAAATGCAGTCAAAATGGTGTCCTCCCCCAGGGGAAAGAAACCGCAACCGTTGAAGGAGTATTCCCACCCGTTTCTGGTCACCAATGACATGGTGAGTAAGATCTCCGTGAAGGGTCGGACGACATCGACGCAGACCACCCACGATGACCTGCAGGCCCTGATGCTCATAAACAAGAACTTGATCACAAACTGCCACCTGAAGGTCATGCGAGTCACTCCCAGCAAGGTCTCGAAGCCACACTTCCGGATAGCCAACAGTTCTAACCGCACCAAGCATAGCCAGACATCAAGCCAAATTTCTGACCTTAACTTTATTATCTTAGATGCCATCGGGAGAGAGGAGGAGATGCTCAATGAACGCTCTCTCAGTTACGCTGGTGAAGAGGGTAGCGATGTGGATAAGAAGATACAATGGATGCTGTTTGGCCAGGACCTTGAGACGGCAATGACCAACACCCGAGGTGGAATACCGAGCAACGTCGTGGACAAAGGGCAGACAGAGGACAAAACCAAACCCAAGAATGCAAAAATATCTATAGAGTCCTGGTCTCTGGCTTTAACTGTTTTGAATCCCAATGTGTAATTGGTTGTTCTGTCCATATAAGTTAGTAGTGAAATGAGTCATGTGCACAACTTTGGCAGTTGTCTGTCCACAATCACAGAGTCTTTACAATGTGGTCATTTAAACTCTTTCTAAACATTGTTCCCTCAGTCTGAATTGAAGTGAAACGTTTTCCATTTGTATTATTAAATTCGTAAGATGTTTTGCAAAGTCTTTTACATCAACGTTGAAGTTGCGACATTTGAGAAATAAAGAGAATCCATTGGCCTTTAATTCAAGGGTAACTTCAAACGAGTTAACATCAAACATACCACAAGGAATGTAGTATATTTAGAGAAGAGAGTTACCTATGTGCTCTCTATTCTTTCAATTGTAAATATCTTTTTAAATAGAAAAGAGATAGCTCAACAATGCTCCTGCCTCCTAAAGAGTTTAAATTCTTGCTTCTGCTTCTTCTTTATTTTTAATTCTTTGCTCCAGCACATTGTGTTACTAGCACCACTGTGCAGAAAATGGTTGATCTATGCATTGGTTGCTGATGGCTAACCTAAAGGACAGAGATTTAAAACTGAAAAGCAGTAGGGTTCTGCAACTATTTGGTAACTACAGTTCTTGTAATTTGGTCAAATTGAAAAGCAAGAAAATCAGGACAAGACAAGCTTTGTCCTAGACTCCGTAGTCTTCTTGGCCTGGAAAGTTTCTGTTCCTAATCTTGGTTCCGGAACCTCTGAAGGAACATTCATATATTTACAGTACTGCTCTTCCGGAAGAGTATTTACTCCCCACATTGACTACTGCCCTTGCAGACTCTGGACACTCGTTTTAATCATGCACACAACTTTTTAACTAAAACAATTGTTTTTCGCTACCAAAATCAGTAGAAGCCAATCACAGCTATCTTGAGAAATGATGGGAGTGATGATGGGGAAGGACCTTCGACTGATTTGTGCGTAAATATCATGTTAATATTCTACTCTTCTTCAACTGTTTTGGGCCTCTCTTAGCGATATCCAGTTTCGGTCGTGGGCAAATCTGGTGATAGGGTGAAAGTCTCATTGTTCGATCGCTGCTACTGGCTCATTTCATGAGACCAATGGGTAGTATTTCACTATGTATTAACTGTAACGTCAAACATGACTATTCACGTGTACATAATTACATCAAGTGTCCAAAGTCTTTCCGGCGGACAGCGATCACAGGGAAACGTGATTACTAGATGAGTACATATCCTCGGTTAGGTAGAAGTAGGCTGCAGCTCAAACTGTGAGGAATGTATCAAAGGAGGAGAATTCATTTGCCGAGAAAGACTTTGCAAAATCTAGTTTTGTCCTTGCATGCTATTCATAATTTCAAGGTGCTTCAAAATATATGTGCAAATGTATCATGTGAGAGACTCTTGTGAGGGGTCTGTTACATGTAATTGTTGATATCACTAATCATCTCAAACGTGTAAGTTTTGGTATCCTGTTTCTAGATTTTGAAGGCAGTGTAGAGCCAACTTCTCACCCTTTTAAACAGTAGTGAAAACACTAGTCTAGGACGTGTGAAGTAACACTTCTGTCTTTCTTTGGAAAAAGGAGGAGAGGAGTGGCTGGAAAGGGAATTGAGAGAAAGAATTTGGCCCCCCTGGTGGGACTGTGACCATCTTTACAGTCAGTCCATACAAACTTGGGATTTTCCTTGGAGCATTTAGGCTTATGCTACTGTTAATGAAAATTTTTCTTCCGAAAGAAGCACATCCCAGCGCCCTGAAAAATAGCAGTTTTGGTTTTCTGGCTCAAAGTGAGGCAAAGTCCAAATTAACAATCTGTTATTGAAAATGCTCTCAGAGTAATACAAACTTTGATTATGGCTAGGATCAGGAGTTATTTCCACAAAGAACAAAATACCACATGTGGAAAGACCAATAAAATAAATTGAACTTAATCCTGTCAATGACGTGACCATTTTAAATTTCAATTAATTTGGATGATCTAAACTGATTTGTGTACTTCGCCAAAACAGTAATGGGTTTCCCAACTTCAAAAGGTACACCAAAATACCAAATATGAAGTTATCACAAGCTTACCTTTGACTAAAATTTTGAACCCTGACCTTTAACCTTCACAAAAAGGTTTTTGCACTCCATGTAGCTCACCACACAGCAAACATCTTAAGATGCTGTTTGTAAGACTTGTGTTTCTTGAAATCTTTCACCCTCAAATTAGCTTGGTCAAAAAGTAAAGGTTTACTGCAGCAAATGTACCAAAGTAACTGTCAAAGTTTTGTCCTTGAGATAATGTTTACAAGGCTTTGTGATTTGACTCACATTGACCTAAAATGACCGTTGACCTCCACCAAAACAATGGGGGCTCATACTCAATATATCACCCAGACATGATAGTCTCCCTTCTTAGAATAGTGTGTAAGGTTTTTGTAATTAGACTGCAACCAAAATCAGTAAAGATTTGTGCACTCACTGTGCTAAACTTACTATGTATGAGATCATTTGAAGTTTCACATCTTTAGATGCTTCTGACAACCATTTAAAACTTGACCATACTGATCTCTACATGACCTTTGACTTCAACCAAATGTGCTACTTGCATGTAATGTGTCATACCTACATACCAAATATGAGATCAATCCAAGCTTTCCTTCTTGAAATAACATGTTTACATGCATGCACTTGTTACACACACCCACACTCCATGACTAAAGGTTAAAACCTTGAACAAAAAAGAAAAGAGACCAACAGGAAAACAAGACTTAAGTTTTAATGTTAGTGTATTTAATCACTATCAACCTAATAAACACTATATACCATACGTATTTCTTATCAAATTTTCACTCTCAACATTACAAAGTATTCTCTACAGTACCTACTGAGCCACAGTTAACAGCCCATAAGGTATGGTGTATCGAGGTGTAAACATGTCCCCAGCAATTTCCCTACAGAATGCTCGGAAATGAGCAGCCTGATTGATTTCAGATTCATGAAGAAAGACAAAACTAGAGAGAATCCTTTTTTTACTTCATATAAATAAAACACATTTCAATATAAGTTTGAATTTGGAAAACTTTGTCATAAAGTTGGGTCAGTGTGAACTGCTTGCAGTAAAGGTCACACTTTATTTTTTTCACTCTCACCATATATCACATATTCATCTTTTTTAACTATGATACCTTTCATTTAAAATTCTTTAACCAATCAGGTCAACCTGACTGCTGTGGATCAACATTTTTTTTTTCTTTTGGTGGAGAGGGACAATGGCTCTTCAAAAATACTTGTTACAATTACTCAAAGTTACTTCTCTATTGACGACTTTCACAATTTGACCGTTACTGACTCAAAGGATTTTAGACATGACAGGTTATCTTTGTGATGCTGAACAACTGAGTTGACAAGAGAACAAACAAACGAGAGAAATCAGAATTTCAAAATGTAAACCTTGTAACTAGTGAAACTACACAAGCAAGCAAAATAATGTTAGGGACACATTGGACATACACTAAACACTGACTGTGGCTATTCGCCCAAACAGATTTATGCAAAATAAATCATTCCTGGCACCAACGAGACTTTAGCCAATCGGTGATCAGTATTAGGGTTAGGTTTGTGTGAATAACCTAACCATAAACATAACCATAATAACGAATGCGCCAGTTGTTCGTTCGAAAAGTGTCAGTCTTCAACATTACATGACCCAGCCTCAGTCACTGTTTTCTGGCCATCTCAGTAATGTAGACTGCACACCAGATGCATCACACGCTATTTCAGATTAGAGCACGAAAGTCCTATCAATTAGTCTGTGACACAACCTTGGACACCAAGTGGGTTTTTCTTCAATACACATAGTTAATATGGAATTGAGATAATGCAGGGGCATTTGTCTTTCATCTTACTACCTCAATATTGTCCTACTTCACTCAACAGCTGCTTTGGACATGTTGCACAATCATAACAATTGTGCTTGGATCATCAAACAAACAGAATTACAATGTGACTGAACTACCTTCATATTATCACTAGTGATAACTTACCCTCCAAGTTTACACATCAAAGATGCATTTCCTTTGGCTTATTGTGTAAAACTTCTCTTATTCTGTCATCAATTCTGAAAACTCACAATGTGACAATGACTCACAGACAGGGTTGTAGTCAAGGCCTGCCTCAGTTTCTCGGCCTTGAGCAGCTCAAAGCATCCATAGATACAGTGTTACAAGCTTCTGTTTAAGGCCGGCCTCAGACTGCTCAGACTCAACTACAACACTGCTGACAGTACAGTGAAAAGAGAAGATGGTTTTCACACTTGCCACCTTAATTGTGACTTAATAAATACCAATTTCTTAAGTTCAGACTTGAGCATAAAAAGTCAGTTCTTTTTCCTAACCAAAATTACTGCAGTCACCACCACAGCATTCCCAATGAACAACTTATCAATCACAAATTTATTTCTGTATCCAATTGCCATGACCCTCAGATGGAAAATATTCTCTACCCAAATTAAACACGGTCTGATCGTATGGTCCACGTGTCATGATTTCGCTTGTATTTTCGGCTAACTTAATGTTGATTTGTTTCATGTTTTACAAACATGTTTTCTACAATCACCAAACACAAAGACTAAGCTACATGTTTGTGAAATAACTAGAGGGGTTGATATATTAGTATTCTTGGCAAAACTAAATAAAAATAATTTCAGCATGACACTCATCAGGATGGATGTGACACTGATCCCCTGAATGACCTAAAAAAATTTTGACCTAAAAAATTTTGCCCTAAAAAAATTTTTACAGGGGAATAAATACTGATCCTTGGAAATTAAGAATTGCTGGTTGTGGTTTTTTGTTTACAGTGAATGCAATAATGCAGCTATCACTTGTGTTAGAGCAAGTTTTAACTCTAATGCATGAAATGTCAGAAATCAGAATTACAGAGATAAAGTTAGCATCAAAATAGTTTAGTCGAATGGTGAGAAAATACCTCCATGTATCTTGCATCAATTTGCATTCTGTCAACACAAAGAGACATGACTACACGATAACACACGGACGTGATAGTGTGACAAGTCAGGTAAGTGTTGATTCACACAATCACAATTAGTTGCGTCAAAGTGACAATCAGATACTGAAAATGTGAAAAACAGTACAGTATAAAATAACTTAAATGAAGTGCAAATGCCTCCTAATATCTTGAATTAGTTCCCTTTTTTTTCCTGTTCAGAAACAGTGATGCTTTATGATTTTGACTGAATATGATAGCTTTTGAGTTGATACTTTTGTTCAAGTATCTAAAAAACAATCCAACAGAAATAATGCAACATGCACACAAACTTGACGATTTGAAGGAGGCAAGCGTTTTCCAAAGGAAATAGCAATGCTGTAAATAGTGTTACACAAGGTATGCAGGTAACCAAAGCAACTTGTCGTATAGTGTACTTATATTACATACAGCAGTAAATATTGGTCTTTGTCTAGTCTATCATCAAATGTGTACATCAAAAGAAACGTTGACTTCTTAATGCATACCTCAAGAGAGAACAACCACAACAACAATGCAAACTGTATGACCTTCAAACATAACGTCAGGCTAAAAGCAACAACTGATGTCCACTACAACTTGATAACAGATGAGGAAATAAAGCCCCTTTCCCATCCTCCTGGAAAGACCCCACAGCTAAGAAAGGGATCAGGACTATTGGATCAGGATTACTTGATCTGTCAATGTCCGCTAGGCGTGTGCAATATGCATGTGCCGTGGATGTCCAGTAACTAAGTTGCATGTCTAGTGATATCAGGATGGTCATCCGCAGTCCAGTGGAAAGTTGTAACGGAGACCACTGAAGAAGACACTTTGGTTTACGTCCGAAACATTTGATTTAACTAGTATGAGTCCTTTATTTTTATCTGTTATTCCTGAATTTGTAAAAACATCAGGTAAGGTATCAGGGACATGGCAGTTGCAAATTCTCTCCAGGAGGGCAACCACATGCTTACAGTCATTTGTAAAACAAACGACTATTTTTTCTCGGTTTCTGATTCAAGGCAATACTGCTTTCCGGTTGACTTATATTTCAGACAACCACACTCCTTGCAGACATCAAATTGTCTGAAAATAGAGGCCTGTCACAATCCTCATTTACAGGAGTCTTGGGAATCTGGATACGGAACTTGATTTCTACGTTAAAAGAACTGAACCTGTTAGTGATGTCACAATTCATAATTCTGGCACCACAGCAAAATTACTGACAAATATATTCACCTCACCGACTGAAATACCCCCTCAACTTTTGACAACACATTGCTAGCTCAAGAAATTAAAATTTGCAGTCACTTACTTTCTAAATCTTTCAATGCCAAATGAAGGCTGAATACTTGTAATGATACATAAAATAGGATAGGGGCAGCATACATATAATGAACCAAAGACCTCACTGTTGACGAAAGATAGATACTGCAAACATTTTTTTTCTTTAACAAGTTACAGTAACATATCAAGAATGCTAAGTTTCCTTCTTTTTTATCCCCTTTCTTCCCTCTTTTGCTTGAAAGGTCACTTGGCTACCTAAAGTAATAATGCAAGACCTGACTGTGCAACAGAACTGACATATTCTGGGGAATGCTGTCAGACACTTCATGGGAACTTTATGATGTTTATATGACGATGCTCACATGACCTCTTACACCAACATGTTACTTTTGTAACAGGGGCCTTAAAAATATCCCCTGCCCCACTCAGACTGTATTTTTGAAGGTTTACCATCAACACACCTTGGGGGTGGATGTGCAAGTGGGGGTGTGCTGGAGAATACTGAGACCTTTCACACAACAGGAAAAAAATCAAAGCAGGAAAAATGAAGCACTTGTTGACACCTTTCCAAAATCTGTCGCTTCATGGAAGATCCAAACAACACTGTGAGATACCTCCCCAACTATCATAATCAAAGCACTCATTGACAGCCAGAGCACATATCAGAATGTTTTCACCCGCACAGTGGCACCCTTGTCAACAAGACTCTTACCACTCCAAGATGATAACCTAGTAGCTGAATACTGAATGGCTCATAGACCACGCTGAAAGAAAACTAATTTGCTCTCAGGTAGGAAATTAATTTGTTTCAAAATCCTAACATTTCTAGGATCGACCATTGTTGTTTGGTATGCATCTCCCCAATCTTGGTCGAGACTAATTGACATTCCACATGGCTGACTGACTGATTTGACTAAGTGACTGTCTGTCCATTGTGATGTCTGTTTTGCTGGCCAGTCCACTCAACTTGGTCGTCATTCGAGATACAGGGAATTGGAATACCAGTAACACTTGTCATCTTGAAGTGGCAGTACTTGACTGGATCTTGTTCCAACCAGTCATGAATTCATCTTCTATCCACTTTAGTATGAAGCTAGCATCAGAAGACCAAAGGGTTCATACTATGTGGATCTTTCAAGATGTCTGGCATGTTCTTCTTGGGGGTTACCCTTTCAACAGCTTTGTGTCGTATGGCCTGCAGTTGCTCGTGGACAACCCCCAGGAGTGGACGCTGCGTGGTCTCCCCCGCCCAGCAGCTCGACATTAGACTCCAGCACTCTTCGTCAAAATGATGCAGTTTCTCTGGTCTAGTACCTGATGAGGGGACACGAGACAAAATATTTATGGTGGGTGCAGGTCACAGACAGTCACACACCTGTGGGCTTCAATCACAGTAACATATGACAGTAAGAAGCCAAGCAAGAAAAACAAAAGTATATAAAAAACATATCAGAAGTGTTAGAAGATATCAACATCTGTTACAACATGAGATTTCAAGCCATCTGCATTACTGGGGGCAAATAATACCAAATATGATTTCCCATACATTACATTTATCTTCTTTTGAAATCATCCTTTAAACATACTTTGCACTTTTGAACTCTCGCACAGGTGACTGAGGGAAAGGAAACAAAAATAATTACCTTGCTTAACTGATGACCAGAGATGATCCTTGTTATGACATTTTTCAAAGTTTTGAGGCAGTTTGACATGTCCCGCGATGATGTACCAGAAGAGGATGCCGAAAGCGTAGGTGTCCACACTATGGTCATATTTACCGGTAAATAACTCTGGAGCCATATGGATGGGGGTACCCACAATACTGCCACTCATCATTGCTTCTGGTTTGCAGAACCCAAGGTCTGTGATCTTACCTCTGTTCTCTGCATCCAGCTGGTTATTATGGGAAATAATAGGACAGGGAAAAAAAAACAGAGAGTTGATGAGACAGTCAAAATATCATTAGGAAGTGGACAAAGTTGTAAGAACCAATGACTGATTCTTGTCACAGGGTGAGGTCTGTTGAATTTGTTTCTTCTGGTTTGAACAAGACTTATGTCTGATCAACAATTATTTTTTTACACCAGTACAAAGGTTCTGAAAAGGGGCCTATTGCATGAAGACATTTTTATACTTTCTTCAAAGTATATCTCACAGACGTCAGCCTTTCCAATGCAGTGGGAGGCACCTAGTCTACCCTACATAATAAGAAGTTCATTGGCATTTACTTTCGACATTTTGAAGGCTCATTGTCCTTAAAAAGTAGAAGACAATTACAAGGGTAAAGTGATATATTCCTAATAATTCTGATAAGCTGATAATTCTGGTAAACTGATAATTTCAAAACTTACTTGGTTTGGATATTTCTTGGTTTGGATATTTATGAACAACAAACTTACCTGTCTCCTCAAAACAAATGCACTATGCTTCAATGTGCTGAGCTCTATTTTCATTTTAGATTAGGGCGAAGGTAGTTATAGGCGGGGTCAAAGGTGCATTAGTTGTGCTGAGCCAGGTGAGCTCAGAATGATGCAAATATCCCAGACCTCACCTGGTTTGGATTATGAGTGATGTTTTGAGGAGACAGGTATGAGAGGAGTGAAGTAAATCTGGAAATTCAACTCACTGGTTCAACTGGTAAAGCAATGTTAACTGGGCTCCATATGGTAACTTGTTCTAAATTAACAATTCAGTGTCCAAGCACTGTTCTTGTCACATTTAACGACTCGCAATTGTGGTTGATAATTGATAAGAATTATGGCAAAGAGACTTCTTCATATGATTTTCAATACAGCACAATCTGAAACAGCATTACCAGACAAAGAGTACATAACTGAACTACAATAACCAAACGTGACAAACCTAAAATCAATTACCACAAGATTACACACCAAGATCTAATAAACTCACCTGGTTTGGATATTGCCAAGTGACATACTGTACGTACACTTAGATATAACTTACATGTCACACTACCATGCTAGAAACAGGTGTTAACCTTTAACACTGCTCCTACCTTCACTGTAACCCAAAGTAGACTAGCGCCTCTTTCCCAAACTACCACCCATAAGTGCTGGTTGTGTGGCGATGGGTATAGACCGAAGCAAGTAAATTTTAACATACACACACATTCAATAACACTATGTAACATGGCAACACATCACACATATGTATAATGTATCAAATACAGTACCACTTACGTACAAGCACATACTGTAATACATTTACAGCAGAACATGATAAAATTTTTCAAAGTGGAGCCAAAGAAATATATGTATTGGTTAGAATGGCAAGAGGCCATTAACAACAAAGGGATTGTTTCAGAATATGCTAGATATACTGAAATTGCAAATACAATGCTGGATAGGAATACTGTGAAAGAAATGTTTGCCATATCTTTTAGTAAGTGAACACTTGCGCTGTCCTCATGGACTACTCAGGGACAACTGGTGACCATAATTTTCCATAATGATGGTTGAGCAGACGTGCCAAGTCTGATCTGCTCGACAAATTTTATTGTGTCTGTTTACAGAAATTTGAAATCATTTTTTCTTAAGTTACTCATGGATGTGAATGTACAATGTACAAAATGAAAACAGAGAAATTGCCACTGTACAATTACAGAATTTACGGATCTGTAAATATTGCATATGTAGAGGTAAACTACACCAGGTTTCTTTGTTATTCCGATCACTGCATTCTTTGTGCTTTTCTGCCGAGGGAGATGTTCTTATTCACAACAGCACTGCAAAACTAGAAATCACAACACATCATGATAATATGAGGAATGTAACCCATTGCTTTGAATGAGGACAATTTATTGTTTAGGTCAGCGGTTGTAATTTAGTCTTTTTTTTTTCCTTTTTCGTTTCCTGGTTTTGAAAATGAAACGGATCTGAAGCAGCTTCACTTGCTTGGACTCGGTCACCACCTTATATTTCCGTGTGGGAGTCTCCTGAAAAATGCAATCAGATGTTGAACAGTTCTTTGTTTTGGATAACATGGGATCTCACACTTAAGAATCTTTCCACTTTGTCAAGGAGAGTTAAGGAAGCGAGACATATTTTGTGAGTCCCCAAAGTTCTACTATACATCTGCATGTTGTTCCTTTTACTCTTACAGAATCTGACACAAACAACAGGCAGTGAGTTAATTTTGGTCTTGCTAAAAGTGTATTCTGGGTTTCAGTTGACAATTGACGCAACTATGTTTTTCTTGTTTCTTTTGCAAAGCATCAAAATTTTGTCACAGCAGTACTGGGCTGGGCTGCGCTGTGAATCTGTTAATGAGTAACCTAATGTAACCGTGGTGCTGATGTGTGCAATGTTTCCAATACAAAAGGAAGCACAATTGGACTTTAAGTCAAGCTTGTTTGTTATACACATTATTTTGAACATCAAAAGTAGTTTTATGGCTTCACATCTAGTACTAATGACGAGAACTTTACACACAGTTAAGCAACACCTAACTGTGTCATTTTCACGAAAACATATCAAAAACAACAAAGGGATTTTTCAGATTTGCTTGCAGATACTGTGCAATACTTTACAGTCATCTGGTCGTACTGATACAAAGTTTATCCTTCTTAAAGTGGCATGATGTATACCAGATGAGCAAATAATTTGTGTAATTCCCTGTTCCTTTAAGACAGAGATGACGAACCTGTGGCGAAGAGGCAAAATGCGGGATGTGGAGAGGCATCATACGCCCCCCAAAATCACATGCTGATATCGAAACAAAATCAATACAAAGAACCTACACCAGTTGCTTGAACCTTCAGTAATTTGTACCCTACTCTTAACCACCTCTAGACACAATCCAAAGTTTCAAGTCACTTTTAGCAACTATTTGCTCCTATCGGTACCACTAGAGAGCTAGTGCGAACAGAAGGATAGCAGAGGGCAGGCTTGAATCTGTGCACATGGCCCTCACAAAGTGGCATCTGGCAACTTGATTCAGCAAGCATCCAAAGAAACTAAGGGTTCCTTGCACACAGATTATTTTAACTGTTGTCCTTTAGTCTTTAACCGAGGCTTAGCCAGGATTTATCACATCCCCGAAAGGTTCAGGCCCTATTTCCTCCCTGAGAATGCTGATCAGCTAAAGCTACAACTACATTCAGAAAAACCCTCCATATGGTAACACAATCTATTATAGAAAAACAATGGCTTCACATAATGTTAGCAATTTATGGCCCCATACAGCCACTCTAAAGTGGGCCCCACAAATGTTGAACACTACAAAGGTTTTCAATACCACAATGCTAATTTTATAGACCACATTGTAAACCTTAATCTGCAGGGAAAAAAAAAACATTTTGTGAGATTTCATACAATGGTCCATACAGGACCAATAACCCTGAACAACCTGAAGGAACCAAAACCATAGTAGAAATGTGAGACAGATTAAACATAATATACCGTACAATCTGTAGGAGAAGAAGCATTTTGCATGATTTCATAAAATGGCTGGCCCATTTGGATCTTTGACCTTAAAACCACTACCATAGTTAGCAATCTGCCATCACCCCAGTTTACTACTGGGCAATTTGTAGGAGATGAAGCATTTTGGATACTTGCAAACATTGGGCCTTCAGACCACTTCATGAACTGATTTCGGGCGAACTTTGAGGAATGGTCAAACTTAACGCAATAGTGATGCAAGGGGTATTTGTCCACTACTTAAATACCACAATTCTAGACACAATTATAATGACAGGTTCTCACCATTGAAAGTCAAATACACTAAATCTAAAAAGAAAGTAACAACATAGGTGTTCCACTCTGAGATATTTGTTTTTCAAATTTGAACGTTTTTTTTCCTCTTTTGTAACCAAGGGATGTTTTGGTTATAATTGCTGATGTCACTTGCTTTTAAAGTTCGCATAATTGCAGAGCAGTGACAAGGTTAAAGTAAGGAAAAAAACAGCATGATAGAGAAAGTAATACTACTGCACTGAACAGGTGTGTTAGTTTGATGAAATAGGTGCTTACCTTCAAACGTGCATACAAAACCGAAAGGAATAGCAACCTATCATTCTAAAGTGAAAGCAATTGAAAGCATATAATTTGACCAAACTCTGATTTCAGAAGAAAGAAAAGAAAGTGTAAAAAAAAAGGAAAAAGAAGAAGACACCTGTAAGAGCTACATTCTACAGAGCTGAATACTCACCAAAACATTTTTCAACTTTATATCTCTATGGACAAGGCCGAGACTGTGCAGATATCGAATACCTTCTACAACATCGAGGGCCACCTGCAGTCTGCTGGGTAGTTCCAGGCCCATCTTGATACCACTGTGGAGATCCCTCTGCATCCTCTCCATGATCAAGAGGACCGCTAGGGAGCATCCACCTCCTCCATAACCTTGGTCGACAACAGAACCAGTGATAGCCATGATCCTCTTGTGAGGTGGGATGGACCTTTAAAAATCAGAAGGCAGAGAAATGACTCATCAAAATAAAATCTCAGAGCTTGTAAATTAATGGAGGACACCTACGGGTGATATAATTAAAGTAACTGGAACACCTACATGCATGATATACTTATAGTAACTGGGGCAGACGCCCCAAAACTTCGTGGTGTGGGTATTCACGAGTGTCTATACTTACCCCTTGCCTCACTAATGCATCATTTGACCCTATGCTCAAATCGTCCTTGAAACTAATTCTAGCAAAGCGCCCCCTAAGGCCTAGCTTGCCTTCGTAGGACTGAGCGAGGTTACTTATAATAACTGGGACAGACATGAGTGATTTACTTAGAGTAACTGGGACATCCATGAGTGACATATTTACAGTAACTAGGACAACTGTGAGTGATAAATTTACAGTACAACCAAAACACATATGAATGGCTTAACTAACAGAAATAGGGCTACCTGTGAGTGATATACTTACAACACCTGAGGCACCTATGAGTGACGTATTTACAGTATTGAACTCACACACCTTTGGGGGATTTCCTTTTAGTAACTGGGACACCGAGCAATTTACAGTAAACGGAAAGACTTGAGTATGTGTAATATACTGCAACACTCATGAGTGATATACGATGTAGATAGTAGTAGATGCAAAAGCAGCATTAAAACTTCGCTGGCAGACCAAAAGGCTGGCAATTACGGAAGGGCGGTGGCCAGATACACACACACACACAAAATTGCCAGGTGCTAGACCATGGTCAATATTACCGTAATTCATAGGCTATACCAGGTGAGGGAGTATGCGCTGTGAATTTATAATACCTGGGACACAAAATATGAGTGATGTATGTACAGTAACTGGGTCACAAATGAGTGATTTACTGATAGTAACTGGGAAACCCAAGAGTGATATACTGATATTAATTAGGAAATCTATGGGTAACTTACTCACAGGACATGGGAACCTATGAGTGACACTATATTAGCTCTGAGGCATACTTGAAGTCCTGACTAGTTTGAATTCCTTTTGCATAAAGAGCTATCATCCAATATTTCTATTGCAAGTGATCTAAAATGAAAGATTGCAACATACATTGCTGTACATGTAATCAATGAAGAGAATCATAAAACACTACAATCTTGGAAATGTTTTAGTGTATCTTAAAGAATTCTACACAGCACTCAGTATTTTTTTTAGTCGTCAAAGATTGCATACCACATTAAAAACATAAAAAAGGTAAGCAATTCTGCCATGAACTATCAATATGGGTTTTTTTTCTGATCTATAGCATTCAAAGTTATCCAGACTGGATAATTATCACATCATCTGCCTACGACTGATTCAGTTTGCTTTCCAAAGTTCAAGTTGACATTAGGAAACCACACATACACAGAAGGCACTGACCTGAATGAGCCACTCTATGTGCAATTTGACCACAGGTACTGTAAAATGACCGAGCAACATTTGTACATGTTTGAAGAGATAATAGGGTTGAAAAGTCTTTGTGACATCACATTTTGTAGTTTGCATAGTGCTTTTCTTCTCATTCTTTTTAAATTCATGTTTATCATAATTCCCTGTTAAGTGAAGTAAAAGAAACATATTCTGCTTTGGGAAAATCACAATGATTGTTTGCATATTCATCTGACAAATATTTGCATACAAGCACAAAGAAAATCAAACAAGACCATCTCTTGGTGACAAAATGACATCAAATGTGGCAGCCCAATGATAATTCATGATTAATCAAGTTCTGGAATGCAAAAAACAATCAGACATTTATGGCGACGAAGTTATCTTTGGAGCATGTTATTAATAAGGCCAACTTTGATCAAAGACAAAGCAAGTAAATGATAGACTTAAAAATTATCTGCCAGTGTATGATCAAACAAATACCATGTACTCTAACATGACTAACCTTGTGTAATGGAACTCCATGGCAAGGTCATTCCAATGTTTGTCATCAGGAGGGACCACAGACTTGACCGCACAATGGGTGAGCCCACCCCAAGACTTGCAGGAGTATACTACACCATACTGGCCTCTACCAATTTCACGATCCAGTTTCGGCATACCTACAGGATACATGAAAAACACAGTGAAAAATTGGCGACCACAAAGATACAGTATTCAAAATTTATAAGGAAAGCTCAGTGTGGTTCAGGAATGAAAATGAAAGTTTGAAGTTGGAGCATTATGTGACTGCAACAGTCTACTGAAAACATACAATGGAAGATTGCAGTTTGAGTTGCACATTGTGTATGGGAGGAGAGAAATGAAATTTGAACATACAGTGATGTCTATTGAATATCACATGACAAGGGGACCATAATCAAACACTACTATTTGCTACATATGTAAGGCAATAACAGTGTAAAGGCATAAAGTTCTGTTCACCCTCATACTGTACAAAAGCCAGCATCTCTTTGGATTTGCAAGTGTGGTTATGTGTATTCTTCACGTGAGAAGGATTATCATGGAAGACGAGGATTACTAAACAACGAATTGCCAATGTTACCTGCATCCTCAGGTCTCCATTGGAATCACATTGGAAGAGGTACTGTGACCTCTCATGCAATGTCTCCTCATTTACCAGTTATGCACTTTGAAAGCAGATCAAAGGAACACTATAACTCCCATGATTCCTATAAGGGGAAGAGGACGGGATGGGGACAGAAGCACTCCTACCAGTTGCACCTCTACCCACAACCAAAACCATGGCTATGATGATACTCATTACTTTTCTCGCCAATTTTGGGAGTAGGCTGGACAGTATACGCAGGAAACATCATTTTTATCATAGCCATGAAATCAACCTGTCATTGATTATCTCCATACAACACTACAATATAATGTACTGTAGTTTTTCAACACACAAACAGCCACAGAGTTGTTGGTAAAAAAATGTAAATGAAAATTGTTCGTTTGCATGTAGTTCAAGATTTAGCACTTATATGTGATAACAGTGAACATGCTCAAAACTCTGGAAGGATTTAGCTCTGACCTCATGTCCCTGACACCAGTATATAGGTTGAAGTATTTTATGTGATATTTTGTCAATACTGAAATTATTGGAACTGGACTGAAGAAGAAAGTAGGATAAAGGAATTTCCATGGTGAATTCAGAAATCTTGGCCTATAGTATCTGAATGAATGACAAGTCTGCAAAGCTACTGTCACCTTCACATGAATCACTCTACAAAGAGATGGCTTATGGGCTGCAGTAGACAGCCTGAAGGCTTCAGAAGATAGCTCAGTTGCAAAATCACACTAACTGGTAAGCACTGCACTCCCTAGATCCCTGGCATATGTCCTCAGTTCGGTGATCAATTCTGTGCACTCATTTAAAAATTGTTCAATTTTGATGACATGAACTGTATTTCCATTGCCATACCTGGATATTCTGTTACTGAAGTACTGTAAACAGAAGAAGGAGATTGGCAAGAAGTACCTAGACTGCTTTAAAGAGGTAATCACTGGTCACCATGGAGAGAAAATGGTACATATAAGACAGAGAGTACATGAGCTACAAAAGGCAGGTAACATTATGACATGAACTCAATGACTCCACTCCCTTTTTCACTGACTTACCATGTAGGACTTTATCTTTAAAGGAAGTACTCTCCAGAGCAAGTCTAGCCAGGACAGGAGCATGATGCTTTCGGACTTTCATCCGCTTCTCTTCTGTCTTCTCCAGACGGCCTGAATGTTTGGCCTCCAGTTGCCGTAGCGATGAAAGGAATGACTCGTGGGAAGTCTGAAGACGGGCTTTAAACTGCACAAGAATGGTAAAGTGAGTGAAAAAGAAAGATGGATTAAAACGTTACAAATTTTACACAATATTTTATGTCTCCACAGGCAGTACACAATGAGACACTGTTAGGTACTGCTAATTCCACACATGTGTACAGTTACAAGGCTACAGTACTACCAGTAGATTCTTGGCACATCAAAATGAAAGGGGTGGCTCTAGTTATTTTGTGGAAAATCCAAAAATCACTGTAGTGTGTTGTATGCAAATCCCAAATCTTTACCCCGACTTGGAAAACTTTGTGCAATATGGACTTTTATCCCTTCTCCACAAGTGAATTCCACATGCACAGTACTGATGTACAGAGTGTATTATTAAATGCCACTGCTACCTCCAGACAAACTGAATTTTGAGAAAAAGCCTTCAAGAATAATGATTCCAAGTTGGAACACAATATTAACAGCTTTGAGATAAGGATAGCCAACAATGATCAAATCACTCTCAAGGATATCAAATGTTAATGACACACAGTGAGTGCATCATCAAATACATGTCCAAACTATATGAATGGTTCAACTCGAAATCTCCTTCAACTGCAAATACATTCATTCATACTCTGTAAGAATCCTCAACTCCTATTGGCCCACTACAGTCAGATGACTGGGCAGTATCCCCAGGATAATGCACGGTCAATTTTAGAGTAAAATCACCAACAGATTAATTCAATAAAAACGTACATTGATGGTATTTTGTCATCTGCTATCTTACACATAATGGTATTTTGTCTATTGAACACATTGTTGACATGTTGTGAATGGCCTATACCTTACCTTGTCTCTGGGTTCATTTTCAATAAAAATGTGGCAATTTGCAAACCTCCAAATCTTTCTTTTTTCTTTTGTCTTTTTCATCAAATCTCACTGAGTATGAATGAACAAGGTTAATCAATGCAAGACCTATGCATTAACTGAGAATAATGCACTCTCGGGGGTAAATGCTATCGCTGGATACACTCAGGCTGCATCCTTGTGCATTGCTTGCATTAACCCCCGATCGTAGATTATCCTATGGTTAATATACAGTTCAGCATTGATTAACCGTTAATAAGATCATGGATAGTACTCATAAAGGCATGCATGAAGATACTGCACACAGCCTGTATGATATAACATTACATTCTACAGTATTCGTCATACTGTACATGTAAAACAACACTTCAGTTCAAAAAGCTTAATGTTTACAATGGATGAAGCAAAAGGAAAAAGCTAACTTACTATCAACCAATGTTGCTTTCAAGTTGCTTTCTCCATTCTCTAACTAAAGTACAGCATTACAGTCCTGATTACTGTTTAGTATTGTGACTTTAAAGTCAATACTGTAGGAGGTTACAACGGTTACTTGTGATACAATAATCCTCTGTACAATAGTCTTCACAGTGGGCCATTGGCACACATCTCTACAAAGAGGATGAATGCAAACTAACAACCAAATCGTTTCAGCAGAATGGCTATCGCTTGGCAAAAAATGCAATTAAAATGACAGTACCACTAAACCTGTATAGCAACAGAAAACCAAACGAATTTCCCTACAGTAAAAAAAAAAAGCTGTTATTATAATAATCTATTTAGAGGTCAATGTGCAACTTAAAATGAAAGGTGATGTATATAGATTTGTGTCTGCCACAGTATTAAATTTGCTTTGTGTCTCAGAATAATAATGACATGCTTTAAAAATGCTTGCTCGACATGCTTCGTGTAATATTTACGTTCCAAACTATTTACAGTCTTTGAGGGGTTGGGATATGTACTAGCACAGTATTGAAGTCTTTACATGTTTGTTTGACCGAGCTTCATATTTGTTTGACATGCTAATATTTATAGCTACCCATTGTAAAGTAAATTCATCTCCTATAAAAAGTAATGTAATCCTTTCTCATTTTATGGGTGAAAGTTAATCTATGTTCCTAACTGTTGCTTTTTTGCACTTGGTGTACTGTACTGAACACTGGTGCATGCCAACTATGAAAGTAAACTTTACCAGGGATGTGCTGTTGACTTTAAAACACTTATTTCCAAGATGGGGGAGACAAAAGCAACAGACTATCTACAGCTATCGTATGTCAACCACGATGTGTTAAAGTCCATACTTTGCAACTTTTCTGAATTTTTCACAAAATACACTGTTAGTCAAGGAAGTCTATGGCCCCTTTGACAATAAGTGCAGAGTTTACAGCTTAAAATGAGAATTGCACAGTACTGTAAATGCCACAGGAGGTGAGGAGGTGACTGGCAAAGAGTAGTGGTGAGGCTGAGTGGTACTATTCCTGGCATCCAGACACTTGAAATCCCATCAATTCCAAGGTTGTCCTTCAGAAAGTCAAATTTGACTTGTGTTTGAGTATTAAAGATAATGATTTTACTTACAATACAGCATTTGAAACAATGCCATGGCATGTGGCACTGATTTGCTAACAGTACTGTGTGCCCAATGCAAGTGTGTCCATTCATATAGAAGCCTAGGGGTAACAGTAACCTAGAATGAAGCTGCTAAAATTTCAACCATGCAAAGGACTGGATGATAGGTACAATAATCTCAGTGTTCTATAAAGGACAGTAAAGTGGTTCAAAATGATAACATCCGGTTTCCATCAAGAAATCTGCATACAGTGTATATACAGCAATGGCAGAAGCACAAGCTGAGTGTTCCCTCCCTTGCTTGTACATATAGCAATCTCCTAAAGCCAAACACTCTTCATGACAATACTGTAAGGCATATACAGCCCTGCAATGCATTATGCAGTGCTGAAGTACAACTGACCTTATTTGAACTTCTATCACCCCAAATCACTCAGAGCTGGGCATTAGTAAGAGGTACAGTAGGTGGGTGAGTGGGTGTGCAATTCCATGTACTGAGTTCACACTGGCTTTCTGTGGTTGCCTTTATAGCTTCGGTTGACTTTATATATTGACAATATATGGTTCTGTTATGAAGTCAACTAAGAGCAGGGTACAATAGTCTACAGTTTTTAACCAAATAAAAGCAATAGGTTTTAGAGGTTAATGAAACATGTTCAACTCTCACAGTGCTTCATGAGCTATTGCAAGTAGTATTACAAGTCTATTACAGATATCTATTGTGTCAGGGCATTTATCCTGTGCAATAATGAGTAACATGTGCTGTATCAATCCAGCCAGTAGTAAGTAGCTGGCAAAGGTGGCACTGGTTGCCTTCAATAATCAAAGAGCTTCACTGACCTCGGCATGTGCACTAAGCATGCCATCCATTTCCAATATTACGTGAAATATGTTAAAAGATATTGACTTCAGATGGGCCAAATATTAACAAAGTTTGAGTTAGCTAACAATTTGAATAACGGCGGGCTCCACAGAAAGGTTTTGTATCATGCTCTGAGGTTGTACACAGCATAGAAAGCGCTAAAGACAGCTGAAGACCAGAAACTCTTTACAGCACAGTAATCTATGGTGAGAATGGGTTACATGACATATCACTGCATACAAATGATGTACACACTTATCACGATGTAAGTATCTGAGTCCTTCACAGGCCTACCTCACTGGTTAATTTACTGTAATTTTCACGTTAGAACGGTACATCTGATAACAACTATGCCTAGTCAAAAATTAGTGATGTGCCTGACTTCATGAAAGACAGTTCCACTGTTCTGAATATCATAATCTCAGCAGTGACACTTTCAACCCTAATGTTTTAACAGGCAGCTATAGGCTATAGCGATTATCAATATACCTGCATAGGGGTCTACTGTAATTTCAAGGATAGGTTTAGTTGCAATTGTAATGTATTCTCTAATTTTCAACAAATTTCAGATCGTTATCATCCCAGAAATTCAGCAGAAAATTCCTGATTGTCGTGACTGAAGCCCCAAGCTTCATTTAACATTACCTGGATCACATATACAGAGGTCTTCATAACGCAGGTTTAAAACTCCCCTCCCTCTGCTCTCTCCCCCCCTCCCTCCCTAGAGAAAGAAAAGTCCAAACTTTACAGTAAATGCTGCTTGTTCAATGGCATATATTTTATTGCAGAGCGTATCATATTGTAGCTGTACGGTACCTGGCTGCATAGACTCTTTGCAAGCTTTTGGTTATCCAGATTGTGGATCATGGTGTAAGCTACTTTCCTCTTCCACTCTTCATTCAGAGATGGAGGTGCTTTAAATGGCTTCATGGATTGTAGGATCTGTAGAAGAATTAAAATAAAACAGCAATGATTATTTTCGAGAACATTCAAGAATCAGAGAGATAACTATGATGACCAGAACTGATTGGTAATATGAATTAATGATGACACTTTTACCAGGGAAGTCTCCATATGGCAGACTGTATACAATACCATACTGCAGTTGTGCAAAACAAGGGTTAATTGATCTACAGAAAGAACAGTGAACAAAGCACTATTTTCTACAGAGTATTTATCATTCTCTTTTTAAATTGCCTTTTATTAGACAATTTGATGGCACTTTCTGGAGATAAATCCTTCATCTGAAAGAAAGATAACAAAGAGCCACCTGGCAAACTAACGTGGTAACCCACACTTACATGAGGTCTAGAGTGTATTATAAAGGAAAGTTAGGACTTATAAAGACCCAAAGTTAACTCAAAAATTAGGAAATCATACTGAAAATTAACATTTCCATTGATAAGAGAAACTTCAACACTGAGGAAGTTTATATGTAATGTTTTAACAGCAATTGGAATTAGGACTACTGATTAAGGGGGAAAGTTACTACTGCAGAATGAACTTAAGGGCATATGAAACATTTTCACAATTACCAATCCTCTGCTGGCCTAGAAGAGATACAGTATGATCTGACAAGAATGAAGCAACTTTGCACACTACCATGTAGTGCAACTGGTACACAGTCATGGACATTTAGGTTAATGCAATGAGTTGTGTGGAATGTGCCTAGTACTGCCTACATTTTCATGCTAAATTACTTGTTGCAACTGTTCACCCTGCAGGTCACATTCAATCTAGATTCAAGTTTTCTCACAATGTTTTGTACCTTAAAGGATCAGCCATATTTAAACAATGACTTTGTCAATTAAAGATGTTTCTATAGTCAAAATTTCAGCTGTTTACAAATTCTACTCCTACACTCATAATCCTTGCATGAGTATTTATGACTCAGTTTGGAGGAAGACAAACAACCTTGTTCACAACTACCTATAGCTGTATCATCCTTTAATTATCTGGTACATCACATCATCCTGCAATTATTCACTTTATCATTTTCAGTGGCTAAATTTAACTTTGAAAAAGTTCAAGCAGCCGCAGAATTGGCTACCTCAAGTCTGGTCAGCAGACACAAACTGACCACACAGCTGACCACGTTAATCAGATAAAAATACCACCACACATCATAGTTACACACTGTTGAGGAACAGTGCAAGACAGGTCAAGGCTATCTCTGCAGTCACGTCTGATAGTGCACTATGTAGGTATGGAATACAGACACGAGGGTTACTAAGGTGTTGGTAACTTCAAAAGGAAGGAAACCATTTTATGGTATGACTCTGACATATACTTTCAGAATAAAAACTGCAAAAGAATGATTGAAGTTTTAAAAAAATACTTAGTATCAAAATAGGGAGAAATAACCACGTTTGTCACATCATATACTGCAGGCCTACTGCTCAAATTGTGACTCCTGCTCTGCACTGACACTGCATGCACACAATCGGCTTTTTCGGATAGTTGAACCAGACTCTTCTACACCAATGGTTGAAAATGTTTACCATTATATCACTGACAATGGAATTCAGTATCTTGGAAGTGGCTCCATGTTTTGGTGAGTCACATCAGTGGAGGGTCAAAAGGTGGTTTACTTCCATTTATTACATTTCAGACTTAACACATTATTGCACAAGAACCAAACACTATGAGTGCTGCATAAAGCACTTACATGAACTTCAAATTTTATATGAAAATCAACTATACTTCACCTGAAAAGGGAAACAGCTTTTTTTTTGCTCTCAAGGATGTCATTCATGTCATTTAAACTTGTTGCAGTACAAAAAAGTGTTGTTTCTTTAAACATGTGATACAGCATCAATGCAAAATATAGTACTGTTTGCATCTAAGCCATGAAAACATTCTATCCAGGTCTAACAAACTATTGTACGTATTTTGAAGTTGTAAATGTGATGGTATTAATGGTATATTGCAAATCGTGAAGTTATGTACATCACAAGTCAAAGGAGATTGCCCACTCAGTTAGAACTAAATCATTGCCACTTTAATACCTGCATCTCACAGAGAGGCATCCACGACCTACACATGCCAGAGGTCAACATACAGAGCTTGACATTTTTGTCGATTTTAATGTATAGTTATAAAGACCAGAGGCATATTTATAACATGGTAAGGTTAAAAAAACAAAAGCATTGCTCACTGTTTCACCTTACAGTACTTGTTTTTCTTTTGCCTTAGATATTAACCTAATCTTGCAATATGTCAAAACCAAACCAAACAAACAGTTTATAATAACATTTTTGCGGATATCAAAGTTTAGTGTGCACGCAATGGTCAGAAAGTGGGTCAATGATGAAACAAAACAGCAGGGTTGAACTGACCACTATGACTGCAGAGCCAACATGATCATCTATTATCGCACTTTGTGTTTCATAAGGACCTGGTCCATGATCCATCAGAGAGAATGACCAACTTCAAGAGTCGAGAAAACAAATGACCCTTGCATGTGGATAAACAAGGACAATTTAAAACAGAAAAGGCCAAATTTTTGCATAATTTATGCAAAAAAAAGAAAGAGAAAGATGAACAAGATAATGGTAGATTGGGGGAAGTCTGTTAAGTTTGTCAAGGTGACTTCAACACAGCTAAGTCACCTCAATATTGTGTTGTATACTGTAAATGCTGAGTAGTGAAAAAGTTGAAAGTTTGGTGCACACATGAACCCCTACAACTCACTAGTGCAGGGTGTTCACTAGTGACTCTATAGCCTACTTACCCCTTGCTTCACTTACTTCTAAATGAATGCATCAGTGCAGCAAGAGGTAAGTGTAGGCCTACGTCTAGGATGTGAATCCATTATCTATAGTACTGTACTGACTGTGAGATTTGCAGAAAATTACACCATCTGACAAACAGATCTTCCAAACTAAGGCTGTGATGGTTAGTAAAAAATTGAAAACCTGTTTTTAAATCAAAACCGGTTTTTCAAAATCTACTCTGACCATATGCATAACTTACGTACGCACACGGAGTTCTTTATTGTGGTTCACGTACGTATGCTGTATTAGGCGTCACAGGTTATGACGACACGGGTCTATTTTCTTCTCCTACAGGCAGAGGAATAACAACGTTTTGTTTTATAACACAAGAGAAAAAGAAAAGACTAAAAATACAAGTTTTTCTTTGGTTCTTTCTTTTGTTTTACATACTTATTTGTTAGACTACCTTAGTTTCCTTCGATCTTCAGTGACTTGTTGTGATAACAAAACCATTCTTTCAAGAACTAACACTTGTGATACGAACACGGTACACAGATTAACAGTAAAATGCCTCTACGTACGGCAGCTTCCTAAATGGCCGTAGGGCCTGCTAGTACTAAGGCTACTATGCTTCTTACAGCGCAAATTAACGCCCCTGAAATCTGAACGATAATGTGAAGATCCAATCAATATTAATGTTTGAGAAAAGAAATGGCTAGGCCTAAAATTGCCGTATATTGAAACATTTCATCTGTTTACTCCTTCAGTGTGCAGTTCATTCGCGGTATCAGTATTCAGTGTCGGTGATAATACTTTGCTTCATGAATTTTAAGTTTGTACGATTCTATTGGTTCGGATCAGTCATGTGACAGAAACATTCTTCTGAGAATGAAGATATGCCAGCGACAGCCCACAGATTAGCATACACAGAGCTTCATACAACATAACACTAACTCACACTAGTGTGAACGCCAGTGTGTTGTACTGCCGAAGACTGCATGCTGTTGTCGCGAATCTTTTCACGTACAGCCACGCCTATGGAGCTAACATGACTTACGATAAATCCTTCATATCCATGAACACTTGTGCAATCGTGCCCAAAAACCAGTCCGCGTGGGATCAGAGAATACTAGGCTAAAATAAAATGAGGTTGGTAAAATGGAGAATACCAAATTGGCAAGCAGCTTGCGATTGTTATGTTACTAGATTTTATTTTGCTCACATCGAGATAATGATCGTAATGATTGCAAGGCTAATGCCATAGACCATAGAGCTAGGGGAACCGCCACTGTGCCGCGGCAACTGCAAATTATTTTGAATAAGAATTGGCACAGCTGTTGGTCAAAAGTTAGTTGAAAACTCAAGTTTTTTGACAAATCCTTCAACACACCAGCAATATGTAGAAACTTTCCATAAAAAAGGGTGGAATGCCTTATTGGAGTAAAATTTGAAATTGAACAAACATCATGATTGGTTACTAACAGGTTTTTTCCTCGTAACCAGTTTTCAGTTTCTCGAAAATTTCAAACACCGAATCAAACAAACCGGTTTTCAAATCAAAACCGGTTTTCTGAACAGCCTTATTTCAAACACTTTGCTGATCTGAAGAATTAAAGTTACCTCATATTTACTTCACTCCTCACTATATCTGTCTCCACATAACCGTTGCACTGATCCCACTGACCCTGCTACATGCAGAAATGGCTGGGAAGCTTTGCCACCGTCTCTACCTTTGCACTAACCCAGAGTAAAGGAGCAATCCCCCCCCACTTCACTCCTTCACTTCCCAAGAGTTTTAGACTATACAGAAAGGACACTGGTTGGTTGGGTATTAGACGTGTTCAAAATGGGTAAACAAGGTCACTTTAACTGTAATACAAACGAAATTATGCCAAGATGACTTTTCACTTGTTGACTGAGGCAAGTGATGTACACATGAACAAGCAGCAACTGATTAGGGGCTTCACATCTACTCAGGACAGTATTTACTTCAGTAATTGTTCACATGATAACTTTCACTTTTATTTGAATTAATTATAAATTTATACTAACCTTTCTTCTGATAACAAAATGAAAAGCATTAAATAACTAAACAAGTTGCAGATTTAATTTTCAGCCATAGTATTTACCAGCCCTTTCAAATTATTGCATGACAATGGGCATGTTTTTGGACTGTCTGGTTGTTTAAGTGAAACTACAATGAGAGATCAGATAACAACAACTATGCCAAAGGTTCCTTCATTTTAATTGCTTCTTTACTTCCTGCCATCAACTGAATTACGAAACTGAATTTTGAGAGTGTTATCGTCAATGCCAATAAATGTTCAATGGAGGCAATAAATATGGGAACACAGTCTGCACACTGTACAGTACAAAAAATCAATTACATATAAGCACTGTGCTTGTTGTCCTGATGTACTGTGACATATGTACTGAGAGAAGTACACTGTGCATTGATAACTTAGCCAGCCAAGATGCACTACATTCTGCAATAGGATTTCTTGGGTCAATATAAAGCATGGACAAATGGAGCAGTTGGCTCAAATCATATCTATTGTAATAAGTCTGCAGCAGATTAAATCAAACTTCAATTAAAAAGCCCGTTTAAAAAAGAACTGTGATTAAAACAGAGATAGGAAAAGCTATATGAATTGTGTGATTATTGGACAATGGCACAAAACATGTTACTGTAACTACCTGGCAGCACTTTGGTACTGTACATTGAGAGAGAGCTCTTGGAAAATCCAACTTCCTCCACCATTAATTCTTTATATACTGGCCACCACATGTGCAGTGTGCAGTGCTTTCAGTACTGCAGCAAGCTGTGTAAAAGGGACCTTACCTGTAGGGTTGAGGACAAAGCTACCACAGCAAGGCAGGTAATGCACCTGGTATTCAACAAACCTCTACTAAATTGCCGTCCCTTTTTTTTTTTTTGGATTACCAGTGCAAATTGCTACATTTTGTATTGTGGTTTTACATTCTTTTGAGGGGGATTTTTCTGCTTTTACTGCAACAAGGTTTGGTTGTAAGATGCTGATTCAAGTGGAAGGAAAATAATCTACCATCATTCTACAAACTGATACAGTACATGTACCAAATCTACAGTATTCAAACAAACAATAGCAACCACACTTAACTGATATCCCAGAACTACAGTATTAAAGGACATCGTAGTTGATGTACCGTGCCACTACCCTTATTGAAACAAAGAGGGAGCAAACACAAGATGGCATTTAAACAGGAAGACGCTGGTGACAATCGTAACATTTTAATCAGCTAAATACTGGCAAAAACTGCATCAGGAAATACACAGCAATATGAACACAGTACAGTAGCTGCTTCACATAAAACGTGTGCTGACCATTACTGGACATATGCTCTATGCTACATTTTGCTTTTCACAAACACATGCAAAACTGCTACGAATGTATCATGCACTGAGCCACAATTCCTAACCACAGAATCCCTGCGACTTTCCTTATTTCCGAAATACAATACAAATGTACTCATTTCATTCATCCTAGATGCCAGCAGCTACTACATAAATGTATCATCTACGTCTCCCTATGTAACCTCAAATTGCAGACATTCTTTAATTTCCTTTTTTTTTCTTTCCTTTTATCTGTTGATCAAAGCCTCATCTAAGATTAGCTAGAATGGCAGCCAACACTAAATTTAAATAAATCAATCACAAATGTCACTGTCACATCATGTACGTTTTCCATCTACAGTGAGGAGACCCCGCATGGTGAACCAAGTTTTTGTCCCACTTATCACGACAAAAAACCGAGGAGCGGCAGGTGGGAGGGAGCAGCAGTCACATCAGTGGCAGCCACAATCTGTGTCAGCCAGAGAGGCGTGCCATAGGTTACAAGGAGGATGGCAGTTTGGGGCTGAGGTTATAATTATACTGTCTGCACATTGTTATTGAGTTGAGTGTACTGCTATCCATGTATTGTTGAAAACTTTTCTTCTACTTGTGTGCATCTTCTTACTGTTTAGTAGGATAATTGGTGGAATAGCTTTTGTTACCACCACAATCATGTGGCTATAGTGCATTATACAGCAAGTCTTGTGTTATTACCATCTTCTTCGCTAAGGTAGGAAGTAAAAGGAAAATGATTCACAGATGGCAGTGTTGGACGATGATCAGTATTCCATATTGGTATCAGCCAACATTCATCAAATTTGTCCTACATCAGTATGGGAAACGTTAACTTCCAAAGCAGATGCTATCCACCAGATATTTCTCCGTCAAGCAAATTTAAGGTTACCCACTCTTTTACTTGTACAAAGCTGTACTGCTCATGACATCATGGTAAGCACCTAGGCACGCTTCTCATTTTCGAGAGGCAGTTCTTTCGTTCAACGTTTCTTGATCCAAATGCAGTGGTTTGCTCTACAACTGAACTCATTGTGTTAAGCAGATCATGTAGACAAGAACGAGACTTCTTCGTAAATTTTGGTTGGGATATGACTTAATAAAACCGATTTTTATTTTGGCAATTTTGTATTTTATTGTTCTGCAGTTTAGGACTTGAGTAAGTCAAACTCCAAACGGTATCCTGTACATGCAAGCATGATAATCGTTCCAACGGTGTATCACATACCTCTGTACATGGTCATCCTCCACAGAGACAGTACAGATGCTCGCAATATATACACTACACAGATGTCTGACAATATGATATGGAGCCTGTTTACAAGAGAACTATAGAAACATAGAAGGGACATGCAAAAGAAAAAAGAACCATCTCGGCAAAATGACATTTTTTGTTGAACTGACATTTCCATGCTTAAATAAAGTCTTCAAAATGACAAATATCAGATATTTGGCGATTTAATCGCTGTAACTTGTCAAAACGTTAAAATTCTGAAAATTGTCATTTGCCAAGCTAAAATTTCTCCTCAAAGTGACAGAATTAAAAAAATTGTCATTTTGCAGAGATAAAACAACTCTTCAAAACGGCAAAATTCGGAAAATTGTCACTTTGTCGACTTGGGACATCATGCCAAAAATGGCAAACTTCCCCAAATAGTTGCTTTGCCAAGTTCAAACATCTGATCAAAGTGAAAAAATTCTACAATCCGCTTTGCCGAGTTCAAACACCTCTTCAAAATGACAAAATCTGGAAAAACTGTCATTTTGCAGAGACAAAACAACCCATCAAAATAGCAAAATTCAGAAAAATGTCATTTTGTTTCACTTGGAACATCTTGCCAAAATGGCAAAATTCCAAAAAGTACCATGTTGCCGAGTGAGAACATCTCATCAGAATGGCAAAACTCAAAAAATTGTCATCTTGCCAAGTTAAAATATCTTCTCAAAATGCCCAAATTCAGAAAATTGTCATTTTGCTGAATTAGAACATCAAAACGAGCAAGTCACAGTTGATGATTTCAACTGGAAAGAGTGAATACACCTTGTAGTGTATACTGGTTGAAAACATTGTACGCAGGCTATAATACTGCATACTTACAGTGTTATACCAACTTACAGTAAAGCTAACCTTACAGTTGCAACTCCGACCCTCTTGGCTAGTGGATCTCGTAGTAATGACAAAATTCCAAATTTTGCCATTTTGAAACGCTGTTTTAACTCTGCAAGATGGCAATTTTCCGAATTTTTGTCACTTTGATGAGATGTTCTAACTCGACAAAATGGCATTTTCTTTTAAGTTCGTCACTTTGGCGAGATGTGCAAACTCTGCAAAATGACATTTTCAGAATTTTGCAATTTTGGCAAGATGTTCTAAGTCAACATAATGGCAATTTTTCGAATTTTGCCATTTCTACTAGATGGTGAAACTCAGCAAAATTTCAGTTTTGTAAATTGTGACACCTTGACGAGATGCTATCACTGAATAAAATCACAATTTGCAGAATATTGCCATTTTGAGGAGTTGTTTTATCTCTACAAGATAACAATTTCCCTTCATTTTGTCCTTTTTAAAATGATGCTAAATAACTTCAAATTGACAAATTTCATATTTTTTCACTTTAAGGAGTTTATTCAGTCTTCAAAATGTGAATTTATAAAAATTGTCATTTTGCCGAGATGGTTCTTTTCACTTTTGCATATCCCGCCTACACTCCCATAAGGAACTGCTAGAACGTTCCAGAATAATCTGGGGGAGCAATCATGAACAGTAGGTGGTTGCGATATATACATAACCACATCTTTTAGTATAAAATACATACTGAGTCAAGGTTTAAAGGTTGTGTGACGTGCTTCTAGAAAAGAGCATCCATCATTCAGAAGTTGCAAAGTAAAGCCCTGAGTGTAAATTTTGCTTCTACCTTTTACCGTTTTTGAGATATGACTTTTCAAAGTTTGAGAAAAATGCAAAACAGATGATGGAGTGTTGCACAGTGTCAATAATTCTTTTGCTAAGACTATAGATGTTGCCTCTTAATTACTGAGTTTCACATTGGTAAGTGCTATCTATATTTTTGAAGAAGAAAATACATGCTTCCAAAATAAAACCCTCGAAGCATATAAAATTCTCAAATGTCCTTGAAATAAAGGTTACTGTACATAAACAAAGGATTAGCATAACATGTATCATAGGAGTCCATCTCTTGACATCACAAATTTGTATATATACTTAGCCAATGTTTATTCATGATACAGCTGTGAGAAAATAATTTGTCTGTCTATTGGTCAATCTTTGAAAGAATTTGATGGAATTTGTGGCTATTTTTAATTTTGTCAATGCTGAATGCACCCAATGCTTCAAAATGTCATTTTCATGTCACACAAGCCTTAACAAAGTAGTGTCCACAGTTCAATAGCTTATAAATGGCTTTGTCAACTAATGTGAACAGTATTAGGCTTGTTCTAAAAAAAAAAATGTTGGTATCGCATTGGTAGTGGCCAGTATTGAGAACAGGAATATCAACAGGAGGAATCATCAGCTACTAATAATGTAGGTCCAACACCAACAGAGAATGTGAATTGAAACACCCACAAAATAAATCTACTGTGTGGTTTCATTGACTAGGAAATTATCTTCAATAGACCCAGAAACTTTATGCTAATTTAATGTAGTTTGTAAAATTAGTACTGCATGTGACTTCCTCTTAATCCAGGTGGAGAGTGTGATGAGTCTTTTACAGATGTTCCCGGTACTTTTAAAATGTTTACTTCCTTCTTGAACATAAACAGTTAGGATCTAGAAATAGAGACCTTGCGATTAATCACTGTGATACTATGTCTGAAATCACACACAGGAAACTGCTTGCTGTCTTGCTTGTTGATTTAAGTTGTACATCACTTTCACATCCTTCTCTATTTTACTCTTCTTTTTTTTTTGGACAATATTCTGGGCATATAAGTTTAACACAAAGTATTTACAAACAGAGAATATTCCAACAATGTAATCTTTCCTCAAATGGATGCACCAGCCACTCGTGGTGCCAGATGTGGTTTAGAGTGGTGTGCAAAAAGCCCTGGGAGAATATTGAAAAATTGAACAAGCTTTTAACCATGCTGACAAAAATCATTTTGTCTCAAAAATCAGTTACTTCCCACAGGCTAATTTAACAAACTTGCCACAACTTTCCATCAGAGCACCCTTCTTTCAAAAAACAAAATTTTTCAAAAGAAGAAAGGGGTACTCCTCCCCTCATACCTCTCTCCCTCCTCTCTCAGGATGGTGATCAGTACCAGTGCATTATACTGTAAAAAGATGGTTAAAATACTCTTATTCTTTAAGTAGTGAGATTTCCTTTGCTGAAACAGCATTTATTTTCTTTCTTTTGTTTTGCTAGTCCTCTGAAAAACTAGTCTCTGAGTCATTCACTGCCGTACAAAATCATAATCACATCACTCGCCCCCCCCCCCCCCGTGCAAAATCCTGATTGATTCCCTCACCCCTCCAATTGTAACTTTTATGTACACTGGAACTGCTGAGGCCATGTACCTTAGGACTACAGTATTATGTTTGCATGGGTGCCCCTCCCATTTAGAAATTTTAAAGATTGCTGCCACAAACAAAGGATAACAGAACTTATCTACTTCCTACAAGAGTGACCTGACTGTTGAGTAACTTAGACAGCATTCAGATTTACCAGGGAGAAGCTTTAAGTTGTAAACAGTCAATGTTGTAAATACCAAAGAGAAGAGGACAAGGAAAAGAGAGGTTTAGGGTCTACTTCCAGTTTTCAATACAGTTTGGTACCACCCCAACGAGCCAGTCTCAGGCTGTCCATCATCTTTAGCCGAGTCTTGCCTGGTTTAAGATCGAAGCGACTTACAACATCAAAAACATTCATCCATGTGACGCTTCAGCAATTTAAATTGAGGAAGTCTACTCTAAACATTATAATCTCCCATTTTAAGTCAACAGCAAAATGGAACTGTATACAGTACAATGGCTGTAATACAATACATACATGAAAAGAGGATCCTTCAAACGTGGCAGAGAAATCAATTCCTGTTTCAAAGGCTTGTTATCAAAGGTCAATATTATTTTGACATTCAAAAAGAAACTGAAAATAATGATTGTCAGTTGATACATGAAAAGGAAGTGACAAAACTCCACTGAAGAGATCTTCCAAATTCCTATTAAAAACAAAAGCAAGAATATGAGCGGTGTCAAGTGACTCATGAGAACGCGTCATGTTGCACTTTATGCTGCAGCAATCACTGTGAAGGGAAACAAGGCCCTTTTTATTTACAGAAAGAAATCGCATTTCTAAAACCACTATTTATGGATGCAGAATATATGATTACTAAAAATAAGGGAGTACAGTGACCTCTTCAAGAAATAAGTTTCCGACAGATAGAAATTCAGCTGTTTGTTGCTAGAGAATGTTATTTGTTCACCAAAACTTTCAAAATTTCAAATGATGCATATCTGTAACTTATCTTATGCACAATGTTTTGAGGAGATGGAACTTTTGCAGATGTCTGTTGATGAGACTGAATGGTTAAATAATTGACTAAAGATATTTTCTTTGTATGCCATGTTGAAGCACTGTAAATGCCTCATTTCCTGCTAAATTTCCATTTGTTCTTTCCAATTAACAATCACATTTTTGATTGCACTGTAACTGTACTCAACCAAGTCTATGGTCCCAAAAATGCCACTTGTAACACGAAATGTTCTCGTACGTGACAAATAAAGTGGCTACAACAAACTTAAAAGGAAATGGGTCTGTTGAAAAATGAGATACAGTCAATACTGCATGTTCGGCAAACAGATGGTGGTTGAGGCTGAAATACCTGCAAAGCCAGTATTACTCCTGTACTTTTCAATGCACTGACCTCTTTCATTCTCTCAAAGAATACTTTGACTACAGAGGAACTCGACCTGACGCTGACCTCTATCTGATAAGCTGAATTAAGTATCTGCAAAGTGAAAAAGAAGAGGACGAACTATTAGATATTGTTAAAAGCATACTCATCATACCTTTTTTCAACTCTTGTGAGTAAACTGTTGATTATGGAGGGACAAAACAAAGTTACTTTACCAATGGCAATCAGCATCAGTACTGTTTAGAGGATACTACAGCATACTGTACTGTACACGAAGCACGTTTTTATTTTAATGTGTACAACCACACAACGCAGCTTTCGAAGTGTATCCAAACCTTGGGAATTTGATAAATACAAGTAAAATTGCTACTGTACATATCAAGTGATCATGATCACAGTTTACTTCAACACCAGGGCAGATGCAATACATGCAAAGTGTACTATGATAGAAAATTAAACGCTGATCGATCAACTCTCTTAAATATCGATACAAAATCTTTCCATCCTTGCAGCACTGTTATCATAAATGCTTCCATTTACCTTCAGTTATCTACAATTTGGCATAAACTTTCAGAGAGAGGAGACTGTCACTGTGCCAGTGAAGCACTCCCAAACCGTTCTACAGCTATATAAGCAACAAGCTGGTTTGTCCTTTATCAGCTTGTTAAGAGAAAAATGAGCAAGAATTGTTTCAAATAATGAATCTGTGACACTGTATACCACAGTACATGGATTATGATGAGCTACAGTACCATATGAATAGAGTATGATGCTAACAAGTAACAACATCATCACATACAAAGCATTTAATGTTCTTTTTTTTTCAGCCTTTCTTTTTCTTCTTTCATACTGTATCATATGTGACAAAGGCAAACTGCTTTCATGCAATAACAGAATATTAGTACACTGGTCTATCTAGTCTACGAACAAATTTCTCGACCGGCACAGAAATGAAATGTAGTTGGCTGCTTTCAGAGCAAAAGGCAAACGGGTTGGTTCAGAGCACTGATGGCATGGTGCTAGGACTTTATTCCGGAGGCACACTATGCAGGGTTAAACAGTGCAACATGCGCAGGGAAGGAGTAAGTGTTGTACAGTATGTTGAATATCGTTAAACTTAAATTGTAGAGTGTGAAGCTAATAAGAATGGAAGGGGTTTGGCTAAACTGCAGAGTGCATTTCAGAAACTCATTTTTAATTATGTCCTGTAGGGATGCATTTGTGAAATTTGATGTTCCTTTAATTTTAACATTTACCACCAAGTAATGCTTTGTGTTATTTTCTGGTCCTGTTGCTGACCTTCCACTTCATGAATGCAAGTTGTTAAAAACTTTTAGTGCATTACATCTCAAAGATTGCTACCCTCAGAAGGTTAAAAACTTGCCCCCAAAAAACCAAAATGAGTTCATACTAATTCTCTTAGGAAAGAGGATATGTATTCTGTGACCTTGGCACTGATATACAAAAAATAATTACACCTTTGTACACTATACACTGTAACCACGTCTCATAAGCAAGCAATTAAGTTGGAAAGAGCTCCACAAACATGATAGAGTACATACAAGCTGTGACATTGAGGCTGATGTTCCGTTTGTCCCAAAATAACATGCAAAAGTGTACAAATTTCAATCTATAGATCTCTACGAGCCACTAATTTCAAAATCTCCACAACCAATGATCGAATAACACTTTGTTATTCAAGCATGGTTGTTACTATATACTGTGTACTGCACTTCCATGGCTTTGACATTCATGGCAAAGTTTGCAGGCATCTTGGATACAGGCTTTCCAGAAGGAAACTATAATACACTAACTCAAGTATGGTAGGGGAACTGAGAGGGGAGAAAGGAAGTGGAAAATGCAGTTACAGTATATATGGAGCATGAGTTCAATTTACAACCATGGCTCAGGCTGGTAGATCATCACTTCATCAGGCAGCCCTGTCCTTGCAATGGCAAGCTACATAACTGGAAGATGCTTCAGAAACACAATGGAAAATTATACTGTCATATGCTAGCATTTTTCTCAGGAAAATGTCCAGTACAGTACAAAATTTGCATGCTGCAAAAGGTGCAAATATAAAGGATGACATACAGCAGACACACAGTAGCCAAAGATATTACTGTATATAGTGAATTAGAGTAACATTATCCTCCTCTAACAAGCAGTACTGTATGAACGTAGGACTATTAAGGACAGATTCAAAAGTAGTTTTTGTGCATTCTCTGCATGAGAACCATACCCTTCAAAACTCTCTCAGACTTTTGAGTAAGGTCACATTAAGAATATTAAATGTACTAGTGTGGAAAACAACCCTTATCATGGCAGCATTACTGAATCAAGGACTTCGCTAAATGGTCACTCTTCTGTACCTCAGTCTAAAGGGCGTCTCGGCATCAAAAATGAAATGTGAAAAGAATTTCACAAAGTCTTCACAGATTTGAAAACTGCACCAAGTTGTACAGGAAATCCTTCAATAATACTAGCGACATAATGCACAAAGCATACAGTAGTGTTTGAGAGGATTCAAACTTAACTTAAGAAAGGAAATCGTAGTTTTTTCTTGTAACAGCTTCAAGTTTGTCTACAAGGAGAACCAGCTGAGTACAGGTACAGTTGTTGCAATATTTGGAATTGCAACATTCTGTACAGTGCTAACTGTAGGAGGTCAGTTGTACGGTGAATTTCAAACTTGTAACCAAGTCATTGGTGGCCAATAAATGTTACACTGAAAGTTTTCTGGATACTCTTTCAACATGAAGAACAGAGAAAACTTAGCACAGATACTATAAGCAGTAGTTCAATCATCCTAGATAATTTTAAAGTTCTGTTTGCATCCATCCGTGTACAGATCAGCCATCCATACCTGATACTCCTGATGAAATATCCATTTCTTAGGCTTCCTGTACTGCCTTTACACATATTTAACGTTCAATGCTAGCTGTACCACAGATGATGAAATGACAGATAAGTGTGGAGTGACGTAGTCTAAATTACTAGAATCAATTTTTATTTCCCCAAGGTACCACAGTGATCACCATTAACACAGAAGAAAAGGGTTTTGTACAGTGCTGCATTACAGGGCAAACACGAGAGCAGGACTTTCTCTAGAATCCCAAGTGTACAACATTTTAGTGTAAATTATGTGGTCAAGACATGACAAATTGAAAGAGTAGAAAGGGTGGTGCATGCATGATCACATATTTCCCCACCACCATAATGCATGGTACATGTATCATCCTACTTATATTCTGACAAAAAGAATTGTGCCAATACTTGGACTCATCAGGACCTAATCAGACAACAGTGGACTACAGGTACAGTAAGTACCTGACTTTTTGTCAGTACCATGGTTGAAAAGTGTAAACTGAAAAACTGTAACTGATTAACAGTTAAGTAAGAAAGACTAGAAAAACAGTAGTGTACAGTGAAACAAGGCCACTGTTTGCTTAACTTCTCATTGGAGCTCAATATTTGCATTGCCTTCACACTTCAATGGGGACACCAACGTAATTATACAGAAGATACAAAGGCCATGGCCTAGAGCTGTGACCTCTGGTTCATTCCCTACTGTATAGTTATCAATGTATGAGCCTCAAATGTAAATGAAATTGTTCTCCTAGAAATATCATCTTTATTTAAACTCACTCTTCAGTGGCATACAGTACAACAGATATGGTGTTAAGTTTCAAGTTACCACTACTCTTGGCACAGTACATTGGAGTGCATCTATTATGTTACAATATCTGAAATGTTATGAAATCTTGCAATCCAATGCACTGTAAACAGCACAGTGTGATTGTGTCCGTGTTACAGCAACATAGATCGACATTAAGTTTATTGGCTGTATTGATCACATGACATTCGTGGGGCAACTTAACTTTGAGAAGGACAATGTTTCATTGAATACTGAACCTGGGGCAAACCTTAGATAATACTGTTATGTGAAAATGTCAACACTGGTACCTGTAGCTCTGCAGTGGTCTTCAAAACCAAAGAGAACCAATATACCAGCACAGTGCAGGTTTGGACAATTCCAGAGTATGTACTGTACAGCACAATTTAAGGTGCAAATGAATACTGTCCACCTTCATCTCAAATACCTTTGCCCTGTTTCAACAGTGCACACAAACTACAGTACACTATAGTAAGTCAAGCTGACAGAGGAGTGCTGTAGTAAAGTATTATGTTCCTTCCTGTGCAGTGGGGCATTGAATTATCGGTGCGAGAAACATTTCAGAAAACATCATTTCCTAAGTGAATAACTTGCAGGTCAGGTGTTCTTACTGCTGCTGATTACTAATCTAATTGATGAGATAAACTTCATCATCATGGCGGCACCAGAGGAGAACTCTTGACCATCAGTCATCGGAGCAGATCAAGTGATATCTACTTTATTTAATTATTACTCAATAACCTACCACAAGTCTGTGCGAGTTCAGTGTATGTACGTCATAACATGAGGTTTTGTCATCTGTGTACTAAGGAGTAAAGACAACGCAAGGCATGAAAAAGTGTTTTAAAAATTGATTAGCACTTTTCCCTGATCAATGTTTGAATTGGTTAGCAGTATGTATATCAATTTTGAGTTAGCAGATCTATCTATCTTAAAACAAACACCACAGAGTGAATAAGGAGAAAAGTGAACTCTCTCAAATCTGTGTCACAAAGAAAGTTGTGGCTTTGACTTCACACCACTGGAGAAGCAGTCAACTTTTAAGGTACTTAACTATGCTTATGTGAAATTGAGTTGCAATTGGGATTTCTAAGGTCGCAATTTCAATGCCAACCCAGTTATTTCATCCCTTGAGATATATATTTGACTTGAAAACATACAAAAATAAAGAAAGTTCTCAACTTTTTCTTGCTTCTTGGGGCAGTGTCCAACCACAATCACAGGCCCGGGACATTGTGATGCATGCAAAATAACACATGAACTTAAATTTGTATGAGATAACAGTACCGAACTGTGCAATTTCAGCCACACACTAACTGAAGATGTTACAGTTAGGCCAGCATAAAGCTATTTTTAATGGAACCACTTCTACTTCTACTCTGTAGGTAGAAATGTAAAAGTACAATACTGCACACGTGGCATGAAAAACTTTTTTGAATATTAAAAGAATCATTAAAGACATGGAAAATAGCCACATTTCCTGCAAAGTCCATCAAACTTTGACAATTTTACAAACACAATTCTGTTTAAAAATTGCATCATGAATAAATATAAGCCAAATACATTAACTTGTGACATCAAGGAAAGGACTCATATATGTGATACCCTTTACTTTTATTCCTTGTTTCATTAGTTAACCTTGACAGCATTTCAAAGATAATTGGGTACTTTACAGTCATAAGGGGTTTCATATTGTGAGCATGTATTGTCTCTTTTAAAAATATTGATACCACTAACCAATCTGGGACCCAATAATTAAATATAGAGACTATATTTAGGCCTATTAATAGAAATACTAAACTGTGCAAAACTACATATCACTGATTTTACATTTTTACCAAACTTTGAAAAGCCATAAAAATAACAATGGATTGTCATTCCGGGTTTCAACTTCTGAATGAAGCCAGTTCTTTTCAAGATGGATGTCACTTGGTCTTTAATGGTATATGTACAGACTTAACATGTATTCAGCATACTGTGCAATCCCACATCACTGATGATGACCAAAAGCTAAACCAGAACGCCAAAGAGCTGAGCGATTCCTTGCCGTTTACTGTAACAAACTTGAATTACACACATGACAAGTATGGGATCAATTACAGTTTATTCTTCTTGAAACATCACGGTAACAAGCTTTGAACCCAGAATGACATTTCACCTTCTTTTAAAGCAATAGGTGCAAACATTGATAGAAATCTTGTATTCAATGTGGGCAATGCACATGCTAAGCATGAAATCCCTCCCGGTTACACTCCTTGAGTTATGTAAAGTGTTTACAAGATTTTGACTTTTGATGACATCAAATGACCTTTGATCTCAGGCAAAAACAATACAGCACAACTGCTGAATATGAGCAATTGGCATGCAAAGTATGAGATCTCTTACCATTTCTCTTTTTGAGATAGTAGTTCACATAATTTTGATTTTTTGACTTCTGGTACTGTAACTCTAAATGACATTTGACTTCGACCAAAAATAAAAGGGATCATCCAATATGAACAATATGAACAATCAACATGCTAGGTATGAGTTACTGCACAGAGAGGTAAGAGTTACAGATCGTTCTCTGGATATAGTATTTACAAGGATTTCTGTAACTGAATTTTGGTGAAGATCAAAGGTCATTGACCTCAACTGACCTTTGATCTCCATCAAAATGAAGAAGGACATCTTCCTAGTATGCTAACCCACACACTGCATATGACATCAGTCAGGTTACCCTGCTTGATATATTGTATCTACAATCTTTTCACAGTTCTACCTCTGGTGACCTCATATGATGTTTGACCTCCACCAAAAATAAGAGGAATTATCTACTCAGAATGGCCAATTTGAACACTTAGTATGAAGTCAGTCATGGTTATCCTGCTTCAGATATTGTGTTTACATGGTTTTCACAGTGAGACTCCTGGTGACCTCAAATGACTTTTGATCTCTACCAAAAGCAATAGGGATCATCTACTGTACTTAGTATGAACAACCCACACATTAAGTATGAGATCAGTCAAGCTTGCTTTTCTTGAGATATTGGGTTCATAAGTATTTAACATTTTGACCTCTGGTAATCGCAAATGACCTTTGATCTCCACCAAAAGCAACAGGGAACATCTGCTTAGTATGGGCAACTCAGACACAAAGTGAGTCGAGTTACCCTTCTTGATATATTGTGCTTACAAGCAGCGTCAAACACACACGCAACATCGCCAACTACATAGACTAATTCCACCTTCAGCAAGGAATCAATAAGAGCTAAACCTTCCTACTACCATAGAATTAGATATTGTCACTGTGACAACCTAAGTTCCAAGAGCAATAACATGTGTCCCCTGGTGGCACATGGTGGCATCTGTAAGCATTTTCAAACCCCAAGCTGTGGAGACATACCAAGCTTTCAAATTTTTACTTCCTACTCATGAGCAGCAATGCTGCTCACCTCCTTACACCAGTTCCACACTTGTGCACTTTCTGCATTGCCTATTATATCCCCCACAGCCTCCTACTGGTATTATGATGCACTGCACCCTGGTAAGGGACAAGCAGAGGCAAACAGAGGTAGTTGAACTTTTGTCCTCCAATCCCATGTTTGTACTTTAACTCACTTTGTGATGTCAAAACAACAAAGAAACAAACTTAATGATAAGACATCTGCCATTTGTCAACACAGTAACCACCTTATCTCTTTGTTTCACTTTTACAGTCATGCACTGTGTTAGGAGCTCAATATGGGTGATCTACTATGGAATTTCAAAGCCAATGTTTCCAAGACCAAGTCTGAGCAAACCAAAACCTTATCATTGATTACTATTTAACTTTATAGAATAAGATAAGCTTAACGAGCAAGTGCAAAGGCACAACACTTTCTGCTGCATGACATCAGATTGACAGAAAGAGAAAGAGAGAAAAACAAAGGTTTTTACTAGGTGTCTAACATCACCATGGCAACCAAAGTACTACACCGATGTTGATGAGACATCAGTTTCAGATCTGATGGACTTTGGAATGGAAGTGTGGAACCACAAATGACTTTAAAAATAAATAAAATGTGTAACATCAAATACACACAAGCATTATTTGGACAATACTGGCATCAACATCAGCAATGACGAAGTAATATAAAACTTGGAAAGACAGACTTGCTGTAACGTGCCTGTAATTTAATCACAGCACTTTGCTAAAAGAAAGGATCATACAATTGGCAATTAGAAAAGACATGTTTCCAGTGGCATACAAAATTTCAGTTCGCTTCATTTCTAACTTACCTGTCTCCACATAACAATGTACATCCCACAATATAGCTACTAGCAATCTCACCTTTTGTAAAGCAAGACTGGTAGATGATGATGTATCCTTGTCTCCTTCTGTTTCTAAGCTCTGCAGGCACCTCTCCAATGTACCGAGGTAGCTGTCCTGGAGGTGGTCGACCGTGCTGACCAATCTCTCAACAACTGATGCCCTCAGTCTTGTCAATACCAGGTCTTTTATCTGCTGTGTGCATTGCTTCACTGCTTTACTCTGAGATATCCCCTCAATTTCTTGACTTTCCTCAATATCTATAAAGAAAACAAAACACACACAAAGCTTTAATTAGCTTTTTTAACACTTACTGTATCCTCTGGGTTATTCTTGATATCGTAGAAAAAAGTTTTCATTTTCTTCAACAGATTGGAACTGTTAGTACAAGCAATGAAATACTGCATACAGTAGGACAGTAACAAGTAAAAGGTTTGCTACACTGTACCTCTGAGTTCACACTTAACAGCCTCTTCCACCAGTTCTTCTTCCATCGATTCTACCGTTTCCCTGATCATCTTGCTGATCTCGATCTGCCTCTCGTCGGCCAGCCCTTTGAGAGAATCAAACAGTTCTGCTTCTCTCTTTTTTGCGAACTCAAGCCTTTTGGGGGTTATCAAAATGTCACGTTGCATGTCAAACGCGGTCATGATAAACATGTTCATGCACTTCAAATGAAGCTGGTGAAGGAATGATGCAGATTGCACCAAAAACCACTGAAGCATGTAATGTATTGATTGCACAGTCCCTGGACCATTGTGTATGTTTTCCAAGCGACTCGAGACCATGTGTTGACTGTCTTTGGACTCTGATGTGATGTCGCTCAGGAATCCCATATTCCTCAACTGAGTAACTAAGGATGACTGGCGGTAGGTTTCGTTGTTTGTCCTCCTGTTGGAGTTCAGATTAGCCGAATTGGCCGCTTTCGCACCGACATCATCTGTGTCGTAAGCGGAATCATCCTCGCAGTCTTCTGGGCTCTGAGAATCACTGGATGAGTAATCTAACGACTTCCTGGGTGGCAGTCGATTCTGAGGGTGGTACTGCAAGCAGCAGTCAACAAAGAGGAGGGGGTACTCATGGGTGGCAGACCTCAGATCTAAAAGTGTATTCTGGGCTTCCTTGGAGAGGGTGCCACCGTCTAAAGCATACAGGATGATCGGCAAGCCATCACCTACACACTGCTCAAACGTTCTTTGTACATTGATTCCGTGTATGTTGTGGGGAGCTACTACTATTTGAACATTATATGACAGTAACGGTTTGTTCAGGGTCACATCTGCGATTGCATAGTTTGAAGCCATGTCATGTGGCCGCCCTTCTGATGGGAACCGCACTTGCCACTCGGGAATTGTTTGCCAGTCCCTGTCCTGAGCACTAACATTGCGTCCATCGATCACTTCAAAGCTGTCTTGCAAGGAGAGACTAGAGCACCTTCGCTGGCCATACCTAATACGGATCATCCGGTAGGATCTGTCATCCTTGTTGCCTGGGAGAGGCACTCCTAACACATCCTCACCCAGGAGATGGTTCACCAACGATGCTTTAGCGGCATAAGACTGTCCAAAGATGATGATCCTAGGCTTGCATGCTGCTACATTACTGATGAAGCTACTCTTTTCTTCTTCCAGGTGAAAATTCTTCTGTGATTCTGTGAAAAAATGAAAAAACTTTGACTTACATGCTGATATCTGACCGAGAATTGAAAAGAGAGAAAAGTGAAAGTTTGAAAACACAACCAGCTTGGCAATGGATCAACTGGACTAAAGGGACAGCAATGCGTACAGCAGTACATTTGCAAAACCATCCAGTAGAGTGTGACCTGATGGGTGAAATATACAGTACATTTGAATATTAAAGAGTACAATATACTTGTGTACCATGTACTGTTTTTCAATACTATTAAATGTGGCTCACATCTTAGTGAATGTCAGAGGGAGGAGGAGAGGATGAGAGTATGGGAGGGAGAGACGACGAGAGGTGATGCTTTAGGCCCCACATTTGGACATTTAACTTACTGTACATGGGACCATGAAACTAGGTGTTCAAGATCATTTACTATACATGAAAAAGTACAGATTTCACAGTTTTGATACATGTTTGTTAGATTCAATGTTTGTGAGACACCTGTGTCAAGAACAAGCTCACAAGCCTTTTGACCAGGTTCAGAACATTTGGTGCTCTAGAAAAGAGATGTGCTGTATAGGTACAGTAGATCAAACATCATTTTAAAGGTGTAAATGGTCTGCAGTATATTGATCACCACATATTTGTTCCAGTTATCATTCACATCAGTCAGGAGTACAGTTTTTAACTCATGCCAATGAGAATGTAAAATTACCCAGCAGTAATAAAGTAGAAGCAGACTGAAGCAGTAAATGTTTCCGCCAATTCAGTAGACTTATAAAGCTTCTAAAGGTTAGGAGAAAAAGTGCAAAAGAATTACCATGGCAGCACTACGAAATGTGAGGGACTTTATCTGACTCCAAAGGGCAATTTACTAGGGTTGGACGGTGCCAGGAAAATCAGTACCGGTTTTCGCAGCGCATCAGTACCGGTATTACTCAAAGTACTAATACTGACTACTGTATGTGTTTAACATCATAAAAACAAAAGGCTCTGTGCTTTATAACGTGATAAAAACAAGAGGTTCTGTGCCCTACTGCATATACTGTGGTAGGAAATAATACAGTAACTTTTATTCATGTCTTCACATAAATTCATTGACAAAAAAACCATGAAATGCCAAGTCAAAAAGTTTCATTTGTGCAGTTTCACTAGACTTTGAGAGCAGTACTGTATGCAGCAACTAAATGGCCACCAACTGTTTGCCCATGTGATCATGTGTCAACATACACCCACTTGCCATTTACTGTACACCCTAGAAATTCTCATGTTAGGTGATCTGATTACTGTACAGTACAGTATTTTGTCACATAAAACCGTTGAAAACTTGTCTTGCTTTGTTGTACTTTCTTAAGAAATACAAATTCGCTGTCATTGCCACTTATACACAAACAATATAACTTTCACGATCCAGGAACACTACTGTACATGTGTATTGCATAGCACTTTTATGGTTTGAAGCGAGCAAGTCACTGCATTATACTTCAACAGGAAACTTTCCCCTGTTGTTTGCCACCTCAGTTCCAAGCTGTGTAACCTATATGCCCTGTTTATGGATGAAATTGTCATGGCCTCAATTCGGTAATGTAATAGTGTCCCAGTTTGTCTCAATTCATAACAGAATAAGTGCGGGAAATCATCTCTTCCACTGAGTGTGCCTGCCTGCCTATTGTTGTAGTCAAGGTTGCCAGTTTGGCCTTTTTTGAATGCCAAACTGGCAACCCTGTTTCCTTTTTTTTCCCCTAAATTTCTAAGTAACTTGATTCCAAATAAAGTTACTGTAGGCCTATATATTTGAGCATACAGTAGTCTACATACCTGTACAGTACGATAGTAAATTTCATGTATCCCCAACAGCAATTCGTAGTCATGATCTATCTCAAGGCCATTCATAAAAAATGTCTTTTGAATAAGACAAAAGATGGCTGCAGAAACAAACAGTTTATCTTTGCTGTTGTTGTTTCTTTTTCTTTTGCTCCATTTTCGTTACTAATTGATACCGACTCACTTATTATCAGCAAAATAGGGATAGGGTTTGCATTTAGGTAGCACCTTGAGCAAAGGTTTCAAACCAATACAGGTACATTCAACAATAGAGAAAAAAAAAAGAAAAAACACATAGCAAAAGCAGTGCCAAGTGGGGATCGAACGTGTGACATCAACATCACAGACCCACTGGAGTAACTGAATGAGCCTTTCCATACGTAGATGATTAATGGGGCTAAAGAAATACAAAGATAAGCACCCAGGAGGCACGCCAAAAAAAAAACACCAGAATAGAATAATGCCCAAAATGTAAATATTTCTGTTTCCACTTTTACGGTATGTACTGAGTTGTTCTTCTTCAGTTCACTTTTGTTTAGTATGATACATGGATGCTTTACTCTTCGTTTACAGTAAGTTAGTGTTAACAAAATAGGCAATACGTGTAGGTCTAGCCTGAATGGTTTACATGATTTAATAAGGTAGTACCAAAGAGCTGGTCTATTAGCCGTAAGAGAGGAACCACCACTGTGTACCAGGTTGATCATGATCATTTATGGCGATGAATACATTTACTTTCAGAATCCTTGAGGGTTTGTTTTTTGTGAGATATTGAAATGAAAAGTTTTAAAATGGATCTGAAATTTATTTTTGGTCCTTTTTGATGTTGATATGTACAGTAAGTATTAACATTACATTCGAGAAAACCTAACTTTTGTAGATTTGCTAGAGACGGTACCGGTGCCAAGAATTTCTCCCAGTACAGTAAAGTGTTCAAAAGTACCGGTGCTCACAGAAAAAATTTTTCCTCCGGTACTGCGAGTGCCAGTGCTGCGAATACCGGTACTGTCTTGGGAACTGGGATACCGCCCAACAATATAGTTTACATGCAAAATGCTCTTGCCATTTTCAAAATCTATTTTGTTATACTGAGAAAACTAATTGTGCTGTTTGATAATGCAAATTCATAAACAAACTTCATTTTTACATCAATTGGTTCCAATAAAAAATGTTTACTTGGTTCAAACACAGAACTGCTTTAGTGAGTCCGATGCCTGAAGGGTACTCCGGTAAGGAAATCTGGTTTTCCTGTGGAAATTTTAAGCGCCTTGGACTTCAAGTACTCAGCTATGCATCCAAGTACATTGATCACTATGGAACGTTACACTGTAAGGTATGGTATTAGACGATTTGGTGGTGTGCGAAGTTGTAACGTGCGGATTATCGGAAATGTTCGTCACCAAATTCCAAACTTTACTGTAGGATCAGATGACAGCCTGTTGTGACACCTATCCTGCATTTCTAGTAGGGTGTAACCGATGCGGTGTTTACTGGGGCCGCTTTTCATGGTCACTAAGCAAGTCATGCTGCTGCTGGTCTCCGACCTTTCGGTTTCAACTTAGGCTTAGGCTAACAGTGTTAAGTAGGCCTAGTGTTAAGTTAGCTAACACTAATTTTTTTTCTGCTTCTATCTTCTGTACAACCGTACAAAAGATAAAAAATCTTGGTGGCTATTACAAATTTACATTTCCCCCAGTTTATAAAGGAGGAAAAGCAAAGCCTGAAAGGAGCTTAATTTATTTACCTCGTGAAATGAATTGGTCACAAGAGCAGCCTAACAGGCACGCCGGACGACAAGTGTCTGGAAATACTTCGTTTGAATTGATTGTAACGCAACATGTGTGGGAAAATTACATTGAACTGCGTGTGTGCTTGCGAGACTTTTACACACAAAACTTGCATTGAACATAGCATGAGTTATGATTGAAACACTTCGTTTGATCGTAACACAAAGTCAATGGGAAATACCATTGACTGAACTACGTGATAGCCACATTTTGCATTAAACGTGTTGCGAGTTGTGTTTGGCTAGTTATGAAAAAACTTGGAAAAAAAAAATAAAATAATCATGATGTTTCTTATGCTGTCGTAGGCCACACTAACTGGCTATACCCATGTTGGTTTTGTAGAACAGTGAGTGCTTTGGACTGGTAATACCGCTTACAAGTTACTTGTGTACACACTGCAAAGTTGCATCATTGCCAGACCAGTAACAACTGAGCTATTGTTGATCGCAATCGAAATACTACAGCACCATTGGTGCAGATGCTCATACCTGAACATCCTGAAGGTACAGTACCATTTACTGTATGTATCATTATGTCAAATCATAGGTACCACTGAGTATCGTTATACCAAATCATCAACATTGTACAAGAGAATCTGTATGACTGCACAATTTTCAGAATTTCATAAACTAGAGCCACAACAGTGCAGAAGTTTGATCTTTGTCAATAAATTAAAGTTGTGCAAATTTTGATGGGTACTACCAAATAACAATGCTTATAATAAGCATCACTACTCACATCCAATAATTATGAAAGCTGTCAATTTTTACTAATATTTCCTATTGGTTTGTACTGGCTGTGGGTATATGAATTGGTACTAACGTGGAAAAGTGAATGGTCACAAGTTTTCCAAAACCAATTTAAATCATTAGCTACTCACTAGTGGTCATTTACATGTGACTCATAATGGGGCCCTCTTAGTTGAACATTGATCAGTCACTAGAACACTGACAAACTAGAAAGCCAAAAGGCTTAGTGATTCCTTGCCTCATGATATATATTGTAACAAACATGAATCGCCCACACGACAAGCATGAGATCCCACACAGTTATCCTACTTGAGATACCATCTTAGTAAGGTCAAAACCTTTTGAAATCTCGTGACCCAAAATGACCTTTCACCTCCACTTAAAACAATAGAGATCACCTACCCTATATGGCCATCAACATGCTAAATATGAACAATTCACAAACTAAGTATAAGATCCCTCTTATTTATCACCCTTAAAATATCATGCATACAAGGTTTTGACCTTTTGTCACCCCAAATAACCTTTGACCTACACAAACATGAGAAAACTCCCAAACGGATATGATGCTGCAGGGGAACAAATTATATTTTGTCGTGTCTAATAACTTGATAAAAAGGTAAACATGTTTATTTAATCAAAATTATAGCACTTTATTTTGTCGAGTTACAGCTATTGGTGGCAGCTCTTTCATATTTGATTTTTTGGCATGATGCCCTTCCCAATGGCTATGAGGTCCTTGAAAATTAGCAAAAACTGATATTCCTATTAAACCAGAATCTAGCATGACTTGCAATTTTGCCTTTAGTCTACTTAAAGACACAACACACAGTACAAGTTTCCCTGGTTTGATACACAGTAGTCACTTGTTTAAAGCTTACCTGAACTATTGTAAAGTGAAATAGGGCATTTAGAATACACCAACATGGCATACAAAGAAATTCGCCTTAACCATTGTTAAACCATTCAGTCTCATCAATAAATATCTGTCAAAGCTTCATCTCCTCAAAACATTATGCATGTGATGAGTAACGGATGCATCATTTGAATTTTAAAAAGTTTGGGTGAACAAATTATTGTTGAGCAACAAATAACTAAATTTCTGATCTGTGAGAATCTTATTCCTTGAAAATAAGGCTACTGTAATTCGTTATTTTGAATAATCTATCATTCTATGTCCACAAATAATGGTTTTAAAAATATGGTAGTTTTCTGTACAACAAACGCCCTATTTCCCTTTAAGGGCTAAACAGAGACACTGTTTATACAGTAAATGGTTAAGTCCATTGAGCACCTGGCTCAACAGACTGTATGATTTATTCTGGACATTGTGGTTTCTACTGGCAGTCAACTGTGATAAATTATGTCAGATAACAGTGACCAATTTGAACAGAGGGGGGTCAGTTACAATTTGATTCATTCAATTAAGCAATCACAGTTCATGCACGCTCAAGGGTATTTGATCCAAATGATCAGTAATTTAGTTCTTTTTATAAAGCTAATAACCCGTGGTATATTTAATCAATTCCAATTTACAATTCATGCATGCTCACATGTCCTTATGAGGATAGTGGCAAAAGGTTTGCAAAATAATAATCTTTGATACCAAATTTAATGTTGTCTTCATCTTTTCTTTATGGTTATTGAAGAGACTATGTTGGTATGTCCTAAAAGAAGTTCTCAAATCAACAAGAGGATTCTACATTACAAGTATAAAATTCACTAGAAGGACCGTTCTTTAAATATTGTAGATTCAAGTTTTTCACATTTTGACCTCCCATGACCCCAAATGACCTTTCACCTCTGCCAAAAAAAATAAGGATCATCTACTCGATATGGGCAATCCACACGCTAACTATGAGATCTCTCACATTAACCGTTCTGGAGATATCGTGTTTACAAGCAATTTTCAAGGTATTTACCTTTTGACCTCTGGTGACCCTTGTACTCAATAAGATACACCTACCCACTTCATATGACATCTGCTCAAGCTTCTCTTCTTGAGATATCGTGTTTACATGGTTTTCACAATTTGACCCCTGTTGACCCCAAATGACCTTTGACCTCCACTGAAAACGATAGGGTCCCTTTACTCAACATGGTGCAACTACATACTAAACATGAGATTTCTACAAGCTTCCTTTCTTGAGATATCGTGTTTACAAGGTTTTCACAATTTGACCCCTGTTGACCCCAAATGACCTTTGACCTCCACCAAAAACAATAGGGATCATCTACTCAATAAGGGCAACCTTCATGCCAAGTATGAGATCACTCAGAGTTACTCTTCTGGAGATATCGTGTTTACAAGCAATTTTCAAGGTATTTACCTTTTGACCTCTAGTGACCCCAAATGACCTTTGACCTCCACCAAAAACAATAGGGATCATCTACTCAATATGGGCAATCTACATGCCAAGTATGACATCACTCAGAGTTACGCTTCTTGAGATATCGTGTTTACAAGCAGGCGTCACACACGCACATACATACATACACACACACACACACACGACATCACCATCGCATAGATTCCTCTGCCTTCGGCAAGGAATCAAAAAGTGATATGTTTGTGAAGACTAACTGAAGTTCATGACATGAAACAACTCAAAGTGCCCCTTTATACTGTAATGGTCAACATACCCAAGGGCAATACAGAGTTTCAGTTCTGCATACCAACTGACACTGTCCAATTACTCAATAATCATTCATGCACAATAGGGATATAAATGACAGTTTAAAGGGGCACTTTAATGGTAGAAGGAGAAGCAATTTGCAGAATTCCATAAATGGGCCCATAGGGTCCTCATGGAACCTTAGACTACAAATTCATGAACACCATAAGATAACCACAAGCAGAGTATCATTATGACAAACCATCAACATTGCACAAGAAAATATGTAGGAGAAGAACAACTTTGTAGAATTTCCTAAAATGGATCATAGGGTCCACATGGGACCTTAGACTGAAACTTTTTTGTACACCCCATATGAACTACCACCCAAGGATTATTGTGTCCAAGTTAAATATAAATCCATGGATGCATGTGTGAGAAGCGTCATTTCAAACAGAATTTCACATAATGGGTCACGGGGCCCACTTGGGGTCTTGGACTACCAATTCCTGAACACCCTGAAGGGACCATTAACTGAGCATCATTGTGACAAACCATCAACATTGTACAATATAATCTGTAGGAGAAGAAGCATTTTGTAGAATTTCATAAAATGGGCCAAAGGGCCCACATGGGACCTTGGACCAAAAATTCCTGAACACCCTAAATGGTTCATCACCAAACGAACATTGCGTCCAAGTTTCATGCAAATGCATGACAGACGGTCAGGTGGACGGACAAACAGAAAGACAGATAGATCGATAGATAGATAAATAGATAGAGTGACGCTGCACCATTACAATAGCTCACACCAGCTAGCTGGTATGAGCTAAAAATGATTAATCCTACTTGTTTATCATTTCATTTCTTTTAGTAGTAAGAAACCACTATCACTTGTTGAGTAACATTTCATCTCGGGCCAGTGAGGAACTGCGTCTCCATTGGCAAACATCGGAAGGCCAGCTTGGGCAAAATTTACCGATCCGACATTTTACTGATATAGTCGAATATCGGCCCAATCCGATGTCCGATCCGATTTAAGGTTTCACTGTAACTCAAGAAAATACTCAGAAAACATTCTGCGTTAACGTATCTGTTGTGTGCAAATTACTGTACAATACTTACAACTTATTTCATAGCATAAAATCCTGGAAACTTGTTTTGTCTTGTGAAAACGTTCTCTAGAATTCGCCTGTGCCGGCCGATTGAAAACGCTTAACAACATGATTGAAATACTACAAGGCTTATAGGACATTCAAAACACACAACTGTATGTAAATTCGTACAGTAAATATGCTGCTCGAAGCGAGCGAAGCACTGCACTATTTCAATGGGAAATTTTCAGCTGTTGGTCGCCGGCTCTGATCGAGTCGATCGAGATAAGCCCGCCCCCAAGACTGCAACGTAGATTCTAGAATGACTGACTGTCATGAACTTAATGATATTATGTGATCAACAAGTCTTAGATCTTTTGTTGACCTTTTCCCACGATTTTCGACAGCCAATCACAAGTTTATAATGTGAGTGGCAGGCAGGACTTTCTTTCACATTTAATTAGATGGAAGGCTAGCGAGAAAGGGTTTTATTGTTGCTGATGCCCCAATCCAACGTTCTCATTTATGTGGAAGAGATTTTCAATATTAATGAAGTCAATTCAGTGATTTATTTGCATAGCTCATACCCTCTTAACATTTAATAAATTGCGAAGAGAATAACCGATAAAGCATTAATGAGATTTATGAGATGACATGATTTTACATCCGATGGCCTCGATCTTACTGAAACTACTACTGCCCACGTGTATCACTACTAATGGCATACCACTTCAGTGTATGTTCTGGCGACTACAGACTTTGTATTGACAGAATTAGAAATAAATATTTGAAACAGTGAATGCCAGCAAACAATGCAGTAGGAACTTCAAGGAAATTAAATAAGGAAGGAATAACAATTATCTTAATAAACTGTGTATTTCAGTAACCTTCTAGAATCTAGCCAGCTTATTTTCTGTGTGAAGGAAAGACTAGACTCTCAATAATAACAAAAATATGTGAAAACTTATAAATAGCATTACAGTTTAATAACTTGTCACTGCCATTCTCCCGACTGTTGGCTTCGGCCCGACCACTGTATGTACTATTGAAAATGGAATACTGGTAGATGGATGTCAGTTAATGGTTCCTTGGACTCTTATTAGCAATATTTATGGAGTGGCTCCGCCATATATGTTACCCCGGACTTGGCCCGATATGTGTCCACAGTGGTACTATGGTAGAAGGGATGGAACAGAATGCCAACTCTTATTCTTTAAAGCAGGATGTGCTGTTATTCATGCATTTTCCAAAGTACAGTACACCAAAGGACTCCTTATACTTCTTATAGCTGCAGAAAGTTATAAAAACTCCTGTACCAGTATATTTGTCCACGTACAGCCTAATTTCTAGAGGAAATGCTTTTGCGTAGGCGTTTCATTGTAGCAGTGTTCACATGGAAGTGCCGCACATTTACCACAGGGTCCAGTTCCGCTAACTTTTTACCTGAAAAAACTAAATCGCTCTTCTTTCTACCATAATTTACACTCTAATTAATGAAATTTTTAATGAAAGAAACCTGACATGGCATGTTATTATCCACATTGGTATCAAATGATAGAAAATGATAGAAGATCAACCATAAAGGCTATTTTTATTCCTTCAAACAGCACATCCTACTTTAAGGGCACCATAATGTTGCTAATGGGGTTTGTGGCAATCATGATGAAGTTTCTTTCATCTTGTAACTAGAACCTTTTTTTTTTCTTCGTGGAGTAGGGCCTACAGTTCTGAAAAACTAAAAACTATCTGGGCAGAGGATTTTGAAGCTGATTTAAGTATCGGCAAAACCAGAAACAATGCAAGTATTGTCAAACAAGAGCCCCCCAAAAAAATGCTAAGCACGTCCGATAACGTTTCAACTAGAGTTTATAGACATACTGTGAGGTCATTGATGCCTGACGTTATCTAGAATGTTGATAACAGGAAAAAAAGTAAATATTCAAAATGTTTCCAAAATGCACAAATGTTCTTCTCTTTTCACATGAAATAATGTAAATCGTATCAATCCAATGAAGTTTCACAGATCTCTCTCAGTCATCAGAGGTAATTTTTGTTTTGCAAACTTTATTCTCTCTCAAGTTAAAACAAACATCACAAGTGTAACGTTAGGCCTAACGTTGGGCTTATTTTCGCGGTACCGTTTGGTACCGTTGTCGGCGGTACTTTGGTACCTTTTAGTTGGTGGTATGGTACTGTACCGGTACAGACCGGTACTTACGAAAGTATCAGTATACCGTGCAACGTTAATCCAATTATCGGTTAAGCCCTAATTTCTAGGAAATTTCATGTGGGGTGTACTTTACGGCACAGAAGCTACCCTAGAAATATCTCACCACGTTGCACAGTACCATACTGTACCTTAAATATTCACTGCAAAGTACTTACTGCAGGCCTAAATGAGTAAGTACAGTAGTCCTGGTACACTGTTAGGTTAATGCACATGAGAACATGTTACAGTGTGATAATAAAAAAAAATGAAATACAGTAAGCAGATTAATACAAGTGCACAATACAGAGAACTACAGTAGAAGCACACTGTCTATTAGCCAGTATAAAAGTGTAAGCCCAAGTTAACATCCATTTTTTTTGTTTGGGTACTTTTATCAAGTTTGATGATACCGGGGCTCTGATACTTTAATTCACAAGTTTATGTTTAGTATGAGTGGACTTCACACAAATGTGATTGCTTGTTTTTATGAAGAACTTTTAACACACAGCCACTGTAGCTCTGGGGTACTTTATGTTCATACTTCAGTTTTGATGTAAGCATTTTCTACAAATATACCAAAAGTAGATTACATGTTCTTATACATTACGGTATGTTTACTGTTCTTCAAAGTTTGAAGAATCAATTTGCACAGAACTGTAAAACAAACACACTGCACGTGTAATTTGACCGTTCAAACTGTGTCAAATACAAGTACTGTACAGTACCTGTACATGTATGCAGTCTGTCTAAGAGATGTCCACTAGTGTAAACTCTTTGAAACTTTTGACCTCTCAATATTTATTTAGATTAGCTGAATGTAATCTCCACAGATGAAAACAAGCATACTGTAATGTGCGGTCGTGGAATCATCACATCCGTACATTATTGTGATCACATTGAATAGCAATTTTTTCTTTTCTTCATTTTTGTGTGGGAGTGTTTAGTGCTGACAGAGTGCAGTTTTTTGTTCAAACTTACTCACAACCTGCATGCCATACAGTTAAAATCACTGAACATTGCATTATACTGTGCATGTACTGTAACTACACTGAAGTGGCATGCACATGCATGCCTTCAGGATAAATATAAATACGCAATGCTTCAATTGCTTCTGCACAGTATCCGTGGTATTACTGTTCAACTCACATGGCTACAGGCAGACAGTTTAACTGTGGTGAATCACTTCCTTTGCAGGGTAATTCTGGCTTGAAAATACCTGTACCTACAGTACAATGTGGCTGTATACTTAAATTACATCAATGCATGCTAATGTATCCCCATACAAAGTGGTACTGTACATCGCACAAACTAAAAGATCATTGCAAAGAAAACAAAGTTCTCAAATTTTTCAACAATTATCAACAACCCTTTAGACTGCACTTTTTAAAAATGCAGTCACATACACTTCTGTAATATTTAATTAACAAATTCCAGTTAAGTTACTGTAAATCAACCTACTGCAGCCTGGCCTTTATTATGCTCAATTAAATTACTGTATAGCACAACTTTCCTGAACTAAATCCAGATTGCAGAGTACTGTACCTTGTACGATACAAACAGTGCATGTGCAGCAATTTGTGGAGGACTTGCAAGTGCCAAATTTCCTTAATTGGTTTTAGACTTTGGATATATTTTGAAGCTTCTGTCCTTGGTCAGTCTACAACACGTCCTAACAATTCTCTACTTTTGCATCTATTTCTAATTGCAAGTGCAAAAAAAGCCGCAGTGCATCATGGGGACAAAAAGAGACAAGAGTGCAGTCGTGTAACGAGCTCCAAACATTTGACCTACTTTTCAGAATGCCATACTGTTAATGAAATGTTTTGGAGCACAAAGGACAGTCACGGTGCAAAATAATTATGGTAGGAACCATACAATACATGTATACAGTACTGTAACATTGACCAGTAAAAGGCTATTAATTTATTGAGACTTGGATTTTCAATGACATTTGTCTGGCCAACATGGCATATACGGTATGTGCAGAGTGTACAGTTCTAAATGGCAGAATGCCCTTTATCTACAGTACAATATCCCACCATGCCTCAGTTGCAATCATCTAAGGGGTGCCATCAGGCAAACTTGTCAAGTAGCAATGATGCTTTCAGTACTAAAGAGAACTGTTAATTTGTTAAAATTTATGATTTTGCCATACGAAATATAACATAATGTTTACAGGTACTAGGAATGGACAGCACATGACTTCATAGCAAATTACAACTGACATACAGTGCTGGTACCGTATCCTTTTCCCACTTGTTGATAAAACCATTATCATGTATGTTACTGTGCAAAATATTTCTTCGTCTTGGTGTACAGTATTTGGGAAATTTCCACTAGCAGTTCAGTGCAGTTTGCTAGGTCTATTCTTCAAAAGTGTTCAGAGTCACTTCAGATACAGAACAATTAAATGTGGCAGTGGGGGTCCCACTCACTGCATGCTGATCAATCAACTAGCCCTGCATCATGGCCAGGACAGTCAGAATGATCTCAGTGTTCGGTACACAGCAGTGCAGTTGAACATGCTGTACAGTAAAATTGACGGTGCATTGCATCGCTTCACAAATTGGTCAAGTAGTCAGCTAATGTTGATCAAAATTAAAAATCTCTTAACTGTCAAACTTTAAATGCAAAGATTATCTTCTTAAGCACTGTAGAAAGGGTTGTCCTTATTTCATTCTGGAATTGCAAATTTGCTATGGAATGCCAGAATCAAGGTACAGTATATTCCCTCACACGGTCTCAAACTAATCTCAAACTCCACCTCACCTCAAAGAAAATGTTGCTTCTTACAACAGGACAGTCATTTCAACTGCACAGATGGTATTGTATTACTGAATATCACCAACAAGAACATACATACTGTAGAGTAACACTGAGCAAATAAAGATCATGTAAATGGTTTATGGACAACTCGGTCCACGTCGTGCAAAGAGCAAATTATCAAACGGTTCCAAGTCACTATAATTTATGATATTCTGATTGGGAAAAGTGACATGCAGCATGATCGACCAACATACCATTGAAATCTATGCATTCAATGATTTTCTTCCTAGTTCCCCAGGAAAGGTATACTGAGACAATACAGGGTACCTGTGCACTCAAACAATAACTTAAATTTGAGAGAATTTAAAAGGAGTAATGTTTGCATGAATAAATAGGATGTTACAGTCAGCGGCCAAAAGGTATTACTTTGGTACAAGTGGTCACTCCCCCTCCCTGCTTTCCTACCTGCTTGGTCAGTATATGGGGTGATTATCATTTCGAATGGAAAGGTGTAGTAGTGGATATTTAAAACACTGACACTGGGGTTTCATAATAAATGTACATCTATCGGATTTGCTCAGGACTGTAATAATGTAGCTCCAACATGTAAGTGTACATGCAAGAGGGGAATAGGAAAATACAAACTGTTGTATACAGATGTAAAGATACTTTGCCATTCAAAATGTACAAATTATCAAGATTTTTTCATAAATTTATTCCATTGGTTTGCATTTTTTTTAAGACAGACGTAGTGCTACGAAAAATAGGTTGGCACTTACACACACGTCTACCACACTTTTTTGTAGTCCCAGAAGTTGCAGAGGTTAACCTGGAGCTTAAAACGTCAAATAGTAGAAAACAAAGAAATTTTTAAATCATTTTGTGTTTCCAAACTTCCCATATGGTGGCCGCGCTTTCCACGCCTATCATTTTTGCTGAAAAGTGGCGGCAAGGAATGACAATAGCAAATATTTTGCATTTGCTTCAAAGTTTAGCAAACTATATATTCAAAATAAATTCTTTACATATTAGCTACATTCTTATTTTACTTGTTTCATTATGAATCTCTTTCAAGTTGGGCCGAGATGTCTTGGGGCCGAGTTGTACTTGGGTCCGAGTTTTCCGGACATCATATAAATTATGCAATTTACTGTCCTGTGGTACTCATCTCTTTTAATTCTTTCACAATGATTGACTAGCAGTTCTGTAACAGTACTGTACTAGTGCACAGTATTACTGAACCGTAGTTCATAATTCAACAGCAATGTTATGAAGTTACAATCGTAACTTCCTCAAAGAGATAACTGTCACACGGCTACTGTGACAAAAGTCAGATACTGTACATTGTTTACTATGTGCAGCATGTACAGATATAAAATGAAAACAAAACAAATACATATATTAAGCTATTACACAGTGTGTCCACTCAAAAAGTCTGATCGGTATTGCATACTGTAGCCTACTGTACAGAATCTAATAGCCTCCTGCATGTAAGAAGTACTGTATCCTGACATACCTGCTACAAGCTCAAAGGGTCCCATTGAGTTAGTACTGATAAGTCCGTGAGGATTTTGAAGGATAAAAAAACACATGGCAATGCCTATAATTAGCATACTGTACAGAATTAGTCAAGTTTTGCTTCCAATAGTTACAAAGACTGTTAATCTTTTCAAAAGTTTTACCCTGATTGCACTGCTGTAGCTGTGTGCATCGTACTTTTGTGAAAAGTGTCTAGTCACAAATTTTCAAAAACCAAATTACATCATTAATTACTCACTCATTCATGTTCCTCTGTGACGCATGGTGATCCTCTTCGTTTGACCATTCATCGTTAGTACAGTATGTGAAGGAAACTTGACAGGTTTAGGTAAATTTTGTGAATTTCATGAAACAACTCAAAGTTCTCTGGTTGAAAAAGGGTAAATTTTAGTCCGCAAACACTGATGCCCCTTTAAGATACACAGAGTACTGTATTTACAGAGAAACTGATTGTGAATCTCCATCTAATATGAAGATACAGTATGATGAACAGGTTACTAAGTTGAAGCATACTGTAATTACAGTTCCGGAGGCAAAGACAATACCTGCCATTGTGATGTTATATGAACTGACATGGGAAGCAGTTGGTACAATACAAATACAGATGTTGTTGATTTACTTGAAACAAATAGGAATACAGAATGGCACATGATTAAAGTACTTAGCAACATATATATACAAAACAGCTGACATTGTTCATGTACATTTGTCTGTAGGCTACTTTATTTTTCTCATTGAGGCTATTTTTTCCCATTGAAACTGCAAACTTAAAGCATCATCTCAAACAATTTACCATATACACAACACTGTACATGATAACAGAGATGAGTTTATTTATAGGCAAACTGTGTAAGTAAGGCATCAATGAACTACATTAGCCAACACATGTCACATCTACAGTAACTCAAGGAAACAATACAAGAATTATTGTTCGCTGTACAATTACTGTACACAAACACAGCAGATCTAGTTGAGAAAAACTTACACCAATGGGTTGATAGAGCTAGCTCTGTGAGGGATAGGTTTGTACAACATGACAAAACCCAGTGAAGAAATCTTAGTAATACATCACAAACAACAAAACATTCAACTGAATGTACTGTACGTGCAGATATCCATTTTCATACTGTAATTGTTAATGGAAGAGTTTTTGCATCATAAAACCCTTGCTGGGAAAGGTGGGGGGGGGGAGGGAAAACAGCATTTGCTGATATTCCATCATGCAAATTTTCAAGCTTACAGTAGTCTGAATCCCAACTTGAAAAGAGGTACATTATCCAGGGATAGTACTAGAGGAAGACTTTGTTTCTCGTACTGTACTTTCCAAAACTGATGGAACTTCCTTGAACTTATACACGACAGGTCAATTCAAGACAGTACAGTACTTTAAAGGTTGTGAGAAAAGAAAATTACATTTTGGAACTGGCTGTATTAACCATCAAACATTTCTTCTCTACAAATATTGATATCACTTACAGTACCAGTGTGAAACCCAGTAACTATGTAATTAGGAGACAATATGCCTAACAAAAGAAATACGGACACTATTCAACACTCCACATCATCATAATTTGCATTTTCGACAAACTTTGAAAACCCATATCTCAAAAACAGTGAGCAAATTAAATCTATGAGGATTTCACAGTGCAACTTTTTAATACAGCCACAATGTTGGACAAAAATATCTAGGGACACCTGACTCCCCCTTTCAATGTGGGCCATAGGATTACTGTTCAAAGTGTACATTCACTTCTATGGTGCAACACTGGAAAGGGAGCGGGGTTTCAGGTAATCCTCTCACCTAAAATTTAGTATTATGTTTGCAACGTACGACAAACTGTCACAACAATTTTGTCCAAGATTCTAGATCTTGCACATGTCACACAACCTTAATGTTGATCTGGCAAGAAGACTGTAATTTACCAGGTATAGCTGACATGATCATTGGTGAGGATTTTTACTGATACTGTGTACACATGTTCAAATTCTACACTCAAATGTACTGCATACTCTAGCCAAGCAATCTGTCACCTACATGTATACTGTACTCTTTTCAGTGATATACATTATCTTACAAAGTGAGGACTAGCTGGCTCATTTTAATACATGTACAGGACAGTAACTATTGTACAGTATTGTGTACCCTGTATGTGTCAACTACTATCACCAAAAACCTGGACAAAACTAACAAACTAGTGTTGTAAACCACACAATCTGCCAAAACCTTCTGCAGATATTTCTGACAATGTTTGCACAACTTTAATGCAGTATTCTGCTTTGTACAGTAAAAATGTCATGAATGAACATAGTCCAGTTGGAAACTAATCTGTAGCCTATCAGCTAAAACACCTTTTTTCTTTTGAAAGCACAGTAGGCCTTAGGAGTACTGTACTATGCAATGCAGTGTGAAAGCTACAGTACAGCAGTTACTTTTACAATATCCTTCAGTGTATTGCATACTACTGTACATGGTAGACTGCACTGAAGCATATAATTACCACCAGGTATAGTATTTGAGGATTACTCTATGCAGTTCTGAGTTACTGGATGAGCAATAGCAGTTAAGTACAAGGCAAAAGAAAATGCAGCACTTAAATCTGCTTGGTGACAAATAAGTCAACAAGCATGCAGTACTTTTAACACTTTATTACCGTACTGCAATGTGCAGTATTACAGTACATTATATGTATGCCATAAGGTTTACCTGAGTGCAATTATACAGCAATGAGCACAATTACTGTACACAACACCCAAAAATTGTACAACATAACCTGACAGGCCTACAATGGGCTAATCATTCATGATTACAGAAATGCTGTACTATACAGTAGTTAAACAGACCACTAGACATGGGCTTAGACCACTAGACAAGGGCTTACATTTGAACTGGTATTCATCCAGCCTTTACCTACAGTACAGTACATACTGCACTCGGCAACAGGGCACTACATTTGTGTTAATACAGGTAATTTATTATCTCATTATTAACATAGAATACAAGAAATCACTATAAGGGCCAACAAATCATTTTCTACAGTACATATATACTGTATATACTGAGCAATTTTAACCCAAGGCAAAGCTAACTTGTCTGTTTGGTACAGTATTTTACATTACTGAGAGAATCAAGTGACCATCACTAAGTCTACACAGACAGGTACTGTACAGAAACCAACAGAAAAGAATGATTGACCTACACAAGAGGTGTCTGAGGTTAGCTACTGTAGTAAACTAATACTGTAACAAAATTTACAATAGAAGTTTTTTTTTCTACAGTATATAAGTGAGCTATTTTTAACACTGGGCTAAATTAACTTGTCAGTTTGGTACAGAAAATGAGAAATCAGGGGAACATAACTATAAGTCTACATAAACAGATACAGTAAACAAAAGAAGAAAACATGTTTGACCACACAAGAGACAATCTAAAAATTATCATAATGTCTACAGTAACAGTCAAGATGTTTTTCAAAGCTATGGTAGTCACACAAACGTCATACCAGAAGGTCCTTGCAAGAGAGAAGATTGTAGCAAATGCAAATGCAACTATTCAAAGTTAAATTTATGAGCTTTATGTACAAACATGTTGTAGCCTACATTTAAACACTACTCACTGCACTTATGCAGTGTTTTCAAAAAGCATTTGCACTATCAATTAAGCATTATATTGTTTTGGAGGTGTTGCTTTGATACTGAAAAAAAACAACACAACTGTTTCTCGACAGAGCTCTACTAGCTTATTTCATCGGAATTCTTTCACATGGGAAACGGGCGCATGTACGATTGTCCTCCTCGTATCTCTGCTATAGTGTGTTTGGTTAGATTTTTCTCGGAGGTCTGTAAACTTTTCCATGAATCAGATTTTGACTATGGTGTTTGAACAGAACAAATATCAAAACTTAGCTTGTTGACCTTATCACACTATACTGTATAGATTGGTAACCTTACTAGTAACCTGAATGAAGAGTGGCATACCTTCAGACCCAAGCAGTTGGAAGAGTTTGTATTCCTAGGTGAAAACTTGTGTCCTGGATAGAGAACCCAGCTGCCAGTGCAAAAATACTCCCTACAACTTCTCTCACCTCATTTCAAGGGTGAGAAAGTATGGTTAGCTTTCATGCTGTTGTTAGTCAGAAATTTGAAAAAAAAATGGCCTCAGTTTATTATACTTCTAGTCACTTGAAGTATCAGGGGAACAAGATAAAAATACCGTAATTAGTTGGCTGTAGGTTAGTTTTCACGAAACAAATTGGCAAACGGTGCCTATCACTAGCGCACACCTAACACCAAGTAATACATAAATGTAACCTTAATCAGGATCCCTGATTGACATAAGTCTTGTTTGTGCCAATAATAAACTTCTCTTCCCAAAAAAAAAGAGATGTTTCAGCAAACAGACTACACTGGCTGTTTAACTGTTTAAACATGAAGTTGGCCTAAATTTGGCCTAATGCCTTACCTTCAAACCACAGACAGACTAATGTCATCAAAGAATGGGTCATAATATGACTCCCTTCTTGGTACAGTAAAACCCCATTGATGTTGGGACCAAACATTATTCTGATAGCAGAAAAGTTCAGAGAAACAGGGTTTTTGTTTGTTGTTAATTTGTTGTTCCGGGTGTAGCATGCCCCATTTATTAGAGTGAAATAAACCATTGTTATTTTGTCTTTGTCATTTCTTTCATTTTATAGTAGGCCTAAATAATATAATAAATATTTGTTGAAGATTCAACCGTCTGTTTGCTTTTTTACTCGAGCTTCCAAGGAGGATATTTTAAATGTGGGCAACGGATGTCCGTTTTCGTTGAGCTACTTTGCTCAGCGTTAGGATAGCACATAGCCTGCACACAGAATCCTTAGAATTATAAATCCTAAAACAACAGTGCACTTCCAAATTTTTAGCGATTAAATTGGCATTAAAGTACACTAGCACAGTACTGTCACTGGTGTGAATGAGAGGTCTATTCGCCCACTGAGCTTAGCCTAGTCACGTCCACAACAACACAATCATAACGGGATCATCTTCATTGCGTCATCCTAACACAATAAAAAGCAAAGTTACCTTCATCCCAAACAAGAGATCCACTCGTTTGCAGCTCTGCGAGCGTGATGTTGGAATCATGAATTATTGTCTTCAACTGCTTGCTAAGGCTTGAGAAATTCTTAAACTCTTGTGTTATATCTCTCTGCCTTGAACGAGAGTTTTCTCCTCTCCTAGAAGACATTTTGTGAGATGAAATTTCACATTTTCGCTGTGAGATCTTGGGTTTGTTTTGATCCCGCCAGCATAAATACGCAGTTAAGGATGGCTATATTGTCGTGGTAAAATTGCTAGTCTGAAAATGCTAGTTCAAGTGCTATGTACGGTATAGGTACGGACGGTTAGCCAGGTCAGGTACGCGACTTACCAATCGTGACGGAGATGGGTGCCACGGGAAATGTTCTCCAATCACATTTTGATACAAAATATTAATTTTTTGGAAACATTTATTTGCAGGGGTGAGGCATAAACAGAAAAGTTGGGCACGAAAATGACATTTCCTGTGATCGGGGTTGGCGTGGGTTGATTTGATCCAACTTTCCGGTACTGCACCGCCCCAACTGATGATGGTGTTCCGCTTAGATGGCCCGATCTCTATAGGTTCTCTTAAAGGAATTGGCCACTGAAGGAAACTGACATTTCATAAAAATCAGGTATAGTACTGCAATACTTCTTATAGAGCCTAACAACAATGTCTTGCTTCAAGAACTTGAAAATGAAAATTTCTCTTAATCATACCTATGATTCGCTCTTTCAGCTGCTTCAACACACTGCTTAGATGGCTGTAAAGAAGAATTTATACACCTAAGTCCCTATCAAAAGAAACCTCTTGCAAGGTCCATTCAAAGTGTACGAATATCTAGGATTATTATTGCCAATATGCAGTTCCTTGCATTTATCACTATTGAACAGCATTTGCCACTCCAGAGACCAAGCGAAAACCCTGTCTGAATCCTTTTGAAACTTTTTGAATCACATTCAGAAGAGACATCATCAGCAAACTTCTTGGCTCTACACATAATATCAGCATCAATGCCATTAATGAAAGCTATACTAAACAAGAGAGGTAACCCGCACTACAGACGACCCTCTGTTTCCTAGCCAATCCTGAATCAAGAACAGTAAATTACCGCAGATGCCCATACTCTTTAATTTAAGCAAAAGACGATGGTGGGAAACCTATATCAAAAGTATTCTGAAAATCCAAAGAAACAACATCATTAACATACTTCTGCCTATCCAACATCTTCCATGAACTCTAAAATATTGGTGAGGCAGGACCTGTTCTGACAAAAGCCATGTTGAGACTTACTGAAGAAACTAATCATAGACTTTTTAACAATATATTCCATGACCTTATACAAACAACACTAGTGAGACCGACAGGCCTGTAATTACAGGACTGTGACTTCTCCCTTCTTAAACTACTTGGGGTGATGTTAGCACACCTGCAGTCCCCAGGAACATAACCGTCAACCATAAATTTATTGAAGACCAGTGACAGTGGAACACAGAAATGATGAGCAAACGACGGCAACAAAGTTGGATAGGTTGCATCCGGGCCAGGGGCCTTACGAATATTGAGAGAAAGAAACTCTTTTAGAACTACATCACTAGAAAATAAGACAGAGTCCAAATTTGGGAAAACACTTTTTCCAACAGGACTAGGGAGATTTGACAAATGTTGTGTAAAAACGGACACAAAATAACCGTAAAGAAGTTTTGCAAGAACTTGACTATCAGTAACTACATTATCCGTATTAGTATCCCTAAGACAAACAGCAGTTTCACATTCTGTCAGGCTTAGACCTAACATACTAGAAAAGAAAGCCTTCGGATTGTCCTTAATATTATCAGTGATACTCTACTCGAAATTCAGTTTAGCTTTAGAGATTAACCCTTTCACTTTAAGTTGGTAAATGTTTAACTACTTCAAGAATATTCTTTGCATTTCTTAATAAAATAGACTCGTCTTAATGAGAGCATTACCATAGTGCCGCAAGAGATGTGATCTCCACAGAACACTCACATGTCCAATAACTTGGGTCAACTTTCAACGTTAAGTGAGAGTTTCAGTTTTAAAGAAAATCACAGACTTCTTGCAATAAAGTTGCCACTGTTAGTCTACACGGCATTTTGGTAACATTGAGACAACTGGAAATCTTTCTTTAGTTTATCAGAGAAGTAGCCTAGTTATTAAAATAGCAATATCTTGATCGATATCATAGGGACAAGATATCAGCCTGGGGTTTAAAAATTCCTACAATGCAATATTATTCTCTTTCATTTAAGAACCCCTGTCAATGATTGTCAATAAAATATGCCTTAAACCGACTGTTAAGACGCGGAACTTAACCAGAAGTGATCCAGAAGTAATAGGTGGAAACATTCTTGATGAAAGTAATCCAAACTATTTCTATATTTTCAGAGGTTGATGTTTCCTCGTTCCCTAAGTGAGAAACTGCAAACATGAAATTCATACTTCAAGGGTCACTGGCTGGATGCAGCTTCAGGACACCCGGAAAGCGACATTTCCGAGTGTCCGGTTGTTTCATCTTCTGACCAGTGGGGTCACATCTTGGTGTAGGCCTATCTAGTTGTCTTAGTCTCATTGAATCTTTGATACTTCGCACAATGACGGGGGGAGGGGAAATTCCGAGCTGATCAGAAATATCATAAAGGACTAAGACGCCCAATACTGGAATTAGGCATGTCAAACTTTGAGTTTCAAAGAATCACGGACTAAACAGTTTCTCTCAATTTAATCATATCCTTACCCACAGCATGCCCAAACCTCCTCAAGAAAAACATACGGCAGAGTAATCAAAGGCGCAAAGTGATAGGAGGGCGCTGGTTACAATTACACATATCTAAACAAGATGACAAAAAGGTGTGAACTGAGATCAAGGTTCTCGTTATTTATCTTGACGAGGGAGATGTTAGGGGTTTAATAGGCCCTACATATTTATAGTCACATAAAAACAGTTTCTAAGAAGGAAAAGAAAAATGTAAGAAAAAATTACCCACCTTTTGTTAAAACTGGAAATAGAAAATGGACAAAACCTTGAGCTTGAAGAAAATATTACCCAATTCGATAGTCACATCCGATCCCTTTCGATAGTGCGTGTGGTTAATTGCCCTGTCTGAATCAGAGCTTAGGAACAGGATATGGCAGGGAATTTGAAATGCATGAAGTGAAAAATTATTGTTTCATTCAAGAATCCCTTCACTAGTTTTATGGAAATATTCTTTGAAGTTAATATCATAGATGATATCTGTTTTATACGACCTACGTGCTGTACTGAGGTCCGATGATAGCTCCTCATGCCCTAGGCTGCTGATCTCCTTGTATTGTTAATTCAAGTTAGGTTTCGAGGCAAACCTAGGAGCACAATGTTTTTACTGTGATATTATATTTTGATTTGTGAGTGGTATATGAAATTGTCCTTCCATCGTACGTAATATCGGACACCGAACCCAGAGAAGAATCTCGAGGAGGTTGTCATCGGATGACCTCAATTAAACTAGTTCTAGTTAAGGAGGCCATCTGCCAGAGAGTGGTGATATTCTTAGCGTGTTGCTCTCCAACCACTATAATGCGTGGCCCGTTGTTTGGTGTTCAGTTGAAAAGTCAGTGGGGATATCACACAAATTTGAAAATGTCGGTTGAAAATAGGATTCCTTGGATTCCTACCCAAATAGCGCCATCTATTTCACCATTTTCCTTTAATTGTCTGAAATGTCTGAGCATTTGTGGTTGGTGAAGGTCAGTGGATGCTGTGATAAGACATTCCTTGAAAGAAGTACACTTTTTCGCAGAATTAACTCTGATTACACTGACTACTGTGAGGTTAAAAATGAGTGTATGAGTCAGACTTTCTTTCCTCAGAAAATAGATCAAACATAGGTAAATATTCAAATATAAAGTTTCATCCGAAAGTCAATGTTGGTGGTAGCAGGCATATCATCAAACATCACTGTAGGAAAAAAATATAGAATTAATCACAAGATTGCGAGATATTGTTTTCTGTTAAATGGTATATTTTTACCGCTTTCACGAGAAACAATTGCGATATTATCGACATAAAAAGTGAAATGTAGTGTATGCTGAGATCAAACTATATTCTGTACCTACCATAATCAAGTTTCTGTTGTGAATGACCAGTCAAACAAAGATATCTACAATATTTTCGAAAAATAAACTATGACTACATAGACATATGATTACATAATTGGTTATGAAAGAAATAACATGAAGGTATCGAAAACAATTTACGGACTAGAAGCCCTACTATCGAAGATCTGACGGCATGTTATTCGTCGTCATCCTCCAGATATTTTAGAATAATTATCAAGTAAAAGACATTTCTCTCATCTTTCATAGATGTCACTTTACAGCGACATAATTCCTAAGGACTGGGACCGTGTGGATCTGCCGCCCCCCCCCCCCCCCCGACAGAAGCTGAATCCGCTACACTGGTGCATTCAAAAAAGGTACCACGTTGGATAAGAAAGGCCTTATTTTAATGGATATGGGACTGTCAGTTGGACAGATATGTTTAAGTACCAAGTGGGGCTTCCGACTTGGCTCACCAAAGAAAAAAGGAAGAATATTTATAATCATGTTGATGGTGTACTCCTGTCATTTCTCTTGATGTATTTTAGTATTGAAACACATTTGCCAACTGGGAGCAATTGAATATTCAGATGTTTTAAACTAAGTATCCCTGCTCTTGCATAAATCCCTGGAACTTGGAGAGTGAAGCATAGGGGGTGATTCTATTCCAGAGGGCGGGGTGCCAAGGCTCATAGTTACGCCGCTGAACACACTTAGGGAAAGGACACACGAATATCAATTCCCTCTCACTCGATTTAGATATATGACATCACGGATTACATCTTTACTATTCCGAAGGGTACAGTAATAGGCTTCTCATATATTAATCTGTTTGCACCTCTTAGGTGAACGAAGTCACGTGGACACCCTCTTCATATAGGCTGCAGGTAGACGTATTAAGCTTTATCTAACCCTCTGAAGGTCAATATCACTCACCAGGCATCTCACTATGCTTCCTCGATGAAAATCTTACATTAATATTATCAATATAATTCCGTTCACTTATATTATACATAAGTTAGCTGTGAATTAACTCCCTGTAAACGATTATTAACAAAAATTCCCTACAGCTATAGTTCTGCTTTAGACATACTGTACGCCAACAAATTTAAGGGGTATGCGTACTCAAATACAGTCGAATAGAAGTCTGAAGTGATTGATCATGTAAAAGTGCAGTAGTTCATAACTTATTATGTAAAGTATGACTCTAAATATTAAAATCTCAAAAATTTCCTTTCAATTTAAATCAATTAAATATCAACGACAGCTTAATCTACGATTGATTGCCGCAGTTTCAAATCATTAAGTACTGTAAATGAACAACCAGTATGCTGGAGCTTTTATGTCTTTGGAGTTACTTACATTTCTTTGTATTTTCAGTACATTTCCGCTAAATTGAGGAGTATATTTACATATTTATTACTATCCATATGTCGAATAAAGTTTTAGTATTGTCGCTCTTTATTCAGAGGTTTATCTTCGAGGAAAATGTTTTAGAGAAAACATCCATAGTTTTTAAACCAATGTTTGAGGACATAGAATGATAGATTATTCAAAGTAAAGAAGGACAGTAGCCTTCTTTTCAAGAAATAAGCTTCTAACAGATAGGAATTCAGTTATTTGTTGCTCAACCCTTATTTGTTCACCCAAACTTTTCAAAATTCAACTGATGCATCTTCAATTACTCATGAGATGTATAATGTTTTGAGGAGATGAAGTTTTGGTTGACGTTAATTGATGAGACGGAATGGTTTGACAATGATGAAAGCTATTTTCTTGTGTATGCCATGTTGGTGTATTCTAAACGCCCTATTACCCTTTAAATAATACACGGTAAGGACGGTAAATACAGAAACTATGCATCTTTTGATAACAGGGAGAAAACCATATATTATTGTTTTTTTTTTTTTTTTAACTAGAAGCGAACATTTGCAGCAATCGAGGACATAGCTATTATTTCGAAGATTAATCTAGGGCGAGATACAATTTAATTTAAATGAAAGGGAACAGCAGAAAAGCAAAATTAAGGAGGATAATTTTTATCTTTTAAGACTAACTAGTCTATACAACCTTTGTCATAATCATGCCGTAGTGTCCCAGAAAATATACTTGGTGTCGAGTGCATGCCATAGCTAGGGTTTCAGTCGAGTGACGAAAAGGGAAGATGGAAAAGACTGAATGTTGAATGAACTCTCACACACAAAAAAAAAAAGAGTAACAACTGTAACATCCCCAGATGGAATCGTAAAGTAAATGCCATTTTCGTTCTTCCTTAAATATGAATAAAATTAAGTATATGCTGATTGAGAGAAAGACACCGTTGTATTAAAATACTCCTCTTAATGATGAACCCTGGGGGATGATGGTACCCCCCGCCTATAGTTTCAGGAATGGACTGCACCTACGTCATCACCGTCATCGTTGCCAAGAATTTCTATCAACAGGCTAAACCAGACACAATCACTGTCTGACAGAGGTTGATTTGACGATTTAACTTGATCTTACGTCCTCGCCACATCTCCCGTTCCTCACAAACTCTATCGATGGATCATCGCAAGCAGCGAGATCCATAAAACATCTGTTGTAATAAGTCTCGCCATTGCTGGCACAAACATGGTTCATGACTATCGTACATTCGGCATCACATGGATCTGAAATATAACAGACAAATGTGTATTAAAAAGAGAACGCCAACGTTGAATGTGTCGTAGGATCATCGATAGTTTGTAAAGACATCATCATTGCAATGGTATCGTAAATCATATGAAAATATAGGATATATAGATTATATATATATACATGTATAAAAGTTTCTTGCTCATATACCAGTATTCATGATTGAGGGGGCTTGGAAAACTTGGCAGTAATTGATACATGGATGTATTTCAGACGTATCCTGTATCCTTGCAAGGAGGGAGACCAGCCAAAGATTAAGATGTTAACGTCATGGCATTAATAACGTTCGGACATTCGCGTTGCACTCTCGTATTAACCTGCCGTATCATCCAGCCTATAGTCATTACCTTGGCTCAGTGAGTCAGTACAGTGATGTCATCTTTGACTACGTACTGTTTAATGCGTATTTCTCTTGTTACGTTAGTGAAATAATGCCCACACAAAGTGGTCAACCTGATAATCTCTTCTGATGCTAAAAATCAACTACTAGACTAATTAAAGGAAAAGCTTTAAAACACACATATTACCCAAATAACAACTGCAAGTACGCGCTCAAAAATGCAAAACATTGTCACCTGTAGAAATGAAAATGCACGGTCCTGAATATTCATAAGTGACGTTGCTGTCTTTGCAGTGTGCGACTGCGTAGTGGCATAATGAAGGATACGTCACATTGTCACTGGCACACACAGGGAAATCAACATCTGGGCAGTCTTCGTAACATTCTGTTGGAGTCACATAAATAGAAATAAGAGTGACAGAAACTACGATTCATGATGTAATCAGTGGTGGAGTGACTCATGGCTACCAGTGACTATGTGTTTAAAATATCTCATTCAAGTAGAAGACAAATCTTGAATTGTTACTTTGAATGCATACATTATCGAGTAATAGCATAATCTACTATCTATCCCAAAGAATGAAACAGGGATGGCTCCAAAATTACTGGACTGAATATTCACTCTGAGAGATTGAGAAGAGTCATTTCTACTCCATTAGAATGAATATACAGTCTTTACTTTGTAGCAATCCCTAGTTTTACTCTTTTTGGATTTAGAGACTACCACATTGACTACAATGTGTAGGGTAATTATGGATTATTCACTTATCAAATACAGCTCCGTCCAGATCAAACATAACATTCTCTCATTTCTCCCTTGGGTTATGTTATAGTTCCTTTTCGCCATAACTGTAGTTTTTCCAATTATGAGATAGTGTTACCATTCATAGGCTTATTTTCAAAATCGCAGAGGTCATTAAACGCTTTACCACATGCGCCAAATTGACTTTTTTCTTGAAATATCTAGATCAAAATTTTTGAGGAATAAAGGTCAGGAATTCTCGAAGTCACTCAACTTTAAATGGAATTCAGTTAAAATCACCGACCCAAATTCAACTTAAAAGAAGGAAACCAGAGGATAATTTAATAATCAGAGAACATTTTTTCAAATTACCCAGCGAAGTTCCTGGGCAGCCGTCCAGACCCTCGATCCAGCTACTGGTGTCTCCGGAAACGCACTGGTAACGCTCGAATTCACACCTACTCTTAAAGGTCATACCTGTATTACTGCAAATGGGTTGAATTAGGTCTCCACATTCCTGTTCGCAACCACGGTCTGCAAATGTCAAATTAATCAAACAAGATAATCGATACGTTATCATTCTATGTTGATCAAAAAAAAAAAGATGAAAAAAGAAAACAAAAAAGACCGCCCTGAGATGCAGATCGGTTATAGATAACTGAAATACGTTAGAGATGTGATCTAGAAATATTTGGCATGCTTAGACAGGGATAACATGAAATTTGTGGCACAGTTAGCGTGGTTTTAATTAATTAGTGTGAATGAAAAGTCATGTTTTAATCACTAATTTAAATGTAAACCACTGTACAAGGTGTTTCATATGCCCTCTCAAAGTAAAAACTGAAAACAATTAAAATTTCGAGTAAGTTTAAAGTGAAAGACTAATTCGTGAGTTTGAATCTAAGAGGCCATCTTGATGGTTTAAAGGTCGTGTGACATGAAAATGACATTTTGGACTGTCGAGCATATTAATCATTGAAAATGTTGAAGAAAGCCACAAATTCCATCAAAATCCATCAGATATTGACAATTTTACAGGGAAATTCCTGTCCCCCACCTGCATTATGAACATTGGGTAAGTATGCAAATTTGTGAGATGGACCCTTATTATATGTTTTATGTTAACCCTTTGTTTTAGTTTGTCTTTATTTCAAGGATACTTGAGACTTTAATATGTCCAGAGGGTTTTATTTTGGAAGCATATATTTTCTTCTTCAAAAACATCGATATCCCTTGCCAATGTGAAACTCAGTAATTAAGTAATTAAGAGACAACATATGAAGAGTTAACAAAAGAAATACTGACGCTGTATCACTCCACGTCATCTGTTTTGCATTTTTATCAAATTTCTAAGAGTTATATCTCAAAAACGCCAATAGATATGAGCAAAATTCCACAGGCTTGTCATTCACGGTTTCATTTCGCAATCTCTGAATGAAGGTATCTCTTTTCTAGATGCATGTCAAACGACCTGTAAACATGACATTTTTATTATGAACAGACGTGTCATGACAGAGAACATGTAGGGTTGAGTCAGAGGACGGTCCAATAATAGAAAAATTTACGGCAGTGATCATACATGGCGGGAAACACAATTATGAAAAGAGTGGAAAATACAAGAAATGCTACGCAGTTGAACAGCTTTGCTTGTGGTTTCTTAATTCGAGGTCACCTGAAAAAAATTACAAGTTATAAAATGATACGGAATATACGAATGATATACGAATATGTTATTTTCTGCGGTGATGTAGTCATTCCTTGGATGAGTCGATAATGATTTCGTTTATACTATATAAGAAAGAAGTCATTTATACCTCTCAATGTGTGAAAACATTCTCCACGATACGCCACGGTTAACGCCTCATCCTCAGTTTGACAAGAGGTTTGATCCAAGACGCATCTTGAATTATACGTGACCCCGTCTGTGCCGCAAACTGGATCGTACAACGACTCGCATGGACTGCCGCAGACCGGGATGCACGCGCCTGCGTAGACCGCCGTCAGGAGCGGATCATTTCGGGCGCAAGCTTCGGCCTTGAGGAGACACGGCGATGAGTACGTGTTACCGTCAGACCCACAGACAGGTTGGTCCTGAATCGGACATACGTCCGGGCAGGTCAATGGCATCATGGTCGACTGATAGGAGGCACTGAGAAAACCATCTGTCACATAAGATGGTACCGTCACTCGATCTGTAAACAGTTGCCATGAAATAAGAATGTGATAAAAGTTGGATTACCATATTTATTTTCTGGCAATGAAAATGGAATGGATCACCTTCCCCGGGAACAGGTTTAAGGGGAGGGGGTTTTCACTCCCATATGGATTTTTTTCCCTCGGTTTTAAGCGTGTCTAGGTACAGGTACAATGGACTATTTCCATCCTCATAATAACTGCTTACGAAGTCGACATTTGTTATTGTAATGTACAGTTTCATTAAAACAGTTTAGGCTTACACTTTTGCTAATGCTGTGAGGGTCGGGCAGGGTGAAGGTAAAGAGGCGATGGAGACGGGGGAAGGGGTTGAAAGTTGGAACATTTCCACCAGATTTAACTTAAAAGTATAAGTATCCCTAATGTACTGAATAATAGATAGCGTACACCGTTCAAATTGAAAGGTAAGCCTTTTGTTCCATCATTTAAAATTTTATTTTATCACTGGCAGTAACATAGCTCCACCTTCCACTCTGAACGGTAAATAAGATACGTTGCCTTGATAAATTACAGATACAGGTCTGCAGTGTTTCGCTGGTGCAAATATATCATTTGCAGAGGAGAAAATTCTAGTAAAATCGTCCTCGCAGGCGTCTCTGAAAATGATTGGTGTTCAGTACCGGTATTCAAAGAAATCCGGATTCTGTTGGATACTTTGACCATGTCGGCACCATATTTCAGACTAATGATATCTTCTCAACCTTATTAACGGTATCGATCACCATACGTGATATTATCGAGTGTCAAGACTGCTGAGGTTTGCTGCCAGGTGTGCAGTATCTTTCTGCGGATGTTTTCTAGCATGTACAGACATTTTCTGATGATGTCGTATAGTAACTGTTAACAAGTGTAGCACAAAGCCTATAAGAAGGCCTGAAAGGAAAATAAGGCGTTTGTTTTACAGAAAACAAGATCATATTTTAAAACAAAATCGTATTTTTAAGACCAGTGTTTGTGGACATAGAATGATAGATTAATAGATCACAAGAAGGAAGGACAGAGCCTTCTCTTCAAGAGATAAGTTCCTCACAGATGGAAATTCAGTTATTTGTTGCTGACCAATAATTTGTTCACCCAAACTTTTCAAAATTCAGATGATGCATCTTTTTTCCACATCACTTTCGTAATGTTTTGAGAAGATGGCGCTTTTGTAGCTGTTTATTGATGAAAATGAATGGTTTCACAATGGTTAAGCTATTCTCTTTGTATACCATGTCCACGGTGCGTTCTACCTATTTCCGTGTAAATCCTGCGTAAATCCTACACTTACCGTAAATCATTCTCTTTGTTGGCGTTGCTGTTGCTTGTAATGGTGCTCTTGTTGATGGTCTATCACCTCCTCCTCTTTCTTCGCTACTTTCATCGCTCTCATCACTGCTACTGCCTCCGGCTCCTCTTCCTTTATCTCCTCCTTAGAAACAGAAACAAGGGAAATATTCACTAAGCGACATCGAGGGTGGAATATGGAGTTGAATCATTTAAACTGGATCCTTTATTCAATGTATAGTATATTATTTGTCTAGACAGGTCTATCTCCGGCATTCCTATATAGAAAATTCTATGACGTTATCTTTCAAACGTAACGTCTGCACGATCCTAGAGAGGAAGCAAGGAAATTGATAAGAGATGAACTGAAATTTGTTCGGTCTTCCTGCAGAAAATCATGCTTGGAAATGTGAATATATTCATGTGTGAACCATCCCAGACGTAAAAGGTAGGGGGTGGGGTAACCTTCCCATCTATTCGTTGCTTTCGTATTTCATTTTTGTGTTAAAGAATGTTCATATTAACGCTCACCCAATGGGGTAGACCAGAAGTAAAAAAGGGAAAACAGGAAAAGCATAGGAAAGGAACATGGATAATGGATAGAAAAGATGAACGAAAAAAAGGGAGAGACAGGAGAAAGGTGTGGAGGGATGAAAAGAACATACTTTGGATTATTGAATACAATGCGAGCACTACTCACTGGGCAAGTCCGTCAGCGGAAAAAAAAACAAAAAAACTTCATACTGCTGGTGTGAAGGAGGGGGGGGGGACAGTTTTATCAGGTTGGGCAGTTTTTACTTGTACACCGGCAGTATCGATACAATTTAATTGTTCTTACCCTGGTCCTGCTGTTGTTGCCAAGGGAATTGTAACTCTTGATCTTGAGTATACCTCTGCGAGTTCCTATAATTTGAGGCTAATCTCGGCCTACAGGGACCTTCGTAAGCCAGCATGATCGGGGTCTGGTCCATGCAGGCTTTCATCTCAAGGATGCAAATGCTTTTGTAAGTCACACCGTCCGTACCACATACTTTACTGGTTCTTGGAGTCGTCATCTCTCGTATACACCTACGTGCTTCCTTTGTGCAAATGTCTAAAAATAGCAAGACAAAACTGAAAAGATGTTGAAATCGATCGTGGCAATGAACGATCCAATTAATACAGACTAATTAATCAGCCAATTCATAGGTCATTCAACACGAGTGAAGAGCAAACAAGTGACATTTGTCATGACAAATACTCTTGTTTGTTTACTTAGTAACATGATACATGAACATGATTACAATGTAATGAAAAAATGTGGCATGATGTTTTTTTTTTTTTTGGGGGGGGGGGAACAAATTTATTTACGTTGTTTTCATAGCCATGGAAACCTCTTCGGTGAATAACCTCAAATGAGGATAACAGCGTTATGTCACCATGTTACGTAGCTCTGGAATTGTCATCATTGCAAGAAGATTAAGACAAATAGAGAAGCAACTTTTAAGATCTTTGTAAGTGACTCATTAGCTGGAACCTAAAATAACTCTTACCAAGGAGGTTCCTTAGAACCTCCTTGCTCTTACTTTATATGATTTATCAGTATTTACTTCCTACTCAAGTCCTTCCTTATCTTCCCATTGTCCCTTGCGACTGAAGTGTTGTTTTTACTACTTTTTTGGCTAGAGTGAAGCACTACAGGACCATCAAATATAAAATTTAAACTTTGGCTCATCAGTGGTCCGAAGAATTAGATTGTTCAGAGTATGAGAACTTTAACTGAAGTACATCAAAGACAAAACTGTTATACCCTTGGTGGATGACCTCTGTACCGATACATAGTAAAATCAATGATTTAAGATAGCCCACCACGATGTATGTTAGGAACCTTTACGATTTACTCATCGATAAACGGCAGACTGTGAGGTGAGGTGCCATTCGCAGCATGAGCATACTGAATTAGTGTCGGATTTAGCAGTGCGATATATGGCGTGGGTTGTTTTCGTTCGTGAGAACTAACTGTCCTAAATGGCCTTCCTACAGGTTGCACGATACTACTTTGCCAAATCTTTTTAGCTTAAAATTTCATACGTTCTTTATCGAAAATATACAAAAGTAAATCAAATGTAATAGGTGAATTCCAAGGACAAATAATAAACCGTCACTTTGAAACTGGTAGTATTACCATAACAGGGTACTAATTAAAATGATAGTACTTCTTATGAATAAATAGATGTTTGGCCTTTTGGTATAAATAGCAGAAACAATGAAACTTATCCATATTGTACTTACCCTTATTGTTTTGCTGTGCTTTAAGCCCTTGTACTCTTTTGAAGCGTTATGTCAATTATTGCTATAAGTGGTAGGGATATAAAAAGTCATGTATAAGATCAACTTACTGTTAATTCTGACCGACTTGACTGAAGAAAAGGCCACAAAAACCATCGCCAGAAAGGGAAAGAGATTCTTCATGATTTCATAGAGTGAACAAGTCTTATTGTCAGAGTAAACTTACAGTGACGAAATAGATAACAAACTCTCCTCCTAGAAAAAAAAAAACAAAGATATTGATTTATTGGTAAAATAAATAAAAACATTCAACAAAGATGACGTCATCAACAGCTCACGTCAAGGAAGGCAGACTATAGAAAAAACAAACCAACTCCCCAAAAAAAGACCAAGAAAAAAAGGGGGCAGCAACATTGCTATATGGCTTCCTACTCACAGTCATTGAAAACAAAATGCCTAAGCCTTTGCAAAATAAAACAAAAATGAAAAGATGCCCGATTTCAGACTAAAATAACTAAATGTTTCAAACGGAATAGTTTACTTTTGAAGGGGGAATTGAAAATTGTTATAGTTCCATTACGTTTGTTTATATAATTCATCTTGGTCTGCTATGATAATACTGGTGATGGCGTTGAAGAGTTCAGATGGGCGCACAATCTGTTTTGTCGATTACAAATTCGATCACCAATGGTCGATGCATTTGTAAAATGGATGAACATAAGAAAAAATCATTACCAAGGATTACCACCAGCCCACTTGACATTCGATTACACAATATCATAAGGACACTTTTCCTGTCCTTCGGACATACACCTGCATCGGATTTAATTCATGTCGTTACCACTCAGTAGTATGACCGACAAAGTGATACCATTTTCCTGTTTTGTAAAGTTTTCTTAACATTTCTTTTTATAATTTTTCTGTAAAAACTTTCTTTCAAACTGTTTTTTATCACTGGACGGTAGGTTTGATATATCGTTTTACGGATATTCTAATAGAGGTAACTTCTGTTACGAGGGTAAGGTTCGTGCGAAGGTTACTATCGCTTTGTCGGTTTCTTGTATTGTGCCTTCAAGTAACATCTGACAAACACCTATAGCTGTTATCTTTTCAAAGAACTTTTCTGTAAATGCAAAATGTGCTACTGCGTCCATCAAATTAGTTAGACATAATTCTAAAACTGAATTAGGAAGTTTACAATGCACTAACATGGCATACATAGACAATAGCGTAAATCATTGTTAAAACATCCTATCACTTCGATAAATATCTACGAAAGATTCATGTCCTGAATATATTACACAAAAGATGGATAACGGAAGAGGCATCACTTGAATTTTTAAAAGTTTTGGTGCACAAGTTCTTGAACAACAATAAACTGAATATCCATCTTTGGCAAACTTTATTCTCACAAAGATGGCCACTGTACCACCTTATTTTGAATAGTGTAGAAGTCTGTGTTCAAATATATTGGTTTTAAAGTATGGTTTTTCTTCTGTAAAACAAACGCCGTTTTTAATACAGATTTTCCATCATGTTTTAAACACCAGATTTTTGTGAGTGAGTATACAGACACACACACACACACCTACACGCACACACACCCATACACACACACACACACACACACACACACACATATATATATATATATATATATATATATATATATATATATATATATATATATATATATATATATATATATATATATATATTAATGGAGGACAGTTGTAAAATGGAGTTATATAATGGAGTAAAAGTGATAACGTTTAACGATAACAAGGAAATCGTATCCATGGAAATATATTGCGATTGACCCAAAAAGTGAGAGACGATCAAACGACGGTCGTGGATTATTTGAACTTGGCTCAATAGTATTTTGATGGGCACCCTATATTGTCACTTATAGCAAGTTAACCTGCTTTTTCATTTTCGGGTATAACCGTTTCAAACCGAAACGACATTTGTGTAGAGATGTTTTAAAGGTGTCACATCCTTGACGTGGACGATATAACCAGATAATGCTACTTAATTATGCTAAACTGTCCAATATCCGAAATATGATAAAGAGTTATTGAGTCACATTTCACTTGTTTGTTTTGTCTGTATGCTAATCAAATATTGGAAATGAATAAATTTCCCGTTTTTATTTACAGAAAGAATGGCAAGAAGGGTGTGAAGAAGGGTGTGTCATGTTTGACCTGGCCATTAAGAGGGAGAACTTCCTTCTTCATATTATTCAGTCTTTGCAATTGTAATATATATCACAAAACACAGTTATCCCTTCTGGCTGCTGTATTATGAGTCATGGGAAACATTGAATCTGATAATTTCTCGTCGGTGTTAAAGGTTACAAATTAAGCTTTCATATCATAGCATAATGAGTAAAACATTTGGGCTACTATTAATAGGATTTCGAGTTTGCTTACACGGCGACTGATCAGTTCATCCCTGCAGCAGGAGTCAATAAACTCAGATTTGTTTTGGAAACTGTATACCTCTCCAGTGTCCAGCATTTATATCATTCTTCTTGAATGATTCCACTGGACTGCTTATTTCTGAATTGGGTCATATTTGTCTTCCTGCATGCACGACAGGGTGCAGATGAAATGTTGTGTCGTGAACATAGGCCCCATTCACTTTTTTGTTTGTTTTGCTTTGTTTATATATCTGTCTGTTCGTATGCTGAGATTAAGCTACATATGCTGAGATAAGTAGATGTGTCTCTGCTATAAAGGGAAATAGGGCGTTTGTTTTATAGAAAACATCCATATTTTTGTGGACGCAGAATGATAGATTATTCAAAATAAGGAAGGACAGTAGGACTCAGGAAGGACTCATCACATGCATAATGTTTTGAGGAGATGAAGTTTTGGCAGATGTTTAGTGATGAGACTGAATGGTTTAATAATGACGAAAGCTATTTCTTTTGTATGTCATGTTGGTGTATTCTAAACGCCCTAATTCCCTTTAATAATAAGTACTCCTTACAGTTTACGATTCTAACACTGTGCTGTTTTTTTTTTTTAAATAAAGCACTGTTCTGATTTACCTAGATAGCCTATCAAAAACGAGTTGTTTACCGTTGGTCAAAGTTTCATATACGCTAATACAAAGTCGTGTTGTCAATGTTAAGATAGCAACCAGATGAAGAGGGGGGGGGGGTATGTCTAAAAAGGCAATAATAACGGGTATTGTTACAAATCAATAACAAAATTTTTTCAGGCACAATATCTGGTAATTTGGTACCAATGCCACCAACGGTGATGGTTCTGCATGCTTACTCTCAAGACAGACTGAAATCTATCAGCTAGCTTTTCATGAATTTCTTTTCACCAAATATAGACACAAAAACTTTCATTTTAAAGTGATAGAGAGTTAACTCAAATAAGGAATATGTGTCCATAAAGAAAATATGAGTTGGGACGGCATTCATAACTGTTGATAATTTTTTTTCTCCAATTGAATAGTGTACCAATGTATGCATTACGTAACGTGAACTTCAACGTGACAAAACTGAAGTATCACATTGCATACACATTTTTCTCTGTTGATAGTACTCATGTAAGTTAATAAGTACTAAATCGAATGTATGTATACAAATATCCAATTAATAAAATAGTTATCAACGATGAAGTAGCTCTAAGTAGCACTACAACAAGCCACGAAAGTTCAATAACAGAAACCAGATCTTACCTCGTCAAAAAGTTCCAACGGTTCAAAGAGAAAATGTCTCAACAGCTCAACAATGTGACAGAAACACGACAACATTTTAAAGTATCAACATCTCGACCACATCTCTCAACAGCTTGAAAAAAAAAAAAAACCTCGACTATAGCGAACAACTTTTCACACAAAACGTGGAGCAATTCAATTGTGTGACCTTGAACACGCAAATATATGAAGTTATAGTACCGACACAAGTATACGTCTTTACACACTTTATCGCGTGTCGAATTAAACAAAAGTCTGGATAAAAAAGAACTGGACTTTTGATCTGATGCTATTTTTATATTATTTTTCAGGCCATTGCACATACATTTATTTCTTATTTTAAACCAAAGAAGAAGTAAAGAAAGTAGTAAAATGAAAAGCGATCCAATTTCACTTTGATCTTACGCTGTATGAATTGAAATCCACGACGGAAAATATTTTCTTTTGCATTAACCTTTGATTTCTGTTTTGTTGACCCACACCTAAAAGAAACTTTATAATGAGATTTAGCTGAATTATAGGTGAGTGATGTTATACAGACCTTGCAAGTTATTCTTTTGCCGTTACCATAGTAATTTGGAAATTAAGCGTCGGAATTTTCACCTAAATGTTTTGTTAAGCGTCTTCACAAAAGACTTTCACTTACATGTAACCTAGCTGTTTTGAGCAAATTCTTGAATGGCCAGAACAAATTTATCAATTGAATTGAAAACCAGCCGAACCACTCAGCCACCTTTAAAATGTGTATGTGGATGGGGGGGGGGGGGGAGGGGTGAGAGGATAGGTGTTAGTGCATGGAAGTGTGTGAAGGGTGTTAAGCGTAGATCACACCATCGATATCGGATTCAGTTCAGATCAGATTTTTGTAATTCTGAGCTTACGTCTTCTTCAACTTTATTCGAAAGATTAAAAAAATTCAGTGGCGATCTTATGACGTCATATGTGTATTTGGTGACGAATACTAACATAGCGTGTTGATCAAATGTGACGTGACGTCATCTTAACAGAGTGCAGAGTGAGTAAAATCGACGAAAATACTGAAAAAAACATCACTTATTTGATACTGAAGAAAAACGAATTCGATTTATCGCTGTAGTGTGGCTAACATCTCACTGAATTTAACAGAATTGTTAAAAGGATAGTCCAGGCAGAAATTTAGTTTTGATATGTGTAAGAGTAAGTAAATGTGACCCTTATAGTAAAACTTCCATTCAGTTCCCATGCATGGTTCTCGCAGTTTTATCAGTTCAAGTTACTCCCTTTGCTACCAACTGGGAACTTGAAGCAAACAGGAGTGACATCATCTCTTCACATTGTTAAAGAGTCTTTTGTTTTCTTCATTTTCTAATTTATTATTTTGACCTCGAAATCAGCAGGTGGTCAGCCTACATACTGGTTCCCGTGAAGGTCACAAAGCTCTCATAGCCCTCCTACATTCACATTATGATATCACTATATATTGAAGTATTAAATTTGGTATATATTTTAAAGCAAAACATAAAATACTTTATCGATGTGGGGAGATGACATCACTCCTGCTTGCTTCAAGTTGACTGTCAGTAACAAATGTGGCAACTTCAACTGCTCATATCTCGAGAACCACACATGGGAATTGAATGGAAAATTCACTGTAATGGTCAGATTAACTTGCTCTTCAACATATCAAAGTTATGTTCGTGGCTAGACCTTCCTTTTAAAGAATAGAACTGAATTCTTACTTAAATAATAATTACATAAGTGGTTCCATAAATGGTTGTGGTTTATATATAACAGTCAAATTGACTAGGAGAAAAAGAAAATGGAGCATAACAACATCGAATCGCATTGAACACATTCAGTTATCCTGTAAACATTGGGCTGAAAGTGTGAAGAGTAAAGAAGAATGCCCATTGCACGAAGATCTGGTGCAATAATTTCGTGTTTTTCGATCAACTCGGATCGAGTAGCTTGATGCCAAACAATTGTGAATGCATTTGAACACATGGGGTAGAATCTTGTACCCAGCAGGGACTTTAGATGGTAAGGACACTAAACATTAATTTCTATTTCAGTGTTCCTCCGAATTAGACCTTTCTCTAGCAAAAACAATGAGTACATACACTGAATGAATCACGTCTACCGTAGAAAGAAAGCACCCTCTACAAATTTGTCACTAGAGATGGCGGGAGTCAGCAAAAAGCTTGGAATTTGAAATTCTACTTTCTTTTAGTCAACCTTAAAGATAGTGAGAGAGAAAGAAAAGAGACAACTGCAAAGTCAGTTACTATGTTTATAATCTTTAGTAATAGTTGTTGTTCACTTGGTAGAAAAATGCAGGAAAATGTATGTTTATGGCAGTAACTAATCACCGCAAACTACATTTTTTTTTTGGCTTGCGGATAACAAAATTCTCAACTGGTTCTACTCTTTGATTGACAGCAAATTCGAAAGATGCAGAGTACCTCATATTACACAGCCTACATCCCTTGTTCATTCCAGTGTTTTGATTAAACAAGTGTAGGAATTTTACACAGGCTTTGGGAGGGACTAGAGTGGTTGGAAGGATTAAAACTGTCTGGGTGATGAGACTGTCATTAAGTGTCCTTCGCCATTATATGCTCGTATAAGATGTAGAACGGTCAGATACAAGTCATAGTGATAAACCATGTTACTAACAGAGTATGGACGCTTTGCTGTTGTTGTCTTACGTATTACATAATCTCAAATCGAAGTAAATTTTGAATGTGTAGCTTAAACTACCACTTTAAAGAGGATGAGTTCTGCATTCTCCCGATTACAAGTTATTATTGTTAATTAAATCAATTAATAAGTAAAGAAATATCCCGTGAAACATTCTGAGTAGACAATTGTCTTGCAGGTCATACCTGCACGGGTATGCAGAAAGAGTGCTGTCAAAATTGTTTATGTTCAGTATGACTCATTGTACTACAACAATTAACATCTTTATCTTTATGTTTGAAAACAATGTTAACCTTGAATCGAACTATATGCACAAGTATTCTTTCGACATGACAGACTAGGCCTATCAAGTGTTGCAGGTTGCTTTATAATGTATTGAATTATTTAAGTAACTCCCAAACGAAAGTTGTTGTATTATTTTATACAAGCTCCTTGTACTTAATAAAATCAGCTTAAAAAGAAAATTGACCTGTTTCAAAATACCAGTTTCTTTACTTAAGACTAAGTTAAATTTTATTTTTTTTTCAGTAACATTTAAATTTTATTATTGAAAATTGCGAGATCCTTAGAGTTAATGTGGGTACATATATAATATAATTCTTGCATGCTCAGTTACTCACCAACATATTATACTAACTTATACACTCTTAGAAAAGGGGTCCTGTATTTGTCCTTCAGAAAGAACCCTAGGGTTCTTCGAGAAATAATTTACTGTAATTACTTAAAACAATGTTCCGCTATGAACCCTTAATATCCTACTTTATTCAGTAGGAGGAACCCTACTATGCTTCTCAAGATCCCCATTTCTTAGACGGTGATGAAAAAAAAAATCCTCTTTACCTTCCAGCAATTTTTCTGCTGTTAATTCCTCTCGACCTTCTTTTATTACGATGCACTAAAGGTTGCACTAGTCCATGTATATATAGGGAGGGCTGGATGCAACCTTATAACATCCCTTGGAGAAAACGCTCAAAGCTTTCCTTAGTAAGAATTGTCCTGAATATTATAACCTAAAAACGAATCACAATGGCATTCGAATAGGAATACCTTAGTCAGGTAAGCGATATGAAACGATTATGAATTAATTTTTCATAAAAGTCTGCTCACTTTCCGGAGTCATTCCTTTCGCGTTCTCTTACGCAACGAACGTGGATTAATAGTTTAGGAAATGCCATTCCCCGTCACCGTTTAAAAGGTTAAATCTGACTGAAAAAGTTCAAAACATAAAATGGTCGAGGAACTCTCCGGCTGAGGATTCTGTGAGTATTACTTCCCTTTGTGTCTATTCGGGCTTCCTGGCCTCTTAAAAAGGAAAAAAAAAACTTGTTATTACCTGTTTGTGTAGTTTCGAAACGACTCAATGTTAGCTCTCGTTTACAGCAAACTTTGAAAGTAATAAAAATGGAGCCTTATTCGAAAAAAAAAATTAAAAACATATGGAAATGCTACATTTGACCGGAATTGATATTCAATAGACTGCGAAAAATCCAGGGGATTAGCATAGCATAGAAAAATATCTGGGGATAAAAGACAGTTTCTCAGTTTCTGAATATGGAAGGGTCTTTTTTTTGTTTCTAACTGTAAAGACCTTGAAGATCATGTTTTTATGCATTCATAGCTATTTAAGCGTGATGACTGATGAGACCAGATGTAGTTATTTTACAGATTTTCTATCAGATACTAACAACTTTTCAAATTTATTCTGCGTCCTTGATGCAACCGGATGTTGTATTACAGTCAAAGTTTCGTTGAAACAGTTGAAGACTTACGGACTGTACCGTGACGCTTTGGATAAGTATATTGCATCTGGCACCGAAAAACCAGTTACACTACAGATATTCGTCTTGTTCAACTATATGAACAGAGGCAAAGGACGGGGGGGGGGGGGGGGTGCCACATGTGAGTACATGTGCGAAAACGTTATGTCTAGTTTCAGCATAGACATTTAATCCGTAGGAGTCAACAACCCTACAAAAAAATCTTCGAATTAAACATTAGACGCTGCGGCAGTCATTTCACTAGGGGTTGAAACTTGGCATTGGTTCCTTTGATTTTCTTCATTTTGAAGGGAACATCGATCCGCTGCCATGCACAAAATACCCTTTTACATTGTTTGTCTATCATTGGTGACATAAGTAAAAGTAGGCTAAAATTCAAGCAACCTTGAATCATGACTGTTCAAACTGATGATTCTAGTGGGACTTTCTCATTTCGAATTTGCAAACATGTCGGGATGCAGGGGTATGTATTCTCCCATGCATGCGGGAGAGTGAATTAAAAGGGAAATATCGCGTTTCAAACGCACTGACTTGGTATACAAACAAAACAGGTGTCATCGTGGTTAAACCATACAGTCTCACTATCACACATCTGCAAATGCTTCTGTTTATTCAAACGTTATGCATAATATGAATTTTACAGAAGATGCATCATGATCGCTGAATTTTGAAAATTTGGGAAACAAATTATTCTTGAACAACAGATAATTAATTTTGTAACTGTGAGAAACTTACTTCTCGCAAAGGCAGCCGATGTCCTTCTTTGTTTTCAATAAGTCATCATTGTCTGTCGATAAATCTTGGTTTTAAAAATGTGACCTTTTTCTGTAAAACAAACGTTTTTAAAGCTGGAATATGAGTTGAAAATGAAATTACACAGAATATGTCATAGTCACTACAGAAAATAAACATTGTTTAAGCCTCATTTTTACATACATGAATATTCATATCCATTCCATTGGTACAACTATAGTCCTTACAGAATTTCCATAATGTGCTAAAAATCATGTAACGAGAAGACATTTTGTTCATGATGGAACATGACGTGATAGCCAGATATTCCATGATGGTTAGAGTAGGTACTTAAGCGCTAAACATTTATGATATCGTGAGAGGATTGGCGGATTTGTATGTTTGATTTCAAGTGACAGTGATTAACTGCTTTGCTTTCTTGAAGTTTGAATTTTGTAGGGCCAACAAAAATGTCGTGGCAATTTTCATATGATGAGTACATAGCTGTCTTTCAGATGTAGTGACAGTGATGGTTTTCCCTACTTAGCTTCCCTGAAGAACTGACGAAGGACAAGTGTAGATGACCAGGAGATTGTCAGCACAACTCATATTCCAACTTTAAAATCACTCTCTCCAGGAGTGAGATCGTATGACAATTGACAGTGATACTATATGAAGGACATGGGCCCTCTAGCTGCCACACTGAAAATGCCAAACAAACGAAACACTCCGTTACTTTCGAGCGACTCCGTCCGACAGCTTGTACAACTTCTCATATATTTCTCTATACACTGACTTATTGTAGATAACTCCTACGTACACAGTTACACATCACATGATCACAATCAGTTATGACAACCGTTTCAGAACACAACTTGTACATGTGAACTTATGGGAACAAATAATCCCCTTTAAGCTATTCAAACTTGTTTAATAGAAACTTATATAATTTTCACATGCAGTGGCCATGACGAAGGGTTTAATCCGTCAATAAATTGACCGTGTAAGGGATAACCTGTTTGGCTTAAAAGATAAAATTCACTGGAAGAATTAACTGATTGCAGTTGTTTCGGTAACAGGAAGAAGTGGCTATGAATCTGGATGGATGAAGGGGTGGCACCGGATGTTGTTTAAACACACATAACATGAAAAAAAAAAAGAACAAGAATACAATTAAAACATAGAAAGCTGAACTGATCTGAAATGGGAAGAATAATGAACTTCACATTCATTCGATCTGGAAATGTTCGATTTCACTATCGATCGGTATCAGTATATTAAAGGGGCTCATTGAAGTTGATATCAGTAAAGATTGCGGTGATTTTGAAGTATAAAAACACACGACAATACTCACAATTAGCATAATTAATCAAGTTTCACATCCAATAGTTATATAAAACTGTCAATTTTTTTTGGAATTTTTGACCGTTACTTGCTCTGATTGTGTGCATGTGAATGTACTAATGTGAAGATGTCTGGTCACAAAGTTTCAAAAACCAAATTTAATCGATGGTTACTCACTCATTAATGTTCCAACGTATGTAAAACTTTGGGATCCTTTTAGTTTGACTGTTTGTCATTAGTATGTGAAGGAAACTTGACCGGTTTAGAAAAATTGAGTGAATTTCACAAAACAACTCAATGAGCCTCTTTAATAGTTCATACACAGCAAATATCTGTTGCGAAATGTCTAACCCTCTCACCCAGGATAGTATTTTAATGACATTCGTAAATTAATACCAAATTTAAGATGAACAAGTTGACATCGTATTTTTTTCTTTTTTTTAAATATAGTCTACAACTGATCTTTCTGCATCAATAACAAAGCTAATAGTCTGGTTACGAAATAAAAATAATATATGATAGCCATAGGTAAAAGTCATGCATATGAGGACAAACAGTACGTTGATGCTTGCTTTCTCGAATTGACACTTGAGACGACTATACTGCTGAAAACAGCCAAACTGTCTGACGGTAAAAAAAAAACTATTTTTTCTGGGAGTACGGTAAAACCAACACAATATTTTACTTCGTGTAACGTAATTACACAAAATAGTTAAGTATATATTATCCAGTAGCTAATTCACTGAATATGTTAAAAAAGGAAGGCTAGGAGTTTCTCACATTTCTTTAAGGACATAAATGCCACCGACAGAAACTCCAAAATGTACAGCTTTGCACATCATTTCAACATAATAGTCAGATCAATATTCAGAAGGATACGTTATTAAAAAGATTAAAACACTTTAAAGCTTAAATTATAAGACCGACCCTCTACAGCCGAAGGACGTTTTCTTCACAGGCTGTACACATGTGGTGTGTTGTGACTACTTTTCCTTGGGTGGCAAATGGTATCAAAAGATGATGTCACACATCATGTAACTCTAAATTTGTTCAAAGTGGGGAGGGTTAGTGGGGCAAAAGAACAACAAAATTTGCTAAATAGTGAAGAAATGCAACATTAAGAAGAAAAATAATGCACCAAATCGCATCTGAAGACTGCGCGGTCTGGGGGAGGGAGGGGGACGACCCCAGCAACGGTGTTCTTTGTTCTTGTTGCAAGCGTAAAAGGGAGCCTTGAAAGGAGATTACCGACTATCTTCCAGGGGGAGGAGGGGGGGGGGGGCTCTGGAGTCCTCCGTCCCAACCGATGGCGACACTCCGTTTGGACAGTGTTCCCTCAATTCTAGCTAGCATGTAAGTAATGGCGGGCGCCACTTGGGCCTCGACCCAAGGCTACCCCAGGAAAGGTGCAGCCACTGTCTATACTAAAGGAGGACTTGATTACTTGGCAATTCTCTCATTTTGGCGGGCTTCCTGTCACATTCAGTGATAGACAACATCGTGAAGGGAATGCACCTCCCTTCACTAGCAAATTCAAGTGGGGCAAAACATTGTTCCCGAAAAAGTAGCTGAATAGTTAAGGAATAAACCGCATTTCCCTTCCCCCTTACCGCAAGAGTGCGGAGCCTGAAAAAGTGATTTCAGGTGATCTTGAAGTTACTGAAACCCCCAAACGTTCTGGTTCACTCCAAACCAACTGCTCGTGACGATCACCTCAGATACTCTTAATTCTATTCTAGCTAAGAGTATAATTGATGATGGGAAAGGAACACATACTTGAAAAGAAATTGCGATTTGCTAACTTTAACGAAAGCATCTAAACTTCAGTCATTCAGTCTATTTTGGTATGATGTATATGGTATACAGGAAGTTATTATGATGGCAAACGTAGGAACGCAATGAACAGTATTTTTTCTTCTTTCCAATTTCAAGCCGAATGAAAGCGTTGCATGACAACCGCACAATACAAAGTGACAATGAAACGAAAAAACAATGCAAAAAGTTCAAGGTGTCCTACTTTCTTTTGCAGTGAACAGGAAAATGCTTCACAAAAGTTCTCGTAGTTCTTCACGGTCAATTGGGGTAATTCAGATCATTTGTGGGAGTTTAAAGGAAAGAGACAATTCAAACAAAAAGTACCAATGACTGGCGGGGGAGGGGGGAGGGGGAATTTAAACAATGAGTTACACAACCTGTGTTGTAATTGTTTTGTTGCTTTGGTTCTGAAAACCTTGAGGACAGTGAAGTGTTAATGTGATCAAGTCTTTGAGACCGCGTCGTTAACCCAAGACCTGTTTATAAGCTTCGAACTGACTCGAGACCTAGAACCCCAACACTGGTTATGTGGACTCGCGATAAAGGTTAAAAGTGACGTTCTTACCTTGTAACTGCTGTGCGTCTGTTCGGAAATGACGTACCGTACATAACAGTTAGGCCGGCAGGATAATTGTTCACGCCAGTAATGTATGAGAGCGACAAAAGTCGAAAAAAAGTAACATAGCAGCTGGAATTTTTCATATCTCAGTCTAGCACATTTTATGACGTCAAAAGACGGCGAATATTGCACCTTATTGTATCTAAGGTTACCTGGTTAATGAAAACACATCTCAACATATCTGAAATAATATCTGAATTTCTCATATTTCATTTTTGGAGCGATTTAAGTCGGAAAATCCGAAACACCATTTGAATTTTTCACATCCTGGTCAAACACGCTTTATGACATAAAAAGACGCCGAATATTTCCATTAGATTGCATCTATAAGGTTACCTACCTGCCCTCTCTTAGGTCAACCACCACTCATCTCATGCTTTCCCCTTCCTATGAGAGTACCTATGAGGGTACCTATTGTATGGCATTTTTTTCGCATCAAGGTGGCTACCATCTATAAAAGGTATCGGTACAAGAAATAGCTCCCCTTTGTTATGCAATCGTTGACGATAGCAGCAAAGCAAGTGAAAAGCTGTAATCGTCACAATGTTAAAAAGGAAAAAAAATTGGAATAACTTTTCTAGAACAAGAACTTCTCGGGACAATAAATGCGACAGCCATAGATGCAAACTATTACACAAGATTTAGGCTAAGGTTACCTGATAGTTGAAAATTCTTCAAAAAAACAATATTGCTGGAAAGTAAAAACCGCTGAATCAACATTTCGGGATTTTTTTTTTTTTTTTTTTGCGAAAAACATATGACTTCAAAATACGCCAAATATTGCTCCAGATTGAGTCTAAGGTTACCGTTGCAATCCTCCCTCAGACTTTCCATTAGTCACCTTAATCTCCGCCAGGATTTTTCCATTAAGATGTCTATCATTTACAAACGATGGTGTCTTGTACCGATATAAAAACTAATAACCGTGTCACAGGAAATATCGAACAGATTTCTAAAAGTGACTAAAACAGATTCAATTGTCAAAACAAGCCGTGTAACCTTGGTAAGATGCCATCAACCATTCAGAGATTAAAAAATTACGGCAACGGTGCAGGGGGTTTTGTGCAGATTATATAGAGGTGTTGAAAAGGAATGCAAAGGGTAGATCTTATCTACATTATATTTATTCATCCATCTCATCAAGTCGAAGGACTTGAATATCTTAAAATTTCTATTTAAAGTACACTAAAAATTTATGTGCCACTCTGGAATTATACACCACTCTGTGAATAAATGAATTAATCCAGTAATCAATTAGTCAACAAGTCAATTTACAAATCAATTTATCAATCAATTTATCTATCAATTTATCAATCAATCAAACAAACAATCAATCAACCACTCTCGCTAAGCTTTAAATTAGTGTAATAACTTGATTATAAACGTAATTCAAAAACTCTGAAAATATATAGACAAACGACTTAGATTTATGTGATTCAATACATTTCAGCTGAATTCTTACTTCATGTACCACATCATTTTCTTTCAATATTGACTGATTTTTCTTCCTAAGTGAGTTTGATTTAAACCAGCCGCTTTCACTCAATTCAGTAAAAATGACATTGGTGGATGAGGGTAAGAGGAAGAGAATGACTGCAAAGGGGGAAGAAAAGCAGGATATATGCATATACATGCATGTCTATACGTATGCATATAAGTATACCAATACTTTACTATCTTTAAATTTAATGCAAGCCTAGGACTAGAAGTACTTTAACGGCCGCGAGGTTGCCAGACTGACAAGTGCCGGCAATGAATCCTTTAGTCAAATTGCGTCATCTTGAATAGAAAAAGATTTACGACAAAAAAATAACACATCTGACGAAAAAAAAAATAACTGTTTGAAGTTTGGGTGGTTCGTAAGAGACCACAGTCAATTGCTCAGATTAAAAAACGAAAATGTCTTGACCAGATGATATAGTTCTTGCCGCTCATACAGCTTCAATTATTTGGCCTCCAAGCTTCGAAAAACGCTAACCCGACCCCTCTGTTCGGAAGAGATCACAGAACTCTGTTTGAACAGAATTGTAGTTTTCCTGGAAAACCGTCTTCTGGAAAAAGATGAAAATAAAGAAGCTGACAGGGAACGTTGCAAGGGAAACTTTGACGGACAGAGACAAAAACACCACCGACGCCATCGCTTCCGGAAGTCAGGATTCCGCATACAGTAGAACATGAATATTAAATAACCCTGCATCGAGTTGAGTCCGACGAACAAAACTTGAATGGAGAAAGCGAAATTGTCCCCCAGTGGTATGAAACAGAAGTACCCCACTCCCCAACTCAACCCCATCAGCAGAAATATCGAAACAGCGTTCTGAAGTCGCTTAAACTGTTCTTGTCGTTTTCTTTTAGCTCTCCTTGACGATGATTCGACGCGATTCGATATTCTTCGTATTACCAAAATGAAGAGGACAATGTTGGCGATTAAAAGGATCCCGATGGGAACGACAACTCCTCCAAGGAGAGGATACGTCTTGTTGACAAAGCATCTGAGAAAACAAGAAGATGAGAACAAACACATGTGATGATATTTACATGAGTTGCAGACAGAGGGGGCCAAGCTGTTTAAATCAAGGGGCCAATGCATAAACATCTTTGAACTTGATATCGGGCCACACAGGTTGCAAGCCCCCCCCCCCCCCATGTTAGTCCTGTAGATAGTGGTATGGATACTAGCAAACGTGTCGACAGGCCCACACACAGCTTTTTAGTGGGGGGTGGTCGATTTTACCACAAGAAAAACAGTTTACCCGACAATTATGACCAACAAATTAAAACTCATTATATGTGTTGCTAACTATCATAGGCTGAGCGGAACTCCAGATCTTGTGAGGGCGGGGGAGGGTACTGGCCTGGTCAAGACATTGCTTGTCACAAGATTTTATGTGGCTAAATAATCTTTATAAATGTTGCCCCTTTTCTCAATTTTTTCCCCTCTTCTCTTTAACTTGCTCCAAAAGGACTTTGGGGCCTCATATGATGCGTCTCCTCTGGCCGCATTTACATTAAACCATATCGGACAGCAGTACTACTGAAACAGAGTTTAAATCGATATAACATATGAAAACGACTTAGACCTATACGAGGGAAGTGGGGGTTCTTTTGTTACACATTTGGCGAGGGTGGAAGAGTTTTGTCTCTTCCACAATAGTATAGTGGGAATTCAACACAACTTTGGTTAAAACACACTTAAATAGCGGTAAATATTTTGGATTTCATTAAGGTTTCACATGTGATGATCACTTAAATTGGTCACATTTAGTCATCATACATGTTAACGCTATTACTTACACAGATTTCTGGGCGTAGTCGTCTTTCAGTATAATGGCTGTTATGATGTAAGTTAATGCAACAACGACCAGTGGTACACCTGAAAATCAAATGGATAGAGTATTTGGCGTAATTCCTCACGCACATGTAAAAAATCCCAGATATACTTATAAAGGGTACACATGAGATACACATACAGATATACATAGGTAGAATTACACAAACGTACATACACACAACTTTGTTCTCCATCCATTCCGAGGACCTCATTGTGCTTTCCTTCCACAAGGCTAACCCTAACAATAGACTGTCTATTGTTAATCTTGAGAGGACAGGAGAAATCTATTGAATTTTCTACAGAGGACCTAATCTATTGTTTCGGTCCTCAATCCCTCCCGAAAACAAGGGCACATACACTCACGCACGGACACACAAACACACGCCGTCTCACATACACAAAAGCAAATACACATGCACAAATACATATAACAAAGATATACATAAAAGACACATGTAACAGTTCACGCAGGGAAGTACAATTTAGAAGGATTTATGAACAAGAAGTTAGATCTAATTTATTTCTTTGAATCTAACTAGTTGCCGCTGAAGACACCTTCTTTGTTGACCACTTACAGATTCAATGGGCTTAAAGAATATTGGGAAAGGGTTCATGTCGTCTGCTACTGCGTCAATTACATTAGAAAACGTTTGTCCATAGCTATAACGTTTTCAGTGGCTATTCTTCAAAATTAGTTTTCACTTTTTTTAGCGCGTTCTGACGTTTATCATATTAGACCAGTGTCCGTTTGTGTAAATTGATGAACATGCGTACACCAAATACAACATGTGAAAGTTTGAGGAAAAATTCTACAGTAGGCTAAATTATAGTTTTATGTCCCTTTTAATCATTTGCATACGGCAAAAGCCCTCTACCTCATTTTTATACGTCAGTCTATTTTGATTCGAAAGAGATAACCAGTCGTTTTTTATTTGGGAGCCCATGGTCGTATCTTGAACGTCGGCAAAAACTTGGAATCAAAGCATTGTTCTAAGTAATTCTTTTCGTAGGGTATAAGCAGGTGTGAAGAAAAGTTACTTGGTTTCCAACTAGAAATGGGATATATGAAACAAAAGTTACATATTGTGTTAAGCCGTACTCATCCCTCATGAACTGGAACTCATATCATACCAGAGAAAATCAAACTGGATTAGCATTATTTTCACTTTCAGTACTGTAGTCCCGTCTGCATTGCACTTCCCTGGATCACACAATAAAATCTTACTCCGTTCAAAGCTTGCTGGTTAATCATTGTAGCAAAACAGAAGGAGAGAGAGAGAAGCCGGGACGGGTGGGGGGGGGGGGGCGGCAATGATACAAAACCACTGAAACAAAAAGAAATGAAGCAAGTAACGTCTCAATACCTTCAGCAAAGAAAAATGCTTTCAACATGAAGTACTTGATGTGATTGTTGACGATCCTCACGAACAAGAAATACATGTTGACGCCCTCTACTAACATCCAACAGAGCGATGACAGAGTGAAGAAATGAGTCACACCTGAAAGGATATTGCATTGCAGGGAGGGGAGAAATGTTCTGGATCTCTCGGAATCAAAGACCGCCATAAACAGAAACGACACATACAGTCCAAGAAGACTGAAGCAGAGCCACATGAGAATTTGGTTTGGTCTCTTTTCCCTGAGGCGTCTGAACAACAAAACGATAAATAAAATTATTCAACGAGAACCAACATTAATGTCATTTTGCTGCAAATAATGATTAAGGTAATAAGAAAGAAGCACGAACAAGAATGGCAATTGAATAAGCAAGAAAGCAGTCGCTACTTAATCACAACTGTTGAATTACAGTAACAAAAGGGAATAAAAGCGTGAACAGAAATAACGATAAAGGAAACAGAAATGACTTTGACAAAACGAGTTAGTAAAAAAATGATGATAAAACAATTGAATCCTGTCCAAAAAACATTTTATTGTTACATGTATGATACAAAAGTCATGCTTTTGTACTAAATGCCGTTCATATGTTTCCAGCTCTCATGTCGTAGTAGAACTCTTTTACTTGTCGTTCATTTACATCGGTACACGAAATTTGTTACAGATTTATACTTGTGAATTGCTTTGCTTGCTTGAATATTGAAAATTTAGGGCATCAGTAGGTATAGAGGGAACTATTTCCTTTTAATAAATTAGTACTTTAAAAGTAAATGTTGCCTGTGAGGCTTTCCTTACAAAATTAAAACTAAAATCAAAGTGGGGAACCCAAACATTTCGTCTCCTCTTGTAAGGTTTGCGGTTCAGGTAGTCTGGATGTGTTGAACAATTAAAGAAGCCAATGTCCAGTACAGTACGTACAGTGCATGGCATTACAGTGTCAACAGAAACAGCCGAGAAACGATACCTTTGAGAGCCAAAGGCTGCAACAGTAATCAAGAGGCCTAGTATAGAGGCTGCACATCCAAAGAATGTCATAACTTCAAGAATTGTGTATTGGGTATCGGAAAGAGAGTCATGTTCATAAATATTCTGGAAGTAAAAAGAGGAGAAACAAACATGAACAAGACTTTCAGTAAGTTATGTAAGTAAAATGTACACAGTAGTGTACCTTTTTCAAACTTTAAAAATCTCTGACGTTAATGATGTGAGTTGTTTTAAAAGAATGAATGTTACTGTTTTCTCCATCGAATAATAGACATGAGAACTTGAAAAGAGAACAAAGGAGAAAGGATACGTACCATTAAGACAGCAAAATTAGTGAGATGGTTGCATTCGCACATGATCATGTTGAGGGTTTGATTATAAGTGGAGAGTGTACAGCCGTCGGTAGACCAATTACCTCTCCCACCATCAGCGTTGAAATTCCAAAATGTACAAGAAGCGTCCTCAAAATCATTTTCAACATTTTCCGTCTGTGACATGACATTGAAAACATATGTTAAAAGTTAGCGTTAAATTAAAACTAAATGTCAATATATTTAGCAGCTTCTCACAATATGGCCAAAACGTCATCTAGGCGGGGTAAAACATTTCATTTGAAAGAACATAAAGATTTTACGAAAACTTCGAATAAATGCAGCTAATAGACATATAGGCCTACGCTGCCGTGTAAAGTGTGTGGTAAACTTTAGAAGAGTGTCTACGGATAGGATTCAGTTGTACCCCCTCTTTTGAAGAAATCACAAATCTTCATAAAGATACATTGCTCGATCATAAGAAAATGCATTTGAAATAAGAGAGTGAAGTTATACTCACGTTTAATATCCTGTAAAACTGTTTGAAGGTTCCATTCATACGACCCCATTCGAGGATAACCTTACCACCGGATAACACTGTGCTAGAAACAACCCTCGTGTTAGGCTCGTATCTTCTTTTGACTCTCCTCCCAAACCCCTCTCGAATGCGGTTGACGTCATTGTAATATCTCGACGAAAACAGAGCTGGCGTCCCGTAAGCTGAGAATGTTATTCTCGTCTTATCGTCAGAGAGCTGCCTCTCAAGTTGGGGTGGGAAGACAAACACACTGGTAGCGTTCATTTGAGTGTCGGTGCTGTCTGCCTTAGACGAATCCAATTGACTGATACTCTCAACTATTGGTCCTACGTTGCTGTCTGGGGCAATTTCTTCCAAAGAAAACGTACCAATGGCGAAGTCTCGCAAGATAGACCTATCCCCTTCTACTACCTAAAAGAAGTAAAATATGGCAAACTCAAAGTCATTGGATAGCATTTGGCTTATTATGTTGTTTTATTTATCGGTCCTGGATGTGGAACTGCTTCAAAGTGCTTACTTATTCAGCACTGGATTTTGACGTTGAGAAATATCGGTATTCGCGATTTGTATTGTAGGGCCTACGTATTGTTTTCAATCCATGTCACAGGACCAACAGTGTCAGCTACTTGACATTTATCAAAAGAATATGTGTATGTTAATTATGAGGTCTCTGAAATTGTTGCACGGTATACGTAATTTCCATGTGATCCAATAATTCATTTTCAGATTTCACCCACGACAAGTTACTTACCATTGAAACTATGTTAGGTGTCTGCGTGGAATAAGTCCCTGTCATGTCATCAACGATGACTTCGGTGAGTCCTTTTTCGAATGCTTGAGCTATTGTATTCAGAGTTCCATTGGCATTGAGTTCGTCGAGAGTAACCTGTTCTACTGTTATGATATTACTGACGGTCACCGCAAGATTATCAACTACCTGCAGAAGAGACGGAAACCAAATAAATTCTACTTTCGTACATGCACACTTGATGACTTCGTTTTTTTCTGATTGAAGTTATTCAAATATAATCGACTTGTTTTGAAACGCCAATAACATTGTTACGTATTTTGCAATTGTGGTAGCCAAGGAGTATAACTACAAAAATTTTACCATCTCTTTGAACCTGAAGCAAATTACGAAGGTGAACAAGAAGTATCTGCGATAAGGCCATCATGTTTCTTTAATTGTAGCCTATACCTCTTTGGTCTTTGTTTGAACTTAGACGACGATTCAAATCAGAAGTTTATCCCAACGTCAAACCAACAATGGGAAACTTTAAAAAAAAAAATCTCTGAAGAGTAGTTGTATGGTACATTTTGCTGTGACAACTTCTGTCGACACCCAGACCCTCCGGTATTAGATGAAAGAATTACTTCTGAGAACATATTTCAAGTAGAGAGCAGGGCAAGGTTTGAGGTCATGATTCCTTTTCTGAGCAATTTTGGCATCTATGGCTCCGGAAAATAGAATTTAAATTTATTCAGAAAAAATTGAATTTGTGGAACAAAGCATTAAAAATTAATTTGAACGAACCTCTCCCATTTTCGGTCCCGTAGAGTTTGCAATATTTTCTACTAATTGTGCCACCTTTTCTAATTCTTGCATTGTTCCTTCAGATTCGAGCTTCGAAGAGGCATTGGCTAACTGATGACTTACATCGTTGATGTTGTCTGGACTGATTTCCCTGATCTGTAACAAATGAAAATTTGGAAGCGTTAATACGACAGTATCGCAGAAAATTATCTCTAACCCAGTGCAGGCTCAAAATCTCGAAATCGCATGTGCCCTTTACAGAATACAAAGGAAATAGGAGCAGTTGGCACCAATGGGATGTCACTAGTGATTACGATACATCAGAGGAACGATTTTAGCTCAGCGGTATACAACAGGATAACCCTACACACTGACCGAGTTAATGTTTTGGGCTGTTACAACCGATAATGTAAAAATTAGCCGATAACGTAAAAGTTAATCGATAATGTAAACACGACCGATAATGTAAAAAAAAGTTACCAATAATGTAAAAACAACCGATAATGTTAAAAAAAAATACCGATAATGTAAAAATTGTTCTAACGAGGATTTTGCACGGTCTTACGTAAAAGTGAGTATGTGGGCGTGTTTATGTACGTAGGCAGGCATAAATGTAGGTAGATAGGTAGATAGGTAGGTAGGTAGGTAGGCAGGCGGGGGGGGGGGGGGGGCAGGGCGGCAGAAGGGCAAGCAAATAGGTATAGGTTCGTGGATGCGCGGTACATGTGTACATGCGTAATGACGCAGTAAAATAGGGGCGGGAGCCCAATTTCCTGGCACGTATCATGATTTCGGTGTACAGGGGTATGCGGAATATGAAGGACTAGGCATTTGAACATGACATATAACTTACATTTACATAAATAAATTATCCCCTGGGAAAACATGACCTTGTTGTATGCACCCATAGTGAAAGAGATTTATTTTTAAGTGAAAATGACCTATTGTTTAGTAGTAGAATTTACGTACTTTTGAGTACTACTAGGACAAAGTATTGGTTCGTACGAACAACTGAACCGGATTGTACTCTCATAGTCAAATGTGGAGGAAACCCATCAGTAGTAAGCCTTTTAATATCTTATAAATTTGGCACATAGGTCGTAATATTTTTATTGTTACAGAATGGGCGTTCTTTAGTACACGTTTACGAATATAAACCCAGAGTGCAGCTTTGATCGCATTTAAGAGATCTCCGTGTTTTTCGTGACTGTAGAACGATTCTTCGTTACTTTGAAACCTTTGATTTAACAAGTAAATCTTGAGAACTTTTATAGGCAAAAATCGGTTCCTTCGGAAATCGTTTCGATAATAGTAGATGCTCTGATATTAAATGCCAGTGTTTCAGAATGGCCTCTTTTAGATCCTGGATTTTGATATGGGGTGTATATGTCATTTTGAAAACTAGAGGTGGTTCCCTTTCACTGGGTTTGGTGGTAAGATATTGCTGACGGTTTTCGAAAGAAATGCCTTTAATGGCGGTGACAAAATATTCTCCCTGATAGTTTCGCATTAAGAGTTTCTCTTTGAAATCATCTCTTCGATCGGTGTTGTTGCTGTAAAGCGCAAAGGCGTACATAATGCATCACTCCTTTTTCAAACTCCTTCTTCAAAGAAGCCTTTATTGGTGTCAGGTGGGTGTGCAGAATTTCTGGCGAGGTGTTGATATACTTATACATTCAAGCATAAATCCACTTACGTTACATACGCATACACGCATGTACGCACCCACCCAAACACGTACCTAAACATATTTGCTTCCCTGCCCTGTCGGCTCTCCTGCCGACCTGTCTACCTACCTACATGTCTGACTATCTACATGAACACGCACACATACACACTTGTATGTAGGACCGTATGAAATTCTCTTTAAAACCATTAACTCATTTATCGGTAATTGTTTTTACATTATCGGTTAACGAGCGCTTTAACATTATCGCTATTTTTTTACATTACATCAATTCAAAGAGTTTTTTACATTATCGGTATTGTTTTTTTCACATTATTGGTTTTCTGCGTATTATCCGTATTTTTTACATGATAAGTCGTCTTTACAGTATTGGAAATTTTTACATTATCGTTTGTAACGTGCGATCTCTATGTCAGTTTCACAACATGTCTGCCTTCTGCAGGTTTTGTTGCCCTTGCAAGAAGAGAAAGACAGTGGAGAAAAACTATAAACAATGAACTTTTGAACGTCTGTCGATAAATGGTAGGACGGTGGGAGGGGGTATTGGAGGGGAATAGGGAAGGCCTAGGGGAAAGCAAGGGAGGGAAGTTGGGATAATTCAAGATAGTTACAGAGGGCGGTTGTCTTAAAAAGTTTGAGAACCAGTGCTCTAAACAATTCTAAATACCAATGTAAAAGAGTCACTCGATAACTATGGAACTCCAACATATCACTATATCATTGATTGACTGTAGCCACAACATTATGTCCAGTATATGGTATATAATGTGATGCCAGTAATAATTTACTTTCGATCCTGTTCATATGCAAATTGGGGCGGTGTTCTAGTACAACATGATTGTTTCCCAATGTGCGACTATTGTGCGTCTATTAAAAGACTAAAAGGCTTTAAGTTCTCCCCCTCGTTTACAGTGGCGCATTTGGGGGGGGGGGGGTGGGGCGAGGAGAGCCTTCGTCCTTCAAGTGACAAAATGGGGGGAACACTAATGAAAAATAATACTCATTTTGTTTTTGCTGCTTGGTCACTTTTGACATCCCTTCGATGACCACATATGACAACATTACAGTTATAGGCTATAATGTAATTATAAATTCTAGGCTAAAGCTGACGTAGTATTTGAATGTCTGTTGATTAAAACCGTATGAAATATCATCTGAAGCAGGAGCCCGGCGCAAGCGAATCAATTTTTTTCAGTCAAAAACACTTAAGACATGTCTTAGTTATACCTTCACTTCGTTGCCAGAGAGATCTCTCTCTGCACTTTGTTCCGCGGTTCGGCAAGAGAGCCCTATACCTACCTTACAAACTCCTAAAAACTACTACAAAGTTCTGTTCATTTGGAACTATCTTCCTGCAGCTTCTGAAATAATAAGACCCAGGAACTTCCAGGGGTTTGCCCCCATCATCTGCCACAAGGCGAGCACCTGGACCCCACCCATTTGAACTTCGCGCTTCGCCCTCCGGGTGAACGATACGCGTGCACATTTCAAAAATCAACACGTACACCATATACGTATACGTTCGTTCACTCTCAAACAGATTTGCACCCCTCATCGTTCATGTATCTCGTGAGATAGATCTTCTTTGGACAACTTTAATATTTCCTTACCAACAGATAAGACAAATATTCATCTAGCGTGGCATTACAGTTAATTCTCTCGATGTTCCAGACAGTGTCCGTATTGTTAGCATTCCTCTCGCATTCGATGAATAGGATCTCCAAGTATTCTGAAAGAGGAAGATAAAATCAACGTCAAAGAAAAGAAAAAAGAAGAAAACAATTTCCAGAACGATTGAGTGACTCAAAGCTCATTTCGCCTCGATGAAATAATGCGGCAACAGAAGGGACAATATACTGAGGAACATTGTGCTAATTTGGAAAGGTAGCCACAAGTGCACTCCCGGCCTAGGTTTATTATTGAAGACGGACAACTTTAACAAGCCCATCCTGTTGTACACTATCGACAGTCTGAAGCTGAACCTATCAATTTTCATATAGGCCTATACACAGTTCAAACTAGACTCTAGTTAGGATAGCAATCTTATTAGACCTAAGCTCAAAATGTAGGCTATGCCGTAAGTCAACGAACAGACTGAGGACAGACAGTCGTGGTAAAAATAGCCAAGGATTTACAGTCAAAGGGACCAGATATGTAAATACAAATGTGTAGCCCTACTGGTGGGTTAGACTGACCAGATGGAACACAAGATATGATTACATCATTAATACAGCAACGTTGTCCGCAAATCCGTGACGTCGATCTCGTAAGGAAACTCTGTCTCTGATAGGGTCAGTGTTGTATTTATTAATCACTCATTACCGGTGGATTGATAATCCTACCTATCGTTTCGTCCTTGTTGCTATAGGAGATGCATGGATTCGGGCTCAATGTATAGTGTTTTTCTCCGAGCTTTCCACTCGGTAGATTAACTACCAGACCGTCACTTTCACGAGAACGATTTACTTCCTTGATGCAGAATCTATAATCTAAGAACATAAGTCAATGAAATAATGCAACTAAATCGGAAAATGAAAAGAAAAATAGGTGCAAATTGTCTACGCTGTCTTTGGCGAGTGCTTTCAATCATGGATTTGAATCAGGGCTGCTGCATATTTGTCACGCTGAACTCCACAAGACAGTTCTTTTTAGTGCTCCAGCTAGAATCGTTGCACTTTGGGATTCTCGCTGTTTGAGAATGAACAACAGTTACTTTCCCATTTAGACTAATACCGATGAACGCAATAATATCCTAACGTGTTCATTCAACAAAGCCATTTAACGTTAAAGTCATTTAAGTGGGATCCAAGAATTTAAAATCCCTATTCCCCCCTCCCCCACCCAGAATGTGAACAGTTTTTGTCATCTTCGTGTTCTATCAGATTATGGTAAGGAATTCTAGGTTGAGAAAGTGAGGAAAAAATACTTCAAACAAAACAGAAATCAATTCAGCTTTCAAAAGGGAAATGAAAACGAAACTCGGCAAAAGGTTACGAAACTTTACAAAAAATTAGAATTTTGTTTTTTTTTCTTTTGTTTCGAGTATTTTATGGTTGGACATATCATATAGCAGCCAGTAGCTTGCATTTTTGACGTAAACAAAGATTTTCTTGTACAATATATGCAGGATTTTACCAGTGATTATTGTTACCTCGTTCTTTGCAGTCGGAGTGTTCAGTAAATCCAATCTCACATCTGAAAGAAATGAAAATGGAATAAAATCATGCAAAAATGTAATTGTCAGAGTCATTTAACACATGGAAACATAATTGGCCGAACACTGATTGGAAAAACGGCAATATATAACGTGCGTTCATATACCTGAACTTGCACTACATTGGTATGATTTGTAGAATATGATGCAAGCAGGATGTAGAAGGTCGGGAGAACTCTTTCTAGAGCATTTTCAAGGGTCGTTATGTTTAATTGATACATGGAAGTATATATACATTTGTTTTGGAGCGATGTGCATTAAGAGCAAGGTAAACATATCGAAAACAAGATCAATATTACCTACACAATCGGTAAGCTGGGAGGAACTAAAATTTTGAAAGCTGTTCATGGGGTGGCCAATCAAATAGGCTTCAAGGTAGGATTTTACATGAGCTCAATCGTTTGATTAATCAATTGATTAGTTGCACGGTATGATGACTATTTCATCGACAGGAATTTAAAATCTAGCTTATTATTTAAAAGAAGATGAATCTTTTCCATAAAGCGAAGATTAAGGGCAAATTCCATCAAATACGAAACAATAATAAGATCTCTGTGTATTCTCTGTAAGACCAACATAATATGCAGTCTATTTTAAGCCTTCTGTACTTTCTAACATTACTTTTCTGGGCCCCCGGTCCCTGTGGCAATGATGGTGTCTGGCAAATTTAACTAATTGATGACAGTGCAAGGAAGCATTTACATTGCACGAACTTGTAGAGCGAAACGTCATGAAATCTGTTTTGTAAGGTAAAGTAACAAAAATGCTCACATGCATTGTGGGACGTATCCTCCAACTGGTATGTAACATTGTCCATTCGAACCACACTTGGATTCTGGACAGTATTCTGTACAGACAAATTTGACAATATGTATAAACAATAAAAGGAAATTAGAACGTTAAAGTTTGATTGTGAATTTATGATCTGCAATTACCGGCTTTGTCAGTGACGTACCTCTTTCCCAGCAATTTCGGTCGATGTACAATATATTGGCAACATTAGCAATAACACCAGAGCAACGAGAACAGTTCAATTTTTGGTTTCGATGATAATCGCAGCGTTTGTAATCATGATGATGATGTGTGTGTGCGTGTGTGTGTGTATGTTTGTGTGTATGTGCATGTTTGCGACGGCTACCTTGAAAAAAGAAGATATCTCAAGAAGGGACGCTTGTAGAGATCTGATATTTGGTGTGTAGATGTAACTAACACATGAAGTACAAGAACCCTTTCTTTTTGGTGGAGGTTAAAGACCATTTGGGGTATATAGGGGTTTACTTGTGAATGAACACGATGTCTAAAGAGAGGACGCTTGGACAGATCTCTTATACATCATGTAGATGAATAACATTGAAAACAAAAACCTTATTGTTTTAGACCAGAGGTCAACTGCCATTGAGGTCAAAAGAGGTCAGATAGTAAAAACTTTGTAGGCACGATATTTCAAGAGGGGAGATTTGCATTGATACGATATTTATTGTGTAAAGTATTAAGTGAAGTGGTATACAGTGCTGAGAACAAAAGCATGTTATATTCAATGACGGCCATTTTCGTCAACAAGGATAAATTTGCGAAAACCCGCATGTACACATGGAATCTAAAGAAACCTCTACATATCTCTTTTCTAGTGTGCAGGTGTGCACGTTGAGTGTTAGGTCAACAGATGCCATTGTGTTTTAAGTGGTTGTTGCATCTTAACTGGTGAAACGATAAATGAATGATCTAATATTACAAACAAGATTGTAACACATCCTTATGTTACGAGGTCAGATTAAAAACAAAATAATAGTCATAATTGCATTGTCGTAATCACAATGCATTTGTGCATTCTCGGTTTATTTTATATACCAACCAAACCGATGACCTACCATGGAAGCAACTACATATGTTGCATCGTTGGAAAACACTACCACTATCAAAGACGTAGTCGATATTTACACAACCGTATACCGTTAAGTTGGTAAAATTCCTCAAGATGCGATACAGACAAAGGAAAATATCAGTAGAAATTTGTTAATACAGGTTCAATATCACGGATGAAAGATGTGATATGAGTTATTGACTTTTGTGATTTTTTGTTTGTGATTGCTCAAATTTACTACAATGTTTGCCCCATGGTGAAAAGTGAACCTTTGCAATGTAAGCTCAAAGCAGTCAAGAACTGGAAGGTTCACACTCAATGAATTGCTCTCTCTGATGCACCCCTCTTCATCTTCTAGTGGGTGCCAATTAAAGTCAATCTGCAGATGCAGCAGACCAAAGGCTTTCAAAAGCTTTTACACTATCCCCCCCCCCCCCTTTCATCGAACTGTCCCAAATGCTCTTCCGCTACAGGGACCTTCAAATTAGTTCCAACCCCCTTGTTCCTAGTGTAGCGCCCTCGTAGAGTGGGTAGGGACACTGTGCATAAACACTCAACATTATATACATTACCGGTGACTTTGACATTTTCCTCCACTGGGGGCATGATTCCTCTTGGGAGGTTCAAAGATGTTGAAGCGATTAATGTCAGTTTTGCTTTGACTTCGTTTAGTTTGTTCTCATCAGTCACCGAGGGGATCAACTCAACAGCAAATCTAGATATGATGGAGCCCTCACTAAACTCGACAAAACAGAGACCAATAAAACCAACGGTGGAGTTCATACTGAGAGTCAGCTGTTTACAAACACAAAAGGAAGAAAAAACGTTACATATATTAGATGTTCATATATTGCAGATTACCATCATGTAATTTTATATCAAAATTTGATATATATATTTTTTTCAGCTAGTTCAATTTGTTCCAGGTAGGGGCCTACTTGGAATAATATTTTCTTATCGTGATTAACCATGCACTAATAGTTGTTTCCATTTGAAGTGTTAAATGATCTGAGGATTTGCTTGTGTCTTGGCAGAATTCCTGAACAAAATAAACTTTAACTTACCACTTATATCCGAACTCTGATTTACACCAAATATAAAAATTTGAATTAAAATTGGAAATAATCACGTCATTACATGCCGTTTCTTTCTTTAATTCTCATCCATACCTCGCGTACTAGACTGGTACTCAACATTGTTGCCTCTTGCTGGTTGTCGTCCAAGTAGGGAGATACATCAACGGTCTCACTGACCTCCAAAATCATTTCAAATCTGTAAAATACGACATCTATGATGTCAAACAGACAAATAAAAAGACAATGATTACTTTTATTATCGTTTATTACTAAAAGTTTAGAGAAGTACTTATGCCATCAATGACAGTTTCAAAATGTTTTGGTATAGATTTGTGCACTTTGCGAGAGGGGTAATTTCTAAGCCCCGTTGACTATTTCATAAGTTTACTTATTCGGTATTTTATTTATATATTTGTGTTTTAAAAGTAATTATTAGATACCTTCAGTAATCAAAGATAAATATCTGAATTCCACACTTCTAAAATCTCAGATTTCGTAAGCAAAGGAAAAAGGAAATATATAATGTAAAAGTAGATACACATGAATATGGATAGAAAGGCATGTGTTGGGTTTGTACAAGTCGCGCATTTGATTTGCATTAATATGAAGTACATTTTTTTTTTGTACCTGGTAAATGATATTCTGGAATGATAAGAGACATTCCAGTGACGCGATCGTTAAAATCCTTAATGATATCTTGGATACAACACTGGCTGAACATGACGAGAGAGATACTGTATCTAACAACTTTCTCCATCGGTAAAAACTCGTTGATAATCACCCCGGCAAAGTCCCGTGAACACAAACCCCTTCTGTAGTGATCATTTATCTACCGTCATCAAATCAAATAAAAAGAAAAGAACGTCACACTCAGAAAATGAGCGACTACATTAAAACATAAAAATAATATCAGGTAAGTCTCATCAAAACGGCAATGCATGGGTTATTTTATATTGGATTTTATATTGGATAATGACTGAAAATATTTATAGATGTATGAGAGAACATATGCAAAACACTCTAAATTCACTATGGTCGAAATTGATCATAGATTTGTGAACTATGATCAAAATATGGTAAGTTGACCATATTTTGGGTTGGTGCACAGTTAACCAATCTATAATCAATTTTGACCATAGTCAGTTTAGAGTGAATAAACAAAAGTCAACATGACACAAACTTGATAGAAAATCTTTTAAAGCTGGAATATGAGTTGAAAATATGTCAGTAAAAATCACATTCCACGGAATAGTTCCCAGTCACCACAAAGAACAAAACAACACATTGTTTAAGCCCAATTTTTGCATAAATAAATATTCATATCCATTATCATTGGTCTTATTGATTTCTATAAGTAACGGTAATTAATTGCTATGCTTTCTTGGAGAGTCTAAATTTTGTAAGACCAGGAAAAATTTGGAGACAATTTGCACATTCAATGATCTGGAAGATGAGTGCTTTGTTCTCTTTCATATTTTGTGACAGGTGATCTCCCCCTTCTTTCTCTTCCATGAAACACTGACAAAGAACAAAGGTAAATGACCAGGTGGTTGCCAGTGCAACTGATATTCCCGTTTTAATGTTACGCAATAATGTAACTTATATGAAACCCATGCAAATGTGTCTTTCTTTTTGTGTTGGTGGAGATCTCGGACCTACTAATATCTCCTCTGGATATCATCACTTCAATAGCTTCTTGGTATCATTATTACCCAGTTCTGAAACTCCATGACTGACAAATCTTGATTTATACCATAGTCTGACATCTTCGCAGTGACATTGTAATGTTTAAGATCTACAAATAGGAGGAGAAAAAAAGGAAGCAATTCAGAATATGCAGGACCGGATGTGCCCATAGGCAAAGGGGCCCCCACAAATAAAGGAAGGCCCAACAAAAAATTACATCATTGTTTCTCGAAACGGACACCGCCAAAGGTATGATTTGAAGTATTTCACAATCAACGTGATGAAAGAAATAATTTTGGAATTTTTGAAGATCATCTTCTCCCGCTAATTATCGTTTTATTGACCGATATGAAGGAAATCTATGGGGCTCATTTTTCGAGTGGGAGGAAAGGGAGGGAGGGATAGCGATTAACGGTTGGTCAGCCATTACACTTCAGTAATTGCCAAGTCTCCAACGCAGTACTCTCAACATGAATAGCGTGATTCTCATGATATCCCTTACACAAAAGTATTCAAAGGGGACGAAGCATTGAGGTAGAAAACCAGTGAACCCTAATGACGTCTCTGAGTCTTTCAGATAGCTCTGATTTATTCAGCTATAACTCATATAACTCAATTACAAGTCGGTTACACCAGGTCCTGCGCACATTACGTTCTATACATCGTTAAATATATTCCTGAAGTCAAAATGTTATAATTCTAGATAAAAATATATCTCTCACTGTCTAAAGATGATATTATGAGACACATAAAGACCACAACACGCATTGTGAAAACTGTATCTCCCTCATATGTATCATTCGTTAGTACCTCAAAGTGAAACTTTTAATCAAAACCTGTATTAAAACTGCATTCTTGGTATTTCCAGCAAAGTAACTTTTGTTTGTCCTGTCAAGAGGGGGAAGCTTTGCTGTTGGAGCGTAATGAATCTTCACAATGTACCAACCGTAATTGCTATGGAATATATAATCCTAATTTTTATCGTATTTGGACTTATATAGGAGCTCAAGTGTTTACCATTGCGGGGCAAAACGACGACCGAAACAGTAAAAAGACAGTCGCTGGTCCTCTGAAAAACGTCCGTAGCTGTCATTCTTACAATCAAAGAATCACCGGGAAGTATGTCGCCCTCTAATACGTCAAATCCTGAGTAACTGTTGATTGGATCTTGGCTCTGGGTAAAAATAGCTTCATCCCAAGTGACAAACACAGACGTCGAATTGTCGACACTGTAATAGGTGATATCGCTTGGGCAATACTCTACTATAGGACCTGTCAAAGGAATATGAAATGAAAAAAAAATGTGATGACCATAATAGTCACCAACGTAAGAGTAAACTATGACATGACTTTGAGTCATATTCCTCCATTTTTCACATCCGCCATGAGAGCAAGAGGCCAGATCGTTTTCTTTCCAGGGTTGCCCAAACAAAGTGAGTGGAATTAGTTCTTAGTTCATTTAGAATTTTTACAGGAAACGATTAACTTAACTCTACAGTGTCACAATGTGCAGCTCAATGTCACTCACTATACTACTAAAGTCGTTTAAATCGGTTCATGTAAAGTCAGTAATATAACTATCACTAACACTAACTGCTAACACTCCAATTCATCTTGTGCCGTTACACTTGTTACAGCATACATCGCTTACTAAATCGCTTACACGACACTCTTATCAATCAATGACTTGCCAATTGAAACTTTGGAAGCTCTGCAAGCAGCACAGAAGAGCGTTCAAAATACTAGTGCAGGGCTCGAGCCACCCCTTCGTCGTCCGGGAGTGGAGGGGGGGGGGGTAACTGGAGTTAATCATTAGCTAAATTTGCGGGAAAACGTTCAAAGCGGAGCGCTACCATCGATTAGGGCAAAGGGTACCAGAAAATGTTTGGATGAAAATACCCCTAGATGGCCTGAAATCGAATTACCATTCTCACCCAAACACTGCCGGGGGATGGGGAGTCGTTCCAATTCATCAACGACACCACTGAACATAGGTCCTGCCTAGCAGAGGCCAATAGCTCCCCAGTGCCTTTGTTGTAGGATTCTGGTGTTTGGATAACATTATGTAACTCAAATTCAGAGGCAATTTCTAAAAAAGTAAGGACCTTTAGACGAATAAACCGACTTAGGTTACTATTGTATACTGTTACTGACACGATTGTACAATATCACTGCCAGCTTTGATAGGTTACAACGGAACTACTTCATTCTGTAACAAATTGACGTCATTTGGCCTTTGACATTCCTGTTTCATGAAAGCTGGAAAAGGTATTTACTACACTACAAAGTTCGCCGTTAAGCAATAAAAGCTTGCCTGCGTCGTTCGCGAGTATAGTTACTTCACTGTCAGATAAACCCCTACAAATGGTCAATGGTGACGTCACATCAATTACTCTCAACAGAAAATTTTCGTTTCCTTCTGTGACATCATCATTCACTATCGATATAGTTTGTGTAAGATTAGTCTCGAACGCTGGAAAAACCACCAAAGTAGGAGCCATTGGAATAAAGTCTTCCCCGCCGGTAGCAGTGAGTTCAACTGTCTCCAACTCTGGAATAAAACAGCAGAAATGTAAGTTATTTGATTGACAATATTTGCCAAACTTTTCACTGTCAGCAGTCATCGCAAGTAAGAGCTAACTCTGATATATAATTAGTACAAGTTGTATACTGCATCCAAAGTCGGTTATGTTTTCTTCTTTACCATGGAGATAAACGTCCTGTGATAGCTCCAATCCAAGCACTGAACTTACCACCGACTCACGGTGGTAACGTAAGCTTGTAATCTCATCGGGTACATTTTGACCGAGCGCCACACCTTTTAACTTTGCGTTTTTTAAGTTATTTTGACTTTGTAGTGCTGCATGGTTGAATACATGGTTTCCACCAAGAATGAGAATGAAGCAGAACACCTATCCTGCTCAGCTCCCTACCTTTCTGTATGAACATTGTTACATGTTATCTATATATAATATCGAGTATTGAACAAAAATATTCAGATAGAGTTTATAACTCAACAACTGTTGATTGCATCTCATGCAATGTTGTGCTGCTGGCTGCCAAATTTCCAATAGTTTTTTGTCAGTTTCTCAGTTGCAAATAACGAAATAACAACAAAGGACGCCAAGATATAACTGCTAATTTGTGTTCTCAGCTTTGCAGAGTGTTCTTATTACGTTCTCAGCACGACCAGGAAATAATTTTCATTTCACGTTTGCACCCTTCACACAAAAACACAGACACTATGCAGGTTCGCTTCATTCTAAAACACCGAATTCATGAATTTAGTAAACAAGATATTTAAATCAAATACTGTCTAAGGCGTGGGCCAGACTGCAATAATATGTCGGATCAGAAATTCTATCAGTATTTTCGTTTTTGTTGGTAACTTTACATCAATATCTGATCCCAGCTCTCCTCCGACAAGTTGCCGATATAATCTAATATACGACCTAGTTACAGGCAGGTTTATTTAAAAACCATTCCGACATTTTGAAGTCTTATCCGATCAAAAAAAAACTCTTTTGTAGCTCTGAAGGGAATTCGAGATTTCGATGTTTCGACTTTTTCATTTCGAGATTTCGATGTTTCTATGTTTCAACTTTTCCTTTGATGTCTCCATTTTTGCGCCCGTCACGCTAGCACACATATCATGCATGCGGGCTTGTATGTACTCCGACGGAACCAGGGAGCTAGTTGTTGTTTGTCAAAGAGCAACTCGATGCTCTGACACCGTTCCACCAGAGGAGTGGAGGCCGAATGACAGGAAGAGAGTGGTCGTGAGGTGAATTTACAACAAAATTAATGGCCTCAAAACGTCCCTTCCGGGACATGGTACTTTTAAGATTCCACGATAGGTTAACAGTTTGCTTCAGTAATCGTCTACCGTGACTACACTGTGGAGAAGAATTAAGCTGGACCTTGGAAAAATAGGATAGGAATTGAATCATGTATGGGTGACTACGTCTAGTGTGACTGCGTGTGTTTCAGTATGCGTAAGTGTGCACCAAACAGGAGAAACCTTACAATGAAATAAAATATCCAACACAGACATTTCAATGGATATGAAATAATATTAAGGGCCTCCAGAGATTCATTTGAAAATGTTTTTATTTCTTTTAATAGTCAAAGTTTCTTTTCATTTACTTGACCATAACCATATTATACAATAGCATGCATACCTACTGTGATGTCTGTATCATAAATACTCGGTAGAGATACCAGAATTGATGCCTCGTTGACAGTTTCGTTAACTTCAACGTCTTCGACTTTGACGCAAGCTGAAGGAGAGGCACAAAGTAAAAACAATCTCAATCTTCAATGAACAAAGTTCTGTGAATAATATATTTGAAAATAAAGATCGAGCTATGTGGTGCTTACTGGCGGATTTAAGAGGGGTCTAAGGGATATTCCTCTCCCATTTGGAGAATTTTCCCACAATTAAATGCCCTCAGATACGATTTGATCCAACAAAGGGGAATATTCAAGTTCCTTCTAAAAAGTTCCGATTTCCCATTTAGACTGTGACATCTAGAAACAACTTTGGGCCCACTTTGGGTGGGGCCATGGCCTCAAATCCCTTTCCTTGGATCCGCCAGTGGGGGATGCTCTTCGTGCATGACGTCAGACGCACAACGTACCCAGTTTTACGTAATTGTGATATTTTGTTTGGGAGACTGTTAAAAAAGGTCCACATAAGTAACCTCCAAAGCAAAGAATAACTTAAAGGACGACATGTGAAAATTAACAACTTTATGAATAATCAACAGTATATATCCTATATCTTTTCACTTACTGCTGTCATCATTTAGGATGTGTACTGTTGTAGTTGCGTCTAATAGCATCACATCTGATCGATCTGTGGAGACCAAATGAACTTGAAATGTCTCGTCTGCTTCACCGTCCTCATCTGGTATGATGGTTACAACCACTGCACTCTGGAGGGGGACTAAGATAGTGTTTGATTGTAATTGAAAATCGACACCGTCAATCGCGGTACCGCTCTCAGTCGAAAATGCTGTCAAATGCAAGCAAAAGAGAACGAACATGAATGAAGGTATGCTGGTATGAGCAAGGTCTATTTGGAAATAAATGTTTGATTTATTTCATGTTTGGTGTTGGACAGTAACTGAGCATTAAAGTGGAGTAAAACGGTACGGATTCCCACTTTAAAGGGAAATGGCGGGTTTACAATGCACCAACGTGATATTTAAGAATTTTAAGCCATGCAGGCTTATCAATAAACATCTGAAAAGATTCATCTCCTCAAAACATTATGCATGAGATGAATAATCTATCGTTGTGTGTAGAAAAATTTGAGTTTTTAAAATAGGATTTTGCCTGCAAAACAAAACCTTATCAATCTTTAAACTAACTGCCACGCTTTCTTTTATTGTGTTTTTTTTTAATTGATAATTCATGAACCAGTACTATACAAATAAGCATTTAATGGCAATCGATTCTCTTGTTGTCATAGTTTAATACGAGACAAATCGTAGACATCTAATATTATCTGAATCAAGGTGATCATGTACCAAATCTGTTAAAGCAAATGAATTGCAATGTCTCCGATATCCTCGGCCAATTCAAGTCAACTTAATATATTGCATGACTTAGAGATTACATGACTGAATCCTAAAATGTAATATTTTCATTCAAATAAAGAGGTAAATTCAAAGTGTCCTATATTCAAGGGATGTTAATAGAGAAAATTTATGGGGCAAAATACCAACTTGTTTAATGAATACTTTTTCCGAAATTGTTGATAGAGAGTTACCTTTGTTAAAAATGTTGTTTATTCAGCCCTGTCATTAATTGTTTATATATTCTTCTTTTAAAACATTTAAATATGCAGTGAAGAGATTAATTCCTTATGAAAGTTTCTTTGGATCATTCGACAATACATGTGCAGAGAGAGACGTATGTTGTATGACAGATTTGCGGTCAATAAAGCAAAAGAAATGCTTGCAATATGGTTTCCTCTTACTTACTGAGGAGCATTGATCGATCCACGTCAAATCTGACGGCAGGACCTATTAGTATTGGAATGCTGACTGAACCCACTGTCTCCGAGACCGATATTATTGACTCTGACATCGCCACATATGCCGTCGAGCCTTCAAGAAAGTTGATAACATTGATAACAGGGGGAGGAATAAGTTGTAGTTACTGAAAAAATCCAAGGTGTCAACCATATTTTTGTTTAGGCACTCTTAATGAACCGATGTCGGATCAGACTGGAAGTTGCACTATTCAATTTTCCATGAGATACTCGACACATGCAATATGAAGGTTTTGGCGTCATCTGTGTGGTCATGAAAAATCCAAGTAACTGCTATAGGGTCAGTGTAGATGGTATATCGAAAAGTAAGCATTTCTGCTGGCCATAACTCAATACGGCAATATGCTATAAACTTAAAACGTGACTTATTCGAGCCACGTCGAGCCATGTCAAAATAGATCTTTAATGTCTTAGTTGAGTATGCCTCTGTTAGTCCCTGAAGCCTGGGAAGTATTGTGAGCATTTCCGAACGAATTTTATCACGGAGACCTCAGATTTGAAATCTACGCTTCCGATTTACCCAATTTTCACCGCAAAATCCGTCAGATCATTTTTTCCTTCGCCTTGGACTTTTTTTTTTTTTTTGATACCTCCTAAGAGAGTAGGAGACATCCAAAAAACGGGTAGTCCAAGAAAAAAAAAAGGTAGGGGAATTCGACGTCAGCCACTCCCTGCCCGATCTGGCCTTGTTTGGCCGAGTTACGGCAGGTCAGTAGCTGTCGGCCACTTTGTATATTCATTATGTCACCCAGGCACACAAGACGTTCTGGATGTCTTAGACCACACTGAGTACAACACAGCAAGTTTCAACCCGAACTGACGTGATAGCATGTTGATTTTTCATAAACACACATAAGATGCCCAATGTTTACATTTCGTGTGTCGAATGCCGTGAGAAACTGAATGGTGCAACTCCCAGTCCGATTCGACATTGTTTGGTTAAGTTATCGCAATTTCAAAGAATATATCTTGGATATTTTTCAGTATCGTCTGATGTGAATCTTTCCGTTGTTAGTTCAGTTCAAATGGTTGGTAATTTTGTTGCATTTTGGTCAGTTGCTGCAAAATGGATCGCAACAACTGAAAAGGGGTTAGATTTTTGAAAAAAAAAAAAATTCACTATTTTTTTGTGCGAATAGATTCAGCCTTATTAATTACGATTACAAAAACTCAACTCGTTTGCTGTTGTGTTGAATGCACAGTTCTCCTCGGTTGGCCATCTGTTATGGAACTGGTACTGTCGGTTGGCGAATCGGCTATACGTGGAGAACGAACTAAAAGAGTAAGTTATTTATTACTACTACAAACATATCCCACACATAAAATGACACGGCAATCCATCTGGACCCACGCCTATAGGACACAAAACCATATGTCTCATATATAATGCCCTCGAAAAAACGGTACTCACCAAATGTAATATTTACAATTTGTGGACAATTTGGTGCTGTTCACACAAAGTGAAAGTTTGTAATGGTAGATCGTGTTTTGTTGATTTTGTACCCCTGAGATGGAACACTCTGGATGTGATTCTTTGCACTTTGGCGAATTATGGGTGAAATATTGTCTAGATTATCATATGGAATTTTCATTTTTTGTTCACCTTTCTTTATCTCTGAGCCGCACAGTATTAAGTGATTTATGCGTTGGACGAGAGACGCTTCGTTTCAAGTTGACATCACTTACTAATTTATGTTACATTTGAATATTGCTTTCCTATTGAATTATTGTTGTATTACACAAAAAATGCAACACTAACAAAATGGCATGCACTATAGAGTAGTCAAGCGTTGGGCAGTTCGGAAAACTAGGAACGTAAAGTTGTGCCACTAAGCAGAGATGACCTTGGATTTAATACCTGGTGTGATTGTGGCCTTTGTGCTTGTAGGATTACTGACACTAACACTTGTGGGGGCTGATGACGCCGTAGATGAACTTGGATGAGAAGTGGGCGTCGATATACCACCTGATGTTGATGAAACTGAACCAATAATAATAAAAAAAAATCTGATCAGCACAGCTGATGTAACGGGAAATTATTAGAAAGGGAGAGGAGAGGAGAGAAGAGAAATGACGGTCAATTTCACCCGCAAATGTGATCGATTTTTTTTCTCCGAAAACAGTGGCTAAAAGGAAGAAAGATGAGACACGGTATCACATGAAGGTTGATGTAGCAAACGAACTCATGGCTTAACCAAATTTCTACTAGTTTTCTTGATCACTTAATGATATCTTCTACAAGATACACTCATATGCAAGATGGCCAATTTGCAATAACGGACGTAATTTAGTTTTTAAAGTAGAAAGGCACTTAGACAGAAAAGCGTAAGGAAGCACAAAACTTGAAGAAAATGGAAAAAAAAATCATAAGGAAGTGTCATCCCCGTCAGATCTGTCAAATTGAACAATCGATAATTGATACGGTTTCATTCACCACAGAGTCTCCTCCATAGTTTAGCTATGTGAAATTTAGCATCCTTGATGAGGATGGGAACTGTGATGAGGGCTATTATTACAATAACGAATGTTATCTGACTGATTATCACAGGAATGCAGGCCTGAAGTAGAGGCCTACATAAAGGACAACTTTAAGAACTGCGAGAACACATAAACTTATGAGTAGAGTTATCTATTATCTTTATGTTTCACTTAACGTCACGTAGTGTAAGTACATATAGGTCACCTGTTTTGGTCATATCAAATGGATTTGTTGAGTAACTGCTAGTACCGCTGGATAAACCTGGTGAGGAAGTACCCTCCGAAGACCACGTGGGGGGAATATCTGCAGAGAAATTATAATAGAAAACATAGCGCAAAGACTAATCTCATGTTGGTATCAGAAAGAACGAACTGAAAAAAAAAGAAAGAGAAATAGGCGAGAGTCGGCGAAACTTTCTCCTTGTGAACACCCTCAATATTTAGTTACCGTCGAAGTGTTCTTTAATAAGTGTAAGCTATAGAGGTTTTGCGCGTGACGTCATGATTAGCAACTTTCGTTACGCCACCATACCGGATCATTATCAGTATGATCAGTTTTTCATGTAACTAGTGCTAGACCGTACTGCTTCAGTAACACTTCGTGGTGGTTATTATGATATTTTCATATTTTGCATTGTATAATCGGCCACAGAAGGCACATGGTCCTTAATTACGTAGCCGTAGGCTGTAGGCTACGAATCGGATAGGCAAGAAGCCCTGCTGACGTTCCACCTATTTCCTGCGAGGGAAGAAAGAAGCAGCCGCAGACGTATTGAATTGGTAATAAGCAGCCGTACATCACCGTACGGTACGGAAAAGCGCAGCGGGCACAGATGTAAGCACGTTGTTTTGTTTCCCATCCAACAGGGCGTTTACTTGGGCAACGTGACGTCGCTGCAAAACCTCTGTATTCAGCAAATGCGAAAAGATGAAACTCAGAACACAATACAATACCGTGTTGCATAGGCTAAGGCTGTGACGGTTAGTAAAAAATAGGAAACCGGTTTTGGTGGCCGTGAAAACCGGTTTTTAAATCATAACCGGTTTTTTTTTTTCAAAATCTACTCTGACCATATGCATTACGCACTAACGTACGCATACGGAGTTCCTTATTGTGATTCACGTACGTACACTGTGTTAGGCGCCACAGGTTATGACGACAGGCGTCTATTTGATAATTGCAAGGCTAATGTCATAGACCATAGGGCCAGGGGAACCGCCATTGTGCCGCGGCGACTGCAAATTATTTTGAATAAGAATTCGTACAACTGTTGGTCAAAAGTTAAACGAAAACTCAAGTTTTTCGACAAATCCTTCAACACACTATCAATAAGTAGAAACTTTCCATTCAAAAAGTGTGGAATGCCTTATCGAAGAAAAATTTGAAATGGAACAAAAATCACGATCGGTCACTAACCGGTTTTTTCCTACTAACCGGTTTTTCGGTCTCTCGAAAATTCCAAAAAACCGAATCAAACAAAACCCGTTTTAACCGGTTTTCAAATAAAATTGGAAATTTGAAACAACTGATATAGTGATCCCGAGTGAGTTCACTCGGGTACGGTAATGCTGATACCGCACATTGCGAGTAATGACGTCTCTGAATAGGTAGTATAGTTGGCGAAAGTACAGGAGTATCGGACATGTAAAATGAAAAAAATGTAGACAATTCATAAGTTGGGAAATGTCATCCCTATCTCTTTAGTAATTATTAAATGTTTTATACACTATGATCCTTATATTCCAAGGCTAATGTATGTGTATTAAAATGAAAAGGTCACGCGCGTTAAGCGACACGACCATTCCCCAGTTCCACGTCGCAATGATTATTTTGTACATGTACAACACTATGCAGAATGGCAACATCATCAATGCCATAGCTCGTAGTCGACGAAACATAAACCGGTGTATTCGAGACACCAATATATTCTATACCTGTTCTGGTAGTGCTGGGCGGACTTGTGGGATGATAACTTCTTGTTGCGATTAACGGCGAAGTAGACGCCCTTGACAAAAGAGACTGTCCTGTTGAAGTACCTGAAAAGAACGTTCGAAACCAATCATATCTTAACATGTAAACTAGGAAAGGGAAATATTTTCTGAAACTGAAGTCTGTAGGATTGTTCGTATTCTTCTAAAAATAACATATTTGAAACGTCAACATACCTGTTCTCTCAGTGCTGAGTGGGCTGGAAGGAGTACTAGCTGTACCGCTTGTTGCAACTGAAGACGCCATAGATGGGCTTGACGTAAGCACTTGTTCGGTTAAAACACCTGAAGAGAAAGTTCAAAGTCAATGACATATTTTCAGGCCCGAACTTAGACAGAACATTCTGAAATTACATTGTTTAGGATTGTTCGTAAACATATTCAGTTGTACTCGAAAATTCTACATACCTGTTTTAGCAGTACTGAGCGGAGTTATAAGAGTACCAGCTGTACTGCTTGTTGCAAGTGAAGAGGCCATAGATGTGCTTGACGTAAGAGATTGTTCGGTTGAAGTACCTGGAAATACGAATCGAAATCAATATCACACATCCACATGAACACTAACAGAGGATACTGAAAGTTTCTTAGATTAAAGTGTTATAGACAGTTCATAGTCTTAGTTCTTAGCAAGAATTGAAAAAATCAACATACTTGTTTTGGAAGTGATAAGCTTACTTGAAGGATAAATGGCTGTACTGCTTGTTGCAACTGAAGACGCCATAGATGGGCTTGACGTAAGGGTTTGTTCGGTTGAAACACCTGAAGAGAAAGTTCAAAGTCAATGACATATTTTCACGCCCGAACTTAGACAGAACATTCTGAAATTAAATTGTTTAGGATTGTTCGTAAACATATTCAGTTGTACTGGAAAATTCTATATACCTGTTTTAGCAGTACTGAGCGGAGTTATAAGAGCACCAGCTGTACTGCTTGTTGCAACTGAAGAGGCCATATATGTGCTTGACGTAAGAGATTGTTCGGTTGAAGTACCTGGAAATACGGATCGAAATCAATATCACACATCCACATGAACACTTACAGAGGATACTGAAAGTTTCTTAGATTAAAGTGTTATAGACAGCTCTTAATCGTTGCAAGAATTGAAAAATTCAACATACTTGTTTTGGAAGTGATAAGCTCACTTGAAAGATCAATGGCTGTACCGCTGGTTGCAACTGAAGACGCCATAGATGGGCTTGACGTAAGGGTTTGTTCGGTTGAAACACCTGAAGAGAAAGTTCGAAGTCAATGACATATTTTCACGCGCGAACTAAGACAGAACATTCTTTCTGTTGTTTATGATTGTTCGCAAACACAACCAGTTTTACTCGAAAATTCTATATACCTGTTTTGGCAGTGCTCAGCGGAGTTATAGGAGTACTGGCTGTACTGCTTGTTGCAACTGAAGAAGCCATAGATATGCTTGACCAAAGAGGCTGATCGGTTGAAGAACCTGGAAAGAGGGCTCAAAATTAATATACATGAACACTCAGAGAAAAATTTTTATTCCAAAATTGAGTGACAAGGATAGTTCGTGATCGTCGCAAGAATTGAAAAATACAACATACTTGTTTTGAAAGTGATGAACTCACTTGAAGAACCACTGGCTGTACCGCTTGTTGCAACTGAAGACGCCATAGCTGTGCTTGACGTAAGAGTCTGTTCGGTTGAAGTACCTGAAAAGAAAGCTCGAAATGAATGGCATACCTTCCATGGCTAACAAGGAGGGGGAGAATAATGAAGTTAACGTGTTTAGGATAGTTCGTAATCATCTAACAGTAAGCAGTTGTATTCGGAAAGTCAAAATACATGCTTTGGCAGTGATCAGTGAACTTGAAGGATTACCGGTTGTACCGCTTGTTGTAGATGAAGACGCCATAGATGTGATTGACGTCAGAGGCTGTTCGGTTGAAGTTCCTGAAAAGAAAATTCGAAATCAATAACATATCTTTACGTGTAAACTAAGACAGGAAAATATATTCTAAAACTAGGGTGTTAAGGAATCATTCATTCATTCATTTATTTATCACGACAATATGAATCTGTCAAAACATTACAATTTTGTTACAAAATTGGAGAGAAAACATGTAAGGAATTAGACTAACCAAAATCGTTCTTAATATTAGAAGTGTTAGCAGTTGTGTTTGAAATTCGATGATTCGTTATAACTGTTGTGCCAGTGATAAGTGAACTTGTAGGATTACTGTCTGTACCTCTTGTTTCAACTGAAGACGCCATAGATATGCTTGACCAAAGAGGCTGATTGGTTGAAGAACCTGGAAAGAGGGCTCAAAATTAATATACATGAACACTCAGAGAAAAATTTTTATTCCAAAATTGAGTGACAAGGATAGTTCGTGATCGTCGCAAGAATTGAAAAATACAACATACTTGTTTTGAAAGTGATGAACTCACTTGAAGAACCACTGGCTGTACCGCTTGTTGCAACTGAAGACGCCATAGCTGTGCTTGACGTAAGAGTCTGTTCGGTTGAAGTACCTGAAAAGAAAGCTCGAAATGAATGGCATACCTTCCATGGCTAACAAGGAGGGGGAGAATAATGAAATTAAAGTGTTTAGGATAGTTCGTAATCGTCTAACAGTAAGCAGTTGTATTCGGAAAGTCAAAATACATGCTTTGGCAGTGATCAGTGAACTTGAAGGATTACCGGTTGTACCGCTTGTTGTAGATGAAGACGCCATAGATGTGATTGACGTCAGAGGCTGTTCGGTTGAAGTTCCTGAAAAGAAAATTCGAAATCAATAACATATCTTTACGTGTAAACTAAGACAGGAAAATATATTCTAAAACTAGGGTGTTAAGGAATCATTCATTCATTCATTTATTTATCACGACAATATGAATCTGTCAAAACATTACAATTTTGTTACAAAATTGGAGAGAAAACATGTAAGGAATTAGACTAACCAAAATCGTTCTTAATATTAGAAGTGTTAGCAGTTGTGTTTGAAATTCGATGATTCGTTATAACTGTTGTGCCAGTGATAAGTGAACTTGTAGGATTACTGTCTGTACCTCTTGTTTCAACTGGAGACGCCATAGACGTCCTTGACATAAGAGGCTGTTCAGTTGAAGTATCTGAAAAGAAAGCTCAAAATCAATAACATATCTTCACATGTGAACTAAGACAGGGAAATATTTCCCTGCATGCATACACATAGGGAGTTACACTCTTGTTGTATCCACATTAAAATTAGCCCTAAAATGAGTGGGCATGTGTACTCACTAGGAGTATGACTGTGTAGTGATATTACCATTTGGAATTTATTTTAACATGTGATGCCTGTTACAAGTGCATGTACCAGCTGGACTCGTCGAGTTATTGCTGGAAACGTCGGTTTTGTCTGGTAGATCGTAGATCATATCATAGATGAACTCGGAGCAGAATTCATTTGAGTTGAATTAACTGCATGATACAGGAAAATGACAAAATATGGTTTTTTCTGTTGACATGAGAGACATCCTAGCAGGGATTGCAGGAATGCCCAAAACGTATTAACAAATAGCCTCCCAAGTACTTTAACACTGAAAGTAAGATAACATAAATTGAGATAATATGTGCAAGGTGGAATAGCATCCCACTGCATACATGCAAACGGGTAGATGTAAACAGGTAATACCTGTCATTATTGTGTTTGGTGGACTCGTAGGGCCATTGTTAGAA